>CM077009.1:39279218-41779218 GCA_039090855.1 Macrothele yani | reverse complement strand
TACATGTTGCTGACGAATGCCGTAGTTCTTTTTTAGTTCGACAGACCATATAACCACTCCTTCATTCCTGAATGTGAGCAGCCAGAATCGTCGGAACATCATAGCCTTAAAAATACGTGCCGTACACTAATCGTGTTAGCACAGTGGCGTATATTCGAGGCTAGCTAGGCTAGCTGCGAAACCGGGAGAATGCACAAATAAAACTGAATTAAATATACACAAATAAAAGTCAATTATCAACGGTATTAAGATATGTCGATGCTTTCGCTGCGAAAAACACACGTGCGGATTCGCTTCCTTTTGTCTAAGAGAATCAGTCTAACGAGCGAAGACCAACGAGGCTCCTCTTAGTGGAGGGATGGTGTCATCGTAACGCAACCAGTTCCACAAGTCTTCGCTGTTTGATTCGAAGACCGTCCAAGAGATCGCCTGCTAGCGTTTCCATGGCAACACCAAATAGCGGCTTAAGGGGAATGGGGCATTTCTTTGGGCAGCGGTTCGCTCAGAAAAGAGAAGACTTAGACTACATTAGTCAGGCGCATGTTCCGGCAGTAAAACGCACATGTTTCGCGAGAGTTGTTTCAGTTTGTGTGAATTGTCAATTAATTAAAATCAGTGATATTTCATCTTAAATTCGTGGCTTTGTTGGATTCGAACTGTTTGGATAAATGTTGTAAAAGCTTTCCTGAACATCTACCGTCAGAACTTAAATAACACTATGCTTCAAATTTTGATACAACTCGACTAAAAAATGATCTGAAGGTGTTTTATTCCCTTGATGAATACCAAAATAAATCAGTAAAAGACATTACTTGTTACATAAAGTTTAATAAATTGGACATAGTGTTTAGCGAAGTGTACAAATTAGCAGACCTAATATTAAAGTCTCCATCAAGAACTCCAACTGCCGAAAGAAGTTTTTCTGTGCATTAAAAAGAATCAAGATATACACTGAAGAGCAATTGAATTAGAGATACCTGTTTAGTAACGTGTAGCACCACCTTTCGCCCTGATGACGGCGGCGATTCGTCTCGGCATGGACTCGACAAGACACCGGAAGCGTTAGGAAGTCATACGGATCCACGACCCCTGAACAAGCTCCCACAGTTCACGAAGATTTAATGGAGGGGGTCGGAGCCTCGAACATCTCTCTCGATGGTATCCCAGATGTGCTCGATGGGATTAAGGTCAGGTGACCTAGCTGGCCAAGGAAGCGAGGTCACGTCGGTGGAATGTTCATCCAACCATTCGGATACGATTCGGGAGCGATGGCACGGTGCATTGTCTTGTTGCAGGATGAGGTCACCAGTGGGATGTTGAAGACGCACAAACAGGAACAAATGGTCGTCCAGGATATCTCGGTAACGTTGACCTGTGAGGGACGTTGTCACACGTACCAGGAGTCCCATTTCAGTCCACGTAAACAGTCCCCAGACGAGAATGCCACCCCCACTAGCTTGAACAGTACCCTGCTGGCAAGAAGGATCCATCGCTTCATGTGGTTTGCGCCGTACTCGTATCCTGCCATCCGCATGTACCAACGTGCATCTCGACTCATCAGTCCAGGCAGCATTTTTCCACATGGCTAGGGTCCAGTGGCGGTGTTCCCGGGCCCATGTTAATCTTTGCACCCTGTGATGTGCGGTCAGCAGTGGTTCCCTCGTGGGACGATGGCTTCTGTATCCCATAGCGAGGAGATGGTTCTGGATGGTGTGGCTGCTTACACGTTTTTGGGCACCAGCGTTAAACTGCTGAGTGATTTCTTGCACTGTGGCCCGTCTATCCGCTGTTACAATGCGAGCTAGCCGACGATGACCCCGCTCATCCACACGCTGTTGTCCAGGGCAGTTGGCCCTTGCAGGGATGGTTTTACCGGATTCGACGTACTCACGGTGCACCCGTGGCACAGTGGCTCGTGAAAATATCCAATGCCTGCACGACTTCCGAGATGGAGTGACCCATTCGTCGGGCCCCGACAATTTGCCCACGATCAAATGCGTTTAAATCCTTCGTCTTACCCATACTGCGTCCGAATCTTACTGATTCCCGTCGCATCACTCCTTATATTGTCGGATAGCTGCATACGTCATGTCGTTTCCGATTACGGGGCCGCCCACAGCGCCACATTTGCATAACGCCAGCGGTCTCTAATTCAATTGCTCTTCAGTGTATAGCAGTGGTTTAAACTAAACTTAAAAAAATCCTTTTCGTGCTAACTGGGTAACGTTTTCGATAATGCCGCGAAATTCGATGAATGAGCGCAAGCAAAAGTGGAGAAAATCAAAACGAGAGGAAAGAGCAAGTGATCAATGTAAGAAGCCCAAGAAAACAGAGCACCACGTTGGGTAATTCGTGAATCGATTTGCTTTGTGTTCACAATGCATCCAGTATTATTTGTAAAAATTATGTAAGCTACTTCTCATATCATAGACCTGTGTTGGGTAAAACAAATTAAATAAACGCTTTGAAACAATACTCGACTAGCTCATTTAAACTCTCCGAACTGCAATTCGTATTCCTACGTTCCAAACTGACGGCTCAATCAGAACTGAGCATACCTGTATTTTTTCCCCTAGTATTTCATCATCATCATCAGCCATAGTCAATCCACTGCTGGATGAAGGTCTCCCCAAATTTCTTCCACAATTGTCTGTCTTGGGCTTGTCTCTACCATGTCACTCCAGCATACTTTCGAATTCCATCCATCCATCTCCCATGGGGTCTTCTTCTGGGTCTTTTCCTGTCCTTTGGAATATAGTCTAAAACTTAGGTTGTCCATCGGTGGTCCGTTCTTCTGGCAACATGTCCAGCCCATTGCCATTTCTGTGATTTGACTATGGTCATGATGCTGTCCACTCCTGTCATTTTCCTTATCCACAAGTTCCTCTTCTTATCTTTCCTGGTTACACTAAGCATGCATCTCTCCATGCTGTTTTGAGTTGTTTGCAGTCTTTGTATGTCTTTTTTAGTTAAGGTCCATGTCTCTGCTCCATACGTAAGCATCGGCAGGATGCATTGATTAAACACTTTTCTTTTAGGACATAATGGCATACTGCTCTTAAAAATTGTACTGTTTCTTCCAAAAGCTCTCCATCCAAGTTTTATACGCCGATTAATTTCTTCATCAATGTGACCCTCACTTGACATCTGCTGCCTAAGATAAATGTAGGTATCGGTTGTCTCAAGCTTTTCTCCATCAATATGATAGATCTTCGTTTCTTGTAAAAGCATTGTACATCACTTTTGTCTTCTGAAAGTTCATTTTTAATCCCACTTCTTTACTCTTGTCAGCAAGTTCTTGGATCATACTTTGCAGCTCCGAAGGGGTAGTTGCAAATATGACTACGTCATCAGCAAAACGAAGGTGATTTAAGTAATCTCCATTAATCTTTATCCCTTTGTTTTTCCAGTTCAATGATTGAAAGACATTTTGCAATGCGGCGTTAAAGAGCTTTAAAGAGCTTGGGAGATATGGTGTCACCTAGTCTCACTCCCTTTATAATTCTTATTTTTGCTGTATCCTCAAATATCCGAACATTTGCACTTGCATTTTCGTAGATGTTATTAATAATGCTAATGTATGCATCTTCAATACCGCAGGATTTCAAAGCCATTGTTGCTGCTGATGGTTTCACGGAATCTAAGTCCTTTTCATAGTCAATAAAAGCCATGCATAATGGGAGTTCATATTTTCTTGTTCTTTCAATTAGTCGTCTCAGTACATATACCGACACCTTTTTTACCTGGAATTTACATACCGGCACTAATTTTAATAGTGTGAACTGCAGAAATATTTTTTTTTTCCTGACTTATGAGTGCGCATTCTTAAACATAGAAACTTCATGTGCCTCTTGCTGTTGAGAAATAACTGTGGGGAAACTGTAAAGCGTAGGGGAATGGTTTTAAACATGTGCGCTATAAGTTCAACCCTTCAAAGGATGGAAATGAACCTATTCACAGCGCATGATCACATTTTGCCCAAGCGCCTGATCATCCTAGTAAATAAAATGATCATCATTTTATTTTCATTATATCATTATTAAATTAATGATATAATAAAAATAAAATGTATTTCATTTTTATTATATCATTAATTTAATAAATTCAATATGAAGAGCTTCTCCATAGAATGAGGTATAACGTAACCCTTTTTACGTTATGTAAGATTTCCGGCTGAATGGATGTTAAACTAAGGGTAAATTCGATGCAACTCATTGTGCCGGATTGCTCACGTTAGAGTAAGGCTTTTACAAAGGCCACACGAAACATATACAGAAGACCAACTTCCGTCAACTTTTTATTGGTCCAGCAACATCAGACGAAATCCAAAACACACCACTTCACATATCTTAGTCAAGAAGTCCAACTTACGTCAACTTTTTATTGGTCCAGCAACATCAGACGAAATCCAAAACACACCACTTCACATATCTTAGTCAAGAAGTCCAACTTACGTCAACTTTTTATTGGTCCAGCAACATTAGACGAAATCCAAAACACACTACTTCACATATCTTAGTCAAGAAGTCCAACTTACGTCAACTTTTTATTGGTCCAGCAACATTAGACGAAATCCAAAACACACCACTTCACATATCTTAGTCAAGAAGGTCAACTTTTTATTGGTCCAGCAACATTAGACGAAATCCAAAACACACCACTTCACATATCTTAGTCAAGAAGGTCAACTTTTTATTGGTCCAGCAACATTAGACGAAATCCAAAACACATTTCACATATCTTAGTCAAGAAGTCCAACTTACGTCAACTTTTTATTGGTCCAGCAACATTAGACGAAACACAAAACACACCAGTTCACATATCTTAGTCAAGAAGGTCAACTTTTTATTGGCCCAGTAGCATTAGATGAAATCCAAAACACACCACTTCACATATCTTAGTCAAGAAGGTCAACTTTTTATTGGTCCAGCAACATTAGATGAAATCCAAAACACACCACTTCACATATCTTAGTCAAGAAGGTCAACTTTTTATTGGTCCAGCAACATTAGACGAAATCCAAAACACACCACTTCACATATCTTAGTCAAGAAGTCCAACTTACGTCAACTTTCTATTGGTCCAGCAACATTAGACGAAATCCAAAACACACCACTTCACATATCTTAGTCAAGAAGTCCAACTTACGTCAACTTTTTATTGGTCCAGCAAAATTAGACGAAATCCAAAACACACCACTTCACATATCTTAGTCAAGAAGTCCAACTTACGTCAACTTTTTATTGGTCCAGCAAAATTAGACGAAATCCAAAACACACCACTTCACATATCTTAGTCAAGAAGAAACTCAGTCACGATCTCACATCTTCACACCCCAAAGCAACTGCTGCATCGTCTTTTTATCTAACTAATTCATACATTCGACGTGGATCAGGAGCACCAAACACAGAAGTCATCGCTCTTTGCACGTTAATAAGTGAGTCACGCAAAAGTTATCATCGTATCCCCAGCACTGTGCGGGGCTTTATGAAGCAACCTGCCATGCGTTTGGCAGTTAGTCACTTGTGAGGCGAGAAACTTCGAAACCGCTGTGGTACAGTGGTAGCATGTTCGGCGCGTAACTGGAAGATCCTGGGTTCGATTCCCGGTGGCGGCCGATCAAAATTTGTCCGTGACTTACTTATTAACGTAGAAAGAGCGATGCCTTCTGTTTGGTGTTTTTATGTAACGTTCGTGTCACGTACATACGTCACTCTTGTTCCGACCTCTATAACGAAGTACATTTCTCCGTCATTTTCTGTCCACGCCAGGATTCGAACCCGGATCCCCTCATTCCGGAATAAGTCACTCTACCAATTGAGCTACGCGGACGTTTTATTCTGATTCCTATCTGCCTTTATGTCGTGTGCGTCCTTCTGGCAGGTACGTCACATCTCCTGGTGCGTTACATCATCTCCCCCTTACTTTTTTTTTTTTTTTCGAAGTGCTGGAGAAGGGATTCTCTTATTTTTCCTATCTCGCGGTGTGGAAACAACATCACACCATTGCGAGATTTTGAACGGTCGGGTCATCCGGATAGTTCGGGCGCCATTATAACGAACTGAATTTCTCCGTCATTTCTGTCCACGCCAGGATTCGAACCTGGATCCCCTCATTCCGGAATAAGTCACTCTACCAATTGAGCTACGCGGACGTTTTATTCTGATTCCTATCTGCCTTTATGTCGTGTGCGTCCTTCTGGCAGGTACGTCACATCTCCTGGTACGTTACATCATCTTCCCCTTATTTTTTTTTTTTCGAAGTGCTGGAGAAGGGATTCTCTTATTTTTCCTATCTCGCGGTGTGGAAAGAACATCACACCATTGCGAGATTTTGAACGGTCGGGTCATCCGGATAGTTCGGGCGCCATTATAACGAAGTAAATTTCTCTGTTATTTTCTGTCCACGCCAGGATTCGAACCCGGATCCCCTCATTCCGGAATAAGTCACTCTACCAATTGAGCTACGCGGACGTTTTATTCTGATTCCTATCTGCCTTTATGTCGTGTGCGTCCTGCTGGCAGGTACGTCACATCTCCTGGTACGTTACACCTCAGATTGCTGCCAACATTATTCTCGTTTGAGAAAAAAGACATAACGTTAAGGGTCTTTTTGTTTTTGTTCTTATTGATTGGAGGTTTAACGACCCCCGTGAGCAACTCAATGGGCTATAAGCAATGTCCCTAATTTAGGATCACTGGTTCCAGGGAAGGGAGAGAGCCAGTGCCGTAAGACAAACACAACATCCATGACTCACCTGGATTTGAACCCTGACACCTTCCGGACGAATGATCAGAAGCCATCGCTGAGACCACTGCGCCACCGGACGTTAAGTTTTGAAAATGTCTAAGAGAACGAATTCAAATTTATATAGGAAAAAAAAAACTCAAAAGAAAATTTAAAATAGAATATGTTTTTTTTTTCTTTGATTGGAGGTTTAACGACCACCGTGTGCAACTCAATGGGCCATAAGCAGTCGCTCGTCCCTAATTTAGAACCACTGGTTCCAAGGAAGGGAGAGAGCCAGTGGCATAAGACAAACACGAAATCCGTGCCTCACCGGGATTCGAACTCGGACACCTTTCGGACGAATGAGCAAAAGCCATCGCTTAGACCACTGCGCCACCGGGGCGGGCAATATACGTTACAGAGGAATTGGGAATAATAGATTAAACACAAATTTTAGGATTGCAGCAATGAGTATAAATGACTTTATCTTCGGCCTTTTTTATTTTTTTAAAGGTGGTGAGAAAACTGAGGGGAGAAATTTTGATGTTTTACCCCCCCCCCCCCCTCACACACTCATTTGAGTGCGGTGGCAACTGCCCTCTCTGACCCCGCGGTTCCAACGCCGGTCATACATGCAAACCAGATGTAGTCGAAACGGAAGTTCAGTCACTCCTAATGTTGATAAATATACTATGTCTGAGCGAAAATTGATTAAGTCCCGTAGGGGTTAATGATATTTGCAATAATTCGGACAATTTCGTACAAAAATTAATGTTTTTGAATTGACGTAGTTTACATAATGTTTTAAGTTTAGATAATGCCGCCCCGGTGGCGCAGTGGTCTAAGCGACGGCCTCTGATCATTCGTCCGAAAGGAGTCCGGGTTCGAATCCCGGTGAGGCATGGTTGTTGTGTTTGTCTTACGGTGCTGGAGCTCTCTCTTTCTTCCCTAGAACCAGTGACCCTAAATTAGGGACGGGCGACTGCTGATTGCCCATTGAGTTGCTCACGGTGTTCGTTAAACCTCCAATCAAAAAATAAAGTTTACATGAAGAGAGCAAGGTGAAAGAGGCATGTTCTGGATACAAGAGAGTTAAATTCCTTTTTCTAAGCAACTGACACAAAAACGGCAAGGCTGAAGGAGCTCTCAAATACGATGCGTACTAATTAATATTACATTTGCACATAACTGACGCTAAATTTGAGATCTACGGAAATACCATGTCTGGATCGCCGCCCATGTGGCGCAGTGCTCTAAGCGATTCTTATGACCATTCGTCTGAGTTGGATCTGGGTTCGAATCCCGGTGAAGCATGGATGCGTCCGTAAGGGGTCCGGGTTGGAATCCCGATCAGGCATGGATGTTGTGTTTGTCTTACGGCACTGGCTCTCTCCCTTCCCTGGAACCAGTGACGCTAAATTAGGGACGGGCGACTGCTTATAGCCCATTGAGTTGCTCACGGTGGTCGTTAAACCTCCAATCAAAAAAAAAAAAAAAAAAAAAAGAAGAAGCATGGATGTTGTGTTTGTCTTACGGCGCTGGCTCTCTCCCTTCCCTGGAACTAGTGATCCTAAATTAGGGACGGGTGACTGCGTATAGCCCATTGAGTTGCTCTCACGGTGGTCGTTAAACCTAAAATAAAAAAAAAAAAAAAAAAAAAAGAAGCATGGATGTTGTGTTTGTCTTACGGCACTGGCTCTCTCCCTTCCCTGGAACCAGTGACGCTAAATTAGGGACGGGCGACTGCTTATAGCCCATTGAGTTGCTCACGGTGGTCGTTAAACCTCCAATCAAAAAAAAAAAAAAAAAAAAAAGAAGCATGGATATTGTGTTTGTCTTACGGCGCTGGCTCTCTCCTTCCCTGGATCTAGTGATCCTAAATTATTAGGGACGGGTGACTGCGTATAGCCCATTGAGTTGCTCACTGTGGTCGTTAAACCTCCAATCAAAAAAAAAAAAAAAAAAAAAAAAAGAAGCATGGATGGTGTGTTTGTCTTACGGCACTGGCTCTCTCCCTTCCCTGGAACCAGTGACGCTAAATTAGGGACGGGCGACTTCTTTTAGCCCATTGAGTTGCTCACGGTGGTCGTTAAACCTCCAATCAAAAAAAAAAAAAAAAAAAAAAAAAGAAGCATGGATGTTGTGTTTGCCTTACGGCACTGGCTCTCTCCCTTCCCTGGAACTAGTGATCCTAAATTAGGGACGGGTGACTGCGTATAGCCCATTGAGTTGCTCACGGTGGTCGTTAAACCTCCAATCAAAAAAAAAAAAAAAAAAAAAAAAAAAGAAGCATGGATGGTGTGTTTGTCTTACGGCACTGGCTCTCTCCCTTCCCTGGAGCCAGTGAAGCTAAATTAGGGACGGGCGACTTCTTTTAGCCCATTGAGTTGCTCACGGTGGTCGTTAAACCTCCAATCAAAAAAAAAAAAAAAAAAAAAAGAAGCATGGATGTTGTGTTTGCCTTACGGCACTGGCTCTCTCCCTTCCCTGGTACTAGTGATCCTAAATTAGGGACGGGTGACTGCGTATAGCTCATTGAGTTGCTCACGGTGGTCGTTAAACCTCCAATCAAAAAAAAAAAAAAAAAAAAGAAGCATGGATGTTGTGTTTGTCTTACGGCGCTGGCTCTCTCCCTTCCCTGGAACTAGTGCTCCTAAATTAGGGACGGGTGACTGCGTATAGCCCATTGAGTTGCTCACAGTGGTCGTTAAACCTCCAATCAAAAAAAAAAAAAAAAAAAGAAGCATGGATGTTGTGTTTGTCTTACGGCGCTGGCTCTCTCCCTTCCCTGGAACTAGTGATCCTAAATTAGGGACGGGCGACTGCGTATAGCCCATTTGAGTTGCTCACGGTGGTCGTTAAACCTCCAATCAAAAAAAAAAAAAAAAAAAACCTCCAATCAAAAAAAAAAAAAAAAAAAAAAGAAGCATGGATGTTGTGTTTGCCTTACGGCACTGGCTCTCTCCCTTCCCTGGAACTAGTGATCCTAAATTAGGGACGGGTGACTGCGTATAGCCCATTGAGTTGCTCACGGTGGTCGTTAAACCTTCAATAAAAAAAAAGTGATGATCTGCCAGTAAAGCTCATCTCGTAGGTCAGTTGCACTCAAAGGCACACAACAAAGTAATGGACTACATTCACCCAACCAGCCCTTGCTTACTAGAGGTGGAATGCGAAAAACCGGTGGGTGGAACAGGGAGCTTTCGGCTGGAAAATATTCCACCGACTCACCAAAAAACAGTGGTATCATTGCATCAAACAGCGATTATAGAGGTAAAGTGGAATTTACCCACACCGCACAGAATATTTCGTATATGTTACAAGTGCGTTGCACTGAAACATTGAGACTTTTCAGATACGTTGCGCAGTGTAACAGTAATGTTTCAGAAACCTTACAGTTACGTTAAAATGTCCTCAAATGTTACATAACTTTAAAACATAACCGATACGTTACAGTGAAAGGTCTTTGTAACTTCAACATACCAACTTCTTGTTACTGTTACGTATTTGAAAGATATTTGTAACTTCGTTACATTACTGTTACGTATTTGAAAGATATTTGTGACATCATCATGTTACTGTTACGCGGTTACTACGTTGAACATTATAGTTTTAATAAACTTTGTAAAATCACAATAGAAAATATTACACTCGACAGCTGTTTCAAAAGCAACAACAGTCGTATTACGAGCTGTTTACGTTTTCACAGGTTCAACGCAGTCCGCTGTCTGTTGGGAACAGTGGCGGCGTTTATATATTGATAACAAACGAAATAAAAATCGGTCCCAAATAAGGGTATCGAATTTCTATTATACATGTGGAATAGACTATATTTCAGCGAAAAAAAGGAAAGAAAATCAAATTCGTCATTTCTCTAATACCTACCTGCCGCCCCGGTGGCGCAGTGGTCTAAGGCGTTGGCCTCTGTTCATTCGTCCGTAAGGGGTCCGGGTTCGAATCCCGGTCAGGCATGGATGTTGTGTTTGTCTACCGGCACTGGCTCTCTCCCTTCCCTGGAACCAGTGACCCTAAATTAGGGACGGGCGACTGCTTATAGCCCATTGAGTTGCTCACGGTGGTCGTTAAACCTCCAATCAAAAAAAAAAAAAAAAAAATACCTACCAACATGAAATTTCTCAGTTTCAAATAAAAAAAAACATGCTGATTCAGTATACTAATACAACAACACAGCCATCTACTTAGATTTTATAAAATGCTTTTTGAAATTTAAAAATTATAATAATCAAAACAATTACTAAATTTCAGATGATCTTGAATTACAAAAAAAAAAAAAAAAAAAAAAAAGAAAAAAAAAAGGATGAAATATTAAATCAACTAACTAGCTAACTCGAGTATGTCTGTATCATCAAACAAAGATCTTCGCTCCTTCCACGTTTATAAGTGAGTCACGGAAAAATTCGAATTGGCCGCCACCGGGAGTCGAACCCAGGGTCTTCCAGTTACACGCCGGATATGCTTCCGCGACACCACAGCGGCCTCGAATGCCTCCAATCTCACACATCACACATGGCTTGGCAGTTAGCGTGTGTGAGTCTGGAGGAATTCGAGGCCGCTGTGGTGTAGCGGAAGCATATCCGGCGCGTAACTGGAAGATCCTGGGTTCGACTCCCGGTGGCGGCCAATGAGAATTTTTCCGTGACTCACTTTTAAACGTGGAAAGAGCGAAGATCTTTGTTTGATGTTCCTGGTCCACGTTAAATGTCTGTATGTCTGTATCACCAAAGAATATCCCAGTAGCACGTGGAAATATGACTACGAGAGTGCTTCCGTGAAATGGCATATGTGCGCATGCGCATCCACGCCGTTGCCAAACCAAAAATCTGAAATATCGCCGGAATGTAACATCAATTTAGCAATTATGTACAATGGAAACTACAAAACAGTATTATTGGTGAATGCTATTTTTAACGTAACCGTAATGTACAAAGAGTTATGTTCCAAAATAGATGTTGCTGAAACGTAATTGTAAGATATCTCTGAAAGTGTAACGAAAATGAGATATTGTAACATTGTTGATACATATCTGAAACGTTTTGTGCTGTATGGGCATGTATCTCGAAAAAGGGAAAAAACTATTGACACAGTCAGGACACAAATTATCTAAAGACAGAGAAACAGGATATAGGATGGAAGTGGCCTTGTATAGTACCTTGACAAAACTGTAAATGCTTGGGATATTTTACAATCTGATTTGTGACACAACCACGACCCGCCCAGAGTTGGAAACGGGTTAAAAATTAAATTTTACTATGTAATCCGAGCTGAAAAATTTACGGATTGATTTTGAACTCACGAAAGCATTTTTTTTTTTTATTTAGCGGTCGTTGAATAAAAAAATGAATTTTTGTTTTCCCATCCTGTATGGATAACAAAACTTCAAATTCTGTTTCTAAATGTGTGCTCATAAACACATCGATTCACACTGCGACGAAAAGACAGAAAAACTACAATTCGTGGTAGAACGTTGAATTGTATTTACAACTCCACGCGATTCCAAACGCAAACGTGTGACCAGTAGTGCTTTTTCAGGCGCACACACCCTGGAAGTTTAGCCTCTGCGGAAATAATAACGTGACCTGCAGTGCCATCTGGAGAGCTTTGTAGCACAGTTGCTTTACACGCCTCGGATGTTCACTGGCCAAACGGCACACCTACGGGCGCGAATACTACAAAATTATGTTTTGTTTACTCAACGAAGCAAGGAACCTTTTCCACTTTACGAAAACATTGTATAAAGAGATTAATTTTAGCCACTACGCAAAGTCTTAGGACAAACTTTGGTGAGTTTTGTTATCCAAAAACATAATATAACAGCAACTCGTATCACAACGTTGAATTGCGTTGCTCCATGGGATTGCAAGCGGTGCTCTATTTGGCTAGCACACCCTGAACGTTCAGCTGTAATGTGCCATCTAGGGAGCGCTTGTACTACAGTTGCTTGAAAACCGCTGGATGTCCTCAGGATTTAATTAGCACAAAAGCAATATTATGCTTGATGAACGAACCTTCTCCTCCTAATGAAAACATTGTGTAGGGGAATTATTTTTAGCCATTACTCGATATACGAGTATATAACATTTGTTTACTCAACGAAGCAACACCCACACAAAGTCGCAATTTATTTAACCTATACTATCGATATTACATTATATATCTAATAAAACTCGCCAGAGTTTGTCCTAAAGCTTCGAGTGGTGACTAAAATTAATACCCCCCACACACAGTGTTTTCATTAAGAGAAGAAGGTTCATTCAGTAATCATAATATCACATTTGTACTAAGATCCTCGGGTGTGCAGTTTCTCGACAAAACATCCGACGATATTCAAGCAACTGTGGTACAAGCGCTCCCTAGATGGCGCTGCAGGTCACGTTTTTATTTCTCTGTGGCTGCAAACATTACAGCTGACCTCACAAACAAATAGAGCACCATTGTGGAGCATAGAGCTTGGGAGGAATGACTCATGGAGCAACATAGAGCATAGACCCATGGAGCAACGCAATTCAACGTTGTGATACGAGTTGCTGATGTTATATTATCTTTTCGGATAGCAAAACTCACCAAAGTTTGTCTTAATGCTTCGCGTGGTGGCTTGAATTAATACAACGTTTTCGTAAAGTGGAGAAAGTTCGTTGCTTCGTTGAGTAAACAAAACATAGCAAGTGATTTTCACATCCGTGGGGGTGCTATTTGGCCAGAGGAGACCCGAGGCGCGTAAAGCAACGGTAATACAAAGTTCTCCAGATGGCGCTGCAGGTCACGTTTTTATTTCTTTGTGGTTTCAATGCATAGGCAATATTTCTCTGGGTGTGAGCTGCTGAAAAAGCACTACTTGTCATACTTTTGCGTTTGGAATCGCGCGAAGTCATAAATACAATTCAACGTTCTGCCACGAGTTGCAGTTTCTCTGTCTTTTTTGCCGCAGTGCGAATCGATGTGTTCATGCGCACAGATTTAAAAACAAAATTAAAATTTTTGTTATCCATATAGGATGGGATAATGAAAATTCATTCATTTTTTTTTATTAAACGACCGTTAAATAAAAAATATGCTTTCGTATGTACAAAACCAGAGCGTGAATTTCTCAGGTCGGGTTACATAATAAAACTTTTGCGTGTTTTTTGTTTTTTTCCTAACAGCGCACATCGAACCTAAATGGGCACGCAACGCCACTGATATCCCAATAGCACAATCCCTGACATCTGTCAGGTATCTGAACGTCGTTGCGGACCAAGTTCACCCATTCATGGCAACTGTGTTCTCTGCTGGTGATGGCGCATTATCAAGAGGATAATGCGCATGCCACACTGCCAGAATCGTCAAGAAGGCGTTCTAGGAACATGCTGGTGACTTCTGTTAATGCTCTGGCCTCCAAATTCACCTGATATGAACCCAATCGAACATTTGCGGTTCGACTTGGAAAAGCGGATTCGCGCTAAATCACCACCACCGCGAAATGTACGGGAACTGGAGGACCTGCTGTTGACATTATGGTACCAGATACCCCAGGATACCTATCGTCACCTCATAGAATCGATGCCTCGCTGAGTGACCGCTGTTTTGCGGGAAAAAGGGGGTCCTACAGCTTATTAGTTAGGTGGTCATAATGTAATGGCTTATCGGTGTATGTTGTTTAATACGCAATATAAGCGCTATGGTCCTCTTGTGGAATTCATACTATTGTTCAGGTGCCTTAATCAATACAGTTTAAGATCGTTTATAATATGAGTAAAATATTTTGTCATAAACCCTATAGCATAGATAATTCAAATTTTATATTAATTTAAATGTTATCGATATAATCGTTTTATCTATCGCATGTTCAAGTGGCATCATCACGTCCTGTCTTACAACATCACAGCACGTTTTATGATCTGACCAAAAAATGCATATCTTGCCGCCGTTGTCAAAAAATAGGTCCGACGCCCATGAAAGCATCTCCGTCTTTCAGTGAATGGTACTTCTACGTTGCATAATGCCGGAAAAACCTCCCTGCAGGTAATTATATTAATAAGCTGGCTTCTAAAGGACGATGCACTTTGGTGATCCCCTACGGCTCCTTTTTTTTTATTGCGGTTAGAAGAAATATTTAGGTGTCTGTCTAGGATGTAAGTCAGGTCAGTAGCACTGACCTCCTCAGGGACAAACCGAACATTTTCCAAGAAAGTGAATGACCACGGCAACTCAATTATTACCCCTTCGCACCTTGCGGTTTTCGAGCACCCTTGGGGTGTCTTCATAAAAGAGAGAAATTTTTCTGAAAGAGGCGGTGCTCTCCGCAAGGTTGCACTTATAACGGTAAAATCTCGTGCCGACATCGAAGTTTGAACCGAATTCTATCTTATCTGCCGCAACATTTTCAGGTATTGCGTACCGAATATTGATTAGAAATTTAAGTACTTTGGGGAAATTAATGTTTATTACTTTCATATTCCATAGTCGCTTGATAATTACCCTCTGTAAAACACCGGAGCATACTGTTCTTATCATTCTTACCTGGGAGAGCGACACTTGAAATTATGCCCCTTCAAAAGTTTTAATTGGAGGTTTAACGATCACCGTGAGCAACTCAGTAGACTAATAAACAGTCATCCGTCCCTAATTTAGGGGCACTGGCACCAGTGAAGGGAGAGAGCCAAACACAACATCCATGATGCACGGGGATCCGAACCAGTGTTTAGACCACTGCGCCACCTAACGGCGTTCCTCACTTCACTCAATTAGTACGGGTTTTTAAATATCTCATACCTCCATTAGAAGTATTAAGATACATATTTCAAAAATATCACTTCCAGTTTTTCCCACAGTTTTGCCTAAAATGTTAAAACTTGATAAATACCCCAAGAGCCAACAGTTGTAAATATCAAGTAATACGTAAAATACGGGGTGATTCACAAAGAAGTATACAGTTTCCAGGTGCTGTAAAACAGTAACAGCTGAAGACACGGACCACAACTGCGAACTGTTAGGTAGATGTACTCATAAAGTTTGTGGCCCGCCACTGACGGAAGTGACGTAGGCGATAGCGTGCGTGTCACATGACTAATCAGTCAAAATGACATCTTCCTCACCGATGAATTGGACGAGCCGGGGACTACATATGCCACTGACCCAACGGCCACCCAGAATTCCTGACTTAACACCTTGTGACTTTTTCCTGTGGGGGTACGTAAAGGACGAGGTATTCGCCCCTCCCCTTCCTGTTGATCTAGCGGAGCTGAAACAGCGTATCACAGCCACTATCACTGCACTTAATTCAGATATCTTAAGTAGCGTTTGGGCGGAAATGGATTACCGGCTCGATGTGTGTCGTGTGACTAAGGGTGCAAACATAGAACATCTGTGACTGTCTCTAAAAAAACTTGAAACATTCCCCTACAATTATGTTACAGGTAACATAAAATATCTTACATTGTCACGTATACAAGAGAGGTTCACAATTCCTTTCACGTATACGAGAGGTTCACACCCATGGCCGGATTAAGGCCATCATTTTTGTCAATATCTCTACTTCTAGGAGTCCGATTCGAAAAATTCATTCTTGGTTGGATAGTGTTTCCAGTGTGACATGTGGTTCATATAATTTCAAAATTTTGAAGTAATTCATAGACTTTCCGCTAGGGGGCGTAAGGGTAAATTGCGTTTCCTCCTATATCTCTGCTTCTAAATCTCCGATTTGAAAAATTCTTTCTGCACCGGATACAGCTCCTGATGGGAAATCCATTACACATAATTTCTAATTTTCGTAAAAAATGGTTTGGCCACCAGGTGGCGTAAGTCTTCATTTCCGCTTCTGATGTATTTGCAGCAAAATATGAGCTTCTAAAATCTCGATTGGAAAAAAAGTCGTTTGTTGACCGGTACCACTCATGGCGACAAACCTTTTAGGAACATTTTCTTCTTGAAATAATTCATGGTTTCTACACCAGGGGGCGTAGATCCATATCTTATTTTTGTCAATATCTCTACTTCTGAGAGTCCGATTTGAAAAATCCCTTCTTTGTTGGATAGTGTTTCCGATGCGAAATGTTTTTCCTATAAATCCAAAATTTTCAAGTAAGTCATAGACTTTCCGCTAGGGGACACAAAGCTAAATTGCGTTTTCTGCGTTATTTCTGCTCCTAAAACTCCAATTTGAAAAATTCTTCCTGTATCGCATACAAGACCTGATGGAAAATATTTTTCACATAATGTCTAAAGTTTGGTAAAGAATGGCTTGCCCACCAGGGGTCATAAGTGTTAATTTCTGCTTCAGATGTATTTGAATCAAAATCTGGGTTCCTGAAAGCTCGAATAATTTTTTTTTTTTTTTTTTTTTTTTGACCGATACCGCTCATATGGACAAACCTTTTGAGAGTACTTTCTTCCTAAAAAATGCATGGTTTTCCCACCAGGGAACGTAAAGTCACATCTTATTTTTGTCGATATCTCTGTTTCTAAGAATTCGTAAGCTCACGATTCCCTTTACAGCAATATCTGAGGGATTAAACACACGATTGAAAAACGTCTTTCTTCCGTAAGATACTATTGTTTTCCATACCAGTTCCATTGAATTTGAATAGCTATGATAAATTTAAATTGCGTCAGGACGGATTCAAAAGACGTGCATATTTACACCCGAAAATTCGGTGTCATCTTCCTTGTTTACTTATGTTTACCATACACGTTTTTAGCACGTCTTTTGTAAAAAAAGATCGTGCTTATGTTATCAGTTTGTCTGTCCGTCCGTCCTTCTGTACCCACGATATCTCTGCAACTATTAGTCCGATTTGAAAAATTCTTTTTGCTTTGGGAAGCTTGAAATATACAAATGATGATCCTGTATTTCGTGTTTTTTTACGATGTACAATTTTGCCGCTAGAGGGCGTAAATGCAGATGATGTCGAATTCAAAAATACGTTTTATTCCACATATTTGCTTCTAAACATCCGATTGAAAAAATTATTTTATCTTTCGATTCCATTTATGTCGAAAAGTATTTTAGATATAGTTACTTTTTCAAATTATGCATAGATTTTCCGCTAGGGGGCGTAAAGATAAATTACATTTTTCCCGATAACTCTTCTTCTAAAATTCCGATTTAAAAAATTTTTCTTCAGCGAATACATCTCCTGATGGAAAATCTTTTGCATATGATTTCAAATTTTTGGTAAAGAATACTTTGGCCACCAGGGAGCGTAAGTGTTAATTTTTGCTTCTGATGTATTTGTCATAAAAGACATGATGGAAAATATTTTTCATATAATTTCTAATGTTTGGTAAAGAACGATTTGGCCACCAGGGGTCATAAGTGTTAATTTCTGCTTCTCATGTACACTGACGGAAAAAAATCTCAACACCACGAAAAAATAGTTGTAGAGGAATGAAATGACGGCAATACATTTGTATAGGTAACATATTTAATCGATTAAGGTTTCAAGATCACAGCTTATTGTAAGCGCGAGAAGAGCCATTTTAAATGTGAAATGCTGGTACATTAATAACCGGTGTAACCGCCAGAATGTTGAATGCAAGCACGCAAACGTTCATGCATTGTGTCGTACAGGTGCTGGATGTCAGTTTGTGGAATGGAGTTCCATGCCTGTTGCACTTGGTCGGTCAATACAGGGACGGTTAATGCTGGTTGGGGGTGACGCTGGAGTTGTCGTTCAATGATGTCCCATACGTGCTCGATTGGTGAAAGATCTGGTGATCTAGCAGGCCACGGCAACAGGTCGACACTCTGTAGAGGATGTTGGGTTACAACAGCGGTATGCGGGCGAGCGTTATCCTGTTGGAAAACACCCCCTTGAATGCTGTTCATGAATGGCAGCACAACAGGTTGAATCACCAGACCTACGTACAACTGTGCCCTCAGGGTGCGTGGAATAACCACGAGAGTGCTCCTGCTGTCATAGGAAATTGCTCCCCAGACCATAACTCCAGGTGTAGGTCCAGTGTGTCTCGGCCGCAGACAGGTTGGTTGCAGGCGCTCACCTGGCCTCCTTCTAACCAACACACGGCCATCACTGGCACCCAGGCAGAACCGGCTTTCATCAGAAAACACAACAGATCTCCACTCCGTCCTCCAATGAGATCTAGCTTGACACCACTGACGTCGCAAACGGCAATGGTTTGGAGTAAGTGGAATGCACGCTACAGGGCGTCTGGCTCGGAGCTGTCCTTCAAGTAACCGATTTGTAACAGTTCGTTGTGTCACTGTGGTGGCAACTGCAGCTCGAATTGCTGCCGCATACGCGGTACGATGCGCCACGGCCATACGCCGTACACGGCGGTCTTCCCTCTCAGTAGTGCCACGTGGCCGGCCGGAACCCAGTCTTCTTGAGGCAGTACCTTCCCTTGACCACCGCTGCCAACAACCATGCACAGTGGCTACATTCCTGCCAAGTCGTTCTGCAATATTACGGAAAGAAAATCCACCTTCTCGTAGCCCTCTTACACGACCTCGTCCACTCTCCGTGAGCTGTTGATAATGGCTTCTTCGTCTTCTTAAAGGCATTCTTGACTAACATCAACACACTACGTCGAATCTCAACGATAACTAACGCTCACGATCGTTACAGCGCGTATTTACAGCAAACCTGCTTTGCATGTTCCGAGGGCGCTACTAGCGCCACACGTATGCGCCGAGCGTGAAATTTGCATAGACGTCATCTTACAGATGAACTCTCACCGCCTACCAACTGTCGTTTATCTAACACAACCCCTTCTTGGTGTTGGGATTTTTTTTTCCCGTCAGTGTATTTGTAGCAAAATCTGGGCTCCTGAAAACTCGACTAATTTTTTTTCTTGGACCGATACCGCTTATATGGATTAACCTTTTGAGAATACTTTCATCCTAAAATAATGCATGATTTTCCCACCAGGGGACGTAAAGTCACATCTTATTTTTCTCGATATCTCTGTTTCTAAGAGTTTGTAAGCTCACGATTCCGTTTACAGCAATATCTGAGGGATTAAAAACCCAATTGAAAATCTTCTTTCTTTCGTCATATATCTATTGTTTTCCATACCGGTTCCATTGACTTTGAATAGCTTTGATAAATTTTGATTTGCGTCAGAACGGATTCAAAAGACGTGCTTATTACACCTGAAAATTCGGTGTCATCTTTCTTGTTTACTTATATTATTGATAACGTTTATCATTTACATTTTTGCTTTTGTTATGTTATTGTTCATGTATATCATGTGCTGCTTTGGCTGCCTATTTGCGGCTTTTGATTCACTAGAACCAGCTTACCGTACCTTCACGCTGGACGGCACCGTTTTCATGAGAACTGAATCTTTGTTCTCCATTTTTCCAGTCTGAAAAAACAACAACAACACATGATTTAAAATTACAGATGTGCCTTAGCGAAGATTTTGTAAACAGCTGATAGGAAGCTGATGGGTCTGTAGTTTCTGTGATCCTGTATTTTTTACAAGGCAGGGTGTGACGTAGTATAGCTATGTGTCAAGACGACAAATCTGCAGCGAAACATTCTGTCCGCGTAGCTCAGTTGGGAGAGCGACTTACTCCGGAGTGAGGGAGCACGGATTCGATGTTGGTCGCAGAAAAACTTGTGTTTTCACTAGAGTGACTGTAGAATTATTCTAGTCATCAGCAATCGTCCTTTCATTGAGGCATTCAGTGATAACTTGGGCGAATGTAGTTTCTGTTCCTCTACTGATTTGTTACACACACACACATGTTCCGTGTGTTATTTGTGTAACGGCATGCCTCTTGGGCCCTTAGGCTACAGCCCCGTTAGATCCCCCATTTCTCTCAATCCAGCCCTGTTCACAGCTCACAATGAAGGTTACCCTTTACAATGGTTAGCTGAGTAGAGTGCTCTACGCGGCTAACTAAAGTCTTTAAAAAAATAAAATACTGAAATGTATAAAGTGTAAGATTATTTTTGAACTACAATTTTCAGTAAATTTAGTTTCTTTGTGCATTTCTATATTTCACGCCCCTGAGATCATGAATTTACGCCCCTCACATGAATTTTACGCTCCTCAGTTCATGAATTTACGCCTCTCACATGAATTTTACGGTCCTCAGATCTTGAATTTACGCCCCTCACATGAATTTTACGATCCTCAGAGCATGAATTTACGCCCCGCACATGAATTTTAGGCCCCTCATATCATGATTTTACGCCCATAACATGAATTTTATGCTCCTCGGATCACGAATTTACGTCCCTCACATGAATTTTACGCTCCTCAGATCACGAATTTACTCCCCTCACGTGAATTTTACGCTCCTCATATCATGAATTTACGCCCCTCACATGAATTTTACGATCCGCAGAGCATGAGTTTACGCTCCTCACGTGAATGTTACGCTCCTCAATCATGATTTTACGCCTTCAAAACACGAATTTACGCTCCTTCGGGTATGAACATACGCCCCCGATAATGAATGTTACGATCCTCAGAATTTCATGAATTTGAATTTTACGATCCTGAGAGCATGAATTTATGCCTTCAGAGCACGAATTTACGCTCCTTCGGATATGAATATACACCCCCGATAATGAATGTACGCTCCCTCCGAGCATGGATTTACGCCCTTGGCAAGACCTTGCCCTCCCAGCCCTTCCGGTAGCCACGGCTGTGCCGCTGTATAAACTAATTTTAACAATATAACTGGCTCGTATTACTGCGAGGGACGTCCGGCTGTCATAGGCGATGGCACCCCAGACCCCATCACGCCTGCTGTTTACCTGTGCTGCTGTACAGTGAGGTTGGGATTGTAGCGCTCACCTGCGGACCTCCACACTCAGACACTGTGGTCGTCCGTTCCCATACAGAAGCGGGATTCGTCGCTGAACACTATACGTCGTCAGTCCGTAGCATTCCACGTTACTCACTGGCCGACACCACTGCAATCGACACCGACGATGCTCAGGTGTTAATGGCAGAAAACGTAAGTGCTGTGGAGAGTGCAGATTCGCCTCTGCCAGGCGTCCGGAAACGGTTCTGGCGGACACAGAAGTCCCTTGTACAGCCGCCACATGTCTCTGGATATTGGACTTCGTTCCATCGGAGCATGCCGCTCTCACGATCCCACGGTCCTGTCTACTGATGGAGTGTATGGGTCATCCAGAGCCAGTCCGCCGTGTCTAGGTGCCTTCCCGTGTCCATTGCTCTCAACAGCGTACTGTCCGACTGGCTTAAATGGAGGATGATTCAGCGCGCTGGCCACCTGCCTCTCTCA
The DNA here is from genome assembly GCA_039090855.1 of Macrothele yani. NCBI lineage: Eukaryota > Metazoa > Arthropoda > Arachnida > Araneae > Macrothelidae > Macrothele > Macrothele yani. The sequence goes on along the minus strand of CM077009.1, from coordinate 41,757,263 downwards.
TGCCGACGATACGGCCTCGTTCAGACTCCGTCAATTGCCCGTACGCACATCTACAGCGGCTCCTCGTCATATCTATCGCTCAGGGATCTCACCTGACTCTTACCGTGCACTTCGGAACGCATGTGGAATCCCCTGTGCGGCGCCTTATAAACCCCAAGGGTTGCGATTGCAGCGCCGGTCTTGGACGCCCGTGCATGCGGAATCGCACGAAACTTTGATCATTTGCATATCTGCTCTCCCTGAAGCTATTCGTCGAGTTTCGCGTTAATCGCACCATTTTTATCTTGGTGCGCGGATTCTTATGACAGCGAGTACACTAATTATATTATATATTCTCTTTTTAAATTTTGGATGGTCACCCTTTTAAAAAGGTGTTTTTTTTATACTTTTTTTTATTTTTTTGTTTTCAATCCCCTCACTACTTTCAAATAGGTTACCATACTTCGTCGTACAGACACTGAAATTTGCAGATTTCAAATGGTTATTTTAACACACTTTCAACTCTTCCTCATTCATGAGATAACAAATTAAATGTCATCATTTTTTTGGCTACTACATTATATATTCAACAGTTTGTGTATATGTTATCGTTAAAGTATGAAATCCGTTATTTCATAGAATATTTAGTTATTTCCTGAAATAACTGATCAAGTCAGTTAAAGCGTAAAACTCACTTGTATTCTACGGTTTAACTAGTTATTTCATAGAATAACGATCAACATCCCGTTAAAGTGTAAAATAACCGAGTAAATAAATCCCAAATTCAAAAGGCTGTAAAGTGAGAACCACTGGTCAGAAATAGCACACCATTTTTAAATCCCTGAAATGGCAATGGGCTGGACATACTGCCAGAAGGACAGACCATAGATGGACAGCCGAAATTTTAGATTGGATTCCAAGGGACAGGAAAAGACCCAGAAAAAGACCACATGGGAGATGGGTGGATGAAATTCGTAAATATGCGGGAGTGACATGGAGGAGACTGGCACAAGACAGACCGTTGTGGAGGAAACTTGGGGAGACCTTCGTCCAGCAGTGGATTGATAATGGTTGACAATGATGATGATGATGATAAAGTGTTATATAGTAATAATGATATAAACTTTTATGTTTCGTTTTGTTATTTATAAATTTTTCGGAAATAAGTTGTACAGAAGATCTGAAAATTGTATTTTAATGAACTGAATGTTCAGAGGGAAAGAGAAAACTCTAAAGAGTTTGGAAATTCAAGCTAAGAAGATGAAATTAATGTCAGCTAAATCTCATTCTGAAGCCTCCGTGGGGCTTACAGTCCGTTTCCCAGTACCTGAAGTTGACAGAGGAAGGGGTGACGCCAGATCTATTTTAGCTGGTATCATGAAAATAACCGAAAAAGGATTTTTTTTTCAATTGGGAACAAGAAACGGCCGCATAAAACAGCTATATTCCCGATCTCAGTTCAGCGTCTGTGAACAAAAACTAATTCAGATCGAAGAAGTGCCGGAGATAGAGAAATCGCCCCGGTCGGTTGCTACAGCTCAAAGTTTAGGTACCGGTCGGGGATTTAAAAAATGTTCATGTAAAACGCAGTGTGTCAACAAGAAATGTATTTGTTTTAGAAATAATGTTCTATGCAATGCGAAATGCCGTTTTAGTAATCCCTGTTGTAACAAATGATTGTATTGTGTCTTTATATAAATAACATTTTGTATGCTGTATAATTCAGTCAAGTTGTTTATTTTACACTTTAACTATCTATCATTAGTTAATTTATAGAATACCTAGTTATTTCCTAGAATAACTAGTTAAAGTGTGGAATTATTAATTTATTACACGCTTTAACTAACTTGATGAGTTATTTCATGAAATAACTAGGTATTCTATGAAATAACTGAATGATACATTTTAACGGTAACATATATACACTCATCGTCAAAAAAATAGTTGCACCTAGACGGAGGTGTCGTATTGCAATGCTATTCGGGAGGAAAGTAAAGGTTACTAGCAATTGTAACGTACCAGGAGATGTGACGTACCTGCCAGAAGGACGCACACGACATAAAGGCAGATAGGAATCAGAATAAAACGTCCGCGTAGCTCAATTGGTAGAGTGACTTATTCCGGAATGAGGGGATCCGGGTTCGAATCCTGGTGTGGACAGAAATGACGGAGAAATTTACTTCGTTATACAATAATAAATAATTAAACATTGAGACTGATGTGGGCCATCATATTGAGTTACACGCCAATAAGTAGTGTCTCTCAGTATGGTGTCGGGCCGCAATGTTTGCCAGACGTCTGTCAATGTTTGACAGAATGCCAGACGTCTCGGCATGGAGTTGTACATGTTCGTAATGGTGTCCCTCCGATAAACCATCCCATGTAGCTTGAATCTTCTCATGCAGTTCCTGAAGATGGTGCGGTAGGGGTAGAGTGTGGATAGCGCGTCCAATAGCATTCCACACATTTTCAGTCGGAGATAGGTCTGGCGATGCAGCTGAGAGCCTTGAAGGCAAGCTCTTGAGACAGTAGCAGTATGTGGACAAGCGTTGTCCTGTTGGAAAATCGCACCGGAGTGAGTGTTCAGGAAAGGTAGAGCCATTCGTTGCAGGGCCTCATTAATGTAACGCTGGGCTGTCAAAGTACCTGTAATGAACACTAAAGGTGATCTGGCATCATAGGCAATTGCAGCCCACACCATGACACCATGTCTTCTGGACGTGTGACACTCGACAACAAACCGTTCATCTTGGCGCTGGCCACGGTGTCTCCACACGCGCATTCCGTAGTCGTCTCCTCCAAAACAAAAGCGAGACTCATCACTGAAGATCACTCGCTGCCATTCTGAGTGGCTCCATGACAGTCTTTGGCGACGATGCAATGGTGTTAAAGGCAGTCGTCGTAAAGATCTGCGTGCCTCTAGTCCTACGTCGTGCAGCCGTCTGCCAATGGTGCTGGCACTAATCAGACGATGCATGGAGGGCACCACTGCTCGCTGGATATCCACAATCGTGGCTGTTGGGTCACTCCGCGGATGTCGGACAACCCGTCGGTCCTCTCTCTCCGTGGTCCGTCTAGGTCTCCCAGACCCTTCCTGTCGCTGCTGCGTGCTTTGTTATATCCACTGCAGCCAACAGCGTGCTATGGTCATCTCCGTACGACCGGTATGGCGAGCAATACGGCTATAAGACCATCCGGCTTCCCGGAGCCCGACGATGCGATCCCTCTCGAACCCCTCCAACTGCTTGAATTGCTTCCGAACTTTACTCCCAGGCATACTTCACTTGCAAAGGATGCAACCAACACAACAGCACGAGGCAGAATGGCAAGCACGCGCAACGGGACGACCTTATACAGCCGGCCAGGCGCAGCGCTACGACCCCTTCTTGTTTGAGTCACATGCGCGGCCGAGCGTGATACTTAAATTAAGTCACTGAGCACTTGTCCTCTACATATAGCACCAAATAACTTTTTCATTTCTGTCGGTTGCTCCATTCTGGGTGCAACTATTTTTTTTACGATGACTGTATATAAACCGGGTACTTAAAGTTAAAATAATGGAAAGAATAATGCCAAAGTTGTTTTTGTGATATATATAAAGGCCAAGGGTTCAGTGACTTTAAAAACAGTGTTGGAAGTAAAAAAATCATACATGAGCACGTACGAAATATTAAAATGGTTACTAATTTTTCACTGACTACACCCCGCATGCGCAGTTTTGCTTTCGGGTCGTTGCTTGACTATTTTCACTCCAGTCCTGACACACTTCAACCACGGCGGTTCGCTAACAACACAGCAGTTCATTCATTTGAGAAATCGCGCACTCGTTCTCCGAGCCCCCGCAATCCGCCCTTTTCCCGAAGTTCAAACAATTCTTCCGTTTACCCATCACCCTCCGAATTTTACTACCTACTGCTCCACCCACACCTTATATACACTGAAGAGCAATTGAATTAGAGATACCTGTCTAGTAACGTGTAGCACCACCATTCGCCTTGATGACGGCGGCGATTCGTCTCGGCATGGACTCGACAAGACACCGGAAGCGTTGGGAAGCCATACGGATCGACGACCCCTGAACAAGCTCCCACAGTTCACGAAGATTTGATGGAGGGGGGTCAGAGCCTCGAACATCTCTCTCGATGGCATACCAGGTGTGCTCAATGGGATTGCGGTCTGGTGACCAAGCTGGCCAAGGAAGCGATATCATGTCAGTGGAGTGTTCATCCAACCATTCGGATACAATTCGGGAGCTGCATTGTGTTGTTGCAGGATGAGGTCCCCAGTGGGATGTTGAAGATGCACAAACGGGAGTAAATGGTCGTCCAGGATATCCCGGTAACGTTGACCTGTGAGGGACGATGTCACACGTACCAGGGGTCCCATTTCAGTTCACGTAAACAGTTCCCAGACGAGAATGCCACACCCACCAGCTTGAAGAGTACCCTGCTGGCAAGAAGGATCCATCGCTTCATGTGGTTTGCGCCGTACTCGTATCCTGCCATCCGCATGCACCAACGTGAATCTCGACTCATCAGTCCAAACAATATTTTTCCACGTGTCTAGGGTCCAGTGGCGATGTTCCCGCGCCCATGCTAATCTTTGCACCCTGTGAGGTGCGGTCAGCAGCGGTACCCTCGTGGGACGATGGCTTTTGTACCCCATAGCGAGGAGAAGGTTCTGGATGGTGTGGCTGCTTACACGTTCTTGTGCACCAGCGTTAAATTGCCGAGTGATTTCTTGCACTGTGGCCCGTCTATCCGCTGTTACAATGCGAGCTAGCCGACGATGACCCCGCTCATTCACGCGCTGTTGTCCACGGCAGTTGGCCCTTGCAGGGGTGGTTTTACCGGATTCGACGTACTTACGGTGCACCCGTGGCACAGTGGCTCGTGAAAATGTCCAATGCCTGCACGACTTCCGAGATGGAGTGACCCATTCGTCGGGCCCCGACAATTTGCCCACGATAAAATGCGTATAGATCCTTCGTCTCACCCATACTGCGTCCGACTCTTACTGATTCTCGTCGCATCACTCCTTATATTGTCGGATCGCTACATACGTCATGTCGTTTCCGTTTACAGGGCCGCCCACAGCGCCACATTTGCCTAACGCCAGCTGTCTCTAATTCAATTGCTCTTCAGTGTATATCTGATTACGATCAGATTTGCGGTTCCTGCTCCATTATAGCGTCTCATGACCTTTTCACACATCCAGAGTCAGATGTAGTCCGCATTTCAGTGATTGAAACAGATCATATATTTGAGAAACGAATTTCTCCGAGGAAGTAATTCTTCATTTATACATGGTAGACATTATTGCTGGTTTTATGCCTTCCCACACACCCACAATCACCAAATCATGGCTAGAAGAATATTTCACGGATTACTGGCATATTTTCATTGTATTCCGTGTATTAGGTGTACAAATAAGTTTTAAAGCGTTTTTTGTGTGACGTATACCGCTAATTTACATATCCGACATTCCCCCGCGTTGTTGTCATGTGACCGCAAATGGTCCAGAATATAAAATGTGACACAGAAGTTTGCCCAACAGCCAAACGCACTGGCACATCGGTAGGTGAAAGATGGCAAGCGGTACTGCAATTATTCGACAGGGCACTCGTTACGAATTTCATCAAGGAAAGGGTGCTGCAAAATGCATGATGTGCATCAATCCGTTCTGTTCTGGGAGAGAATATTGTATCGAAAAGCACATGTGAGTTTTGGTTTAGACGATTTAAAACACGTGATTTTGATGTTAGCAAACGAGAACGTAGCGGCGCCGTGCAGAAGGTTGCACATGAGGAACTGCAAGCATTGCTGGATGAAAATTCGTCTCAAACGCAAAAATAATTAGCTGAACAACTGGGGGTAACTGAACAAACCATTTCTAATTGTTTACGCGCAATGGGAAAGATTCAGAACGAAGAAAATGGGTACCACGTGACTTGAGTTAGAGGAACAAGGATGAGCGTGTCACGAAGTGTTTGAATCTGTTAAATAAACAACACTGAAAATCTTTCCTGTGGAAGATCGTTACGGGTGATGAAAAGTGGATATGGTACGACAATCCCAAATGCAAAACACACTGGGTAGACCCCGGTGAAGCAACGAGTTCGACACCGAAACGCAATTTCCACTCCAACAAAGTGGGATGTAAAGGGTGTGCTCTATTATGAACTATTGGAACAGTGTCAATCTGTTGCTGCTGATCGCTACAAGCAACAATTGCTGCGATTGAACCAGGAAATCTGTGGGAAACGTCCATTCACAGGCAAAGGATTGCGTCCCGTGACATGACTACATGACAACGCTAAGCCGCATGTCACGAAATCTGTCAAGGAAACGTTATTGACGCTTGGTTGGGAATCTTTGGAGCACCCGGCGTATAGTCCAGACATAACCCCCTTCAGATTATCATCTGTTCCGATCAATGCAACATGGTTTGTCTGCTGTACGGTTCCGGACATGTGACGAAGTGCAAAAATGGGTTGACGACCTCATCGCGTCACACGACGAAGTATTCTTCATGGCTGGAATCCGTCAGCTGCCCGAACGATGGCGGAAGGTGGTAGATAATGACGGCGCAGATTTTGATTCGTCAAGGTATTGTTGTTTTCTCTCAATTTACATGCTGTGTTTTCTTAAAACGCTTTAAAACTTATTTGTACTCCTAATATTTACTTCATTCAGAAAACTTGAAAAATTTCACTGGGGATTGTGGATATGTGTGGAGGCATAAAGCTAGCTTTAAACGCCTACCATGTTTAAATGAAGAATCATTTCTTCGGAGAAATTCGTTTCTCAAATGTATGATTTAATTTTTATGGTAATAAATTTTAACCTTGAATCTTAGGTTTTAGTGATATCGTGCATTAACGGCAACGTTTTTCTTATCTTTATGATTAAATCGTACGAAATTTCTTAATACTTAGTCGCAGTGATTACTGTGTGTGTGTGTGTGTGTGTGTGTGTGTGTGTGTGTGTGTTATAAACATTTAAAATATTTATACAATTCGTGGAGAGAGAGAGAGAGAGAGAGTGAGTCAAAACGTGTATACGTTACTCTATTTTATCCCGACTAAAGGGCAATGCCCAGGAATTTTAGGTTTCGAGATGCACGGAAGATAGCAAAGAACAGAATGGAAAAAAAAAATACGGCTGCTTCCTCTCAAGGGAATCTCAAATTCAGGTCATTGCAGACAGGCGTTATACTTCCACCCCGCTTTGTTCACTAAAAATCTGTTTGTTTCCTAAAAATCCGAAATTTCTGAGTATTTTGTACTTCAACCTCGAAAGCCAGATTTCAGAGAATTTTTATGTGGAGCAAATTACGTATGAGAAGTGCGCGCACCGTGATCTTATAAATCATGAAGCATGCTTCATAATTTATGTGTTTAACTCCGGTACAGGCATGTTCCGGAGTTTGTCAAAATTGTAGGAAGACCACTACCAATAGTTATGTGTGCTTATCGTTATGATGTTGGCCCAACAATTGATTACAATAAATACTTGTTCTCTAGGAAAAACGGATGCAAATACACTGGCGAAAAGTGAAAAAAGAACACCAAGAAGGAGACGTCTGATACCAACGAAATTTATACAGCATAATAACGGAATACAGAAGATAACGTGATCAAAACATTATGGCAAAATACAGCTGTATTTGCTGGTAAACTGAAAAATAACATTTTCATGTAACATGGTTAGTACGAGGTTGAACCGCCATGAACTGCGTCACACTGTGCAATTCTGGCATGGAGTCTGTCGTACAGATGTTGGATGTAAGTTTGGGGTATTGAGTTCCAAGCATCCTCAACCTGGACGCGTAAATCGGGGATGGTCGTTGCTGGCCGTGGAGACCGGATAAGTCGTTGTCCCATAAAATCCCACACGTGCTCAATGGGGGACAAATCCGATGAACATGCAGGCCATGGAAGTTGTCTCACACCCTGAAGTGCATGTTGCGTTGCACGTGCCGCGTGTGGGCGTGCGTTATCTTGCTGGAAAACACCACGATGGACCGACCTTACAAATGGCACAACAACGGGCTGAATGCTGTTGTTGATGTAGGAGGTGCTGTTTAACGTACCCGGTACAAGCACTAGTTGTGTACCGGAGTGATAGCTGATCACTCCCCACACCAGGAGGCCAGGTGTAGGCCCTGTGTGTCGCTGGCGGATGCAAGAAGGGTGGAGACGCTCCCCTGTGCGTCTGCGAACACGCATTCGGCCATCGGAGGCTCCCAAGCAGAATCTGTTTTCATCGCTGAACACGACAGATCGCCATTGCGTTCTCCAGTGCAGACGTTGGCGACACCACTGCAGCCGTTCCTGACGGTGGGCTGGAGTCAGAGGTACACATGCCAGAGGCACACGTGCGCGTAGTCCTGCATCCAGTAGACGGTTGCGGATTGTTCGCACAGTCACCTCAGGTGCAACGGCAGCTCGGATTTGCGTCGCAGTGGATGTTCCGCTTGACAACGCCGCTCTTCTTATGCGTCGATCGGTCCGCTCATCAGTCCGTCTGTGACTCCCGGTTCCACGTGTTCTCGTTTGGGAATGTTCCTCGGACCATTTACGCCACCATCGTACCACCACCGATACTTAGCGTCCAATTCGCTCCACAATACGACGATACGACCACCCGGCCTCGCGGAGTCCGACTAGACGACCTAGCTCAAAGTCCGATAACTGCTGAAATCGTACACGTCTTCCATGTCCAGGCATTGCAGCTTCTTCAGAGTCTTCGCACGTGTCCGTACGCCGACGACTGATTACATTCACTTCGCCGTACTCCTTAAATACCATTTACTTCGCCGTACTCCCGAAATTAACATCACACTTACGTAAACTCGACCCCATTAACATATGTAAATTTCATGATCGTCCGCCAATTCCTTCTTAGTGTTGTTTTTTCACTTTCCGCCAGTGTATACAACCTGTTACTTTGAAATTGCATCACCAAAGAGGGATAGGAAAATTCAATTGCTGCTAACGGATGGAGTAGTATAAGAGACAGGAAAAACATCACTGAATTTTCGAGAATAACAGAAGATTCTATTACTTGAAAAAAAAAGATCTTTGTATCTGTTGTTATGTGTCCAGTAAATCTGGCTTTGATATCTCGTGTCCTTCTTGGTTTTGCATTTTGGGTGGCCAGCAGTGTAGATACATTGCATTTTTGCTGCGGAATATTTACTCCCCCCCCCCCTCCGAAACTAAAGTCTAGTTACGGCCCTGCTGCCCACTATGCTTCTTGTGCCCGTTGTGCGCTGGTTACGGCTGGGTTTTCATATGCTGTTCAGCAATGTTCCATACATGCTCTATTGTGAAAAGATCCGGGGTCCTAGATGGCCATTGCAGGAGATTGACGGCGTTGTAACGTCCTACGTGACATGAAGTAGATGTGGTAATGCTGAGGTGACGCATGCTGCGCCAAATCGACAATGAAGCAGCGATTAGCCTGACTGCGTAGTTAAGTTGGAAGAACAGCGGTTCCGGAGTAGGAAGACGTGAGTTCGACCACAGGCAAAAGGGTATAAGTTACACAACGGTGATACTAAAACAACTCACAACTGTCTCTGTTTCTGGAATCGACGCACCAACCCTTCGTGCACCCTTGATTCGGTCTTTCATCAACTGGAACTCCTAGGTTTTACCCATCACGTCCGTAACTTCGCTCTCAAAACTGAACCACCATCAACCTCTTGTACATACCCCGTGTTGGCATGATCTCCTCCTTGTTGCACTAATATCGGGTGTAACTCATTTTGTATAGAGGTAGTTGCAATGTGGTGAACACTCAGTGTTTGTATTTCCCGATAATATGACGGAATTTACGGGAGATTTGCACTTACCTTTCGATTTTAAAGTGTGAGCAAAGTGATCTTGCCACATTTCTACGCAGCTCAGTTGGCAGCTGCAGTAGACACTTGATCGCGCTTGACGTTGTCGTGTCCATAAAATTTCATTATTTTATTTTATAGAGCAGAAATTCCTTTGTACTGCTGGTTTACAAAATCTTGCAAAACGAAATATAAGTTCACCAAAGAAACCAATTTAAAAAGAAAATATTTCAATCATGCTTCGTATTTAGTTCTAAAATCAAAAGCGTTATTCAGCAATCAGAATTGTCTTACTCAAACCGATGTTGAATTTCATGGTATCAGGAGGAGGACCCAACCCCCTCCCCTTTCTAATGAGGCAAAATTAAACGTCAATGAAGTAAATTGAAAAAAATTTAAAAAGAAGAAAAAACACTGTTAGCATTATTTGTTAAAAAATGTCATGGTTCAGGATTTCTAACCAGAAACTTCCAATAATTTTCCCGCGAAGGGTTCTGTTTTATTTTATTTCTTTTGTGGTTTAACAACTGCCATGAGTAAATCTGTGAGCTACACTATCTACCAACAAGTAATTGGGCACCCCTGCAATCGACGATATCTGCGGTCCTGATACACGTCACGGCATACGCCGTTAAATATCGCTTGGGAAACAACGCAAACAGTCGCAAGCAAGATGCCACGCAGTTCGGAGCTCTCTGATTTCGAGAAAGGTGTAATCGTCGGGTATCACAGAAATGGCCGATCCATACGTGACATATCCAGCGAGTTGAAGTACCCAAAATCGACAGTGGACTACGTGATTGGCAAGTGGAAGATGAGAGGTGACTGTCGGAATGTGCCCCGACCCGGCAGACCCACAAAACTGGGAGTTAGAGACCGACGGGTGCTGGTCAGAGAAATTCGGAAGAACCGCACCAAATCAATGGGCCACATCCGCGAGGAATTTGAACAGGCATCCGGGAGTGTTCTTTCGATGAATACCATCCGTAAGGAAGCCCATCTGCTCGGTTATCATGGACGTGCTGCCGCCCACAAGCCTTTGATCACCAAGTCCAATAGCACTGCTCGGCTAACGTGGTGCAAAGAACGTCGACAGTGGACCGTTGAACAGTGGAAACAGGTTCTCTGGAGCGACGAATCAAGGTTTACCCTCTAGCGTTCGGATGGAAGGGTCTGGGTTTGGCGTCTGCCTGGAGAACGCCTCCTGCCGGAATGTATTGTGCCTACTGTGAAGTTTGGCGGCGGTGGAATTATGCTATGGGGATGTTTCTCGTGGTATGGCACGGGACCCTTGGTCGCAATTCCTGGTAGACTCAACGCCGAGACTTACTGCACCATTTTGGATGACCATGCGCTTCCTATGTTGTGGCAGTTTTACGAGGTGGACCCATGTTACTTTCAGGATGACAATGCCACCTGTCATGTTGCGAGGTCCACCATGGCTTGCTATGGTGACAATGGGGTTAATCGAATGGACTGGCCTGCGCAGAGCCCGGACCTCAACCCTATCGGGCACCTCTGGGACGAGTTGGAGCGTCGACTTAAGGGGTGCTCCGACCGTCCGAAATCCGTGAAGGAACTGGCCTGTCCTCTCCAAGCCGAGTGGAAGAAAATATCGCTAGCTGTCGTACAACGCCTGGTTGAGAGTATGCCCCGGAGGGTCGCAGCTGTAATCGCCGCTCGTGGCGGCTGCACCAACTATTGAAGTTGAATAAACTTCGTTTTCCTTTGCTATCACAGGTGTCCAATTACTTGTTGGTAGATAGTGTATAAGCAGTTGCTCGTCCTTAATTTTTAGCCAGGGGATTTTGGGCAAGGAGAGGACCTGCACACTAAGACAAACTTGACGTTCAAGCCTAGCGGACAGCAAGTCAGAAGCCTACTGCTCTGACTACTCTGTCATGGGAACAGCCGGTAGTGTTTCCGCCATCTTTGTGGACGTATAATACACTGCTGGACAATTGCTAAGGACGGATCATAAACGGCTATATAGCGCATAAAAAAGTAAGTGTGGTTGGATGCCAAGTGAAATAAAATAATGTCAGAATGCCAGGACATTACAAGGAAGACAATTTATTGTGCTCTGAAATCCAGAAGGCTTTGGAACGTGTTCAAGGGACAAACAGGCCATTTTGTGCAGAATACGTAAACGTGAAAAAAATGCAATTACCGTCCGCAGGCGTTCCGGCGTAAGATGTCAATACGAGATATGGATACCATGGAGGGCGATGCAAGATTCCACACGTCGATTCATGCTTTGCACAACATTATCAAGCAGCTGTTGGGGTAATTTATCCCATTCCTCTGTCAGTGCACGGATGAGGGTGTCCTTGTTTATTGGAGGGCATTGGCGACCAGCAAGACTCCTCCCCAAAGCATCCCACACATTTTCAATGGGATTCAGATCTGGAGAACGTGCTGGCCATACGAGGCGTTGAATATCCTCGCTCTCAAGACACTCCTGGACAGCGACTGTTCGATGACATGTTGCGTTGTCGTCCATGAAAATGAATCTATCACCGACAGCACCAAGGAACATGTGAACATGAGGTAGCAGAACATCATTAATGTATCGTTGGCCAGTCATAGTCCCAATTGGAAGCACATAGAGGGACATACGGCCATTGATCATGATGCCAGCCCATACCATGACACTACATGTTGGATATCGGTCCTTTTCCTGTATGTTTGCTGGACAATATGCAGTACCACTATCACGCCAGATCAGTTGTCGTCGACAATCAGATGATAGACTGTATCTACTCTCATCTGAGAAGAGGGCAACAGACCAGTCGTTATCAGTCCAATTGCGATGTTGATGGCACCATTTCAAACGGGCGGTACGGTGACGTCTGGACAATGGGATGCACACAACAGGACGGCGGGCGTATAGTCCTCCTTCATGCAAACGTCTGGCAACAGTTTTTCGGGAGATCCCTTTGCCAGTAGCAGCCATAAACTGATTTGCTACCTCACTAGCTGTGCTGCGCCGGTGTCTTTTTGTTGATAGCACTATGTACCGATCTCCTGCAGGTGTCGTACTGCGAACGCGACCTCCCCGTGACGTTTGCTACGCTCTCCATTTGTTTGAAATGATTTCCAAAGCCTTGAAACAACACTGTGGCTGACGTCGAACTCCCTGGCAACATCTGTTATTTTTCGCCCTTCTTCAATCTTGCCAATAATACGGCCACGCGTAAAATCATCTAGGTGATGTTGGGAAGACATACTGAAAATTGCAAGTTCGTCAATTGATTCTTTCCCTTTAAACTTTGCGTTTGAACAACAACGGTCAATACGCGTCAAATCCTTTTATCTCTTATCAGCGCTATGACGTCACGAACAAGTTCGGCAATCCAAAATTTGCATACGCACAACACGTCTTACTGTATCCCGCACTTATGCTAATTTGCACATTTTCCTGCCTTCCATTTTATGGTTGCTATCGTTGCTATTGTCATCCGTCCTTAGCAATTGTCCGGCAGTGTAGTAAGCTATTTCAGAAATTTCCATTTCTGTTTCAATGTCGAAAGAATGAGGCCATCACTCACCTGCTATCAACACGCTCAACTAATATAGTTGAAGCACTCAGCTTCCTTTTTTTACGCTTTCCAACCGTACGTTGAAGAAGCGTATATGCTCGAGTTTTGTCCGTCTGTCTGTCCGTCAGCAGGAAACTCGCGTAAAAATGGCTCGATTTCGATGAAATGTTAATATGTGGTAGGGCACAACGTGGGGAGGAACATTATCGAAAATGGGCGAAATGATGTCAAAGGTCAGGACGTAGGAGCGGTATCCATTCCATCGCCCTTATGTGTAATAACTTACGTAAAAATGCTTCGATTGCGACAAAACTTTATCATGTTGTTTTGGAGCTTTACTGAACTGGTTCTATTGAATATCATCAAAATAGGGTCAAAGGTCAGGGCACAGGAGCGAGATTTATTCCACAGCCATTATCTTCATAACTTGACTAAAAATGCTTCTATTGCAACAAAACTTTAGTATGTTGTTCCGGAGATATACTGAACCAATTCTGTTTAATATCATCGAAATGGGGTCGAAGGTCAATGCACAGGAGTGATAATTATTCCACAGGTATTATCCTCATAACTTGACTAAAAATGCTTCTATTGCGACAAAACTTTAGCATGTTGTTCCGGAGGTATACCGAACCAATTCTGTTTAATACCATCGAAATGGGGTCAAAGATCAGGACAAGGGAGCAAGATTTATTCCACAGCCATTATCCTCATAATTTGAGTAATAACTTGAGCAATGATTTCTGGTATGTTGGAAAGCGTATCATAATCAATGCATTGCATGATTTTACTAACTTTTTTTTTTTTTTTTTTTATTGGAAAGCATTTGAATATTTGTTTGGAACATGAAGGTCCGCACTTTTAGCTGATTCTCTAGATGGGTATCCGTCATTTGTGACCTTAAGACTCTACGAGACCCACCATCTTGTATTGCTGCCTTCTCTTATTAACCAACGGGCAAGCGTATTTCACAAATTACTCGGGCAATTTTGCACATTTTGGAACACCGTTTGTGGCTAACGCAAGATATATGATAAATAAAGAGTTCCCTGGTTTCGGATTTTCATTTTGGACCATTTTAGTATATTTTATTAATTAATAAAACTATGGAAGACGCCTTGGTACGACTTTCGCTGCAGATAAAAAATGAAGGGAAAGGTCAATAAAAATTCTGAAACCAGGGAACTCTTTATTTATCATATATCTTGCGTTAGCCACAAACGGTGTTCCAAAATGTGCAAAATTGCCCGAGCAATTTGTGAAATACGCTTGCCCGTTGATTAACAAGAGAAGGCAGCAATACAAGATGGTGGGTCTCGTAGAGACTTAAGGACGTCTTGATTTGGGTTAGGTAGGAGAATGTAGATTGGGAACAATAAGTGGTTGAAAAGCAAGAAAGCATTTTTCGTGCATGTTGCCGAAGGCGTTGGTATTCTGTCGCATTTTTTCATATTGCAACCGAATCTTTCTTAGCGTCAAATAAGGATTTCAAAATGTCGTCTTCTGAGAGCTCAATCAATTCCATCTGTAGTTCTTTAGGAGTCATAGAACGAAATCATGAGCGTAGCAGGTGTCAAAATAGCCCTTATGACTTACTGACAGCGTCAAATAAGGACTTCAAAATGTCGTCTTCTGAGAGCTCAATCAATTCCATCTGTAGTTCTTTAGGAGCCATAGAACGAAATCATGAGCGTTGCAGGTGTCAAAATAGCCCTTATGACTTACTGACAGCGTCAAATAAGGACTTCAAAAGGTCGTCTTCTGAGAGCTCAATCAATTCCATCTGTAGTTCTTTAGGAGTCATAGAACGAAATCATGAGCGTAGCAGGTGTCAAAATAGCCCTTATGACTTACTGACAGCGTCAAATAAGGACTTCAAAATGTCGTCTTCTGAGAGCTCAATCAATTCCATCTGTAGTTCTTTAGGAGCCATAGAACGAAATCATGAACGTTGCAGGTGTCAAAATAGCCCTTATGACTTACTGACAGCGTCAAATAAGGACTTCAAAAGGTCGTCTTCTGAGAGCTCAATCAATTCCATCTGTAGTTCTTTAGGAGCCATAGAACGAAATCATGAACGTAGCAGGTGTCAAAATAGCCCTTATGACTTACTAATGCTTTAATCGTGACCGTCAGTCGGAGAGTATCATTCCGTTGAATCTTCTTTTACTCTTTGGTGTTTTAAATACGATCATTTAAAGATTAAAATAAAAATAATAAAAGACGAACAGAAACATATTAATGAAAGTAAAAGGATTTGTTCTGCAAAATTTTGATTCACTTAAAAGGCCTCACTAAATGGCCAAGAGGGCAGCAGGTTCCCTACTCCTGCTGTAGAGGAACCCCGGAATGGTCCACGCTGGGTGTCCATCTTTGCAGGCCATCTGCATCCCTTCAAGATCATGACACACCCACATGGCAGTGGACTCCAGGACAATACGCTTCCCCACAAAAACATGATGGCTACGTCATGTTTAGAAGAGCATTCCGCAGATGTTTCCACCCTGGATAGGTCTCACCGTTCGCTGGACATGAGCCCTGTGGAAATTCATTAGGATGCTATAGGAAGGTCCTTTAGAAATTTGAATCCTTCATCTAGGAACGCTGCAAAAATATGGACAGTGGTACAGCAAATATGGGTGGAGATACCTGTAGGGCCTACCTGTTACTAGGTCCCACGAAACCCCATAATTTCTTTCACTCAGTGTACACTGAAGAGCAATTGAATTAGAGAAGCTGGCGTTATGCCAATGTGGCGCTGTGGGCGGCCCTGTAAGCGGAAACGACGTGACGTATGCAGCGATCCGACAATATAAGAAATGATGCGACGGGAATCAGTAAGAGTCGGACGCAAAACGAAGGATCTAAGCGCATTTGATCGTGGGCAAATTGTCATAGCCCGACGAATGGATCACTCCATCTCGGAAGTCGTGCAGGCACTGGGATTTTCACGAGCCATTGTGTCACGGGTGCACCGTGAGCATATCGAATATATTAAAACCATTCTGCAAGGGCCAACTGCCGTGGACAACAGCGTGTGGATGAGCAGCGTCATCGTCGGCTAGCTCGCATTGTAACAGCGGATAGACGGGACACAGTGCAAGAAATCACTCGGCAATTTAACGCTGGTGCACAAAAACGTGTAAGCAGCCACACCATCCAGAACCGTTTCCTCGCTATGGGATACAGAAGCCATCGTCCCACGAGGGTACCGCTGCTGAACGCACCTCACAGGGTGCGAAGATTAGAATGGGCGCGGGAACATCGCCACTGAACCATAGACATGTGGAAAAAATGTTGCCTGGACTGGCGAGTCGAGATTCACGTTGGTACATGCGGATGGCAGGATACGAGTACGGCGCAAACCACGTGAAGCGATGGATCCTTCTTGCCAGCAGGGTACTCTTCAAGCTGGTGGGCGTGGCATTCTCGTCTGGGGACTGTTTACTTGGACTGAAATGGGACACCTGGTACGTGTGACATCGTTTCTCACAGGTCAACGTTTCCGGGATATCCTGGACGACCATTTGCTCCCGTTTGTGCATCTTCAACATCTTACTGGGGACCTCATCCTGCAACAAGACAATGCTCCGTGCCATCGCTCCCGAATTGTATTCCAATGGTTGGATGAACACTCCACCGACGTTACCTCGCTTCCTTGGCCAGCCAGGTCACCTGACCTCAATATCATCGAGCACATCTGGGATACCATCGAGAGAGATGTTCGAGGCTCTGACCCCCTCCATCAAATCTTCGTGACCTGTGGGAGCTTGTTCAGGGTTCGTGGATCCGTATAGCTTCCCAACGCTTCCGGTGTCTTGTCGAGTCCATGCCGAGACGAATCGCCGCCGTCATCAGGGCGAAAGGTGGGGCTACTCGTTACTAGACAGGTATCTCTAATTCAATTGATCTTCAGTGTACATACACTCATTGTCATAAAAATCCGCGCACCAAGAAGAAACCGTGCGAATGACGCGAAACTCGGCGAATAGCTAGGGGAGTTCAGATTTGCAAATGATTAACGTTTCGTGCGATTCCGCATGCCCGCGCGTCCAAGACCTTGCGCTGGAATCGAAATCCTTAGGGTTTATAAGGCGCCGCGCAGGGGACTCCACATTCGTGCCGAAGTGCACGGTGAGAGTCAGGTGAAATCCCTGAGTGAAAGAAATGCCGAGGTGCCACCGTAGACGTGCGTACGGGCAACTGACGGAGTTTGAACGAAGTCGTATCGTCGGGATGAGAGAGGCAGGGTGGCAGGCGCGCTGAATCGGCCACCAATTGGGCCGGTCGGACAGTACGGTGCGAACATGTTGAGAGCAATGGACACCAGAAGGCACACAGACACGGTGGACTAGCTATGGACGACCCAGACACCCCACCAGCAGAGATGACCGTGGGATCGTAAGAGCGGCACGCACAGATGCAACGACGTCCTTGTCCAATATCCAGAGACATGTGACGGTGTACAAGGAACTACTGTGTCTCGACAGAACCATTTCCAGACACCTGGCAGAGGCGAATCTGCACTGTCGACGGCCCTTACGTTTTCTGCCATTAACACCTGACCATCGTCGGCGTCGATTGCAGTGGTGTCAGCAGCGAGAAACGTGGAATGCTAAGGACTGGCGACGTATAGTGTTCAGCGACGAATCCCGCTTCTGTATGGGAACGGACGAACACAGTGACAAAGTGTAGAGAACCGCACGTGAACGCTACAATCCCAACCTCATTGTACAGCTGCACACGTCCTGAACTTTAGGCGCGATGGTCTAGAGAGCCTTTTGAACATTTGCAGTCCAAAGGTGGTGGGGGTGGATGTAAAGTACAATGCCCTGACAGAGTGCTCAACGAATTAGTGGTCTCCAGGCCAGTGGAATAACCGTAGGCTGTTCGTTGTTGCAACAGGGATCATGGAAGTTATATATATATAGACTTTCTGCAAAAATAGCCTGTATCTTAGTCCCCAAGGTCCAAAAAACATATGCATCTTCCCACTTGGGGGAGTAAATGCCACGTTGAATTAATCTCGATAATGCTGTAGAAGAGCTTCCACTTCTGATGTTATATTTGTGTTCTTTAATTCTATTTTCCAGCGATCGAAGTGTAGATCCAAATATCGAAGTGTAGATATTTTTGCAGAAAGTCTGTATATACACTGCTGGCCATCCAAAATGCAACACCAAAAAGGACACGAGATAGCAAACCCAGATTTACTGGACAGATACCAACAGATACAAAGATGAAACGATTGAGCTTGCATGTCCGTGCGACTTGCGGAACACGCAGACATCAGTAGTTCGTGTGGCCTCCATGGCTGGCAGTAACGGCCGTTACACGCCGCGGCATCGAACGAAAGAGATGTGGGCTTGGGGTATATCGGTCTAGGCTGCTTCCACACGTTGCCACAGTTCATCAGGCGTAGCCGCGTGTGGTGCTTGCCGGGCCACTCGGTTGCCGATCAGCGACCAGACGTGTTCGATGGGCGACATATCGGGAGAACAGGCAGGCCACGGCAGCAGTGACACCTGGTGGGCCGTGAAGAATTGTCGCACGATGCGGGCCACGTGCGGGAGCGCATTGTCCTGTTGAAACGTGGCCGCTGGCAGGTCCTGCAGGTAAGGGAGGACTACAGGCTCCAAACCGTCGGAGATGTAGCGGTGGCTGTTGAGTGTACCGGCGATGCGTACCAGAGGGGTGCGGATGTCATATCCAATTGCGCCCCAAACCCTAACGCCAGGCGACGGACCGGTATGGCGACGCATAATGCAGGCGTCATACAGTCTCTCGCCGCGGTGCCGTCACATGCGGATCCGCCCATCGTGGTGTTATATTTTATTTATTAATTGGAGGTTTAACGACCACCGTGAGCAACTCAATGGGCTATAAGCAGTCGCCCGTCCCTAATTTAGGGTCACTGGTTCCAGGGAAGGGGGAGAGCCAGTGCCGTAAGACAAACACAACATCCATGCCTGGCCGGGATTCGAACCCGGACCCCTTACGGACGAATGATCAGAGGCCAGCGCCTTAGACCACTGCGCCACCGGGGCGGCCATCGTGGTGTTGCTGGCAGAAGAGGGATTCGTCGGAGAAGACAATGTCGTGCCCTTCCGTAGTCCAGGTGCGGCGTTTAACGGCCCACTACCGCCGCACTTGCCGGTGTGTAACGTCAATGGTAATCGGAGCAATGGGTGTCGTGCGACAAGTCCCCGCTCCTGCAGACGACGTCGAACGGTGCGTGCTGACACAAGTTGTTGCGCAACACACCCTATTTCCTGGGCTAACGTTCGTGATGCGGTGGTGCGAGCCGTCAGTGCCCGCCGCACAACATGCCGGTCCTCTCGTTCGGTGGTGTGCCGCGTCTGCGGCAATCGCTCACGTCGGTCCGTCCGTCCCTCTTGCACCCGCCGATGTCTTGGTACGATAAACCGCTGTCGCGATAAGCCATTATTCGTCCTCTGTCGAACTCCGAAACGTGCTGGAATGACTGCCGTATTCTGCGACGTGGCATCCGGAAGCTTCCCCCACGCACAGGTCCGGCAGTACAACACACTTCCATTACTTACCTTCTGTGCACCCTTCTTATAGTGCTTCTCGGTGGCGTGTCGGGCGCACATGATTTGCATATGCCTTGCAATGCTAATCGTTTGCATGTCTTCTCGCGGGTGACGCTTGCTGCGAATTTTAGGCCAATCGAATGCTTCCTTCTTGGTGTTGCATTTTGGATGGCCAGCAGTGTATATAACTTTTATGATCGCTGTTGCAACGACGAACTGCCAACGGCTATTCCACTGACCTGGAGACCACTAATCCGTTGAGCACTCTGTCAGGGCCTTGTACTTCACATCACCCCCTCCCTTTGCACTGCAAAATGTTCTATCATACGTCTAACTCCATGATTCTGCGCAATTGCCAATGTGTATGACCTCAGCATACTGGCTTGTATGTAAAGCTTCGTCCGCTTCGATTCATTCTTTTAACTGGATTCCTGGTGATGGACAATATGATTGTTCGAAAGATCTTGAAAATATATTTTAATTTGTACATATGTGTTTTTCACTAAAAACCTTTATTAACTTTGGGACCAGCTTCAATTGATCACTGTGTTATACACTATCTACCAACAAGTATTTGGACACCCCTGCAATCGACGATATCTGCGGTCCTGATACACGTCACGGCCGCAGCCGTTAAATATCGTGTGGGAAACAACAACGCAACCAGTCGCATGCAAAATGCCACGCAGTTCAAAACTCTTTGATTTCGAGAAAGGTGTAATCGTCGGGTATCACAGAAATGGCCGATCCATACGTGACATATCCAGCGAGTTGAAGCACCCAAAATCGACAGTGGCCTACATGATTGGCAAGTGGAAGATGAGAGGTGACTGTCGGAATGTGCCCCGACCCGGCAGACCCACAAAACTGGGAGTTAGAGACCGACGGGTGCTGGCCAGAGTAATTCGGAAGAACCACACCAAATCGATGGACCACATTCGCAAGGAGTTTCAACAGGCCTCCGGGAGTGTTCTTTCGATGAATACCATCCGTAAGGAAGCCCATCTGCTCGGTTATCATGGACGTGCTGCCGCCCACAAGCCTTTGATCACCAAGTGCAATAGCGCTGCTCGGCTAACGTGGTGCAAAGAACGTCGACAGTGGACCGTTGAACAGTGGAAACAGGTTCTCTGGAGCGATGAATCAAGGTTTACCCTCTACCGTTCGGATGGCAGGGTCTGGGTTTGGCGTCTGCCTGGGGAACGCCTCCTGTCAGAATGTATTGTGCCAACTGTGAAGTTCGGCGGTGGTGGAGTTATGCTATGGGGGCGTTTCTTCTGGTATGGCACGGGACCCTTGGTCGCAATTCCTGGTAGACTCAACGCCGAGTCCTACTGCACCATTTTATATGACCATGCGCTTCCTACGTTGTGGCAGTTTTACGGGGTCGACCCATGTTACTTTCAGGATGACAATGCCACCTGTCATGTTGCGAGGTCCACCATGGCTTGGTATGGTGACAATGGGGTTAATCGAATGGACTGGCCTGCGCAGGACCCGGACCTTAACCCTATCGAGCACCTCTGGGACGAGTTGGAGCGTCGACTTAAGGGGTGCCCCCACCGTCCGAAATCGGTGAAGGAATTGACCTATCTTCTCCAAGCCGAGTGGATGAAAATACCGCTAGCCGTCGTACAACGCCTGGTTGAGAGTATGCCCCGGAGGGTCGCAGCTGTAATCGCCGCTAGTGGAGGCTCCACCAACTATTGAAGGTGAATAAACTTCGTTTTCCTTTGCTATCACAGGTGTCCAATTACTTGTTGGTAGATAGTGTATATTGAGATCGTGTAGCGACAGAAATTCTGAATGTTTACCATATTGTGTGTGTACGAATATCTGTAAGTAGCTGTAACAAACTTCAAGGATTTCCTTACAAATCGGTGCAACGTGAGTTCCAATATCTTAAATAGTTTTAGTTTTATAAAATGTCGAAACTGTCTATTACATTTGTAATAACTTTGTGCGATCTCCTTTTTGAATCCGGGACTGGTGGAGAGTTGTAGACAGTTGAATTATTCGGCGAATGCGGTACTTTGAAGAGGTTCGAAAAGAAGAAGAAGAAAAGGAGTTAATGAAAGGGGAGGAAGGGATAATTTATCAAGATGCTGTTCAACGTAAGCTCCCCTTTTTTTCCTCTCTCTCTTTTTTTTTTTTTTTTTTTTTATAATCGATCTCTAGTGAACATGAAGGGGAAGACAATATTAAAAAGATTACTGCTGCTCGTCCTAGTTTGTCAGACATTAAATAATGCCGGAAACACAGCCACTTAAGTTATTATGTTATTAAACTATCTATTAAAGGACGATGCACTTTGACGACCCCCTACGGTGCTTTTTTTTTCTTTTTTTTTTTTTTTGCGGTTAGAGAAATATTTGGGTGTCTGTACTGAATATGAGTCAGTAGCACTAACCTTCTCAGGGACAACGCGAACTCGTTCGCAGAAAGTGAATGACCACAGCCAGTCAATCATCTGCGCTTTCAACCCTGAGGCTTCGAATTCCCAAAAGAACTGCTTCATGGGAGCTGAAATTTTAGTGAAGGAATTACTCTTCGCAAGAACGTGCTTATAACGGTAAAATTTCTTGCACCTTTAGTTGCAATTCGGTGTCGTAACCGCAGTAATCCGGTTTCAAATTAGGTTTCAAATGTTGCGAACATGTAATTCAGAATTTTTGCATAATGAAAAACTAATATTATCTCATTTTTTCAGGTCGCGTGTGCTTCGAAAGTTACATCCGGACAAATCACTTGTATTAAATAATATGATATTGTTAAAGATATAAGTAAGAACAAATTGTTGCTTTATATTCTGTTTAGCAATTTTCCTTACCCAATATCAGTAAGAGACGAAAATGCAAAAATTATTCATTATCAGGGCCCGGATGTTGATAACCTAAAAATTCCTAAAAATGCCCTTAAAAAATAAAAAAAAAAAAAATGCTGAAGATTTGAAGGGAACCTCCCTCCTAAAAGAGTTTGTATTTTTTTTTTTCAAAACTATAAATGTAATAACTTCAATCTTAGACATTTCATAAAGTAGAACATTGTCTTTTCTTTATACAGAAGGTGAGTCGAAAATTTTGCAGTATTTGCATAAACGCATGCGCTGCGGCGGGTATGTCACGTGTTTAAACTAGTTCAAGTCGCACTCTGCAGTCAGTCGAAAGGAATATAAAGTATACTTCTGTGATGAGTTTGTCGATGTATGTTAGTAGTTGGGTTAAAGAATTTCGGTTTGAAATGTTATCTGGTCTACTTAGTTTGATTTATATGTTGGTTTTAAAGAAACATTAAGAGCTTCTGAAGTCAAATGTCATTGCTGCAAAACACTTTAAATGGTTAACTAACTCGTCGGCATTGAATGAAATGAAGGCGGTGGAATATAAGACCACCACACCGAGGGCTGGAACCAACAAAAGACTCCAAATAAACCTAACGAGCAGTGAAATGTTTGTCAAAAGAGCTCGCCTTAAAAAAAAAGGTAAGCTATTATCGGAATATAAAGTGGTAGTCGTTGCTGTGAACAGCAGTTATACTTCCAAAAAATTCGAACTAACTGGGACTAGATTGAAGGTACTCTTCACACGTGGGAAGAAAAAACAAACAAAAAACGGCCCTTTTCAGGGCCGAGCAAAATGTTGCATAAAAGATGTATCTTTTTTGTACTGAATATCTCTCCCCCTAACAAACAAGGTTATTGTTTGTCTTGTCTTTTATTTTTTTCTTACGCCTAGACTAAAATAAAAACAAAACTGGACCTAATTTTTTCCGCTGTTGCACACAAATGTGCAACAAGCAGATAAGTAGCGAAGAAAAAAATGATTGGCCCTTATACTACCGGCTCCCTAAATAAGGAATAGAAACCCTGATTGTGGCTGTTTTTATATTTTTGTTTTTCTGTTGTTTACTCAAACTGAGTAACTTAACCTCGATCGGTGTTATCTTGTGGTCACACCACCTCACCTGTTACTCTGACATGTCAGGCAAGAATCAGCAAAAGTAAACCTGAGAAAAAAATTTTAAACCAATGGGGAAAAATCTTTTCTCTCATTGGCTGACGAGTAACGAAGCAAATAGCGGAACCGAGAGGAACACTGAGCAAATGGCCAGTTCTGTTTTATCCGGTGTTAAACGTCGATTTTCCTCTGGGAAACTTATTCTGTGTGTGATGTATTTTTTTCAGGTTCCCCCTTTCCCGTGTCCTTCCCTTCTTTTACCCCCCCCCGTACTCATCTATGGCAGCGGTGTACCGGGCATTTTTCTGCGGAGAGAAATATCGCTCGGAACGGCTTGTTGTTGCAGGCAAGTATGTAGGGCAGCTTACAACTTCACTACTGAACGGGAAATCGTTTACTCCTTGTGCTCTAATATTTCCATACTTTTCTTTCGTGCTATTCTATCAGGGCAATCTGCTCCTAACTCTCTTAGTTTCTCTTTCACCTGCCAAAAGGCACAAAGAGCTGTGGGTTCGGGTCTCTCAACCTAAGCTAGGAATCTTTGAATTGAATTGAACAGCATTGCATGTCGCCGTTCTCTCTGTGGTTGGAACGCCTAGAAGATGAACAGCCACAGCCGGCTAATTAGGGAACTTTTGCTTCAGGGGTTGGAACTCGGCCATAATGCTGCTCAAGTAACAAGAAACAGTTGTCATGCGAAAAGGGAAGGTTCCGTGAATCACAGCACCGCAACCAGATGGTTCAAGAAATTTCGCTCAGGTGACAGAAACCTCGACGATCACAAAAGGTGAGTCGAAAGTTTTGCCGTATTTGCATAAACGCATGTGCTGCGGCTGGTGTGTCACGTGTTTAAACTAGTTGAAGTCGCGCAATGCAGTCAGTCGAGAAAGGGATATAAAGTGGTAGTCGTTGCTGTGAACAGCATTGCATGTCGACGTTCTGTCTGTAATTGGGACGCCTAAAGGATGAACAGCCATAACCGGCTAATTAGGGAACTTTTGCTTTACGAGTTTGAACTCGGCCATAACGCTGCTCAA
The DNA here is from genome assembly GCA_039090855.1 of Macrothele yani. Classification (NCBI taxonomy): domain Eukaryota; kingdom Metazoa; phylum Arthropoda; class Arachnida; order Araneae; family Macrothelidae; genus Macrothele; species Macrothele yani. The sequence goes on along the minus strand of CM077009.1, from coordinate 41,732,346 downwards.
GCAACACAAAACATTTGTCATGCAAAAGGGAAAGGTTCCGTGGACCACAGCACCGCAACCAGATGGTTCAAGAAATTTCGCTCAGGTGACAGAAAACTCGACGATCAGCCAAGGTCAGGTAGGCCGCGATCCGGGGATTCGGAGGCCGTCGCCAGGTGGTAGAGGCAAATCCGACAACCAGCACTCGGAGATTATCAGGCCAGCTAGGCACATCACAGACCACAGTGGTTCGTCACCTTCAGGACCTTGGCAAGGTCTATAGGGGCTGCCGCATTGTCCCTCACGAACTCATCAAGAGAATTCTTACATGCGGTGAAAAGTGGGTCAATTTCCGTAATACTAACTCACAAGGGCAGTGGTTGAGCCCGGGCCAGCTTCCAGAACCTGTTGCCAAACGTGGACGCTTCGAGCACAAGGTGATGCTCTGCGTCTGATGGATTTTCGAGTGGATAATCCATTACGAATTTGTTCCTGAAGGTCGGACCATCAACTCCAGCCTCTACTGCGAACAGCCGGCACTGGTGAACAGAAAGCGCGCTCTCTTACAGCAGAACAACGCTCGGCCTTATACCGCGCAAACTGCTCAAGCAAAACCTCCAGGAACTTGAGGGCATCGAACTGATGTCACACCCAGCATATAGTCCGGATCTTGCCCCGTCGGATTATTACTGGTTCCGGTGCATGGCCCATTACTTCGTGGGCAGTAGTTCAACAACCAAAAGGAGGTGAGGTGAAGGAGTTATGCGCCTCGAAGTACAAGATCTGGTACCACCGCGGAGTCGAAGAACTGGCAGACAGATGGTTAAAGACGGTTCAACACGATGGCCTATACTTTGAATGCTAGTCAGCTTTCGTCGTAAAGGTACGTATGAAGACATAAAGTGATCCAAATATTGCAAAATTTTCTACTCACCCTCTGTAGAATCGAAGAACTGGCAGACAGATGGCTAAAGACGGTGCAACACGATGGCCTATACATTGAATGCTAGTCAGCTTTCGTCGTAAAGGTACGTATGAAGACATTAAGTGATCCAAATATTGCAAAACGTTCGACTCACCCTCTGTATTAATCGAAGAACTGGCAGACAGATGGCTAAAGACGGTTCAACACGATGGCCTATACTTTGAATGCTAGTCAGCTTTCGTCGTAAAAGTACGTATGAAGACATAAAGTGATCCAAATATTGCAAAATTTTCTACTCACCCTCTGTAGAATCGAAGAACTGGCAGACAGATGGCTAAAGACGGTGCAACACGATGGCCTATACTTTGAATGCTAGTCAGCTTTCGTCGTAAAGGTACGTATGAAGACATAAAGTGATCCAAATATTGCAAAACTTTCGACTCACCCTCTGTATTAATCGAAGAATTGCCAGACAGATGGCTAAAGACGGTGCAACACGATGGCCTATACATTGAATGCTAGTCAGCTTTCGTCGTAAAGGTACGTATGAAGACATAAAGCTATCCAAATATTGCAAAACGTTCGACTCACCCTCTGCATTAATCGAAGAACTGGCAGACAGATGGCTAAAGACGGTGCAACACGATGGCCTATACTTTGAATGCTAATCAGCTTTTGTCGTAAAGGTACGTATGAAGACATAAAGTGATCCAAATATTGCAAAACTTTCGACTCATCCTTTGTAAACTGCACTATAAAACCTCAGAAGAAAAGAGAAACGCAAGTAAATACCTGCCAGGTAGATCATAAAGAGTTTGGAATGTCAGCAACAGTGGGAGATAAGAAGCTCTGAATTTGAACTCTTTTGTTCACTATCCTTCCCCCACAGTACCTTTCAAAAGCGGACAATGGGGATTCTCCTTCCCAGAACTGGATAGCACTACACAGTGTCTTGAACAGGTTGACAGAATTGACGGCTTTTGGGTTTGGTCATCTGGCAATCCTGGTTTTGAGTGTTGTAATTTGAAAGCGTAATTCTTTCGAAAATTGAATTTTTTATAAAAAAAAAATGACGGAAAATGCGAAAAAAAATGACCTAAAACAAAAAAATACTCCGAAAATATTTTTTAAAAATGCCCCAACCTCAAAAAATGCCCTAAAAGAGAAAAAAAAAATGCCCCAAAATGCAAAAAAATCCCAAAAATACAAATGTCATCAAACTCCGGGACATGTGCATTATGTTCCGGTGAATTATTATTCTCTGATGACAGATAACTCGACTATCTGCGTATCAGGGCAGTAGCAACGCCAGTCCCTCAGAACAGGGTGGCTGTTAAGGGAGCTAAGTATGATGGGGGGAGGGCACAAATTTGAAAGTGCGCGGGAGAAATTTTGACAAAAAATTCCGTTCATGTGCATTTTACCCGAAGCTGATAATGCTACCCCTAATAAAAAAAGTTTTCAATTCAATAAGGTACGCAGTATTTATTCAATGTATGTAGTAAGGGAACCATGGATACGAATCTCTATGGCAGGTTACCATTTCTTTGCAATTTTAACTACCTACGTCGTTTTTTTTATTCTTGTTTTTTTTTTTTTCGTTTTTCTTTTCTTTCGTAAGTCTGTTTACGAATTTTAGTTTGTAATTTGACAAGGAATCTTTCTCTCTCTCTCTCTCTCTCTCTCTGAACTTTCGAGCTACATAATTGTCTTTTTCTTATACTAAAAGAAAATACTGTACTTCGATTCTTCGAGATAGTCATTCTGCCTTTATGATAGTTTTCCTGTGTGTTCTTTGCGGAAGACATTTTTCGGGTAACGATATCATCGAAATATAGTTCTGACGTGTTCCGATTCGAAAAGTTCGTTTCCATTCCGACGTGATCCGACTCAAAAAGTTCGTTTCCGACCGTACGTGTCCCGATTAGGAAAATTCGTTTCCGTTCCGACGTGATCCGATTCAAAAAGTCCGTCTCCGTCCGGTCGTGTCCCAATCAGGAAAGTTCGTTTCCGTTCCGACGTGTTGCGATTTGAAAAATTCGTTTCCGTTCCGACGTGTTTGCGATTCGAAAAGTTCGTTTCTGTTCCGACGTGTCCGGATTCGAAAAGTTCGTTTCCGTTCCGACGTTTCCCTATTCAGAAAGTTCCTTTCCGTTCCGATGTTTTCCGATTCAGCGACGTGTTGCGATTCGAAAAGTTCGTTTCCGTTCCGATGTTTCCCGATTCAGAAAGTTCGTTTCCGTTCCGACGTGATCCGATTCAAAAAGTCCGTCTCCGTCCGGTCGTGTCCCAATCAGGAAAGTTCGTTTCCGTTCCGACGTGATGCGATTCGAAAAATTCGTTTCCGTTCCGACGTGTTTGCGATTCGAAAAGTTCGTTTCTGTTCCGACCTGTCCGGATTCGAAAAGTTCGTTTCCGTTCCGACGTTTCCCTATTCAGAAAGTTCCTTTCCGTTCCGATGTTTTCCGATTCAGCGACGTGTTGCGATTCGAAAAGTTCGTTTCCGTTCCGATGTGTCCCGATTCAGAAAGTTCGTTTTCATTCCGAAGCGTTACGATTCGGATAGTTCGTTTCCGTTCCGACGTGTGCCGACTCCATAAGGTCATTTCCGTTCCGACGTGTGCCGACTCCATAAGGTCGTTTCCGTTCCGAGGCCTTTTCTGAAGTAGTGTGTGACGACCTTTACATGGACTTGTCTGACCTTCACCTTTCAGAATATGTAAATATCACGTTTCTACAAGGCTAATTAACCCTAAAATAAATATGAACGGCATCCATCACGAAAATGCGAAACAATCTTTTTACATAACCCAATATAATGGCACGTCAAGGATCTTGTTGATAGTCGGAAATGAGCGCCACGGTGACCAAGTGGCAGATGGTGCTGGCTACTAACCATTCGTCCGAGATGGGTATGGGCTACATTCCCGGATGGTGTGTTTGTCTTACTTCCCTAGAGCCAGGGACACTAAATTAGGGTGGGTGACATCTTATAGACCATTGAGTTGTTCACGGTGGTCGTTAGATTCCCAAACAAAAAGAAAGTCGAAACTGGAACCTGATGTCTCGGTTGGTGAAATGCAGTGTTCCGGTTGTCTTTTGTGAAATCACCGGAGGACCGGACTAGGTTGCCATCTGATGCTGACCTTGGATACGTATAACGGACGCTCCCTATCTTCTGATTCAAGGCTCCTTGAATTGGAAGAAGAACGACAAAGGATCAAGTGGGACATTCTCGGGCTAAGTGAGATAAGGAGAAAAGGAGATCTCATTGAACCGAAAAGTGGACATCTCTTCTAATATCGTGGGACAGATACTGGCAGAACTAGTGGTGTTGGATTTATAATAAACAAGAAACTGAAGGATAAAGTTGAAGAAGTTGAAAGTTCCTCTGACAGAGATGCACGATTTGTTATCCAACTCTCGAGAAGATACCAGGCTCAGATTATTCAAACTTGTGCTTCCACCACAAGTCATCCTGAGAAAGAAATTGAAGAATTTTTGTGAGGAAATTTGTCATCTAAATAATAAAGGCAAACAGCACTTGGGCAACGGCAACAGAACGAAACTTCAGTAGGTAAATTCGGTCACGGCAACAGAAACCAGCGTGGAAATACTCTCGTAGAATTTGCAGAAGCAGAAGGGTTTTTCATCATGAACTCCTTTTTCAAGAAAAAGCCGCAAAGGAAATGGACATGGAGGCATCCCAATGGATTGACAAGTGAAATTTATTTTATTATGTGCAACAAGAAATTTTTCATGGAAGACTGCAGTGTGCTAAACAAGTTCAACACAGGTAGTGACCATAGAATGGTAAGATGTAAGATGCACCTCAATGCTAAACTTTGGCGTGGCAAGCTCATAAAAAAAACAAAGTGTATTGACATGACCAATCTCAAAAAACATCATAATACCTTCAAATTGAAACTGAGGAACAGATTCTCTGCTCTAGAAGGTCTAACGTCGGAAGAAGTGGACATCTCTGAAGTTAACAGAAAACTAATCAAGGCTCTTATGAAAATAGCAACAAATATAGCTGGTACTAAGAACAAGCTGCATACGAACAAATTATCAGGAAAAACCAAAATTCTGGTTCAAAAAAGAAGAGAGATGAGGACAACTAAAGGAGATGGGACTTCCAAAGTGGAATATATAGACGCAAGACGGTAAGAAAAAGTATCACTGAAGATGTAAGGAAATTCAACTATGAACTAGTGAAGAAAGCAATTGAAAACAACCAAAGTTTGAAGAGAGCAAAGGGACATCCTAGTAAGGGAAGAAAACAGATTATGGCTCTGAGAAAAGAAGATGGTTCTGTAACAAGAAATAGAGTTAAAATTTTGAGAGGAGTGAAAGATTTCTACTCAAAATTATACGAAAGGGATGATACGTGTACTCTAGACATTACGAAAGGTACTAGTACCAGAGTTCTTTCAGTCCTCCCAGCAAAAGTTGCACATGCAATCAAGAACATGAAACGGAGAAAAGCTCCAGGAGAAAATGTAATTAACGTAGACATCATACAAGAAGCAAGTGGAGAAACTGAAACAGCACTCGCCCAAGTTTTCACTCGATGCCTTAATGAAGGAAAGATTCCTGAGGATTGGAACAATGCTACAATGATCCTGCTACATAAAAAAGGTGACATTGAGGATCTCAGGAACTACAGACCTATCAGCCTACTATCAGTGGTTTATAAAAATTTTAACAAAAGTTCTTTCACACCGCTTGAAAGTGACACTGGACAAAGCCCAACCGAGAGAACAAGTTGGATTCAGGAGTGGCTACAGCACTATAGATCATATCCACGTACTGAGAGAACTAATTGAAAGAGCGAGGGAATATGAACTTCCATTATGCATGGCTTTTATCGATTATGAAAAGGCCTTCGATTCGGTGAAACCCTCAGCAGTTACAATGGCTTTGAAGTCCTGCGGTATTGAAGATGCATACATTAATATTATTAATAACATCTATGAAAATGCAAGTGCAAAGATTCGACTGTTTGAAAATACAGCACACATAAAAATTGGAAATGGAGTGAGACAAGGTGACACTATATCTCCCAAACTCTTTAATGCCACATCGGAAAATGTCTTTCAATCACTGAACTGGAAAAACAAAGGGATAAAGATTAATGGAGATTATCTAACTCACCCTCGTTTTGCTGATGACGTAGTCATTTTTGCAACTACCCCACCAGAGTTGCAGAGTATGACCCAGGAACTTGCTGACAAGAGTAAAGAAGTGGGATTAAAAATGAACTTTTAAAAGACAAAAGTGATGTACAATGCTTTTACAAGAAATTAAGATTTATCGATTGATGGAGAAAAGTTGGAGATAACCAATACCTGCATTTATCTTAGACAGCAGATATCAAGTGAAGGTCACATTGATGAAGAAATTAATCGGCGTATAAAACTTGCTTGGAGAGCTTTTGGAAGAAATAGTATAGTTTTCAAGAGCAATATGCCATTATGTCTTAAAAGAAAAGTGTTTGATCAATGCATCCTTCCAGTGCTTACGTATGGTGCACAGACGTGGACCTTAACTAAAAGAGACATACAAAGACTGCAGACAACTCAAAAGGCCTGGAGAGAAGCATGCTTGGTGTAACCAGGAGAAATAAGAAGAGGAACTCGTGAATCAGAAAAATGACAAGAGTGCAAGACATCATGATCAGAGTAAAATCCCTGAAATGGCAATGGGCTGGACATATTGCCAGAAAGACAGACCATCGATGGACGGAGGAAATTTTAGACTGGATTCAAAGTGACAGGGAAAGATCCAGAAGAAGGGCACATGGGAGATGGGTGTATGAAATTCGAAAGTATGCGGGAGTAACATGGAGGAGACTGGCACAAGACAGACCGTTGTGGAAGAAACTTGGGGAGACCTTCGTCCAGCAGTGGATTGATAATGGTTGGCAATGATGATGATGATGATGATGATCACCCACACAGCACAGAATATTTTCGTATATGTTACAAGAACGTAGCACTGAAACATTGAGACTTTTCAGATACGTTGCGCAATGTAACAGTAATGTTTCAGAAACCGTACGGTTACGTCAAAATGTCTTCAAACGTTATATAACTTTGAAACGTAACCGGTACGTTACCGTGAAAGGTCTTTGTAACTTCAACATACCAACTTCATGTTACTGTTACGTATTTGAAAGATATTTGTGACATCATCATATTACTGTTACGCATTTACTACGTTGAACATTATCGTTTTAATAAACTTTGTAAAACCACAATAAAAAATATTACACTGTTTCAAAAGCAACAACAGTCGTATTACGAGCTGTTTACGTTTTCACAGGTTCAACGCAGTCCGCTGTCTGTTGGAAATAGTGGCAGCGTTTATACATTGATAATAAAAGAAATAAAAATCGGTCCCAAATGAGGGTGTCGAATTTCTATTATACATATATATGTAAGAGACTGTATTTCAGCGAAAAAAGAGAAAGGAAATCAAATTTGTCATTTCTCAAATACCTACCAATATGAAATTTCTCAGCTTCAAGTAAAAACAAACATGCTGGTATAGCATGCTAATACAACAACACAGCCAGTTACTTAAAAATGCTTTTTAGAATTTAAAAATTATAATAATCAAAACAATTACTTTCAGAATATCTTGAATCACAAAAAAAAAAAAAAAAAGAATGAAATATTAAATCAACTAACTAGCTAACTCGAGCACGACAGTATCGCCGAAGAATATCCCAGTAGCACATGGAACGACTACGCCCAAATAATAATAATAATAATAATCTGCGATATCTCAGGCTGGAAAGGATGATTTCATAAAAAACTCTTATTGAAAGAATGAGTGCATTGTTAACACCAGATACGGTCAAGTAAACCTGCACATAAAAATAATGGCCTCGTCATTCGTAAACCGCGATTCTTTTTTTAATAACCTTTTTTCGCGCGTGACATCATGCCGTAGTATGATTGTCCAAAACATGACGTCATTCCAGTTTGACGTCACCTAATTCTGCTACCGTGACGGTTAGTACCGTTTGAAGAGCAGGTATTGCATTGATGATTCTAAAGACAATCGCTAATGAGTAACAGTGCTTCCACTTCCGTGGTTTGAAGAGTTCAGTAATAAAGTTCTCTGCTTACTGAATACGTGTATTCATTCTGAATTTTGTAACGCTAGCGAGAGTCAGAAATTCCTTTGTTTTTATGCCTCCTACTCGAACTCCGTGAAGGCACCGTTATTGTAGGTCTTCTCTGCTTCGTTCAGTCTAGTAGTTCTCTTTTTTGGGGAAAGGACAAGTTTTTTTTTCTATTTTTTTTTTTTTTTTTTTTATTGAAGGTGGGCGTCTAGTGATTTTTTTTATTGGAGGTTTAACGACCACCGTGAGCAACTCAATGGGCTATAAGCAGTCGCCCGTCCATGCCTCACCGGGATTCGAACCCGGACCCCTTCTGGACGAATGATCAGAGACCATCGCTTAGACCACTGCGCCACCGGGGCGGCCTAGTGATTTTGCTTCCTATACTTCCAATGGGCAAACTTCTGTGCACGTTTTGTTCACAATTAATGCGTTCCCAAGGATGAAAATTTGAACATCGATTAAAACAACTTCATATTATAACTTGGTATACTTAATATTTTCTAAAACATAACCACAATTAAGCAATTCAACATTTGTTTGTCTACTGACGTCATCAAAGTACAGGCCGCGCCATCTTTTTTCTGGTCTCAACACCACCAAAGGAAAAATTATTGATTTTTAATAAAATTATAGTTATGTTTTAGAAAATATTAGGTATTCCCAGTTATAATATGAAGTTATTTTAATCGATGTTCAAATTTTCATCCTTGGGAACGAATTAATTGTGTACAGAAGTTTTTTTTTTTTTTTTTATTGGAGGTTTAACGACCACCGTGAGCAACTCAATGGGCGATAAGCAGTCGCCCGTCCCTAATTTAGAGTCACTGGTTCCAGGGAAGGGAGAGAGCCAGTGCCGTGAGACAAACACAACATTCATGCCTCACCGGGATTCAAATCCGGACCCCGTTCGGACGAATGATCAGAGGCCATCGCTTAGACCACTGCGCCACCGGAGCGGCGTACAGAAGTTTGCCTATTTTTTTTTTTTTTTTTTAATTGGAGGTTTAACGACCACCGTGAGCAACTCAATGGGCGATAAGCAGTCGCCCGTCCCTAATTTAGAGTCACTGGTTCCAGGGAAGGGAGATAGCCAGTGCCGTGAGACAAACACAACATTCATGCCTCACCGGGATTCAAACCCGGACCCCGTTCGGACGAATGATCAGAGGCCATCGCTTAGACCACTGCGCCACCGGGGCGGCGTACAGAAGTTTGCCCATTTTTTTTTTTTTTTTTTTTTTTTTTTTAATTGGAGGTTTAACGACCACCGTGAGCAACTCAATGGGCTATAAGCAGTCGCCCGTCCCTAATTTAGGGTCACTGGTTCTAGGGAAGGGAGAGAGCCAGTGCCGTAAGACAAACACAACATTCATGCCTCACCGGGATTCAAACCCGGACCCCGTTCGGACGAATGATCAGAGGCCATCGCTTAGACCACTGCGCCACCGGGGCGGCGTACAGAAGTTTGCCAATTATTTTTTTTTTTTTTTTTTTTTAATTGGAGGTTTAACGACCACCGTGAGCAACTCAATGGGCTATAAGCAGTCGCCCGTCCCTAATTTAGGGTAACTGGTTCTAGGGAAGGGAGAGAGCCAGTGCCGTAAGACAAACACAACATTCATGCCTCACCGGGATTCAAACCCGGACCCCGTTCGGACGAATGATCAGAGGCCATCGCTTAGACCACTGCGCCACCGGGGCGGCGTACAGAAGTTTGCCCATTTTTTTTTTTTTTTTTTTAATTGGAGGTTTAACGACCACCGTGAGCAACTCAATGGGCTATAAGCAGTCGCCCGTCCCTAATTTAGGGTCACTGGTTCTAGGGAAGGGAGAGAGCCAGTGCCGTAAGACAAACACAACATTCATGCCTCACCGGGATTCAAACCCGGACCCCGTTCGGACGAATGATCAGAGGCCATCGCTTAGACCACTGCGCCACCGGGGCGGCGTACAGAAGTTTGCCCATTTTTTTTTTTTTTTTTTTTTTTTTAATTGGAGGTTTAACGACCACCGTGAGCAACTCAATGGGCTATAAGCAGTCGCCCGTCCCTAATTTAGGGTCACTGGTTCTAGGGAAGGGAGAGAGCCAGTGCCGTAAGACAAACACAACATTCATGCCTCACCGGGATTCAAACCCGGACCCCGTTCGGACGAATGATCAGAGGCCATCGCTTAGACCACTGCGCCACCGGGGCGGCGTACAGAAGTTTGCCCTTTTTTTTTTTTTTTTTTTTTTAATTGGAGGTTTAACGACCACCGTGAGCAACTCAATGGGCTATAAGCAGTCGCCCGTCCCTAATTTAGGGTCGCTGGTTCCAGGGAAGGGAGAGAGCCAGTGCCGTGACACAAACACAACATCCATGCCTCACCGGGATTCAAACCCGGACCCCGTTCGGACGAATGATCAGAGGCCATCGCTTAGACCACTGCGCCACCGGGGCGGCGTACAGAAGTTTGCACATTTTTTTTTTTTTTTTTTTTTTTTAATTGGAGGTTTAACGACCACCGTGAGCAACTCAATGGGCTATAAGCAGTCGCCCGTCCCTAATTTAGGGTCACTGGTTCTAGGGAAGGGAGAGAGCCAGTGCCGTAAGACAAACACAACATTCATGCCTCACCGGGATTCAAACCCGGACCCCGTTCGGACGAATGATCAGAGGCCATCGCTTAGACCACTGCGCCACCGGGGCGGCGTACAGAAGTTTGCCCATTTTTTTTTTTTTTATCTTTTTAATTGGAGGTTTAACGACCACCGTGAGCAACTCAATGGGCTATAAGCAGTCGCCCGTCCCTAATTTAGGGTCGCTGGTTCCAGGGAAGGGAGAGAGCCAGTGCCGTGAGACAAACACAACATCCATGCCTCACCGGGATTCAAACCCGGACCCCGTTCGGACGAATGATCAGAGGCCATCGCTTAGACCACTGCGCCACCGGGGCGGCGTACAGAAGTTTGCCCATTTTTTTTTTTTTTTTTTTTTTAATTTCAGGTTTAACGACCACCGTGAGCAACTCAATGGGCTATAAGCAGTCGCCCGCCCCTAATTTAGGGTCACTGGTTCCAGGGAAGGGAGAGAGCCAGTGCCGTAAGAGACACACAACATCCATGCCTCACCGGGATTCGAACCCGGAACCCGTTCGGACGAATGATCAGAGGCCATCGCTTAGACCACTGCGCCACCGGGGCGGCGTACAGAAGTTTGCCCATTTTTTTTTTTTTTTTTTTTAATTGGAGGTTTAACGACCACCGTGAGCAACTCAATGGGCTATAAGCAGTCGCCCGTCCCTAATTTAGGGTCACTGGTTCCAGGGAAGGGAGAGAGCCAGTGCCGTAAGACAAACACAACATCCATGCCTCACCGTGATTCGAACCCGGACCCCGTTCGGACGAATGATCAGAGGCCATCGCTTAGACCACTGCGCCACCGGGGCGGCGTACAGAAGTTTGCATATTTTTTTTTTTTTTTTTTAATTGGAGGTTTAACGACCACCGTGAGCAACTCAATGGGCTATAAGCAGTCGCCCGTCCCTAATTTAGGGTCACTGGTTCCAGGGAAGGGAGAGAGCCAGTGCCGTAAGAGACACACAACATCCATGCCTCACCGGGATTCAAACCCGGACCCCGTTCGGACGAATGATCAGAGGCCATCGCTTAGACCACTGCGCCACCGGGGCGGCGTACAGAAGTTTGCCCATTTTTTTTTTTTTTTTAATTGGAGGTTTAACGACCACCGTGAGCAACTCAATGGGCTATAAGCAGTCGCCCGTCCCTAATTTAGGGTCACTGGTTCCAGGGAAGGGAGAGAGCCAGTGCCGTAAGACAAACACAACATCCATGCCTCACCGGGATTCGAACCCGGAACCCGTTCGGACGAATGATCAGAGGCCATCGCTTAGACCACTGCGCCACCGGGGCGGCGTACAGAAGTTTGCCCATTTTTTTTTTTTTTTTTTTAATTGGAGGTTTAACGACCACCGTGAGCAACTCAATGGGCTATAAGCAGTCGCCCGTCCCTAATTTAGGGTCACTGGTTCCAGGGAAGGGAGAGAGCCAGTGCCGTAAGACAAACACAACATCCATGCCTCACCGGGATTCGAACCCGGACCCCGTTCGGACGAATGATCAGAGGCCATCGCTTAGACCACTGCGCCACCGGGGCGGCCTAGTGATTTTGCTTCCTATACTTCCAATGGGCAAACTTCTGTGCACGTTTTGTTCACAATTAATGCGTTCCCAAGGATGAAAATTTGAACATCGATTAAAACAACTTCATATTATAACTTGGTATACTTAATATTTTCTAAAACATAACCACAATTAAGCAATTCAACATTTGTTTGTCTACTGACGTCATCAAAGTACAGGCCGCGCCATCTTTTTCTGGTCTCAACACCACCAAAGGAAAAATTATTGATTTTTAATAAAATTATAGTTATGTTTTAGAAAATATTAGGTATTCCCAGTTATAATATGAAGTTATTTTAATCGATGTTCAAATTTTCATCCTTGGGAACGCATTAATTGTGTACAGAAGTTTTTTTTTTTTTTTTTATTGGAGGTTTAACGACCACCGTGAGCAACTCAATGGGCGATAAGCAGTCGCCCGTCCCTAATTTAGAGTCACTGGTTCCAGGGAAGGGAGAGAGCCAGTGCCGTGAGACAAACACAACATTCATGCCTCACCGGGATTCAAACCCGGACCCCGTTCGGACGAATGATCAGAGGCCATCGCTTAGACCACTGCGCCACCGGGGCGGCGTACAGAAGTTTGCCCATTTTTTTTTTTTTTTTTAATTGGAGGTTTAACGACCACCGTGAGCAACTCAATGGGCGATAAGCAGTCGCCCGTCCCTAATTTAGAGTCACTGGTTCCAGGGAAGGGATAGAGCCAGTGCCGTGAGACAAACACAACATTCATGCCTCACCGGGATTCAAACCCGGACCCCGTTCGGACGAATGATCAGAGGCCATCGCTTAGACCACTGCGCCACCGGGGCGGCGTACAGAAGTTTGCCCATTTTTTTTTTTTTTTTTTTTTTTTTTTTATAGGTTTAACGACCACCGTGAGCAACTCAATGGGCTATAAGCAGTCGCCCGTCCCTAATTTTGGGTCACTGGTTCTAGGGAAGGGAGAGAGCCAGTGCCGTAAGACAAACACAACATCCATGCCTCACCGGGATTCAAACCTGGACCCCGTTCGGACGAATGATCAGAGGCCATCGCTTAGACCACTGCGCCACCGGGGCGGCGTACAGAAGTTTGCCCATTTTTTTTTATTTTTTTTTAATTGGAGGTTTAACGACCACCGTGAGCAACTCAATGGGCTATAAGCAGTCGCCCGTCCCTAATTTAGGGTCACTGGTTCCAGGGAAGGGAGAGAGCCAGTGCCGTGAGAGAAACACAACATCCATGCCTCACCGGGATTCAAACCCGGACCCCGTTCGGACGAATGATCAGAGGCCATCGCTTAGACCACTGCGCCACCGGGGCGGCGTACAGAAGTTTGACCATTTTTTTTTTTTAATTGGAGGTTTAACGACCACCGTGAGCAACTCAATGGGCTATAAGCAGTCGCCCGTCCCTAATTTAGATTTCGCTGGTTCCAGGAAAGGGAGAGAGCCAGTGCCGTGAGAGAAACACAACATCCATGCCTCACCGGGATTCAAACCCGGACCCCGTTCGGACGAATGATCAGAGGCCATCGCTTAGACCACTGCGCCACCGGGGCGGCGTACAGAAGTTTGCCCATTTTTTTTTTTTTTTTAATTGGAGGTTTAACGACCACCGTGAGCAACTCAATGGGCTATAAGCAGTCGCCCGTCCCTAATTTAGGGTCACTGGTTCCAGGGAAGGGGAGAGCCAGTGCCGTAAGAGACACACAACATCCATGCCTCACCGGGATTCAAACCCGGACCCCGTTCGGACGAATGATTAGAGGCCATCGCTTAGACAACTGCGCCACCGGGGCGACGTACAGAAGTTTGCCCATTTTTTTTTTTTTTTTTTAATTGGAGGTTTAACGACCACCGTGAGCAACTCAATGGGCTATAAGCAGTCGCCCGTCCCTAATTTAGGGTCACTGGTTCCAGGGAAGGGAGAGAGCCAGTGCCGTAAGAGACACACAACATCCATGCCTCACCGGGATTCAAACCCGGACCCCGTTCGGACGAATGATCAGAGGCCATCGCTTAGACCACTGCGCCACCGGGGCGGCGTACAGAAGTTTGCCCATTTTTTTTTTTTTTTTTAATTGGAGGTTTAACGACCACCGTGAGCAACTCAATGGGCTATAAGCAGTCGCCCGTCCCTAATTTAGGATCACTGGTTCCAGGGAAGGGAGAGAGCCTGTGCCGTGAGACAAACACAACATCCATGCCTCACCGGGATTCAAACCCGGACCCCGTTCGGACGAATGATCAGAGGCCATCGCTTAGACCACTGCGCCACCGGGGCGGCGTACAGAAGTTTGCCCATTTTTTTTTTTTTTTAATTGGAGGTTTAACGACCACCGTGAGCAACTCAATGGGCTATAAGCAGTCGCCCGTCCCTAATTTAGGGTCACTGGTTCCAGGGAAGGGAGAGAGCCAGTGCCGTAAGACAAACACAACATCCATGCCTCACCGGGATTCGAACCCGGACCCCGTTCGGACGAATGATCAGAGGCCATCGCTTAGACCACTGCGCCACCGGGGCGGCGTACAGAAGTTTGCCCATTTTTTTTTTTTTTTTTTTTAATTGGAGGTTTAACGACCACCGTGAGCAACTCAATGGGCTATAAGCAGTCGCCCGTCCCTAATTTAGGGTCACTGGTTCCAGGGAAGGGAGAGAGCCAGTGCCGTAAGAGACACACAACATCCATGCCTCACCGGGATTCAAACCCGGACCCCGTTCGGACGAATGATCAGAGGCCATCGCTTAGACCACTGCGCCACCGGGGCGGCGTACAGAAGTTTGCCCATTTTTTTTTTTTTTAATTGGAGGTTTAACGACCACCGTGAGCAACTCAATGGGCTATAAGCAGTCGCCCGTCCCTAATTTAGGGTCACTGGTTCTAGGGAAGGGAGAGAGCCAGTGCCGTAAGACAAACACAACATTCATGCCTCACCGGGATTCAAACCCGGACCCCGTTCGGACGAATGATCAGAGGCCATCGCTTAGACCACTGCGCCACCGGGGCGGCGTACAGAAGTTTGCCCATTTTTTTTTTTTTTTTAATTGCAGGTTTAACGACCACCGTGAGCAACTCAATGGGCTATAAGCAGTCGCCCGTCCCTAATTTAGGGTCGCTGGTTCCAGGGAAGGGAGAGAGCCAGTGCCGTGACACAAACACAACATCCATGCCTCACAGGGATTCAAACCCGGACCCCGTTAAAACGAATGATCAGAGGCCATCGCTTAGACCACTGCGCCACCGGGCCGGCGTACTGAAGTTTGCCCATTTTTTTTTTTTTTTTAATTGGAGGTTTAACGACCACCGTGAGCAACTCAATGGGCTATAAGCAGTCGCCCGTCCCTAATTTAGGGTCACTGGTTCTAGGGAAGGGAGAGAGCCAGTGCCGTAAGACAAACACAACATCCATGCCTCACCGGGATTCAATCCCGGACCCCGTTCGGACGAATGATCAGAGGCCATCGCTTAGACCACTGCGCCACCGGGGCGGCGTACAGAAGTTTGCCCATTTTTTTTTTTTTTAATTGGAGGTTTAACGACCACCGTGAGCAACTCAATGGGCTATAAGCAGTCGCCCGTCCCTAATTTAGGGTCACTGGTTCCAGGGAAGGGAGAGAGCCAGTGCCGTGAGACAAACACAACATCCATGCCTCACCGGGATTCAAACCCGGACCCCGTTCGAACGAATGATCAGAGGCCATCGCTTAGACCACTGCGCCACCGGGGCGGCGTACAGAAGTTTGCCCATTTTTTTTTTTTTTTTTTTTAATTGGAGGTTTAACGACCACCGTGAGCAACTCAATGGGCTATAAGCAGTCGCCCGTCCCTAATTTAGGGTCGCTGGTTCCAGGGAAGGGAGAGAGCCAGTGCCGTGAGACAAACACAACATCCATGCCTCACCGGGATTCAAACCCGGACCCCGTTCGGACGAATGATCAGAGGCCATCGCTTAGACCACTGCGCCACCGGGGCGGCGTACAGAAGTTTGCCCATTTTTTTTTTTTTAATTGGAGGTTTAACGACCACCGTGAGCAACTCAATGGGCTATAAGCAGTCGCCCGTCCCTAATTTAGTCACTGGTTCCAGGGAAGGGAGAGAGCCAGTGCCGTAAGAGACACACAACATCCATGCCTCACCGGGATTCAAACCCGGACCCCGTTCGGACGAATGATCAGAGGCCATCGCTTAGACCACTGCGCCACCGGGGCGGCGTACAGAAGTTTGCCCATTTTTTTTTTTTTTTTTTTTTTTTTTTTGAGGTTTAACGACCACCGTGAGCAACTCAATGGGCTATAAGCAGTCGCCCGTCCCTAATTTAGGGTCACTGGTTCCAGGGAAGGGAGAGAGCCAGTGCCGTAAGAGACACACAACATCCATGCCTCACCGGGATTCAAACCCGGACCCCGTTCGGACGAATGATCAGAGGCCATCGCTTAGACCACTGCGCCACCGGGGCGGCGTACAGAAGTTTGCCCATTTTTTTTTTTTTTTTAATTGGAGGTTTAACGACCACCGTGAGCAACTCAATGGGCTATAAGCAGTCGCCCGTCCCTAATTTAGGGTCACTGGTTCTAGGGAAGGGAGAGAGCCAGTGCCGTAAGACAAACACAACATCCATGCCTCACCGGGATTCAATCACGGACCCCGTTCGGACGAATGATCAGAGGCCATCGCTTAGACCACTGCGCCACCGGGGCGGCGTACAGAAGTTTGCCCATTTTTTTTTTTTTTTTTTTTAATTGGAGGTTTAACGACCACCGTGAGCAACTCAATGGGCTATAAGCAGTCGCCCGTCCCTAATTTAGGGTCACTGGTTCCAGGGAAGGGAGAGAGCCAGTGCCGTGAGACAAACACAACATCCATGCCTCACCGGGATTCAAACCCGGACCCCGTTCGAACGAATGATCAGAGGCCATCGCTTAGACCACTGCGCCATCGGGGCGGCGTACAGAAGTTTGCCCATTTTTTTTTTTTTTTTTTTTTTTTTAATTGGAGGTTTAACGACCACCGTGAGCAACTCAATGGGCTATAAGCAGTCGCCCGTCCCTAATTTAGGGTCGCTGGTTCCAGGGAAGGGAGAGAGCCAGTGCCGTGAGACAAACACAACATCCATGCCTCACCGGGATTCAAACCCGGACCCCGTTCGGACGAATGATCAGAGGCCATCGCTTAGACCACTGCGCCACCGGGGCGGCGTACAGAAGTTTGCCCATTTTTTTTTTTTTTTAATTGGAGGTTTAACGACCACCGTGAGCAACTCAATGGGCTATAAGCAGTCGCCCGTCCCTAATTTAGGGTCACTGGTTCCAGGGAAGGGAGAGAGCCAGTGCCGTAAGAGACACACAACATCCATGCCTCACCGGGATTCAAACCCGGACCCCGTTCGGACGAATGATCAGAGGCCATCGCTTAGACCACTGCGCCACCGGGGCGGCGTACAGAAGTTTGCCCATTTTTTTTTTTTTTTTTTTTTTTTTTTTTTTTTTTTTTTTTGGAGGTTTAACGACCACCGTGAGCAACTCAATGGGCTATAAGCAGTCGCCCGTCCCTAATTTAGGGTCACTGGTTCCAGGGAAGGGAGAGAGCCAGTGCCGTAAGAGACACACAACATCCATGCCTCACCGGGATTCAAACCCGGACCCCGTTCGGACGAATGATCAGAGGCCATCGCTTAGACCACTGCGCCACCGGGGCGGCGTACAGAAGTTTGCCCATTTTTTTTTTTTTTTTTTTTTTAATTGGAGGTTTAACGACCACCGTGAGCAACTCAATGGGCTATAAGCAGTCGCCCGTCCCTAATTTAGGGTCACTGGTTCCAGGGAAGGGAGAGAGCCAGTGCCGTAAGACAAACACAACATCCATGCCTCACCGGGATTCGAACCCGGAACCCGTTCGGACGAATGATCAGAGGCCATCGCTTAGACCACTGCGCCACCGGGGCGGCGTACAGAAGTTTGCCCATTTTTTTTTTTTTTTTTTAATTGGAGGTTTAACGACCACCGTGAGCAACTCAATGGGCTATAAGCAGTCGCCCGTCCCTAATTTAGGGTCACTGGTTCCAGGGAAGGGAGAGAGCCAGTGCCGTAAGACAAACACAACATCCATGCCTCACCGGGATTCGAACCCGGACCCCGTTCGGACGAATGATCAGAGGCCATCGCTTAGACCACTGCGCCACCGGGGCGGCCTAGTGATTTTGCTTCCTATACTTCCAATGGGCAAACTTCTGTGCACGTTTTGTTCACAATTAATGCGTTCCCAAGGATGAAAATTTGAACATCGATTAAAACAACTTCATATTATAACTTGGTATACTTAATATTTTCTAAAACATAACCACAATTAAGCAATTCAACATTTGTTTGTCTACTGACGTCATCAAAGTACAGGCCGCGCCATCTTTTTTCTGGTCTCAACACCACCAAAGGAAAAATTATTGATTTTTAATAAAATTATAGTTATGTTTTAGAAAATATTAGGTATTCCCAGTTATAATATGAAGTTATTTTAATCGATGTTCAAATTTTCATCCTTGGGAACGCATTAATTGTGTACAGAAGTTGTTTTTTTTTTTTTTTTATTGGAGGTTTAACGACCACCGTGAGCAACTCAATGGGCGATAAGCAGTCGCCCGTCCCTAATTTAGAGTCACTGGTTCCAGGGAAGGGAGAGAGCCAGTGCCGTGAGACAAACACAACATTCATGCCTCACCGGGATTCAAACCCGGACCCCGTTCGGACGAATGATCAGAGGCCATCGCTTAGACCACTGCGCCACCGGGGCGGCGTACAGAAGTTTGCCCATTTTTTTTTTTTTTTTTAATTGGAGGTTTAACGACCACCGTGAGCAACTCAATGGGCGATAAGCAGTCGCCCGTCCCTAATTTAGAGTCACTGGTTCCAGGGAAGGGAGAGAGCCAGTGCCGTGAGACAAACACAACATTCATGCCTCACCGGGATTCAAACCCGGACCCCGTTCGGACGAATGATCAGAGGCCATCGCTTAGACCACTGCGCCACCGGGGCGGCGTACAGAAGTTTGCCCATTTTTTTTTTTTTTTTTTTTTTAATTGGAGGTTTAACGACCACCGTGAGCAACTCAATGGGCTATAAGCAGTCGCCCGTCCCTAATTTAGGGTCACTGGTTCTAGGGAAGGGAGAGAGCCAGTGCCGTAAGACAAACACAACATTCATGCCTCACCGGGATTCAAACCCGGACCCCGTTCGGACGAATGATCAGAGGCCATCGCTTAGACCACTGCGCCACCGGGGCGGCGTACAGAAGTTTGCCCATTTTTTTTTTTTTAATTGGAGGTTTAACGACCACCGTGAGCAACTCAATGGGCTATAAGCAGTCGCCCGTCCCTAATTTAGGGTAACTGGTTCTAGGGAAGGGAGAGAGCCAGTGCCGTAAGACAAACACAACATTCATGCCTCACCGGGATTCCAACCCGGACCCCGTTCGGACGAATGATCAGAGGCCATCGCTTAGACCACTGCGCCACCGGGGCGGCGTATAGAAGTTTGCATTTTTTTTTTTTTTTTAATTGGAGGTTTAACGACCACCGTGAGCAACTCAATGGGCTATAAGCAGTCGCCCGTCCCTAATTTAGGGTCACTGGTTCTAGGGAAGGGAGAGAGCCAGTGCCGTAAGAGACACACAACATCCATGCCTCACCGGGATTCAAACCCGGACCCCGTTCGGACGAATGATCAGAGGCCATCGCTTAGACCACTGCGCCACCGGGGCGGCGTACAGAAGTTTGCCCATTTTTTTTTTTTTTTTAATTGGAGGTTTAACGACCACCGTGAGCAACTCAATGGGCTATAAGCAGTCGCCCGTCCCTAATTTAGGGTCACTGGTTCTAGGGAAGGGAGAGAGCCAGTGCCGTAAGACAAACACAACATTCATGCCTCACCGGGATTCAAACCCGGACCCCGTTCGGACGAATGATCAGAGGCCATCGCTTAGACCACTGCGCCACCGGGGCGGCGTACAGAAGTTTGCCCATTTTTTTTTTTTTTTTTTTTAATTGGAGGTTTAACGACCACCGTGAGCAACTCAATGGGCTATAAGCAGTCGCCCGTCCCTAATTTAGGGTCGCTGGTTCCAGGGAAGGGAGAGAGCCAGTGCCGTGACACAAACACAACATCCATGCCTCACCGGGATTCAAACCCGGACCCCGTTCAAACGAATGATCAGAGGCCATCGCTTAGACCACTGCGCCACCGGGGCGGCGTACAGAAGTTTGCCCATTTTTTTTTTTTTTTTTTAATTGGAGGTTTAACGACCACCGTGAGCAACTCAATGGGCTATAAGCAGTCGCCCGTCCCTAATTTAGGGTCACTGGTTCTAGGGAAGGGAGAGAGCCAGTGCCGTAAGACAAACACAACATCCATGCCTCACCGGGATTCAAACCCGGACCCCGTTCGGACGAATGATCAGAGGCCATCGCTTAGACCACTGCGCCACCGGGGCGGCGTACAGAAGTTTGCCCATTTTTTTTTTTTTTTTAATTGGAGGTTTAACGACCACCGTGAGCAACTCAATGGGCTATAAGCAGTCGCCCGTCCCTAATTTAGGGTCGCTGGTTCCAGGGAAGGGAGAGAGCCAGTGCCTTGAGACAAACACAACATCCATGCCTCACCGGGATTCAAACCCGGACCCCGTTCGAACGAATGATCAGAGGCCATCGCTTAGACCACTGCGCCACCGGGGCGGCGTACAGAAGTTTGCCCATTTTTTTTTTTTTTTTTTTTTTTTAATTGGAGGTTTAACGACCACCGTGAGCAACTCAATGGGCTATAAGCAGTCGCCCGTCCCTAATTTAGGGTCGCTGGTTCCAGGGAAGGGAGAGAGCCAGTGCCGTGAGACAAACACAACATCCATGCCTCACCGGGATTCAAACCCGGACCCCGTTCGGAAGAATGATCAGAGGCCATCGCTTAGACCACTGCGCCACCGGGGCGGCGTACAGAAGTTTGCCCATTTTTTTTTTTTTTTTTTTTAATTGGAGGTTTAACGACCACCGTGAGCAACTCAATGGGCTATAAGCAGTCGCCCGTCCCTAATTTAGGGTCGCTGGTTCCAGGGAAGGGAGAGAGCCAGTGCCGTGAGACAAACACAACATCCATGCCTCACCGGGATTCAAACCCGGACCCCGTTCGGACGAATGATCAGAGGCCATCGCTTAGACCACTGCGCCACCGGGGCGGCGTACAGAAGTTTGCCCATTTTTTTTTTTTTTAATTGGAGGTTTAACGACCACCGTGAGCAACTCAATGGGCTATAAGCAGTCGCCCGTCCCTAATTTATTGTCACTGGTTCCAGGGAAGGGAGAGAGCCAGTGCCGTAAGAGACACACAACATCCATGCCACACCGGGATTCAAACCCGGACCCCGTTCGGACGAATGATCAGAGGCCATCGCTTAGACCACTGCGCCACCGGGGCGGCGTACAGAAGTTTGCCCATTTTTTTTTTTTTTTTTTTTTTTTGGAGGTTTAACGACCACCGTGAGCAACTCAATGGGCTATAAGCAGTCGCCCGTCCCTAATTTAGGGTCACTGGTTCCAGGGAAGGGAGAGAGCCAGTGCCGTAAGACAAACACAACATCCATGCCTCACCGGGATTCGAACCCGGAACCCGTTCGGACGAATGATCAGAGGCCATCGCTTAGACCACTGCGCCACCGGGGCGGCGTACAGAAGTTTGCCCATTTTTTTTTTTTTTTTTAATTGGAGGTTTAACGACCACCGTGAGCAACTCAATGGGCTATAAGCAGTCGCCCGTCCCTAATTTAGGGTCACTGGTTCCAGGGAAGGGAGAGAGCCAGTGCCGTAAGACAAACACAACATCCATGCCTCACCGGGATTCGAACCCGGACCCCGTTCGGACGAATGATCAGAGGCCATCGCTTAGACCACTGCGCCACCGGGGCGGCCGTACAGAAGTGCCCATTTTTTTTTTTTTTTTTAATTGGAGGTTTAACGACCAACCGTGAGCAAACTTCAATGGGCACGTTTTGTTCCCTAATTTAGGGTCACTGCGTTCCCAAGGATGAAAATTTGAACATCGATTAAAACAAACTTCATATTATAACTTGGTATACTTAATATTTTCTAAAACATAACCACAATTAAGCAATTCAACATTTGTTTGTCTACTGACGTCATCAAAGTACAGGCCGCGCCATCTTTTTTTTTTTTTTTTGGAGGTCTCAACACCACCAAAGGAAAAATTATTGATTTTTAATAAAATTATAGGGTTATGTTTTAGAAAATATTAGGTGCCGTGAGACAAACACAACATCCATGAACCGTTATTTTAATCGACCCCGTTCAAATGATCAGAGGCCATCGCTTAGACCATTGCGCCACCGTACAGAAGTTTGCCCATTTTTTTTTTTTTTTTTATTGGAGGTTTAACGACCACCGTGAGCAACTCAATGGGCTATAAGCAGTCGCCCGTCCCTAATTTAGGGTCACTGGTTCCAGGGAAGGGAGAGAGCCAGTGCCGTGAGACAAACACAACATTCATGCCTCACCGGGATTCAAACCCGGACCCCGTTCGGACGAATGATCAGAGGCCATCGCTTAGACCACTGCGCCACCGGGGCGGCGTACAGAAGTTTGCCCATTTTTTTTTTTTTTTTTTAATTGGAGGTTTAACGACCACCGTGAGCAACTCAATGGGCTATAAGCAGTCGCCCGTCCCTAATTTAGGGTCACTGGTTCCAGGGAAGGGAGAGAGCCAGTGCCGTGAGACAAACACAACATCCATGCCTCACCGGGATTCAAACCCGGACCCCGTTCGGACGAATGATCAGAGGCCATCGCTTAGACCACTGCGCCACCGGGGCGGCGTACAGAAGTTTGCCCATTTTTTTTTATTTTTTTTTTTTTTAATTGGAGGTTTAACGACCACCGTGAGCAACTCAATGGGCTATAAGCAGTCGCCCGTCCCTAATTTAGGGTCACTGGTTCTAGGGAAGGGAGAGAGCCAGTGCCGTAAGACAAACACAACATCCATGCCTCACCGGGATTCAAACCCGGACCCCGTTCGGACGAATGATCAGAGGCCATCGCTTAGACCACTGCGCCACCGGGGCGGCGTACAGAAGTTTGCCCATTTTTTTTTTTTTTTTTTTTTTTTAATTGGAGGTTTAACGACCACCGTGAGCAACTCAATGGGCTATAAGCAGTCGCCCGTCCCTAATTTAGGGTCACTGGTTCCAGGGAAGGGAGAGAGCCAGTGCCGTAAGACAAACACAACATCCATGCCTCACCGGGATTCGAACCCGGAACCCGTTCGGACGAATGATCAGAGGCCATCGCTTAGACCACTGCGCCACCGGGGCGGCGTACAGAAGTTTGCCCATTTTTTTTTTTTTTTTAATTGGAGGTTTAACGACCACCGTGAGCAACTCAATGGGCTATAAGCAGTCGCCCGTCCCTAATTTAGGGTCACTGGTTCCAGGGAAGGGAGAGAGCCAGTGCCGTAAGACAAACACAACATCCATGCCTCACCGGGATTCGAACCCGGACCCCGTTCGGACGAATGATCAGAGGCCATCGCTTAGACCACTGCGCCACCGGGGCGGCCTAGTGATTTTGCTTCCTATACTTCCAATGGGCAAACTTCTGTGCACGTTTTGTTCACAATTAATGCGTTCCCAAGGATGAAAATTTGAACATCGATTAAAACAACTTCATATTATAACTTGGTATACTTAATATTTTCTAAAACATAACCACAATTAAGCAATTCAACATTTGTTTGTCTACTGACGTCATCAAAGTACAGGCCGCGCCATCTTTTCTGGTCTCAACACCACCAAAGGAAAAATTATTGATTTTTAATAAAATTATAGTTATGTTTTAAAAAATATTAGGTATTCCCAGTTATAATATGAAGTTATTTTAATCGATGTTCAAATTTTCATCCTTGGGAACGCATTAATTGTGTACAGAAGTTGTTTTTTTTTTTTTTTTATTGGAGGTTTAACGACCACCGTGAGCAACTCAATGGGCGATAAGCAGTCGCCCGTCCCTAATTTAGAGTCACTGGTTCCAGGGAAGGGAGAGAGCCAGTGCCGTGAGACAAACACAACATTCATGCCTCACCGGGATTCAAACCCGGACCCCGTTCGGACGAATGATCAGAGGCCATCGCTTAGACCACTGCGCCACCGGGGTGGCGTACAGAAGTTTGCCCATTTTTTTTTTTTTTTTTTTAATTGGAGGTTTAACGACCACCGTGAGCAACTCAATGGGCGATAAGCAGTCGCCCGTCCCTAATTTAGAGTCACTGGTTCCAGGGAAGGGAGAGAGCCAGTGCCGTGAGACAAACACAACATTCATGCCTCACCGGGATTCAAACCCGGACCCCGTTCGGACGAATGATCAGAGGCCATCGCTTAGACCACTGCGCCACCGGGGCGGCGTACAGAAGTTTGCCCATTTTTTTTTTAATTGGAGGTTTAACGACCACCGTGAGCAACTCAATGGGCTATAAGCAGTCGCCCGTCCCTAATTTAGGGTCACTGGTTCTAGGGAAGGGAGAGAGCCAGTGCCGTAAGACAAACACAACATTCATGCCTCACCGGGATTCAAACCCGGACCCCGTTCGGACGAATGATCAGAGGCCATCGCTTAGACCACTGCGCCACCGGGGCGGCGTACAGAAGTTTGCCCATTTTTTTTTTTTTTTTTTTAATTGGAGGTTTAACGACCACCGTGAGCAACTCAATGGGCTATAAGCAGTCGCCCGTCCCTAATTTAGGGTAACTGGTTCTAGGGAAGGGAGAGAGCCAGTGCCGTAAGACAAACACAACATTCATGCCTCACCGGGATTCCAACCCGGACCCCGTTCGGACGAATGATCAGAGGCCATCGCTTAGACCACTGCGCCACCGGGGCGGCGTATAGAAGTTTGCCCATTTTTTTTTTTTTTTTTTTTTTTTTTAATTGGAGGTTTAACGACCACCGTGAGCAACTCAATGGGCTATAAGCAGTCGCCCGTCCCTAATTTAGGGTCACTGGTTCTAGGGAAGGGAGAGAGCCAGTGCCGTAAGACAAACACAACATCCATGCCTCACCGGGATTCAAACCCGGACCCCGTTCGGACGAATGATCAGAGGCCATCGCTTAGACCACTGCGCCACCGGGGCGGCGTACAGAAGTTTGCCCATTTTTTTTTTTTTTTTTTAATTGGAGGTTTAACGACCACCGTGAGCAACTCAATGGGCTATAAGCAGTCGCCCGTCCCTAATTTAGGGTCGCTGGTTCCAGGGAAGGGAGAGAGCCAGTGCCGTAAGACAAACACAACATCCATGCCTCACCGGGATTCAAACCCGGACCCCGTTCGAACGAATGATCAGAGGCCATCGCTTAGACCACTGCGCCACCGGGGCGGCGTACAGAAGTTTGCCCATTTTTTTTTTTTTTTTTTTTAATTGGAGGTTTAACGACCACCGTGAGCAACTCAATGGGCTATAAGCAGTCGCCCGTCCCTAATTTAGGGTCACTGGTTCCAGGGAAGGGAGAGAGCCAGTGCCGTGAGACAAACACAACATCCATGCCTCACCGGGATTCAAACCCGGACCCCGTTCGGACGAATGATCAGAGGCCATCGCTTAGACCACTGCGCCACCGGGGCGGCGTACAGAAGTTTGCCCATTTTTTTTTTTTTAATTGGAGGTTTAACGACCACCGTGAGCAACTCAATGGGCTATAAGCAGTCGCCCGTCCCTAATTTAGGGTCGCTGGTTCCAGGGAAGGGAGAGAGCCAGTGCCGTGAGACAAACACAACATCCATGCCTCACCGGGATTCAAACCCGGACCCCGTTCGGACGAATGATCAGAGGCCATCGCTTAGACCACTGCGCCACCGGGGCGGCGTACAGAAGTTTGCCCATTTTTTTTTTTTTTTAATTGGAGGTTTAACGACCACCGTGAGCAACTCAATGGGCTATAAGCAGTCGCCCGTCCCTAATTTAGGGTCACTGGTTCCAGGGAAGGGAGAGAGCCAGTGCCGTAAGAGACACACAACATCCATGCCTCACCGGGATTCAAACCCGGACCCCGTTCGGACGAATGATCAGAGGCCATCGCTTAGACCACTGCGCCACCGGGGCGGCGTACAGAAGTTTGCCCATTTTTTTTTTTTTTTTTTTTTTGGAGGTTTAACGACCACCGTGAGCAACTCAATGGGCTATAAGCAGTCGCCCGTCCCTAATTTAGGGTCGCTGGTTCCAGGGAAGGGAGAGAGCCAGTGCCGTGAGACAAACACAACATCCATGCCTCACCGGGATTCAAACCCGGACCCCGTTCGGACGAATGATCAGAGGCCATCGCTTAGACCACTGCGCCACCGGGGCGGCGTACAGAAGTTTGCCCATTTTTTTTTTTTTTTTTTGGAGGTTTAACGACCACCGTGAGCAACTCAATGGGCTATAAGCAGTCGCCCGTCCCTAATTTAGGGTCACTGGTTCCAGGGAAGGGAGAGAGCCAGTGCCGTAAGAGACACACAACATCCATGCCTCACCGGGATTCAAACCCGGACCCCGTTCGGACGAATGATCAGAGGCCATCGCTTAGACCACTGCGCCACCGGGGCGGCGTACAGAAGTTTGCCCATTTTTTTTTTTTTTTTTTTTTAATTGGAGGTTTAACGACCACCGTGAGCAACTCAATGGGCTATAAGCAGTCGCCCGTCCCTAATTTAGGGTCACTGGTTCCAGGGAAGGGAGAGAGCCAGTGCCGTAAGACAAACACAACATCCATGCCTCACCGGGATTCGAACCCGGAACCCGTTCGGACGAATGATCAGAGGCCATCGCTTAGACCACTGCGCCACCGGGGCGGCGTACAGAAGTTTGCCCATTTTTTTTTTTTTTTTTTAATTGGAGGTTTAACGACCACCGTGAGCAACTCAATGGGCTATAAGCAGTCGCCCGTCCCTAATTTAGGGTCACTGGTTCCAGGGAAGGGAGAGAGCCAGTGCCGTAAGACAAACACAACATCCATGCCTCACCGGGATTCGAACCCGGACCCCGTTCGGACGAATGATCAGAGGCCATCGCTTAGACCACTGCGCCACCGGGGCGGCCTAGTGATTTTGCTTCCTATACTTCCAATGGGCAAACTTCTGTGCACGTTTTGTTCACAATTAATGCGTTCCCAAGGATGAAAATTTGAACATCGATTAAAACAACTTCATATTATAACTTGGTATACTTAATATTTTCTAAAACATAACCACAATTAAGCAATTCAACATTTGTTTGTCTACTGACGTCATCAAAGTACAGGCCGCGCCATCTTTTTCTGGTCTCAACACCACCAAAGGAAAAATTATTGATTTTTAATAAAATTATAGTTATGTTTTAGAAAATATTAGGTATTCCCAGTTATAATATGAAGTTATTTTAATCGATGTTCAAATTTTCATCCTTGGGAACGCATTAATTGTGTACAGAAGTTGTTTTTTTTTTTTTTTTATTGGAGGTTTAACGACCACCGTGAGCAACTCAATGGGCGATAAGCAGTCGCCCGTCCCTAATTTAGAGTCACTGGTTCCAGGGAAGGGAGAGAGCCAGTGCCGTGAGACAAACACAACATTCATGCCTCACCGGGATTCAAACCCGGACCCCGTTCGGACGAATGATCAGAGGCCATCGCTTAGACCACTGCGCCACCGGGGCGGCGTACAGAAGTTTGCCCATTTTTTTTTTTTTTAATTGGAGGTTTAACGACCACCGTGAGCAACTCAATGGGCTATAAGCAGTCGCCCGTCCCTAATTTGGAGTCACTGGTTCCAGGGAAGGGAGAGAGCCAGTGCCGTGAGACAAACACAACATCCATGCCTCACCGGGATTCAAACCCGGACCCCGTTCGGACGAATGATCAGAGGCCATCGCTTAGACCACTGCGCCACCGGGGCGGCGTACAGAAGTTTGCCCATTTTTTTTTTTTTTTTTTTTTTAATTGGAGGTTTAACGACCACCGTGAGCAACTCAATGGGCTATAAGCAGTCGCCCGTCCCTAATTTAGGGTCACTGGTTCCAGGGAAGGGAGAGAGCCAGTGCCGTAAGACAAACACAACATCCATGCCTCACCGGGATTCAAACCCGGACCCCGTTCGGACGAATGATCAGAGGCCATCGCTTAGACCACTGCGCCACCGGGGCGGCGTACAGAAGTTTGCCCATTTTTTTTTTTTTTTAATTGGAGGTTTAACGACCACCGTGAGCAACTCAATGGGCTATAAGCAGTCGCCCGTCCCTAATTTAGGGTCGCTGGTTCCAGGGAAGGGAGAGAGCCAGTGCCGTAAGACAAACACAACATCCATGCCTCACCGGGATTCAAACCCGGAACCCGTTCGGACGAATGATCAGAGGCCATCGCTTAGACCACTGCGCCACCGGGGCGGCGTACAGAAGTTTGCCCATTTTTTTTTTTTTTTTTTAATTGGAGGTTTAACGACCACCGTGAGCAACTCAATGGGCTATAAGCAGTCGCCCGTCCCTAATTTAGGGTCACTGGTTCCAGGGAAGGGAGAGAGCCAGTGCCGTAAGACAAACACAACATCCATGCCTCACCGGGATTCGAACCCGGACCCCGTTCGGACGAATGATCAGAGGCCATCGCTTAGACCACTGCGCCACCGGGGCGGCCTAGTGATTTTGCTTCCTATACTTCCAATGGGCAAACTTCTGTGCACGTTTTGTTCACAATTAATGCGTTCCCAAGGATGAAAATTTGAACATCGATTAAAACAACTTCATATTATAACTTGGTATACTTAATATTTTCTAAAACATAACCACAATTAAGCAATTCAACATTTGTTTGTCTACTGACGTCATCAAAGTACAGGCCGCGCCATCTTTTTTCTGGTCTCAACACCACCAAAGGAAAAATTATTGATTTTTAATAAAATTATAGTTATGTTTTAGAAAATATTAGGTATTCCCAGTTATAATATGAAGTTATTTTAATCGATGTTCAAATTTTCATCCTTGGGAACGCATTAATTGTGTACAGAAGTTGTTTTTTTTTTTTTTTTATTGGAGGTTTAACGACCACCGTGAGCAACTCAATGGGCGATAAGCAGTCGCCCGTCCCTAATTTAGAGTCACTGGTTCCAGGGAAGGGAGAGAGCCAGTGCCGTGAGACAAACACAACATTCATGCCTCACCGGGATTCAAACCCGGACCCCGTTCGGACGAATGATCAGAGGCCATGGCTTAGACCACTGCGCCACCGGGGCGGCGTACAGAAGTTTGCCCATTTTTTTTTTTTTTTTAATTGGAGGTTTAACGACCACCGTGAGCAACTCAATGGGCGATAAGCAGTCGCCCGTCCCTAATTTGGAGTCACTGGTTCCAGGGAAGGGAGAGAGCCAGTGCCGTGAGACAAACACAACATTCATGCCTCACCGGGATTCAAACCCGGACCCCGTTCGGACGAATGATCAGAGGCCATCGCTTAGACCACTGCGCCACCGGGGCGGCGTACAGAAGTTTGCCCATTTTTTTTTTTTTTTTTTTTTAATTGGAGGTTTAACGACCACCGTGAGCAACTCAATGGGCTATAAGCAGTCGCCCGTCCCTAATTTAGGGTCACTGGTTCTAGGGAAGGGAGAGAGCCAGTGCCGTAAGACAAACACAACATTCATGCCTCACCGGGATTCAAACCCGGACCCCGTTCGGACGAATGATCAGAGGCCATCGCTTAGACCACTGCGCCACCGGGGCGGCGTACAGAAGTTTGCCCATTTTTTTTTTTTTAATTGGAGGTTTAACGACCACCGTGAGCAACTCAATGGGCTATAAGCAGTCGCCCGTCCCTAATTTAGGGTAACTGGTTCTAGGGAAGGGAGAGAGCCAGTGCCGTAAGACAAACACAACATTCATGCCTCACCGGGATTCCAACCCGGACCCCGTTCGGACGAATGATCAGAGGCCATCGCTTAGACCACTGCGCCACCGGGGCGGCGTACAGAAGTTTGCCCATTTTTTTTTTTTTTTTTTTTAATTGGAGGTTTAACGACCACCGTGAGCAACTCAATGGGCTATAAGCAGTCGCCCGTCCCTAATTTAGGGTCACTGGTTCTAGGGAAGGGAGAGAGCCAGTGCCGTAAGACAAACACAACATCCATGCCTCACCGGGATTCAAACCCGGACCCCGTTCGGACGAATGATCAGAGGCCATCGCTTAGACCACTGCGCCACCGGGGCGGCGTACAGAAGTTTGCCCATTTTTTTTTTTTTTTTAATTGGAGGTTTAACGACCACCGTGAGCAACTCAATGGGCTATAAGCAGTCGCCCGTCCCTAATTTAGGGTCGCTGGTTCCAGGGAAGGAGAGAGCCAGTGCCTTGAGACAAACACAACATCCATGCCTCACCGGGATTCAAACCCGGACCCCGTTCGAACGAATGATCAGAGGCCATCGCTTAGACCACTGCGCCACCGGGGCGGCGTACAGAAGTTTGCCCATTTTTTTTTTTTTTTTTTTTTTTTTAATTGGAGGTTTAACGACCACCGTGAGCAACTCAATGGGCTATAAGCAGTCGCCCGTCCCTAATTTAGGGTCGCTGGTTCCAGGGAAGGGAGAGAGCCAGTGCCGTGAGACAAACACAACATCCATGCCTCACCGGGATTCAAACCCGGACCCCGTTCGGAAGAATGATCAGAGGCCATCGCTTAGACCACTGCGCCACCGGGGCGGCGTACAGAAGTTTGCCCATTTTTTTTTTTTTAATTGGAGGTTTAACGACCACCGTGAGCAACTCAATGGGCTATAAGCAGTCGCCCGTCCCTAATTTAGGGTCGCTGGTTCCAGGGAAGGGAGAGAGCCAGTGCCGTGAGACAAACACAACATCCATGCCTCACCGGGATTCAAACCCGGACCCCGTTCGGACGAATGATCAGAGGCCATCGCTTAGACCACTGCGCCACCGGGGCGGCGTACAGAAGTTTGCCCATTTTTTTTTTTTTTAATTGGAGGTTTAACGACCACCGTGAGCAACTCAATGGGCTATAAGCAGTCGCCCGTCCCTAATTTATTGTCACTGGTTCCAGGGAAGGGAGAGAGCCAGTGCCGTAAGAGACACACAACATCCATGCCACACCGGGATTCAAACCCGGACCCCGTTCGGACGAATGATCAGAGGCCATCGCTTAGACCACTGCGCCACCGGGGCGGCGTACAGAAGTTTGCCCATTTTTTTTTTTTTTTTTTTTTTGGAGGTTTAACGACCACCGTGAGCAACTCAATGGGCTATAAGCAGTCGCCCGTCCCTAATTTAGGGTCACTGGTTCCAGGGAAGGGAGAGAGCCAGTGCCGTAAGAGACAAACACAACATCCATGCCTCACCGGGATTCAAACCCGGACCCCGTTCGGACGAATGATCAGAGGCCATCGCTTAGACCACTGCGCCACCGGGGCGGCGTACAGAAGTTTGCCCATTTTTTTTTTTTTTTTTTTTTGGAGGTTTAACGACCACCGTGAGCAACTCAATGGGCTATAAGCAGTCGCCCGTCCCTAATTTAGGGTCACTGGTTCCAGGGAAGGGAGAGAGCCAGTGCCGTAAGAGACACACAACATCCATGCCTCACCGGGATTCAAACCCGGACCCCGTTCGGACGAATGATCAGAGGCCATCGCTTAGACCACTGCGCCACCGGGGCGGCGTACAGAAGTTTGCCCATTTTTTTTTTTTTTTTTTTAATTGGAGGTTTAACGACCACCGTGAGCAACTCAATGGGCTATAAGCAGTCGCCCGTCCCTAATTTAGGGTCACTGGTTCCAGGGAAGGGAGAGAGCCAGTGCCGTAAGACAAACACAACATCCATGCCTCACCGGGATTCGAACCCGGAACCCGTTCGGACGAATGATCAGAGGCCATCGCTTAGACCACTGCGCCACCGGGGCGGCGTACAGAAGTTTGCCCATTTTTTTTTTTTTTTTTTAATTGGAGGTTTAACGACCACCGTGAGCAACTCAATGGGCTATAAGCAGTCGCCCGTCCCTAATTTAGGGTCACTGGTTCCAGGGAAGGGAGAGAGCCAGTGCCGTAAGACAAACACAACATCCATGCCTCACCGGGATTCGAACCCGGACCCCGTTCGGACGAATGATCAGAGGCCATCGCTTAGACCACTGCGCCACCGGGGCGGCCTAGTGATTTTGCTTCCTATACTTCCAATGGGCAAACTTCTGTGCACGTTTTGTTCACAATTAATGCGTTCCCAAGGATGAAAATTTGAACATCGATTAAAACAACTTCATATTATAACTTGGTATACTTAATATTTTCTAAAACATAACCACAATTAAGCAATTCAACATTTGTTTGTCTACTGACGTCATCAAAGTACAGGCCGCGCCATCTTTTTTCTGGTCTCAACACCACCAAAGGAAAAATTATTGATTTTTAATAAAATTATAGTTATGTTTTAGAAAATATTAGGTATTCCCAGTTATAATATGAAGTTATTTTAATCGATGTTCAAATTTTCATCCTTGGGAACGCATTAATTGTGTACAGAAGTTGTTTTTTTTTTTTTTTATTGGAGGTTTAACGACCACCGTGAGCAACTCAATGGGCGATAAGCAGTCGCCCGTCCCTAATTTAGGGTCACTGGTTCCAGGGAAGGGAGAGAGCCAGTGCCGTAAGACAAACACAACATCCATGCCTCACCGGGATTCAAACCCGGACCCCGTTCGGACGAATGATCAGAGGCCATCGCTTAGACCACTGCGCCACCGGGGCGGCGTACAGAAGTTTGCCCATTTTTTTTTTTTTTTTTTTTTAATTGGAGGTTTAACGACCACCGTGAGCAACTCAATGGGCTATAAGCAGTCGCCCGTCCCTAATTTAGGGTCGCTGGTTCCAGGGAAGGGAGAGAGCCAGTGCCTTGAGACAAACACAACATCCATGCCTCACCGGGATTCAAACCCGGACCCCGTTCGAACGAATGATCAGAGGCCATCGCTTAGACCACTGCGCCACCGGGGCGGCGTACAGAAGTTTGCCCATTTTTTTTTTTTTTTTTTTTAATTGGAGGTTTAACGACCACCGTGAGCAACTCAATGGGCTATAAGCAGTCGCCCGTCCCTAATTTAGGGTCGCTGGTTCCAGGGAAGGGAGAGAGCCAGTGCCGTGAGACAAACACAACATCCATGCCTCACCGGGATTCAAACCCGGACCCCGTTCGGAAGAATGATCAGAGGCCATCGCTTAGACCACTGCGCCACCGGGGCGGCGTACAGAAGTTTGCCCATTTTTTTTTTTTTTTTTAATTGGAGGTTTAACGACCACCGTGAGCAACTCAATGGGCTATAAGCAGTCGCCCGTCCCTAATTTAGGGTCGCTGGTTCCAGGGAAGGGAGAGAGCCAGTGCCG
The DNA here is from genome assembly GCA_039090855.1 of Macrothele yani. NCBI lineage: Eukaryota > Metazoa > Arthropoda > Arachnida > Araneae > Macrothelidae > Macrothele > Macrothele yani. The sequence continues at coordinate 41,698,720 of CM077009.1, read as the reverse complement.
TGAGACAAACACAACATCCATGCCTCACCGGGATTCAAACCCGGACCCCGTTCGGACGAATGATCAGAGGCCATCGCTTAGACCACTGCGCCACCGGGGCGGCGTACAGAAGTTTGCCCATTTTTTTTTTTTTTAATTGGAGGTTTAACGACCACCGTGAGCAACTCAATGGGCTATAAGCAGTCGCCCGTCCCTAATTTAGGGTCACTGGTTCCAGGGAAGGGAGAGAGCCAGTGCCGTAAGACAAACACAACATCCATGCCTCACCGGGATTCGAACCCGGACCCCGTTCGGACGAATGATCAGAGGCCATCGCTTAGACCACTGCGCCACCGGGGCGGCCTAGTGATTTTGCTTCCTATACTTCCAATGGGCAAACTTCTGTGCACGTTTTGTTCACAATTAATGCGTTCCCAAGGATGAAAATTTGAACATCGATTAAAACAACTTCATATTATAACTTGGTATACTTAATATTTTCTAAAACATAACCACAATTAAGCAATTCAACATTTGTTTGTCTACTGACGTCATCAAAGTACAGGCCGCGCCATCTTTTTTCTGGTCTCAACACCACCAAAGGAAAAATTATTGATTTTTAATAAAATTATAGTTATGTTTTAGAAAATATTAGGTATTCCCAGTTATATTATGAAGTTATTTTAATCGATGTTCAAATTTTCATCCTTGGGAACGCATTAATTGTGTACAGAAGTTGTTTTTTTTTTTTTTTATTGGAGGTTTAACGACCACCGTGAGCAACTCAATGGGCGATAAGCAGTCGCCCGTCCCTAATTTAGGGTCACTGGTTCCAGGGAAGGGAGAGAGCCAGTGCCGTGAGACAAACACAACATCCATGCCTCACCGGGATTCAAACCCGGACCCCGTTCGGACGAATGATCAGAGGCCATCGCTTAGACCACTGCGCCACCGGGGCGGCGTACAGAAGTTTGCCCATTTTTTTTTTTTTTTAATTGGAGGTTTAACGACCACCGTGAGCAACTCAATGGGCTATAAGCAGTCGCCCGTCCCTAATTTAGGGTCACTGGTTCCAGGGAAGGGAGAGAGCCAGTGCCGTGAGACAAACACAACATCCATGCCTCACCGGGATTCAAACCCGGACCCCGTTCGGACGAATGATCAGAGGCCATCGCTTAGACCACTGCGCCACCGGGGCGGCGTACAGAAGTTTGCCCATTTTTTTTTTTTTTTTTTTAATTGGAGGTTTAACGACCACCGTGAGCAACTCAATGGGCTATAAGCAGTCGCCCGTCCCTAATTTAGGGTCACTGGTTCTAGGGAAGGGAGAGAGCCAGTGCCGTAAGACAAACACAACATCCATGCCTCACCGGGATTCAAACCCGGACCCCGTTCGGACGAATGATCAGAGGCCATCGCTTAGACCACTGCGCCACCGGGGCGGCGTACAGAAGTTTGCCCATTTTTTTTTTTTTTTTTTTAATTGGAGGTTTAACGACCACCGTGAGCAACTCAATGGGCTATAAGCAGTCGCCCGTCCCTAATTTAGGGTCACTGGTTCCAGGGAAGGGAGAGAGCCAGTGCCGTAAGACAAACACAACATCCATGCCTCACCGGGATTCAAACCCGGAACCCGTTCGGACGAATGATCAGAGGCCATCGCTTAGACCACTGCGCCACCGGGGCGGCGTACAGAAGTTTGCCCATTTTTTTTTTTTTTTTTTAATTGGAGGTTTAACGACCACCGTGAGCAACTCAATGGGCTATAAGCAGTCGCCCGTCCCTAATTTAGGGTCACTGGTTCCAGGGAAGGGAGAGAGCCAGTGCCGTAAGACAAACACAACATCCATGCCTCACCGGGATTCGAACCCGGACCCCGTTCGGACGAATGATCAGAGGCCATCGCTTAGACCACTGCGCCACCGGGGCGGCCTAGTGATTTTGCTTCCTATACTTCCAATGGGCAAACTTCTGGGCTGCACGTTTTGTTCACAATTAATGCGTTCCCAAGGATGAAAATTTGAACATCGATTAAAACAACTTCATATTATAACTTGGTATACTAAATATTTTCTAAAACATAACCACAATTAAGCAATTCAACATTTGTTTGTCTACTGACGTCATCAAAGTACAGGCCGCGCCATCTGTTTTCTGGTCTCAACACCACCAAAGGAAAAATTATTGATTTTTAATAAAATTATAGTTATGTTTTAGAAAATATTAGGTATTCCCAGTTATAATATGAAGTTATTTTAATCGATGTTCAAATTAATTGTGTACAGAAGTTGTTTTTTTTTTTTTTTTTATTGGAGGTTTAACGACCACCGTGAGCAACTCAATGGGCGATAAGCAGTCGCCCGTCCCTAATTTAGAGTCACTGGTTCCAGGGAAGGGAGAGAGCCAGTGCCGTGAGACAAACACAACATTCATGCCTCACCGGGATTCAAACCCGGACCCCGTTCGGACGAATGATCAGAGGCCATCGCTTAGACCACTGCGCCACCGGGGCGGCGTACAGAAGTTTGCCCATTTTTTTTGTTTTTTTTTTTTTTTTTGGAGGTTTAACGACCACCGTGAGCAACTCAATGGGCTATAAGCAGTCGCCCGTCCCTAATTTGGAGTCACTGGTTCCAGGGAAGGGAGAGAGCCAGTGCCGTAAGACAAACACAACATCCATGCCTCACCGGGATTCAAACCCGGACCCCGTTCGGACGAATGATCAGAGGCCATCGCTTAGACCACTGCGCCACCGGGGCGGCGTACAGAAGTTTGCCCATTTTTTTTTTTATTTTTTTTTTTTAATTGGAGGTTTAACGACCACCGTGAGCAACTCAATGGGCTATAAGCAGTCGCCCGTCCCTAATTTAGGGTCACTGGTTCCAGGGAAGGGAGAGAGCCAGTGCCGTAAGACAAACACAACATCCATGCCTCACCGGGATTCGAACCCGGAACCCGTTCGGACGAATGATCAGAGGCCATCGCTTAGACCACTGCGCCACCGGGGCGGCGTACAGAAGTTTGCCCATTTTTTTTTTTTTTTTTAATTGGAGGTTTAACGACCACCGTGAGCAACTCAATGGGCTATAAGCAGTCGCCCGTCCCTAATTTAGGGTCACTGGTTCCAGGGAAGGGAGAGAGCCAGTGCCGTAAGACAAACACAACATCCATGCCTCACCGGGATTCGAACCCGGACCCCGTTCGGACGAATGATCAGAGGCCATCGCTTAGACCACTGCGCCACCGGGGCTACCTAGTGATTTTGCTTCCTATACTTCCAATGGGCAAACTTCTGTGCACGTTTTGTTCACAATTAATGCGTTCCCAAGGATGAAAATTTGAACATCGATTAAAACAACTTCATATTATAACTTGGTATACTTAATATTTTCTAAAACATAACCACAATTAAGCAATTCAACATTTGTTTGTCTACTGACGTCATCAAAGTACAGGCCGCGCCATCTTTTCTGGTCTCAACACCACCAAAGGAAAAATTATTGATTTTTAATAAAATTATAGTTATGTTTTAAAAAATATTAGGTATTCCCAGTTATAATATGAAGTTATTTTAATCGATGTTCAAATTTTCATCCTTGGGAACGCATTAATTGTGTACAGAAGTTGTTTTTTTTTTTTTATTGGAGGTTTAACGACCACCGTGAGCAACTCAATGGGCGATAAGCAGTCGCCCGTCCCTAATTTAGAGTCACTGGTTCCAGGGAAGGGAGAGAGCCAGTGCCGTGAGACAAACACAACATTCATGCCTCACCGGGATTCAAACCCGGACCCCGTTCGGACGAATGATCAGAGGCCATCGCTTAGACCACTGCGCCACCGGGGTGGCGTACAGAAGTTTGCCCATTTTTTTTTTTTTTTAATTGGAGGTTTAACGACCACCGTGAGCAACTCAATGGGCGATAAGCAGTCGCCCGTCCCTAATTTAGAGTCACTGGTTCCAGGGAAGGGAGAGAGCCAGTGCCGTGAGACAAACACAACATTCATGCCTCACCGGGATTCAAACCCGGACCCCGTTCGGACGAATGATCAGAGGCCATCGCTTAGACCACTGCGCCACCGGGGCGGCGTACAGAAGTTTGCCCATTTTTTTTTTAATTGGAGGTTTAACGACCACCGTGAGCAACTCAATGGGCTATAAGCAGTCGCCCGTCCCTAATTTAGGGTCACTGGTTCTAGGGAAGGGAGAGAGCCAGTGCCGTAAGACAAACACAACATTCATGCCTCACCGGGATTCAAACCCGGACCCCGTTCGGACGAATGATCAGAGGCCATCGCTTAGACCACTGCGCCACCGGGGCGGCGTACAGAAGTTTGCCCATTTTTTTTTTTTTTTTTTTTAATTGGAGGTTTAACGACCACCGTGAGCAACTCAATGGGCTATAAGCAGTCGCCCGTCCCTAATTTAGGGTAACTGGTTCTAGGGAAGGGAGAGAGCCAGTGCCGTAAGACAAACACAACATTCATGCCTCACCGGGATTCCAACCCGGACCCCGTTCGGACGAATGATCAGAGGCCATCGCTTAGACCACTGCGCCACCGGGGCGGCGTATAGAAGTTTGCATTTTTTTTTTTTTTTTTTTTTAATTGGAGGTTTAACGACCACCGTGAGCAACTCAATGGGCTATAAGCAGTCGCCCGTCCCTAATTTAGGGTCACTGGTTCTAGGGAAGGGAGAGAGCCAGTGCCGTAAGAGACACACAACATCCATGCCTCACCGGGATTCAAACCCGGACCCCGTTCGGACGAATGATCAGAGGCCATCGCTTAGACCACTGCGCCACCGGGGCGGCGTACAGAAGTTTGCCCATTTTTTTTTTTTTTTTTAATTGGAGGTTTAACGACCACCGTGAGCAACTCAATGGGCTATAAGCAGTCGCCCGTCCCTAATTTAGGGTCACTGGTTCTAGGGAAGGGAGAGAGCCAGTGCCGTAAGACAAACACAACATTCATGCCTCACCGGGATTCAAACCCGGACCCCGTTCGGACGAATGATCAGAGGCCATCGCTTAGACCACTGCGCCACCGGGGCGGCGTACAGAAGTTTGCCCATTTTTTTTTTTTTTTTTTTTTAATTGGAGGTTTAACGACCACCGTGAGCAACTCAATGGGCTATAAGCAGTCGCCCGTCCCTAATTTAGGGTCGCTGGTTCCAGGGAAGGGAGAGAGCCAGTGCCGTGACACAAACACAACATCCATGCCTCACCGGGATTCAAACCCGGACCCCGTTCAAACGAATGATCAGAGGCCATCGCTTAGACCACTGCGCCACCGGGGCGGCGTACAGAAGTTTGCCCATTTTTTTTTTTTTTTAATTGGAGGTTTAACGACCACCGTGAGCAACTCAATGGGCTATAAGCAGTCGCCCGTCCCTAATTTAGGGTCACTGGTTCTAGGGAAGGGAGAGAGCCAGTGCCGTAAGACAAACACAACATCCATGCCTCACCGGGATTCAAACCCGGACCCCGTTCGGACGAATGATCAGAGGCCATCGCTTAGACCACTGCGCCACCGGGGCGGCGTACAGAAGTTTGCCCATTTTTTTTTTTTTTAATTGGAGGTTTAACGACCACCGTGAGCAACTCAATGGGCTATAAGCAGTCGCCCGTCCCTAATTTAGGGTCACTGGTTCTAGGGAAGGGAGAGAGCCAGTGCCGTAAGACAAACACAACATCCATGCCTCACCGGGATTCAAACCCGGACCCCGTTCGGACGAATGATCAGAGGCCATCGCTTAGACCACTGCGCCACCGGGGCGGCGTACAGAAGTTTGCCCATTTTTTTTTTTTTTTTTTTAATTGGAGGTTTAACGACCACCGTGAGCAACTCAATGGGCTATAAGCAGTCGCCCGTCCCTAATTTAGGGTCGCTGGTTCCAGGGAAGGGAGAGAGCCAGTGCCTTGAGACAAACACAACATCCATGCCTCACCGGGATTCAAACCCGGACCCCGTTCGAACGAATGATCAGAGGCCATCGCTTAGACCACTGCGCCACCGGGGCGGCGTACAGAAGTTTGCCCATTTTTTTTTTTTTTTTTTTTAATTGGAGGTTTAACGACCACCGTGAGCAACTCAATGGGCTATAAGCAGTCGCCCGTCCCTAATTTAGGGTCGCTGGTTCCAGGGAAGGGAGAGAGCCAGTGCCGTGAGACAAACACAACATCCATGCCTCACCGGGATTCAAACCCGGACCCCGTTCGGAAGAATGATCAGAGGCCATCGCTTAGACCACTGCGCCACCGGGGCGGCGTACAGAAGTTTGCCCATTTTTTTTTTTTTTTTTAATTGGAGGTTTAACGACCACCGTGAGCAACTCAATGGGCTATAAGCAGTCGCCCGTCCCTAATTTAGGGTCGCTGGTTCCAGGGAAGGGAGAGAGCCTGTGCCGTGAGACAAACACAACATCCATGCCTCACCGGGATTCAAACCCGGACCCCGTTCGGACGAATGATCAGAGGCCATCGCTTAGACCACTGCGCCACCGGGGCGGCGTACAGAAGTTTGCCCATTTTTTTTTTTTTAATTGGAGGTTTAACGACCACCGTGAGCAACTCAATGGGCTATAAGCAGTCGCCCGTCCCTAATTTATTGTCACTGGTTCCAGGGAAGGGAGAGAGCCAGTGCCGTAAGAGACACACAACATCCATGCCACACCGGGATTCAAACCCGGACCCCGTTCGGACGAATGATCAGAGGCCATCGCTTAGACCACTGCGCCACCGGGGCGGCGTACAGAAGTTTGCCCATTTTTTTTTTTTTTTTTTTTTTTGGAGGTTTAACGACCACCGTGAGCAACTCAATGGGCTATAAGCAGTCGCCCGTCCCTAATTTAGGGTCACTGGTTCCAGGGAAGGGAGAGAGCCAGTGCCGTAAGACAAACACAACATCCATGCCTCACCGGGATTCGAACCCGGAACCCGTTCGGACGAATGATCAGAGGCCATCGCTTAGACCACTGCGCCACCGGGGCGGCGTACAGAAGTTTGCCCATTTTTTTTTTTTTTTTTTTTAATTGGAGGTTTAACGACCACCGTGAGCAACTCAATGGGCTATAAGCAGTCGCCCGTCCCTAATTTAGGGTCACTGGTTCCAGGGAAGGGAGAGAGCCAGTGCCGTAAGACAAACACAACATCCATGCCTCACCGGGATTCGAACCCGGACCCCGTTCGGACGAATGATCAGAGGCCATCGCTTAGACCACTGCGCCACCGGGGCGGCCTAGTGATTTTGCTTCCTATACTTCCAATGGGCAAACTTCTGTGCACGTTTTGTTCACAATTAATGCGTTCCCAAGGATGAAAATTTGAACATCGATTAAAACAACTTCATATTATAACTTGGTATACTTAATATTTTCTAAAACATAACCACAATTAAGCAATTCAACATTTGTTTGTCTACTGACGTCATCAAAGTACAGGCCGCGCCATCTTTTTTCTGGTCTCAACACCACCAAAGGAAAAATTATTGATTTTTAATAAAATTATAGTTATGTTTTAGAAAATATTAGGTATTCCCAGTTATAATATGAAGTTATTTTAATCGATGTTCAAATTTTCATCCTTGGGAACGCATTAATTGTGTACAGAAGTTGTTTTTTTTTTTTTTATTGGAGGTTTAACGACCACCGTGAGCAACTCAATGGGCGATAAGCAGTCGCCCGTCCCTAATTTAGAGTCACTGGTTCCAGGGAAGGGAGAGAGCCAGTGCCGTGAGACAAACACAACATTCATGCCTCACCGGGATTCAAACCCGGACCCCGTTCGGACGAATGATCAGAGGCCATGGCTTAGACCACTGCGCCACCGGGGCGGCGTACAGAAGTTTGCCCATTTTTTTTTTTTTTTTTTTTTAATTGGAGGTTTAACGACCACCGTGAGCAACTCAATGGGCGATAAGCAGTCGCCCGTCCCTAATTTGGAGTCACTGGTTCCAGGGAAGGGAGAGAGCCAGTGCCGTAAGAGACACACAACATCCATGCCTCACCGGGATTCAAACCCGGACCCCGTTCGGACGAATGATCAGAGGCCATCGCTTAGACCACTGCGCCACCGGGGCGGCGTACAGAAGTTTGCCCATTTTTTTTTTTTTTTTTTTTTTTGGAGGTTTAACGACCACCGTGAGCAACTCAATGGGCTATAAGCAGTCGCCCGTCCCTAATTTAGGGTCACTGGTTCCAGGGAAGGGAGAGAGCCAGTGCCGTAAGACAAACACAACATCCATGCCTCACCGGGATTCGAACCCGGAACCCGTTCGGACGAATGATCAGAGGCCATCGCTTAGACCACTGCGCCACCGGGGCGGCGTACAGAAGTTTGCCCATTTTTTTTTTTTTTTTTTTTTAATTGGAGGTTTAACGACCACCGTGAGCAACTCAATGGGCTATAAGCAGTCGCCCGTCCCTAATTTAGGGTCACTGGTTCCAGGGAAGGGAGAGAGCCAGTGCCGTAAGACAAACACAACATCCATGCCTCACCGGGATTCGAACCCGGACCCCGTTCGGACGAATGATCAGAGGCCATCGCTTAGACCACTGCGCCACCGGGGCGGCCTAGTGATTTTGCTTCCTATACTTCCAATGGGCAAACTTCTGTGCACGTTTTGTTCACAATTAATGCGTTCCCAAGGATGAAAATTTGAACATCGATTAAAACAACTTCATATTATAACTTGGTATACTTAATATTTTCTAAAACATAACCACAATTAAGCAATTCAACATTTGTTTGTCTACTGACGTCATCAAAGTACAGGCCGCGCCATCTTTTTTCTGGTCTCAACACCACCAAAGGAAAAATTATTGATTTTTAATAAAATTATAGTTATGTTTTAGAAAATATTAGGTATTCCCAGTTATAATATGAAGTTATTTTAATCGATGTTCAAATTTTCATCCTTGGGAACGCATTAATTGTGTACAGAAGTTGTTTTTTTTTTTTTTTTATTGGAGGTTTAACGACCACCGTGAGCAACTCAATGGGCGATAAGCAGTCGCCCGTCCCTAATTTAGAGTCACTGGTTCCAGGGAAGGGAGAGAGCCAGTGCCGTGAGACAAACACAACATTCATGCCTCACCGGGATTCAAACCCGGACCCCGTTCGGACGAATGATCAGAGGCCATGGCTTAGACCACTGCGCCACCGGGGCGGCGTACAGAAGTTTGCCCATTTTTTTTTTTTTTAATTGGAGGTTTAACGACCACCGTGAGCAACTCAATGGGCGATAAGCAGTCGCCCGTCCCTAATTTGGAGTCACTGGTTCCAGGGAAGGGAGAGAGCCAGTGCCGTGAGACAAACACAACATTCATGCCTCACCGGGATTCAAACCCGGACCCCGTTCGGACGAATGATCAGAGGCCATCGCTTAGACCACTGCGCCACCGGGGCGGCGTACAGAAGTTTGCCCATTTTTTTTTTTTATTTTTTTTTTTAATTGGAGGTTTAACGACCACCGTGAGCAACTCAATGGGCTATAAGCAGTCGCCCGTCCCTAATTTAGGGTCACTGGTTCTAGGGAAGGGAGAGAGCCAGTGCCGTAAGACAAACACAACATTCATGCCTCACCGGGATTCAAACCCGGACCCCGTTCGGACGAATGATCAGAGGCCATCGCTTAGACCACTGCGCCACCGGGGCGGCGTACAGAAGTTTGCCCATTTTTTTTTTTTTTTTTTTTTTAATTGGAGGTTTAACGACCACCGTGAGCAACTCAATGGGCTATAAGCAGTCGCCCGTCCCTAATTTAGGGTAACTGGTTCTAGGGAAGGGAGAGAGCCAGTGCCGTAAGACAAACACAACATTCATGCCTCACCGGGATTCCAACCCGGACCCCGTTCGGACGAATGATCAGAGGCCATCGCTTAGACCACTGCACCACCGGGGCGGCGTATAGAAGTTTGCCCATTTTTTTTTTTTAATTGGAGGTTTAACGACCACCGTGAGCAACTCAATGGGCTATAAGCAGTCGCCCGTCCCTAATTTAGGGTCACTGGTTCTAGGGAAGGGAGAGAGCCAGTGCCGTAAGACAAACACAACATCCATGCCTCACCGGGATTCAAACCCGGACCCCGTTCGGACGAATGATCAGAGGCCATCGCTTAGACCACTGCGCCACCGGGGCGGCCTAGTGATTTTGCTTCCTATACTTCCAATGGGCAAACTTCTGTGCACGTTTTGTTCACAATTAATGCGTTCCCAAGGATGAAAATTTGAACATCGATTAAAACAACTTCATATTATAACTTGGTATACTTAATATTTTCTAAAACATAACCACAATTAAGCAATTCAACATTTGTTTGTCTACTGACGTCATCAAAGTACAGGCCGCGCCATCTTTTTTCTGGTCTCAACACCACCAAAGGAAAAATTATTGATTTTTAATAAAATTATAGTTATGTTTTAGAAAATATTAGGTATTCCCAGTTATAATATGAAGTTATTTTAATCGATGTTCAAATTTTCATCCTTGGGAACGCATTAATTGTGTACAGAAGTTGTTTTTTTTTTTTATTGGAGGTTTAACGACCACCGTGAGCAACTCAATGGGCGATAAGCAGTCGCCCGTCCCTAATTTAGAGTCACTGGTTCCAGGGAAGGGAGAGAGCCAGTGCCGTGAGACAAACACAACATTCATGCCTCACCGGGATTCAAACCCGGACCCCGTTCGGACGAATGATCAGAGGCCATCGCTTAGACCACTGCGCCACCGGGGCGGCGTACAGAAGTTTGCCCATTTTTTTTTTTTTTTTTAATTGGAGGTTTAACGACCACCGTGAGCAACTCAATGGGCGATAAGCAGTCGCCCGTCCCTAATTTGGAGTCACTGGTTCCAGGGAAGGGAGAGAGCCAGTGCCGTGAGACAAACACAACATTCATGCCTCACCGGGATTCAAACCCGGACCCCGTTCGGACGAATGATCAGAGGCCATCGCTTAGACCACTGCGCCACCGGGGCGGCGTACAGAAGTTTGCCCATTTTTTTTTTATTTTTTTTTTTAATTGGAGGTTTAACGACCACCGTGAGCAACTCAATGGGCTATAAGCAGTCGCCCGTCCCTAATTTAGGGTCACTGGTTCTAGGGAAGGGAGAGAGCCAGTGCCGTAAGACAAACACAACATTCATGCCTCACCGGGATTCAAACCCGGACCCCGTTCGGACGAATGATCAGAGGCCATCGCTTAGACCACTGCGCCACCGGGGCGGCGTACAGAAGTTTGCCCATTTTTTTTTTTTTTTTTTTTAATTGGAGGTTTAACGACCACCGTGAGCAACTCAATGGGCTATAAGCAGTCGCCCGTCCCTAATTTAGGGTAACTGGTTCTAGGGAAGGGAGAGAGCCAGTGCCGTAAGACAAACACAACATTCATGCCTCACCGGGATTCCAACCCGGACCCCGTTCGGACGAATGATCAGAGGCCATCGCTTAGACCACTGCACCACCGGGGCGGCGTATAGAAGTTTGCATTTTTTTTTTTTTTTTTTTTAATTGGAGGTTTAACGACCACCGTGAGCAACTCAATGGGCTATAAGCAGTCGCCCGTCCCTAATTTAGGGTCACTGGTTCCAGGGAAGGGAGAGAGCCAGTGCCGTAAGACAAACACAACATCCATGCCTCACCGGGATTCGAACCCGGACCCCGTTCGGACGAATGATCAGAGGCCATCGCTTAGACCACTGCGCCACCGGGGCGGCCTAGTGATTTTGCTTCCTATACTTCCAATGGGCAAACTTCTGTGCACGTTTTGTTCACAATTAATGCGTTCCCAAGGATGAAAATTTGAACATCGATTAAAACAACTTCATATTATAACTTGGTATACTTAATATTTTCTTAAACATAACCACAATTAAGCAATTCAACATTTGTTTGTCTACTGACGTCATCAAAGTACAGGCCGCGCCATCTTTTTTTCTGGTCTCAATACCACCAAAGGAAAAATTATTGATTTTTAATAAAATTATAGTTATGTTTTAGAAAATATTAGGTATTCCCAGTTATAATATGAAGTTATTTTAATCGATGTTCAAATTTTCATCCTTGGGAACGCATTAATTGTGTACAGAAGTTGTTTTTTTTTTTTTTTTATTGGAGGTTTAACGACCACCGTGAGCAACTCAATGGGCGATAAGCAGTCGCCCGTCCCTAATTTAGAGTCACTGGTTCCAGGGAAGGGAGAGAGCCAGTGCCGTGAGACAAACACAACATTCATGCCTCACCGGGATTCAAACCCGGACCCCGTTCGGACGAATGATCAGAGGCCATCGCTTAGACCACTGCGCCACCGGGGCGGCGTACAGAAGTTTGCCCATTTTTTTTTTTTTTTTTTTTTAATTGGAGGTTTAACGACCACCGTGAGCAACTCAATGGGCGATAAGCAGTCGCCCGTCCCTAATTTGGAGTCACTGGTTCCAGGGTAGGGAGAGAGCCAGTGCCGTGAGACAAACACAACATTCATGCCTCACCGGGATTCAAACCCGGACCCCGTTCGGACGAATGATCAGAGGCCATCGCTTAGACCACTGCGCCACCGGGGCGGCGTACAGAAGTTTGCCCATTTTTTTTTTATTTATTTTTTTAATTGGAGGTTTAACGACCACCGTGAGCAACTCAATGGGCTATAAGCAGTCGCCCGTCCCTAATTTAGGGTAACTGGTTCTAGGGAAGGGAGAGAGCCAGTGCCGTAAGACAAACACAACATTCATGCCTCACCGGGATTCCAACCCGGACCCCGTTCGGACGAATGATCAGAGGCCATCGCTTAGACCACTGCACCACCGGGGCGGCGTATAGAAGTTTGCATTTTTTTTTTTTTTAATTGGAGGTTTAACTACCACCGTGAGCAACTCAATGGGCTATAAGCAGTCGCCCGTCCCTAATTTAGGGTCACTGGTTCTAGGGAAGGGAGAGAGCCAGTGCTGTAAGACAAACACAACATCCATGCCTCACCGGGATTCAAACCCGGACCCCGTTCGGACGAATGATCAGAGGCCATCGCTTAGACCACTGCGCCACCGGGGCGGCGTACAGAAGTTTGCCCATTTTTTTTTTTAATTGGAGGTTTAACGACCACCGTGAGCAACTCAATGGGCTATAAGCAGTCGCCCGTCCCTAATTTAGGGTCGCTGGTTCCAGGGAAGGTAGAGAGCCAGTGCCTTGAGACAAACACAACATCCATGCCTCACCGGGATTCAAACCCGGACCCCGTTCGAACGAATGATCAGAGGCCATCGCTTAGACCACTGCGCCACCGGGGCGGCGTACAGAAGTTTGCCCATTTTTTTTTTTTTTTTTTTTTTAATTGGAGGTTTAACGACCACCGTGAGCAACTCAATGGGCTATAAGCAGTCGCCCGTCCCTAATTTAGGGTCGCTGGTTCCAGGGAAGGGAGAGAGCCAGTGCCGTGAGACAAACACAACATCCATGCCTCACCGGGATTCAAACCCGGACCCCGTTCGGAAGAATGATCAGAGGCCATCGCTTAGACCACTGCGCCACCGGGGCGGCGTACAGAAGTTTGCCCATTTTTTTTTTTTTTTTAATTGGAGGTTTAACGACCACCGTGAGCAACTCAATGGGCTATAAGCAGTCGCCCGTCCCTAATTTAGGGTCGCTGGTTCCAGGGAAGGGAGAGAGCCAGTGCCGTGAGACAAACACAACATCCATGCCTCACCGGGATTCAAACCCGGACCCCGTTCGGACGAATGATCAGAGGCCATCGCTTAGACCACTGCGCCACCGGGGTGGCGTACAGAAGTTTGCCCATTTTTTTTTTTTTGTTAATTGGAGGTTTAACGACCACCGTGAGCAACTCAATGGGCTATAAGCAGTCGCCCGTCCCTAATTTATTGTCACTGGTTCCAGGGAAGGGAGAGAGCCAGTGCCGTAAGAGACACGCAACATCCATGCCACACCGGGATTCAAACCCGGACCCCGTTCGGACGAATGATCAGAGGCCATCGCTTAGACCACTGCGCCACCGGGGCGGCGTACAGAAGTTTGCCCATTTTTTTTTTTTTTTTTTTTTTTTGGAGGTTTAACGACCACCGTGAGCAACTCAATGGGCTATAAGCAGTCGCCCGTCCCTAATTTAGGGTCACTGGTTCCAGGGAAGGGAGAGAGCCAGTGCCGTAAGAGACACACAACATCCATGCCTCACCGGGATTCAAACCCGGACCCCGTTCGGACGAATGATCAGAGGCCATCGCTTAGACCACTGCGCCACCGGGGCGGCGTACAGAAGTTTGCCCATTTTTTTTTTTTTTTTTTTTTGGAGGTTTAACGACCACCGTGAGCAACTCAATGGGCTATAAGCAGTCGCCCGTCCCTAATTTAGGGTCACTGGTTCCAGGGAAGGGAGAGAGCCAGTGCCGTAAGAGACACACAACATCCATGCCTCACCGGGATTCAAACCCGGACCCCGTTCGGACGAATGATCAGAGGCCATCGCTTAGACCACTGCGCCACCGGGGCGGCGTACAGAAGTTTGCCCATTTTTTTTTTTTTTTTTTTAATTGGAGGTTTAACGACCACCGTGAGCAACTCAATGGGCTATAAGCAGTCGCCCGTCCCTAATTTAGGGTCACTGGTTCCAGGGAAGGGAGAGAGCCAGTGCCGTAAGACAAACACAACATCCATGCCTCACCGGGATTCGAACCCGGAACCCGTTCGGACGAATGATCAGAGGCCATCGCTTAGACCACTGCGCCACCGGGGCGGCGTACAGAAGTTTGCCCATTTTTTTTTTTTTTTTTTTTAATTGGAGGTTTAACGACCACCGTGAGCAACTCAATGGGCTATAAGCAGTCGCCCGTCCCTAATTTAGGGTCACTGGTTCCAGGGAAGGGAGAGAGCCAGTGCCGTAAGACAAACACAACATCCATGCCTCACCGGGATTCGAACCCGGACCCCGTTCGGACGAATGATCAGAGGCCATCGCTTAGACCACTGCGCCACCGGGGCGGCCTAGTGATTTTGCTTCCTATACTTCCAATGGGCAAACTTCTGTGCACGTTTTGTTCACAATTAATGCGTTCCCAAGGATGAAAATTTGAACATCGATTAAAACAACTTCATATTATAACTTGGTATACTTAATATTTTCTAAAACATAACCACAATTAAGCAATTCAACATTTGTTTGTCTACTGACGTCATCAAAGTACAGGCCGCGCCATCTTTTTTCTGGTCTCAACACCACCAAAGGAAAAATTATTGATTTTTAATAAAATTATAGTTATGTTTTAGAAAATATTAGGTATTCCCAGTTATAATATGAAGTTATTTTAATCGATGTTCAAATTTTCATCCTTGGGAACGCATTAATTGTGTACAGAAGTTGTTTTTTTTTTTTTTATTGGAGGTTTAACGACCACCGTGAGCAACTCAATGGGCGATAAGCAGTCGCCCGTCCCTAATTTAGGGTCGCTGGTTCCAGGGAAGGGAGAGAGCCAGTGCCGTGAGACAAACACAACATCCATGCCTCACCGGGATTCAAACCCGGACCCCGTTCGGAAGAATGATCAGAGGCCATCGCTTAGACCACTGCGCCACCGGGGCGGCGTACAGAAGTTTGCCCATTTTTTTTTTTTTTTAATTGGAGGTTTAACGACCAACGTGAGCAACTCAATGGGCTATAAGCAGTCGCCCGTCCCTAATTTAGGGTCGCTGGTTCCAGGGAAGGGAGAGAGCCAGTGCCGTGAGACAAACACAACATCCATGCCTCACCGGGATTCAAACCCGGACCCCGTTCGGACGAATGATCAGAGGCCATCGCTTAGACCACTGCGCCACCGGGGTGGCGTACAGAAGTTTGCCCATTTTTTTTTTTTTTTTTGTTAATTGGAGGTTTAACGACCACCGTGAGCAACTCAATGGGCTATAAGCAGTCGCCCGTCCCTAATTTATTGTCACTGGTTCCAGGGAAGGGAGAGAGCCAGTGCCGTAAGAGACACGCAACATCCATGCCACACCGGGATTCAAACCCGGACCCCGTTCGGACGAATGATCAGAGGCCATCGCTTAGACCACTGCGCCACCGGGGCGGCGTACAGAAGTTTGCCCATTTTTTTTTTTTTTTTTTTGGAGGTTTAACGACCACCGTGAGCAACTCAATGGGCTATAAGCAGTCGCCCGTCCCTTATTTAGGGTCACTGGTTCCAGGGAAATGAGAGAGCCAGTGCCGTAAGAGACACACAACATCCATGCCTCACCGGGATTCAAACCCGGACCCCGTTCGGACGAATGATCAGAGGCCATCGCTTAGACCACTGCGCCACCGGGGCGGCGTACAGAAGTTTGCCCATTTTTTTTTTTTTTTTTTTTTTTTTTTTGGAGGTTTAACGACCACCGTGAGCAACTCAATGGGCTATAAGCAGTCGCCCGTCCCTAATTTAGGGTCACTGGTTCCAGGGAAGGGAGAGAGCCAGTGCCGTAAGAGACACACAACATCCATGCCTCACCGGGATTCAAACCCGGACCCCGTTCGGACGAATGATCAGAGGCCATCGCTTAGACCACTGCGCCACCGGGGCGGCGTACAGAAGTTTGCGCATTTTTTTTTTTTTTTTTTAATTGGAGGTTTAACGACCACCGTGAGCAACTCAATGGGCTATAAGCAGTCGCCCGTCCCTAATTTAGGGTCACTGGTTCCAGGGAAGGGAGAGAGCCAGTGCCGTAAGACAAACACAACATCCATGCCTCACCGGGATTCGAACCCGGAACCCGTTCGGACGAATGATCAGAGGCCATCGCTTAGACCACTGCGCCACCGGGGCGGCGTACAGAAGTTTGCCCATTTTTTTTTTTTTTTTTTTTTTAATTGGAGGTTTAACGACCACCGTGAGCAACTCAATGGGCTATAAGCAGTCGCCCGTCCCTAATTTAGGGTCACTGGTTCCAGGGAAGGGAGAGAGCCAGTGCCGTAAGACAAACACAACATCCATGCCTCACCGGGATTCGAACCCGGACCCCGTTCGGACGAATGATCAGAGGCCATCGCTTAGACCACTGCGCCACCGGGGCGGCCTAGTGATTTTGCTTCCTATACTTCCAATGGGCAAACTTCTGTGCACGTTTTGTTCACAATTAATGCGTTCCCAAGGATGAAAATTTGAACATCGATTAAAACAACTTCATATTATAACTTGGTATACTTAATATTTTCTAAAACATAACCACAATTAAGCAATTCAACATTTGTTTGTCTACTGACGTCATCAAAGTACAGGCCGCGCCATCTTTTTTCTGGTCTCAACACCACCAAAGGAAAAATTATTGATTTTTAATAAAATTATAGTTATGTTTTAGAAAATATTAGGTATTCCCAGTTATAATATGAAGTTATTTTAATCGATGTTCAAATTTTCATCCTTGGGAACGCATTAATTGTGTACAGAAGTTGGTTTTTTTTTTTTTTATTGGAGGTTTAACGACCACCGTGAGCAACTCAATGGGCGATAAGCAGTCGCCCGTCCCTAATTTAGAGTCACTGGTTCCAGGGAAGGGAGAGAGCCAGTGCCGTGAGACAAACACAACATTCATGCCTCACCGGGATTCAAACCCGGACCCCGTTCGGACGAATGATCAGAGGCCATCGCTTAGACCACTGCGCCACCGGGGCGGCGTACAGAAGTTTGCCCATTTTTTTTTTTTTTTTTGGAGGTTTAACGACCACCGTGAGCAACTCAATGGGCTATAAGCAGTCGCCCGTCCCTAATTTAGGGTAACTGGTTCTAGGGAAGGGAGAGAGCCAGTGCCGTAAGACAAACACAACATTCATGCCTCACCGGGATTCCAACCCGGACCCCGTTCGGACGAATGATCAGAGGCCATCGCTTAGACCACTGCGCCACCGGGGCGGCGTATAGAAGTTTGCATTTTTTTTTTTTTTTTTTTTTTTTAATTGGAGGTTTAACGACCACCGTGAGCAACTCAATGGGCTATAAGCAGTCGCCCGTCCCTAATTTAGGGTCACTGGTTCTAGGGAAGGGAGAGAGCCAGTGCCGTAAGAGACACACAACATCCATGCCTCACCGGGATTCAAACCCGGACCCCGTTCGGACGAATGATCAGAGGCCATCGCTTAGACCACTGCGCCACCGGGGCGGCGTACAGAAGTTTGCCCATTTTTTTTTTTTTTTTTTTTTTTTTTTAATTGGAGGTTTAACGACCACCGTGAGCAACTCAATGGGCTATAAGCAGTCGCCCGTCCCTAATTTAGGGTCACTGGTTCTAGGGAAGGGAGAGAGCCAGTGCCGTAAGACAAACACAACATTCATGCCTCACCGGGATTCAAACCCGGACCCCGTTCGGACGAATGATCAGAGGCCATCGCTTAGACCACTGCGCCACCGGGGCGGCGTACAGAAGTTTGCCCATTTTTTTTTTTTTTTTTAATTGGAGGTTTAACGACCACCGTGAGCAACTCAATGGGCTATAAGCAGTCGCCCGTCCCTAATTTAGGGTCGCTGGTTCCAGGGAAGGAGAGAGAGCCAGTGCCGTGACACAAACACAACATCCATGCCTCACCGGGATTCAAACCCGGACCCCGTTCAAACGAATGATCAGAGGCCATCGCTTAGACCACTGCGCCACCGGGGCGGCGTACAGAAGTTTGCCCATTTTTTTTTTTTTTTTTTTTTTTAATTGGAGGTTTAACGACCACCGTGAGCAACTCAATGGGCTATAAGCAGTCGCCCGTCCCTAATTTAGGGTCACTGGTTCTAGGGAAGGGAGAGAGCCAGTGCCGTAAGACAAACACAACATCCATGCCCTCACCGGGATTCAAACCCGGACCCCGTTCGGACGAATGATCAGAGGCCATCGCTTAGACCACTGCGCCACCGGGGCGGCGTACAGAAGTTTGCCCATTTTTTTTTTTTTTTTTTAATTGGAGGTTTAACGACCACCGTGAGCAACTCAATGGGCTATAAGCAGTCGCCCGTCCCTAATTTAGGGTCGCTGGTTCCAGGGAAGGGAGAGAGCCAGTGCCTTGAGACAAACACAACATCCATGCCTCACCGGGATTCAAACCCGGACCCCGTTCGAACGAATGATCAGAGGCCATCCCTTAGACCACTGCGCCACCGGGGCGGCGTACAGAAGTTTGCCCATTTTTTTTTTTTTTTTTTTTAATTGGAGGTTTAACGACCACCGTGAGCAACTCAATGGGCTATAAGCAGTCGCCCGTCCCTAATTTAGGGTCGCTGGTTCCAGGGAAGGGAGAGAGCCAGTGCCGTGAGACAAACACAACATCCATGCCTCACCGGGATTCAAACCCGGACCCCGTTCGGACGAATGATCAGAGGCCATCGCTTAGACCACTGCGCCACCGGGGCGGCGTACAGAAGTTTGCCCATTTTTTTTTTTTTTTTTTTTTAATTGGAGGTTTAACGACCACCGTGAGCAACTCAATGGGCTATAAGCAGTCGCCCGTCCCTAATTTAGGGTCACTGGTTCCAGGGAAGGGAGAGAGCCAGTGCCGTGAGACAAACACAACATCCATGCCTCACCGGGATTCAAACCCGGACCCCGTTCGGACGAATGATCAGAGGCCATCGCTTAGACCACTGCGCCACCGGGGCGGCGTACAGAAGTTTGCCCATTTTTTTTTTTTTTTTTTAATTGGAGGTTTAACGACCACCGTGAGCAACTCAATGGGCTATAAGCAGTCGCCCGTCCCTAATTTAGGGTCACTGGTTCCAGGGAAGGGAGAGAGCCAGTGCCGTAAGAGACACACAACATCCATGCCTCACCGGGATTCAAACCCGGACCCCGTTCGGACGAATGATCAGAGGCCATCGCTTAGACCACTGCGCCACCGGGGCGGCGTACAGAAGTTTGCCCATTTTTTTTTTTTTTTTTTTTTGGAGGTTTAACGACCACCGTGAGCAACTCAATGGGCTATAAGCAGTCGCCCGTCCCTAATTTAGGGTCACTGGTTCCAGGGAAGGGAGAGAGCCAGTGCCGTAAGACAAACACAACATCCATGCCTCACCGGGATTCGAACCCGGACCCCGTTCGGACGAATGATCAGAGGCCATCGCTTAGACCACTGCGCCACCGGGGCGGCCTAGTGATTTTGCTTCCTATACTTCCAATGGGCAAACTTCTGTGCACGTTTTGTTCACAATTAATGCGTTCCCAAGGATGAAAATTTGAACATCGATTAAAACAACTTCATATTATAACTTGGTATACTTAATATTTTCTAAAACATAACCACAATTAAGCAATTCAACATTTGTTTGTCTACTGACGTCATCAAAGTACAGGCCGCGCCATCTTTTTTCTGGTCTCAACACCACCAAAGGAAAAATTATTGATTTTTAATAAAATTATAGTTATGTTTTAGAAAATATTAGGTATTCCCAGTTATAATATGAAGTTATTTTAATCGATGTTCAAATTTTCATCCTTGGGAACGCATTAATTGTGTACAGAAGTTGTTTTTTTTTTTTATTGGAGGTTTAACGACCACCGTGAGCAACTCAATGGGCGATAAGCAGTCGCCCGTCCCTAATTTAGAGTCACTGGTTCCAGGGAAGGGAGAGAGCCAGTGCCGTGAGACAAACACAACATTCATGCCTCACCGGGATTCAAACCCGGACCCCGTTCGGACGAATGATCAGAGGCCATCGCTTAGACCACTGCGCCACCGGGGCGGCGTACAGAAGTTTGCCCATTTTTTTTTTATTTTTTTTTTAATTGGAGGTTTAACGACCACCGTGAGCAACTCAATGGGCGATAAGCAGTCGCCCGTCCCTAATTTAGGGTCACTGGTTCCAGGGAAGGGAGAGAGCCAGTGCCGTAAGACAAACACAACATTCATGCCTCACCGGGATTCAAACCCGGACCCCGTTCGGACGAATGATCAGAGGCCATCGCTTAGACCACTGCGCCACCGGGGCGGCGTACAGAAGTTTGCCCATTTTTTTTATTTTTTTTTTTAATTGGAGGTTTAACGACCACCGTGAGCAACTCAATGGGCTATAAGCAGTCGCCCGTCCCTAATTTAGGGTAACTGGTTCTAGGGAAGGGAGAGAGCCAGTGCCGTAAGACAAACACAACATTCATGCCTCACCGGGATTCCAACCCGGACCCCGTTCGGACGAATGATCAGAGGCCATCGCTTAGACCACTGCACCACCGGGGCGGCGTATAGAAGTTTGCCCTTTTTTTTTTTTTTTTTTAATTGGAGGTTTAACGACCACCGTGAGCAACTCAATGGGCTATAAGCAGTCGCCCGTCCCTAATT
This sequence comes from Macrothele yani, assembly GCA_039090855.1. Lineage (NCBI taxonomy): Eukaryota > Metazoa > Arthropoda > Arachnida > Araneae > Macrothelidae > Macrothele > Macrothele yani. The sequence continues at coordinate 41,677,466 of CM077009.1, read as the reverse complement.
TAGGGTCACTGGTTCTAGGGAAGGGAGAGAGCCAGTGCTGTAAGACAAACACAACATCCATGCCTCACCGGGATTCAAACCCGGACCCCGTTCGGACGAATGATCAGAGGCCATCGCTTAGACCACTGCGCCACCGGGGCGGCGTACAGAAGTTTGCCCATTTTTTTTTTTTTTTTTTTAATTGGAGGTTTAACGACCACCGTGAGCAACTCAATGGGCTATAAGCAGTCGCCCGTCCCTAATTTAGGGTCACTGGTTCCAGGGAAGGGAGAGAGCCAGTGCCTTGAGACAAACACAACATCCATGCCTCACCGGGATTCAAACCCGGACCCCGTTCGAACGAATGATCAGAGGCCATCGCTTAGACCACTGCGCCACCGGGGCGGCGTACAGAAGTTTGCCCATTTTTTTTTTTTTTTTTTAATTGGAGGTTTAACGACCACCGTGAGCAACTCAATGGGCTATAAGCAGTCGCCCGTCCCTAATTTAGGGTCGCTGGTTCCAGGGAAGGGAGAGAGCCAGTGCCGTGAGACAAACACAACATCCATGCCTCACCGGGATTCAAACCCGGACCCCGTTCGGAAGAATGATCAGAGGCCATCGCTTAGACCACTGCGCCACCGGGGCGGCGTACAGAAGTTTGCCCATTTTTTTTTTTTTTTTTTTAATTGGAGGTTTAACGACCACCGTGAGCAACTCAATGGGCTATAAGCAGTCGCCCGTCCCTAATTTAGGGTCGCTGGTTCCAGGGAAGGGAGAGAGCCAGTGCCGTGAGACAAACACAACATCCATGCCTCACCGGGATTCAAACCCGGACCCCGTTCGGACGAATGATCAGAGGCCATCGCTTAGACCACTGCGCCACCGGGGTGGCGTACAGAAGTTTGCCCATTTTTTTTTTTTTGTTAATTGGAGGTTTAACGACCACCGTGAGCAACTCAATGGGCTATAAGCAGTCGCCCGTCCCTAATTTATTGTCACTGGTTCCAGGGAAGGGAGAGAGCCAGTGCCGTAAGAGACACACAACATCCATGCCACACCGGGATTCAAACCCGGACCCCGTTCGGACGAATGATCAGAGGCCATCGCTTAGACCACTGCGCCACCGGGGCGGCGTACAGAAGTTTGCCCATTTTTTTTTTTTTTTTTTTTTTTTGGAGGTTTAACGACCACCGTGAGCAACTCAATGGGCTATAAGCAGTCGCCCGTCCCTAATTTAGGGTCACTGGTTCCAGGGAAGGGAGAGAGCCAGTGCCGTAAGAGACACACAACATCCATGCCTCACCGGGATTCAAACCCGGACCCCGTTCGGACGAATGATCAGAGGCCATCGCTTAGACCACTGCGCCACCGGGGCGGCGTACAGAAGTTTGCCCATTTCTTTTTTTTTTTTTTTTTTTTTTGGAGGTTTAACGACCACCGTGAGCAACTCAATGGGCTATAAGCAGTCGCCCGTCCCTAATTTAGGGTCACTGGTTCCAGGGAAGGGAGAGAGCCAGTGCCGTAAGAGACACACAACATCCATGCCTCACCGGGATTCAAACCCGGACCCCGTTCGGACGAATGATCAGAGGCCATCGCTTAGACCACTGCGCCACCGGGGCGGCGTACAGAAGTTTGCCCATTTTTTTTTTTTTTTAATTGGAGGTTTAACGACCACCGTGAGCAACTCAATGGGCTATAAGCAGTCGCCCGTCCCTAATTTAGGGTCACTGGTTCCAGGGAAGGGAGAGAGCCAGTGCCGTAAGACAAACACAACATCCATGCCTCACCGGGATTCGAACCCGGAACCCGTTCGGACGAATGATCAGAGGCCATCGCTTAGACCACTGCGCCACCGGGGCGGCGTACAGAAGTTTGCCCATTTTTTTTTTTTTTTTTTTTTAATTGGAGGTTTAACGACCACCGTGAGCAACTCAATGGGCTATAAGCAGTCGCCCGTCCCTAATTTAGGGTCACTGGTTCCAGGGAAGGGAGAGAGCCAGTGCCGTAAGACAAACACAACATCCATGCCTCACCGGGATTCGAACCCGGACCCCGTTCGGACGAATGATCAGAGGCCATCGCTTAGACCACTGCGCCACCGGGGCGGCCTTGTGATTTTGCTTCCTATACTTCCAATGGGCAAACTTCTGTGCACGTTTTGTTCACAATTAATGCGTTCCCAAGGATGAAAATTTGAACATCGATTAAAACAACTTCATATTATAACTTGGTATACTTAATATTTTCTAAAACATAACCACAATTAAGCAATTCAACATTTGTTTGTCTACTGACGTCATCAAAGTACAGGCCGCGCCATCTTTTTTCTGGTCTCAACACCACCAAAGGAAAAATTATTGATTTTTAATAAAATTATAGTTATGTTTTTGAAAATATTAGGTATTCCCAGTTATAATATGAAGTTATTTTAATCGATGTTCAAATTTTCATCCTTGGGAACGCATTAATTGTGTACAGAAGTTTGTTTTTTTTTTTTTTTAATTGGAGGTTTAACGACCACCGTGAGCAACTCAATGGGCGATAAGCAGTCGCCCGTCCCTAATTTAGGGTCGCTGGTTCCAGGGAAGGGAGAGAGCCAGTGCCGTGAGACAAACACAACATCCATGCCTCACCGGGATTCAAACCCGGACCCCGTTCGGAAGAATGATCAGAGGCCATCGCTTAGACCACTGCGCCACCGGGGCGGCGTACAGAAGTTTGCCCATTTTTTTTTTTTTTTTTTAATTTGAGGTTTAACGACCAACGTGAGCAACTCAATGGGCTATAAGCAGTCGCCCGTCCCTAATTTAGGGTCGCTGGTTCCAGGGAAGGGAGAGAGCCAGTGCCGTGAGACAAACACAACATCCATGCCTCACCGGGATTCAAACCCGGACCCCGTTCGGACGAATGATCAGAGGCCATCGCTTAGACCACTGCGCCACCGGGGTGGCGTACAGAAGTTTGCCCATTTTTTTTTTTTTTTGTTAATTGGAGGTTTAACGACCACCGTGAGCAACTCAATGGGCTATAAGCAGTCGCCCGTCCCTAATTTATTGTCACTGGTTCCAGGGAAGGGAGAGAGCCAGTGCCGTAAGAGACACACAACATCCATGCCACACCGGGATTCAAACCCGGACCCCGTTCGGACGAATGATCAGAGGCCATCGCTTAGACCACTGCGCCACCGGGGCGGCGTACAGAAGTTTGCCCATTTTTTTTTTTTTTTTGGAGGTTTAACGACCACCGTGAGCAACTCAATGGGCTATAAGCAGTCGCCCGTCCCTTAATTTAGGGTCACTGGTTCCAGGGAAATGAGAGAGCCAGTGCCGTAAGAGACACACAACATCCATGCCTCACCGGGATTCAAACCCGGACCCCGTTCGGACGAATGATCAGAGGCCATCGCTTAGACCACTGCGCCACCGGGGCGGCGTACAGAAGTTTGCCCATTTTTTTTTTTTTTTTTTTTTTTGGAGGTTTAACGACCACCGTGAGCAACTCAATGGGCTATAAGCAGTCGCCCGTCCCTAATTTAGGGTCACTGGTTCCAGGGAAGGGAGAGAGCCAGTGCCGTAAGAGACACACAACATCCATGCCTCACCGGGATTCAAACCCGGACCCCGTTCGGACGAATGATCAGAGGCCATCGCTTAGACCACTGCGCCACCGGGGCGGCGTACAGAAGTTTGCCCATTCTTTTTTTTTTTTTTTTTTTTAATTGGAGGTTTAACGACCACCGTGAGCAACTCAATGGGCTATAAGCAGTCGCCCGTCCCTAATTTAGGGTCACTGGTTCCAGGGAAGGGAGAGAGCCAGTGCCGTAAGACAAACACAACATCCATGCCTCACCGGGATTCGAACCCGGAACCCGTTCGGACGAATGATCAGAGGCCATCGCTTAGACCACTGCGCCACCGGGGCGGCGTACAGAAGTTTGCCCATTTTTTTTTTTTTTTTTAATTGGAGGTTTAACGACCACCGTGAGCAACTCAATGGGCTATAAGCAGTCGCCCGTCCCTAATTTAGGGTCACTGGTTCCAGGGAAGGGAGAGAGCCAGTGCCGTAAGACAAACACAACATCCATGCCTCACCGGGATTCGAACCCGGACCCCGTTCGGACGAATGATCAGAGGCCATCGCTTAGACCACTGCGCCACCGGGGCGGCCTAGTGATTTTGCTTCCTATACTTCCAATGGGCAAACTTCTGTGCACGTTTTGTTCACAATTAATGCGTTCCCAAGGATGAAAATTTGAACATCGATTAAAACAACTTCATATTATAACTTGGTATACTTAATATTTTCTAAAACATAACCACAATTAAGCAATTCAACATTTGTTTGTCTACTGACGTCATCAAAGTACAGGCCGCGCCATCTTTTTTCTGGTCTCAACACCACCAAAGGAAAAATTATTGATTTTTAATAAAATTATAGTTATGTTTTAGAAAATATTAGGTATTCCCAGTTATAATATGAAGTTATTTTAATCGATGTTCAAATTTTCATCCTTGGGAACGCATTAATTGTGTACAGAAGTTGGTTTTTTTTTTTTATTGGAGGTTTAACGACCACCGTGAGCAACTCAATGGGCGATAAGCAGTCGCCCGTCCCTAATTTAGAGTCACTGGTTCCAGGGAAGGGAGAGAGCCAGTGCCGTGAGACAAACACAACATTCATGCCTCACCGGGATTCAAACCCGGACCCCGTTCGGACGAATGATCAGAGGCCATCGCTTAGACCACTGCGCCACCGGGGCGGCGTACAGAAGTTTGCCCATTTTTTTTTTTTTTTTTTTTTGGAGGTTTAACGACCACCGTGAGCAACTCAATGGGCTATAAGCAGTCGCCCGTCCCTAATTTAGGGTAACAGGTTCTAGGGAAGGGAGAGAGCCAGTGCCGTAAGACAAACACAACATTCATGCCTCACCGGGATTCCAACCCGGACCCCGTTCGGACGAATGATCAGAGGCCATCGCTTAGACCACTGCGCCACCGGGGCGGCGTATAGAAGTTTGCATTTTTTTTTTTTTTTTTTTTTTAATTGGAGGTTTAACGACCACCGTGAGCAACTCAATGGGCTATAAGCAGTCGCCCGTCCCTAATTTAGGGTCACTGGTTCTAGGGAAGGGAGAGAGCCAGTGCCGTAAGAGACACACAACATCCATGCCTCACCGGGATTCAAACCCGGACCCCGTTCGGACGAATGATCAGAGGCCATCGCTTAGACCACTGCGCCACCGGGGCGGCGTACAGAAGTTTGCCCATTTTTTTTTTTTTTTTTTTTTTAATTGGAGGTTTAACGACCACCGTGAGCAACTCAATGGGCTATAAGCAGTCGCCCGTCCCTAATTTAGGGTCACTGGTTCTAGGGAAGGGAGAGAGCCAGTGCCGTAAGACAAACACAACATTCATGCCTCACCGGGATTCAAACCCGGACCCCGTTCGGACGAATGATCAGAGGCCATCGCTTAGACCACTGCGCCACCGGGGCGGCGTACAGAAGTTTGCCCATTTTTTTTTTTTTTTTTTTTTTAATTGGAGGTTTAACGACCACCGTGAGCAACTCAATGGGCTATAAGCAGTCGCCCGTCCCTAATTTAGGATCGCTGGTTCCAGGGAAGGGAGAGAGAGCCAGTGCCGTGACACAAACACAACATCCATGCCTCACCGGGATTCAAACCCGGACCCCGTTCAAACGAATGATCAGAGGCCATCGCTTAGACCACTGCGCCACCGGGGCGGCGTACAGAAGTTTGCCCATTTTTTTTTTTTTTTTTTAATTGGAGGTTTAACGACCACCGTGAGCAACTCAATGGGCTATAAGCAGTCGCCCGTCCCTAATTTAGGGTCACTGGTTCTAGGGAAGGGAGAGAGCCAGTGCCGTAAGACAAACACAACATCCATGCCTCACCGGGATTCAAACCCGGACCCCGTTCGGACGAATGATCAGAGGCCATCGCTTAGACCACTGCGCCACCGGGGCGGCGTACAGAAGTTTGCCCATTTTTTTTTTTAATTGGAGGTTTAACGACCACCGTGAGCAACTCAATGGGCTATAAGCAGTCGCCCGTCCCTAATTTAGGGTCGCTGGTTCCAGGGAAGGGAGAGAGCCAGTGCCTTGAGACAAACACAACATCCATGCCTCACCGGGATTCAAACCCGGACCCCGTTCGAACGAATGATCAGAGGCCATCGCTTAGACCACTGCGCCACCGGGGCGGCGTACAGAAGTTTGCCCATTTTTTTTTTTTTTTTTTTTTTAATTGGAGGTTTAACGACCACCGTGAGCAACTCAATGGGCTATAAGCAGTCGCCCGTCCCTAATTTAGGGTCGCTGGTTCCAGGGAAGGGAGAGAGCCAGTGCCGTGAGACAAACACAACATCCATGCCTCACCGGGATTCAAACCCGGACCCCGTTCGGACGAATGATCAGAGGCCATCGCTTAGACCACTGCGCCACCGGGGCGGCGTACAGAAGTTTGCCCATTTTTTTTTTTTTTTTTTTTTTTTAATTGGAGGTTTAACGACCACCGTGAGCAACTCAATGGGCTATAAGCAGTCGCCCGTCCCTAATTTAGGGTCGCTGGTTCCAGGGAAGGGAGAGAGCCAGTGCCGTGAGACAAACACAACATCCATGCCTCACCGGGATTCAAACCCGGACCCCGTTCGGACGAATGATCAGAGGCCATCGCTTAGACCACTGCGCCACCGGGGCGGCGTACAGAAGTTTGCCCATTTTTTTTTTTTTTTTTAATTGGAGGTTTAACGACCACCGTGAGCAACTCAATGGGCTATAAGCAGTCGCCCGTCCCTAATTTATTGTCACTGGTTCCAGGGAAGGGAGAGAGCCAGTGCCGTAAGAGACACACAACATCCATGCCTCACCGGGATTCAAACCCGGACCCCGTTCGGACGAATGATCAGAGGCCATCGCTTAGACCACTGCGCCACCGGGGCGGCGTACAGAAGTTTGCCCATTTTTTTTTTTTTTTTTTTTTTTTTTTGGAGGTTTAACGACCACCGTGAGCAACTCAATGGGCTATAAGCAGTCGCCCGTCCCTAATTTAGGGTCACTGGTTCCAGGGAAGGGAGAGAGCCAGTGCCGTAAGAGACAAACACAACATCCATGCCTCACCGGGATTCAAACCCGGACCCCGTTCGGACGAATGATCAGAGGCCATCGCTTAGACCACTGCGCCACCGGGGCGGCGTACAGAAGTTTGCCCATTTTTTTTTTTTTTTTTTTTTAATTGGAGGTTTAACGACCACCGTGAGCAACTCAATGGGCTATAAGCAGTCGCCCGTCCCTAATTTAGGGTCACTGGTTCCAGGGAAGGGAGAGAGCCAGTGCCGTAAGACAAACACAACATCCATGCCTCACCGGGATTCGAACCCGGACCCCGTTCGGACGAATGATCAGAGGCCATCGCTTAGACCACTGCGCCACCGGGGCGGCCTAGTGATTTTGCTTCCTATACTTCCAATGGGCAAACTTCTGTGCACGTTTTGTTCACAATTAATGCGTTCCCAAGGATGAAAATTTGAACATCGATTAAAACAACTTCATATTATAACTTGGTATACTTAATATTTTCTAAAACATAACCACAATTAAGCAATTCAACATTTGTTTGTCTACTGACGTCATCAAAGTACAGGCCGCGCCATCTTTTTTCTGGTCTCAACACCACCAAAGGAAAAATTATTGATTTTTAATAAAATTATAGTTATGTTTTAGAAAATATTAGGTATTCCCAGTTATAATATGAAGTTATTTTAATCGATGTTCAAATTTTCATCCTTGGGAACGTATTAATTGTGTACAGAAGTTGTTTTTTTTTTTTTTTATTGGAGGTTTAACGACCACCGTGAGCAACTCAATGGGCGATAAGCAGTCGCCCGTCCCTAATTTAGAGTCACTGGTTCCAGGGAAGGGAGAGAGCCAGTGCCGTGAGACAAACACAACATTCATGCCTCACCGGGATTCAAACCCGGACCCCGTTCGGACGAATGATCAGAGGCCATCGCTTAGACCACTGCGCCACCGGGGCGGCGTACAGAAGTTTGCCCATTTTTTTTATTTTTTTTTTAATTGGAGGTTTAACGACCACCGTGAGCAACTCAATGGGCTATAAGCAGTCGCCCGTCCCTAATTTAGGGTCACTTGTTCCAGGGAAGGGAGAGAGCCAGTGCCGTGAGACAAACACAACATTCATGCCTCACCGGGATTCAAACCCGGACCCCGTTCGGACGAATGATCAGAGGCCATCGCTTAGACCACTGCGCCACCGGGGCGGCGTACAGAAGTTTGCCCATTTTTTTTTTTTTTTTTAATTGGAGGTTTAACGACCACCGTGAGCAACTCAATGGGCTATAAGCAGTCGCCCGTCCCTAATTTAGGGTAACTGGTTCTAGGGAAGGGAGAGAGCCAGTGCCGTAAGACAAACACAACATTCATGCCTCACCGGGATTCAAACCCGGACCCCGTTCGGACGAATGATCAGAGGCCATCGCTTAGACCACTGCGCCACCGGGGCGGCGTATAGAAGTTTGCCCTTTTTTTTTTTTTTTTTTAATTGGAGGTTTAACGACCACCGTGAGCAACTCAATGGGCTATAAGCAGTCGCCCGTCCCTAATTTAGGGTCACTGGTTCTAGGGAAGGGAGAGAGCCAGTGCCGTAAGACAAACACAACATTCATGCCTCACCGGGATTCAAACCCGGACCCCGTTCGGACGAATGATCAGAGGCCATCGCTTAGACCACTGCGCCACCGGGGCGGCGTACAGAAGTTTGCCCATTTTTTTTTTTTTTTTTTTTTTTTTAATTGGAGGTTTAACGACCACCGTGAGCAACTCAATGGGCTATAAGCAGTCGCCCGTCCCTAATTTAGGGTCACTGGTTCTAGGGAAGGGAGAGAGCCAGTGCCGTAAGACAAACACAACATTCATGCCTCACCGGGATTCAAACCCGGACCCCGTTCGGACGAATGATCAGAGGCCATCGCTTAGACCACTGCGCCACCGGGGCGGCGTACAGAAGTTTGCCCTTTTTTTTTTTTAATTGGAGGTTTAACGACCACCGTGAGCAACTCAATGGGCTATAAGCAGTCGCCCGTCCCTAATTTAGGGTCGCTGGTTCCAGGGAAGGGAGAGAGCCAGTGCCGTGAGACAAACACAACATCCATGCCTCACCGGGATTCAAACCCGGACCCCGTTCGGACGAATGATCAGAGGCCATCGCTTAGACCACTGCGCCACCGGGGCGGCGTACAGAAGTTTGCCCATTTTTTTTTTTTTTTTAATTGGAGGTTTAACGACCACCGTGAGCAACTCAATGGGCTATAAGCAGTCGCCCGTCCCTAATTTAGGGTCGCTGGTTCCAGGGAAGGGAGAGAGCCAGTGCCGTGAGACAAACACAACATCCATGCCTCACCGGGATTCAAACCCGGACCCCGTTCGGACGAATGATCAGAGGCCATCGCTTAGACCACTGCGCCACCGGGGCGGCGTACAGAAGTTTGCCCATTTTTTTTTTTTTTTAATTGGAGGTTTAACGACCACCGTGAGCAACTCAATGGGCTATAAGCAGTCGCCCGTCCCTAATTTATTGTCACTGGTTCCAGGGAATGGAGAGAGCCAGTGCCGTAAGAGACACACAACATCCATGCCACACCGGGATTCAAACCCGGACCCCGTTCGGACGAATGATCAGAGGCCATCGCTTAGACCACTGCGCCACCGGGGCGGCGTACAGAAGTTTGCCCATTTTTTTTTTTTTTTTTTTTTTGGAGGTTTAACGACCACCGTGAGCAACTCAATGGGCTATAAGCAGTCGCCCGTCCCTAATTTAGGGTCACTGGTTCCAGGGAAGGGAGAGAGCCAGTGCCGTAAGAGACACACACAACATCCATGCCTCACCGGGATTCAAACCCGGACCCCGTTCGGACGAATGATCAGAGGCCATCGCTTAGACCACTGCGCCACCGGGGCGGCGTTCAGAAGTTTGCCCATTTCTTTTTTTTTTTTTTTTTTTTTGGAGGTTTAACGACCACCGTGAGCAACTCAATGGGCTATAAGCAGTCGCCCGTCCCTAATTTAGGGTCACTGGTTCCAGGGAAGGGAGAGAGCCAGTGCCGTAAGAGACACACAACATCCATGCCTCACCGGGATTCAAACCCGGACCCCGTTCGGACGAATGATCAGAGGCCATCGCTTAGACCACTGCGCCACCGGGGCGGCGTACAGAAGTTTGCCCATTTTTTTTTTATTTTTTTTTTTAATTGGAGGTTTAACGACCACCGTGAGCAACTCAATGGGCTATAAGCAGTCGCCCGTCCCTAATTTAGGGTCACTGGTTCTAGGGAAGGGAGAGAGCCAGTGCCGTAAGACAAACACAACATTCATGCCTCACCGGGATTCAAACCCGGACCCCGTTCGGACGAATGATCAGAGGCCATCGCTTAGACCACTGCGCCACCGGGGCGGCGTACAGAAGTTTGCCCATTTTTTTTTTTTTTTTTAATTGGAGGTTTAACGACCACCGTGAGCAACTCAATTGGCTATAAGCAGTCGCCCGTCCCTAATTTAGGGTAACTGGTTCTAGGGAAGGGAGAGAGCCAGTGCCGTAAGACAAACACAACATTCATGCCTCACCGGGATTCAAACCCGGACCCCGTTCGGACGAATGATCAGAGGCCATCGCTTAGACCACTGCGCCACCGGGGCGGCGTATAGAAGTTTGCCCTTTTTTTTTTTTTTAATTGGAGGTTTAACGACCACCGTGAGCAACTCAATGGGCTATAAGCAGTCGCCCGTCCCTAATTTAGGGTCACTGGTTCTAGGGAAGGGAGAGAGCCAGTGCCGTAAGACAAACACAACATCCATGCCTCACCGGGATTCAAACCCGGACCCCGTTCGGACGAATGATCAGAGGCCATCGCTTAGACCACTGCGCCACCGGGGCGGCGTACAGAAGTTTGCCCATTTTTTTTTTTTTTTTTTTTTTTAATTGGAGGTTTAACGACCACCGTGAGCAACTCAATGGGCTATAAGCAGTCGCCCGTCCCTAATTTAGGGTCACTGGTTCTAGGGAAGGGAGAGAGCCAGTGCCGTAAGACAAACACAACATTCATGCCTCACCGGGATTCAAACCCGGACCCCGTTCGGACGAATGATCAGAGGCCATCGCTTAGACCACTGCGCCACCGGGGCGGCGTACAGAAGTTTGCCCTTTTTTTTTTTTTTTTTTAATTGGAGGTTTAACGACCACCGTGAGCAACTCAATGGGCTATAAGCAGTCGCCCGTCCCTAATTTAGGGTCGCTGGTTCCAGGGAAGGGAGAGAGCCAGTGCCGTGAGACAAACACAACATCCATGCCTCACCGGGATTCAAACCCGGACCCCGTTCGGACGAATGATCAGAGGCCATCGCTTAGACCACTGCGCCACCGGGGCGGCGTACAGAAGTTTGCCCATTTTTTTTTTTTTTTTTTAATTGGAGGTTTAACGACCACCGTGAGCAACTCAATGGGCTATAAGCAGTCGCCCGTCCCTAATTTATTGTCGCTGGTTCCAGGGAAGGGAGAGAGCCAGTGCCGTGAGACAAACACAACATCCATGCCTCACCGGGATTCAAACCCGGACCCCGTTCGGACGAATGATCAGAGGCCATCGCTTAGACCACTGCGCCACCGGGGCGGCGTACAGAAGTTTGCCCATTTTTTTTTTTTTTTTTTTTTTTTTAATTGGAGGTTTAACGACCACCGTGAGCAACTCAATGGGCTATAAGCAGTCGCCCGTCCCTAATTTATTGTCACTGGTTCCAGGGAATGGAGAGAGCCAGTGCCGTAAGAGACACACAACATCCATGCCTCACCGGGATTCAAACCCGGACCCCGTTCGGACGAATGATCAGAGGCCATCGCTTAGACCACTGCGCCACCGGGGCGGCGTACAGAAGTTTGCCCATTTTTTTTTTTTTTTTTTTTTTTTTTTTGGAGGTTTAACGACCACCGTGAGCAACTCAATGGGCTATAAGCAGTCGCCCGTCCCTAATTTAGGGTCACTGGTTCCAGGGAAGGGAGAGAGCCAGTGCCGTAAGAGACACACAACATCCATGCCTCACCGGGATTCAAACCCGGACCCCGTTCGGACGAATGATCAGAGGCCATCGCTTAGACCACTGCGCCACCGGGGCGGCGTACAGAAGTTTGCCCATTCTTTTTTTTTTTTTTTTTTTTTTAATTGGAGGTTTAACGACCACCGTGAGCAACTCAATGGGCTATAAGCAGTCGCCCGTCCCTAATTTAGGGTCACTGGTTCCAGGGAAGGGAGAGAGCCAGTGCCGTAAGACAAACACAACATCCATGCCTCACCGGGATTCGAACCCGGAACCCGTTCGGACGAATGATCAGAGGCCATCGCTTAGACCACTGCGCCACCGGGGCGGCGTACAGAAGTTTGCCCATTTTTTTTTTTTTTAATTGGAGGTTTAACGACCACCGTGAGCAACTCAATGGGCTATAAGCAGTCGCCCGTCCCTAATTTAGGGTCACTGGTTCCAGGGAAGGGAGAGAGCCAGTGCCGTAAGACAAACACAACATCCATGCCTCACCGGGATTCGAACCCGGACCCCGTTCGGACGAATGATCAGAGGCCATCGCTTAGACCACTGCGCCACCGGGGCGACCTAGTGATTTTGCTTCCTATACTTCCAATGGGCAAACTTCTGTGCACGTTTTGTTCACAATTAATGCGTTCCCAAGGATGAAAATTTGATCATCGATTAAAACAACTTCATATTATAACTTGGTATACTTAATATTTTCTAAAACATAACCACAATTAAGCAATTCAACATTTGTTTGTCTACTGACGTCATCAAAGTACAGGCCGCGCCATCTTTTTTCTGGTCTCAACACCACCAAAGGAAAAATTATTGATTTTTAATAAAATTATAGTTATGTTTTAGAAAATATTAGGTATTCCCAGTTATAATATGAAGTTATTTTAATCGATGTTCAAATTTTCATCCTTGGGAACGCATTAATTGTGTACAGAAGTTGTTTTTTTTTTTTTTTTATTGGAGGTTTAACGACCACCGTGAGCAACTCAATGGGCGATAAGCAGTCGCCCGTCCCTAATTTAGAGTCACTGGTTCCAGGGAAGGGAGAGAGCCAGTGCCGTGAGACAAACACAACATTCATGCCTCACCGGGATTCAAACCCGGACCCCGTTCGGACGAATGATCAGAGGCCATCGCTTAGACCACTGCGCCACCGGGGCGGCGTACAGAAGTTTGCCCATTTTTTTTTTTTAATTGGAGGTTTAACGACCACCGTGAGCAACTCAATGGGCGATAAGCAGTCGCCCGTCCCTAATTTAGAGTCACTGGTTCCAGGGAAGGGAGAGAGCCAGTGCCGTGAGACAAACACAACATTCATGCCTCACCGGGATTCAAACCCGGACCCCGTTCGGACGAATGATCAGAGGCCATCGCTTAGACCACTGCGCCACCGGGGCGGCGTACAGAAGTTTGTGCATTTTTTTTTATTTATTTTTTTTTAATTGGAGGTTTAACGACCACCGTGAGCAACTCAATGGGCTATAAGCAGTCGCCCGTCCCTAATTTAGGGTCACTGGTTCTAGGGAAGGGAGAGAGCCAGTGCCGTAAGACAAACACAACATTCATGCCTCACCGGGATTCAAACCCGGACCCCGTTCGGACGAATGATCAGAGGCCATCGCTTAGACCACTGCGCCACCGGGGCGGCGTACAGAAGTTTGCCCATTTTTTTTTTTTTTTTTTAATTGGAGGTTTAACGACCACCGTGAGCAACTCAATGGGCTATAAGCAGTCGCCCGTCCCTAATTTAGGGTAACTGGTTCTAGGGAAGGGAGAGAGCCAGTGCCGTAAGACAAACACAACATTCATGCCTCACCGGGATTCCAACCCGGACCCCGTTCGGACGAATGATCAGAGGCCATCGCTTAGACCACTGCGCCACCGGGGCGGCGTATAGAAGTTTGCATTTTTTTTTTTTTTTTTTAATTGGAGGTTTAACGACCACCGTGAGCAACTCAATGGGCTATAAGCAGTCGCCCGTCCCTAATTTAGGGTCACTGGTTCTAGGGAAGGGAGAGAGCCAGTGCCGTAAGAGACACACAAAATCCATGCCTCACCGGGATTCAAACCCGGACCCCGTTCGGACGAATGATCAGAGGCCATCGCTTAGACCACTGCGCCACCGGGGCGGCGTACAGAAGTTTGCCCATTTTTTTTTTTTTTTTTTTTTTAATTGGAGGTTTAACGACCACCGTGAGCAACTCAATGGGCTATAAGCAGTCGCCCGTCCCTAATTTAGGGTCGCTGGTTCCAGGGAAGGGAGAGAGCCAGTGCCTTGACACAAACACAACATCCATGCCTCACCGGGATTCAAACCCGGACCCCGTTCAAACGAATGATCAGAGGCCATCGCTTAGACCACTGCGCCACCGGGGCGGCGTACAGAAGTTTGCCCATTTTTTTTTTTTTTTTTAATTGGAGGTTTAACGACCACCGTGAGCAACTCAATGGGCTATAAGCAGTCGCCCGTCCCTAATTTAGGGTCACTGGTTCTAGGGAAGGGAGAGAGCCAGTGCCGTAAGACAAACACAACATCCATGCCTCACCGGGATTCAAACCCGGACCCCGTTCGGACGAATGATCAGAGGCCATCGCTTAGACCACTGCGCCACCGGGGCGGCGTACAGAAGTTTGCCCATTTTTTTTTTTAATTGGAGGTTTAACGACCACCGTGAGCAACTCAATGGGCTATAAGCAGTCGCCCGTCCCTAATTTAGGGTCGCTGGTTCCAGGGAAGGGAGAGAGCCAGTGCCTTGAGACAAACACAACATCCATGCCTCACCGGGATTCAAACCCGGACCCCGTTCGAACGAATGATCAGAGGCCATCGCTTAGACCACTGCGCCACCGGGGCGGCGTACAGAAGTTTGCCCATTTTTTTTTTTTTTTTTTTTAATTGGAGGTTTAACGACCACCGTGAGCAACTCAATGGGCTATAAGCAGTCGCCCGTCCCTAATTTAGGGTCGCTGGTTCCAGGGAAGGGAGAGAGCCAGTGCCGTGAGACAAACACAACATCCATGCCTCACCGGGATTCAAACCCGGACCCCGTTCGGACGAATGATCAGAGGCCATCGCTTAGACCACTGCGCCACCGGGGCGGCGTACAGAAGTTTGCCCATTTTTTTTTTTTTTTTTTTTTAATTGGAGGTTTAACGACCACCGTGAGCAACTCAATGGGCTATAAGCAGTCGCCCGTCCCTAATTTAGGGTCGCTGGTTCCAGGGAAGGGAGAGAGCCAGTGCCGTGAGACAAACACAACATCCATGCCTCACCGGGATTCAAACCCGGACCCCGTTCGGACGAATGATCAGAGGCCATCGCTTAGACCACTGCGCCACCGGGGCGGCGTACAGAAGTTTGCCCATTTTTTTTTTTTTTTAATTGGAGGTTTAACGACCACCGTGAGCAACTCAATGGGCTATAAGCAGTCGCCCGTCCCTAATTTATTGTCACTGGTTCCAGGGAAGGGAGAGAGCCAGTGCCGTAAGAGACACACAACATCCATGCCTCACCGGGATTCAAACCCGGACCCCGTTCGGACGAATGATCAGAGGCCATCGCTTAGACCACTGCGCCACCGGGGCGGCGTACAGAAGTTTGCCCATTTTTTTTTTTTTTTTTTTTTTTTTTGGAGGTTTAACGACCACCGTGAGCAACTCAATGGGCTATAAGCAGTCGCCCGTCCCTAATTTAGGGTCACTGGTTCCAGGGAAGGGAGAGAGCCAGTGCCGTAAGACAAACACAACATCCATGCCTCACCGGGATTCGAACCCGGACCCCGTTCGGACGAATGATCAGAGGCCATCGCTTACAGCACTGCGCCACCGGGGCGGCGTACAGAAGTTTGCCCATTTTTTTTTTTTTTAATTGGAGGTTTAACGACCACCGTGAGCAACTCAATGAGCTATAAGCAGTCGCCCGTCCCTAATTTAGGGTCACTGGTTCCAGGGAAGGGAGAGAGCCAGTGCCGTAAGACAAACACAACATCCATGCCTGACCGGGATTCGAACCCGTACCCCGTTCGGACGAATGATCAGAGGCCATCGCTTAGACCACTGCGCCACCGGGGCGGCCTAGAGATTTTGCTTCCTATACTTCCAATGGGCAAACTTCTGTGCACGTTTTGTTCACAATTAATGCGTTCCCAAGGATGAAAATTTGAACATCGATTAAAATAACTTCATATTATAACTTGGTATACTTAATATTTTCTAAAACATAACCACAATTAAGCAATTCAACATTTGTTTGTCTACTGACGTCATCAAAGTACAGGCCGCGCCATCTTTTTTCTGGTCTCAACACCACCAAAGGAAAAATTATTGATTTTTAATAAAATTATAGTTATGTTTTAGAAAATATTAGGTATTCCCAGTTATAATATGAAGTTATTTTAATCGATGTTCAAATTTTCATCCTTGGGAACGCATTAATTGTGTACAGAAGTTTTTTTTTTTTTTTTTATTGGAATTTTAACGACCACCGTGAGCAACTCAATGGGCGATAAGCAGTCGCCCGTCCCTAATTTAGAGTCACTGGTTCCAGGGAAGGGAGAGAGCCAGTGCCGTGAGACAAACACAACATTCATGCCTCACCGGGATTCAAACCCGGACCCCGTTCGGACGAATGATCAGAGGCCATCGCTTAGACCACTGCGCCACCGGGGCGGCGTACAGAAGTTTGCCCATTTTTTTTTTTTTTAATTGGAGGTTTAACGACCACCGTGAGCAACTCAATGGGCGATAAGCAGTCGCCCGTCCCTAATTTAGAGTCACTGGTTCCAGGGAAGGGAGAGAGCCAGTGCCGTGAGACAAACACAACATTCATGCCTCACCGGGATTCAAACCCGGACCCCGTTCGGACGAATGATCAGAGGCCATCGCTTAGACCACTGCGCCACCGGGGCGGCGTACAGAAGTTTGCCCATTTTTTTTTTTTTTAATTGGAGGTTTAACGACCACCGTGAGCAACTCAATGGGCTATAAGCAGTCGCCCGTCCCTAATTTAGGGTAACTGGTTCTAGGGAAGGGAGAGAGCCAGTGCCGTAAGACAAACACAACATTCATGCCTCACCGGGATTCAAACCCGGACCCCGTTCGGACGAATGATCAGAGGCCATCGCTTAGACCACTGCGCCACCGGGGCGGCGTATAGAAGTTTGCCCTTTTTTTTTTTTTTTTTTTTTTAATTGGAGGTTTAACGACCACCGTGAGCAACTCAATGGGCTATAAGCAGTCGCCCGTCCCTAATTTAGGGTCACTGGTTCTAGGGAAGTGAGAGAGCCAGTGCCGTAAGACAAACACAACATTCATGCCTCACCGGGATTCAAACCCGGACCCCGTTCGGACGAATGATCAGAGGCCATCGCTTAGACCACTGCGCCACCGGGGCGGCGTACAGAAGTTTGCCCATTTTTTTTTTTTTTTTTTTTTTTTAATTGGAGGTTTAACGACTACCGTGAGCAACTCAATGGGCTATAAGCAGTCGCCCGTCCCTATTTTAGGGTCGCTGGTTCCAGGGAAGGGAGAGAGCCAGTGCCTTGAGACAAACACAACATCCATGCCTCACCGGGATTCAAACCCGGACCCCGTTCGGACGAATGATCAGAGGCCATCGCTTAGACCACTGCGCCACCGGGGCGGCGTACAGAAGTTTGCCCATTTTTTTTTTTTTTTTTTTTAAATTGGAGGTTTAACGACCACCGTGAGCAATTCAATGGGCTATAAGCAGTCGCCCGTCCCTAATTTAGGGTCGCTGGTTCCAGGGAAGGGAGAGAGCCAGTGCCGTGAGACAAACACAACATCCATGCCTCACCGGGATTCAAACCCGGACCCCGTTCGGACGAATGATCAGAGGCCATCGCTTAGACCACTGCGCCACCGGGGCGGCGTACAGAAGTTTGCCCATTTTTTTTTTTTTTTTTAATTGGAGGTTTAACGACCACCGTGAGCAACTCAATGGGCTATAAGCAGTCGCCCGTCCCTAATTTAGGGTCGCTAGTTCCAGGGAAGGGAGAGAGCCAGTGCCGTGAGAGAAACACAACATCCATGCCTCACCGGGATTCAAACCCGGACCCCGTTCGGACGAATGATCAGAGGCCATCGCTTAGACCACTGCGCCACCGGGGCGGCGTACAGAAGTTTGCCCATTTTTTTTTTTTTTTTTTTTTTAATTGGAGGTTTAACGACCACCGTGAGCAACTCAATGGGCTATAAGCAGTCGCCCGTCCCTAATTTAGGGTCACTGGTTCTAGGGAAGGGAGAGAGCCAGTGCCGTAAGACAAACACAACATTCATGCCTCACCGGGATTCAAACCCGGACCCCGTTCGGACGAATGATCAGAGGCCATCGCTTAGATCGATGTTCAAATTTTCATCCTTGGGAACGCGGCGTACAGAAGTTTGCCCTTTTTTTTTTTTTTAATTGGAGGTTTAACGACCACCGTGAGCAACTCAATGGGCTATAAGCAGTCGCCCGTCCCTAATTTAGGGTCGCTGGTTCCAGGGAAGGGAGAGAGCCAGTGCCGTGAGACAAACACAACATCCATGCCTCACCGGGATTCAAACCCGGACCCCGTTCGGACGAATGATCAGAGGCCATCGCTTAGACCACTGCGCCACCGGGGCGGCGTACAGAAGTTTGCCCATTTTTTTTTTTTTTTTTTTTTTTTTAATTGGAGGTTTAACGACCACCGTGAGCAACTCAATGGGCTATAAGCAGTCGCCCGTCCCTAATTTAGGGTCGCTGGTTCCAGGGAAGGGAGAGAGCCAGTGCCGTGAGACAAACACAACATCCATGCCTCACCGGGATTCAAACCCGGACCCCGTTCGGACGAATGATCAGAGGCCATCGCTTAGACCACTGCGCCACCGGGGCGGCGTACAGAAGTTTGCCCATTTTTTTTTTTTTTTTTAATTGGAGGTTTAACGACCACCGTGAGCAACTCAATGGGCTATAAGCAGTCGCCCGTCCCTAATTTATTGTCACTGGTTCCAGGGAATGGAGAGAGCCAGTGCCGTAAGAGACACACAACATCCATGCCACACCGGGATTCAAACCCGGACCCCGTTCGGACGAATGATCAGAGGCCATCGCTTAGACCACTGCGCCACCGGGGCGGCGTACAGAAGTTTGCCCATTTTTTTTTTTTTTTTTTTTTTTTTTTTGGAGGTTTAACGACCACCGTGAGCAACTCAATGGGCTATAAGCAGTCGCCCGTCCCTAATTTAGGGTCACTGGTTCCAGGGAAGGGAGAGAGCCAGTGCCGTAAGAGACACACAACATCCATGCCTCACCGGGATTCAAACCCGGACCCCGTTCGGACGAATGATCAGAGGCCATCGCTTAGACCACTGCGCCACCGGGGCGGCGTTCAGAAGTTTGCCCATTTTTTTTTTTTTTTTTTTTTTTTTGGAGGTTTAACGACCACCGTGAGCAACTCAATGGGCTATAAGCAGTCGCCCGTCCCTAATTTAGGGTCACTGGTTCCAGGGAAGGGAGAGAGCCAGTGCCGTAAGAGACACACAACATCCATGCCTCACCGGGATTCAAACCCGGACCCCGTTCGGACGAATGATCAGAGGCCATCGCTTAGACCACTGCGCCACCGGGGCGGCGTACAGAAGTTTGCCCATTCTTTTTTTTTTTTTTTTTTTTTTAATTGGAGGTTTAACGACCACCGTGAGCAACTCAATGGGCTATAAGCAGTCGCCCGTCCCTAATTTAGGGTCACTGGTTCCAGGGAAGGGAGAGAGCCAGTGCCGTAAGACAAACACAACATCCATGCCTCACCGGGATTCGAACCCGGAACCCGTTCGGACGAATGATCAGAGGCCATCGCTTAGACCACTGCGCCACCGGGGCGGCGTACAGAAGTTTGCCCATTTTTTTTTTTTTTAATTGGAGGTTTAACGACCACCGTGAGCAACTCAATGGGCTATAAGCAGTCGCCCGTCCCTAATTTAGGGTCACTGGTTCCAGGGAAGGGAGAGAGCCAGTGCCGTAAGACAAACACAACATCCATGCCTCACCGGGATTCGAACCCGGACCCCGTTCGGACGAATGATCAGAGGCCATCGCTTAGACCACTGCGCCACCGGGGCGACCTAGTGATTTTGCTTCCTATACTTCCAATGGGCAAACTTCTGTGCACGTTTTGTTCACAATTAATGCGTTCCCAAGGATGAAAATTTGATCATCGATTAAAACAACTTCATATTATAACTTGGTATACTTAATATTTTCTAAAACATAACCACAATTAAGCAATTCAACATTTGTTTGTCTACTGACGTCATCAAAGTACAGGCCGCGCCATCTTTTTTCTGGTCTCAACACCACCAAAGGAAAAATTATTGATTTTTAATAAAATTATAGTTATGTTTTAGAAAATATTAGGTATTCCCAGTTATAATATGAAGTTATTTTAATCGATGTTCAAATTTTCATCCTTGGGAACGCATTAATTGTGTACAGAAGTTGTTTTTTTTTTTTATTGGAGGTTTAACGACCACCGTGAGCAACTCAATGGGCGATAAGCAGTCGCCCGTCCCTAATTTAGAGTCACTGGTTCCAGGGAAGGGAGAGAGCCAGTGCCGTGAGACAAACACAACATTCATGCCTCACCGGGATTCAAACCCGGACCCCGTTCGGACGAATGATCAGAGGCCATCGCTTAGACCACTGCGCCACCGGGGCGGCGTACAGAAGTTTGCCCATTTTTTTTTTTTTAATTGGAGGTTTAACGACCACCGTGAGCAACTCAATGGGCGATAAGCAGTCGCCCGTCCCTAATTTAGAGTCACTGGTTCCAGGGAAGGGAGAGAGCCAGTGCCGTGAGACAAACACAACATTCATGCCTCACCGGGATTCAAACCCGGACCCCGTTCGGACGAATGATCAGAGGCCATCGCTTAGACCACTGCGCCACCGGGGCGGCGTACAGAAGTTTGTGCATTTTTTTTTTATTTTTTTTTTTTAATTGGAGGTTTAACGACCACCGTGAGCAACTCAATGGGCTATAAGCAGTCGCCCGTCCCTAATTTAGGGTCACTGGTTCTAGGGAAGGGAGAGAGCCAGTGCCGTAAGACAAACACAACATTCATGCCTCACCGGGATTCAAACCCGGACCCCGTTCGGACGAATGATCAGAGGCCATCGCTTAGACCACTGCGCCACCGGGGCGGCGTACAGAAGTTTGCCCATTTTTTTTTTTTTTTTTTTTAATTGGAGGTTTAACGACCACCGTGAGCAACTCAATGGGCTATAAGCAGTCGCCCGTCCCTAATTTAGGGTAACTGGTTCTAGGGAAGGGAGAGAGCCAGTGCCGTAAGACAAACACAACATTCATGCCTCACCGGGATTCCAACCCGGACCCCGTTCGGACGAATGATCAGAGGCCATCGCTTAGACCACTGCGCCACCGGGGCGGCGTATAGAAGTTTGCATTTTTTTTTTTTTTTTTTTTAATTGGAGGTTTAACGACCACCGTGAGCAACTCAATGGGCTATAAGCAGTCGCCCGTCCCTAATTTAGGGTCACTGGTTCTAGGGAAGGGAGAGAGCCAGTGCCGTAAGAGACACACAAAATCCATGCCTCACCGGGATTCAAACCCGGACCCCGTTCGGACGAATGATCAGAGGCCATCGCTTAGACCACTGCGCCACCGGGGCGGCGTACAGAAGTTTGCCCATTTTTTTTTTTTTTTTTTTTTAATTGGAGGTTTAACGACCACCGTGAGCAACTCAATGGGCTATAAGCAGTCGCCCGTCCCTAATTTAGGGTCGCTGGTTCCAGGGAAGGGAGAGAGCCAGTGCCTTGACACAAACACAACATCCATGCCTCACCGGGATTCAAACCCGGACCCCGTTCAAACGAATGATCAGAGGCCATCGCTTAGACCACTGCGCCACCGGGGCGGCGTACAGAAGTTTGCCCATTTTTTTTTTTTTTTTTTAATTGGAGGTTTAACGACCACCGTGAGCAACTCAATGGGCTATAAGCAGTCGCCCGTCCCTAATTTAGGGTCACTGGTTCTAGGGAAGGGAGAGAGCCAGTGCCGTAAGACAAACACAACATCCATGCCTCACCGGGATTCAAACCCGGACCCCGTTCGGACGAATGATCAGAGGCCATCGCTTAGACCACTGCGCCACCGGGGCGGCGTACAGAAGTTTGCCCATTTTTTTTTTTTTTTTTTTTTTAATTGGAGGTTTAACGACCACCGTGAGCAACTCAATGGGCTATAAGCAGTCGCCCGTCCCTAATTTAGGGTCGCTGGTTCCAGGGAAGGGAGAGAGCCAGTGCCTTGAGACAAACACAACATCCATGCCTCACCGGGATTCAAACCCGGACCCCGTTCGAACGAATGATCAGAGGCCATCGCTTAGACCACTGCGCCACCGGGGCGGCGTACAGAAGTTTGCCCATTTTTTTTTTTTTTTTTTTTAATTGGAGGTTTAACGACCACCGTGAGCAACTCAATGGGCTATAAGCAGTCGCCCGTCCCTAATTTAGGGTCGCTGGTTCCAGGGAAGGGAGAGAGCCAGTGCCGTGAGACAAACACAACATCCATGCCTCACCGGGATTCAAACCCGGACCCCGTTCGGACGAATGATCAGAGGCCATCGCTTAGACCACTGCGCCACCGGGGCGGCGTACAGAAGTTTGCCCATTTTTTTTTTTTTTTTTTTTTTAATTGGAGGTTTAACGACCACCGTGAGCAACTCAATGGGCTATAAGCAGTCGCCCGTCCCTAATTTAGGGTCGCTGGTTCCAGGGAAGGGAGAGAGCCAGTGCCGTGAGACAAACACAACATCCATGCCTCACCGGGATTCAAACCCGGACCCCGTTCGGACGAATGATCAGAGGCCATCGCTTAGACCACTGCGCCACCGGGGCGGCGTACAGAAGTTTGCCCATTTTTTTTTTTTTTTTTAATTGGAGGTTTAACGACCACCGTGAGCAACTCAATGAGCTATAAGCAGTCGCCCGTCCCTAATTTAGGGTCACTGGTTCCAGGGAAGGGAGAGAGCCAGTGCCGTAAGACAAACACAACATCCATGCCTGACCGGGATTCGAACCCGTACCCCGTTCGGACGAATGATCAGAGGCCATCGCTTAGACCACTGCGCCACCGGGGCGGCCTAGAGATTTTGCTTCCTATACTTCCAATGGGCAAACTTCTGTGCACGTTTTGTTCACAATTAATGCGTTCCCAAGGATGAAAATTTGAACATCGATTAAAATAACTTCATATTATAACTTGGTATACTTAATATTTTCTAAAACATAACCACAATTAAGCAATTCAACATTTGTTTGTCTACTGACGTCATCAAAGTACAGGCCGCGCCATCTTTTTCTGGTCTCAACACCACCAAAGGAAAAATTATTGATTTTTAATAAAATTATAGTTATGTTTTAGAAAATATTAGGTATTCCCAGTTATAATATGAAGTTATTTTAATCGATGTTCAAATTTTCATCCTTGGGAACGCATTAATTGTGTACAGAAGTTTTTTTTTTTTTTTTTATTGGAATTTTAACGACCACCGTGAGCAACTCAATGGGCGATAAGCAGTCGCCCGTCCCTAATTTAGAGTCACTGGTTCCAGGGAAGGGAGAGAGCCAGTGCCGTGAGACAAACACAACATTCATGCCTCACCGGGATTCAAACCCGGACCCCGTTCGGACGAATGATCAGAGGCCATCGCTTAGACCACTGCGCCACCGGGGCGGCGTACAGAAGTTTGCCCATTTTTTTTTTTTAATTGGAGGTTTAACGACCACCGTGAGCAACTCAATGGGCGATAAGCAGTCGCCCGTCCCTAATTTAGAGTCACTGGTTCCAGGGAAGGGAGAGAGCCAGTGCCGTGAGACAAACACAACATTCATGCCTCACCGGGATTCAAACCCGGACCCCGTTCGGACGAATGATCAGAGGCCATCGCTTAGACCACTGCGCCACCGGGGCGGCGTACAGAAGTTTGCCCATTTTTTTTTTTTTTTAATTGGAGGTTTAACGACCACCGTGAGCAACTCAATGGGCTATAAGCAGTCGCCCGTCCCTAATTTAGGGTAACTGGTTCTAGGGAAGGGAGAGAGCCAGTGCCGTAAGACAAACACAACATTCATGCCTCACCGGGATTCAAACCCGGACCCCGTTCGGACGAATGATCAGAGGCCATCGCTTAGACCACTGCGCCACCGGGGCGGCGTATAGAAGTTTGCCCATTTTTTTTTTTTTTTTTTAATTGGAGGTTTAACGACCACCGTGAGCAACTCAATGGGCTATAAGCAGTCGCCCGTCCCTAATTTAGGGTCACTGGTTCTAGGGAAGTGAGAGAGCCAGTGCCGTAAGACAAACACAACATTCATGCCTCACCGGGATTCAAACCCGGACCCCGTTCGGACGAATGATCAGAGGCCATCGCTTAGACCACTGCGCCACCGGGGCGGCGTACAGAAGTTTGCCCATTTTTTTTTTTTTTTTTTTTTTAATTGGAGGTTTAACGACTACCGTGAGCAACTCAATGGGCTATAAGCAGTCGCCCGTCCCTATTTTAGGGTCGCTGGTTCCAGGGAAGGGAGAGAGCCAGTGCCTTGAGACAAACACAACATCCATGCCTCACCGGGATTCAAACCCGGACCCCGTTCGGACGAATGATCAGAGGCCATCGCTTAGACCACTGCGCCACCGGGGCGGCGTACAGAAGTTTGCCCATTTTTTTTTTTTTTTTAAATTGGAGGTTTAACGACCACCGTGAGCAATTCAATGGGCTATAAGCAGTCGCCCGTCCCTAATTTAGGGTCGCTGGTTCCAGGGAAGGGAGAGAGCCAGTGCCGTGAGACAAACACAACATCCATGCCTCACCGGGATTCAAACCCGGACCCCGTTCGGACGAATGATCAGAGGCCATCGCTTAGACCACTGCGCCACCGGGGCGGCGTACAGAAGTTTGCCCATTTTTTTTTTTTTTTTTTTTTAATTGGAGGTTTAACGACCACCGTGAGCAACTCAATGGGCTATAAGCAGTCGCCCGTCCCTAATTTAGGGTCGCTAGTTCCAGGGAAGGGAGAGAGCCAGTGCCGTGAGAGAAACACAACATCCATGCCTCACCGGGATTCAAACCCGGACCCCGTTCGGACGAATGATCAGAGGCCATCGCTTAGACCACTGCGCCACCGGGGCGGCGTACAGAAGTTTGCCCATTTTTTTTTTTTTTTTTTTTTTTTAATTGGAGGTTTAACGACCACCGTGAGCAACTCAATGGGCTATAAGCAGTCGCCCGTCCCTAATTTAGGGTCACTGGTTCTAGGGAAGGGAGAGAGCCAGTGCCGTAAGACAAACACAACATCCATGCCTCACCGGGATTCAAACCCGGACCCCGTTCGGACGAATGATCAGAGGCCATCGCTTAGACCACTGCGCCACCGGGGCGGCGTACAGAAGTTTGCCCATTTTTTTTTTTTTTTTTTTAATTGGAGGTTTAACGACCACCGTGAGCAACTCAATGGGCTATAAGCAGTCGCCCGTCCCTAATTTAGGGTCGCTGGTTCCAGGGAAGGGAGAGAGCCAGTGCCGTGAGACAAACACAACATCCATGCCTCACCGGGATTCAAACCCGGACACCGTTCGGACGAATGATCAGAGGCCATCGCTTAGACCACTGCGCCACCGGGGCGGCGTACAGAAGTTTGCCCATTTTTTTTTTTTTTTTTTTTTTTAATTGGAGGTTTAACGACCACCGTGAGCAACTCAATGGGCTATAAGCAGTCGCCCGTCCCTAATTTAGGGTCGCTGGTTCCAGGGAAGGGAGAGAGCCAGTGCCGTGAAACAAACACAACATCCATGCCTCACCGGGATTCAAACCCGGACCCCGTTCGGACGAATGATCAGAGGCCATCGCTTAGACCACTGCGCCACCGGGGCGGCGTACAGAAGTTTGCCCATTTTTTTTTTTTTTAATTGGAGGTTTAACGACCACCGTGAGCAACTCAATGGGCTATAAGCAGTCGCCCGTCCCTAATTTATTGTCACTGGTTCCAGGGAATGGAGAGAGCCAGTGCCGTAAGAGACACACAACATCCATGCCACACCGGGATTCAAACCCGGACCCCGTTCGGACGAATGATTAGAGGCCATCGCTTAGACCACTGCGCCACCGGGGCGGCGTACAGAAGTTTGCCCATTTTTTTTTTTTTTTTTTTTTTTGGAGGTTTAACGACCACCGTGAGCAACTCAATGGGCTATAAGCAGTCGCCCGTCCCTAATTTAGGGTCACTGGTTCCAGGGAAGGGAGAGAGCCAGTGCCGTAAGAGACACACAACATCCATGCCTCACCGGGATTCAAACCCGGACCCCGTTCGGACGAATGATCAGAGGCCATCGCTTAGACCACTGCGCCACCGGGGCGGCGTTCAGAAGTTTGCCCATTTCTTTTTTTTTTTTTTTTTTTGGAGGTTTAACGACCACCGTGAGCAACTCAATGGGCTATAAGCAGTCGCCCGTCCCTAATTTAGGGTCACTGGTTCCAGGGAAGGGAGAGAGCCAGTGCCGTAAGAGACACACAACATCCATGCCTCACCGGGATTCAAACCCGGACCCCGTTCGGACGAATGATCAGAGGCCATCGCTTAGACCACTGCGCCACCGGGGCGGCGTACAGAAGTTTGCCCATTCTTTTTTTTTTTTTTTTTTTAATTGGAGGTTTAACGACCACCGTGAGCAACTCAATGGGCTATAAGCAGTCGCCCGTCCCTAATTTAGGGTCACTGGTTCCAGGGAAGGGAGAGAGCCAGTGCCGTAAGACAAACACAACATCCATGCCTCACCGGGATTCGAACCCGGAACCCGTTCGGACGAATGATCAGAGGCCATCGCTTAGACCACTGCGCCACCGGGGCGGCGTACAGAAGTTTGCCCATTTTTTTTTTTTTTTTTTAATTGGAGGTTTAACGACCACCGTGAGCAACTCAATGGGCTATAAGCAGTCGCCCGTCCCTAATTTAGGGTCACTGGTTCCAGGGAAGGGAGAGAGCCAGTGCCGTAAGACAAACACAACATCCATGC
Organism: Macrothele yani; assembly: GCA_039090855.1. Lineage (NCBI taxonomy): Eukaryota > Metazoa > Arthropoda > Arachnida > Araneae > Macrothelidae > Macrothele > Macrothele yani. Next base: position 41,650,281 of record CM077009.1, on the reverse strand, counting down.
CTCACCGGGATTCGAACCCGGACCCCGTTCGGACGAATGATCAGAGGCCATCGCTTAGACCACTGCGCCACCGGGGCGGCCTAGTGATTTTGCTTCCTATACTTCCAATGGGCAAACTTCTGTGCACGTTTTGTTCACAATTAATGCGTTCACAAGGATGAAAATTTGATCATCGATTAAAACAACTTCATATTATAACTTGGTATACTTAATATTTTCTAAAACATAACCACAATTAAGCAATTCAACATTTGTTTGTCTACTGACGTCATCAAAGTACAGGCCGCGCCATCTTTTTTCTGGTCTCAACACCACCAAAGGAAAAATTATTGATTTTTAATAAAATTATAGTTATGTTTTAGAAAATATTAGGTATTCCCAGTTATAATATGAAGTCATTTTAATCGATGTTCAAATTTTCATCCTTGGGAACGCATTAATTGTGTACAGAAGTTGTTTTTTTTTTTTTTATTGGAGGTTTAACGACCACCGTGAGCAACTCAATGGGCGATAAGCAGTCGCCCGTCCCTAATTTAGAGTCACTGGTTCCAGGGAAGGGAGAGAGCCAGTGCCGTGAGACAAACACAACATTCATGCCTCACCGGGATTCAAACCCGGACCCCGTTCGGACGAATGATCAGAGGCCATCGCTTAGACCACTGCGCCACCGGGGCGGCGTACAGAAGTTTGCCCATTTTTTTTTTTTTTTTTTAATTGGAGGTTTAACGACCACCGTGAGCAACTCAATGGGCGATAAGCAGTCGCCCGTCCCTAATTTAGAGTCACTGGTTCCAGGGAAGGGAGAGAGCCAGTGCCGTGAGACAAACACAACATTCATGCCTCACCGGGATTCAAACCCGGACCCCGTTCGGACGAATGATCAGAGGCCATCGCTTAGACCACTGCGCCACCGGGGCGGCGTACAGAAGTTTGTGCATTTTTTTTTTATTTTTTTTTTTTAATTGGAGGTTTAACGACCACCGTGAGCAACTCAATGGGCTATAAGCAGTCGCCCGTCCCTAATTTAGGGTCACTGGTTCTAGGGAAGGGAGAGAGCCAGTGCCGTAAGACAAACACAACATTCATGCCTCACCGGGATTCAAACCCGGACCCCGTTCGGACGAATGATCAGAGGCCATCGCTTAGACCACTGCGCCACCGGGGCGGCGTACAGAAGTTTGCCCATTTTTTTTTTTTTTTTAATTGGAGGTTTAACGACCACCGTGAGCAACTCAATGGGCTATAAGCAGTCGCCCGTCCCTAATTTAGGGTAACTGGTTCTAGGGAAGGGAGAGAGCCAGTGCCGTAAGACAAACACAACATTCATGCCTCACCGGGATTCCAACCCGGACCCCGTTCGGACGAATGATCAGAGGCCATCGCTTAGACCACTGCGCCACCGGGGCGGCGTATAGAAGTTTGCATTTTTTTTTTTTTTTTTTTAATTGGAGGTTTAACGACCACCGTGAGCAACTCAATGGGCTATAAGCAGTCGCCCGTCCCTAATTTAGGGTCACTGGTTCTAGGGAAGGGAGAGAGCCAGTGCCGTAAGAGACACACAAAATCCATGCCTCACCGGGATTCAAACCCGGACCCCGTTCGGACGAATGATCAGAGGCCATCGCTTAGACCACTGCGCCACCGGGGCGGCGTACAGAAGTTTGCCCATTTTTTTTTTTTTTTTTTTTTTAATTGGAGGTTTAACGACCACCGTGAGCAACTCAATGGGCTATAAGCAGTCGCCCGTCCCTAATTTAGGGTCACTGGTTCTAGGGAAGGGAGAGAGCCAGTGCCGTAAGACAAACACAACATTCATGCCTCACCGGGATTCAAACCCGGACCCCGTTCGGACGAATGATCAGAGGCCATCGCTTAGACCACTGCGCCACCGGGGCGGCGTACAGAAGTTTGCCCATTTTTTTTTTTTTTTAATTGGAGGTTTAACGACCACCGTGAGCAACTCAATGGGCTATAAGCAGTCGCCCGTCCCTAATTTAGGGTCGCTGGTTCCAGGGAAGGGAGAGAGCCAGTGCCTTGACACAAACACAACATCCATGCCTCACCGGGATTCAAACCCGGACCCCGTTCAAACGAATGATCAGAGGCCATCGCTTAGACCACTGCGCCACCGGGGCGGCGTACAGAAGTTTGCCCATTTTTTTTTTTTTTTTTTTTTTAATTGGAGGTTTAACGACCACCGTGAGCAACTCAATGGGCTATAAGCAGTCGCCCGTCCCTAATTTAGGGTCACTGGTTCTAGGGAAGGGAGAGAGCCAGTGCCGTAAGACAAACACAACATCCATGCCTCACCGGGATTCAAACCCGGACCCCGTTCGGACGAATGATCAGAGGCCATCGCTTAGACCACTGCGCCACCGGGGCGGCGTACAGAAGTTTGCCCATTTTTTTTTTTTAATTGGAGGTTTAACGACCACCGTGAGCAACTCAATGGGCTATAAGCAGTCGCCCGTCCCTAATTTAGGGTCGCTGGTTCCAGGGAAGGGAGAGAGCCAGTGCCTTGAGACAAACACAACATCCATGCCTCACCGGGATTCAAACCCGGACCCCGTTCGAACGAATGATCAGAGGCCATCGCTTAGACCACTGCGCCACCGGGGCGGCGTACAGAAGTTTGCCCATTTTTTTTTTTTTTTTTTAATTGGAGGTTTAACGACCACCGTGAGCAACTCAATGGGCTATAAGCAGTCGCCCGTCCCTAATTTAGGGTCGCTGGTTCCAGGGAAGGGAGAGAGCCAGTGCCGTGAGACAAACACAACATCCATGCCTCACCGGGATTCAAACCCGGACCCCGTTCGGACGAATGATCAGAGGCCATCGCTTAGACCACTGCGCCACCGGGGCGGCGTACAGAAGTTTGCCCATTTTTTTTTTTTTTTTTTTTTAATTGGAGGTTTAACGACCACCGTGAGCAACTCAATGGGCTATAAGCAGTCGCCCGTCCCTAATTTAGGGTCGCTGGTTCCAGGGAAGGGAGAGAGCCAGTGCCGTGAGACAAACACAACATCCATGCCTCACCGGGATTCAAACCCGGACCCCGTTCGGACGAATGATCAGAGGCCATCGCTTAGACCACTGCGCCACCGGGGCGGCGTACAGAAGTTTGCCCATTTTTTTTTTTTTTTTTTTTAATTGGAGGTTTAACGACCACCGTGAGCAACTCAATGGGCTATAAGCAGTCGCCCGTCCCTAATTTATTGTCACTGGTTCCAGGGAAGGGAGAGAGCCAGTGCCGTAAGAGACACACAACATCCATGCCTCACCGGGATTCAAACCCGGACCCCGTTCGGACGAATGATCAGAGGCCATCGCTTAGACCACTGCGCCACCGGGGCGGCGTACAGAAGTTTGCCCATTTTTTTTTTTTTTTTTTTTTTTTGGAGGTTTAACGACCACCGTGAGCAACTCAATGGGCTATAAGCAGTCGCCCGTCCCTAATTTAGGGTCACTGGTTCCAGGGAAGGGAGAGAGCCAGTGCCGTAAGACAAACACAACATCCATGCCTCACCGGGATTCGAACCCGGACCCCGTTCGGACGAATGATCAGAGGCCATCGCTTACAGCACTGCGCCACCGGGGCGGCGTACAGAAGTTTGCCCATTTTTTTTTTTTTTTAATTGGAGGTTTAACGACCACCGTGAGCAACTCAATGAGCTATAAGCAGTCGCCCGTCCCTAATTTAGGGTCACTGGTTCCAGGGAAGGGAGAGAGCCAGTGCCGTAAGACAAACACAACATCCATGCCTGACCGGGATTCGAACCCGTACCCCGTTCGGACGAATGATCAGAGGCCATCGCTTAGACCACTGCGCCACCGGGGCGGCGTACAGAAGTTTGCTTCCTATACTTCCAATGGGCAAACTTCTGTGCACGTTTTGTTCACAATTAATGCGTTCCCAAGGATGAAAATTTGAACATCGATTAAAATAACTTCATATTATAACTTGGTATACTTAATATTTTCTAAAACATAACCACAATTAAGCAATTCAACATTTGTTTGTCTACTGACGTCATCAAAGTACAGGCCGCGCCATCTTTTTTTCTGGTCTCAACACCACCAAAGGAAAAATTATTGATTTTTAATAAAATTATAGTTATGTTTTAGAAAATATTAGGTATTCCCAGTTATAATATGAAGTTATTTTAATCGATGTTCAAATTTTCATCCTTGGGAACGACGTGAGTGCTTATTGTACAGAAGTTTTTTTTTTTTTTTTTAATTGGAGGTTTAACGACCACCGTGAGCAACTCAATGGGCTATAAGCAGTCGCCCGTCCCTAATTTAGGGTCACTGGTTCCAGGGAAGGGAGAGAGCCAGTGCCGTAAGACAAACACAACATCCATGCCTCACCGGGATTCAAACCCGGACCCCGTTCGGACGAATGATCAGAGGCCATCGCTTAGACCACTGCGCCACCGGGGCGGCGTACAGAAGTTTGCCCATTTTTTTTTTTTTTTTTTTTTTAATTGGAGGTTTAACGACCACCGTGAGCAACTCAATGGGCTATAAGCAGTCGCCCGTCCCTAATTTAGGGTCACTGGTTCCAGGGAAGGGAGAGAGCCAGTGCCGTAAGAGACACACAACATCCATGCCTCACCGGGATTCAAACCCGGACCCCGTTCGGACGAATGATCAGAGGCCATCGCTTAGACCACTGCGCCACCGGGGCGGCGTACAGAAGTTTGCCCATTTTTTTTTTTTTTTTTTTTTAATTGGAGGTTTAACGACCACCGTGAGCAACTCAATGGGCTATAAGCAGTCGCCCGTCCCTAATTTAGGGTCACTGGTTCCAGGGAAGGGAGAGAGCCAGTGCCGTAAGAGACACACAACATCCATGCCTCACCGGGATTCAAACCCGGACCCCGTTCGGACGAATGATCAGAGGCCATCGCTTAGACCACTGCGCCACCGGGGCGGCGTACAGAAGTTTGCCCATTTTTTTTTTTTTTTTTTTTTTAATTGGAGGTTTAACGACCACCGTGAGCAACTCAATGGGCTATAAGCAGTCGCCCGTCCCTAATTTAGGGTCACTGGTTCCAGGGAAGGGAGAGAGCCAGTGCCGTAAGAGACACACAACATCCATGCCTCACCGGGATTCAAACCCGGACCCCGTTCGGACGAATGATCAGAGGCCATCGCTTAGACCACTGCGCCACCGGGGCGGCGTACAGAAGTTTGCCCATTTTTTTTTTTTTTTTTTTTTTTTAATTGGAGGTTTAACGACCACCGTGAGCAACTCAATGGGCTATAAGCAGTCGCCCGTCCCTAATTTAGGGTCACTGGTTCCAGGGAAGGGAGAGAGCCAGTGCCGTAAGACAAACACAACATCCATGCCTCACCGTGATTCGAACCCGGACCCCGTTCGAACGAATGATCAGAGGCCATCGCTTAGACCACTGCGCCACCGGGGCGGCGTACAGAAGTTTGCCCATTTTTTTTTTTTTTTAATAGGAGGTTTTACACGTCCACTGTGAGCAACTCAATGGGCTATATCACCCGTCCCTAATTTATAAGGCCACTGGTTTCAGGGAAGGGAGGAGCCAGTGCCGTAAGACAAACACAACATCCATGGCCCACCGGGATTCGAACCCGAACCCCGTTCGGATGAATGGTCAGAAGCAATCGCTTAGACCACTGCGCCACCGGGGCTGCAAGGGCGAGTTGAACGACCACCATGAGCAACTGCGAGAGCTAGAAACAGTATCCAGTTCCTAATTTCGGCCACTGGTTCCAGGGAAGGGAGAGATCCAACACCATGAAGCAAGCACATCACCCATGCTTTATCTGGTTTCGAACTCGTGTGAATGATTAGAATCCAGCTGGCCCGATGGAGCAGTGGTCTAAGTCCTGACATGTGACCGTTTTCCCGAATGGTTTCGGGTTCGAGTCCAGATGAGGCCTGGGTGGTGCATGTATGTGTGTGTGTGTCATATGGCAATACCTCTCTCCTTATCCTTTAACCAGTGGCTGTAATAAGAGGCGGGCGAACGTTTATAGTCCACTGAATTGCTCACGGAGGGTAAACTCATATCCCTTGGCCAAAATTAAACACTTCTTTGAAGCTATGCGTCTTTTCCGGCAGTAGCTAATCGCCCGATTTGTTGCCAAAGATGTGTAAATCCCAAGTAAAAAATTTCGATGTAACGGAAATGGGTAACGGAAGTAGTCAGAACCATTGCTGAAGCCTAATTTTTGAAAGCTGTATCATGATGTGATGCAACACTAGTTAATCCCATTGTTACTCAATAATACTAGGGTTGTAGTGAAAGTAATGCAAAAGTGGGCATAACGTTTTTATTAACTGCCGGAGGTCATTCAAATTGCACATGTTGGTAGAGTAACTCTTCCTCAATAGTAACCCATCTTTTTCATTGCAGGTAAATAATGGATTCCAAGCAGAAGCAACGTGCCGTCATTGAGTTCTTGACGAAGGAAGGGTGCAGGCTGTCCTACATCCACAGAAGGCTACAGAATGTTTACAGAGATGACATCATTAACAAGAGCAATGGGCACAGATGGATGAAGAAGGTTAAAGAAGGGGTAAACAAGCATTGAAGACAAACCACGCAGTAGGAGACCATCATCTGCGACCACTGACACGAATCATCAGCGAGTGGATGAATTGATTCGCGCGGAGAGACGAGTCTCAATCCGTGAGTTTGTTGCACAACTGGACCGTGGTCACAATGCCATATATAAGATGGTGGTTGGTTGGGGTTTTTTGGGGGGGCGCATATAAGATGGCGGAAGACTCTGGGTATCGGAAAGTGTGTGCAAAATCGCTCTGTAGTTGACATCCGATTTTAAGGAGAGAAGGGTGAAAGTCTGCTCTGATCTGCTGGAAGCGTTTGAAGCCAATGAAGACACAACTTTTTTTTTCGATCTGGTGACTGGGGAGGAAACGTGGACGTATCTTTACGATCCGAAAACGAATAATCAACTCATGGAATGGCGTCACACCGCTTCACCAAGGCCTAAGAAAGTTCAAAAGCCAGCGATCTGCACAGAAAGTCATGGTGACTGTTTTTTGGGAGGACAGGGCTGCGTCATTCTCCTTGGTTTTCTGGAATGTGGCCTTACCGTGACCAGCGAGAGGTATATTGAGACACTCAAGAAGGTTAGAGAAGCCATAAAGAGGAAGAGACCGAACAAGAAACTGAAAAGGATTCACATTCACCATGACAATGCGACATCACACACATCTTTGGCAACAAATCGGGTGATTAGCAAATTAGACTGGTCGGTGATCCCCCATCAACCGTACAGCACAGATCTGGCACCCTCCGACTTCCACCTATTCGTTCCAATAAAGGGCAGTCTCCAGGGACAACGATTTGATGACACAGACGAGGTGAAAGTGGCTGTGAAGAAGTGGGTACAACAGCCCACATCTGAATTTTTTCAAAGAGGATTCGGGAGTTGGGTTCAACGGTGGCGCAAATACATCGCTTGAGATGGAGACTATGTTGAGTAATACCTTTGTATAGAGAAAAAGTTACTCTACCATCACGTGCAATTTGAGCGTTTGAAGCCAATGAAGACATTGGCTTCAAATGCTCAAATTGCACAAAATTAAATGCCTCCGTCAGTTAAAAAGAAAGTTATGCCCACTTTTGTGTTACTTGCGGTACAACCCTCGTATTAACAAAAAAAAAAGTGAAGCCAAGAAAAAGGTTTTTACGCTTTTTAAAATGCCATTCTATCTTCCTATTATTAGAACGTTTCAAACAGTGCTAGTGTAATCACTTTGTCTGTCCGTGCACATCGAACTTTTTGTTTTTAGAAAATAATTTAAAAACAAAAAGTTATGTTTATAATATTTCAAAAATTATTTTCGCGATAAATAGGAAGCCAAAGGATATTAAATTTGGCACTTTAAATACCCCATGAATTTACCTCTAAGGCCTATCAAAGTCGAAAATTTAAAAAAAATTAAAGTTATATTATGAAGGAACAATTCAACTTAGAGGAAAAATTATTTTTGGGCCTCTCAGATTTGACTTAACTGTTCCTTCTGAAATATTAAAATTTTCCAATTAGTTCATTAATTTCCTGTTAGAGGCGCTAAGTCGAAAGAATTTAGTTTTCGCATATTTTCCAAAATTATTTTTGCGAATGATAGGACATAAATATTTATTAAATTTTGCCCATTTTAAATTTCACTACTAGTTCATAAATTTCTCGCTAGGAGTTCTCAAAGAGGAAATTTATTAAATTTTAGTTTACGCTGCCATTTCAATTACAGCAAAAGTTCGTTTTGAGTTTGAAACGTTAGGTAAAACTGATTACTTTAGCACTTTTTCAATTGCAAGTTACTTACCAAAATTTAACACTATAGACACTGAAAATGAAATTTCCTTAAATTTATAAGTGTAATGCGTATAAAATGCCATGAAATTGGAATGCTTTTCAATTGCAAAACGCGCTGTTTCCATTGCTTCAGCTTTGGAAAATCATCTTGTTTGTACGTTATGAGCGAATTAGTAAGCAACGAGCATGGTATCAAGCAAAAATAAAATACTTGAAGACATTGGCAATCGGAAAAGTTCTCCACATTAGAAAATTCGGGTAAAATGCAATTTTTGCGCAGTACTTCACTGGAAAAGGGTGGATGACTTTCCGCGAATGAGTTTTTCTGTGGCGAACAATTCCCTGAATCGAAGAGATTGAGCCGTCCATAGCATAAACGAAGGCCATGGACCAAGAAACTTAGACAGTAAGAATTGCATTAATCAGTGCAGGAAAGGAAAAATGTGTTTGTTGAAAGCATTTTTTTTTTTTCATCGGAAAATTGAGAAGGTCTGCTGTTGCTTAGTTGGTTCCAAACTTCTTATGTGACGCTCTATTCATGCCATAGGTCCTCTATGGGATTAAGATGAGGGCTCTATGCTAGCCAATCCACAAACGATACGGAATTATCGTCAAACCACGCCGTAACAGTCCTTACTTTATAGCTCGGTGCATTGTCCCGCTGGTACCAACATGGCTCCTTTCCATAGTATTGCCACAGAGTTGGTAGGGCATAATTGTCCAGAATATCGAAGTAGGCGTACTGGTTAACAGGTTTGTCCACGATAACCAGTAGGCCGGGATCATACCACGAAAAACACCCCTGTACGAGTACACTGCCAGCTCCAAACTTGACCGTAAGAACAGTACACAGTGGTAAATAGCGTTCCCCCGGCTGCCGCCATAATCACACACGGCCATCAGACTGATGGATCGTGTATCTGGATTCATCAGTCCATAGGACCCGTTTCCATTGGTCTATGGTCTACGATAAATGTTCTTAACACCATGCTAAACGACGAGTAGCATTCCGAATGGAGATGAAAGGCTTATGAGTAGCCGCACGACCACGGTAACCCATGGAATGAAGTTATCTGCGAATGGTACGTGTACATACTGAGCTGTACACTGACGTCTTGTGCAGTACTCCGTCGATTAGCTGCAACGATTCTCCTGTGGCTTCGACTATCACTGATTTTCTTTGGTCTGCTGGTACGTTTTGCTTCTTCATGCACGCCATGTGTCTTCCACTTATTCAGTACATCCAAAAAAGTTGACTTGGGTATGTTTAAACGCCTCTCGGTTTCTCTTATGGACAACCCACTAATATAACACCCAACAATCTTTCCTTCTTCAAAGTCAGTTCTCTTTCGCCGCGACATTTTCACTCAACGTCGCAGTGCGATATGATCGCGGTCAGCTGCAGGCTTGTTTTTATACCGTTTACAGCTGTACCGCGCATCTTAACAACGCAGCGGATCTGTTCATTTGCTTTTGGAGGGGTGACCGGTGACTTTTGTCAATACAGTGCATGTTACTAATATCAGAAAGTGAAACATCAATTGACAATACAAAGTAGTCGCTTTAAGGATTGATGTGTTTCGGTCCATGAAGAGCAAAACAAAACTGGCAATTCATTTATACGTTTCGGGGCCCCTCAAGCTCTGGAGCCCTAGGCGCGCGCCTAGGGCCCCACTTAAAACTTTTTTGTTTAGCACTGTTTCACATCGCCTAAAGGTATGCACTTCTTCGTAAGGAATTAACCACTTGGAATTTTTTTTTACAGCAGTTTAGCAACCCATAATCACTTACCAAATGACGAACTTTGTTACATCCATTTTTTTAGAAGGGGAGGGAAGATGTTTTTTTATATTCATACATGAGACCGACCGATGACAAAAAAAGCTGAACTTTTTAACTGGGTGGAAAATTGGGACACGCGAACGCGCACTGAGCAAATTCAAATACAGCATATATACAATATTTAAGAGTATGCTAGCCATATGGAATTATTTTCTGTAAATTATGTAAGTAAATATTAAAGTGAAGCACATTATTATATCCACAATAGAAAAGTAGGGATTTAAGAACAAAATAAAATGAAATATTTAAAAAAATCAGATTTAAAACTTACATGTGAATCTTTACTAGCTAAATCCTGAGGTGAAAAGTATTTGTCTAGGAAAGTTTGTGAATTTAGTCAAGCAATTAGAAACTTGTAAGAATTAGAAACATATATTCACAGCTTAGTTTTTAGTCATTGAAGAAGTCAATAAAGTATTTCTCAATGTAACCTTATAAAATGGCTTGCAAAATTTTTTGCTTGCATTGTGAATATGGTGACATGAATCTCCATCAAGGTCAAGCAAGTGGGGAGATTTTCTCTGCCGAATTCTTGTTTTTCACCCTGTTTTTGAACCTCCCATGACACATTCTTTCCACTTATATTTCAAACAAGCAAAACAAATTCCTTCTTAAAATGAAAGATTAAAATAAAAAGCAATAAAAAACGGAAAGCTGCGTCACGAACTTTTTAGAGGCTTCGGCCCGACGTAATAACGGCCCGAAGCCGTGCCCCCCCCCCCCACACTTAGCTTTCAAACATGCAAAACACATTCTTCCTTAGAAAAAAAAAAGAAAGGAAAGATACAGAGTTGCATCACGAACTTTGTTCAGCGGCTTCGGGTCGACGTTATCCTAGCCGGGCGCCGTGCTTTCTTTCCACTAAGTTTTCAAACAAGCAGAAAACATTCCTCCTCCTTAGAAAAAAAAACAAAAAGGTTCGTCACGAACATGGTTCAGAGGCATCGGGCAGACGCAATTCCGGGTAACAGCGAAAGCACGTCCGAACCAACATAATTCCGCATCACGGCAAAAGAAGCACGTCCGAACCAACGTAATTCCGGATCACGGCAAAAGAAGCCCGCCTGGCCTACATAATTCCGGCGTGGCGCCATTCTTCCTTTCCACTTAGCTTTCAAACAAGCAAAACAAATTCTTTCTCTTCGGGGGAGGGGGGGGGAGGGGTTTGAACGAATTTAAGAAAAGAAAGCTGCGTCACGAACTTTATTCAGATGCTTCAGGTCGACGTAATCCCGGGCCACGGCGAAAGAAGCACGACGGGCATTTTTTTTGTTCACACTTTGAAACAAGCAAAACAAATTCCACCACCTGAGAAAAAAAAAAAAAAAGACAAAGGGCTGTGTTACGAACTTTGTTCAGAGGCTTTTACGTCGATTATTTACAAAATCAGTAAAACTTTCTTAATAACAGCGAAAATCTGAATATCCATAATTTTTTTGTAGTCACCCGTAATCCCGGGGAAATCCGTAATAATTACGGAGATTCCGTATTTTTTGGCATACTCCGTAGGAAGAGGATTCACGAGTGCTTCGATTCTCGAACGATCTCAGAAAAGCGGGAACGCATTCGGGTACATTTGCAAATTACAAGAGAGTTTCTGGCGATGACGTCACGGATAGAATTAAGCAGATAGTTTGGCCCTGATAGAATGCAGAGTGGCGATTTCCCGCAAGACACGGAAAGGGCTACGGTAGTTTCCCTAACGCACGAAGTAGGCGGAGCTTCCACCCTTTGAGCTGCGATGCTCAAGTGACTGACATCCCATCCATTGTTGACAGCAGTAAACGAATTGAGCTGCTGACTCCACCATCCAACATTTCTTCTTGCCCCCGCGTCTGCTCCAAAAACAACGCTTTAAGCTAGAAAGCGCTTAGTTCTTTTACTCCACAAAAAAGCGGAATCGCGGAATTCCGCTTTTTTTTCTATAGAACGACGACCCCCCCCGCCCCCCCTAAAAAATCCTGAAAAATTTCTCTTCATTTTTGCAATGACCTCGAGAATGACCAAACTGATGCCGAAAAAAGCGGAATTCCGCGAATTCGTGGAAGAATCTCATGTATGTATATTTTACGCTTATCCGAAAAGAGAAACAGAAAGATTTATTTCTTCCCTGACCTTACGTTATAACAAGCCCGGTGCCCATGTGTGGCAGAAAACCGTTGGTGCAGTTGTTCCTACTGAATTGCTTCGATAAGTAATTTCTTTTGACTCATCCATCGCTGTATCATCATCATCATCATCATTGTCAACCATTATCAATCCACTGCTGGACGAAGGTCTCCCCAAGTTTCCTCCACAACGGTCTGTCTTGTGCCAGTCTCCTCCATGTCACCCCTGCATACTTTCGAATTTCATCCACCCATCTCCCATGTGGTCTTCTTCTGGGTCTTTTCCTGTCCCTTGGAATCCAATCTAAAATTTCGGCTGTCCATCGATGGTCTGTTCTTCTGGCAGTATGTCCAGCCCATTGCCATTTCAGGGATTTAACTCTGATCATGATGTCTTCCACTCTCGTCATTTTTCGGATCCACGAGTTCCTCTTCTTATCTCTCCTGGTTATACCAAGCATGCACCTCTCCATGCTTCTTTGAGTTGTCTGCAGCCTTTGTATGTCTCTTTTAGTTAAGGTCCACGTCTCTGCACCATACGTAAGCACTGGAAGGATGCATTGATCAAACACTTTTCTTTTAAGACATAATGGCATATTGCTCTTGAAAATTATGCTGTTTCTTCCAAAAGCTCTCCAGGCAAGTTTTGTACGCCGATTAATTTCTTCATCAATGTGACCCTCACTTGATATCTGCTGTCCAAGATAAACGTACGTGTCTGTTATCTCCAGCTTTTCTCCATCAATCGATAAATCTTCATTTCTTGTAAAAGCATTGAACATCACTTTTGTCTTCTGAAAGTTCATTTTTAATCCCACTTCTTTACTCTTGTCAGCAAGTTCCTGGATCATACTCTGCAGCTCTGATGGGGTAGTTGCAAAAATGACTACGTCATCAGCAAAACGAAGGTGGGTTAGATAATCTCCATTAATCTTTATCCCCTTGTTTTCCCAGCTCAGCGACTGAAAAACACCCTCCAATGTGGCATTAAAGAGCTTCGGAGATATGGTGTCACCTTGTCTCACTCCTTTCCAATTTTTACGTGTGTTGTATATTCAAACAGCCTAATCTTTGCACTTGCATTTTCATAGATGTTATTAATAATATTAATGTATGCATCTTCAATACCGCAGGTTTTCAGAGCCATTGTAACTGCTGATGGTTTCACCGAATCAAAGGCTTTTTCATAATCGATAAAAGCCATGCACAATGGAAGTTCATATTCCCTCGCTCTTTCAATTAGTTCTCTCAGCACGTGGATATGATCTATTGTGCTGTAGCCACTCCTGACCCCAGCTTGTTCTCTCGGTTGAGCCATGTCCAGTGTTACCTTCAAGCGGTGTGAAAGAACTTTAGTGAAGATTTTATAAACTACTGATAGGAGGCTGATAGGTCTGTAGTTTCCGAGATCCTCAATGTCACCTTTCTTATGTAGCAGGATCATTGTAGCGGTGTTCCAATCCTCAGGAATCTTTCCTTCATTAAGGCATCGAGTGAAAATTTGGGCAAGTACTGTTTCGATTTCTCCACTTGCTTCTTGTATGATGTCTACAGTAATTCCATCTTCTCCTGGAGCTTTTCCCCGCTTCATGTTCTTGATTGCATGTGCAACTTCTGCTGGAAGGACTGGAGGAACTCTGGTACTGGTATCTTTCATGATGTCTGGAGTGCATATATCATCCCTTTCATATAATTTGGAGTAGAAATCTTTCACTCTTGTCAAAATTTCGCCTCTATTTCTTGTTACAGAACCATCTTCTTTTCTCAGTGCCATAATCTGTTTTCTTCCCTTACTGAGATGTCCCTTTGCTATCTTTAGGCTTTGGTTGTTTTCAATTGCTTTCCTCACTAGTTCACAGTTGAATTTCCTTACGTCTTCAGTGATACTTTTTCTTACTGTCTTGCATAGCTCTATATATTCCACTTTGGAAGTCACATCTTCATTAGTTGTCCTCATCTCTCTTCTTTTTTGCATCAACATTTTGGTTTTTCCTGATAATTTGTTCATATGCAACTTGTTCTTAGACCCAGCTAATTTTGTTGCTGTTTCCATAAGAGCTTTGGTTACTTTGCTGTTAACTTCAGAGATGTCCACTTCTTCCGATGTTAGGCCTTCTAAAGCAGAGAACCTGTTCTTCAGTTCCATCTTGAAGGTATTATGGTGTTTTTTAAGGTTGGTTATGTCAATACATTTTGTTTGTCTTATGAGCTTGCCACGTTCAAGTTTAGTGTTGAGGTGCATCTTACATCTCACCAATCTATGGTCACTACCTGTGTTGAACTTGTTTAGCACACTGCAGTCTTCTATGACGAATTTTTTGTTACACATAATAAAATCAATTTCACTTGTCGTCCCATTTGGATGTCTCCATGTCCATTTCCTGTGTGGCTTTTTCTTGAAGAAGGAGTTCAAGATGAAAAACCCTTCTGCCTCTGCAAACTCAACGAGAGTATTTCCACGCTGGTTTCTGTTGCCGTGACCGAATTTACCTACTGAAGTTTCATTCTGTTGCCGTTGCCCTATTTTTGCATTGAAATCTCCCATAATTATTTTCAAGTGCTGCTTACCTTTATTATTTAGATGACAAATTTCCTCATAAAATTCTTCAATTTCTTCTTCAGGATGACTTGTGGTGGGTGCATAAGTTTGAATAATCTGAGCCTGGTATCTTTTCGAGAGTTGGATAACAAGACACAGCAACCAGAAATATCTGAATTTACTGTTCTTCACGTAATATTAATCACATCAGAAAACTTGAAAATTTCATCTCCATGGAAGGGGAATTGAACCAGCATCTCCCGATTACCGTTCGAGTATGCTAACCGTTACACCACTCAGGACGATAAAGTCAGAAGTATCTGCGTGTTAAGAGTATCCGACCGCATTCCTAATCGAAGCAAACTGTGCTGCCATCTAGTGTTGTTAAGCATATAAACAGTCGTCCAAGTAAATAGTGCGGTAGAAATATTCTTCTCATAATACATCGAAAATACGGCATGATAATTAATACAGCAATCAGACATCTCTGAATTTACTGTTGAGTGTATTTTTACAGTTCTTCACGTAATATCAGTCACATCAGAAAACTTGAAAATTCCATCGCCCCGGCGCGGGAAGAACAGTAAATAGAAAAGAAAATTTCATAGCCCCTCTCCAGGGAGATGAAAATTTCAAGTTTACTGATGTGATTGATATTACGTGAAGAACTGTAAAAATACAGTCAATTCACAGATGTCTGATTGCTGTATTAATTATCATGACGTACTTTTCACGTATTATGAGAAGAATATTTCTTCCTCCCTATATAGCTGTATTATTAAATTTTTTTAAATATGATGTACACGAATAAATTAGGTAAAGCATTTATGCTTTTATTGAAATACAAAAGAAATGTTTATAAACCACAGAAAATAAAAGTTCAGAAAATTTTCAAGAACGTCCACTCTCCAGGTGGGGCTTGCTTACTTTGCAGGGGGCTGAGCCCCTCTACCTCCATGCTAGCTACGGTCCTGCTTAGGAATGATTCGATAATTCAAGCTGGAATCTTTAGTATTAAATTAAAGCGCCCAAACTGAATGGCTCAAATTTATTTTGAAAGATTCTACCTAGACTTGATATTTAAAAAGCACGGAGCTCGTTTCCTGGCAAAGCAAACATCCTGGGTACTGGCCCCCCCGGTAATAAATAGGGGCGTCTTCCTCCCCCTTTCTACCTCGCTTCCGTGTCACTTCCCTATCGGGCACTCTAGCCCAAATCTCCTAGTTTCCTATTTCTAAGGGTTGTTTAAGACCTGGGGTCAGACACTCCCTTCCTAAAATTCTCTACGTATGATCTGATGATCCCCGAAAAGCAGATTGTTGAACGCCAGGAAAATAGTGCAGACATTTCAGCCGTTACTTTATTTTTAAATACACCATAGTTGAATAATTATGAAACGCATATAGCGTATGAAATCCGTTTATTTTCGTGGTGTAGTCAGCACAAATATTCGCCAAGCTTTCGCACTCCACTGGGAGGCTTTTTCAAGGCAATGACAGACACAAAAATGCAGAGAATTGGAACATGTAAAGAACGAAGATGATTTTTGAAAATAACGCGGGTCACATCGCGAGCATATTACATGAATTTTTATCACGTAATTATACAGAGCGCCGTAATGTGTTTCCATCTTTTAATAATGCATGCCAAACCATTGGTAGTTCCGTAGAGACTATATCATTGCGTGCCGCTTTGTTGGATAGGATTTCCACTGTTTCCCTGATGGCAGTCTCTTTTAAATTCGTGTATGGGGCAATTCTTCTAATATTATTCCATACAGGAGCGGCCGAGCAATGCATGACTTCTCTGGAGAGGGCTGTATTTTGCATGTCCTGGTTGACACTTCGTACGTGTTCTTTACATCTAGTGTCCAAGGATCGCTTTGTCATTCCGATATATATCTTTTCCGTGTTGTCAGGATATACCAACGAGAAAGAAAAGGCGGGTGTGTACGTTATACCGTTGGTGTATCCTGACAACACGGAAAATATATATATCGGAATAACAAAGCGATCCTTGGACACTCGAAGTAAAGAACACGTACAAGGTGTCAAGCAGGACATGCAGAATACAGCCATCGCCAGAGAAGCCATGCATTGCTCGGCCGCTCCCGTATGGAATAATATTATAAGAATTGCCCCTTACACGAATTTCAAAGAGACTGCCATCAGGGAAACAGTGGATATCCTGTCCAACAAAGTGGTATGCAATGAAGTAGTCTCTACGGAACTACCAATGGTTTGGCATGCATTATTAAAAGATGGAAACACATTACGGCGCTCTGTATAATTACGTGATAAAAATTCATGTAATATGCTCGTGATGCCACCCGCGTTATTTTCAAAAATCGTCTTCGTTCTTTACATGTTCTAATTCTCTGCATTTTTGTGTCTATCATTGCCTTGAAAAAGCCTCCCAGTGGAGGGCGAGAGCTTGGCGAATATTTGCGCTGACTACACCACGAAAAAAAAAAAACGGATTTCATACGCTATATGCGTTTCATAATTATTTCAGCTGTTTTTCTCAACTTATGATTTAAAAATGTAACACAAATTTTTGATGAAAAAAGTTCCTAAAAAGCAGTGCAATGCGAGGTGCGAGGGAATAAGAGTTCTGCCAGTGTTTGTGTGTGTGTGTGTGTAACTCTTCCACAAAATCTCTCAACTGGTCTTTTTTTTTTTCTTTGACCAGAGCAACCGCCCCTTTCTGAGGTACGCTCCTGGATCCGCTCAGGGAGGGTCAGGGAATCTTGCCCGCTCCCCCCCAAAAGTGTTTTATTTGTTTCTATGTTTTTCGAAAACATTCTGCTTAACAGGGGTTGTGCCAAAACAACTGAAAATGTTTCTACAAAAAAATATTCGAAATACTGTCCAAAGATGGAAACGGGTCACAGGTCACCGGATCGGCAATTTCTTGCGGGTCAAACGGGTCGGGTCAATGTGTTCCTGACTCGATTTCGACCCGGTTTCATCTCCATTTTATTTTTGAAAAGAAAGAAAAATATTTCAAAGAATCCTTCAGAGTCTTTGAAATAACACTTCAGAGCTGCGGAGTACGATCAAGGAACTTTCTCAGAAGAGTAAAGAAATGAGATTGAAAATGAACTTTCAGAAGACTAAACTGTTTGTTGTTTGTTGTTGTTTTTGTTGATTGGAGGTTTAACGACCACCGTGAGCAACTCAATGGGCTATAAGCAGTCGCCCGTCCCTAATTTAGGGTCACTGGTTCCAGGGAAGGGAGAGAGCCAGTGCCGTACGACAAACACAACATCCATGCCTCACCGGGATTCGAACCCGGACCCCTTCGGACGAATGATCAGAGGCCAACGCCTTAGACCACTGCGCCACCGGGGCGGCAGACTAAACTGAAGTACATGAAATGAAAATTTGTCGTGTGATGGAGAAAAGTTGGAGATAACCGATACCTACTTTTACCCTGGTCAGCAAATATCAAGGAAAGGTCACATTGATCAAGAAATTAATCGACGTACAAAACTTGGTTGTAGAGCTTTTGGAAGGAACAGTACAAGTTTTAAGAGCAATATGCCATTATGTCTTAAAAGGAAAGTGTTTAATCAGTGCATTCTTACGTACGGAGTAGAAACGTGGACCTTAACTAAAAAAGACATACAAACTCTGCAGACCACTGAAAGAAGCATGGGGAGATGCATGCTTGGTGTAACCAGGAGAGATAAGAAGAGGACTCGTGGATAATGTGACGTTCCTGCACCGCAGAACGCACATGAGATAAAGGCAGATAGCAGAGAGAGCACAGACCGCGTAGTTCAGTTGGGAGGGCGACTTATTCCGGAATGAGCGGACCCGGGTTCGATGCCCGGCGTGGACAAAAATGACGGAGAAATTTACTTCGCTATACTAAAGAAAGTGACAAGAGTGGAAGGCATTCCTATCAAAGCAAAATCGTTGAAGTGGCAATGAGCTGGACATATTGCCAGAAAAACGGACCACCGATGAACAACTAGAATTTTTTTAGACAGGATTCCAAGAGACAGGAAAAGACCCAGGAGGAGATGGGTGAATAGAGGAGACCGGCCCAAGACAGTACGTTGTGTTGAAGAAACTTGGGGATACCTTCATCCAGCGTTGAATAATTAATGATTGACAATGATGATGATATATTCGAATTTATAGTTCAAGGCAGATTTTTCCGGGTTAGGTCAGGGTTGGGTCCAATTATGTGACGGCCGGGTCCGGGTCCAACATTTTTGACCCGCTTCCAACTCTGATACTCTCCACTGCATCGAATACAAGTGCCCCAATGTTCCTCCCACTTGTTAAATATCTTCTGGGATTCTTCTGAAATGATGTTAAAACACCCCTGCGCAGCTGTAATAAGTTATTGATCAGTCTCAAATCGTCTTCCCCGTAATGTCATTTTTTGCGCTTTCCAACCGTAGGTTGAAGAAGCGTATATGCTCCAACTTTGTCCGTCCGTCCGCACGATAACTGGCGTAAAAATGGTTCGATTTCGATGAAAGTTCACTATGTGGTAGGTGACCACCTGGGGACGAACCCTTTTGAAAATGGGACAGATTTGGTCAAAGGTCACGACATAGGATTGCGATTCATTCCATCGCCCTTATCCCATATTATTAAGGTGGACGTCAAGTATTTTTGCTTCCTATACTTCCAATGGAAAAACTTTTGTACACATTTCCTTCACAATTAATGTGTTCCCAAGGATGAAAATTTTAACATCGATTAAAATAACTTCATATTATAACTTGGAAAACTTAATATTTTCTAAAACATAACCATAATTATATTAAAAATCAATAACTTTTCCTTTGGTGGTGTTGAAACCAGGAAAAAGATGGCGCGACGTGTACTTTGATGACGTCAGTGGACAAATAAAAGTTGGATTGCATAATTACGGTTATGGTTTAGAAAATATTAAGTATTCCAATTTATGAAATGAAGCTATTTTAATCATGTTCAAATTTTAATCCTTGGGAACGCATTAATTGTCCAGAAAAAAGATGGCGCGACCTGTATTTTCATGAAGTCAGTAGACAAACAAATGTGCGGATCCTATTAAAGTTTTATGACGTCATACTCTTGCTGGCGGTCGCAATTCCCATCTACCTCATTACGTCACGCGTTGTGTGCGTATGTTCGTCCGAACGATAAATCGCGTAAAAATCGTTCGATTTCGATGAAAATTTAGTATGTGGTAGGGGAACACCTGGGAAGGAACCCCATTGAAAATTGGCGAAATGGGGGTCAAAGGTCAGGACACAGGAGCGGAATCACTACCATCGACATTATGCATCATAACTTGCGTAAAAATGTTTCGATTTGGATGAAATGTTAGTATGTTGTAGGGACCTGCCTGGGGACGAAACCCATTGAAAATGGGCGAAATGGGGTCAAAGGTTAGGACACAGGAGCGGGATCTATTCCATGCATCATAACTTACGTAAAATTGCTTCGATTGCGACAAAACTTTATCATGTTATTTCGGAGGTATACTGAACCAGTTCTGTTGAATATCATCGAAATGGGATCAAAGGTCACGGCACAGGAGTGAGATATATTCCACAGCCATTTTCCTCATAACTTGAGTAATAACTTGAGTAATGATTTCTAGTATGTTGGAAAGCGTTTCTTAATCAATGCATTGCATGATTTTACTAACTTGTTAAAATAAGGAATAAAACAGAAGTTACATGGTGACAAGTCTGGACTACATGCAGGTTAGGGCATCAACTGAATATTCATTTACGCTTTCCAACCGTAGGTTGAAAAAGCGCATATGCTTCAGCTTTGTCCGTCTGATTGTCTGTCCGCACGATAACTCGCGTAAAAATGGTTCGATTTCGATAAAATTTTAGTATGTGGTAGAAAACAACGTGGGGACGAACCCAGTTGAAAATGGTCGAAGTGGGGGTCAAAGGTCAGGACATAGGAGAGGATCCATTTCATCGCCCTTATGCGTCATAACTTACGTAAAAATGCTTCGATTGAGACAAAACTTTAGTATGTTGTTCCTGAGGTACAATGAACCAATTCTGTTTAATATCATTGAAATGGGGTCAACGGTCAGGGCACAGAAGCGAGATTTATTCCACAGCCATTATCCTCAAAACTTGACAAAAATGCTTCTATTGCGACTAAACTTTAGTATGTTGTTCCGGAGGTATACTAAACTGGTTCTGTTGAATATCATTGAAGTGGGGTCAAAGGTCAGGAAACATGAACGAGATTTATTCCACAGTCATTATCCTCATAACTTGACTAAAAATGCTTCTATTGCGACAAAACTTTAGTATGTTGTTCCAGGGGTATAAAGAACCGGTTCTGTTGAATATCATCAAAATGGGGTCAAAGGTCAGGGCACAGGAGTGAGCTTTATTCCACAGCTATTACCCTCATAACTTGACTAAAAATGCTTCTATTGCGACAAAAGTTTAGTATGTTGTTCTGGAGGTATACTGAACCAATTCTGTTTGATATCATGGGGTCAAAGGTCAGGGCGGAGGAGAGAGATTGATTCCACAGCCGTTATCCTCATAATTTGAGTAATGATTTCTGGTATGTTGGAAAGCGTATTATAATCAATGCATCACACGATTTCACTAACTTGTTTTCTTCAAATAAGGAACGACAGAACGGGCCTTGCGTTTTGTCGCACCGGAAAAGAAATGGGGAACCCGAGTTGAATAAACTCGTTTCATGTCAAAATGCTCCGTTAAAATTTTGTGAATCGATGATTTTGAAATGTGAACCATATCTTCGATATCTCTAATTGATAGGTGTCTGTCTGTCCGTATTG
The DNA here is from genome assembly GCA_039090855.1 of Macrothele yani. Lineage (NCBI taxonomy): Eukaryota > Metazoa > Arthropoda > Arachnida > Araneae > Macrothelidae > Macrothele > Macrothele yani. Next base: position 41,628,666 of record CM077009.1, on the reverse strand, counting down.
ATGTTTACTTCTGTAACATTCTTTGAAAGTCTTCCTCAATGCCCGATTAAAGCCGTCTGCTCACGCCCATCCATGAATTTTTTATGACATCTTTAAATTGTAGATTTTCCTAGACATTCATCTTTATAAGCATCTTGTATAAGACGGAAAATCTCTCCGGCAAACTCCTTAAGCCGACAACAAGATACGAAGACGTATCTTCGTTCCTGTTTCACATTCATTTTCTGGAAAAAACACTGCGCGAAAACACTTGTTAGGGGTTTACGAAACAACGCTTATTAAACTGCGCACTAACGACGACGCATGCGTGATGAACAGGTGTGGCTGGCTGCCATGATTACTACAACGATAACAGTTTTTTCGAGACACGTGCCAAGATAGAACGCACTATTGCACATTTTTCATAAAAGCGTCTTCAGTTGCTTTGGGACGACAAGCTATGTATTTTAGAAAAAAAATGCTTTCATTTAATAAAACTATACCAATTAGCATTAGAAAAAAATGCTTTAAGTTTTTCTTCTATTTTTCATTGACTTTTATTTTGTTTTGAAGGATTTCAAAAACTTCCTTTTTTCGCCCCCCTCGCCCAATTTTTTTTATATACGCCCCTGCGTTTGAAGCTCGAAATTCTTGGTAATTACATTTTTGTGATTTTTTTTTTGTCCAGTTATTTTCGAAGCACCAACGTTTTCTAGAAGATTTCGTCACAGGAAAAAAATTATAATCTGTGAATAATCGCACTGTACATTCATTAGCTTCAAACCTACGTACATAGAGATGGTGGATTTATAATTTTACAACTGAACGATTTTTTTGACGCGTTGAAAAATGTTATTATTTACTGATGCTGGAAAATGAAATCCCCATTTTTCAAACCTTTATTTGAAACTGTGGTTGAATATATATATATATATATATATATATATTTTAATTCAGCAATTAAAGTGGGAAAGTTTAAGACAATAGCAGTAATTTTCAATATGAAAGCTATCTATAAATTTAAGTTTCGCTTGTACATAGCACGTTTTTATTTCCCAACTGACTCACCGTTTAAAATCGCAGCCGAAAGAATGCGCAGTCACAGTGTAAATCTGCATAAAAAATGCTATCTATAATTACATCTTTCCTACATAAATATTCTTATTGAGATTAAAATAACTGCGCACACACGCACACACAACAAGTTATGAAAATGGTAAGGCTTCTGAATCTTCGCTTGCTATCACCGATGAAGTTAACTAATAAAAATTTGTTAGTGATGGAGAAAAAGTAAATTTCAAAAAATTGCGACTGTTTGAACTTTTATTCAGATCTTAGGGGCGGGCGATAAAGTACGTCCGTGATTTTTTACTATTTTTAGACTCCCCCATGTCACATTTTGTCCGATTATTGGCACCACCACCCCCTAAAAAGTACAGCTTAATTCCCGCAAGCACCTTTGTTTTTGACGACTGCTTTTAGAAGTCCGTTGAGAAACAGAAAGAAAACATGTAATTATTTAAAGGACTCTTCCATATATTTACACGCTTGCTTCAGAAAATATTTATTATTTAGGCATTAATTTATTCCCAAATGCTACCCGAACTTTATCATTCTGAAATAAAGATCTACAAATGAACTCACGCATTCAAAGTTGCAATACTCCCGATTCTACAAAACACGATAGATTTGGTAGCACAAATATGATAACTTAATATTAATATTTTGATTTAGCTATATATCATCAGAAACATTTCATGCCTTTTAACTATTAAAAGAAGAAAAAAAAAAGAGGAGACAAAACGAAGAAATACCATCCACTATATTTTTGCCGCTGGACGTCCGAAGTACTAAACCTCCCCATAACACATTTTGCCCCATAATCTCGGACGCACTTCATGGACGGCCCCTTAGATAAGTTGCAATTCTTATTCAGGAATATGTTCATTTCATTATGTTCCACTTAAATATAATTAAACTTCAAAAATGAAGACTCAATTGAATTTTTATTTTATTTTATGTAATTTTCTTTCCCAGAAAGAATTCATACATCAGTGTCATATGAACTCTACTGCGGTAAAGGAAATTTACATTAGAACTACGTGCTGAAGATTCCTGAAAGATTCATACAACTGTATCATTTGAAGCTACTGCGTAAAGGAAGTTTACTTGCGGACGAAAAGTTATTTTCAATGCTATCTGTGTTGAAGTATAACACTAAAGCATTTTATTTTAACGTTCATAATCTAAATTCACCAAATAAGCAGTTTATCAGTGTGCTCCTGTGGCCTAATGGATAAGGCGTTGGCCTCCGGAGCCAAAGACTGTGGGTTCAAGTCCCACCAGGGGCGAATATTTAAAACTTTTTCCTGACAAAGCAAATCGTTCCGTGTAACACCTCCTGATATTCAGAACAAGTGTATCACTTGTGTAATAAATTCCTACGTCGCTGAAGGAAGAAAAACCACTCACACAATTAAATAAACAACAGAAATGAGGTCAAGTTTACATTGTCTTGTGGCGCCATCTCTTGCCGTTTTTTTGAAAATACTCTCATGGAAACCCAATGAGATATTAGGAATCTATTCAAAATTCTAGCTGTCATTACATTACACCTTATTAATTTCTAATGACTGATATTAATAATAAGAATTAAAACATTGAAAATAATTGTTAGCCAAACCTCGTACGATTATCCTCTTCTGTTCCTTTAGATTAAATTTTATATTATTGAAGCTCTGCAACACAGAAACAAAGAACCGTTTAGGGGATACATTTTTCGTTATTTTTAGCATCGTGAAAGTGCCATTCACCACTTAACATCTATTTATTCTCTGAACGAAATCCGTTTTAAAATTTCCTTTTATTCAAATGTAGCAGGAAATCCAAATGCGTTTTAAAATTCTGTCTTCCTCGAGAAAATACTGTAATTTTTAAAAGCATTTTAAACTAAATTTATATTTCACGGTAAGTTTGAGATATGCTGTTGTATGCGTGTTTCTTTCATAAAGAACTAAAAAGCATAATTATTATGTATGAATATCTTTTTATTTCTTATGAAAGAAAGCAGACAATTTTGAGCCTGAACACTTTTGAGCCCCAGAGGAGAATAATTAATTTCACCAACCACCCTCCCACCCAAGTGTACAACTTAAATTTATCACCAAATTTTAAATATAAAAATAAAACAACATATAAAAAGGATAAAATAAAAATAGCGTATAGGAACTTTTCTTAAGATTTTATAATTTATTATATTCCTTAGCACTGTTGTGTTACTTATCTTAAAATTAAAAAATATAAATTGTCAGTTGCATTATATTTACATGGCTTAAAAAACTAATCTGTACAAAAGTCTACGCTGAGTTGGCCCTAATAGCGCACCGGTCAGGTGCGTATTTATAAGAGGGACCAAAGGGGCTACTCCCCCCGACTGTTTCATTTTCTGTTAAAATACGTCCTAGTTTAGAAAAAAAAAATGCTTGAATTTAATAAAAATGCATCAACTTACGTTAGAAAATAATGCTTTAATTTTTCCTTTATTTTTCATTAACTTTTATTTTCTGTCCTGGTGGATTTCGAAAACCACTATTTTCTGTTGTCCCCCTCCTCCCCAAAAAAATTATATACCAGTCCCTGATGATGATTCATAAATAAAAAAAATTATTCATTAAGCGAGTTTATTCCATTGCGTTGGAATGGGGAAATATAAAATGACGACAGATCGTGAACAAATAAATGCTCACAATTTAAAAGCACAGATGAATTTCTTTGTCTTTGTTTTCAATTTGTTCATTCGTTCCCTCAGTGGAAATTCATATTTCACAAAAGTAATGAACTTACGTTTCTTCAGCAATCTGTCCCAATAACTCTTTAATAATCTTCGAGCACTTTTCCGTTCTTTTGTAGCTGCTGCTTCTTGCAATAAATATTTTTTTCAGCAACAATTATAGGCATGTTTTATAATTTTGCATTTCCCCGTACAGAATAATGAGTTATATTTACTAAAAATAGGCGTGAAACGCAGCATTGCGATTTCTCTCAGTAAAACTTAGGAACTTCTCCCACGTTTCTTGTACTAATTAAGTTATCCTGAAATTTGAATGTGGCTTTTTTGCCGCCTCCAGGAATTGGCTTTCCGGGCCCTGTGTAATCCTAGTTCTCTCGGTTGGTGCGTTTCTTGTTAGAGTTTTGTTTTCTTAGAAGTTATGGGGATTACGCATTTTTCTGCATCCAATAGCAACTCGATCATTTTGAGTTTAAAGCAAACATCGTTTGTGAGAAAACGAATGTTGCTGTTGATTTCGTCTTGCTGGAAGAAAATAAAGGAAAATCACAGTAAGGAGAACGAATTTCTCTGAGTTTCAATATTTTATTTCTTTAAATTCTCCCAGAGAAAGAAAATTCCATACATGGAATATCACTTACACTGACCTACCATATAGACGCCAGACTGAATCTATACCTAAAAGAACTTTAAATAAGATAAAGAAAATTAAAATATATTATGCTGAATCCCGCCCCGTCCCTAAAACAATACTTAGCAAAATCCTCTTAAAAATTATAAATTTAATGTTTTATAAAAGCGGGCTCAAGAGCAGGGCATGATCATGATAATCCGTGGCCCTGGGCAGAAGTCTACATGGGGCCCCTCACGTGTTTTTACTCGGTCACAGAAATACATGCATATATATGAAACTTTAAGGATAATGTTTCAAAGCCGTATGTAAACAAAAGTGAGACAGTTTTAAATAACAATATCATCATCAATCCACTGCTGGATGAAGGTCTCCCAAATTCTTCCACAATTGTCTGTCTTGGGCCTGTCTCCTCCATGTCACTCCAGCATACTATCTAATTTCATCCATCCATCTCCCATGGGGTATTCTTCTGGGTCTTTTCCTATCCCTCTGAATCCAGTCTAAAATTTCGGTTGTCAATCGGTGGTCCGTTCTTCTGGCAACATGTCCAGTCCATTGCCATTTCTGATGTCGTCTACTCCTGTCATTTTCCTTATCCACAAATTCCTCTTCTTATCTCGCCTGGTTACACCAAGCATGCATCTCTCCATGCCTCTTTGAGTTGTCTGTAGTCTTTGTATGCCTTTTTTTAGCTGCTCCATACGTAAGCACTGGCAGGATGTATTGATTGAACACTTTTCTTTTGAGACATAATGGTATACTGCTCTAAAAAATTGTAATGTTTCTTCCAAAAGCTCTCCATCCAAGTTTTATACGCCGATTAATTTGTTCATCAATGTGACTCTCACTTGATATCTGCTGCCCAAGATAAATGTAGGAATTGGTTGTCTCAAGCTTTTCTTCATCAATCGATAGATCTTCGTTTCTTGAAAAAGCATTGTACATCACTTTTGTCTTCTGAAAGTTCATTTTTAATCCCACTTCTTTACTCTTGTCAGCAAGTTCTTGGATCATACTCTGCAGCTCTGAAGGGGTAGTTGCAAAGATGACTACGTCATCAGCAAAACGAAGGTGAGTTAAGTAATCTCCATTAATCCTTATCCCTTTGTTTTTACAGTTCAGTGATTGAAAGACATTTTCCAGTGTGGCATTAAAGAGCTTGGGAGATATGGTGTCACCTTGTCTCACTCCCTTTCCAATTCTTATTTGTGCTGTCTCCTCAAATATCCGAACCTTTGCACATGCATTTTCATAGATGTTATTAATAATGCTAATGTATGCATCTTCAATACCGCAGATTTCAAAGCCATTGTTACTGCTGCTTGTTTCACGGAATCGAATGCCTTTTTATAGTCAATAAAAGCCATGCATAATAGGAGCTCATATTCTCTTGTTCTTAAATCCTGTTACTAATTTATTTTTGGATCAAATAACTGCACTAAAAGTTTTACACACACAGTAAAATAATTCTTTTGTAGATGCCGATAAAATGAGCCACGTTCCAAGGACTTTCTCTCCTTTTTATTTACATGGTAAAAGTTTCCTTTTGTGAGGCTCATCTTTACACCACCGCATGCAATTTATTTTTCTGGTAACATATTCAAATTTTCAGGTGGAGAATTTTTAATAAAGTAATCTATCACATGATTGTTAATTGCTGTTCACAGTGCTGGATCAGTTTTAATACTATTGGGAAGAGCGTTTTTACGCACACAGTTTCGATCCTCATCACTGCATTCGTTCAAAAATAGATCAGTGTTCAGATTCCTGCGCTGGTGCATCGAAATCTTTACACATTACTTGGTGCACAAGAAACAATCATTTTTTTCTCAGAAATATTCAGTTTCTGACTGACGGTAACAGTATACTTTAACAGCGATCCTGCAAGTTTCTTGATAGATTCTTCTTTTTCAGTCTTTAATTTCCTTTTAACAGAAGCGGACAAATACGTTCATTGAGACTTCACTTAATATGTACGGTATTACACTTTAAACCATTGGCGCACCCACGGAGGGGGCTTTGAGGAGATTAAGAGCGACTTACGTCACAAATTAAACATTCAAAAATATTATTTTACATGTTCAAAAAATTACATAGTGTCTGATATAATGTCTTCTACTACATGGTGTCTCCTTTCCGAAGCCCCAAAGAGATTAGGCGTCGTACGTCACAAATTAAACATTTAAAAAAATTATTTTATATGTTTTTAGGTTTAACGACCACCGTGTGCAACTCAATGGGCTATAAGCAGTCGCCCGTCCCTAATTTAGGGTCACTGGTTCCAGAAAAGGGAGAGAGAGCCAGTGCCGTAAGACAAACACAACATCCATGCCTGACGGGATTCGAACCCGGACCCCTTACGGACGATTGATCAGAGGTCAGCGCCTTAGACCACTGCGCCACCGGGGCGGCTATTTCATATGTTCAAAAACTTTCATAGTGTCTTCTTTCCAAAGCCCCAAAGAGATTAAGCGTCGTACGTCACAAATTAAACATTCAAGAATATTATTTTACATGTTCAAAAAATTACATAGTGTCTGACAAAATGTCTTCTATTACATGGTCTCCTTTCCAAAGCCCCAAAGAGATTAAGCGTCGTACATCACAAATTAAATCCCTGAAATGGCAATGGGCTGGACATACTGCCAGAAGGACAGATCATCGATGGACAGCCGAAATTTTAGATTGGATTCCAAGGGACAGGAAAAGACCCAGAAGAAGACCACATGGGAGATGGGTGGATGAAATTCGAAAGTATGCGGGGGTGACATGGAGGAGACTGGCACAAGACAGACCGTTGTGGAGGAAACTTGGGGAGAACTTCGTCCAGCAGTGGATTGATAATGGTTGACAATGATGATTATGATGATATATATATATATATATATATATATATAACCCCTCCAACAAGAATTCCTGGGTGCGCCAGTGCTTTAAACAAATACGAAAATACGATATCAGTTAAAATTCTGATAAAAACTGCACAATTTTAGAAATTGTTATCTCACAATTACCACATGCAAAAACGTAAAATTAAAAGTTTCGCTATAAGCAAGTCGAAAAGCTTTGTGGTCGAACCACATGCTACTGTGTAAACAAGTGTTTGCTTTATAAATGTGTTGCCATTTTCCTCGGCAAATATTTCCATCCGTGCGGCAGCAGACTGAAAGTGTCATTCACGGACTTTAGGATATTGCGCAAATCAACGTGTCACATTTAACGATAGTGGACGTGGTAGCAATAGATATAGAAGAAGGAGCTCACAATCTGAAATGTTCAAAATGCTTCACTGAATTAGTTAACATAGGGTGCCTCAGAAATTTTATTAGTCCTTGATAGTTCATCCAATCAAAATGGAACTTTCAACAAAAAGAAATCTATAACATAACATTATCATAAAAATTGCAAATTTGGAGGACCCCTTCAAACTGTGGGCCTGGGCAAGTGCCCCGTATGCCTCTGCGATAATCGGGGACCTGCTCAAAAGTGGCCCTAGGAAATTCACTCTCTGCACAGGAAACGAAATGTAGCGGGCCGCGGGTGGCCCAGTGGACAACGTTCCTGACTGCCACGGAAAGGACCTCAGGTTCAATCCCAGGCAGGTACGAACGCTCGATCCACTTAATATCCGCCGTGCGTCGGATGGGCACGTTAAGAAGTCGGACCCCGGGTACTGACCCCCGATAATAAATAAGGGCGTCTTCCTCCCCCTTTCTACGTCGCATCCGTGTTAATTTCCTATCGGGCACTCTAGCCCAAATCTCTTAACTTCCTATTTCTAAGGGTTGTTTAAGACCTGGGGTCAGACACTCCCTTCCTAAAATCCTCTACATATGATCTGATCATATCAGAAACGAAATGTATATTGTAAACTCAGAACATTGCCGTAGGAAGGGGAGGGGTTAAGGGGTTCAACCCCCCTCTTTGGATATCAAGGCACATTTCTTTTTCTCTTTTAAAACCGAATTTAAAATTTTGTTCATTAAAAATATCAAGATGAAACTGGAAAACCGATAAAAGAAACTGTCTCAAATCACATTTCCAACGAAGTCCCGGATTTCTTCGAATCCCTTTGAATTCGTTTCATTGGCGCATTTTTCCACTTTGGATTTCCGCGTTTGCACTAGAGACTCTACTATACTGATACGCTATCTGCACATCACCTGATGAACTCTCACAGTGCTTGCTATTTGACTTTCAATGAATCTCCACGACTCCCTTGTGATTCCCAATTGCAACTACTAAATTGTTTGACCTCGTCGTCACTCTCACAACAACTGTATATATATATATATATATATATATATATTCTCTTTGCCTACTGTGTTTGCACTAGAGACTCTACCAAACTGACACTCTATCTGTACATCACATAGTGAATTTACTTAAGAGCAAAACTGAAGACTAAGGAAAAACTTTAGAATTTAAAACGAAAGTTGCAAAATAACCTGAAGATCGACTCTCACAGTCCTTACTATTTGACTTTCAAAGAAAACTCACCTCTCTCACCACGTCTTCAAGTACTCACTTGTACTGTTAATACCACATCCTTCATTTGTAAATACATCAGTTTTGGTTTTTTTCTCTCATCTTTCCTCCACTCATGCTTGGGTGTCACAACCCGGCATAAGCTCCGGAGAAATGTTCAACTATGTAACCTCTGTTAGTTATAAGTAAAGTCTCTTTTGAAAATTTTACCACGTGCAAGCAACACACCCGCAGGGTTCACTCGCTGTCGCTCACACTTCTGAAAGATGCCTTTATTAACATTAAGACAAGAGGAAAGACCAACTACTGCGTTAGAATCCTTATCAAGTTGTGAAGCAGCTGTTTTTGCTTTTTTTTAAAACAATATCAAGAAATTACTAAAAAATTCTATTAACGCTTTCTGCCTCAACAGCCACTCCGGAAAGCATATTTTCTACTCTCAGGCGCCAGAAAATGTATCTTCGAAACACAATGTCTACTTCTCGACTTTCTGGACTTGCATTGCTGAACATTTATCGAGAAGTAAATACAGGCAAGCGCAAAAGATTCGGCTGTTTGAAAATACAACACACATAAAAAATTCGAAAGGGAGTGAGACAAGGTGACACCATATCTCCCAAGCTCTTTAATGGAACATTGAAAAAATGTCATTCAATCACTGAACTGGGAAAACAAAGGGAAAAGATTAATGGAGATTATCTCACCCACTTTCGTTTTGCTGATGATATAGTCATTTTTGCAACTACCCCATCAGAGCTGCAGAGTATGATCCAGGAACTTGCTGACAAGAGTAAAGAAGTGGTATTAAAAATGAACTTTCAGAGGACAAAAGTGATGTTCAATGCTTTTACAAGGAATGAAGATTTATCGATTGATGGAGAAAAGCTGGAGATAACAGATACGTACATTTATCTTGGACAGCAGATATCAAGTGAGGGTCACATTGATGAAGAAATTAATCGGCGTGCAAAACTTGCCTGGAGAGCTTTTGGAAGAAACAGCATAATTTTCAGAGGGCAATATGCCATTATGTCTTAAAAGAAAAGTGTTTGATCAATGCATCCTTCCAGTGCTTATGTATGGTGCAGAGACGTGGACCTTAACTAAAAGAGATATACAAAGGCTGCAGACAACTCAAAGCAGCATGGAGAGGTGCATGCTTGGTGTAACCAGGAGAGATAAGAAGAGGAACTCGTGGATCCGAAAATGACAAGAGTGGAAGACATCATGATCAGAGTTAAATCTCTGAAATGGCAATGGGCTGGGCATACTGCCAGAAGGACAGACCATCGATGGACAGCCGAAATTTTAGATTGGATTCCAAGGGACAGGAAAAGACACAGAAGAAGACCACATGAGAGATGGGTGGATGAAATTCGAAAGTGTGCGGGAGTAACATGGAGGAGACTGGCACAAGACAGACCGTTGTGGAAGAAACTTGGTGAGACCTTCTTCCAGCAGTGGATTGATAATGGTTGACAATGATGATGATGATGATGAAATACGGGATCCACATTTTGAAGGCAATGGCGGCGAAGCGCAGTTACCTTGTACACTGATGCTAAGATATGCAAGTACACTTTTTATTAAAGACTAGCACTGCATTTGCGATATTCTGTACTATTATTTATTTCATAAAATAACTAATTTTGAAATTGCGCCTTTATAAATAAGCCCAAGAAATTGAATACTAAGAGAGAAGTACGCTATTTTACATTAAATACATTTAAGAAATATATAGCCCTCCACCTTACATAAGGCTTTGTATCAAAATTTTGTAAATCAGTATTTGAATTATCAATATTGTTACTTTATTAACGAATTTATATAATTATTCTAAAGAATGAAATATTAATAATTGACGCGTAATTATTAATTCATTATCCATTATTTTCGGAGTTTGGGTATGAACCTGCTTGAGCTCCCCCCTCCCCCTTCCCATAATTTTTGAATTCCTATGCCCCTGGCTCAGAAGCCTCAAAAAAAAAAAAAAAAAAAGAGGGGAAGCCTAAAAAACGCAAGCACTTTCACTAGAAACCTATCTAACAGTTTTCACCAAACTAATTTTTCAAGACATAAAAAACAAAGCCACCCCCCCCCCCTCCCCGGTGGCGCAGTGGTCTAAGGCGCTGGCCTCTAATCATTCGTCCGTAAGGGGTCCGGGTTCGAATCCCGGTCAGGCATGGATGTTGTGTTTGTCTTACGGCACTGGCTCTCTCCCTTCCCTGGAACCAGTGACCCTAAATTAGGGACGGGCGACTGCTTATAGCCCATTGAGTTACTCACGGTGGTCGTTGAACCTCCAATCAATCAATAAAAAACAACACAAATGCCAAAATGATCATGGCGTCCCCTTCCTCCTAAGATGCTAGTCCAGGGTTGGCCAAACCATGGCTCATTGGATGATTATAAGTGGCGCATTGCATCTTTGCGCCTACTTATACTTTTGAAGTAGGCGCCATAACTGAATTTATCCATCTTCATATTTTCAACACCTGAGTGCTCTCAGTTCAATTCAGTTTACAATTGAAGGATGTGAACAGTGTGTGTGTGTGTGTGTGTGTGTGTATAAGAGAGAGAGAGAGAAACTGCGTAGTGAGATGTGGTACGATTGAAAACGGTGTGATTCACCCAATAAAACGCTCTCGCAAAAACTCTGCTTCAAACTCCACGCCGTGCCGTGGGTGACTGACCTTGACAGGTCGCCAGCAAACATCGCTAAGAAACATTACTTCAGAGCGCTTTTTCCACGAGTGCTGCGTCCTCTGGCAGAAGAAACTGAGTGAGCCATCGTGGCGTGGAGTTTGAAGCAGGGATTTTGCGAGTGCGTTTTGTTGAGTGTACTAGCGTGGTTTCTATATTGAGAGTGATTGAAAGACAGATTCAAGAATAAATATATATGACGTTTGTCGAAGAAGAGCGCCACTACTGTTCTTTAACGCGAACATAGAATTCAAATCCCACATAATTGATATTCTGTGACTGTGTGATACGACGTACGTACTTGTGATCTATTTGTTCTTTTTCAACATTTAGATTTTTAGAGTTTTGTACTTTTCTATTTTTTTTTTTTAAATTCCTTTTATCAATCACACAGCAAAAGAAAATGAGCGAAAGAAGCGCAGAGAGTGATAGTAAGCGTGAATTTAACAAACAGTGGGAAAATGAGTTGTTATTTACAGCAAGTCCATCAGGAAAACCGTTTTGCATTGTTTGTGAAAGTACTCTTTCACATAATAGAAGACATGATCTTAATAGACACTATAAAACACAGCATCAGACTAACATAGAAGAAAAATGAAGCTTGTTTTGGGGTCTGAGTTACGAAAAGAATATGTGACTAAGAAAAAGGAAGAAATCCGAAGAAGACAAAATATATTTGCTAAAGTAAGTTGTGAAGACTTGGCTATGACAGAAGCGTCATATGAAATTGCTTTAGCATTGGCGAAAAAAAGAAACCTTTTTCTGACGGGGAAGAAATTGTGAAGCCTCGTCTCCAAATATTTGCACGCCATCTTGGGAATAAAGGTATTGAAAGGAAAGCAGACGAAATTGCTATATCAAGGCACACAGTTACGAGACGTATCGAGGAACTCTCTCATTATGTATCTCAGCAACTGGAAGACCTTGTCCATTCTTGTACTTTCTGTTCTCTAGCTTTGGATGAATCAATGGACACATGTGATGTTGCCCAGTTAACCATTTTTATAAGAGGAATTGATGATAATTTTCATGTCTTTGAAGAACTTGCCAGTCTGGAGTCATTGCATGGTAAAACGAGAGGATCAGACATATTTGAAAAAGTAAAATCATGCCTAGAAAATCTAAAATTAGATCAGTGTGTGTACGGACGGAGCGCCGTCAATGATAGTAAAGTCAATGGCACTACAACTTTGCTTGAAATTTTTTTAAACCGTCCTGTATTTAAATATCACTGCATTATACACCAAGAGCAACTGTGTGGGAAAACTTTAAATATGCAGCATGTTACGCTACCGGTTGTGAAATGTGTGAATAAAATTAGAGCAAGAGCATTACACAGACGGCAATTCAGAGAATACTACTGTCAATTGTTATATTTGGAATATGGTGAACTTGTCCTTCATTGTGAGGTACGCTGGCTTTCTAAAGGACGGGCTCTGAGTAGATTTTGGAAATTGAAAAATGATGTTTCTAATTTTTTAGAACAGGAAAATGAACTACCTGATGAAAGAACCCTATTATTGGACAACAACTGGCTATTTGATTTGGCATTTTTAGTTGACGTTACTAGCCATCTCAGTGTTCTAAATTTAAAACTACAAGGCAAGAATAAATTATTTCCTAGCTTAGTCAACAGCATCAGTTCATTTAAAATGAAATTAAAATTGTTCATCTCTCAGTTAGAAAATGAGGATTTGACTCAATTTCCACACTTGAAAGAGCAGAGTGAATGTGCTGCGGATAATAGCAATTTGACCAAATATATTGAAAAAATCAAGATATTGCAAGGGTCATTTGAAAGTCGTTTTCATGATTTTGCTAAAGAAGATAAACCCATTTTCACTTAGTGAACAAAACGTAACGCATATGCCTAGTAACATACAAATGGAAGTGATTGATTTAAAAACTAATTCATTATTAAAAATGAAATTTGATGAGCTTTTTCCAGATCAAAATGATTCTGACATAATTAATTTCTGGCGCTCATTACCCTGTGAACATTTCCCAGAGCTAAGAAAATTCTCAAAAAGTTATATATGTCGCTTTGGAACGACATACAGATGTGAACAAGCATTTTCGTCCATGAACTTGATTAAAAGCAAAACAAGGTCGCGAATACCTGCAAATAAGGTCGCGAATATTCAAATTTGAAGAATTCTCTGCTGCTCTCAGTAACAAATTTAACCCTAAACATTGAAAGACTAGCGAAATCCAAACACGCTCAAAAGTTTCATTAATGGTAAGTAATGACAGCTGTAATAGATATTGTTTTACATACAATAATTAAATAATTTAAAAATGTCGATTATGTCTGTAAACAAAAGAGATCATTTCTGACTATTGTAGATTGGTGCTCCCATAAACGTGTCTTTTGAACTGGTGTAAATGAATTAATTAATTTAATTGCGTGATTGAGTTATTCCTTTTCCTCCCCTAAGCGAAGAATGTCCTACCCCTATCCCTATTTTTCAACACCAAACTTAAGTTGTATGGCGCACCTGAACTCATACGTAAAAAAATTGGCTCATGGTATGTAAAAAGGTTGGCCACCACTGTGCTAGTCTGACAAGTAATAGAGATACAATACAAATCACGAGAAGAGAAGAACTGCCGAACTCCATTGGATGAAACAAAGAAGCCTCCTCATTGCCTTAAAGAGCAGATGTGTCGCCATCTTCCGTCCTTTTTAATAAGTAAAAGCTCTTGGTCGAGAAATATGAATGAAGTACTTATTTTTTCTACTCACTACGGTGATTCCAGGGATTTGAGCACCCTGTGGATTATCTGAGGAGTATTAGCACCCTTAAAAAAATTGCGCTGTAGTGCACTGAATTAGTACTTGAAAATGCGAGTATATACCCACAATAAATGAATAAAATTAAAGCAATATGTAAAAAGAAGGAACTTCTTTCTAAGAAACTAATAGTTTTTCGATCTAGTCTAAGCTATAAAGAATGATTCAAACTCTAAAATTTTAAATTGTAGTAAATATTCCAAATTTCATAATAGGATTATTTAAATTCAAGTCCTAAAGCGAGTTTAACCTGATCACCAAGATTTTAAGAATTTAACGTATTCGATCATAGAAAACTGGTTTGAAAAAATGTGAAGATCGTAACTAATGTTCGAGACTTTCTTAAGAACCCATCATTTCTGTGAAATCCTTCTAAGCAGCTGAAACTTTCAAGTTCGAACTCACTCGCCTACTAATCAAATTTGTTTTCTCAGTTAAACATGCTTCCGAAATCCACAAATTCGTTTACCTGGTCTATCACTCTGCCAATTAGACTGATCTTACATTCAGTGCTAACTGTTCACTCTGCCAATTAGGCTGTTCTTATATTCAGTGCTAACTGTTCCTCGTTTAAAAACCGTAACATAACGCCGCTGAGAGAGCATTTGTCATTTTCATGTAGGACTTCCGTCCACAGGGAGTAGAGTTTAGGTCCCAGCCACCTACAGCGAGATCGCCTTTTGGGCAGGACACAGAAACGGAAGGAATGAGAGCAAGTCTAGCGACTTTTGACAGAACAGTTTGTAGTGAGATTAGAGTACAGTAGATGGCGCCACCGTACAAGTACGATATTGCACATAGATGGGTGAGAGAATTTCAGGGAGGACATAGGAAAGGATACCCATTTAACCAGTGGGTCCAGCCTGGGGGCCGTCACTTTACGTGCTCGTCCGATGCACGGCGGATATTCAGCGATTGTTAGTAAATCACACCATCTCTGAAAGATCAGCCCAGGCTAGAACCTGGGGACCCAGCATCGATAATCTGAAACACTAACCACTAAGCCACCCGCGGCTCTAAAAACCGTAACTCAGCTTTTTCCCTTATTTATACTCAGTCTAAAATTCCTAAAATCCTCGTATACAGGGCCTTCATTTACACAGAATTGGGCCCTAGGCACAGCGTAAGATGAGGCCCCTCTCCCGTCCACATTCTTGAAAGAGTGAATACATTTATCGCCAATTGATTTAAAAGTTATCAATTGATTATCAATTGATTTAAAAGTTGATTTAATCAATGGGACACTGTGCGAGGAAAAATAGGAAATAATATCTACTTTTATTAAATCTTAACATTAGAACGGAAATTCGCACTTAAAAATACAGACTGGTAAACAAAACACTATTTAATAGTTTAGGGCGCAGTGTGACAAGTCTCCGCTCCTGCAGACGACGTAGAACGGTACGTGCTGACACAGGTTTTTGCGCAACACACCCCAATTCCTGCGCTAACGTTCGTGATGTGGCGGTGCGAGCCGTCAATGCCCGCATCACAACATGCCGGTCCTCTCGTTCGGTGGTGTGCCGCGGCTGCGGCAATCGCTCACGTCGGTTCGTCCGTCCCTCCTGCGCCCACCGAATCCATACCCGCCTCACTGTGGCTGGATGTCGTCCCACACGGGCGCCGATGTCTCGGTACGATAAACCGCTGTCGCGATAAGATAAGCCACTCTTCGTCCTCTGTCGAACTCCTAAACGTGCTGGAATGACTGCTGTATTCTGCGACGAGGCATAAGGAAGCTTCCCACGCACAAGTCTGGCAACACAACACGCTTCCACTACTTACACCCCGCCTTCTGTGCACCCTTCTTATAGTGCTTCTCGGTGGCGTGCGTGGCGCACATGATTAGCATATGCCCTGCAATGCTAATCGTTTGCATGTCCTCTCGCGGGCGACGCATGCTGCGAATTTCAGGCCAATCGGATGCTTCTTTCTTGGTGTTGCATTTTGGGTGGCCAGCAGTGTATATATATAAACAGAAGCAGGGGCAGGGGGCGTTTTTATTTTGCTGAAGAGTCGAAAATAATTTACAGTTACGCCATTGGTCGTTTGTTACACCATGTAACAAAAAAAAAGTGTTAATGGAGCGCAAAAGCGTTTTTTCTCTGTTCAAACGGCATATCATCTCCCCAAGGTGTCCGAAATTAAAAGCCATAAGTCCCGGAGTTATGGGCTCAATATAGCTAAAGCTGGAGGTATTTTCTCTATGATCTGGTCTGGGGGAATGTGACGTAACGCAGAGGTAAAGCACGTATCAAGACGACAAATCTGTAGCGATACATTCGGTCCGTATAACGTAGTTGGGAGAACAACTTTCCCGTAGTGAGGGGGCGCATATTGAATCTCCAGTACGGACAAATTTGTGTTTTCAGATTGGCGCCCGAACGTAAAAGTGGATGTACTGGGTGTTGAGTTGAATGTAGACTTTAAAACTTAGTGATAAGTTAAAACTTTAATGAGATACAAACGCCTACACATTAGCTAAAATACCATTAGGCCTTTCAAGGCTGCATCAGCCTCATCTTCAGATGGAAGAAACACACGTCGTGAAACACACATGCGCACATATACACTATATTGGCAAAAGTCACCGGACACCTGCAAGAGAAACACAACATAGCATTTATTGATATGCATTAGTACGGTGTCGGTCCACCTTTGGCCTTAATGCATGCACTGACCCTTCGAGACATGCTTTCGACAAGGTTTTGGAACACAGCGATAGGTATGCGCTGCCATTCAGTACATAATGCTGCCGCTAACTGTTGCTTAGTAGTAGGCCTTGGTTCCGAATTTCTTATGCGGCGCTCTACTTCATCCCATAGGTGCCCTATGGGATTAAGATCAGGGCTCTGTGATGGCCAGTCCACACCCCTCAAGGAATTATCGTCAAACCACGCCGTAACAGTCCTTGCTTTATGGCTCGGTGCATTGGTACCAACAAGGCTCTGTTCCATAGTATTGCCACAGAGCTAGTAGGGCATAATTGTCCAGGATATCGAGGTAAACGTTCTGGTTAACAGGTTTGTCCACGATATCCAATGAGCAGGGATTATACCACGAAAAACATCCCCACTCGAGTACACTGCCAGCTCGAAACTTGACCGTAGGAACAGTACACTGTGGTAAGCAGAGTTCCCCAGTTGTCGCCATACCCACACACGGCCATCAGACTGATGGATCGTGTATCTAAATTCATCAGTCCATAGGATCCGTTTCTATTGATTTACGGTCCACGATAAATGTTCTTTACACCATGCTAAACGACGAATAGCATTCCGAGTGGAGATGAAAGGCTTATGAGCAGCCGCACGACTACGGTAACCCATGGAATGAAGTTTTATGCGAATGGTACATGCACATACCGAGGTTCCAGCATTTTTACTCACCTGTACACTGAGGTGTTGTGCAATACTCCGTCGATTAGCTGTAACGACACTCCTGAGGCTTCGACGTGCTCTATCACTGATTTTCTTTTGTCTGTCGGTACGTTTTGGTGCTTCAGACACATCATGTGTCTTCCGCTTATTCAGTACATCCAAAACAGTTGACTTGGGTATGTTTAAACGCCTCTCGGTTTCTCTTTCTCAAAGTCAGTTCTCTCCCGCTGTGACATTTTCACTCAACCTCACAGCACGATATAATCGCGGCCAGCTGCTGTAGGCTTGTTTTTATACCGTTTACAGCTGTACCGCGCATCTTAACAACGCAGCGGATCCGTTCATTTACTTTTGAAGGGGCGTCCGTTGTTTTTTGACAATATAGTGTATACGTAGGAGTAAATTAGAGCAGTTGCCACTCAAAGAAACACAAAGGTAATAGTACAATTTTAGGTCATGACAACTAGGTACGAAGGTGAAATGAAATGAAGTCTGAGGTTGGTAGACCTGTGAGTAACGACAGTTAGTGACATATTTCGTTTAGGAAAAGGTTCCATGCTTATGAACAAAAGCAGGTAGGTCCTCACTACAACAGGTATTTAAAAAATGACAATTGTACAAACTCTCGGTGAACAGTAGAGAGGCTTCGGGGGGAGGGGGGAAGCAAGGATCGTTGCCTAGGTCCAGGAGGGGGAGTGTGAGCCCTTATTAACAAGGCGAGACAAGGCGGTAGATTGTGAACCAACTTTAACGTTATACACATGTTCAGAAAGTCTTGTTTTAAGCCTCCTTGATGTTGATCCAATATAAACCAAGTCCCTAGTTTCTTCCTTCATGGCTTTGAGAGGAACTCAATACACACGATGTCTGTCAATAAGTTACACTGAGTCACGGTAATTTTAAACCATAGCTAGAATGTTTCTAGTTTTAATGCCAAAATCCAAATGGTGTCTCGGGCATATGTTTTTTAAAATGTTAACACGTCCAGGAATGAACTCCATAGAACCCACAAATTTACGTTGATTACTTTCAGAAGTCAAAGTCGTGAGGGTCTTCCTTTGAAACTTCCGTAGAATGCGATCATCATTGTACTTCAAATAGCCGTATATCAGAGTCAGTTCGTAAATCCTATCTAATTCGCAAGAGTTCTTCGAAAAATGTGTGATGTTCGTCTAATTCACAAGAGTTCTTCGAAAAATGTGTTATGTTCGTCTAATTCACAAGAGTTCTTCGAAAAATGTGTGATGTTCGTCTAATTCACAAGAGTTCTTCGAAAAATGTGTTATGTTCGTCTAATTCACAAGAGTTCTGCGAAAAATGTGTGATGTTCGTCTAATTCACAAGAGTTCTTCGAAAAATGTGTTATGTTCGTCTAATTCACAAGAGTTCTGCGAAAAATGTGTGATGCTCATCTAATTCCCAAGAGTTCTTCGAAACAAGTTAGTAAAATCATGCATTGCATTGATTATAATACGCTTTCCAACATACCAGAAAACATTACTCAAGTTATGAGGATAATGGCTGTGGAATAAATCTCGGTCATGTGCCCTGATCTTTGATCCCATTCTGATGATCTTCAACAGAACCGGTTCACTATACCTCCGAAATAACATGATAAAGTGTTGTCGCAATTGAATCATTTTTACGTAAGTTATATATGATGCATAAGGGCTGTAGAATAGATCCCGCTCCTGTGCCCTAACCTTCGGCCCCATTTCGCCCATTTTCAATAGGTTTCGTCCCCAGGCAGGCCCCTACAACATACTAACATTTAATCCAAATCGAAGAGTGTGTACGTAAGTTATGACGCATAATTGCGATGGAAGTGATTCCGCTCCTATGGCCTTACCTTTGACCCCAGTTCTCCCATTTTCAATAAGGTTTGTTCCCAGATAGTCCCCTACCACATACTAAAATTTCATCGAAATCGAACCTTTTTTACGCTAGTTATGACGCATAAAAGCAGTGGAATGGATCCCGCTCCGATGTCCTGACCTTTGACCCTATTTCGTTCACTTTCATTAGGGTTCCTTCCTAGGTGTTTTTTTTTTTGATTGGAGGTTTAACGACCACCGTGAGCAACTCAATAAGCTATAAGCGGTCGCCCGTCCCTAATTTAGGGTCACTGGTTCCAGGGATTGGAGAGAGCCAGTGCCGTAAGACAAACACAACATCCATGCCTGACCGGGATTCGAACCCGGACCCCGTTCGGACGAACGATCAGAGGCCATCGCTTAGACCACTGCGCCACCGGGGCGGCTCCTAGGTGTTCCCCTACCACATACTAAAATTTCATCGAAATCGAACGATTTTTACGCGAGTTATCGTGCAGACGGACATACGCACACAACGCGTGACGTAATGAGGCAGATGGGAATCGCGACCATCTGCTCGCAAGAGTGTGACGTCATAAATCTTTAATTGGATCCCCACACAACGCGTGACGTAAAGAGACAGATGGCGTGACCGCGCGCCAACATTCTCAAACGCGAGTTGTGACGTCATAAGATTTCTAAGCATTGGTAACATTAATGGAACAACGCTATCACTAAAAACGTTATACATCGGGGTGGTTATTTAACCCACTAAACGAATTTTCCTAAAGTCGAGATCAAGCTAAATTGATTTCTAGTACCAGAAAACGGTAGGTTAACGACTTTTATCAAAACCCTTAGAGCCTTTTTCAAAATAAAATTTACATACATACAAGAAGTGCTCCTTTAATAGTATGGGATAAGGGCGACGGAGTGGATCCCGATCCAATGTACTGACCTTTGACACCCTTTCGTCCATTTTCAATAGGGTTCGTCCACAGATGGTCCCCTGCGACATACTACAATTTCATCGAAATCGAACTATATTTATGCAAGTTATGACGCATAAGAGCAATGGAATGCATCCCGCTCCTATGTCTTGACCTTTAACTCCACTTCACCCATTTTGAATAGGGTTCCTTTCCAGGTGGTCCCCTACCACATATAAAAATTTCATCGACATCGAACCATATTTACGCAAGTTATGACTCATAAGGGCAATGGAATGGATCCTGCTCCTATGTCGAGACCTTTGACCCCATTTCGTCCATATTCAATAGGATTCATTCCCAGGTAGTCCCCTACCACATACTAAAATTTCATCGAAATCGAACTATTTTTACGCGAGTTATCGTGCCGACAGACAGACGGACGGACAAAGCTGGAACATATACGTTCTTCAACCTACTACGGTTGGTAAGGGTAAAAAATGTGTGATGTTCGTCTATTTCACAAGTGTTCTTCGAAAAATGTGTGATGTTCGTCTAATTCACAAGAGTTCTTCGAAAAATGTGTGATGTTCGTCTAATTCACAAGAGTTCTTCGAAAAATGTGTGATGTTCGTCTAATTCACAAGAGTTCTTCGAAAAATGTGTGATGTTCGTCTATTTCACAAGTGTTCTTCGAAAAATGTGTGATGTTCGTCTAATTCACAAGAGTTCTTCGAAAAATGTGTGATGTTCGTCTAATTCACAAGAGTTCTTCGAAAAATGTGTGATGTTCGTCTAATTCACAAGAGTTCTTCGAAAAATGTATGATGTTCGTCTAATTCACAAGAGTTCTTCGAAAAATGTGTGATGTTCGTCTAATTCGCAAGAGTTCTTCGAAGAATGTGTGATGTTCGTCTAATTCACAAGAGTTCTTCGAAAAATGTGTGATGTTCGTCTAATTCACAAGAGTTCTTCGAAAAATGTGTGATGTTCGTCTAATTCACAAGAGTTCTTCGAAAAATGTGTGATGTTCGTCTAATTCACAAGAGTTCTTCGAAAAATGTGTGATGTTCGTCTAATTCACAAGAGTTCTTCGAAAAATGTGTGATGTTCGTTCCACATATCGTCTAGAATTAATGAAAATTCGCTCTTCGCTTCAAAACGAAAAAAAAAAATTAAGAGGGAGATAATGTGACTTACTACAGAGGTAGAGCACGTGCCATGACGACAAATCTGCAGCAATGCATTCCGTCTGTGTAGCTTAGTTGGGAGAACAACTTACTCCGGAGGGGATGGGGCACATACAGATTTGTGTTTTCACAACAACGATAGCTACAAAACAACTGCTAATCAAATAGTTCCTAGGAATGGTTTTACAAAACTGTGGCCGCCCCGGTGGCGCAGTGGTCTAAGCGATGGCCTTGTAAAGGTTGTGTTGACCTGTGCTCCGTGTTTGACCTGCGTTTATTGGTGTTCTTTTGTGTGTGTGCCGTCATTTTGTGTATCTCCTGTGTTGTGAACGTCTCCTGTGTCGATTGAGTCCGATTTTGACGTCCTGTAAGTAAAACTTTACTTGTACTAACTCTTTTTCCGTCCTGGCTTTGCCCAGGGTCGGGTTTAGCAAGCCAGCCATTGCAAATGGCGGCGACCGCATCTGATAGGCCAGGTCTGAAGCTTGATAGCGAAGCTCCGCCCCCACCTGGCCACGTTCGGTCATCGTCACTGCCACACGCAGCTGGTTTCCAAGCCGCGTTATCTGATGTTACCACTTCTTCTTCCAACTTTATGGATGTTGATTTCCCGACATTTTCCACCACCGTGACGTCATTAACTTCTTCAGTATCCGTTGCCTCTGGTACTTCATCTGCTCCTGCGAGCACTGCGTCTCGACCTTCCCCATCTCCGCCCATTCCTACGGCAACTCTACCTTATGCTTCCGTTGTGAAGGGTACCAGTTCATCTTCCTCTACAGCGAAGAATCCATGTACAACGCCTCTTGATATGATTGTCACTAGAGACAACAAGAAATTACGCATCGAAATTCCGGAAACTTCAGCTGCTGGGCAGGAGGTTTTACGCACACAGAAACTTGGCATATGTTTTGATGCCCTCCCGGACACCAGCCTTAAGAAATACTCCTTAGCCGTCCGCCAAATCCTCCCTAAGGGAGCGATCACCCATATGGCGAGGAAGCCTAGAACTGTTCTCATCTATTTTGCGAAGCCAGAGTTTGTGGAGCGCGTCTTATCTGACGGACTGCATGTTGGGGATCATACCTTACTGAGAGTCCCGCTCACGCAGCGCCCCGTACTTGTTACGTGCTACCCCGTACCACCAGAAATCAAGGACCATTACTTAATGGCGGTCCTTTCCCGTTGTGGAAAAGTAGTTGGATCCATTTCCACTCTGTCTTCCGCACCAACAGACCCAGATGACAGGAACATCTTAGGTCTGCGTCGCCAAGCAAGGATCCTGTTTCCTACTGAAGATGCCATTGCTGATTGCCCTACTGACCTCACTGTGGTTGTAGGGAAGCAGATTTTCCGGATCGATATCGTTACTGCCTTGCATTGTTTTAAATGCAAGGCATATGGCCACATCCAATCACTTTGTCCACATGTATCTGCCAAGCCCCCTATTTCCATACCACCCAAAGTCAACACCCCAGCCTCAACACCAGTTTCTCTGGCCACACCAAGTTCGGCTCCACAGACGTCCTTGATCCCTTCTACTGTTGTTCCAGATGATTCTCCCCCAGCAAGTGATGATTCATCATCAGTCTCCAAGTCTTCGATATCTACTACAGGTACTTTGGCCACCTCTCCATCGTTGGACCCACTTGCTGCTGTGGTACCTCTACCTTCTTCGGAGGGTATTATCTCAGAAAAGGAATGGCAACCCCTCCGTCGTGTTGCTTCATCTTCTTCCCTTGGATCCCCTAATGTGAAGTCGGATCTAACTGTCCTACACCCACCAGCTTCTCCCGGCGTTCCCACGTTGAAACGTACCAGACAGAGTTCCATCTCGCCAGTGACGTCTTCTCCACGCTGCTCTCGTTCCCGTTCGCCAATTCGACAGTCTTTCTCTCCAACAGCAGTTCCTACATCTCTTAAGTCTCCAGCTGTTCCAAAATTGTTGGATCAAAAAGCTTTCGCTGAATATCTGGAAACTTTCCCTGCATTAGACGGGCCGCTGGCGCCCTCTGATCTTGCTCTCATTATACTCAATCAACCGTCACGTCCTCTCAAGCAGCTAGACTGCGTTCAATCACGTAATGCTCAGCTTCCCACTATTATCACCCAACTTCAGAATCTACTTGCTCTTTTGCCAAAAATTAACACAGTCACTAATGCGCAGACATCTAACTTAAAGAAACGTGTAACCAGTCTTCACAAAAGTGCTGATAGTAATATTCAACCACTACAACCTCTTTCAAGTTAAAATTACTTTCTTTCAACTGTAAGGGATGCTCCGTCCCTCCTACCAATGCGTTAGTGTTTGAAGACATTACACCGCATGATGCGGATATATTATTGCTACAGGAGACTAACTGCCATCCTAACACCCCATACCACCGGTGGCGAACCTGGCCATTTCAATTCTACCATGCCCATCGACTTAGTCTTCACGCAGGACTTGCGGTGGCCATCAATTTTCGTCTTCGTTCTTTCATTACTGATATCACGGTCAAACCGATTTATCGTGACCTCCTGCAGCTTCTGTCTTTCCGACTTCACAACTTACGATACCATATCTTCAACATCTATGTTTCCGGCAATCAACAGTATGCAGACTGTCTTTTTGAGCATTTTGTTTCCTGTGTTCAAGGTCTTCCGGCCTCTGATATTGTCATCTTAGGTGGTGATTTTAACTGCACCCTTGACCCATCCCTCGACAGATCGGACGGTTCCACGGATACCAGGTATTTTCTTACCAGAGCACTTTCTACAGCCATCAACCAGCTACAACTCCAAGATGCTTTTCGACACCTGCACCCATTTCTTCGTTCGTACACCTGGCGCTCCTACTCCACTTCCTCCCCTACAACTGCCCGACTTGACCGGTTTTATGTTTCTTCAATTCTTCTTCCTTCAGTTATCTCCCTTTCTCACACACCAACAGTTTCTTCCGACCACAGCTGTGTCGTAATGTGTCTTCACACCGGTCCATCTCCTCGGCAATACTACCGTACTTGGACCCTTGATGATGATCTTTTATTTGATTCAACTTACGTAAATTCCATCCAATCGCAGCTCCAACACGCCTTATATACGCTCCCTTTTGCT
The DNA here is from genome assembly GCA_039090855.1 of Macrothele yani. NCBI lineage: Eukaryota > Metazoa > Arthropoda > Arachnida > Araneae > Macrothelidae > Macrothele > Macrothele yani. The sequence goes on along the minus strand of CM077009.1, from coordinate 41,603,872 downwards.
TCTTGTCCCTTGCAACACTGGTTAAATGTCAAATCCCAAATTCTTCTTTATACCAAGCAATATTCCCACGAAAAACGTACCACCGCCTCTATGAAGATTGATGCTGCACGCTCGATTTTTTCCACCCTAGATCTTGATTCTCCGCTGTTTTCTCATTACCAAGCTGAACTTCGTGCCTTGCTACTTCCTGTCTCCCAACAAGCTCTTCACCGCCTCAAGCTCCTCTATCTCCAGCCAAATGACTATCTATGTGAACAGGTTCAACAACTGGAATTCCACAAACGTTCTGCTCATCACCTCCGTAATCTGAAGTTACCCGATGGAACTGTTACTAATGACCCCGCTCTCATTTGCTCCGGTGTTAGAACATATTTCCAGTCACGTTTTGCTCAGTTCCAGTGAAGTTCTCCGCATGCTGATTCGATTCTTCGTGCCTTACCACATATTCCATCGCATCTTGTTACATCTCTTTCTATGCCTATCACCCCAGCAGAAGTAGTACAGTCACTTGCCTTACTTAACTGTCACTCGTCCCCTGGTCCTGACGGGTTGACAGTTAATTTCTTTCGTACGTTTTCCTCTTTCTTACACCCTCTCCTATTGCCTTGCTTTACAGCTGCTTTTTCCTTATCTGTTCTTCCCCCCGCTTTTACTCTAGCTCACATCATTCTTCTTCCAAAGAAGGGGTGTCTGCTGGAGTTGGATAACTGGCGTCCTATATCCATCCTTAATGTTGACTACAAGATTTATACTAAAATACTCTCTCTTCGATTGAACCCTGTCCTTCCCACCGTCATACATCCCGACCAAACGTACACCATCCCTGGCCGAAGCATTCATACTAATATTAATCTCCTACGTGACTCATATCGCCTTGCCCACCTTTCCTCCGAACCTTTAGCCTTCCTCAATCTTGATCAGAGGCAGGCCTTTGATAACGTGAGTCATCAGTGGCTTGCCTCTGTGCTCTCTGCCTTCGGTTTCCCATCTGTCTTCATCACAGCCCTCCTTGCCCTGTACCAGGACTCAGTTGTCCATATCCGGACGGCCTCCTTCCTTACAGCCCCCATTCCGTTTCGTAAGGGCATCCGTCAAGGATGTCCTCTTTCCGGACAACTTTTCTCTCTAGTCTTCGAGCCTTTTCTTTGCTCTATCCGTTCTCTTCTACAACCTCCCCCTCCACCATTCAGCATAGCACCAGGCACCATTCTGTCGTTCTTACTGCCTACGCCGATGATATCACAGTTCTCATCCGAGAAGAATGGCAATTCACAATTGTTCTTGCATGGTATCAAGTGTATGCTGCGGCTTCCGGCGCTTCGTTAAACCTTTCAAAGTGTACAGGCTTATGGTGTGGCTCCTGGAGACATCGCCCCGATACACCGTGGGGCGCTCATTGGACTTCCACCAGTCAAAAGATACTTGGGGTGCACATTGGCAGCCGGGTCTCAGCAGCGGCTGCCACCTGGAGACCCCTCGTCAGGAAACTACGTCACACCGCTGCTTACTGGTCCAAGCTCAAGTGCTGTTTGACCTACCACAGTCGTGCACGGCTTGCTGGCACCCACATCCTCTCGTTAGTTTATCATTCCTGGATTGCACAACCGCCACCAGCCTACGTTCAAACTGCAACAACATCAGCAATGCTCAGCATTGTTTGGTCATCTACTCATTGGTTATCTTCCTCAGTATTGTCTCTACCTTCGACTTGTGGTGGCCTCAATATGCCAGAGATTACCGTACGTTATAAAGCTGTAAGAATTTTCAATTTCCTCCGTTTGACAGTTCAACCAGACTCTTCCGCTTCCATTCTTCTGCTTAATGTTCTGACTTCCCCCCTTAATCCCTGCCTTACCGTCCATCTTCTTCTCAAGATGGATATTCACACTGTCATTCCCCCCGTTTTCCTCTAGTCTACCATGAAGCTGTTAAGTTCCTTCGTTCTTTACCGCTCATTCGTCAACCCCCCTCTTCCACTCTTGATCTTCTTTCCGAGCCTCTTTTTCTCCTCCGTCCTCCACCCCCATACTGCCAACTTTTTCTTTTCCCCGCATGGCTACACGCTGGTGTAGTCTCCGTTTCCCAACTGGTCCTCCCCGATTTTTCATGGAAACCCGTTTCCGAACTTTTTCCCACCCTACCACCCTCGCCCGAACTCTCTGATAACTTCCTCCAACTTAAACATGCTCTTCAATCGCTTTTTCCTTCCCTAGTCGATTCCTCTGGCCTCCTTTCCGTTTCCTCTGCCTCTCTCCCTTTTCCGTTCTTCCTTCCCTTTTCCGATGATCTCCTCCCTCTCCACAGTCTTTCCACCCGCACCCTGTACCGTTTTCTCCGTTCTTCTTCTACGGTACCTTGCCCTATTCCCTCTGTTCCTTCTTTTGCACTAACCTCAGTCTGGTCTACTGCCCAACATTCACCGGCCCTCTCCTCAGAACTTAATGTGCATTGGAGGTTTTTGCACAATCGACTGCCTGTCCCTTCGACTTTGTTCCGGAGAAATATAGTATCATCAGATCTCTGTCCTTTTTGTAACGTCGTTGGAGACGTCTTACACATGTTTGTTTACTGTCCGACGCTGCTCCCACTATTTCACAGTATGTTCCAACTTGCACATCCTTCTTGTACCAGTGATCTCACCCTAGAAGATTATCGTTTCCTCGGCCACAGTTCTACAAGTTTCTGCTCTATTTTACCAGTTTGTTCGTATTTATTTATTCTAGCTAAATATATTATTTTCTCTCACCTGCTACAGTTACAAGATCCAGATCCTATTACATTCTCTACCTCCTTGGTTGCACACTACCGCAACAGGGTTAAAGCCAGACTCACCCTGGAATATTCCTTGGCGAAAGATACGGCACGGTTGCCTGCCTTCTTCGCAACATGGTCGCCGTGTCGTCCCTGGTTTCCAGTTTTCTAGTGCCCAGACTGTTCATCTGCTGTTTTAATAAACCTACGTCGGAACTTTCAATATTTACTGTTCCCTCACCATGTTTTCTCCTGGAACTGGATTGTGTTTGCTTCCCGCTGATGTCACCTTTTGTACACAGTTCTTCTCTTCATCCGCACAGTGACTCTCTACCACCAGTGATTCCCATGTCACTAGAACTGCACAGTTTTTTTTCTGTAAATTTTTTCGCTCCAGTGATGTTCCAAGACTTCGATGAACATTTATCCCAGAGCTACTGCTGTTTACAGCGAATAATGCAATGCCTGTCATTGCTCATCTGTACAATTATCATTTCATTGTAAATATCTACATTTTGTTTTATTTCTCCCCTTCTCTCACACTGCGTGTGAGGTTGGGGATGTTCTGTTGTAATTCTTTTACGTGAATAAAAGCGAATATTGAAACTAAGCGATGGCCTCTGATCATTCGCCCGAACGGGGTCCGGGTTCGAATCCCGGTGAGGCATGGATCTCTCCCTTCCCTGGAACCAGTGACCCTAAATTAGGGACGGGCGACTGCTTATAGCCCATTGAGTTGCTTACGGTGGTCTAGTTAAACCTCAAAAAAAAAAAAAAAAAAAATTTGCCGCCTCATTTTTGAGAATTGTGTGCAGGCTGGCAGTGGTGTGTGCGTGCGTGTGTATTCATTCCCTCGCTTCAAAAAGCTAAATTCTTCATCGCTCACTACAAAGTGGAAATAGTAGAAATTACATTCTTTTGTGTGTGTGTGATATTTATGAAAGCTGCGTAATAACTCTATAGTTAATCGTAACAGCATTATTTATATTGTTTTATGTTGTGTTTGACCCAACAATATTTTTCATTTGTTTTTCAAAAACATCATATTGGGTACTTTCATTTGTGTACAACATATCAAAATACTATTTTTATCTATTATTCATAATTACTTTTCATGGCCTAGAATAAAGTAATAGAAGTAATATTACCAAAGAAAATCTGAGACCAACGGATTATTTCAAATTTGAATACTGTTTCTAACCGAGGTAGGTGCTGAGATTTTTAGTTTGTTTAACTTCTCAGGTGATTGCTGTTTCACTTTCAAAACTCTTCATTATTTTTTGCATAAAATAATCAAGTGAACTATATTTTTTGTAGAATAATTGGTTCCAAAGATAAGTAGAACTTTCTGGCGTTCTGCGGATCTTGTCTTTTATCATTTGAATAGATAAATAAATAGGGCGGAATACGTTTGGAAAAACCGAATAAAATCACAATGTAATCCATCCGTTCCAGATGCTTTCTCTCACGCCATGTTTTACTACGATAAGCTCGTGTGAACATTTACACGTGGGAGCTCCAATATAAAGTAGATGTTGTCATTGCGTTTTCAGTTCTCTTGTTGGTCCAGCCGGTAAGTAGATTCCCTTTTGTTGTGAAAAGCTACTGCTCAACGCTAATTCGAATTCCAATAATTTTCTGAATTCTATTCAGGTGGAGGATCTCATTAATTGGAGGGAACCAGGTGTGCATCACATCGAGAGAGGGGTTTTATGTAAGGACTAAAAAAAAAAGTTTTTTTTTTTTTTTTTTTTTGCGCAAAGCAGCAACAATTTCTTATCGTAGCGAGAATAAAAAGCGTTCGTAGCGTCCTAAAAGTTTCTTCCTAGTCGCCTAAGGCGGGTCCCGGTTCGAATCCGGAATGAGTCATGGTTGGTGCGTTTTTCCTACAGTCCTGGCTATCTCCTAACCCTAGAACCAATGGCCTTAACTGGGGACAGACGACGGCCTATGTTGGGTTGGCAAAGAAAGTAATGTCTGCAAATGCAGTGTGCTAATTACCGTGCTAATTACCAAGGTGTTAATTAAAAATTCTAATTATCGTGCTAATTAAAAATGCTAATTACCGCGCTAATTAAAAGTGCTAATTACCGTTTATACAAGAACAAGTCAGTCCAAAATGTAGTCGTCATCGTTGGCCACAACATCCTCCCTTCGTCTGGGCAGCTGATGGAGATGGCCTTGTAGGATTGTCGCGGCTTTGACGCAAAGAAGTGAGTAAGTGAGCGTTCGACATCGTCCCAATTAGTGAACTGCTATCCATCTAGGAAATGCTGCAACGACCGAAAAAAGTGGTATTCGCTTGCGGCAATATCCAGAGAAAAGCCTGGGTGCGGCAGCTGCTCCCAGACCAGGTCCTTGATCTTGTGAGAGGTCACACGAGCTGTGTGAGATCTCGCCCCATCCTGCTTTAAGAGAACACCTTTGTGGTTCTGGTCGCACGTGAGCGATACGTGCACATCATCGAGCTGACGGCAGTACACATCGGCGATGATAGTGGTGTTATCTGGCAGCACCTCAAAAGACATGACTCCCCGCATATCGTACAAAGCAGACACCTTACGAGGGTGTAAGCCGGCTTTGGGACAGTGACTTAACTACCACCCGCGCAGCCCCCTCAGCTGCAGGGAGGGGCGCAGGTAACAAAGGGGCGCACTGCAGCTGCCATTCATAGTTATTCGAAAAAACTCGAACACGCACAATAATTAACATAAATATTCATATTTTGCTTTAAGATACATTTAGCCTTGCCTAAATAAATGCCTAGTTTCACTTTTAAAACACTGAATGTTGTACAGATTGAAAGTGTTCGGCTCTTCGACTTCGGATTGTAATTCGATTGCTCTGCAATGGGTTGTGAATAATACGATCTCTCTCTCTCTCTCTCTCTGCGCTGCTAAGGAAAAGCCGAGGCCACAGGGGGATTCTCCGTGGAGGATGTGGGAAAACAGTCAGTTACCTAGGATTACGCGAACGACAGGCGTCAACATTTATTCACAGCAGCCGCAGATCTGCCATGTGTAAGAAGGTGATTTCTTTAAGTGATTTATTTTAGTTTTGCACAAAGCATTTACACGTATTGTCAAATCTATTATATTACTTAAAAAGTTAAAACTACACTGTTAAAAATTCCCGTAAAAAGTCTTGTTGCCCGTGTATTTTTACGATCAAGGCTCGTTTCTGCAGTTTTCAAGGCGATGCCCGTATCTTAACGGGCATGGATATGTAGGACAACTGTTCCAAACCGTAATTTTACGGGCGTTGCTAAGAGGCACGGGTTAGCCTATGAACGATAATGACAGAAAAGGAATGCGGCATGCGTCGCTTTCTGCTATTGGTCAGCGAGTCGTCACGTGATTTTACGGTGGATGCTCGTTTTTTCACCAAGACGAAGGGATGGGCGATATTTTCAAAAGTATGATATCTTTTAATATTTCTGAGACCGATATATTGAATCGAAAATATCTGTATTTAAAGATCAATATATCGGATTGATTTTTCGATATTTTTCAATACTTCTGATCTCAATAAGACTGATATTTTGGTTTATTCACTGCATACTGCATCAGGGTTATCACTGAATCCGATCCGATGTTGTGCTAAGTATTGGCTGTTGGGAACTTGGGACTAATTCGCTGTTGGCTTGTTCGCACAAATCTCAGCCAGTACTAAATAAAGCTTCTTTGCGACGCCATTTGCAAATCTGTATTGTTTTATTGAATACAGTGCCAAAGTGTGTATAAATAAATACACATAAACTATTCCTTACAGAGTTATCCGGAAATGATAGAAATCACACGATTCACATAAAATATTTGTATAACTTAAGTCACAAGGAATTATCATAGTAATTTTTTCTTTCTAAAACACGAAATTTATACTCTAGTTCCAGGGTTCTTAAAACGATCTAAGAGTATAAAAATATCCTGCAGCTTGAAAATATAGCTGCAATCAAGTTTTGTTAATACCATTAAAATAGTGATATCTCAGAAAAGTACTGTATATTACTAACTTCGTACCTTTTACAAGACGGTCGCTGTACTTGGAAATAAACGTAGTGCGTTTATTTTGCCATTTCAGTCGTTTTGTTGTGTAAATAATTATTTCCGATAGCGGAATTGATATTTAACGTTTTTTTACAAGACCGACGCCATGGGTTTTACGACTTTAAAACTCGTTAAAAACTTAGTGCTTTTATTTTGCCCTTTTACGTTGTTTTGTTACGTAAATAAATATTTTCGACAGCGGAATTAACATTTCACGTTTTTATAATTCATAAAAATTCGCTAAAAATATATCTTGTATGCTGAGCTGGAAAGCCAACATCAGGGTTGTTTACATCGTAGCCATGGTAATGTAAGGGCGTATTCATATTATATATTTTATACATTTATGTAATGTAAGGGGGCATATATTTATGCCCACTCCCCCAGAAAGTGTTTAAATGTGCCTTACATTGGAAACAAAAATGTTTAATTTAATAAAAAAATTCATTAATTTACGTTACAATTTTTTTTTCTATTCTCATTCTTTTATTTTGTCCTGGTGGATTTAATTTTTTTCATTTCATTGGCACGCCCTCAGAAAAAATCTATATATGCCCCTTGTTGCATTTCTTAATGAAGGGGCAGAGCACAGATGGGATGAAAGTGGCCAAAGGGCAGGAAGTTGTCACATAAATTTACAGAACATAAATGCAGAAACTGTTTTTTTTTAACAAAACATGTTATCACGATTCTCTGTACTTAACATTGCTACCTATGCAAGATTGTTGATACAGCGAGACAAAATTAGTCAAAAAAGCAATCATAAAAGTGTTGTGCACTTTTGTGTTTATATAACATCTGCACTCCCCTTCCACTAATGGGGGGGGAGGGCTGTGGCTGTGGATATTATCAACTGTCACCAACAATATTTGAAGGTTTTGGTTATCATTTGAAAGTAAACAAATTAGATGTCAACTTTCCTGTTAAGCACACTTAACATCTTTTTAAAGAATATATATGAATAAAAAAACACACTTGAAATGGAATTTGTGGAAGAAATATTTTGCTACATGGAAGACCAGTCAGGCAATTGGGTAAATAAGTCTCATTGATTTGATTATTCTACACATGTTACGGTTTTTCCATTATTCGAAATGTTTATTTAAGTACAAAAGTATAGTAAAATGCCTAAAACAAAATCACTGGGTTACTTCTGTCTGAAACATTACCCCCTTAGCCTGTAATCACAGCATATTATTGCAATTTCTAATGCAGAATGTTCTGCAAAGTCATAATATTGTTGAGAGGTAAATGGCTAGAGCTTTTTAATGCAATTTTGAAGAAGTTTGCACACATACATGAAAATATATTATTTCAAAGTTAGTGAGCATATACACTGTAGATACGTATATAATTTATTTATTTTTTGTAAAAAAAAAAAAAAAAAAAAACTGAAAATACAACAAACCTTGTTAACAGGTTTCGGCCTAATTTGCCCAGTGTTATCCATTTTGTCATTATGTCTATTTCTCTCTTGATAAAAACTGTGAACATATTTTTTTTTTTTTTTTTTTTTTTTTTTGTGAAAACTGTTATTCTTAAACGGAATGGCATTAACAAAATTCTGTTGTCCAGAAAAGTTTTAATGTGTAGTGCTCTTCCTCATTTGATTTCTCTAGTGTTTCTTTACAGTATACAAAGTTATTTTTTTCAAAATTCTTTTCCTGCTAAAATCTAATAAATGTGCAATGCAAAAATTGCATTTGTACTCATAAATATGGGTTCTTGGTTTGATTAAAAGGCAATACATTGTGCCAAATGTTTGACACTAGCTGTAGGAAGGGAGTTCTTAGACTACCATTAAAGACTATATTAATATATTACCTGAAACAATGCTCAGATAATATGAATACCTTGACACTAGCTGTAGGAAGGGAGTTCTTAGACCATCGGTTTTACATTTGATCAAGTTTGCAAAAATTGTATATGATTTTATACCTGCTACAACTGATTCAGCATCAATATCAGGAAAATTCTCATACAAAAAGATTACTTCTTCCTCAGAAACTGCTAGAAAACAGTCAAATTTTCAAAATAAGAAGCATTGTTCATTAAATGTGAAAATCCTCCAAATATGTGGTGTCAGTGAATAAACAAAGATGTCGCTCTTTCCAGCTTTTAGCAATTAAATGTCATGAAATCTATTCAGTCAAGAAATCTATTTATTAAATGTCATGAATAAAATCTATTCAGTCATGAAATGTTCATTAAATGTCATGGAAACTATTCAGTATCTAAATAATCATGGAAAATGTGCCTACCAAGTGGTAAAATACATAAAGAAGTTGTTCCTGTCTTGTCTTTCCTAGAACCACTCGCTCTAAATTAGGGACATGTGTCTGCTTATGGTGAATCAAGCTTCTACACATTCGGGAACAACTTTAGATGCTCATGGAGATCAACACACACACACACACACACCACTTCACTTCAAGCATTTTTTTCCAGTTCTCAGTCCATTTCTTTGGATTTCTCATCTCCATTAAAAACTTGTACACAATAAATATCTGAAGTATTATTTATCAAGTCTAAAACACCTGAGGAGCTATCTTCGATATCATATCATTTTTTTTCACATTTTAAATGCTCATTGGTGGAGTCTGTCCTTAAAATTAAGGAAGTCAGCAGATCTAAAAAAAAAGTTTACAGTTTTGAACTCAAATGGGATATAGCATTTAATGTTTCACTTATTGACACCAAAACAACACAAAAATAAGTACTGATTTCTCACCTCTAGTTATATTCAACTTGCTGTAGATGAGGGATTTTCTCTTTACATGCATATATATCACTAAGCTGTTCTCTAAGATCATAGGTTAGTTTCTTGATGAGAGCTTATCTGCTGGATTAAAGCTTAAAACTATTGGAACTACATTTTATTTACTCTTGATGTATCAAACATCTGCATTTACAGTGATCTCAGCTCACAACTTGAGCTTCACTGACATCCATCACACACAAGACCATTTGTACTTCACATTTATTCTCTTTTTCTCATGCAGGAATTCCTGAATCTGGTCCTCCCTTGATCTTCTACATTTTCTTCCTGTCACTTGTGCAGAATAAATTCTCCTAGTAATTATCTCACCACTCATTCTCCAAACCACCCAAGAATATTTGTCCCCACCTTACAAACAATATTTTGCTTCACACTACTCATCTACAAAACATCTTCATTCCTCATATGATCAAAACATATCTTGCCCCCAACCCCATAAGTAACACATCTCTATAGCTCCCAAATCACTCCTATGCTTCATCTGCAGTACTCCACCTTCACTGCTGCACATCAGAGTATTAACAATTACTGTACTTTTTCACACACAACTATTAGGGACTTTTTTGAGAACCTATCATTCATCATTTATTTAAAATCCTCCTGAAGCAGCTGTGACTTTGAAAGATGAATTTAATAGCCTACTAATTTCACCACCTAATTTGTTTTCTCTGTCAAACATGCTTCCTAAATATGTACATTGATTTACCTGGTCAATCTCTTTGCCATTTAGACTGATCTGTTTGATTTAATACTAACAATTCATCTGTCAAAAACATAACTTTGGGTTTTTCCTTTCATATACTAAGTTTCAAATTCATACAAACTTCATACATGTGGGACAACATGCGCTGCAGCTCACTTTTGCTCTCTGCCAACAGGATTGTTTCATCAGCATGAGAAAACATAATTGAGTAACTACTCTCCACAGATAGCACATAGTCTAATGACGACTCAACCATATGTGTCTCTTAAGACATAAAAATATTCTTTACCTTAAAAAATTGTTTTGGTAATAAGTAATAACTAATTATAATACACAAGCTTGGCAGTGAATGTGGGGAATAAATATCCTACCAATTTTCTCAGATAATTTCTTAGAAGCATCAGCTGAATTTTTTTTTTTTCAAGAGTTGCTTTCTCCTGCTAAAAGGGAGCAATTTTATTTGCCCTTTATTATTATATTTTATAGCTTAAAACTATCTTTATGCAAGATTGCAGCTCTCAAGCTGTATTTTTAGTGATATGAAAAACACATAAAATATTGTTTTTCAGATCCTAAAATAAAAAAATATATATAGCAGAAAGTTTTGATGCAAAAATAAATAAAAAAATCATGCAACAGAAGTGAGTTTGTAATCTGCAGAAATGCTGAATATACTTTCCAAAACCTAAAAGGTGATTTTCTTGTTTCATGTGAGGGCATTGCTCGACGAGCAGGGATATGGTTTCTGCCAAGAAGTTTCCAAAAATCCCAGTTGCAAAGGAATGTTTTCATGAGTTTTTCATCAATGTGAGATTATGAGAAATATGTATTTCCAACATTTTGAGGAAAGGTAAGTTGCAGCTTCAGTATGGCATAAATGACAAAAAAACAAAAGTACTTATTAATCCCAGCAGACTGGAATCTTAACCATCAATTAACATGGGAATAACTGAATTATAGAAAGAATAACTATTTTTATTGGGATGCAAATGTCAAAGTTAACATTACATTAGCTTGCAAGGAAATGTTATGGAAAAAAATCTTTAAAAAAACTTTGTTATTGTAATTTTTAGAGCATTTTGTATACATTTATATTTTTCGGAAGGTGTAAACAATGTTCGCTATTTTTTTTTATTGTATAAAACAGATCACAATGTTAATGGAGTATACAGATATAATTACTTCTATGGTGTAAGCAAAAATAGTTCCCATGGCATAAGCAAAAAAATTAAAGTGCTTATAATATGTTTACAAGTGACATTTTTGTTAAAAACAGTAATTAGAGTACGAATAATTTGTGATGGCCTTTTCATAGAAAGCAATTATTTTTTCAGAAAGATATTTTAAAAAATGCTAATGATTATTAGTCCTCCATTAAAATATGATTATAAAAATAAAAACATAAAAAATATCGTAATCCAAATTAATCAAGTATATATATTTACTAATTAATGTATGAAAGCCTGTCTCTCCTAGATAACATAAAAACGAATGGGCCACCCCGGTGGCGCAGTGGTCTAAGGCGTTGGCCTATGATCATTCGTCCAAAGGGGCCCGGGTTAGAATCCCGGTGAGGCATGGATGTTGTGTTTGTCTTACGGCACTGGATCTCTCCCTTCCCTGGAACCAGTGACCCTAAATTAAGGACGGGCGACTGCTTATAGCCCATTGAGTTGCTCACGGTGGTCGTTAAACTTCCAATAAAAAAAAAAAAAAATAAAAACGAATGGACAGTCAAGAGGAAATAACATGCTGTAAGTGTGGGGAAATCAGCAGATCAAGACGAAAGTTGCTGATATATACATAGCCTGAATTACAACAAACTTTATACTACATAACTTGTCAGACATCAAGAAAACTCTCGAAAAGCTGTTTTGCATTTCCTTACCCAGCTGTTAAGATCTACATACTTTATCACTAACAAAAAAAAAAAAAATGCTTAACTTCAAATTGTGTGTCATTGGTATGTATTTGATTTTGGTCAAAGTGCCAGTTTACTTCAAACATAATACTCATAGACGAAAGAACAATCTGCTATCAACCGTTCGTTAAATTTTTTTTCTGGGTGCCTACTGTCAATTAATAATAGTTAAAATTTTCAACCATCGAGGTTTTCAACACAGCAGATATTTTTCCTTGTAGAGTTCTAGAAATCGGAAGGTGACATAATATCATGTAAATCTCGATAATGAGATCGCAGTTTGATAGTCCTCAAGCAACATAATTTTCGTGACATGCCAGAGGGAAAGAACACAGCACAGATTTCATTCCACAAGTTAAATCACATCAGCCATTGGCTGATATATTGAATATCGCACCGATATAGTGATTTTCTGATATATCGTAACTTGGATACCAATACTATATATCGAAATATCGGACAAAAATATCGATATGTCGAGATATTGATAAATATCGCCCATCCCTTACTGACGAACACGAAGTCACGAACATGTGTCTGGAAGTAGGGATGGGCAAAACCGATCGATGTTTAGTAACATCGATGTTAAGCCACCGATAATCGAGGTTTTTCCCACGATGGTGCGCTGATTGATACATCGGAGAAACCTCGATGTTTGAACCTCGATGTCTTGAAAAACATCGGTGCCGGTGGATGGCGTGGGTACACCCACACGTCAGCAAAACCTCGATGTTACCAAAAGCGATACATCGGTGAACCGTGAATAACATCGGTCAGTCCTTCACCTTGTGCAGCTTCAGAGTGCAGAGGTACGTTAAAAATATCGGTGGATTGTCTTTTGTCAGTGTGTCATCCCTGATGCCTCGAGTTGTGCAACGAGGGTAATAATCTCCCATTCATTTCTATCTCTTCTATAGGTAATTCAGGGGATTTAAAATTAAGATACAGAAAAACAAAAGCTTTTTTTAAGTATCCGTGGTGTCTTCTTGTGCGTGGGCATTAAACAGAAGTAGCTAATTACAGTTTTTAATCTGACAAAAAAACTGGTGTAGTTTAAATAGGGTGTTTCATTTGAAGGGCTACCGGAAAAAATATCCAAGGAAAAAAGATCCATGGAAAAATAATCCAGGGGAAAAAAAGCCAAAGGAAAGAAAAGCCAAGGAAATAAAATCCAACGGCTACTTTCATGTTGGCTAACCAGTAGGGAACTTATGGGGTCATATAAAAAATTCCTGGCTCTTTTCCAGTTCATATTAATTCGTATATCTAAATCCATTTTTATAGTATAACTTTACATGAAGTTCATAATTTTTTATAACCATACTTTGACTACCCTTATATTACAAATAACGAGAGTGAGAAAGTGGTATGACCTACAAAAAGAAAAAAAAAAAAAAAAGAAAAAAAGAAAAAATTACCATTTTTCAAAGATTATGAGGGCATCAAAATTTGATTCCATGGAAGTTCGGGCAACTAGGGGGCCATATGAAAATTGCATGCATTTTTGTTTTTCTTGTGTCCACTTCCACGTTGGGTTGACCTTGTAGGAAGGCCGTACAAATTGCATTTTGCTTCCATGTTGGGTGACCTTGTAGAAAATTTAGGGGTCGTACAAAAATTGCATGTCTGATTTCTTTTGTGTCACTTCCATGTAGGAAGCTCAAGGGGTCATATAAAAATTTATTTTCTGATTTCGTTGCGTCACTTTCAGTAGGAAGCTTAGAGGGTCGTATAAAAAATTTCATTTAATTTTATCCCTGGCTCTGTGTTTTTTTTTCCCCTGGATTTTTTTTAGCTTTTATTTTGCACTAAAAATTAAGTAAGCCTTGCAAATTACGAATTCTCAGATGTAATCATAGGCTCTGAGAAGTAGGCACCGATAAAACCATATTGAAGTGTACCTTAGTAATGAAAAAGAAAAAACAAACATTAAAATAAACGCAACGTGTACGAGGAAATGCAGCAAAGAATATTTTAGTAAATAATATTCTAAGAACAGGAATGAAATATGTCAATCCAGGGCCAGATTAAGGCGTTAGTGGGCCCCTAGGCTAAGACATTTGTGTGGGCTCACACAGAACTTATCACGGGGAACCTTATAAAGTTCGTTAAAACACGAATCCGTAGCAATGTGCTGTAATAATTACTACGTAGTTTATTCTTCAAACTAATAAATTATCTGCAGAGAATTACTATAAGTCGCTGTATTTTTCGTCGTTCTCATAAGAGAATTACTGGATTTTGTCCTTGATTTCCTAATGATTTTGCATTGTATGATTTTCTTAGCGCATGTTTAATTATGCCATGTGAAGCCATGAAACTTTTACCCTTGGTGAGTCAGTGCCTTGAAATCTGTTCGTGTTCCAGCCTCTGTTTCTGACCAAGTTGAAATCATACGAGACAAAAGCAAAACTACTTTATAAACCTCTTTCTTTTTTATTACTTGTCCAGACATGCATTCTGAACCCGTAGGTCATGGTGGGACACCTAGGCTATAGACCCTCCCCCCTTTAATCCGGCCCTGAGTCAATCATGTAAATGGATAACTGTTTCGTTGGAGTTGGATTTTATTTCCCTGGTTTTTTTTTTTTTTTTTTTTTTTTTTTTTCCGTGGATCTCTTTTCCTTGGATTTTTGCCCCCTAGATTCCATTTGAAGACGGGAAGTGCTGTATGGAAATTATTCGTGAAAATTTTACAGCAGTGAAATCGCAAACTTGCATTGAACATCATAGTTCTTTTGAGCATCATGCATAAGTATAATACATACTCCCCCATGTAAATAACGTGTAGAACAGAAAATTAAAGTACCAATGGGAGTACTACAAAAACAAAAAACAACAACAAAATAACGATTAGGAGAGAAATTTTCCCACCGTTTTCAGCAATTTTTCGCCATTTTCAAGCTGAAATACAAATATTTACGTAATAAAATGGTATTTCGCAATACTGAACAAAAGGGACACTGCTGAAAAAAATAATAATAATAACACACGATTATAAGAAAAATCTTCATTAAACTTCCCTTTTCAAAAGTTTTGAGACAGAATTCTGACCCCCGACAAAAACTTCTTCCCTCACCACCCCCTAATTTTTTTATCTTCAGAAACAAATTAGAATAGGTGGCATTCGATAAATATGCGGAGAACCTCATGCCTACTGAATACGCCATCGAGTTACACCAGTTTAGCAAAACATCGAGAATTCGATGTTACTTCTTAGACAACGCCAAAACATCGAGAATTCGATGTTACTTCTTAAACAACGCCAAAACATCGCGAATTCGATGTTACTTTTTAAACAACGCCAAAACATCGAAAATTCGATGTTTTTTCACCGATACATCGAAAATTTCGACCGATATTATCGATCCATCGATGTTTTGGATATGAGTAACCACCGATGTTTAACATCGATGGTTCTCACCGATGTGCCCATCCCTACCTGGAAGACGAACGAAAGAAAACATGTGAGTAGACACTTTTTAAAATTAAGTTTATTATGATATATAAAACTAACGAAATCAATTACACACATTTTTGTTTGATATTAAGCTCACGAACTGTATATATATATATATATAATTTTAAAAGTTTCACCACCAAACGAGGGTGGCTGAAGCATTGTCACACAGGAAAATCTATGTAGTAGCTAAGATTTCATTTGACTGGGGTAGGGGCATAACTCTCACATCCATACATGTTTTACTATCAATATGATACAGTGCTCAGGGATCACATTCCTCCTAAAATTCTTAAAATTCCTAATATTTTGTGACCCTCCTTAAATTCCTAAAATTATACCTAAAATTTGCTATTCATCCTAAAATTTTCGTAAGCTTATTTATTAAAAACACAACCGTTATTAACGCCAATAAATTTACCATTACGGTAAGGTAAAAAGACCTGTTATTGTAGAAACACAGCCTATATGCTGTGCTGCTGAAGGGAGGGAAAAATGACGCCATCGAGATGCACTTGCTTCGGGGCGGGCGCTCTACTTTTTTGCCTTCGGACAGTTTTCGAGAGTAACAAGAGATCTAAGGGAAAAGGGGAAGGGTCATTTTCACCCTTGGTTTGCGCTTTGCAGACGAACTCCGTGGCACGCAGAAGATCGTACTTTTTTTTTGTACATGCCTTGTGGAACCTCCTCTTTCTGCTGATGTTTTGTTATTGTAAACCGCAGGTGGGTGGAAGTAAAGAGGAAACGTGGTCTCCTTCCGTAACCTCCGGTAATGACGATGGGATGGTAGCTGAGTGTTATCGTGGCAGGCAGTAGAGCACGTGATCATTGACCTTCAATCGTGCGTCGGCGACAGCGACCTTCGATGCGCAATATATCTCGGCTTTGACTGAACTTGCGTGAGATGCGTATGATAGTTTCTGGTTTTGCGTTTTTTATGGTGTTCTCTGTGCTGTGCGCAGGTTCAGTTCTCTATAGTGGTGACCTGCTTTTTTTTTTTTTCTATCTTCTGACATCCTCGCAGCCAAATTTCGGGAAGTTGTCTGGTTTTGCAATATTAGAACGTGTTTTTGTACTTCCCTTTCATTTTCTGGTTAGTAATACAAGTGTTTAAGATGCCTAAATCCAAAACGAAATTTCAAGATGCGTGGCTCGCCAAAGAATTGGACGGAGTGAAGTTGAAAGAATGGTGTTCTGCAACTGAAACAATATTTTCTACTAAGTGTATATTGTGTTCAGAAATTTTCAACATTTCTAATAGTGGCTTGTCACAAGTAAAAGCGCATCATAAAGGAAAAAAACATTTGCAGAAATTTCAAAGTAAATTTCAAAATAAGTCCATCCTGAAAGCCTTTGGGTTTGGAGGACGGGATCTTCAGCCCAAAACAAATATTAGTGAAGTACTGAGTCATGATTTACAGTTGGCTAAAGCCGAAGCATTATGGTAAACGGTAAAAATACCCCCGGAGAAAATACCCCCGAAAACTGAAAAGCGGAAAAAATGCCCCCGGAAAAAATACCCCCGGAAAAAATACTCCCGGAAGAAATACCCCCAGAACAAGCGGTTCACTGTAACAGGAACTCTGATGTGTGGCAGTGTTCCGGTGTGGCAATTTACCGGCAACCCTGCCACATATATTTCAGCAACTTGGCCACAAAAGTTCAAAGGGGGGGTATAAAGATTGCCGTTTCTGGGCTATATTGAGAACTGAATTGGGAACTCCAAACGAATTTCGCGAAAACGTTCCATGTAAGCCAAGCGAGAATTGTACTTTAATTGGAAGAAATAAATTGCCGAGGATCCGAGGTACACTTGGTTCGGGGGCTCTACCCCCAACTTCCGTAATATTATATTCTGGGCCGCTGGAGCCTGTCAGTGTATCCAGGCTGTTCCCCTTAAAGCGCCCGCGAGGTCCGTGAGCTTTGGGGGGGGGGTTACCCCAAAATGTTAAAATGGACGTAGAGCTGTGAACATTAGAACCATGCTTTACATAATGATTCTGTACATGACCACGAATTTTCAGGAGGGTGGGGTGAATTCACCCTCCCCCAAGTTTCTAAGAGCGCCGACAAGTGTTCAAAATTTGCTCGCAATGTCTATGCTTCATGTTGTGTTTAATGGTCAACTATGTATGTCCTTCCCCCTCCCCCAGAAATTTGGTGAAGCCTGTGAAAGGGATACGAGGTGCTTGGTTTGGAGGGCTCTACCCCCATCTTCCGTAATTTTATATTCTGGACCTCTAGAGTCGGTCAGTGTATCCTCGATATTACCCCTGAATAGCTCTTAGAAACTATGGGAGGGTTACCCCACCCTCCTGAAAATTCGTGGTCGTGTACAGAATCATTATATAAAGCATGATACTAATGTTTACAGCTCTACGTCCATTTTAACATTTTGGGGGCAACCCCATCCCTCAAGTTCATGGACCTCGCGTAGACTTCAAGGGGAACTTCCTGGATACACTGGCAGACTCCAGCGACCCAGAATATAATATTACGGAAGTTCAGGGTAGACCCTCCCCTAACCAAGTGTACCTCGGATCCTAGGCAATTTATTTCTTCAAATTAAAGTACAATTCTCGCTTGGCTTACATGGAACGTTTTCTTGAAATTCGTTTGGAGTTCCTAATTCAGTTCTCAATATAGGCCCAGAAACGGCTATCTTTATACCCCCCCTGAACTTTTGTAGCCAAGTTGCTTAAGATGTGGGGCAGGGTTGACGGTAAATTGCCACATCGGAACACTTCCACACATCTGTGTTCCTGTGTGGCAGTTTACAGTGAACTGTTTGTTCTGGGGTATTTCTTCCGGGGAATTTTTCCGGGGGCATTTTTTCCGCTTTTCAGTTTACGGGGTATTTTCTCCGGGATATTTTTTCCCGGGGGTATTTTTACCTACATCCAAGCATTATCGGCCATGAAAGTTGCTAAGGACAATATGTCTTTTGTTTCATGCACTGAAACAGTTGAACTTTTCAAAGAAATGTTTCCTGATTCTGCTATTGCAGCCAAAATGCAACTTAAAGAAAAAAGTTGCTTATGTGATATCACATGGATTGTCAAAATATTTTGAAGAGGATTTGAAAAAAGACATTGCATCTAGTAGCCCAGGAAAGGTTACTATAGCATTTGATGAAACTACAAATACACAAGAGAAACGGCAGTTGGATGTGTATCTCAGGTACTGGTCTTCAGAAATAAATTCAGTTTCTTGCCGATACCTAACAAGCGTTTTTCTGGGTCATGCAACAGCAGATATTTTGCTAAAAGAAATTCTTGATGTGTTATCATCCTTCAATATTTCGTTGAACAGAATTATTTGTGTATCCATGGACAGCCCAAATGTAAATAAGTGCTTTTTACGCAAATTCAATGAAGTTGTAAAACAAGAAACAAGCCAGAAATCTTTGGAACTAGGTTTTTGCAACCTGCATGTTGTCAGTAATGCATTTAAAATTTTTTTGACAAGCTTAAATATAGATTTTGACGAATTTGCTACTGATATGCATTACTTTTTAAAGAGTAGTGCTGCAAGACGAGAGGATTATAAATCTGTCCAGGATATAACATTGGTCACAGCCAAATTTCTTTTGCGTCATGTCAGCAACAGATGATTAACCGTTGGTTCTGTAGCCCAGAGGCTCTTGGATCAATGGCTAAATATTGCAGAATATTTTTAAACTTCTTGCCATCTCAAAAAATATTTGAAAAACAACTACGCAATTCGGCAAGGTATAAAAGAATTCACTGTTTCCTGAAAAATGAGCTAACTCCTTGCTATTTAGCATTAATTTCATTTTCACACCAAAATTTTGAAAAGTTTTCATTATATTATCAGAGTGAAGAACCAAAAATACACCAGTTATATTCTGATTTAAATACTTAAATGAGGAATGTTATGGCTCAGTTTATCCAAGATGATGTTATTGCAGGGAAATTTGGAGAAGACCTAAAGAATGTAGATTTTTAAAACAAAAGTTCATGGAAAAAACTAGGGGAGTTAGAAGTTGGTATGAAGACAAAAAATCTCCTCAGGAATGTTCAGGAGACCAGGCAGAAATTATTTCTCTTGAATGTAAGATCATCACTAATTGCAACCACAAAATATTTAAAGTCAAATTTGCCATTCTGCAATCAAAAGCTAAGAGATATAGAAGTTTTAAAGGTAAAAGAACCAAAGAAAGAGTCAACTCAACTTTCAGTCACTGAAGGACTTTCGGAAATAACCAGAATTTCAAGTGTTTGCATCTTTCTGAGGAACAAATTGATAGAGTAAGAGAAGAGTGGAAACTTTTAAATTGCGATAAGCCAACTCTAGATGAACTAGTGAAATTTTCAGAGGAAGGGCATATTCCAGTGCGGATTGATCATTACTGGCGTAATATATTTAGTATTAAAGACTCTAGCGGAAAAGAAAAATACTAAAATCTTGCTAAACTCATCAAGTCAATATTAGTTTTACCTCATGGTAATGCTGATGCAGAAAGGGGATTTTCGGTTAACACTGCTCTGTTAAGGAAGGACAAGGCTAACTTAAAAGACTCAACTATAACATCATTAAGAATAGTTAAATGGGCCATTAAACACTATGGATGTGTAAGTAAAATTCCCATAACAAGAAATTTGTTAAATAGTGTTCGTGATTCACATAAATTTTATAAAGAGTATGATGATAAGCTGAAGGAAGAAGAATCAAAAAAGGTAAAAGAAAGGAAGCAGAAAGAGAGGGAAAATAAGGAAAAGCAGCTAGAGAAAAAAAGAAAAGCTGAGTTTGATGACAAAATAAAAGAAAATGATGCAGAAATAAATAGGCTTAAAAAAGATAAAGAAGCTTCCCTAGCAGTAATTCAAGAAGGAACAGAAAGAATGAGAAAAGCTGTAGAAAAACAAAATACTGTTGAAATAGCAGTTGCCTCTAACTTGATCATACAAGGTTCAGCTGAAATAAAGAAAACTGAAAGTAAATTAGTTGTGGCGGAAGCAGAAAAAGATAGGCTAATCAGGAAAAGGTTAAAACAATAATATGAAAAAAGTAATTCAGTGAACAATTGTACATAGTTCTTGGTTTTCAATTACCTTTTTAGGATATAATAATTTAATGTGAAACCTGAAAACTTTACTGTGAAAATCGTGAATTGCTTCTGGTTCAACAGCATATTAATGTTCAAAGTGAAACTTGAATGTGGTAAATATACTTGAATATGATAATAACACGTGAAATGATAAAAACTGAACATTAGAAGTAAATCATACTTAAACTTTAGACATTAGACGTTATGAAAAAATTTGGGTGTGAACTTCGACCATATATACTAATGGACTGCGCATTGGCAATAGCTGCATCAAAGCCGCCATGGCTCAAACATTGGGCACGTCATCATCAGACTCCAAATTTCGTGTAAAAATGCTGTTATGATTACTAATTTACGCTGCAGAACTTCAGTGTTTTCGGTGTATTATGTGAATGCGCCTCATATATAGTGAAAACTCTTCAGGTAAGTTTACTTATGAGCTATATACATGCATGATCGGGTTGTTTACATTTTGTGATTTATAATGTGATGAACATTTGCGAAGAATTTGGAACATGCATTCCATTTTTTTTTCTTAAGTTACTATATTTTTATATCAATAGCTGCAAGTTTCTGGTTAAGTAACTGAACTTTATTGACTTAGGTATTTAATTCGTTTCTTACCCATGAAAAATCATAGAACTTTCTTTACTATATCGCTCAGAGCAACCATAAGCACAGCAGGTGTAACCCATCTTTTTGACTGTTGTCATGTGATTTTATGTTGGAGCCAGAAATTTTGATGCCATGCGCAGTCTATCAGTATATATGGTTGAAGGGTGTGAAGCAAACTCTTTACAATGTATACAAAGTTGTTTTACTAGATATATACAAATATACATCTAGTTTTTTATTGAAATACACTCCTAAATTTTTTCTAAAAAGTCCTAAAATTCCTACCTAAAATTTTCCAGAAGTATGCTATGATCCCTGAGTGCTTTACTTTCTGTGCAAGTCTTTATCGCCAAGTATATACCTAGCGTTGACTAGGATGTCGAATAAATTCGATCTGTACATGCTGATTTGGGAATTACGTAGGGCAGCATTCTTTTCGTATGTTTGTAGTCTGAAATGAATTCCATTTTGCAAAATAACACGCATAAATATTGTCTTACCGTTTTGTGCTTTTTTTTTTTTTTTTTACGGCATAGTGTTCAAATTCTGAATTTAGACAGAAGTATTTCTAAAGCACAAACTGGCTGAACAATACTTTGTTTTTTTTAAGACTCCTTTTCATTTGCTCATGTACTTAAGAACTTGTGAAGTATTATATTTGCAGCAATGAATACAAAGATTAGCTATGGAGTACAGATATGTACAGGCATATTCTTTAATGAAAAGTTTATTCCAATGTGTTTATGTGGGTATAAAATATATAAAAAATACAAATACATACGTATATTTGCTAAAATTACATACACTGATGTCACAGAAATTGCACAAATGGCTAAAAAAAAACAAATAAAACTGGTCAAGTAATTTGTTTAGTATGGGTAAGATGTATGAGCTCATTTACTCTTGCAAAGTTCATCAATATTTTGAGTTTTCTTGCTTATGTACAAACAAGTTATCTTCAACATCCAGCTTATTTCAATATTTAGTTTTTTTGGTGGTTAAGGATAAAACACTAGTTTCACATAAATATGTAGTTGTAAAAGGCGACAAATACTTAAGGCAGTGCTCGACAATGTTGGAAATTCTTTTTCCATTGGAATCCAAAAACTAGTCAGTGATTTTAAAGAACAAATGCTTTTCAAACCAACCAGAGTTAAAAGATGTCTCATAAGTTCTTTATTTGGCAATAGAAGATTACACATTTCTGCATTGTATGTGAATGAGTAACTAGTTCATTCAGTGGGAATGGGAAATACTGCCTTGTAAATGTTTGGAGAGTGCAGAGATGGATGATTATTAGCTGTTTAACATCAAGTTTCCAATTGTTTGCTCATTTTCTGACGATAGTGAATTCAGTTATAAAAATTAATCAGAGCTGTTCCCTGTAATTTGGTTTTCTTATAAAGTTTTTTGGTCATTGCTTGTGTTTTGTTTTTTCAACATAGAACAGATTGTTTTCACCCTGTAATGAGAAGTTCCACTAGTTCATTTTTCAGAAATTTCAGCTAAATATGCTAAACTTCACCACACATCCTACCAGCACTAGCCATAAATTCAGATTAATTTTGTTTTGAAAATTGGTTCACTATGTGACTCGGTATGGTTGCTAACAAAATCGCATATGCCCCCCCCCCCCCATTATTTTAGTGTAACCCACTTTGAGAACCATTGGTCTAGAGGATGTTCAAGCCGTACTGGTATCAGAGTTGGTTGTACATCAAGGTTTTTGGCTAGCAGTCACAATTTACCATATGGTTTGAGTCCCATATGAGGCATTAGTTTTGCCGCCCTGGTGGTGCAGTGGTCTAAGCACCATCGTATGATTGTTTGTCCAAGTGGGTCCGGGTTTGAATCCCGGTATGGCATGGGAGTTGTGTTTGTCTTACAGCACAGGTGTTCTCTCTTCCCTGGAACCAGTGACTCTTAAATTAGGGACAGGGACTGCTTATATCCCATTTAGTTCCTCACATTAGCCGTTAAAACCTTTAAAAAAAAACCCTGTTTTTTACGTAACATAACACCTTTGGCTTTCTCCTTCCCTAGAACCAATGGCCTCAATTTAGAGGTGGAAAAAAAGTTTCATGTGATGAAATGTCACATTTTCGTTCAGGAAACACATTTGTTATTCTCCTTGACTGCTGCTACATGGTTTTGATTGCTTTTAGGAATACCATTTCACTCACATTCCTTAGTATATAATTATCAATCATTTTGTGACTATGGCATATTCAGTTAACTCATAGGCACCCCTAGCTTAGTTTTCAGCAGGAGGAAGCAAACAATGGAAATCTGCATATATACAAACCCCATATGCAAATTTCCACTGTGCCTTCGTTTTACCACTCAACACATAAATTTAATTGGAAACCAGAAGAGCCAAAATATATATTTTTTTAATTATATCTATAATCACCTCATTATCACATGTATACAGTAATATCTCACATATATGTCAGCGCAAACCAAAGCACGCATAAATGAGAGGGCAGCATAAGTAAAAGTTAGTGTAATTCCAGCCAAAATTAAGTTTAAAATGTAATTAACATGAGAATAACATGCAAAATAAGAAAAATATCAATGATTAAATTTACTTAGTTACATTTAACACTTGAAAGCTTAAATTACTCAAAAATGTAAATTACATGATCTCAAAAGTTTAATTACATACCTTGTTTATATTTATGGCTTTTTAAAGTTATGTAAAATTGAAGACTGTTTCTGCTGTTGCCTCTCATTGAAAACAGCTTTTTCAAGTTTGTTGAAACAGGAATGTGTGGCAATTAGATGTATCGGTGAGTTGTATGTAGTGACAGTGTTTCCAAAGCTTCTACTGCTTTCGTGACAGTCGGGGGATCTTTTGTTAATTCTTCGTTATGTCTCTTCATCATCATCCTGAATTTCATTGGTTATTTCTTGAATATCCCACACTTCCCCGATAATGCATTTTTATTGATTTCTACAAACTCTTTAAAACTACTGAATCCACCTGAAATGGCACTCCAATCTTCATCATTGGCAGATTATTCTGTAAATGTGTAGATTAGCGTCCTAAATTATTTTGTCGGAAACTTTTAATATTGACTTGTGAGTGCGACGCTGTGGTAGGCCTAACACATCACTACGGCAACGATGTGAAGATTTGCTTTGTTGAAAGGAAGATTCGCTTTGCCGTGCAATTCACGTGCGGATGACTACAAGTCCAAGCAAGTACCTTCTTGCCAGGAGAGCGAACCATGTTATACTCATATGCTACACAATATAGTTTGTCCATGTTTTGTAATTGTTTTTAAAGCAGACGTTGTGAAATTTTTCATTCTTTCGCATATGATTCCCTGATCCGAAATAGAAAGTTTGGTAAATGTGTACTTTAGCGTCTAAATTATTTCGTCGGAAAAATGTAACTGTGTGGGAAAAGTGTGACATACAATATTTCAAGCATACAAAATAATGGGAAAAGGTGTAAAAATATAGTATTTTTAGATAAAAGGAAATAAGTTTTCCGAAGTATTTACCTGGGAGTGCGATGGTTTGGAAGAGTACGTGCGGTAGGCATAGGACGAGAGTGCGGCAACGGCATCAAGGTGGAGTCCGGTGAATGGAAGCTTCGTTGAGAAGGGCAAGTAACGGGCGGAAGAATCAAGAAGGAAGCGGTTCAACAGTACGTAGTCATCGAAAAGTCTTGTAAGCATACGCAGAAAGAAAGAGGTTGAATTTGCGCAGCATTGTAAGTCTTTGTTTTTTGAAGGGTAATTTTGAGAAAGCGGAAGTACAAAATTGTCAGTCATTTCGTCAGGGCTTAAAATTTCATTATCTGCCACAATACAAGAAGCTGTCTTCCTGCCATAGTACGATATATGAATTGAAGAAAATTATTTATTTTGAAAAATATCCATGTCACGAGGGAAAAAATGTCAACTACGATGTACTGAATAACAGCAGAACTCAAATGAAGTGCTTGAAGAAATCACCTACCTGTGCACATCTTCCAAACCAAAACTAAAACTTTGGGTTCAACCGGAACCAAAACTTCTGTCGTACATAAATTATTTTACATTCCTTAATTTCTTTCCATTCGGAGACACTGTGAAACCACTAATAACGACATTCTGCACATATCTTTCTCAAAAATGAATAAAACAGGTTTGAACTACTTCTTCTGCGCACGATTACACGACACTCTTCCGAAAAATATACCCTACTGCTGTCATATTCTTCCGCGCATTTGCTACCAACTCGTACTCCGCTCCGTCGCACAGCACCTTCACGTAGTGGCCGTTAGCATTGCTTCAGCCTCCCGCACCACCTGCTACAAACCATCGTACTCGCAGGTTAATACTTCGGAAAAATTATTTCCTTTTTATCTAAAAATAACATAATTTTTCACCTTTCCCTATTATTTTGCATGCTTAAAAAATTGTGTGCATCGAACTTTTCACCCACAGTTAAATTTTTCCGACGAAATAGTTTAGGACGCTGAAATACACATTTATTGAAAGTGCTAATATGCTTTTCTATGTTGTACAGAAAACTGGGGAACTATAAATTTCCGTTTTGGTTTGAACAGATTTGCTGTGTCACTGCACTTTTGGTTCTCCTGTTAATAGCTTGTTCGCACGTGAGTTTCTATCTTACTCATATGTATCTTTTGCAAATCGAAGAGGTTTTATCCGGTTTTTCCTGCCAACAACGTACAGGATACAACAAAATAAAGGGTGGCTGCTGTGGACCTATTTTATGTTGCGTATCACTACAACATTTATTGCTCTTCTGCCAATAACGTAAGTCCTCTTTCTCTTGTACCCGTCATTTCCACACAGCAACGAACCTTCCTTTTAACGGACCAAAGCTTCACATCTTCACTGGAGCGATGCATTATGCCTATCGCAGCTTCTCTTCAGTGTCGGACTCACAGGTCCATATTAAAAATCACAGGTCCCATATAAAAATCTTTAAAACACGTTTAAAATATGAAATACATCAAAATATGAAGTTTTAACCCTTTGTCAATAAACACAGGAGGCATTTAGGCATGCATTCAGGAGGCATGCGTTCAGTCGCTGACTTTAAACATTTGGAGCAAAATTACATATGCTTCCAATTTATGGACCTAAAGCATAATGTAATTAAAGAAGTGATATTCTTCTGTCCTTGGCACTGCGTAACAATAATACAACTTCCAGTGATTAGCAGTGAAAAGCAACATGACATGCGATGACTGTCTTTTTTTTGTAGTAGAAAATTATATTCTGAACTTCATTTTTAGATTTAGTTGCCCAGTCTGGCACCTAGGGCAACTTGATTATTTATTTACCTGCCCAGGTCAATGATTCACACGACCCAGACATGGTATTTTTTAAGCCCTGATATGTATAAGTAAAAATATATACAGTACATAATTTCATACGTACATATTAATTAGAGCTTATATATTTCATTATTACTCCTTTAGCAAAAACTTCCCATTACAAAAAAATTACCTTTGCTTGTCTCTGTGGGCATTATTTCACTTTTACAGCATTGCAATCTTATGCGTAATGAAAATTTCTGTAGTACATACTAACCTTTTAATGAAAAATTTGTAATGTTTTAAGAACAATACGCTGCTACAAAAAAAAAATTTTGTCCCCCTTTAATTTCATTATAACGAGTTTCGACTGTTATTCTTTTTTTACTGAATCTGGTAAATGCTGGCCAAGAAAATGACAGTGAAAATATATCATGAACAGTTTCTTTGCTTTGCAAATGTAGTAATTAAAGTTAAATGTAAAAAAAAAAATTGATTACATTCTAAATTTCTGCGAGTGAAATCTTTCACCTGTGTCACTTTAAGCACGGCTTGGAAAATATCTGAAATGTTACATGCCCAGCTGGGTATGTACATAAATTATTTACCTACCCAGATAGTAAAACCTGGATGCCCAGGAAAATTTATATTTTAAGATAAATCAGAAGCCACTTTTTTTAAGTTAAAAAATATGAAAAAATTTTTACACGCTTTGTATTCCTATTTTAAAGGTCTATTCAAAATGTTCAATATGCAAAGCATGTATTTCATGTTTTAAGATGATAGTGCTGAAATTGGTACAAAATAATATGATGAAATGGTTTTTTGAGAAATTTAAAGATTCTGCTGTGTTCTTTTCCTTTGTCACTAAACACCTGATTTGTACATCAATAAAAATTGTTTCAGTATCTTCAGGTATTGCCAAGATATTATAAATACAACTATTTAATAGCTTTCAAAAAAAAAAAAAAAATTTGTGCTCCAAAATGGTTTCCTTGTGGCAACACAACAATGAAAGAACAGGTTATATCACTGAAGTCATTTCTAAAACATTCCAAACAGGAAAATTTAAAATGTGAAAAGTGGGTAAATATCCAAAAATTAGAGATAGGAAACAAGACAGTAAAAGTTCTGGGAACACTGACAACACAGTGCTCAGTAGAATGTAAAATGAACCAGCAGACAAGGCAGTGAATGTGAAAACAGGAAAAGCATGATTAAACCCTATGTCAAATGTAATACTAGCCAAAACCTACATGAAAAACCAACTTTGACACCATTGTGGATTGAATACCCTTATAGACGCAATGTACTCGGATGCCAGTTCGTAGTTCTGTTTGTCATTGATATAACATATAAATACAAGAATATGCCTGTACATATCTTTACCACATGACTGCCCTTTGTATTCATTCATGCAAATACTACATAAGTACGTGTGTGCAAATTAAAATGTCTAAAAGAAACTAAGTATTGTTCAACCAACTGTGTGTACAGAGTTCGTAAAGCCTAATGTTAAACAAATCTGTGTGTAACTGATGTCATTGTTTATCATATT
The DNA here is from genome assembly GCA_039090855.1 of Macrothele yani. Classification (NCBI taxonomy): domain Eukaryota; kingdom Metazoa; phylum Arthropoda; class Arachnida; order Araneae; family Macrothelidae; genus Macrothele; species Macrothele yani. The sequence continues at coordinate 41,575,684 of CM077009.1, read as the reverse complement.
GTAATAAACCTGGTTTTAAGATATGAAAATATCAGTACTCACATTTAGAACTGAATTGATTCAGTTATAATGTAAGTATCCAACAATTTCACACTCACACACTCTTCCACAAAAAACATGCATTTACTTGCACACTCTTCCACAAAAAATGCATTTATGTAAAAGTCGGTGACTACTTGCCGTGAGGCTTAACTGAATATGGCCAAACTTCATATTTACAGGGATTGCCTTTCAAATTACAGCTTAAGTAAATACGGTCAAACTTATTTTTCGGGTATAGCCCTTCAAAGTACGGCGTTGCTCAATACGGTCAAACTAATTTTTTATGGGCAATGCCCTTCAAATTACAGCTTAAATGAATACGGGCGTTGCTCTTCAAATTATGGGCATAGTATTTAGGGTTCAGACCGTAATTTCATGGGCTTTCACAAACACGGGCCAAGTCGTAGTTTTATGGGCAACGGGTGGGCCCCCAGTTGCCGGCCGTTGTCCGTAATCTAACTGTGAAATTTTTAACAGTGTACCGGTACCACCATTACTTTTGCAGACACTGACTTCCTAACCTTAACCACCTCACACTCACACACACCACGAAAAATGCAACCTCCCTAGTGTTCGAAATCCTGGGAAAATTAGAGGTGCTGAAGTAAATCTTCTGGGGGGCGCAAGTTGTGCTAGTTACGCTACTGGTGTAAGGTCTCGTTCCATCATGCTGTGTGAGAACACCTTTGCGGTTTAGCTGTGCTGGTCGTTTCCATCGGCGGTGATAGTGGTGCAGTCCAGCAGCAGCTAAAAAAAACACAACACCCAAATAGACAGCTTACGTGGGTGTAAACCGGCTTTGGGGATCGGCATGGGCTTCTGTTTTGGGCCCAACCACTGTTTCCGGGAGCTGACATTGTCATGCAGGACCCATTTCTCATCACCTGTCACAATGGGGTCTAAGAACGGATCGACTTGGTCACGTGCAAGCGGGGAAACGCATTCACTTACGCGATTAGATTTCTGCTCAACTGTGAGTTGATGAGGTGGCCAAACTCCCCTCTTGCGCAAAGTTGACGCAGGCGCGTGATAATGCTACTGTGGGTAGTACCCCAGCTTCTCAGCCAACTCCCGCGTGGTCACACGAGAGTCGATCTCCACTAAGGTCTTCAGCATGTCCGTGTCCACTGTTGCGGGTCTACCAGCTTTGGAATGGTCTGATTGGTCAAAATTTCCCTCTCGAAACCGTTCGAACGATGCCATATGGAATTGGTGTACAAATTGATAATGTTCCTTTCAGCACTTGCGGGGGTGTTACCACTACGAAACTCCTACAGCATGCAATATAGGATGTGCTCCTTGTCCACTTCATATATCACACATCCGATATTGCATGCTGTATGAGTTGTTGGCTGGTGCTTACATTCTTCGCATTTGGACGGCTAACTGCCACTGACTTAAGCCACCTATACCTGCTGATGTCATACCGGTGTGTGCTGCGCAATCTCATGTGGGCCGTGGCTGGGACTTCGATTTCGGGTACCTCGTCATCGGACATTACTTTCTATCCAACTCAATACTCCATAGAGTTGCTCATGGTAGCCGTTAAATAACGAAACAAATAGCAACCGCAAAAAATTAGACATTGTGTTAGCTTCGGAGGTTTCCTGGGTCGTTTCTTGGAAAATTCATCTCCAGTTCGGTCCAATTTTCATACTACAATGCCAACTGTCTACCCAACGGTTTTCAAATCCGCTGAATTTTCACGTACACGGAGCTATCGCTTATGTGACACGCTATTACGAATCCTTGCTGGAAATGGATTAGACGCAGTGGCGCAATGGTCTAAACGATGGCTTCTGATGATTCGTCTGAAATGGATCCGGGTTCGAATCCCGGTTTGGCATGGATGTTGTGTTTGTCTTACGGCACTGGCTCTCTCTTCCACGGAGTCAGTGACCCTGAAGTAGGGAGGGGTGACTGCTTATAGCCCATTGAGTTGCTCACGGTGGTCGTTAAATCTCCAATAAAAAAAATAAGAAAAATGGGTTAACTCTGTCGTCTGAGGCATCTTGCATTCACAGTCGTGCTGCTGTCTCAGCGTAGCACTACGAGCATATTTTGGTTTGGGTTTGTCACGTGGTGCTTGCATAAGATATACAAAGGGCATCCTGAAAGTAATGCCTCGTACCTCATAAGATTTCTATTTGTACCAGCAAAAATGTGAAATGTGGTGTTCAAAATATTTCGACATTAATAATATAAACACCCATATCCGTCTCTCTGGAACGCTTGACGTCCCACCAACGTCTGCATTGTTGCGTCATCACTTATCGACCAATACGTAAGTGCTCTCGCGATGTCAAAATGATTGCCTGCTATATAATAGCACGGTTTCAGATGTCAAGGTGATCGCGTGCTAATTAAAAAACATTGGATTATTAATTACTCGAGTTTTGTTTTTCCCATCTACAAAATTCGAATTGAATTCTTAATATCATAGCAAGTTGCGTTCTTATATTAATTTAATTTAGCACAATTCGCATATTAATTTATACGCTTTAATTATTTTTTTACTTTTTTAGTTTAACTAACTTTCCGAGTTTAGCGCTGATTATACTAAATATTTTGCAAAATATCGATCCATCTAAGCGCTCTAACGTACAATAAAAACTGAAATCTTGAGATGTCAAAGTGAGCACGATTGTATCTAAAAGCAGATGTCGCCCCAATAGCATATTGTAACTAATTTAGATAGTTCCGATTTGTAATACCAGATGTCGCACTATTTTGAAGAAAAAGCTTCGGTATGAAGTTTCAATACTAAACTTCGAATAGGACAGCCTAAAACAAGCCGCGAGCGGAATAATGTGTGTGCCGGAGAAAAAGTAATTTAACGAGAAAAATAAATGCAAAAGTTGTTAAGGTAAGTTTACAGAAAAACAACTGGACTACAAGAAATATTGTTCAACAACAACAAATATTTCGCGCAGATTACTTATCGCGAAGTCTTTTGAAAAAAAAAACAAACCTCGCGATAAATATTCAAAAGATGGCTTTGGCCAAATAAAATTTCAAGTTTTCCCTAACAAACTCTAGGAACGATTTTATTTGTCGTCAAAACTCAAACAAATCGTGTGACGTACTACAGAGGTGAAGCACGTGTCAAGATGACACATCTACAGCGATATATTCCGTCGGGGTAGTTTATTCGGTTAGAACAACTGGCTCCGGAGCGAGGAAACGCGTCTCGTTCTCCTTCACTGACAAATTTGCATAGTGCCCAGTTGTGGAAATATGGATCAACCGTCCGTTGGATTCTTCGAAAAATGTGTGATGTTTGTTTCACGTATCGTCTGGAATGAATGAAAATTCCTTCTAAAAAATTAAGAGAGAGGTGATGTGACGTACTACAGCACGTGTCAAGACGACCAATCTGCAGCGATACATTCCGTCGGTGTAGTTTAGTCGGTTAAAACATTACGTCTCCGGAGCGAGGAGGTTCTATCTCCGTCACCGACAAATTCGTAAATTTCACAAGCGGAGGAATGCAGCTTTAACAGTAATCATGAATGGAATACGGGATTACGCCACACAATACAAATTTGTATTGTGTGCGTGTAATCCCATATTGCATTCATGATTTATCTGCTCCTCCGAGCAATCACGAAACAGGATTCTTAACCTCCAGATTCGCTAAACATGAATGACGGTTGCTTCGACTAGCGAATCCTGTGACGGTTATAGTGTTTAAATTAATCGAAAACTCGAAACTTGGTCGTTCTGGGTGGTGTAGTGGTTAGCATACTCGGGCGCTATCCGGGAGACGCGGGTTCGACTCCAGGACGACAAATTTTCAAGTGTTCGGATATTTTCAAGGTTTTGGATATTATCATCCTTGTCATATTTACACCAAAAAACGGATTGTCATCTTTTAACAGTAATGTTTTGAAAAATGTACGTGACATTTATCCTCCTATATATCACTCATGGGCGCCTGCAGGAAATTTTTCAAGGGGGGTCAAATGTAATTAATTAAGGTTTGGCTAATATGTAGAAAACAGTAATTCGTGAAAATGAAAGATCAATGCTATTACTATTACTACTACTTACTACATTAGAACACTACTACTACTATTATTATTATTATTATTATTAATTGATGCTGCTCTTGAATAAAGTGTATGTTAGTAATAGTCATGTATTATCATGTACATTGGCAACTTTTTTCAAAATAATGAACAGTGGTGAGCAAGGCCACACCAAGCCTTTTAAGTTCAGCTCACACCACCCAGAACGGAACTTGTTTGGGCGTACTACCTTACGGTTTGCCAGGTTTTCCGCTTTCACGTTATCGTTTTCCAATTCCAAATTTCCAATAAATTTGGGATATTAAATTAAACGCCCCAAACTCCATCTTTCCTTGTGGTGCAGTTCTGTGAATGTAAATAAAAAGTAATAAATAAAATAAAATAAAATAAAGGGGGAAATAATTCTACTGGGGGTCAAGTGACCCCTCCTGTCGGCGTCCATGATATCACTCACCCGAAATAAAATAAAATAAAATAAAATAAAGGGGGAAATAATTCTACAGGGGGTCGAGTGACCCCTCCTGTCGGCGTCCATGATATCACTCACCCGAAATAAAATAAAATAAAATAAAATAAAGGGGAAAATAATTCTACAGGGGGTCAAGTGACCCCTCCTGTCGGCGCCCATGCGCTCGCCCGAAATAAAATAAAATAAAATAAAATAAAGGGGAAAATAATTCTACAGGGGGTCAAGTGACCCCTCCTGTCGGCGCCCATGCGCTCACCCGAAATAAAATAAAATAAAATAAAATAAAGGGGAAAATAATTCTACAGGGGGAACAAGGACCCCTGTGACACCCCCCTGTCGGCGCCCATGATATCACTCACCCGATTATCGTAATTTTTTGCATATGGATCGGGCTCATTGAGAGTTAAGGTTTATTCAAAGAAACCAGTGATGTGTGATTGGTCTTCAGTTATTTTATTTGAAAATACCGTAGAACCCGCTTATAACGTGGAGCTCAGGATCGACGGAAATCCTCGCTAAATCCGTTTTAGGGTGAAAAATCCCACCACATAAAACTATGCGTATGTGATAACATGCATATACGCTTATATTATATGTTCATAACAATTGCCTTGAAAGTTTTAATGAGTTAACTACAGTAGTATAAATCAAAATGAAATAAGCACTGATGTGAATAGATAGTAGTAGAGAATCTCCTGAAGCAGACATCATGTGTAAACATTAAGAAAAAAGATACTTCGACCCCTCTTGGAGTGGGAGGTGGAGAAGAGGTCTTGCACATGTTAAGCATTTGAAGTACTCCCTCCCTATCGCTTTTCTAACAACATTCTTCCACTAGCACATGAAGATGCCCATGCGCAGTTGCAATTTCGTTCTCTATGCCACCCAGGATTTTTATTCCTGTATTCCAAGACAATGTGTAGTAGATTTTCTTTACCTCGTTAAACATGGAATTACTTTGTTTGCTTTGTTTGTCGAAATTTATCATCTTAGCCTTTTTCTCCCTCGTTAAATCCAGGATTTCATAAAAAAAAATTCGTTCAAAACGACAAAATTACTAAAATTAACATTATACCAAACAAAAGTTCCTGTTTCGCTCGTTAAGTCCTGGATTTCGTTAATTTTTTTGTTCAAAATGACCAAATTAGCTTTGAATTAACATTATTCCAAAAATTGTACCTGTTTTGCTCGTTAAATCCTGGATCTCATTGATTTTTTTCGTTGAAAATGTCCTAATTAGCTTTGAATTAACGTTATACTAAACAAAAGTTCCTGTTTTTCTCGTTAAATCCGGGATTCCTTTAAATTTTTCGTTCAAAACGACCAAATTAGCTTTGGATTAACATTATTATACCAAACAAAAGTTCCTGTTTTGCTCGTTAAATCCGGGATTTCATTAATTTTTTTCGTTCAAAAATGACCAAATTAGCTTTGAATTAACATTGTACCAAACAAAAGTTCCTGTTTTGCTCGTTAAATCCGAGATTTCTTTTTTTTTTTTTTTTTTTTGTTGAAAATGACCAAATTAGATTTGAATTAACATTATACCAAATAAGTGTACCTGTTTTGCTCGTTAAATTCTGAATCTCATTTATTCATATTTCGGTCGGTGAAAAGCAAAACATTCCTGATAATCTAATTATACGTTTTCGGACCCTCTCAAGCTATGAGGCCCTTTTTTAGAAATCCGCCATTGGTGGTGGCCCTAGTTTATAAAGCGTGAATATTTGGAACAGTTTTCTCCCGACTGTACAGTGGTTGAAACTCGTTCTCCCTCATACTTATTGATTTGGATACGATCCTCTACAGAGGGGAGTGACTATGTAACTATACCCATAGATGTCTCGTAAGGAAATGATTTTTGTATTACACGTGCGATCATGGGGAATCTTTGAAATACTAGGATAGCAGAGACAGCAACAGAATCTAGACAGCTCATTGCTTTAGCCGCCTGAGAACAGTACTCCAAACCATCTAAGAACTAGTACTGTTTTCTTCCCTACCTAGTCGTCAGAGATGGAAAAATGGAAAAATATTTGCATCTGCTTTTAAGATTGGCGCCCGAACGTTAAAAATTTTTAATTAAAATTTTTCATCTTTTAAGATTGGCGCCCGAACGTTAAAATTTTTAATTTGCATTTGCTTTTAAGATTGAACGTTAATTTTTCGTCGCTGTAAACAATTAAATTTTATTTTTAATTAAAATTTTCCATCTTTTAAGATTGGCGCCCGAACGTTAAAATTTTTAATTTGCATTTGCTTTTAAGATTGAACGTTAATTTTTCATCTTTTAAGATTGGCGCCTGAACGTTAAAATTTTTAATTTGCATCTGCTTTTAAGATTGAACGTTAATTTGCATCTGCTTTTAAGATTGAACGCCCGAACGTTAAAATTTTTTATTTGCATCTGCTTTTAAGATTGAACGTTAAGTTTTCATCTTTTAAGATTGGCGCCCGAACGTTAAATTTTTAATTTGCATCTGCTTTTAAGATTGAACGTTAATTTGTATCTGCTTTTAAGATCGAACGCCCGAACGTTAAAATTTTAAATTTGCATCTGCTTTTCAAATATTTCCATCTGCTTTTAAGATTGGCGCCCGAACGTTAAAATTTTTTAATTAAAAATTTTGATCTTTTAAGATTGGCGCCCGAACGTTTTTTCTTTTTTCAGTAGTTATCACATCCGATTTAATAAGGTCAGAGATGGAAACGGGTCAAGGGTTACCGGGTCGACAATTTCTTGCCAGTCAAACGGGTCGGGTCAAGGTGTTCCTGACACGATTTCGACCCGGTTTTATTTCCGTTTTATTATTTTCTTTATTTTTTTTAATAGAAAAAGAAAATTCAAAGAATCTTTCAGAGGTCTTTGAAAAAATACTTCAGAGCTGCAGAGTATGATCCAGGAACTTGCTGAGAAGGGTAAAGAAATGGGGATTAAAAATGAATTTTCAGAAGACAAAACTGATGTAGAATGCTTTTTAAAAAAATTAAAATTTATCGATTGATGGGGGAAAAGCTGGAGATAACCGATTCCCACATTTACCTTGGATAGCAGATATCAAGTGAGGGTCACATTGATGTAGAAATTAATCGACGTATTGGTCGGAGAGCTTTTGGATGAAACAGCACAATTTTTAAGAGCAATATATCATTATGTCTTAAAAGAAAAGTGTTTAATCAATGCATCATTCCAGTGCTTACGTACACAGCATGGACTTTAACTAAGGAAGACATACAAAGACTGCAGACAACCGAAGTCATAATACTTTATCATGCTAAAATATATATAATAAAGCATTGGGAGCTTAAAAGATTAAGTAAATGGTAGTACATGAAGACATGAAAAGATAAAATTTTGATTTATATAAGCTGAGGAATTAAGTTCGTCAAAACATTAATCTGCCATTTAAAATAAAGATAAACATTTTGGGCAGCTATAAACGAATGGTTTTATTAACACGTGTTAGGAGCGCGAAAGTAGGTCAAGCACTCAAGCCACTTAAACAAAAAGAAGAAACCATCCAGTGCTGAAAAGTCATCCATACACACCTGCAAACCGTGATAGCAGTAGTACATAAGAAAATCTCATTGCACGACTGTTGTGATGAGAATCTGGCAGTTCTGACATTTTTACAAGCAACAACTTATTTCCATTGTACAACAGCAATTATATACGTGAATAACCTAACTTAAATGAAAGAAAACAGGTATTAAAACACAAGTGCTGAGTATAAACGTCGCAAAATAAGTCATTTTATATAAAAGAACATAATGTTATACTTGATGAAACAATGAAAGAAAAATTTTCAAAACGGTTGCTTTAGAAGTCAAATATAATTCAGAACAAACACATTAAATGAAGCATTACGTAATGATGAAAAGTACTGAAGGTACGAAGTTTTAGTTTCTAAGACGGATACGATTGCGATGAACTGACATCCAACCTGTAGAAGTCTTCCACGTGGAATGAAAATTCGAAAGTTGAGCAGTTTTACGCGCCATTGTAAGTTCGAGTTGTAATCTGGATATGAGCTGAATGCGGAATGGAAGAAGTAGTAGTTTTCTTGCCGTACGAAGTGGTTGAGGTGGATCATCTTTGACATGATTAAGAAAGAAATTACAAATTGCAGATTTGGTGAGAATAAACAACTGAAAAAGCAGGGGAGATGCATGCTTGGTGTAACCAAGAAATCTAAAAAGAGGTACTCGTGGATAAGGAAAATAAGAAGAGTGGAAGACATCACGATCAGAGTAATATCCCTGAAATGACAATGGGCTAGACATATTGCCATGAGAACGGATCACTGATGGACAACCGAAATTATAGACTGGATTCCAAGGGACAGGAAAAGGCCCAGAAGAAGACCACGTGGGAGATGGGTGGATAGAGCAGACCGACTCAAGACAATCCGTTGTAGAAGAAACGTGGGGGGACCTTTATCCAGTAATGGATCGATAATGATTGGCAACGATGATGACGATGATGATATATCCGAGTTCATAGCTCAAAGCAGATTTGTCCGGGTGCCCAAATTTTTGACTCGTTTCCAACTCTGCCAGGGGTAGGAAGAAGAATATCAAGCCGCCCCCGGTGGCGCAGTGGCTTTGCGCTGGCTTATGACTATTCGTCCTAGAATGGTTCTGGTTCGAATCCCGGTGAGGCACGGATGTCGTGCTTGTCTTACGGCAGTGGCTCTCTCCCTTCCCTGGAGTCAGTGACCTTAAATTAGGGATGGGCGACTGTTTATAGCCCATTGAGTTGCTCATGGTCGTAGTTGAACTTTCAATCAAAAAAAAAAAAAAACTCCAGCATGCTTCTTGTGAAGCCCTTCTGCTATGCAATTCCTGAAATACAGCTTTGAATGGAAGAACCACAGAACAATGATGAGTAGGAAAATGAAACCACTTTCTTCCAACAGAAGTATGCATGTTATATCCACATTCATGAAAGAGTATGTATTTTTTTCTACGCTCAGGTGAATATTTTAAATTTTGAAAATAAAATAACTTAATAAAACCTAACATTGATTTGCTTATTGCGGTACGATGTGAATGCCCAGCTTGAATTCAGTAGTGCTTAACTTGATTAATGAAGACGAAACTTGGTCAAACAATTTATTACGTTATCTGTAAATTTATCAATTATTTCACAAACTATTTCGAGAGGGGAAAATGGGGCTACTTAAATGGAGCTTCAAAACGATTGTTTCAACCTGACAAGTAATTTTTTGCCGAAAAACAAGAAACCGAGGGATTGGAGAAGACATTTTAATTTTCTTTTTTTATTGGAGGTTTAACGACCACCGTGAGCAACTCAATGGGCTATAAGCAGTCTCCCGTCCCTAATTTAGGGTCACTGGTTCCAGGGAAGGGAGAGAGCCAGTGCCGTAAGACAAACACAACATCCATGCCTCACCGGGATTCGAACCCAGACCCCTTACGGACGAATGATTAGAGGCCAGCGCCTTAGACCACTGCGCCACCGGGGCGGCACATTTTAATTTACCGAATGTTTATAAAATACATGTGATTTCCTAATTAAATAACTACTGTGATCTCGATCACAAAACCGCTCCACCATTGTTGAATCAATAGAAAAAGTTAACTTTGGATTTTGGTCATAGGCGTCGACTATAGGGGGCAAGGTGAATCTTGCCCCTCCAATAATTTTCCTGGGGGTGGGGGTGGACCAAGCTCCACCTTACGAAGCCAAAGCGATTTATTTCAAAAAATTAATAAATAACAAAATAAGCAAAAGGTTTTTTTCCATATTCAGCAATGCTCATTTGATAAGAAACTTGATTGCCAGCCCCGTATTGTGCTTGACATGCTGTCGTGATATGTGGTAAATACCTAAAACAATTATCAAAAATAAAATAAATAAAATACAGAAACGTATAATCTCTAGCGTCTTTAAATATTTATCTGTTTATTTTTTTGCGCTTCTTGTTCTTTGTTTGAGTAACCCAGCTAATTTCTCATATTTTTTTTACTAAACTTTGGAAATAAAATCTCTCTGGATATTTTTATAAAATCACCGGCTGAATTTTATTTTTTGGAAATATTAATATTCAGCAAAAGAACGTTTCTGTTTTCTCGTTCATTTGCTGATGAGCAATTACAGTTGCGTTTTAAAATATGCGTTGAATCTCATATTTTATCTATTTGCTCCCTTTTTTTTTATTTTCCTCATGACAATGGAAAAGACGTGCCCCTCCCACGTTTGATTTCCTCACGCTTCCCCCTCCTCCCAATAATTTGGAGAAGTCGTCGCCCCTCATTTTGGTTTTTGATTTTGCTCGATTTTTGCAGGGGTTCTTTTTGTGTGTGTGTGTGTGTCTGTACATATATAAATGTACTATTTTCATTTTTGTAAAAAAATAATTTATTCATCTAGAGTCAAAATTCTAGCTTAAACTTCTCTTCAATTACTCATTTCAGGTCAGAATTCAAGATGAAACTTTTCATTACCTGCCTCGTAAGTACATTTATATGTTACGGTTTCTCCTTTGTGTACGTGTGCGTGTGTTTGTGTGTGTGTGTGACCAAACATGTTTCTTGAACAGCATGCTGCAGGTTGTTGGGCTGCTCATTTGTTCTTAAACTGTAAGAATAATAATAGCGGTATGCAGAAGTTTCCGCCATTTTAAGGAGAAAGGAGACAGAAACAATCAAGAAACCAGTAGACATTTATTCAACGAAATATTTTCCGTTAGCATAAATGACCTTTTGCCATTTCTCAGGCAACAAATGAATGCCCCTGTGATAAAAAAAGGACTCGGGTTTTGAGCTGAAGAATGCAGTGACGAAATTTTCCACCTCTGGAACTGTGCTGAACCGCTATTGGGCTAAGGTATGTTGCATAGAGCGAAACAGATGGAAGTCTGAATGTGCAATGTCCATGGAGTACAAGCCGGGTGCGATAAAACCTCCCTGTTCAAGGGTTGATTTCGTGGTGGCACCGACACGTGGTCTGCCATTATCATGTAACAGAATGACTGGGAGGCGTCCTTTACCTGTCTGTGGGCGTTTTTGTTAGATTCCGGCGTTCAGTTTTATAAACTGATCGCTATATCGTTGTGTTCAGTTTTATGAACTGATCGCTATATCATTGTGCAGTGATTGTTTCGCCCGGTTTCAACAGTTCGAAGTACAGCACTCCATGCATATCCCACCACACACACAACAGCGCCTTTTCCCCGTGGATATCCTGTTTTGCAGTAGATGTTGATGGCTGGCCTGGGGCAACCCAGGATCCCTTGCGTACGAGGTTGTCGCAATAGAACCATTTTTCATCCCCGGTGACAATCTTCCACAGGAAATTCTTCCCTTGAAACCTCTTCAGCAACGACATGCAGATGCGCAATCGTTGACCAATATTACGCTCCGTTAAAGTATGCGAAATCCACTTACCAATCTTCTGGATCTTTCCCAAAGCCTGTAGACGCCGTACCACCGTCGATTGAGCCACTTTCAAACGTTTCGCCAGTTGCATGGTCGATTGTGTGGTGTCCTCTTGCAACAGCGATTCCAGCTCCTCGTCTGCGAATTCCTGCTGTCTACCTGCACGTGGCTTGTCTTCCAAGCTTAGATTACCTTTCTTAAACCTGACAAACCATTTCCGAAACGTCCGCTTACCCATAATCGATTCGTCATACACCTGGCACATTGAACCGTATGCTTCAATCGCACTTTTCCTTAAATTAAACGTGAATAACAAACAGTGCCTCAAATGAACTTTATCGACCGCCATTCTTGGCTTCATGTACGAACTGACAGCACGGGTCGCCGGCACGTTAGACCCCTACAGCGCCCGCTAGCGGGGGCGGCGGAGACTTTAGCATACCCCCTAAAATAAAAGTCGAAAAATTGAAATACTAATCGTAAATGGATATGAAGAAATACTTGAAGGAGACATCCTTCACGAAAGTTCAAGATAGAATATGTAGGAAAGAAAATCAGGAAAGTAAGTTAAAACTGCGTTTTCTTAAACAAATGTTTGAGTGTTTTGAGTCGGTTTGTACTGATTCATCTTGAGCATAGTTTATACGTGTGTTATTTGAGTCGTTGGGCTGCCGATGAGCATATTAAGTTGGCAATGAAACGACCACGCACTGCACTAGGTAAAGAAATCTGTTACATGCATGGACGTAAAACTTGTAACAAAAATTGGCAAAATGGAAGTAAAAAGGGGGACGGAGACGATTATGATTAAACTAAATATTTCGAGTAATCTTATATGAACAGTCATTTACGAAAGTTTAAGACCACCTGTTGATATTAGGATATTTCTACCGATTGCGTTAGGTACTGCCTGCATTACTCAACTTCCAGTCGGTGTTGCACCATCTTGCAGCGGCAGCTGTTGATAGAGTTGGGGAAGCGTGGAAGCGTCAGTTTGCTTCTGGTTTTCATGCTGAGAGGTTTTGTACGTATTTTCAATATACCGAAAATGGGCAAAAAAGCGTCATTAAGTGTTACTCAGAGAGCACGTGACTTTATATCATGAAGGGTACTCCGAACGTGACATAAGCAGAAAGGTGAATGTGAGCAAGACTGCTATTCATAATACGATCATGAAATATCGAGATACAGGTAAATTTAGCGACCGAAAGAGAAATGGAAGTCCAAGGAAAACAACCCCACGTGATGACAATATCATAAGGCGAATAGTTATGCGCTCTCCGAGGAGTTCATGCAAGGGAATCAAGGCCTTTCTACATTCGAAAGGGTCTGATATTAGTATCAGCACCGTTTCCCAACGTTTTAGCAAAGATTTTCGATTAAAGTCTCATAAACCTGCACATAAACGTAGACTAACCTTCGTCATGAAGAAGAAGACACTTCAGTTTGAGAAGCGTCATCAATCGTTGACTGCTGAAATTTGGTGCCAAGTTCTTTTTTCCGGTGAATCAACTGTGCGTCAACTTCAATCACGTGAAGCACATGTTTGACGACCAAAAGGCAAAAGGTCATGAAATAAAAGATTGCCGTCTTATGCACAATTAGAATAACTAAAAGTTAAAAGAAACTGATGCTCCTGTACACACCAAATGTGGTGAAAATGATCTAAATGACAGGTTAAAAACAAACATGAGATCTTTCAATCCCTCTTGGGATCATCCTCCGATGTGCTCAAGAATTAGTGATTCCGATCTTTGAATAACAGAAGGGGAAGTGTCATGATTCGAACTGTGCGTTCACTGCGCATGCCTGGGATTGTTCACGGGAGGATCCGGGTCGTTGAGTGGGTGATTGTGTCATCTGGTGTTAAGGCATTCAAGGTGTTGTCACTTTGAGCATTATTTGATTCCCTTGGCAGGAAATTTTTCCAAGGATTGGGGATATTCATTGGTATATAGTCGTTACAACATTGATTACCCTTGATGAATATTAAAAAGCTATCGGCAAAAAGCAACGAGGTTTTGTTCCGTGGTGTTGTAACGATGGAAGCCTCCTGCCAGGCTGGATAATAAGAACCTTTGTTGGTAAGGCGTGATAATGCAGTTTTGTGGTTTCGAGTTTTGATGTCATAAACATGTTCCCTCATTCTGATATCCAACGTCCTCTGGGTAGATCCTATGTAAGTGAGAGGTGGGTCATCTGGCTCAGTACTGTAAAGAGGTATGCTGTATGCTCCATGACAGGATCCCTGTTTGATTTGATCTCGGTCGTTGCGAATGATGGAGTAGGTATTTGATGTTCTGAGGCCAAAATCGATTTTATGACGATGACATAAGTTTTTCATGATGCGAGTAACGTGTGGGTCATAGCACATGGACCCAACAAATTTCTTATCTATAGTTTCTCTCACGAGTGTGGACATGGTTGAGTTTCTGAGTCTTTTATAAACGGAATCCACCAAATGATCTTCATAGCCATGGTTTCGGGCGATTTCCTTAATTTTTGCAATCTCTTGTTTTTTCAGACGGCTACTGGAGGAGTGTGTAATGGCTCGTTGTATCATCAAACGAATGACTGCAAGCTTATGACATAGAGGGTGCATAGAGTTGTAAGGGATGATGCTAGGAACAGACATAGGCTTCCTGAAAACTGAGGTTTGAATAGTGTGATTTGTAACATTTCTGGTTAGCAAAATGTCCAAAAACGGTAAGACACCTTCAGTTTCCAGTTCCAACGTAAAATTCACTGATGGATTTAGTGAAGACATGAAATCCCTAAAGTTCAATAATTTTTCCTCAGTACCCAACCAAAAAACCAAGACATCGTCGACATACCTCAAATATAGACAAAGATCTTCAGGTAAAGGGTTCAGTGCCAAGTACTCTAGATGTCGCATAAATATCTCAGCCAAAAGTGGATCTTTTGGCAACAGGCACTACCATGACTGGTCCTTTTTATGAGAAAATGTTACGTAAGAAGCACCGACATGACTTCTCTTCCTTGGCCAGCTAGGTCACCTGAACTCAATCCCATCGAGCACATCTGGGATGCCATCGAGAGAGATGTTCGAGGCTCTGAACCCCCCCCCGTTCCCTCCTTCAAATCTTCGTGAACTGTGGGAGATTGTTCAGGGGTCGTGGATCCGTATGGCTTCCCAACGCTTCCGGTGTCTTGTCGAGTCCATGCCGAGACGAATCGCCGCCGTCATCAGGGCGAAAGGTGGTGCTACACGTTGCTAGACAGGTATCTCTAATTCAATTGCTCTTCAGTGTATATATATACATACAGTGCCGTAACTAGGCAGATGCAACAGGTGCACAGGCGCAGGCCCAGAACGAAGGGGGTCCTGAAGTGGAACTAACGAAGAAAGTTGTGTCGTGAAAATGCGTAAGTTGCGGAATAAATAAAATTCCACGAGCAGTTGATGAAATGTAGTTGATGTTATATCGTATTTGTTTTATTATTTCTTCCCATACTCCCCCAAAAAATTCAGGTGCCCTAAAATAAAACCTTCCACAAGGCACATGAAAAGCTAGTTACGACACTTTATATATATATACTGTATATATAAACTATCTTCACTATCTTCTGATTCAAGGCTTCTTGAATTGGAAGAGGAACTACAAAGGATCAAGTGGGACATCGTGGGGCTAAGTGAGGTAAGGAGAAAATAAGAAGATCTCATCGAACTGAAAAGTGGACATCTCTTCTACTATCGTGGGACAGATACTGGCCGAACTAGTGGTGTTGGATTTATAATAAACAAGAAACTGAAGGATAAAGTTGTAGAAGTTGAAAGTTCCTCTGACAGAGCTGCACGACTCGTTATCCAACTATCGAGAAGATACCAGGCTCAGATTATTCAAACTTACGCACCCACCACAAGTCATCCTGAAGAAGAAATTGAAGAATTTTATGAGGAAATTTGTCATCTAAATAATAAAGGTAAGCAGCACTTGAAAATAATTATGGGAGATTTCAATGCAAAAATAGGGCAACGGCAACAGAATGAAACTTCAGTAGGTAAATTCGGTCACGGCAACAGAAACCAGCGTGGAAATACTCTCGTTGAGTTTGCAGAGGCAGAAGGGTTTTTCATCTTGAACTCCTTCTTCAAGAAAAAGCCACACAGGAAATGGACATGGAGACATCCAAATGGGACGACAAGTGAAATTGATTTTATTATGTGTAACAAAAAATTCGTCATAGAAGACTGCAGTGTGCTAAACAAGTTCAACACAGGTAGTGACCATAGATTGGTGAGATGTAAGATGCACCTCAACACTAAACTTGAACGTGGCAAGCTCATAAGACAAACAAAATCTATTGACATAACCAACCTTAAAAAACACCATAATACCTTCAAGTTGGAACTGAAGAACAGGTTCTCTGCTCTAGAAGGCCTAACATCGGAAGAAGTGGACATCTCTGAAGTTAACAGAAAAGTAACCAAAGGTCTTATGGAAACAGCAACAAAATTAGCTGGGTCTAAGAACAAGTTGCATGTAAATAAATTATCAGGAAAAACGAAAATGTTGATGCAAGAAAGAAGAGAGATGAGGACAACTAAAGAAGATGTGACTTCCAAAGTGGAATATATAGAGCTATGCAAGACAGTACGAAAAAGTATCACTGAAGACGTAAGAAAATTCAACTGTGAACTAGTGAGGAAAGCAATTGAAAACAACCAAAGCCTAAAGATAGCAAAGGGACATCTCAGTAAGGGAAGAAAACAGATTATGGCACTGAGAAAAGAAGATGGTTCTGTAACAAGAAATAGAGGCGAAATTTTGACAAGAGTGAAAGATTTCTACTCCAAGTTATATGAAAGGGATGATACATGCACTCCAGACATCAGGAAAGATACCAGTACCAGAGTTCCTCCAGTCCTTCCAGCAGAAGTTGCACATGCGATCAAGAACATGAAGCGGGGAAAAGCTCCAGGAGAAGATGGAATTACTGTAGACATCATACAAGAAGCAAGTGGAGAAATCGAAACAGTACTCGCCCAAATTTTCACTCGATGCCTTAATGAAGGAAAGATTCCTGAGGATTGGAACACTGCTACAATGATCCTGCTACATAAGAAAGGTGACATTGAGGATCTCGGAAACTACAGACCTATCAGCCTCCTATCAGTAGTTTATAAAATCTTCACTAAAGTTCTTTCACACCGCTTGAAGGTAACACTGGACATGGCTCAACCGAGAGAACAAGCTGGATTCAGTAGTGGCTACAGCACAATAGATCATATCCATGTGCTGAGAGAACTAATTGAAAGAGCGAGGGAATATGAACTTCCATTGTGCATGGCTTTTATCGATTATGAAAAAGCCTTTGATTCGGTGAAACCATCAGCAGTTACAATGGCTCTGAAAACCTGCGGTATTGAAGATGCATACATTAATATTATTAATAACATCTATGAAAATGCAAGTGCAAAGATTAGGCTGTTTGAAAATGCAACACACATAAAAATTGGAAAGGGAGTGAGACAAGGTGACACCATATCTCCGAAGCTCTTTAATGCCACATTGGAGGGTGTTTTTCAGTCGCTGAGCTGGGAAAACAAGGGGATAAAGATTAATGGAGATTATCTAACCCACCTTCGTTTTGCTGATGACGTAGTCATTTTTGCAACTAGCCCATCAGAGCTGCAGAGTATGATCCAGGAACTTGCTGACAAGAGTAAAGAGGTGGGATTAAAAATGAACTTTCAGAAGACAAAAGTGATGTTCAATGCTTTTACAAGAAATGAAGATTTATCGATTGATGGAGAAAAGCTGGAGATAACAGACACGTACGTTTATCTTGGACAGCAGATATCAAGTGAGGGTCACATTGATGAAGAAATTAATCGGCGTACAAAACTTGCCTGGAGAGCTTTTGGAAGAAACAGCATCATTTTCAAGAGCAATATGCCATTATGTCTTAAAAGAAAAGTGTTAGTTCAATGCATCCTTCCAGTGCTTACGTATGGTGCAGAGACGTGGACCTTAACTAAAAGAGACATACAAAGGCTGCAGACAACTCAAAGCAGCATGGAGAGGTGCATGCTTGGTGTAACCAGGAGAGATAAGAAGAGGAACTCGTGGATCCGAAAAATGACAAGAGTGGAAGACATCATGATCAGAGTTAAATCCCTGAAATGGCAATGGGCTGGACATACTGCCAGAAGGACAGATCATCGATGGACAGCCGAAATTTTAGATTGGATTCCAAGGGACAGGAAAAGACCCAGAAGAAGACCACATGGGAGATGGGTGGATGAAATTCGAAAGTATGCAGGGGTGGCATGGAGGAGACTGGCACAAGACAGACCGTTGTGAAGGAAACTTGGGGAGACCTTCGTCCAGCAGTGGATTGATAATGGTTGACAATGATGATGATGATGATATAAACTATATTGACAAAGGTCACCGGACACCTAGAAGAGAAACACAACATAGCATTTATTGACATACATTAGTACGGTGTCGGTACACCTTTGACCTTAATGCATGCACTGTCCCTTCGAGACATGCTTTCGACAAGGTTTTGGAACTTAGCGATAGGTATGGCCTTCCATTCAGTGCATAATGCTGCCGCTAACTGTTGCTTAGTAATAGGCATTGGTTCCAAACTTTTTATGCGGCGCTCTAAATCCTTCCATAGGTACTCTATATGATTAAGATCAAGGCTTTGTGATGGTCAGTCCACACATGATACGGAATTATTGTCAAGCCGCGCCGTAACAGTCCTTGCTTTATGGCTCGGTGCATTATCCTGCTGGTACCAACAAGGCTCGGTTTCATAGTATTACCACAGTGTTAGTACGGCATAATTGTCCAGAATACCGAGGTAGATGTGCTGGTTAACAGGTTTCTCCAAGATAACCAATGGGCTGGGACCATACCACGAAATCACTCCCACCCGAGTACACTCCCAGCTCCAAACTTGACCATAGGAACAGTGCACTGTGGTTCCCCCGTTCCCCAGACTGCCTCCATACCCACACACAGCAATCAGACTGATGGATCGTGTATCTGGATTCATCAGTCCGTAAGACCCCGCTTCCATTGATCTACGGTCCACGATAAATGTTCTTTACACCATGCTAAACGACGAGTAGCATCCCGAGTGGAGAGGAAAAACTTATGAGCAACCGCACGACCACGGTAACCCATGGAATGAAGTTCTCTGCGAATGGTACGTGTACATATCGAGGTTCCATAATTTTTACTCACCTGTAGACTGAGGTCTGTACAGTACTCCGTCGATTAGGTGTTACGACTCTCCTGAGGCTTCGAAGTCCTCCATCACTGATTTTCTTTGGTCTGCCAGTACGTTTTGCTGCTTCAGGTACGCCATGTGTCTTCCATTTATTCAGTACATCCAAAACAGTTGACTTGGGTATGTTTAAACGCCTCTCGGCTTCTCTTGTGGACAACCCACTAATATAATACCCAACAATCTTTCCTTTCTGGAAGTCAGTTCTCTCCCGCCGCGACATTTTCACTCAACGTCACAGTGCGATATTATCGCGGTCAGCTGCAGGGTTGTTTTCATGCCGTTTGCAGCTGTACTGCGCATCTTAACAATGCAGCGGATCCGTTCATTTGCTTTTGAAGGGTTGTCCGGTGGCTTTTTTTTTTTTTTTTTTTTTTTTTGATGAGGTTTAACGACCACCGTGAGCAACTCAATGGGCTATAAGCAGTCGTCCGTCCCTAATTTAGGGTCACTGGTTCCAGGGAAGGGAGAGAGCCAGTGCCGTAAGACAAACACAACATCCATGCCTCACCGGGATTCGAACCCGGACCCCTTACGGACGAATGATCAGAGGCTTGCGCCTTAGACCACTCCGCCACCGGGGCGGCTGGCTTTTGTCAACATTGTGCATAGATATATAGACATGAGAACGGACCACCGATGGCCAACCGAAATTTTAGACTGGATACCAAGGAACAGAGAAAGACCCAGAAGGAGACCGCGTTGGAGATGGGTGGATGAAATTCGAAAGCACGCAGGAGTGACATGGAGGAGACTGGCTCACGACAGACAGTTGAGGAAGAATCTTAGGGAGACCTTCATCCAGCAGTGGGTTGATAATGGTTGAGAATGATGATCATGATAGATAGATAGATAGATAGGGCGCCCCTAGGTTGAGGGTGTGTGGGATCCCAGGAAATTAATTTTGAGGGGAACCCACATACCCCACACATACGCACAATATTTTTCTATCAGTTCAATTGATTTTGCAGACAGAAAAGAGAATAAAATTGATTTGCTATAGAAACAATTAAAAGAAATTTGATCAATGCTCAACAGGTGTCTGCACGCTTTAATTGTTTTTAGTTTTTTTTCATTTAAGCAGACCACCGCTTTGCAGATTTTGTTTTTCTTTTCAACTTTCTTTCTTTAATAAGCACCACTTTTGAATTTTCTATTTTTATCTTGATCACGTCTTGTACTTATTTTCAATTATCTAAAGGATTAAAGAGGAATTTTAAGGTATTGAAAGCATATTTTTTATATTATTTGTTGTGTTGGCAGTACAAATAAACCACAGAATGGAATGTTGACACTGTCTTTATATTTCCTACTGCCCCGTTTTTTATTCACAGCGGTGAGAGCGAACCATTCACTATTCACGGTGAAAAGTCATTTATCTTTCGCTAAGAATAGTAATTTATCGTACGCTGGGAGTATTCATTTATCGTACGCTGGGAATAGTAATTTATCGTACGCTGGGAATAGTCATTTATCGTACGCTGGTAATAGTCATTTATCATTCACGATGAAGTCATTTATCATTCGCGGAGAACAATCATTCATCATTCACGGTGAATATTTATTCATCATTCACGGAGAATATTTATTCATCATTCGCGGAAATAGTCATTTATCTTTCGCGAGGAATAGTCATTTATCATTCACGGTGAAAAGTCATTTATCATTCGCGAGGAATAGTCATCTATCATTCACGGTGAATAGTCAATTATTATTCACGGTGAATAGTCATTTATCATTCCCGGTGAATAGTCATTCATCATTCACGGTGAATAGTCATTCATCATTCACGGTGAATATTTATTCATCATTCGCGGAAATAGTCATTTATCATTCACGGTGAATAGTCAATTATCGTTCACGGGTATAGTCATTTATCATTCCCGGTTAACAGTCATTTATCATTCCCGGTGAATAGTCATTTATCATTCCCGGTGAACAGTCACTTATCACTCACAGTGAATAGTCATTCATCATTCGCGGTGAATAGTCATTTACCACTCACGGGCAATGGTCATTTATCATTCGCAGTGAATAGTCATTTATCATTCCCGGTGAATAGTCATTCATCATTCACGGTGAATAGTCATTCATCATTCACGGTGAATATTTATTCATCATTCGCGGAAATAGTCATTTATCATTCACGGTGAATAGTCAATTATCGTTCACGGGTATAGTCATTTATCATTCCCGGTTAACAGTCATTTATCATTCCCGGTGAATAGTCATTTATCATTCCCGGTGAACAGTCACTTATCATTCACAGTGAATAGTCATTCATCATTCGCGGTGAATAGTCATTTACCACTCACGGGCAATGGTCATTTATCATTCGCAGTGAATAGTCATTTATCATTCGCGGTGAATAGTCAGTTATCATTCACGGTGAATAGTCATTTATCATTCCCGGTGAACAGTCATTCATCATTCACGGTGAATAGTCAGTCATCATTCACGGTGAACAGTCGTTTATCATTTACGGTGAACAGTTGTTTATCATTCGCGATGAATAATCACTCGTTGTGAGCGATTCGTTCACGAATGATCCACCACTGTTTTCAAACGTTTTAGAGTCGTACAAATTTCCCAGCCTTCATTAGCATTTCTACATATTCTCTAAAAACAATGAATTTGCATATCTGGGAAACTTGCGTATTTTACGAGTGAGTTTTTATGTCACTAACGTTTTTGCTTCTCTTTAGTTTTTTTTTTTTTAACTGCTTATTTTGGGTAAACTCCTATGTGGTTTTTAATATTCTGATTTATCTTTTCAGTTTGTCCTTGTGGCTGTTGCCACCTGTCAGGGTAAGTATAATTTTTTTTTTATATTATAAAAACACTGTTTTCAAAATTGCATTAAATTTAATAACTGATGTACATACTACGTTTTTCTTTCTTTTACATAAAGAAAAAGACAAACGTTTTTTTAGTGTTGGCTGTAATAACTTGCAAAATGTGACTAAAATATGATCAGGTTGTTTATTTTCAAAATGTTTTAAATTGCATAAAGCTAAATACTAAAAAAATGGTCAAGGAGTTATTAAAAAAATTTAATTCATTCTATTTTATGGTATTTTTTTTTTTTTGTAAATTTAAAAGCGTAAGCAAGAAAGAAACAACGTTTATGCTACTTACTACTGTTTTTTTAATGTATAATTTCATCCTCACATCTTCCTCCTGCATTTAACTGATAACAATTACATCTTCACACGTGTTTTCCGCATTTAACAGGTAATGGCGTCTTCACATCTGCATTTAATCGGAAATTACATTCGTACTTCAGCATTTTTCATTTAATTGATAATTACATCCTTAATTCTGTTTCCTGCATATAATGGGTAATTACATCTTCACCGCTGTCTTCTCGACACATGTCTTCTTCATTCACTTGCCAATTACATCCTCACATCTATCTTCCGCATTTAATTGATAATTACATTATCTGATCTGCTTTCCGCATTTAAATGATAATTTCATCCTCATAGGTAGGTGCCTTCTGCAATTGGTGATGGCACCTTCACACCTGCTTTCTGTATTTAATTAACAATTAGATCCCAAATTCTGCATACTGCATTTAATTGATAATTACATCCTCACATCCGCTTTCTGCATTTAATTGACAACTGCATCTTCACATCAGCTTTCGTCATTTAATCGATGGTTACATCTTCACACCAACTCTCTGAATTAAACGGTAATTGCATTTTTACGTCCGCGTTTTCTATACGGCGTTTTTCCAGATTCAATGGATACCATAAGATATCATCAGCTTGGTTTTGTCATGTGAATCAAGGTTACTGAATATACGGCATAACGTTTTCAACATGACGACTATGCATTCACTTACTGCAGTATCGAAAAAGCCATCTAGTTGATACATAGGAAAAGCCAACTGGTTGATGTACGAAAACATGGAAACGCTCATTTATATATTCCTACGCCAATAAATCGGATCCCTAGTGTAGTTTTACTATTTTCTACATAATTGGTGCACTGTTCCTCGTTTTTAAAATTGTAATTTTTTGACTGACATAGACTTCTCTTCTCTCAATCGATATGTCTATATGTTATTTACTTTCTTTCCTCTCTATCTGCCTGTCATTCTATTGTGCTTAGTTCTTTTCTCTCTATTTATCTGTCTATACATCTATTTTTCTGTTTTCTGTTTGTCTGTGGACTTATTTTTCGTCTTTTCTCTATACCTTTTATACTTTTATCGTGTTTTTCTCCAACTTTCTCATCTTTCCTCTCACTAACTTTTTGCCTGTTTCTAGGCCTTACTCTTACACAATTTCCCCATTATTCTACTTGTTTCTCACTCTTTCCCTCCCTGACTGTCTATCTCTCTTCGACTTTCTTCTCTATAATCTATATGTTTATCTATGTATTAGGTCGACGTATCGGTTTTCAGGTTTTTATCGTCGAACAGATGTCGTGTTCATACGCAAGTGGTATTTAATCTTCATCGAAGCATGTCTGCGCATCTCCTTCTTCCTTCCGCCACTTCTGAATCACCATTTGTGGACTTCACAAATCACTCACGATACGTATCTGCAGCCACAGCTTTCTCGACGTATGCCGAACAAATCCGCTTTCGTGCTTCTTCAGCGGTTTTTACCCTGATTAGACATGAACAACAGACAGTGCCGAAAATGCTCCTCGTCGATCTTCATGTCGTAGCTCAACTAACTGCACGTGCGGGCTATCAGCTAACATGTTTCATTTGACGTAATGTACCCAACTTGACGCCAAAGGTAGAAATTCTGACAAAAATTCAACCAACCGGTACGCTGAGCGCCTGAACCTTACGCGTAGACTTGCATCTCTCTTTTTTCTTTGGCTCTCTAATTGGCTTTATGTCTTTAATCTCCGCTTTTTTGTTATTTTTCCGTTTTTTCTACCTATTTCCTTCTTTCCACAAGGTTTTATTCAGTCTATTTAACTAAGATTTTGCGTATAAACCAGAAAAGCTTATCCAGACTCTCCAACCGCGAATTTCCTTATTTTTACAGTAACTTCCGAAAATCCGATTCAGAAAGTACTCGGAAACAATAAACAATAGAACATTTTGTTGATCGTATAAGAGTCATTTCGTTCGTCAAAGGAGTAAGGGGAGGAATCGAACCTAGTAAACTTTTGAATTCGTTTAGGCATAATTCATAGCACCAGATAATCATTAACTAAAGAAAAATGTAATGTTATTAGCCAATTATGTGTGAAGAAAAATCAGTAACATTAGAACATTTATTACGAGAGTTTAAATACTGCTTTGACATAAAGGTTCCATAGCTTTTATTTAATGGCCCATATTTCTAAATATCCCACACAGATATGCCTTCATTACACATTAATTGGCTTGAAAGGCCAGTAAACATGAAGTCTACATCCCAAACTGATCACTTTAACGATTAGCACACTTCATCACTACTAGCACACTACATAAGTAGTGATACTTACTGAAACTCGAACTTCTTTATTTCATTCCAAACTGGTCACATTAACGATTATCACACTTCATCATAAGCACACTTCATCACTACTAGCATACTTCATCCCTACTAGCACACTTCATCACTACTTACTGAAACTCGAACTTTTTTATTTTATCCCAAACTGGTCACTGAAACTCGAACTTCCTTATTTGATCCCAAACAGGTCACTTTAACGATTATCACACTTCGTCCTTCATTACTACTTACTGAAACTCGGACTTCTTTATTTCATCCCAAACTGGTCACTTTAACGATTAGCACACTTCATCACTACTTACTGAAACTCGGACTTCTTTATTTCTTCCCAAACTGGTCACTTTAACGATTAGCACACTTCCTCACTGCTTACTGAAACTCGAACTTCTTTATTTTATCCCAAACTGGTCACTTTAACGATTAGCACACTTCATCACTACTTACTGAAACTCGGACTTCTTCATTTCATCCCAAATTGGTCACTTTAACAATTAGCACACTTCATCATTACTAGCACACTTCATTACTACTTACTGAAACTCGAACTTCTTTATTTCATCCCAGACTGGTCTTTTTAACGATTAGCACACTTTATCACTGCTTACCGAAACTCGAAGTTCTTTATTTCATCCCAAACAGGTCACTTTAACGATTAGCACACTTCGTCCTTCATTACTACTTACTGAAACTCGAACTTCTTTATTTCATCCCAAACTGGTCCCTTTAACGGTTAGCACACTTCATCACTGCTTACTGAAACTCGAACTTCTTTATTTCATCCCAAACAGGTCACTTTAATGATTAGCACACTTCGTCCTTCATTACTACTTACTGAAACTCGGACTTCTTTATTTCATCCCAAACTGGTCACTTTAACGATTAGCACACTTCATCACTACTTACTGAAACTCGAACTTCTTTATTTCATCCCAAACAGGTCATTTTAACGATTAGCACACTTCGAACTTTATTACTACTTACTGGAACTCGAAGTTCTTTATTTCATCCCAAACTGGTCATTTTAACGATTAGCACACTTCATCACTACTTACTCAAACTCGAACTTCTTTATTTCATCCCAAACTGGTCATTTTAACGATTAGCACACTTCATCACTGCTTACTGAAACTCGAAGCTCTTTATTTCATCCCAAACTGGTCATTTTAATGATTAGCACACTTCATCACTACTTACTGAAACTCGAACTTCTTTATTTCATCCCAAACTGGTCACTTTAACGATTAGCACACTTCATCACTGCTTACTGAAACTCGAAACTCTTTATTTCATCCCAAACAGGTCACTTTAACGATTAGAACACTTCGTCCTTCATTACTACTTACTGAAACTCAAACTTCTTTATTTCATCCCAAACTGGTCACTTTAACGATTAGCACACTTCATCACTACTTATAGAAACTCGGACTTCTTTATTTCATCCCAAGCTGGTCACTTCAACGATTAGCACACTTCATCACTGCTTACTGAAACTCGAACTTCTTTATTTCATCCCAAACAGGTCATTTTAACGATTAGCACACTTCGAACTTTATTACTACTTACTGAAACTCGAAGTTCTTTATTTCATCCCAAACTGGTCATTTTAACGATTAGCACACTTCATCACTACTTACTGAATCTCGAACTTCTTTATTTCATCCCAAACTGGTCACTTTAACGATTAGCACACTTCCTCACTGCTTACTGAAACTCGAAGCTCTTTATTTCATCCCAAACAGGTCACTTTAACGATTAGAACACTTCGTCCTTCATTACTACTTACTGAAACTCGAACTTCTTTATTTATTCCCAAACTGGTCACTTAAACGATTAGCACACTTCATCATAAGCACACTTCATCACTACTTACTGAAACTCGAACTTCTTTATTTCATTCCAAACTGGTCACTTTAACGATTACCACACTTCATCATATTACTCGTAGCGTGTAACACTCTTGAAGTAAAGCACACTTGGTAAGAGATTAATGCTGTAAGTTCAAAGCAATATAACAATCAACTTCGAGCCTCAAAACATCTAACTAGAAAAATATATCCAAGAAACAGCACTTTCACTGAAATCAACTAGAAAGCATCGGGCCAAAGTCAGCTAGAACACCACGTAGCCAGCAAACATCCGTTGTAAAGATCGTTCTTATCTCTGTTTTTCTCATACGTCATTTTACTTGTGACCTCATTTCAGGTTGCCGCAAAACATTCAGCCGCGAGAGAAAATGTAGCGTGAAGTTTAGAAACCGTTTGAGGAGAACGAACCAAAACTTGAGAAACCTGTATTTTATAAGATCTTACTGATATTTGATAACAATTATATTATCTGAATGGTAAATCTTACTCAAATGAATCTAAGCCACCTTCTCTTGTTTTCATTTGTTGTAGCGAAAACAGACTGTGAGAAACACAGGGATGGCATTGAAGGACACGAGACCATCATGAAACTCATTCCGAAGTGCAAGGAGAACGGTGACTATGATGCACTTCAGTGCTACGAAGATAGCAAGTTCTGCGTCTGCTACAATCCCAAAGGACATGCTGTCAGTCCCATATCTACAAAGCTCAAGACTTGCGAATGCTGGCAGAAGAGACACGACAAACTTCAGCTGGGTAAGTTCAGATACTCCACTGAATCCCTGCGAGATATGTATTTCCTGAATTAAGGATGAACGACAGCAATCTGCAAGTAGGCAAAATTCTGTGCAATTCAGATTCGTCACAAAGAAATACACGCACCGCGAAAGGTATAATGCTACCTTCTTCTTCTCCATACGGCACTACAAATCGTCAAGATCCCATGCCAATAAATGGAGCCGTGTCCTCTATTAGGATTACCAGCCGGGAATGCACCAGACTGGGTAGCCAGTCGTGTTGATTTCGCTCTGGATTTTAAAAGCCTGAGTTCGAAGTATTACATCCCGAGGAGCCATGGATGGCCTAGAGGTCAACGTTCTTGTCTGCCACGGAAAAGTCTCGGAATCGATCCAAGGCAGTTACGAACGCTCGAACCACTAAATATCCCCCGTGCGACGGACGGGCACGTTAAGCCGTCGGACTCTGGATACCACCCCGGTTATAAACAAGGTCGTCTTCCTTCCCCTTTCTACCTCACTTCGGTGTGACTTTCAGGTCGCGCACTCTAGCCCAAATCTGCTAACTTCGTACTTCTAAGGGTTGTTTAAGACCTGGAGTCAGACACTCCCTTCCTAAAATCCTCTGCATAAATCTTTAAATATTACAACCCGAGCCCGCCCAAGCTCCAAGTATGACACCCATTGGATCCCCAAGTATGAGAGCCGAGCCTGTCAGAGTACCAAGTACAACACCCGAGCCCATCCGAGCCCTAAGTACTACACCCGAACTCGTCCGAGCCCTATGAATTCAACCCGAGCCCGTCTGAGCCTGAAGTATGGCATTCAAGCCCGTCTGAGTACCACGTAAGACACCCGAGTCCTAAGTACTACACCCGAGCTCGTCCGAGCCCTATGAATTCCACCCGAGCCCGTCTGAGCCTGAAGTATGACATTCGAGCCCGTCTGAGTACCACGTAAGACACTTGAGCCTGTCCGAGCCCCACGTGAGACACCCGAGCCGGTCCGAACTTCAAGTATGACAATCGAGCATTATCGAGCCCCAAGTATGACGCCCGATCCCCTCCGAGTACCAAGTATGACAACTGAGCCCGCCCGAGCCCTAAATATTACACCCGAGCCGGTCCGAGCCCCAAGTAAGGCACCCAAACCGGTCCGAGCCCCAAGTATGACATCCGAGCGCTTCCTAGTACCAAGTCTAACAGCCCGTCCGAGCCCTAAGAAAGACACCCGAGCCGGTCCGAGCCTTAAGTATGACACCCGAGCCTGTCTAAGCCCCAAGTATGATATCCAAGCCCATCCGATTACAAAGTATGATAGCCCATCTGAGCCCTAAGTAAGACATCTGAGCCAATTCGAGCACCTAAGTATGAAAACCGAGCCCGTCCGAACCCCAAGTATGACACCCGAGCCCGTACGAACCCCAAGTAGGACACCAGAGCCCGTACAAACCCCAAATAGGACATCCCGAGCTTGATTGAGCCCGAATTTCATATTGGTTCCGAGAGAGATCGAAAACGTATGACAACCGAGCCCGTCTAACCTGTTTACGCATTAAAAAAAATAATCTCTCCCAGATTTCTGCTCTTTCTTTCCCCTGCAATTAATCGATGCCTTTCTCAACTCTAGAATCGGAGACGGACCTCTATCTATTTCTGTAGTATATTTGCACAAATTTCTTTGACCATTTGTTTCCTCCCAAAAATCTTCGGGGGAGGGGGAGGGGGGTAAGGCATCCTGAAAATCTGGCGACGCAGAAATTTACGTACGTTGCTCAGTAGAATTAGCAGGAAACTGCAACGTGGAGGAGGCGGCCAAAATTTCGTCGACGTGCTATCTACTATCTAGTACCAATAGTTCTTGAAGAAGCTTTTGTTTCTCTTCAGAAATACATTAATACACGGCACTCGTTACCCAAGCCCGGAATAAGCATCCCTCTCCCGAGTCTCCCTCCCCACCCAGATCCATTTGCTGAAGAATTCTCTTTACCGACTACAAAGTGTAAGAAAAGTCTGGTGTGCTAAATCATAATCTCATTTAAAAATAAAAATATAGTTTTCTTTGTCTCCCAGAGCCTGAGCCCGGTTCGGGGTCCGGGCAACGGATTCGGGCTTTCGGAATCGGGATCGGCCCGTCTCAGCACTGGTGGACAGCCAAATGCAGGGGGATTCTTTATATAGCATTAAAGATGGTCAAAATACCTTGTCCTTGGAGCTGAAGTCACCATTAGGATTCTTAGCCAGGAATACACCACATTGGGAGGCCAGCCAGATGCTGGAGATCTCTCCATATGGCACTACAGATCGATCCATTGCAGCCGAATGAAGCCGAGACCTCCGTTAGGATCATTAGCGTGGAATACATCAAACTGGGTGCCAAGCCCAACGATGGGGGTCTCTTCTTATAAAATTGCAGATGGTCAATATTCCTTGCTGCCGAATGAAGCCGAGACTTCCTTTAGGATTCTCAGCGTAAAATACATCAGAGGGTGGTCATAGCAATGCTGGGAACTCTTCGTATGTGATTACACATAGTCAAGATCCCTTGCAGCGGAATGGAGCTGAAACCACTGTTAGGATTCTTAGCCAGGAATACACCACACTGGGAGGCCAGCCAGATGCTGGAAATCTCTGCATTCGTTCGAAAAATGTGACATGCTTCTTCCACACGTCGTCTGGAATTAGTGAGAATTTCTTCTTCTACAGAGGGTTACTTCAAGCATGGTTTGCGGCAGACTCGAAATCTGCTATTTGGTGCCCCAGCCTTTTTCAAGAGGGAGATATATGTAACGTAAAACAGGGGGGGCACATGTCGAGACAGCAAGTAGGAGCGATAAACATTTGTCGGTGTAGATTAACTGGAAAAGCATTCGGCTCCGGAGCAGAAGGATGTGTGTTAGAGGTCTGCCACCGGCAGAGAGAGGGTTTAAGAATTTTACAAACGCCAGGTGAGGCAGTTTCACACACGTTCCACTCCATACCGGAACTATGGACCATAATACAAGCAGTTTGGTTGCAGATACACACACAACTGTGCAAGCATCTCGTGGAATCGATGCCATTCCAGGGCTGGGGGCATTCTCCGGGCGAAAAGAGGACCCACGAAATGCAATGAAATCTGTTTAACAAGGTCATCCACGGTTCCGTGAAAGAATGATAGTCTTGACTGGTGACTCTCAAATAGAGTGATTCGATTTGCCAAACTATTTCCGCTCACCACTTGAAAATAAAACAGAAGTGACTCACCGTTTTTAAATGCAGTCTGCTGTGAAGTGCTTGTTCATTCTTCCTGCAGTTTTGTTATTAGGAATGTGTTTCATTAAATCTCACCAAGAACCAGAAGTAAACCTGAGGAATCGGGTAAATAGTTTGGAACATACGAACATTGTTGCAGTGCGAGCGCTCCTTCTATATGCTTCCCACCCAAAGAAAATGGAAGGTAAAAGGATGCCGAATGCAATGGCAGCACTACTACGGTTGAGCTATTTCTTATACTCATGGTAAGGGTAACATGACTATGGAATGGAAGGTACAGCTAAAATCGCGGTAAAGATATCCTGACTATGCAGTGCAAACTGCTAACTTTTCTCGCGGAAAGGATAACGTGATTATGGAGTGCAAGCTACTGGATACACTCGAGGTAAGGGTAACCTGCCTATGGAGTGAAAGCTAGTGCCTATATTCGCGGTAAGGATAATCTGACTATTGAATGGAAGGTATTGCCTATATTCGCAGTAAGGGTAACCTAACTATGGGGAGGAAGCTATTGCTTATGCTTGCGATAAGGGCAACCCGACTATGGAGTGAAAGCTTCTGCTTATACTCGCGGTAAGGATAACCTCACTATGAAGTGAAAGCTTCTGCTTATACTCGCGGTAAGGATAACCTCACTATGAAGTGAAAGCTACGGTCTATTCTCGCGGTAAAGATAACTTGACTATAGGGAGGATGCTACTGCCAATACTCGCGGTAAGGGTAACCTGACTACAGAGCGGAAGCTACTCAGTACTCGCGGTGAGGGTAACCTAACTATGGGGTGGAAGCCATTGTTTATACTGGCGGTAAGGGTAACGTGACTATGGAGTGGAAGGTACGGCCTATACTCGCGGTAAGGATAATTTGACTATGGAGTGGAAGCTTCTGCGTATACTCGCTGTAAGGATAACCTCACAATGGAGTGGAAACTACTCTCGCGGTAAAGATAACCTGACTATAGAGCGGACGCTACTGCATATACTCGCGGTAAGGGTAACCTGACTATGGAGCGGAAGCTAGTGCAAATACTCGTGGTAAGGGTAACCTGACTACAGAGCGGACGCTACTGCATATACTCGCGGTAAGGGTAACCTGACTATGGAGCGGAAGCTACTACAAATACTCGCGGTAAGGGTAACCTGACTATGGAGTGGAAGCTAGTGCAAATACTCGCGGTAAGGGTAACATGACTATAGAGCGGACGCTACTGCATATACTCGCGGTAAGGGTAACCTGACTATGGAGTGAAAGCTAGTGCCTATATAGCCACGAGACTAGGCTGAAAGAACGTAATAGACTTAATGAAGAAAATCAATCACTAAAACAAAACAATCGCTATAAGGATAATTTGACTATGAAATGGAAGGTACTGCCTATACTCACCATAAAGATAACTTCACTATGGAGTGAAAGCTACGGCCTATCCTCGCGGTAAAGATAACCTGACTATAGAGCGGAAGCTATTGCCAATACTCACCATAAAGATAACCTCACTATGGAGTGAAAGCTACGGCCTATCCTCGCGGTAAGGGTAACCTGACTATGGAGCGGAAGCTAGTGCAAATACTCGCGGTAAGGGTAACCTGACTATGGAGCGGAAGCTACTACAAATACTCGCGGTAAGGGTAACCTGACTATGGAGTGGAAGCTAGTGCAAATACTCGCGGTAAGGGTAACATGTCTATAGAGCGGACGCTACTGCATATACTCGCGGTAAGGGTAACCTGACTATGGTGTGGAAGCTAGTGCAAATACTCGCGGTAAGGGTAACCTGACTACAGAGCGGACGCTACTGCATATACTCGCGGTAAGGGTAATCTGACTATGGAGCGGAAGCTACTGCAAATACTCGCGGTAAGGGTAACCTGACTATGGAGTGGAAGCTAGTGCAAATACTCGCGGTAAGGGTAACATGACTATAGAGCGGACGCTACTGCATATACTCGCGGTAAGGGTAACCTGACTATGGAGCGCAAGTTACTGCAAATACTCGCGGTAAGGGTAACCTGACTATGGAGTGGAAGCTAGTGCAAATACTCGCGGTAAGGGTAACATGACTATAGAGCGGACGCTACTGCATATACTCGGGGTAAGGGTAACCTGACTATGGAGCGGAAGTTACTGCAAATACTCGCGGTAAGGGTAACCTGACTATGGAGTGGAAGCTAGTGCAAATACTCGCGGTAAGGGTAACATGACTATAGAGCGGACGCTACTGCATATACTCGCGGTAAGGGTAACCTGACTATGGAGCGGAAGCTACTGCAAATACTCGCGGTAAGGGTAACCTGACTACAGAGCGGACGCTACTGCATATACTCGCGGTAAGGGTAACCTGACTATGGAGCGAAAGCTACTGCAAATACTCGCGGTAAGGGTAACCTGACTATAGAGCGGACGCTACTGCATATACTCGCGGTAAGGGTAACCTGACTATGGAACGGAAGCTACTGCAAATACTCGCGGTAAGGGTAACCTGACTATGGAGTGAAAGCTAGTGCCTATATAGCCACGAGACTAGGCTGGAAGAACGTAATAGACTTAATGAAGAAAATCAATCACTAAAACAAAACAATCGCTATAAGGATAATTTGACTATGAAATGGAAGGTACTGCCTATACTCACCATAAAGATAACCTCACTATGGAGTGAAAGCTACGGCTCATCCTCGCGGTAAAGATAACCTGACTATAGAGCGGAAGCTATTGCCAATACTCACCATAAAGATAACCTCACCATGGAGTGAAAGCTACGGCCTATCCTCGCGGTAAAGATAACCTGACTATAGAGCGGAAGCTATTGCCAATACTCGCGGTAAGGGTAACCTAACTATGGAGCGGAAGCTACTGCCAGCACTCCCAGTAAGGGTAACCTGACTATGAAGTTGATGGCACTGAATGTGTGCCTCCGCTGCAGAATATAGCTCCAGTCTACAACCTCACATTCGAGCTTGAGCTGGGACTTAAATAATACATATAATTGTTTTATATGCACGTCTCACACAAGATGGGCCTGAAGACCACTCCGCTACTGAAGGGGGATGGGGGAATTTCCCTTGCAATACAGTGGTTTCCTTATCGTTCGCAATGCAATTAGTTGAATTTCTATTGCTCTACGGAAATCAATAATCTTTGGTCATTTTTATTTCAGCCACAGACGAGTCGTACATTCCTCAGTGTGACGCAGAAGGCACTTATTCCAAGATGCAATGCTGGGAGTCCAAGAAACGCTGCTGGTGTGTAAATGACAAGAACGTACAAGTCGGCGAAGGCTTTGATATTGATAAACAGAGGGAATGTTCTTAAACTGCACTCGCTAATGCGTTGTTGATGCAAACACATATTTAAAACATCTGTGCAGACGCGTTTGTAATGTAATGCAATAAAATGCTTAAAACATGGACTGAGAAAGTTTATTAAAACAGAATTAAATTTATTTTTATTAGAATTATTTCTCTGAGTTGAATACAAGAAGCTTGCAAGAACAGTGTTTAATTTTGCTTTATTTCGTACGTTTTGGTACCAGTAACTACGTTTTCATTTTATACTAGGTGCATTGCATCCTGCAATGGCCAGATGTAAACTCTAAGATATCACTGAGCTCTTCCCTGAGATTCAGAGGTTAGTTCTTAAAAAAAAACTCATCTGCCAGATTAAAGTTTAAAACTGATGTTGCTGGGTTTTAGTTACTGTTGATGTGTCAAACGTCTTCATTTACAGCAATCTTGGTATACAACTCGAGCTTGTAATGTTCGTTTAAGTATAGCTGACTAAACACTACATAAAAAAATTCACCTACAGTAAAACAGGAGTTATTCAAATAACCGTCGAGAAAAGTTACTTCTGATTAGTCTTTATTCAGCCACTAATACTTTGGCACTTCAACAAGGTATAATCAGACGAACGTGAGTTAATAGTATAGTGCGTCGCATAAATATAGAGACAGAACAAATTCTCGAATAAAAAAGAAACAACAACGAGCTGAAATGTGCACCTCATATTTATAGCAAAAATAGCATAGGACACACAGCTGCGCAATAGTTTGACGGAGACATAACAATTCCAACGCCAAGAACAAGAAAAAAAAAAAAAACAGAAATACGCTGTCTCAAAAATATAAAGACTTACTAGTTACGAGCACCTCCGGTACGAATAGTGGAGCCGTTGGTCCGAATAACACTGAAAACCCGATTGGGCATGCTGTCCACCAAGTGATGTAAGTTGTCTGGACGGACTGCGTATCAGCTTCGCTCAATCTGCTCTTTCAATGCCACCACACTTGAGAACTTCCGCCCATTCTCATACACATCACGAGCTAGGATATCCGAGAGTTCCTCGATAGGGTTCAGATCGGGACTGAGTGTTGGCCAATCCATTACGGTCACATGACGAGTGTTAAACCAGCTTTTCGTTGAAGCAGACCGATGGATAGAGGCATTGTCTTGCTGGAACAGATTATCAACACCCGCTAGAGTTTCGGCAAACGGTAGAAGGTGGCTGCTGAGTATGTCCTGATACGTTTCGGAGTTTTGCCTGCCTTGCAGAAGAGCGATATCCGTTGTCTCATTGAACGCACAAGCTCCCCAGACCATCACAGACCCCCTTCTTTCTGTCTGCTGAAGAAGGTGTGTGGCTAGCATCGTAAATCATGCTAATAGCAGTTCCAACCGTCAGGGCCGTCCAGGTTGAACTTTTTCTAATCGGAGAAAATAGTTGCGATCCACTCGTCCTGTGACGTACCTGCCAGCAGGACGCACATGACATAAAGGCAGATAGGAATCAGAATACATGTCTGCGTAGCTCAGTTGGTAGAGCGACTTGTTCCGGAATAAGCGGCCTCGGGTTCGAATCCCGGCGTAGACCAAAAATGACGGAGAAGTTTACTTCGTTATAATGGCGCCCGAACTACCCGGATGACCCGACCGTTCAAAATCTCGCATTGGTGTGATGTTCTTTCCACACCGCGAGATAGGAAAAATCAGAGAATCCCTTCTCCAGTGCTTCGAAAAATAAATGTGTGTGACGTTGCATTCCACACACCAGATTGACTGGGAGTTCTCAAGTGCACGTTCTTCAGTGGTTGTCTGCCTGCAACGATTCATGGTCACGGCTGATCCGTGGGCCATGCCCCCGGCCCTCTTTCGGGGGGATGTGACGTACCTGCCAGCAGGACGCACATGACATAAAGGCAGATAGGAATCAGAATACATGTCTGCGTAGCTCAGTTGGTAGAGCGACTTGTTCCGGAATAAGCGGCCTCGGGTTCGAATCCCGGCGTAGACCAAAAATGACGGAGAAGTTTACTTCGTTATAGTCCGGCCAGTGTACATGCCTGTTTGCCCATAACAATCTATAGCTTCCTTGTGACGCCACGTGAGGTGTGGCAGACGGCGCATTTTACGGATCACAATGTTGCGACTTTCCTTGATTCGTCGATGAACTGTGTCCTTTGAGAATGTGACACCAACAGTCCGAGAAACTTGACGTAGTAATAACCTTTGGGATGAAACTAAACGCATGCTGGCACGATCATCTTGTTTTGTTGTTATTCTAGGCAGTTTTCTGGCAGTTAACGCAACGCGTTTCGATGAAATCTTATAAATGACTGCCCTACTCCTCCCCATGGCTTTACAAATTTTCGCTACAGGCAATCCATTTGTTCTCAGTCTCCAAATCTTCTGTGTCTCCTCACCAGAAAGCTGACTGTTGTGTGGCATTTCGGCAAATGAATGTCTGACGGCAGGTCCGCTGTCTTTTGTAGACGACCAAATTACGACCCATGCGCGTGCGTACAACATGCTAATTTGTACATCTCATTTGCATGTGGCTGCTTTACATAGTTGTCTTTATATTTATGAGACACCTAAAATGACGCTATTTCACTTTGTGGTGTTCTTTTCACACAATCCGGTCATCTCGACGGATCGAAACGTTTGTTGTAAGGTTATGTCTAATTAGGTACCACTTCAGCTTCCTACCTATATTCGCATTGCGTTCACGGCACATAGTCGACTATCTCTATATTTATGCGACGCACCTTAATAATAATACTAGAAAGTCTATTAGTCTTCTGGAATCCTCCTAGAGTGACAACGATTTCCAAAGCTGTATTCACTTTGCTACTAATTTCACCGTCTAATCCATTTTAATCGTCAATTTTTATTCACCTGGTTTATCTCTGCGCCTGCCGCCCCCGTTGGCGC
The DNA here is from genome assembly GCA_039090855.1 of Macrothele yani. Classification (NCBI taxonomy): domain Eukaryota; kingdom Metazoa; phylum Arthropoda; class Arachnida; order Araneae; family Macrothelidae; genus Macrothele; species Macrothele yani. The sequence continues at coordinate 41,538,939 of CM077009.1, read as the reverse complement.
AATGTTCTAAGCGATGGCTTCTGATCATTCGTTCGAAAGGGGTCCGGGTTCGAATCCCGGTGAGGATGGGTGTTGTGTTTGTCTTACGACCCTGGCTCTCTTCCTTCCCTGGAACCAGTGGCCCAAAATTAGGGACGGGCGACTGTTTATAGCTCATTGAGTACTCCCAGTGGTCGTTAAACCTCCAATCAACAACAACAAAAAAATCGGCGCCATTTAGACTGATCTTGCATTAAGTACTAACAGTTCCCCATTCAAAAATCACAAGTTTTATGTTTTCCTTATTTATGTTTAGTTTGAATTTCGTACGAACTTCTGTGTTCTCTGGTTTTAAGAATATGCACTCATCATAAAAAAAAAAAAAAAAGTTTCATCCGGAAGGATACAGTCGACAGGAATTAAACTTGGTGGGTAAGTTTGACATCATTGCCGCCCCGGTGGCGCAGTGCTCTAAGCGGTGGCCTCTGATCATTCGTCCGAACGGGGTCGGGGTTCGAATCCCGGTGAGGCATGGATGTTGTGTTTGTGTTACGGCACTGGCTCTCTCCCTTCCCTGGAACCAGTCACCCTAAACTAGGGACGGGCGACAGCTTATAGCCCATTGAGTTGCTAACGGTGGTCGTTAAACCTCCAATCAAAAAAAAAAAAAAAGTTTGACATCGTGAGACATGCAAATGATTCAAGTATCACGCTGGGCCACGCATATGACGCAAGCGAAGAAGGGTCGTAGCAATGTGCTTGACCAGCTATATAAAGTAGTCAAGTTGCACGTGCTTGCCATAGAACTGCGGGTGGCTTAGTGGTTAGCGATTCAGACTATCAATGCAAGGTCCTCAGGTTCGAACCTGGGTTGATCTTTCAGAGATGGTGTGATTTACTAACAATCGCTGAATATCCGCCGTGCATCGGACGAACACGTTAAGTGACGGCCCCCAGGCTGGACCCACTGGTTAAATGGGTATCCTTTCGTATCCCCCCTGAATTTCTCTCACCCCTCTGTGTGCAACATCGTATTTGTACGGTGGCTCCATCTACTGTACTCTAATCTCACTACAAACTGTTCTGTCAAAGTCCCTAAACTGGCTCTCATTCCTTCCGTTTCTGTGTCCTGCCCAAAAGGCGATCTCGCTGTAGGTGGCTGGGACCTAAATTCTACTCACTGTGGACGGAAGTCCTACACGAAAATGACAAATACTGTGTGTGTGTGTGTGTGTGTGTGTGTGTGTGTGGCACGTGTTTGCCATGACTTGTGCTGCTGCGTTGGTTACATCCTTTGCAAGTGAAGTATGTCTCGGAGAAAAGTTCGGAAGTAATTCGAGTAGTTGGAGGGGTTCCATCATTGGGCTCCGGGAAGCGGGATGGTCTTATCGCCGTATTGCGCGCCATACCGGTTATGCGGATATCACCTCAGCACGCTGTTGGTGGCAGTGGACAGAACAAGGCACGCAGCAGCGACAGGAAGGGTCTGGGAGACTTAGACGAAATACTAAGAGAGAGAGAGAGAGAGAGAGAGAGGACCGATGGGTTGTCCGACAAGCGCGGAGTGACCCAACATTCACGACTGCGAATATTCAGCGAGCGGTGGTATACATATATAGGCTTACCACCTAAAATCCAAAATCAAAACAAACTAAAACCTGAAATTACCTAACCGAAAAAACGTTTAGGTGAAACCACATATATCGTTTTCTCACACCATGAGTTTTTTATATCTCTGTCTCTGCCTGTTGTGGTTTCACCTAACCAACAACACCGCTTTCCAACTCTGCCGAAAAAATCCAGATACTATGATTTTATCAGACTGTTTGAGTGTCCCAACAGCCGCGATTGCGGTTATTTAGCTAGCAGTGGTGCCCCTCATGCATCGTCCGATTAGTGCCACCAACATTGGCAGACGGCTGCACGACGTAGCACGTACGACTACACGTACGCAGACCGTTACGACGACTGCCCTTAATACCATTGCATCGTCGCCAAAGACTGCAATGCTGTCGTGCAGGACTGTCGTGGAGCCACTCAGAATGGCGGCGGGTGATCTTCAGTGACGAGTCCCGCTTTTGTCTTGCAGGAGACGACCAACGATTCCGTGAGGGGGAGGGCACCGTGTTCAGCGCCAAGATGAACGGTTTGTTGTCGAGCGTCTCACGCCCAGAGGGCCTGGTGTCCTGGTGTGGGGTGCAATTTCCTACGATTGATCACCTTTGGTGTTCATTACAGGTATTTTGACAGCCCAACGTTGCGTTAATGAGGCACTGCAACCAGTGGTCCTATATACCTTTCCTGAACATGCACTCCGGCACGATTTTCCAACAGGACAACGCTCGTCCGCACACTGCTGCTGTCCCGAGAGCTTGCCTTCAAGGCACTGACACTCTACCATGGCCACCGCATCGCCAGATCTTTCGCTGATTGAAAATGTGTGGGATGCTATTGGACGCGCTATCCACACTCCACCTCTACCGCACAATCTGCGGGAACTGCGTGAGAAGATTCAAGCTGTATGGGATGGCTTATCACAGGACACCATTAAGAACCTGTACAACTCAATACCGAGACGTATGGCATGCTGTGTGAGCAAAAATTGGTGCCCGACGCCATACTGAGAAACACTTGGCGTGTAGCTCAATAAATATTGCCCATATCTGTCTCAATGTTTAATCATTTGTTGTTCCTGGTAACCTTTACCTTCCTCCCGAATAGCATTGCAATCCGACACGTCCTTCTGGGTGCAACTATTTTTTTGACGATGAGTGTAAATATACGTGAAAAGTCAGTTTACCTAGAACACCCACATTACGTGAAGCTTGATTAATTACACTGGGGAAAAAATCTTCCGTGTCCCAAGAAAGAAAATTTTTGTGCCGAATCGAAATATTGGGTCGGAAAGAAAGTGATGACTACAAATGCAAGCAAAAAAAAAAAGTGCTAATTGCCGTATATACAAATACAAATCAGTCCAAAATGTAGTCGCTATCGTTTGCCACGACTTTCTCCCATCGTCTGGGCTGCTGTTGGATACCCTTTCTGTAGAATTGTGGCCGCTTGGACGCAAAGAAGCGAGTAAATGCGCGTTCCACCTCGTCCCGGTCGGCGAATCACTGCCCCTCAGGAAATGCTACAACGACCGGAAAAGGTTGTAGTCGCTTGGGTCAATGTCCGGGTAATAGGCTGGGTGCAGCAGCGGCTCCCAGCCCATATCCCTGATCTTGTGATACGTCACTCGTTCTGTGTGAGTTCACACCCCACCCATCCCGCTGTGGGAGGACACCCTTCCGGTTCAGTACCGCTGTTCGTTTCGACGTGAGCCATGCTTACAGATCGTCAAGCTGACTGTAGTGCACATCAGCGGTAATAGTGGTGTTGTCTGGCAACAGCTCAAAAAACCACAACACCCCGCATATCCCACCAAACAGACAGAAGGACCTTACGAGTGGGTAAGCCGGCTTTGGGGGTAGCTATGGGCATCTGTTTCGGGTCCAACCACTGTTTCCGGGGGCTGACATTGTCATACAGGACTCATTTTTCGTCACCTGTCACAATGCGGCCTAAGAACGGTTCAACTTGGTCGCGTGCAAGCAGGGAATCGCATGTACTCACGCGATTTGCTCTCTGCTCAACTGTGAGTTGATGGGGTACTCAGACTCTCCTCTTGTGCACCTTCCCAAGTTGACGCTGGTGAGTTATAGTGCTCGTGTGGGTATTCCTCAGGTGTTCGGTTTATACCCGCGTGGTCACACGTGGATCGGTCTCCACTGAGTTCTACTTCCGCGTGGACACACGTGGGTCGGTCTCCACTGAGTTCTACCCCCGCCTGGTCACACGTGGGTCGGTCTCCACTGAGTTCTACCCCACCTCGTCACACGTGAGTCGGTCTCCACTGAGTTCTACTCCCGCATGGTCACACGTGGGTCGGTCTCCACTGAGTTCTACTCCCGCGTGATGACACGTGGGTCGGTCTCCACTGAGCTCTACTCCCACGTGGTCACACGTGAGTCGGTCGCCACTGAGTTCTACTTCCGCGTGGACACACGTGGGTCTTCAACTCCCGCGTGGTCACACGTGGGTCGGTCTTCACTGAGTTCTACCCCCGCCTGGTCACACGTGAGTCGGTCTCCACTGAGTTCTACTCCCGCGTGGTCACACGTGAGTCGGTCGCCACAGAGTTCTACTCCCGCATGGTCACACGTGAGTCGGTCGCCACAGAGTTCTACTCCCGCGTGGTCACACGTGAGTCGGTCGCCACAGAGTTCTACTCCCGCGTGGTCACACGTGAGTCGGTCGCCACAGAGTTCTACTCCCGCGTGGTCACACGTGAGTCGGTCGCCACAGAGTTCTACTCCCGCATGGTCACACGTGAGTCGGTCGTCACAGAGTTCTACTCCCGCATGGTCACAATTGAGTCGGTCTCCACTGATTTTTACTCCCGCATGGTGACACGTGGGTCGGTCTCCACTGAGTTCTTCAGCATATCCATATCCACTGTTCTTCCGGATTTGCGACGTGTGACAGGTCCCAATTTCCTTCTCGTAACCGTTCAAACCACTGACGATGTGATATGGCATTGGGGTACACACTAGTAATGTTCTTTACAGCCCTCGCGGGGTGCTACCGCGACGAAACTCATAAAGCATGCAATGGCGGATGTGCTCCTTGTCCGCTTCATTGTTTGTTGGCGCTTAGAGTATATTCAAAATATATAAGCTTTCTTTAGAATTTTTTCTAAATATTTATTTAAAGGAAACACAAGAAAAATTCAAAAATTCTCAAATAGAAGAATCTTTGACCATTTTGATACTCACCTATTTGTTCTCCCTCTCTCTCACAGTCGAGTTCACATTATTGTGACCATCTCCTACTTCTGACGTCAACAGCGCGTAGCCAATGAAAGAAGGCACGTGTCGTGAGCTGCCTTGGAGGGTATATAAGGTGTGCTGTAGGCAATCGGAAAGCATATCACTTGTTGCTGTCATGGATAAAAGGAGCGATTTATCAGATTTGCAAAAAGGGATGATTATCAGCTTTCTGTCCAAGAGTGGCCGTATTTCTGAAACAGCGCAGTTTGTGAACTGTTCGCGCGCTGCTTAGGTTAAAGTGTATCGCGATTGGAGAAATGCCACCATTGCGAATAAGCGACGTCGAAACTGCGGAGCACCACGTGCCATTGATGTGAGAGGTGAACGTTGGCTTCGAAGGTACGCGAGTTCCAATCGACACTCTACAGTGGAGCAACTCACTGGCCGAATGAACCAGGGGCCTACCGGAAGTGTGTCTAAAACGACAGTTCAGCAAACCCTGCTGTGTATGGGGTTCCGATGCAGACGGATGGTCACTGCACTTATGCTAACGAAGGTGCATCGGAAGAAAAGGCTTACATTTGCCCGGCAGTAACGGAATTGTACATCCGCTGATCGGTAAAGGATTGCCTTCTCCGATGAGTCACATTTTCTGCTTCATCGAACGGATGGACGTTGGCGTATAAGGCGAGAAACATTGGAGAACAAACACTCTTCAACTATTGCTGGCAGAACACAAGCTGATGGGGGCAGAGTTATGATCTGGGGAATGTTTTCGTGGCATTCTCTGGGTCCACTCGCATCTGTGGAAGGCATTATGGACTGAATTCGTTATGAATCTGATTGTCTTCCATGCTGATTGTCTTCCATGGGGCGGATGGAATCTTCCAGAACGACAATGCGACGTGTCACTCTGCTAGAAATGTCACGATGAAGACTTCAAAGTACTTCCCTGTCCTCCTAATTCCCCAGATTTAAATACAATTGAGCATTTGTGGGACCACCTCGATCATGTCGTTCGCTCTATAGATCCTCCACCACGCACCCTCCAGATGCACTGCAGTTAGCATGGCTCCACACACCTCTGAACATCTTCCAGCACCTTATTGAGTCACTCCCAGACCATCTAGCTGCTGTCCGCTCTGCACACGGTGGCTTCTCTGGATATTAGTTTGTGGTCGCAAAAATGTGACTCGACCGTTTGCGTTTTTCTTCTATTAACGGATCTGTATTTTTCCCAACTTAGTTGAATTATAAATAAGAGTTTTGAGTACGAGGAACTCTCCCCCGATTTCGATATGATCTTCTTATACAACTTAATTGAAAAATCTTTTCTTCCCTAATAATCGCTTTCTTTTCTCCTCTCATTTTCCTCCGCTAATATTGCTTCTCGTACCAATTGATCAAGCACCAGTTTTCTCATCTTTCACGGTAAAAATTAAATTCTTGAGCATTTCAATTTCGTGGCCAAATTTTAGTACTGTAACCTAAAATAAAATTTTATGTCATTTTCTAATCTTGCTTATCAGAATTCGCATTCTAAACCGATAGATATTTTGTCTTCATATCAAATAAAGAATCATCAAAAAATATCTGCCAAAACATTTTTCTTACCGCAGTTTTCAAGTTCTCCTAAACGGAACAATGAACTATTTGCAGAGTAATAAGTCGAAATCGCAGGTGTACCTTTTTCACCACTGTTAAGTTCTTCACAGCTGTAACGTTCTCAATATACCTTAGAGGAAACGTCAATTCCTTTTCGCGTTCGATTGTATTTTTAACTTGCGTTCAGCTGCTTTGAAATATCCAATTGGCGATCTGTCACAAAGTCAAATTTCTTGGATGACAACTCAATCCCGCAGATGTTATTGAGGGCTTTGCCACTCTCTTTAAAAGAGACCTTTCCAGGGTCTTTTCTATCAGTGGCCGCCATTAAGGTTCTGAGTGCCATAAGTTCGAGATTCATTGTCCGTCTGAAAGGTAAAAACTACTTTCCATATTCGGTCATAAATATAATATATAGCGTTTTAAGATGCTTTCCCGTTCATATCTGAGTCATGGGTGCAGTGCTCGAAAAGGGCCGGTATACGCGAATAAGGCATTCCGGAACTTCTTTTTTCTTAGTATTTCATACCGGCACTCATTTTAGTTGTGGGAACAGCCGAAATGAATTTTTTTGTGTGTCTCTAACTTACGAGCGTCATTCTTAAAGACAGAAACCTTATGTGCCTTTGAGAACCGTAAAGGGTAGGGGAGAGATGTACACATGAGCTTTATAAGTTCAAACCTTTAAAGCAGGGGTCGGCAACCTGCGGCCCGCCCTCTTTTTATGCGGCCCGCGGACGTCTTACCAATCACCTTACTTTTTTTATTTTAAAATAGCAGGGGTACCCGATATTTCCCGGGTAAATATTCGTGGAATCTCTATCAGTTATCTGTTAGTTGTCTAAAGATTTTGTGTGGGGACCTCGTGAACCTAGGCTCCGACCCCCTTCTGAAAACCATCTACGATTTAAGTTAGAGTACCATGAGATAGTATACTGAATTTGGTGGTTCTAAATTGAAAACTTTAGAAATTTTCTCGAAAATTTTGTATGGGAGCCCCTTGACTTCCTCGGGATCAGACCCCTTCCAAAAACCGTGTACGGCCTAAATTAGAGAAGCATGAAATAATATACCAAATTTGGTTGTTCTAAATTGAAAACTGTAGAACTTTTTACTGAAATTTTTTATGGGGGGCACCTTGACCCCTTCCAAAAATTGTCTACGGTCTAAGTCAGAGTATCATGAGATAAATACCAAATTTGGTGGTTGTAAATTGAAAACTGTAGAACTTTTTACGAAAAATTTTTATGGAGGCCCTTTGACCCCGGGCTCTGACCCCTTCCCAAAACCGTCTACGGTCTAACTCAGAGTACCATGAGATAGTATACGAAAATTTGGTGATTCTAAATTGAAAACTGTAGAAATCTTAAATAACAAAAATGTTGTCCCCCCCCCCCGGGCTTCGATCCCTTCCAAAACGCTTCTACAGTCTAAGTTAGAGTACCATGAGATTGTATACCAAATTCGGTGGTTCTAAGTTGAAAACTGTAGATTTGCATAGTGTACAAGCAAACAAACAAATATACAAACTTTCACTTTTATATACACTGAAGTGCCAGAAAAACTGGTACAGACGAGCTAATGCAAAATATATAGCAACGTCACCTATGCGCGTACTCGGTTGCGTCCGCCAGTGCGTATATAAAGCGATAGACATCCTTGCCAGCTGTCAGAGCTGTTTTCGGCATGAGAATGACAAGTAATAACGATTTAAGCGATTTTCAACGCGGTGTCATAGCTGGCGCTCTTGAGATGGGCCATAGTATTTCGGAGGTAGAAACGAAGTTCGGATTTTCACGGACGACCATTGCAAGGGTGTACTGTGACTAAAAGAATTCCGGCAAAACCTTCAACCTACGATACCAGTGTGGCCGTAAAAAGACATTGGGTGAACGTGAACATCGTCGGCTGTCAAGAATCGTTTCACGCAATAGGCGTGCACCCCACTCTCGCAGGTATAATCGGAATTCAATGCTGGAGCCTCAACAAGCATTAGCGTCCGGACTCTGCAACGTACCCTGCACGATATGGGCTTTGGGAGCCGACGCGGAACTCGAGTCCCCTTGATGGGTGCACGACACAGAGCTATGCGCCTTGCTTGGGCGCGGCAACACCGCCACTGGACACTTGATGACTGGAAACAAGTAGCCTGGTCTGACGAGTAGTGTTCCCAACTGTATCGGGCAGATGGAAGGATTCGTGTGTGGCGCAAACCCCATGAAGCCATGGATCCCGCCTGTCAACAGGAAACTGTACCGGCTGGTGGTGGGGGGGGTCCGTAATGGTATGGGGTGTGTTTAGCTGGACTTCACTGGGAACGTCTGTGACCTCCCAACGCTATGTGCGCATCCTTTCTGATGAGGTACACCCGTTCATGTCCTGCCTTCATGCTGATGGGTTGGGCCTGTTCCAACAGGACAATGCACCTCCACAAAACTGTCGGGACGCCACATTATGGTTAGAGGAGCATTCATCTGAGTTTGGGGTGTTGCCATTCCCACCCAAGTCCCCAGATCTGAACTTCATAGAGCACATTTGGGATACCATGCAACACGCTATCGAACACAGGAATCCGAGACCTCGGAATACACCTGAATTGTGGAATGCTCTGCAGGAAGTATGGTGTGCATTGCCTACAGCATATTTACAGAAGCTAGTGGAGTCCATGCCCCGGGGGGGGGGGTCCGTAATGGTATGGGGTCTTTTCAGCTGGACTTAACTGGGACCCCTGGTACGTCTACAAACGCCTCTGACCTGCCAAAGCTATGAGCGCATCCTTTCTGACGAGGTACACCCGTTCATGTCCTGCATTCATGCTGATGGGTTGGGCCTGTTCCAACAGAACAATGCACCTCCACACAAGAATCGGGACGCCACATTATGGTCAGAGGAAAATTCATCTGAGTTTGGGGTGTTGCCATTTCCACCTAAGTCCCCAGATCTGAACTTGATAGAGCACATTTGCGATACCATGCAACGCGCTATCGAACACAGGAATACACCCGAATTGTGGAACGCTCTGCAGGAAGTATGGTGTACATCGCCTACAGCATATTTCCAGAAGCTAGTGGAGTCCATGCCCCGGCGTATTTCTGCAGTCCTGCGCTCCCGTGGGGGACCTACCAAGTATTAGACTGGTGTACCAGTTTTTCTGGCACTTCAGTGTATATATAGATGATCTATCTATGCTATAAAAACAGCTAAAACTTGCAAGTGAGATCCACTCGATATAAATATGTAAAAAAATTAGCTGTAAAGTCCGTTGAGATAAGAATACAACGGGTTCTAGAAATCATGTATTGCTATTCAAGCGTTTATTATTCATATCTTTTACGGAGTCATCGTAAATGATGAATGTGCATTGAAACATGCCCTTGATATGCTTCATTGTTCAGGCATACACTGTTTAAAAAAGTCTACTTAAAAATGAGAACCTGAACCTACTCGTTTTTTTTTTGTTTTTTTTTGTTTAAGTACAATCGTATTGTGAACGAATACATTCCGTGCTCAAATATAATAACCATACGTACTTACAAATAACTACTTCAATAAATATAATCTCGTATCACTTCATTTTAGATATTATAGATTTCAAGAGAAATTGTTTAATAAATGTGTAAAGTGACACATATAAATAATTACCACAATTAGTCACTGATTACAAGTAATACACTGCTGGACAATTGTTAAGGACGGATCATAAACGGCTATATAGCGCATAAAAAAGTAAGTGTGGTTGGATGCCAAGTGAAATAAAATAATGTCAGAATGCCAGGACATTACAAGAAAGACAATTTATTGTGCTCTGAAATCCAGAAGGCTTTGGAACGTGTTTAAGGGACAAACAGGCCATTTTGTGCAGAATACGTAAACGTGAAAAAAATGCAATTACCGTCCGCAGGCGTTCCGGCGTAAGATGTCAATACGGGATATGGCCACCGTGGAGGGCAATGCAAGATTCCACACGTCGTGTCATGCTTTGTACAACATTATCAAAGAGCTGTTGGGGTAATTTATCCCATTCCTCTGTCAGTGCACGGATGAGGGTGCCCTTGTTTATTGGAGGGCATTGCCGACCAGCAAGACTCCTCCCCAAAGCATCCCACACATTTTCAATGGGATTCAGATCTGGAGAACGTGCTGGCCATACGAGGCGTTGAATATCCCCGCTCTCAAGACACTCTTGGACAGCGACTGTTCGATGACATGTTGCGTTGTCGTCCATGAAAATGAATCTATCACCGACAGCACCACGGAACATGCGAACATGAGGTAGCAGAACACCATTAATGTATCGTTGGCCAGTCATAGTCCCAGTTGGAAGCACATAGAGGAACGTACGGCCATTGATCATGATGCCAGCCCATACCATGACACTACATGTCGGATATCGGTCCCTTTCCTGTATGTTTGCTGGACAATATGCAGTATCACTATCACGCCAGATCAGTTGTCGTCGACAATCAGACGATAGACTGTATCTACTGTCATCTGAGAAGAGGACAGCAGACCAGTCGTTATCAGTCCAATTGCGATGTTGATGGCACCATTGCAAACGGGCGGTACGGTGACGTCTGGACAATGGGATGCACACAACAAGACGGCGGGCGTATAGTCCTCCTTCATGCAAACGTCTGGCGACAGTTTTTCGGGAGATCCGCTTGCCAGTAGCAGCCATAAACTGATTTGCTACCTCACTAGCTGTGCTGCGCCGGTGTCTTCTTGTTGATAGCAGTATGTACCGATCTTCTGCAGGTGTCGTACTGCGAACACGACCTCCCCCGTGACGTTTGTTACACTCTCCATTTGTTTGAAATGATTTCCAAAGCCTTGAAAACACTGTGGCTGACGTCGAACTCCCTGGCAACATCTGTTATTTTTCGCCCTTCTTCAATCTTGCCAATAATACGGCCACGCGTAAAATCATCTAGGTGATGTCGGGAAGACATACTGAAAATTGCAAGTTCGTCAATTGATTCTTTCCCTTTCAACTTTGCGTTTGAACAACAACGGTCAATACGCATCAAATCCTTTATATCTCTTATCAGCGCTATGACGTCACGAACAAGTTCGGCAATCCAAAATTTGCATACGCACAACACGTCTTACTGTATCCCGCACTTATGCTAATTTCCACATTTTCCTGCCTTCCATTTTATGGTTGCTATCGTTGCTATTGTCATCAGTCCTTAGCAATTGTCCGGCAGTGTATAATTATGCATAAAGTATCTTTGTGTACAATTTTACATTAACTATATTTGTGTCAATCTCACAGATAAAATATTGTAGATATACCATTATATTTGTCATAAAATTGCGCGGCCCATTTTGCCCAGCGTGTCACAACGAGTATATCTATTATCCCAGATGTGCCATCGATTAATATACTTCCAGTTGATTCTATGAATAAATGAGTATGTATGGAGAACACATATTCCAAATTTGAAATCGAGCCGCGAATTGCTTAATCGTTAGAAATTCAGACTACTGATGGAGGGACACCCAGGTTCAAACCTACCCTGATAGGCTTGAACCTGGGGGCTCTCCGTGTGATGTGAATTTCTAACAATCGCTGAATATCGGCCGAGTATGATAAGCGACAGCTCCCGGGTAGAAATTCCCCGGTTACATATAAAGGTGTTCATTCCTAAGCCCCCCCCAATTTGGGCCGCGGGTGGCCTAGTGGGCAACGTTCCTGACTGCCACGGAAAGGACCTCAGGTTCGATCCCAGGCAATTTCGAACGCTCGATCCACTAAATATCCGCTGGGCGTCGGATGGACACGTTAAGCCGTCGGACCCCGGGTACTGCCGCCCCCCACCCCGGTAATAAATAAGGGCGTCTTCCTCCCTTTTTCTACCTCGCTTCCGTGTCACTTTTACATCGGGCACTCCAGCCCAAATCTCCTAGTATCCTATTTCTAAGGGTTGTTTAAGACCTGGGGTCAGACACTCCCTTCCTAAAATTCTCTACATATGATCATGATCCCCCCGCCCCTAATTTCTCTCTGTCTCCTATGTGCAAAATCGTACGCTTGTACGGTTGCGCCATCTAGTGTGCTATCTCTCACTTGCAAACTATCCTGTCAGAATCGCTAGATTCGTTCTAACTTCCTTCAGTTTCTTTACCCTGCCCGAAAGGGCATATAAGCTGAATGAAGGTAGAGCACATACACTATCTACCAACAAGTAATTGGACACCTGTGATAGCAAAGGAAAACGAAGTTTATTCACCTTCAATAGTTGGTGGAGCCTCTACGAGCGGCGATTACAGCTGCGACCCTCAGGGGCATTCTCTCAACCAGGCGTTGTACGACGGCTAGCGGTATTTTCTTCCACTCGACTTGGAGAAGACAGGTTAGTTCCTTCACCGATTTCTGACGGTGGGGGCACCCCTTAGGTCGACGCTCCGACTCGTCCCAGAGGTGCTCGATAGGGTTAAGGTCCGGCACAGGCCAGTCCATTCGATTAACCCCAGTATCACCGTACCAAGTCATGATGGACCTCGCAACATGACAGGTGGCATTGTCATCCTGAAAGTAACATGGGTCAACCCCGTACAACTGCCACAACGTAGGAAGCGCATGGTCATCCAAAATGGTGCAGTAGGTCTCGGCGTTGAGTCTACCAGGAATTGCGACCAAGGGTCCCGTGCCATACCAAGAGAAACACCCCCATAGCATAATTCCACCGCTGCCGAACTTCACAGTTGGCACAATACATTCCGGCAGGAGGCGTTCTCCAAGCAGACGCCAAACCCAGACCCTGCCATCCGAACGGTAGAGGGTGAACCTTGATTCGTCGCTCCAGAGAACCTGTTTCCACTGTTCAACGGTCCACTGTCGACGTTCTTTGCACCACGTTAGCCGAGTAGCGCTATTGGACTTGGTGATCAAAGGCTTGTGGGCGGCAGCACGTCCATGATAACCGAGCAGATGGGCTTCCTTAAGGATGGTATTCATCAAAAGAACACTCTCAGATGCCTGTTGAAATTCCGACAGCCACCTCTCATCTTCCACTTGCCAATCACGTAGGCCACTGTCGATTTTGGGTACTTCAACTCGCTGGATATGTCACGTATGGATCCACCATTTCTGTGATACCCGACGATTACACCTTTCTCGAAATCAGAGAGCTCTGAACTGCGTGGCATCTTGCATGCGACTGGTTGTGTTGTGGCTTCCCACACGATATTTAACGGTGGCGGCCGTGACGTGTATCAGGACCGCAGATATCGTCGATTGCAGGGGTGTCCAATTACTTGTTCGTAGATAGTGTAGTGTGACATGGTATTTGCCTGGGACGGAATCCACCATGTATGGAGGGGTGTCCAGATATTAATGGTAGGGAAGTGTATGTTCTCAATAAATCTGAAACATGTCGCTAATACAAGCTGTTTCCTGTAATTTATAAAAAGTATTACTGCACAGAAAATCGACCACACTCTGCTATACTAAATTTGATCTTTCTTTTTCCCTGTAGATCTGACAGTATGAAAACTTTGGTTGTTTTATCATTCTTCCTGTTTCTGAGAAGCGCTTTTGGTCATGCTGCCCAAGGTAAGGAATTTTATTGATACCGTAATCTGCAAATACAGAAATCAGCTCCATTCGTTTAATTTAAATTTCTCTCACGAAATGCATTCTTGCTGGACATTCCAGGAAGTTAACAGCGGAGTAGAATTTCTCTGCGGATGTCTGCAGTATGCAGACGCGCATTATCTTGCTGATACACTCTGCCAGGTGCCCCCGCCTTATTAAAGGATAGCAACAGTATCCACAATATTCATAATGTAACGTCGATCTGTCAAATTACACTTGGTGAACACTATCGGCTGTCGTAGCTGATCGTTTTCCACACCGTGACTCATCGGCTGTCGTAGCTAAACGTTTTCCACACCGTTACTCCTCGGATGTCGTAGCTGATCGTTCTCCACAGCGTGAACCCTCGGCTGACATAGCTGATGGCTTTCCACACCGTGACCCCTCGGATGTCGTAGCTGATCGTTTTCCACACCGTGACCCCTCGGCTGTCGTAGCTGATCGTTTTCCACACCGTGACTCCTCGGCTGTCGTAGCTAAACGTTTTCCACACCGTGACTCCTCGGATGTCGTAGCTGATCGTTTTCCACACCGTGACCCCTCGGCCGACATAGCTGATGGCTTTCCACACCGTAACCCCTCGGATGTCGTAGCTGATGGTTTTCCACACCGTGACCCCTCGGCTGTCGTAGCTGATCGTTTTCCACACCGTGACTCCTCGGCTGTCGTAGCTAAACGTTTTCCACACCGTGACTCCTCGGCTGTCGTAGCTAAACGTTTTCCACACCGTGACTCCTCGGATGTCGTAGCTGATCGTTTTCCACACCGTGACCCCTCGGCTGACATAGCTGATGGCTTTCCACACCGTGACCCCTCGGATGTCGTAGCTGATGGTTTTCCACACCGTGACCCCTCGGCTGTCGTAGCTGATCGTTTTCCACACCGTGACCCCTCGGCTGTCGTAGCTGATCGTTTTCCACACCGTGACTCCTCGGCTGTCGTAGCTGATCGTTTTTCACACCGTGACTCCTCGGCTGTCGTAGCTAAACGTTTTCCACACCGTGACTCCTCGGATGTCGTAGCTGATCGTTTTCCACACCGTGACCCCTCGGCTGACATAGCTGATGGCTTTCCACACCGTGACCCCTCGGATGTCGTAGCTGATCGTTTTCCACACCGTGACCCCTCCGCTGTCATAGCTGATCGTTTTGCACACCGTGACTCCTCGGCTGTCGTAGCTAAACGTTTTCCACACCGTGACTCCTCGGATGTCGTAGCTGATCGTTTTCCACACCGTGACCCCTCGGCTGACATAGCTGATGGCTTTCCACACCGTGACCCCTCGGATGTCGTAGCTGATGGTTTTCCACACCGTGACCCCTCGGCTGTCGTAGCTGATCGTTTTCCACACCGTGACCCCTCGGCTGTCGTAGCTGATCGTTTTCCACACCGTGACTCCTCGGATGTCGTAGCTGATCGTTTTCCACACCGTGACCCCTCGGCTGACATAGCTGATGGCTTTCCACACCGTGACCCCTCGGATGTCGTAGCTGATGGTTTTCCACACCGTGACTCCTCGGCTGTCGTAGCTGATCGTTTTCCACATCGTGACTCCTCGGCTGTCGTAGCTGAACGTTTTCCACACCGTGACCCCCTCGGATGTCGTAGCTGATCGTTTTCCACACCGTGACCCATCGGCTGTACGTCGCTGGACATACTTGAAGTGGTCCATTTGCCGCTCCTGTAGCGCAGTGGTCTAAGCTATGGGTTCTGATCATTCGTCTGAGATGGGTCTGGGTTTGAATCCCAGTGAGGCATGGATGTTGTGTTTGTCTCACGGCACTGGCTCTCTCCCTTCCCTGGAGCCAGTGGCCCTAAATTAGGAACGGACGACTGCGTATAGCCCACCGAGTTGTTCACGGTAGTCGTTAAACCTCCAATCAAAAAAAAAAAAAAAGTGGTCCGTTCTCCTCGTCGAGTCCATATGTGAACTCTTCGATTAAGGTACCCCAAACAAAAACAATATCAAATGATGATCACACACTGCCGTTTTGTCTGCTTGAGCACGGAATCACTACAGACGCTGGCGATGGGAATCATTGCGTAGCGGAAAGCCACAAAATGGATGTCATGCGTGATGTTCTGCCTCCCCTAGTCTCGGTTATGTTGGGTCGTTTCATAATTATTGGCCGATTCGGACACAAAGAAACAAACAACAGCAGTAACAGACGACGAAATGCATTTTATTACGAAAATTTTCTGCCCTCGGCAGCAATACACTGTCTCCAACGTATTTTCAGTGCGAAATTGCCACGGTGGCAGAAACTGGCATCACAGTGGTCCAAGGAATCTATAACGGCGGAAATCACAGCTTCCTTGTTAGCGAATCGTTTTCCCCTTAAGAAGTGGTCCAAATGGCGAAACATGTTAAAGTCTGAGAGAAAAGTGCGAGTGAAGCATAGGGAAAAGTGCTTCACTCGCACTTTTCTGGGAAATGAAATGTGTATTATATTTAGGGAAAAGTGCGAGTGAAGCATAGGGAAAAGTATTATATTTGGTATTATTTTTAGGGAAAAGTATAAAAAATTTTGTTAGTTAAATGATTGATAAAAGGTGATTATCTTTAAGGTAGATAATCAATCACCTTTAATCAGTGGTAAATATTTAGGGAAAAGTGGTAAATATTTAGGGAATATTACCACTTTGCCCTAAATATATTAGTTAATATAAATATATATATTGGGATGTAAGGTCAGGTGATGCGTAACATCACAGCCTCTCCTTGACAAATGTCAACCCCGCCTTCTCGTGGTGCATCCTGTTCCCACTAAAGGGGCTCTGACGACCGCAAATAGCGGTATAACTATACCATCGGGATCAGAGGAAATGCTATCCCACACTCACCAACCCGCTTGGCCAGCGTGGTGAGTTATGGCCAAACACCTCCAAAATGACTCTACAACTTAAATCTTGGCCCTCAGTCTCCGGCAGCTGGAATGTACCTGGCCAAGGCAGCGGCCAGTGCGACATGAAGGCAGAGGGTGCTAAGAATCCCCGGAGGACCGGACTAGGCTGCCATTTGATGCTGACCTTGGCTACCTACAACGGACGCTCCCTATCTTCTGATTCAAGGCTTCTTGAATTGGAAGAGGAACTACAAAGGATCAAGTGGGACATCGTCGGGCTGAGTGAGGTAAGGAGAAAAGGAGAAGATCTCATTGAACTGAAAAGTGGACATCTCTTCTATTATCGTGGGACAGATACTGGCAGAACTAGTGGTGTTGGATTTATAATAAACAAGAAACTGAAGGATAAAGTGGTAGAAGTTGAAAGTTCCTCTGACAGAGCTGCACGACTCGTTATCCAACTATCGAGAAGATACCAGGCTCAGATTATTCAAACTTATGCACCCACCACAAGTCATCCTGAAGAAGAAATTGAAGAATTTTATGAGGAAATTCGTCATCTAAATAATAAAGGTAAGCAGCACTTGAAGATAATTATGGGAGATTTCAATGCAACAATAGGGCACCGGCAACAGAATGAAACTTCAGTAGGTAAATTCGGTCACGGCAACAGAAACCAGCGTGGAAATACTCTCGTTGAGTTTGCAGAGGCAGAAGGATTTTTCATCTTGAATTCCTTTTTCAAGAAAAAGCCACACAGGAAATGGACATGGAGACATCCAATTGGGACGACAAGTGAAATTGATTTTATTATGTGTAACAAAAAATTCGTCATCGAAGACTGCAGTGTGCTAAACAAGTTCAACACAGGTAGTGACCATAGATTGGTGAGATGTAAGATGCACCTCAACACTAAACTGGAACGTGGCAAGCTCATAAGACAAACAAAATGTATTGACATAACCAACCTTAAAAAACACCATAATACTTTCAAGTTGGAACTGAAGAACAGATTCTCTGCTTTAGAAGGCCTAACATCGGAAGAAGTAGATATTTCTGAAGTTAACAGAAAAGTAACCAAAGCTCTTATGGAAACAGCAACAAAATTAGCTGGGTCTAAGAACAAGTTGCATGTAAACAAATTATCAGGAAAAACCAAAATGTTAATGCAAAAAAGAAGAGAGATGAGGACAACTAAAGAAGATGTGACTTCCAAAGTGGAATATATAGAGCTATGCAAGACAGCACGAAGAAGTATCACTGAAGACGTAAGGAAATTCAACTGTGAGCTAGTGAGGAAAGCAATTGAAAACAACCAAAGCCTAAAGATAGCAAAGGGACATCTCAGTAAGGGAAGAAAACAGATTATGGCTCTGAGAAAAGAAGATGGTTCTATAACAAGAAATAGAGGCGAAATTTTGACAAGAGTGAAAGATTTCTACTCCAAACTATATGAAAGGGATGATACATGTACTCCAGACATCATGAAAGGTACCAGAGTTCTTCCAGTCCTCCCAGCAGAAGTTGCTCATGCAATCAAGAACATGAAGCGGGGGAAAGCTCCAGGAGAAGATGGAATTACTATAGACATCATACAAGAAGCAAGTGGAGAAATTGAAACAGTACTCGCCCAAATTTTCACTCGATGCCTTAATGAAGGGAAGATTCCTGAGGATTGGAACAATGCTACAATGATCCTGCTACATAAAAAAGGTGACATTGAGGATCTCAGGAACTACAGACCTATCAGCCTCCTATCAGTGGTTTATAAAATCTTCACTAAAGTTCTTTCACACCGCTTGAAGGTAACACTGGACATGGCTCAACCGAGAGAACAAGCTGGATTCAGGAGTGGCTACAGCACAATAGATCATATCCACGTACTGAGAGAACTAATTGAAAGAGCAAGGGAATATGAACTTCCATTGTGCATGGCTTTTATCGATTATGAAAAAGCCTTTGATTCGGTGAAACCATCAGCAGTTACCACGGCTCTGAAATCCTGCGGTATTGAAGATGCATACATTAGTATTATTAATAACATCTATGAAAATGCAAGTGCAAAGATTCGGCTGTTTGAAAATACAACACACATAAAAATTGGAAAGGGAGTGAGACAAGGTGACACCATATCTCCGAAGCTCTTTAATGCCACATTGGAAAATGTCTTTCAATCACTGAACTGGGAAAACAAAGGGATAAAGATTAATGGAGATTATCTAACCCACCTTCGTTTTGCTGATGACGTAGTCATTTTTGCAACTACCCCATCAGAGCTGCAGAGTATGATCCAGGAACTTGCTGACAAGAGTAAAGAAGTGGGATTAAAAATGAACTTTCAGAAGACAAAAGTGATGTTCAATGCTTTTACAAGAAATGAAGATTTATCGATTGATGGAGAAAAACTGGAGATAACAGATACGTATGTTTATCTTGGACAGCAGATATCAAGTGAGGGTCACATTGATGAAGAAATTAATCGGCGTACAAAACTTGCCTGGAGAGCTTTTGGAAGAAACAGCATAATTTTCAAGAGCAATATGCCGTTATGTCTTAAAAGAAAAGTGTTTGATCAATGCATCCTTCCAGTGCTTACGTATGGTGCAGAGACGTGGACCTTAACTAAAAGAGACATACAAAGGCTGCAGACAACTCAAAGCAGCATGGAGAGGTGCATGCTTGGTATAACCAGGAGAGATAAGAAGAGGAACTCGTGGATCCGAAAAATGACGAGAGTGGAAGACATCATGATCAGAGTTAAATCCCTGAAATGGCAATGGGCTGGACATACTGCCAGAAGGACAGACCATAGATGGACAGCCGAAATTTTAGATTGGATTCCAAGGGACAGGAAAAGACCCAGAAAAAGACCACATGGGAGATGGGTGGATGAAATTCGTAAATATGCGGGAGTGACATGGAGGAGACTGGCACAAGACAGACCGTTGTGGAGGAAACTTGGGGAGACCTTCGTCCAGCAGTGGATTGATAATGGTTGACAATGATGATGATGATGATGATATTAGTTAAAATTGTGATTTTTAGTATAACGAGCTAGTATAAGTGCCAACTTATACTAGCTCCTTATACTAATATCAATTACAAAAATTATCAATTACAATATCAATTACAAAAATTAGTATAAGTGCCAATTTATTTATTGTGTTTGGCTGACTTCAGATTTGAAATTGTGATTATTAGTATAACGAGCGCCAATCAATGGTAAATATTTAGGGAATATTTAGGAAAAGTGCGAGTGAAGCATAGGGAAAAGTGCGAGTGTGGCGGATATAACAGCTTCCTTGTTAGCGAATCGTTTTCTCCTCAAGAAGTGGTCGAAATGGCGAAACATGTGAAAGTCTGAGAGGGCCAAGTCAGGTGAATAAACAGGGTGAGAGAGACAAGCAGCTAGATCCAGCAGCTTGGCACACATCTAAGATTCTCCCGTGCCGGAAGCCACACCTCTCATCCATGAGCCTTTGCGTCAGCCGTCAATCATTTAGGACTGTCAACATGAAGTCAGGTAGCAAAGAATATAAACGCTTCGCGTGAAGAAGCTCAACTCTCGTAGAGATAATGTAAAACAGGCGACAGCAGCGCCACCATGTAATGCGGCAGCAGATGCTCTGCGGGAAAGTTAACATTCAGGCGCAAAAAGCGTAGGAGACACGGGACGGGAAGCCTATTTCACGGAAAGGAAGCTAAGCTTCAGTAGCAAAACAAAGGAATGGGTTCCCACAAAACGTAAACATTAGGTACCCAGCAAAAACAGTCTTGCTGGGCCAGCACTGTCCGCCAATTTCCCAGTAGTAGCCATAATAATAAAAAAGAAAAAAAAAAAAAAGCAAAGACAACCGCAGTTTCCCAAAGCTACAATTTTTTTTTCTACCCTTCCGAAGTTTGTAAATTAAACGCACTGCGCTGGGGAAATTTTCTCAACAGATCTGAAAAACATTCGTTCGTATCTGAGTAGGTTCGAACCTGGGCCGTTGGCGTGATAGCTGAGCTCTCTACCGACCGGACTAATTTGTCACGTTCGAGTATATGCTTAAACAAAGCTGTCTGTTTGGTATGCAATGTGTAATCGAATGCTTCCCTCTTTCATTTTACAATATTACGAGGTATTTTTCATAAAAGTCAGTTTCATATAATTGATAAATTAATTTTTTCAACGTAACGATAGCTTTTTTTCAGCAAACGTTGTTTTAATGGTTTTCCAGGATATTTGTTTCAAACGGTTTCAAATTTGTTCTTGTTATTCATCCACTCCATTCCATGAATTGTTATTCATGGGAATGGAGTGGGTGTATTTCATGGCTGTAATATAAACGCAGATCTAGATGAGAACAACAAAACCTTTGAACAAAACGCCAACACAAACAAGCGTTTATATTCTTTGAACACAAACACGCATGTCTGCTCGGCATCCTGCGGCATCAGCCTGTAATGTTGGCTTCTGTGTAGTAATTCTTTGCCGCATAATATAGTGGCGCTAGTTACGTCTCGCTGAGCCTTACCTTCTTATAGTTAGATATTCTTTGCTGGTAGTTTCTACCGTACAGGTAATGCAGATTTTTGAAGCCGATCTGTTGTGATATCCCTCGGCGTGTTTTGCTGCGTACATAGCGTTGGTTACCCTCTTGGTCGTGTCTGCCATACGAAAGCATTGAAAATTTAAGTAATTTTTAGAAGCTCATATGTTCTGTTAAACTGGTTTGTCAGGGTAGATTTTTTTCTGTGTTTGACAGCATACTTCAGCTTGTTGATATTATTCAGTTCTTTGGGATTTAATAGTTCATTGCAGTTTACTGTGAATGGCTACGTCATATTTTGCTGTGATTTGCGTGCTTTTTAGCTCATGTAGTGTTCTGAAATTGTAGCAAAATTAACGAAAATACCTCTGACTTTGGCAAAAAAAACTTTATCTTTTGTTTCAATACTCTTTTTCCATGTTTCAAATTCCGCCAGCAATTCGAATGTTAGTACACGATCTTCTAAATTATATCCATGATTACAGCATAAATGTTAATTTAAATCTTCAGAATACAATGCAATATTACAGTTCTCTACTGCACATGGAAATTTCAAAGTGAATCAAAGGATTTCTGTGATTTGTGAATCACTTCAACGTGCTTATTTCGATTTCTAACACTACTGAATTTCTTTTCGCAATAAATACATCGCACAGAAGTGTTTTCCATTTTTAAGATAGAATTGCATTGTATTCTGAAGATTTAAAGCAACATTTATGCTCCACTCATGGATATAATTTAGAAGATCGTGTGCTAACATTCGAATCGCTGGATGAATTTGAAACATGGAAAGAGAGTATTGAAGTAAAAAGAGTATGTCAAACACAGAAATAAAATTTACACTGACAAACCAGTTTAACAAAAAATATGAGCTTCTAAAAATTACTTAAATTTTCAATGCTTTCGTATGGCAGACACGACCAAGAATGTAACCAACGCTCTGTACGTAGCAAAACACGCCGAGGGATATCACAACAGATCGGCTTCAAAAATCTGCGTAACCTATACGGTAGAAACTACCACCAGACCATGTTGACAGTCCTAAATGATTGACGGCTGAGAGGCGTGGCTTCCTGCACGAGAGAATCTTGGATGTGTGCCAAGCTGCTGGATCTAGCCGCTTGTGTATGGGACCCAAACGATTGGCGAGCGATGGTTGTTTGCTGCATTATTTCTGGTGGCATTCGTTTGGCTGACGGCAGCACACGTCCTTTGTGATTGTTTGACCTCGTGGCAAAAACTCATAATGTCTTGGCAGTCCGCACCACACAGAGATTAGAACCTTCTGTGGGTGTAACTCGGGTTTGGACATGTGTTTGGGTGGTTCCCCTTTATCGAGCCACGGCGTTGTTCGCTTCCTTTTGTCATAAAACAACCATTTTTCATCAACCGCAAGGATCCGATGCAGAAAGGGAGCACTAGCCTTACGTTTTTTGAGGGCAATGCATGTTTCCAGACGCCGTATCTGCCTGCTGTTCCGTGAGTTCGTGTGGAACCCAGGTATCCAGTTTTTAACCTTGCCCATAGCTGCCAGGTGTCTGGAAACTGTCGCTGAGGATACGACAAGTTCGGCACTGAGCTCATGTACTGTGTACGTGGTTTTTCTTCCACTTTCCTCCTGAAATGTACAGTGTCACACAGATCCGGACAAGCGGCTCCTGGCTCATGGTCGATGGCAACATCACCGGCATGGAACTTGAAAAACAGTCTACGGACAGTTCTGTCACTTGTCGTTCCGACAACCCACGCTCTATTGACATTTGCGACCGTTTCGGACACATTCCGGCCAAGTTTGAATAATCGCTGATCTCACGTCGGGTTGCTCCATTACGTCCCCAACTGCTGAGATCTGTCTGAAATACCGTTTTACACACGTGGACTGAACCGATTCATTTTGCATGAGCGTTTGGTAGTTCCTCCTACGAGGCGTCCCTAGGCTATGCAAATTCGCCATGTCGACATCGGCCAATAATTATGAAACAACCCAATACACAGAATTTGACTTTCGATGCAACGATTTAAAGCAACATTACATCTCATCTGATGGCACAGAGAGTAGCTGACGGGGCAGTGGAAATTTGAGGCCGGATCAAACGGTCTTTTCGTGGTGTGGCCGTCTTAATTGATCCAGCTCTAAGCCAACAAAAAATCGTACACTCTCCCCAAAACTACTGCAAGCATCGATGCACTGCTGCATTTTCACGGCCCAAATACAGGAATAAAGTGAGTCTATCGTCCACCATCTTGGAGACAAATAACCAATCCATTCACAAATGCATTCAACTGGCAATTTGGTAGGCGATTTCGATGCCCTATCATTCTGTCCGAATTCCACTTCTTCCTAAGAAACCGTTGCAGGAAGTGGGAAGATAATTATTCTCAGGAGGAACCCAGTTTTTTTCGTGACTTGGCATTCTCGCTTTTTTTTTTTTTTTTTTTTTTTGATTGGAAGTTTAACGACCACCGTGAGCAACTCAATGGGCTATAAGCAGTCGCCCGTCCCTAATTTAGGGTCACTGGTTCCAGGGAAGGGAGAGAGCCAGTGCCGTAAGACAGACACAACATCCATGCCTCACCGGGATTCGAACCCGGGCCCCTTCGGACGAATGATCAGAGGCCAACGCCTTAGACCACTGCGCCACCGGGGCGGAATTCTCGCTTCCATCTGTAAACGCTGCAATAGGATCGGTATCACATTTTATCATGCGCATATCACGGCTGAACTAACGATCTGCATAAGCCTTTGATCATTTCTTCAGGGTTCTGCAATTCTAATATTACAGAGTGTACAAGTATAACAATGAATGAAATGGAATGCAGAGTTTAAAGTTACCTCTGCTGCAAATGGAATTACCTCGTTGCACCCCATGAAATCTAATAGCTTTTACAGCACTTACAGTAAACACACGCATGAACGCCGCCCCGGTGGCGCAGTGGTCTAAGGCGTTGGCCTCTGGTCATTCGTCCGAAGGGGTCCGGGTTCGAATCCCGGTGAGGCATGGATGTTGTGTTTGTCTTACGGCACTGGCTCTCTCCCTTCCCTGGAACCAGTGACCCTAAATTAGGGACGGGCGACTGCTTATAGCCCATTGAGTTGCTCACGGTGGTCGTTAAACCTCCAATCAAAAAAAAAAAAAAAAAAAACACGCATGAACACACACACAACAGAAAGGTCTGACTGAATTTCAGATATTGGAAAAGCGGTGCGCAGGCGCAGACTGGGCTGCCGGGATATAGGGGGAATTTCCCCTAGGGCCGCCATATTCTGCTGGGCTAATTCTAGAAAACAAAAAGTATATACAATGGCGTGCAAAAATTAAGGACGAGACAGTTTTTCGCATGTAACGTCGTACAGAAGTGCTCCACATCGACTCAAATCATACCATAAGATCCACAAAATGTAAGAATATGGGAGAAGTGAGCAAAACCGTGCAAACAAGGAATCCAAAAGATATGAAGGCACTTTATTAAAAAAGGTAGCTTCGAGCACAACTAGACAGAAACGTCCATGTGACACGCGGCTGCCAAGAAAAATCCAGTCTTTAGTAGGGGATATGATCCCTCCTGACTGCATTGCAGGATTTACAACGTCTGTCCATGCTGAGGACAAAGTTGTCAAGGAGCTGTTGAGGTATCGCGGCCCATTCCTCTTGTAGCGCCAATCGCAGCTGCGGAATCGTTGCTGGCGGCTGGTGACGTGCTGCCAAGCGTCTCCCGAGAAGGTCCCACACGTGTTCGATTGGATTTAGGTCCGGGGACCTTGTGGGCCAATCCATGCGTTGAATATCTTCACTCTCCAACAGCTCTGCGACAGCCATTGTATGATGAGGTGTAGCGTTGTCGTCCATGAAGAGGAACTCAGGACTCACAGCACCTATAAACACACGCACGTGAGGCAGGAGAACCTCGGTACAATAGCGGACCCCAGTGACTGAACCTCCGTGGAAGATGTGGAGGTCAGTACGGCTACCAAACATGATACCGCCGCAAACGAGAACTCCGCCACCTCCAAACCGGTCCCTTTCGATGATGTTGGAGGTGTGATTGCGTGTTCCCTGCTCTCTCCAGATGTGTATACGTCCAGAATCGCTCGTCAGACTAAATCGGCTCTCATCCGTAAAGAGAACTTGACCCCACTGCTGATGTGTCCACTTCTTGTGTTCCTGTTACCACAGAAACCGCCGTCTCCGATGAGCAGGCGTTAATGGCGCACACTGTACTGGTCGTCGTGCAAATACCCCATCTTTGTGCAGCCTCCTGGCCACGGTAAAACGCGATAACGGACGTCCAGTTGCACGTGCCTTGCGATTTCTCCCGCTGTCCGTCTCTTCTCTCCTGTAGGACAATATACCGGTCGTCCGCCGCCGTGGTTGCTCGTGGACGACCACTGCTAAACTCTCGGACAGCTGCTCCTGTCGTTCGAAATGCTCTCCAAGTTCGTGAAACGATGCTGTGAGCGATCCCGAACTCCTCGGCCACACTAAACACACTTCGACCTTCTTCCAACTTCCCAATGACGCGACCTCGGGTAAAGTCATCCAGATGTCGTCTACTGGATTGCCTGTTGGCCATATCACACGGTGACAGCAACTCGACGTCGTTCAAACCGATGTACACCGTGCAATAGCTTTCACCGAATTGCTGAGCGTACATCGCCCGTGTGCTTTATACCCTTCCGACCCCCTCCCCACGTGATGCTGCATATATGAGCATGCCCCTACCGTACCGGACCCTTAGTTTATCTCCTGAGCGGTCTTTCGGTCCGTTCTGCCTGCTCGTTCCGCTGTTATGCTAATTTCTCCTCTTCGTGCTTAAGTTTTGCACACCAGTGTATATTCATTTAATGGTTCACAGAACATCCCGTGCAGAAGTCAGCGTAAATTATACTATAACATCCCAAGTTTCTATTAGTAAATGTTTTCATACGAGTGCATAATAGAACACAAAAAACTCCATTTAGCAAAGTTTAATACTTCTAGAAATCAACAGCAACGTACCAGAAAGTGCCAATACCGAGGAAGAAGTTGCCATTTATGAGGAAGACACCAAACTGTTGAGTAAACTGAAAGATACTGAAGAAGCGCTCTTGGAGAACAATTCCGGCGCTGAAGAGGAGAGCAGAAATTTACGTACGAAGTAAGTAAAAATTCCGTGTTTTTTTCTTCTCTTTCATTATCATTCGCATTCCTTTTAAATTCAATTCCGCACGCTAATCTGCACTGATGTCCAAAATTAAGGTCACAAGAACATATTCTGTGATGTCTTGAAAACTAAATGGTTTATTGCAATGAAATTTGGTACATAGATGCCTCATACTATATGAGACATTTTTTTTTTGATTGGAGGTTTAACGACCACCGTGAGCAACTCAATGGGCTATAAGCAGTCGCCTGTCCCTAATTTAGGGTCACTGGTTCCAGGGAAGGGAGAAAGCCAGTGCCGTAAGACAAACACAACATCTATGCCTGACCGGGATTCGAACCCGGACCCCTTACGGACGAATGATCAAAGGCCAACGCCTTAGACCACTCGCCACCGAGGCGGCACTATGAGACATGCAATAGCAATATAACAAAATGAACAGGAGGTACATTGCGTGCGATATGCAAATTCGACAAAAACAACCAAAACATGATGCTTCATATCCCGAGAACGGTCCGGCTCATAGGGAGTGTGGCCACCCCGCACAGCTTTTAAGTCACACAACGAACCCTCATAATGCAAAGGAAGTTGTTGATAACAGCTTGTGCCAACAAATTCGATTCTTCTAAAAGCTCGGATTTTAACGCCTGGAGGGTCCTGACGTCGTGCAATGGCTCTTCCTAGAGCATCACAAACATGCTCTATAGAATTTAGGTCCGGCGACTTCACTAGCCCCACCATACTGTGAGTATCCTCTCCCTCCAGAAAATCGTCGACAAGCTGAGCTCTGTGTGGCCTTGCGTTATCATCCATGTAAAAGAAGTTCAGTCCAAAGCTCCCCGGAAAAGCCTCACATGAGGTTCAAGGACATCATCCCGATAGTGCCGGGGGTAGCAGTGCCTCAATCGAAGGCGTGCAGTGGTGTACGGCCGTCCAACAGGATGCCTTCCCACACAAGGATTCCGCTTCAAATAGCCATCAGATCGAAAGAAACCATCATGGATCAAAGAAAAGCTTCACTGCCGTAGTCCCCCTAACGTCTTTTGCTCCTGAATGTTTGCTTTCCCGCAGATCACTTAATTACTTAGGTTGTGGTGGCGCTGTTGTCGTCTGTTTTACGTTATCTCTACGAGAGTTGACGTTCTTCACGCAAAGCTTTATATTCTTTGCATTAGATTCAGATCAGATCATATACAGAGGATTTTAGGAAGGGAGTGTCTGACCCCAGGTCTTAAACAACCCTTAGAAATAGGTAGCTAGAAGATTTGAGCTAGAGTACCCGATAGGAAAGTGACACGCAAGCGAAGTAGAAGACCCTTATTTATTACTGGGGTCCGACGGCTTAACGTGCCCATTCGACGCACGGCGGGTATTTAGTGGTTCGAACCTGAGGTTATCTCCATGGCAGTCACGAACGCTGACCACTAGGCCACCCGCGGCCCCAAGCGTTAGATTCATGATCAAATATAGAGGATTTTAGGGAGTGTCTGACCCCAAGTCTTAAACAACCCTTAGAAATAGGAAGCTAGGAGATTTGGACTAGAGTGCCCGATAGGAAAGTGACACGGAAGCGAAGTAGAAAGGGGGAGGAAGACGCCCTTATTTATTACGGGGGGCAGTACCCGGGGCGTTAGATACACCGTTCCCTAAAGTATATATATGAAAGCAATTTTAAACATTTTACTGGTTGCTATTTTGAATTGTAAAAAAAATGTGTTTGTGACCTTAATTTTGGACATCAGTGTATTTGGAAAGCTTCCAAAATATCAAGTTCGATGGTCGAATCTTACTTGCCGATTAGTTTCGCTTCTTCAAAATGAAATTCAAGGAAATTTTCGTAACAGTGTTTGGCCATTTTTTTTTTTTTTTTTTTGATTGGAGGTTTAACGACCACCGTGAGCAACTCAATGGGCTATAAGCAGTCACCCGTCCCTAATTTAGGGTCACTGGTTCCAGGGAAGGGAGAGAGCCAGTGCCGTAAGACAAACACAACATCCATGCCTGACTGGGATTCGAACCCGGACCCCTTACGGACGAATGATCAGAGGCCAGCGCCTTAGACCACTGCGGCAATGTTTCGGCCATCTATGACTTCTTTATCTCACAGTTCCGAATGTAGGTCTTGGGGTCCCTTCAATCGGAAACGCAAGGCTCTATGGGTCTGTTTTATATACGAAGCGACACATTCACAGGGAATTTGATAAATTCCCCACTAGTTTTTATCTTCATCACAGTCCTTCGATCCAAGAAAGTTCATTTTGTTTGTGGGTTTAAGAATCACTTTAAAATAGGAGTTTTGAGAATTCTTGAAGGCAAAGTCATGGAAAAATGGTCATTTCAAAATTCAGAAGAAAAAAAAAAAAAAAAAAAAAAAATTGCCGAAGTTCCCTGTGGCTTCACATTACATTACAAAAAGTTGCACTCAGAAAACTATACATTTATAAAACAAATCATTAGAAAATCCACGACAAAATCTAGGAACCTTAAACTTTTACCTCATCTTATGAGAATGGAAAACACAGTGACTTATTATGAAAACTCTGCAGATAGTTTATTATTTTGAAGAAAGTACGACATATTAATTATCAGAAGCACATTGCTATAGTTTCATGTTTTACTGGACTTCATAATCAGTGATGCATTCAGGCATCTTCTCAGGGGTGCTTAGAGCCCCCCCCCCTCGAAAATTCCTGAACGCCCCCGTAAGTTTTTGGGCTATATCCCCTTGTATTTAGTCTAATTGTGTTCATTTATAGCTAAATATTTGGAGAAATTAATTAAAAAAATTAAGAAAATGAGGGAAAATCCTTCAACAAAACATTAAACAATCCTCGCTAAAGGGGGAATTTTTAAAGCACTAACAACTCGGACTACTTCTGCAATAAAAACCTAATTCCACACAGTAGAAATGTTTGCACTGCAATACATTATCATATTTTGGAAGCTGGCATTCTGTTTTATATCAGCCTTCTAAATGCAGATTTTCCATGTATACGGTTAAGCCTCTGTGTAGCTCACGTGATGTTAGTGCTTCCAATACAACAAAATATCTGCTACCTAATTTTTAACAATAGCAAATTATTAGAAATTGTTCCCATAATAAGGTGTTGTTTTTTTTTCTTCTGGTGTGGTGGTTTACACTCTGTGACAAAAAATATATATATATCGGGTCACCTCAAACTAGCATCCAAACGGTTAGTTAATTTTGGGTTGTTTTTTTTAACTACTATTTGCTAATCTAAAGGGGTTGAAAACAAATGGCAGGCAAATGGCTGCCATTTGCCACATTTTCAGGTAACACCATACATTTTCACACCATATATTTTCAGGTAACACTGTAATGATTCCTTAATAATCAGAAACACGCTTGAAGTAAGGCGAGGACATTTCTACCACTCCTAATGTCTTGGGGGGGGGATTTTCTCCAGCACAGCCTTACCTTAATAGAACCCTCAATATTTTACACCATAATGAAATCCGTGGTCCATTATTGAATTAATGCAAAGGTATAACAATTTTACATTTTTAATCACTTGTATGTGTAGATTTTTTGGAATTTTCATTTGTGATATAAAAGCATAAGAAAATTTTTTGTACTCTATTTAAAATTTTTATATATATATTATCATAAATAACAAAATCGTCCTTATGTGTATATAATCAGTCAACAAGTTTTAGCACCCTCAAAATTTGTAATTGCCTCCCCCCCCTCCCGGAAAAAACTCTCTGAATGCAATACTGTTCATAATGATTCCTGTCATGATATTTTGAGGGCCCACTCAGATATCTTAGCATTTGATTGTGAACCACGATGGTGCATATACTTTCATTACAATGGTGGCTAATGAGACAAGTTGTGGTGTTGGATCACTAGTTCCAACATACAAACACAGAATGCGATTTGCGAGGGTCAGCCAACGGGAATATGCAAGTGTTTCAGGATCCCGATTTGCCAGATGTTGTGGGCAATCACCTGCAGATACTGCCTTACAAATTTCCCACAAATAAAGTTGATCCGAGCTAAGATCTCCAAAGTTTGTCGGACTGAAACGAAAATTAAATTTTCTGGTAATAAACGACAGGAAGGTTTGCACACGTCTTCAAGCGCTTTCCAATCAATCCACTAAATCCTCTTGGACCTGATGTTTTCCCGTCGAGTACTTCAGTGGGGCGGTGTAAAGGCAGTTCATTAAAATGAAGTTGACATATAATCCAGTGCATGGGAGAATTGAGCTTCTCTTCAATGCGCCTAATTACACCTGCATTTGTGCCGGTATTAGTCACTTCCAATAAAGACTAACTCCGACAAGTCAAAGGCCTTCTGGTCCAATAAGCTGAAGATGCCGTCGGAAATGTCCTTTGCACTCTTGCTCTTCGGTGCAAAATGTCCCAAATAGACCGAACCCGGTTCTTCAACAAGTGTAACATGCTCCCCCATTCTTTTCATTTGTGCCACTTGCCACCATCTGTCTGTGTATTCGCAAGAGTTTCATCCTTTCTCCCTTCCAAAAATAGAGCTACAATCTTGCGACCAGTCAAGTTTACCTCATCTTGAATTGCTTGGCGGGTCTTTTTCCTTTCTCGTCGTATTTTATGCAGGTCAATAACAGGTGCATTGCATGCTTTTGACTGAACCTATTTATTCACTTACATCATGAAGCAACGCTGATGCAAGATCGGCTGCCGCTCAATTGCTGATGCCTCGCTTAATGGCGCATTACATCTTCGTACGTGGGCAACACATTTTCATGCATCTTCTTACAATTCCCGAGGACAGGGCAATCAGCTTTATTTCTTGTTTCAGCCATCTTAAGTATTTGAACGACAAAATGAAAATGCCGGTACCACCAATCAACGACACTAGGAGTGAAAGAAACTGTTACATCATTACGACGTACCACCCGCGAACACTCTCTCCCTAAAGGATGTGTACAACTGATGAGATGACTCAGCGTAAAGAGACTTGCGCTGTGAGGGAGGTGGTGGGGTGAGGTGAAGGAAGTTACAAAAACAAAGGAGAGCGCAAGGTCGCAAGTAATGCTTCTGAAAATCAACACGAGGTTTATAGAAAGTATGAGAGGGGGATTGTTAATGTTAATCCCAAATTAATAACGGTAAGGCTGCTGTCGAACAACATAAGTTGACATGCTTCTTATCATACCATTTTTAGTCCAAAATTACATACTTTAAGGGATCTGGGGAAGCCTAAGAAATTAACTCATATCTGTTGAATTTTTACCCATCTTTATACACTCAAAGGTGATGTTAAATAGCATGGTGACACAGTATTTTCTTATATTTACAAAATGGAGAAAGTGGGCGTTTTTAAACCATTTTCCCCCATAACTTTCAAACTTCAAGGTTCTTGGGGAAGCCTAAGATATCGAACAATGTCATCCACATTTCGGGGGTTCATTTCAGTAACAAAAGCGCAACTATTGCACATGGTGATGTTTCAAATTAAAAAAAAAAAAAAGTGTTTTTCGCTCCACACTAATACTGAGGCAGAGGAAAAGACCCAGCAGAATACCACATGGAAAATAGATGGATGAAATTCAAAAGCTTGCTGGAGAGCATTTAGATTACATTTTACATGTGAAGAACAGAGCTCATAAAAAGTGCATGCTTTATTCTCTCTTTTCAGGAGGTGTGCTAAGAAAAGAGACTGGTGTGAAAAGAATGAAAACTGCTGTTGTCCGATGAAATGTATTTATGCATGGTATAATGGACAAAGCTCCTGCGATCACACAATTAGTACAATATGGACATCATGCCCGTAATAATTATGAAAAAAGAATTGATTAAGGCAAAGACATAAACAAATGCACTTCTGAAATTTACAGTGTTTGTTCAAATAAGATTCAGTGTAAAAAAGAAGTGCACCAACAAAAAAGAAAAAAAGCTTGTTTTCCTTCTGCAATAAATACTGTCAATGAAAAAGATATTCTGCCAATAAAAAGACATTTGCAAACTTGAATTTTAATAGTATTTTCTTCATGGTCTTTCAGTTTCTAAGGTAAAAATTATTGCACTCTATCTATGAGAATAATTTTTAGAAATAATTTAGTTTTTTTTTTTTTTGTGATCAAAGATAATTTTTCATGTTTTTTATCTGTTGTGTGTTAGTAAGTTAAAGAATGGTTCATATAAATTTGCACTCTGAACAAAGCATTGAAATCTTTGTTCTCCATGCACGAGCAAGAAATATCTCTTGAAATATCAGAAAACTAGTTTATAAAAATCCTCAGTCACATCAGAAAGAATAAAGTTTCGGAAGAATTCTTATCTCTCTTTGCATGACTTCGGTTAAATATTTGAGAAGTACTGTCCTCTTTTGTTAGATCAAGCACATTGTTTCAGAAAAGCTTTTACCGTATTTTCCGAGAATAATGCTGCAGTTCCCTTTATCTCGTTGGGTTTTGTTTTTATCGGAAAAAAACACTGCACTTAGTTTAAAGCCACAGCTGAACATTTCACAAAGGAACTTTTATTTGATAACCATTCAGACCCTCCTACTATTTATTTATTTTTAATATACTTTGAATCCTCTGCAAAAGGCACATTAAATAACATCGCAGGTGGTAGCACTCTAGCCGTGCGAAAAGTTATGCACAAGAGTTGTGCGTGTGTGTGACTGGAGGTTTAAACGACCACCGTGAGCAACTCAATGGGCTATATAAGCTGTCGCACTCCCCGGTGGCGCAGTATAGTCTAGGCGATGGCTTCTGATCATTCATCCGAGATGGGTCCGGGTTTGAATCCCGACGAGGCATGGATTTTGTGTTGGTCTTACGGCACTGGCGCTCTCCCTTCCCTGGAACCAGGGACGGGCTGCTGCTTATAGACCAATGATCTGCTTACGGTGGGTGTTAAACCTCCAATCAAAAAAAGACAAGGCCGTGAATAATTATGGCAGTCGATGTTGTGTTTGTCTTACGCCGCTGGCTCTCTCCCTTCCCTGGAACCAGTGGCCCTAAATTAGGAAGCGGACTGCTTATAGCCTAATGAGTTGCCCATGGAGGTCGTTAAACTCAAAAAAAAAAAAATAATAATAATAATTTAGGGCTACTGGTTCCAGGGAAGGGAGACAGAGTGCCGTAAGACAATTGGCGCGCCCACGGAGGTGGCTTTGGGGGGCTTAAGCCCCCTCCAAGGAGATTAAGAGTGATGTACATCACAAATTAAACATAAATATTCAAAAATATTATTTTACATTTTCAAAAAAAAAATAGTTTCTGGCATAATGTCCCCTATTACATGGTGTCTTCTTCCCAAAGCCCTTAAGAGATTAAGAGTGACGTACGTCACAAATTAAACATTCAAAAATATTATTTTACATGTTCAAAAAATTACATAGTGTCTGACATGTCTTCTTCTCAAGGCCCCAAGCAATTAAGAGCGACGTACGTCACATATTAAACATTCAAAAATATTATTTTACATAAAACATTACATAATGTCTGACATGGTGTCTTCTTCCCAAATCCCCAAAGAGATTAAAAACAACGTAGGTCCACCATAATATATTTATAGGCCCCTCTAACAGGAATTCCTTGATGCGCCACTGCGTAAGATAAACACAACGCCCATGCCTCACCGGGATTCGAATCTGGACGCAACTCGGAAGAACGATCAGAAGACAGCGCTTAGACCACTGTGCCTCCGGGACGGCACCCAAGAGTTGTGGACGCGCAGAAATTCATGCAATAAATGGCAGTCATTACCATTGCTGTACTTGTTAAAGTCTTCCTCTTATTGGTTAAAATACCTTCCGTTCATGGGAGACGGAGTGGTGTGAAAGATACCGTGTTGCACAGCAGGGAATTTGTCATCAATTCCACGAGGCGTCATGTGAATGCCGCTCAGCCTATGGTTTAACAATAAACCAATGCACAGAGTTAGCTTTGCATTAGGAACACTCCCTGTTTAACATATTTGGAGTTATAACGAAGCACCACAGGATGTCAACGTCACATGTGGCTGCTATAAATCGTCTACACATATCCTTTGTATGTAATCAGCAAAGACCTTTAAGATACATAGACTGGAAGTTCTGGTGTAAATAAATGAGTGGCAGCAGCTGGCGACATTTTGATCGCTGAGCCAAGGCTGAACTCGATCCTATCAGGCTGTAACATTAAGCAAAAACAGCGAGGACAGAAAAGATTAGTTGGGACGCAGCGCCATCTATTCACGTTGTTCGCATTAACAAACTGATTCCGTATCATTATTTACATTTGAAATTTTATTTATATTCACTTTCACATTTTTTTTTTTTTTTTTTGATTGGAGGTTTAACGACCACCGTGAGCAACTGAACGGGCTATAAGCAGTCGCCCGTCCCTAATTTAGGGTCACTGGTTCTAGGGAAGAGAGAGAGAGCCAGTGCCATAAGACAAACACAACATCCATGCCTGACCGGGATTCAAACGCGGACTCCTTACGGACGAATGATCTAGGCCAACGCCTTAGACCACTGCGCCACCGGGGTGGCACTTTCACATTAACAGATGGATATTTGTATTCTGAATTCGTACTACTTGGGCAAGAGAATTTTTCTATAGGAACTGGTGTAATTCATGTGTAAATCTCATTCCTCCTTTATTCTTCCACGATCTAGGGCCGAGATATAATGCCGAGGTAAATGTGTAGACTAGCGTCTTAAATTATTTCGTCGGAAAAATATTAGTACCTGGAAAAAGTGCGACGTACAGATTTTAGAGTATGGAAATTAATGGCAAATGGTGCAGAAATTTCGTATTTTAAATGTCTTTTAAAGATTTTTATCGTAACATTTACCTGCAAATTCGATGCTGTGAAGAGACACTGCCGTAGGCCTAAAGTATCGAACGTACATGCAAATGTTACGATAAAAATCTTTAAAAGACATTTGAAACAGAAAATTTCTGCGCCATTTGCCATTAATTTTCACAATCTAAAACTTGTACATCACACTTTTCCGAAGTACTAATATTTTTCCGACGAAATAATTTAAAACGCAAATCTACACATTTACCTACTATTTTACTTAATATGAGTTTATATACAGCTGAGGTTTTTTTCTAAAATTGAATTAGGTACGTAATTATCAGAATGAAAATGCTTACCACAAACAACAGTTGAAGGTAACTTGTCATTTGGAGCAAAATCCTGACGAGACATTTCTTTCAGCAACAGTTGCTTTAGGTTCTGATTTGAGGGAAACTCATGGAATGAAAATTCCACGTTTTTCTTCTTAGAAGATGTGCACATCGGCACACAGCAGTAAACCATTTTGAAAATGGGTTGGATTTTGTTGTGAAAACAACAGTTTGGTTTTAAAACTAGAAGGTTTTTTTAAAAAAAAACAAGAAAAAACGATGAACATACACAATCCCGCAATTCAAACAACGCAGAACATGAGGTGTTTATACCTTGGGACGCAGTGCCATCTAAAGGCTGAAATCATCCCTAATGCCCACTGGCCAATCACCAAAAGTCTATTGTCTTCAACGGTAATGTTACAGCCTGATAGGATCCAGTTCAGCCTTGGCTGAGCTTGTACGGTAAAAACGGCATGTGTCGTATGTGAGCAACGTTAATTAAGCTCTTTTACCTGCGCGAAAGAAGAAATTTTACGGTGTTTTAATAATGCGTATTAATTTTTTTTTCAATGGGGTATAAATTAGACATTGCGCCTTTTAACTTACGATTAAAGAAAGCATCATTATCGTAATTTTGGAGGACGTGAAATAACTGAAGTGAAACGTCGCTTGTTCTTCGTGTAAAATATATTTCGGCTTCAGTTGCTTGCAAACTGCGTGATCTAGGTGCATGAATTTCGTATTTCACACTCTAAGTAATGTCAAAAATCATTTTAATGTGGCCATTTGTTTATTCTTAAGAGAAATTGCTGAGAGCAAAACTTTTAATTTCGGAAGTTTTCCCCACAGTATTATGAGTTCATAATAGCTACTCAACAGGAGAAAAAATAAGTAAAATTAAAAATAATAGAAAGAAATGCCCTCTTCATATATTTAGAGTTTGGACAATTACAAGTCTTGAGGATGAAAAGTCTGGGAAAACAAACACAAGTTAACAAACCATGTGTAGGTTCAACCAGAAACCTTCCCTTTAGAGCCATACATAGTCTGGTGAATGACACAAGGGTCTAGTAAAAACTATGTCCCTCAATTTAATATTTAGAGATCAAATAAGTGAAAAAGGTTACTAGCTTACTATCTTGCACTTAAAATACTAAAACACCTCTATTATTTCAAGGGAAAGATTACGAAAGGAAGTGAGAAGCCTAGATTGAAACTGCAAGTCACGGTAAATGAGACAAGGTTCTAGTAAAAAATGAGTCCCTCAACTTAATATTTAGAGATAAAGTAAGTGCAAAAGGTTACTAACTATCTTGCACTTAAAATACTAAAACACCTCTATTATTTCAAGGGAAAGATTACGAAAGGAAGTGAGAAGCCTAGATTGAAACTGCAAGTCACGGTAAATAAGACAAGGTTCTAGTAAAAAATGAGTCCCTCAACTTAATATTTAGAGATAAAGTAAGTACAAAAGGTTACTAACTAACTGTCCTGCACTTAAAATACTAAAACACCTCTATTATTTCAAGGGAAAGATTAGAAAAGAACGTTTATTGGTACATCTGTACGCTACGCAAGATATAACCGTTTTAAAAATCTGTTTAGCTCATTAAATTTGGCTATATTATTTTCTGAAATACTTTACAATATATACACACTATTTATAAAAACTAAAATTAAATCTTACTGGTTATACATTAAAAAAAATAGATGTAATTGATATAAACACATGAATGCCTATAGTAATGAACAAGATGTGACAGATGCTTTACGTACAACGCTGAACTTCAAATGTCGCCCGGTTAACTTACGGTTTTCCAGTCTATGTATCTTAAAGGTCTTTGGTAATCAGTAAACGTTTGCCAGTAACGGGGAAACGTGGGGATTTAAGTCGATTTGTCCGCAGCCAGATAGTTGGGGGCTGGAGGGTAGTTGCCAGTATTTTGGAAACAGCCACACTTGTAGGCTGTTCCCGGATATACCAGGACTGGATTAACAACGCACAGGCATTCAGCAGAAGGGCTCACATTGGTCAGCCATGTGCGGTTGATCCTAGAGGTGAGTGCTGATCACAACGGGTACCTCAGCAATGATGTGCAACAGACACGCAGTTCACCCACCAGTACAACAGCGGTGCAGTTTGACCTATTTCCATATGCACCACATGCCGTACCTTGCTTCGCCTGAGACTCCACAGCCGGAGACCATAGAGGGTACCCATAATGAAGCCCTGTCATCGCAAACGCCTTACACGGGCCAAGGAATATCATCAATGGACCCTCAACAGATAAAAGAACGTCATCTGGAGTGATGAATTCCGCTTCCTGCTGCATCATGCTGATGACTGGGTTCGCATATGGAGGAAACAGGATGAAGCCCTATCCCCTGGGTGCACAATCAGGGTACATAAGGCCTGTGGAGGTTAGTACTCTGGTCTGGGGAGTTTTTCTCTGGCAGACTAGAATACTAACCTCCACCAGCCATTGGCTATATTCCCACAAACATCAAATGGTGGACGCAATAAGGACCTGTTAGCCAACCATCTTCATCCATATCTGCAGGAGTTTTACCCAGACCACAGCACCATCTTTCAACAGGACAGCGCACCGTGACATTGGGCTCATATAACTACTGAGTGTTTGGAGGATCATGACAACGAATTTGTCACATTGCCTTGGCCATTAAACTCCCCTTACTGTAACCCAATTGAATATTTGTGGGATATGCTAGGACTGGGTGTAAGAATGCTGATCCTCCTCCACGGAATGAGCCTGAACTGACGGAGCTGCTGCAGTGGACATCGGTGAAGATCCGCATGAAGGATGTTCGACACCTTGTAGAATTTTTTCCTAGGCGTCTGCGAGCCGTGATTGAACAGAAAGGTGGCCCGACGCATTATTAGGTAAGTTTTCCTAATGCAAAGCTAACTCAATGTATACAGTATATATGCATGGAGGATGTTTGACACCTTGTAGAATCTGTTCCTAGGCGTCTGCGAACCGTGATTGCACAGAAAGGCGGACCAACGCGCTATTAGGTAAGTGTTCCTAACGCAAAGCTTAACTCAGTGTGAATAAAGACACAAACTGCTGTAGTTCAGAAAGTGGGAGATACCAATCTAATTCCCTCCCTAGTGCTGGATAATAAAAGGGAAAAAAACTCACTAAAAGAAAAAAGTCGCAACATCATAATTCATTGATCCTAAATAAAGATTTTGCAAATGCACACATTGTAAACCTCTTGCGTGCAAAACAAAAGGCCAGACTGATTCCTTGCCGTTCTCCCAGTTACCTATTCATGAAAAACCAAGCAGGTTTTGAAACTTCATTCACGTGACCACTCGGCTCTTTCGCTAATATCAACAAAGAGTAGGCACTCCTAATTTTTATAGCTTGGGGTATGTCATAAGCAATACATGAAACTATACATTTTATTATCGTGAACAACGCTTGAAAATTATAGTTACTAAAAACGGTTATAAGCCGCACCTTGCTAAACGCCGCATTTTTGTTGTTGTTGTTTGGAGGTTTAACAACCACCATGAGCAACTCAGTGAGTTATAAACAGTCACCCATCCCTAATTTAGGGCCACTGGTACCAGGGCAGGGAGAGAGCCAGCGCCGTAAGACAAACACAACATCCATGCCTCACTGGGATTTGAAACCGGACCCATCTCGGACAAATGATCAGAAGCCATCGCTTAAACCACTGCGCCACCAGGGCAGCAGAATGAAGAATTCTCCCCAGTATCGTGTGATAGTACGAGCTGCCAGACACACACCGACAGCTTTGCTGTCATTCAGAGGCACTTACCCACATCTCCTTGACATGTAGTGTCACGCGACACCATTGGAAGAAGCCTCGCAGAGGCGGCACTCCATTGTCGACGACCGTTGTGCCAGATACACCACTAATGCCTGGATTCGCCTTTGTCTGGTGTCACGACCGTGCAGGTTGGAACATATATCGGATTGGAGCCATATCGTGTTCAGCAATGAATCCTGGTTTTCAATGGGATAAGATGACCGGAGAATTTGTGTGTGGAGGAGCCCTGGCCAACGCTGCTCACCCCGCGTCATTGTGGAGCGGAATACGTCCATAACACCTGGCATTACCATTTGGAGAACCATCTCCTATGATACCTGGTCACCGTTGGTGATCCTTCGCAGCACCGTAATGGCCCGCTGATACATCGACGAGATCCTGTGACCTGTGGTATTGCCAATGCTGTCGAGGGCCATCTTTCAGCAAGATAATGCCCATCTGCACATGCCGAACATCTTCATGGATTGTTTGTGGTGTGACAACCCTCCCTTGGCCAGCCTGATCGCCAGACCTCTCCCCAATTGAACGCATTTGGGAGCTTGTAGGACGCCAGCTCCAGGCATCATGCAACATGGGCGAACTGGCGATGCAATCACAGCGGATCTGGCCGTAACTTCCGCAGGAGAGCATTCAACATCTGTACAAGTCTACGCAGGACCGATTTTCCTCTTGCATGGCCGCCTACGGGTTACTAAAATGCAACTGTTTTGAAGATACCTGCTTAATAAATGGAGGGATTGCTTTCAAATTTGAATCATTTCACCCTCTTAGTTGCTCATGCCAAATTTCATTACGATCCAACAATTTTTCCAGGTGTGCAAATTTTTTTACTACAGAGTTTATTTTAAAAATTAATATAGAAACTCTTAAAAGCGATCCCATTCCGGGGCTTCTTATGTTTTGATGTGAACCATCAACCAATATTGCATGACTTACACGAAAATAACTATTAAATGAAAGTTCTATAAGTAATAAAGTGGAATTTTTCAACATCTGCGTTTTTTTTTTTTTTATGCATTAGCCCTTTCAGAACAAAGTCACAGAAAAAATGCAATACCCAATTTTTCCATTAATTTGAAATTTATCCTGTCAATAATTCTTTTAGAAATTTTATAGGCAGTAATAATTTGAAAATAAGTGGGTGTCTATATTTCTTTCTATTAAGATTTGTGATCTATAACAATATTTTGCTGCTTACTTGTAAAGAATCTACAACCTATAGTTTTCGTACTACTACAACACTTTTTATGGTTTTATATTTCCAAAACCATAAAAAGTCAGGAAAAATTGGCGACTTCAAATTGCATTTGGCGAAAACTTAAAAAGTTGGAGCAACCGCTGTATATATATAACGCAATCGTAGCAAAAACACTAATTTTGAAAAACAAAAGGAAAATTTGTAGAATCTTCAGTTTCAACAATAGGTCCTGTACTTCTATAGACAGACAATTGAAGCCGTAGACACCACGCACATTCTGTAGCAGTTGGCAGGTATGGAGACATGCTCAAACAGAAATTGTAAGATGACGGTTCAATTGATTTAAAGGAAAATATTTTTTCTATAAAAGTTAGAAACCATGGCAACAGAGGTGCACTTTGCCAGGTAATTTTATCATACGGAAACACGCTTTTCACATAGAGAAATTTCCTTGCAATTGAATGCTTTCCTTTTTTTCTTTTCTTTTTTTAGTTCAGTGACCACCATAAGCAACTTTAAGGGCTTAACTTTTATTTGTTTGGGGCAACTGATTCCAGGGAAGAGAAAGGGACATTGCCATCAGACACAAATGC
Organism: Macrothele yani; assembly: GCA_039090855.1. NCBI lineage: Eukaryota > Metazoa > Arthropoda > Arachnida > Araneae > Macrothelidae > Macrothele > Macrothele yani. Next base: position 41,497,722 of record CM077009.1, on the reverse strand, counting down.
AACCCCCCATTCTTCATTCCAGACTACTCACCACGAGGGTGGCAATAAATTTCCTACTTTTGTGTTTAATTTGCATGTTTGTTAGGTGCTATGCATTTTTGGTGCTCCCTGATCCCACCCGGCATTGATTCATAACATAAACTACTTTCAATGCAGTATAATTTAGGCTAATGTTTTTTAAAGTATTCAATGAAATAAAATCTGATTCAAATAAACTCTCAGCATATACTATTTAATATAGAAATAGAACAAATTTTTCTTGGGTAGGTTCTTACTGATTTTCAAGCCACTTCCCAAAACCAAGGGGCACAAATTTTATATCATGCCCCCATAGTGCCAGTCACCTCAGCTATTGCACTGTGTGAAAAGTATGGGGCATATAAAACAAAAGTGTTCACCTTTCAGGAGTCATTCCAATTTTAGCACAGGTCAGTCTTTCTTTCATTTTTTTTTTTTTTTACATTCTGCTGTGTTTGTGTGTAAAATACAAGAAAAAAAAACACTTAACATTTCAAAATAATTCAAAATGAATTTCACAACTGAATACAATTTATTTCAACTGAAATTATTATAAATTATGATTGGACAATGTTTCGCTGTATTTGTACATAAGTAACTGTAGCTGACAATTCTGTAAAATGTTGATCATGAATCTAAAAGCAAAAGTATATTTTCATTACAATATATTTGTGACACATCTCAATTCCAATTTCTGGCACATTTCCAATTTTTTCTTTAACTCACCCCTCCCTTTTTTCAAACATGTTAATCTATAATAATACCTTTAAAAAATCCTATAAGGTAAATATAGCAGTTCATGTAATGGTTTGGTGGAGATGCTCTATGCGAGCGAGCGTGTTGTATCAATGCAGCCGAGTTCAATTACACACACAGTTGTATGCACTGTTTAATGGAGATTCTCCCGAAAATGCAACTCCAAGTCAGAGAAGCAAGGCTTAATTGAAGCTGCTGCATCTGAAATGCCCATTTTAATTTGCTCCATTGAGGAAAGTATCACTGCAGATGTTAACAAATATTTCTTCTCAAAAATGGCTTTCGCCTTTCTTTCCAGACACCTGAAATGAAATAATATAATCAATGTAATGAAAAATTGCATAAAATTACACTATGCACACAGATCGCACTTGCATGTGACACTGCTGAGATGGGTTGAGTCCGAAGCTGAGTTGGGCTCCATAATACACTAACTACTGTTTGTGAAGGTTGCAATGTCATGAAGGACTGGTGGTATTAGCCTGAAACTTACAGGATATGTACACAGAGATGCCAACATCTGAAGGAAGTCATCAGTAGTCCATATGCGCGGCGCCCGTAGTACTTCCGTAGTTACGTCAAGCCAAGTCAAGTTCCCACATTAAAATTTGCAGGATAGCATGCATATTTCCCAGAATATACTGCTACATTTTTAGCAATATATTAATCTCGATCGGGGACAATACTTGGATAAATTTTGCAACATATTTAAGTCCCCTTAAAATGGGGGGAAAAAACCTTGAGTAAATACACAAAAAATACTACCATTTCAACTCCACCTTTTAAATAAATATGTTATATGTTAATAAATATGTTATGTCATAAGTGTGTGTGATGCCACACACTTATGGTTATTCCTCCTGTTTTTTAGAGTGAAAATGCCGACCGCAATCGTCTTTTCCGCCGTGTGCGATTGAAAAATCAACAGCACACGGGGAACAAAACCCAAGGTTTTCGGATACCCGAGACAATTTTAGACACTGAAATTTTTGCAAATAATTCTCCTTGAATTTTTGACAACTTTTTTTGCGTTTTAGATCTAAGAATATTAGTAGAGACAGGTGGCCCTTTACCCGACGCTTTTGCAAGTAAATTCGTACACAGCAAACACAATGGGAGCAAAGAAAGAACAATTAACTTTGAAAGATTTCATGGCTTTATTATGCGGATAAATAGAAAATTAGCATTAAATGCTTATGATACGAAAAAACTAATCAAAAAGGTATTTTAAATTGCATAAATCAATCAATTCTGAAAAAAAAAAGGATAAAATAAAACATCCCTTTGTTTAGCAGAACATTTTTACAAGAGAAAAAAAAAAAAAGAACTGCACTTCGCAAATCTGTCAAAGTAACATAAACAATTAAACTCTCTACCGACAGCCAGCCAGGAGTGTGGGAAAATAGGTCACGATTGTTCATTGTTCATCGCAACTGCTGCTAGACGTTTTCTTTGGCTGGTTGCCAAAGACACATGGAGAGACTTTCTCTTGCTTTGGGCAGAACATACTGTGCACAAAGAACAAACTCCCGGATAGGTAACATAAAAACAGGCAATAAGAGCGGCCACACATCCAGGTAGACTGACTATTTGCTCAGAGTATTTTTTTCTGATACCCCGCCCGCCCCTTACTTTGGTGAAACAAATATGCAATAGCAATTAACTATTTAAATTACATTTTAGCAAAAAAAAAAACATAATTCATGGAAACACGCGACCGCTGCAAACATGGAAATTCCAACAAATAACATTCCTTGTACTGCTGCGAATTTTCATTTTTTTCACACCACTGGAACTGGAAGCCACTGAAGCACGCTTCATAACTACGGCAATTCACGTCACACCACAACGAATCAACTTAACAACAAGAACAGAAAACGTGGAATCGACTCTAGTCTACCTCCATCCTCCAACAACTTACGTTAGTTCAGGACGCGGTTAAGGTTTTCCCAAAGTTAACAGACGTCGTGCATTACGAATGCCTTTTTTTTTTTTTTTTTTTTTTTTTGATTGGAGGTTTAACGACCACCGTGAGCAACTCAATGGGCTATAAGCAGTCGCCCGTCCCTAATTTAGGGTCACTGGTTCCAGGGAAGGGAGAGAGAGCCAGTGCCGTAAGACAAATACAACATCCATGCCTGACCGGGATTCGAACCCGGACCCCTTACGGACGAATGATCAGAGGCCAACGCCTTAGACCACTGCGCCACCGGGGCGGCACGAATGCCTTTCCACGGCAAGCCAGGTACAAAGTCACGTGATCATGCAGAACGATCTCCGCCGCAACATTTCCGCTTGCTTGTCGGCCAGCCAAACATGCTTGCTGTGTAACGGCTTCGTGACCTTACCGCCAAAAACACTACATTTGACTATGCTTGACCTTTTTTTTTTTTTCAAATAATTAAAAAAAAAAAAAAAAAAAGTTTTCCAGAAATATCCGAGATTTTTGGAAATATTCGGGATTTTTGGAAAAATCCGTAGTTTTTCACACCTTCTCCGTAGTCCGTAGTTTGAACATGATATCCGTAGAAACTACGGACAATCCGTAGTACTTGACATCTCTGTGTACAACAGGTTGGGATATGCAAAATGATTAAAATCTCATTGAAAATGTGCATGCGGTCTAGGAGCAGCACCCTCTGAACTGTCTAGTCTTGGGGATAAAGAGCTGGTTCACATGAGATGTTGCAATCAGTGAAGAGCTAACACTGAGTCAAAACGGTGTTTGCTTTTGTGTCTCACCATAATACCCCGTTGCAGAAGAAGGTCGCATTATGAACGTCTGATGGACTTTGAGCGAGGAAGGATTGTTGGCAGGAGAGAAGCTGGATTCTCTGACCAGGAAAATGCCACTTGGGCAGGACGAACCACCAGTACAGTGATGCAAACGTGGTGTCAGTGGACAGATCAGGCTCAGATGCTAAGAAATCTGGGAATACTGCAAAATCGCATGACTGCTCGGGAGGACAGACACCTCTACCACATGGCAGTGACCAATCGCACAGCAACATCTAAGGTGTTAGCGCATCAGGGAGCACTGCTACAGGGCAGGCTTTGTCCTGCAGCACAGTTCAATGCCGTCTGCTTAACAGAGGACTGGTTGCCAGCAGCCCATTGCTGCGCATTCCTTTGACCCTCAACCACAGACGCCTCAGCCTGCAATGGGGTCTTGAACACAGACATAGGTGTGCTGATGGGCAACAGGTTGTGTTTTCTGACTAGACACAAATTCAACTTGATGCACCATGATGGTGGTACAACATGTGCTTGAAGACAACATGCTGAACATCACCTTGCAGCATCATACTGGCCCAATGCCAAGCTTTCTTGGGTTCAATTCGTGATCTTACCTAATACAAATTCGGGGAACCCTCAACTTCCAGCAATACATCAGGAATGTTTCAGAGGCAGACGTGATACATATCCTTCAGAGTTGTCCTGGTGCTATATTCCAGCAGGACAATGCTTGGCCACACGCGGGCCCGGCACTTCCAAGACTTCTCTTTCATGTATGGCAGATACTGTTTCTTCCTTGGCCCGCACATTTGTCAGATATGTCCCCGCCCAAACGTGTCTCGGACATGGTAGCTGAGCGACTGTCTCGTCAAGTGCCTTCACTAGTCACCACAAATGAACTCTGGTCCTGCATGAAAGCAGCCTGGCAGGCTAATATCCCCAGGATGATATCAAAAACCACTTCCATTCGATGCCACATCATGTAGAGAGGCTGTTACTGTTGTTCGAAGTGGCATCACACAATACCGAGTTTTGAAGCAGAAAAATCTTGTACAGCTCTATAAATTGTACAATATCCTAGAAAATAATGCTTACCTTGGCATTCTTTACTAGCGATGAAAACACATTTCACGACACGCTTTCCGGTCTTTGTTGATGTTATTGCCCTAATGTCCGTTGTATGAGATGTATAACTTTACTTTAACACACTTTTCACTGGATATACTCAGTGGATCTTCACTTTAGGATTCAAAAATATCAACTTTTACCGTTCCCTATACTCAAAATTTTCTCCCAGTCTCTGGGCATCCTCAGGAGCGTGGCGACTTTTCCACCGATGTTCGTGGTTAACTTCGCGCTAATGGAGTCCAATACTCCTCGTTGCCATTCGTCGGATATACTTTCTTGGATACATTTCGTTATCAAGCCCGGCTAAGCGCCATCTATGTTTCATCATTATAACTCCTGGTTTTCTTGGGGGTTTCTTTTTGTTCGTTTTCCTTTTGTTGTTCTTTTTCTTGTCTTATTAGTTCTTTCCACAGGTTAGATAATGTGCTAAGGTCGTTCTGGTTACATACCCGTTTTATTTTTATAGATTAAGATTGCTTCTTCCATCCTCATTCGCCTTTCAGAATAAAAATCTGAAAGGCAAATGAGGAGGGAAGAAGCAATCTTAATCTATAAAAATGAAACAAGGGTATGTAACCAGAACGACCTTAGCACATTATCTAGCCTGTGGAAAGAACAACAAAAGAATGCCTGGACAACGTGCAGGGGTAACGCTGCTGACCGCCATCTTCGTAATTTGCGAAAAAGGAATCGTTTTGGTGATGGAAAAAAGCTTTGGCGATTACCTTTTCATAGTGTTATAACACTATGGCGAAAAAAAAAATGAAAAAAAAAATTAATTTGGCGACTAAATTGGTAAAAACTTTAGAAAAGCCAGCACAACCCCTGATGTGACCACATATTTTGGCACACACGCTGTGTAAGTGACATTTATGTACATCTGCATAAAGGTCTCTAATTCAGTGGCCAGTGTGTGTAATTGTGTGCAACAAAATTATGACAAAAGAAAATAACATCAGAAGTAGCAATGTAATTTTACAAGTTCTCCTGTGTGCATTAATACATATTCCATCAAAGTTTTAAAAAGGAAAAGCCAACATAGAAGTAAATTAGAATACTAAAGGAAATAAAAACTCACCCTTTTAAATTCATTCATATTTGTCACGGAGATGGGACTTCCTATGATTGCCATATGGTTAATTCTTGTTGTTTCTGCTCCTGACTGGTTATCTTTAATAAATACCTGTGGGGCAGAAATAAATGAAGATACCTGCTTTGCATGCAAACACTTGCATCAAAAAATTAACAATTATGGTAGTAAATATAAACTGCCACCCTCCGGAGAAGACAGTGAACTCATTATTGTGGATTCTAATCAGATATGAGGGTCAGTCAATTAATTATACACCAAGTGATCACTGAATTATGACCACTCTATCAAAAGTGCACGTAGGCTGTTGACCACGTGATTTCCAAGAGGCGCGATTAGTACCTAGCATACATAAGGTGTGAGTGTAGCGGTAGGTAGTAAAATTCGGAATGTGATGGGTAAACGGATGGATTTACCAGACTTTAAGAAAGGACAGATTGTGGAAGCTCAATGGGAGCTTGAAGAACAGGTGTCTCAATATTCTTGATTTCAAAGACTACTTGTGACGATTTACATATATTAAAATAATGCAACGTATTTTTTCACAAATATATATATTTTTTTATCAAGCCAACCATGGTTTCGCTGGTTATTGACCTAGCTTCCTCAGGACGAATGGCACATAAATATTCAAATTGTATCATCATCATCATCATCATTGTCAACCATTATCAATCCACTGCTGGACGAAGGTCTCCCCAAGTTTCCTCCACAACGGTCTGTCTTGTGCCAGTCTCCTCCATGTCACCCCTGCATACTTTTAAATTTCATCCACCCATCTCCCATGTGGTCTTCTTCTGGGTCTTTTCCTGTCCCTTGGAATCCAATCTAAAATTTCGGCTGTCCATCGATGATCTGTCCTTCTGGCAGTATGTCCAGCCCATTGCCATTTCAGGGATTTAACTCTGATCATGATGTCTTCCACTCTTGTCATTTTTCGGATCCACGAGTTCCTCTTCTTATCTCTCCTGGTTACACCAAGTATGCACCTCTCCATGCTTCTTTGAGTTGTCTGCAGCCTTTGTATGTCTCTTTTAGTTAAGGTCCACGTCTCTGCACCATACGTAAGCACTGGAAGGATGCATTGATCAAACACTTTTCTTTTAAGACATAATGGCATATTGCTCTTGAAAATTATGCTCTTTCTTCCAAAAGCTCTCCAGGCAAGTTTTGTACGCCGATTAATTTCTTCACCAATGTGACCCTCACTTGATATCTGCTGTCCAAGATAAACGTACGTGTCTGTTATCTCCAGCTTTTCTCCATCAATCGATAAATCTTCATTTCTTGTAAAAGCATTGAACATCACTTTTGTCTTCTGAAAGTTCATTTTTAATCCCACTTCTTTACTCTTGTCAGCAAGTTCCTGGATCATACTCTGCAGCTCTGATGGGGTAGTTGCAAAAATGACTACGTCATCAGCAAAACGAAGGTGGGTTAGATAATCTCCATTAATCTTTATCCCCTTGTTTTCCCAGCTCAGCGACTGAAAAACACCCTCCAATGTGGCATTAAAGAGCTTCGGAGATATGGTGTCACCTTGTCTCACTCCCTTTCCAATTTTTACGTGTGTTGTATTTTCAAACAGCCTAATCTTGGCACTTGCATTTTCATAGATGTTATTAATAATATTAATGTATGCATCTTCAATACCGCAGGTTTTCAGAGCCATTGTAACTGCTGATGGTTTCACCGAATCAAAGGCTTTTTCATAATCGATAAAAGCCATGCACAATGGAAGTTCATATTCCGTCGCTCTTTCGATTAGTTCTTTCAGTACGTGGATATGATCTATTGTGCTGTATCCACTCCTGAATCCAGCTTGTTCTCTCGGTTGAGCCATGTCCAGTGTTACCTTCAAGCGGTGTGAAAGAACTTTAGTGAAGATTTTATAAACTACTGATAGGAGGCAGATAGGTCTGTAGTTTCCAAGATCCTCAATGTCACCTTTCTTATGTAGCAGGATCACTGTAGCGGTGTTCCAATCCTCAGGAATCTTTCCTTCATTAAGGCATCGAGTGAAAATTTGGGCGAGTACTGTTTCGATTTCTCCACTTGCTTCTTGTATAATGTCTACAGTAATTCCATCTTCTCCTGGAGCTTTTCCCCGCTTCATGTTCTTGATTGCATGTGCAACTTCTGCTGGAAGGACTGGAGGAACTCTGGTACTGGTATCTTTCATCATGTCTGGAGTGCATATATCATCCCTTTAATATAATTTGGAGTAGAAATCTTTCACTCTTGTCAAAATTTCGCCTCTATTTCTTGTTACAGAACCATCTTCTTTTCTCAGTGCCATAATCTGTTTTCTTCCCTTACTGAGATGTCCCTTTGCTATCTTTAGGCTTTGATTGTTTTCAATTGCTTTCCCCACTAGCTCACAGTTGAATTTTCTTACGTCTTCAGTGATACTTTTTCTTACTGTCTTGCATAGCTAAACCATTTCAATAGGTTTCGTTCCCAGCCACATAACAAAATTTCATCAAAATCGAACCATTTCTACGCAAGTTATGACGCATAAGGGCAACGGAACAAATCCTGCTCTTATGTCCTGCCTGACCTTTGACCCCATTTCGCCAATTTTCAATAGGGTTCGTCCCTAGTGGCTCCCTACCACATACTAAAATTTCATCGAAATCGAACCATATTTATGCATGTTATGACGAATAAAGGCAATGGAATGGATTCCACTTTTATGCCCTGACCTTTGACCCCATTTCGCCCATTTTCAATGGGGTTCGTCCCCAGGTGGTTCCTTATCAAATACTAAAATTTCATCGAAATCGAACCATTTTTATGCAAGTTATGACGCATAAGGGCAATGGAATAAATCCCGCTCTTATGCCCTGCCTGACCTTTGACCCCATTTCACCAATTTTCAATAGGGCTCGTGCCCAGGTGGTTCCTTACCACATACTAAAATTTCATTGAAATCGAACCATTTTTATGCAAGTTATGATGCATAAAGGCAATGGAATGGATCCCGCCCATTTTGAATAGGGTTCGTCCCCAGGCGGTCTCCTACCACATAGTACACTTTTATTGAAATCCAACAATATTTACGTAAGTTATGACGCATAAGGGTAATGGAATGACCCCATTTGTCCCATTTTCAATAGGGTTTGTCCCCGGGTGGTCCCCTACCACATACTAAAATTTCATTGAAACCGACCCATTTTTACGCCAGTTATCGTGCGGACAAAACTGGAGCATATACGCTTCTTCAACCTACAGTTGGAAAGCGTAAAAAAGCATTTTTTTTTTCTCAGTAAACACATAAAATCTTTAGAAATCATTTTTGTTGCTGTAGTTCATAAAAACTGGATGAAGGGAAAGCAGCTGTTCAAAAGAACTTGAGGCCCTTTGTAGTAGCCCTTGATGTACAAGGGGCTTTAAGTTCATAGCCCTTGCAATAGTTTCTATGAAGGCATATTAACAAGAGAATGTGAAAAAAATATCAGTTCAATAAAAGGAATTTTTATACCAATGAAGATAAGGTGTTATGTTTTACAGTTGTTTGCACATTCTTTGTGGGAATGAAAAACCAGAGATCTGTCATTTTTTTTTTATAACAGAGTCAAAATTTTTTTTATTATGTGCAAAACATTGCAGAATTATGTTAAGTGTATTTTTTTATATTCCAGAGTAAATAATTTAAGTAGTTTTACGATTTTTGTGCTACAGTTCTTAATCATTACTTAGTTATTTGCTTACTTATGTTGTGGCATTTCGTATAAATCGGAAAAGACATTAGACACTGTCACATGGCAGTTCCATGTTTTGTGTGTACATTCGTGAGGCATTTCAAAAAGCAGGCCTTAGTTCTTTAAAATAATAAATTTTGCATGATATGATTAACTTTGATGTAAGTATTTTGTAGTAATCTGTACTGATAACCACCAGGACGATCATTTAAATTATAACATACGCACTAGTGTTTCACGCAATAAAGTGAAATAATTTTGATTTTACGAAAAATACTCGTACGTTTCAAAGAATTTGATTTATCAAAACCCCAGCAAAGCTTAGTAAATAATATGGAAGTTAAAATTTTGAGTAATTGAAAGCTAATGGATTTTCGCAGAGGGGCCTTGAAAACATTGGGGGGGGGGGGCTCAAGTTCTTCCGGCACAAACAGAAGTCATAGCTCTTTCCACGTTTATAAGTGAGTCACGGAAAAATTCTCATTGGCTGCCACTGGGAAATCGAACCCAGGGTCTTTCAGTTACGTGGCGGACATGCTTCCACTGCACCACAGCGGCCTCGAATTCCTCCAGACTCACATACACTAACTGCCAAGCCACTTGGCAGATTGCTTCTTGGAGCTCTGCACAATGCTGGTGATTCACCAAGGATGGTAAGCAGCAACAGAACAAATAACTAGAAAGCGAATTAATAATTAATACAAACATTTGACGTGGACCAGGAACATCAAACAGAAGTCATCGGTCTTTCCACAATTATAAGTGAGTTACAGAAAAATTCTCATTGGTCGCCACTGGGAATCGAACCTAGGGTCTTCCAGTTATGTGCCAGACATGCTTCCATTGCACCACAGCGGCCTCAAATTCCTCCAGACTCACACACACTAACTGCCAAGCCACCTGGCAGGTTGCTTCTTGGAGCCCCGCACAATGCTGGGGATTCACCAAAGATGGTAAGCAGCAACTCAACAAATAACTAGGAATGAATAATTAATATAGACATTTGACATGTGTTTACGCAATAAAGTGGTACACCACTGGTATCAAGACTGGAGCAAAATTATCAAGCAACGACCTGGAGGCAAAACTGCACAGGACAGCAAAAGGTTGATGTGAGTGGTGAGCGCCGGGTTCGACGACCCGTACAGACCAACAGACACAGAACTGTTCAATAGTCGACTACCCAATGCAACAGAGGTCAACCCAGAACGGTATCTGTCAGGATCATGCATCATATACATGGTCTACAACAGCAGATGACATCCTCTGCTAACCACGATTCATTGGCGATAAAGACTTGCCTGGTGCAGGGGTCATGCAAGGTGGATGTCAGATGGCTGGAGAAAAGTATGTTGGTCTGATAAGCCGCAGTTTTTATTCCACTCCGTGGATGGTTGTGTACGTATTTGGCACAAACAACATGAGGCACTCGATCCATCCTACATGGTCTCCACAGTGCAAGCCAGTGGAGGAGGTTGAATGATGTGGGCATGTTTACAGACTTTGCCAACTTTCAAGAATCGAAATTCGTAAAAAAAATTTTCATATAACGTATTGATATATGCCAATTTACTGATGTATCAAACATATCGATTAATTTACTATGTAAATGATTTGCTGATTTTAATCAATTTCATGACCACTTTTAAAAGACTTGAGTATGTGTGCGTGCGTGTGTGTGTAAGGCAAGACAGTTTATCCACAGAATATCATGATGCTGAAATTCTTCAGACACATATTTGGCAATATTTTCACCTGCTGAACTGGTTTCCAGGATATGGCAAAGAGAGCAGCGTACGTCTCACACACTTGCAATCATTATCAAAGTACGTTACCATAATTGGATACAGTTGATTGTCAGCATCATTACTGCTATCAGCTAAGACAGAAAACTGTTAACTTTTAATAGCACAAAGGACATTTTTTTTAATGATATTCTGCATTTCTTGAACAATATATAAGAGAGCAGCGTACGTTTCGCACACTTGCAATCATTATCAAAGTACGTTACCATAATTGGATAAAGTTGATTGTCAGCATCATTACTGCCGTCAGCTAAGACAGAAAACTGTCGACTTTTAATAGCACAGAAGACATTTTTTTTAATGATATTCTGCATTTCTTGAACAATATATAAGAGAGCAGCGTACATCTCGCACACTTGCAATCATTATCAAAGTACGTTACCAACGTTACCATAATTGGATAAAGTTGATTGTCAGCATCATTACTGCTATCAGCTAAGACAGAAAACTGTTAACTTTTAAATAGCACAGAGGACATTTTTTTAAATGATATTCTGCATTTCTTGAACAATATATAAGAGAGCAGCGTACATCTCGCACACTTGCAATCATTATCAAAGTACGTTACCATAATCGGATAAAGTTGATTGTCAGCATCATTACTGCTTTCAGCTAAGACAGAAAACTGTTAACTTTTAATAGCACAGAGGACATTTTTTTTAATGACATTCTGCATTTCTTGAACAATATGCGACATTTTTTGTTCTGCCACATGCATATCTTTTTACTCTCTCCTAGGGAGTTAGGAAACTTAGCTGGCAACATTCAGGAAACATGATGAGCTGCGGCTAATGGCATGTTGTGCTCCAACAAAAATCCGGTAAACAGAACTTCTGCACGGATCGTCCGAAAATCATTCGGCACTGAAACAAAATGATCCATGTTGCACACACTTTTTGTGATATCATGATTTTTCACATGCTTGTTTGTTCCAACATGTGTGCCGATGTCGCCACGACCAGCGCAAGAAACAGAGAAGTCAGTGTTACATAAAAAGTGCATGAAACTCACCTTTACTTGATGGTTTTACAAAGTCAAATAGTTTGGAGTATTTCTTCAAAAATCTTTGGTCCCTGACATTTAGGCCCCATTCTGGGGCTGAGAACTGAAATAATAACTTGCAACATAACTTGTTTGGTTTGAAAGATTGAACAAAGTACGAGAATCGTAGTTCAAGTGAGCATTAGCAAACAACTTTCCTCTCCCACGAGGCTCCGCACAAGCACCGTGCACTCGTTGGCTGCGAGCACCGTGGATGTGACATCATAAACCAGTACTACAACTTTCCAAGTCACTGACCATGGCTTGGCTCGATCGAGTGAGAAGAACGTTTTGCAGTCTTGCTATCATTGTGGGGCACGTGACCTTGGCGATCGAAGTGCCCTGAATTAACAAAAGAACATTATTTTTTTGTTTCCATTCGTTACCGATTCCCACAGCCAGCACTGAAACCGGAGAAAAAATAATGGCTGAAAACATTAATGAGGGGGGAAAAACCCATACATAATAAATAAATAAAAGAAAAAAAAATAAGAAAATCACAAACTGGATTTTTTGCAGAAAAATAGGATTCCCAGAAAATATTTTCAAAATCAGACAGAATCCAGGTAAACCAGGACACTTGGCAGCTGTCATTACCTTCCAATTTCTTCATTGTCAGTTTTCTTTGCTTTATTCCCTCAGATGACAATAATTTCATCCATCATGCAGAAAGAACTTTCAGCCTGAGGATCATGGATGCATGATAGCAAAGCTTTCACTATTTTACATAACTTTGAGAATATGAATATTTTGAACACCATGCATCAAGTCTTACAAACTTCATCTCCCTTATCAAGCTCAAATGCAAACATTTATGGGGGAAGGTAACATTTAACAACAACACAGGATATTGTGTGGGGGGGGGGGGTGTACAAAATTGCAATTACAGAAGAAATCTTGGTTTTGACAGACTTCCATTTTCGGAAACTTTCCCCCAATTTTTAAGTTGAGATGCAGATATTTATGGAACAAAAGGATATTTAACAATACTGGGCAGAAGAAACACTGCGAGATGAAAATTACGATTACAGGAGAACTCCATTTAACTTCTGTTTTTGAAAGTTTTGAAAGACAGAATTCCATCCTCAAACACAAAATGAATCGCCCCCACTAATCTGCCCAAAATTTGTTGAGTTGTGCATTGATCATGAAAATAGCCCAAGTAATAGCAGAAATCCCAGCAGAATTCCTCGAATCCACAGAAGAATCTCATGCCTGAACACTATAGGGACATTTCCGTGGTGTCTTAACATCCATCTTCAGAAATCATTGGCCACAGTTCCATGCTGAAACACTAACATTTATGCAATAAAATATTTAACAATACTGGACAGAGCATCGTGAGGAAAAAGAGATTATGATTATGAGAAAAATCTTCACCCTGTTTAACTTCTGTTTTTGATAGTTTTGGAAGACACTGTTCCCAGATGGAAACAACCCCTCTCTCCCTGCATTAATTCCCCAAAAAAATTCTCTCTCTTTTTTTTTCATTGATTTCCACAAAGACCCAACATATGACAAAAGAAGCAGAATTCTGTGAATCCACGGAGGAATCTCATGCCTGATTAATAGTTCCATTTCAGAAAGTTCAATGTTGTCTACTGGTGTATCACATTCAATAAAAACACTAATGAATAAATAAACCCATAAGCACCCCATCAAAAAAATCAAGGTCTATGTATAAGTTTCTGTATCTCCTTCGGGTGTGCAGAAACTTATGCATAGTTCTTACGCATCTGATTTGGCTCCAACAACATGAAGTTGCTGATTTTATACACGCACACACAACTTTGAAAAAGTAGGAAAACAATAACAATTTTAGTCTTAAACACTGACATAGGATGATCATAACAGTTAAATAAAATTACTATAACCTGAATGTAATAAAATAAAACATTCATCAGTCTAACTTTATGGTGTTTTTTCGTTTTGTTTTTAATTCCAAAGGAAACAATAATAATAATAGAAAGAAATTTATACTGACCTGTAAATTTTGAACATTTTGAAACTTTACGTATCTTAAAGGCACCAAACCTCCACTTAAATCAGTTGGTTGCACGCTGAGAGGAGAAAAAAATAAGAATTATTATTTTTTTAATTATTCAAAATGCTCAGCAATTGTTTTTCAAAAAACACACAATACAGAGAATGCTCATGAGTCATAAGTTCTAAATGAAACCACCTTTACCAATATAAAAAAGCATGACAGTTACCACAAAGACACTAGAGCCTCTAAGAATGCCATAAACTTTTGAAAATTTAGTTATATATATATATATATGGGATGTAAGGTCAGGTGATGCGTAACATCACAGCCTCTCCTTGACAAATGTCAACCCCGCCTTCTCGTGGTGCATCCTGTTCCTACTAAAGGGGCTCTGACGACCGCCAATAGCGGTATAACTATACCATCGGGATTAGAGGAAATTCTATCCCACACTCACCAACCCGCTTGGCCAGCGTGGTGAGTTATGGCCAAACCCCTCCAAAATGACTCCACAACTTAAATCTTGGCCCTCAGTCTCCGGCAGCTGGAATGTACCTGGGCAAGGCAGCGGCCAGTGCGACATGAAGGCAGAGGGTGCTAAGAATCCCCGGAGGACCGGACTAGGCTGCCATCTGATGCTGACCTTGGCTACGTACAATGGACGCTCCCTATCTTCTGATTCAAGGCTTCTTGAATTGGAAGAGGAACTACAAAGGATCAAGTGGGACATTGTTGGGCTAAGTGAGGTAAGGAGAAAAGGAGAAGATATCACTGAACTGAAAAGTGGGCATCTCTTCTACTATCGTGGGACTGATACTGGCAGAACTAGTGGTATTGGATTTATAATAAACAAGAAACTGAAGGATAAAGTTGTAGAAGTTGAAAGTTCCTCTGACAGAGCTGCACGACTTGTTATCCAACTCTCGAGAAGATACCAGGCTCAGATTATTCAAACTTATGCACCCACCACAAGTCATCCTGAAGAAGAAATTGAAGAATGTTATGAGGAAATTTGTCATCTAAATAATAAAGGTAAGCAGCACTTGAAAATAATTATGGGAGATTTCAATGCAAAAATAGGGCAACGGCAACAGAATGAAACTTCAGTAGGTAAATTCGGTCACGGCAACAGAAACCAGCGTGGAAATACTCTCGTTGAGTTTGCAGAGGCAGAAGGGTTTTTCATCTTGAACTCCTTCTTCAAGAAAAAGCCACACAGGAAATGGACATGGAGACATCCAAATGGGACGACAAGTGAAATTGATTTTATTATGTGTAACAAAAAATTCGTCATAGAAGACTGCAGTGTGCTAAACAAGTTCAACACAGGTAGTGACCATAGATTGGTGAGATGTAAGATGCACCTCAACACTAAACTTGAACGTGGCAAGCTCATAAGACAAACAAAATCTATTGACATAACCAACCTTAAAAAACACCATAATACCTTCAAGTTGGAACTGAAGAACAGGTTCTCTGCTTTAGAAGGACTAACATCGGAAGAAGTGGACATCTCTGAAGTTAACAGAAAAGTAACCAAAACTCTTATGGAAACAGCAACAAAATTAGCTGGGTCTAAGAACAAGTTGCATGTAAATAAATTATCAGGAAAAACGAAAATGTTGATGCAAAAAAGAAGAGAGATGAGGACAACTAAAGAAGATGTGACTTCCAAAGTGGAATATATAGAGCTATGCAAGACAGTACGAAAAAGTATCACTGAAGACGTAAGGAAATTCAACTGTGAACTAGTGAGGAAAGCAATTGAAAACAACCAAAGCCTAAAGATAGCAAAGGGACATCTCAGTAAGGGAAGAAAACAGATTATGGCACTGAGAAAAGAAGATGGTTCCGTAACAAGAAATAGAGGCGAAATTTTGACAAGAGTGAAAGATTTCTACTCCAAATTATATGAAAGGGATGATACATGAACTCCAGACATCATGAAAGATACCAGTACCAGAGTTCCTCCAGTCCTTCCAGCAGAAGTTGCACATGCAATCAAGAACATGAAGCGGGGAAAAGCTCCAGGAGAAGATGGAATTACTGTAGACATCATACAAGAAGCAAGTGAAGAAATCGAAACAGTACTCGCCCAAATTTTCACTCGATGCCTTAATGAAGGAAAGATTCCTGAGGATTGGAACACCGCTACAATGATCCTGCTACATAAGAAAGGTGACATTGAGGATCTCGGAAACTACAGACCTACCAGCCTCCTATCAGTAGTTTATAAAATTTTCACTAAAGTTCTTTCACACCGCTTGAAGGTAACACTGGACATGGCTCAACCGAGAGAACAAGCTGGATTCAGGACTGGCTACAGCACAATAGATCATATCCATGTGCTGAGAGAACTAATTGAAAGAGCGAGGGAATATGAACTTCCATTGTGCATGGCTTTTATCGATTATGAAAAAGCCTTTGATTCGGTGAAACCATCAGCAGTTACAATGGCTCTGAAAACCTGCGGTATTGAAGATGCATACATTAATATTATTAATAACATCTATGAAAATGCAAGTGCAAAGATTAGGCTGTTTGAAAATGCAACACACATAAAAATTGGAAAGGGAGTGAGACAAGGTGACACCATATCTCCGAAGCTCTTTAATGCGACATTGGAGGGTGTTTTTCAGTCACTGAGCTGGGAAAACAAGGGGATAAAGATTAATGGAGATTATCTAACCCACCTTCATTTTGCTGATGACGTAGTCATTTTTGCAACTACCCCATCAGAGCTGCAGAGTATGATCCAGGAACTTGCTGACAAGAGTAAAGAAGTGGGATTAAAAATGAACTTTCAGAAGACAAAAGTGATGTACAATGCTTTTACAAGAAATGAAGATTTATCGATTGATGGAGAAAAGCTGGAGATTACAGACACGTACGTTTATCTTGGACAGCAGATATCAAGTGAGGGTCACATTGATGAAGAAATTGATCGGCGTACAAAACTTGCCTGGAGAGCTTTTGGAAGAAACAGCATAATTTTCAAGAGCAATATGCCATTATGTCTTAAAAGAAAAGTGTTTGATCAATGCATCCTTCCAGTGCTTACGTATGGTGCAGAGACGTGGACCTTAACTAAAAGAGACATACAAAGGCTGCAGACAACTCAAAGAGGCATGGAGAGGTGCATACTTGGTGTAACCAGGAGAGATAAGAAGAGGAACTCGTGGATCCGAAAAATGACAAGAGTGGAAGACATCATGATCAGAGTTAAATCCCTGAAATGGCAATGGGCTGGACATACTGCCAGAAGGACAGATCATCGATGGACAGCAGAAATTTTAGATTGGATTCCAAGGGACAGGAAAAGACTCAGAAGAAGACCACATGGGAGATGGGTGGATGAAATTCGAAAGTATGCAGGAGTGACATGGAGGAGACTGGCACAAGACAGACCGTTGTGGAGGAAACTTGGGGAGCCCTTCGTCCAGCAGTGGATTGATAATGGTTGACAATGATGATGATGATGATGATATATACATCAAAATTTTGGCTGTCCATCGATCTAAAATTTCGGCTGTCCATCGATGGTCTGTCCTTCTGGCAGTATGTCCAGCCCATTGCCATTTCAGGGATTTAACTCTGATCATGATGTCTTCCACTCTTGTCATTTTTCGGATCCACGTGTTCCTCTTCTTATCTCTCCTGGTTACACCAAGCATGCACCTCTCCATGCTTCTTTGAGTTGTCTGCAGCCTTTGTATGTCTCTTTTAGCTAAGGTCCACGTCTCTGCACCATACGTAAGCACTGGAAGGATGCATTGATCAAACACTTTTCTTTTAAGACATAATGGCATATTGCTCTTGAAAATTATGCTGTTTCTTCCAAAAGCTCTCCAGGCAAGTTTTGTACGCCGATCAATTTCTTCATCAATGTGACCCTCACTTGATATCTGCTGTCCAAGATAAACGTACGTGTCTGTTATCTCCAGCTTTTCTCCATCAATCGATAAATCTTCATTTCTTGTAAAAGCATTGTACATCACTTTTGTCTTCTGAAAGTTCATTTTTAATCCCACTTCTTTACTCTTGTCAGCAAGTTCCTGGATCATACTCTGTAGCTCTGATGGGGTAGTTGCAAAAATGACTATGTCATCAGCAAAACGAAGGTGGGTTAGATAATCTCCATTAATCTTTATCCTTTGTTTTCCCAGTTCAGTGATTGAAAGACATTTTCCAATGTGGCATTAAAGAGCTTCGGAGATATGGTGTCACCTTGTCTCACTCCTTTTCCAATTTTTATGTGTGTTGTATTTTCAAACAGCCGAATCTTTGCACTTGCATTTTCATAGATGTTATTAATAATATTAATGTATGCATCTTCAATACCGCAGGATTTCAGAGCCATTGCAACTGCTGATGGTTTCACCGAATCAAAGGCTTTTTCATAATCGATAAAAGCCATGCACAATGGAAGTTCATATTCCCTCGCTCTTTCAATTAGTTCTCTCAGTACGTGGATATGATCTATTGTGCTGTAGCCACTCCTGAATCCAGCTTGTTCTCTCGGTTGAGCCATGTCCAGTGTCACCTTCAAGCGGTGTGAAAGAACTTTAGTGAAGATTTTATAAACCACTGATAGGAGGCTGATAGGTCTGTAGTTCCTGAGATCCTCAATGTAACCTTTTTTATGTAGCAAGATCATTGTAGCGTTGTTCCAATCCTCAGGAATTTTCCCTTCATTAAGGCATCGAGTGAAAATTTGGGCGAGTACTGTTTGGATTTCTCCACTTGCTTCTTGTATGATGTCTACAGTAATTCCATCTTCTCCTGGAGCTTTTCCCGCTTCATGTTCTTGATTGCATGTGCAACTTCTGCTGGAAGGACTGGAAGAACTCTGGTACTGGTACCTTTCATGATGTCTGGAGTACATGTATCATCCCTTTCATATAATTTGGAGTAGAAATCTTTCACTCTTGTCATAATTTCGCCTCTTTTTCTTGTTACAGAACCATCTTCTTTCTCAGTGCCATAATCTGTTTTTTCCCCTTACTGAGATGTCCCTTTGCTATCTTTAGGCTTTGGTTGTTTTCAATTGCTTTCCTTACCAGTTCACAGTTGAATTTCCTTACGTCTTCAGTGATACTTTTTCGTACTGTCTTGCATAGCTCTATATATTCCACTTTGGAAGTCACATCTTCTTTAGTTGTCCTCATCACTCTTCTTTTTTGCATCAACATTTTGGTTTTTCCTGATAATTTGTTCACATGCAATTTGTTCTTAGACCCAGCTAATTTTGTTGCTGTTTCCATAAGAGCTTTGGTTACTTTTCTGTTAACTTCAGAAATATCCACTTCTTCCGATGTTAGGCTTTCTAAAGCAGAGAATCTGTTCTTCAGTTCCAATTTGAAGGTATTATGGTGTTTTTTAAGGTTGGTTATGTCAATACATTTTGTTTGTCTTATGAGCTTGCTACGTTGAGTTTAGTGTTGAGGTGCATCTTACATCTCACCAATCTATGGTCACTGCCTGTGTTGAACTTGTTTAGCACACTGCAGTCTTCTATGACGAATTTTTTGTTACACATAATAAAATCAATTTCACTTGTCGTCCCATTTGGATGTCTCCATGTCCATTTCCTGTGTGGCTTTTTCTTGAAAAAGGAGTTCAAGATGAAAAACCCTTCTGCCTCTGCAAACTCTACGAGAGTATTTCCACGCTGGTTTCTGTTGCCGTGACCGAATTTACCTACTGAAGTTTCATTCTGTTGCCGTTGCCCTATTTTTGCATTCAAATCTCCCATAATTGTCTTCAAGTGCTGCTTACCTTTATTATTTAGATCACGAATTTCCTCATAAAATTCTTCAATTTCTTCTTCAGCATGACTTGTGGTGGGTGCATAAGTTTGAATAATCTGAGCCTGGTATCTTCTCGAGAGTTGGATAACAAGTCGTGCAGCTGTGTCAGAGGAACTTTCAACTTCTACAACTTTATCCTTCAGTTTCTTGTTTATTATAAATCCAACACCACTAGTTCTGCCAGTATCTGTCCCACGATAGTAGAAGAGATGTCCACTTTTCAGTTTGATGAGATCTTCTCCTTTTCTCCTTACCTCACTTAGCCCGACGATGTCCCACTTGATCCTTTGTAGTTCCTCTTCCAATTCAAGAAGCCTTGAATCAGAAGATAGGGAGCGTCCGTTGTACGTAGCCAAGGTCAGCATCAGATGGCAGCCTAGTCCGGTCCTCCGGGGATTCTTAGCACCCTCTGCCTTCATGTCGCACTGGCCGCTGCCTTGGCCAGGTACATTCCAGCTGCCGGAGACTGAGGGCCAAGATTTAAGTTGTGGAGTCATTTTGGAGGGGTTTGGCCATAACTCACCACGCTGGCCAAGCGGGTTGGGGAGTGTGGGATAGCATTTCCTCTAATCCCGATGGTATAGTTATACCGCTATTGGCGGTCGTCAGAGCCCCTTAGTGGGAACAGGATGTACCACGAGAAGGCGGGGTTGACATTTGTCAAGGAGAGGCTGTGATGTTACGCATCACCTGACCTTACATCCCATATATATATACACACCATAAACAGACCAGGTATTCACTTTATTATATCTACGGAAAAGTTATATTCATGGACAATGTGGTATTTCAAGTAACAGTTTCACAAGGTAAAAAAATGCCCTGGAGACAGCCGAGCCTGATATGGCCAATTTGAAGAAATGTAAAGCATGGCAGAAGCTATTTATTAAATTGCAAAAATATGGCAACCCTACACAGAGATCAATTCTTCCAGTATAAGGATTTTTTACCAGATTCTGCATACAACTTTTTAGAACATAAATAAAATCTGTACACCATACACCCAGAAATGTTTCCCTGAATAATAATACAGGTGGAAAGTAGTGAAGATGCAGGAAAGTATCCCTTTTTGTAGAATGCCAACTGAAATAAAATCGGAAGGGCACAAATGAAACAGAAAACAAAACCTCAAAAGGTGTGTGTGTGAAGGAAGAAGACAACCACAAATGTTCTTACCAGAGAAATTTAAAAACATTAGGTTATTGCAGATGAAATCCTGGAATATTGATGGAAACTTTAGACACCCAAATTACAGTGCAAAATAAACTTTATTAATCAAAACATTCACCAGCAGCAGTAGCAGCAACACACTTTTACCAACAAGATACAAACTTTTGTATGCTATCATAAAAAAGTTACCAATGCTGGGATGTGACAAACTCATGGAATGTGGTTTCAGTTAACATTTGTGTTTTCTGCAGAAAAGTGTCCAGGAGCCTGAAGAAGTGATAATACATAGGGGACAAATCAGATGAATATGATGGATTAGGTAAGCAGAGTTCCCACTCTTGTACAAAAAGTAAACACTTTTTAATGTTATTTAAGCACCTGGCAAAAAAGTTAAGGACCTCACCAACTGCATACGCAACAACATGTGCACAAATGTACTTTTACAACCACTTTGCAACGCTCCTAGCCATTACTTCTCCACGAGAATTTACTTTGCCCCCTCGGTAAGCTGTCTCTCTCACTGGGTTCCCATGACTAGGACGTAATGTGCAGTAGACAGATATTCAAATAAATTTACAATGACAAATAAACAAATCATACGCAAATTACTCTTCTAAAACTTTTTATATAATTCAACAGTTTTAGTGCAATCACAAGTCAATTACTTCAGAAAGCATGTTACTAAATTGACAATCAACTCTGGGTATGTAAACACTATTAATTTTAAACTCCTAACAGTACAACATGCATTAATGAACACCACATGAAAATAAACCAATTTCAAATAACTTTCAATTATCCTACAACCCTACTTTAAACTCTGCTAGCAACTATTAATTATACAAAGAAAAAGACTTTTGCACTAACGTACTAGGATTTAATGGTATTCCTCTGACGACCCCGGCACACACACAACAGGCTCAATGAGAAGAAAAGTTCACACAAAAAAAAAAAAAAAAAAAAAAAAAACATGTGAATCACTGGATGATGAGTATTCCATGTAAAAAAAAGTTCCGGTACTCCAAATTTTTCACAACAACGCATTCGTCCACGCGTGAAGAAAACCTTGCATCACTCATAACTTTCAGACATAATTGGACGGAAACTCCATACTTTCTCGGCATAAAAAAGACGTGACAAAAACTTTCACTTCTCCCGACACCCAGGAACACTTAAGCAGAAACTCCGAGCTCTCAGGGCATGGAGGTAAAGCAAACTTTACTGCTCCTGACACCCAGGAACACTTAAACAGAAACTCCGAGCTCTCACTGCATGGAAGGGCACAAAGCAAGCTTTACTGCTCCTGACACCCAGGAACACTAAAACAGAAACTCCGAGCTCTCACTGCATGGAAGGGCGTAAAGCAAGCTTTACTGTTCCTGACACCCAGGAACACTAAAACAGAAACTCCGAGCTCTCACTGCATGGAATGGTGTAAAGCAAGCTTTACTGCTCCTGACACCCAGGAACACTTAAACAGAAACTCCGAGCTCTCACTGCATGGAAGGGCGTAAAGCAAACTTTACTGCTCCTGACACCCAGGAACACTTAAACAGAAACTCCGAGCTCTCACTGCATGGAAGGGCGTAAAGCAAACTTTACTGCTCCTGACACCCAGGAACACTTAAACAGAAACTCCGAGCTCTCACTGCATGGAAGGGCGTAAAGCAAGCTTTACTGCTCCTGACACCCAGGAACACTTAAACAGAAACTCCGAGCTCTCACTGCATGGAAGGGCGTAAAGCAAGCTTTACTGCTCCTGACACCCAGGAACACTTAAACAGAAACTCCGAGCTCTCACGGCATGGAAGGGCGTAAAGCTTTTGCTAGTTCAAGAAAAGACACTCTTGCATTCTCAAGAGAAAACTTGAAAGAGATAGCAATTTATCTCCAAAGAAGTTCAGCCATGGAGATTCCCTTCCGGCAGATATTCAACCGTCCCGCTTCACCACTTGAAGCCAACAAGCCTTCCTGCATGGTTTTCCAAGGAGAAATCAAACTGCACCTGCGTGCCACACGCAGAGCAAATGTGCAAACAATACCACAAAAAAAAAAAAAAAAATTAAAACAAATGAGCAAGCGAGAGATGAGGATCACCAATTTATAGTGCCAAGAGACCCTGAGCTCCAATCAAGCCACTCCACTACGAGTGGCGTCAGCTCTGGTACATTTTTGCATATAAGTATTTTCCACACATCAAATCCTTAACCATAACTCACAACTTAATAAATTCCAACATTATATAAATAAAATATACAACAATTTCTTTTACAAATAACACATAATGAACAATTTATACAATCATTATTTGTGACCTCAGCACGTGAGCGACTACAAATATTCTAAATAAAGTATTTAGAATTTCCACCTGTATATAAAAAAACTTTCTCAAATTATAAACACTATTAATTTAATTTGCATTTTTGAACTTCACTTTTAGTTGGTTAAGTTCGATGAACACTTACCGCACGTGGGGCTTGGCTTTCAATTCCTATTTCCGTTATGTGGATGCCGCACGGGGGTTTTTCATTTGGCCACGGGTCCGCTTCTTTTTTTTCCCATTGGAATTTATTTTGTCTCATCACCAAATGAGTTTTTCCTTTGCTGCATCCTCATTTACTTCAATATTTATTCATACCCGAGTACTTTCAGTAAAATTCCTTTACCGTCTTCGAGGGGACGTTTTGCTCCGACTAGCACGGACCGTGTCAGCTGGGCAATTCGGTGGTTCTCGCGGGCTGCTTCTGTCGTCGGCTATCGCTTCTTCTTGGGCGTTGTGGCGCCATCTCTTGTTGGTCAGTGATCTCACTTTTCGAACTTTTTCATTTTTTTGCTCAATTTTAATTAAATTTTTCCAGCTGTTTCTCAAATTATTAGGGTCATTGTGGTTGCAAACTTTTGTCCTATTTTTTTCAATCATTACCGACTCTGCTATTCTGAGGTGTTTTTCGGATTTACAGCTTTTGATGATTTTTATATTTTCGAATTTAGGATATTTTTGGTTATCCAGACAGTATTGGATAAGTGCTGTTTTTTCTTCTTTTTTCTGCCAGTTTTTTACGTGTTGTTTTAATCTGTGTTTAAGCTTATTTTTGGTACTTCCTATATAAGCCATTGGAGGATTTTCAGTAATAGGAATTGAGTAAATACCTGCTTTTTCTAACATTTTTATTTTTTCATTTTTTATTACTATATTTTTGATGGTATTTACTTTTCCTCCAATTTGAATGTTATGTTTTTTACAAATGTTATTAATTTCATTGGTAGTACCTTTTACGTAAGGAAAACCATTTAAATATTTGACATCTTTTTTATTTACTACAGCATTATTTTTTATTTTCTTTATTACTTCAGTGTCCCATTTTTTTATTAAATGGTTAGGATAACCAAAGCTGCCTGCAATTTTTTTTATGAATTTGATTTCTTCATTGATGAACTGACTATTTTCAGAATGCGTATATGCTCTTTTAATTAAGGTTTTTATACTATTGCATTTTTGAGGATAAGGATGTGCTGAATTGTACGGGATTAGGACCGAACGAATGAACTTTTCCGATAAACCCTGTATAATAACTTATCTGTGGATTTGATAACCTGTACATCCAAAAAGGCTAATGCATTATTTTTTTCTATTTCAACAGTGAGTTCTATAGTTGGATATAAAGCGCTGTAACATTTTGTTAATTTTTTTAATTCTTCTTCGTTCAGTTTTGATAGAATGAAAATATCATCCACGTATCGACAGTACACTTCTGGTTTTTCTTCCATACGATGCAGGACATTTTCTTCAATTTCGTTCATCACAACCTCAGCATATAGAGTTGATAATGGTGAGCCCATTGGGCCTCCTGAATTTTGCTTGAATATTTTGTTCTTGTATGTAAAAATATTATTTTCATATAAATATACTAAAACTTTTTTGAATTCATGAATTTGTGTGTTATTTAAAATTTTAAGATTTTGCAACTTCTTAATGATAATTTCAATAGCATCTGGAACAGGAGTGCTTGGATATAATGCTTTAACGTCCATGCTTGCCATATTTAAGTCCTTTAGGTCAGTTTTTACATTTTTGATTTTCTCTATAAATTCATATGTGTTCTTGATGGTGAACTTGTTGTTCATGAAAAAGGGTGCTAGGAATTTATAAATGTTTTTCTCTAAAGTTATCAATGGTGAGTTTTTTTTTGAAACTATCAGTCTCAATGGAGCATCATCTTTGTCTTCGTTAAAGCATTATATCCAAGCACTCCTGTTCCAGATGCTATTGAAATTATCATTAAGAAGTTGCAAAATCTTAAAATTTTAAATAACACACAAATTCATGAATTCAAAAAAGTTTTAGTATATTTATATGAAAATAATATTTTTACATACAAGAACAAAATATTCAAGCAAAATTCAGGAGGCCCAATGGGCTCACCATTATCAACTCTATATGCTGAGGTTGTGATGAACGAAATTGAAGAAAATGTCCTGCATCGTATGGAAGAAAAACCAGAAGTGTACTGTCGATACGTGGATGATATTTTCATTCTATCAAAACTGAACGAAGAAGAATTAAAAAAATTAACAAAATGTTACAGCGCTTTATATCCAACTATAGAACTCACTGTTGAAATAGAAAAAAATAATGCATTAGCCTTTTTGGATGTACAGGTTATCAAATCCACAGATAAGTTATTATACAGGGTTTATCGGAAAGTTCATTCGTTCCGGTCCTAATCCCGTACAATTCAGCACATCCTTATCCTCAAAAATGCAATAGTATAAAAACCTTAATTAAAAGAGCATATACGCATTCTGAAAATAGTCAGTTCATCAATGAAGAAATCAAATTCATAAAAAAAATTGCAGGCAGCTTTGGTTATCCTAACCATTTAATAAAAAAATGGGACACTGAAGTAATAAAGAAAATAAAAAATAATGCTGTAGTAAATAAAAAAGATGTCAAATATTTAAATGGTTTTCCTTACGTAAAAGGTACTACCAATGAAATTAATAACATTTGTAAAAAACATAACATTCAAATTGGAGGAAAAGTAAATACCATCAAAAATATAGTAATAAAAAATGAAAAAATAAAAATGTTAGAAAAGCAGGTATTTACTCAATTCCTATTACTGAAAATCCTCCAATGGCTTATATAGGAAGTACCAAAAATAAGCTTAAACACAGATTAAAACAACACGTAAAAAACTGGCAGAAAAAAGAAGAAAAACAGCACTTATCCAATACTGTCTGGATAACCAAAAATATCCTAAATTCGAAAATATAAAAATCATCAAAAGCTGTAAATCCGAAAACACCTCAGAATAGCAGAGTCGGTAATGATTGAAAAATAGGACAAAAGTTTGCAACCACAATGACCCTAATAATTTGAGAAACAGCTGGAAAAATTTAATTAAAATTGAGCAAAAAAATGAAAAAGTTCGAAAAGTGAGATCACTGACCAACAAGAGATGGCGCCACAACGCCCAAGAAGAAGCGATAGCCGACGACAGAAGCAGCCCGCGAGAACCACCGAATTGCCCAGCTGACACGGTCCGTGCTAGTCGGAGCAAAACGTCCCTCGAAGACGGTAAAGGAATTTTACTGAAAGTACTCGGGTATGAATAAATATTGAAGTAAATGAGGATGCAGCAAAGGAAAAACTCATTTGGTGATGAGACAAAATAAATTCCAATGGGAAAAAAAAGAAGCGGACCCGTGGCCAAATGAAAACCCCGTGCGGCATCCACATAACGGAAATAGGAATTGAAAGCCAAGCCCCACGTGGCGGTAAGTGTTCATCGAACTTAACCAACTAAAAGTGAAGTTCAAAAATGCAAATGCATTAATGCACGTTAAATAATATAACCTCCAATATCGGAAGTAAATTGAAACTATTAATTTAACTTTACATTTACGTTATTTTTATCCTAGCGACTCCAGGCCATGACTCCGGGACTAATACCACCAAAACGTCACAACTTAACTATGCCAATTGAAGTAAGCTGATGAAGTCCGCAACATTTTCCCACGTATGTGGATGTAATAAATTTGAATTTGTGAAATTTAAAAGGCAGTTCTACTGGTCAAATCAGTCTTTCTCTCCAAGGCAATGATAACATATGAAATAAAGTATATGTAAATTGTACAACAGTAGTTAAAGCTATGAATTCAAGATTTGAATTTTGCCCATAATTATCTCCAGTCAAAATTGCATGTTGGAGACCAATTCTGCACTTAATTTTTTTATGGTATAACTGAATAATTAATATTTACATACATGAAAAGGGGAACACAAAAGGGGAATATCAGTATCAAGAGATGGTGATGGGTTTTGTTGGGTGGAATCTGCTGGGTGTGTTTAATTTAGTCCATGGCCCTTTACTTTTTCGGCAAATTACTTGTCTCACAGTGTCCTGTGCTCTCCATGAGATTTCAGCTGGCATCACATGATGTCATCATATGTGGCTGAAGTCCTATGTACTACATCATAACTTCTAGATTTCATGCAGCCAGTTAGAAAAATAAGTGCTTTGACTTAATAAACACTTTTAAGGACCATGGAAACCCTGGATAAGGTTTTGTACCTCAACTGCTGCAACTCCTGGATCATCCAGCATACAACGTGGGGGTCTTGTATTGTAATACGGAGAAGTATGGGGCCAATGGCAAATGACTAATGCTGGCTGTTTGGTGGACAGCTCTCCATGCATAATGTCAGGTTCTCAACAACACCTGTTTGCCAGGATGGTTTGGTCTGGTTGTAACTAGGTGTCGATTTCACAAGCTGCAGACCACAAAACACTGACCATCGTCTTCCTGGGATGGAGTACCAGTTTTGGTGCTTCACTTTAGTCGAGCCATTGCACCAAACATTGGCGATTGTCATAGAGCATCCATTTCTTACCACACATGATGAGGCACTTCAAAACGTCATTAATTTGGTTGTGGCTACACAGAGAAAAGAAGGCATCAAATAGTTATGTTTTGTGTTATTCTGTCAACTCATGCGAGATCCATTTGCAAGGTTCTTACTCTTCCAAGCAAAATAAATTCAAGCACTTTTTAAAACCATCTTATCATATGTGCATGCTGTTGTTTGGTCAGCAGGTAGGTATTTTAGCAAATTTAAACCATTAAAACTTTGCTGAGACGGGCACACCTTCAACAACCTGCCGGTTACCTGTCGGTTTATTTTATTAACTTTGAATTGCTCTTCTGTTTTGGTATTTTTCAAAATAATTTTATTTTGTGGAATATTTTGAAAGGGCACATTATTTTCATATTCACCCTCTAGCAAGAACATGTTCCTAACCCCAGTCAAAAGAAACCCATCACGATTCGCAAATACATCATTCCATTTATTTTACTCTGCAGCGATGTCATAGCCAAGGTACCAGCGGTTCACCCGCTCCCGAGTTGAGTGAACAGCACAAGTTCTATGCTATTTGATCAGTTTGGTGTTTTAATCGGAACTACACAGAAATCTCCTATAGCACAATTATTTTACACATGCTCTTTCATATCATTATTTAAATTTTTTTTTAAAAATCAAGTACTATTTCTGGAGTCTTGAACTTCCAAGTTCTTTCAAGGACTCGAAAATGAACTTTTTTTTTCAAGATTTTCAAGGAGCGTACAAATCACGACTCGTCCATCTTCTTCACGGCAGTTAAATGTCCAGAAATAATTACACTGTACTCTGAATTTCTCTCCAAGTTTTCACACAGTTTGTCATAAAGGCCTCCAACTCGACACTGCCCATAACTCCTTCTGGTCTACCATGAGGTTCATTGTTAAGGCTCATATCATCAAACCAGAATCTAGCAAACCAACATTATGTCTTGGGTTCACTAAGTAACAGTGCCTTCCCCAAATGCTGTAGTAATGTTGCGAGTTGCCTTTGATGCATCGTGTCGAAGTTTAAACTCGTATACAAAATGAAATGAATTTGGCCGTGATCCATCATGTAGCACAATCTCCTTGGAAGTGAACCCACTGATGAAATAACTAGTGCCTCACAGACAAGCAGCCTTGCCATTATAAATTTACAGGTCACAAGTTCCACTGCATGATGTGCTTATTCCTAAATTACCTACCAACTGCAAGAGTCTGCAAAATCTGACATTTCATTACAAAAAAAAAAAAAAAAAAAAAAAAAAAAGGCTGCAAAATACAATATTTTTCACACTAACAAGGGATGTGTGTGGGTTCAAACGACACGCCAATTGACATCAAATGTGGCACATGTGTACATGCATGAGTACGGAACACAGTAGGGTGAGTCATTCCCATGTAAAACATTTAAAATGCAGGCAACGCCCCCTGTCCTCCAAAACACACTCGTCGTAAGTCGCATAGTTTGCATGGAGTGAATAGCGTCCGGGTGAACAACTGGTGTGTATTGCAATACACATTGTGTGAGGTGCTGTCGTAATTATTCAAACATGGTGAAAATTGTCATCATTAGCCTCCTGAATGTCGTTGGGCTGCTGAAAGCCAAAATAAGTCTACAATTTACAGATCAAAACACTAATTGGGGCGGAAGATGAGTCATTTGCGACAGTTTCAACCAACATAATTATCAGTAAGTATGAAAATGAATTAGAAATGATGCACACAATGACACTCGATAGCAATCGTGAAAACGACAGCATTGGGCAGGACGACAACTCTGACAGGTGTGCATTCCTGGTCCCACTACGGAAACATGGCATTGGATTTCACGGTGGTGCAGTGGTGTTAAACACGTTTTACATGGGAATGGCTCACCCTATGGTGGTCCGTACTCGTACCTGCACACATGTCATGTTTCGTGTCGATTGGCGCTTTCGAACCCACACACATCCCTTGTAAGCGGGAAAAATCTTTCCCTGAGCCAGTTCAGCCAGGGACAAAACTGATGCTGTGTATGACCAAATAAAACACACAAATACAAAACTGATGATGAAAGTAGCACTAATAGCAGTGGATAAGATTTACTGATGTACAATATGCACTCACATGGGCATTCACCTTCACTTTGCTCTCAGCTTCCACTATTAAGAGGATAGGTCTAAATAATGTTACATAAAACCAATTCCGTTTCCTGACTGACTTCTTTCTTACTAAGAATTGTTTTATACAGCTGATAAAATAACTTTCTCTGCTGATTCTGTTGTCTAATTCCTTATCAACGTTTTCAGTATTGCCAATAATAGCAAGTAAATAATAAAAATCTGTTAGCTGTTTAAACCTTTTTCTCTGAATTTCACAATTAATAATTTTTGAAGTATAAACTTAAAACACATAATTTTGACTTGCAGCATTTATCATCACCCCAATAGGTTTCACAAACCCTGCTGATTAAAGTTACATGGGAAAATGTCCACGTTCTTAGAAATTGTTGCCTAGTCAGAGCATAAAATGAACCACTGCTAGTAGAACCACCTATTTCTAACACCTGACACTAAGCTATTTTAAACCATTTAACCATCTACATAAAAATAAAGATGGTAATTCAGAGCCAATTTCATATCAGTTGCTGCTACTTCCCTCTTTCTGACTGTTACAAGGTTTTTGATGCAAAAACTTGCGACTAACTTCAATGCAAATAAAAACCTCTTTTTATTACATATAGCCCTCAGCTGTTCTCTGAGATTCAGAGGAAGCTTCTCACTTAATACATACACCAATGAGCCATTACATTATGACCACCCCCAGCCTAGAGAAATAAGCGCACCTGGAGACTGAATGGAGACGCATGTGAAGTTTACAGAGCAGTATATATACAACCCGAGGACCGCCTTTCGGTTAGCAGAGTGTTTGGAGTCAGAATGGGAAAAGCTGCCGATTTATTAGAGTATGATAAAGGACAAATTTTATTCCTCTCAAGAACAGATTGACAATAATATTAGTTTTCTGGATGTTAACATCAACCCAGACTTCTTTCTCACTTGGCCTCTTTGTTTACAGGAAACCTTCTGCCACCCATAATATCATCCATTACCATTCTCGCACTTTTGGAAAATACAAACTGTCTGCTCTAAAGTCATACATTCACCAGGCCAACCTTATTTGCAACAGTCATTCTGCTCTTCAACTAGAATATCAGAACATCATCAACATTGGCAAATTGCATGGCTTTCCACCCATTACATAGACTAATCAAGAGGTTTGAATCACAGAATAGATCTAGTTTACTGCCTGAACCTTCCACCACCCATCAGTTTGTTGGCACTTTGCCCTTTTTCGGTTGCTATGTGTTTCTGGAACGTGGAAAGTATTTATTTATTTACTGACGCCACATATTTGGAGGATTTCCACCTTGGATCTCGCCCTTTGGATTTAATAGCTATAATATATATATATATATATATATAGCCAGTGCCGTTGTTAATGCCCACCAGATGGAGACGTCTCAGTAGCTCAGCCCATCTTATGGATTTATGATGTCAGAAGCTGACTTAAAAATACACATAGCACCGTTGATCGTTGGCCACCGTGGTGTAAATGTTACGCACTGGGCTAGATATCGAGAGATCCCTGGTTCGATTCCACGGCGGTGGCTGAAAACAATTTTTCGGTTGCTATGTGTTTCTGGAACGTGGAAAGAGTGACGTATTTATTTATTTACTTTGCCCTTTAGCCTGTCCTTCACTCATAAAGTTTGCTCTATTTTCAAGTCTTTTGGCTACAGGATTGCAGCCAAACCACCTGCACATCTTCTCAAACTCATCCTTAAGGACAGAGATCTCAATAAACCCCTAGATTTACAAGGTGTCTACTTTATCCCTATCAACACTTCCACAGGTGTTACCCACTATATTGGTTAGTACTTACCGCAGCATAAACCGGCGTTTGATGGAGCATATCGCTGATGTTAAGAAAAGTAGCCCTTCCACCTCCCTTTCAATTTTAACCATCAGCGATACGTCTGCGGCTCCCGATTGGCACAATGTTGAGCGAATCGCCTCGTTCAGCAATCAGCATGCCCTCAGATACCACGAAAGCATTGAAATCTACCTTACCCCCTAACACCTGCAATACTGACACACCTTTTAACATCCCTATTATTTGGAAAGCGATTTTGAAATCTGGCAACAACTGACGCTTTTACCATGCGTCTCATTCCATGGCTGATGAAGGTAGAAGTCCCTACCGAAACGTCCCGCTCATAATTTTTCAACATAACTTACGCATGTGATGACAATTTCAAGAATACTTTTAACAATTACAACTTTTCCTGTATGTATTCTTGTAAATTTCCACCAGGAACAAAACCAGTTTGCCATGCAATCTCAATGCTATTGTGTAACCAAGAGACTTGTCATTCCAATGTGCTCACTCAATTCTTGGTTAATTTCACTGTAACCTGCAGTTCACCACATTTCAGGGACACCACAGCATTTTTTACTTCATGATGACTGTTGATGACTCATGGTTACATGGCCCATCAAAAGGAACTTCTTCACCAGTTCATGGATTTTCAATCTTCAGGTCTGCAAAACATTCACCCCATCTATTGGGTTGTCGGAAAAGTCATGACGTAGTTTGGCACCCGATGGCGGTTGGGTGGTTTTGGAAGTACTAGAGGCATGCGCAGCTCAGTTATCACTATGGCATTCGACAGGTGCCAGTTCTAGCCGCAGTCCAAAAGAAATAGTGAGTGATTTGGTTGATTTGTGGAGATTTGACATCAAGTTGAAGATGGAAGACCAAACTGTGCATTTTCGCCATATTTTACTGTTTTACTTTTGTAAAGGGAAGAACGTGCGTCAAGCTTGTGAAAAGTTGCGTAAAGTGTACGGTGATAATGCTCTACAAGAACGTCAGTGCCAGCGGTGGTTCGCAAAATTCCGTGCTGGTGATTTTGACCTCAACGATGCTCCTCGGTCCGGGAGGCCAACTGAGGTTGATGACGACCAAATCAAGGCATTGATCGAGACAAACCCACGTTACATGACACGAGAGATTGCAGACACATTGCACATCCATCATTCAAGCATTCACGACCACCTGAAGAAGCTGGGATACATAAGCAAGCTCGATGTGTAGGTTCCTCATGAACTCAAAGAAGCTCAATTTACGGCGCGTATAAACATGTGCAATATGCTCATTAAACGTGAGGAAAACGATTCTTTTTTTAAGCGACTGATAACTGGTGACAAAAGTGGATTGTGTACAACAATGTGTTGCGCAAACGGTCTTGGTCCTGGCGTGCTGCTTCACCTCAAACAACATCCAAAGCAGACATTCATCAGCGGAAGGTTCTGGTCTCAGTGTGGTGGGATTTTAAAGGTGTCGTGTTTTTTGAGCGCCTACCATGGAACCAAACAATCAATTCGAATGTGTACTGTCGGCAATTCAACAGTTTGAACGAATCCATCATCCAGAAACATCCAGAGCTTATTCATTGTAAAGGCGTTGTGTTCCATCACGACAACGCGAGACCACACACAAGTTTGATCACTCGCCAAAAATTTTTAGAGCTTGGGTGGGATGTGTTGCCACACCCAGCATACTCGCCTGACCTTGCACCGTCAGACTTCCACTTGTTTCGCTCTCTTCAACAGTCCTTGTGTGGTATAACGTTCAATTCAGATGAGGCTGTAAATCAGCACCTTGTACAGTTTTTCGTCACGAAAGACAGGTCCTTCTATGAATGAAGCATTCTGCAGCTCACTGAAAGATGGCAAAAGGTTATCAAACAAAACGGGCATTATATCATTGATTGATCTTTGTTCTTACTATCAATAAATGGCCTTTGCAAAACATGGCTAAAATACGTCATGACTTTTCCAACAACCCAATAGATTGGTTGGAAGAAATATTCTTCACTTATTCTGTGGAAATTCATCTGAATTATCAACACAGCAATCAGACATCACTGAATTGCGTGTATTTTACCATTTCTCACGTAACGTAAGTCACATCAGAAAACTTTAAAAGTACATCGTCCCGGAACAGGAATTGAACTCATATTTGCCGATTTCCGTTCGGATACTCACTCAGATACTAGGAACTTTGTCATCCCTGGTGGTGTAAATAGCATGCTAAAATGGAAATTGGGGGATACGAGTTCGATTCCCATTCCAGGACAATGTAATTTTCAAGTTTTCTGATGTGACTAATGTTACGTGAGAAATGGTAGAATACACGCAATTCAGATATGTCTGACTGCTGTGTTAATAATTCATTCACTCCAGCTGAGAATGCCCTTCTTTAATATCAGAAGATGCTCATCTATGCCAAATAAACCCAAGTTACAGACTTTTCCCCCCACACATCAGACCTGCCAACTTTCAGAAACAGAAATCCGTAAACAATTTTTAATCGATAGATTCGATTAAATTACTTGTCGCGCATATTGATTAAATGTACCGAACATATCGATTTAAAAAACGATGTTACCCAAATGAACCATCAACTTTTAATTGAAGTGTCTACAGATGTTTAAATTTATCGGCACATTCATATCGATTAAAATAAATTCTATACATAATTTCTCATTACTATGCTATCATTATGATCTATAAAGTGATAAAAATTTACTTTTACAGAAGTTTGCATCCAAAGGGAAGGATGTTCTACCCTTTCAATGGGATCGTGTCCCACGCCGTCATGAAACATACTAAAATATTTTCAAAAACGAACCATTTTCATGTTAGGTTTTTATCTTACGAAGACACGGACGATGAGACAGTCAAATAAAAAAAATTTAATAAGTAAGAGTGACTGAGAGACACTAACTGGTAAATTATGTTCAACTAAAAATGAAGTGAACAAACATTTTGTACGAATCGCATAGAGTTCATTATAACTTTTAACAAAGGAAGTTAATTTCATTATTTTTTTTTCCCACGCAGTCAACGTTATATTTATGCTTGTCACTAGAAATATGATTTGTAAAAGCATTCCTTCCACCATGCGAAATGTTGAAATTGCATTGGCACATAGCGCGAAATGCATATTTTCCTTTCTTGAAGATTTCGCAATACACGGGAATTCCGCAGAATACGAATCACGGAATATTTTATAGTACTTTTTTCCCCCTTTTATGTTGCTGCTCATAGCGAATCACTAATACTAAATTTATTACCACTCGGGGAAAAAAAATGTAAGTAAAAACTGCTATAGTAGAGGGAAAAACACTGATTGCAGAGTTATCCGATTCGAGCTGGTCAGCTAGGAAAGCAGAAAGCAACTGAAAGGTTCTTTCATCTAGAAACAAAGGTTTAGGTTTTAGTTATGAATGTCATTCCCTTGAGTTCATCCCCTCCCTCCCCATCATTCCTCACAGGCGGATCGATGCCTTGTCTTTTAACTAAATCCGATCCCTTTAGTGGCATCCGTTATACTTCCAAATGGCACTGATTTTATACTTGTCTTCTCTTCCTGTCCTCCCCCTCCCTTCATCTTACCGAATAGAGCTTCTCTAGTCATTCCTTTTAAAAACAATCTGGGCCCATCAACGTCTGAACCAACCCCTCTCCTGCAGTAAACTAACACAATGTGTTTTGCAGGAACAAAACCAACTGTCTTTTACATCAGGCGTAACCACAGCATAAAACGTTTGAACCGGGATTTTAACTCCGATCTTATGTCTCTGCAAAAAAAATAAAAAAAATAAAATAAAATGGCCTAAATGACAAACTGTAGAATACACGTATTCTGTTTTAGAAAATGAAAATCTCTAAATATCACACAATTCAATTCGGTTTGATAGAAGTTACAAAGCCAATGGCGTTTTTTTATCAAACAGATAAAAAAAAAAAAATCCACTTCCTCCCTAGATTAAACTCGTGCTGTCAAAATCCGGATATTTTAAAATTCAGAATTGTTTACTAAAAGCCCAAAATTTCATACCTACAAAAAAGTGTGAGTTTGCAAAAGCAAAAGTGTTCTCCCAGATACTTTACTGTTTTCTTTACGAATCCCTTAGTATGAATTAATTGATATTTTGCGTGTTTTTGCTTTATTATAGAACATTTTTTGTGCCTGTTAATTTCCAAATTAAAAAGCTGCCACACACGCTGCGTTTTATAATTAAAAATTCTACCCAAATCGGTCAATTTCCACGGAAGATATTGTGCTAAAATTCTGAAATGCGAGCGAACAAATCTCGTGCATGTGCTACTACACTGTCCCCGTGAATGCTGATAGCAACCATTTTCAATAGGATAGGTCCACTATGGGTGCTGAACAGCATACCAAAACTTCATCACAATCATGCTTTGATTTTACGCAAGACATCGCGCAAAAAGGCGGAAGAATGAATCCCGCTCCTACGTCTTGACCTTACCTTTGACCATTTTCAATAAGGATTAGATGAATTAGTATGTACCCCAACATATTAATTTCATTGAATAAGCTAAGACATTTTTATGAACGTTACCGAGCGATGAACAAAGCACGGTTGGAAAGCGAAAGTGTAGAAAACTTACTGACTAACAAACCAGCAAATTAAATCATTGCTGGAGCAGCACTGGCTCGAATGAACATTGGACTTACTTTTTTTTTTTTTTTTTTTAACTTTCTCTTATAGTAGCATTCTTTCGTTAGGTCAAATTTATTGCCACAGAAGAAGTTACGAAACCATGCATGCCCCCATGCATTTTTAATTTCACAAAACTGGCAGTTTTTGCTTAATTTCGTCATGTTGGGTATCCATCTGGGCTTAAAAATTCCACAGATTTAAAATCCGTTGGAATTTTTTTCTACGATAACTACGTTCTGAGATAACATTTCGAACTGGGAGGAATAAAGATAAAACGACACCTGCTCTAACGCGGACACACCACACGCTGGCCTTCTGAGAAGTTGCGACTCGGGAGATGAACAATGCATGATCTGAAAAGAAAGGTGGGGGGGGGGGGCAGCGTGCACAAGAGAGGAAGAGAACCAAACAGAAGGTTAAATAAGCCCAGCTGGTTGGTGTTCTAGTGTTTAAAAAAAGGCAAAACAATAAACTAAAACGTGGGAAAACTGCAGCAAAATGTTCCCAAATAAACACATGTAACTAAAAACTTATTCGTAACTTACATCAGCACTTTACTTTGAATGGATTAAGTTAAAAAAAAAAAAAGTTTTAATAGTGGGTGCAAAATCATCAGAAAAAGAAAAATCTCTCGGAGAATCGCCAAATCCGTAAAATTAACATTTTGCCCGTAAAACCAGTCACATTTCCGTAATTTTTACGGGTAAACCGTAAAACCTAGCAGGTCTGCACACATTCTCAAAAGTTTAAAAAGATTTCTCAAATTCACAGTTGTCTATCTCTCTTTTTTTACACCCTGCATTTCCTTAACAAGCTGCCTTGCAATCCTCCTGCTTATAAAACTTTTGTTCTGCTTTACAATCTTGCTCTATTACAGCATTTACCTTTCCCTGCCTCTTTTGCCTATCAAAAGGTTCCAAGTACAGGGTCTATTTCGTTTTCATAGATTAAACAAAGAAATGCCATCATGCATGGCAAAAATGAACAATCACATACCCTTACCAAAAGATAAGTTTATACAAGAAATCAGCTTACACTAATGTCTGTACAGGTTCCATTGTGTCTGCTTGATCAAAATCCAAGGTCCTTGGAAGATTTATGAATAGCTTGAGTGTTTTGGGTCCATTTTCTAAAAAATCAAACAAAAATGATTTGATGTGTAAAATTATCATGTTTAAATAATAATTTTATGTAAATCAAATACAATGCCTTTTCCATAGGATATCTGGACCACACTTTTTGCAAAGCAAAAATATGCAACCATATAATTTCATATTTTTTTCTGTTAGTTGTTACCTCTAATTGCTAAAATATTGAAAACAATGAGGTACAGGATTGCACACTCCTTTGCTTCTAAAGTCTTTATATGTTATCCAGAATTATATACAAAGCACCAAGAGGAATTTTAAAACAAGAACTTATAGGAGCACCTAAAGCAGAAAACCTTGTCATGTTGGAAGGCCGCATTAATTTAGCTGTAATCTAACAAGGCCACATTCAAAAAACTTCAATTACATATACAGGGTGTCCGAGAATTATTGGACACATTACAAAATTATATAAAACAAAATATTAAACAGATAGAAAGAAACTGACTGTACTAACTTACAATGTAACTACACAAGTTAATAAATTTCTATATGTGATCCCTTGGTTGCTCATAGTACCTCCAAGCGATACTCGATTTCATGCCGTGTATTGGCAAGCATCTGAGGAGTTATGGAATTAATAGCAGCTGTGATATGCTGCTTCAGTTCCTGCAAATCAGTACAAGGCGTCTGATAGACACGATCCTTCACATAACCCTACATGAAATAATCCAATGGAGTCTGGAGAGCGAGGAGGCCACGGAATGGGACCACCATGCCTAATCCATCTGTTGGGGAAATTCTCATTTAGACACTTACGTACACATGTTGACCAATGCGGAGGCGTGCCATCTTGTTGGAAAGCAATGTCATATCTTTTGATCTGGGGTATAGCAAAATTTTTTAGCATATCCAAGTCAAATGTCACCATTTATGATTTTTTCGCAGAAGAAGAAAGAGCCAATCACTTCTCTTTTTGATAGGGTGCACCACACAACTTTTGGAGAATCACGTTCCAGTTCAATAGCAGCATGAGACGGTTCACTGCCCCATATCCTACAGTTGTGACGATTCACAATACCTGATACATGAAATGTGGATTCATCACTAAAAATTACAGTACTGAGGAAGTTTTCGTTGTTTTTCCACTCGATTTAGCATATCCACAGCAAAATCATATTGCAGAGTGTGATCATTTACATGCATCTTTTGCACTACTTGAATTTTATAAGCATGCAACTTTAATTTCTTGTGCAAGATATCGTGAACTGTCGATTTCGGAATGCACAGTTCTCTGCTTGCTTTACGACCGGATTTCATGGGGCTTCGTCGGAAACTTGAATTAACTTGATCAACCGTCTCACCGCTGATGCTAGGCCTACTGGCTCCTACATGATGTTCTACATTGCCAGTTTCTTTAAACTGTTTCATCCACCGCTTAATTGAATTTGTTGATGGAGGATTACAACCATACTCTAAATGGTACTGTCTTTTAACTTTAATTTCACAAGCCATAACGCACACACATCACCTTCTGCTGTACGGATGACATGACTACTGATTTCGCATTTCTCATACATTCCTCATCAGGCCACACCTAGCGCCATCTATCAGATTCTGGGAATAACAATTCTGCAAAACAAAAATTTAGAAACCGTGTTAGTACTATGTGACATAGAAAAACAAACAATGCTCATAAGTTTTTTTTTTTTTTGTACATAATTTTGTAATGTGTCCAATAATTCTTGAACACCCTGTACTTCAAAATGTACATTATTTTGTAAATATCTTACTACGTACTAACTTCAAAAAATGAAAAAAATTGTTAAATCTTTTAATGACTGTTGTGAATACTTTTTGTTGAAAAGCATTTGAATATGAATATTTAGTTGCAACATGGAGGTCTGCCCTTTTAGCTGATCCTCTAGATGGGTATTCATCATTTGTGACCTTAAGGAAGTCTTGATTAGGGTTAGGTAGGAGAATGTAGATTCGCAGCAATAAGTGGTTGATAAGCAAGAAATCATTTTTCATGCATGTTGCCGAAGGCTTGGGTATTCTATTGCATTTTTCCATATTTCAACTGGATCTATCTTGGCATCAAACAGGGTCGTATAAAAATAAAATGTATCTGCGTACACAACAACTGAAACCATAAACCTGCTGCAAACCCACGAAGATCGAACCGCGATAACAAAAAATAATATAAAGAGAAATTAATAGAACAATAAATAATTATTAGAACATTACAGATTTCAATGAGGACAAAAAAGTACATTACAACTGAATGTGCAACATGCGTGTGAATGAGCGTATGCGGCAAAATACTAAAATATTTGAATATGAACCTCATAAAAACAAGAGACTAATTAAAAGAAGTTTTAACATCTAGAAAAACAGTTCCATCAATGAACCTTCAAAAATTGTAAATAGCATTTTCAACAACTTAATTAAAAAATAGTAGACTTACAAAATACATACCGATAAGGGAAAGATTTTAATTTAAAGTAACTGGCAACTGCAAGAGGAACCATCCAACGAAATTTAAATTATTTCTGTAAATAAACTTTTGATACAATTTCTATACGTTGAGAACAGGTCTTGGTAAAAATCTAGAGGCCAGAAATGTCTGTGAAAATAAAAGGGCTTCAGAAGATGTGAAAAATAGTTAAAAGTTCTACAAGTAGAATTAAATATATTAATCTAAACAAAGCCTTGAGAAAGTGTTTTAATTCCTGTAAATAACATTATTTTTTAATTTACAAGTAAAAACTATCTGCAAAATCTGCTAAGAATTTGGAAAATATCCGCGTACAGCATACACGCGTACATCTACATTCTGCAACTCTGGCGTCAGTTAGTTAGTTAGTTAATTGATTTTAGTGGCGCAAGGGCCAGGCTTGGCCAAAGAGCGCCAGACACAGAACTATCAGCTAAAGATTTTAAAAAGCGGGGTGAAATGATTAAGAGCAGACAAACTTGGTAAAAGTTAGAAAAGAGGATGATGAAAGATGTTGTGAAGACTAGTTAGTTTATTAGGTTTATATATAACTTTATTAATTTACCATTATAATATAACTTTTTTTTTTTTTTTTTTTTTTTTAAATGAGTTTTAAAACGTTAATCTGTTTTAGAAAGGAAAATACTGCGAATGTGTCGCAGTGGTCGCCCAAAAGCTTTTTGAAGCGTAGCTGCGTCCTCGTCCAGCAGATGAGACTGAAAATAGTGAAACCGATGCTGACGAAAACGAACACAACTGCACAAAACATGAGAGACGGTGAGTAAACAGTCGCACGCCTCACACATTAGGGGCAGCGTCGCCACACAGCAAATAGCTATGCGTGAAGCGACAATGCCCAATGCGGAGACGCGCAAGAACAACTTCTTCCCTACGGTTCCGGCGACACGATGATTTCCAGACTCCAAGGATGGGTTTAACACGGTGCAGTTTATTCTCCACCTGTTGGTCCCACAGACTTCGCCACGTTCGTCTGATATGATCGTGAACAAGAAAGCGAAAATCACGGTGAAACAGTGGCAAGGGTGTGACGACCAAAGAAGAGGCAGATCTAGCAGCAGCATCAGCAGACTCGTTCCCTGGGATCCCAACATGCCCAGGAATCCAGCAGAACCGGATCTGGACATCAGCCTCGAGCAAAGAACGAAGAAGTCTCCGTACGGTAAAAAGAAGTGGGTGGCCAGAGAAATCCAAAGATGACAATGATTGCACAACACTCAACGAATCAGTGTACACAATAGCACGCTGATGAGAGCTCGACTGCACGTGAACAAGTGCAAGATACACAGCATGCATCTCCGCCGAAAACACCGTGGCCTCGGCAGGAATGCGGGCAACAGAAACTTCGTCAATGCAGACGGCGGCGCATCCAACGACACCAGCTGCCTTAGATCCATCGGTGAAAACAGGAATAAAGTCTGCATTGACGTAACGGTGTTCGGCGAAGAGCTGCTGGTACACTGACGCAGGGGTTGAGGACTTGTCAAAAGATGTAAAGTTGGTATCGACCATGACACCAAGAGGATGCCATGGAGAATCCTCAAAGCCCCTGGTCTCTCCAACGAGTGACAAGTCGAGCCCTGCATCACGAGCTACGGCCGCCATACGAAGACCGAAGGTTCGAATGCACGAGGGACGGATCTCGAACAGACGAGCATGCTGGGGATGAAAAACTGCATCGTATAAAGGATGGTCTGTGAGTGATTTAAGTTTCAGGTAAAATTGAAGAGACAGCTGCAGACGGCGTAAATGAAGCGACGGTTCGTTCGCGTCGGCATAAAGGCTGGGAATGGGTGACGACGAAAGGCTCCCGTACAAAGACGCAGCGCTTGATGGTGGATGGTATCCAACGGCCGGAGAACGGAAGGACGCGCAGAGCCATACACCATACAGCCATAATCCAGTTTAGACCGAATGAGAGAATGGTAAATACGGAACAAGGAAGTCCTGTCTGCACCCCAGGAGACTGAGGCGAGGATCTTGAGGATGGACAAAGCTCTCAGACAGGAGTGCGGAGTCGTCGAACGTGCGAGCGAAAGGTGAGCGCACGGTCGACGGTCAAACCAAGGAACTTGGTTTCCGGCAAAACTGGAATGGCTGCATGGTCCAAATAGAGTTCTGGATCGGGGTGGAGGCCACGCCTCCGGCAGAAATGGACACACGCTGTCTTTTCAGCAGAAAGAACGAAACCATTGTTGTTCGCCGCTTTAACTATCTGGTTAATTGCAGACTGCAGCTGCCTTTCAATGAAATGCATGCTTGATGACGAGCAGAAGATGTGAAGGTCGTCAACATAAATGGTAGTCGAAACCGTAGGAGGAAGATTTTTAAGCAAACAATTAATGCGGAGGATGAACAGAGTCACCGAAAGAATGCTGCCTTGAGGAACACCTTGTTCTTGATGGAAGAAGGCAGAGAGCGTTGTACCCAGGCGCACCTGGAACACACGGTTACGAAGGAAGTTGGCAATGAAGGTTGGCAGGTTTCCCCGCAACAACTCTGGCGTCAAATAAGGACTTTAAAATGTCATCTTCTGAGAGCTCAATCATGAGCGTAACAGGCATCAAAACAGCCCTTACGACTTACCATGTTTTAGTTATGGCGGTCAGTCGGGGAGTATTACTTCGTTGAATCTTCTTTTACTCTTTGGTATTTTAAATGTGGTCATTTTAAGATTAAAACAAAAACAATAAAAGTTGATCAAAAACATATTAATAAAAATAAAAGGATTTGTTCCACAAAATTTGGATTCACTCAAAAGACTGCAATTAATGGCCTAGAAGGCTGCAGGTTCCCCTCCCCTGATCTAGAGGATTGGAATGACCAAAAAACAAGAACTTCAGCGATTCAATACTGCCTCAAAAAGGATTTTGAACCTATTTGGAAAGAAACAAACCTCATTTTTGAACCATAGTAATAATACAAAATCCTTATTGCAGAATTAATGTGTTGAAAGAACCTCTGACCAGAACTGTTAAACCATATTCCCATTAACCCCTCACAAACCTGGTGAAACCTAATAAAAGAAAAAATATAAGGATCACAAAAATAAAAAATAAATAAAAAACATACTAAGCAGTTAGTCTCAGTTTAACATCAACTCGAACATCGAAATCCCAGGAATATTTAGGTTCTAACAAAAGAGCGGGATACTAATAAAATTGTGCAATACCGGATTGTCAAGAAAATAGAAGAACATGCTTAAGTTACGTAAAAGTTATATTTTGCATGGAAGCTTTTGAACTATGTCTTTACTTCTTTGGCCCAAGTTTAGTGGAAACTGACTGGGTTGTTGCCAGATCTTCATCATTGGGTTCCTGTAAATAGTTGTCAGATTCACAAACATTGTTTTTATTTTGAATGAGTACAGATTTCCAGATCATGGAGATGATATATGGAGATTCCAAATCGCAGTTATTGGAAGAACATAAAAGCTCTCCAAACACAGGCAGGGAAAATCCACAATTCAATTACTCCATTCCTTTCCATCCAAATTCCTCTTACAAATTAAAAAAAAGTTTTCAAAAAGTTCTGTAACATATTGCAATCAGTTCCAACCTGATGATAAAAGCTTCTGATGTAGAAAGTTTCTTTGGGCATTACGACCCAAAGAAACTTTCTACATCAGAGTCTTTTATCAAAAAACATCAATAATAGATTCTAAGAGAATTTTTTTCAGCCCAAGTCGCAGGAGAGAAAGGTAGAGGAAGGCCAAGGATATCATGGGAGGACCACATTCAGGAATGTCTGCCTGAGAAAGAATACGAGCATTAAGTACAAAAAGCCTTGCGTGCAGCGTGTGATGGGAGAAATCGTTGTAAATGGAGACTTTTGATACACCCAAAGTAAGTAAAATTGAGATCCATCAGCCAAACATTTACCTGGCATACGATCTTTAATTGAGGAGCTAACCTCTGAATCTT
Source organism: Macrothele yani (assembly GCA_039090855.1). Classification (NCBI taxonomy): domain Eukaryota; kingdom Metazoa; phylum Arthropoda; class Arachnida; order Araneae; family Macrothelidae; genus Macrothele; species Macrothele yani. Next base: position 41,453,479 of record CM077009.1, on the reverse strand, counting down.
GGAGAACAGCTTAATGATATGTATGTATCAATAATAGATTGAAAGAACACACACAAAAAAAAAAGATGTAAGGGTGGGGAACTCTTAATATTGCTTTGGCTTCCTTCACTTTGGAACACACTGCAGCCAAAACCCTGTTGAAAGTATTTAAAGTGAATTGCACCATTTTCTGGTTCCTATGTTCTTTGCCACCATGAAAGCTTAGAAATTCATCTTCCTTCTAATAACTGCAATTTGGAATCGCCATATATCAGTAGGAGAATTAGAAATAAATCTTCTACAGGCCCAGCGGACCACTCGAATTTCAAAATCACTGGCCGCCAAAATGGCCACTAGTCCGTTCAAAAAAAAAAAAAAGAAAGAAAGAAAAGTGTCAATTTCATTAGAGTAGTACATCGCAAATTTAGAGCAGAATATGTGCATGCACACGTGAAAAGAGTACTAATAAATAAAACATAAAACATGCTGCTACGCAGTGGTAGAAATTAAAAAAAAACAACCTGACCAGTGTATACCAAAAGTTGGGAGTTCACTCATTTTTTTTGCTGGTCCAGAAATGGCACAAATACTAATACATTTTGTATGCAAATGGTGCCAGTATCCAAGACAGTACTCTGATTATAAGTATACTGAGATGAAGAACTATGCAACACACCAAAAGCTACCTTCATGGAATACCTTGCTTCAATGCGAAAGGCAGGAGGTTCTCCCATATGGTGTGAAACACAATTTAGCAAAGTCAGAGCATAAATGGTTCTTAAACCTCCAGTTGGGAAAAATATAAAAGACCCATCCATACTCTGCGGTCACCACTTGGGCAAAAAAGTGACCCGTCTTAAATCAAATATTTTGAGTCGGACCTCAGTTTCCTACAGGCCAAAATTATCAGAAAACCAAAGTATGGTTCGCAATTCCGAAATTCAGTTTTTTGAGTAAAATACATTTGAATTTCAAAAATCTGAAAACTTCCATAGCGAAACCTGGATGCTTTGAAATCGGTGTGTCAGTTCTTTATAAACTTAAAAATTCCAAAACAAACTGAAAAACAAAAAATTACTGGCTGGCAGGGCCAGTAACAAAATTTTTTAGTGGCCTGATGGAATTCTTACAAGTCAATAGCCAGCAGACCACTGGGTAATTTGAACGCTGTATATCATCTCCATGATCTGAAAATCTGCACTCTTTCAAAATAAAAATGATGTTCATGAATCTGGCAACTATTTTTAGGAACCCTATGATGAAGATCTGGCAACAACCTAGTTAGATTCCATCCAAACTCTGGCTGAAGAACTAAAGATATCAAAAGTATAACTTTTACGTAACTTAAGTATGTCCCTCTATTTTCTTCACATCCTTTATTTCAGTTATGTGTTGCGGCCCAATTCTCTCAATGTTCTGTAATACCCAGATGCATGATGAAATAAGACACACAGAGACAACCTATAGAAATATAACATCAGATGAACTGCACCATGTGAACCTCTATGGCAGATACTCACCACCACAAAGGTGATTTAACATTACCTTAATAAGACATTCCCCTGATGAAGACTGGTCTGACTCAGCAGAAATACATCTGGTAACATATGAAGTGTAATGAGTTCAGAACAGAGCCTGCGATAAAGACTGACGAAGTATTCCAATTATATTGGACATGCTCAAACATTTTAAAGTTAATAATGAGTCTGTGTTTGGCCTCACATTTCTAGAAAGGAAACAACCACAGAAGGAATGATTAAACAGCTGACTGAAACTGAAGCAGTGGTGAGGATATCTTATAAATTCTTCTACTGGATTGTACTCGTAGTTATAAAGAATAGAAAATTATCCCAGACACTGTCTAATCTGGGCTCTTCAACCTTTTTAATGTTTTAAAAATACATGAAGAACAGATTAACTTTATGAAAATATTGGGGCATCTGGAAGACAACAGCGTTTTTGATATGACAGTTTCACTTACCCAGAACCTCGGAAGAATCCAAGCTTAAATTTCAAAGCTCATGCCGATGTGTTCAATAGTTTGAACTCATCTGTTTGCCGGCTGTTCAATACCTGCATGGCATCAAGCTTTCGGTTTTGAGCCAAAGAACTCTTAGCACTCATGTTCGTCATTGTTCAAAGTAGTGAACTGCTTGCCACGGAGAAAATGCGCCTAGTCTGAAGGGGGCAAGGTCAGAGCTGTATGCTGGATGAGGCAGCATCTCAATTCCATACAGTTCTTGTAGTTTAACTTGGGTCCAATTAGCAGTATGAGATTCTGCATTGTCTTGTTGCAGCAGTGCTTGCTTGTGGTTGACTAAGGTAGGATACTTTTGCTGAAGTTTGTTATACATGGTGTACATCCTGTACAATTGCTGAGAATACAGTTCAGCATTGATGGACTGACCATTCAGAATGAGCTCAAAGCTGATTACATCTTCATAATTCCACCAGATCCACTTTTCATCCCCAGAAACTATTCATTTGATAAATTGAGTATTTTATGGATTTCCAAGCAGTTCCTTGCATACCTTGACCTGGGTTTGAGCTTGAGCTAAGGTGAGCTCATGAAGCACATCATGGCATCGTCTGTAAACTTTATCGATCTTGTGCAGGTGCTTAGCAATGGTCGACTTAGAAACTCCCAGAAAATTTACGAGTGTTTGTTCATGGATTGCCTTCCACAGCTGCTTGCAGAGCATCTGAATCAAGAGCAGAGGGCCTACCCAAACCTTCCTTACTTTTCAAGCCCAAGTCACCAACCGCAAATTTCTTAAACCACGTTTGTTTGGTCCAAGTAACCGCCATGCCTTCTCCTTCGATTATGTTAATTTTTTGTACTCCTTCAGCAGCTTCAAACCCTCATTTCTGGTAATGCCACAGTAGAATAATTTTTTAAAGCTTTGTAGCCATTGCAATTGACTGATGTACAAGTTTAATGTATGGGTCATGACATGTGCTCCATGCCTCATTAGATTTCCCACAGCACGCACTTTCAGTCATCCGCAGCACAGGAAAACTGTGCGGCAGAAAGTATGCAGATTTATGTTGTGAACCCGTCCTATGCAAAAATGTCTTTTTTTTTTTTTTTCTGAACACCATAGTATATAACTGTTGTCAAAATAATTGAACATTTATCTACTTTTACATTGCTGAAGACTTATGGTATAATGAATAAAAATGAATGATTTACCTTCTGGAGCATCAATCTTTAGTGAGTGTAATTTTACACTTTGGTTGAAACCATATGACAAAATCAACTGTAAGAAAAAAATTTATGAAAATCAGATAGGCTGTTAATAACACTTTCACAGGCGTATGATAACTTGAGTACAGAAATTTATATTTTATAATGATAAACAACAAAATCAGCAAGTCACAAGAATCCCCATGAACTGATATGCAACAAATACAAGCAATCTATCACTATTATACAGAGTGATTCATAAAGAAGTATACAGTTTCAACGCACTATAACACAAGAACAATGTAAGATATTTTATGTTACCTGTAACAGAATCGTAGGGTTCAATTATTTTGAGAACAGTTATATACTTTGGTGTTCAGAAAAAAAAAAAAGACATTTTTGTTTCTAGTTTTTGTAGAGACAGTCACAGATGTTCTATGTGTGCACCCTTAGTCACACCACACACATCGAGCCAGTAATCCATTTCTGCCCAAACGCGAGGTAAGATATCTGAATTTTGAGAAAGAAGCTGAAAATATATGGAATCATTTTCAGCTTCTTTCTCAAAATTCTCCAGACAGTGGGCTGTGAAATCTGCACTTGACTCACCCTCAGTGTTGATTTTTCCAGGCTTCGTTGAATGGCGGTGCAAACACTATCGATGACTTCTTCCGATACATGCGGTCGTCCAGGACTTTTAAGTTTGCACAAACAGCCCGCAGTTTCAAATTTTTTATGCCAATCGTAGATAGATTTTCTGGTTGGAGGTTCTTTTCCGAATCATGATCGAAATCCGTGCCTTCAACTGTTACTGTTTTACAGCATCTGGAAACTGTACTTCTTTATGAATCACTCTGTATGTTACTAGCATATAATAATTCATCTGAATGTACTAAAGAACTAGCCGTCAGGAGCATTTTCCTCTCTGTTTACAGCATTTAAAAATTTACATGCACGCTTGTTCACAGAATGGAATTTAACAATTCCACTGAATTATTAACACAGCAACCAGACATCTCTGAGTTGCCTGTATTTACAGTTTACTATGTAACAATTATCACATCAGAAAACATGAAAATTACATCCCTGGAACAGGAATCGTACTTGCATCTCCTGATTTCCATTTGAGCATGCTATCCATTACACCATCCAGGATGATCAAGTCCCACGTATCTGGGTGTTAACAATCAGAACATTCGCTGATTTTCACCAGACAAAGCAAATTCTGCTTCCTTGCGGCATAACTGTGGGGTAAAACAATATTTCTTCCACAGAATTTAAATCCCACTGACAGTCATATAACAAACTGACAAAATATTTTTATTTTGAAAATATCTCATGAGATCGGATTGCACTGATAGTTGGCATATACACAGTCGTATCAGAATAATATGACCACCTACATAATAATGGGAATAACTGCCCTTGGCCTGGATGATAGTGGCGAGACGCAGTGGCGCCCATATGAGTACTGTTGGGAGGGGGGAGGGGGGTAGAAAAATCCTTAGGCTGTCAAACATTTTAGTAAATGTACAAGATACTTAAACAAAACAAAAATAATTGATACAATCAATCATTAATATCTTATTATTTTTAAAAATGCTTTAAAAAAAGTTTTCGTCTATTTTAGTGTTTTAAATTTATCAAAAATTTGGCTATACCAATGGCTGAGGGCTGAAGCCCCTCCCCCATGGATGAGTGATGAGGCCCACTTTCATCTTAGTGCTCAGAGGATAATCCCCGTCAACTGCATCAACAACCGTTACACAGTCAGTGAGTTACAGCGTGGAGGGTGGTCTCTTCAATGAGAATAATCAGCACTTACTTTTTCAAGGATGAGCAAGGACAAGCAATAACGATAACATCTCACAGGTATGCTGACATGATAGACACATTCGTCGCACCGCAACTTGCCCGCTTTCCTTCAGCCTTCAGATGAGCCATTTTGGTTTCAGTAAGATGGCACTATGTCTCACCATGCACGAATTTCCATGGAAGCCTTACACCGACTTTTTTGAAACTGCATCATATCCCAGAATGGTGATATTTTGTGCCCCCCCCCCACACACACAAGTCACCAGACTTGTCAGTTTGTGATTATTTCCTGTGGGAATACCATAAAACTAAGGTGTATGCAAGATGCCCACACACTGTTGCTCAGCTGAAACACAAAATCCGTACAGAAGTCATAAATATTCCTATTGAGATGCAAGAACGTGCCATGGACAATTTCCGTCGCAGAATGTCCGAGTGTAGACATCGAAATGGTCGTCACCTGCTGGACATAATATTCAAAACATGAACGTGACTGTGCATATTTCACAAATGGCAATGTGTCAAGGTGCAGTGGATGTGTTTGTCATTTCCCCCTCATTAAATGAAGTATCCGTTTTGTTGCATTCAAAAATGCCAGGTTTTCTGCCACACTCTGCACAATTTCACTGATGAAGTTTGCAACATTTTCTCATGTAATTTAAATTTGTAGATGTAATAATTTTCAACTCAGTTTTCCTATCTGAGAGAAAAATTACATATGAAATAGCAGGGCTGGAAAATTACTGGGTGCCTAGGAGTTAACACGCTGACTGCCTTTTTTTTTTTTTTTTTCCCCCACTTCAAATTACGTAATTTATGGTAAATATAGTGTAATTTCTCTTATATAATCCTGGGATAATTTTTTTGAAAAGTAACAAGTTTGGGTTCTGTAGATAATATACCCCTTAAAAAAGTTTTTTGCAGAACTTCATTTTTAAAAATTCCATGTGATGTCCGGACAACTCGTGGTAATGAAAAACTATAAAAAATGCTATTAAGATAATACAACGTAGTTTGTCACAAATACACTGGCGTGCAAAAATTAAGGACGAGATGATTTTTCAAATGTAACGTTGTGCAGAAGTGCTCCACACCGACTCAAATCATACCATAAGATCCCCAAGATGTAAGAATATGGGACAAGTGAGCAAAACTGTCCTAACAAGGAATCCAAAGGATACAAAGGCACTTTATTGAAAACGTAGCTTCGAGCACAACTGGGCAGAAGACAGAAACGTCCATGTGACAGGCGGTTGCCAAGAAAAATCCAGTCTTTAGTAGGGGATATGATCACCCCTGAATGCATTGAAGGATTTACAACGTCTGTCCATGCTGAGGACGAGGTTGTCAGGGAGCTGTTGAGGCATTGCGGCCCATTCTTCTTGTAGCTCCAATCGCAGCTGGCGGCTGGTGACGTGCTGCCAAGTGTCTCCCAAGAAGGTTCCACACGTGTTTGATTGGATTTAGGTCCGGGAACCTTGCGGGCAAACATGCGCTGAATATCTTCCATACACTTGATAAAAATGAGGTGGATGCCATGGGATTTACAAGTTGCAAAGACTTCTGATATATACTGATATATATCAGAAGTATATATACTGATATATATCATCCGGATATATATCTGATATCATCATCATCATTGTCAACCATTATCAATCCACTGCTGGACGAAGGTCTCCCCAAGTTTCCTCCACAACGGTCTGTCTTGTGCCAGTCTCCTCTATGTCACCCCCGCATACTTTCGAATTTCATCCACCCATCTCCCATGTGGTCTTCTTCTGGGTCTTTTCCTGTTCCTTGGAATCCAATCTAAAATTTCGGCTGTCCATCGATGATCTGTCCTTCTGGCAGTATGTCCAGCCCATTGCCATTTCAGGGATTTAACTCTGATCATGATGTCTTCCACTCTTGTCATTTTTCGGATCCACGAGTTCCTCTTCTTATCTCTCCTGGTTACACCAAGTATGCACCTCTCCATGCTTCTTTGAGTTGTCTGCAGCCTTTGTATGTCTCTTTTAGTTAAGGTCCACGTCTCTGCACCAAACGTAAGCACTGGAAGGATGCATTGATCAAACACTTTTCTTTTAAGACATAATGGCATATTGCTCTTGAAAATTATGCTGTTTCTTCCAAAAGCTCTCCAGGCAAGTTTTGTACGCCGATTAATTTCTTCATCAATGTGACCCTCACTTGATATCTGCTGTCCAAGATAAACGTACGTGTCTGTTATCTCCAGCTTTTCTCCATCAATCGATAAATCTTCATTTCTTGTAAAAGCATTGAACATCACTTTTGTCTTCTGAAAGTTCATTTTTAATCCCACTCCTTTACTCTTGTCAGCAAGTTCCTGGATCATACTCTGCAGCTCTGATGGGGTAGTTACAAAAATGACTACGTCATCAGCAAAACGAAGGTGGGTTAGATAATCTCCATTAATCTTTATCCCCTTGTTTTCCCAGCTCAGCGACTGAAAAACACCCTCCAATGTGGCATTAAAGAGCTTCGGAGATATGGTGTCACCTTGTCTCACTCCCCCCGATATATACTGATATATATATATATCTGATATATACTGATATATATCAGGATGTAAGGTCAGGTGATGCGTAACATCACAGCCTCTCCTTGACAAATGTCAACCCCGCCATCCTGTTCCCACTAAAGGGGCTCTGACAACCGCCAATAGCGGTATAACTATACCATCGGGATCAGAGGAAATGCTATCCCACACTCACCAACCCGCTTGGCCAGCGTGGTGAGTTATGGCCAAACACCTCCAAAATTACTCTACAACTTAAATCTTGGCCCTCAGTCTCCGGCAGCTGGAATGTACCTGGGCAAGGCAGCGGCCAGTGCGACATGAAGGCAGAGGGTGCTAAGAATCCCCGGAGGACCGGACTAGGCTGCCATCTGATGCTGACCTTGGCTACGTATAATGGACGCTCCCTATCTTCTGATTCAAGGCTTCTTGAATTGGAAGAGGAACTACAAAGGATCAAGTGGGACATTGTTGGGCTAAGTGAGGTAAGGAGAAAATAAGAAGATATCACTGAACTGAAAAGTGGGCATCTCTTCTACTATCGTGGGACTGATACTGGCAGAACTAGTGGTATTGGATTTATAATAAACAAGAAACTGAAGGATAAAGTGGTAGAAGTTGAAAGTTCCTCTGACACAGCTGCACGACTTGTTATCCAACTCTCGAGAAGATACCAGGCTCAGATTATTCAAACTTATGCACCCACCACAAGTCATCCTGAAGAAGAAATTGAAGAATTTTATGAGGAAATTCGTCATCTAAATAATAAAGGTAAGCAGCACTTGAAGATAATAATGGGAGATTTCAATGCAAAAATAGGGCAACGGCAACAGAATGAAACTTCAGTAGGTAAATTCGGTCACGGCAACAGAAACCAGCGTGGAAATACTCTTGTTGAGTTTGCAGAGGCAGAAGGATTTTTCATCTTGAACTCCTTTTTCAAGAAAAAGCCACACAGGAAATGGACATGGAGACATCCAATTGGGACGACAAGTGAGATTGATTTTATTATGTGTAACATAAAATTTGTCATCCAAGACTGCAGTGTGCTGAACAAGTTCAACACAGGTAGTGACCATAGATTGGTGAGATGTAAGATGCACCTCAACACTAAACTGGAACGTGGCAAGCTCATAAGACAAACAAAATGTATTGACATAACCAACCTTAAAAAACACCATAATACTTTCAAGTTGGAACTGAAGAACAGATTCTCTGCTTTAGAAGGCCTAACATCGGAAGAAGTGGATATTTCGGAAGTTAACAGAAGAGTAACCAAAGCTCTAATGGAAACAGCAACAAAATTAGCTGGGTCTAAGAACAAGTTGCATGTGAACAAATTATCAGGAAAAACCAAAATGTTGATGCAAAAAAGAAGAGACATGACGACAACTAAAGAAGACGTGACTTCCAAAGTGGAATATATAGAGCTATGCAAGACAGTATGGAAAAAGTATCACTGAAGATGTAAGGAAATTCAACTGTGAGCTAGTGAGGAAAGCAATTGAAAACAACCAGAGCCTAAAGATAGCAAAGGGACATCTCAGTAAGGGAAGAAAACAGATTATGGCACTGAGAAAAGAAGATGGTTCTGTAACTAGAAATAGAGGCGAAATTTTGACAAGAGTGAAAGATTTCTACTCCAAATTATATGAAAGGGATGATACATGTACTCCAGACATCATGAAAGGTACCATTACCAGAGTTCTTCCAGTCCTCCCAGCAGAAGTTGCACATGCAATCAAAAACATGAAGTGGGGGAAAGCTCCAGGACAAGATGGAATTACTGTAGACATCATACAAGAAGCAAGTGGAGAAATTGAAACAGTACTCACCCAAATTTTCACTCGATGCCTTAATGAAGGGAAGATTCCTGAGGATTGGAACAACGCTACAATGATCCTGCTACATAAAAAAGGTGACATTCAGGATCTCAGGAACTACAGACCTATCAGACTCCTCTCAGTGGTTTATAAAATCTTCACTAAAGTTCTTTCAAACCGCTTGAAGGTAACACTGGACATGGCTCAACCGAGAGAACAAGCTGGATTCAGGAGTGGCTACAGCACAATGGATCATATCCACGTACTGAGAGAACTAATTGAAAGAGCAAGGGAATATGAACTTCCATTGTGCATGGCTTTTATCGATTATGAAAAAGCCTTTGATTCGGTGAAACCATAAGCAGTTACAATGGCTCTGAAATCCTGCGGTATTGAAGATGCATACATTAATATTATTAATAACATCTATGAAAATGCAAGTGCAAAGATTCGGCTGTTTGAAAATACAACACACATAAAAATTGGAAAGGGAGTGACATAAAGTGACACCATATCTCCGAAGCTCTTTAATGCCACATTGGAAAATGTCTTTCAATCACTGAACTGGGAAAACAAAGGGAAAAAGATTAATGGAGATTATCTAACCCACCTTCGTTTTGCTGATGACGTAGTCATTTATGCAACTACCCCACCAAAGCTGCAGAGTATGATCCAGGAACTTGCTGACAAGAGTAAAGAAGTGGGATTAAAAATGAACTTTCAGAAGACAAAAGTGATGTTCAATGCTTTTACAAGAAATGAAGATTTGTCGATTGATGGAGAAAAACTGGAGATAACAGACACGTACGTTTATCTTGGACAGCAGATATCAAGTGAGGGTCACATTGATGAAGAAATTAATCGGCGTACAAAACTGGCCTGGAGAGCTTTTGGAAGAAACAGCATAATTTTCAAGAGCAATATGCCATTATGTCTTAAAAGAAAAGTGTTTGATCAATGCATCCTTCCAGTGCTTACGTATGGTGCAGAGACGTGGACCTTAAATAAAAGAGACATACAAATGCTGCAGAGAACTCAAAGTAGCATGCTTGGTATAACCAGGAGAGATAAGAAGAGGAACTCGTGGATCCGAAAAATGACAAGAGTGGAAGACATCATGATCAGAGTTAAATCCCTGAAATGGCAATGGGCTGGACATACTGCCAGAAGGACAGACCATAGATGGACAGCCGAAATTTTAGATTGGATTCCAAGGGACAGGAAAAGACTCAGAAGAAGACCACATGGGAGATGGGTGGATGAAATTCGAAAATATGCGGGAGTGACATGGAGGAGACTTGCACAAGACAGACCGTTGTGGAGGAAACTTGGAGAGACCTTCATCCAGCAGTGGATTGATAATGGTTGACAATGATGATGATGATGATGATATCGGAAGTGTGGCTGAAGTAGCGAAGGAATTAAAAAGGTATAAACTTGGGATTTGTAAAATCATAACTGAAACTAAAAACTGAACGCAAAGTCCTGATAAGTGAATGACTAGATATACAATCTAGGAGCATAACAAAAATAAATAAATAAATACAAAATAAAAATAAATAAATTCTCATGTTAGGCTGAACTCTACATTAGGAAGGTTTCATATTGCTTTTGGTACTGGATATTGAGGGATACAGTAAACAGGAAGCTTAAAAGCATATACCAGGGCAAGTAAGAATTTCATCTGGTTTTTCTATTTCTGTGGAAAACACACACCAGCGCTGACATTGCACCGTCAGGTAAGCAGAAGATGATGTTGATAAATGTGCTATTTGGTTGTTCCTACTGATTACGGGAAAACAAACGTACAACAGGATGGCAGCAGCAAGAGGAATTTGTGCTGTTGGAGGCGAGGAAACAGTGGACAGCAGCACTGTGAGAAAATGGCTCCCACGTTTCAATTCTGGGAGCACCAGACACGAAAACAAGCCACGATCAGTGCATCCAACAAACACCAACACTCTGGTTGAAGCTGTGACGGCGAACCCCGGTACCAGTATATGACAATTGGTAGCTAAGGTGGGGTCTTCCCAATCTGCAATTGTTCGTCACTTGCACCAGCTTGGTTTCTATTCCATGCACCATCGAATGGTTCCCTATGAAGTATTTTTTTTTTTTTTTGATTGGAGGTTTAACGACCACCGTGAGCAACTCAATGGGCTATAAGCAGTCGCCCGTCCCTAATTTAGGGTCACTGGTTCCAGGGAAGGGAGAGAGCCAGTGCCGTAAGACAAACACAACATCCATGCCTGACCGGGATTCGAACCCGGACCCCTTACAGACGAATGATCAGAGGCCAGCGCCTTAGACCACTGCGCCACCGGGGCGGCCCCTATGAAGTAACACCCCAGGAGGAAGAATAATGTGTCGCTCTCTGTCAATGATTGTCGTCAAATCCACAGCATAATAGGTTTTGGCGTCGTATAATGACAGGTGATGAAAAGTGGATATTCCAACATTACCCTACCACGGGAGGAACTTTAGACTCACCTTGGTAATCATCATTCTGTAACAAATGGCTATTCAAATGAAATGCATCATGAAATGAAGTTGAGCTGAGCTTATAATAATGTTACTTGGAACCAATGGCTAATACTTTTACCTAGTCATGAAAAATTAGGGAATCTGGTAAACCCTGACAGATGCAAATACGGGTGTCCCACTCACTACCAAACCTGACATTTCTTTAATAATATTAACACCAATGAAGATACTGCAATGAAATCTGAAGTGGACATACCTCACTTTGTGCAACATGTGATGACATCACAACATGTGCTGGAAGTGGCCACTTATTTGCGTCCAGACAGCATTGAACACAGTGCTGTCTGCCAGCCAGCTGGACGCGCCTCTCTGCTGCTTTGTCATGCCGTTTCGCTGAGCTTGTCTACACAATGTGGTTGTTGATAGCGAGTGCTCGTGGCTGCTCGCGTACGTGTGAAAATGTACCGGTATACTCTGGAGGAGCGAGTGTTAATTGCTCGCGCTTATTGGAAGACAGAATCGACAAAGTCTTGTCAACAGCAACTCCTGGAGAAGTTTGCAGGCAGACATCTGCCGTGCAAGTCCACAATTTGGGCATTGTCGAAGAAATTGGAAACCAAGGGGACTTTGTTAGACGACCCTGCAGGAGGTCATCTACAAATGTCCGAGGAAGTGATCCAAAATGTAAAGGGCCGACTACTTGCGTCTCCCAGGAAGTCCCTGCGCTGACTGCCACGGGAAACAGGGTTGTCCAAAAGCACTTATCAATGTGATGTGAAAAAAGTGAAGCTTCACGCGCACTGTGTCTCCGTGGTCCACAAACCGAAAAAGCCTGACCACAAGAAAGGAGTGGCATACTGTCTATGGTTTCAGACATTTCTTCAGGAAAATCTGGGCATTCTGGACTACACGTGGTTCTCGGATGAGGCGTGGTTTCACCTGTCCGGATACATCAGTTCTCAAAATTCTTGTATTTGGGCCAGTGAAAATCCCAAGGTGATACACAAAGAACCCCTTCATTCACAGAAAATTGGTGTTTGGTGTGGAATGACCCAGCGCCGCACACACACACAGCATATATGGAAATCTTCAACACCTTTGTAAATCAATTGGACGACGAAGAACTCTCCATTGGATATTACCAGCATGATGGAGCGACATCACACACCATTATGGCCAAAATTCAGTTCTTTTTTGGTGACCGTGTCATTTCGAAGGGTCTATGGTCACCGCGCTCGCCCGATCTGACGCCTCCTGATTACTTTTTATGGGGTTATCAAAAAGGGAGAGCTTACCAAAAGAAACCGTGAGCCATAGATGCCTTGAAAGCAAACATCACTGAAGAGATTCGGGCCAGTGACGGTGGATGTACTGGCAAGGACTTTCCGCAATACGGTGCACCGGGTTCAATGCTGTCTGGACATAAATGGTGGCCACTTGCAGCACATGTTGTGATGTCATTTCAGTAGCGAATGGGACACCCTGTACTACTCAACATGTTTGCAGGGAGGAATTGAGTAAAATACAAGCAGTCAGTTTGGTGGTGGTTCAGTAGTAATGTGGGGCGCATCATGTACTGACATTTCACCGAAATGCCATTGAATTAGAGAGACCTGCCTAATAATGCTTTGGGCCATCTCTTGTCCTAATGATGGTGGCCACATGACAAAGCATGGACTCCACGAGCTTACAAAAATGTTCTGCAGGTATCACCAGTCATGCCCCCTCTGAAGCTGTCCATAATTTGCTCACGTTCAAAGATGTTTCATGGGGTTTCAATCTGGGCTTCTACATGGCCACTGAAGCATGTTATACATCAGTGGCATATCTTGGGTCCGAGACCTGGGCTATCTCACCCCCCCCCCCCACACACACACAGTACTGTTTTTTAAAAATTGTAAAGTTTATTTTTTAATTGTTAAGTAATAGAAGTAACATTTTTTTTTTTTCTAAATTTTAGGTACATGCTATTGCTAACATGATACCAAATAATTATGAGGATTAGGATTTGAACACTTATTTTTACACAAACTCCATTCTTCTTTCCTTTTGTGTCAACCTGAGTGTTACGTTTTCACAAAAATGTTTCTTTCGAGTACTTTTTCATATTTAAAAATAATGTTTTTCTCTATTAACAAACCAGCCAAGTTGCTCGAGTGTGCATGTCCTTGTGTGGCTCTAAGATATATCTTGATTCTTTTTTATACGGAAAAACTTCTTTCAGCAGTTGCAGTTGATGAACAGTTCACCCAATTATTCAACTTTATGTAACAAGTAATGTTTCTTACTAATTATGTTTTGTATTCATCAAGGGAATTAAACACCTTCAGTTCATTTTTTAATCTATCTGTATCACAATTTGAAGCAGAATTCTTTAAGCTCTGATACTAGATGTTCAGGGAAGCTTTCACAAAATTTATCAAACCAGCTCGAATCCACCAAAGCCACGAATTTAAGATATAATATCACTGATTTTAATTCATTGACACTTCACACAAACTGAAACAACTCTCGCTAAACATGCGCTGGTAGCATGGAGGGACTGAGGTAGCCCGAAGGTTTCGCTTTTTCGGAGCGAACCCTTGGCCAAAGCAATGGCCACTCACGAGCTCTGTAGCTCATTCATGTTGTCATGGGAACACTAGCAGGCAGGAGATAGTATTGAAGTTCTTCGCATCAGAACAACGAACGTCTCTCGAAGACCTATTTGCATTACATTGATGCTGTTGATCATCGCTCGCCAGACTGATTCTCATAATCGAAAGAAGGGAATCCGCCATGGTTTTTTTCACACCGAAAGCATTGGCATATCTTAATACCATTGATAATTGACTTTTATTTGTGTATATTTAATTAACTTTTATTTGTGCATTCTCTGGGCTTCACAGCTAGCCTTCATCCTCAAATATTCACCGTTATACATAAATATCACTAAGCTGTTCTCCGAGATTCAGGTTAGCTCCACAAAGAAATATGAACTACCAGATAAATTTCTAACTGATTATTTACTTACTGTTGCTGTATCAAACTTCTCCATTTACTCATCTAGTCCTAAATGCAAAACAGCATACGGTGGACATTATGTGGCGATTGACATTGAACTATAACTACTATTAAAAAGCAGTGACAATACTGTTCATCACGTAAATTCATGTACACGTATGCGTAGGTTGAAGCAGTTAGGTCCAAAATAACCAATAACAATATAAACGGAATGAACATTAGCGGCACGACTCACCTCACTAACAGTAGATTAGGCTTATTGCTTGTGAAGGTCATATTACTTCACCACAGTAGTTTTAGTATTTGCAAAATGAAACAAGAGATTCACGAATTGAATAAAACACAGTTTCAAGTTAAAATTCAGACACTACAAAAGAATGTTCAATCAAAATGGCAATTAAATAAAACATGAAAGTTAAAAAGCCAAAGGAATAAAAACAATAAAAAGGACCCAAGTTATTTCATCATCGCAACACACATCCAAACATGTTTTGGCAAAACTTATGCCTTCTTCAGTGGATTCGTATAAGTGCAAGCGGGCACTAAGTCCTTGTTAACAATCTTCAAATGACTGAGATACAACAGTGTGTTGTACCACCTTCAACCTTCATCATCGCAAATAATGGATAATTAAGTATCACTGCACAAGCCGTTAGAGGCGGCATCTGAGGTATTATGTTCTCCTCTTGATCATCCCTTGTAACCTTGAGTTCATGACCTTTGAATCTGTGTTTCCCCAATTTTTGAAACTGGCTATTTTCGTATTCAATCCAATGTCGCCATGCATGAGGAAGTTCAAGTGGTAAATTAGTGTTGTCTACGAGTCCTATGTAATGATTCGTCTACGAGTCCTAGTCTCCATTTACTTCGATCTTGACACACAACACGGGCTTCACTGACATCCATCACCTGATGCACACAAGACCAGAGTTAGGCAAATTTTTCTTTTTAATGAGTATTTTTACTCCTTTGAAAAAAATTTAGGGATTAATTTTCAAAAAGTTGGGAGTATTTTAGAAAAGTTAACAGATGTAATAAAATACTTACGAAAATGCTAGGCAATTATGAAAAAACAATCCAGATTTTTTCATGTAAAAAATATTTCACTACCACTCAATGTATTTAGAATTTGGATCCCTTTTGTTTATTGTTTTAGAAATAAATATAATATTCATATTTTAAAACATTAAATTTATCATGTTTTGCAATGACCACGTGGAACAGCAATATGTTCAAGAAGTGAATACATTGTACTTTTGAGGTTTTTATAAGCATCTAAAATTATCTAATAAACTTCTTAGCAAGTTCCACAGCTACATTTGTTTTCTTGCAGCTACACAGCATCCAGTGCATAAATTTTCATTTTGCTGATATCTTTGTTTCCCTTCCCATTTCTTTTTTTTTTTTTTAATTTCCTTGGATGATAATTTTATCCAACATGAATGCATGATAGCTTTCACTATTTTAGATAAAAGATGAATAATGTAACTTAGAAAATATAAATACTTTTGAACACCACGCATGAATTCTTACCAATTGTTCAGCTTCGTCACTTCGTTTTCGTAACCCCCCCCCCTTTATCAAGCTGAAATGCAAACCTTTTTTGAGGGGAATATTTAAAAATACAGGATACATGTTCTGATAATGGTTGAGGGGGGGATCACAGTTACGGGGAATCTTTGCTACATCCGATTTCCGTTTTCGGACATTTTCCTTCCAGTTTCAAGTAGAAATATAAATATTTATGAAATAAAATGATATTTAACAACAATACTAGGCAGAGAAAATACCACGTAAAAAATATAATTATGATTACGGGAGAAATCTTCACTGCGTCTAACTTCCGTTTTCGAAAGTTCTGAAAGACGAAACTTCCACTTTCGAAAGTTTAGAAAGTTTCAGGAGGAAAACATCTTCCACCAATACCAAGTGCCCCAAAATTTCTGTTCAGTTACGCATCGATCTCGAGAATAACCCAAATTATGATGGAAAAGGAGAAATTCCTCGAAGCCGTCGCACTGTCATGCCTAAAGATTACAGGGAAATTTTTTTGCCGCCGAATTTCTGTTTTTGAAATTTTTCCTGCTTTGTCAAACTGAAGTACAAATATTTATGGAATAAAATGATGTATAACAACAATACTGGACAGAGGCAACATCACAGGAAAACGAAATTACTATTACGGAAAACATTTTTTTATTTTATTTACTTCAGTTTCTGAAAGAAGAAATACTGCCCCGACGCATATTTTTACGCATTGGTAAAATTCTTTGATGCATAGTTTTACATGTTTCTCGATGCGTATTTCTATGCGTCGAAAAAAATTCCTGATGCGTATTTTTACGCATCAAGAAAAATTCTCTATGGTATGCGTATTTTTACACGGTAAAATTTTAATGCGGAAACACTCTTTGATGCGTAATTACGCATTTTGGCGAACTCTACACAAGACCTTCTATACTTCATACTCAAAATCTTTTTCTCATGCCCACACTCCTGAATCTGATCTTCCCATGACTTCCTTTGCCTTCCTCTGCCTTTCTTTCCTGCCACTTTGGCTAAAAAGTTTTCTTAGTAAGCATCTCATCACTCATTCTTTCAACATGGCCAAACCACCGACGAACATTCGTCTCCACCTTGCTAACAACATTTTGATTCACATTACACAACTGCAACACATCTTCATGCCTCACACGATCAGAACGTGTCTTGCCACAAACCCCTAGTAAGTAACACATTTCTCCAGCACACAAACGATTCCTATGTTTCTTCTGTAGTACCCAAGTTTCACTGAGTAGGAACAATTGCAGTTTTCATACAAAGACATGCAAAACTCTCTTGAGAGCCCATAATTTCTGCGAAAACCTCTGACTTAGATCTATGACTTTCAATGTAGCATTCACTCACCTACTAATCTCACCATCTAATTGTTTCTCCCTGTTAAACATGCTTCCAAAATACAAAAACGCATTCACCTGGTCAAGCACTGTACCATTTAGACTTATATTATATTCAGTGCTCAGAAGACAAAAACTACACTGGTAGCACACTCCACGTGGCTTACATTTGAGTTTTTGAACATAAATGGGACATCCATGAAACACTTAATATATATATATATATATTCATTAAAAATCACCCCACCTGCTCAAATAACTACCTTTACACTTTTAGATATATTGATGATCTGCTGTGTATCAATAATTCAGAAGTTATAGAGAGTGATTTTGATAATATCTATCCTAGCTCTCTTAACTTATGTAAAACCAACCACAGTAATCAGGAACTTGAGTTCCTAGACTTAAGCATTAAGCTCAACAGAGGTAACCCATCTATTAGCCTCTTTGGTAAAAGAGTTAATTTTCCTTTCAAAGTAATTAAATATCTACACTGGAATAATAACATTTCAACCAAAGTAATTGAGAATGTACTAATTTCTCAGGTCCTAAGAATTTCAAGAATTTGCAGCAACAATTTGGACTTCAATTACCACATTAATATACTATTAGAAAGTTTTCTAGAGAAACGAAATTCCTTCTTCTTTCATCAAAAGAACTTTAAGAAAAATTATTCTGAATAATAGAGTAAGGTTGGCAGATCTGCTTTAATTTTCTACACAGTTAATAATATGATTCTGACCAATCAAAGCCGTAAGGAAGTTGGCTAGAGGATGCCTATTAACTACCTAAAGGAACCTTAGTGCTATGGATATGACGGTCCTATTAAAACAAAAAAAAATTAAATAATATAAACAAAATCACAAAAAAGCTTAAAAATCTGTTTATAAAAGAAAATAAAAACAAATAAAAAAGAAAACCAGTTATTCATCACTAGGATAGCTATACTAAAAATAGTAAAACCAACATTAAAATTAATAAGATTCTGATTAATCTATAGAAGCTCACTAAGGTGATTTAATACATGCAAAGATTATTAAATAAACTGCTCGTGTATTTTATAATATTTCTCATGTATTCTGGAGAGTTAATTCTGCTCATTCTGATCATACAGATCCACAGTCTTAAGTTTATATATTTTTTTCTCTGGTTAAAATCTCCGCGCGTTGGTTTCTTGCTGTATGAGGAGGCCATCAGCCCCACCCTCACTGCCCCCCAGCGTCTAGGGAGTGGCGGAAGAGGTCAGCCATGTTCTCCTCTTGTGAGGAGAAAAGTTTTTGTAACTCAAGAGGTAAGCTCTCTTCCTTGTTTTTGGGTTCTAGGTTTTATAAGTTCAATGTTTGTACTTCATGTACCTTTCTCTGTCGTTTTTTAGCTTTTCAGCTTTTAAGCATTGGTTTGTCTGTTAACATTTATGCGGGTTTTAACTCTTACTTTTCTTTGTAACTTTGAGCGTCTTTGTGGTACCTAGGAACAGAAGATGGCTAAGCTTGTTCCTTTTCTATGCGCTGTCTATGCGCTGTTTTTTCAAAGTAGTTAAGTTCTTAATAACTAATTAATTATGCACTTAAAGCACTGCTGAAATACTTTGTACATATTGCAACTAACCGTTTAAGGTATATAACTTTCACAAAGTTTTCTTTAGTTAATTATTATCTTTAACTTATTCTCGTTTTCGTGCTGTCATAAGTTGTAGAGTAGGGGGTTTTAGACTCAAGTTTTCTTTCAAAAATCTGTTCGTTATAAATTAACATTTCCTTTTTTTAATTGCAATGTAAAATTTGTTTTTCAGGTTTAAATTTCTCTCTCAAACGAACTTGGAATTTCGTTATAGCTGAAAATCATTTCTATTTATTATGTCACTCTCACAGCTTGAGTTCTCTTTAATCTTCTTCTCTCTGTTTAATAGTAACAGATGAAGAGCATGGGTCGGGCCATGAAGGTTAATGGATGCAAGCGAAATTGTTAATTCAGTGCTAGGTCATGCTACTCTACGGAGGACATGACTTATATATATATTTTTTAAACTATTTTAGGTGGGAATGTTACTTGCATCTATGGCCTTGCAGAAACCCATTTCCAACTAGGTCTTTGTGGAAGTGAGAAAATGCAGAGTTTTTGCTGGTCCTTGATAAAGCCAAGGCTCAGTATTCTCGACACCTTCTACATTCAGTTGTTTTATTTTCTTTTTTTTCTTTTCTCCTTTTACTCACGCAGGTAGATACATAACCTTTTCTATGTTGTACTAGGTGTGAGTCAAAATTATATATGTATTTTTTTGCTTAGGTATCTTTATAGTATGTGAATTCTGAATTTTCAAAACTGCTGCGTTGCGCGTTTTGATTTTCAGGTTATTTTGCACCCTTCGTTTTAAATTCTAAAATTTTTTCCTTAGTCTTCAGTTTTGCTCTTAAGTATATATATATATATATATATATATATCAGTGGTGCCGCATGCTCATTTAGGCTGGGTGTGCGCTGTTACGGGAAAAAATGAAATTTTTTTATTATGTATCCCGAGCTGCAAAATTTGCGCATTGATTTTGAACATACAAAAAGCATTTCTTTTATTTAGCTGTCTTCTAATAAACTTACGGTAAAAATTTTTACGTACACTCCATTGTAAGAAAAATCTGAATTTCCCGTGCAAATACTAGAGTAATGAACAAGTTTTCGGTGTTTTTTTTTTTTTACATATAAGTTTTAAATACAGCATGAAGCTTACTTTCTTTAACCCGCTTTACACAATCCGTAAAATCTCTGGCAAAAAAATGGGACACTTAGTGCATTGTCAACCTAAATGGATGTCAAAATTCAATTGCATCTGTGCTCATAAACACATTGATTCACACAGCGACGAAAAGATAGAAAACTTGTAGCAAAACGTTGAGGTGTGTTTATAACTCCACGCTATTCCAAACGTAAACTAGTATGACCAATGGTGCTTTTTTAAGCGTGCACACCCTGGGAATTTAAACCTCTGCGTTCGATCCACGAGGAAATAAAAACATTAACTGTAGCACCATCTGGAGAGCTTTATATTACAGTTGCTTTAACGACTTAGGGTGCCTGCTGTTAAAATAGCACTCCTGCAGCTACAAATATTATTTATTACGTTTTGTTTACTGCATGAAGCAACAAACCTTCTCCTCTTCACGAAAATATTGCACCAGGGACAAACTTCCGTGTCTTACTGGAAATACATAAAAAGAAAAAAAAATATATATATAACAGCAACTGGCTGCTCCGTGAGACTTGAGTGGTGCTGATTTTGTGTAGCACACCTTGTAGTTCCGCTGGTACGATTGAGACCACAGGAAAATAAGAACGTGACCTGCAGCGCCATCTGAGGAGCGCTTGTACCACAGCTGCTATAAGGTCGTCGGATGTGCGCACGCAAAACAGCACACCCCCCCAGGATTCTAGCGCTAATGCGATATGCTTACAGAACGAACCTTTTCTTATTAATGAAAACATTATGTGGGGAAATTAATTTTAACAACCCTAGAAGCCTTAGGACGAACTCTGGCGAGATTTATTAGAAACAAATCCGAAAAAAAATTGCGACTATGTGTGGGTGTGCCCAGCACACATAGCACATCCCGAATATTCGCCCCTGATATATATATATACTAAAGAGCAAAGCCGAAAACAGAAGAAAAATTTTAGAATTTAAAACGAAAGTTGCAAAATAACCTGAAGATCAAAACGTGCAACGCAGCAGTTATGAAAATTCAGAATTCACATTCTATTAAGAAGAGACTGAAGCAAAAAAATATTTTGACTCATACCAAGTACTACATAGAAAAAGTTATGTATTGACCGGTGTGAGTAAAAAGAGAAAAAAAGAACAACTGAATGCAGAAAGTGTCGAGAATACTGAGCCTTGGCTTTATCAAGGACCAGCAAAAACTCTGCATTTTCTCACTTCCACAAAGACTTATTTGGAAATGGGTTTCTGCAAAGTCATGGATGCAAGTAATAAGCCCACCAAAAAATTTTTTTTTTTAAATATATATATGTCATGACCTCCGCAGAGTTGTATGACCAAGTTTTAGTTAACAATTTAGCTTGTATCCATAACCTTCCTGGCCCGACCCATGCTCTTCATCTGTTACTATTAAACAGAAAGAAGATGATTATAGAAAACTTAGTCAAAATATTTTTTTGCTTCAGTCTCTTCTTAATAGAATATATATATATCTATATAGTTTCCACGAATCAGTTATTTTTGACATTACTTGCTATATCTGGATCAGCCAGTTTCTTGAATCACTTTGAAAAACTTGTGTATTTATGCAGAAGCAATTTCTTACCTGCTCGTCACAATCTGATTCTAAGTAGGTATCGCCAGACGTCAAAGAGTTTGCAAAGGGATGTTCATCGGAGTCATTTAGGCATTCGCATGCTGACTTGCTTATACAGGATGACAAATCCACCTGAAATACAAAAATTCTGTAAAATGACTAAAAACATAACACATTAGAATATAAATACAGACATGCCAACTTTCGAAATCTGAAAATTGGGAGAGTTTTACAGCTAATAAAATCACACAAGCGCTATTTTTTTTATCAAAATTTTCCAGACATAGGAATAATTTCAGAAAAGTAGATTGTTAGTCCACTAAAAGTTCTGAAGAAGAAAAAAAAATCTACCCCCCCCCCCCCACTGAAACTCGTTTTCAGGTACGTCGATTCAGCAAGACAATGAAAACATAAAATAGCCCACATGTTATTTTTGATGAATAAACTAGCAGCCAATTGTTTTTTTTTTCTTTTTTAGGTTGAGCGCGAAGACGACAAAAAGCATTGTACTAGCATCACCTTTTGTTACAAGGCGAAGCCAACTGTAACTACTCTTTTTTGTTGTTACGTGAATTCTCCACAACTCATCTGTTTATCATCACTTAGAATATGCATGGCTCTGTTAAGGTGAAGGGTTGAATTACTGAACTACAAGAAGAAGGCAAGGCAGCTCCCATCTGTCAATCAATTACTAACCCACCCCGGCATTCTAGTGCCAGAGTGGGTGAGCTCTTTGCTGAAGCCTTGGTATGACAGTCGGACTAGAATTTCTTTAAAGCAACATTTTTTTCGATACATCTCAGATGATTGGTCAGAAGCCAGCGCTTAGACCACTGTGCCACCAAGGTTGCTTCCTTTTTGCAGATAGGAGAGGAAAAGTACGAAACTGATGACTGTAATGCTGCCTTGCATCGACACAGAAAAAAAAATATATATATATTTCACAGGCAGTTTGAAATCATGGTGGTTGATGGAATTTCGACCATCCTAACGGTTCATTCCTGGTAAAAATCAGGAGAATTTTACATTCATTCGGAGGTGAGCGAGTTTGTGTATTTAGGAAGCATGTTTGACAGAGAACAAATTGGATGGTGAAATTAGTAAGTGAGTGAATTCTTCATTGAAAGTCATAGCTGCTCTGGGAGGTTTTCACAGGAATGATGGATTCTCTAGAGAGTCAGGCATGGCTGTGTATGAAAGTGTAGTTGTTCCTACTCTGATGTATGGTAGTGAAACCTGGGTACTGCTGAAGAAACGTAGAAGTTGTTTGTGTGCTGGAGAAATGCGTTACTTAAGGGGGGTTTGTGGCAAGGCACGTTCTGATCATGTGAGGAATGAAGATGTTTTGCAGTTGTGTAATGTAAAGCATAGTATTGTTAGCAAGGTGGAGACTAATGTTCTTCGGTGGTTTGGTCATGTTGAAAGAATGAGTGATGAGGTGCTTACTAAGAAAACTTTTTAGCCCAAGGGGCAGGAAAGAAAGGCAGAGGAAGGCCAAGGAAGTCATGGGAGGATCAGATTCATGAGTGTCTGCATAAGAAAAAGGTTATGAGTATGAAGTATAGAAGTTCTTGTGTACGACGTGTGATGGATATCAGTGAAGCCCCAGTTGTATGTCAAGATCACTGTAAATGGAGAAGTTTTATAAGGCAACAGTCAGTAAAAATTATTGGGTAGTTTGTATATCTTTGTGGAGCTAACCCTCTGAATCTCAAAGAACAGCTTAATGATGATGATGACGGTGTAAGAAACAATGAAAAATCAACTGCACACATTAAAGATAATGTAATACCTTGTTTCTAATTGTACTGCACATTTCAATATGGAACAGCATAAAAAAAGGCCCCTCCAAGCAAGTCACACTAAGTCTTGAAGGAATGTGTCTAGGAAAACCAGAGCACATGGTTGCACTTAGTGACTATTACAAAACACCAGAAAAAAATGTTTTGTTGTCTATGTGCAAAATTTGCATAATAAATGGTCTTAGTGAGAGATGGGCTTGCCTCCTTGGGGGTGCTGCATGGTAACAATGGTGCACAGAACAGCAGTTGTGGAAGGTACTTGTGGAGACCTTCATCCAGCAGTGGATTGACAGTGGTTGTTGATGATGATATGTACGAGTATATACTAATCTACCCTAAGTTCTTTTATTTATCTTTCTTTCTCTCCTTACTTTTTGAAAATTGTTTTCACTGTGGAGCAGTTGGACCCCCTCCCCTGAAAACATTAGATTCTGCCGCCCATGGCTAGAAACATGAGATAACATAAAGTTCAATCGCTATGAGATCATAATAAAACAAAAGCAGGAGTTTACACTAAGCGACAATAAACAACAATATCAATTTCCATTAGTAAAAAAAAATTCACAAGCTATTTTGGAGAAAATCCGGAAGAAACTATCTTACAACCGTAAAACTTCCAGAAAATCCGGAATACTTGGCAGGTATGCGGACATCATTGCACCGATATCGGCTTTTCCGACATAATATGCAATATTGCCTTGCCGCTCTTCACCCAATATCGGCTTTGCCAACGCATCCAATATCCTCTGGCCATTCTTCACCTGATATCCATTCGATATTCGCTTTGCCGATGTATCCAATATCTGAATTTCAAATAAACTTACTTAGAAACGGAACCAATTAAACATTTTCGCATTTGTACGAAAAGAACTATAAATATATTCGCAAGATGCGCTCACAGTTTAAACCGTGATTTTTAACAAAAAGGGACACAAAATTCAGAACTTTTACGAAATACATTGAAATGCGCAATTCTTCCAACCTCTCCGTAATTTCGTAATCAGATGGCCGAAACCGTAATGGTTGGCACCTCTGAAAGTGCAATATGCATGAAACTGACCCTTCGTGAGGGTTTTACAAGTCAAATTCTTCGGAGTATTTCTTAAAGAAGGCCACATTCTGGGGTTGTGAACTGAAATAATAACTTGCAACACAACTTGTTTCGTATGAAAGATCAAAGTATGGAATCGGCGTTCAACTTGAGCGTTAGCAAACAAACAGCTTTCCAATCCAACCCCACGAAGCTCCGCACAAGCGCCGTGTGCTCGTTGGCTGCGAGCACCGTGGATGTGACGTTATAAGCCAGTACTCACCAGTACTTCAACTACTGGTGAGTACTGGCTTATAACGTCACATCCACGGTGGGGCACACAACCTCGGCGCTCGAAGTGTCGTGGATTAACAAACGATTTTTTTTTTTTTCATTTCCACAGCCAGAGTTGACGCTAGAGGAAAATGATGGCTGATAAGATTAATGAGGGGAGAAAACCATACATGATAAATTAAAAAAAAAAAAAAATCACAAAACTATTGTGTTTTTTTTTTTTTTTTGTAGAAAAATCGAATTCCAGGAAAATATTTCCAAAACCGGACAGAATTCAAGTAAACCAGGACACTTGACAGCTATGCATATACTATTTCATAATTATGAAACTGGATGATCTTTTGGTGATACAAGGACCATACATGATAAATTAAAAAAAAAAAAAAATCACAAAACTATTGTGTTTTTTTTTTTTTTTGTAGAAAAATCGAATTCCAGGAAAATATTTCCAAAACCGGACAGAATTCAAGTAAACCAGGACACTTGACAGCTATGCATATACTATTTCATAATTATGAAACTGGATGATCTTTTGGTGATACAAGGCTTTGACGACTGGAAGAAATTCAGCACTGAAGTCTGGACTGACAAAGACCTCTCATCCCCCCCCCTCCCAAATCTCCTAGCATGGAAGCATCCTCTTCATTCCTTTTCTGGTTGTTGCTACTTACTGCTCATCAGAATCAATGTCCTCCAGGTTATTCATCCCAGCTTTGATGAGATTCAGACCCTCATTCGATTTTGAAATCGTCATTGTTCTTTCCATAGGTTTAGTTTCCTCGACTTCAAGAATGTTTTGGTTCCAAACTTCTAAACTAAAAGATCACAACATATTCTGCTCACATACGTATCTGGGATTTATGTGCCTAACCTGCACCCCAACATCTTTAGCTGCATCTGTGCATTTCCTCCAGACGGTGCGGTGAAGCATAAATTACCCCATTTCCCTCTCCAAGAGTATGTGATATCAAAAGTGCATTAAAAAAAAAAAATTACTATATACCACCCCATTTGGATAATTGGGCAGAACGACATAAGTGCAGGATCACTTAAGCTGGGGGAATTACTGTGCTTTGGAGAAGACCATTTTACCCGCATAAGACATGAATGATAGAAAATGTGTTTGCTAATTAATAGGAAAGTTTTAAAAAATGCAAGTAAATTCTTAAGTTAGTAATGAAACAATAATTTGGTCATCAGTTTGTGTAGGAAGGCAATTTTCCAAGTCTGGCAACTAAAGCAACTTTTACTACTGGCCACTGTGTTTTATCTAGTTGCAATGTGGCAAGTGCGACAACTAATACATGCAGTTGTGCTATTTGCTGTTTTGATCTTGCATCTGCGAGTAAAAAATGAAAGAAAATAATGCAATGTGGCAAGTGTGACAACTAATTTTTATTTCTGGGCACCTTAAGATTTGTCTACCCCCTGTATATATACATATGGAATAGTACAAAATTGATTTTTACTCATTATGCACAGTTTTATGACCTTATATTTACTTACATGGCCCTGTACACCACTATCCGAAGAATCATCACTAGCTGCACCACCAAATTCTTTGATTTTGTTCTCCAAAGCTTGAGAATCAGCACCTTGGATTTGTCCAAGTTTTACTTTGTTACGGTAAAATATAAAAGTAGGCATAGCAGTGACTCCTTGGGATGCAGCAGTTTCAGAACACTCATCCACATCTACCTTCAGGAAGACAACTTTTGGATATCGTCGGCTCAGTTCTTCAAAGATGGGTGCTATACGATGGCATGGCCCACACCTACAATAGTGAAACAAAATCTCACAGAAATGTTTTCAGATAACATACACTCTGCATATTAATACTCAAAGTAATCCACCAGTCAGAACAGTGAATACACAAAAACAAAACTTCGACAAGGGGTAGCATTATTCTCAAATTCCTTTAGGGTTACAGGTCTTTGTCGAATAAAAAATAGGCACTTAAAATGGCTTTTAAACACCCACAAAAACTTTTAAGAGCTTTACCAATTACATATGCAACAATGGCACTTGCACAAAATCTGAAGTATGCTGAAATTTGCAATGACATGCATATAAATTTTGAAGTACACTGATGAAGTTTGCAATATCTACAAGTATATATATAAAGCAAAGTGTGAAAATGCGAGTGCTTCCGTCCGTGAGTTGTTCAACCACTTCTAAATGACCTAGATATCTCAAAATTGGTGTGATTATAGGTCTTAATGTCTGTATATCCAGAGAAGTGCAAAAACCAAAACCACAGCTTTGGACCACCGCCTGCTTGAATATTGCCGCAAATTGTTTGACAACTTCTAAATGTCCTAGAGATATGGAAATTGGTATGCTGATAGATCTTAACCCTTTACTCTCAACAGTTAGGTGACACCCGACATTACGAAATTGTCAAATAGCTCGGGCATGTCGAGTGTCTCCCGCCACACCAATGATGCCTTTATAACTCGTACGTCGGGGATGGCGAGACATTTTTTTGCACCCAACTTGTGCTACCATCTATTGAGAACGTGGAGAACAATTTCATACTATCCATTTTTTTCTTTTTTTTTTAACAAAAAGACCAACTTAGAGCACTTTTTTTTTAATCTGGAGTAAACAACAAACTGGTGGGCGTCAGCAGCACTAGTAGTTTGATACTAGATAATTTGAATGACAATGATTTTGAAAATAGTGATGAAAGTGAATTAGAATTTGATGCAAATACAATAAATAGAAGTGAAGAATCAGACAGTGAACCGGATGGTGACCCTAATCCTGTTTGTTGCGACAAATACAGAAATTTTGCTGATTTTCCTAAAAATAATTTTACTACAACGAAAGGTTGCAAACCACGCCAGTGGAAACCTGTAACTATATTAGGTTTTTTCTCATATAGTTACAAGGTTTTGCTGGGAAAATAAAGCTGCACTTTCACAGCTAAGTTGTGGCCTCTACTGCACAAAAAAAAAAAAAAAAAAAAAAAAAAAAAACGAGTGCAGGGCGAGTCTGGGTGAAATGTCATTCGAGTGGAAAGGATCAAGGTCCAGTTACCTAAAAAAGTAAGAAAAAAAAAGATCAAAATGGTGGCTTTGGAACATTGTCTACTTCAATTTTTCATGAATTGTTCAACATACCTAGAAATATTCAAAAACCAAAACATCAAAATGGCGACTTTGGAATATTGTCTGCTTGAATTTTTCTACCACTTTTACAGCTAGAAAAATCTGAAAACCTAAAAATCCAAAAGGGTGGCTTAGCTTTACTCTTTGAAATGCTGATAGGCTTAAAGATGATTATGCCAGAATCATTAAAATGCTACAAAAATTCCATGAAATTTAGATTTAAAATTAAGGGGCACCAAAGCCTGTCAAACCCTGTCTTCCTCTCCCCTTGTGAAAGAATTTAGGGGACGCAGTTGAGGAATGCTTGCTTGTACAGATGACGCAAAATTTTCATCGTACTAGTACACAAGTGCCATGTGTGGATGTACCACACCTGTGGAAGGGTCTCTCTCTCTGTCACACACAAACTGGAAGAGCTTCCCCTCCCTGGCATTGTACAGCTTTTGAATATTGTGCTCAATTTTTAAAGCACAAAGTGGGAAAAACAAATGAAAAATTAGCACTATTTTCTTAGTGTTAAATTGCTTGCTTTGTAAGGAAACGAACTCTATCCTTTTAAATATCGTCTGGATAGAATCTTCTGAAATAAATTTGAGCCCTTCTTTTTGAACACCTAAATTTAATACAAAAAAGTCCAGCTTGAATCATTCCTAAGTAATATGACCGGTATTTACTCCTTTAAAATATCCATTTATTCTTTCGCAATGCATGATTCTTACTACTTTTGAAATGAACTTACATTTACCTCTCTTCATCAAGTCATTCTAATGCCATTCATTTTCTTACTGGTGATTTTTCTCTTGAAAGTTTGTGGATATATTATATCGAACAAAGTACACCCATTGCTTTTCACAATCAGTCAAAATCTCTTTTCCCTTCTGCTCTCAGCTTCTCTGTTTCTGAAGCTAGTTTTTTTTTTTTTTTTTTTTTAATTATTTCTGTTCTTATTTCTGTTCTGACGTTACAAATCCTGTTATAAATTGTAAAACAGTTATGGATCTTAAATCACTTTTCTTTCCCTTAAGTATGTTTCCCTTTCTAATTTGATGTTCGAAAAATGATTTTAGTTTTTCCATATAATATATAATTTAAGCTTCTGGATGCAAGCAATAAATTGGAATTTATGCAATTTAAGACAGTTCTGCTGGTCAAATCAGTTTTCCTACTTGAAAGAGCAATACAAGTATGTAAATTGTAAAACTGTAGTTACAAAGTTTTTTTATCCCCCCCCCCCCCGTTTGGGAGTTAAACAACCACTGTGGGCAACTCAATGGGCTATAAGAACTCACCCGTCCGTAATTTAGGGCCACTGGTTCTAGGGAAAGAAGAGAACTAGGGCCATAAGACAAACACAACATCCATGCCTCACCGAAATTCAAACCTAAACCCAACTCAGATGAATGGTCAGAAACACGGATTTAGACCACTGTACCCCACCATCGCTGTTGTGAGTTCAAGATCTGAATTTTGCACATAATCTCATGGCTTGAATTGTAAAACCACAGAAAAAATTACATGTATAAGATTTCAATCTTAGGCTTAGTTTTCTCATGGTGTAACTGAACAATTGTCATTTGCATACACAGGGGCCACACTGCTGATCGCACTCTTTGAAATTTGCGGGGGAATTTTGGCGAAAATATTGGCAATTACGTTTTTTAATGACGTCCGAGCAAAAACAATCTTTAATTTTCATTCGATTTGGTACTTGAAAAATGAAATTAAAATTTTAGTTACTTTTCGTTGTTTACATTGCGCACGAGCTGGAAAGCGATTACGTGAAACGAGTGACATCGCCGACGCTCTTCTCCTAGGCTACTGCCATCTAGCGTTGACTGAACTCTGTGGTCGACCAGCTGTTCTTTATTCCTCTTGAGAACTACAAGAGGTACTATTCTCGTGATGCCATCGATGATATCATGCAGAATAATTAAATTTTGAGAAAGCATACAGAAAATGGGCAGAATTTCCCCAGAATTAGTATTTTGATTAGCCTGCGCTTGACTTATGTATTTTGAATAATTTTGCAGATTAGTTCTAAACGGGGCAATGCCAAGGATATTTTAAAAATTAATGTAGAATGTTTCAAATGTGATCACATTTATTGATTTTTTATGTGAATCCCCAACTAATATTGCAAGTCTTATATGAAAATAGTTATTAGATGAAAGTTTTGTAAGTAATAAAGTGCAATTTTTCAACATTTTTTTTTTTTTACACTGACCCTTTTAAAACTAAGCCACAGAATAAGTGTAATACCTAATTTTTCAATTAATTTGAAATTTATCCTGTCAATAATTCTTTTAGAAATTTTATAGACGTAGTAATAAATTTAAAATTGAAAATAAGTGTCTATATTTCTTTTTATTAGGATTCAGGATCATAACATAACATTTGCTGCATAACATAATATTTTGCTGCTTAATTGTAAAGAATCTATAAACTATTGCTTTTGTACTATAACATTTTATGTTTTTATGGTTTTCATATTTCCAATGGAGAGTGAAAAAAATTGGCAACTTCAGATTACATTTTTTCCCTTTATATGAACTTAAAAAACATGGCTCTATTTCAATTCAAAAATACTTATTTTTCTACGAAATAATCCGAATTGTTTAAAACATCATTAACCTCTATGGAACTTAATCAGTTTAGTCTCTCTCTCTCTCTCTCTCTCTCTCTCTCTCTCTCTCTCTCTCACCCACCGTATATTTATCAACATTAATAAAAAACACTATAATTTCAATTTCATGTTGTCAACAATTTTCCAATATGTTTTAATGGCATGAGTTCATAATCTAACATCTTTCCTTCACAATTTTTCCACTCTTACAACTGGAAGTTAAAAAACTGATGGTGTGTTTAAAAATGGTTAACAGAACATGCTCTAAGTCTTGTGGGAATCAAAAAATCATTGAAGAAAGCACAAGTTTTGCTTTTTTAAGTTTCAGACAACACTATAAGATTCATTTTGTTTAAAAAATAAAATCTACAGATGCAACAAGATCACTGTGCGATGGAATTTTAAGAGAGCAAACTAACAAAGCAATTACTCTCACCCTTTGTACGGAAGTAACACATGATCAGTTTGCCTTCCTCTCCCCTTGTGAAAGAATTTAGGGGACGCAGTTGAGGAATGCTTGCTTGTACAGATGACGCAAAATTTTCATCGTACTAGTACACAAGTGCCATGTGTGGATGTACCACACCTGTGGAAGGGTCTCTCTCTCTGTCACACACAAACTGGAAGAGCTTCCCCTCCCTGGCATTGTACAGCTTTTGAATATTGTGCTCAATTTTTAAAGCACAAAGTGGGAAAAACAAATGAAAAATTAGCACTATTTTCTTAGTGTTAAATTGCTTGCTTTGTAAGGAAACGAACTCTATCCTTTTAAATATCGTCTGGATAGAATCTTCTGAAATAAATTTGAGCCCTTCTTTTTGAACACCTAAATTTAATACAAAAAAGTCCAGCTTGAATCATTCCTAAGTAATATGACCGGTATTTACTCCTTTAAAATATCCATTTATTCTTTCGCAATGCATGATTCTTACTACTTTTGAAATGAACTTACATTTACCTCTCTTCATCAAGTCATTCTAATGCCATTCATTTTCTTACTGGTGATTTTTCTCTTGAAAGTTTGTGGATATATTATATCGAACAAAGTACACCCATTGCTTTTCACAATCAGTCAAAATCTCTTTTCCCTTCTGCTCTCAGCTTCTCTGTTTCTGAAGCTAGTTTTTTTTTTTTTTTTTTTTTAATTATTTCTGTTCTTTCTTTCTCAGAAGCACACTTAATCTCCAAATTCACAGCAAATTTTAATCATTATGAAAACTCTTAGGGAAATCTGTTTATTACTATATTTTAACAAAAATAAATATGTTTACGATTTGGGCCATAGGAAGTCTGTTTTAGGGAGGAGATCGCCCACTGGATCTACAACTGCCACCACCCAGGACCAATATTCCCTCTAAGTGGCCAAGGGCAATGCTCGCCTAACACAATGAGCTGGGCAGGCATCAAAACCACTTGGGCAAAATTTTTTATTTTCTTAGCTTCTCTTAGAAACTAATGCAGTAGAAGTTGGAACCCATATTTTTTTCTAATCCCTCCATTTTTATCACCGTTCTTTCCGCAATTGATTTTAAATTTAAAAAAATTATTAAAAACATTTCATTGATTAAAATTTTTATTTTATATAAAGTGAGAAGCTCAAACTTACTTCTGGAATGCTTACAATTTAACTGACCAGTGGTGTACAATTTAACTGGCCGGAATGCCTTTCCCCCACCAACTAGCATGGGTGCATTAGTTAGTACAATGAACTTCGTTATGGTTTGCTGTGATTGGCTGGAGCTGATGTGTTGTTTTGAGAAAAACTCAATACCTGCCTCTTTCTTGGCGTGGAAAAATCACTAATCAGCATTCTCGCATTCACTATCTGCTCGCAGGAGGCTACTTTGCAAGAAACCTTTGAGAATGAAGAGGACAATAAGATGAACATAGAAGAAGGCGAACAGGATTTAAGGAAAGTGTTGTTTCGACTTTTGAGAGCCCAAATTTTAATTATTTATTATTTTTGCAGGTAATTGATTTTTGATTTATGAAAATTACGTAATTAGAGATTTGGGAATTTTAATCTAAAATGCTTATGACGTGGAGGAAGTCAAGTCGCTGCGTGTGTCGCTTAGAGAGAACATTGCCCAGTACCAGTAGTAGATCTAGAAGTTCATTTTAGGGATGTGGTGGATCTGAT
This sequence comes from Macrothele yani, assembly GCA_039090855.1. NCBI lineage: Eukaryota > Metazoa > Arthropoda > Arachnida > Araneae > Macrothelidae > Macrothele > Macrothele yani. The sequence continues at coordinate 41,420,440 of CM077009.1, read as the reverse complement.
CTAAAAAAGAGAGAAACTTTATGGACACACACAATATATATATAAACTTAAAGCATTGCCCCTTCCTGGTATCACAAAGCCTTTTAAAATTCTCCATTAAAAATGTTCTAAATTTTTAAATCACAAACTGATAACAAGAAATAAAAAATAGGCACTATTTTCGGGCGTACAATTCCCCGCATTTCGAGGAAACCAACTCCATGCTTTTTAAATCTCACACCTGGATAAAAATCTTTCACAATAAAGTTTGATCCCTTCCACCCAGATGGGTTAATTTCAGGAGGTTATGCTGCCAATAATATTCTTCGCAATTTGCGGACGGTCACTTTGGCGATTACCTTTTTTAATGATGTCCAAGCAAGAACAATCTTTAAAAAATATTGTTTTTGCTTGGACGTCATGTCAAATTTTGCTTTAGCAATGCCAAGGATATTTTAAAAATTAGCATAAAATATTTTAAATGCGATCATATTTGTAGATTTTTTGTTTTGATGTGAACTATCAAACAATATTGCACAACTTATATGAAAATACACTATCTACCAACAAGTAATTGGACACCCCTGCAATCGACGATATCTGTGGTCCTGATACACGTCACGGCCGCCGCCGTTAAATATCGTGTGGGAAACAACAACGCAACCAGTCGCAGGCAAGATGCCACGCAGTTCGGAGCTCTCTGATTTCGAGAAAGGTGTAATCGTCGGGTATCACAGAAATGGCCAATACATACGTGACATATCCAGCAAGTTGAAGTACCCAAAATCGACAGTGGCCTACGTGATTGGCAAGTGGAAGATAAGAGGTGACTGTCGGAATGTGCCCCAACCCGGCAGACCCACAAAACTGGGAGTTAGTGACCGACGGGTGCTGGCCAGAGAAATTCAGTAGAACCGCACCAAATCGATGGGCCACATTCGCGAAGAGTTTCGACAGGCACCCGAGAGTGTTCTTTCGAAGAATACCATCCGTAAGGAAGCCCATCTGCTTGTTTATCATGGACGTGCTGCCGCCCATAAGCCTTTGATCACCAGGTCCAATAGCGCTGCTCGGCTAACGTGGTGCAAAGAGCATCGACAGTGGACCGTTGAACAGTGGAAACAGGTTCTCTGGAGTGACGAATCAATGTTCACCCTCTACCGTTTGGATGGCAGGGTCTGGGTTTGGCATCTGCCTTGAGAACGCCTATTGCTGGAATGTATTGTGCCAACTGTGAAGTTTGGCGGCGGTGGAATTATGCTATAGGGGTGTTTCCCCTGGTATGGCATGGGACCCTTGGTCGCAGTTCTTGGTAGACTCAACGCCGAGACCTACTGCACCATTTTGGATGACCGTGCGCTTTTTACGTTGTGGCAGTTTTATGGGGTGGACCCATGTTACTTTCAGGATGGCAATGCCACCTGTCATGTTGCTAGGTCCACCATGGCTTGGTATGGTGACAATGGGGTTAATCGAATGGACTGGCCTGCGCAGAGTCCGGACCTTAACCCTATTGAGCACCTCTGGGACGAGTTGGAGCGTCGACTTAAGGGGTGCCCCCAGCGTCTGAAATCGGTTAAGGAACTGACCTGTCTTCTCCAAGCTGAGTGGAAGAAAATACCACTAGCCGTCGTACAACGCCTGGTTGAGAGTATGCCCTGGAGGGTCGCAGCTGTAATCGCCGCTCGTGGAGGCTCTACCAACTATTGAAGGTGAATAAACTTCGTTTTCCTTTGCTATCGCAGGTGTCCAATTACTTGTTGGTAGATAGTGTACTTATTAAATGCAAGTTCTATAAGTAATAAAGTGCAATTTTTCAACATCTGTATTTTTTTATTTATTATTTTTTTACACTGGCCCTTTTTGAACCGAGCCACAGAATGCGATACCCAATTTTTCAATTAGTTTGAAATTTATCCTGTCAACAATTCTTAGAATGAAATACAGCATTACACCATTTTACAATACAAATTTTGAAGTTGTGAATCCGTTTTTTTTTTTTTTTTTTGTTGTTGTTGTTTTTTTTTGTGGTGTGAATCTGACAGAATGGTAAGTCAGATAAATATCCAAAAGCGCTACCAGGAGATGCGGGTGGTACCATAATTCCATAACTGCATGGTTTTCTTTTTAGGCTGCAATCTAATGATAGGTTTAAAAACAAATATTGGAGATAATTCCATTGAAATTATATGTTACTTTCTACACATATTGTAAATGTCTTTTTTTCTTCTTTTTTTTTTTACAGACCAGTGGTTTACAAATTCTAGTGATCCGCTGAGCCAGTAGCAGATTTATTTCTAATTCTAACACTGCTATGTACTAGTATAGTACTGTACTACTAGTGTATAAGTAGAAGTGGGGAAGTGTAACTGCGTGGTAAGTGTAACTTCTGGTTATCAGTATAGTCTGGGGTCATAGGGTCAAAAATTAGGACCCATATGCTCCTTCGTGAAGAAAGCAAGGAATTTGTTTTTCTCCATTTCTATGTGTGGAGATGCCGAAATGCCTTGGTGCCACTTTCAAAATGGAGGAAATTTGTATCCTGTAACATTTATTTACTCTTAACTCGGTTAATTATCATCCAATCTCAAAACTTTTTTTTAAATGGAAGCTTGTTTTATGTTCTTTATTTTGTGTTATTACCAATTTTCATATATACCTAACTGTTTTCCCATAAAATCTAAAAAAAATTACTGAATTTTTGACCCCATTATATCTCGGTTTGTTTTAATCCAGTTTCTAGGAAATTTGTGTTTACCATATAAGTCAAAGGCCGGTATTGTATGAGGAAAATAAGGATTATATATTCTATACAAAAACTATACATACAGTAAGAACAATATTTAAACAAATATATAGATATTTCATTTGAGAAAAAAAGTATCATGGTTAAACAAGGGGAACCATCTTGCAAGGTCTATTTCACTGTCCTCACTTTCATCATCAGTGCCAAAAACTTGTTTACAAGTTTCCACAGAATTTTCACATAAGTCTTCAGCACCAAAACAACTGCACATTTCTGTACACAGAAATGAATTAGTAGTACACTTACAACGCTTACTACTTCATTTTGTTTTGGCACAGTTGCACTTAATGAGTTCCAGTACAGCCTGGGGTGCTGGAAGAGTACAGCAAGCAACAGGTACTAGACAGCTATTTTCATGCTTCCACCCAAAATAAGTTGGATCTGGTAGGTTGGGATGTGTTTTGTCGCATTTGTACCATTCTATGGCTTGCTCTTTGTATAGCTAGTCTTAGCAATGGCCTTGTGGGAGGAAAATTTTCTCCTACAACTTGCTTTTGTGTGAAAAGCCACCATTTAAGTTCTCCAACAGTAGTAATCTTTGTGTTTGGCATGTATACCTTGCAAATAAATGTTTCGATAGAAAGCATTGTGTCCACCGATATTACACTTGTTTTTCCAAGGTTTGCCAAAACTTGCAGAATGTTGTCATCAGCGACAATGAAGGGCTTCCAAAAACTTAACTTCTCTTTTTTATTGAGTGATCCGGTTATGTAAGCCCCAGATATTGCATGTAAGCCAATAAGACCTTCTGCTTTGAATATTCCCAACTTGTATATGGTTTTACAGGGAACACTTCGCTTCCTCCTTCCACTTCCAGTGATGAAGTTGGTATGTTGTGGCAGATAAGGACATTTGCTTAACACTAGGACTAACACATCTGTGTCAGGGGAGTGTATGTCCATCCAATTTGCTTCTCTTTTTGTAGCTTTTATTGCATGTAGTATTATTTTACTGTCAGCTTCTTCATGTCAGCTACTCAGTGATGTCATATCCTCATGTGATCCTTCAGCAACTTGTCGCCAAACAACTGTGTTGCTGTTTATTACTTTTGCATTTTCCAAGAACCTTTCAGTTAGAAAATTTGACAACTCATCCTTGGTTTTTTCATGAGAAAGAAGCTTCTGTCTGGTTATTGAGTGGATAGTAGTTCCAGGTTGTATTCAGTAGTGGCCTTGACGCCATTCCCTAGTGAACTTCTTAAGCGAATCTTCAATGTATGAGTCAAAAATCAAATGAAGGCAATTGTCTATTTCATGCTTCTTGTTGATCCGGTCGACGAAGTGGTTATCAAGGTCTGCGTAAGACTTGATTATTGGTGGCTTGTCAAGAGATTGTACTTCTACCATACTATCTATAATAGCAACACTATTACATTATTTTTAATACACCACAATATGAATACTCAAGAAAAGCATATAGCGTATTAAATCCGTTTATTTTTATGGCGTAATGAGCACAAAAATTCGCCAAGCTTTCACACTCCACTGGGAGGCTTTTTCAAGGCAATGGTAGAAAAAAAAATTTGCCAAGCTTTCACACTCCACTGGAGGCTTTTTCAAAAGCAATGGTAGACACAAAAATATTCGCCAAGCTTTCACACTTTACTGGAGGCTTTTTCAAGGCAATAGGCCATAAAACAAAGATATTTCACTACAAAAATCACTTTTATTGTCTCTAATAGTAAATGTGTAAGAGAGGTCTAAAATCTAACTACGCAAAGACGTGGTTGCACTTACCGAACTTCACCTTATTGGTTTCTATTTTTTGTAAACATAATGTACAGGGGTAAAAAAATACGATCGCCTTGTCGCCCAGGGCGACCAAGACAATTTTCCGGGCCACCACGGAAAACATCACTGAAAAACATGTACTGCAATGTTTGTTGTAATAATCTGCCGATTATTAAAAAACAACAACAAAAAAAAACGTTTTTGCGGCAGTTTGATTTAAAAAATAAAATCCACTGGGTAATTGTGCAGGAGAGGGAGTATAATTGGAAAAGGAACTCCCTCGGAAAAATTTCTCTCAGTTCAGGAGTTTGTATGGAGTGGAAGGGTGTCATAATAAAAGACCGCAAAAGTTGTAGGGAGGCATGACGGGAATTATTTTGTCTTTGTATTGTTGGGAAAGACAAAATACTGACTGTGCTTGTGCTCTCTCTTCGTCAATAGGCCAATAAAAATATGTACACACAGCGCTCGCGGCATGAACCTACACATCATGCATGCCTCATTTCAAAGTTCCATGTTCTGGATCTCGTGTGCGATGTGATGTGCCTTGTATTTTATAGTTCGTCCTTCGCCATTTTGACCAAAGTTATGATCTCTTCGAAAAGGAAACGTTTCAGTTACACTACCAAATTTAAATTTAAAGTGTGGGCACAGCTGAAGATATGATCATGTCACTACACGATTGTTTACAAAAGGTCAGAAAACTAGGGTGCAGTGACACACGAAAAGCTGCGGTCTAAAACGTAAACAAACACGTCGGTAAACTCTAGCGGGAGAATTCACAGAAGTCCAGACCTTATTTTTTTTTTTTTTTTTACTTGTGTGTAAGTCGACTCCCCTACTTTGAAAGCAGGATTTCTTCCAAAAACTTTCAGTCTTAAACACGAGTATATACGGTATTTCTATGAATTGTTCTGTATCAGCGTTTCATCATTGGCAATGTGTAATGCAATTAGAGCTCCTGCATCGGTGTGATTAAGTTTGCGCTCTATGGATGCCACACCACGAAGCTTCTTTTGTGTCCGAAGATAAAAATATATTAAAAAGTTTCCTTTAAAAATGATTTCTTTATTTAATTAGATCATTTTTTAAAATAAATTCTTGAACTCCGGGGTCTTTATGTGACCGACTTTTCTGTTGAAACTTGCGCTTCTGGATCAGCATTTGTGATGTGCGGATCATACGGCGATTTTTAAAAAAATTTCTGAATGTCACAATTTGCGAACTATACGCCGGCGCAGATTATATGAAGGTAAAAAAAAAAAATGTTCGAATTACAGGTCTGGGGATAAACAACAAAAATTATGGTTATTCAAGAATTTGCAAGCCTCAGACAAAAAAAAAAAAAGAGTACAGTTTTCTTTTTTGGCCAGGGAGAGAGAGATAAGTTGAGGGTAGAACATTTTTTTGGACAGAAGTGTACATGACTGATATCACATATACCCCCCCCCTCGGGTCCAGCGTCTGGTTACCTCAACCTTGGTTTTACTATTTTATGTACCACTTTTTATACTGGTCCCCTGAAAAGTGTAAAATTGGGGTTTGACTGCATTATATTTAATAAGCAGGTTTCAACCGATAAGCAACTTTTTTTTTAATGTTGTTTTACTGTTATTTATTCACTTGATTTTTTTTTTAGTTGAAGTGTTATATGCTTTGCCCGCACAACATTTACAACCCATGGAAGTCATGTAGCAAAACGCTGAACAGAATTCTGCTCCAGGGCTATATAGTCTGTTTTACAAAGATTATTTCCATTTTCTTAAAGCCCAAAATATTGTTGCCGCGCCGTCGTCTCAAGCAAAGTAAGAATTCTGTTCGACACTCAAGCAAAGTAAAGGAAAAATCTTAGATAACTACCGGCTGTGCTTTTATCCATGGAGGATACCAGCCCAAAACCAACGGCCACCAGACAACCAGCGCCTCCCTCAACCGCCGGATCGGTGCAGCCCAGCAGTTCTATTTAGGGTAACACATCATTCAATTATTTCAATCCCTTGCATGCTGAGTATTCAGTGAAGATTTAGAAATGAAATATTATTGCTCACCTCGTACTGGTTGGATTGTTAGGGATATTGGTAGTTTTACATTGCTCAAGTTAAACCATAACTTCTTTTTGTAGAGATGTTGTATTATAATTTAAACCAGTCCCACCATTAAATTGTTCTAAAATTAAGCATTATACCCAAAATAAATTTTATATTTGTTTCTTAAATCAACGTGTTTTTCTTCTCGCTGCTCTGCAAATGGGTACGAGTGTCTGTGTATTAGTTTAAAATAAGCCATAGTTTTCTTCCTTCACAAATACCCCTATTCAAGCATATAACCGAAATGTTAGTTCTTTTTTAAATTCAATTTCTTTGCGGCATATGAGTTTTTGCGACAACCTCGTACGAGCTCATATGAAACACAACGCTTGTAAGTCCCAACGATGAGACTGGGTCGCCTATACTAGGAAACCCAATGTCATTGTTGCCAATCTAGATGATCGAAAATCGTTAACAAAATCTATGCCCCACAAGTTCCCACCGGGACTTGGCGTGGTGACAATATGAAAACATCTATTAGATATTTCTGGCAATCAGTTTTTTTTTAAGTGTAGCAGTAATTTCACCTGTTTTGAAGACATCTGCGTATGATTCAGTGAGAAGTATTAGTATTATTTTCTTAGGAAGACAAATGAGACATACATTGTCATCATACCTATAGCAGCATTAGTTTTTATCACATACATTATTTTATAAATTAATCATGTCATCTCTTGCAAAAGAGTGACTCCAAGTCGGGTACTATTGCCAATAAGTCTGTTAAATTTGGTGTTGAGCAGTTTGTGAAGTACTAGTATTATTTAAAATATTAGTAGATTCAGATATTTTTTCACACTGTGATGGCATCTAATACTATATTAAATTTTTAATGTGATGCATACAAAAAATCTGTATCTACTGATTTTTTTGCTCTGGTCTACTGTTGAGATGAGCACGGGGTCCTTTTTTAAAGTCCAGGTACGGCCTGGGCCCATTATATCCTTATTTGTGACCAGCCCGGGTTTGAACATTTAGGCAAATATTCCCTACGTAAATAAGGAAAAAAATTAAGCATATTATTTTACTACTATTTCGATTTTCATCATCAGATAAGAATGTTAGTGTTTTCCGTTGTCCCCCCCCCCCCCCCAAAAAAAACAACAACAGAGAATTATTATTCAAAAAGAGAGAGAGAGAGAACACGCAATAAACAATAATTAAAGGTTTTACAGAAAGAACAAAGAGAGAATTAAGCATTAGTTGTGCGTTTCCCATTGCGTTAGTTCATATTAAATAAAATTAATTAAAAAAATTGAAAGAGAAAATTAACTTCACCCCGTGCCCGTACTCAAAAGGTTTGATACAAGAACCCACACGGGCTCATCTCGAGTCGTCTTATGTCTACTGATCTAAGACGTCTCGGTCAACATTGCCGGTATAGCAATCACAGTTTATCAACAGAAACACGGTCCCAATTTTATATCCCAGTAGATATGTTTTGCGTGGACTTCACCAAATATATGTCCATTAATGAGGCAATTTCTACGGCAATTACCGATCACCTTACGCGAATAGGCTTTAATCAGAAACAAAATCTACTTCATAAAACGCGTCGGATTGAAGGTTTCAGAATTTGTATGAAAGCAATTTTTTAAAAAATTCTGAGAAAAAGTATTAAAGTTCTCATGCCAACAGAATTAAATGTCCCTTCCTTTGCATAAAGTTCATTTATTCTTAAAAAAAAAAAAAAGTTCCAAAAGCTTTAACGTACATCCATGGTGATCAACTTACCAACTAGCCATGAAATCAACCACGACAAGTTTCGAGCCAGCATTTCCAAGCTCTACCTGAAATCGAGAATCGTCTGGAATAACTGTAGGCATGATCTAAATATATCAAATACAATAAATAACTTCAAAATCAAAACTTCCAGCCGGCCTCCTCAGGAGTTTTTTCCAAGCGATGACACTGCAGTGCGTTACTTGACCTGACTGCGATCACCGGCGCTGTTGTTGCGCATCGAAAAAACAAGTAAAACAAATTCCCCTTCACCTGAAAAATCAAAGAAAACAAAACAAGCACAATTCCTAACTACCGTAAAGAAAATTGAGAACTAATGTGTTTTATATTACAAGAAAAACGATGAAAAAATCCATTTTATCGGTGTATATAGTAAACAAGCAAGCTTTCATCGCAAAACGTGTGGCTGCGTCAGGTAGGAATAGGATTATCGGCTAAAGCAAACTTGGAGTTCTAAACAAACAGATTCAAAACAGAAACGCAAACCCTTTAAATTTAAATTTTAAATTCCAAACCCTTCTTCTTAATATCTAATAGTGTTTTGAATTTGTTTGTTTAGAACTCTAAGTTTGCTTTAGCCGGCAGTCCTATCTGATGAAGCCACACGTTTTATGGTGAAAGCTTGCTTGTTTACTATATCAGTATGCACCAATAAAACGGATTTTTTTCGTCGTTTTTGGTATATCTACCCATCATTTGCTAATATACGTCCTTTACATTAATCGAAATAACGTAGGGTATGTATTTGAAGCCGTTGTAATGAGAAAGTGAGCAAATTTTTCAATTTTTTTTTTATTTGTTTAGCGGCAACGGCAACTCAGTGGGCAACTCAATTAGCTACAAAGACAAAGACCTTGGAGAAGAATGGACTGACAAATAAGGATGTAGCACGTGACGTCTCGAGAAGTTTCAGGGAAGTGGCAACAGTCCCTGCAAGTTCCTGAAGGACAAGCATAGCTGGCTGTCCTGCACTTAGTGCAAGTGTGTAAAGTGCAATCATTAGCGGTCGGTGCTTATAAAAATTTGAGGCCAAAATCCCTAAATTTTGTGGCATTATGAAAGAAATCGAGACCGTAAGTCTTTTTCGGGCTACTAGCTGCTGTCTCTAAAGGCAATACCGAAAAAATTCGCTTATTTACCAAACGAAGGGAGATCTCTTCCTAGAGCTTAGAAAACACTTTTTATTCAAGAGTTAGACTCTTCAAAGGCAGAGAACCTTTTAAATGTTAGTTTTATCAAAGGAGGTTAGAATAAGATATCTGGAGTACCACTTTGCGTGAAGCCTATAACCGCGAGCGACACCCGTCAAATTGTGGGAAAGCTGATAGGTTTTTTTTTTTTTTGATTGGAGTTTTAACGACCACCGTGAGCAACTCAATGGGCAATAAGGAGTCACCCGTCCCTAATTTAGGGTCACTTGTTCCAGGGAAGGGAGAGAGCCAGTACCGTAAGACAAACACAACATCCATGCCTGACCGGGATTCGAACCCGGACCCCGTTCGGACGAATCATCAGAGGCCATCGCTTAGACCACTGCGCCACCGGGGCGGCACTGATAGGTTTCAATGCTATTGCAATACATTTTGTGTTGGCCGAATCACCTTCTTTCGTCGCAAATGTTTCCAATTCCGTATCGTAAATTGCTGCCGATGTGTGAGAAAATGCTGAATTTTTAAAATTTTTAATTATTTTGAGACTCCTTCCCATTTTTATTTTAAATTGAAATTCACGAATGTTAGTGCGAATTCTAAGCAAAACATAACGTTAAAATTAAAAACTTCACTCGTATAAGAAGTATAATTCATTCCGGTTTTATATTAACGCTGTTTCTGCATCCAAAAGCAACGCTATTCCAAAATACACACAGTTGAATTACATATTCATCATATAAACAATGTCAAATTCCCACAGTTTGCGGCTTCACGGTTAAGAGACTCAGGGCATCTGCAGAAGTATTATTCTGACCTCATTGGTTTTATCCGGAAATCAGAGATTTCTGGTAAAGCAGAGAATCTATCTTTTACTTGTTCAAACGCTATTGGAATGCAGTGCTTGCACTCGGCCAGGCGTTCCATTCGTCGATTCAAAGTTTTCAAGGTGAATTTAAAAGGTGTTGGCTGTTTTTTTTTTTTTGCGTAGGGTTTATTGCTACTGCCTATTTTCTTATAGACCACCTTTTAGTGTTTGTCTCTTAGTCAAAATACTTCTTAAATAAACGCTTCGGTCCCCAATCGGCACTTTTGTACACGTGATTTTTTTTTATAGGGCTAAAAGTTTATTTGTTAGCAACCTGACTTTTAGTCAAAATCAAATTTCTGGCTCTTCTGTATTTGTTATATCTCGAGCACGCCGTTCCTTTTTAAGGTTATTTGGCTGTCGCTGGACTTCTAAAATTGTGTCCCCCCATCCCGTGATGCCTAGCCTCTCTTATAGCCCACCCAGTTCTGAGCAGCTGGCGTCGCCACTGTGCGTACAACTAGTTAGCATAAAACCATGCCACCTGCAAACAAAATTCTAAGAACTTGACGGACCACCCACCACTTACAATCTTGTGAAGGATGGTGACAGAGAGAGAGAGAAAAAGAAACTGGGGTTTCACATTTCTAAATTCACAGCATTTTCGTTATCTTTCTAGAACTTCTTAAACAAGATTATTCTATACAGTGATGACCGCAAAATGCAGGTTTAGTTTTTAATACGATTCAAAAATGGCTGCCGGTGGACATGTCCGGCAGGTGACTAATATTTAAAGGGTTCTTATTCATTATTTCTGCAAATGATAATATTCGTCATGATAATTACCACAACAATCAAACATATCTGAATTTTTATTTTTTTATTTTTTTTATTATTTTTTTTTATTGGAGGTTTAACGACCACCGTGAGCAACTCAATGGGCTATAAAGCAGTCGCCCGTCCCTAATTTAGGGCCACTGGTTCCAGGGAAGGGAGAGAGCCAGGGCCGTAAGAAAACACAACATCCATGCCTCACCGGGATTCGAACCCGGACCCCTTTCGGACGAATGATCAGAGGTCATCGCTTAGACCACTGTGCCACCGGAGCGACCATATCTGAATTGATTGTATATTCACGTAATGTCAATAACATCAGAAAACTTGAAAATTTAATCACCCTGGAGCGGGAATCGAACCCGCATCTCACTGGGTGGTGTAACGGATGGCATACTCGAATGGTAATCGGGAGATGCGGGTTCGATTCCCGCTCCAGGGCGATGAAATTTTCAAGTTTTTTTATGTGACCGGTATTACGTGAACAGTAAATATACTCAATTCAGAGATGTTGATTGCTGTGTTAATTATCATGACATACAGAGGTTGTCCAAAATAATGGAAAGACCTCGAAACAATAGGTGTCACGTACCTAATATGGTGTGGGAGCACCCTTGGCATTTAAAACTGCTTGAATCCTCCGTGGAATGGACGCGTACAAGTCCTGGATGGTGGTAAGTGGTATGTTTTACCACCCTTCCTTCAGAAACTGTTTCAATTCCTTGAGAGACGCCAGAGGAGGATAACCGGATCGTACTCTGTCTTCCAACATAGACCACAGGGGCTCAATGATGTTTAAGTCCGATGACTGTTCAGGCCAGGGAATGTGTACAACTTCATCCTCATGTTCCTCAAACCATGATTGAACAGTTCGACTTCTATGAATCGGGGCATTATCATCTTGAAAGGTGCAATCCCCAAGAGTAACATAGTCACCGCTAGTGGTTCGTCAGTGTAAGGTGATAATGGGACCTGCTGCAAACCACGAGATCACTGCCTAAACCATTGCGGAACCGCCCCCATGTTTCACTGTAAGAAGGAGGAGACAGTCTGTGTTGTAGGCTTCTGCGGTGGTTCTCCACACGTAAACCCGTCCTGTGGTGGGAAATAGGGAGAAACTTGATTCATCGGAAAACAAGTCATGTTTCCATTGATTCCCAGTTCACGTTTTATGTTCCTGGCACCACTGTAGTCTCCGTTTCATATTCACCTGTGACACCAGGGGTTATGAAATCGCAGCTCTGCCGTAAATATTGGGCTTATGCAATTCCCTTCGCACAGTATGGGTCGACACTGGGGTTTGGAGATGTGCATTAAGCTCAGTCACTTTCTTCGCAGTGGTCTTCCTCCTTGCTGTCATAATCCTCTTTAATGTCCTCCTGTCTCTCGCAGTGAGTTTCGTTTTCCTTCCACAGTTGTGTCTCGCAGATTATGCTGTGCTGTGAACATTGTATTCTGTCATGACCTTCGACACGGTACCTCTCGATACCCCCGAAACCTGTGCCACTGCGGTTACCAACGCACCAAGCACACGGGCTCCTACAATCTGCCCTCTTTGGAACTCCTACAGGTCACTCATTGTGCCTTCACCTGGAACGAAATCATGCAAACACCGATTTACAATGCAATCACACAACCCTTGAGGCTATGAGCAACAGTTTTTTACAAAAAAATGTAACTACATGTTCGTTTTATTCAAAAAGCAGGACATACCAAAGTCACTGTTTTCAGCGAGGTGTTTCCATTATTTTGGAAAACCCCTCTATATTATCCACGTATTATGAGAGGAATATTTCTTGCACATTGTACACTTGAACGACTGGTGATATGCTTAACAACGCTAGATTGCAGCACAGTTGCTTCGATTAAGAATGCGATGGGACTACTTTCCGATGCTCTTAACACTCAGATGCTTGTGACTTTCTCGTCCTGAATGGTGTAACGGATAGCATACTCGAACGATAATCGGAAGATGCGGGTTCAGTTTCCGCTCCAGGGCAATGAAATTTTCAAGTTTTTTGATGTGACTGATATTACGTGAAGAACAGTAAATAAAGTCAATTCAGAGATGTCTAATTGCTGTGTTAATTATCATGACGTATTTTCCACGTACTATGAGAGGAACATTTCTTCCACATTAGATAATATTCGTGTTAGACGAAACTGCCCGCTTTGGCAGGTGAGGCGAAATTCGAATGACCACCAACACAGGTCCCACTGCATTCGATAAAGTCTAGATTTGAGGACAAGCATCCGAATTCAAGGACAATTTGCGTACCCAATAACATCAGATATTTTTGAGGAAGTAAGCTAAATTGGAGAACTATTCTCAAGAGTTCGGGTCCTCTGATGAGTATAACTGTACAGAGCCAGCGCCTCAGATTATTTGGACGCTGAGACTTCCTTTAGAGACTACAAGGAACACGTTACGTTCCGTTGTGCACAAGGTGGTTAGAATCAGATACCTGGATATGCCCTTGTTAATGGAGCAGTACAAATTTGCCTTAAGCCCATAACTGCGAGCTACCGTTAAAGTGTGGGAAATCTGATGGTTTTCAAGGCTATTGCAATGAGTGGCGTATCTTTGGTCCTAGACCTGGACTATATCACCCCCCCCCCCCCCGCCAGTACTTATTTTTTTCAAGTGCGAAGTTTAATTTTTAAATGTTAAGTAACAGAAGTAACTTTTTTTTTTATTTTAGGTACATGCTATTGCTAACATGATACCAAATAATTATGAGGAATGGGATTTGAAAACTTATTTGTACTTGAACTGCATTCTTCTTCTGAATACTTTATTTGTAATGAACTCCTTTCTTCTTTCCTTTTGTGTGAACTTAAGTGTTACGTTTTCATAAAAAGTTTCTTCCAAGAACTTTATCTTATTTAAAAAGAATATTTTTCTCTATTGACGAAACAGCCAAGTTGCTGTAATGTACGTGTCCTTGTGTGAGTCTAAGATATACACTTCCTGACAGAGAAAATGCCACACAATGAAGGAATGCTAGAAAACTGACCTAACTACACAGATAGCCAAGTAGGTCCTGAATAAATGATTTAATTGTCACATACAGACTAGGCTCCAGTGGCCGAATATACAAGATGATCAATAAGGAGCGTGGCCCCATTTGGGGAGATACATCGTTGAATGCGACATGGAATTGGGGCAATGAGGGTCCGAATAGAGTCAAGGGGTGTCGCGGACCATGTGGTGTTGATTCGAGTTCACAGTTCATCTTCATTTTGCGGGGGTGGGAGGATACTCAACCGACGTCCAATCGTGTCCCGCAGATGCTCGATGAGCGAAAGGTCGGGGGATCGTGCTGGCCACGGAAGCATCCGCACACCGTGTAAAGCATTGAGGCTGATCCGAGTGGTATGCTTCCGGGCGTTATCTTGTGAAAAACGGTGTTTGGGATGCCCTGCAGATACGATCGTGCCACGGGCCGCAGAACTTCTTCTACATAGCGGCGTGCCATCAATGTGCCCATAATGCGCACCAGCGGCGAGCGGCTGTTGGCGCTAATAGCACCCCACACCATAGGCGCCGACTTCGTGGGTTTTGTTGTGGGTTCCTCGAACCCCCAATATTTTTGCGCGTATTTCGTGGGGAAAATACACTGACGCATATATGCATAAATTTTGTTTTTCGTTATCAGTTCTTCAAGTTTTTTATTACTCATTCCCCGTTTACTATATATAGAAAGTGTGCATAGAAATTTACCCCTCAGAGTGTTTATTGTGCCTCAAAAAAGAATTAGTGTTTTGTTCGTGCTCATCAAATTTTACGCAACAGACAATACCTTGAATACCGTTGTATAAGAGCATTTAAAACTGCCTCCTTTATAAAAGAAAATTCTTCGGTTTGTCTGGATTCCCACAAAATACAGAAGTCTAGCTCTAAATTTGGAAACGAGAACCTATTCGAGGTCATAGTGATAGAGGCGGAATTATGTTATTCAGTCAGCTGACCCACCCTATCTTCGGACAGTAGGGGACCAAGGAGGATATAAGAGAGAGGAGATGGCATCAGCAGCCGGTGGTGAAGCCAAATCAGATCATCTGATCTCTTGCGCCCTCCGGGTGGGGAGGCTTCAGTGACGTGACGTCACTTCCTGAAAATCTGTGCTGCAGCACAGTTTGATAGCGGCCGTCTCTTACTCTCTGCAGCAGACTCTGAAGATCAACAAGGCTCCCACAACTTTAGCAACGCCGTCATTGGTTAATACTCAATATGCAGTTCCGGTCGACGAAGCATAATTTTGTTTAATTTTTTTTAGAAAATACTAATCAGTATTTCTGTAACTTTTTTGCAAATTTTTAGTTATGTGCATGTATATATTTCGGTCTCATTTCTTCCTGACTGTACATGTTACACAAGTGCCTCTAAAACCTCTTCAAAGTCTACGATTTCCCCATGGAAAAGTACAGAAGCAGCCCGAGTTGGGCACACAGCTGTTATGAAGTGGAGGCCTCGGAAAACGCAGGGCGTGCGGCTGATGCCATGTCCTCTCCCTTCTAACCTCCTATTTTAACAAATCATTTGAAGAACAAAATTGTTGGCGTTTTTTAAATTGGTAAAAAACCCCTTAAAATACACTGAAGAGCAATTGAATTAGAGATACTTGTCTAGTAACGTGTAGCACCACCTTTCGCCCTGATGACGGCGGCGATTCGTCTCGGCATGGACTCGACAAGACACCGGAAGCGTTGGGAAGCCGTACGGATCCACGACCCCTGAACAAGCTCCCACAGTTCACGAATATTTGATGGAGGGTCGCAGATATGCTCGATGGGATTGAGGTCAGGTGACCTAGCTGGCCAAGGAAGCGAGGTCACGTCGGTGAAGTGTTCATCCAACCATTCAGATACAATTCGGGAGCGATGGCACGGTGCATTGTCTTGTTGCAGGATGAGGTCCCCAGTGGGATGTTGAAGACGCACAAACGGGAGCAAATGGTCGTCCAGGATATCCCGGTAACGTTGACCTGGGAGGGACGATGTCACACGTACCAGGGGTTCCACTTCAGTCCACGTAAACAGTCCCCAGACGAGAACGCTATCTCCACCAGCTTGAAGAGTACCCTGCTGGCAAGAAGGATCCATCGCTTCATGTGGTTTGCGCCGTACTCGTATCCTGCCATCCGCATGTACCAACGTGAATCTCGACTCATCAGTCCAGGCAACATTTTCCCACATGTTTAGGGTCCAGTGGCGATGTTCCCACGCCCATGCTAATCTTTGCACCCTGTGATGTGCGGTCAGCAGCGGTACCATCGTGGTACGATGGCTTCTGTACCCCATAGAGAGGAGATGGTTCTGAACGGTGTGGCTGCTTACACGATTTTGTGCACCAACGTTAAATTTCCAAGTGATTTCTTGCACTGTGGCCCGTCTATCCACTGTTACAATGCGAGCTAGCCGACGATGACCCCGCTCATCCACACGCTGTTGTCCACGGCAGTTGATCCTTGCAGGGATGGTTTTACCGGATTTGATGTACTCACGGTGCACCCGTGACACAGTGGCTCGTGAAAATCCCAGTGCCTGCACGACTTCTGAGATGGAGTGACCCATTCGTCGGGCCCCGACAATTTGCCCACGATCAAATGCGCTTAGATCCTTCGTGTTACCCATACTGCATTCAACTGTTACTGATTCCCGTCGCATCCCTCCTTATATTGTCGGATCGCTGCATACGTCATGTCGTTTCCGTTTACAGGGCCACCCAGAGTGCCACATTTCCATAGCGCCAGCTGTCTCTAATTCAATTGCTCTTCAGTGTATATTTTACATGTTTTTGTTACTTTTATAAGACAATTGAGTTGGAAATTCACATAGTATCTCTGTATTGTATATAATAATATCGCGCCTCCAAACGCAAAATAAATAAAATAAATAATTAACTAGAGAAAAAAATTATGTAATTAACTACAGTTTTCTTCATTTTAGCATTTCAGGCGTCTTATTGTGCCAGATAATCTGACTAAATGAAATTTAAGTTACACTTAAATAGTTTGAAAAATGCATGGGTAATTCGATTAAAAATTTCTGGAACCCTCCATAATTCTTCAAGTCGACGCCTATGCCCCCCCCCCACCATGATTCCACGTTGCCAGGCCGTGTGGCACTCCAAAATGGAGGAGGAATCCGCCCGTTGGCTACGTCGCCTCCAGACTCTCACACGGCAATCAACCGTGGGGAGACAGAACCGAGATTCGTCGCTGAACACCACACTGTTCCATTCGGCACCCCACGCAGCTCTGGCGCGACACCAAGGGAAGCGGTGACGACGATGGCTCTCTGTTAAGGGTAGCCACAGCAACGGACGGCTGGTCAGCAAAGCAGACGCAGACAATCAGAGCGACACTGTTCGTATAAATATCGGAGCATCCGGCCGCGGGTGGCAGAGTGGGCAACGTTTGTGACTGCCACGGGAAGGGCCTCAGGTTCGATCCCAGGCAGGTACGAACGCTCGATCCACAAATACCCGCCGTGCGTCGGATGGGCACGGTAAGCCGTCGAACCCCGGGTAGTGGCCCCCCGGTAATTAATAAGGGCGTCTTCCTCCCCCTTTCTACTTCGCTTCCGTGTCACTTTCCTATCGAGCGCTCTAGCCCAAATCTCCTAGTTTCCTATTTCTAAGGGTTGTTTAAGACCTGGGGTCAGACACTCCCTTCCTAAAATCCTCTACATATGATCATGCTCCCCGTACACTCCGCAAAATGTCGCCCGTTGGGGCCTGTGGGTCAGCTACGGCATGACGTCAGATGCGACGATCAGTGCGCTCGGACTTACGTCTCTGTGTTCCGGTCTCCTTACAACGTTGCACAGATCCTTCCTGGGACCACTGTCTCCAATTGCGACTGACGGTTGTTGCATTACGTTGCGTTTCTTCCGCAACACGACGCAAGGACCATCTGGCGGTACGAAGGTCTACGATGACACCTCCCGTGAACTCATCCTTTTGACGAAATCGCGTACGACGGCGTCTTAACTGAATTGGCACCCCTTGTTCGTTCTCCAGACACGGTTACAGCAGAACCACTCAATTCTCGCGGCCGTGACAACGTCTCGACTGATGGCCTTACGGGCTGGTTGTCCGCTTATATCCCGCGCGCCGTTCGAGCGATTGGCCTGCAAATGCAATCATTTGCATAATTTGTACATGTGCACTCATCCTGCAAATTGCATGGCGCTGCGTTCACGTCTTCCTGGTGCAGCATTTTCTCTGTCAGGTAGTGTAGTTTAAAACAAAGAGAGAGAGAGAGAGAGAGATTCCTTGTTTGGTTAAAACTAAAATTCATAAAAATAGCCTTATGAAAGCAAAGATTAAAAAAAGCGACCTAAGTTATGACGTATACTGTAGATTAACTTTCATTTTTAATCTCTCTTTCTATGTAAATTTGAGTTCATTCTCTTTTAGCGTTTCCAAACTTAATGTTATATCTTCTGAATGCATAATTTTTCTCAGAAATCGGTTCTCTCCACTATTTCACACACAAATCAGTTGTATGGCGATCTCACCTATACTCGCCACCGATCAGAGGTGTTCCTCAGGAATAAGTTCTAGTCACTCTTACACACACACACACACACACACACACACACACACACACACACACACACACACACTCACACACACACAAATGAATTCTGTGATTTACTCTTCACCATAAAGCGAAGGTTTTTCTGAGAAATGAGTTCTGCACTTTCACACACAAATAAATTCTGCAGCTCACTCTTCGACACTAAGCGACAATTTTTCACAAAAATAAATTCTACTCTCTCTTTTACACATAAATAAATTCTGTAGTTTACTCTTCACCAACTGAAGGTTTCTCTCAGAAGCCAGTTCTAGCTTTACACACACACAGAAATTCTGTGGTTCACTTTTCCCCACTGAGGAACGTTTTTCTCAGAAATAAGTTCTACTCACTCTTTTACACAAATATCAACTCCGTGGTTCACTCTTCGCCACTATCGAAGGTTTTTCTCAGAAATCAGTTCTACTGATTGTTTCACATACAAATCAGTCCTGTGGCTCATTTTTCACTATTGATCACAGCCTCAAAACAGCACTACTCACTGTTTCACACATTCCAGAAACTTGCGTGACTACTCTGTCATAGGAGCATTTCCGGATAATACATGGTCCTCAGGCACGTATCCATAGGGGTGGGGGTGGGGGTTGAGGTTCTGCACCCCCTCCCCGAAATCAGATACTTATTTACTTTTACCAAATGTCGAAAAACAAAAACAATAAAGAAACCGACGAATCTCGTAAGACATTTTCTATCATTTTCCAGATGTGTCGAGCTCCAATGGTGCAACAAGACTTCATCTTAGTGGTGAACCATGTTGGGACATAAACCTTCATTATGAAAGTAGAAATGGAAACAAGATTCGCTGAAGGATCTTCGGTGGCGATGTAGAGACGAGGTATTCTTGCTGCTGTTGTTATCCAACGAGAATGTGCTACTGGTTTTTCAAAGGCAAGGACTTCAGAGGAATTGCCAGATGAAACTGCTTCATGTATGCGATTTAAATAATTTTGATCTGTGCTAAGATTTTCTTGGTTAACAGTAGGGAAGTTATCAACTACTATAGGATTAAATGAAGTCACACTTAGTTCTTCATAATTCATAATAGCTTATAAATGATTGTATTTAGAAAGAAGAGGGCCGAGGACGTAAGGCCATGAGCGAATATTATTAAAATAGCCGCGTAAATCCCCATGGGTTTGAAGGATATCACTGCTGCGAGGACTAATCCTATATGGGTCACAGACTGTACCTATAAGTCCAGAATAGGATTTTGAGCCACGAGTACCACCATCGAGCTTCTTCATTAGATGTCTAAGTGATAGTTCACTTGTATGTAATACACAGATCGGCAACTGCAGCGGTCTTTGAAGATCTAACTCAATTAATCTAATCACTCCTTCTTTTGAACCAACGTTGACATTGCTACTAGCGCATCCAATTGCAAATAAACCATTCATGTTAATTTCACCCTTCTAAAAGAAATTCATGATGCCTTTTTTGATTATTACTGTTTCTCCTGTAGTAACAGTGATATGGTCTATATTTTTGGAATTAGGTTATTCCACAAGGGTAATGTGTTCTTGTATAGCAACCCTTGGGTGTAGCTTAGTACCTTTCTGAACTTGTGTCTGTGTTCAGGCCCTGATTTATGGGAGGGCACACGGGGCACGTGCCCAGGGCCCCCGATTTTGGGGGCCCCCAAATTTGAATTAAATGTGTACTTAGTTAATGGGAATTTTGTGTGTGTATATTCAAAATTTATATTTTTTTACTTTTGCATGCTCATGAGTCATGTGTTTATAGATGTGGTACATACACAGAGTGAGTTTGAGTTTCGAATTTCACGTAAACACGTGGCCATTAATGAGTTTCAGTGGTTTAATAACCTTCAAGTGGACATTGAGAAGGAGGATCGCTTTCATTGATTCACGGGCCTTTTCTTCCTTTTCCGAACGCACCTTAACTCAACTGATCCTTCAACTTCCTGCACATGGCTTGTCGTTGTCGTAACTGTAACCACGAAGGCTTGGTTGTATTTTGCGTTCCGTTTCTTGTAGTCTGATGGAATGTTGAATATTTGTTAATTTTATATATAATCAAATTTAGTTAGTTGTAACAATATATTTAAAGTAGAATTATTTAACAGTTAAATTATGTCAAAACGTGCATATTTATCAGGCAGTGCTAAACGGAAAGCCAAACAAT
Organism: Macrothele yani; assembly: GCA_039090855.1. NCBI lineage: Eukaryota > Metazoa > Arthropoda > Arachnida > Araneae > Macrothelidae > Macrothele > Macrothele yani. Next base: position 41,399,556 of record CM077009.1, on the reverse strand, counting down.
TGAAACTGAAGGACGATGACCTGCAGCATGGTAGCATTGAACGTTTTGCCATTAAAAAATTGGATATTTCACTTGGTCCCAAACGTTCTACAAATTCATTTAATTTTACTACTGGTGAGTCTCTTGAGCGTAATTTGTCTTTGGAAGCCAGTAATCTGACTTCAGAATCATCTAACATCACAGATGCTCCTAATTTGGGAAATCTTTTGAATTCATCTAATGAAGAGAGCACAAGTTCCACAATGAATGCAGTGGATCCTGCCTTATGGGGAGAAATTACAGAAGAAATGCGCGAATGCTTTTTGAGCAATCCACCAGTCCAAGATTTGGAGTTGCTGGCATTCACAGGGAAGGATATATGTGGTAAAAAACGTTTTCTAACAGAAGGTAATTTTTTCAGAATAAAAAAATAATGAGAAGGTAAAACGCGACTGGCTTCTTTTATCCCCATCAACTTGTTTACTATTCTGCTGGATATGCAAATTGTATGCTAGGAGCACTACAGCATTAGGATCCACAGGTTTTTCTGACTGGAAGCATGCAAGTGAACGTCTTACAGAGCATGAAAATTCACACATACACAGGCAAGCAGTATGTGACTATTCATCACGCATGAATGCTTCTGCACGCATTGACTGTCAGATAGTTATGCAGTATCGGAATGAATCCAAGTACTGGCAAGATGTTTTGCATAGAGTTGTTGCAACAGTTAAGTATCTCTCAGTTCGTGGGTTGCCAATGTATGGTGATGATGAAACAATTGGATCAGTTTAGAATGGAAGTTTCCTGGGCTGCTTAGAATTAATTGCAGAATTTGATCCATTCTTAGCTCAACACTTGGAAAAATGTGGGAATCCAGGAAGTGGTAACACCAGTTACTTATCTTCAACATGTGTGGATGAATTTGTTGAATTAATGGCTGTACATGTTTTTAATGCTATCACTGATGAAATAAAAATGTCAAAATATTTTTCTGTCATAGTTGACTCTACTCCAGACATTACACACATAGATCAACTGGCTTTTATCATAAGGTATGTCAACAAAGATTGTGAAGCAAAAGAACGGTTTTTGACATTAATTCCATTTCATGGACATACTGCAGTAAACATTACAAATACCATGATATCTTTTCTACAGGAGGCTGGCTTGGATATTATGAATGTCAGAGGCCAAAGCTATGACAATGCGAGCAACATGTCTGGGAAGTATTCTGGTGTTCAAACACGCATTAGGGAAATAAATCCACTAGCGGAATATGTGCCATGTTCTGCTCACACTTTAAATTTAGTTGGTGTGAATAGCATAGATAGTTGTGGTAAAGTTCTCTCTTTTTTCACATTTTTGCAAAAACTCTATATTTTTTTTCGGCATCAACTCACCGTTGGAAGATGCTTCAGGAGAAAGTCCAGGAAGCACATGGAAATTCATCACTCACACTGAAGAGTCAGTCAGTTACCAGATGGTGTGCAGATGCTGCAGCTACACGATCAATGAGGAAAAATTATCGTGAAATAGAGAAAGTTTTAGTATTTCTGTCAAAAAATGTAGATGATTCTCCACAGACAAGAGATAAAACAAAATCACTGCTGAAGAAAATGAGAACAATGGAAATATTGATCAGCACAGTAGTTTGGGACACAATACTTCAGAGATTAAACTGTGCAAATCAAACTTGCCAGAATCCAAAAGGAAATATTTCTGAAGTACCTAAAATTTTCCAGTCGTTAATTGAATTCATTCAGTTCGCGAGGGAAAATCTTGAAGTCTATGAAGAGGAAGCTAAAACATTAGTGTTTGAAAATGTGCAATACAATGGTCATGATTCCCGAAGAAAGAAGGTGCCCAAGAATAAACACCTAGATGAATGTAACATTGAACATATAGAACTCAGTGCAAGGGATATATTTAGAACTCAAGTTTATTATGTGCTTTGTGATGCTTTAGTCACTCAGCTTTCAAGCAGAAAAAGTGCTTATGAAAATATAATGAGAAAATTTGAATTTTTTACAAAAAAATCAAGATCTGAAATTTTTGAAGGGGCAAAAGCATTGCAGGAATACTATAACAATGACCTTGACGACCAGTTTGCAGATGAGTTTTTGCAATTCTCCTCAATGATGGGGGAGCATGAAACCATTCCCCAGATGCTGCAAACTTTGAAGGTAAACAATTTAGAAGCCACATTTCCGAACACTGAGACTGCACTTAGAATGTTCATGACATTACCGATTTCAAATTGTACAAGTGAGAGATCATTTTCTTTGCTGAAAAGACTTAAAAAAATCCCTTACGATCAACCATGCGACAAACGAAACTGGCATCATTAGCTCTGCTGTCTTTGGAGAGTGATGTGACACAGTCTTTAAATTATGATTCTCTGATACATGACTTTGCATCTAGGAAATGTAGAAGAAAAATATTCAACCCAACTGTTTCGTCCTGATATAGGAGGTAAATTTTCAATTGTTATTATTCATTCCTAAAAATAAAGAATAGTAACCGAGTTATTACAAATAAAAAGATCTGGTGCCCAAACACAGCACTTTGTCACCGTATTGTCAGTTTTGTTTGACATTGGACAATTTATACATTCATGTCAATATGTGCTCATTAGATTTTGGTAAAAATTGGGTAAATGTATAGTTTAGCGTGGTAAATTATTTGGTCGGAAAAGTTGTAAAATTTCGAAAAAGTGTGACGTACAGATTCTAAAATATGCAATTTAAGGGGAAATGGTGAAAAAATTTCATCGTTAGAATGAATATTATAGATGTTTACCGAAAAACTTGAACTTCAAGTATGACGAGTCAGCAGACACTGCGGGAGGCCTTAAACAATGCTGAGGCATTGACATGAAGCCGTGCTCCGTTGAAAGGAAGGATCGCTGCAGCCAGGACATTCACGGGCGGAATAGTACAACAGGAACCGGGTACGCTGTTGTCAGGAAAGAGTGTAGTGCTACGCTACAGAAAATAGTTAATTTCGGTGTCAGTTCTTGACATCGCAATCGGACAGTTTCTTGTTTTTTTCACATGGGATTCTTTGATGCTGAATGTATGAACTCATTTCTCCGTGGAAGCTTTTTTTTTTTTTATTTAGTAATCAAACTTTCACTTTGAGACTTGCCATCTAACTTCCGTTAGAGAGAATGCGACACCTACTCTAACGCTTTTTCTAGAAACAAGAAAGGCATGTGCATACTTACTATTTCGTATCACGGAATTACATGCCAAAGAACGAAGACAGTCTCTGCATGTTTTTTTTTAAAAGTGAGACAGAAATTACAAACTACATTCTTTAGCGTAGCAGTATATTCTGTTACTCTTTCCTGACAAGAGCGTACCCGATTCCTATTGTACTCTTCTGCCCATGAATTCCCAGCCACAGCAAACCTTCCTTTCAATGGAGCAACGCTTCAGGTCGTTGCCGCAGCGTGTGTTTACTCATCCTACTTGGACTACTTGGAGGTAAGTTTTTTTCGGTAAACATCTTTGATATGCTTTTTCTTTTTTTTTTTTTTTTAATTTTACAACTTTTCTGACCAAATAATTTAGGACGCCGAAGTACAACACATTTACCAAAAATTGAACCGGACTAGGTGCTCCCCTCAGCTTTTCAGATTATTATTGCTTTTTGTTTTGTTATTATTATTTTTTTTTTGTGTGTGTGTGTAACTCAGACTCTTCCTCATCAACACAAAATTTTATGTTTTGCAGTTTTCTGATATATTGATCATGATGCGCTGATTTGATCTTGGTAGAAACCGGGAAGCTGGAAGTAGGAGTTAACATAGCACTTTTTCAATTGTTCATGCAGTTTCACATCTCTATTAATGAGGAAGTCCAGTGGAGGTCACCATGGATTTTTTTTTCTTGTTTTAGTTCACATTTTTTGTTGGATGCATTGTTCTCATGTTCTAGATGCAAGATAATTCGTATAAATAGAATCAGTATGTTCTAGATAATTCGTATAAATAGAATCAGTACATTGCAAGACCACAATATTCACTAAAATTAAGATGTCCATCCATTTTGTCATAGATATATTGTTATAGTTAGAGTCTATGGGGGTCATTAACACCACAAACTACTGATCAACCAGTTGTCCCCGCACAGCCAGAGTTGTATAAAAAAATGTATCTGCATACACAGCTATTGAAACAGAAAACTCGCTGCCAACCCGCAAACCATTATAACTATAGAATAAGGTAATTTAAAGGAAAATTAATAAAGCAAATAATTATTAGAACATTCAGATTCCAATGAGGACAAAATAGTACATTCTAATTGAATGTGCAGCAATGTGTGTAAAATGGACTTTTATGGCAAAATATTAAAATATTGGACTACGAACCTCATAAAAACAAGAGATTAATTAAAGAAAGTTTTTATATCCAGAAAAACAGTTCTATCAATGAACCTTCAAAAATTATAAATATGATTTTCAACAAGTTAATTCAAAAATACTGGACTTACAAAATGCATAAGGGAATATTTGTATTTAATTAGCAACTGAAAGAGGAACCTGGCAATAAAATTTAAATTCTGTGTAAACAAAACTTTTAATACAGTTCGTATACATTGAGAACAGGCCTTGATAAAATGTAGAGGCCAGAAATGTCTGTAAAAACAAAAGAACTCAGAGGATGTGAAAAATAATTAAGTTCTTCACTTAAAATAGAATTAAGTATATTAATCTGAGTAAAGCGTTGAGTAAGTGTTTTAATTGCTGTATATAGGCCTAACATTTTTATTTTTTTAATCTACATGCAAAAACTATCTGCAAACCTGCTAATGATTTGGAAACTATCAGCGTACGCATGTACGTCTACATTCTGCTACTCTGCACACAGTGACTATTATTTGGTCGATAGAGAATAAGGAGGGGGGCCCCGGAAATGTTTTGTGCCCTGGGCCTCGCATGTAATAAATCGGGCCCTGTCTGTGTTTTGTCTTTTCTAACATCAAAAAACAGTACTGTTATTTCATTTGGCTTAGTCGCTTGTAATTCTTTCCTTAACGTTTTACGATCTCTTCGAATTTTACTTCTATCGACCACAGAGGTGGTATTAGTTGCAGTCACTATGCCAACGTCTTGAAGAATTGCAGATGTAGCATTCAGGGCAGCAGCACTGCTGTCAGATAGTTCGTATCTGTCGCATTCTCTTGCAACCACAGACAAACTAGAAGGCATCTGGACGTTTTCTCTTGAAGAGGGTGCTTAACTTGCAGTCGCTGCAGTGAAATTTTCATCAATGGATACATCGTTCAAATTTTTTCCGCTGTCGTCACTATCTGTTAATTCTTGCTTGTCCTGCGATTTGGCAGCCATTTTGCTTCCCTACATTTTCACCTCATACCACAAATACAAGACAGACGGGAAAAATCTTTGAAATTCCGCAAGCGACGTATATATTGGTGGAATTTCAAGCTTCTTGGGGCACCTGAAGATGAATGCCGAAAATTCTGAATTCAATTATGAATCATTATTTGCGTTTTCCAACCCCAGGCTAGTTAATATTTGTTTAAATAATACAAATTAAAAATTCTTATAAATGATGCAAAAACGACATTTTTTGCAAATTTCACCCCCGTGGGGCACCTGAAGATGGAGTGCTAGAGACTTCAAATCTTGGCGTGATACACATGTTGGGTGCCTTCAAATTTTCCAACCAACTCCAGCTGATATGAATTTCTAAAAAAAAAAAAAAAAAAAAAAATTCACTCCACCTTAATGCGCAGTATGATTCGAAGTCATTCAATAACGGTTGTTCAAATTGTGAACTGAGGTGTTGTGTTTTGAAAGTTGTCTCAAGATCAATTTTAAAAATGAAAAGAGGTAGCACCCAAACAAACTTAATGGAGTTTATGTTTAAAAGTAAACAATTAGAAAATGATGTTTCTTCTCGTAATGTGGCGCCTTGTTCAACCTCCACAAAACAGGACCCTACTTCCGACTTGGATTCTGACGAGCCATTTCCATCTAATACGGAAGAAAGTGTAATAAGAGAAGTATCAGCTGTGTGCAACGATGGAAAAGCTTTGATATCACAGACGGCTTCTGAAATTTACTATGTGGATGCTTATATTGGCCTAAAATTAAGTAATCATGAAAAAGTTGGGAAATTAAAAACTGTGGGTGCCTCTGGAAAATTATATTTTCCCTGCAGAAACAGGCCAGAAGTTCAGTCGCAGATTTCAAAGAAAGTGGTTGCAAAAATTCGAATGGCTTGTATATTCGAAAGTTAAGAATGGAAGTTTTTGTAAGTATTGTGCCTTATTTTATTACTACGATTCCGCAGATAAAGGATCTCATCAAAAAGTAGGACGTCTTGTAACTGAACCATGTACAAATCTAAAAGATTCGGTAGAGATTTCTCGCGAGCACGAAAAAACAAAAAACAACAGCAGTACTATATGATTGCGGTTTTGAATGCTGAGAACATAATTGCTTTTCTACTACCTGTCAACATTTCGGAAATTGAAGCATTTTCAGAAATTGAAACTTCAGTAAAATTCTATGAAGATGATCTCCCAGGATTTAGAGAGACAGTAGAGGGAAAATGAGAGTTGTGGCAGCTGAAATGGATGTCAGAAAAATGCAAACCAACGTCAGCAATTGAACCATTAGCTGTGGGTAATAAAAAAAAACTTTATCAAAATATTCGTACTCTTTTAAACATTTTGTCTGTACTTCCAGTCTCCGCTGCATCCGTGGAAAGAAGTTTTTCCACATTGAAAAGACTTAAAACATATCTACGAAGCACGACATCGGTGTCAAGACTTGTAAGTTTAGCTCTGTAAATAGACAAAAGAGCTAAACTTACGAGTCTGGACACCGATGTCGGTGTCAAGACTCGTAGATTTAGCTCTATAAATAGACAAAAGAGCTAAACTTACGAGTCTGGACACCGATGTCGGTGTCAAGACTCGTAGGTTTAGCTCTATAAATAGACAAAAGAGCTAAACCTACGAGTCTGGACACCGATGTCGGTGTCAAGACTCGTAGGTTTAGCTCAATAAATAGACAAAAGAGCTAAACTTACGAGTCTGGACACCGATGTCGGTGTCAAGACTCGTAGGTTTAGCTCTATAAATAGACAAAAGAGCTAAACTTACGAGTCTGGACACCGATGTCGGTGTCAAGACTCGTAGGTTTAGCTCAATAAATAGACAAAAGAGCTAAACTTACGAGTCTGGACAGTGATGTTGGTGTCAAGACTCGTAGGTTTAGCTCTATAAATAGACAAAAGAGCTAAACCTACGAGTCTGGACACCGATGTCGGTAGGGAAATGGTCAATCATATCATCTAATGATGATATTATTGACCACTTCCCCAACAGTGGGAAGGCAAGAAGACTGAATTTGGTATTATAATTAGAAATCAAACTCTGCGATTTTTTGAGATAGTATTAAAAAAATGAAGATATATACACCGATGAGTCATTACATTATGACCACCCCCAGCCTAGAGAAATTAGCGCGATTGGAGACCGACCGGTAGCGAAGGTGAAGTTCACAGAGCAGTATATAATCAACCTGAGGACCGGCTTTTGGTTAGTTGAGTGTCCGGAGTCAGAATGGGACAAGCTACCGATTTATCGGAGTTTGATAAAGGACAGATTGTATTGGTACGTGGCCTCGGAACTACGATCTCGGAAACGGCGCGGCTTGTTCACGTACCTTTGCAGTGAGTACGTATCAAAAGTGGTGCTTAGATGGCCAAACGACGAACCGTCGTCCAGCCGTTTGTCGTCCGCTGCTCATTGATGCCAGAGGGGAGTGGAGACCGTCGCGTATTGTTCCCAGCGACTGCAGGTCCACATTGCGACAAATCACCCGCAGCTACGACAGTGGTTATCAGGGCAATGCGCCATAGCATACAGTTCATCGCCGCCTTCTGCGCATGGACCAGGGGGCGGATTGGCCCACTGGGACACTGGGACATTTCCCGGTGGGCCCCTTCCGTATATTTTGTTTCTTTCTTTCTTACTTTATTTTCTTTCTATCTCTTTCTTTCTCTCAGTTCAGTTGTTTTAAACACACAACTGAACCACAACACCTTTTTTTTTAAACAAATACACATAATACAATTATAACAAGCGGGGGAGAAAACAACTTCTATATTAAATTAGGGGGAAAATCCCCTCAACAGGTAATTGCTAGAATCTCAACTATACAGTAGACAGGCCATGTGTGTTTGAGAACTTCTGGGTTCACTTAGTAGCTGAGGGATGAGAATGTTATGCACCGTATGTTTCGTGAAGCTCAAAGGTATGATATTCAAGATTATTTTACGATCTATCAAATATATAAGCAATTTTGTTTAAATTTTTTTTCAATGTTCTTACTTCAGTGTTCTTAAGAGAAAATTTTAAACAAATATAAACATTGAATGTGTCCAAAATTAGAAACTTCTTCAGCGCAATTACATGCATACCTAACAGAACTAGTGGTTTAAACCTTGTTATTCGCTTTTTCCATGTCGATTAAGTGAGTTTTCCACGATATTTAAATGTCTTAAAATTTCTAACTGTGATTGTCCACAACAGAAAAATTGCAGTACAATTATTCTGCAATATAATCTTGCCATGGGCAGATGAAATTTTTTTCGCAACACTCACTTCTATATAAGAATGAACGGGTGTATTTTTTTAAACCCCATCCCCGAGTACTAAGCTTGCCACTGTTTCCAGAGCAACTGTACTTTTTGTTTTGTTTCTTAAATAAAAAAAGTGATTTTCTTTTTTTTGATTGGAGGTTTAACGACCACCGTGAGCAACTCAATGGGCTATAAGCAGTCGCCTGTCCCTAATTTAGAGTCACTGGTTCTAGGGAAGGGAGAGAGCCAGTGCCGTAAGACAAACACAACATCCATGCCTCACCGGGATTCGAACCCGGACCTCTTACGGACGAATGATCAGAGGCCATCGCTTAGACCACTGCGCCACCGGGGCGGCAAAGGGATTTTCAATTGTGATACAAATACAAAAGTACCGCAGAACTACAACTGAACGGGCCCATCTGCAAACATTTTCCCGGTCCCTTTTGCGACCGCTAATACGCCCCTGGCATGGACCCAGCAGGGTCCCCATGCTCACTGCATGTCATCGCCAACAACGCAAGAAATGAGCCCAAGATCATCGACATTGGACCGTGGAATATTAGAAGAAAGTGGCCTGGTCTGACGAATCAAGTTTCCTGGTGCATCACGTAAACGGCCGAGAGCGGATACGTAGATTACCAACAGAGGCTATGGCACCTGGATGCACTGATGGGCGGAAACGGGCGGGCGGCGGCGGCGGCGGCGGTCTTATTCTGTGGGCGATGTTTTTTTGGGACACTTTAGGCCCCATTATCCCAATCAGAGCCGGATAGAGCTTTTGCGGGGCCCGGGGCGAAATTTCATTGCAAGGCCCAGGAACAAAATTTCATTGCCTGCACTAGGAAATAAATCTCATATTTTGATAAAGCCGTTACGTGAAAGATGTCCGTAAAGAATACACAGGATGTGAAACCCACAAATTTGCCTGTGACGGCGACGAATTCGCATCCCTCTGCGCTCCGGAGCTGAATGATTTACCGATTAAGGTACACCGACGGAATTTATCTCTGTAACTTTCCCTTTTTGACATGTGCTTCCAGTGGCGTCGGAACTCTTTTTTGAGAGCTGGGGCAAGATGTCGCACAACAAAATATTTTATCATGGCATACAATTTATCCTACTACTTGTAGACGATTTAAGATGCAAAACTTCTTAGTGCTTCACCTCTGTAGTACTTCAAAACAAAAACTATCGTAAAGACAAAATGATTATCTCAAAGAAGCATGTGCTTTAAGCTCACGAAAAGACCACAATATGACATTGAAAGTTCAGAGAGAGAGAGAGAGAGAGAGAGAGTAAAAGTGTTAAAATCTACGATTTTCTTTCCCAGGAGATGATGTTGAGGTTTTCATTTTCACTTATTGTATAAAACCTGCTTTCACAAAATGACAAAAAGCTACGTGCGTAGCGAAACTTTTTTGTATTGCGAATATTTTAATGTAGAAATAATAAATAATAAATTCGTATAAATAGTTTTTTTCTCCTGATGCATGTTTTAGTAATTGACTTTTAATGCAAAATGGAGTGACTGACAAATTAGTCACTTTTTAAACTTTCATACGCGCTCATATGTGATTTTTTAAAGAACAATTCCAGTAATGTTTTTAAAGTCACTGAATAAATGGCCTTCATGTGTAGCCCGAAACCAATTTTGATATTGTTCTTTTTTTTATTTTAATTTAAATTTAAGTATCTGGTTTGCACGCAAATTGTTAAATATATAAAAGCAAGGGCCACAAAATAATGAAATTAAATTTGCGATTTCATGAATTCGAAAAATATCAAGGTCGTTACAATAATCACCTGAAATCTACAGATCTCCGTATTTGTACGACGGAGGGCGATAACCTATTCGAAAACCGGGGGATGGGAAACAAACAAACAAAAATACTTTAAAAAAAGAAACATCTTTTTAAGGGCCTCCCACCCGAAAACTTACACACAAAAAATAATAATTGTAAAAAATTCTAACTAACTTTTTTTTTTTTTCTTAAACTGCGGGGCCCCTTAAAGGCGCGAGGCCCGGGGCGTTCGCCACGGTTGCCCCTATGGTCCAGCCGCCCCTGATCCCAATAGCACAATGCCTGACAGCTGTCTGAACATCGTTGCAGACCAAGTTCACCCATTCATGGCAACTGTGTTCCCTGCTGGTGATGGCCATTACCAACAGTATAATGCGCCATGTCACACTGCCAGAATCGTCAAGGAGGGGTTCAACATCGAATCGATGTCTCACCTAAAAGCCGCTGTTTTGCTGGCTAAAGGGGGTCCTAAAGCTTATTAGGTAGGTGGTCATAATGTAATATGTACATGTTTCTATTAATACCATCTTCTTTGTTTTTAGTGTAAAGAAATACAATTAAAGTTTGATATGCTCTACCTTTTTTTTTTTTTATTGCATGTTTAACGACCGCCGTGAGCAACTCAATGGGCTATAAGCAGTCGCCCGTCCCTAATTTAGGGTCACTGGTTCCAGGGAAGGGAGAGAGCCAGTGCCGTAAGACAAACACAACATCCATGCCTGACCGGGATTCGAACCCGGACCCCTTACGGACGAATGATCAGAGGCCAACGCCTTAGACCACTGCGCCACCGGGGCGGCATGCTCTACCTTGTCCAGGTATACATATTAATTTGTGTAACGCGATTTTATAAAAGTAAAACAATTGTATCAGATATTGTTGAATGCGGAGTAGATTCCTATGTTTGTAATTAGATACTTTGTTCAAGGAAACGGAGATGTAGAACTTTACATTTTTTTGGTAAGTAATTTTGTACATGTACTTCAAGTATTATTAGTCATTACTAATTAATGATTATTATATTCAATTATTCATTATGATTATAATTTAAACTTATGTATTTTTTAATATGACGATTCAGTAAAATAATCAAAATTTGCCGACTCTAGATATAGTATGGGCGTGGGTGGGGTGACGCACCCCTATAACCCCATGTAGGATCGACCCTGCTTAGCCCCCTCCCCCACTCCTCCCGAAACAAAATCCTGGCTACGCTACTGGTGGTTTTTTTTTTTTTAATGAATCCATTTTTAAGCTTGGTCTCCACTGTCGAGTTCGTGGAACTCCTTCCAATTTCCTACCCTTTAAAACTTTTCAGAGGATATCTTGTAATACAATTGCAGACCCTAATTATGTAAGTATATTTGATCGAAATCATAATTTAATTACGATATGTTGTCCCATGAAATGTACAATGCCATCAAACTATAAAATTACCTCACCCCCTTAGGTTCAGCAAGTGTACATAACATAGGTAATCCATAACTTTTATCAAGATGTTTGGAATTTTTTTTTTTTTACTGTTGCAATGAGCGAGCATGTAGAAAAACAACCATCACAGTTCTGTACACATTTTATTTGGAATAACTTTATGCATTACAACAAATGTTATTTACAAAATACACAATCGATATATACCATCGATAATTTCTTATTGATTTGATACACGAGGGTTCTGTAAGTCTGTGCTTTAAATAAATACTGCAAATGCATAAACAAAATGTGATTGAAAAATAAGACGTAGAGAAGTTCTTATTTCGTTTATATACATTTGAAGTTCTGGAATTCTGTACATTTGTGGCAAAAGTAAATAAATGAAAAGTGTCTGACTCATCACGCTCATGTATACGGCTCCGTAATATAAAAAGAAAACAAAAATCAACGGTTCTTGAAGATGAGAAAAAAAAAGTTTGTTTGAAACAAAAAAATAGTTTTAGTTTGAGCTGTTTTGTCGATTTATTTTGCTGCTTTAGCCAAACTCCATCGGAATTGTTTCGTTGACAACACAAAATTATTTTGTTGGCTATATTTTGTTAATTCAACTGAACGTTTTATCACGATAACAATACATATTGTTGGATCAAACAAATTCCCAAAAATCGACCTAGGCATTTTGGTAAATGAACAAAACGTTTTGTCATGATAACAATAAATTTTGTTGAATCAACAATAATTTTCAGCAAAATACATTTGTAAATTCAACTGCATATCGACAAAATGTTTTGGTTGTTTCAACATTTTTTTTTGCTGAATTAACAAAATATTTTTCTCAGTGTATGCGCAAAATTGTTACAAAAGTAACTAAATGATGTAATAAACAAATTATGCCAGAGAAGGATTTAGTCCATTGCCGCCCTTAGGCCTAGACAAATTGCCGCCACTACTCCCCTTTAAAATAAAGGATTTGATGGCTACACTTTCAAGTAACTCACTCGAAACCGATTCAGGAGCAAAACGAAATGTTATGTGGAGGTGGGTGAGGAATGTATCTTATCAAAAGCTAAGTACAAATAAAAAGAACAATTTAAAGGGGTGAAACTATAAACAAGAATTTTTCTTACAACAATTAGTAACAAAATTTCGTCTATTGTTGACGAAGATTCCTTATTTCTGACTTTCGCCATCAATTCATAAATTGATTGAATATTTATAATTAATCAGTTGCTTTGGCAGAAGTTTCTGTCTTCTTTTTTCCCTTTCTTTGTTTTTTAATAATTTTTAATGCCTTGAAACATGGCAGCGCAATTCAGCCCTTCCTCTATCTTCAATGTCTTTCCTACGCCCCATACCATTGTACTCATTCAGAGGGGAGATGTGCTAGCTTTGCGTGAACATCTTACAAATGTCCCTCTCTAAAGCTCAAAGCGATCTTCCTTTATCTACGTAAGAAAACTTTTATCGGGATCCAAAGAGCAGAGTAAACACTCCACTCGTTCCTCACACCACTTTGTTCGTATCGATTTCAGTTCTTAAGCATATTCAAGCAGATAAACGTATGTTTTTTTTTATGAAAACACAAGTTTGCCCGCGACGGCATCGAACCTGTGTCCCCTCACTTCGGAGTAAGTCGCTCCCCCAACTGAGCTACGCGGACAGAATGTCTCGCTGCAGATTTGTCGTCTTGACACATGTTTTCACCTCTAAAGTACGTCACATTGTTTTGTTTTCTCAAGAGGAAGGGGATTACGGGAATTTGGAAACAAAATCTTGTATACGGAAGTTTTCGGACTAAATATTAGTTTCCAGTTTTTATTTTAAATTTTTCTTTCATTATTTTTTATGGGTTTAAACAAATTATTAATTTTTATTACCGCTAAAAGTTGACGCCACAGTCCTAGTTGGTCTGTCTCTGAATGATACATCAGCGTTATTCTTGGTTAATCATTCCTGTGCATCCCCTTTTGCAGACTTTTTCTTACTTTTTTTTTCTTTGCCTCGATATGATTTACTTCTCACCTGAAATTCATTAAAGTCTATCAAGTCGTCCTGTTGCTATGTCAACTTTTGTATCTGTAACTAAACTTTTGTTCACCACTGTATCTTTACCCAACGTATACGAAATTATCTCGGGAGAATGACGAATTGCGTCGTTGACCAACGTATTTTTTTTTCTTTTGTGATTGAAGGTTTAACGACCACCGTGAGCAACTCGGTGAGCTATAAGCTGTCGCCCGTCCCTAATTCAGGGTCGCTGGCTCCACGGAAGGGAGAGAGCCAGTGCAGTAAGACAAACACAACATCCATGCCTGATCGGGATTCGAACCCGGACCCCTTTCGGACGAATGATCAGAGGCCATCAATTAGACCACTGCGCCACCGGGGCGGCCCCAGACGCTTCACTGACGAATGGCACACGCCAGCGCTTAGACCACTGCCAAAGTCTTTCTGGAATGGTAAAGTTGTAACCGCAGCCCCGGTGGCGCAGTGGTCTAAGGCGTTGGCCTCTGATCAGTCGTCGGAAGGGGTCCGGGTTCGAATCCCGGTGAGGCATGGATGTTGTATTTGTCTTACGGCACTGGCTCTCTCCCTTCCCTGGAACCAGTGACTCTAAATTAGGGACGGGCGACTGCTTATAGCCCATTGAGTTGCTCACGGTGGTCGTTAAATCTCAAAAAAAAAAAAAAAAAAGTTGTAACCGACGAAGGCGTGAATTTCATGTCTAGTTTTCATCTATGACTTAAAAATACCCTCTATTAGACCAATATCCATTACTTTGTGTGTATGAGCGACTTTCTCCTTTTCCAATTCTCAACCAATAAAAATCTGTGCCCGTTGCTGAGGGTTTGTTTATTTGTTTCGGTGTTGAACAATCACCTATGAGCTTCTACGGCTATAGGCAGTCGCTCGCCCCTAATTTCGGGTTATTCGTTCTAAGGAAGGGAGAGAGCTAGTGCCAAAAGACAACCACATCACCCATCCCTCATTCGGGACTCGAATTCGCCTTACCGAGCGGTCAAAAGTCAGCGACTTAGATCACTGCGCCACAGCGGCGGCTCCCTGATTTGAGAACCATTTGTTATAGTAACAGAAGAGAGCCAGCGCTTAGATCACTGCGTCATAGGGGTGTGTCCCCAATTTGGGAGCCACTGGTTCTAGAAAAGGAAGATAGCTAGCGCTTAGGTCACTGCGCCGCAGGAGCGGCTATTTAATTTGGGAGCCACGAGTTCTAGAAAAGGAAGACAAGCAGCGCTTAGGTTACTGCCCCATAGAGGCGGCTACCTAATTTGGGAGCCACTGGTTCTGGAAAAGGAAGAGAGCCAGCGCTTCGGTCACTGCGCTACAGGGGCGGCTACCTAGTTTGGGAGCCACTGATTCTAGTAAAGGAAACCAGCCAGCGCTTAGGTCACTACCCCATAGAGGCGGGTCCTTAATTTGGGAGACACTGGTTCTAGAAAAGGAGGAGAACCAGCGCTTAGCTCACTGCGCTACAGGGGCGGCTATATAATTTGATGCGGCTCCCTAATTGGGAGCCACTGGTTTTGGAAAAGGACGAGACCCAGTGCTTATGTCACTGCGCCACACGGCTGGCTCCCTAATTTGGGAGCCACTGGTTCTGGAAAAGGAAAAGAGCCAGCGCTTAAATCACTGCACCACACGACCGACTCCCTAATTTGGAAGCCACTGGTTCTAGTAAAAGAAGAGAGCCAGCGCTTAGGTCACAGGACCGGCTCCCTAATTTGGGAGCCACTGGTTCTAGTAAAGGAAGAGAGCCAGCGCTTAGGTCATTGCGCCACAGGGGCGGCTCCCTGATTTGGGAGCCACATTTTCTAGTAAAGGAAGAGAGCCAGCGCTTAGGTCACTGCGCCACACGGCCAGCTCCGTAATTTGGGAGCCACTGGTTCTTGTAAAGAAAGAAAGCCATCACCGCACGACAAGTGCACCACAATTGCCTCATCTCGGACGAATAGCCAGAAGCCCGCGCTTCTAACAACTCATTCAATATGGAGGACTTTTTCTGAGTACACTGAAAACACCTGCGAAATGCTGACAGCACGGACAATTCATTTGTTATGGAAGAAAGAGAAAAAACATTTCCCACGAAAGTAATGAAATTATAAAAACTGCAGGTTATACACTCAGTAGACAAAACATTAAAGATAGGTGTGCTGGGTAGTTGACATGGGCATCCCCCGCGAAGTGGAACGGACCAAAACCGAATGCAGGCGATAAATAAGAGGAGAGCAGAGCTTCACAACAATGTATCGCAAGCGATGAACATGTGTAAATGTGATTATCTGAGCGACTTTGCTCGTGGACGCATTGTCAGCTCATGACAGATGGGTCATTCTATCACCTAAGTGGTAAGAATCCTAGGGTTCAGGAGAGCAACCGCATCAAGGGTGTACCGCAAGTATCCCATACACGGACGTACCAACGCAAGCGGTGGCCGACCATACGCCATTGATGACCAGGGTCGACGAAGACTATGCCTGCTTGTACTGATTGACCGCTTGGCAGCGGCTGCGCAAATCACATGCCGGTTAAATGTCGGAAGCCCAAGCAGTGTCAACGAGCCAATGGTAAACAGTACGCTACGTACCATGGGCTACGGGAGGCGACGCCCTAATCGTATGCCACTATTGACGTTACGTTTACCCTAGTGCGCGGAACATCAAAACTGTACCTCTGTAGTGGCGCAGCGTCATGTGGTCAGATGAATCCCGTTTCCAGCTGTGCCGAGCTGACGGGAGGGTGCGGGTGTGACGTAGACAGGATAATGTCATAGCTCCGTCGTGGAAGGTCGACTCTGTTCAAGGCGGTGGTGGCTATGTGATTGTTTTGGGGAGTCCCCTCATGGGACACATTAGATCCCTTGCCTGTCTGAAGAGGTCCTTAAACGCTACCGTCTAGCAGCACGTGCTGGATTATCACCTACACACCTTCGTGGCCTCGCGCATCCTGCGGCCGATGGTCTGTTCCAGAAGGACAATGCACCGCCCCACCTGGCCGCACCATCCCGTGGCTCCCAAGGTCCCCGGATTAATACCCTGCGGAAGCTATCTGGCGTAACGTGGAGCAGAACATCAGATCTATGGATCCTGGGCCAACAACTCGGGCGGAGCTGTGGACAATGCTGAAACAGACATGGCTGTCATTATCTTCGGAAATCCTTCAGCATCTGGTAGAGTCCATGCCTCGACGTGTACTGGCTGTTATTCGCTCTAAAGGAGGATCAATACGCTGTTAGGTAGGTATCTCTAATGTTTTGCCCATTGAGCGTATATATGTTGGATGGGGGTTTAACGATCACCGTGAGCAATTAGATAGGCAGTCGACCGCCTTTAATTCAGGACAACTGGTTCCAGGGAAGAAAGAAAGCCAGTGATATAAGACAAACACGACATCTATGCCTCACCGGACTTCGAACCCCGGACCGATCTCGGACGAATGATCAAAAGCCAGAGCTTAGACGACTGCGCCACCGGAGTGGTCAAATTATATTTTGGGTGCCCAAGTTATGTTCTGGGCGCCCAAGCTATTTTTTGGGTGCCCAAGTTATTTTTTGGGTGCCTAGCGTGCCCTCCAATGACGTGATATTCTTTAAGAGAAACAGTTCTGGCACTTTTCTTCAACTCGTTTCCTATCAGGGTGCCCTGTATCTCTTCTTACTGACTCATTTACGACAGTCTTGTTGAGAAGTAGAAAGATGGGATTCCAAACCTACAGTATACTTAAGGCCATGGTAAAGAAAAAAAAATGTGAGAATATACACTCAACGGACGAAACATTAGATACACACTGCGACGTGCCTGCCCCGCTGGGCGCACACGACATAAAAGCAGATAACAGCGCGAGCGAACGTCTGCGTAGCTCAGTTAGTAGAGCGACTTGTTCCGGAATAAGAGGACTCGGGTTCGACCCCCGGCGTGGACCAAAATGCCGGAGAAATTTACTTCGTTATAATACCTAATAGCGTGTTGGTCTTGCTCTAGCGCGAATAAGAGCCTGTACACGCCGAGGCATCGACTCCACTACATGCCGGAGAGTTTCTGGAGTAATTCATGCTTGTTGCTGCATCTCCGCCGGCGACGTCAGTTTATAATGGAATCCATCAATCTGAAGTTACGCTCCACGGCATTCCAGAGAACTTCCACAGGTTTTAAATCTAGGGCTTTGGAGGTTCCAACCTCGGATGAATCTTCCTCGAGCCATGCCTGGGTTGCTGCTGCCCGATGTGGCTGTGCATTGTGCTTCTGCAACAGATCATCGTCCACAGGATGCGCGAAGGCCATGAAAAATGTATTGGTGATGAGCCAGCACATGCTGGTATCGCGCAGCGGTTAAGGAGCTCTGCAGACACCCTAAGGATTTAAGGGAAGGCTCCCAAAACCATCACAGAGCAAACCCCTGTCTTGAACAGAGCCAATCTGGCACGACGCGCAATGACGCCACACTCGCACACTCGTCACCTCGGTACAGCTGATAACGGGATTTGTCTGACCATACGAGTCGGCACCAATCTCCAGATGTCCAGTTTTGATGTTTCTTTTCTTTTTTTTTTTTTTTTTTTTTATTGGAGGTTTAACGACCACCGTGAGCAACTCAATGAGCTATAAGCAGTCGCCCGTCCCTAATTTAGGGCCACTGGTTCCAGGGAAGGGAGAGAGCCAGTGCCGTAAGACAAACACAACATCCATGCCTCACCGGGATTTGAACCAGGTCCCCGTTCGGACGAATGATCAGAGGCCATCGCTTAGATCACTGCGCCACCGGGGCGGCGTTTTGATGTTTCTGGCACGGTTCGAGGCGTAATGTCCGATTATGAGCAGCTGGTTTAGCGCCCTCTCTTGAGATGCGCCCGGGGCAGCCGCCCCTACCCCTCTCTAATTACGCCTCTGCCCATGTCTATTGCCCATAACTCCTATCTCTAATGTTTCGTCTACCGAGTGTGCATCTCTATATTTCACAGTTTGCGAGCATTGTCGATAAGAAAGATATAGTGTATGCAACTGTTAGCAAATTTGAAGCCATGACTTTGTAAGTGTGAATATAACTAAGCAGTACCAGCGCAAGTTAATCTAACAAAATAAAAAGAAAGGAAACGTAAATATAACAAAAAAATCCATTTTCACGGTGAATAAGTAAAGACTGTTCGCTGCTTATCTTGCAGTTCTACATTAGTTTGCCAATCAACCGCTGCAAATAATGACACTATGATGTCGTGCCACTTTTTAAGTGTCTACACCTTTCGTCGTGTAGTGGTTTTGACTGTCACCGACTTGTTTATCACTTTTGTGTTGTTCATATTGTACACGTGACTCGCTTTCCTACAATAGTTGAATTTTCTTTTGTGAATGTTCGTTTAATCACTAAAGTTATCTGTTCGCGTCATTTATTGTACTGATGACCAACAGGTAAATGAAGACCTGGTTTGGCGGGATGTCTTTCAGAAGACACAACTTTCCGTTGTCGAGTACACGTTCTTGTCTTTTGCGCATGCGCTCGAAGAGCGTAGAGTCAAGTCTTGCAAGCAGTTCAGTGGTTGGTAGTCGCAGTGCTGGTGGTGATGGAGGCGGCCATTTTCCACGACGGTGACGTCACTTGTCTCTGATACCAAGGGAGATAAAGGAGTTGCAGTCTGAAATGCATGGTTGCTTAAGTTGATGTTGCAATTTGATGAGGAATCATGATCGCTTATCAGTCTGCCGTTTGACACCTCTTTAAAAGACATGGTCGTGAGCGATTCAGGGTCAGAAACGAAACGGTAGACGTACCTTTCTCCTGCAAAAGAAGGTAAAGAAATATTAGAAAATATTAGAAAAGTGCATACTTCGCGTGTATTTATATACACTGAGTTAGCTTTACATTAGCAACAACAACCCCCGTTTTTCATATTCAAATCGATAACGAAGTACCACGTGATATCAACGTCACGTGTGACCACTATAAATTGTGCACACCAATCCTCTGTACGTAATCAGTAAACTTTTGTCAGTTATGGGAAACCGTGGCAACTTAAGCCAATTTCTTAGCTGCCAGATAGTTTGTGACCCGAAGGGCAGGTGCCAGTGTTTCAGAAACACACGCACTTGTTGGCTGCTCCCGTACTACTGCATCAAGAGAGTACCAGGACTGGATTAGCCATGCTCAGACATTCAACAGAAGGGATCACATCGGTCTACCACTTGCGGTTGATCCGAGAGGTGAGCGTCGGGATCACGACTGGTATCTCAGCAACGACGCGCAACAGTCATTCACTTACTCACCAGAACAACAGCTGTGCATTTTGACATATTTCCACATGCACCATGCGCCGTATCTTGCTTCGTCTGAGACTGCACAGCCAGATACCAACGAGGGTACCCATCATGACGCTTAGTAATCTCAAACAACGGCTCGCATGGGTCAAGAAATGTCGATAATGGACCCTTGACAGATGGAAGAAGGTCGTCTGGAGTGATGAGTACCGTTTCCTGCTGCATTATACTGATGACCGGGTTCGTATATGGCGTAAACACCATGAAGTTCTATCCCCTGGTTTCACAGTTCGGGTTCAACAAGCCGGTGGAGGTGATGTTCTGGTCTCGGGAGCTTTTTACTGGTAAACCCTGGGTCCATTGGATATCAGCTCATGAACACTGAATGGTGGAACTACAGGGACCTGTTATCCGACCATCTCCTTTCATATCTGCAGGAAATTTACCGATACCACAGTGCCATCTTTCAACAAGACAACGCACCGTGTCATCGGGCTCGTATAATTACTGAGTGGTTGGAAGAACATGACAACGAATTCGCCACATTGCTTTGGCCCCCAAACGACCCTGACTCTAATCCAATTGAACATTTGTGGGATATGTCAGAACAGGGTGTGAAAACTGCTAATCCTCCTCCACGGAATGAGTGTGAACTGACAGAGCTGTTGCGGTGGACATGGGTCAAGTTACGCTTGGTGAATGTTAGACACCTTGCAGAATCTGTTCCTAGGTGTCTGCGAGTAGTAATTGCGCAGAAAGGTGGACCAAGACGTTGTTAGGAATGTGTTCCTAATGCAAAAGCTCATTGTATATTTATAGGTACAGTAAAGCTTCTGAATAGCAGACATCCTGGAACTTCAACATTTTTCCTCGACTGGAAGGTGTCCGCTCTTCGGGAGGTTGATTCCTGTACCCAACTAGACCACGATACAAAAACTTCATATAAAACCTCTGAATAGCGGACATCGTGTGACTTATACATTTGCCCGCTATTGGGAGGTGTCAGAGCTATTCGGGAGGTTGACTGCTGAGCCTAACTAGACTCATAATACAAAAAACTTCATATTAAACCTCTGAACAGCAGACACCCTGGGAACTCAACACT
This sequence comes from Macrothele yani, assembly GCA_039090855.1. NCBI lineage: Eukaryota > Metazoa > Arthropoda > Arachnida > Araneae > Macrothelidae > Macrothele > Macrothele yani. The sequence goes on along the minus strand of CM077009.1, from coordinate 41,378,343 downwards.
GCTATTGGGAAGCGTCTGCTGTTCGGAAGGTTGACTTCTGAGCCCAACTAAGCTCACGATACAAAACCTTCATATTATATGCTTACGCATATAATAGACAATAATAATAATAATAATAATAATAATAATAATAATAATAATAATAATAATAATAATAATAATAATAATAATAACACGTAGCTACAAATTGAAGACCGGAGAACAGATCGCAGCTGTGGAGGGAGGAAAAGCTTATAAGTACCTTGGTATGCTTGAAGCACAACGCCTGAAATACAAAGAAATCAAAACAATACAACCAAAGGCTGAGAAGACTAATGAAGACTACGCTCGCAACATCACTCGGGCTATCAACACATACGCAGTTCCAGTCCTCACGTAGTCCTTCGGAATCATCAAGTGGACCACAGCAGAGCGTGAGGAAATAATGCGCAATACCAGAACAACCCTTACTAAACATTGCCAGCACCACCAGAAGTCAGCAGTAGAAAGGAAGGGCAGAAGGAGGACGGGGAATGATTGATCTCCTGGAACACCGAGACAAAGAAATCATCAACCTCAGAAAATACTTCCATCAGAGCAATAGGCCCCTTCACCAAGCGATAAACCAGAGTGACAAGTAGTACACAACCTTGGACCTCTCTACTCAGAACATCGAGATCGGAACGAGGGAGCCAAAAGAAGAAGCTTGTGGTAAGAAAATCCTACACGGAAGGCACTACAATGATCTGCAATCGGACCATGTGGAAAAGACTGCCTCCAATGCATGGCTAACAAACGGATCACCCTCTCCCGAGACCAAAGGGTTCCTGATGGCCATACAAGATCAAGTTGTAAGCACCAGAAACTACCGGAAGCATATCCTGAAGAACACGTCAGTGGAAAGCGACACATGTCGGCAATGCCATCAAGCGCCAGAGACCATCCAACATATCCCAGCAGGATGCAGAGTCCTCACACAAACAGAGTACACGAACAGGCACAATCAAGCCGGCAAGATTGTCCATCAGAAACTGGCAAGAAAACACCACCTCATTACAACTGAGCCTGTCTCCTCCTACAAATATGAGCTAGCAACGGACAGATCGATAAGAACAGATAAGACCATCCCTCACAATCGGCCCGACATCATCCTGGTCGTTAGAAGTCAACATACCTCATTGACATAACCGTTCTCAACACGTGCAACATCCAAAAAACGCACGGAGAGAAGCTGTCAAAGTATAACGACTTACAATACGAAGTCAAGGAAATGTGGCATATTGAGGACGTCACCACCGTTCTCATAGTAATATCAGCCACAGGAGTTGTACCTAAGACCATTCACAGCTCTATACAGACACTAGACTTTCAACTTAACACCTGCATGGAACTACAGAAGGCAGCTATCCTGAACATTAAGGAAGTTCCTGGACAACTGAGAGAAAGAAATACCACTTCCCAGACTTGGTACGTCGCACCCGTCCTGGAAGGAAGAGAAAAATTGCAGGAGGAGGTGGAATCATCTCTCAAATTTTTATTAAAAATAAAATAATAATAATAATAATAATAATAATAATAATAGGCCACGGATGGCCTAGTGGATAGCGTAAGCGCTACCATCCAAGCAGTTGCAGGTTCCATTCCACCTTGAACCACCGCCAGCCGCCGTGGATTTCAACTTGAGATTACCTTCCTAAAAAGGTGTCGAAACAGTTGCAGGAATATAGTGACATCTAGTGCTTACAATATTAGTTAAGAAGATACAGTATCGACTAGTTAATAAACCTACATACTGAAAAATCTCAACTCCATCAGGATGATACTAAAAAAGAGATTAGCACATACTGCATCGAATGTTGCGCAGGATAAAGTCACTCGCTTTCGAGCCTTTGGTAGAGGGGCCCGTTCGACAAGTAAGTTACCGTCTCCAGAGGGAAACAATGAAGCAAGTGGCGTTACCCCTCTCATGGCTACCACAATAAATAATCAACGATCGGCCTGACATGCTTCTGGGGCTGCTCAGCCCAAGACCAAGCCGGACAGAAGTGCAGGCCAACGCATGAGATGGAGTTCAGAAATGAGCATGTACATCATGCGAACATACTACGAAGTGACTAAAACGGAGACAGAGATGACAATGTACAGGAAGAGACTTTATGACAAATGGCAACAGCAATACCCAGACATTCAAGTCAGCGAACAGCGACTAGCGGATCAGAGACGGACCATTGTCGCGAAGAATATGATACCATCTGCCGTCCTGGAAGCCATCAAGCAAGAACTAGGTGATCAACCACAAAGTAGCGAGCAGCACGCTGCAGAAGGGAATGCAGTATCTGATGACAAACATGAGACAGAGTCAGAAGAACGGACCGAACAAAGCCATCGGGTGCCATAAGCGAGTGACAACGAATTCAGGATAGCCGTCCAAGATTTCGAAGGAATGGACCCTACCATGAGATATAGAATACCAAGGCAATGACCTAACAGATATCTATGGCAAATAAGAGAACATCTTAACAAATCTGTCCTACCAGCCTACCTAGATGAAAATGGCACTGCGTTAGAACCCATCCACACCGCTGTATACTGTGCCGCAGTTGCTGCCAAAGACTAAACAGGAAAAACACCGTTCATCGGAAGGTACAAAGAACCAAGAAACCCACCCTACCATCATGGCAAAGAAGACTGCAGGGCCGAATTGATGAACTCCGGAAGAAAATCGGTCAACTCACACAGTGGATAAAGGGAAACAGACCCAAGAAACTGGTAGGAAAAGTAAAGTTTATCGTGAAAAGCCGCAAAGTTCACACCAGGTTCGAAGAAAACCTGCAAATGGAAGAATACTTAGACACGCTAAAAGAAGGTCTACTAGCTATCAGCAAGAGACTAAGACGATACAAAGAGAACACACAGTGACATATGGACAATAACACATTCGAAAACGATGAGAAAAGCTTCTATGGTAACATTACCAAGAAAGATATCAAAGGCGAAGAACCACCAGAATGTGAAGCGGTAGAGAAATTCTGGAGTAACCTCTGGGCAAGGAATACCAACCACAACAGCAAAGCCGCATGGCCACAGCAAGAAAAATAAAGAACAGTGAGCCAATATCAGGAAATGGCCGACTGGAAGATCACAGCAGAGAACCTTTAGCAAGCCATAGCTAAGACACAGAGGTGGAAAGCACCAGGTGTTGATAACGTCCACAACTACTGGCACAAGAGGTTCACCAGTACATACAAATATCTGGCAGGTCAATTGACCAACATTATCCAAAATCCAGTACTACTTCCGGATTTCCTCACTCAGGGAGTAACGATACTAAAGGCTAAAGATGAAGACACAAGAAATACAGCCAACTATCGACCAATAGCGTGTCTACCTACGTTGTATAAGATAATGAGGCACATAGAAAGACAAACCCTTATGGCAGAACAGCTGAAGGGATACCAACTGGACTGTAGAGGGTACAAGGAACAGCTTACTATCGACGCTGTTGTAATGGATCAAGCTCTCAAGATGCACTGCAACATGTACACAGCCTACATCGATTACCATAAAGCCTACGATTCCGTACCTCACAGCTGGCTGATAGAGGTCCTTGAGATCTGCAGAATAAGTCGTGCTATCATCAACTTCCTTAAAGAGGTCATGATAAGATAAAAGACAACAATTAAAGTCGAGAACATAACGACCAAGTTCATCCACATAAGGAGAGACATCTTCCAGGGAGATTCACTTAGCGCACTATGGTTCTGTCTAGCACTCAACCCGCTGTCAACCATGTTCAACGAAAGCAAGTATGCATACAGTATGTTGGATGGTCAAGTGTAACAAAACCAACAAGTATAAACTCTCCCACCTCATGTACAGGGATGACATCAAACTGTACGCATCATCCAGAACCAACTCCAGCAACTAATCCGGATCACCGAGGGCTTCAGCAATGACATCGGGATGGAATTCGGCCTACAAAAATGCAAAACACAAGGTATGAACCAAGGAAAGCATGATGCACGTAGCTACCAATTAAAGACCGGAGAACAGATCGTAGCTATGGAGGAAGGAGAAGCTTATAGTTACTTTGGTATGCTTCAAGCACAACCCCTAGAACACAAAGAAATCCAAAACAATCTAGCCGCCAAATAAAACCAAAGGCTGAGGAGACTAATGAAGACCAAGCTCAACGCTCGCAACATCACTCGGGCTATCAACACATGCGGAGTTCCAGTCCTCACGTATTCCTTCGAAACCATCAAGTGGACCACGACAGAGCTTGAGGAAATAATGCGTAATACCAGGACAACCCTCACTAAACTTCGCCAGCACCACCCGAAGTCAGCAATACAAAGGCTGACCGTTGGACGGGCAGAAGGAGGACGGGTAATCATTGATTCCCTGGAACTCCAAGACAAAGAAATCAGCAGCCTCAGAAAATACTTCCATCAGAGCAAGGGGCCCATTCACCAAGCGATAAACCAGAGTGAACTTCAAGAATGACATCGCCGTTAAAGTCCTCGGAATGGTGTGATGTTCTTTCCACACCGTGAGACAGGAAAAATAAGAGAATCCCTTCTTCAGCGCTTCGAAAAATAAATGTGTGTGATGTTGCGTTCCACACACCAAATTGACTGGGATTTATCCCAAGTACGTTCTTCAGCGGATGACTGGCTACAGCGACACATGGTACCGGCCGACCCGTGGGACTTAGATGCATGAGATTTTTTTATACCTGCACTGCAGTTATCAGAAACAGAAGCATAAGAATTAAATGCAGAAGATTCAGTTTGAAAATGGAACAAGAAAGATGACACCGAATTTTCGAGTGTAATAAGCACGTCTTTTGAATCCGTTGGAACGCGAATTAAATTTATCAAAGCGATTCAAAGTTAATGGAACCGGTGAGGAAAACAGTAGCATCTGACCGAAGAAAGAAGTTTTTCAATGGAGTTTTTAGTCCCGCAGATATTTCTGTAAACGGGAACGTGAACGTACGGCATCTGGTTGCAGGATTGTGCGTTAAACAAAATTTGAAATTACATGAGAAACATTTCGCAGCGGAAACCCTCTTCAACAAAGAAAGGATTTTTCAAATCGGAATCTTAGAAGCAGAGATATTGACAAAAATAAGATATACATCTACGCCTCCTGGCGGAGAAACCATGCATTATTTTAAGAAGAAAATATTCCAAAAAGGTTTATCGACGCAAGTAGTATTGGTCCATGAACGAATTTCTTTTCCATCGAGATTTTAGATGCTCAGATTTTGCTGCAAATGCATCAGAAGCAGAAATATAAACTTACGCCCCCTGATGGCCAAAGCATTTTTACCAAAAATTAGAACTTCTATGCAAAAGATTTCCCATCAGGTTCTGTATCCGGTGTAGAAAGAAATTTTCAAATCGGAGTTTTAGAAGCAGAGATATCGGGAGAACGCTATTTACCTTTACGCCCACTAGCGGAAAGTCTATCAATTACTTGAAAATTTTGAAATTATGTGAAAACATGTCGCACCGGAAACTATCCACCAAAGAAGGAATTTTTCAAATCGGACAATTAGAAGCAGAAATATTTACAAAAAAATAAGATATACATCTACGCCCCTGGCAGAGAAACCAGACAGTATTTTAAGAAGAAAATATTCCGAAAAGGTTTGTGGACATGAGTGGCATCCGTCCACGAAATAATTTTTTCAATCGAGAGTTCAGAAGCTCAGCTTTGCTCCAAATACACCAGAAGCAGAAATATAAACTTACGCCCCCTGGTGGCCAAACCATTTTTATCAACAATTAGAAATTACATGCAAAAAATTTCCCACCAGGAGCTGCATCCGGTGCAGAAAGAATTTTTCAAATTGGAGTTTTAGAAGCAGAAATATCGGAAAAACGCAATTTTCTTTTAAGCCCCTTCGCTGAAAATGTATGAGTAACTACAAAAAGTCACAACACCTAAAATCGTTTTTGACATAAATGGAATCGAAAGTTAAATTATTTTTTCAATCCGATGTTTAGAAGCAAATATATGGGGGAAAAAGGTATTTTGAATTCGATATTATCTGCATTTACGTCCTCTAGCGGGGAAATTGTGCATCGTAACAAAAAAAAAAAAGAAACCGGAATGCAAGGATCATCATTCGGACATTTCAAGCTTTCCAATGAAAAAGAATTTTTCAAATCAGACTTATAGCTGCAGAGATATGGTGTCCTCAGGCGGACAAACAGACGGACAAATCGGGGACATAAGCGATATTTCTTACAAAAGACGTGCTAAAAACTGCTATGAAAGGACGAAGATTTTTAGACATTTCTGCCATCCGGCGTACCGTGACAAAGGAACTCAAGTGTATTCCAGGAATGGAGTTCCAGGTATGTTTCCATCATTTTCGGTGCTACATTCAATCATGATCGGATTTTTAAAGTTCTTTCACCATTAAATTGTTAGTAAAATTTGATCACAACCGAGTTTGTTTTACTATGCAGATTTCAACAGTTGTCTTTCATCCAGTATCAAATAGAATGCTTTTTTTAATGAGAGAATTATTAGGTTTTCCGTGCTATAGGTATGTTTTTTTTTAATTGGAAAACAAGACTAAATTTCCTGGTCTGGTTTAGTCTACTAAGTCCGGCCCTGTGCGTGGGCCTTCTTCACGAGGACGTTACCAAAAATTAGTCGAATGAATGCCGAGATGAACAGATGCTGTTCCGATGGCGAAAGGTCTCCCAACACATTATTCGACAAATGGTTTATAACGAAGTAAATTTCTCCGTCATTTTTGGTCCACGCCGGGGATCGAACCCGAGTCCACTTATTCCGGAACAAGTCGCCCTACCAACTGAGCAACGCAGACGTTCGTTCTCGCTGCTGTCTGCCTTTATGTTGTGTGCGTCCTGCGGGACAGGCACGCCACATCTCCACCCCCGCACGGGGATAACTGGTTTTCCAGTTATTTGGGAGCGGCGCCCCCACGGCCCCAGCTGACCTTGTGACTGGTCAACATCTGATGTCATGCCACCGCTTGTTTTTTATTTTGGTGCTGTTGGTGTTTGCAGGGACGGCTGTTCATCCAGCTGTTGGGGAATCGCGGCCCCACGATCCCGAGCTGGTCTTGTGTCTCGCTTTTTTGTTTTTATTTATTTTCTCCACTGGCTAGTTGCCCGTGTTGTATACTCTCCCTAATCGCTACCACGTTATGTACTAACACCCCGGTCTTGTGGTTTTGTTACCCTCCACCACTAACTGTATTATATTAACCGCTCAGTTCGTAGGTTGCTGAGATTCCGTTTAGGTTCCCTGCCAGGATTTGTCTTCTTTGGATTTCTTTTTTTCCTTTTAGCTGGTTTGGGTGCTAGACCTACCTGCATGGTTGCCGCGTGCGGAGACCCGTGAGGCGGAAATGGGATGTCTGGCGGCTGAGGTAGCAGGAGACCGGATAAGTGCCTCCTGTGTACCAACACTCCTCTTCGACCCCGGCTTCGCTGTAAACGGGAGGCTAGAGACTAACCCACCTCTAGTCAGAAGTCTTGTACCAAGTTGTGTGCAGGGCTTTAGCGGCTTTTTTGTCGTATAGCACGGCAGGGTAAGCCCGGGGGCTGTGGGATCATGCCAAAGGCGTTGGCATGACGGTACCCGGAGGCCGAAGTGTCCGCCGAGTGCGTGTGATCACAGCCAACGGACTATATCTGCAACGTATAAGCTCCAGAACTGTGTCCAGCGTCATTTTCTTGGCTTGCAGACCTCCAGTTCTCCCTTGTAGGGCTCGGTGGTGGGTGGAGTAGTCTGCAGACGAATCTTCCTCCTTTTTTTCATGGGTAAACACAAGAACAAAAACTCCAAATTTAAGTCACCTGAGAAACTGATCGTTGACACCGACTCTCCTTCGTCTTCTCAACCTACCAAGTCTCATACCCTTAAACGGTCTTTAGACCTTGACCTGGACCAAGAATGTGGAACCTCTTCTTCGGCTGCTGTACCAGTCACTCCGAAGCGTCGTCTCCCCTCGATTGCTGTGACTACGCATGCTACACACTTAGTTGTAGAATCCATCGATCCGAATGAGAGACTGTCCACCAGATCTCCATTTTTCATTTCTAAAGCTTTGGACGCTGCGGTTGGCCCCTTGAAGTCTGTGAGGAAGCTTCGCTCTGGGGACCTGCTTGTCCAAACTTGCAGTGTTTCTCAAAGTAACACTTTTCTGCACCTCACTAGTCTTCAAGGCATTCCTGTCAAAGTGACACCTCACCTGTTTCTTAACACCTCTCGGGGTGTTATTTCGGAGTTTGATCTCTTGCCATGCAGTGAAGAAGAATTAGTGACTGAACTTGCAGACCAAGGTGTTATTGCTGCACGTCGTATGATGTTCCGGCGTGATGGTTCTTTAATTAAGTCTAAAAATGTGATCTTGACTTTTAACTCCCCGAAAGTTCCGACCGAAATCAAGGCTGGCTACTTGGTCTGTGGAGTTCGCCCGTACATTCCCAGTCCTCTGCGCTGTTTCAGGTGCCAGAGGTACGGGCATTCACAACGTTTCTGTAAGAGTTCCGCTCGTTGCGCAAATTGTGGCTCCAGTGAACATGACGGGGAAGGTTGCACTTCTGCGGCCTGCTGTGTTAACTGTCGTGAGGCCCATGCAGCTTACTCCCGCAACTGTATGAAATGGAAGGACGAGATGGCGATCCAGCGCCTCAAGACCCTGGAAGGCCTCTCGTACCCTGCTGCCAAGGCCAAGTTGGGTATACCCACCAACCGACAGCGTACTTTTGCCGCAGTAGTTCAGTCTCTCCCACAATCCGTGCACCCCTTTGTTCCGCGCCCTGTAGCTCTCGTCGCCCTTGCCAAGCGATCTACAGCTGAACAAGCGACACAGGTGGATTTCCCCGAGCTCCAGAATTTTCAAATAGCTGAGTCTGCGCCTTCTTTTGAAGACGACCGACTCTTCCAGTTCCCAGCAGAAGGCCTGCACGTGCGGAAGACCCGGCCCTCAATCCGCAAAGGTGTGCAGTGTCCATCCAACTGTCGCGGTCCGCCTGACCAACATTGCAACTGTCTCGGACTCAGCGAGGTCCCCACCCTCAACCAACATTATAGAGGAACATAGGGGGGAGGAGAGTGACAGTTCGTCCCCAGCCTCAACCAACATTGCAGAGGAACATGGGGGGAGGAGAGTGACAGTTCGTCCCCGCTCTCGGCCAGTATTGCAGAGGAGTGTGGGGGGAGGAGAGTGACGGTTCGTCCCCCTCCTGTGACTCATCCTTTGTGTAGTTGTGTTATATAAAAAACAAATTATAATACTTATAATAGTCAGTTAATATATTTTTATATAAACCCAATTAACTATCTTGTCTTCACGGCTTTCATCATCCTTTTTTCCAACTTTTACCACGCCTGTCTGCTCTAAATCATTTTCCACGCTTTTAAAAATCTGTTTTGCTAGTTCTTTGTCTGGCGCTCTTTGGCCAACCATGGCCCTTGCGCCAATAAAATCTAATCACCAACCACCAACCAACCACATCTCCACCACCCCCGAAAGAGGGCCGGGGGCATAGCCCATGGGTCAGCCGTGACCATGAATCGTTGCAGGCAGCCATCCGCTGTATAACGTGCACTTGAGAACTCCCAGTCAATCTGGTGTATGGAATGCAACGTCACACACATTTATTTTTCGAAGCGCTGAAGAAGGGATTCTCTTATTTTTCGTATCTCGCGGTGTGGAAAGAGCATCACACCATTGCGAGATCTTGAACTGCCGGGTCATCCGGGAAGTTCGGGCGCCATTATAACGAAGTAAATTTCTCCGTCATTTTTGGTCCACGCCGGGGATCGAACCTGAGTCCACTTATTCCGGAACAAGTCGCTCTACCAATTGAGCTACGCAGACGTTCGTTCTTGCTGCTATCTGCCTTTATGTCGTGTGCGACCTGCGGGGCAGGCACGTCACAGGTTCTAATAAACTGTTCACTGTATATACACAGTTGTATCAAAATAACGTGACTACTCCCGGAATCACAGTTTACCCGCCCATGCGGGTCACAGAGTTATAAGCGGCCGGCCAGGACAGATGACACCAGACGGAGTTATAAGCGGCCGGCCAGGACAGATGAGCCATAGTGCGTGACGTGAGAACAATGGGCAGAGGTAGTGATTTGAAGGACGTTCAAAAAGGAATGGTCATCGGCTACCGCGCCAAGGGTGGAAGCATATCAGAAACAGCAGACTTAGTGGGCTGTTCACGAAGTGCTGTAGTAAGGATGAAGCAAGAATGGACCGCTGGCACACCGAGTACCTTCCGACGTCATAACTGTGGAACCCCAAAGGCCATCGACCCCAGAGGGAAACATCGCCTTTTTTGACTGGTAAAGGACAATCGACGCGCAAAAGTGCAGAAATTGACCCCACAAATTCACGCTGGGGCACCCAGGTTCGTGTCCCCGATAACAGTAAAGCGAACCCTGTTACGCATGGGTCTCCGGAGTCGATGCTGTGTCAAGGCGCCCATGTTAACCCAGGTCCATTGGCAACGACGCCTGCAGTTCTCATGGGACTATCGACATTAGAAGAGCGGAAAATGGTTGCCTTTTCCATCGAATCGAGGTTTCTACTCCGCAGAAGTGACGGGCGGTGGCGGATATGACGTCAGACACACGAGAACTAACACCCGGATACGCTTGTTGGTCAAGTACTGGCCGGCGATGGCAGTGTACATGTCTAGGGGATGTTTTTCTGGTATGATCTGGGACCACTGGTATCACTGGATGGGTCATTGAAAGCCAATGGATTTTTTCTGGTATGATCTGGGACCACTGGTATTACTGGGTGGGTTCCTAACAGCCAATGGATTTTTTCTGGTATGATCTGGGACCACTGGTATCACTGGGTGGGTTTCTGCCAGTCAATGGATTTTTTCTGGTATGATCTGGGACAACTGGTATCACTTGGTGGGTGCCTGAAAGCCAATGGAATTTTTCTGGTATGATCTGGGACCACTGGTGTCACTGGGTAAGTCCCAGAAAGTCAATTGATTTTTTCTGGTATGATCTGGGACCACTGGTATCACTGGGTGGGTCCCTGAAAGCCAATGAACAATTTTTTCTGGTATGGTGTGGGACCACTGGCATCACTGGGTGGGTCCCTGAAAGCCAATGAATTTTTTCTGGTATGATCTGGGACCACTGGTATCACTGGGTGGGTCCCTGAAAGCCAATGAATTTTTCTGGTATGATCTGGGACCACTGGTATCACTGGGTTGGTCTCTGAAAGTCAATGGATTTTTTCTGGTATGATCTGGGACCACTGGTATCACTGGGTGGGTCCCTGAAAGCCAATGAATTTTTTCTGGTATGATCTGGGACCACTGGTATCACTGGGTGGGTCCCTGAAAGCCAATGGATTTTTTCTGGCATGATCTGGGACAACTGGTATCACTGGGTGGGTCCCTGAAAGCCAATGGAATTTTTCTGGTATGATCTGGGACCACTGGTATTACTGGGTTGGTCCCTGAAAGCCAATGGATTTTTTCTGGTATGGTCTGGGACCACTGGTATCACTGGGTGGGTTCCTGACAGCCAATGGATTTTTTCTGGTATGATCTGGGACCACTGGTATCAATGGGTGGGTCCCTGAAAGCCAATGAATTAGAGGTGGGTGCAAAATCACGTCACAGTTACTTTGTAACGTTACTAAAATGTTACTGTCACGGTTTGTGATCAGCGGCAAAAATCACCGTTCCAAAATAACGAGAACACTTTGGTTACTGAATTGTTCCAAATTCACGCTACTTTCGGGGAACGACAGGTACGCTGCAAATCAAGCGTCCCCAAATCAAGCTACTTTCATTAACCGCTCCAAAATCACTGGATATTAAATATAGATATTTCCAAGCTTTTTCACTCAGTATTCTCACTTTTAAAGCTATTTATCTGACGGCGGTGTTTTTTATTTTTTTATTTTAAGTGACATTTATATATGCTATTTTGAACCCAAACCACCGTTCAATGGAGTTCTAGAGCACTGATATTTTATTTTAGGGCTCGAGAACAAAATTTAAGAAAAATGCAATTATTCGCAAAAAATATACCTGAATAAAAATCTTTTTTTCTGTTTAGGTCTGTCTACTGCATGGCTTTTATCGATTATGAAAAAGCCTTTGATACGGTGAAACCATTAGCAGTTACAACAGCTTTGAAGTCCTGCGGTATTGAAGATGCATACATTAATATTATTAATAACATCTATGAAAACGCAAGTGCAAAGATTCTGCTGTTTGAAAATACAACACACATAAAAATTGGAAAGGGAGTGAGACAAGGTGACACCGTATCTCCGAAGCTCTTTTATGCCACATTGGAAAAGGTCTTTCAATCACTGAACTGGGAAAACAAAGGGATAAAGATTAATGGAGATTATCTAACCCACCTTCGATTTGCTGATGACATAGTCATTTTTGCAACTACCCCATCAGAGCTGCAGAGTATGATTCAGGAACTTGCTGACAAGAGTAAAGAAGTGGGATTACAAATGAACTTTCAGAAGACAAAAGTGATGCTCAATGCTTTTACAAGAAATGAAGATTTATCGATTGATGGAGAAAAGCTGGAGATAACAGACACGTACGTTTATCTTGGACAGCAGATATCAAGTGAGGGTCACATTGATGAAGAAATTAATCGGCGTACAAAACTTGCCTGGAGGGCTTTTGGAAGAAACAGCATAATTTTCAAGAGCAATATGCCATTATGTCTTAAAAGAAAAGTGTTTGATCAATGCATCCTTCCAGTGCTTACGTATGGTGCAGAGACGTAGACCTTATCTAAAAGAGACATACAAAGGCTGCAGACAACTCAAAGTAGCATGGAGAGGTGCATGCTTAATGTAACCAGGAGAGATAAGAAGAGGAACTCGTGGATCCGAAAAATGACAAGAGTGGAAGACATCATGATCAGAGTTAAATCCCTGAAATGGCAATGGGCTGGACATACTGCCAGAAGGACAGACCATCGATGGACAGCCGAAATTTTAGATTGGATTCCAAGGGACAGGAAAAGACCCAGAAGAAGACCACATGGGAGATGGGTGGATGAAATTCGAAAGTATGCAGGAGTGACATGGAGGAGACTGGCACAAGACAGACCGTTGTGGAAGAAACTTGGGGAGACCTTCGTCCAGCAGTGGATTGATAATGGGTGACAATGATGATGATGATGATGACAGACCGAATAAATGAATTATAAATAATAATTCATTTATCTTCCACTTCAAAATTTTTTATATATGAGCTTGACTACTATCTGCTCTGCGAGAGGTAAAAGATTTCATATTTAATGTTCCTCCGTTGCTTTCCTATGAAAAGAAACTAAAATGCCTATGAAAAGTAACTAAGAATACAAGTGCCTAATTAGTCTGTCAGTGGAAATCTCGGAAATAGCACGAACACGAATCCTCTTGAGAACTCAAAACGAGAACTGCGAAGCGAAGTGCCGAGTAACGATTAATGAAAGGTTCTTGTGGATTGTGATTTCGCCACGTGACTAATTTGAGCATACAGGTACAGGTGTTCGTTCTTGCCACAAATAGTTACTTTGTCACCGTTACTTGTCACGGTTACTTTTTTGGAACGCCACGGTTGGAACGTTACCGAAAAGTAACTGTTAAGCCCATCCCTATACCTGTTCATCCTGGCTGACCACATGAATCCCGTCATGTTGGACGTTTATCCTGGTGGGGATGGTGTCTACCAACAGGACAATGCGCCCTGTCATGTCGCTAAGAGGGTGCGCGATTGGTTCCAGGAACACGACAGTCGATGTCTCTGTTCTGCCTTGGCTGGCAAAATCGTCCGACCTCAGAACCATAAAGTACTTGTCGGACTATTTGCATCGGCAGGTTCAACGTGCTGACCCACAACCACGTCATCTTCGGGACCTACGTGTTCTGCTGGCACGTGTGCCTCAGGCAACCTGCCAGGGCCTCATTGCGTCCATGCCACTCCGTCTCGCCAATGTCATCCGGGTAGTTATTCCCATTATTAGGTCGGTGGTCATGTTATTCTGACACGACCGTGTATACCTATGTGATGCAAACCCTTCTATCATTCAAGAACTGAAACTTAATTTCTTTTTCAGTCAGCGTCATGGTTTCTGAAGATTTCACGACAGCATGGAACGGATTTATGATGTCAGAAGCTGACTTAAAAATACACATAGCACCGTGGATTGTTGGCCACCGTGGTGTAAAGTTAACGCGCTTGGCTAGATATCGAGAGTTCCGTGGTTCAATTCCACGGCGGCGGCTGAAGAACAATTTTTCGATTGCTATGTGTTTCTAGAACGTGGAAAGAGCGATGTATTTATTTATTTACTGAGTAATTGTTTTCTTAAAGAAGGAGAGAATAATTTCTGTGTTGAGTTTAAGCTGATATTATTTTTGCCGCCCCAGTTGCGCAGTGTTCTAAGCGTGATCTTTCGTTCGAGGGAGCTCGGTTTCGAGTACCAGTGAGGCAGGGGGTGTGTGTGTTCGGCCTTAAATCTCTTCCTTCCGTGGAATTAGTGCACCTAAATTAGGGACGGGCGACTGCTGATTTCCCATTGATATGCTCACGGTAGTCATTACACCCTCACCCCCCCCCTGTAAACCTGATTTCTCTCTATTCTAAAAAAAATTAACTGCCGTTGCCGCCGCCACCGCTGTTTTAGAAATTTCGCGACACTCGCGCTTTTCTAGCTCGCAGCGTAAAAAGTATTAAACACTAAAATATGAAATTTACATCGTTTGTAGGGAATTGTTCGGAAAACACGCTAAAATAAACCGTTTTTCGATTCTGAAGATACTTCAAGAGCTATTGTATTTCAAAAGTAAGGTAAGCAAAAAATGCTATCAGTTCGCATTCCAAACACAGTAACAGTAACAGAACCACGAAACTTTGTAGGCATTTAGATAGGGCCATTGCCGAATTTTTGCACCTCGTCGCCCTTTTTTTGAATTTTGATTTAGTTTACGAGAAATTAAATTTTTAAATTTCACAAAATTCTCTATTTCGCAATGGGTTCAATTTTAAGAAACTGATATCTGGCAAACTGTAAATCATAACGCGTTGCAATTTCTACAGCATAAACTCACAACTATCATCCCTCTTTTTACAAAATAAAAAAAAATCAGAAAAAGTCATTTTCTGAGTTTTAAGCATTTTTAAAGACGCAAAGGGAAGAAACGAGCGGCTTACTCTGCCTTCAGTTCTGGTCCCGTGACATGCTGCTATGGCGACGCAGCTATTTTTAGCACTCTCTTCTCATTGGGTGAAAGGACAGGCTACAATCAAACTAGTAACGACGCAATGCTTAATGACGTAGCGACGCTTTTAAAGTTCGGCGCTTTCCGCCAGAATACGTGAATACCTGTGTAAATATAGGCTTTCGCCTCGTGTATGAAAAGCAAAGAGGGAAAATGCGAGTGTGCTCGTCCGTGAATTGTTCGACCACTTCTAAATGACCTAGAGATCTGAAAATTTGCGTGCTGATATGTCTTAAGGTCCGTATACCTAGAAAAGTAAGAAAACAACAACAACAAAAAATCAAAATGGCGGTTTCGGAACATTGCCTGCTTGAATTTTTCGCAAATTGTTTGACCACTTCTAAATGACCTAGAGATCTGAAAATTGGCATGCTGGCACGTCTTAAAGTCCGGACACTTGCAAATGCACGAAAAAAAAAAAAAAAAAAAAAAAAAACAGCGCTTTAAAACATTGTCTGCTTGAATTTTTCTACCACTTCTACACCTAGAAAAAAAAGTCTGAAAACCAAAAAATTCAAAAGGGTGTCTTAGCTTTACTGTTTCAAAATCCTCAAAGGTTTAAAGATAATTTTGTCAGAAACACTGAAATGCTTTGAAAATTTCAGATTTTGGTTTAAAATAAAGGGGCGCCAAAGTTACTTTTCCCTTTCTTTGATTTTATGTTCAAAAATGGTTTTATAGATTCACCGTTCGGAGAATCTATAAAACCTATGCTGGTTTTGTATGCTGGTTTTGAAAAAAAAAAAGGGCTTTTTCTTAAAAACAAAAAAGAACTGCTTCTGCTCCGCATCCTCTCCCGCATTTTTTTTATTTTTAATTCTTAAACGTATCTGCCGTCTCAATGGTAATTGAAGGGGGGGAATTCTCGTCTTCATCTTCACGGTTTCAAAATTTCAATAATTTTCATCTTCTGAATAAAAGCAGTTACAGGAAATTCACAAATGTTAGATACCTGCCACTTTTTGCATGATTCCTTTCTCGTAGTAATACCTCAATGACCTGCTGAGCTTGTCGTAGTTCATCGCCGGACGATTTTTCTGGATGCCCCATCGTCTTGCAACCTGGAAATTGACAAACGGTTTATTAAGGAAGTGTAAGTGTGCCAGTTAATATATACACTATCTACCAAAAAGTAATTCGACACCTCTGTAATCGACGATATCTGCGGTCCTGACACACGTCACGGCCGCCGCCGTTAAATATCGTGTGGGAAACAACAACGCAACCAGTCGCATGCAAGATGTCACTCAGTTTGGAGCTCTCTGATTTCGAGAAAGGTGTAATCGTCGGGTATCACAAAAATGGCCGATCCATACGTGACATATCCTGCTAGTTGAAGTACCCAAAATCGACAGTGGCCTACGTGATTGGCAAGTGGAAGATGAGAGGTGACTGTCGAAATGGGCCCCGACCCGGCAGACCCACAAAACTGGGAGTTAGTGACCGACAGGTCATGGCCAGAGAAATTCGGAAGAACCGCACCAAATCGATGGGCCACATCCGCGAGGAGTTTCAACAGGCATCCGGGAGTGTTCTTTCGTTGAATACCATCCGTAAGGAAGCCCATCTGCTCGGTTATCATGGACGTGCTACCGCCCACAAGCCTTTGATCACCAAGTCCAATAGCGCTGCTCGGCTAACGTGGTGCAAAGAACGTCGACAGTGGACCGTTGAACAGTGGAAACAGGTTCTCTGGAGCGACGAATCAAGGTTCACCCTCTACCGTTCGGATGGCAGGGTCTGGGTTTGGCGTCTGCCTGGAGAACGAATCCTGCTGGAATGTATTGTGCCAACTGTGAAGTTCGGCGGCGGTGGAATTATGCTATGGGGGTGTTTCTCCTGGTATGGTACGGGACCCTTGGCCGCAATTCCTGATAGACTGAACGCCGAGACCTACTGCACCATTTTGGATGACCATGCGTTTCCTACGTTGTGGCAGTTTTACGGGGTGGACCCATGTTACTTTCAGGATGACAATGCCACCTGTCATGTTGCGAGGTCCACCATGACTTGGTATGGTGACAATGGGGTTAATCGAATGGACTGGCCTGCGCAGAGCCCGAACCTTAACCCTATCGAGCACCTCTGGGACGAGTTGGAGCGTCGACTTAAGGGGTGCCCCCACCGGTGAAGGAACTGACCTGTCTTCTCCAAGCCGAGTGGAAGAAAATACCGCTAGCCGTCGTACAACGCCTGGTTGAGAGTATGCCCCGGAGGGTCGCAGCTGTAATCGTCGCTCGTGGAGGCTCCACCAACTATTGAAGGTGAATAAACTTCGTTTTCCTTTGCTATCACAGGTGTCCAATTACTTGTTGGTAGATAGTGTATTTATATTATTTCACAGCAAAATTCATAATAGTGAACGAATGTAGAAAGCTGCAGATGTAGAAACAGAAGTTACATGTGGAAAGATCGTGGCACTATGAAAGAGCATTCTTGATTTCCCCACTCTGAAGCGAAGAGAGAAATCGTAATCACAAAGTTAGAAAGCACTCAGATTATCCTTTCTCTAAGTCGGTTAGTGATCGCTCCTCTTTAGAAACTGCATTCTCTCATCACAAAAGTTTTTGTTGCTGTTTTTCTTCAGGCCGTGATGAAGTTTTCTATACTCAGTAAGTTGGCTTCCTTGTAAACCGCTCACTTTGCTTCAACAATGACTTCACACTGCCATTTAAACGACGTCTTCTGGAAGCTACTAATACAACAATCAAATCTATGACGCACTACAGATGTGAAACACGTGCCAAGACGACAAATCTGCAGCGATATATTCCGTCGGTTTAGCTTAGTCGGTAAGAGCAACTCACTCCGGAGCGAGGGGACTCAGCTTTGATCTGTCACCGACAAATTTGTGAATTTCACAACTCATGTTGGGATAAAAGCATCAAGAGATTGGATTCCTATATAAGTTCAATTCATTTATTTTGCTGAGCAGAAAACCAGTGTTACAAAAATATCAAATGAAGAAAGCGCAGCAAAGGAAGCAGGGGGAAAGGCCAGCTAGGCCTGACTGGGTCCCATGCTCCCTATACAAATTTTACACTTAAGTCAGGAGTTAAAGTTACATACAAAACAGTGCTTAAAAAAATGATATATGAAAAGATGATAAACATTACAGGTGATACCACTGAGATATACAAGTCATAGTAATAATCACAGTCCCTCTTCACTGCAATCATCAGTTTGAGGAGTAGCAAGTCATTATGTAGTTTTTTTTTTTGTTTTTTTTTAAAAGGTTAAAGTTATTTAAAGAGGTCAGTTCCGTCGGTAATGAATTCCAGTAGTGTGGGCCAGTGTAATTTATATTCTGCTTCATGGTGTCTGTCTTTGGATGAATGGGCCGAATATGTAATTTAGTACGTGTGTCATGTGAGTGTATCTGTGGTACAATTCGTATGATGTTAGTTATAACGAAGTAAATTTCTCCGTCATTTCTGTCCACGCCAGGATTCGAACCCGGATCCCCTCATTCCCGAATAAGTCACTCTACCAATTGAGCTACGCGGATGTTTGTTCTGATTGCTATGTGCCTTTATGTCGTGTGCATCCTGCTGGCAGATACGTCACATCTCCCCCCCCCCGAAAGAGGGCCGGGGGCATGGCCCACGGGTCAGCCGTGACCATGAATCGTTGCAGGCAGCCATCCACTGTAGAACGTGCACTTGAGAACTCCCAGTCAATCTGGTGTGTGGAATGCAACGTCACACACATTTATTTTTCGAAGCACTGGTGAAGGGATTCTCTTATTCTTCCTATCTCTCGGTGTGGAAATAACATCACACCAATGCGAGATTTTGAACGGTCGGGTCATCCGGATAGTTCGGACGCCATTATAACGAAGTAAATTTCTCCGTCATTTCTGTCCACGCCAGGATTCGAATCCGGATCCCCTCATTCCGGAATAAGTCACTCTACCAATTGAGCTACGCGGACGTTTGTTCTGATTGCTATGTGCCTTTATGTCGTGTGCGTCCTGCTGGCAGGTACGTCACATAGTGTGTAAATTATTCTTAATTCGCTTGAACACAATTTTCCCAATATTAAAGCTATATAGTTGGTTGATCGTAAGAATGCTGTATTTATTTTGAAAACTCTTTTGTTATTATATAGTGATAGTGGTGTATTTCTATCAAATTTTAGGTCAATTAATCTTATATATTTCATTTGCAGAATTTGAAGTTTTTTAAAATTATACTTAGTCGTCTGTCCCCACGATAAGATAGCATAATTAATGTGAGTCTGAAACATGGTATAATATAATTGAATTTGTGTTTTATAGGTAAGATTTGTGAAAACCGTACTGATAACGCCAATGTGTTTAGAGAGTTTGAGAAGAAGAGCGTCCACATGCTAGTTCCACCTAAGGTCCCTATTTAAAGTAATCCCCAAATAAAGTACCTGCTCTATATTTGTATTATTGATAGATAATGTGATAGAATGTGGTTCTGAAATATTTTGTTTTGAAAAGATTAAAGATTTTGTTTTGGTAGTATTTATTATTAGTTCTTTGGAATTTAGACAATCTGAAATGTATAACGAAGTAAATTTCTCCGTCATTTTTGGTCCACGCCGGAAATCGAACCCGAGTCCACTTATTCCGGAACAAGTCGCTCTACCAACTGAGCTACGCAGACGTTCGTTCTTGCTGCCATCTGCCTTTATGTCGTGTGCGTCCTGCGGGGCAGGCACGTCACAGATGTTATTAAGTTAAGTATTAATATTTGAAATAGTGTTAGTCGTTAAATTAAATGACGTGATAATGGTTATGTCATCAGCATAAAGAAGGAGATCAATATAATTTATGGA
The DNA here is from genome assembly GCA_039090855.1 of Macrothele yani. NCBI lineage: Eukaryota > Metazoa > Arthropoda > Arachnida > Araneae > Macrothelidae > Macrothele > Macrothele yani. The sequence goes on along the minus strand of CM077009.1, from coordinate 41,358,273 downwards.
AGTAAAGATATCGGTAATGTATATACTGATCTCTTATTCGTTTCCGCTGGGCAAAATGTGATTTGGCGCTGCAATAGCTGCAGCCCTTGGTGAAAATACTTATTTTATTGGATGACGTAAAGGGAAAGAGATCGTGCAAGGTTAAGCAGGGATCACAGCATTTCTGATTTCCTGATGTCTCGATATCAACCTCCATGTTGCCTATCTTCCCGCATGTTTCCTTAATTTACGTCATTCAGTTGTGGGAAGGTTTGGCTTTTGTGACCTTTTTTTTATCTTTTTAGAGCAGCAAGGTACCATCTAATTCTTAGGCGAAAATTTGGGTACCTCAGTTACTATTATTCCTTTTCTCCTTTCCTTTAAGGGTTTAACGACCAACATGAACAGCTCTGGGGCCTATAAGCAGTCGCCCATACCTTATTTGTGCCAAACAACCTCTCCTAGTCAGGAGAAAACAAGGACGTTGGGAGATAACGATTTACATTCCGTTATCCGCCGCCAAAGGTAATTGGAAGTTAATTATTGGTCAGCTTTGCTTTTCTATTCAAACGGTTGTGCCAAAGAACGTCCTCTACTCAGGAGTGCGTAATGACGTTGAGAGACACCGATTTACATATCTGTAATCCGCCAACAAAGGTAATTGGAAGTTACTTATTGATCAGACTTTCCTCTTTATTCAAACTCTTGTGCCAAACAACGCTGAACATCGGTCTCCTGATTTTGGGAGACGCCGATTTACATATCCGTAATCAGCCGCCAAGGGTCATCGGATGCTACTTATTGATTAGCCTTGGCTTTTTTATTAAAACTCCTGTGCCGGACAGGAAGTTTGAATAAAGTCATTACACTTCCCTCTAATCAGGAAAGTAAAATGACTTTGGGAGACACCGATTTGCTTATCCCTAATCCATCATCAACGGTCATTTTACTTATCGATCAGTTCGCGTAATTTCACCCTATTGTTTGTATTTTTCTCGATTAAGGCTGTCTTTGAATGAGCTTAAGAGAAATTATATCCTATACCTGCAAAGTAAATTCTTTTGTACCCATTTTCTCGAAGACTATTACGTTGTAGTGTTTGAAATTTTGAGCACAAATAAAAACGACCTCTATATAGCTAATATGTGCCACAGTTATTATTCCGAAAGAAATTGTTAGAATTTTTTTCTAAAATTCAATTTATCTGACTCGAAAGTATTCTAATTAGGGTGCTAGATGGCGCGATAAGTTAGCCTAGCCAAAACCCCCTGAAGATTAAGAAAGCCTCCGAACTGGTCTGTGACGTCAGAGCTAGTGGGCCGACCGACTCGAGCTCTTCGCTCCTGAAAACGCCGACGAAGTACCGCGGTGTTTACGCAGAGAAATAATTTCTCGAGTGGGATACTAGACAATTTGCGCACACAACAATAAATCGACCATGTTTTTTTTCTCTGTATTTTTTGTCCTTATAATAAATAACATCAAAAGATTACATCCTTAGCTTTCATTTTTCCTTTTTTCAGTTTCCAGCAATGATATCCGTGAATCGGAGAATTCCAAAGTTTTGATCTTGTGCTGGGAAATGATTTCATGAAATTTTTCCGTTAGTTTTCAATTTGGCTAAAGTAGCAAAAAAAAAAAAAAAAAAAAAAAAGTTATTTTTTCACGCATAACGTGAAAACCCCAGCATTTTACGTTAAGCATTTTTGCAACTACGATCTTTTTAAGTGCGTTAATGGCAAATTGGCAAGACTGTATGAACATAATCATTTCACATAAAACTTTCAGAAATTCCCTTCGCGTTCGATTTATTAAAATGAAAGAAAAAAAGAAAAGACTTTTCCGTGATTACGTAACGAACGCGAAAGTAAAATTTCCGATTTAGTGAGTATATTTACTGAAAATACGGTAAGATGTGTGCTCAAAGCTTGCAACTATTTCTAGAAGTACAAAAAAAGAAAAAATATAAATTAGAATCATTTAGGAAAAAGTTCTTTGTCAAATGAAAATGGAATATATTAATTCCAAACTTTTGGATACATTTGTTGGACATTCCAATAAACTTTCCTTTGCGCTAGCCTTCATATTATCAGCGCATCAAGTAGTTCTCTACATTTCGTGCGAATTCTTGTTTTAATTAGGACACTGTTACACAGTAATTCTATGAAGAAAAATGTCATTTGTTTTACGGAAATGAAATGTTGATTAAAAAAATAACGTGGTTATTTATTGCTAGTTTCTTTGCCTAGTTAACCTTAGTACTTGATGCGCTGATAATATATGTACATCTTTTTTATTCTTTTTCAATTTGAACACTACTAACTACGAATTTTGTAAAGAAAAATAGCTATTACTTTATGGAAATTAAATGTTGAATGGTAATTAATACCATTATTTAAACGACAATAAATAATGAGCTTATAATCGGAAGGGCCCTTAAATTTTACTCCGTCAATAAAAAAACAAACGACTAACAATTCACTAAATTATAATTGTATGTACAACGAAAGCAGAAAATGCTGTCATGAGAACAATTAGGCTTAACTAACCTTTGAAAATTCTTCATTGGTACAGAAGAAATCCTCCTTCTTCGAAAGCTTTCACCTTCAGGAAAACTGAAAACAGTGGCTTTTGGATGTGCTTTGTAATTAGATCTATATAAAGGCATTCAATGTTTTCCAGGCATGTTGTATAAAAATGCTTACTCGCGTGCACGACTACCGAAAGCTCAATACTGATCAATGCCGCATGAACGCGAAGCTAATATCGGCATTCCCTTTACGTTTGCCCTTTGACCTCTCTGGAGAGAGGGATTGCGATGGCCCTTTGACCGTGACGTCACACCCCTTCGTAGTTCGCGCGCTGGAGCTTTCTCTCCAGGGGTTTTTGACCTAGCAGTGTTTTTGCTTGGAAGAAACGAAATCTCTCATTCCTGTGCGATCTTTTTGAATTATCGAGGCCAAATAGAAATAATTAAATGGGGCCAAAAGTGAGACTGGAAACTTGTCTTCCGTAAATCATCTTAAGATACGTTCGTTTTTTGAAGAGAAAATGTGTACATTAGCAGAGAACCCCTGAATTTGAGCTGCCTATCTACTAAGCTCCATCCCCCAAATAACGTCATTGGTTAAAACGTAACAGCGCATATTTTGTCTTTTCATTGTGAAGGCAACGAGAAACCGCTTCTATTCTGAATGTGGCGAGGTCTGCAGTGATTTTCTGACGCCAACTTCTGGGACAGTCCCTCAAGACGCAAAAGCCACGCCCAAGGAGGGATCTTTTGCGCCATCTACCACAGAAGATGAACCCTAACACTCATTCAAAGACAGCCTTAAAACGAAACGAATTTATTTTTCAGATTTGTTTTGGCAGTGAAGTTTTGTTTGCCTAAACGTGGAAGTTGTTTCGTTTTCTTTAAAATACTATATTAAACATTTTTTTTCAGTTTTGTTTTTCTAATATGCTTTTACCTGTTAATCCTAAAGTAAAAAAAGGAAAATGATAATAATACGTTCCATACCTCTTCAGGCTCTATCAACTTAAATTCCATTCCTCTGCCAGTCCAAGAGATGCAGCTGGAGTTAGCAGGATCGTCCAAAAGAGATACCAGGAATTGCCACAGCTGAAGATTTCCTCTTCTTTGGGATGTAGAGGAGGACCATGGAGTGGAAGGAGGACCGGGGCTGGGGTCAGGGGTCAGCAAAGGGGACGGAGGAGGCTCCGGTTTAACTCCATCAGCGGAATTTAAAGAATGGAGACGTAAGTCCTCCATGGAATAAACACCAGGTGCCGCAGATGAAGAGCCAGGCCCTACAAATATAATAAATGAGGGAAAAAAACAGTAAGTTGTAAGAATTGCTGAAATTGCTTACACTAATAATAACATATTCAGTAATGCAGGGCTGCAGTGATGCGAGGTGCTCATAAGGCATAAGCCCCCTCCAGGAGTACTATTTTGCGCCCCATCTTTTGTTCATAACACTGAACAAACTTAACGCCGAGTGGAGCAACCCCAAATCTACCCAAATATAAATTTTAACAAGTTAGTAAAATCATGTAATGCATTGATTATAATGCGCTTTTCAACATACCAGAAATCATTACTCAAGTTATCACTCAAGTTATGAGGATAATGGCTGTGGAATAAATCTCGGTCCTGTGCTTTGACCTTTGATCCCATTTCGATGATATTCTACAGAACCGGTTCAGTATACCTCTGAAATAACATGATAAAGTTTTGTCGCAATGGGAGCATTTTTACGTAAGTTATGATGCATAAGGGCTATGGAATAGATTTCGCTCCTGTGTCCTAACCGTTGACCCCATTTCGCCCATTTTCAATAGGATTCGTTGACCCCATTTCGCCCATTTTGCAGTTAGGCCCCTACAACATACTAACATTTCATCCAAATCGAAGACTGTTTACGTAAGTTATGACGCATAATGGCGATGGAAGTGATTCCGCTCCTATGTCCTGACCTTTGACCCCATTTCGCCCATTTTCAAGAGGGTTTGTCCCCAGGTGTTCCCCTACCACATACTAAAATTTAATTGAAATCGAATCTTTTTTACGCTAGTTATCACGCATAAAAGCAGTGGAATGGATCCCACTCTTATGTCCTAACTTTAGACCCCATTTCGTTTATTTTCAATAAGGTTCCTTACCAGGTGACCCCCTTCCACATACTAAAAGTTCACTGAAATCGAACGATTTTTACGCGAGTTATCGTGCGGCCTGACATACGCACACAACGCGTGACATAATGAGGCAGATGGGAATAGCGACCATCTGCTCGAAAGAGTGTGACGTCATCAAACTTTAATAGGATCCACCCACAACGCGTGACGTAATGAGACAGATGGCGTGACCGCGCGCCAAAAGCTCAAGCGCGAGATTGTGACGTCATAAGATTTCTAAGCATGGGCAACATTAACGGGACGACGCCATGACAGTAAAAACGTGGTAATTCAGGGTGGTTATTTAACCCACTAAACGAATTTTCCTAAAGTCGAGATCAAGCTAAATCGATTTCTAGTACCAGAAAATGGTAGGTTAACGACTTTCATCAAAATCCTTAGAGCCGTTTTCAAAATAAAATTTGCATACATACAAGAATTGCTCCTTTAATGGGATAAGGGCGATGGAATGGATCCCGATCCTATGTCCTGAACTTTGACCCCATTTCGTCCATTTTCAATAGTGTTCGTCCCCAGGTGGTCCGCTACCACATACTAAAATTTCTTCGAGATCAAACCATTTTTACGCACGTTACGACGCATAAGGGCAATGGAATGCATCCCGCTCCTATGTCCTGACTTTTGACCCCACTTCACCCATTTTCAATAGGGTTCATTCCCAGGTGGTCCCTTACCACATACTAAGATTTCATCGAAATCGAACCATTTTTACGCGAGTTATCGTGCAGACAGACGGACGGACAAAGCTGGAGCATATACGTTTCTTCAACCTACGGTTGGAAAGCGTGAAAAAATGATCAGCACACACACCGATGAGTCATAACATTATGACCACCTACCTAATAAGCTGTAGAACCCCCTTTAGCCCGCAAAACAGCGGCTACTCAGCGAGGCATCGATTCAATAAGGTAGCGATAGGTATCCTTGGGGCATCTGGTACCATAATGTCAACAACAGGTCCTCCAGTTCCCGTACATTTCGGGGTGGTGGTGATTTACGCGCGAACAGCGCTTTTCCAAGTCGAACCACAAATGTTCGATTGGGTTCATGTCAGGTGAATTTGGAGGCCAGGGTATTCACAGAAAGTCCCCAAGAAGTTCCTCGAACCACTCCTTGACGATTCTGGCAGTGTGGCATGGCGCATTATCTTGTTGGTAATGGCCATCACCAGCAGGGAACACAGTTGCCATAAATGGATGAACTTGGTCCGCAACGAAGTTCAGATACTCGACAGATGTCAGGGATTGTGATATTGGGACAATGGGGCCTAAAGCGTCCCAAGAAAACATCGCCCACAGCATAACACCACCGCCTCCGACCTGTTTCTGCCCAACAGTGCATCCAGGTGCCATAGCCTCCATTGGTAATCGGCATATCCGCGCTCGGCTTGCCGCCCCGGTGGCGCAGTGGTCTAAGCGATAGCCTCTGATCGTTCGTCCGAACGGGGTCCGGGTTCGAATCCCGGTGAGGCATGGATGTTGTGTTTGTCTTACGGCACTGGCTCTCTCCCTTCCCTGGAACCAGTGACCGTAAATTAGGGACGGGCGACTGCTTATAGCTCATTGAGTTGCTCACGGTGGTCGTTAAACCTCCAATCACACACACACCGCGCTCGGCTGTCTACGTGATACACCAGGAATCCTGATTCGTCAGACCAGACCACTTTCTTCCAATCATCCACGTTCCGATCTCGATGATCTTCGGCCCATTTAATGCATTGTTGGCGATGATGTGCAGTGAGCATGAGGACCCGGTTGGGTCTTCGGCTACGCAGCCCCGTGCGCAGACGGCTGGGATGAACTGTGTGCTGTGACACATTGCTCTGATCACCACCGTTGTAGCTGTGGGTGATTTGTCGCAGTACGGTTTTGCGGTCGCTGTGAACAATGCGCGACAGTCTCCGCTCCCCTCTGGCATCACTGAGCTGCGGACGACACACAACCGGACGACGGTTCGTCGTTTGGCGATCTATGCACCACTTTTGATACGTACTCACTACAGCGGCATGTCGGCGCCATGCCATCCACAATTTGTTCTTTATCAAACTCCAATAAATCTGCAGCTTTTCCCATTCTGAGTCCGAACACTCAACTAACCGAAAACTGGTCCTGGGGTTGTATATATATACTGCTCTGTGAACTTCACCTGCGCCACTATTCAGTTTCCAGACGCGCTCATTTCTCTAGGCTGGGGGTGGTCATAATGGAATGGCTCGTCGGTGTATTTATACAGTACCTAGTCTACGGTGTGTACTCTTTCAAACAGCATTTTCGTCACCCCTCCCCCAAGCTTTGGTGCTTACTGCTGTAGTTCCTTCACGCAGCTGTTTTACGTAGACAAGGTAAGAATGAAAAATAAAAAAGAAAGCTGTAAAATCTAGCTGCTATTCGATTAAGCAGAAGTGAATGCATCCCCATTCGCATGATAACAAGTTGATAAGAGCCTGCAGGATTCAATTAGTGCTGAATTCATTGGTTCTCGACTGTCAAATGAGCTGGGAAAACCTCAGCCCACAATTGTTCGTGAACTACAGAAGCTTGGTAAGTGTAGCAAAGACGAGACCAAACTGTCGACAAGTACACCATGGATTAACTGCTGCTCAAGCTCAGTGATGTGTGCATGTGTGTCGCCAATTCTTGGAAAATCTCCAGGATGGAAGTTTCTTTAGGCAAATTGTGACGGAATCCTGACATATGAGAAAACAGTAGTTAGATACAAAAAGCCACCCGAACTAGTCCCCCCCCCAAAAAAGGAGAAGATTTGAACACAAAGTTATGTATGCGTATGGTGGAACTTCAATGACCTTATCCATTGGAAATTGGTTCCAGATAGCCGCGGCATCAATGCGCAGCTGTACTATGGCCAGTTGTAGCGGATGTATACCGCTTAAGGCTGTCTCTGAATGAGTGTTACGGTTCATCTTCTGCGACAGATGGCGCAAAAAGCACTCCTTGTGCTGGTCTTATACGTGTTGAGTGGCTGCCTCAGAAGTGCGTGTCAGCAAATCACTGGAGACCTCACCATATTCAGAATGGAATGGGTCTCTCGTTAGCTCCATAATGAAAAGACAAAATACGCGCTGTTACGTTTTAACCAATGACGTTATTTGGGCATGGATCAAAGTAAGGAGTTTCTATAGCTCAAATTCAGGGGCTCTCTGCTAATGTGCGCATTTTCTTTTCAAAAAATAATGAGCACAGCAGGATTTAAGACGATCTATAGAAGACAAGATTCCAATCTCACTTTTGCCCCTTATTAATTGATTTCTATTTGGCTCAGGTAATTTAAAAAATCAGACAGAAATAAGGGAATTCGGTGCTTCCATAAAGAAACACTGCTATGCTAACTCATCGCGCCATCTAGCGCCAAATTGGAATGCCTTCGAGTCAAGCAAATTAAATTTCAAGAAAATTCTTACAAATTTTTCGGAATAATAACTGTGGCACATATTAGCTATAGGTCGTGATTATTTGTGCTCAAAATTTCAAACACTACAAAGTAATAGTCTTTGCGAAAATGTGCACAAAAGAGTTTACATTACAGATATAGGGTAAAAGATGAACCCTAACACTCATTCAAAGACAGCCTTAAGCCAAAAGTGACCTGCTCTGGTGAACCGTAAACGAGTTATCCTCCAACATGATAATTCTGCTGCCCATCGTGTCCAGTCAGGTAAGGAAAAAATACAAGAACTGGAGGGCTTTGAGCTAATGCTCCATCCTGCTTATAGGCCGGAACTTGCGCTTTCGGACTACCGAAAATGTCCATGGCGCATTTTCTTTGTGGGAAACACTTACAAAACCTCCATAAATGTCGAACTTGGGGTCCAAGACTTTTTCACCTCGAAACCAAATTAATTTTTTCGCAGGAGGATTCAAGACATGGTATCACCAGGGCCGTAGCCTGGAAGGAGTTTGGGGGTTTAAACCCTCCCCGAAATGCCGTACTTAAATAAAAAGGGAAAGAGTAGATAGATCCATACACTTGTGCCAGTTGTATAGCATGTAATTTTCTTTAGTTTCTATGCCGCCACTTGAAAAATAAGGATTATAAAATAGAATTACATGTGGAAGTTAAATGTGACAGAGACAAAAATTAACATACACATGTGTATGTATAACGACCGTTCCATAAAAACTGAGAGTAAAATCCCACAAAATGAAGACATATAGGTACAGCAAAACATATGTTATTATTTCTCAAAGTATCTTCCCTCGGATGATGTGCGATTGTCTCATCGTTCAGTACACTTTTCAAAGCATGTGACGAAGGCATTTTGTGGAAGCTGCTTTAGCGACTACTGTACAGCTTGAAAAATGTCAGCATTTGTGTTGAATCTTGCGCCATGGAAACTCTCCTTCACTGTTGCAAATAACCAGAAATCGCACGGGGCGAGGTCAGGATTGTAGGCGGGCTGTGTCATGGTTTCAATACTGCATTTCGTAAGAAACTGTTGAACACATGTAGCCACATGCGGGCGGGTGTTATCATGGTGTAGGGTCTACTTGCCCACCAGTTCTGGTCGCGTAATCGATATGTGTCGTCGCAGACGCTTCAAGCCTGAAATGTAGTACTCAGCATTGGCAATAATTTGTGGAGAAACAGCATGCTGGTAGACTACACGTTTATAATCAAAGAAAACGGTCATCATCACCTTCCCAGCTGATTGTTATCATTTGGGTAAAACGGAAATAAATGGTTTAGCGGACTTTTTGGGGAGAGTCGAGCCCGTGCTTTTTTGTTTTTTTTTATTGATAAACGGTTTGACGGACTTTTTTCGGGGGAGATGAGCCTGTGTGTTACCAGACACTCGTTGCGAGCTTCGTGAGGTGATCGAAATAATGGACCCATGTTTCATCGGCAGTTATTACTGTGTCTGGAAAGTTTGGATTCTTTGCAATCATTTGTTTCTAATCATGACACATCTGAACTACAATTGTTCTCTCGTCAGGTGATGAGGTACCCATCTGGAACACACACACACACACACACACACACACACACACACACACACACACTATGCAGCAGTAATGTATCGTGTAGAATGCAAAATGTCGAGTTTTTGAAATATTAGTTGACACCGGTATGTGTTCCCACGTCATTCGTCGACCTCGTGTTAGCAATACGCTCTGTAACAACACTTTCAGGTCGACTAGGCCTCGGAGCGAGGTCTGCCGGCAAACGTTCTTTTTTGAGATCATGGTGCCACCTAAAAATCGCTGACTCACCCAAATATTTATCTTTCTAAGCTTTTTCATTAAATCAACTGTTTCTGGAGCCGTTTTACTCAAACGATAGCATATCGCACAACGCATTTCACTTCTTAACTGAAGCACTGACTCAACTCTGAAGCACTCAATAACAGAACCAGATCGTCTGTCACTTCTAATAACTGTTGCTACAGTTACTTCCTTAATTCAGTTAGTCGTCTGCGTGGTTATTTTCCCCCTTCACACAGTTGCTATAGTGGCTAGAAGAGATAGTGAACCGTGCGCTTCTGCAGACGGGTTCTTGAAATCATGAAATCATAGAGGGAGCTGAAGACAGCTTCGATGCTATTGCTGTGAACTACGCTCATAGATATACGTGCTTTTCGTTCCGTGAAGTATAGTAATTTCACTAAAATTTTACCAAAAAATATCTTTTCGTTGTCCTGAAGTTATACACTGCCGGACAATTGCTAAGGACGGATGACAATAGCACCGATAGCAACCATAAAATGGAAGGCAGGAAAATGTGGAAATTAGCATAAGTGCGGGATACAGTAAGACGTGTTGTGCGTACGCAAATTTTGGATTGCCGAACTTGTTCGTGACGTCATAGCGCTGATAAGAGATATAAAGGATTTGACGCGTATTGACCGTTGTTGTTCAAACGCAAAGTTGAAAGGGAAAGAATCAATTGATGAACTTGCAATTTTCAGTATGTCTTCCCGACATCACCTAGATTATTTTACGCGTGGCCGTATTATTGGCAAGATTGAAGAAGGGCGAAAAATAACAGATGTTGCCAGGGAGTTCGACGTCAGCCACAGTGTTGTTTCAAGGCTTTGGAAATCATTTCAAACAAATGGAAAGTGTAGCAAACGTCATGGGGGAGGTCGTGTTCGCAGTACGACACCTGCAGAAGATCGGTACATGGGGCTTTCAACAAAAAGACACCGGCGCAGCACAGCTAGTGAGGTAGCAAATCAGTTTATGGCTGCTACTGGCAAGCGGATCTCCCGAAAAACTGTCGCCAGACATTTGCATGAAGGAGGACTATACGCCCGCCGTCCTGGTGTGTGCATCCCATTGTCCAGACGTCACCGTACCGCCCGTTTGCAATGGTGCCATCAACATCGCAATTGGACTGATAACGACTGGTCTGCTGTCCTCTTCTCAAATGAGAGTAGATACAGTCTATCGTCTGATTGTCGACGACAACTGATCTGGCGTGATAGTGGTACTGCATATTGTCCAGCAAATATACAGGAAAGGGACCGATATCCGACATGTAGTGTCATGGTATGGGCTGGCATCATGATCAATGGCCGTACGTCCCTCTATGTGCTTCGAACTGGGACTATGACTGGCCAACGATACATTAATGATGTTCTGCTACCTCATGTTCGCATGTTCCGTGGTGCTGTCGATGATGGATTCATTTTCATGGACGACAACGCAACATGTCATCGAACAGTCGCTGTCCAGGAGTGTCTTGAGAGCGAGGATATTCAACGCCTCGTATGGCCAGCACGTTCTCCAGATCTGAATCCCATTGAAAATGTGAGGGATGCTTTGGGGAGGAGTCTTGCTGGTCGCCAATGCCCTCCAATAAACAAGGACACCCTCATCCGTGCACTGACAGAGGAATGGGATAAATTACCCCGACAGATGCTTGATAATGTTGTGCAAAGCATGACACGACGTGTGGAATCTTGCATCGCCCTCCATGGTGGCCATATCCCGTATTGACATCTTACGCCGGAACGCCTGCGGACGGTAATTGCATTTTTTTCACGTTTACGTATTCTGCACAAAATTGCCTGTTTGTCCTTTGAACACGTTCCAAAGCCTTCTGGAATTCAGAGCACAATAAATTGTCTTTTTTGTAATGTCCTGGCATTCTGACATTATTTTATTTCACTTGGCATCCAACCACACTTACTTTTTTTTGCGCTGTATAGCCGTTTATGATCCGTCCTTAGCAATTGTCCAGCAGTGTAGTAAAAGTTATTAATATCATGCATGGACAGATACTGTATAAGGGAATATTTTTCCAAATGGGGGGTTTGGGGGAAGCTTCGTCAACTTTAATCGGGAAATGCGTAATCTCGCATTGAGTGTACGCGTTACAAGGCTGATAAGTACGTGCAAATACATTACTGGACACAAATTGTCTCCGTAATTATATGTCTAATTAAACACTTGAATTTACGTAACTTTTCCGTAAAATGTTAACAATTAAATGTCCCTTAGAACGCTCGATCGTTCATGAGCATTCCAGGAAACCCCCTCTCTCTCTCTCTCTGAGTAAGGATTTTAAATTGTCTCGTATCTCGCAGGCGTTTAAAAAATAAAAGTAATGAAATTCACTGATATCCAAAACAAAATTTTATTGGTAAATTGAAACATAAAAAACATTGTTTGAGATCCGATTTTATTAAACCCTGTGTCGAATAATACTATTGGTAACTTGTTCAAAACGATTTCAGAGATAATCATATTTCTCGCAACAAATCCAGTCAGAAATTTAGTAAAAAATGTAAAGTATGTGTCACGTGAGTAACTTGATAATGTGATACATGCTGCATGAAGTTTACAGAAGAAATTAAAATTCACGGCACTGATTTACCTATACAATATATAAGGGGGATCATGGAGCCCTCGCCCTCGAAAATTTGAATTTTTTATTATTGTTTAAATAACATTGAAAAACATGTACTCACCAACTTACATTAGATAAAACAAAAAAAAAAAACCGTTTTTTTTTGTTTTGTTTTTTCATTTTTATTTTATGCTGGGAAAGTTGTAGGCCATTTATTTGGGAAAATCGTGGGCACAGCATTATCTGAAAGTACTGGCCAAGCTCTGGGCGCTAATATTATTTCACCAATTATTATAAGCGTTTTAAAATTTCTTTCCCTAAAACGTTCATCAAAATGACGTTCACATACCACACACTTCTGTTCTAGCTGTTTGTCACCACGAGAAATTGTCTTGCTCCATTCCTCCCGCCTTGCCTCATCTTTCGGCACGAGAAACATAATTACTTTTTTTTTACAAGATCTGTAACCACTGTTACATCCAGGTACAAAAGACGTTCTCAACGTTACACTCTTATTATTACTTCTTTTCATGACCGATCTAACAAATAAATTATTTTTTACTCGCTATCCACCAAACACGCCATAGAAAATAATGCTAACGTTTCGAAATCATAGCATCGAAGCTCGCAGGAGCGCCATCTAGCGGTTTCATGAAAAGAGAGAACTAAGAGAGATTATCGCACGACACACTATCTCTTCTAGCCACTACACTGTTGCTAACTCAAAAAAAAAATACTTTCAGTTTTTATAGAACAGCCTTTGTATGTATAACGTAAGGTGAAAATTAATTTTCAAATTCAGAAACCCTCCCCGAAGATTATTTCTGGCTACGGCCCTGGGCATTACAATGATGTAGGGCCATCGAGCACAATGGACTCTATTTCCAAGATTAAACTACTTTCACTTTTATGCATATATACACGTCATCATCAATTGTCAGAAAACGGCAAAGGCTTTTGAATCACCTTGATAAGAACACATCACTGCCCTGTGGTGTAATGCATTTCTTTTTCTTGTAAGTTACCCACGAAAGATATTCAATCCTTTATGCAAAAGATATGCGCAGATTTAATACTTCGTCACTTGTTGCACTAATCTGCTATTGGTTCTCTCACATCCATAGAAATACTTAGTTTCACCTCTGTACGCTGTGCGCAGTTTTAATAATAACAAACTGCCTAATAGAGAAACCTCATGCAGTTAATTGTTTCTGTTTTATGCGTCCCTAGTCAAGAACGGCGTTCATTAGGTGGAACTCGAACGTGAGCTCCATAAATTGGTCTCCGTTCACCACATATGAGGAAAATGACGCTTAATCTTCGGTTTCAGCGAAGACGATCTTGCAAAGTCACTTACCATGATTCACAACACTGGTGTTGCTCTCAATTACGCTCGAGTAATTGATTTAAAAACTGAGGATAACCCGAGGAAAATTTGTGGGTCCCAAATCAGCTCGTTAAGGTGAGTTCGCCTCTTAAAATGTCGCCAAAGATAAATAATGGCCGGAATGGAAAACTACACCTGTGAATGTAGAACCTTAATGAATTAACGATTCCTGGATTTTTACATTGATGGAGGCGAAATGTTGCGTTTAATTCTTAATTTGTAAAACCAGATGCGTGCATGAAACAAAATTAAATTTCTGATAATAATTTGACCGTTTTTTCTCGATATCTAACGGATTCATTGGACACTATTTCTCTGATTATTATCTCTTATAACGAAGTAAATTTCTCCGCCATTTTTGTCTACGCCGGGCATCGAACCCGGATGCCCTCATTCCGGAATAAGTCGCTCTCCCAACATAAATACACTATCTACCAACAAGTAATTGGATACCTGTGATAGCAAAGGAAAACGAAGTTTATTCACCTTCAATAGTTGGTGGAGCCTCCACGAGCGGCGATTACAGCTGTGACCCTCCGGGGCATACCCTCAACCAGGCGTTTTACGACGGCTAACGGTATTTTTTTCCACTCGGCTTGGAGAAGACAGGTCAGTTCCTTCACCGATTTCGGACGGTTGGGCACCCCTTAAGTCGACGCTCCAACTCGTCCCAGAGGTGCTCGATAGGGTTAAGCTCCGGGCTCTGCGCAGGCCAGTCCATTCGTCACCATACCAAGCCATGGTGGACCTCGCAACATGACATGTGGCATTGTCATCCTGAGAGTAACATGGGTCCACCCCGTAAAACTGCCACAACGTAGGAAACGCATGGTCATCCAAAATGGTACAGTAGATCTCGGCGTTGAGTCTACCAGGAATTGCGGCCAAGGGTCCCGTTCCATACCAGGAGAAACACCCCCATAGCATAATTCCACCGCCGCCGAACTTCACAGTTGGCACAATACATTCCGGCAGGAGGCGTTCTCCAGGCAGACGCGAAACCCAGACCCTGCCATCCGAACGGTACAGGGTGAACCTTGATTCGTCGCTCAAGAGAACCTGTTTTCACTGTTCAACGGTCCACTGTCGACGTTCTTTGCACCACGTTAGCCGAGCAGCGCTATTGGGCTTGGTGATCAAAGGCTTGTGGGCGGCAGCACTTCCATGATAACCGAGCAGATGGGCTTCCTTACGGATGGTATTCATCGAAAGAACACTCCCGGATGCCCGCTGAAACTCCTCGCGGATGTCGCCCATCGATTTGGTGCGGTTCTTCCGAATTTCTCTGGCCAGCACCAGTCGGTCTCTAACTCCCAGTTTTGTGGGTCTGCCGGGTCGGGGCACATTCCGACCGTCACCTCTCATCTTCCACTTGCCAATCACGTAGGCCACTGTTGATTTTGGGTACTTCAACTCGCTGGATATGTCACGTACGGATCAGCCATTTCTGTGATACCCGACGATTACACCTTTCTCGAAATCAGAGAGCTCCGAACTGCGTAGCATCTTGCATGCGACTGGTTGCGTTGTTGTTTCCCACACGATATTTAACGGCGGCGGCCGTGACGTGTATCAGGACCGCAGATTTCGTCGATTGCAGGGGTGTCCAATTACTTGTTAGTAAATAGGGTATAACGTAATTTCTTTTCGTGCTGATATATTGTCGTTCTTGCGTTATGTCTAAATCATTAGATAAGAATATGATGCAACACTTCCTTATTAAATCTTTACGGCCAAACGAAACATAAGGCAGAAGTCAACTTACGGTAATTGAGTCTTTATTCCACCATTATATCAATAGCATAGATCGCACTTCGAAAATAACGTAATTCACATCACCACATATCCACACAGCAACTGTTATCTCGTCATTTTATCTATCGTTCACAGTTGCTGTGTGGATATGTGGTGATGTGAATTACATTATTTTCGAAGTGCTATCTATGCTATTGATATAATGGTGGAATAAAGAATCAATTACCGTAAGTTGACTTCTGCCTTATGTTTTGTTTGGCCGTAAAGATTTAATTAGGAAGTGTTGCTTCGTATTCTTATCTAATGATTTAGAGAAAACGTAAGAACGACAATATATCAGCATGTAAAGAAATTGCGTTATTCTCTCCTTTCTTGATTCATGCTTTTTGAATTGCCTTATCTTTTCTGTTACTTTTATTATTCTGTGAATGACTGGAATTTTTTTTAGTTTCAAAACTCTTTCTTTTTTACGCTTTCCAACCGTAGGTTGAAGAAGCGTATATGCTCCAGCTTTGTCCGTCTGTCTGTCTGTCAGTCCGTCAGCACGATAACTCGCGTAAAAATAGTTCGATTTCGATGAAATTTTAATGTGGTAGGGGATAACCTGGGAAAGAACCCTATTGAAAATGGACGAAATGGGGTCAAAGGTCAGGACATAGGAGCGGGATACGTTCCATTGATTTTATGCGTCATAACTTACGTAAAAATGCTTCGATTGCGACATAACTTTATCATGTTGTTTCAGAGGTACACCGAACCGGTTCTGTTGAATAACATCGAAATGGGGTCAAAGGTCAGGACACAGTAGCGAGATTTATTCCACAGCCATTATCTTAATAACTTGTCTAAAAATGCTTCTATTGCGACAAAACTTTAGTATGTTGTTCTGGGAGTATATTGAACCGGTTCTGTTGAATATCATCAAAATGGGGGTCAAAGGTCAGGACACAGGATCACGATTTATTCCACGGCCATTATCCTCATAACTTGAGTAATGATTTCTGGTATATTGGAAAGCGTATCATAATCAATGCATTGCATGATTTTACTAACTTGTTATTCTCTCGAAGTGAAACAAAGTCACTCAAATATATTTTTTTTATTGGCGGTTTAACGACCACCGTGAACAACTCAATGGGCTATAAGCAGTCGCCCGTCCCTAATTTAGGGTCACTGGTTCCAGGAAGGGAGAGAGCCAGTGCCGTAAGACAAACACAACATCCATGCCTCACCGGGATTCGAACCCGGACCCCTTTCGGACGAATGATCAGAGGCCATCGCTTAGACCACTGCGCCACCGGGGCGGCTCAAATAAATTAAAGAAGGATTAGTTAGAGTTCTTTTGTTTCAGCTGCATTTCACTCAAGCATCGCTCCAAAAGCAGAATATGCACTTAGTCGGTTTAACGTAAGTTAGTAAGCAAGAAACTTGATTAACTCCGAACATTTAATATATAACAACACAAATCAAATACGCAGGCTTCAAGTAAACACAGTGTCAGCGTAATATAACTGCTACCGCCACCACACATTTTGGTTGCTGTTTCAATCATTATATATCTCTCGTTGTTATCTGTCCTCAGAATTGTTGCCAACATCATTCCGCGAGAGAGAAGATACGTATAAGGTTTAGGTTGAAAGCGCTAAGAGACAATGAACTCAAATTTACATAGAAAAAGCAGCTAAAAATCTATATATTAATTATATAAGGTTTTTCACTGCGAGTCTTATTTTGAAAGAACGGCTAAACGTAAAGATATGGTTGAGGTATCAAAATAAAGGTCTTACCATGTACATGTGCCTGTCAAAGAGAAAAATGAGATTGGGACAACGGTTTGGGCGTTGTAGGGCGGCAAAGTTCCCATGTAAAGTCTATGGGAGAAGCGTGCGGTGACATTCGATCACCTGTGGTTGACTCACGCGCTATTGAAGGCGGAGTCATGGAAAGACTGAGATAGTCCAAAGTCCGAAATCTTCTCTTTTCTGTGCGAACCGTTGCGCAAAGCAATGCTAGCAAGCATTCGTAGTAAAGTTCTTCTCATCGGAACAGCGAACACTCTCGAAGATCTACTTGCGTTATATCATTGTACGGTGTGATGTATATATACACTTTAATATTCATTCGATCCAGTTTATTCACGTACGCAAGACGTTTCCCATCATGTAAAGATGTAAATATACATTCCGTTGACCATTGTTAGTGAAAATATTTAGAATGCACATATTGAGTTGCGCCATCTATGTATTCATTAGGTTTTTTACTGTGAGACCTATTTTGAGAGAATGGCTGAACGTAAAAATATGTTTCAGGTATCAAAATAAAGGTATTACCATGTAGATGTGCTAGTCGAAGAGAGAACTGAGATTGGAGCAACAGTTCGGGCGTGGTGGGGCGGCAAAGTTTTCATGTAAAGTCTATGGGAGAAGAGTGCGGCATCAGGCGCGCAGTTCAGTGTCGGACTTGGTGTGTGCAAGGTGTTCTATGATCAGTCCTAAAGTAAGTTATAACGAAGTAAATTTTTCCGTCATTTCTGTCCACGCCAGGATTCGAACCCGGATCCCCTCATTCCGGAATAAGTCACTCTACCAATTGAGCTACGCGGACGTTTTATTCTGATTCCTATCTGCCTTTATGTCGTGTGCGTTCTTCTGGCAGGTACGTCACATCTCCTGGTACGTTACATCATCTCCCCCTTATTTTTATTTTTTTTTTAAGTGCTGGAGAAGGGATTCTCTTATTTTTCCTATCTCGCGGTGTGGAAATAACATCACACCATTGCGAGATTTTGAACGGTCGGGTCATCCGGATAGTTCGGGCGCCATTATAACGAAGTAAATTTTTCCGTCATTTCTGTCCACGCCAGGATTCGAACCCGGATCCCCACATTCCGGAATAAGCACTCTACCAATTGAGCTACGCGGACGTTTTATTCTGATTCATATCTGCCTTTATGTCGTGTGCGTTCTTCTGGCAGGTACGTCACATCTCCTGGTACGTTACAAAGTAAATACTTTATTGCGTGCTTAGCCTTAACAGGATGTCTCTCCCCCACAAGAAAGGAAGAAAGAAAATGTAAGAGACTTTCTGGAAGGCGTGAGCGATCAATGGGTCGCAACTATACGTCTCAGACAAGAGAGAATGAAGAGTATTCGCAACGCGAATCTCATTCCAACAACATTTACACACACAGTTGTGTCTGAAGATGAGAGCCAAAGAGTGCGCTACCCAGTTGAATTTTTGCACACGATCGAGATGAGTGGACTTCCGCCTCACATTCTACGACTGAAAAAAGGTGCAGTCGTGATGCTCATCACACGAACTTGGCCGTCCTGGTTGCGCAGTGGTCTAAGCGCTGGCTTATGATGATACGCCCGTGAAGGATCCGGGTTCGAATCCCGGTGAGGCATGGATGTTGCGTTTGTCTTACTGCACTGGAACTCTCCTTTCCCCGGAACTAGCGACCCTAAATCAGGGACGGGTGACTGCTTATAACCCATTAAGTTGCTCACGGTGGTCATTAAACCTTCAGTCAAAAAAAAAAAAAAAAACACAAACCTGTACTATTGTCTTTACTGAAGAGGTTGAATGAATTTGTCAATCAAATAAAGTTTACATTTGTTGTTTCATATGAGTTTATTCTTTAAGAAAAAACAACAACAAAAAAACTAACCGACGATTCCGACTGGTTTTGTCTAGTGAAAGTTAATTTAGAGTATACAGGGGGTGGTGG
Source organism: Macrothele yani (assembly GCA_039090855.1). Classification (NCBI taxonomy): domain Eukaryota; kingdom Metazoa; phylum Arthropoda; class Arachnida; order Araneae; family Macrothelidae; genus Macrothele; species Macrothele yani. The sequence goes on along the minus strand of CM077009.1, from coordinate 41,338,915 downwards.
ACAATGAATCTGAAACGGGTCTGGTTCATTTATCCGACGTTTACTTCACCGAAGGGTCACTTGACCGAAAATCACTTCACCGAAAAGATTGTTTCACCGAAAGATCACTTGATCGAAAAGTTCATTTCACCTAAGGGTCACTTGATCGAAAAGTTCATTTCACCGAAGGGTCACTTGATCGAAAAGTTCATTTCACCGAAGGGTCACTTGATCGAAAAGTTCATTTCACCGAAGGGTCACTTGACCGAAAATCACTTCACCGAAAAGATTGTTTCACCGAAAGATCACTTGATCGAAAAGTTCATTTCACCGAAGGGTCACTTGATCGAAAAGTTCATTTCGCCGAAGGGTCACTTGATCGAAAAGTTCATTTCACTGAAAGGTCTCTTTATCTAAAAGTTAATTTCGTCGAAAGGTCATTTCACCGAAGAGTCAGTTTATCGAAAACTTTGGATTTCATTACAGGATCTGTTGAAGCGTGGTGCAAGTTCGGCAGACAGACCACCCCAACGTTAGGGGATTATACTCAAGTTGCACTTTTGATTTCTCCGTGTCACAAAGAACGCAAAGATTTAGTTTTAAGACAAATCTTTTTTTTTTTTTTTAGGCCAAGAAAAAAAAAGCGAAAAGGCCTAAGCCGAGGCCTTTTAAAAATAAAAGCCCTCGGCTTAAGCCTTTTTAGCAAATTTTAATCATGTTCAGTGCTGATGTTCATAAGGTTTACATAAAAAGTAAAATGAATAATGTGCACATTTTTCCAGGCAAAAAAAAAAAAAAAAAAAAAAAAAGTTCCTTAGGCCTTTTTACCCAATTTTAATCGTGCGAACTCATGTTCATAAGGTTTACATAAAAAGTCAAGTTAATAATGTTGCAAATTTTTTCAGGCAAAAAGAATCAAGTTTAGGGCCCCAGGCCTCGACTTAGGCCTTTTTTGCAAAAAGCGATAGAAAATGGTTAATATAAACAAATACGTGGAGATAATGTAAATGGACGATGCCATCGCTCTGTCCAAGCTATTTTATAAACAACGCATAGCGACTGAAAAATTGTGTTCCGACACCGCTGGGATCGAACCCCAGATCTCTCGATAACTAGTCGAGTGCGTTCGAATTTACGCTACGGCGCCAACAGTTCTCAGCGCCATGCGTGGTTTTAGCTGTTCCGTTAAATGCCACCAGATGACGACATCTCAGTTGCTGAGACCATCAATACGGATTCGTGTAGTCAGATGCTGACTGATAAACCACGCGTGGCGCGGAGAATTGTTGGCGCCGTAGCGTAAATTCGAACGCACTCGACTAGTTATCGAGAGATCTGGGGTTCGATCCCAGCGGTGTCGGAACACAATTTTTCAGTCGCTATGCGTTGTTTATAAAATAGCGGGGACAGAGCGATGGCATCGTACATTTACTTTTTTGCAAATTTTAACCATGCGTGTTCATGTTCCTAAAGTTTACATAAAAAGTTGCGTTACATTTTATGTAATGCTTATGAATATGAGTAGGGCTAAAATCTATTAAAATGGCCTGTATCTAGGCCTACGGTCAAAAAATTAATGTTTTGTGCTTGAGTAAAACAGGAATATTATTTACTTGATTTGCTATGAAACCCATTATGAATATGAGCTCGGATGATTAAAATTTGACAACAAAGGCACAGATCTAGGCCTTATAATTAATGTTATATTTCGAGAAACCTACTCATGGGGAGGTGTTTCATAGAAATTAAAAGTGTATTTTTTATACAATCTGATAATATTTAGGTGGCCAGTTTTTCAAAAACCAGCACCACACTCCAACACATCTCTAACAACAATATTCTGAGTTTTCGGTAAACTGACCATTCGGTGAAATGATTTTTCGATATAATTAACTTTTAGGTAAAGTAATACTTCGGTAAAATGAACTTTTCGATCAAATGTTCTTTCGGTGAAATGAACTTTTCGGTCAAGTGACCCTTCGGTGAAATGTACCTTTCGATCAAGTGATTTTCGGCGAAGTGATTTTTGGTCAAGTGACCTTTCGATCAAGTAAACGATACCCATCTGAAACACATGGATTTTGGACACAGCAGTTTATTAGTACGGTGTATGGCCTCCTTTGGAGGCCAATACAACTGCAATTCGTCGTGGGAAGGACCCATACAAGTCCTGTACAATGGCCAGAGGGACTTGAAGCTATTCCTCTTGCAGTGGCTAGTTCACGACGTGATGATGGTGGAGGAAAACGTTTCCTGACTCGCTCCTGCAGAACACCCCAGGTGGCTCAACAATGTTCAAGTCGGGTGACTGTGCAGGCCATGACAGATGTTCAACCTCACTTTCATGCTCAGTATTCCACTCTTCCACCAGTTTGGCTCAGTGTATCGGTGCGTTATCATCCTAACACGCGGCACCACGGTCAGGGTACAATGCTTGAACCATTGGGTGCACCTGGTCCTCCAGAATTGTTCGATAGTCCTTGGTAGTGATGTGCACCTCGAAAATAATCAGCAGACAGACAGACTGCCGCGTTATTGCAGCCCAAACCATCACCGATCCACCTCGAGGCTTCACTGTGTTCAATAAGCAGTCCGGGTGGTAAGCCTGTGAGGGATGTCTCCACACGTAGACTCTTCCAGTTGCGAGAAAGACGGTGAAAGACGATTCATCTGAGAACAACACACATTTCACGTTGTCCAACGTCCACGATTTGCGCTGCTGGCACTATTGCAACCGACGTTTCACATTCACGCTGGTGATCTGGGTTTGGCGATAGCAACAGGACCATGAATGTTGAGCCGGTGAAGCTCCTGGCGAAGAGTTTTGATGGAAACAGGTGAATCGCTGTTCGTGTTCAACTCTGCGGTGAGTTGGGCAGTTGTGGTTTTATGTTTTTTTTTTTTTCTTGGCTGACATTCGTGTTAGCACCAAGACGTCCCTGTCAGACAGCTTCCTCTTGTCTCGACAGTTACTCCCATTGGATGTGGTTCACCCCTCTTGCTGGTGTGCCGACATGACCCTGTTTACCATGGCTCGCGATACACCACAATGACTTGCTGTTTTGGACAGGGATGCACCGCGAGATGCGCACCAACAATCTGTTCTCTTTGAAACTCGGATATGTCTCCCGCCCTGTGTTACGTAAATCACACTTTTTGACGTCCAGCTGTGCCACTGCTCTGCTAATGCAACCTTCACATTCCGCTCTCGTTGATTAACTGCGCAATAGATGCAGGCTGACCACCAGGTAGCGCGTACAGCGGCGTGACACGTGGGGTGCGGTTTGCGCAGGTGTTTGTTTCGTTGTCCACCCCCTGTACGTCATATTGCACAAAAAACATTTCTTACAGCAGAAGGAAGGTATCAGAGAAAAAGGGGTTTTCAAATCTATCGGTTAGAAGAACAGATGCAGAAGAAACATTGATATAACTTTACGCCCCCTAGAGGTGAAGCTTTGTATTATTTAAAGAAAATGAATTCAAAATGCTCTTCACAATGAAGGCTGTCATACTAAAAAAGAATTTTTCTAAAGTATTTACACAATCGAATTAACTCTTTCAAATGGAAATACACTGCTGGCCACCCAAAATGCAACACCAAGAAGGACACGAGATAGCAAAGCCAGGTTTACTGGACACATAACAACAGATACAAAGATGAAACGATTGAGCTTACAGGCCCGTGCGACTTGCGGAACACGCAGACATCAATAGTTCCTGTGGCCCCTATGGCTGGCAATAACGGCCGCTACACGCCGCGGCATCAAACAAAAGAGGCTTTGGAAGTGGTCTTGGGGTATGTCGGTCCAGGCTGCTTCCACACGTTCTCACAGTTCATCAGGCGTAGCCGCGGGTGGTGCTTGCCGGGCCACTCGGTTGCCGATCAGCGACCAGGCGTGTTCGATTGGCGACATATCGGGAGAACAAGTGGGCCGTAAAGAATTGTTGCACGATGCGTGCCACGTACGGGCGCGCATTGTCCTGTGGAAACGTGGCCGCTGGCAGGTAATGCAGGTAAGGGAGGACTACAGGCTCCAAAACGTCGGAGATGGTGCGGTGGCTGTTGAGTGTACCGGCAATGCGTACCAGGGGGTGCGGGTGTCATATCCAACTGCGCCCCAAACCATAACGCCAGGCGACGGACCGGTATGGCGATGCATAATGCTGGCGTCGTACAGTCTCTCGCTGCGGTGCCGCCACACGCGGATCCGACCATCGTGGTGTTGCAGGCAGGAGCAGGATTCGTCCGAGAAGACAATGTCGTGCCATTCCGCAGTCCAGGTGCGGAATTCAACGTCCCACTGCCGCCGCACTCGCCGTTGGTGTAACGTTCATGGTAATCGGAGCAATGGGCGCCGTGCGACAAGTTCCCGCTCCTGCAGACAACGTCGAACGGTACGTGCTGACACAGGTTGTTGCGCAACACACCCTAATTCCTGCGTTAACGTTCGTGATGTGGCGGTGCGAGCCGTCAATGCCCGCCGCACAACATGCCGGTCCTCTCGTTCGGTGGTATGCCGCGGCTGCGGCAATCGCTCAAGTCGGTCCGTCCGTCCCTCCTGCACCCACTGAATCCATGCTCGCCTCACTGTGGCTGGATGTCTTCCCACACGGGCGCCGATGTCTCGGTACGATAAACCGCTGTAGCGGTAAGCCACTATTCGTCCTCTGTCAAACTCCGAAACGTGCTGGAATGACTGCCGTGTTCTGCGACGAGGCATCAGGAAGCTTCCCACGCACAGGTCCGGCAGCACAACACACTTCCACTACATACACCCCGCCTTCTGTGCACCCGTATTATAGTGCTTCTCTGTGGCGTGCCGGGCGCATATGATTTGCATAAGCCCTGCAAAGCTAATCGTTTGCATGTCCTATCGCGGGCGACGCATGCTGCGAATTTCAGGCCAATCGGATGCTTCCTTCTTGGTGTTGCATTTTAGGTGGCAGCAGTGTATATACTGATACCCCCGGCGGCAGAATTTTGAATAATGGAAAAATAGAAAGTATGCTAAAGATATTTTTAAGAGCAAAAGGTATGCTAAGGAAAAACGATATTTCAAATACGTCTCTTGGAAGAAAAGATAGCGAGAAAAAGTTTTGACATTTACGTCAATTAGTGGAAAAACTGTGCATTATTTAAAGAGGGAAATGTTTCCTATCTGTACTGTGGTGAATGGCATACAGTAAAAAAAATGTTTTTCAATATAATTTTTTGAAACGGAGATACGCTTTCGAACATAAATACACACTAAAACCTCCTAGCGCCAGAACTGTTAACACAGAAAAAAAAAATTCTTAAGTCGGACTTTTAGAAGCAGAGATATGAAGAAAAGCAAAAAAAAGAAAAAAAAAAAAAAACACACACACACTTGAGGCCTTGACTGGGATTATTTGGAAAGGAAATGTGCACAAAATAGTTTCGTAGTTAGTACTATCTGACCATCAAAGAAATGTTTTCAATCGGGTGTTCAGACGCACAGATATTGCTGTAAATGTGCTGCAAACGGAATCGTGAACTTATGCCCTCTAGTGGCAAACTTGTGCGTTAAGAAAATTTTTAAGTTATGCGCAAAACATTTCGCACCAGAAACGCTCTCCAGCAAAAAGAGAATTTTTCAAATCGCACTATTAGAATTATAGACATCGAGTAAAGTAAGATATACCACTACGCCCCCTGGCGGGAAAACTCTGCATTATTCTAAGTGCATGGTATTATCAAAAGGTTTTTTTGTGGGGAGAGGTATTTGTTCCCAAAAGAAGTTTTTCAATCTAATATTCAGATCCGCATATATTGCTGTAAGTACGTCAGAGATAGAAATATACATTTATTCTCCCTAATGAAAAAACCTATCTTCCAAAGAAACAGAATTTTACACCAAGAGCTTTTCGCACGAGGGGTTCTATGAGATGGAAAAGAATTTTCCAAATTCTTTTTGAATTTTTAAAATGCAAAAAGAATTCTTTTAGATGCAAAAATAATTTGAAACATTCTTTTTGCAATAATCATTTACATGACTTGGACACTTTGGGGTGAATGAAAGAGGGAGGCACATAATTAAAAACAACAACAACAACAAACAACAAAACCAACGTTTAAATTCCGAAGGTTACAACTCATACCATTTTTTCTCTAAAATCCTGTATCACCCATTTTTTTTATTGTGGGTTTAACGACCACTGTGAGCGACCCAGGGGGAAGGGGGTTATAAGCAGCCTCTCATGTCCGTAACTTAGGGTCATAGGTACCAGGGAGATCCAGTGCCGTAAGACAAACACAACATCCATACCTCACTTTGATTCGAACCCGGACCCATCTCGGACGAATGGTCAGAAGCCAGTGCTTAGACCATTGTGCCACCGGGGTGACCATCACCTTCTGGCCTTTGGGAATAAAGAGAATTATTAGTAAGTTTACGGTTTGGAAGACAAATTTGTGAAGTCAAGACACTTCAAATTTCCGACAGTCTATAATACTGTAACGGAGATTTAATACTAGAATTTTAGGCAAAGATATTAACCCTTTAACGACCATGTCCCCAAAATCTTGTAATCTTGTATCACTATAAATACCATAACGCCCGAAACTGTCTGTTTTTTCACTTCTTCGTTTAATAACAACAATAGTGACTGAGGGTGACTCCTGCTGATCTCTCATAAGTCGTTCAAATTTGAAAAACAGGTAATTGTGCGACATCTGACTCACTCTAGGTGATTCGGGCGGCTATGGCCGTTTGTATGTACGGGCGTTTTGGGCGTTATGGTTGTTAAATGGTTAAATCTCATTTCGCAACTTTTATTTCGCTCTAGTGCTCCATTTCCTTTGTTTCCACGATGCGTGAGAAAAGTTTGCTTGGTCACCCCTCTATGAAACATCGGAAACACGGTTTATTTAGAGACGCCAGTTTGTCGCATCTTAGGGTGTGGGCCTTTATATTTCGTAGACGCATTGGTATTGTCCAGCTCATTTGATCTTTTGCCTTCAAAGCAGCCAACTGAAAGCGCAATCCCTCTTAATTTTAATCTTGAAGTTTTGTGAAGCAGACGCCGGCGTTTTTCCCAGGGTTTTTGTGGAAGTAAGGGGGTGAGTTTGTGTGGGGACAAAGGGGGTGCTAAGAGAGTCGACTCGAGGAATTGAAAGCGAGCGGTCGCGGGAGGAACAGGGTAGGAAACGCCTTAGGTGTTCGGAGGCACGTCTTTAGCTGACTGGGGGAAGGAGGTTTTCTACGCATGCGCAAAAGAGAGACGAAGGAATGACTGAAGAGCTATTTAGGAAAGGAAATCTTAGTTTCAGAGGATCAGGAAGGAAGAATTACTAAGCTGAGGACAACCTTTCTGCGATTAAGTAACGAAAAGAATAAAATGCTTTTAAGAGATCTAAAAGGATTGCGTAAAAAATATTGCTCATAGTTATTATTATTTTCTTCCACGCAAAACTATGGAAGTTTACATAGCCAATTAACAATACCCTCACTAGCGCTCATACTCCATATCTCAGCTTTAAAAATTCACAGAGACCTGAACCTTTCCCCGTAGCTGCGTGTACAGTAGTTGACAGAAAAGAAAAGGAATATACAAGGTTAGTCTGGAAAGTAATGAGACCACTTTTCCTGGGCCGATCAGAAGGGCCGGAGGGCGGAGTCTCCGGGCGTGACGGGTGGCGGGGTATGTTAGGTAAACGACCGATGTCTCGTCAGTTGGCTCTGAGCTTTTACGCTTTTACAGAGTGAGGATCGCTTGCGAAGTGGACAGCTGTGTGAGCGTCGCGTAACGGTCAAAATGCAGAAGAGTGTCGAACAGTGACACGCGGTAAAGTTTTGTGTTAAACTTGAAAAATCCGCAACCGAGACGCTTGCTATCATACAGAAAGCCTACAGGAAGGATGCTTTATCGAAAGAACAAGTGTTTCGGTGGCACAAAACGTTCACAGAGGGAAGAGAGTGCGTCGAGGATGAGCCACGCCCAGGGCGCCCTTCAACGTCTCACACTTCGGACAATGTGGAAAAGGTGAAAGCGGTTTTGGACACTGACCAACGTCTGAGTGTTAAATTAGTAGCAGAGCACGTGGGACTCGCGAAATCCATTGTGCATGAAATCATCACGCAAGAAGTGCAGATGCGGAAAGTCTGCGCCAAAATGGTTCTTAAGATTTTGACTGATGAACAGAGGAACAACCGTGTGACGATTTCTCGTGAGCTTGTGGACCGTGTGAGGAGTGAATCTGGTTTTTTTGGAGAAATTGATAACAGGTGATGAAACGTGGGTCTTTGAGTACGATCCGGAGACAAAAAGACAGAGCTCAGAGTGGCACACTTCCCAGTCTCCTCGACCAAAGAAGGCTCGAATGTTCAAATCGAAGATGAAATCGATGCTCATTGTCTTCTTTGACTGTAAAGGTGTTGTCCATAAAGAGTTCGTACCACCCGGACAAACGGACAACGCTGCATTTTACGTGGAAGTGCTTCAACGGCTGAAGAACAGAGCTGCGCGCGTTCGCCCGGAGATCACCACCACTTGGGTTCTTCACCACGATAATGCGCCGAGTCATGCGTCGCTGAGAGTGAGAGAGTTTCTGGTGAAACACAGCGTGGTAACGCCACCCCAACCTCTCTACAGCCCGGACTTGGCACCGGCTGACTTCTTTTTGTTTTCCCGGCTCAAATCCAGCCTGAAAGGACACCATTTTGGGACTGTTACAAACGTGCAAACTGCCGCGACGAGTTCTTTGAAAGTGATCCCTGTTCCCGATTCCCAGGTAAGCTACGCGGCGTGGCAAACCGCTGGCAGCGGTGTATTGATGTTCAAGGTTGTTATTTCGAAGAATTTTAATGTTATGTAAATATAACTTTAATTAAACGTCTGTTATTGAATGAGTCTCATTACTTTCCGGGCAGACCTTATATAAGGGGTTTACCAAACTAATGGAAACACTTACTATTTCCGGAGAACTTCTTATTAATAAGCTTTAGATCCAGCTCGAGCTTTCAGAACAAAAGCAATTCGGCTTCCAATACACATACACAGTCGTATGAGAGTAATATTACCACCAAAGGAATAAGAGTGTACCCGCCCACGCGAGTCACAGAGTGCACGTGACAAGGTCGATACCACGGAGATGTAGGCGGCCGGCCAGGATAGATGAGCCATAGTGCGTGACGTCAGCACAATGGGCAGTGGTAGTGATTTGATGGAAGTTCAACAATTTAGCAAAATCATGCAATGCATTGGTTATGATACGCTTTCCAACATACCAGAAATCATTACTAAAGTTATCACTCAAGTTATGAGGATAATGGCTGTGAAATAAATCTCGCTCCTGTGCCCTGACCTTTGATCCCATTTTGATGATATTCAACTGAACCGGTTAGGTATACCTCCGAAATAACATGATAAAATTTTGTCGCAATCGAAGCATTTTTGCATAAGTTATGATGCATAAGGGCTGTGGAATAGATTCCGCTCCTGTGTCCTAACCTTTTACCCCATTTCGCCCATTTTCAATGGGATTCGTCCCCAAGGCAGGCTACTACAACATACTAACATTTCATCCAAATCGAAGCATTTTTACGCAAGTTATGACGCATAATGACGATGGTAGTGATTTCGCTCCTATGTCCTGACCTTTGACCCCATTTCGTCCATTTTCAATAGGGGTTGTCCCCAGGTGGTCCCCTACCACATACTAAAATTTCATTGAAATCGAATCTTTTTTACGTTAGTTATGACGCATAAAAGCAGTGGAATCGATCCCGCTCCTATGTCCTGACCTTTTACCCCATTTCGTTCACTTTCAATAGGGTTCTTTCCCAGGTGTTCCCCTACCAGATACTAAAATTTCATCGAAATCGAACGATTTTTACGCGAGTTATAGTGCGGAAGGACATACGCACACAACGCGTAACGTAATGAGGCAGATGGGAATCACGACCATCTGTTCGCAAGAATGTGACGTCATAAAACTTTAATAGGATCCACACACAACGCGTGACGTAATGAGACAAATAGCGTGACCGCGCGCCAACATCTAATGGGACGACGCCATGACACTGCACTAAAAACGTGGTAATTCCGGGTGGTTATTTAACCCACTAAACGAAATTTCCTAAAGTCGAGATCAAGCAAAATTGATTTCTAGTACCAGAGAACGGTAGGTTAACGACTTTCATCAAAATCCTTACAGCCGTTTTCAAAATAAAATTTACATACATACAAGAATTGCTCCTTTAATAATATGGGATAAGGGCGATGGATTGGATCCCGATTCTATGTCCTAACCTTTGACCCCATTTCGTCCATTTTCAATAGGGGTCGTCCCCAGTTGGTCCCCTACGACATACTAAATTTTCATCGAAATCGAACCATGTTTACGCACGTTATGACGCATAAGGGCAATGGAATGCATCCCGTTCCTATGTCCTGACCTTTGACTTCACTTCAACCATTTTCAATAGGTTTCGTCCCCAGGTGGTCGCCAGCCACATACTAAAATTTCATCGAAATCGAACCATATTTACGCAAGTTATGACGCATAAGGGCAATGGAATGGATCCCGCTCCTGTGCCGTGACCTTTGACCCCCACTTCACCCATTTTCAATAGGGTTCGTCCCCAGGTGGTCCCCTACCACATACTAAAATTTCATCGAAATCGAACCATTTTTACGCGAGTTATCGTGCGGACAGACAGACGGACAGGTACAGGCAATCGGTGGCAGTGTGCATGTTTGATGTTTTCCTGGTATGACCTGGGACCACTGGTACTACTGGATGGGTCTCTGAGCGCCAATGGATGCCTATCCATCCTCGCTGACCACATACATCCCTTTATGTTGGACGCTTACCCTGGTGGTGATGGTGACCGCCAACACGTCAATGCGCCCTGCCATGTTGCCTAGCGAGTGCGTGACTGGTTCCAGGAACACGACAGTGATGTCTCCGTTTTCCCTTCGCCAGTAAAATCGCCCAACCTCAATTCCATAGAGCACTTGTGGAACTCTTTGGATCAACAGGTTCGACGTGCCGACCCACAACCACGTCATCTGAGGGATTTCTCTGCTCTTATGCGGTCCGAGTGGTCACGTGAGCCTCGGGCAACCATCCAGGGCCTCATTACGTAAGTCCATGCCATGCCGTCTCGCCGCTGTCATCCGGGCCAAGGGTGGTTATTCCCATTATTATGTAGGTGGTCATATTATTCTGATACGACCGTGTATCTATGCGATGCAAAGCTTTCTGTCATTCAAGAACCAAAGCTGAATTTCTTTCTCAGTCTGCAATATGGTTTCTGATTTCATTACAGCATGGAATTTACTGAGTAACTGTTTTCTTAAAAAAGAGAGAATACTTTCTGTGTTGAGTTTAACCTCCTCAGACATGCGGTGAAGTTAAACACCTGATTTTTTAAAACAGGTTTGAAAATTTATGTTTACTGTATTGTAAACTCAAAAAAAAAAAAAAAACTTTAATTTTTCATTGAAAGAAGGGGGAGGGGGACTACGGGAATTGTATCGCATGTGATACATCAGAACCGAGATGCTGTAATTGTAGTATTTAAGAATTCGAGAATTACTGGTTTAATTAATCGATTTTCAAGTTATACACTGGCGTGCAAAAATTAAGGACGAGACGGTTTTTTGAATGTAACGTCGTGCAGAAGTGCTCCACATCGACTCAAATCATACCACAAGATCCCCAAGATGTAAGAATATGGGACAAGTGAGCAAAACCGTCCAAACAAGGAATCCAAAGGATACAAAGACACTTTATTGAAAAGGTAGCTTCGAGCACAACTGGACAGGCGACAGAAACGTCCATGTGACAGGCGGTTGCCAAGAAAAATCCAGTCTTTAGTAGGGGATATGATCACCCCTGACTGCGTTGCAGGATTTACAACGTCTGTTCATGCTGAGGATGAGGTTGTCAAGGAGCTGTTGAGGCATCGCGGCCCATTCCTCTTGTAGCTCCAACCGCAGCTGCGGAATCGTTGCTGGCGGCTGGTGACGTGCTACCAAGCGTCACCCGAGAAGGTCCCACACGTGTTCGATTGGATTTAGGTCCAGGGACCTAGCGGGCCAATCCATGCGTTGACTATCTTCACTCTCCAACACCTCTGCGACAGCCACTGTACGACGAGGTATAGCGTTGTCGTCCATGAAGAGGAACTTAGAACCCACAGCACCTCTAAACAGACGCACGTGAGGTAGGAGGACCTCGGTTCAATAGCGGACACCAGTGACTGAATCTCCTTGAAAGATATGGAGGTCAGTACGGCTACCAAGCATGATACCACCCCAAAGGAGAACTCCGCCACCTCCAAACCGGTCCCTTTCGATGATCTTGGAGGTGTGATTGCGTGTTCCCTGCTTTCTTCAGATGTGTATACGTCCAGAATCGCTCGTCAGTCTAAATCGGCTCTCATCCGTAAAGAGAACTTGACCCCATTGCTGATGTGTCCAGTTCTTGTGTTCCTGGCACCACAGAAACCGCCGTCTCCGATGAGCAGGCGTTAATGGCACACACCGTGCTGGTCGTCGTGCAAATAGACCACCTTTGTGCAGCCTCCTGGCCACGGTAAAACGCGATAACGGACGTCCAGTTGTCTGTTGCACGTGCCTTGCGATTTCTCCCGCTGTCTGCCGTCTGTCTCTTCTCGCCTGTATGACAATATACCGGTCGTCCGACGCCGTGGTTGCTCGTGAACGACCACTGCTAAACTCTCGGACAGCTGTTCCTGTCATTTGAAATGCTCTCCAAGCTCGTGAAACGATGCTGTGAGCGATCCCGAACTCCTCGGCCACACTAGTCACACTTCGACCTTCTTCCAACTTCCTAATGACGCGACCTCGGGTAAAGTCATCCAGATGTCGCCTACTGGATTGCCTGTTGGCCATATCACACGGTGGCAGCAACTCGACGTCGTTCAAACCGATGTACACCGTGCAATAACTTTCACCGAATTGCTGAGCGTACACCACCAGTGTGCTTTATACCCTTCCGAGACACGCCCCCCCCCACGTCATGCTGCATATATGCGCATGCCCTACCGTATCGGACCCTAGTCTATCTCCTGAGTGGTCTTTCGATCCGTTCTGCCTGCTCGTTCCGCGGTTATGCTAATTTCTCCTCTTCGTCCTTAATTTTTGCACACCAGTGTACTTACTAAAATGGAATGTATATACTTAAGTAGATATAACTTTTTTAATTAAGTAGTTATACAACACTTACAGGACCAAATGAAGACATCGTGTTTTTCTTACAGGACGCCACTACAAGTCACGAAAGTTGACTTGTGTTGCCATTTATTGACGATAAAAGAAAATTTAACGAAGTATTTTACATAGTTGCACACGTAATACAACCGGTTCTGGAAGATCTTCTGCCATTGGGCATTTTTAGTGGCGTAGTGTTCTAAGCCCCAGCTTGTGATCTTTCGTCCGAGGGAGCTCGGGTTAGACTTCCAATGAGGCAGCGGTGATGTGTTCAGCCAGAGATCTTCCCCTTATGCAGAATTAGTAAACCTAAATTAGGGACGGGCGACTTACCCTGGTGGTGATGATGTCTACCAAAAGGAAAATGCGCCATTCCACGTCGCTAAGGGGGTGCGTGACTGATTCCAAGAACACGACTGTCAAAAACGTTGTTCTTGGTTTATTTATTTGGTGTGAGATAGTGGGAGGTATTTATTGGTGAATGACATGTCATTTCTTTCACTGCGATACTTTTACCATCAAGGCGTATTTTTTTTTTTTTTTTTTCGCTGCTACCAGTCTAGATTGTTAGTAAGCTCTGGACGCCTTATCCAGATCCACTTTATTCGAGAGAAGCGTGGTGAAGGATTGGTCTCGTTCATTTCGTCGACAATCACTTCGTCGACAACTCATTTCGTAGACAGGTACATTTCGTCGACAACTCATTTCGTCGACACTCACTTCGTCGACACTATGCAAACAGTCGATTCCTAAAAATTTTCGTAAAATCTACAGTTTTCAATTTAGAACCACCAAATTTGGTATACTATCTCATGGTACTCTAACTTAGATGGTACACGGTATTTGGAAGGGGTCGGGGCCCTGGGTCAAGGGGGCCCATACAACATTTTCATAAAATCAACAGTTTTCAATTTAGAACCACCAAATTTGGTACACTATCTCATTGTACTCTTACACCAATTTAGTCCATAGACGGAAGAGTCATGGAGGCCCCATACAACATTTTCGTAAAATCTACAGTTTTCAATTTAGAACCACAAAATTTGGTATACTATCTCATTGTACTCTTACACCAACTTAGACCATAGACGGAAGAGGTCGGGGCCAGGGGTCAAAGGGGCCCCATACAAAATTTTCGTAAAATCTACAGTTTTCGATTTAGAACCACCAAATTTGGTATACTATCTCATGGTACTCTAACTTACACCGTACCAGTTTTTGGAAGGGGTCGGGGCCCGGAGTAAAGGGAGCCCCATACAAAATTTTCTCAAAAATTTCAATTTTTTACTTAAGAACTCTAACACAATTCTAAACTTTAATACCTTATCTGCTAGCTAAGTTAGAGTACCATGAGATAGTATACCAAATTTGGTGGTTCTAAATTGAAAACTGTAGATTTTACGAAAATTTCGTATGGGGGCCCCTTGACTCCGGGCCCCGTCCCCTTCCTTCTGTGGTCTAAGTTGGTGTAAGGGCACAATGAGATAGTATACCAAATTTGGAGGTTCTAAATTGAAAACTGTTGATTTTACGAAAATGTTGTATGGGGCCCCCTTGACCCCAGGCACCAACCCCTTCTAAAAACCGTGTACGGTCTAAGTTAGAGTACCATGAGATAGTATACCAAACTTGGTGGTTCTAAATTGAAAACTGCAGATCTTACGAAAATATTGTATGGAGGCCCCTTGACCCCGGGCCCCGACCTCTTCCGTCTGTGGTCTAAGTTGGTGTAAGAGTACAATGAGATAGTATACCAAATTCTGTGTTTCTAAATTGAAAACTATAGAATTTACGAAAATGTTGTGTGGGGACCCTTATCCCGGGCCACGACCCGTTCCAAAAACCGTGTACGGTCAAGTTAGAGTACCATGAGATAGTATACCAAATTTGGTAGTTCTAAACTGAAAACTGTAGATTTTACGAAAATTTTGTATGGGGCTCCTTTCACGCCGGGCCCGACGTCTTCCAAAAACCGTGTACGATCTGAGTTACAGTACCATGAGATAGTATACCAAATTTAATGGTTCTGAACTTTTTTTCGGTTTTTTAGGAATCGACTGGTTGCATATAATGTATAGTGTCGACGAAGTGAGTGTGGACGAAATGTACCTGTCGACGAAATGAGTTGTCGACGAAGTGAACCAGACCCGTGAAGGATATCCAAGCTGGTGTTGAAAATGAGCTGAAGATATTTAACAAACAATAATAAGATTTATTACCCACTAAGGGTAGGATGAAGGCTGGTTTTACACGCTGGCAATAGAACATAGATAATTGACAAACAGAGCTTGAGAGCTTGACAACAGAGTTGAGCTGAACATATAGATATATGGTGCTTCCTTGATAGCACCTTTCAATTTCACAAGAGTTCAGTGGCGATGAGTTCTTGTTTTAGTTCATACGGTAAGCAAAAGTATTCAGCACACATGGTAGCTATAATAAAGTTCCATCTCATGCAGACAATTATGCAGCACTTTTGAAACTAGACGTGAGATTGTCAGATCTCTGTATAATGGATCTAGACCGCAGCCTAATCCCTTATAAAAAAATGTAGATATTTTTGACTAATCTCAGTTAGTCTAAATTTAGCCCCTAGTGTAGGGACGAGCGTACTCATCTCATTATATGGACACGCCGAAAATTATGTTTCGTGGCCGTCCACGTTATAGACCCCTCTCACAGCCAACAGATATATAAGGCTCGTTCCTGAGAACTTTCCCCAAAACCAAGATTGGGTGAATGGACAAAATCCTCCAAGCTTTTCTATAAGTCAATCTGCGAATCAGGAGGATGGGTTGAGACCGCTGAAACTCAAATAATAATTGCTGATGTTCTAAAACCATACAGGAGGATTGCATCAAACTTAACGAATTTATTTTGAAAGGATCTGAAGTTTAAAAGTTAGTCTGTCCGTCGAGTCGCCGTTTTTGATGGCAGATCAAAACGTCCATTATCCGGTGAAAAGTTCGTACCTTGCCAATTGTAAACTTGGCGTCTATCTCCTAATACTATTTCCCTGATCTTGAGAGAGAGAGTCTTTCTCGTCGGAGACAAGACCAGAGTCTCTCGTGTTCTTCTACCTCCGTGCCGAATCAAAATCCAGCTCTGACCTTCGTCTTCGCTGTCTCGGAGGCTTATCTTCTTTCGACTAGTTATAGTACTCCGTGAGAGTCTCTGGCTCTGAGACCTATATCACGAGTAGCGTTAACTTCGCAAAAACATCTCACTACCGTTCAGTACGCGACTGAACTACCGAACCCTTACCGCCTGGGTTCGTACCCGCTCGACTATCTTCGAGCTACGCCTACCGGAGAGCTTACTTCTCCGCTTACCGAAAACCACATTCCTACTAACTCGTTCCCTTCTCTCTCTCTCGCGTGCGCCGCGCGTCCTTCACTTCCGTTTCCTTGCCCTCGGGCGTCCCGTCCTCCTCTCTCTGTCTGCTGACGTTCCACGTCACGATGACCAGCGCTTCTCTCTCTTCGTGTCTGTTAGGCGCGCCCATCCGGCTTAAGACCTCGGTCTCTCACTAGATAGCCGGCCCGTTTGATGCACCTCCATTAGCCGCCCTCTTTTTGAACAGACTTAACTTACCGCAAAGTACAGAAACATATGGGTTTGCTCTCTCAAAGAATTCCACGCTCAAAGTTGTGAGAATTCATGGGCTCTTCCTGACCTAGTGAACTGGTCACTAAGATGGCCGTCCTCTCCTCTCCTTGCCTTTCACTTCAAAATGGCGTCCCATTGTCCATTACTGATTTGTTTTCCACATTTTTTTTTAATTCAGTAGCTCCCATATTCCTGGGCACCACTAGCATGTTTCCCAACAATTTTCACATCATCACAACGGCAGCGATGTCTCCGTTCTCCCTTAGCCGGCGAAATCACCCGATCTCAATCCCATACAGCACTTGTGGGACTATTTGGATCGACCCACAACCACGTCATCTACGGGACGTCCGTGCCCTGCTACAGACCAAATGGGCACGTGTGCCTCGGGCAAAGAATATCTAACGCTTAAAGAAGGTCAACTCTCATAGAGATAACGTGAAACAGGCGGCAACAGCGCCACCACATTTTAAGAGATAATGTGCTCTGCGGGAAAGTTAACATTCAGGAGCAAAACCGTTAGGGGGGACTACGGCAGTGAAGCTTTTCTTTGATCCACGATGGTTTCCTTCGATCTGATGACTATTTGCTTAGAGCAGTTTGTTGTTGTTGCGATTTTCTGATATCCCGCCCATCCCTTATTTTGGTGAGAAAAATATGCAATAACATTAGTATTACTATTTAAATTAAATTTCAGCAAATATTACAGTTAGGCCTAAGGATCCGTACAAAATGTAGACATTCCGTAGTATTTGACATTACTGAAATTATTTCTAAAAAACTGAAGAACAAAGGAAAGCCTCAACTAACCCGTTTGTCGTAACAAAACTAACATATCCGATGTGCGAAGTGATTATGCTACCGAGAAGGTTACAATCACGTGCTGTGAGCCTGGGTAGCTCGACTGACGGTTCTTTACCCAAAGAATTGAAGTCAACAGAAATACGCATGCGCAGTTTGCTCCGGCATCAGCCGAACAGCCTGTATGTTGGCTTCTGTGCACTGCATGTTTTCCCTGAAGATATAGCTGCGCTAGTTACGTCTCGCTGAGCCTTAACTTCTTCTCGTTAGATATGCTTTGCCTCGGGCAACCTTCTACGGCTTCATTGCGTCCATGCCACGCTGTCTCGCCGCTGTCATCCGGGTTAAGGGTGGTTATTCTCATTATTAGGCAAGTATATTCTGAAACGACCGTGTACATCCGAGTGATCATGATACAAACATGATTTCATTCCGATCAAAATAGATATCATCATCATCATCATAATTGTCAACCATTATCAATCCACTGCTGGACGAAGGTCTCCCCAAGTTTCCTCCACAACGGTCTGTCTTGTGCCAGTCTCCTCCATGTCACTCCCGCATATTTACGAATTTCATCCACCCATCTCCCATGTGGTCTTTTTCTGGGTCTTTTCCTATCCCTTGGAATCCAATCTAAAATTTCGGCTGTCCATCTATGGTCTGTCCTTCTGGCAGTATGTCCAGCCCATTGCCATTTCAGGGATTTAACTCTGATCATGATGTCTTCCACTCTCGTCATTTTTCGGATCCACGAGTTCCTCTTCTTATCTCTCCTGGTTATACCAAGCATGCACCTCTCCATGCTTCTTTGAGTTGTCTGCAGACTTTGTATGTCTCTTTTAGTTAAGGTCCACGTCTCTGCACCATACGTAAGCACTGGAAGGATGCATTGATCAAACACTTTTCTTTTAAGACATAATGGCATATTGCTCTTGAAAATTATGCTGTTTCTTCCAAAACCTCTCCAGGCAAGTTTTGTACGCCGATTAATTTCTTCATCAATGTGACCCTCACTTGATATCTGCTGTCCAAGATAAACGTACGTATCTGTTATCTCCAGTTTTTCTCCATCAATCGATAAATCTTCATTTCTTGTAAAAGCATTGAACATCACTTTTGTCTTCTGAAAGTTCATTTTTAATCCCACTTCTTTACTCTTGTCAGCAAGTTCCTGGATCATACTCTGCAGCTCTGATGGGGTAGTTGCAAAAATGACTACGTCATCAGCAAAACGAAGGTGGGTTAGATAATCTCCATTAATCTTTATCCCTTTGTTTTCCCAGTTCAGTGATTGAAAGACATTTTCCAATGTGGCATTAAAGAGATATATCAATGATAAATGTGGCATTAAAATAGATATATCAATGATAAATTATTTTAAAGCGAGGTTAACTGTAAACGCCTCGACTGTCTAAAAACGTCCAGAATTGTTTATCTGGAGATGGAATTTCCTAAATAGGAAAACGCAGCAGACACACGTGCTAATATCTGGCAAGAAAGCGAAGTTTCAAATTTCACGAATCGCAGAGTTTTGGTATAATACCTTTTACTTGCAGTATTTTGTGCAATTTCTTCAAAAATACCTGCTGTTGCTGAAGGAACAGATCTCGGGTCTCATTTTATTTTATTTTCTTGCTTCACTTTCCGTAAAGAAGTGATTCTCAGGTTTCTCATTTCTGCTTTCTCAGAAAAACATTGTGCAAAAAATTAATTAAGAATCGCATGACCATGTTGTCGTTCCCCTCGTTTCATAGAAGGTGTATTTTTCGATCGAAGAACCATTTAAAACTTTAATTGATGCGAAAAATAAAGTCAAACCAAAGAGTCAAGGGCATCTGAAAGACTTCCGGAGTATCATTCACTTTGAAAACATTGTGAAATGCATGTTTTTGCGAAAATAACACTGAGAATTTTTCCTTCGAAATTCTTGAAAATAAAACAAAACAGAAAAATGGATTTCTATTTCCCAGTAGAGATAAGAAATGTTATCAGGTTTCTTGCTTATTTTTTTCCCGTCTGATGACAGTTGATTATTACTGCAAGTAATTAACAAAAAACGTGACCGCTATTATTCTGTTTTGTATGTCACGTGCAACATATAGTTCCGAAGTCTGACTTAACAGGTTGTTTTCTAATGACGTGAACAGGAGGAAAAATGGAAAAATTTGCTAATTTATACGAAATTAAAAACGGAAGCCCATGAATTATTCTAAACACTAACACAGAAGCAACAGTAGAGATGATAACGATAATAAATATAAAGAGCGCAAAATCGCTTAAAGTTCTACCCTCGGAGAACGAATGATTGACATTCTTGAAGATGATCAAACTTATTTAGGATTCGAACAAAACATAATGTTAGATTGTACAAAGACCGTTCCATAAAAATTGAGAGTGATTTCTTTTTGAGTTGGCAACAGTACAAAGGGAAAAATTAACCACGCAGACGACTAACTGAATTAAGGAAGTATTTATGGCAACAGTTATTAGCCGTGGCAGATGATTCTGGTTTTGTTATTGCGCAGTTGTTTAAGGTGGGTCTGCATTTCGCCACACAGCTATGGAGGTGAGTAATTCAGAGATAAGAAGTGAAATGCGTTGTGTGATAAAAGTTTGCTATCTTTGGGTTAAACGGCCCCAGAAACAGATGATTTAATGAAAAAAAAAATTACAAAGATAAATGTTTGGGTGATCAAACGATTTTTAGATGGCACCATGATTTCAACAAGAAAGATGACACCGATTTTTCGGGTATAAGCACGTCTTTTGAATTCGTTCTGACGCAAATTAAATTTATCAAAGCTATTCAAAGTCAATGGAACCAAATTGTCGGGCCCCTACAATTTGCCCACGATCAAATGCGCTTAGATCCTTCGTCTTACCCATACTGCGTCCGACTCTTACTGATTCCCGTCGCATCACTCCTTATATTGTCGGATCGCTGCATACGTCATGTCGTTTCCGTTTACAAGGCCGCCTACAACACCACATTTGCATAATCTTACAAGACTATACTTACCTTCAATCTTCGCTTGAAGGTAAGTATAGTCTTACCTTCAAGCGATGTGAAAGAACCTTAGGGAAGATTTTATAAACCACTGAAAGGAGGCTGATGGGCCTGTAGTTCCTGAGATCCGCAACGTCACCTTTTTTATGAAGCAAGATCATTGTAGCATTGTTCCAATCCTTAGGAATCTTCCCTTCATTAAGACATCTGGTGAAAACATGGGCGTTTTGCAGTTTCAATTTCTCCACTTGCTTCTTCTATAATGTCCACGGTAATTCCATCTTCTCCTGGAGCTCTTCCCCGTTTCATGTTCTTAATTGCATATGTAACTTCTAAAGGGAGGATTGGAGGGACTTCGGCACTGGTACCTGTCGTAATGTCTGAAATAGATGTAATATTCAAGATAATATCAAGATTCCATTTTTCTGTTGTAGATATCCTGTAAGATTCAAGATAATACGCGTGGTCCTTCACGGTGTTGCGCACTTACACAGTAGTGTGTAAGTGCGTAACACTAGTAACCATGGATACGGATCTTTATGATTTCTCCGCAATTTCAGCTTGCATACATAGTTCTCCATATCCTTTCTTAAACAACCGTCGTTCCATAAAAAGTGAGATTAAAATCACACAAAATGAAGAAATACAGGTACAGCAAAATATATGTCACTCTTTCTCAAAGTATCTTCCCTCTCGGATGATATGCTGAGGTCCCATCGTTCAGTCCGCTTTTCAAAGCATATGGCGAAGGCATTTGGTGGAAGCTTCTTTAGCGACCCCTGTGCAGCTAGAATAACGTCAGCATCTGCCTTCCGTGTTGCGCCACGGAACTACTCCTTCATTGTTGGACACAACCAGAAATCGCACGGGGCGAGGTCCGGACTGTTGGCAGGCTGTGGCATGATTTCAATACTGCATTTCGAAAGAAACTGTTGAACACAAGCAATCAGATGTGGGCGGGCGTTATCATGGTATAGGGTCCACTTGCCTACAGTTCCGGTAGCGTAATCGATATGTGTCGTCGCAGACGCTTCAAGACTGAAATGCAAGACTCAGTATTGGCAGTAATTTGTGGAAGAACGGAATGCTGGTAGACTACACCTTTATGATCAGAGAAAATTATCATCATCACCTTCCCAGCTGATTTGGTTTGGCGAAATTTTTTCGGAGGAGGTGAGCCTGTGTCTTTCCAGACGCTCGTTGTGCACTTCGTGAGGGGGTCGAAATTGTGGACCCATGTTTCATCGGCAGTTATTACTGTGTTTAGAAAGTTTGGATCCTTTGCAATAATTTGTTTTCACTCATGACACACCTGAACTCTGGCTAACAATTGTTCTCTCGTTAGGTGATGAGTTACCCATCTCGAACACACACGATGCAGTAGTAATTTGTCGTGTAGAATGGGAATGCTGACGTTTTTGAAATATTAGTTGACGCCACTTTATATGTCTCCATGTCATTCTTTGATCTTCTTGCGGCATTTCCACAACAGTGTAAACAATACGCTCCTTAACAACACTTTCAGGTTGACCCGGCCTTGGAGCAAGTTCGGCCGACAAACGCCCTTTTTTGAAATCGTGGTGCCATCTAAAATTCTTTGATTCACCCAAACATTTATCTTTGTAAGCTTTTCCCATTAAATCAAATGTTTCTGGAGCCGTTTCGCCCAAACGATAGCAAAATATTATCGATAGCAAACGATAGCACTTCTTAACTCTGAATCACTCACCTCCATAGCTGTATCGTGAAATGCAGACCCACCTTAAATTACTGCGCAGTAACAAAACCGGAATCGTCTGCCACGGCTAATAACTGTTGCCAAATATACTTCCTTAATTCGGTTAGTCGTCTGCGTGGTATTTTTATCCCTTCGCACTGTTGCCAACTCAAAAAAGTTACTCTCAGTTTTTGTGGAACGGCCTTTGTATTTGCTGTCATAAGGCTGTTTATGAGTTACAGTTTGTAACCTTACAAGGAATATGTCGTTCTCTCTCTCTCTATCTCTCTCATATTTTTATACTGCGAGTATAATTAGAAAAATTGTGTCTTTCTACTAGTCTCCATGAGAGCCCATATAAGGGGGCATTTTCGAGTCCCTGGAAATCAGTTTCTGTCCTTGGAATGTACTACAGAGATTTTCCTGAAAATACTAATTCTGATCGCTAATTTTTCTGGAAGCAATTTTATAGAGAAAAAACATGAGAAACGTTGGAAGTTTGCAGCAGAAAAAGTGGAAATTCATAGTAGACAGCTATAATGAAATTTCTCACTGCATGTTGGATGGCAGTGTATATACGCTGAAGTGCCAGAAAAACTGGTACAGACGAGCTTATGCAAAATACATAGCAACGTCACCTATGCGCGTACTCAGTTGCATCCGCCAGTGCGTATGCAAAGCGATAGACATCCTTGCCAGCTGTCAGAGCTGTTTTCGGCATGAGAATGACAAGTAATAACGATTAAAGCGGTTTTCAACGCGGTGTCATAATTGGCGCTCGTGACATGGGCCATAGTATTTTGGAGGTAGAAACGAAGTTCGGATTTTCACAGACGACCATTGCAAGGGTGTACCGTGACTACAAGAATTCCGGCAAAGCTCCAACCTACGATACCAGTGTGGCCGTAAAAAGACATTGGGTGATGTGACCATCGTCGGCTGTCAAGAATCGTTTCACGCGACACTCTCGCAGGTATCATCGGAATTCAATGCTGGAGCCTCAACAAGCATCAGTGTCCGGACTATGCAACGTACCCTGCACGATATGGGCTTTGGGAGCCGACACCCAACTCGAGTCCCCTTGATGGGTGCACGAGACAGAGCTATGCGTTGGGCACGGCAACACCGCAACTGCACACTTGATGACTGGAAACAAGTAGCCTGGTCTGACGAGTCGCGTTTCCAACTGTATCGGGCAGATTACCGGCTGGTTGGGGGTCCGTAATGGTATAGGGTGTGTTTAGCTGGACTTCACTGAGATCCCTGGTACTTCTACAACCGTCTGTGACCGGCCAACGCTATGTGCGCTGTGCTGCATTAGTGCTGATGGGTTGGGCCTGTTCCAATAGGACAATGCACCTCCACACAAGCGTCGGGAAGCCACATTACGGTTAGAGGAGCATTCATCTGAGTTTGGGGAGTTGCCATTTCCAGCCAAGTCCCCAGATCTGAACGTGATAGAACACATTTGGGATGTCATGCAACGCGCTATTGAACACATTAATCCGAGACCTCGAAATACTCCCGAATTGTGGAACGCTCTGCAGGAAGTACGGTGTGCATTGCCCCACAGCATATTTCCAGAAGCTAGTGGAATCCATGCCCCGGCGTATTTCGGCAGTCCTGCGTTCCAGTGGGGGACCTACCAAGTATTAG
Source organism: Macrothele yani (assembly GCA_039090855.1). Taxonomy (NCBI): domain Eukaryota; kingdom Metazoa; phylum Arthropoda; class Arachnida; order Araneae; family Macrothelidae; genus Macrothele; species Macrothele yani. Next base: position 41,314,940 of record CM077009.1, on the reverse strand, counting down.
ACTGGTGTACCAGTTTTTCTGGCACTTCAATTTACGTACAGTATGGGGAAATATGAAAGGCGAAGAAATGAAAAATATTCCATCCTCTGCAGTTGCTAGCCAATACTGGAAAATGTTTTCAGAAATTTGTCTTGAAGGTTTTTTTTTTTTTTTTTTTCATTTTTGATGACCAATGGAGTTGTCTCTAGGGATTTGTGGAGCATATAACATGTGTGGTCAAAAGGATCAAAAGAACGAGAAAATATTTTTTTATTGTCTTAAGATATTGCCTAATTTCATTTATCCATTTTTTAAATCTCCTGGGGCTTTTTTTACTTTTTTATTTGAGGTTAAACGACCACCGTGGGCAACTCAATGGGCTATAAGCAGTCGCCCGTCCCTAATTTAGAGCCACTGGTTCCAGGGAAGGGAGATAGCCAGTGCAGTAAGACAAACACAACATCCATGCCTCACGCGATTCGAACCCGGGCCCTTCAGATAAGCCGGAGCTTAGACAACTGCGCATTAGTCTGCAAGTAACGACATGCTAAAAGGCAAATTTCAAGAGAAGAATCTAACAGAATTCTATAAAAGTCTTCCAAGCGATGAATATGGACACTTAAGATCACATGCTCAGGGATTCTGTATATCTGTATTTGGCAGCATCTACATGTGTGAAAAGACATTTTCACAGGTGAAATACGTAAAATCTCAATACAAGTCAGCATTAACAAAAAACATTTGAAATCAATTTTGATCATAGGAAGTATTAATTTTGAACCTCAATTTGATGAAATGTTATCCCCAAAAAAAAGCAATTCCATTCTTCTCATTAGTAGAGCTTATTTCAAACAATTGTAGTCTTTTTTTTTTGTCTTCTTCTTATTATTATTACGTTACATTTTGTTCAATAGATTTGTGAAAACGTGTTTTTGTTCTTGTTATTTAAGTAGGTAGGCCTACTTCAATAACAAGAAAACAAAATTCTTACATAAATATCCTCGAGTTTGCCTCTTGGCACGCAGAGCTTAAAATATTCACTAGTTGGCCCCTTAACAAAAATGTTTGCCGACTCCTGGCTTAGACCACTGCGCCACCGGGGCGGCCTTTTTGGTTTGCAATTGAATTTATGTGGTGTTGAAAAGGGTGTTAAAATTAGTTAGGTAACAAGAAGGCGCAGGGAAATTTGCATATGGAGTTTGTATCTGTTATTCCAAGGAGGTTATATTACTGGAGACACCACTGGCTCTGCCGCCATAGGTCTCAGCTAATCTGTGGTGTGACGTCACAAGCAGGCAAAAACGAACTAAATTATACCGTTGATAAAACAGTAAGCTTGTGTATCATTGATAAAGATTATTGAATTACTCATTTTATCTGTTTATACACTTAGAAGCTTTTGTTCTATTGGTTTCAAAGCAGCTTCTTTTCTGCGGCTGCGTCGTGCCAGCTCTTGACGTCATTTGCAGCACAAACGGTGACTTATGGCGGTCAGCGCTGCGTGGATAGGAGTTTGTCTCCAGTAATATAACCTCCTTGTGTTATTCACAGTTACGGTTTCTGTTTGCCTCCTCTTGAAAATTTGGCTATGGGTGCCCAGGCTAGTTAGTCTCTTAGACATTTGCTGTCTCCATTTCCCAGAAGTAAAAACACGAAATTGAACAAAAAAAAAAAAAAATCATTTTACATACCAAAATTTCTGTGAATTCGAAACATTTACATATATTTTTCCAAGTTCCCTAAAATACTATATGGTGGCATTCGCCATGTGTTCTAACTGTTCAATTTTTTTTTTTTTTCTTTTGATTGGAGGTTTAAAGACCACCGTGAGCAACTCAATGGGCTATAAGTAGTCGCCCGTCCCTAATTTAGGGTCACTGGTTCCAGGGAAGGGAGAGAGCCAGTGCCGTAAGACAAACACAACATCCATGCCTCACCGGGATTCGAACCCGGACCCCGTTCCGACGAATGATCAGAGGCCATCGCTTAGACCACTGCGCCACCGGGGCGGCTCAAATATTGGGAAGAGGGGGCTAAAGAGGGGGGAGGGATCAAAGAAAAGTTGGTTGGGCTGAAGCCCCACCTAGCTCATCTGTAGCGTCGCGCCTGTATTATTAAAATTGTTGGCCCGAGGCTCTGTAGAAGTAGAACAGCACTAGTTCAGTAGATTTGAGATTTCAAACGTGAAGCTCCTTAAAACCAAAAATTAAATTCCGTGTCATCCTTTTTATTACTCTTTCTCCGAGTAAAACCTTCTACATGCCAATTATATGATTCACAGCTGAAACTGCATGCCTTCGTAAAAGCCCACAATTTCACTCCTATCCGCCCTGTTTCCAAGAGTTGCGGGTGAGAGCTATCAATGTCCGACATAGATACAGTGCCCCCTTCCAACGACATCATTACGTATCGGAACAATGGGGGGGGAAGGAAAGTATTCTGCAGGGGGTAAAGATCGGTGATCAGCCATCCTTTCTTGCAAGCGTAAAAGACCCTTTCAGGTCACGTGACTGCTGAATGATTCCCACCAAGCCTTGGGAGGCTGGTTGCCGCAGGGCGGTCGACGTCCACGTGCATTCCCTTTGAGTCCCGTAAACTCTAATTTTGTCCTGTCATGCAGGAAAGCAAACAGAGCGTAACGTGTGATTTTTAGAAACTAACCTTCCAAACTCGGTGCTTTTATGTAGGCAAAACTAATGACAGAAAGAGAGAGAGAGAGGTGAGCAAAGAATTATGGAGGTTCATTTATGCCAAATTTTGGCTGAACTTGGTTACAGAAAATTTGGGTGAACTTTGCTCTCACCTTCAAAGAAACGGCGGGGTGCTCGCTTGGGCGCCCATATAAGGGCTGCAAGAGGGGGCATTTTCCCTCCCTGGAAATCGAAGTGCTACACTGTTGCGTTTATTTGTGCTAGTTTACTATAGATAAAAATAACGCCGTCTTTACACTTTATTAGAAGTTCAGTCTATACATACATATATTTGAACACTAAATTACGTGGGAGATAGGCAATGTATATTAGGACAAATTCCTCTATAATACTGTTGCACACGTAGTATATGAGTTTCGAAAAGACAAGTTGACTTCAATGATAATGGAATATTTATAGTTGAACTTAAGAATATTTCTTTATGTACAGTATCATCATCATCATCATCATTGTCAACCATTATCAATCCACTGCTGGACGAAGGTCTCCCCAAGTTTCCTCCACAACGGTCTGTCTTGTGCCAGTCTCCTCCATGTCACACCCGCATACTTTCGAATTTCATCCACCCATCTTCCATGTGGTCTTCTTCTGGGTCTTTTCCTGTCCCTTGGAATGCAATCTAAAATTTCGGCTGTCCATCGATGGTCTGCCCTCCTGGCAGTATGTCCAGCCCATTGCCATTTCAGGGATTTAACTCTGATCATAATGTCTTCTACTCTTGTCATTTTTCGGATCCACGAGTTCCTCTTCTTATCTCTCCTGGTTACACCAAACATGCACCTCTCCATGCTGCTTTGAGTTGTCTGCAGCCTTTGTATGTCTCTTTTAGATAAGGTCCACGTCTCTGCACCATACGTAAGCACTGGAAGGATGCATTGATCAAACACTTTTCTTTTAAGACATAATGGCATATTGCTCTTGAAAATTATGCTGTTTCTTCAAAAAGCTCTCTAGGCAAGTTTCATACGCCGATTAATTTCTTCATCAATGTGACCCTCACTTGATATCTGCTGTCCAAGATAAACGTACGTGTCTGTTATCTCCAGCTTTTCTCCATCAATCGATAAATGTTCATTTCTTGTAAAAGCATTGAACATCACTTTTGTCTTCTGAAAGTTCATTTTTAATCCCACTTCTTTACTCTTGTCAGCAAGTTCCTGGATCATACTCTGCAGCTCTGATGGGGTAGTTGCAAAAATGACTACGTCATCAGCAAAACGAAGGTGGGTTAGATAATCTCCATTAATCTTTATCCCTTTGTTTTCTCAGTTCAGTGATTGAAAGACATTTTCCAATGTGGCATTAAAGAGCTTCGGAGATATGGTGTCACCTTGTCTCACTCGTTTTATATACATTTAAATGTTGAAACCTCACATAGGTTATATCCAGTGAGACATAAAACAGCAATGAAGCATATGGAGCAACACATATTGCGCTCACCTTTCTTCGGTTTTAGTCCCTCTGGCTTGCAATCAATCATGCTTCTTGTCCAGTGTTGTACCACATCATTGAAGGTATTCCACGTTCAAAGTTCAACACAAACACGAACATCAGCACCATTCTACAAGAAGGGGGTGATGAGTTAAAATAATTTTGAGACCATTGTCAAGACTAGTTTACGTTAACGCAGCCAGAATTTTAGCAGTTGAAATATTTCGCTGTTCTATGCCAAGCTATTATGAAGTATCAAGATTAAAAGATTTGAGCGATGAGTCGACTAGTGACAGGGAGATAATTAGTATAATAAAAATTTTTAAGGTTTTTAAATCTTTTAATTTTGATACTTCATAACAGCTTGGCATAGAACAGCGAAATGTTTCAACTGCTAAAATTCTGGCTGCTTCAACGTAATCTAGTCTTGACAATGGTCTCAAAATTATTTTAACTCATCACCCCTTCTTGTAGAATGGTGCTGATGTTCGTGTTTGTGTTGAACTTTGAACGTGGAATACCTTCAATGATGTGGTACAACACTGGACAAGAAGCATGATTGATTGCAAGCCAGAGGGACTAAAACCGAAGAAAGGTGAGCGCAATATGTGTTGCTCCATATGCTTCATTGCTGTTTTATGTCTCATTGGATATAACCTATGCGAGGTTTCAGCATTTAAATGTATATATACTGTACATTTTCATAGACAGTCATGTCATGGTACATGTGCCTTGTGAGAATACATCGCGCTCGGCAATAGACACAGTTATGTGCATATAATACATATTGTTATTATATGAATCTTTGACTTCCAGTTTCTTCTTGATGACTAGGATTGTTTTTCAATAACAAATATCTCCATGGTTGTGGTATATATGCGGAAATATTTTCACTACAACATACACGGTCGAGTCTCATTATTGTAAACACCAGCTAATATACAGAGTAACCGCCGTGTGCAGCGCGGACAGCAGCTAGACGGGCTGGGAGTGACTCAATAAGGTGCTGGAAGGTGTTCGCAGGTATGTGGAGCCATGCTGACTGCAGTGCAAATGACAGCTGCTAGAGGGAGCATGGTGGAGGATCCATAGAGCGGACAACACGATCGAAGTGGTCCCACAGATGCTCAATTGGGTTTACGTCTGGGGAATTAGGGGGCCAGGGAAGCAGGGACGTCGCTAGACCTCGAAATCAGGATGGGCGAACGGTGTACAAGCATTATAAAGGCAAGCTTGATACCATTTTTTTTTATGAAACACTGAAAGAACAAATTTTTAATGCATTTCTTTTAATTGAAAGTTAAATGACCACCGTGAGCAACTCAATGGACTATAAGGTCGCCCATATAGCCCACGGTTAAGGTCACTGGTTCCAGGGAAGGGAGGGAGACCATGCCTTAAGACAAACACAACATCGTGCCTCACAGGATTCGAACCCGGACTCTTCTCTGACGAATGGTTATAAGCCAGCGATTAGACCACTGCGTCACCGGTTGGCTTCAATGCTTTTCACTACCGCCACAAAAGAATTCAAGCAATTCCGACCCCCTCCACCTGGACACACATCCATACATGGATCTGACTAGTTATACATCTGACGTAAGATAAAAGTGTTGAAAAAATGTCGCCTTCAACTTTTTGCTTGCTCCGGTTGCATGTCTTAAATTTCTTTTCGAAATTTTTAATTTTTGCTTACAAAAATAGTACAGTACTTGAACAATTTATTTAAAAAAAAATGTCGTTTTTGTTTATCTAAATCAAATTTTAACGTTGTGACACGCAGACACAATACCTCCCCCGCCCCTTCCTTAACTTCCTTCCTTCCAGCCAGCAACTTTGCCTTGCACTCCTCCCTTACAAAGCAGTCGTCAGCCACTTTCTTCGCTTTCACTGTCCCGGGGCAATCTTAAGAGCGCTAATATAGCTTTAGACTTCACTTTCAGTGTTAGAATCCCCAATTTTGTAAAAAACAAACAAACAGCAGAGCAATTAGTAATTACCGCCCTCAGCGAATTCCTATCCACCATCCTCATTCGCCCCCCCTTGCCCATACAAACATAAAAAGAGGATTAAACTAATGAATTGGAAGAGTGGAGAACAATTGAATTTTCACGTCTCTAGGGATGCTATTTTGATAACTTTTCTACGAAGGCCTGAACAACGCACTTACTAGGGGAAAATACGCAGGGCTACATGAAGTAAAACACAGCATCTATCATTACTTGGCGATCCCAGATTATATTTTACGGTTACGTGTGTTGAAAAATGGCCCATTTTGAACTGGGTGGGCAAGACAAATTTTAGGGCACCCTCTTGCCGACGTCCCTGCAGTGAAGTACTTCGAAGACTTCATCGTGCGCTTCCAACCACTCTCGGACATTTCTAGCTGTGTGACACATCGCATTGCCGTGTTCGAGGATCCCATCCGCCCCAGGGAAGACAATCAGCATGTATCTGTGTACGTGGTCTGCAAAGATGGATGGATTCATAACGAATTCGGTCCATAGTGCCTTCCACAGGTATGAGTGGACCCAGAGAATGCCACGAAAACGTTCCCCAGACCATAACGATGCTCCCACTGGCTTCTGTTCTTCCAGCAATGGTTGAAGAGTGTTTGTTCTCCGATGTTTCTCGCCTTATACGTCACCGTCGATCCGTTCGATGAAGTAGAAAACGTGACTCATCGGAGAAGGCAATCAGCGGAGGTGCAGTTCCGATATATTGTCGTGCAAATATAAGACTTTTCTTCCGATGCACCTTCGTTAGCAAAGGTGCAGTTACCATCCGTCTGCATCGGAGACCCATATGTAGCAGGGTTCTCTGAATTGGCGTTTTAGACACACTTCCGGTAGCACCCTGGTTCACTCAGCCAGTGAGGTGCTCCACTGTAGCTTGTCGATCGGCCCTCACTCACCTTTGAAGCCGACGTTCATCTCTCACATCAGTGACACGTGGTGCTCCGCAGTTTGAACGTCGTTTATTGGCAATGATGCCCTTTCTCCATTCACGATACACTTTAACCACAGCAGCACGCGAACAGTTCACAAACTACGCTGTTTCCAAAATACTGTCACCCTTGGCCGAAAGCCAATAATCATCCCTTTTTGCAAATGTGATAAATCCTTCCTTTTATCCATGATCATGATCATATGTAGAGGATTTTAGGAAGGGAGTGTCTGACTCCAGGTCTTAAACAACCCTTAGAAATAGGAAGCTAGGAGATTTGGGCTAGAGTGCCCGATAGGAAAGTGACACGGAAGCGAAGTAGAAAGGGGGAGGAGGACGCCCTTATTTATTACCGGGGGGGGGGGGCAGTACCCGGGTTCCGTCTGCTTAACGTGCCCATCCGACGCACGGCGGATATTTAGTGGATCAAGCGTTCGTACCAGCCTGGGATTGAACCTGGGGTCCTTTCCGTCGCAGTCACGAGCGTTGCCCACTAGGCCACCCGCGGCCCAACCCCTTTTATCCATGACAGCAACGAGTGATATGTTTTCAGAATGCCTACAGCACACCTTATATACCCTCTAATCCAGCTCACGACATGTGCCTTCTTTCACTGGCTACCCGCTGTTGACGCCAAAAGTAGGAGGTGGTCACAGTAATGTGACTCGACTGTGTATAGATTCATTACAAAATATGTGTACACTTTCTGTTAACAAGTAAGATGAGTTTGACGGTGGAGTTGCAATGACTGAGGCCTCCTCCCAAACAGAGTAGTACTTACCTTCGTTCACCAATCTTGACAATGATGTTGATACCGAACCATTTTTAATACTGTATGGCAACTATTAAGAATGATCGTGACCCCGTAGGACAAAGAGATAGACATGGAATATACAGTATTCCTTTACGAAGTGTGGAACAGGATGAACTCGAAAGGGTTTAAATAGGATCCACAAGACGCACCCTAGGAACAAGAATTACAGAGCACAAATACAGTATTAAAAATGGTTCGGTATCAACATTATTATGAATTTTGTTTATGACTCAATTAAGATACGTACGTAGATCAAATTGTTATTCACAGTTTCTTCCACCTACTCTGATTTCAGTACCGAGCTCTACCTTACCCTGTTTCGAGTCGTTACAGACGCTTGACAATATGACAAGGAACTAAAAAATAATACCCCCATACTTCCCCCCTCGCTGTCCCTGTCATCCCTTTATCTTTTGCGCGCTCTCTCTCTCTCTCTCTCTCTCTCTCTCTATTCTATTCACTTTTCTTTCTTTTTTTACTGAAGCTAAATCAATGTAATACTATTTTAAATCCAATTCCGTAGTAAGTTTAATTGTTCATTTTTTTTTAGAAAAACTGAAAACAAAAGATGCAAAGTTAATCTTTTACGATCTTCGCTATACTTTAAACGTAAAAACTTCGATGGGGTTTAGGGGGCGATCGCCGCAGTCGCCCCCCACTGGGTGTAATGCTAATTGAAAACGTACAGGAACGCGCGGTGCCATTACGTCTTCCAGGCCTTTCCCTTCTCCTCCCCCATTTCGTCTCTCCCCTTTATACTTTCTTATATTTATCTCTCTATTCTAAAAAAAAGTAACTGCTGTCACTGGTTTAGAAATTTCGCAACACTCTTACTTTCCTAGCTCGCAGCGCAAAACGTATTGAACAGAAAAATATGAAATTTACATAGTTTGTAGATAATTGTTTGGAAAACACGCTGAAATAAACCGTTTTTCGATTCTAGCCATACTTCAAGAGTTATTGTATTTCAAAATTAAGGTAAGCAAATAAGTGCTATCAGGTCGCGTTTCGGACACACCAACAGCAACAGAACCACGAAAATTTGTAGGCATGTAGTGCCATGACAGAAGTTTTGCACTTCGTCGCTTTTTTTTTTAATTTCAATTTAGAATACGAGAAATTAAATTTTAAAATTTCAAAATATTCTCTATTGCGCGATGGGATCTATTTAAATAACAGATATATGGCAAACTATAAATCATAACGCATTACAATTTTTACATCATAAACTTACAACTATCATCCTTCTTTTACAAAAAAAAAAAAAAAAAAAAAAAAAAAATACGAAAAAGTCTTTTTCTGATTTTCAAGCATTTTTAAAGACGCCAAGGAAAGAAACGAACGACTTATCTGTCTTCACGATAACCACAGAGGAACGTTCTGGTTCCGTGACCTGCTGCCATGGTGACGCAGAGAATTTGTTATGCATATGTTTTGTTGGTAAAGCTATCTATCTCAGTTGTTTAACGGCTTAGCATAACGGTTAACGCTTTACGGAAATGCTTTTTGGACCGTTTTTGCTTTCCTTAGTGGTAAATTGGTAAATTTAGTAAGTGCTATAAGTTCAAACGACAAAAGTCTGTCCTTCAAAAAAAAAAAAAAAAAAACGACAGTAAAAAAACTCGGAAACTTTGGAATGGCGGCGGAGGTAAGTCCTTCAATAGAAATAGAAGGAACTTGAAAAACATTCCGCAAAAATCCAACAGGTAGTTCACCAGGAGCGAAACGAAAACTGTAAACAAGTCGCCATCTTGGAATCGATACAGTGCGAAAAGTATAAAAAAAAAATTCGGCTTTGGAATAATGTTTTCTTGAACTGTTCGCGAATTGTTAGACCACTTCTAAATAACCTAGAGATCTAAAAATTGTCATGCTGGTAGGTCTTAAAGTCCGAATACCTGCAAATGCACGAAAACCAAAAAAAAAAAAAAAAAAAAAAAAAAAAAAAAAAAACCAGCGCTTTGAAACATTGTCTGCTTGAATTTTTCTACCACTTCTACACCTAGAAAAAAGTCTGAAAACAAAAAAATTCAAAAAGGTGGCTTGGCTTTACTGTTTCAAAATGCTAAAAGGTTTAAAGATAAATTTGTCAGGATCACTGAAATGCTTTGAAAATTTCAAATTTTGATTTAAAATTAAGAGGCGTTAAAGCCAGCTCCGTTTTAAGTCAAACCGTATGCATTGACGTCACGACGCGGTTCTAAATCATAAAACAGTTACTGATTTTAAATTACTTTTCTTTCCCTTAATAACTTTTCCCTTTCTTTAATTTTATGTTCAAGAAATGAGTTTATAGATTCACCGTTCGGAAAACGGGGATGATTGCTAGTAGTATAAGAAAGTATAGCGATCGGACGAAATTAGACTTCCCGATTTACATACTTTGGCTTTTGGCATTCAAGGAACAAGATTTCAACATTTTAGTAAGAAAACACTGAAATGTTGGGTCCAAAACCGGGGTCGTTTCGGGGTGCAAAAACTAACATTAGTCCCATATTATCGAGTAAGAAGATGTCGTTGGAAGCGGAAACTAATTTAGAGTGCAATGGTAAAAGTCATTTATTACTAGGAGTTTTTAGTTCTCGAGATATTTGAATAAAGACAGTTTGGGTACAGCACGGACAATTCTGTAGTCCGCCTGAAAAGGAACGCTAGAACAGCCGGAAGATTCATTGCTTCGACGGATTTTTTCCGCCTTTGTGAAACGGGCCTAAAGCTCCATAGGGAAAAATAATCTCCTCTGCTAATTAAGAGGTACTCGTGACTTGACTAAATTCACTGAGACAAACAACTGGACTCCTTAATAATAACTAGATTAATTAAATACGCAAATAAAATAATTTCTCCACTGCAATATTAACACCTCAACGTTCTTAACAAGAGTACAAGTTAGCAAAGTCATGCAATGCATTGATTATTATACGCTTTCCAACATACCAGAAATCATTACTCAAGTTATGAGGCCGTGGAAATCTCGCTCCTGTGTCCTGATCTCTTACCCCATTTCAATGATATTAAACAGAATTGGTTCAGTATACCTCCAGAACAACATACTAAAGTTTTGTTGCAATAGAAGCATTTTTAGTCAAGTTATGAGGATAATGGCTGTGGAATAAATCTCGCTCCTATGTCCTGACCTTTGACCCCATTTTGCCCATTTTCAATAGGATTCGTCCCCAGATAGTCCCCGACTACATACCGAAATTTCATCGAAATCAAACCATTTTTACGCAAGTTATGACGCATAAGGGCAATGGAATGGATCCCTCTCTCCTATGTCCTGACCTTTAATCCTATTTCGTCCATTTCAATAGGATCCATCCCCAGGTGGTCTCCTGCCACATACTAAAATTTCATCGAAATCGAACCATTTTTACGCGAGTTATCTTGAGGACAGGCAGACAGACGGACAAAACTGGAGCATATACAGTACGCTTTTTCAACCTACGGTTGGAAAGCGTAAAAAAGGAGTTTTAAGGGACTGCCAAGTGAGAATGGATTTAGAGGCTAACTCTACCTTCAAACAAACATAGAATGTTAATTTCACTAATTGCGGAATTTTTCTGTTGCAATTTTTTTTATTGGAAACATGTTGGATCATATCATATTAAATCATATGTAGAGGATTTTAGGAAGGGAGTGTCTGACCCCAGGTCTTAAAGAACCCTTAAAAATAGGAAGCCGGAAAATTTGGGCTAGAGTGCCCGATAGGAAAGTCACACGGAAGCGAGGTAGAAAGGGGAGGAAGACGCCTTTATGTATTACCAGGACGCCAGTAACCGGGGCCCGACGGCTTAACGTGCCCATCCGACGCACGGTGGATATTTAGTGGTTCGAGCGTTCATACCTCCTTCGGATCGAACCCGAGGTCTTCTCCGTGGCAGTCACGAACGTTAGAAACAAATTATAGGACATTCGCACTTTAAAGAGAAAGCAAATGATACTGTATAGGGTTTACCGGAACGCCGTTCGGGCACCACTGCTTCTTTCTATACATGCATACAGTCAAGGCCAGCTTTGGGGAGGGCTAATATAGCCTAGGGGACCCACCATCACCAAGGACCCAAGAGACCCCCGAAAAGTATGGTAATCGGGATCTGTTCTAGTGAATCAAAAGTAGCAAATGGATAAACACATGATAAACCTGACAAAACATCACGTAAGTAAAAACACAAATGATAAACGTAGACCAAAAAGCATATGATAAACATTACTAATTTCCCAAAATATATATTCACTCGGCTATGACTACTCACATATTCCCTTTTTTGCCCGTATTTTGTATGACTGCATTGCTTTACTTCTGCTACTATGACTTACATTGAGGAGCAATTGAATTAGAGACAGCTGGCGTTAATCAAATGTGGCGCTGTGGGCGGCCCTGTAAACTGAAACGACATGACGTATACAGCGATCAGCGATCCGACAATATAAGGAGTGATGCGACGGGAATCAGTAAGAGTCGGACGAATTATGGGTAAGACGAAGGATCTAAGCGCATTTGATCGTGGGCAAATTGTCGGAGCACGACGAATGGGTCACTCCATCTCGGAAGTCGTGCAGGCAGTGGGATTTTCACGAGCCGCTGTGTCACGGGTGCACCGTCAGTACATCGAATCCGGAAAAACCATCCCTGCAAGGGCCAACTGCCGTGGACAACAGCGTGTGGATGAGCGGGGTCATCGTCAGCTAGCTCGCATTGTAACAGCGGATAGATGGGCCACAGTGCAAAAAATCACTCGGCAATTTAACGCTGGTGCACAAAAACGTGTAAGCAGCCACACCATCCGGAACCATCTCCTCGCTATGGGGTACAGAAGCCATCGTCCCACGAGGGTACCGCTGCCGACCGCACATCACAGGGTGCAAAGATTAGCATGGGCGCGGAGACATCCCCACAGGACCCTAGACATGTGGGGAAATGTTGCCTAAACTGATGAGTCGAGATTCACGTTGGTACATGCGGATGGAAGGATACGAGTACGGCGCAAACCACATGAAGCGATGGATCCTTCTTGCCAGCAGGGTACTCTTCAAGCTGATGGGGATGGCATTCTCGTCTGGGGACTGTTTACGTGGACTGAAATGGAACCCCTGGTATGTGTGACATCGTCCCTCACAGGTCAACGTTACCGAGATATCCTGGACGATCATTTTCTCCCGATTGTGCGTCTTCAACATCTCTCTGGGGACCTGATCCTGCAACAAGACAATGCAGCTCCCGAATTGTATCCGAATGGTTGGATGAGCACTCCACCGACGTGATCTCGCTTCCTTGGCCAGCTTGGTCACCTGATCTCAATCCCATCGAACACACCTGGGATGCCATCGAGAGAGATGTTCGAGGCTCTGACCCCCCTCCATCAAATCTTCGTGAACTGTGGGAGCTTGTTCAGGGGTCGTGGATCCGTATGGCTTTCCAACGCTTCCGGTGTCTTGACGAGTCCATGCCGAGACGAATCGCCGCCGTCATCAGGGCGAAAGGTGCTGCTACACGTTATTAGACAGGTATCTCTAATTCAATTGCTCTTCAGTGTACATACTAACGCATCTAATATATAAAGTTGGATGTTTGTTTGTTTGTCCGCTTTGCAAATCTACAGTTTTCATTTTAGAACCATCAAATTTGGTATACTATCTCATGGACCTCTAACTTAGACCGTAGACGGTTTTTGGAAGGGGTCGGAGCCGGGGTCAAGGGGCCCCCCATACAAAATTTTCGTAAAAAGTTTCGCTATGCAAATCTACAGTTTTCAATTTAGAATCACCAAATTTGGTATACTATCACATGGTACTCTAATTTAGACCGTAAGAAGGGGTCAGAGCCCGGGGTTAAGGGGCACGCATATAAAATTTTCGTAAAAAGTTCCGTTATGCAAATCTAGAATTTTCAATTTAGAACCACCAAATTCGGTATACTATCTCATGGTACTTAAACTTAGAACTTAGACCGTAGACGGTTTTTGGAAGGGGTTGGAGCCGGGAGTCAAGGGGACCCCATGCAAAATTTTCGTAAGAAATTCCATTGTTTACCTACTTATTTTGAATTCGAATTTAATACTTTTTGTTGTAATAAGTGCAAGAATTGATTTTTGTGTGACAAGTGAAGAACTATAACTCAATTCAGCGTCGGAACTGAAGGTATTTCTATTGCTCTTCCTTTCTTTTTTTGTTTCGTAAAAGTAAAATAACTAAATCAAAACTTTTTATTTTTTTATTTTTCAGATTTGCAGCCATCCCCCCTGCTATATGTGCTGTATATAAAAGAACAACAAAAAATCAAATGGTAAAACTAAAAATACTTTGTTCCTAAGACTCGCCGAACAACATTAAATGAAAATAATGTTCGGCGATAATTTAGTAAAATGTATTGTTGAATAATAATGAAATTAACTGCCATTGTTCACATTCAAAAAACAGATTTCAACAGTGGTTTTGACTACTTCCGTTACCCATTTTCGTTACATGGAAATATTTTGCATGGGATTTACTTTTCTACTGTCGGAAAAGATGCGTAGCATCGAAAATTAAAAATTCTCACTCTAACTTCAAGATGTAGAAAAAGCTAAAATTTTTGGCCTGCTATGGCCGCCTCGTTATATCAATCACGTCGAAATCTCGTCACAATCTTCTGCGCCGTTATACTGGGGTTAGTCGTTTCCCCCAAGAAAGCTGACATTTTACGACTCCGCGAAAGGTGATGGCACCGTTGGAAGTTAAGCTTTGATTCAAAACAATGCCAGCGCCTGTCCCGCACTCTACGGGGGCACTGTGTCAATAAACGACGACATAATTTGGCATTAAAAGTAGGTGACGATGTAAATTTGGGGATTTGGGGAGGTGTTACTGCACGCCTCGCAAATCGTACACTCTCGCCCTCTGGGTCAACACAGATAAGAAAGTGTCTGGGAGAATCTTTGCGTGCTCCTGGCTTCTATATTCAGGGATTGCGTTATTGTTTCACGATCGCGTAATTTCAACGGTGTTTTGCTTATAGGTTTTAGGATTATACCCATTCCTCTTATACAAGTTTTATGGCAGAAATTACGACAAAGCTTTATTGAGCAAACAAAACAAGTCAGTGCTTGGCAAAACTCTAGAGAACTTTCGCAGCCATTCAATCACAAGTGCACTTCTAGTGAGATTAATTGTTCCTTTTTAAGAAATAAAGTTATAACTGAATTGATACGACACAGCAGAACCTCGGTTATACGTTTTTTTAGGCCTCGGTTATACGTTTTTTTAGGTGATGTCCTTAAAAAAACCATATAAATGTAAAAACGTATAAAAGAAATTTTAATGTGTTAAATAAGCCTGCCCGGTGGCGCAGTGGTCTACGCGATGGCTTCTGATCAGTCGTCCGAGATGGGTCCGGATTCGAATCCCGGTGAGGCATGGATGTTGGGTTTGTCTTACGGCACTGGCTCTCTCCCTTCAATGGAACCAGTGGCCCTAAAGTAGGAACGGGCGACTGCTTATAGCCCACAGTGTTACTCACGGTGGTCGTTAAACCTCTAAAAAATGCTATTGTGAAATTTTTGCTTTGAAGGGGTACGAGATATTCCTTAATAATGATTTACTTAAAGTCAGTGGCAAACCGGAAAAACTCGAGGCCTTTTGCGAAAATCCATTAGCTTTCAATTACTCAAAATCTTAACTTCCATATTATTAACTAAGCTTTACGGGTGTTTTAATAAGTCAAATTCTTTGGAACCTATGAGTATTTTTCGTAAAATCATAATTATTTCACTTTATTGCCTGAAACACAAATGTGAAATCAGTGGCATACCCAGAAATTAATTTTGGGGTGGGGGTGGGGGGGGGCTTTATCGTCGCCGCAATGTCAAAACCACGAATGTCAATTTTTGTAGTTTGAATTATCGCTATTTAAAAATTAAATTTAATCAAAGAATCACTTCTGCAATTACATCAGACTGTTCAAGCACTATATTTACGTAAGTTCCATCTGTATTATGCGTCAGTGAAATAAAAATGTATATAATTTACATTATATACATTGTTTTTTTTTTTTTTAAAGTGATGTTCAATGCTTTTACAAGAAATGAAGATTTATCGATTGATGGAGAAAAGCTGGAGATAACAGATACGTACGTTTATCTTGGACAGCAGATATCAAGTGAGGGTCACATTGATGAAGAAATTAATCGGTGTACAAACACTTGCCTGGAGAGCTTTTGGAAGAAACAGCATAATTTTCAAGAGCAATATGCCATTATGTCTTAAAAGGAAAGTGTTTGATCAATGCATCATTCCAGTGCTTGCGTATGGTGCAGAGACGTGGACCTTAACTAAAAGAAACATACAAAGGCTGCAGACAACTCAAAGCAGCATGAAGAGGTGCATGTTTGGTGTAACCAGGAGAGATAAGAAGAGGAACTCGTGGATCCGAAAAATGACAAGAGTGGAAGACATCATGATCAGAGTTAAATCCCTGAAATGGCAATGGGCTGGACATACTGCCAGAAGGACAGATCATCGATGGACAGCCGAAATTTTAGATTGGATTCCAAGGGACAGGAAAAGACCCAGAAGAAGACCACATGGGAGATGGGTGGATGAAATTCGAAAGTATGCAGGGGTGACACGGAGGAGACTGGCACAAGACAGACCGTTGTGGAGGAAACTTGGGGAGACCTTCGTCCAGCAGTGGATTGATAATGGTTGACAATGATGATGATGATGATGATATACATTTTATTCACTGATATTCGTCAACAATCGAAAAATTCTCACATTCTTGGTTTTATCAGAATGTGAGAATTCCTTCCTAAAGTGACGAAAAAAATGTGCATGAAAACAGGCGTTTTGTATTTCTCAAATACTGTTAATTACAAAGTAACGTTCATTCTACGTTTTTGATTTCCTGCTATGGTATGTACTCAAGATAAAAGGCTTGCACCCCCTCCCCTCCCCCCACCCAGGCACCACCATTCATTAGACTGACGCCCTGGCCACTACAACATACGACTACAACACCAATTTGCTCTCTTCTTTCTTTGGTGGCATATGAGTGGGAAATGCGCAACGGGGAGCGGGGGGGGGGGGGAGGGTGTTGCATAGACATTATCAATAGGCATATGTGACCTCGTCTGACCATTCTAAACAAAAAAGTAATTAAGGGCAATTTAAGGAAAATCCGAATGGCGACACTAGCAAAATAACTTCAATTTTTTTTTCAATTTTTAATACTAGACAAAATTAATTTCGGGGGTACATACACTGAAGAACAATTGAATTAGAGACAGCTGGCGTTATGCAAATGTGGCGCTGTGGGCGGCCCTGTAAACGGAAACGACATGACGTATGCAGCGATCCGACAATATAAGGAGTGATGCGACGGGAATCAGTAACAGTCGGACGCAGTATGAGTAAGACGAAGGATCTAAGGGCATTTGATCGAGGGCAAATTGTCGGGGCCCGACGAATGGGTCACTGCATCTCGGAAGTCGTACAGGCACTGGGATTTTCACGAGCCACTGTGTCACGGGTGCACAGTGAGTACATCGAATCCGGTAAAACCATCCCTGCAAGGGCCAACTGCCCGTGGACAACAGCGTGTGGATGAGCGAGGTCATCGTCGGCTAACTCGCATTGTAACAGCGGATAGACGGGCCACAGTGCAAGAAATTCCTTGGCAATTTAACGCTGGTGCACAAAAACGTGTAAGCAGCCACACCATCCAGAACCATCTCCTCGCTATGGGGTTACAGAAGCCATCGTCCCACGAGGGTACCGCTGCCGACCGCACATCACAGGGTGCAAAGATTAGCATGGGCGCGGGAACATCGCCACTGGACCTTAGACATGTGGGAAAATGTTGCTTGGACTCATGAGCCGAGATTCACGTTGGTACATGCGGATGGCAGGATACGAGTATACGGCGCAAACCACATGAAGCGATGGATCCTCCTTGCCAGCAGGGTACTCTTCAAGCTGGTGGGGGGTTGCATTCTCGTCTGGGGACTGTTTATGTGGACTGAAAAGGGACCCCCTGGTACGTGTGACATCGTCCCTCACAGGTCAACGTTACCGGGATATCCTGGACGACCCTTTGTCCTTGTTTGTACGTCTTCATCATCCCACTGGGGGACCTCATCCTGCAACAAGACAATGCAGCTCCCGAATTGTATCCGAATGGTTGGATCAACATTCCACCGACGTGACCTCGCTTCCTTGTCCAGCTAGGTCACCTGACCTCAATCCCATCGAGCACATCTGGGATGCCATCGAGAGAGATGTTCAAGGCTCTCCATCAAATCTTCGTGAACTGTGGGAGCTTGTTCAGGGGTCGTGGATCCGTATGGCTTTCCAATGCTTCCGGTGTCATGTCGAGTCCATGCCGAGGCGAATCGCCGCCGTCATCAGGACCAAAGGTACTGCTACACGTTACTAGACAGGTTTCTCTCTAATTCAATTGCTCTTCAGTGTATAGTCCTTTGCACCCCCCCCCCCGGGTACGTCATTGTGTGTAAGTTGCAATTAAAATGATTGCCCTAGTTACCGATACAAATTACAACACAAAATACTTGCAATCGTGACACATATCATGAAAAATGTATTGTTTCAAAGAACTAAGGCCTGCTTTTTGAAATGCCTCACAACTGCACACACAAAACATGCACCTGCCGTGTGACAGAGTCTAATGGCTTCCCCGATTTATCCGGAATGCCACAACATAAGTAAGCAAATAACTAAGTAACGATTGAAAACTTTTTCTATGTGCAAAAACATTATACCAGGATGTTTCGCACATAGAAAAAATATTTCGATTCTGTTATTAAAAAAATGACACGGGTCTCAGATCTTTCGCTCTCGCGAAGAACACCATTTAGTTTATTATGTATATCCAGGAGGATACATAGTTATGTGCAAACAACTGTAATACATAATACTTTATCCTCGTTAATATAAAATTTCAGCTCATTAAAGCGATATTTCTTTTCACATTCTCTTGTTAACAAACCTGCATAGAAACTATTGCAAGGGCTCTGAACGTAAGGCCCCTTGTAACAGCAAGAGCTATTATAAGGAGCCTCACGTTCTTTTGAATAGCTGCCTTCCCGTCATCCAGTTTTTATGAACTAAAGCAAAGAAAATGGTTTCTAAAGATGTTACGTATTTTATACCGAGAAAAAAAATGCTTTTCTTCTTAACACTTCATTCCAAGCTGCCTTAATTCTTGGATATTTCTTTAACCAGTTTGATACGAAGTTTCCTCAAAAAAATCTGTAAAATCATTTTGCTCAGGCGAGAGGCCCTTTGACGCATAAAAGCAGTGGAATCGATCCCGCTTCTATGTCCTGAACTTTGACCCCATTTCATTTATTTTCAATAGGGATCGTCCCCAGGTGGTTCCCTACCCCATACTGAAATTTCATCGAAATCGAACCATTTTTCGCGCGTTATGAGGCATAATGGCAATGGAATGGATCCAGCTCCTATGTCCGGACCTTTGACCCTGTTTCGCCCATTTTTAATAGGGTTCGTCCCCAAGTGGTCCCCTACCACATACTAAAATTTCGTCGAAATCGAACCATTTTCACGTGAGTTATCGTGCGGACGGACGGACGGACAAAGCTGCAGCATATACGCTTCTTCAACCTACGGTTGGAAAGCGTAAAAAATAAAAAATAAAAGAGCGTTACGAATTATAATAACCGCCCAGGTGGCACAGTGGTCTAAGCTTTGGATTCTGACCATTCTTCCGAGATGGGTCCGGGTTAGAATCCCGGTGAAGCATGGATGTTGTGTTTGGTTCATGGAACTGGTTCTCTCCCTTCCCAGGAACCAGTGACCCTAAATTTCCTATCAGATCATATGTAGAGGATTTTAGGAAGGGAGTGTCTGACCCCAGGTCTTGAACAACCCTTAGAAATAGGAAGCTAGGTGATTTGGGCTACAATGCCCGATAGGAAAGTGACACGGAAGCGAGGTAGAAAGGGGGAGGAAGACGCCCTTATTTATTAGCGGGGGTCAGTACCCGGGGCCCGACGGCTTAACGTGCCCATCCGACGCACGACGGATATTTAGTTGTTCGAGTGTTAGCACCGGCTGGAATCGAACCCGAGGTTTTCCCCGTGGTAGTTACGTACGTTGACCACTAGGCCACCCGCGGCCCAGTGACCCTAAAATTGGGAATGGTGACCGGTTATAGCTAACTGAGTTGCTCACGGTGGTCGTTAAACCTCAAATCCAAAACAAAACATAACATAATATATTCTATCGCATTGCAAAAATCAAATCCTATAAAAATCAAGCTTCTTTTTCGACAGCTGTACAAAATTCCTGATTCTAGATTATTCTTACAACTACGAACCAGTGCTTCAATATGCAATTAAAAAGCACAATTGCCTGAATTCCAAGGTAAGAATAATAATTGGAAACTGTGGCCAGCGGTTATTCTCACGGTAGTTAACGGTGAGAAGATCATAGAACGGCGGGTCAGTCTGGGTCTCCATATTGCATAAGATATCCGGAGCAAGCAAGCAAGGGAGTTTAGGAAAGACACAAGGCCGATGGGCGGGGGCTTAGACCTCGGACCATATAATGCCGATTTACGACATCCAGAAAACCCCGTTTAAATGCGATTACCTTACACTCGTTAATATGAACCCAAAAATATCCTCATATCTGGCTGTTGGTAAGAAAGTTTTTGCTGCCTTCATAGATTTAGAGAAAGTTTACGACCGAGTAAATAGGACACTTTTGTGGAAGGTATTGAATAAATATGGTGTTACTGGGAATCTACTTAATAGTGTAAAAGCCATGTGTGCTGGCAGTGCAGCTTGTGTACGAGTGAATGGTATTTTATCAAAATGGTTCTCTATCGGTGCAGGAGTCAGACAGGGTTGTCACCATGGCTGTTTAATATATTTATGGATGCGTGCATGCGTGATGCCAAAATAAATAATACTGGTTTATGTCTAGGTAATATCCGTATATGAAGATTGCTGTAGACACAGTCCTGTTGGCAGAGAGCCAAAGTGAGTTGTAGACAAATTTTGAAGATGACAAGCCGAGTTTTGGCGTAAATGTGACAAGGATGGTAAGTCAGATAATATCCGAAAACTTTCCATCTTCCTGGAGCGGGACTCGAACCCGCGTCTCCCAGAAAACGCCCGGGTATGCTAACCACTACACCACCCAGAACGATTAAGTTTCAAGTTTCCGATCAATTTGAATATAACCATCACAGGATTCGCTAGTCGAAGCAATCGGCATTCATATTTAGCGAATCTGGAGGTTAAGAATCTTATCCCGTGTCTGCCCGGAGAAGCAGATAAATCATGAAAGAAATACGGGATTACGCCATATAATAAAAATTTTACATCTTACCATCTGACTTACCATCCTTGTCACATTTACGCCAAAAATCGGATTGTCATCTCCAAAATTTGTATTATATGGCGTAATCCCGTATTTCTTTCGTGAGTTGTAGAGTATGTTGTCCCGGATGTATGAAGTTTGCACGAGTATGTTGTCCCGGATGCATGAAGTTTTCAAACTGAGTATAAGTAAAGGAAATACCAAAGTTATAGTTTTTGAGCGAGGAACTGGTAGTACTGAATGTAATATAAGTCTAAATGACACAATGATTGACCAGGTGAATGAGTTTGTGTATTTAGGAAGCATGTTTGACAGAGAGAACAAATTGAATGGTGAAATTAGTAGGCGAGTAAATTCTTCATTGAAAGTAATGGCTACTTTGGGAGGTTTTCACAGGTATGATGGATTCTTAAGAGAGTCCCGCATGGCTGTGTATGAAAATGTAATTGTTCCTACTCTGATATATGGCAGTGAAACCTGGGTACTACAGAAGAAACATAGGAGTCGTTTGTGTGATGGAGAAAAGCGGCCGATGCACCAGGAACAAATGATGCCGCACACTTTCTGCACTACCCAAAGAGAAATGTTCACATAGCGGCCGGGTTTTAGGAAAGCTAAGGCAAAACAATTTCTTTCCCCTCTCATCTCAACAGTACCGAACTGTCATAACAAAGCCCACCATAATCCTAGTGCTACGAGCTCTTTTTTAGTTCTTCGTTCTCTGCTGTGTGACCCAAGGCATGATGGTAAAGGGCAAGTACCTCTGACACAACCATCATGCCACTCGGGTCAAAACACATGACTGAAACATCTTCTCTCTGCTTATTCTGCTAAGTATTCTGAATTTGTCATTTTCTTGTAGGACTTCCGTCCACAGTAAGTAGAGTTTAGGTCCCAGCCACCTACAGCGAGTTCGCCTTTTGGGCAGGACACAGAAACGGAAGGAATGAGAGCAAGTCTGGCGACTTTGACAGAACAGTTTGTAGTGAGCTTAGAGTACAGTAGATGGCGCCACCGTACAAGTACGATGTTGCACATAGAGGGGTGAGAGAATTTCAGGGGGGGCATAGGAAAGGATACCCATTTAACCAGTGGGTCCAGCCTGGGGGCCGTCACTTAACGTGCTCGTCCGATGCACGGCGGATATTCAGCGATTGTCAGTAAATCACACCATCTCTGAAAGATCAGCCCCAGGATCAAACCTGAGGACCTTGCATTGATAGTCTGACTCGCTAACCTTAGGATAGTGGCCATTATTAAAGCCTTTTTTCAGGTAATCATTCCGAAAGGATTAGTGTCAGTCATTCCTATAAATGACCACTTTGAATAAGAAAGCTAAGGGGAAAGCAAAGCTTTCTGATGAGCAGGTTCACTCGCAAGCGCGTTTGGCCCACTTATTGGACAGCGAATACATTCGTTCAGCGCATTTCCCTAACCCCCGAGTTAACTCGTTCCAACCGGTTAAAGAGTTAATGGGGGTTTTGTGGCAAGACGCATTCTGATCGTGTGAGGAATGAAGATGTGTTGCAGTTGTGTAATGTGAAGCAAAATATTGTTAGCAAGGTGGAGACTAATATGCTTCGGTGATTTGGCCATGTTGTGAAAATGAGTGATGAGATGCTTACTACTTTTTTTTTTTAGCCCAAGTGGCAAGAAGGAAAGGCAGAGGAAGGCCAAGGAAGTCATGGGAAGATTAGATTAAGGAGTGTCTGCATGAGAAAAAGATTATGAGTATGAAGTATAGAAGGTCTTGTGTACGTCGTGTGATGGATATTAGTGTAGCCCGAGTTGTGTATCAAGATCACTGTAAATGGAGAAATTTGATACGGCAACAGTAAGTAAATTATCAGTTAAAGATTTATCTGGTAGTTTTTATTTCTTTGTGGAGATAACCTCTGAATCTCAGAGAACAGCTTAGTGATATTTACATATGTACGTAAAAATAACCTCACAATGACATATTTGGTATTAGAGAAATATAGAACTCAAGTATTCTGAATTTAAATTTTAGAAATAATGAACTTTTGCGAAATTGAAAAATTCAGGGAAGCATTGTTGTTGGAGGACAAACTAAAGTTTGGGAGGGGAACACCTCCCCCATTTCTCTTCGTCTCTATACGAGTCTATGCCCATGGTTGGGAGCCACTGCCTGAGATGTCCATCCAAAAACAAGAAACGGTTTAACGATTCAACCAGAAAGCAAATTATCGTGATTTTTACTTTTGGCCATCGCATGCGCATTTTATTTTATGTTCACGAAGACAGTACCTGCTAGCTTAGTGGAAGTCTTTGCGTTGTCCAAAACCCAATCCGTACCAAACCTGCTATAAGATATCGCGTCCCAAACTAATCACGTTACTGCTGTCTACAAAGCATCACCCCTAGCAACACGCTCTCTCTCTCTCTCTCTCTCTCTCTCTCCTTCCCACATCGAAGTCCCTGGCTTTTGTGTCATGGATATTATTTGTGGTGAGCATGTCCATGTTCTTGGATGTCAGCGCCTGCTTTTCCCACAGTCTAATTGAGTCCCTGGGGTGCTGCAGCGACTAGAGGGTCCTGCCGTCAGCATTCAACCCCGCATATTTATGACACATTTCAACATAAATTTACAACCCAACCGAGAACCGGTGCTTTTCGAGTGATCTTGCGAGTCTAAAATTCACCCACAGAGAGCTCTTCACTTCGTTTTCGTTTTATTTTTTATTTTATTTTTTTTCATTCCAGTAGAGAAAAGTTGATTCCACTGTTTCGCTCTGATTTATTATGTTTTTTCTCGCACAACACACACACACAGAATCATACATATTTTTATTTTACTGCCATGCGTCTTCACACCTTTCCTCTCTCTCTCTCTCTCTCTCCGTCCGTCACCAATCTAAATTCCATCCTATCATTTTATCTCGCAGTTCTGTCGTTCTGCGTATCGGGCATTCTCCATATTTCCAGGAGAATTGCTTGGACTAGCGTAATGGCACTAAGACGAATTATCTAAGAGAATTAACACGGATAGGCAAAAACTAGGGGAATCTTTAATATAAAGTTGTCCCGAGGAGAAAAAAACAGGTATGTTACACAGTCTTCGAAAAGATTGGGACATATTGTATTCCAGATTACCAAGACTACATTGTATTAACATTTTATTACATTTTGCACGGGAAGGAGCGTGCAACCTTTGGGCCCCTCCCGGTGGTGGCGCAGTGGTCTAAACGATGGCATCATTCGTCCGAGATGGGTACGGACTCGAATCTCGGTGAGATAGATGTTATCTTTGTCTTACGGCACTGGCACTCTCCTTTCCCTGGAATCAGTGACCCTAAATTAGGACGGGTGAATGCTACGGTGATCGATAAACCTCCAAACTAAATAAGAAGAAAAAAAAAAGATCAGTGGATGTTAAGTTGCGAATGGCAGATGAGTTGTATTAGGTAGTTTAGGTAGTTGCAGTAGAAATGGGTCTGAAATTTTTAACCCGGACCTGGACGTCACATATTTGGACCCAGCTGGATAGATCTGCTTTGGATTACAAATTCGAAACTAAATTTATAATCGTACTTAATCATATATATGTATACAGTGTATTGACAAAAGTCACCGGACACCACTTCAAAAGCAAGTGAACGGATCCGCAGCGTTGTTAAGATGCGAGGTACAGCTGCTAACGGTATAAAAACAAGCCTGCAGCTGACCGCGATCATATCGCACTGTGAGGTTGAGTGAAAATGTCGCAGCGGGAGAGAACTGACTTT
Source organism: Macrothele yani (assembly GCA_039090855.1). Taxonomy (NCBI): domain Eukaryota; kingdom Metazoa; phylum Arthropoda; class Arachnida; order Araneae; family Macrothelidae; genus Macrothele; species Macrothele yani. The sequence continues at coordinate 41,289,966 of CM077009.1, read as the reverse complement.
GAGAAAGGAAAGATTGTTAGGTGTTATATTAGTGGGTTGTCCATAACAGAGACCGAGAGGAGTTTAAACATACCCAAGTCAACTCTTTTGGATGTACTGAATAAGTGGAAGACACATGGCGTGCCTGAAGCAGCAAATCGTACGGGCAGACCAAAGAAAATCAGTGATAGAAGACGTCGAAGACTCAGGAGAGTCGTTACAGCTAATCGACGGAGTACTGCACAAGACCTCAGAGTGCATTTGAGTAAAAATGCTGGAACCTTGGTTTGTACACGTACTGTTCGCAGAGAACTTCATTCCATGGTGGTCGTGCGGCTGCTCATAAGCCTTTCATCTCCACTCGGAATACTACTCGTCGTTTAGCATGGTGTAAAGAGCATTTGTCGTGGATCGTAGATTAAGAGAACGGGTCCTATGGACTGATGAATCCAGATACACGATTTATCAGTCTGATGGCCGTGTGTGGGTATGGCGGCAGCCGGTGGAACACTATTTACCACAGTGTACTGTTCCTACGGTCAAGTTTGGAGCTTTCAGTGTACTCGTGTGGGAGTGTTTTTCGTGGTATGGTCCCGGCCCATTGGTTATCGTGGATACACCTGCTAACCAGCACGTCTGCCTCAATATTCTGGACAATTATACCCTACCAACTCTGTGGCAATACTATGGAACCGAGCCTTGTTGGTTACAGCAGGATACTGCACCGAGCCATAAAGCAAGGACTGTTAAGGCGTGGTCTGACGATAATTCCGTATCGTGTGTAGACTGACCAGCACAGAGCCCGGATCTTAATCCCACAGAGCACCTATGGGATGAATTAGGGCACCGCATAAGAAGTTTGGAACCAAGCCCTGCTACTAAGCAACTGTTAGCAATATATATATATATATATATATATATATATTATATAGTACATAAATACAAAAAATATTTAACACAAGAAAATTAGACAAAAAAGGCTAATACCATGAGAAGCACCGAAGGCAGCTAAACCTCATGTAGTAGCTTATATAGAATGAAAATATTACAGAACAAAAAAAATATTACAGAACAAAAAATTTCGACGGTTCTACAGTCAAAATTTCTGAAATAATTTTTTTTTGTTCTGTAATATTTTCATTCTCTCTATATATATCATCATTCATCATGATTGTCAACCATTATCAATCCACTGCTGGACGAAGGTCTCCACAAGTTTCCTCCACAACGGTCTGTCTTGTGCCAGTCTCCTCCATGTCACTCCCGCATACTTTCGAATTTCATCCACCCATCTTCCATGTGGTCTTCTTCTGGGTCTTTTCCTGCCCCTTGGAATCCAATCCAAAATTTCGGCTGTCCATCGATGGTCTGTCCTTCTGGCAGTATGTCCAGCCCATTGCCATTTCAGGGATTTAACTCTGATCATGATGTCTTCCACTCTTGTCATTTTTTGGACCCACGAGTTCCTCTTCTTATCTCTCCTGGTTACACCAAGCATGCACTTCTCCATGCTACTTTGAGTTGTCTGCAGCCTTTGTATGTCTCTTTTAGTTAAGGTCCACGTCTCTGCACCATACGTAAGCACTGGAAGGATGCATTGATGAAACACTTTTCTTTTAAGACATAATGGCATATTGCTCCTGAAAATTATGCTGTTTCTTCCAAAAGCTCTCCAGGCAAGTTTTGTACGCCGATTAATTTCTTCATCAATGTGACCCTCACTTGATATCTGCTGTCCAAGATAAACGTACGTGTCTGTTATCTCCAGCTTTTCTCCATCAATCGATAAATCTTCATTTCTTGTAAAAGCATTGAACATCACTTTTGTCTTCTGAAAGTTCATTTTTAATCCCACTTCTTTACTCTTGTCAGCAAGTTCCTGGATCATACTCTGCAGCTCTAATGGGGTAGTTGCAAAAATGACTATGTCATCAGCAAAACGAAGGTGGGTTAGATAATCTCCATTAATCTTTATCCCTTTGTTTTCCCAGTTCAGTGATTGAAAGACATTTTCTAATGTGGCATTAAAGAGCTTCGGAGATATGGTGTCACCTTGTCTCACTCCTTTTCCAATTTTTATGTGTGTTGTGTTTTCAAACAGCCGAATCTTTGCACTTGCATTTTCATAGATTTTATTAATAATATTAATGTATGCATCTTCAATACCGCAGGATTTCAGGGCCATTGTAACTGCTGATGGTTTCACCGAATCAAAGGCTTTTTCATAATCGATAAAAGCCATGCACAATGGAAGTTCATATTCCCTCGCTCTTTCAATTAGTTATCTCAGTACGTTGCTATGATCTATTGTGCTGTAGCCACTCCTGAATCCAGCTTGTTCTCTCGGTTGAGCCATGTCCAGTGTCACCTTCAAGCGGTGTGAAAGAACTTTAGTGAAGATTTTATAAACCACTGATAGGAGACTGATCGGTCTGTAGTTCCTGAGATCCTCAGTGTCACCTTTTTTATGTAACAAGCTCATAGTGCCGTTGTGAAAGAACTTTAGTGAAGATTTTATAAACCACTGATAGGAGGCTGATCGGTCTGTAGTTCCTGAGATCCTCAATGTCACCTTTTTTATGTAGCAAGATCATAGTAGCGTTGTTCCAATCCTCAGGAATCTTCCCTTCATTAAGGCATCGAGTGAAAATTTGGGCGAGTACTGTTTCGATTTCTCCACTTGCTTCTTTTGTATGATGTCTACAGTAATTCCATCTTCTCCTGGAGCTTTTCCCCGCTTCATGTTCTTGATTGCATGTGTAACGTCTGCTGGGAGGACTGGAAGAACTCTGGTACTGGTACCTTTCATGATGTCTGGAGTACATGTATCATCCCTTTCATATAATTTGGAGTAGAAATCATTTACTCTTGTCAAAATTTCGCCTCTATTTCTTGTTACAGAACCATCTTCTTTTCTCAGTGCCATAATCTGTTTTCTTCCCTTACTGAGATATCCCTTTGCTATCTTTAGGCTTTGGTTGTTTTCAATTGCTTTCCTTACTAGCTCACAGTTGAATTGCCTTACGTCTTCAGTGATACTTTTTCGTGCTGTCTTGCATAGCTCTATATATTCCACTTTGGAAGTCACATCTTCTTTAGTTGTCCTCATCTCTCGTCTTTTTGCATCAACATTTTGGTTTTTCCTGATTATTTGTTCACATGCAACTTGTTCTTAGACCCAGCTAATTTTGTTGCTGTTTCCATAAGAGCTTTGGTTACTTTTCTGTTAACTTCAGAAATATCCACTTCTTCCGATGTTAGGCCTTCTAAAGCAGAGAATCTGTTCGTCAGTTCCAACTTGAAGGTATTATGGTGTTTTTTAAGGTTGGTTATGTCAATACATTTTGTTTGTCTTATGAGCTTGCCACGTTCGAGTTTAGTGTTGAGGTGCATCTTACATCTCGCCAATCTATGGTCTTTACCTGTGTTGAACTTGTTTAGCACACTGCAGTCTTCTATGACGAATTTTTTGTTACACATAATAAAATAAATTTCCCTTGTCGTCCCATTTGGATGTCTCCATGTCTATTTCCTGTGTGGCTTTTTCTTGAAAAAGGAGTTCAAGATGAAAAACCCTTCTGCCTCTGCAAACTCTACGAGAGTATTTCCACGCTGGTTTCTGTTGCCGTGGCAGAATTTACCTACTGAAGTTTCATTCTGTTGCCGTTGCCCTATTTTTGCATTGAAATCTCCCATAATTATCTTTAAGTGCTGCTTACCTTTATTATTTAGATGACGAATTTCCTCATAAAATTCTTCAATTTCTTCTTCAGGATGAATTGTGGTGGGTGCATAAGTTTGAATAATCTGAGCCTGGTATCTTCTCGAGAGTTGGATAACGAGTCGTGCAGCTCTGTCAGAGGAACTTTCAACTTCTACCGCTTTATCCTTCAGTTTCTTGTTTATTATAAATCCAATACCTCTAGTTCTGCCAGTATCAGTCCCACGATAGTAGAAGAGATGCCCACTTTTCAGTTCAATGATATCTTCTTATTTTCTCCTTACCTCACTTAGCCCGACAATGTCCCACTTGATCCTTTGTAGTTCCTCTTCCAATTCAAGAAGCCTTGAATCAGAAGATATGGAGCGTCCATTATACGTAGCCAAGGTCAGCATCAGATGGCAGCCTAGTCCAGTCCTTCGGGGATTCTTAGCACCCTCTGCCTTCATGTCGCACTGGCCGCTGCCTTGGCCAGGTACATTCCAGCTGCCAGAGACTGAGGGCCATAATTTCAGTTGTGGAATCATTTTGGTGGGGTTTGGCCATAACTCACCACGCTGGCCAAGCGGGTTGGTGAGTGTGGGATAGCATTTCCTCTAATCCCGATGGTATAGTTATACCGCTATTGGCGGTCGTCAGAGCCCCTTTAGTGGGAACAGGATGTACCACGGGAAGGCGGGGTTGACATTTGTCAAGGAGAGGCTGTGATATTACGCATCGCCTGACCTATATATATATATATATATATATATATATATATATAACTTAAACCAAAACTTTAGCAATGAACAGAAGTATTTTTTGAAAATTTTATTTAAACAAATAATAAATAACAGACAATCTGAAAACCCAAACGCCCAAAAGCAGCAGAGAAGAATTCTCAGAAACAATACTCATAAAAAGCAGAAAAAACTACAGCAGGAGCCAAAATATGAAAAAAATAAAATAAAATAAAAAACAACAAAGCAAACGAGCAGGGAGAAGAAATGCAATGCAGAAAGCTTTGAAAATGCTGAGCTTTGGCTTTATCAAGGACCAGCGAAACTTAGCATTTACCTACTTCCACAAAGACCTACTAGGGGTGTTCAAATGAAAAGGTACGAAACGTCATAAGAACGTAACCGTTAACATATTTGCCTATGCCGCTATGGGAGAACGTAGCGACACATCTAGGGATGCGATTGGAGTCGCCGGCGTGGATCGGAGCATGCGCGGGCGCCCGCATGCGCAGGAGAGAGCAGAGGCTCTCATAAAGAGCGCCGTCCAATTGACTACTTGTTGAATTCCTCCAGCACAGACGAGCCATTAACTCCGATGGGTACTGTGAGACACTCCGAAGCCTACGCAGGTCCATCAAGAACAAAAGACCGGGGCTGCTCACGGAGGGTGTGGTTCTGTTCCATGATAACGCGCGTCCACACGTCTCCAGGGTCACACACGCGGAACTGGCCAAGTTCCAGTGGGAGCAGCTTGACCATCCGCCCTACAGGCCGGACATGTCGCCCTGCGATTTCCATGTGTTTGATCCCCTGAAAAAACATCTGAAAGGGAAGCGCTTCCACTCGGACGACGAACTCAAGGACGCTGTGCAGGACTGGGTCTCGTCACGGCCACAGGAATTCTGGGAACAAGGAATCCTTCGGCTCGTTAATCAATGGGATCGTTGTGCTACGGTCTATGGTGTATACTTTGAATACAGTCTTCATTTATACCCACAGTGTCGTTTCGTACCTTTTCATTTGAACACCCCTAGTAGTTGAACTAGGGTTTCTGCTATGTCATAGATGCAAAAGGTACAAGTCCTCAAAAGTCGCCAAAAAACCACAACCGCCCACTTAGGCTCGGAAACACAGATATTAAGCAAGATTTTGTATTTCGTATTACATCTAGGACACATAACTTAACTGTTTTATGTATGTTTTCAAACACATCTGCGAGAGTAATGTTAATGTTAATTTTCCATTCAATTTCGACGGTGCTACAGTCAAAATTTCTGAAATAAGTAACTCTCTGTGTGTTTAATTTCAGTCTTCTTTGTTTTCTTGATAACATATCAAGTTTCAGAATTTGTCTCACAGCAATACCAATTTTCACCAGCTTCTGATGAGCTAAAAGTTTCCAAAATGGGGATGTTGATTTTATGATTTCCCCTCAGAAAGAAGGTGCACTCATAAAATCAACATTCACATTTTGGGAACTTTCAACTCATCACAAGCTTGTGAAAATTGGTGTTGCTGTGAAAACATATTCTGGTTCTTCGATTAAAAGACAGCTTCCAGCATTCACTCTCGTGACGTACTAGAGAGGTAAAACACGTGTGTCAAGACGACAAATCTGCAGCGATACATTCCGTCAGTTTTGTTGGATTCCAAGTCACGTTGGTATCCGGGGAAATGAGTTGGCGGATATTACTGCCAAATCTGCCTCATCTCTTCCTGTCTCTGATCTGCCCCTGTACCACCGTGACTTCAAGCCTGCCGTTGTTCGCTATATCCGGCGACAATGGCAAACTCGCTGGAGCGCCCTGACGGCGAACAAACTTTTTCACTTGAAGCCAGCCATTGGATTGTGGAATTCCAGCCTTCGAGTTAATCGTCGTGAGGAAGTTGTCCTTGCACGTCTCCGCATTGGGCATTGTCGCTTCACTCACCGCTTTTTGCTGTGTGGCGACACTGCGCCGATGTGCGAGACGTGTAACTGTCGTCTTACTGTTGTTCATGTTTTGTGTTCTTGTGTTCGTTTTTGTGGTCCTCGTCTTCGTTTTTTTCATGCTCATCTGTTGGTTGAAGACGAAACTTCGCTGCAGGCCATCCTTGCAGACAAATGCGATGCGACCGCAGTTTTCTCATTCTTCAAAGCGGTCGATCTTTTTAATGATATCTAGTTTTACTCTGCTCATGCTCATCTTTCACTTTTAGACCATCAGTCTGTTTTAAACCTTTGTGTACGGTTTTCAGTATTTTTTGTTTTCTTTTTGTGTGTCTTGTGTTTGGCGCTCTTTTGCCAACTATGGCCCTTGCGCCACAAAAATTTATTTACCAACCAACCAACCAACCAACATTCCGTCAGTGTAGCCTAGTTGGGAGAGCAACTTACTCCGGAGTGAGGGGGGCCGGATTCGATCGCCTTCACGGACAAATTTGTGTTTTCACATTGGCGCCCGAACGTAGAAATGGATGTGCTGGCTGTTGCGTTCTTCGAAAAATATGAGATGTTTGTTCTACACGTCGCCTAGAATTAATTAAAGAAAAAAAAATTAAGAGGGAGATGATATGACGTACTACAGATGTAAAGCACGTGTCAAGACGACAAACATGCAGCGATATATTCCGAACTTGTGAGGGGGCACGGGTTCGATCCCCGTCACGGACAAATTTGTGTTTTCATATTCTTCCCTTTTTTTGTTTTCTACAAGAACGTATTTGTAGGCCTCGGCGTCTTTTTCAATCTCCTTATTATTAAATTCATCACTAATAACAAATAAGGCCTTAATTCCGGCACGACATACAATGGAACGGGATGTTAGCGTGTCAAGCGAAGACCACCGAATGCTCAATGGAAAAGATGCTGTGTGAAAAGTAACTCTCAGTCTTACAATGTGACAACAGGGGTGTGAGAGAGGGAATCAGCAGAGAAGCAGGCGACAGTCGGTAGCCTGTACTGTGCTCCGGACAATCTCACTGAAAACAAACGCAAAAGAAGTATGGTTTTACAATACGGTATAGGTTAAGAAAGTGACGACAATATTTTTGCATGCCAAATCATTTTTTCATTCCTCTTGCACCAGTATCAAGCACAAAACTCCACACTACGCATTTTTCTTTGACATACTCGTATTTTTTTTTTCTTAAAAAGAAATAAAACCGGATCGAAATCTGGTCAGAAACACCTTGACCCCACCAGTTTGAGCAGCAAGAAATTGTCGAGCCGTTGACACGTGACCCGTGTCCATCTCTGGTGGTGTGGCGACGTTGTGTGTATAGATTAATGTTGCGTTACGTTCTACTTTCACGACTTTCTTTGTGTAAAGAAGTTTTGGTTTTCATTGAGAAGTAGAGATACTCGTGACTGTGCGGCTAATGATTATAGTAGAAGCCTTTTTGAGCTGAAGTATTTGTGATAATCAAGGACATTTATTTCCATAAGTTAAAACCGACTCTTTTCTGGCTGTTGGGTCATCCAATTTATCTCAGTAAAGATTTTTGTGTTCTTGCTTTTCTTCGAAGTTACAGTGTTACGAGTTCAATTGACAAATACACCGAGGATCGGCTTTCGGTTAGTAGACTGTTCGGAGTCAGAATGGGAAAAGCTATCGATTTATCGACAGCTTGGACAAACTGTGATGACACTGCTCCTAGGAACTACGTTCACGGAAATGGCGTGGCTTGTGTTTGTGCACGTGCGGCTGTAGTGAGAACGTATCAAAAGTGGTGCATATATTTCCAAACGACGAACCGTCGTCCAGCTGTGTATCGCCCGTAGCTCACTGACGCCAGAGGGGAGCGGAGACTGTCGCGCATTGTTCACAGCGGCCGCAAGGCCACAGTGCAGCAAATCATCCGCAGCTACAACAGTGATGATCAGGGCAATGTGTCACAGCACAGAATCCATCGCAGCCTTCTGCGCATGGGTTTGCGTAGCCGAAGACCCAGCCGGATCTCCATGCTCAGTGCACGTCATCGCCAACAACGTATGAAATGGGCCCAAGATAATCGAGATTGGACCGTGGATAAATGGGAGAAAGTGGCCTGGTCTGACGAACTGGTGTATCGCGTAGATGGCCGAGCGTGAATACGCCGTTTACCGATGGAGGCTACTACACCAAGATGCACTTTTGGGCTAAAAAAGGCTGGCGGTGGCGGAGGTGGCAGTGTTATGCTGTGTGGAGATGTTTTCTTTGGACCCTATAGGCCCCATTATCCCAATAGCACAATCCCTGTCAGCTGTCAAGTATCTAAACATCGTTGCAAACCAAGTTCAATCCATTCATGGCAACTGTGCTCCCTGCTGGTGATGGCCTTTACCAACAGGATAATGCGCCATGCCACACTGCCATAACCGTCAAGAAGTGGTTCCAGGATCATGCTGGTGACTTTCTGTTAATGCCCCAGCCTCCAAATACAGCTGACATGAACCCAATCGAATATTTGTGGTTCGGCTTGGAAATGGGGTTCGCGCTAAATCACCACCACCCCAAAATGTACCGGAATTGAGGGACATGCTGTTGACATTATGGTACCAGATACCCCAGGATACCTATCGCCACCTCATCGAATCGATGTCTTTGCCGAGTGTCCTCTGTTTTGCGGGCTACAGGGGGTTCTACAGCTTATTAGGTAGGTGGTAATAATGTAATGACTCATTAGTGTAGTGCGATAGTAATGTTTGAAGTAGTGACACTTTAAATGAAAAACATTACACGGGTCAAAACATCCTGATCCGGTTTTGACCCGGTTCATTGGAAGAAATTTTGTTTGAATCTCTTTAAGAAAAATGACGAATCCCCGCATATTTTTTTTTTTTTTTGCATGATATTTTTCCAACTATCGTCTTCGGACTTCATTGTGGTCTGTGAAAGAGCAAAACTTGTTCTTCCTCCCCATCAACGATTACTATGTAAATGCTTAGCCGTTCTACATACCATATTTCCACTTTTCTACATCTCTCAAGCTTTTAACCATTTTAGCAGCAGATATTGCTATATCAAATGGTGCCCAAAATATTCTGCGCTCTCCGAACAAAAATATGCACATAGCGGACTGGTTTTTCGAAAACTACCGCAAAATAAAAATAATAATAATAATAATTCTTCCCGTCTCTCATTTCAATAGTACCTATAAGAAACCTGGCACTAGTGCCTCTATTCCTGGACTGTAAAAAATTCTTAAATTCGCAGACAACTTTCCATCATTTCTTTCGTGAATTAACGAAGAATATATTTCTGATACAACCTTTTCCGCGAAATGACAGAAAGAAGCTTAAACTTCACGGAATTTTCATACCACGGGGAGAATTCCGAATTTTCAGAAACCTTTCCGCTGTTTCTTTCTTATATTGACGGTAAATTACCGCTTTAGAGATGTCTTAACGAAAAATTCTGAATTTTCAGAAACCTTTCCGCAGTTTCTTTCTTCTTCTTCTTCTTCTTCATCATCATCATCATCATTGTCAACCATTATCAATCCACTGCTGGACGAAGGTCTCCCCAGTTTCCTCCACAAAGGTCTGTCTTGTGCCAGTCTCCTCCATGTCACTCCCGCATACTTTCGAATTTCATCCACACATCTTCCATGTGGTCTTCTTCTGGGTCTTTTCCTGTCCCTTGGAATCCAATCTAAAATTTGGGCTGTCCATCGATGGTCTGTCCTTCTGGCAGTATGTCCAGCCCATTGCCATTTCAGGGATTTAACTCTGATCATGATGTCTTCCACTCTTGTCATTTTTCTGATCCACGAGTTCCTCTTCTTATCTCTCCTGGTTACACCAAGTATGCACTTCTCCATGCTACTTTGAGTTGTCTGCAGCCTTTGTATGTCTCTTTTAGTTAAGGACCACGTCTCTGCACCATACGTAAGCACTGGAAGGATGCATTGATCAAACACTTTTCTTTTAAGACATAATGGCATATTGCTCTTGAAAATTATGCTGTTTCTTCCAAAAGCTCTCCAGGCAAGTTTTGTACGCCGATTAATTTCTTCATCAATGTGACCCTCACTTGATATCTGCTGTCCAAGATAAACGTACGTGTCTGTTATCTCCAGCTTTTCTCCATCAATCGATAAATCTTCATTTCTTGTAAAAGCATTGAACATCACTTTTGTCTTCTGAAAGTTCATTTTTAATCCCGCTTCTTTACTCTTGTCAGCAAGTTCCTGGATCATACTCTGCAGCTCTGACGGGGTAGTTGCAAAAATGACTACGTCATCAGCAAAACGAAGGTGGGCTAGATAATCTCCATTAATCTTTATTCCTTTGTTTTTCAAGTTCAGTGATTGAAAGATATTTTCCAATGTGGCATTAAAGAGCTTGGGAGATATGGTGTTACATTGTCTCACTCCCTTTCCAATTTTTATGTGTGTTGTACTTTCAAACAGCCGAATTTCTTTCTTATATTGACGGTAAATCACCGCTTTAGAGATGTGTTAACGGAAAATTCTGAATTTTCAGAAACTTTTCCGCAATTCCTTTCCCATATTAACGGAGAAACTCCTTTCTCACTTTTTCCGTATTCGTACGACGAGAAATTACCGGTAATAGGAGTTATTGGTGAGAATACTTGAAGTTTGATTGAACTTTTGAATTTCCATCGTCTGTCCAAATTTGAAGTTCCGTGAAGCGGGGAAAAGCTTCAGGAGAAGATGGAATTTCTCCACTTGCTTCTTGTATGATGTCTACAGTAATTCCATCTTCTCCTGGAGCTTTTCCCCGCTTCACGGAACTTCAAATATATTGTGTATAGCATACCGCAAGAATTTAGTTTATTGTGGCACAGGATATTTCTTCTCCTCTCCCCTATTTTGCGCACCAGCTACTTATTATATATTGTGTTACTGTAAGAAACCGGGTACTTAACTTATTGTACAGATGATTATACGATGTCTATGTACCAGACAAAACCTATTATAACTATCAAGAGTAAATTTTATATTCAGGAGTGTGTGTGTGTGTGTGTGTGTGAAATAATAATATAAAAAAAATACATTTCACCTTTTTGAAAGATAACTGAAAGTCATTGTCAGTTTTAAAAAAAAACAAGTTGCAAAGCATTTTGTTGCTTCGAAAAACCAGGAGGAGAACTGCTTAATTTGTGAAAAGTTCTTTTACAGAAAAAAAAAATATTACAAATCTATTCAGAAAAATAATAACCTCCAACAGAAAATAAATGATTAAATCACTCGTATTAATAAAAAAAATTACAATGGCTTTGAAATTTTGCAGTATTGAGGATTCATACATTAGCATTAGTCTACTAATAACATTTGTGAAAATGCTAGTGCAAAGGTTCAGGTATTTGAGGATAGAGCACTAATAAAAATTGGAAAGGAAGTAAGACAATTTGACCGCATGTTTCGCCAAACTTCATTTCCACATTGCAAAATGTCTTTCAATCATTAAACTGGGAAAACAAGGGAATAAAGATTAATGGAGACTGTTTAACTCACCTTCGTTTTGCTGATGATGTAGTCACTTTTGCAACCACCCCTTCAGAGCTGCAGAGTGTGATCCAAGAACTTGCTGACTAGAGTAAAGAAGTGGGATTTAAAATGAACTTTCAGAAGACAAAATTTGTGTGCAATGTTTTTTTAAGAAATGAAGATTTATCGATTGATAGGGAAAAGTTGGTGATGACCGATACCTACATTTATTTACCTTTGGACAACATATATGAAGCGAGGGTCACTTGATGAAAACATTAGTTGGCATCTGAAACTTGGTTGGAGACCTTTTGGAAGAAACAGTGCAACTCTCAAGAACAATGTACCATTATCTTAAAAGAAAAGTGTTTAGACAATGCTTTCTTCCACTTCTTACTCATGGAGCAAAGAAGTAGAGACATGGGTCTTAACTAATGGGCCCTCCCCATGTCACATTTGTCCGATTGCTGACCCCCCCCCTAAGAGTACGTCCTAATTCCCGCAACCCCCCCCCCCCCTTCTTTTTTTGACGACTACTTTTAGAAGTCCGTTGAGAAACAGAAACAAACATGTAATCATTTAAAGGAATCTTCCATGCATTTACATTTTTTCTTCCGAAAATATTTATTATTTAGGCATTAATTTATTCCGGAAACCTACCCGAACTTTATCATTCTGAAATAAAAATCTGAAAATGAAAGCATGCATTCAAGGTTGCAACACTCCCAATCATACCATAGTACAAAACACGATAGATTTGTTAGTACAAATACGAGAACTTAATATTGTAATTTAGCTAAATACCATCAGAAATCTGAAATATTTCATACCTTTTTTAACTATCAAAAGAAGAAACAAGAAAGATGACACCGAATATTCGGGTGTAATGAGCACGTCTTTTGAATCGGTTCTGACGCGAATTAAATTTACCAAAACTACTCAAAATCAATGGAACCGGTATGGAAAAGAAAAAGAGTTTTTTCAAATCGTGCTCTTAAGAAGCAGAGATATCGACAAATATGCATCTACGCCCCCTGGCGGGAAAACCATGTATTATTTTAAGAAGAAAATATTTTCAAAACGTTTTTAGATATGAGCGGTATCGGTCTACGAAATAATTTTTTTGAACTGAGTTTTCAGGAGCTCAGATTTTACTGCAAATACGTCAGACGCAGAAATTAACTCTTACGCCTCCTGGTTTCCAAACCGTTCTTTATCAAATATTACAAATTATATGCAAAACATTTCCTATCAAGAGCTGTATCCTATGCAGAAAGATGTTTTCAAATCGGAGTTTTAGCAGCAGAGATGTTGAGGAAAACGCAATTTATATTTACGCCCCCTTGCGGAAAGTCAATGAATTACTTGTAAATTTTGAAATTATATTAAATATATCACACAAGAAACTCTGTCCAACAAAGAAGAAATTTTTCGAATCGGACCATTAGAAGCAGAGATATTGACAAAAACAGGATATATATCTACGTCCCCTGGCGGAAAAACCATACATTATTTTAAGACGAAACATTCTGAAAAGGTTTGTCTACGTGAGTAGAATTGGTCCAAGAAAGGATTTCTTCAATAATCATTTAAGAAGCTCAAATTTTGCTGCAAATACATCAGAAGCAGACATAAACTCTTATGTCCCGTCGTGGTCAAACCATTTTATACCAAAAATTACAAATTATATGCAAAATATTTCCCAGCACGAACTGTGTACGCTGAAGGAAAAATGTTACAAATCGGAGTTTTAGAAGCAGAGATATCTGGGGAAAAGTAATTTAGTTTTATGCCCCCTAGCGGAGAATCTATGCATAACTTGGAAAAGTGACTATGCTTAAAATAATCTTCGACACGACTGGAATCGAAAAGTAAAATGATTTTTTGAATTGAATGTTTAGAATAAAATATATGGAATAGAACGTGTTTTTAATTCGATATCATCTGCTTTTACGCCCTCTATCGACAAAATTTTGCATCGTAAAAAGAAAAAAAAAAGAAAAAAGATCATCATTCGCACATTTCGAGCTTCCTAACGCAAAAAAAAAAAAGTTTTCAAATCGGATTATTAGATTCAGAGATATGGTGTCTAGAGACGGACGGACAAACCGATAACGTAAGCACGATCTTTTTTCAAAAGACGTGCTAAAAAAGCAAAACAAAACGAAGAAATACCATCCAATATAATTTTGCCGCTGGACGTCCGAATTACTAAACATCCCCCTCTCCCTGTAATCTCGGACATACTTTATGGACCGCCTCTAAGAGGAAATCGTGGATAAGGAAAATGACAAGAGTGGAAGACATGATCCGAGTAAAATCCCTGAAATTTCAACGGGTAGGACATTTTAATCGAAGAACAGACCACCGATGGACAACCGAAATTTTAGACTGGATACCAAGGTGCAGGGAAATACCTAGAAGAAAACCAAATGGGAGATGGGTAGATGAAATTCTAAAGCATGCCGGAGTGACGTGGAGGAGACTAGCTCAAGGCAGACCACTGTGGAAGAAATTTGGGGAGACCTTCATCCAGTAGTGGATTGACAAAGGTTGATAATGATGATGATAAATATATATATATTTAATAAACTGGAATCTCAATGCATATACAGAAGTGCAGACAGATATCTAAGAAATTGAGGTACTGATTTCCAAAATAAATGGATATGTAACGTATCCCAGCAATACACGTAACTGGTTGAAATACGCTATTTGTTCAAGCATGTACTGCTGAGCTTGCTTTGGGGGGGGGGGGTTAACGACCACCGTGAGCAACGCGATGGGTTTTAAGCAGCCGCCCGTCCCTGATTTAGGCTAACTGGTTCAAGGGAAGGAAGAGAATCGGTGCCTTCAGACAAACACAGCATTCATGCCTCACCGGGACCCGAACCCAGACCCATCTCGGAGGAATGGTTAGAAACCAGCGCTCAGACCATTGCGCCACAGGGCGGCAGCTTCGAATTCAATTCCACTACCATGCAGTCACAGTTAAAAAATGGAAATTTATAACAGAAGAAGAATGTTTTTACTCTTTCCTTCACTACTGCGGAGTTCGTGGTGATGTTACAAGGCTCAGTCAAGTATTTATTTGTTCACTGAGTTGCAGTAAGAGGCTGAAAGCCTAGCAATAACAACAAGAACAAAAAAAAAAAAAAAAAACAGCAGCTCGCAGGAAAAGAAAAGAGACTTTAGTTGATTAAGTAACGAAAAACGTTGAAAGACTTTTTCAGAACTCTGGCCTTTTTGCTCGACGGTCATTTAATTTTAATCTGGAAGCCTGGATAATCTGACGATGCGTTAATCAGGGACTACCCATAGAATGATCTGATCGTATCAAGATTTCGGATCAGTAAGACGATTACAGGTCGATGAGAAAGGTGTTAATAAATGTTGTATGTGGGGACACTCAGTTGATGGAGAAAGGACATGTCCAGCTTAGACAGATACGAAGGGAAACAACTAGAAGCCTCTCCAGGGAAACATGGTACCAGTTCGACGGTTAATGACGTCGAACCTCGTTTTTATTTGATGAATAGTCTTCGGAACACTTAGTATTCTAAACATAGACGAATTTTTTTCTTTGTTTTGAAGTAAGTCTAATATATAATCACTTCGCAAAAGATGAAGCACAATAAAGAGTATGTTCTCTATAGCTGAACAGAAATAGGTCATAGAATTTTCATTTATTTAGTTTACTTTTTGTTTACTAATGAAAATGTTTTAGCCGCCCCTGTGGCGCAGTGGTCTAAGCGGTGGCCTCTGATAATTCGTCCGAAAGGGGTCCGGGTTCGAATCCCGTGAGGCATGGATGTTGTGTTTGTCTTACGGCACTGGCTCTCTCACTTTCCCTGGAACCAGTGATACTAAATTAGGGCCAGGTGACTGCTTATAACCCATTGAGTTGTTTACGGTGGTCGTTAAGCCTTTAATAAAAAAAAAAAAAAAAAGGAAGAAATGTTTTATTTGTTTCTATGATTCTTATTATAGTATTCTATTTCTTTAGGTATGACTTCGTAATTCTACACTGCCGGAAAGTGAAAAAAGAACACCAAGAAGGAATTGGCGAACGATCATGAAATTTACATATGTTAATGGGGTCGAGTTTACGTAGGTGTGATGTTAATTTCGGGACCAACCGGTGAGCGCTTACGCCACAGCACGGCATAATATGCAAATTATCGTCGATGGTATTTAAGGAGTACGGCGAAGTGAATGTAATCAGTCGTCGGCGTACGGACACGTGCGAAGACCGTGAAGAAGTTGCAATGCCTGGACATGGAAGACGTGTACAATTTCAGCAGTTATCGCACTTTGAGCCAGGTCATCTAGTCGGACTCCGCGAGGCCGGGTGGTCGTATTGTCGTATTGCGGAGCGAATTGGACGGGAAGTATCGGTGGTGGTACGATGGCGGCGTAGATGGTCCGAGGAACATTCCCACGCGGGAAGACGTGGAACCGCCGGGAGTCACAGACGGACTGATGAGCGGACCGATCGACGCATGAGAAGAGCGGCGCTGTCAAGCAGAACATCCACTGCGACGCAAATCCAAGCTGCCGTTGCACCTGAGGTGACTGTGCGAACAATCCGCAACCGTCTACTGGATGCAGGACTACGTGCCGGTGTGCCTCTGGCATGTGTACCTCTGACTCCAGCCCACCGTCAGGAACGGCTGCAGTGGTGTCGCCAACGTTTGCACTGAAGAACGCAATGGTGATCTGTCGTGTTCAGCGATGAAAGCAGATTGTGCTTGGCAGCCTCCGATGGCCGTATGCGTGTTCGCAGACGCACAGGGAAGCGTCTCCACCCTTCTTGCATCCGCCAGCGACACACAGGGCCTACACTTGGTCTCCTGGTGTGGGGTGCGATCAGCTATCACTCCCGTACACAACTAGTGTTTGTACCGGGTACGTTAAACAGCACCTCCTACATCAACAACATCATTCAGCCCGTTGTTGTGCCATTTGGAAGGTCGGTCCATCGTGGTGTTTTCCAGCAAGATAACGCACGCCCACACACGACACGTGCAACGCAACATGTACTTCAGGGTGTGAGACAACTTCCATGGCCTACACGTTTACCGGATTTCTCCCCATTGAGCACGTGTGGGATTTTATGGGACAACGACTTATCCGGTCTCCACGGCCAGCCACGACCATCCCCGATTTACGCGTCCAGGTTGAGGATGCTTGGAACTCAATACCCCAAACTTACATCCAACATCTGTACGACAGACTCCATGCCAGAATTGCACAGTGTGACGCAATTCATGGCGGTTCAACCTCGTACTAACCATGCTACATGGAAATGTTATTTTTCAGTTTACCAGCAAATACAGCTGTATTTTGCCAAAATGTTTTGATCACGTTTTCCTCTGTATTCCGTTATTATGCTGTATAAATTTCGTTGGTATCAGACGTCTCCTTCTTGGTGTTATTTTTTTCACTTTCCGCCAGTGTATATACATATATGCATCCTTCCAGTGCTTACGTATGGTGCAGAGACGTGGACCTTAACTAAAAGAGACATACAAAGGCTGCAGACAACTCAAAGTAGCATGGAGAGGTGCATGCTTGGTGTAACCAGGAGAGATAAGAAGAGGAACTCGTGGATCCGAAAAATGACAAGAGTGGAAGACATCATGATCAGAGTTAAATCCCTGAAATGGCAATGGGCTGGACATACTGCCAGAAGGACAGATCATCGATGGACAGCCGAAATTTTAGATTGGATTCCAAGGGACAGGAAAAGACCCAGAAGAAGACCACATGGGAGATGGGTGGATGAAATTCGAAAGCATGCAGGGGTGACATGGAGGAGACTGGCACAAGACAGACCGTTGTGGAGGAAACTTGGGGAGACCTTCGTCCAGCAGTGGATTGATAATGGTTGACAATGATGATGATGATGATGATATACACATATATATATATTATTATGGGGTTTAACAGAAACTTAGTGGGCTATAAACAGTCGCCCGTCCGTAATTTAGGGTCACTGGTTCCAGAGAAAAGAGAGAGAGCCAGTGCCGTAAGACAAACACAACATCCATGCCCCACCGGGATTCGAACCCGGACCCTTCTCGGACGAATGATCGGAAGCCATAGCTTAGACAACTGCGTAGTTCTATGGATTTGCACATTCAGGATCAAAACAAGTAAAAATAATGATGGAAATTATTTTATGCTCTTGGCAATTAATACCACAGCTGCAAGTTTATTTGTTCACAAAATGGTTAATTTTTGAATGAGTTTCATATTTATTTGCAACCACTATGCATTCCGCTTGCCGAGTAGTCTGAGGTGCTGGCTTCTGACTATTCGTTATTGATGGGTTCTAGTCCCGAATGAGGTATGGATTTGGTGTTTGTCTGATGATGCTGATTTTTCTCCCTTTCGTGGAGCCAGTGGCCCCCATATTTTGGACGAGAGACAACTTATGGCCCTTATAGTACACAGTTGAGTCACATTATTGTGACGAGCTCCTACTTGTGACGTCAACAGCGCATAGCCAATGAAAGAAGGCACGTGTCCTGAGCTGGCTTGGAGGGTATATAATTTGTGCTGTAGGCATTCTGAAAACATATCACTCGTTTCTGTCATGGATAAAAGAAGCGATTTATCAGATCAGCAAATAGGGATGATAATCGTCTTTCGGGCCAAAGGTGGACGTATTTCCGAAAGAGCGCAGTTTGTGAACTGTTCGCGTGCTGCTGTGGTTAAAGTGTATCGTGAATGGAAAAATGGCACCATTGCGAATAAGCGAAATGGAAACTACGGAGCACCACGTGCCATTGATGTGAGAGGTGAACGTCGGCTTCGAAGATACGTGAGGGCTGATCGGCAATCTACAGTGGAACAACTCACTGGCCAAATGAACCAGGGGAGCTACCGGAAGTGTGTCCAAAACGACAGTTCAGCGAACCCTGCAGCGTATGGGCCTCCGATGCGAACGGATGGTCATTGCACCTATGCTAACGAAGGTGCATCGGCAGAAAAGGCTTACATTTGCACGGCAGTATCGGAATTGGACCTCCGCTGATTGGCAAAGGATAGCCTCGTCCGATGAGTCACGCTTTCTGCTTCATCGAACGGAATGGACGTTGGCGTATAAGGAGAGAAACATCGGAGAACTAACAGTCTTCAACCATTGCTGGCAGAACACAAGCTGGTGTGTGGGGGGGGGTAGCGTTATGGTCTGGGGAATATTTTTTTTTTTTTTTTTTTTTTGATTGGAGGTTTAACGACCACCGCGAGCAACTCAATGGGCTATAAGCAGTCGCCCGTCCCTAATTTAGGGTCACTGGTTACAGGGAAGGGAGAGAGCCAGTGCCGTAAGACAAACACAACATCCATGCCTGACCGGGATTCGAACCCGGACCCCTTACGGACGAATGATCAGAGGCCACTGCCTTAGACCACTGCGCCACCGGGGCGGCGGGGAATATTTTCGTGGCATTCTGTGGGTCCACACATACCTGTGGAAGTCACTATGGAGCAGGGGCGCCAACTTCACCAAATTAATGAGGGGCCAGGCGTGAAGAGATTAGACGTGGAAGAGGCATGTCTGTTCCTTTATCAGGAGGAAAATAAAAATTAAAAAGGGAAGAGGGGAGTAAAAAGATAAACAGCGAGATTGGACGTATATTTTGAAACGCAATTGTAATTGCTCATCAGCAAATGAACAAGGAAATAGAAATATCCTTTTGCTGAATATTAATATTTAAAAAATTAAATTCAGCCCGTGATTTTATAAAAATATCCCGAGAGATTTTGTTTCCAAAGGTTTATCAACAATATAAAAATTAATGCTATCACTTAAACAAAGAACGAGAAGAGCAAAACATAAATAGATACATAAAGGTGCTAGAGATTATACATTTCTGTATTTTTATTTATTTTATATTTCATAATTGTTTTAAACATCACGAGGACATGTCGGAGAAAATACGGGGCTGACAGTCAAGTTTCTTATCAAATTAGCAATGCTATGTATGGGAAAAAAGTTTACTTATTTTGTTATTTATAAATTTTTCGGAAATAAATTGCTTTGGCCTCATAAGTTAGATCTTGGTCCACTTTATGAGGCCAAAGTGATTATTTAATTAAACAGGACGGAAAATATTTGGGGGGGGGGCACTAACCCCCCCTTACACTGTAAAAAATTGCAATAGTCAGTGTTTCGCCCGGATTATGACGGTTTACAGATCGTAAGCACGCCACCTGGCGGTCAACCATAAATTTTCGGTACATAAACTACATGCTCACGGTGTTTAAACTGTTTGAATTGTTACTGTATTTTAACCTTGACAATCTGTCAACGTTCTTCTTAAAGTGTCTATGAACCTGTTTTCTTCATGTACAATCAGTCAATTGGCAATACCTCTATGGGCAGCACGTTTTTATTTCCCGGTCAGTAGACATTATTTATTCCCAGTCATTAGACATGTTAATAAACATTACGGCATTAGACGTTTTTATTTCCCATTAGAAATGTTAATGAACATAAAATGTTTTATTATTTATTTCTCATTAAACATGTTAATGAACGTTATGGTCATTAGACGTTTTTACTGTATTTCCCGGTCATTAGATATATAAATGAGCATTACGGTATGACACTGTAAAATTACGGTTTATTGACTGGCCACTCAGCTGCCGGTGTATCTATTGTAATTTGACCCTGCAATGTTTTACAGTGTAGTAAAACTATTAGAAGGCAGGATTCACCTTGTCCCCCTATATTCGGCGCTTATGCTACGGACCGAATTCGTTATGAATCCATCTTTGTAGACCACGTACACCCATACATGCTGATTGCCTTCCCTGGGGCGGATGGGATCTGCGAGCTCGACAATGCAACGTGCCCCACAGCTAGAAATGTCCGAGAGTGGTTAGAATAGCAGGATGAAAACTTCAAAGTACTCCCTGGCCCCCTAATTCCCCAGACTTAAACCCAATTGAGCATCTCGATCTTGTTGTTCGCTCTATGGATCCTCCACCATGCACCCTCCAGCAGCTGTCAGATGCACTGCAGTCAGCATGGCTCCACATACCTGTGAACACCTTCCAGCACCTTATTGAGTCACTTCCAGTCCGTCTAGCTGCTGTCCGCGCTGCACACGGCAGTTACTCTGGATATTAGCTGGTGGTCACGATAATGTGACTCGACCGTGTAATTGCTCGTGGTTTTTGAAATCTCCACCTCCAACCAACTATTTTGTATCATTATCGTTTCTTCCGCTAAAATTCCATTTTTACACTTTACGATTTCATTTGTTTACAATCCAAGAAAAAAATATTACGGTTTATTAATTTTATTTCAATACTAATCGCATAACTTTTTCTATGCATTTATACATGGCACATTACATATTACCATTTTTATGTAGGATTCTCTTTGCATTTTTTTTTTGTTCATTATATATACAGGATGTCTATTAATGAAGTATACAATGTCAGTATGCTATTAAAAAATACCATAGAAAAAAAACTTACTTTAAACGTCAAGAGACGTGGCAAGTGTGAAAGTTTGTTAAATCAGATGATAGATGGCGCCAGGTATCTCATGTAATGAAAAATCTCATCAAACCCGGAATACAACAGACATGGCTTCCCCAGTGGAGAAAGCAGCGTGCGTGTGTTTTGGTTTGCTGAGTCAAAACCTCTAACAACCGTTCGGGGTAAGTTCAAAACGGAGTGCAAGAGACAGCCGCCTCTTGCACTCCGTTTGAACTTACCCCGAACGGTTGTTAGAGGTTTTACGAAGGAGCATCGAACAATGGGTAAATAAATTCAAAGCAACAGGAAGTGTCTTGAAAGGCAAAAGCACTGGGAGACCTTCCATTCCGGAAGACAGGGTGATAGGGTCATTTTTCTTTCCTGAACCACCCGTTTCTGGCATAAAGTACCTGGACATGTTAGAACAATTCGCAATCCCACAACTGCAGGATATTCAAGACATCCTTTGCCAGCAAGATGGAGCGGCTCCGCACTAGTCTTTGGACGTATGCAGATCTTTTGACCACCATTTTCCAGTGCGTTGGATTGAAAGTGGGGGTCCGACAGCATGGCCACCCCATTCTCTTGATATTGCCCTATACCATTTTTTTTTCTTTGGGGCTTTATTAAGGACACTGAGCCCAAGAAAAAGGTTACATCTATCACTGAGCTCAAAGAACGCACTACAGCCTTCCTCTTTGCTACACCTGACATTCTGCACCGTACGTGGGTGGAACTGGACTGTCGTTTAGACATCGTGCGAGCAACCAACGAAGCACACGTGGAGACCTATTGGCATTAAAAAAAACTTTCACAGTTACCATGTGTTTTGACATTAAAAGTAAGTTGTTATTAATTGCAGTTTTTTTTTCGCTGATTGGAGGTTTAATTTCGTTCACTTTCAATAGGGTTCCTTCTCAGATGTTCCTCTACCACATACTAAAATTTCATCGAAATCGAACGATTTTTACGCGAGTTATCGTGTGGACGAATATACGCACAAAACGCGTGACGTAATGAGGCAGATGGGAATCCCGACCATCTGCTCGCAAGAATGTGACGTCATAAAACTTTAATAGGATTCACACACAACGCGTGACGTAATGAGACAGATGGCGTGACCGCGCGCCAACATCTAATGGGAAGAAAGACGCCATGACACTACACTAAAAACTTGGTAATTCGGGGTGGTTATTTTACCCACTAAACGAATTTTCCTAAAATCGAGATCAAACTAAATCGATTTCTAGTACCAGGGTTAACGACTTTCATCAAAATCCTTAGAGCCGTTTTCAAAATAAAATTTACATACATACAAGAATTGCTCCTTTAAGGTGAACGTCAAGTAATTTTGCTTCCTATACTTCGAATGGAAAAATTTCTGTACACATTTTCTTTCCAATTAGTGCGTTCCCAAGGATGAAAATTTCAACATCGATTAAAATACCTTCATTTTATAACTTGCAATACTTAAAAGCCGCCCCGGTGGCGCAGTGGTCTAAGGCGTTGGCCTCTGATCATTCGTCGGAAGGGGTCCGGGTTCGAATCCCGGTGAGGCATGGATGTTGTGTTTGTCTTACGGCACTGGCTCTCTCCCTTCCCTGGAGCCAGTGACTCAAAATTAGGGACGGGCGACTGCTTATAGCCCATTGAGTTGCTCACGGTGGTCGTTAAATCTCAAAAAAAAAAAAAAAAAAAAAAAAAAAAAAAATACTTAAAATTTTCTAAAACATAACCATAATTATGCAATCCAACATTTGTTTGTCTACTGACGTCATGAAAATACAAGTCGCGTCATTTTCTTTCTGGACAATTAATGCGTTCACAAGGATGAAAATTTGAGCATCGATTAAAATAGCTTCATTTTATAACTTGGAATACCTAATATTTTCTAAAACATAACCATAATTATGCAGTCCACCATTTGTTTGTCTACTGACGACAATGTACAGGTCGCGCCATCCTTTTTCTGGTTTCAACACCACCAAAGGAAAAGTTATTCATTTTTAATATAATTATGGTTATGTTTTAAAAAATATTAAGTATTCCAAGTTATAATATGAAGTTATTTTAATCGATGTTCAAATTTTCATCCTTGGGAACACATTAATTGTGAAGGAAATGTGTACAAAGGTTTTTCCATTGGAAGTATAGGAAGCAAAATTACTTCACGTCCACGTTAATAATATGGGATAAGAGCGATGGAATGGATCGCAATTCTATGTCCTGACCTTTCACCCCATTTCGTCCATTTTCAATAGGGTTCGTCCCCAGGTGGTCCCCTACCAGATACTGAAATTTCATCGAAATCAAACTATTTTTACGCACGTTATGAAGCATAAGGGCAATGGAATGCACCCCGCTCTTATGTCCTGATCTTTGACCCCAATTCTTTTTTTTTTTTTTTTTTTTTTTTTGATTGGAGGTTTAACGACCACCGTGAGCAACTCGATGGGCTATAAGCAGTCGCCCGTCCCTAATTTAGGGTCACTGGTTCCAGGGAAGGGAGAGAGCCAGTGCCGTAAGACAAACGCAACATCCATGCCTCACCGGGATTCGAACCCGGACCCCGTTCGGACGAATAATCAGAGGCCATCGCTTAGACCACTGCGCCACCGGGGCGGCTGACCCCAATTCACCCATTTTGAATAGGGTTCGTCCCCAGGTGGTCCCCCACCACATAGTAAAACTTTTTTTTTTTTTTTTTTTTTTTTTATTGGAGGTTTAACGACCGCCGTGAGCAACTCAATAGGCTATAAGCAGCCACCCGTCCCTAATTTAGGGTCACTGGTTCCAGGGAAGGGAGAGAGCCAGTGCCGTAAGACAAACACAACATCCATGCCTGACCGGGATTCGAACCCGGACCCATTACGGACGAATGATCAGAGGCCAGTGCCTTAGACCACTGCGCCACCCATAGTAAAACTTCATTGAAATCGAACCATATTTACGCAAGTATGGCGCATAAGTGCAATGGCCGCCCCAGTGGCGCAGTGGTCTAAGCGATGGCCTCTGATCATTCGTCGGAAAGGGGTCCGGGTTCGAATCCCGGTGAGGCATGGATGTTGTATTTGTCTTACGGCACTGGTTCTCTCCCTTCCCTGGAACCAGTGACCCTAAATTAGGGACGGGCGACTGCTTATAGCCCAATCAGTTGCTCACGGTGGTCGTTAAACCTCCAATCAAAAAAAAAAAGTGCAATGGAATGGATTCCGCTCCTACGTCGTGACCTTTGACCCCATTTATCCCATTTTCAATAGGGTTCGTCCCCAGGTGCTCCCCTACCACATACTAAAATTTCATCGAAATCGAACCATTTTTACGCCAGTTATCGTGCGGACGGACGGACCAAGCTGGAGCATATACGCTTCTTCAACCAACGGTTGGAAAGCGTAAAAAAGAACGGAAACTTTTTGATCATGCCTTATACCTAAATTTCTTAAACCTAAAACCATCAATCGAAAAGAGCGTTAAACCATCAATCAAAAAGAACGGAAACTTTTCGATCATGCCTTACACCTTAATTTCTTAAACCTTAGCACATCTTTTGTCTTTAATTCATGCATATGCCAAAAAATAATGTCCTCATGTTATAGTTCGATTTTCAACACGTCTGTGAACATCTCCATTACTAGAAGCTAAACTAGAGAAATTATTTTTGTACATCGTGATAAGCAGGTGAAAAATTCAATCCATGTTAAGGTGGACTGCTGGTTATTTTGCTCCCTATACTTCCAATGGAAAAAAATGTCGACTCTATTTCCTTAGAGAAGAAAGATTTCCCATACATCAAAATTGGCTCACCGATAAAAAACATCCTAACTTAGATTATGCAAGGGGCATCCTGGAAGTAATGCCTCCTCCTTAATAACTTTTGAAATTTTGAAGGGATTTTAATAAAACTGACATGTACTATGATATGTTACTATAATATGGGAACAATTTTTTTTCAGAACCCGAAGTAGAGATCATGAATGATAGAGAAAAGCAGCGAGCCGTAATTGAGGCCCCAGAATCCACAGAAGACTCCTGGCGGTGCATGGAGCTGCCACAATCGATATCAGTAATGTTCGAAAATGGGTGAAGAGGTTTCGAGAGGGAGAAAGTGCAGTGTCAGACAAACAACGGAGTGGAAGACCCGCAACTGCAGTGACAGATGCCAACAGGCAACGAGTGAAACACCTCATCACAGCTGATCGTCGTGTCACCAACCAGGAGTTGCAACAATAAACAGTGCTCACTATGAGCAGAGATTGAAGAAGCTAAAGGAAGCTATCAGAAGTAAAAGACGTGACATTCCACTTCATAGCGTTGTTTTTCACCATGATAACGCACGTCCCCACACCTCAACGGAGACATCACAGGCTATTGCCAAAATAGGGTGGACGGTGATGCCCCGAACCCCCGTACAGTCCTGATTTGGCTCCCTAAGACCTTTTCCTGTTTAAAAACACTCTTCGTGGGGAACGTTTCGACGATGTGACAGACGTTAAACTGGCTGTGAATTCATTGGCGAAACGACAGCTTCAGGAATTTTCCCAAAATGGATTTTTGTCGCCCCGGTGGCGCAGTGGTCTAAGGCGCTGGCTTATGGTCATTCGCCCTAGTTGGGTCCGGGTTCGAATCGCGGTGAGGTATGGATGTTTGTCTTTCAGAACTGGCTCTCAGTGTGTTACTTGTCCAACACTGGTTATCTGTGTACGTTGGCCATATGGCATACCATAAAACCTTGTTTGATGTGTACTTGTTCATAACAAGGCCGTTGCCAGGAATTCTTTTATTTGGGGGGGGCGCTAAACATTTTTTATCGGTGAGGTATTCATTTCTTTTGATGATTGAATGGAAACTAAAATTTTTTAGTTTGCAATTCAAAAAGCTATACCAACAATTTCTTCCCCCACCCATTTTTGAGATTAGTAATTGTAAAATTTTCCTCATAAATTTGCATTACTTGTAAAATTTCCGCCTATAAATTTGCAATAAACATAGAAACACAACGGGGGTAATTCCTTTAGATAACTGTTTTTAATGACTTAAAAATTATGTTGAACCAATGTTTTGATACAAGCAATAACAATTGCAGTATGTATCGATAGAAAGTTTTAAATTTTAAGGCGAACATTAAAACATTTAAAATAGGTATAATAAAATTTGTACAAATCAGCAAATTCAAGAAATTTTTACACTAAGAAGAACAAATAAGGTTTACACTTTCACTCGCGTTATAAAAAATTAGCGCCTCTTGAAGATTTAAAAACCCAATTTAAACTTTCGTCCGGTTGCACCTCAGTTTTTTAATGGGTTGCTAAAAGTGCTAATTTTCTTAAATATGTCTTCAATCGTCTAAGTGTTGGAAATGTCCTTTCTGGCGTAGCTGTGGAAATCGGAATTATAGCAAGAATCTGTAACAACGTGTGTGAGTTGGGGAAAAGATTTGAGTCGCATTGTAAAAGGGCCTCTATTGCGCTACCAGGTCTTGAATTAACGTCTATGTTGATCCATTTGTTTCGTCAAACGGACTATGAGAGCACTGCTCTCTGGAAGTATGTTTTCAAAAAATACTTTGCAAGTCGTTAGCTTTTTTTCGTAGTTTAACGTAACATGACGAGGTAGAAATATTTGAAGCGCTATGACTAATGTCTTGTGAGTCTCGAATCGCTTGTTAATTTGCGTTCGCACGTGGTCAACAAATGACACGAAAAGATTTTTCCGGAAATATTCTTCTGGAGTTTCTGACGAAATATTCC
Organism: Macrothele yani; assembly: GCA_039090855.1. Lineage (NCBI taxonomy): Eukaryota > Metazoa > Arthropoda > Arachnida > Araneae > Macrothelidae > Macrothele > Macrothele yani. The sequence goes on along the minus strand of CM077009.1, from coordinate 41,262,883 downwards.
CTCTTTGAATCATCCTGGATGTAACTCTTGTCATTGTGATACCACCATCAACTTATGTGATCAATTTTGACGCTGCGTTAAAAATAACACTGAATTTATCGATGGCGTTATTTCTTAGATGGTCGAAGGAAGTTACCACGACATCAATATGTTCCAATGATGTCGTCAAATCTCAGTCAACGTTTTAAAGAGTTTTCGACAGCGGTAATGTCCACCAAAATACAAGATCAAGTGTGCACAGTGTGACTACAAACTTGCCTTGGGTAATAGCACTTAATAGCTGATGAGCGTTTTGGGATGATTTGCGATATTTTATACCTTGCAAATTTTGTAACGACAGAACTATTACAACGTAGATTTCTCGAAATCTCAATGAAGCGTCATGCTTGTAAACCCAACGTGTTTCTCACATTGATATTAGCGTCGTGTGCCTGGAAGCTGGTAATGCATGATGAAACCTTTGAGAATTTTGTTATTTTTCGCAGATGAGCTAAAAAAGTTCCAACAGACTGAATTGTGCCTTTACAGTTTCATATACATGAATTCATGTACAAGAATCCCCTAGTACCAAACGTAGAGAATGTTCTCCACATTGGACGTATAAGGCCAAATAAAAAACAAAAACATTATTTACTGAAGTTCAATTGCGAAAAATTGATTGGGATTTCGGGAGGGGACCGATTCCTAAGATCCTCCCCTTGGCTACGGCTATGGTTCATAATGTGTTACTTAATCAACACTGGCTCTCTGTGTACATTAATCATTTAGCATATTGTACAAACCATGTTTGATATGTACTTGTTAATATGAAGCATCTGTATACTGTCTATGTCTGCCTATTTGTAATGTCTCTGTACCACCAGGTCCATCATTTAAACCTCCAATAAAAAAAATGGATTTTACCAATCGTTTCAAAGATGGCGGAAATGTATCGAAAGTGATGGACAATACTTCGAATAGGCTAGCATTATTAAAAATATGCCCAAGTATTTTGCCACATACATTATCTACCAACAAGTAATTGGACACCCCTGTAATCGAAGATATCTGCGGTCCTGATACACGTCACGGCCGCCGCCGTTAAATACCGTGTGGGAAACAACAACGCAACCAGTCGCATGCAAGATGCCACGCAGTTCGGAGCTCTCTGATTTCGAGAAAGGTGTAATCGTCGGGTATCACAGAAATGGCCGATCCATACGTGACACATCCAGCGAGTTGAAGTACCCAAAATCGACATTGGCCTACGTGATTGCCAAGTGGAAGATGAGAGGTGACTGTTGGAATGTGCCCCGACCCGGCAGACCCTTAAAACTGGGAGTTAGAGACCGACGGGTGCTGGTCTGAAAAATTCGGAAGAACCGCACCAAATCGATGGGCCACATCCGCGAGGAGTTTCAACAGGCATCCGGGAGTGTTCTTTCGATGAATACCATCCATAAGGAAGCCCATCTGCTCGGTTATCAGGGACGTGCTGCCGCCCACAAGCCTTTGATCATCAAGTCCAATAGCGCTGCTCGGCTAACATGGTGCAAAGAACGTCGACAGTGGACCGTTGAACAGTGGAAACAGGTTCTCTGGAGCGACGAATCAAGGTTCACCCTCTACCGTTCGGATGGCAGGGTCTGGGTTTGGCATCTGCCTGGAGAACGCCTCCTGCCGGAATGTATTGTGCCAACTGTGAAGTTCGGCGGCGGTGGAATTATGCTATGGGGGTGTTTTTCCTGGTATCGCACGGGACCCTTTGTCACAATTCCTGGTAGACTCAACGCCGGGACCTACTGCACCATTCTGATGACCATGCCCTTCCTACGTTATGGCAGTTTTACGGGTGGACCCATGTTACTTTCAGGATGACAATGCCACCTGTCATGTTACGAGGTCCACCATGGCTTGGTATGGTGACAATGGGGTAAATTAAATGGGCTGGCCTGTGCAGAGCCCGAACCTTAGCCCTATCGAGCAACTCTGGGACGAGTTGGAGCGTCGACTTAAGGGGTGCCCCCACCGTCCGAAATCGGTGAAGGAACTGACCTGTCTTCTCCAAGCCGAGTGGAAGAAAGTACCGCTAGCCGTCGTACAACGCCTGGTTGAGAGTATGCCCCGGAGGGTCGCAGCTGTAATCGCCGCTCGTGGAGGCTTCACCAACTATTGAAGGTGAATAAACTTCGTTTTCCTTTGCTATCACAGGTGTCCAATTACTTGTTGGTAGATAGTGTAGTTTCACATTTTTGCTGCTACAAATAAAAATCTTATTAGGACGCCTTTTGTACAATCGGTGTTTTTTTTGTAAAAACCTTTCCTGAACTATATTAAAAATCAATAACTTTACTTCGATGTAGTGATAAGGAAAAGTGGCGCCACCTGCAAGCAAGTATCATAACTACATCTTATGTGGTGTTAGTCAAGGGAGCATCCCTTCACAGACGATAACGCTCGACCTTAACGAGCTCGGTTGATGAACAATATGCTTCAAGAAGAGGAAATTGAATGTAGGGAGTGGCCAGCATGCTCACTTGATTCACACTACATAAGATATTCTAACTTCAGTTTTGTACGACTTACAGATTTTCAAAATAAGAGTTTAAAGTGTTGCGATAAATTAAATTTGTCTGGCGATTCGTTATAGTCATTAATTCACATTATCCGCTGTATTTAGAGTAAAACGAGAAGTTAACACACATGAAAAAATGTAATGATCATTGAAAAAATGTTGAACGCGTGACATTTATGTACATAGGTCATTTCATATGCAATTCACACAATTTTTAGCACATCTTTTGTAAAAAAGATCGTGCTTACGTAACCGGTTTGCCCGTCCGTCTGTACCCACGATATCTCTGCAACTATCAGTCCGATTTGAAAAATTCTTTTTGCATTGGGAAGCTTAAATATGCAAATGATGATCCTTTATTTTTTTTATTTTTTTACGATGTACAATTTCACCGCTAGGGGGCATAAATGCAGATGATGTCAAACTCAAAAATACGTTTTATTCCACATATTTGCTTCTAAACATCCGATTGAAAAAATAATTTTATCTTTCGATTCCATTTATGTCGAAGAGTATTTTAAATATAGTTACTTTTTCAAATCACGCATCGATTATCCGCTAGGGGGCGTAAAAGTAAATTTCATTTTTCTCGATAACTCTTCTTCTAAAACTCCGATTTGAAAAATATTATCTTCAGCGGATACACCTCTTGATGGAAAATATTTTGCATATAATTTCAAATTTTTGGTAAAAAGTACTTTAGCCACCAGGGGGCGTAAGTGTTAATTTTTGCTTCTGATGCATTTGCCATAAAATCTGAGCTCCTAAAATATCGATTGAAAAAATTATTTCGTGGACTGATGCCACTCACATTGATAAACATTTTCGGAATATTTTGTTCTTAAAATATTCCACAGTTTCTCCGCCAGAGGGCGTAGATGTATATCTTATTTTAGTCAATATCTCTATTTCTAGGAGTCCGATTTGAAAAATTCCTTCATTGTTGGATAGTGTTTCCAGTGTGACATGTTTTTCATATAATTTCAAAATTTTCAATTAGTTCATGGACTTTCCGCTAGGGTGCGTAAAGGTAAATTGCTTTCCTCCCTATATCTCTGCTTCTAAATCTCCGATTTGAAAAATTCTTTCTGCACCGGATACAGCTTCTGATGGGAAATCCTTTGCACATAATTTCTAATTTTTGTAAAAAATGGTTTGGCCAGCAGGTGGCGTTAATCTTAATTTCCGCTTCTGATGTATTTGCAGCAAAATATGAGCTTTTAAAATATCGATTGAAAAAAGTGGTTTGTTGACCGATACTACTCATGTCGATAAACCTTTTAGGAACATTTTCTTCTTGAAATAGTGCATTGTTTCTACGCCAGGGGGCGTAGATGTATATCGTATTTTTGTCAATATCTCTACTTCTAGAGATTCGATTTGAAAAATTCCTTCTTTGTTGGATAGTGTTTCCGACGCGAAATGTTTTTCCTATAAATTCAAAATTTTCGTCTAAATCATAGACTTTTCGCAAGTGGGCACAAAGATAAATTGCGTTTTCTGCGTTATTTCTGCTTCTAAAACTCCGATTTGAAAAATTCTTCCTGTATCGCATACAAGACCTGATGGAAAATATTTTTCACATAATTTCTAATGTTTGGTAAAGAATGGTTTGACCACTAGGGGGCATAAGTGTTAATTTTTGCTTCGGATGTATTTGTAGCAAAATCTGGGCTCCTGAAAACTCGACTATATTTTTTTTTTTTTTTTCTTGGACCGATAGTGCTCATATGGAAAAATCTTTTGAGAATACTTTCTTCCTAAAATAATGCATGGTTTTCCCACCAGGGGACATAAAGTCACATCTTATTTTTGTCAATATCTCTGTTTCTAAGAGTCCGATTTGAAAAATTGTTTCTGTGCTGGAGAGCGTTTCCGGTGCGAAATGTTTCTCATATAAATTCATGTTCTGCTTAACGCACAAGTCTGCAACCAAAGGGCGTAAGCTCACGATTCCGTTTACAGCAATATCTGAGGGATTAAAAACCCGATTGAAAAACTTCTTTCTTCCGTCAGATACTATTATTTTCCATATCGCTTCCATTGACTTTGAATAGCATTGGTATATTTAATTTGCTTCAAAACGGATTCAAAAGACGTGCTTATTACACCCGAAAATTCTGCACCACTACAGTATTTGTCATTTTCTTGTAGGACTTCCGTCCACAGTGAGTAGAGTTTAGGTCCCAGCCACCTACAGCAAGATCGCCTTTTGGGCAGGACATAGAAACGGAAGGAATGAGAGCAAGTCTAGCGACTTTTGACAGAACAGTTTGTAGTGAGATTAGAGAGCAGTAGATGGCGCCACGTACAAGTACGATATTGCACATAGATGGGTGAGAGAATTTCAGGGAGGACATAGGAAAGGATACCCATTTAACCAGTGGGTCCAGCCTGGGGGCCGTCACTTAACGTGCTCGTCCGATGCACGGCGGATATTCAGCGATTGTCAGTAAATCACACCATCTCTGAAAGATCAGCCCAGGTTCGAACCTGGGGACCCTGCATCGATACCCGAAAATTCTGTGTCATCTTTCTTGTTTTTATACATATCGGAATTGTGTAGGCCCTTAAGCGATGTCTCTCTCTACAGTCCTATTGTGTAGTCTCCCTGCTTCTGAATGACGGCGTCTGAACGTTTTGGAAGGTCTAGAATTCCACTTTAGCCCCCTTTTTTTGTTCGGTTGTCGGACACGGCTTGTAACTTCTGCAGAATGTCCTCCAGATAGGAAAATCGCTGTCCGCGCATAAGTTGTTTGTGCTTGAGGAAGAAGTCAAAGTCTGGTGAACTCATGTCTGGGTTGTAGGCGTGAGGTAACACTTCCCACCTGTACTTCTCCAGCAAAGTTATCATCACTTTACTCATGTATGGTCTTGCATTGCCGTGCAAAATGAGAGGCCCATCCCTGAGCAGGTCAGGCCGGTTTGCTGAGCATTTTTCTACGCAAGTTTTGTAGGAAGTCATGGTAATAAGCTACTGTGACGCTTGTTTCACGTGGTACTCTATCTGTCATGATGACGCCAAGGTGATCATCAGGGCCGGATTAAGGCCTTACTGGGTCCCTAGTCTAAGACATTTGAGTGGGCCCCAAGGTCAGGGGAGGATTTCCGACTAGGCGCACCACGCGCGCCTAGGGCCCCAAAGTTTCAGGGGGCCCGAAAACGTAAAAATGGGTTGCCAGTTTTGTTTAGATTTTCCGGTCCGAAACAAATCAATCCTTAAAGCGACCACTTTGTATTGTCAATCGATATTTCACTTTGATATTAGTAACATATTTTTTCTTGTTCTGGCGATACTCCAAATTTTTGAGTTCTGATCTATTAACTTGTTTCGAAAGGAACAGTTAAAATAATTTAGCCTTCGTTTTAGTGGTAGGGGAAGGAAGGATTCACGCTTCTCACACTTTACACTGTTTGAGGCGAATACTTAACCGACCTGCTGTTATATAATTCCTTTCATGCTACTTCTAGCCCAAGGAAAACATCTGTATTGAGCCCCCCTCTCCCCTCCCGAGCTACTATAAGGAGTGCTTCTAGATACTGTCCTGATGATCGGGGGTGTTTGATGTTAATTGTTTTTTTCCCTCTGGGGTAGGGCAATGAAGTTTTTTCTCAGCCCTAATTCCCCTATAAATCAGCCTAAACCCAAAGAGTGAATATTTAAGCTGAAAAAATAAAGAAATTCGAGAATACCGTGCTATTTGTCTTTTTTTTATTTTACGCTTTCTAACCGTAGGTTGAAGAAGCGTATATGCTTCAGCTTTGTCCGTCTGTCTGTCTGTATGTCTGTCCGTCGACACGATAACTCCCGTAAAACTGATTCGATGTGGTAGGGGACCACCTGGGAAAGACCCCTGTTGAAAATGGACGAAATAGGGTCAAAGGTCAGGACATAGGATTGGGATCCATTCCATCGCCCTTATGCATCATAACATTCGTAAAAATGCTTCGATTGAGACAAAACTTTATCATGTTGTTTCGGAAGTATACTTAACCTGTTTTGTTGAATATCATTGAGATCAAAGGTCAGGGCATAGGATCGAGATAAATTCTACAGCCATTATTATTCTCATAACTTGAGTAATGATTTCTGGTATGTTGGAAAGCGTGTCATAATCAATGCTTTGCATGATTTTACTAACTTGTTTTTATTTAATAGTGTTAAAAGAAATTTCTGTTGTGCAACATCATTTTCTTATTACTTTCTCCTGCCGTGGTTTACTACTGATAAAGCTGAGGTTCCTACTTTTCGATTTTTTTTCTTATTGGAGGTTTAACGACCACCGTGAGCAACTCAATGGGCTATAAGCAATCGCCCGTCCCTAATTTAGGGTTACTGGTTCCAGGGAAGGGAGAGAGCCAGTGCCGTAAGACAAACACAACATCCATGCCTCATCGGGATTCGAACCCGGATCCTTTTTGGACGAATGATCAGAGGCCATCGCTTAGACCACTGCGCCACCGCGGCCGCCTTTTCGAATTTTTCGAACCGGGTCTTCTGCATTTAATTACTATGCTTCTGTTTCTGATAACTACATTGCAGGTATTAAAAAATCTGACGAATCTGTTTGACAGAATAAAAAAAAATGCATATCTTCTCAATTTTCCAATGGAAATAATAAGAAAAATGCCTTCAAGAAAAATCTTTTGCTTTCCTGCACTGACTGATTAAATTCTTAATTTGCAACTTTCTTGGTCCAACCCGTCCATGGCATATGGCATTCGTCTATGCCATGGACGGCTAAATCTCTTCAATTTAGGGAATTGTTTACCACAGAAAAACTCCTCCACGAAAAGTCATCCACCCTTTTCAAGTGAAGTACTGCGCACAAATTGTATTTTACCCGAATTTTCTAATGTGGAGGACTTTTCCGGTTGCCAATGTCTTCAAGTATTTTATTTTTGCTCGATACCATGCTCGATGCCTACTAATTTGCTCATAACGTAAAATCAAATTGATTCTCCAAAGCTGAAGCAATGGAAAGAGCACGTTTTGCAATTGAAACGCTTTCTAATTTTATGACAGTTTATACCTAATGTACTGATAAATTTTGAGAAAATCCATTTTCTCAAAATTTATTTACTAAGCGATGGCCTTAGCTTTAAATCTGCCAAGTAACTTGCAACTGAAATTATGCTAATGTAATCAGTTTTGCCTAATGTGTCAAACTCAAAAAGAACTTTTGCTGCAACTGAAATGTTCTCTTCGTAGCGTAAAGCTAAAATTTACTGAATTTTCACTTTGAGAACTCCTAGCGTGAGCTTTATGAACTAGTAGTGAAATTTAAAATGGGCAAAATTTAATGAATTTTTTTTTATGGTTGGGGTTTAACGACAACCATGAACAACTCAGTGGGCAATAAGCAGTCACACGTCCCTAATTTAGGACTATTGTTCCCAGAGAAGGGAGAGAGCCAGTGTCGTAAGACAAACACAACATCCATGACTCACAGGGATTCGAACCCGGACCCATCTCGAACGAATGATCCTAAGCCATCGTTTAGCCGCCCCGGTGGCGCAGTGGTCTAAGCGATGGCCTCTGATCATTCGTCCGAAAGGGGTCCGGGTTCGAATCCCGGTGAGACATGGATGTCGTGTTTGTCTTATGGCACTGGTTCTTTCCCTTCCCTGGAACCAGTGACCCTGAATTAGGGACGGGCGACTGCTTATAGCCCATTGAGTTGCTCACGGTGGTCGTTAAACCTCCAATAAAAAAAAATATATATATATAAAAAAATAAGCCATCGCTTAGACCAGTGCGCCACCAGGGCGGCAAATGAATGTTTATGTCCTATCATTCGTAAAAATAATTTTTGAAAAATCTGCGAAAACGAAACTCTTTGAGCGCCACTTGCAGGAAATAAACGAACTAATTGGAAAATTTGAATTTTTGAGAAGGTGCAGTTAAGCCTACTGAGAGGCAAAAAAATATTTTTTCACCTTTAAGTTAAATAGTTCGTTTACAATAAAACTAATTTTTGGAATTTTCTACTTTGACAGCCCTTAGAGGTAAATTCATGAAGTATATGGGTTATTTTAAGGGCCAAACTTAATATTCCTTGATTTCCTATTAGCTGCAAAAGTTATTTTTGAAATATCTCTGAGGACAAAAAGTTCGATGCGCACGAACAGACAAAGCGATTACACTAGCACTGTTTCTTACAAAATGTTCTAATAATAGGAAGATAGAATGTCATTTTAAAAAGCGTAAAAACATCATTTTTCCTGGCTTTGCTCGCTTTTTTTTTTTTTTTTTTTTTTTTTTGTTAATGTGACGGATGCAAATTTCTGAGGCGATAAGAAGGGGAGGGGGCCCCCTGAATTTTTTAGCGCCTAAGGCCCCAAAAGATCCAAAGTCGCCTCTGCCTAAGGTTAAGACATCTGAATGGTCCGCCAAAGACGTGTGCAGACGCTCCACAATGGCTTACCGTGTTACTCAAAGTTCCTGGACATGCTCCGACTGTGTGCGACAGAGATCCGCGTCCAACAGTTGTTCCAGTTCCTCATTGTCAACTTTCTGTGGCTGTCCCGGACGTTCTGCATCACGGAGATTAAAATTTCCCTGCTTAAACCGCTAGAACCATTTCTTACACGTACTGTAAGACACAGCAGCCTCATCCAAAGCAGCACAAATCATTTGCTGGGCTTTCGTGGCACATTTTTTCAGCTGAAACGCGAACAGGAGGCAGTGCCTCAAATGTTGCTTCTCGAACGACATTGCTTTCACCGTCAACTTTCGTCCCTTCTGTTCATACAACTGTGAGGGGTTAGGGTTGCTTGGGAAGCTTTGGGATGGCGCTGCAATCAGCCATTATCGCACACAGCTATTTGCATTTGCCGACGGTCTATGGTCGCTTGCAGTTAGGGACCGAGAATTAAGTTGCACACCTAATATGTACACTATCTACCAACAAGTAATTGGACACCCCTGCAAACGACGATATCTGAGGTCCTGATACACGTCACGGCCGCCGCCGTTAAATATCGTGTGGGAAACAACAACGCAACCAGTCGCATGCAAGATGCCACGCAGCTCGGAGCTCTCTGAATTCGAGAAAGGTGTAATCGTTGAGTATCACAGTAATGGGCGATCCATACGTGACATATCCAGCGAGTTGAAGTACCCAAAATCTACAGTGGCCTACGTGATTGGGAAGTGGAAGATGAGAGGTGACTGTTGGAATGTGCTCCGACCCGGCAGACCCACAAAACTAGGAGTTAGAGACCGACGGGTGCTTGCCAGAGAAATTCGGAAGAACCGCACCGAATCGATGGGCCACATCCGCGAGGAGTTTCACCAGGCATCCTGAAGTGTTCTTTCAACGAATACCATCCGTAAGGAAGCCCATCTGCTCGGTTATCATGGACGTGCTGCCGCCCACAAGCCTTTGATCACCAAGTCCAATAGCGCTGCTCGGCTTACGTTGTGCAAAGAACGTCGATATTGGACCGTTGAACAGTAGAAACAGGTTCTCTGGTGCGACGAATCAAGGTTCACCCTCTACCGTTCGGATGGCAGGGTCTGGGTTTGGCGTCTGCCTGGAGAACGCTTCCTGCCGGAATGTATTGTGCCAACTGTGAAGTTCGGCGGCGGTGGAATTATGCTATGGGGGTGTTTCTCCTGGTATGGCACGGGACCCTTGGTCGCAATTTCTGGTAGAGTCAACGCCGAGACCTACTGCACCGTTTTGGATGACCATGCGCTTCCTACGTTGTGGCAGTTTTACGGGGTGGACCCATGTTACTTTCAGGATGACAATGCCACCTGTCATGTTGCTAGGTCCACCATGGCTTGGTATGGTGACAATGGGGTTAATCGAATGAACTGGCCTGCGCAGAGCCCGGACCTTAACCCTATCGAGCACTTTTGGTACGAGGTGGAGCGTCGACTTAAGGGATGCCCCCACCGTTCGAAATCGGTGAAGGAACTGACCTGTCTTCTCCAAGCTGAGTGGAAGAAAATACTGCTAGCCGTCGTACAACGCCTGGTTGAGAGTATGCCCCGGAGGGTCGCAGCTGTAATCGCCGCTCGTGGAGGCTCCACCAACTATTGAAGGTGAATAAACTTCGTTTTCCTTTGCTATCACTTGTGTCCAATTACTTGCTGGTAGATAGTGTATATAAGCATGGAGGATGTTCGACACCTTGTAGAAGCTGTTCATAGGCACCTGCGAGCCGTGGTTATAGATGAAGTATAGATCTCTTTGTCACCATCATGCGGCACATCAGCAAAGCTAATAATCACTAGTGACAGTTCGAAAAACGTTCACCAGAACAATGGAGCATTGTACTTTAGGGATCTCTTTCAGTTAAGAGTTTTATTACAGTCAATTTAACTGTGCCTCCAGTTAACGGTAGCACGGTGAACGATGGTGATATCAGTGTACGTAATCGATTAACAATTCTTTTCTTCAAAGCAAAGGGGAAGCTTGGGTTCCGAAACAAAGGATTTGGAGCAGGAAGAGAAGGCAGAAGTGTTTGAGGTAACCGGGAGCTGAGACGGGTGGGGAAATATGGAAACAAGAAGAGGCGCTAACTAGAAAACTTAATGAATAGTCACATAAGTGAAAGTGTATGTAAACAACTAAAACAATACCGCAGTGGTGGATCCAGCATGGGGATGCCCCCTCCCGCACCTTAAAAATAAACGAACTTGAATTTTTTTATAGAAAAATATGTGCAAGTAAGATATTTGATTTTTCTAATAAAATTCAACTAAAACAGAACTTCATTAACAAAATATTGTATTCGATAAATACAAAACTTTATATTATATTATATACGTGCATATACATATAAAAATTTATGATGCTGTATCATTATGTACATATGTATATAAAACTACTCGTATATACTATATTACGAGTATATTGTTTTTATATACACACGCGTGTATATGTATATACTTAAATACATATTTAAATACATTATGTATGTATGTATGTATGTATGTACCCAGCGAAAACACAAGTGCTGGGAAACTGCTGGCCACCAGCTGGCAGTGATGGGTCACTGCTGGCTGAAATCTGCCGCTCACGGCCCGGTAGTGGTCCGTTGGTGGCAGCGCTATCAGCTGGCGAGCCATTGATGGCCCTGCAGCATCGCCGTGAATTGTAGGCCTCCAAGCAAGTGCCACTAGTGGCCCGTTGCTGGCAACCAATGCAGCCCCCAACAGCAGGTGGAAGCATTGGGACTGCGCATGCGCAGAAGCATTACTTGCTGTGTCTCTCATGGTACCAGTTATTTGAAGACGACGCTATCGCCATCGTGATATTTTAGTGGATGTTAAGAAAAAATCCATATGTGGAGAGGCGAATTAATTTCCTAATGAAATTTTACGTCGACGAAGATATCAGATTAAGCCGTGAAATACTAGATTACAGCCATGAAATACACCCACTCCATTCCCATGAATAACAATTCATGGAATGGAGTGGATGAATAACAAGAAAAAATTTGAAACCGCTTGAAACACATATCCTGGAAAACCATTAAAACAGCGTTTGTTGGGGAAAAAAGAATTATACGCGTACAAAATTTATTAATTATTTGAAAGAAAAAAAAAGCAACGCTATGTGGTGTACTCATCCATGGGTTGAATACACAAGACTGGGAGGAATTCGCTTCTAAAAATAACGAGAAGTAAAATAAAATATCTTTTACTCTTTAAAACAAATGTAGCTTCGGACAACGGAAAGGAAAGACACAACGTTAAAAATGTAACAGAATGTGACATGAACCCGGGTAAATATATATTTATTCAACAATCTCTTTTCAAGACGGCAAGGACAGTACAAAACTTTGGAAAGCGACTCTAAGTATGTACACGCCTTGAAAATTAGTGAAGTTCCCTTAAGGTAAAAAAACTATCGTTACGTTTAAAAAATTAATTTATCAATTATATGAAACTGACTTTTATGAAAAATACCTCTCAATATTGTAAAATGAAAGAGGGAAGCATTCGATTACAAATTGGATGCCAAACAGATAGCTGCCAGCACATATCCGAACGTAGTGAATTAGTCCGGTCGGTAGCGAGCGCGGCTTCCACTCAAACGGCCCAGGATCAAATCTAGTCCGATGCAAACGTATGTTGAGAAAATTTCTCCAGCGCGTAAGGGTAGAAAAAAATCGAGCTTTAGGAAAATGTGGTTATCTTTGCTTTTTTTTTTAATTATTATGGCTACTACTGGGAAATTGGCGGACAAGATTCGGCAAGCCACCAGTTACGTCACGTGGTTGCTGGCTGCCACTAGCGGACCACATTAGGCTAGCCATCATTTCTGGCACGTGCTTGCAGGGCCACTGAAGGGCCACTTGTGGCAGCTACTGCCTGTGATGGACCACTGATGGCCCTGTTGTGGCATATGACAACTGATGGGGTGCCAGCTGTTGGCCTGAACTGCTGGCCCTTCTGTTGGCCGCCCGGACATTCCACTGAAGGGCCACTTGTGGCAGCTACTGCCTGTGATGGACCACTGATGGCCCTGTTGTGGCATATGACAACTGATGGGGTGCCAGCTGTTGGCCTGAACTGCTGGCCCTTCTGTTGGCCGCCCGGACATTCCACTGAAGGGCCACTTGTGGCAGCTGCTGCCTGTGATGGACCACTGATGGCCCTGTTGTGGCATATGACAACTGATGGGGTGCCAGCTGTTGGCCTGAACTGCTGGCCCTTCTGTTGGCCGCCCGGACATTTTATTGACGGTTCGGCAGGGGCAACATAGTGCTGGGCCAGCAAGACTGTTTTTGCTGGGTATGTATTGTAGATCAAAAAATCGCTTCCCCCGATATCAATCCACCCCGCCGTTCCGTTGTTCTGTAGCCGCCTTTGGCATACCGTAACCCAAAATAAAAAGTATCAAAGAAAATAGCAAACATCAAAGAAAGATCACAAATGTGTGTAATAACAAACTAGAAGTCGGTTACAAATGATCAAAGAAAAGTCACAAATGTATGTAATAACAAACATCAAAGAAAAGTCACAAATGTGCCTAAAAACAAACATAAAAAAATAGTCACAAATGTGCCTAATAACAAACATCACAGAAAAGTCACGAATGTGTCTAATAACAAACATAAAAAAAATCAGAAATGTGTCTAATAATAAACGTCAAAGAGAAGTCACAAATGTGTGTAATAACAAACATCAAAGAAAAGTCACAAATGTGTCTAATAACATCAAAGAAAAGTCACAAATGCGTCAAATAACAAACATCAAAGAAAAGTCACAAATGCGTCCAATAGCAAACATAAAAGAAAAGTCACAAATGAGTCTAATACCAGACATCAAAGAAAAGTCACAAATGCGTCTACTGCAGTTTTCATATTATAAATTAGTTGCAGTACTAATTGAAGCCAAAGAGAAAAATAAAACCCCGATAACACGTACGAGGTGCGTTCTAAAGGTATCCAGACTGGTTGCATAAGTTCGGAATCGCGTGACACAGGAGGAAGCGGTCTGGCACAGGCTGACATTGGAACGTACTACGCATGCACCGTGAATCACGTCTCCCCTGTTCGTCCAGTGTTTCTACTGTAGCGTTTTCTTCTTACGTGTGTAAAGCTGTTATTCGCATTTGTGATGTCGGAAAAAATTGATCAACAAACTGCACAAAATTTTGTCAAAAACAAATTGAATTTGCTAAGATACGTCTATGGGGATGATTGTATGAGTCGTGCACACACAAGTTTATGACTGGCATAAACGTTTTAAAGATTGCCGTCAGAGTGTTGAGGGTGATGAGCGGTCTAAGTGACTCGCAACCAGCAAAAGTCAAAACAACGCCTAACTTGCGCGCACATCTGTGCGGGAAAATCGTCATATCACTATTCATAAGTTATCTCAAGACTTGAACATTAGTTTCGGTTCAGTTCAGTCGATTCTTAGGGCGAATTGGGTATGAGAAGCGTCTCAGGCAAAATTGTGCCAAAACTTCTCTCAGCTGAGCAAAAACAGGGCCGTGTTCAGCTGCTAGTAACATGCTTGAGTGCGTCGTAAACGACGAAAAATTAAAAAAACTATCATAACTGGTCATGAAACGTGGGTTTATGGGTGATGAAACGTGGGTTTATGGGTATGACCTCGAAACTAAGGCCCAGTCTTCACAGCGGAAAACCCCAAACTCTCCCAGATCAAAAAAAAAAAAAAAAACCACACGACAAGACAGCAGCAATGTCAAGGCGATGATAACTGTTAATCACGATTGGAGTGTGCATCATGAATACGCAACATCAGGCCTGACAATCAACAAGGAGTAGTACTGTCAAGTCTTGCAGCGTTTGAGAAACGCAGTTCGTCGCAAATGGCCAGAATTGCACGAGAGTAGCGAGTGGCAACACCGCCACGACAACACGCCTGCCCATGCATCGCAACGTGTGCAGCAGTTTCTTGCACTCTTAAAAATTGGTACTTAGAAATAAGCAAAATGTACTCGTTTTTGAGTACATTCTCGGCTTATAATAGCTCCGAGTACTTGTGTCTCATTTTTAGAAAAGACACGTACTCATTTCTGAGTACATACAGGGAATCAATTCTGAGAATATCTGATATTTCTAATTTGAAATATATATACTCATTTTCGAGTACATATATTTGAAATATATGTACTCAAAAAATCCATACATATGTGTTCTAACTTCATTCAGTTTCTGTGCCCTTTCCGGCAAGGCACAGAAACTGAAGGAAGTAAGAGCGAATCTAACGATTCTGACAGGATAGTTTGCAAGTGAGAGAGAGCATACTAGATGGCGCCACCGTACAAGCATATGAATTTGCACATAGAAGGCAAAGAAAAATTAGGGGGAGGGCTTAGGAATGAATACCTTTATATGCAACCGGAAGATTCCTACCCTGGTGCTGTCAGTTAACGTGCACGTCCGATGCACGGCGGATATTCAGCGATTGTTGGAAATTCCCACCACCACGGAGAGTTTCCAGTTTCAAGCCTACCAGACTAGGTTTGAACCTGAGGTCCCTCCATCAGTAGTCTGAATCTCTAACCACCAAGTCTTACGCGACTCGATTTCAAATTTCAGATCATATGTAGAGGATTTTAGGAAGAGAGTGTCTGACCCTAGGTCTTAAACAACCCTTAGAAATAGGAAACTGCGAGATTTGGGCTAGACGCCCTTATTTATTACAGCTGGGCCAGTACCCGGGGCCCGACGGCTTAACGTGCCATCTGACGCACGACGAATATTTAGTGATTTGAGCGTTCGTACCTGCCTGGGATCGGACATGAGGTCTTCTCTGCGGCAGTCACGAATGTTGACCACTAGGCCACATGCGGCCCGATTTCAAATTTGGAATACGTGTACTCCATACATACTCATTTATTCATAGAATCAACTGGAAGAATATTATTCGATGGCACATCTGGGATAACAGATATACTCGTTGTCACATGCTGGGCCAGTGGACCGCACAATTTTATGACAAATATAGTGATGAAGTGACAATATATAATTTATGAGATTGACACAAATATAGTTAATGTAAAAACGTACACAAAGATACTTTATGCATAATTAAATTACTTGTGATCAGTGACTTTGTTGAACTATTTGTTTATGTGTGTCACTTTAAACATTTATTAAACAATTTCTCTTGAAATCTGTAATATCGTAAATGAAGTACTACGAGATTATATTTGTATTTATTGACGCAGTTATTTGTAAGTATGGTTACTTATATTTGAGCATGTCGTGTACTCGTTTACGATACGATTGCACTTAAAAAAAACAAAACCGAGTAGGTTCAGCTTCTCATTTTTAAGTAGATTTTTTTAAACTGTGTACTAAGCATCGCGTTACTCATGTCCGACAGCCACCTTATTCGCCAGATCTTTTTCCATGAGACTTTTCCCTTTTCTCTCAAAATCAAATACCACTTGAAAGGAAAAATATTTCATGATATTGAGCAGGTGCAACAGAAGATGGCGAAGCAGATGTTTGCTATTTCAGAAGATAACTTCAAAAATTGCTTCTAACAGTGGAAACAGCGCTGGGCTAAGTGGGTGGATTTGGAAGAGGACTACTTGAAAGGCGATTAAGTTTCAAATCTGTCAGATCTTTTTTTTTTTTTTTTAATAAATCCAACCCGGATACATTTTGATCACACCTTTTGTAGCTCGTAGAATTGGGCGCAGTGATCGACAAACCTCCCGAAACAAGAAAAAGACCCCCCCCCCCAAAAAAAAAAAAAAAAAAAACCTGCTGCGACCCAAGTAGCACACTGACATTGGCCAACGGTTGGCCCAATGATATTTTTACGTCGGCAGCGTTGGGCGAAGGTTGCGTTGTTTATCGAAGATTGGCCAACGGTTTTTCCAACCACACATGGCCAACCATTTATCAACAAATGACCACTTAACGGTTGTCCGATGGTTGCCCGATGGTTGTCCAACAGTACATGACCAACCATGGTTGTCCAACAACACATGACCAACCATGGTTGTCCAACAACACATGATCACATTGGAAAACTGTTTGCAACAGTTTTCCAATGTGGGTCTAACCGTTGAACCAACACATATCCAATTGTTGGCCGCCGAGTCGCCGAGTCGCTGGGCCGACCGTTGAAAGCCCACGGTTGGTCCAACATAATATTGCTACCTGGGGAGTGTTCTGGTTCCTTTGGTGCATAGCTGTTGTGACGTGACGTCAAAGGATTGCGTATTTTGATCTTTTTGTATTAAATATTCAAATGACCCTAATGAAACACTGTATAATTATAATTGCACGACTTTTTCAATTTATTCGCTTGTTTCTTTGGAGTATGATGCTTTTAAATGGGATATATTTGTACAACGGCCGTTCCATAAAAACTCAGAGTAAAATAACACAAAATAAAGAAATATAGGTGCAGCAAACAGAGGCCATCGCTCTTTCAACGTTTATAAGTGAGTCACGGAAAAATTCTCATTGGCCACCACCGGGAATCGAACCCAGGGTCTTCCAGTTACGCGCCGGATATGGTTCCACTGCACCACAGCGGCCTCGAATTCCTCCAGACTCACATACACTCACTGCCAAACCAATTGGTAGTTTGCTTCTTGGAGCCCCGCACAATGCTGGGGATTCACCAAAGATGGTAAGCAGCAACTGAACAAATAATTAGAAATTTATAAATGAGTCACGGAAAAGAATTTTTCCGTGACTCACTTATAAACGAGGAAAGAGCGATGACCTCTATTTGATGTTCCTAGTCCACGTCAAATGTCTGTATTAGTTTTTCATTCGCCTTCTAATTATTTGTTCAGTTGCTGGTGAATCTTTGTTGAATCCCCAGCATTGTGCGGGGCTCCAAGAAGCAAGCTGCCAAATTGACTTGGCATATAGTGTATGTGAGTCTGGAGGAATTCGAGGCTGCTGTGGTGCAGTGGAACCATATCCGACGCGTAACTGGAAGACCCTGGGTTCGATTCCCGGTGGCGGCCAATGAGAATTTTTCCGTGACTCACTTATAAACGTGGAAAGAGCGATGACTTCTATTTGATGTTTCTAGTCCACGTCAAATGCCTGTATTAATTATCCATTCGCCTTCTAATTATTTGTTCAGTTGCTGCTTACCATCTTTGGTGAATACCCAGCATTGTGCGGGGCTCCAAGAAGCAAGCTGCCAAATTGGCTCGGCAGTTAGTGTATGTGAGTCTGGAGGAATTCGAGGCTGCTGTGGTGCAGTGGAACCATATCCGGCGCGTAACTGGAAGACCCTGGGTTCGATTCCCGGTGGCGGCCGATGAGAATTTTTCCGTGACTCCCTTATAAACGTGGAAAGGGCGATGACCTCTGTTTGATGTTCCTAGTCCACTTCAAATGTCTGTATTAGGTGCAGCAAGATATATGTTATTCTTTCTCAAAGTATCTTCCCCGGATGATATGCAACGGTCGCATCATTTAGTCCACTTTTCAAAGCATGTGGCGAAGGCATTTTGTGGAAGCTGCTTTAGCGACCCCTGTACAGCTTGAATAACGTCAGCATCTGTGTTGCATGTTGCGCACGGAACTTCTAATTCATTGTTGGAAACAAACTCAAATCGCACCGGGCGAGGTCCGGACTGTAAGCAGGCTGTGGCATGATTTCAAAACTGCATTTCCTAAGAAACTGTTGAACACAAGCAGCCACATGTGGGCGGGCGTTATCATGGTGTAGGGTCCACTTGCCCACCTGTTCCGGTCGCTTAATCAATATGTGTCACTCCAGACGCTTCAAGACTGAAATGTAATACTCCGTAATTTGTGGAGGAACTGCATGCTGGTAGACTACACCTTTATAATTAAAGAAAAGTATCATCATCCCCTCCTCAGCTGATTTGGTTTGGCGGACTTTTTTCGGAGGAGGGGGTCGAAATAGTGAACCCATGTTTCATCGGCAGTTATTATTGTCTTTAGAAAGTTTGGATCGTTTCCAATCATTTGTTTATACTCATAACACACCTGAACCCTGGCTAACAATTGTTCTCTCGTCAGGTGATGAGGTTACCCATCTGGAACACACACGATGCAGCGGTAATTTGTTGCGTAGAACGCGGAATGCAGACGTTTTTGAAATATTAGTTGACTCCACGACGTCTTCACACGTCATTTGTCGATCAACATGTCACTGCGATGGGAATAGAACTGACATCCTTCTGCTCCGGGGCCGAATGTTTTCCCAATTAAGCTACACCGACAGAATTTATCCGTGCAACATTGCCGTCATGACATGCGCTTCACCTGTCTAGCACGTTACAGACTGCTGCCAAACAACATTCAGTGAGTGAGAAAATATAACACGAAGGTTGAAACGCTTAAAGAAAACAAACCCAAAATTTATACAGGGAAAGAAATGAAAGATGAAAGTTAAATTAGGATGTAGGTAATAGTAGGTTTTACGACCACCGTGAGCAACTCGATGGGTTATACGCAGTCACCTTTCCCTAAATTAGGGCCACTGGCTCCAGGGAAAGTAGGAAGCCAGTGCCGTAAGTAAGTCCAGCACAACATCCATCCCTCACCAGGGTCCAAACCCGGACCCATCTCTGACGAAAGGTGAGAAGCTAGCTCTACACTGAAGAGCAATTGAATTAGAGATACCTGTCCAGTAACGTGTCGCACCACCTTTCGTCCTGATGACGGCGGCGATTTGTCTCGGCATGGACTCGACAAGACACCGGAAGCGTTGGGAAGTCATACGGATCCACGACCTCTGAACAAGCTCCCACAGTTCACGAAGATTTGATGAAGGGGGATCAGAGCCTCGAACATCTCTCTCGATGGCATCCCAGATGTGCTCGATGGGATTGAGGTCAGGTGACCTAGCTGGCCAAGGAAGCGAGGTCACGTCGGTGGAGTATTCATCCAACCATTCGGATACAATTCGGGAGCGATGGCACGGTGCATTGTCTTTCTGCAGGATGAGGTCCCCAGTGGGATGTTGAAGACGCACAAACGGGAGCAAATGGTCGTCCAGGATATCCCGGTAACTATGACCTGTGAGGGACGATGTCACACGTACCAGGGGTCTCATTTCAGTCCACGTAAACAGTCCCCAGACGAGAATGCCACCCCCACAAGCTTGAAGAGTACCCTGCTGGCAAGAAGGATACGTCGCTTCATGTGGTTTGCGCCGTACACGTATCCTGCCATCCACATGTACCAACGTGATTCTCGACTCATCCGTCCAGGCAACATTTTTCCATATGTCTAGGGTTCAGTAGCGATGTTCCCGCGCCCATGCAAATCTTTGCACACTGTGATGTGCGATTAGCAGCGGTACCCCCGTGGGACGATGGCTTCTGTACCCCATAGCGAGGAAATGGTTCTGGATGGTGTGGCTGTTTACACGTTTTTGTGCACCGGCGTTATATTGTCGAGTGATTTCTTGCACTGTGGCCCGTCTATTCGCCGTTACAATGCGAGCTAGCCGACGATGACCCTGCTCATCCACACGCTGTTGTCCACGGCAGTTGGCCCTTGCAGGGATGGTTTTACCGGATTCGATGTACTCACGGTGAACCCGTGACACAATGGCTCATGAAAATCCCAGTGCTTGCACGACTTCTGAGATGGAGTGACCCATTCGTCGGGCCCCTGACAATTTGCCCACAATCAAATGCGCTTAGATCCTTCGTCTTACCCATACTGCGTCCGACTCTTACTGATTCCCGTCGCATCACTCCTTATATTGTCGGATCGCTGCATACGTCACGTCGTTTCCGTTTACAGGCCCGCCCACCGCGCCACATTTGCATAACGCCAGCTGTCTCTAATTCAATTGCTCTTCAGTGTAAGACCACTGCGCCACGGGGGAGGCACTCCCCCTTTATTTATTATTATTATTATTATTATTATTATTATTATTATTATTATTATTATTATTATTATTATTTTGATGTAGAACCACGTCTTTCCGCAAGCTGGTGAAGTGGTAACATCAGTAACACAGATGCAGCGAAAACATGTTACCCTTTGAACGCTTATATCTTCGAAACGAATAGTGGTAGGTTAATAAATAATAAATCATTAGATAGTTTATAGAGTCCCATTTGTAACCAAAGAAGTTTCAACGCTCTATCTCTTAACCCTCCGATACAGTAGTGTTAAAAGGTTAAGCTACATTTCGCGTGATTTTGTTTCGCCGCATGCCGTTTTAAGGTTGATAACTAGTGAATAGATAATGATAGCGATGACCTCAGTCCCGCATTCCGTAGCTGACTGTCAGAGTTAACGGACGCTTGTGATAAACAGGAAAGAAGTAGGTTATCTATTTTCTAGATAAAAAAAATCAAAGGAGCAGAGTGGCAACTGTGTCGCAACCTACAACGTAAGGCTACGCCAACTGTCCTTCACTGAATACTTTAAGGACGTAGAGATAGTGCCGTGAAATCATGACAGTTGATGTGGTTCTACGTTTTTTTTTTGTTTTTTTTTAATTGGAAGTTTAACGACCACCGTGAGCAACTCAATGGGCTAGAAGCAGTCGTCCGCCTCTAATTTAGGGTCACTGGTGCCACGGAAGGAAAAGGGCCAGTGCCGTTAGACAAAGACAACATGCGTGCCTCACCGGGATTCGAATCCGGACCCCTTTTAGACGAATGATCAGAGGCCATCGCTGATCATTCATCCGAAAGGGGCCCGGGTTCGAATCCAGTGAAACACGGATGTTGTGTTTGTCTTACGGCACTGGCTCTCTCCCTTCCCTGGAACCAGTGACCCTAAATTAGGGACGGGCGATTGCTTTTAGCCCATTGAGTTGCTCACGGTGGTCGTTAAACCTCCAATAAAAAAAAAGTCGAACTACATCAACTGTCATTGTTTGATGGCGCTATCTCACTAGTTCTACGTCCTTAAAGGAATAAGCGAAGGACAGTTGGCCGCCCCGGTGGCGCAGTGGTCTAAGCGATGGCTTCTGATCATTCGTCCGAAAGAGGTCCTGGTTCGAATCCCGATAAGGCATGGATGTTGTGTTTGTCTTACGGCACTGGCTCTCTCCCTTCCCTGGAACCAGTGACCCTAAATTAGGGACGGGCGATTGCTTTTAGCCCATTGAGTTGCTCACGGTGGTCGTTAAACCTCCAATAAAAACAAAATAACAAAAAAAAAAAAAAAAAACGTCGAACTACATCAACTGTCATTGTTTGATGGCGCTATCTCACTAGTTCTACGTCCTTAAAGGAATAAGCGAAGGACAGTTGGCCGCCCCGGTGGCGCAGTGGTCTAAGCGATGGCTTCTGATCATTCGTCCGAAAGAGGTCCTGGTTCGAATCCCGATAAGGCATGGATGTTGTGTTTGTCTTACGGCACTGGCTCTCTCCCTTCCCTGGAACCAGTGACCCTAAATTAGGGACGGGCGATTGCTTTTAGCCCATTGAGTTGCTC
This sequence comes from Macrothele yani, assembly GCA_039090855.1. Lineage (NCBI taxonomy): Eukaryota > Metazoa > Arthropoda > Arachnida > Araneae > Macrothelidae > Macrothele > Macrothele yani. The sequence goes on along the minus strand of CM077009.1, from coordinate 41,240,466 downwards.
ACGGTGGTCGTTAAACCTCCTCCAATAAAAAAAAAAGTCGAACTACATCAACTGTCATTGTTTGATGGCGCTATCTCACTAGTTCTACGTCCTTAAAGGAATAAGCGAAGGACAGTTGGCCGCCCCGGTGGCGCAGTGGTCTAAGCGATGGCTTCTGATCATTCGTCCGAAAGAGGTCCTGGTTCGAATCCCGATAAGGCATGGATGTTGTGTTTGTCTTACGGCACTGGCTCTCTCCCTTCCCTGGAACCAGTGACCCTAAATTAGGGACGGGCGATTGCTTTTAGCCCATTGAGTTGCTCACGGTGGTCGTTAAACCTCCAATAAAAAAAAAAAAAAAAAAAAACATCGAACTACATCAACTGTCATTGTTTGATGGCGCTATCTCACTAGTTCTACGTCCTTAAAGGAATAAGCGAAGGACAGTTGGCCGCCCCGGTGGCGCAGTGGTCTAAGCGATGGCTTCTGATCATTCGTCCGAAAGAGGTCCTGGTTCAAATCCCGATAAGGCATGGATGTTGTGTTTGTCTTACGGCACTGGCTCTCTCCCTTCCCTGGAACCAGTGACCCTAAATTAGGGACGGGCGATTGCTTTTAGCCCATTGAGTTGCTCACGGTGGTCGTTAAACCTCCAATAAAAAAAAAGTCGAACTACATCAACTGTCATTGTTTGATGGCGCTATCTCACTAGTTCTACGTCCTTAAAGGAATAAGCGAAGGACAGTTGGCCGCCCCGGTGGCGCAGTGGTCTAAGCGATGGCTTCTGATCATTCGTCCGAAAGAGGTCCTGGTTCGAATCCCGATAAGGCATGGATGTTGTGTTTGTCTTACGGCACTGGCTCTCTCCCTTCCCTGGAACCAGTGACCCTAAATTAGGGACGGGCGACTGCTTTTAGCCCATTGAGTTGCTCACGGTGGTCATTAAACCTCCAATAAAAAAAAAGTCGAACTACATCAACTGTCATTGTTTGATGACGCTATCTCACTAGTTCTACGTCCTTAAAGGAATAAGCGAAGGACAGTTGGCCGCCCCGGTGGCGCAGTGGTCTAAGCGATGGCTTCTGATCATTCGTCCGAAAGAGGTCCTGGTTCGAATCCCGATAACGCATGGATGTTGTGTTTGTCTTACGGCACTGGCTCTCTCCCTTCCCTGGAACCAGTGACCCTAAATTAGGGACGGGCGACTGCTTTTAGCCCATTGAGTTGCTCACGGTGGTCATTAAACCTCCAATAAAAAAAGTCGAACTACATCAACTGTCATTGTTTGATGGCGCTATCTCACTAGTTCTACGTCCTTAAAGGAATAAGCGAAGGACAGTTGGCCGCCCCGGTGGCGCAGTGGTCTAAGCGATGGCTTCTGATCATTCGTCCGAAAGAGGTCCTGGTTCGAATCCCGATAAGGCATGGATGTTGTGTTTGTCTTACGGCACTGGCTCTCTCCCTTCCCTGGAACCAGTGACCCTAAATTAGGGACGGGCGACTGCTTTTAGCCCATTGAGTTGCTCACGGTGGTCATTAAACCTCCAATAAAAAAAGTCGAACTACATCAACTGTCATTGTTTGATGGCGCTATCTCACTAGTTCTACGTCCTTAAAGGAATAAGCGAAGGACAGTTGGCCGCCCCGGTGGCGCAGTGGTCTAAGCGATGGCTTCTGATCATTCGTCCGAAAGAGGTCCTGGTTCGAATCCCGATAAGGCATGGATGTTGTGTTTGTCTTACGGCACTGGCTCTCTCCCTTCCCTGGAACCAGTGACCCTAAATTAGGGACGGGCGATTGCTTTTAGCCCATTGAGTTGCTCACGGTGGTCGTTAAACCTCCAATAAAAAAAGTCGAACTACATCAACTGTCATTGTTTGATGGCGCTATCTCACTAGTTCTACGTCCTTAAAGGAATAAGCGAAGGACAGTTGGCCGCCCCGGTGGCGCAGTGGTCTAAGCGATGGCTTCTTATCATTCGTCCGAAAGAGGTCCTGGTTCGAATCCCGATAAGGCATGGATGTTGTGTTTGTCTTACGGCACTGGCTCTCTCCCTTCCCTGGAACCAGTGACCCTAAATTAGGGACGAGCGACTGCTTTTAGCCCATTGAGTTGCTCACGGTGGTCATTAAACCTCCAATAAAAAAGTCGAACTACATCAACTGTCATTGTTTGATGGCGCTATCTCACTAGTTCTACGTCCTTAAAGGAATAAGCGAAGGACAGTTGGCCGCCCCGGTGGCGCAGTGGTCTAAGCGATGGCTTCTGATCATTCGTCCGAAAGAGGTCCTGGTTCGAATCCCGATAAGGCATGGATGTTGTGTTTGTCTTACGGCACTGGCTCTCTCCCTTCCCTGGAACCAGTGACCCTAAATTAGGGACGGGCGACTGCTTTTAGCCCATTGAGTTGCTCACGGTGGTCATTAAACCTCCAATAAAAAAAAAGTCGAACTACATCAACTGTCATTGTTTGATGGCGCTATCTCACTAGTTCTACGTCCTTAAAGGAATAAGCGAAGGACAGTTGGCCGCCCCGGTGGCGCAGTGGTCTAAGCGATGGCTTCTGATCATTCGTCCGAAAGAGGTCCTGGTTCGAATCCCGATAAAGCATGGATGTTGTGTTTGTCTTACGGCACTGGCTCTCTCCCTTCCCTGGAACCAGTGACCCTAAATTAGGGACGGGCGACTGCTTTTAGCCCATTGAGTTGCTCACGGTGGTCATTAAACCTCCAATAAAAAAAAAGTCGAACTACATCAACTGTCATTGTTTGATGGCGCTATCTCACTAGTTCTACGTCCTTAAAGGAATAAGCGAAGGACAGTTGGCCGCCCCGGTGGCGCAGTGGTCTAAGCGATGGCTTCTGATCATTCGTCCGTAAGAGGTCCTGGTTCGAATCCCGATAAGGCATGGATGTTGTGTTTGTCTTACGGCACTGGCTCTCTCCCTTCCCTGGAACCAGTGACCCTAAATTAGGGACGGGCGACTGCTTTTAGCCCATTGAGTTGCTCACGGTGGTCATTAAACCTCCAATAAAAAAAAAAGTCGAACTACATCAACTGTCATTGTTTGATGGCGCTATCTCACTAGTTCTACGTCCTTAAAGGAATAAGCGAAGGACAGTTGGCCGCCCCGGTGGCGCAGTGGTCTAAGCGATGGCTTCTGATCATTCGTCCGAAAGAGGTCCTGGTTCGAATCCCGATAAGGCATGGATGTTGTGTTTGTCTTACGGCACTGGCTCTCTCCCTTCCCTGGAACCAGTGACCCTAAATTAGGGACGGGCGACTGCTTATAGCCCATTGAGTTGCTCACGGTGGTCATTAAACCTCCAATAAAAAAAAAGTCGAACTACATCAACTGTCATTGTTTGATGGCGCTATCTCACTAGTTCTACGTCCTTAAAGGAATAAGCGAAGGACAGTTGGCCGCCCCGGTGGCGCAGTGGTCTAAGCGATGGCTTCTGATCATTCGTCCGAAAGAGGTCCTGGTTCGAATCCCGATAAGGCATGGATGTTGTGTTTGTCTTACGGCACTGGCTCTCTCCCTTCCCTGGAACCAGTGACCCTAAATTAGGGACGGGCGACTGCTTTTAGCCCATTGAGTTGCTCACGGTGGTCATTAAACCTCCAATAAAAAAAGTCGAACTACATCAACTGTCATTGTTTGATGGCGCTATCTCACTAGTTCTACGTCCTTAAAGGAATAAGCGAAGGACAGTTGGCCGCCCCGGTGGCGCAGTGGTCTAAGCGATGGCTTCTGATCATTCGTCCGTAAGAGGTCCTGGTTCGAATCCCGATAAGGCATGGATGTTGTGTTTGTCTTACGGCACTGGCTCTCTCCCTTCCCTGGAACCAGTGACCCTAAATTAGGGACGGGCGACTGCTTTTAGCCCATTGAGTTGCTCACGGTGGTCATTAAACCTCCAATAAAAAAAGTCGAACTACATCAACTGTCATTGTTTGATGGCGCTATCTCACTAGTTCTACGTCCTTAAAGGAATAAGCGAAGGACAGTTGGCCGCCCCGGTGGCGCAGTGGTCTAAGCGATGGCTTCTGATCATTCGTCCGAAAGAGGTCCTGGTTCGAATCCCGATAAGGCATGGATGTTGTGTTTGTCTTACGGCACTGGCTCTCTCCCTTCCCTGGAACCAGTGACCCTAAATTAGGGACGGGCGATTGCTTTTAGCCCATTGAGTTGCTCACGGTGGTCGTTAAACCTCCAATAAAAAAAAAGTCGAACTACATCAACTGTCATTGTTTGATGGCGCTATCTCACTAGTTCTACGTCCTTAAAGGAATAAGCGAAGGACAGTTGGCCGCCCCGGTGGCGCAGTGGTCTAAGCGATGGCTTCTGATCATTCGTCCGAAAGAGGTCCTGGTTCGAATCCCGATAAGGCATGGATGTTGTGTTTGTCTTACGGCACTGGCTCTCTCCCTTCCCTGGAACCAGTGACCCTAAATTAGGGACGGGCGACTGCTTTTAGCCCATTGAGTTGCTCACGGTGGTCATTAAACCTCCAATAAAAAAAAAGTCGAACTACATCAACTGTCATTGTTTGATGGCGCTATCTCACTAGTTCTACGTCCTTAAAGGAATAAGCGAAGGACAGTTGGCCGCCCCGGTGGCGCAGTGGTCTAAGCGATGGCTTCTGATCATTCGTCCGAAAGAGGTCCTGGTTCGAATCCCGATAAGGCATGGATGTTGTGTTTGTCTTACGGCACTGGCTCTCTCCCTTCCCTGGAACCAGTGACCCTAAATTAGGGACGGGCGACTGCTTTTAGCCCATTGAGTTGCTCACGGTGGTCATTAAACCTCCAATAAAAAAAAAAAGTCGAACTACATCAACTGTCATTGTTTGATGGCGCTATCTCACTAGTTCTACGTCCTTAAAGGAATAAGCGAAGGACAGTTGGCCGCCCCGGTGGCGCAGTGGTCTAAGCGATGGCTTCTGATCATTCGTCCGAAAGAGGTCCTGGTTCGAATCCCGATAAGGCATGGATGTTGTGTTTGTCTTACGGCACTGGCTCTCTCCCTTCCCTGGAACCAGTGACCCTAAATTAGGGACGGGCGACTGCTTTTAGCCCATTGAGTTGCTCACGGTGGTCATTAAACCTCCAATAAAAAAAAAAAGTCGAACTACATCAACTGTCATTGTTTGATGGCGCTATCTCACTAGTTCTACGTCCTTAAAGGAATAAGCGAAGGACAGTTGGCCGCCCCGGTGGCGCAGTGGTCTAAGCGATGGCTTCTGATCATTCGTCCGTAAGAGGTCCTGGTTCGAATCCCGATAAGGCATGGATGTTGTGTTTGTCTTACGGCACTGGCTCTCTCCCTTCCCTGGAACCAGTGACCCTAAATTAGGGACGGGCGACTGCTTTTAGCCCATTGAGTTGCTCACGGTGGTCATTAAACCTCCAATAAAAAAAAAAGTCGAACTACATCAACTGTCATTGTTTGATGGCGCTATCTCACTAGTTCTACGTCCTTAAAGGAATAAGCGAAGGACAGTTGGCCGCCCCGGTGGCGCAGTGGTCTAAGCGATGGCTTCTGATCATTCGTCCGAAAGAGGTCCTGGTTCGAATCCCGATAAGGCATGGATGGTGTGTTTGTCTTACGGCACTGGCTCTCTCCCTTCCCTGGAACCAGTGACCCTAAATTAGGGACGGGCGACTGCTTATAGCCCATTGAGTTGCTCACGGTGGTCATTAAACCTCCAATAAAAAAAAAGTCGAACTACATCAACTGTCATTGTTTGATGGCGCTATCTCACTAGTTCTACGTCCTTAAAGGAATAAGCGAAGGACAGTTGGCCGCCCCGGTGGCGCAGTGGTCTAAGCGATGGCTTCTGATCATTCGTCCGAAAGAGGTCCTGGTTCGAATCCCGATAAGGCATGGATGTTGTGTTTGTCTTACGGCACTGGCTCTCTCCCTTCCCTGGAACCAGTGACCCTAAATTAGGGACGGGCGACTGCTTATAGCCCATTGAGTTGCTCACGGTGGTCATTAAACCTCCAATAAAAAAAAAAGTCGAACTACATCAACTGTCATTGTTTGATGGCGCTATCTCACTAGTTCTACGTCCTTAAAGGAATAAGCGAAGGACAGTTGGCCGCCCCGGTGGCGCAGTGGTCTAAGCGATGGCTTCTGATCATTCGTCCGAAAGAGGTCCTGGTTCGAATCCCGATAAGGCATGGATGTTGTGTTTGTCTTACGGCACTGGCTCTCTCCCTTCCCTGGAACCAGTGACCCTAAATTAGGGACGGGCGACTGCTTTTAGCCCATTGAGTTGCTCACGGTGGTCATTAAACCTCCAATAAAAAAAAAGTCGAACTACATCAACTGTCATTGTTTGATGGCGCTATCTCACTAGTTCTACGTCCTTAAAGGAATAAGCGAAGGACAGTTGGCCGCCCCGGTGGCGCAGTGGTCTAAGCGATGGCTTCTGATCATTCGTCCGAAAGAGGTCCTGGTTCGAATCCCGATAAGGCATGGATGTTGTGTTTGTCTTACGGCACTGGCTCTCTCCCTTCCCTGAAACCAGTTACCCTAAATTTGAGACGGGCGAATGCTCATAGCCCATTGAGTTGCTGACGGTGGTCGTTAAACCTCCAATAAAAACAAAAATAACAAAAAAAAAAAAAAACGTCGAACTACATCAACTGTCATTATTTGATGGCACTATCTCACTAGTTCTACGTCCTTAAAGTATTCAGCGAAGGACAGTTGGCCGCCCCGGTGGCGCAGTGGTCTAAGCAATGGCCTCTGATCATTCGTCCAAAAGGGATCCGGGTTCGAATCCCGGTGAGGCATGGATGTTGTGTTTGTCTTACGGCACTGGCTCTCTCCCTTCCCTGGAACCAGTGACCCTAAATTAGGGACGGACGACTGCTTATAGCCCATTGAGTTGCTCACGATGGTCGTTAAACCTTCAATCAAAAAAAAAAAAAAAAAAAGAAAAAAGAAGTACAGTTGACGTAGCCTTATGTTATAGGTTGCGGCACAGTTGTTAAATGTGCCATTTTAATTGTTTTTTTTTTTAAGTGCTGAAAAATGACTGCCGTTTTTGTCACAGAGATTTAACACGTAGCGCTGACCCATTTATTAGAAATACGGCATATTTTGAATGCTTGCAAACTATAAAAAATATCGCTAGCTAATACAACGCGCCATATCCAATATTTTCGAAAGCTACATAAAGAAAATGAAATTAGTACTACGCTGCTAGCATGCACTTTGGCCACAGTATTCTAACATTACTTCCATTACGTTTTGCAAAACTTAACCCCCATTCCATCATACAACGATCTTCTTATTCATCTACGCATTGTAACTTTATTCCCACGATTCTGCGACCCTATTAACGAACTGTCTGCCAGCAGTGTCGGCAGATGACACGTCACCATAGCAACGAGAGTGAGAGGTTGTTGGGTGAAGGTAGAAGAGGAGCAGGGTTCATTAGAAAGAGGTATCCCTCCCCGCTGTCCCCGCATCATTCCAAGCTTCTCATCACCCTAAACCCATTTAGCCAGTGCTACAAAAAGAGGCCCAATTTTTTTTTTTTTTTTTTTTTTTTATCGGCGCGGGACTTTGGCTGGCGTGGTTGGAACCCCTGGCGGGTGCACCTTGTCACGTGGGTCTGACGCGCCTCGGTTTGCCACAATAGATCAGATCTCAGTGGGCAGCCAGTCGTCTGAGTCCCGCGGTACTCCTAAGCAAATCACTTCGACACTCGGAGCTCAGAAGTGAGAATTTTGACAAGATTCCGTCACAATGGGCGAAAGCGAGCGAGGTTTCGTCCGAGGCCTTTAGTCGCGGAAAACTCTCGCGTAACGAGTTTGCTATACGAGGAAGTACGTGAGAAAATAAATAAATAAGTACGTGTATTCAAACAAAAATTCCGTTTTAAGGTGTTTGTGGAAGATTATGATACACTTTCCAACATACCAGAAACCACTTGGTTTTGAGGGTACTAAACTATGGTATAACGTTTCAGGTTCACATGTATCAAAATTAAATCTCTTTGTGCCCGTGTTACCTATTTCTATTATCAAGAGCTACCACACATAAGCCGTTTTATAATTAAAAATCCCATCTAAATCGGGCAAATTTCACGGAAGTTTTCGTGCGAAAATAATGGCTAATGATCTCACGCATGCATGCGCACTGCCCGCAATTGCTGACTAAAAACATTTATGGCGGAACTGCTTCCAAAGTCGTTACGGAACAACGTATTGTATTTCGTCGCATTCGAAGCATTTTTTGTCAAGTTATGAGGATAACGGCTGTGAAATAAATCTCGCTCCTGTGCCCTGACCTTTCACCCCATTTCGATGATATTCGAACGGAACCGGTTCAGTATACCTCCGTAACAACTTGCTAAGGTTTTGTCGCAATCGAAGCACTTTTACACAAGTTATGACGCATAAGGGCGATGGAATGGATCCAGCTCCTGTGTCCTGATCTCGGATCTAATTTCTTCCCTTTTCAGTAAGGTTCGTCCCTAGGTTGTCCCCTACTACATACTAAAATTTCATCGAAATCGAACAATTTTTACGCGTTATCGTGTTGACAGACAGACAAAGCTGGAGCATATACGCTTCTTCAACTTACGGGTTGAAAGCGTAAATAAGCAGTGGTGTAGTCAAGGCCCGATTAAGAGTGGTCTAGTGTATAGCCTAAGGGCCCACCATTGCCGAGGGCCCAGGAGGAGGCCTAAGGGCCCACCATTACCGAGGGCCCAGGAGGTGTGCTGCTACACAGCAAATAACACACAGCTTATGCAGGGGCTGCACAGAATATTGTGAACATCTAGGAAAAGAAGGTTTTACGTACTTAAGACGGTGTGGGGCCACCTTTGGCATTTAAAACCGCCTGAATCTTTCTTGGAATGGACGCGTACAAATCCTGGATGGTGGTTAGTGGGATGTTACACCATTCTTCATGCAGAAACTGCTCCAATGCAGGAGGAGGATAACGGGATCCCACTCTATTTACCAACACAGACCACAGTGGCTCAATGATGTTTAAGTCTGGTGATTGGGGAGGCCAAGGAAGGTGTGGAAGTTCTTCCTTATGTTCCTCAAACCATGATTGGACATTCCGAGCTCTGTGAATTGGGGTGTTATCATCTTGATAGATGGTATCCTCTGCAGGAAACAACTTCCAAACTCCACCGCTGACCCCAACGGCCGTACTAACCTGTCTCCCATGACCAAATCCCAAACTCAAGCGGTGACAACAACGACGTACTAACCTGTCTCCCACGACCAAATTCCAAACTCCAGCACTGACAACAACGATGTACTAACCTCTCTCCCACGACCAACTTCCAAACTGACCCCAACGGCTGTACTAACCTATCTTCCACAACCAAATTTCAAACTCCAACGGTGACAACAACGGCGTACTAACCTATCTCCCACAACCAAATTCCAAACTCCAGAGGTGACAACAACGGCGTACTAACCTGTTTCCCACGACCAAATTCCAAACTCCAGCACTGACAACAACGGCGTTTTAACCTCTCTCCCACAACCAAATTTCAAACTCCAGCACTGACAACAACGGCGTTTTAACCTATCTCCCACAACCAAATTTCAAACTCCAGCACTGACAACAACGGCGTTTTAACCTCTCTCCCACAACCAAATTTCAAACTCCAACGGTGAAAACAACGGCGTACTAACCTATCTCCCACAACCAAATTCCAAACTCTAGAGGTGACGACAACGGCGTGCTAACCTGTCTCCCATGACCAAATTCCAAACTCCAGCGTCGATCCCAACTGCCGTACTATCCTATCTCCCACAACCAAATTCCAAACTCCAGACGTGACAACAACGGCGTACTAACCTATCTCCCACAACCAAATTCCAAACTCCAGCGGTGAAAACAACGGCGTACTAACCTGTCTCCCACGACCAAATTCCAAACTCCAGCACTGACAACAACGGCGCTTTAACCTTTCTCCCACGACCAACTTCCAAACTGACCCCAACGACCGTACTAACCTATCTCTTACAACCAAATTTCAAACTCCAACGGTGACAACAACGGCGTACTAACCTATCTCCCACAACCAAATACCAAACTCCAGCGGTGAGAACAGCGGCGTACTAACCTGTTTCCCACGACCGAATTCCAAACTCCAGCACTAACAACAACGGCGTACTAACCTCTCTCCCACGACCAACTTCCAAACTCCAGAACGGCCGTACTAACCTATCTCCCACTACCAAATTCCAAACCCCAACGGTGACAACAATGGCGTACTAACCTATCTCCCACAACCAATTTCCAAACTCCACCGCTGACCACAAAGTCCGAACTTCTCCCACGACCAAATTCCAAACTCCAGCACTGACAACAACGGCGTTTTCACCTCTCTCCCACTACCAACTTCCAAACTGAGCCCAAAGGCCGTACTAACCTATCTCCCACTACCAAATTACAAACTCCAACGGTGACAACAACGGCGCACTAACCTATCTACCACAACCAAATTCCAAACTCCAGCGGTGACAACAACGACGTACTAACCTGTTTCCCACGACCAAATTCCAAACTCCAACGCTGGCCGCAAAGTCCGAACTTCTCCCACGACCAAATTCCAAACTCCAGCACTGACAACAACGACGTACTGACCTGTCATCCACGACAAACTTCAAAACTCCATCGCTGACAACAACGGCATACTAAGTTGTCTCCCACAACCAACTTCCAAACTCGAACGCTGATCCCAACGGCCGTACTAACCTATCTCCCACAATCAGATTCCAAACTCGAGCGGTGACAGCAACGGCGTACTAACGTATCTCCCACAACCAAACAAACTTGAGCGGTGATAACAACGGCGTACAAACCTGTCTCCCAGGACGAACTTCCAAACTCCAGCGCTGAACACACCGGCCGCACTAACCTGACTCCCACGACCAACTTCCAAACTCCAGCGTTGACCACAATGTCCCTACTAACGTCGAAAAGCTTTTTTCCCAGCGTCCGGTGCAACATCATTCTGAAGGAAGTTAGCCCACATACTCGTGCTAATTATTTTAGGAGACTTGCTGGTACCCCAGAAATATATTCTTCGAAATATTCTCACGATTTCAACATTTAAAGCATTATTTTAATAATTATTTACACATTAAAATTAAGCACTAATAGCTAAAAGTTTCTAAGAATTTACAACACACTAAAAATTCATGAAGTTAACATTTCCATCGACTAACCCAGAGGTGGAGAACCTTTTCATGTTGGAAGGTTGCATCAAGTTTGCTGTATTCTAAAACAGCCGCATTCAGGAAACTTCAATTAGATATACACTCTCTACCAACAAGTAATTGGACACTCCTGCAATCGACGATATCTACGGTCCTGATACACGTCACGGCCGCCGCCGTTAAATATCGTGTGGGAAACAACAACGCAACCAGTCGCATGCAAGATGCCACGCAGTTCGGAGCTCTCTGATTTCAAGAAAGGTGTAATCGTCGGGTATTACAGAAATGGCCGATCCATACGTGACATATCCAGCGAGTTGAAGTACCCAAAATCGACAGTGGCCTACGTGATTGGGAAGTGGAAGATGAGAGGTGACTCTCGGAATGGGCCCCGACCCGGCAGACCCACAAAACTGGGAGTTAGAGACCAACGGGTGCTGGCCAGAGAAATTCGGAAAAACCACCCCAAATCGATGAGCCACATCAGCGAGGAGTTTCAACAGGCATCCGGGAGTATTCTTTCGATGAATACCATCCGTAAGGAAGCCCATCTGCTCGGTTATCATGGACGTGCTGCCGCCCACAAGCCTTTGATCACCAAGTCCAATAGCGCTGCTCGGCTAACGTGGTGCAAAGAACGTCGACAATAGACCGTTGAACAGTGGAAACAGGTTCTCTGGAGCGACGAATCAAGGTTCACCCTCTACCGTTTGGATGGCAGGGTCTGGGTTTGGCGTCTGCCTGGAGAACTCCTCGTGCCGGAATGTATTGTGCCAACTGTGAAGCTCGGCGGCGGTGGAATTATGCTATGGGGGTGTTTCTCCTGGTATGGCACGGGACCCTTGGTCGCAATTCCTGGTAGACTCAACGCCGAGACCTACTGCACCATTTTGGATGACCATGCGCTTCCTACGTTGTGGCAGTTTTACGGGTGGACCCATGTTACTTTCAGGATGACAATGCGACCTGTCATGTTGCGAGGTCCACCATGGCTTGGTATGGTGACATTGGGGTTAATCGAATGGACTGGCCTGCGCAGAGCCCGGACTTTAACCCTATCGAGCACCTCTGGGACGAGTTGGTGCGTCGACTTAAGGCCCCCCCCCCCCGTCCGAAATCGGTGAAGGAACTGACCTGTCTTCTCCAAGCCGAGTGGAAGAAAGTACCGCTAGCCGTCGTACAACGCCTGGTTGAGAGTATGCCCCGGAGGGTCGCAGATGCAATCGCCGCTCGTGGAGGCTCCACCAACTATTGAAGGTGAATAAACTTCGTTTTTTTTTGCTATCACATGTGTCCAATTACTTGTTGGTAGATAGTGTACTTCGAAATGTACATTATTTTGTACAAATCTTACTACACTGCTGGCCACCCAAAATGCAACAGCAAGAAGGACACGAGATAGCAAAGCATTTGAATATTTGGTTGCGATATAGAGGTCCACAGTTTCAGCTGATTCTCTAGATGGGTATCAATCATTTGTGACCTTCAGGGCATCTTGATTTAGGTTAGGTAGGAGAATGTAGATTCGCAGCAACAAGTGGTTGAAAACCAGAAAGCATTTTTCGTGCATGTTGCCGACCGAAGGCGTAGGTATTCTATTGCATGTTTCCATATTTCAACTGGATTATTCTTAGCATCAAATAAGGACTTTAACATGTCATCTTCTGAGAGCTCAATCAATTCCATCTGTTGTTCTTTAGGAGCCATAGAACGAATTCATGAGCGTAGCAGGTGTTTAAAAATTCCTTATGACTTACTCATGTTTTAAGTGTGGCAGTCAGTCGGGGAGCATTATTTCGTTGAATCTTCTTTTACTCTCTGGTATTTTAAATACTGTCGTTTCAAGATTAAAATAAAAATAATAAAAGACGAACAAAAGCATATTAATAAAAATAAAAGGATTTGTTCTGCAAAATTTGAATTCGCTCAAAAGGCCGCACTTAAATGCCTAAAATTAATTAAAAAGTGAAAGGGAAAATTAACTTGAGCCTGGGCCCGTGTTCATATCTAGAAAACACAAATTCAAAGCGTATGGTTGTTCAATAGGCTTGAAGGTGCATTTTCTGAACGCTAATTTGGACTACTTTCCTGAAAACCTTGGAGTCGTTAGTGAGGAATAGAGGGAAAGACTCCACCAAGACACAATTGAGATAGAACGACGATACCAGGGAAGGAGGAACTCCAACATGTTGGTTGACTATTATTTATTGGACGCTGCGGAGCTGGGAGAGAAGACCTGCAAGCTGTGTATAGAAGAAAAAGTACGAAACGAAGCTCTAAAGGCAAAAGAACAAGTTAGTAAAATCATGCAATGCATTGATTATGGATACGCTTTCCAACATACCAGAAATCATTACTCAAGTTATGAGGATAATGGCTGTGGAATAAATCTCGCTCCTGTGCCCTGAACTTTGACCCTATTTCGATGATGTTGAACAAAATTGGTTCAGTGTACCTCCGGAACAACATACTAAAGTTTTGTCACAATAGAAGCATTTTGAGTCAAGTCATGAGAATAATGGCTGTGGAATATATATCGCTCCTGTGTCCTGACCTTTGACCTCATTTCGATGATATTCAACAGAACCAGTTCAGTGTATCTCCGGAACAACATACTAACGTTTTGTCGCAATTGAAACATTTTTACATAAGTTATGACGCATAAGGGCAATGGAATGGATCCCACTCCTATGCCCTGACTTTTAACCCAATTTCTTCCATTTTCAATAGGGTTCGTCTCCAGGTTGTCCACATACTAAAATTTCATCGAAATCGAACCATTTTTACGCGAATTATCGTGCAGATGGACAGACGGATGGACAAAGCTGGAGCATATACGCTTCTTCAACCTATGCTTGGAAAGCGTAAAAAAGACATTATGAAGACTTCTAAATACGTGTAATTTTAAAATGGTTCTCTATAGATGTAACGTACCAGGAGATGTGACGTACCTGCCAGGAGGACGCACACGACATAAAGGCAGATAGGAATCGGAATTAAACGTCCGCGTAGCTCAATTGGTAGAGTGACTTATTCCGGAATGAGGGGATCCGGGTTCGAATCCTGGCTTGGACAGAAATGACGGAGAAATTTACTTCGTTATAATGGCGCCCGAACTATCCGGATGACCCGACCGTTCAAAATCTCGCATTGGTGTGATGTTATTTCCACACCGAGAGATAGGAAAAATAAGAGAATCCCTTCCCAAGCACTTCAGAAAAAAAAAAAAAAAAAAAAAAATAAGGGGGAGATGATGTAACGTACCAGGAGATGTGACGTACCTGCCAGAAGGACGCACACGACATAAAGGCAGATGGGAATCAGAATAAAACGTCCGCGTAGCTCAATTGGTAGAGTGACTTATTCCGGAATGAGGGGATCCGGGTTCGAATCCTGGCGTGGACAGAAATGACGGAGAAATTTACTTCGTTATGTAACATTTTTTGTACGTGAAATGTTTTTTTAACTTTTTGTAATAAACTTTTCATCAAAATTTACCTGAAAAGGCTATTTTCCCATATGTTCGAATTCATTTTATGAGATATGCTGTACTTACCTCTTTGAGAAAAATCACAGCCATTTTTTGAAATTAGCCAGTACCTGTAGAATATCCATCAAAAAACTTACAGACGATTTTCAGTGACTCAAAATACGAAGGCCTATCTTATTAGCTTGAACTACTGTGCTGTTTAAGGCGAAGTAACAACCCAAAATCATTATAGAAAGATGGCCAGTATCTGTTCAGAACAAGAAACTGGGTCGTACTACGGGGTGTATTCAATAAGTAACACCCCGCGCAAGTGTTTCGCGCATGACTTGGCGCGAGCAACCAGTGAGACAGCAAACGGTTCTTTCCTCCATTAGCTTCATTTAACTGCGTAATAGAACTCCGTACATCTGTTTCTTGGCATTTAATTGTGTTTAAAATGGGCGATCCTTTTTCCAGCTAGATCAACTGGTGTGAAACAACGATCTGTTACAAAGTTTAATTCATGAAAATGTACCCCCCCCCAAAATCACTTTAGATTAGTGGCAATTTGTAGTTCTGGAACTTTAGACAACAGCACTGTTCGCTGTTGGGTAAGAAATTCAAAGAAAGTGGAGGAATGTTGGCCGTCAGAGTTCAGCGGCGGAGTGAGAGACCCGTATTCGCAACTTGCGATTTAACCGGCAAAAGGTCAATGAGCTCATCAGGGGAAATCGAAGAATAACTGAGAGGACCATAACAGATAAGCTGAACATTAGTTTAGGCAGTGTCAAGGACACTGCTAATGCTTTAGGGTAGAACAATGTGTGTGCGCTCGTTTAGTACCGCGTCACCTAACGACTGAAATTAAGAAATTGAAACATGCCAAAGTTTGCTTGGTCACCATGAAAAATATGAAAGTCATTTTCTCTAAAGCATTGTGACTGATGATGAGAGTTGGGTTCACCATTATGACCCAGAAATGAAAAATCAATAGCTGGAATGTGGACACCCATCTTTACTTCGAGCGAAAATATCCAAAAACTCAAATTTCTACAGGTAAGTGCAGAAATGCTCACTGTGTTCTGGGACTAGAGGCATTGTTCATCAGGAGTACATGGTAAAAGGTACCCCGATCAGATATGAGAGCTATGTGCATATCTTAAAAAGGTAAAGCAAAGAATAAATCACGCGTGTGGGGGAAAAAAACAAACAATGATTCTCCAACACAACAATGTCAAAACCCACGCCAGTGCCTTCACCTCAGAGACCACACAGAAAATCGGGTTTGAAGCTCTTGAATACCTACTTACAGTACGGATTTGGCGCCAACCGACTTCTGGTTGTTCTTTGCTCTCAATAGACGTCAGAAAGGAATTCAGTTCAATTGCGATGAAGATGTTCAAGCAGCTACGAGGAAATGGCTCCGAGAAAAACCTGAAGATTTTTACAGAGACGGGTTTCAAGAGACATCTGAAAGGAATTCAGTTCGCCTGTGACGAAGATGTTCAAGCAGCTACGAGGAAATTGTTTCGAGAACAACCCGAAGTATTTACAGAGACGGGTTTCAAGAGACATCTGAAAGGAATTCAGTTCACTTGTGACGAAGATGTTCAAGCAGCTACGAGGAAATAGTTCCGAGAACAATCTGAAGATATTTACAGAGGCGGGTTTCAAGAGACATCTGAAAGGAATTCCGCTGACCTGAGACTAAGACGTTCAAGCAGCTACGAGGAAATGGTTCCGAGAACAGCCTGAAGATTTTTACACAGACGGGTTTCAAGAGACATCTGAAAGGAATTCAGTTCACTTGTGACGAAGATGTTCAAACAGCTACGAGGAAATGGTTCCGAGAACAACCTGAAGATTTTTACGGAGACGGGTTTCAAGAGACATCTGAAAGGAATTCAGCTGGCCTGAGACGAAGATGTTCAAGCAGCTACGAGGAAATGGTTCCGAGAACAACCTGAAGATTTTCACAGAGACGGGTTTCAAGAGACATCTGAAAGAAATTCAGTTCACTTGTGACGAAGATGTTCAAACAGCTACGAGGGAATAGTTCCGAGAACAACCTGAAGGTATTTAGAGAGGCGGGTTTCAAGAGACATCTGAAAGGAATTCAGTTCACCTGTTGCGAAGATGTTCAAACTGCTACGAGGAAATTGTTCCGAGAACAACCTGAGGATTTTTGCAGAGACGGGTTTCAAGAGACATCTGAAAGGAATTCATTTCACCTGTGTCGAAGATGTTCAAGCAGCTACGAGGAAATGGTTCCGAGAACAACCTGAAGATTTTTACAGTGACAGGTTTAAAAACGTGTTAAACGTTGGCTTATCTGTATCGAGAGTGAGGGGGACTATGCAGAAAAATAAAATATATGAATTAAAGTATAAATTCTGAGCTTTGTTCTTGTTTTGTTTCAATTTCATACCTTATCATTAGGCTTGTGTATAAATATGGAGGCATTGCCGTCTGAGCACCATCGGTGATATTCAAAAACAGCTGTCTTTCTGGAGGAAAAGTTCTTAAATGAGGTAATATTCAAGAATGGCTAGTTTCCGTTATTTTTAACATAAAATGCTGGCCTTTCAACTAAATATTGATGTTGAATATCAACTCAGAATTAAACACCAGCTTCAAGGTATTCTGTTGAGTTTCAACACCCTTAAAATATGGTGAATATATCTATATTTGACACGAAGAAATGAAGATGTAAATGTATCTGAGCACACATTTTGTTACTATACAACGAATGAATTCAGCTACTTACTTTCACTCCTACAGTGTGAACCGCCCTCTCTTCCAGGAAAACTCGATGGAGCTGTTATATCAGCATGCGACCTTTCAATAGGTGTGAGACCTTCTGTTGGACTGGGTGTTGCCAGGGGTGTGACATAAGCCGCGGGCTGATACTGAGTTGATCCGTTATTGAGCGTCTGATTCCACGACCTGAAAAAATTGAGAGACAAAAAATTAACATGATTCACGAAATTTAAAAGCACGTGATCTACAAAAAAATTACGCAAGTGCAATCAACGAATTATGTTGTCGCCGCATTATTTCAACATGGAATCAAATTCATTCTTTTAACTGTAAATGCCATGCTGGCTTAACTTTCTAATAGAAGAAAATGCTTTATGCTTAGCCGCATACTAGCTGTGTAGTGTTCGCGGAATATGTCTGTCTGAACAGTATGTAGATCAGTCTCACAACTGATCTACATACAGGGAGGGAATCGAAGCCCCAACTCTCGGCTTGGGTGCTCCGAGTGCTATCCACTATACTACACTGGCGTGTGCTCTCACTGCTGTCTGCCTTTATCCAAACTAAAAGGCTATAACTTACAAGTTTGTCCGCGCCGGGCATGGAAATCGGGTCTCCTCACTCCGGAGTAAGTCGCTCTCCCAACTGAGCTACAGGGACATGTGCTCTCACCGCTATCTGCCTTTTATCTCATGTGCGTCCTGCGGTGCAGGTATGTCACAAGGCACGTAATCATGACATCAAAGAAGTGATACCATTACCAAAAATGTAACTTTGAAGAATCACATCTCAACAATAAGGCCCGTAATCATGGCATCAAATAAATGCTACCATCACCAAACATATCCCTTTGAAGAATCACATCTCAACAACAAGGCACGTGATCATGGCATCAAATAAGTGCTATCTATAAAACCCATCACAGTAAAACAACACAGCACTGTGCATTTGTAACGTGGTAAATTTTATCGTCGCACCGAGAGAACATTAAAAAACCCAACAAAGCATAAATACGTCGAGAGACAATTTCGCAGATTGCACATACAAGCCCTTTAAGTAGCAAAAAAACAACAACTGCGCTATGCAGAAAAAATTCGTTAGCTGAACTTGAACATGTGAACAGAGAACGTAAACCATAAGTTGTTGATAAAAAAAACCACTGCGTTTTGCAGAAAGAAAAAAACATAACAAGTGTTAAATACAACAAAAAAGGTTAATCATGGAATAAGTAACACCTTTTTAGAATACTTGGCTGCCAGGACCGACTTCTGAACTTATCCCATGTATTCGCATGTCAATTGGACAGGATAGGGGAAACCCTGGAAAACCCTACCCTGATATTCAATCATACATAGATACCAATAGAAAGGCAATGACTGATATCAAACTCAAGCGGGAAAGACAACATTTACTCTAGAAATTGACAAGCATTTTAGTACAATTTAATTCGCAATTCGCAAAAAGAAAAAAAAAGAGGGTGGCGATGTAACGCATTTTCGATTTTAACTTTCCTTTTGAGTCTCTTTTTCTATGTAAATTTGAGTTCGTTCTCTTAGACATTTTAAAACCGTAACGTTATGTCTTTTCCCTCAAACGAGAATAACGTTGGCAACACTCTGAGGTCGGAACAAGAGTGAAATATGTATGTGATAAGAACGTTAGATAAAAAAGACGATGCAGAGACTGCTTTGTGGGTGGAGATGTTAGATCGTTACTAAGTTTTGATGGAAAACTTCTTGACTAAGATATGTTAAGTGGGGTGTTCTGGATTTTGTCAAATATTGCTGAACCAATAACAAGTTAGTAAAATCATCTTCTTGACTAAGATATGTTAAGTGGGGTGTTCTGGATTTTGTCAAATATTGCTGAACCAATAACAAGTTAGTAAAATCATGCAATGCATTGGTTATGATACTCATGATACTCTTTCCAACATACCAGAAATGATTACTGAAGTTATGAGGATAATGGCTGTGGAATAAATCTCGCTCCTGTGTCCTGACCTTTGTCCCCATTTCGATTATATTAAACAGAATTGGTTCAGTGTACCTCCGGGGAAACATACTAAAAGTTGTCGCAATAGAAGCATTTTTAGTCAAGTTATGAGGATAATGGCTGTGGAATAAATCTCGCTCCTGTGTCGTGACATTTGACCCCATTTCGATGATGTACAACAGAATTGGTTCAGTATACTTCCGGAAAAACATGATAAAGTTTTGTCGCAATCGACGCATTTTTACGTACGTTATGACGAATAAGGGCAATGGAATGAATCCCGCTCCTATGTCCTGACCTTTGACCCCATTTCGTTCATTTTCAATAAGGTTCGTCCCCAGGTGATCTCCTACCACATACTAAAACTTCATCAAAGTCGAACCATTCTTACGCGAGTTATCGTGCGGACGGAGAGACAGACAGATAGACGGGCAAAACTGGAGCGTATACGCTTCTTCAAAC
This sequence comes from Macrothele yani, assembly GCA_039090855.1. Classification (NCBI taxonomy): domain Eukaryota; kingdom Metazoa; phylum Arthropoda; class Arachnida; order Araneae; family Macrothelidae; genus Macrothele; species Macrothele yani. The sequence continues at coordinate 41,220,584 of CM077009.1, read as the reverse complement.
TACGTTTGGAAAGCGTAAAAAGTTGATGTAAGATGGACTTCTGTATATGTTTCGTCTGGCCTTTGTAAAAGCCTTACTCTAACGTGAGCTATCCGGCATAATTAGTTGCATCGCATTTACCCTTAGTTTAACATCTATTCACCCGGAAATCTTACATGACGTAAAAAAGGGTTATGTTATATTCTTCAACAACGTTAGTGAACTAATCCAATTTACTGGTATCTTAGGAATGCGTCAGCAGGCGAAAGGCACTCCGCTAGCTAAACTTGTAGATACTAACACCGTTTTTAGAAACAGTGCTCGCCATGTTGATATCCTTTGTCGCATCCAGTGATGCGTCTCCGTAAGATTAAAAAACAAACGCAGACACAGGGGAAATATCGTCATCGTCAATCGTTATCAATCCACTGCTGAATGAGTCTCCTCCACAAATTCCTGTCCTGTGCAGGGCCGGATTAAAGGGAAGGGATCTAGCAGAGCTATAGCCTAAGTGCCTAGAAGGCATGTTGCTACACCACAAATAATGCGAGCTTATGCTGTGTATGTACACTATATTTTCAAAAGTATTCGGACACTACGAAATACTTGCATAAGTGCAAAGAACGGTTGCGCAAGAAGGTACGCTGTGAGTAGAAAAGTACGTACATAAATTTGAGATGTTCTATCGTGTCATCAGTAACTTTGAAGCGGATATGTCACGTAGACATGAACTTTCCGATTACCAGCGTGGGCTGGTCATAGGATGCTATTTGAGTAACGTTTCCATACGGAGCATTGAAGTTAAACTGAACATATCAAAATCTACTGTAGGTGATGTCGTGGATGTAAACTTTCCGAGTTCCAGCGTGGGCTGGTCATAGGATGCCCTTTGAGTAACGTTTCCATACGGAGCATTGAAGTTAAACTAAACATATCAAAATCTACTGTAGGTGATGTCGTGGATGTGAACTTTCCGAGTTCCAGCGTGGGAAGGTCATAGGATGTCATTTGACTAACGTTTCCATACGGAGCATTGAAGTTAAACTAAACATATCAAAATCTACTGCAGGTGATGTCGTGGACGTGAACTTTCCGAGTTCCAGCGTGGGCTGGTCATAGGATGTCATTTGACTAACGTTTCCATACGGAGCATTGAAGTTAAACTAAACATATCAAAATCTTCTGCAGGTGATGTCGTGGATGTGAACTTTCCGAGTTCCAGCGTGGGTTGGTCATAGGATGTCATTTGACTAACGTTTCCATACGGAGCATTGAAGTTAAACTAAACATATCAAAATCTACTGTAGGTGATGTCGTGGATATGAACTTTCCGAGTTCCAGAGTGGGCTGATCATAGGATGTCATTTGACTAACGTTTCCATACGGAGCATTGAAGTTAAACTAAACATATCAAAATCTACTGTAGGTGATGTCGTGGATATGAAATTTCCGAGTTCCAGAGTGGGCTGATCATAGGATGTCATTTCAGTAACGTTTCCATACGGAGCATTGAAGTTAAACTAAACATATCAAAATCTACTGTAGGTGATGTCGTGGATGTGAACTTTCCGAGTTCCAGCGTGGGCTGATCATAGGATGTCATTTGAGTAACGTTTTTCCATACGGAGCATTGAAGTTAAACTAAACATATCAAAATCTACTAAAGGTGATGTCGTGGATGTGAACTTTCCGAGTTCCAGCGTGGGCTGGTCATAGGATGTCATTTGAGTAACGTTTTTATACGGAGCATTGAAGTTAAACTAAACATATCAAAATCTACTAAAGGTGATGTCGTGGATGTGAACTTTCCGAGTTCCAGCGTGGGCTGGTCATAGGATGTCATTTGAGTAACGTTTTTATACGGAGCATTGAAGTTAAACTAAACATATCAAAATCGACTGTAAGTGATATCGTGAAGAGATGGGAGCAGGACGGTGCAATTATAGCAAACGAAGTTCAGAAAAGTCGTACAAACTGACGGAACATGACAGAAGAGCCATGGTAACAAATGTTAAAAAATCGGGTTCTTTTCTTTGCCGTTTTCATCGTTGCTGAAGTAGGAAATGCTTGTAATGGCTCGGTTAGTACCATAACTATCCGCAGAGAGTTGTACAGTATCTATCCGCAGAGAGTTGTACAGTATCTATCCGCAGAGAGTTGTACAGACCACTTCAAACGGTCTGTCTCCCGTCATTCCTGTGCTGGGGGGGGGGACTGGAAAGCTGCTCTTTGGAGTGATGAGTTACAGTTTTCACTCTTTCAATCTGATGCGGATATTTGGATTTGGTTACAGCTTGGTGAATGATTTTCTTCGGCCTGTCTTCTTCCAACTGTTAAGTTCGGCGAAGGCTCTATCGTGGCATTAAAGTGGTTTTTCGTAGATGTGACTCGGCCTGTTGGTTATTATACCACAAACCATGAACTCTGAAGTTCACTTTGATGTACTGGATAATTCTGCCCTACCAGCAATGTGTCAATATTATGGAAATGACCGTTGTCTCTTCCAACACAATCGAGCTCCCTGCCACACTGCTTGTCTTTTATGCCACAAACCATGAACTCTCAAGTGTACCTCGACGTTCTGGATAATTCTGCCCTACTAACAATGTGGCAGTATGATGGAAATGATCATTGTCTCTTCCAACACGATCGAGCTCCCTGCCGCACTGCTTGGCTTTTATGCCACAAACCATGAACTCTCAAGTGTACCTCGACGTTGTGAATAATTCTGCCCTACTAACAATGTGGCAGTATGATGGAAATGATCATTGTCTCTTCCAACACGATCGAGCTCCCTGCCGCACTGCTTGGCTTTTATACCACAAACCATGAACTCTCAAGTGTACCTCGACGTTGTGAATAATTCTTCCCTACTAACAATGTGGCAGTATGATGGAAATGATCATTGTCTCTTCCAACACGATCGAGCTCCCTGCCGCACTGCTTGGCTTTTATACCACAAACCATGAACTCTCAAGTGTACCTCGACGTTGTGAATAATTCTGCCCTACTAACAATGTGGCAGTATGATGGAAATGATCATTGTCTCTTCCAACACGATCGAGCTCCCTGCCGCACTGCTTGGCTTTTATACCACAAACCATGAACTCTCAAGTGTACCTCGACGTTGTGAATAATTCTGCCCTACTAACAATGTGGCAGTATGATGGAAATGATCATTGTCTCTTCCAACACGATCGAGCTCCCTGCCGCACTGCTTGGCTTTTATACCACAAACCATGGACTCTGAAGTTCACTTTGATGTACTGGACAATTCTTCCCTACCAGCAATGTGGCAGTATTATGGAAATGACCGTTGTCTTTTCCAACACGATCGAGATCCATGCCACACTGCATGGCGTGTGCAGGACTGGTTTCTTGAAAATGAGGAGGAATTGTTAGACTGACCTGCTCACAGTTCTGATCTTAATCCCATAGAATACCTCTGGGATGAACTGGGACGACGGATTCGAAATCAACAACAACGACCGTCTTCGCTCTCCACCCTGGCAGCATCTTTGCGGGACGAATCGTGAGTCATTCCTGTTGAGACATACCGGAAATTGTTTGATTGTATGCCTCCACGTGTTGCCGCTGTCATACCAACAAAAGGGTGACCGATTAACTACCAATTGCGGTAATAAAGCCATTTGTCGCAAGACATTGTGGTGTCCGAATACGTTTGATAATATAGTGTATATATAACGGAAATCGGGAGATGCTGGTTCGATTCCCTTTCCAGAGCGAAGCAGTTTTCAAGTTTTCTGATGACTACATGGGAAACAAGGAAAACACGGCACCTATGTGCCGATAATAACAGTTTTTCGTTTCCCATAGACATCTAAAATTTTTGCAATTTGCATTAGCAAAAAGATACACCAAGAAAAGTATACAACGCTAACAGATTAAAAAATCCAAGACAAAATCTTGGAATCTTAAGCTTTCAACTCAAAGTTCTCGTGATAACAGAGCGAAATGCGAAAGTTTATTGGTACGAAAACTGCGCAGGTAATTCATTAGTTTGAAGAACGCACAACGTACTAACTATCACAAATCCAATGCATATTGCCATGGGCGCACATAGCTTAGTTTTCAGGAGGGGGAAAACAGGAATTTTAACTACAAACACCATTTGAAACTTTCGCCTGGACTTTCTTGTTAGCTTATCTAACAGTTTTTACCACACATAATCTCAACATACAAATTTAATTGGAAATCAGAAGATCCAAAAACTACGCAAAAGAGATGGCTAAATGATATTCGACAGCATGTTAGGACAATTACGAAAATATATTTTAAAATCCGCATCCAATAACAAAGAAAGAAGGACCACGTGGTACCTCATTGAAGTTAAACTAAACATATCAAAATCTACTGTAGGTGATGTCGTGAATGTGAACTTTCCGAGTTCCAGCGTGGGCTGGTCATAGGATGTCATTTGACTAACGTTTCCATACGGAGCATTGAAGTTAAACTAAACATATCAAAATCTACTGTGCCGCCCCGGTGGCGCAGTGGTCTAAGCGATGGCCTCTGATCATTCGTCCGAACGGGGCCCGGGTTCGAATCCCGGTGAGGTATGAATGTTGTGTTTGTCTTACGGCACTGGCTCTCTCCCTTCCCTGGAACCAGTGACCCTAAATTAGGGACGGGCGACTGCTTATAGCCCATTGAGTTGCTCACGGTGGTCGTTAAACCTCCAATCAAAAAAAAAAAAAAAAATCTACTGTAGGTGATGTCGTGGATGTGAACTTTCCGAGTTCCAGCGTGGGCTGGTCATAGGATGTCATTTGACTAACGTTTCCATACGGAGCATTGAAGTTAAACTAAACATATCAAAATCTACTGTAGGTGATGTCGTGGACGTGAACTTTCCGAGTTCCAGCGTGGGCTGGTCATAGGATGTCATTGAGTAACGTTTCCCTACGAAGCATTGGAGTTAAACTAAACATATCAAAATCTACTGTTGGTGATGTCGTGGATGTGAACTTTCCGAGTTCCAGCGTGGGCTGGTCATAGGATGTCATTTGAGTAACGTTTCCATACGAAGCATTGAAGTTAAACTAAACATATCAAAATCTACTGTTGGTGATGTCGTGGACGTGAACTTTTCGAGTTTACGTCCAGACATCACCTACAGTAGATTTTGATTTTGAAGTTTTTGTCTTCAGTTCTTTGGAGGCCTACCCAGACGTCTTAGCCTAGGGGCCTCATTAAGGCCTTAATCCGGCCCTGGTCTTGAGCTAGTCTCTTTCAAGTCACTCCAGCATGCTTTCGAATTTTATCTACCCATTCACACGTAGTCTTCTCGTGGGTCTTTTCCTGTTCCTCGGTGTCCAGTCGAGCATTTCAGGTGCCCAACAGTGGTCAGTTCTAGCAAAATGGCCTGCCCATTCACACTTGAAGGTCTTTACTTTGATCTAGAGCCCTGCAGAGGCAATATTTTTAGGCTTGATCCCAGCCTGGGCCTATCCTGTTAATGCCAGGCCCGACCCTGTCCGGCCCATTCCCACCCAATTAATGCCAGGTCCGGCCATTCACGCCCGGCATAGGTTTCATTTGCGTAAGTGTCACTTGCTTTAACATAGACGGTATTTGTACTGTAGCTTGTAACTTTTTGGAATAACTCGAAACTCGTGTAAAGAGAGGGCATAAACAAGTTATGTAACCCACCAGTAAACGAAAATACGGCAAATGCAATAAATAGTATTCAGTGAACTTAAGTACATTATCGTCATTCCATAATCGAACCATTCGTAGGGTCAAATCAGTGTTTATACGAGTCAAGTACTGTCTGTATTCTTTGACACTTTTGGCTAGAACATAATATAAACTGATGCTCAGTTACACACACGCACACACGCTAACATGCTTAATAATTGATACAACAAAATCTCGTAAGCAGAATATGATTTCGTTCTGTTGGCCCGTCGTCTTAAGGAATATGATCAATGGAATGGAAAGAGACTTCAAAAACACAATGACCTAAATTTATCAACAACCTGACTACACGGTAAGCATGTAAATGCAGGGCCGTCCAAGCCCGCCTACGAAATTGCAGGCCCGGCCCTTGCTGGGCTCTACTTTGATTACGTTGTCTTATCATGAACTCCTCTTCCTATATAACCTATTTGCGGAAATATAGGAAGAAGAGCTCATGTTCACCAAGCATGCACCTCTACGTGCTCCTTTCAGTTGTTCGCAGCATCTGTATGTCTCTTTTTAGTTAAAGCCCATGTCTCTGATCCACACATAAGAACTGGAAGGATGCATTGATTAAATGCTTTTCTTTTAAGCCATAATGGTAAGCTGTTCTTAGAAATTGTGATGTTTCCTCCAAAAGCTCTCCAACCAAGTTTTATGCGCCTATTAATTTCTTGTTCTACGTAGCTCTCGATTGAAATCTGTTATCTAAGGTAGATGTAGGCGTCACGTCGGTTACTTCCAGATTTGTACAATCAACTTCCAAATCTCCAGTTTTTGTGAAAGTATTGTATATCAATTTCGTTCTCCGTAAGTTCATTTTCAAACTCACTTCTTTGCTCTTGTCGGAAAGTTCCTGGATCATGCTCTGAGAGGGTACTTGCAAAAATGACAAAGTCGTTGGCAAAACAAAGGTTGGTTAAGTAATATCAATTAAACTTTATCCCTTTCTCTTTCTAGATGATTGAAACACATTCTGCAACGTGGCATTGAAGAGTTTGGGAGATATGGTGTGATCTTGTCTCACTCCCTTTACAGTTCTTATACCAGAGTAAGTCAAAAGACAAGAGTTTGGGAGATATGGTGTAATCTTGTGTCATTCCCTTTACAGTTCTTATACCAGAGTGTGTCAAAGATGAAGCAAGTTCGGATCTTACGGATGATGGTATAGGCGAGAGGTGAGGAACCTTCCAATGTTGGAAGGCCGCATTAAGTTAGCTGTAACCTAACAAAGCCGCATTCAAGAAACTTCAATTAGATATACACTATATTGACAAAAGTCACCGGACACCTAGAAGAGAAACGCAACATAGCATATATCCACGTACATTAGCACGGTGTCGATCCACCTTTGGCCTTAACGCATCCACTGACCCTCCAAGACATGCTTTCGACAAGGTTTTGGAACACAGCGATAGGTATGAGTTTCCATTCAGTACATAATGCTGCCGCTAACTGTTGCTTAGTAGTAGACCGTGGTTCCAAACTTCTTAGGCGGCGCTCTAATGCATCCCATAAGTGCTCTATCGGATTAATATCAGGGCTTTGTGCGGGCCAGTCCACACACGGTACGGAATTATCGTCAAACCACGCCGTAACAGTCCTTGCTTTATGGCTCAGTGTATTGGTACCAACAAAGCTCGGTTCCATAATGTTGTCACAGAGTTCGTAGGGCATAATTGTCCAGAATATCGAAGTAGACGTTCTGGTTAACAGGTTTGTCCACGACAACCAATAGGCCGGGATCGTACTATGAAAAATACCCCAACACGAGTACACTGCCAGTTCCAAACTTGACTTTAAAAGCAGTACACTGTGGTAAATAGCGTTCCCCTGCTGCCGCCATACCCACACACTGCCATGAGACTGATGGATCGTGTATCTGAATTCATCAGCCCATGTGACCCCTTTCCATTGATCTACGGTCTACGATAAATGTTCTTTACACCATGCTAAACGACGAGTAGCATTCCGAGTGGAGAGGAAAGGCTTATGATCAACCGCACGACCAGGGTAACCCATGGAATGAAGTTCTCTGCGAATGGTACGTGTACATACCGAGGTTCCAGCATTGTTACTCACCTGTATACTGACGTCTTAGGCAGTACTCCGTCGATTAGCTGTAACGATTCTCCTGAGGCTTCGACGTGCTATATAACTGATTTTCTTTGGTTTGCCGGTACGTTTTGCTGCTTCAGGCACGTCATGTGTCTTCAGTACATCGAAAACAGTTGACGTGGGTATGTTTAAACGACTCTCGGTTTCTCTTATGGACAACCCAATAATACACTGCCGGACAATTGCTAAGGACGGATGACAATAGCAACGATAGCAACCATAAAATGGAAGGCAGGAAAATGTGGAAATTAGCATAAGGGCGGGATACAGTAAGACGTGCTGTGCGTACGCAAATTTTGGATTGCCGAACTTGTTCGTGACGTCATAGCGCTGATAAGAGATATAAAGGATTTGACGCGTATTGACCGTTGTTGTTCAAACGCAAAGTTGAAAGGGAAAGAATCAATTGACGAACTTGCAGTTTTCAGTATGTCTTCCCGACATCACCTAGATGATTTTACGCGTGGCCATATTATTGGCAATATTGAAGAAAGGCGAAAAATAACAGATGTTGTCAGAGTTCGACGTCAGCCACAGTGTTGTTTCAAGGCTTTGGAAATCATTTCAAACAAATGGAGAGTGTATCAAACGTCACGGGGGAGGTCGTGTTCGCAGTACGACACCTGCAGAAGATCGGTACATAGTGCTATCAACAAAAAGACACCGGCGCAGCACAGCTAGTGAGGTAGCAAATCAGTTTATGGCTGCTACTGGCAAGCGGATCTCCCGAAAAACTATCGCCAGACGTTTGCATGAAGGAGGACTATACTCCCGCCGTCCTGGTGTGTGCATCCCATTGTCCAGACGTCAACGTACCGCCCGTTTGCAATGGTGCCATCAACTTTGCAATTGGACTGATAACGACTGGTCTGCTGTCCTCTTCTCAGATGAGAGTAGATACAGTCTATCGTCTGATTGTCGACGACAACTGATCTGGCGTGATAGTGGTACTGCATATTGTCCAGCAAACATACAGGAAAGGGACCGATATCCGACATGTAGTGTCATGGTATGGGCTGGCATCATGATCAATGGCCGTACGTCCCTCTATGTGCTTCCAACTGAGACTATGACTGGCCAACGATACATTAATGATGTTCTGCTACCTCATGTTCGCATGTTCCGTGGTGCTGTCGGTGATAGATTCATTTTCATGGACGACAACGCAACATGTCATCGAACAGTCGCTGTCTAGGAGTGTCTTGAGAGCGAGGATATTCAACACCTCGTATGGCCAGCACGTTCTCCAGATCTGAATCCCATTGGAAATATACGGGATGCTTTGGGGAGGAGTCTTGCTGGTAGCCAATGCCCTCCAATAAACAAGGACACCCTCATCCGTGCAATGACAGAGGAATGGGATAAATTACCCCAACAGCTGCTTGATAATGTTGTGCAAAGCATGACACGACGTGTGGAATCTTGCATCGCCCTCCATGGTGGCCATATCCCGTATTGACATCTCACGCCGGAACGCCTGCGGACGGTAATTGCATTTTTTTCACGTTTACGTATTCTGCACAAAACGGCCTGTTTGTCCCTTGAACACGTTCCAAAGCCTTCTGGATTTCAGAGCACCATAAATTGTCTTTCTTGTAATGTCCTGGCATTCTGACATTATTTTGTTTCACTTGGCATCCAACCACACTTACTTTTTTATGCGCTATATAGCCGTTTATGATCCGTCCTTAGCAATTGTCCAGCAGTGTTTAACAGTTCCCAACAATCTTTCCTTTGTCAAAGCGAGTTCTCTCTTTGCCGCGACATTTTCACTCAACCTCACAAAGCAATATGATCGCGGTCAGCCGCAGGCTTGTTTTTATTCCGTTTAGAGCTGTACCGCGCGTCTTAACAACGCAGCTGATCCGTTTATTTGCTTTTTAAGGAGTGTCCGGTGACTTTTGTCAATATAGTGTACTTCAAAAAATGAAAAACCTGTGTACTATCTAACTTCAAAAAAATAAAATATATATTATTGGCATATTTTCACTGTATTCCAGTGAAAATATAAAATCTTCTGAAGGAAGTGGTTACTTCCTTCAAAAGTTTCATCGTCCTGGAGCGGAAATCCAATCTGCACCTTGCAATTTCCGGTTGAGCATGCTAGTCATTACACTACCCAGGACAAGGAAATTCCAAGCAACTGAACTACAAGCACCTCCCGATTTCCGGTCGAGCATGCTAGTCATTACACTACCCAGAAATTCCAAGCAACTGAACTACCCGCACTCCTGATTTCCTGTCAAGCATGCTAGTCATTACACTACCCAGAAATTCCAAGCAACTGAACTACCCGCACTCCTGATTTCCTGTCGAGAATGCTAGTCATTACACTACCCAAGACAAGGAAATTCCAAACAACTGAACTACCCGCACCTGCCGATTTCCGGTCGAGCATGCTAGTCAATACACTACCCAGGACAAGGAAATTCCAAGCAACTGAACTACCCGCACCTCCCGATTTCCGGTCGAGCATGCTAGTCATTACACTACCCAAGACAAAGAAATTCGAAGCAACTAACCTACCCGCACCTCCCGATTTCCGGTAGAGCATGCTAGTCATTACACTACCCAGGACAAGGAAATTCCAAGCAACTGAACTACCCGCACCTCCCGATTTCCGGTAGAGCATGCTTGTCATTACCCAGGACAAAGAAATTCTAAGCAACTGAACTACCCGCAGCTCCCGATTTCCGGTCGAGCATGCTAGTCATTACCCAGGACAAAGAAATTCCAAGCAACTGAACTACCCGAACCTCCTGATTTCCGGTAGAGCATGCTAGTCATTACACTACCCAGGACAAAGAAATTCCAAGCAACTGAACTACCCACACCTCCCGATTTCCGGTCTAGCATGCTAGTCATTACACTACCCAGGACAAGGAAATTCCAAGCAACTGAACACAGATATCTGAGAACCTTCAGATTTACGCTAGTCGAAGCTATTAATGTTCCACCGTATCGTCTCGCGACCTGTTCTTACATCCAGGGTCGGATGCAGGTCACAAATTCCGGTGATGAAAGTACGGCGTATGAAATTGGGAAACAAATTTCCCCGAAGAAATAATTCTTCATAAATACAAGATGTGCATTGTAATGCTATTATTGGCATATTTTCACTGTATTCCATGTAACCATTTCCTTCAGAAAACTTTAAAATGTTCATCGCCCTGGAGTGGAAATCGAACCGACATCTCCCGATTTCCTGTCTAGCATTCTATTCATTACTACACTGGTGTGCAAAAATTAAGGACGAAGAGGAGAAATTAGCATAACAGCGGAACGAGCAGGCAGAACGGACCGAAAGACCACTCAGGAGATAGACTAGGATCCGGTACGATAGGGAATGCGCATATATGCAGAATGACGCAGAGGGGGAGGAGTGTCGGAAGGGTATAAAGCATACGGGCGGTGTACGCTCAGCAATGCGGAGCCGCAGGTGGCCGAGTGGGGTCAACGTTCGTGACTGCCACGGGAAGGGCCTCAGGTTCGATCCCAGGCAGGTACGAACGCTCGATCCACTAAATATCCGCCGTGCGTCGGATGGGCACGTTAAGCCGTCGGAACCCGGGTACTGGTCCCTCGGTAATAAATAAGGGCGTCTTCCTCCCCCTTTCTACTTCGCTTCCGTGTCACTTTCCTATCGGGCGCTCTAGCCCAAATTTCCTAGTTTCCTATTTCTAAGGGTTGTGTAAGACCTGGGGTCAGACACACCCTTCTTAAAATCCTCTACATATGATGATGATGATGATGATGCTCAGCAATTCGGTGAAAGCTATTGCACGGTGTACATCGGTTTGAACGACGTCGAGTTGCTGCCACGGAGTTCGCTGTCACAGCTTCGACCTGGGTGTAAGTGTTGGTGGTCCTTGGACGTCTTGGTGTCCTTCGCACTGTAACGCCGGAACCATTTTCGTGCAGTACTGCTGTCTACTCGCCTTCAACTGTATACATTTCACTCACTGATGCTGCGGCCTTTCACCTTTTTTTCAACAATAGCGTTGGAACGCCCGAGCAGCACGTTTCTCTACTTATATCCTCTGCTTCCCTGGCAACGCAATTTGGCTTGGTGCGAAATTATTGGTAGTCCAAAACGGCCCAACATTATTTGTAGCTCAAAACGGCTGAACATTATTGGTAGTCCAAAACGGCCCGATATTATTTGTAGCTCAAAACGGCCCGACATTGACTCAACAACTGGCAGCTGTGGTGGGACAAGATCCGATAGTACACAATAACTAGCAACTGTGGTGGGACAAGATCCCACCACAGCTGCCAGTTATTGTGTACTGATACCGGAGTTCGCTGTCACAGTTTCGACCAGGGTGTAAGTGTTGATGGTCCTTGGACGTCCTGACCCCGGCTTGTCTTGCTGTCCTTCGCACTGAAACGCCGGAACCATTTTCGTGCAGTGCTGCTGTCCACTTGCCTACCAGTGTTTGGAAAAAATCTCGAAATACGAGAACTTACGAAAGGAAATTCAAAGTAACTGGAAGTAGAACATATCGTAACAAGCGCAGTGGCACTTACTAACTTTCTAAAAGTCTCGAGGAATTACGATTGGCTTCACGCAATCCAAAATAACTCATCTCAACGCGGCTGAAATTCCGAGGCGGAAACGCTCAGCTGGGCGGAGACGCTTGTGCTCCACGGTTAGCCGGCACATTAGAGCAATAATTCAAGCCGAGTATGACCACGAGCTCGCCGTTGACGGTTTTTCTGCATTCCGATTGAAGCGGACTCCGCTTGAGAACTGGTTTGCTCTGAGCCAGAGCAAATCTGTTCTCAAGCGGAGTCCGCAAGTAGGGTGTTTTTATTGTGACTCTTCCCCCGTTACTGTGAACTCGAACTCTTGTACGGCTTTGCACGAACTTTCTTCACTTTTTTGCACTACAGACGCTTACTTCTTTTCGATTCTTGCAGAAGATTCTTTCGTGATCGACGACTTCAGTGCCTTGTGCCCTTTTGGAATTTAATTTTTATATACTTTAGTATATAATGTAAATATATTTTATGTATGTGTGTGTGTTTTGCCTACGTGTTGTCGTGTCTTTCTAGAATAAAAGTTATTCTGATCCAATTCAAAAGACAGTCATGCTACAGTTGGTTGGTTGATTTTTATGGCGCAAGGGCCATGTTTGGCCAAAGAGCGCCAGACAAAAGACAGACAAACAATAGTCATGCTACAGACCTGCCATGCCGCCCCGGTGGCGCAGTGGTCTAAGCGATGGCCTCTGATCATTCGTCCGAACGGGGTCCGGGTTCGAATCCCGGTGAGGCATGGATGTTGTGTTTGTCTTACGGCGCTGGCTCTCTCCCTTCCCTGGAACCAGTGACCCTAAATTAGGGACGGGCGACTGCTTATAGCCCATTGAGTTGCTCACGGTGGTCGTTAACCCCCCCCCCCCCAAAAAAAAAAAAACAGACCTGCCATATCACTAGAAAATCCCTGAAGTTCCAGGTTTTAGATGAATATCTTCGCCTTCACTTGCTTATTTACTCCGGCCAAGAAAATCGACAACAACAAAGATAATAATAATAATAACACGGCCCTAGACCTCTCTACCCGGAACATGGAGGTTAGAGCTAGGACCCAAAAGAAGAAGCTTGGGGTAAGAAAGTTTTACACGGAAGGCACTACAACGATCTTCAATCCAACCATGTGGGTAAGACTGTCTCCAATGCATGGCCAACAAACGGATCGCTCTTCCCCAAAGCCGAAGGGTTACTGATGGCTACACTAGATCAAGTTGTGAACACCAGAAACTATCGGAAGCATGTCCTGAAGGACACGTCAGTGAAACGCAACACATATTGGAAATGCCATTAAGCGCCAGAGACCATCCAACATATCACAGCAGGGTGCAGAGTCCTCACACGAACAGAGTACACGAATAGGCACAATCAGGTCGCCAAGATCTTCCATCAGAAATCGGCAGGAAAGCACCACCTCATTACAACTGAGCTTGTCCCCTACTGCAAGTATGAGCCAACAAAGTTCTTAGAGAACAACGCCCACAAGATATACTGGGACAGAATGATCAGGACAGATAAGACCATCCCCCAAAATTGTCTCGATATCGTGCTAGTCGACAAGGAGGAGAAGTCAACATAATGTAATTATAAATACACCACACTGTGAACACTCAAAAAACGCATCATCATCATCATCATCATCATTGTCAACCATTATCAATCCACTGCTGGACGGTCTCCCCAAGTTTCCTCCACAACGGTCTGTCTTGTGCCAGTCTCCTCCATGTTACCCCTGCATACTTTCGAATTTCATCCACCCATCTCCCATGTGGTCTTCTTCTGGGTCTTTTCCTGTCCCTTGGAATCCAATCTAAAATTTCGGCTGTCCATCGATGATCTCTCCTTCTGGCAGTATGTCCAGCCCATTGCCATTTCAGGGATTTAACTCTGATCATGATGTCTTCCACTCTTGTCATTTTTCGGATCCACGAGTTCCTCTTCTTATCTCTCCTGGTTACACCAAGCATGCACCTCTCCATGCTGCTTTGAGTTGTCTGCAGCCTTTGTATGTCTCTTTTAGTTAAGGTCCACGTCTCTGCACCATACGTAAGCACTGGAAGGATGCATTGATCAAACACTTTTCTTTTAGGACATAATGGCATATTGTTCTTGAAAATTATGCTGTTTCTTCCAAAAGCTCTCCAGGCAAGTTTTGTACGCCGATTAATTTTTTCATCAATGTGACCCTCACTTGATATCTGCTGTCCAAGATAAACATACGTGTCTGTTATCTCCACCTTTTCTCCATCAATCGATAAATCTTCATTTCTTGTAAAAGCATTGAACATCACTTTTGTCTTCTGAAAGTTCATTTTTAGTCCCACTTCTTTACTCTTGTCAGCAAGTTCCTGGGTCATACTCTGCAGCTCTGATGGGGTAGTTGCAAAAATGACTACGTCATCAGCAAAACGAAGGTGGGTTAGATAATCTCCATTAATCTTTATCCCCTTGTTTTCCCAGCTCAGCGACTGAAAAACACCCTCCAATGTGGCATTAAAGAGCTTCAGAGATATGGTGTCACCTTGTCTCACTCCCTTTCCAATTTTTATGTGTGTTCTATTTTCAAACAGCCGAATCTTTGCACTTGCATTTTCATAGATGTCATTAATAATATTAATGTATGCATCTTCAATACCGCAGGTTTTCAGAGCCATTGTAACTGCTGATGGTTTCACCGAATCAAAGGCTTTTTCATAATCGATAAAAGCCATGCACAATGGAAGTTCATATTCCCTCGCTCTTTCAATTAGTTCTCTCAGCACGTGGATATGATCTATTGTGCTAAAAAACGCATATAGCGTATTAAATCCGTTTATTTTTGCGGCGTAGTTAGTTCAAAGATTCGTCAAGCTTTCGCACTCTACTGGGAGGCTTTCTCAAGGCAATGGTAGAAAAAGCCTCCCAGTGGAGTGAGAAAGCTTGGCGAACCTTTGAACTTACTACGCCGCAAAAATAAGCGGATTTAATAAGCTATATGCGTTTTTTTTTTAGTGAAGTCTACGTACGTCATTGTCGTAGCCGTGCCCAAAACATGCTACATCCAGGAGACATACGGTGAGAAGCTCTCAAAGTATAACGACCTAAGACAGGAAGTCAAGGAAATGTGGCATACGGAGAACGTCCCCACTGTCCCTATAGCAATATCAGCCACAGGATATTCTATAAAAACAACCATTCACTTACGCGAAAGATTCCGGTCATTTTTTATCTTGTAACACTTCCAGCACGTCTATTATATTGCTGTTGAAGAATGGAGGGCTTTAATAAAAGTTGAGCAACAGCTAGGAGAGAAGAAAAGGAAAAAGAGCAATAATGACAATAGATGGCGCCAGAGACGCAGAGACGCAGAGATTGCGACTCAGACCCAGACCTCAATAAATCAGCTCACTTGAGCTGTGGTAGGCGGGTGAGACACAGCTGCCTCCTGATGAAGACAGTGCCTGTTGAAAGCGCTAGAGGGTTGTGTATGTATGACGGGCTGAATGAGGTTGGCACATGCAATAGGGTTAACACGGAGTTTGAAACGGATTGAGCATTTTTTTAATCAGAGTTGACAAATGGTTTAACTGCATGTGAATGTATATAGTGTAAATATGTACATAGTGTTTTTAACGGAATGTATGAATGAGTGGTTATAGTGTGTGTATGTGTGAGGTTTTTTATCGTGATGAAGAGCTATAGTTACGTTTCATATGGCAGAAATACACCTGCGTGTGTTGTTCAGTAAATAATAATAATAATAAAAAAAAAAGATAGTACGACGTTTCATCCCCGGAGGAAGAAAAATCATAGGCAAAGAGTCAGTGCAACCTCAGAAAGCCAACAACAATATAATTGACGTGCTGGAAGTGTTACAAGATAGAAAAAATGACCGGAATCTTTCGGGTAAGTGAATGGTTGTTTTTATAGAATATCATTAGTGAATTGCACGTAAATATACGCACTTTGCAGGTGATTAAAGGGCAAATATTATGATTCAGCTACAGGAGTTGTACCTAAGGCCATTCACAGCTTTATACAGACACTATACCTTCAACCTAATACCTGTATGGAAGGAAGTTCCTAGACAACTAAAATACAATACCACTTGGTACATCGGAAGGAAGAGAAAAATCCACCCAGAAAGCCGTGGAATCTTCATATAATAATAATACGTAATAATAAAAATAATTTTACTCACCAGCTATCTCCTTCTCCAATTGTAATCGGTGAGAAGTCAGCTCCTCGATATGTGTCAGTAACCTGCCCGTCGGAGTGTGAGCCGCTTGTGATAATTCCTTCGCTGCTACCTCCTGTGTTGTTACTGGAATGTCTCCTGTTAAGAGGCTGTCCAGCGTAGCAGTACAGCGCTCCGGTGAGGCCAATACATTCGCTGTTGTAACGCCTCGGTTGGACTGTTTGACTGTTCCCCGGGAATAGTTCTCCGTGAGAATCCTTCAGGCTTTTGCTGTGTTTCGAACAGTCCAAAGGTGTAGATGCAATACTGGCAGGTGTAAAAAGCAAAGGGTTCTGACTGGAAAGATGCCGGGTGTCCGGATACATTCCGCAAGAGCAGAAAAGAAAACAACAACTGGAGTTATCCATAGGTCTTTCGGATTTCATATCTGTCCTCCTTACGGAGTGTTGAAATCTGTAAAACAAGGAAACGTCACAGTAAATCGATTGTCAACAACAAATACAAAAATACAAACCCTGCTCTAATCACATATCTGTTAAACGTAACCTGTTAAAAATTGTCCTAGTTCTTTTGGAAGATGTTTTACACTAGATGTCTCCACGAGACAGGTCGGGCTTTTTTTTTCCATACGCAGTGCAGCAATTAAGTAAAGAGACTGAATTTTAAATAAATGGAAAATCAGGAAATCTTACGAGAATATACACTGAAGTACCAAAAACTGGTACAGACGAGCGTATGTAAAATACATAGCAACGTCACCTATGCGCGTACTCGGTTGCGTCCGCCAGTGCGTATGTAAAGCGATAGATATCCTTGCCAGCTGTCAGGGCCGCGGGTGGCCTAGTGGTCAGCGTTCGTGACTGTCATAGGGATGACCCCAGGTTCAATCCTGGGCAGGTACAAACGTTTGAACCACTAAATACCCGCCGTGCGTCGGATGGGCACGTTAAGCCGTCGGACCCCTGGTACTGGCCCCCGGTAATAAATAAGGGCGTCTTCCTCCCCTTTCTACCACGCTTCCGTGTCACTTTCCTATCGGGCACTCTAGCCCAAATTTCCTAGCTTCCTATTTCCAAGGGTTGTTCAAGACCTGGGGTCAGACACTCTCTTCCTGCTGCATATGATCTGATCTGATCTGCCAGCTGTCGGAGCTGTTTTCGTCATGAGAGTGACAAGTAATAACGATTTAAACGATTTTCGACGCGGTGTCATAATTGGCGCTCGTGAGATGTGCCATAGTATTTCGGAGGTAGAAACGAAGTTCGATTTTCACGGACGACCATTGCAAGGGTGTACCGTGACTACAAGAATTCCGGCAAAACCTCCAACCTACGATACCAGTGTGGCCGTAAAAAGGCATTGGGTGAACGTGACCATCGTTGGCTGTCAAGAATCGTTTCACGCGATAGGCGTGCAACACTCTCGCAAATATAATCGGAATTCAATGCTGGAGCCACAACAAGCATCAGCGTCCGGACTGTGCAACGTACCCTGCACGATAAGGGCTTTAGGAGCCGAGTCTCCTTGTAGGGTGGACGACACAGAGCTATGCGCCTCGCTGGGGCACGGCAACATCGCCACTAGACACTTAATGACTGGAAACAAGTAGTTATGTCGGCTGAATGTCGTTAATATCAGTCGACATTGAGCCGATATCGGACCGATATCGGCTACAGATATCGGACCGATATTGCAAAAAGTTATCCTCCCTGATATTTAGCCGATATCGGCTATAGATATGGGACCGATATCGGCTACAGATATTGGACCGATATCGGCTACAGATATTGAACCGATATTGCAAAAAGTTATCCTCCCTGATATTTAGCCGATATCGGTTATATCGGCTACCGACATGGAGCCGATATCGGACCGACATTAATTGCTACTTGGGGAATATCGGCTAGATATCGGGCCGATATCGGTTATGTCGGCTGAATGTCGTTAATATCAGTCGACATTCAGCCGATATCGGACCGATATCGGCTACAGATATCGGACCGATATTGCAAAAAGTTATCCTCCTTGATATTTAGCCGATATCGGCTACAGATATGGGACCGATATCGGCTACAGATATTGGACCGATATCGGCTACAGATATTGGACCGATATTGCAAAAAGTTATCCTCCCTGACATCGGGCCGATATCGGTTATATCGGCTACCGACATGGAGCCGATATCGGACCGACATTAACTGCTACTTGGGCTGGTCTGACGAGTCGCGTTTACAACGGCATTGGGCAGATGGAAGGATTCGTGTGTGGCGCAAACCCCATGAAGCCATGGATCCCGCCTGTCAACAGGGAACTGTACCGACTGGGGGGGGAGGGTCCGTAATGGTGTGGGGTGTGTTTAGCTGGACTTCACTGAGACCCCTAGTACGTCTACAAACGTCTGTGACCGGCCAACGCTATGTGCGCATCCTTTCTGACGAGGTACACCCGTTCTTGTCCTGCATTCATGCTGATGGGTTGGGGCTGTTCCAACAGGAAAATGCACCTCCACACAAGTATCGGGACGCCACATTGTGGTTGTAGGAGCATTCATCTGAGTTTGGGGTGTTGCCATTTCCACCCAAGTTCCCAGATCTGAACGTGATAGAACACATTTGGGATGTCATGCAACGCGCTATTGAACACAGGAATCCGAGACCTCGGAATATACACGAATTGTGGAACGCTCTTCAGGAAGTATGGTGTGCATTGCCTACAGCATATTTCCAGAAGCTAGTGGAGTCCACGCCCCGTCGTATTTCTGCAGTCCTGGGCTCCCGTGGGGGACCTACCAAGTACTAGACTGTTGCACCAGTTTTACTGGCACTTCAGTGTATTTTATTCGAAGTACATTCGTCTTTCTGGAGATTATCTAACATACCTTCGTTTTGCTGATGACGTAGTCATTTTTGCAACTACCCCATCAGAGCTGCAGAGTATGATCCAGGAACTTGCTGACAAGAGTAAAGAAGTGGGATTAAAAATGAACTTTCAGAAGACAAAAGTGATGTTCAATGCTTTTACAAGAAATGAAGATTTATCGATTGATGGAGAAAAACTGGAGATAACAGATACATATGTTTATCTTGGACAGCAGATATCAAGTGAGGGTCACATTGATGAAGAAATTAATCGGCGTACAAAACTTGCCTGGAGAGCTTTTGGAAGAAACAGCATAATTTTCAAGAGCAATATGCCATTATGTCTTAAAAGAAAAGTGTTTGATCAATGCATCCTTCCAGTGCTTACGTATGGTGCAGAGACGTGGACCTTAACTAAAAGAGACATACAAAGGCTGCAGACAACTCAAAGTAGCATGGAGAGGTGCATGCTTGGTATAACCAGGAGAGATAAGAAGAGGAACTCGTGGATCCGAAAAATGACGAGAGTGGAAGACATCATGATCAGAGTTAAATCCCTGAAATGGCAATGGGCTGGACATACTGCCAGAAGGACAGACCATAGATGGACAGCCGAAATTTTAGATTGGATTCTAAGGGACAGGAAAAGACCCAGAAAAAGACCACATGGGAGATGGGTGGATGAAATTCGTAAATATGCGGGAGTGACATGGAGGAGACTGGCACAAGACAGACCGTTGTGGAGGAAACTTGGGGAGACCTTCGTCCAGCAGTGGATTGATAATGGTTGACAATGATGATGATGATGACATTCGTCTTTCGTTAATATAAGAAATGGCGCGATTAGCCAACGATAGGAAGGTCTTGCAGCTGTCTTCTTTTGGTACGGAGCGAAGAACTGATGTGACAGTTCTTCGTACGAGGGCATGCTGACAAGTTCTCGTCCTAACCCACTATCCCTAACTGTAGCATTAGTTCGTCATTGCAGCTCGAAAGAATGTTCTTTTATATTGTAAAATGCCAATTTTTAGGCTAATGACTCCTTTTTTTTGCAGATGTTTGACGTCCTGAACAGAATCATGGCAATGCAAAATGTTGAATTTTCGAAAGTGGAACTCCGGGCTGTCATGAAATTCTTGTTCCTGCAGAATAAAACTGCCAAGGAAATCTATGAGTGTATTGATGCAAACATTAAGTGACAAGTGCCCTTCATATTCCACTGTGAAGAAATGGTCTGCCAACTTTCACCGTGTGAGATAAGACCGAAGATGCAGCAAGATCTGGGAGGCCTTCAACAGTGACAACACCCGAAATTGTGTTCATGACTTGATTTTCTCAGATTGGCGAATCTCTGCTCAAACAAAAGCTGAGACACTGGAGATATCCACGGAACATGTTGTGTTCATAATTCATGAGCACTTGGATATGCAGAAGATGTCAGCGAAGTGGGTGCCTAAATGTTTGAACGCCGATGAGAAACGAAAACAAGTGGACACTTCCAAATCGGTTTTGCAGCATTTTCAGCGATCTGGTGATATTTTTTTCGCAGCGACTTGTCAGTGTTGATGAAACATATTTACATCACTACGATCCAGATTCGAAACAATAGTCCCTGCAGTGGCGACACTTGGGCTCTCCACGGACAAAGAAATTCAAGATTCAAAGGTCTGTAGGAAAGATTTTGACAACGGTTTTTTGGGATTCGGAAGGCGTCCCACTGACTGACTATCTCCCGAAGGGCCAAACCATAAATGCTGAATACTATTCCTACTTGTTTTGCCGATTAAAGGAGACGCTGAAGGCGACGAAAAGTGTGGAAAGGTGTTCTCTTTTTGCAGGACAATGCGCTGTCTCACAAGGCTGGCAAGACAATGGATGTTTTGAAGGATCTGGGGTTTAAGTGCACAGACCATCCACCCTACTCACCAGAGCTTGCTCCATCGGACTATTTTCTATTCCTAAACCTTAAAAAATTTGAAAGGGAAGCATTTTTCGAATGATTCGGGTGTGATATCAGCAGCAGAGCAGTATTTGAGTGATCAGACTTCATAATTTTTTTTTTGAAAGGGTTAAAGAAACTCCAGGAACGCTGTGCCAAGTGTGCTGAACTTCGGTGTGAATATGTGGAATAAATAGTCTGTAAGTTTCATGGCTCTAGCCCATTTCCTTTTTATTGAGGCCGAGAACTAATCCGCATCTCCTCGTACGACTTCAATGTCTTGAAAAACTTTTCCTTTTAAACGCAGCTTTAATTTAGGGAATAGAAATTAGTCACACGGTGACAAAGCTGGAGAATAGGGAGGATGGTGCGTACATACCCTTGCTTTCTTTTAAAGGCAGCTTTAATTTAAGGAATAGAAAGTAGTTACACAGTGGCAAATCTGGAGAATATGGAGGATGATGAGTACGTACCATTGTTTTGTTCTTTAATTTCAGTAATAGAAAGTAGTCACACGGTGTCAAAGCTAGAGAATAGAGGGATGGTTGAGTACATACAGTGTTTTCGTGCCAAAAACTTCTGTACAATGACTGCACTGTGCGCTGGTGCGTTTTCGTGAAGAAGAAACCATTGCCCGTTTTTGCACTCAGGCCTGACACTAACAATCCTTTTCCGCAATTCCGTTCTTCTTTCCTTTGGGTGAATGTCAATTTCCACCGATCACCTTGGCGCTTCGTTTCAGGATCAGAACGAAAACACCAGATCTCGTCACCTACCGCAATACTGTGGAGAAAAGTTTGCATCGTCTCTGCAGTCTCCAGGATGTCTTTTGCGTACTCCACTCGTGCAGGTTTCTGGTCGTCTGACAAAGCATGCGGAACAAAATGAGCACATTCGTGCACCCTCAAGGTCACACAACG
The DNA here is from genome assembly GCA_039090855.1 of Macrothele yani. Taxonomy (NCBI): domain Eukaryota; kingdom Metazoa; phylum Arthropoda; class Arachnida; order Araneae; family Macrothelidae; genus Macrothele; species Macrothele yani. The sequence goes on along the minus strand of CM077009.1, from coordinate 41,198,354 downwards.
ATCACTTTTTATCCTTTCGTGATCATTCTCAATGGGGTCAGACGTGCGCACTGAAGTCGAGCGTCCGGGCCTCTCGTCATTTTCCAAATCTTCTCGCCCATCTTTAAAACGTGCGTACCAACAGAATATTTGTACGGCCCTCCGGTGGCGCAGTGGTCTAAGCGCTGGCTTATGACCATTCGTCCGTAAAGGGTTCGGGTTCAAATCCCGGTGAGGCATGGATGTTGTGTTTGTTTTACGGCACTGGCTCTCTCCCTTTCCTGGAACCAGTGACCCTAAATTAGGGACGGGCGACTGCTTATAGCCCATTGAGTTGCTCACGGTGGTCGTTAAACCTCCAACCAAAAAAAAAAAATTGTACACGAGATAGGTAATTAGCTCCATACACATCACGCAACAATTCAACTGTCTCAGATCGAGTTTTACCGATTTTCATACAGTGCCGTATATTTCCTATATGCTCCACGACAGAGCAGTGACAGTGTTCTTCCACCGAATGACGTCATGCGCTGCGTAAATAATCATCTGTACAATTCTCACGAAAACGCTGTTGCCATTGCATAGCTGCCTTATCAAAAACCACGTCTTATCGACTAGTGTGTTTTACCAGAATTTAAAGAAAAACAACAACAACAAAATCTTATTACTTAACCACCGCACTGTGTTAGCTAAGTGTAAAATTCCAGGTTCGTGCCTGTCCTGTATTATAAGGTTTAGCACTTCAATCCCGGATTAAAGGGAAACCTTTTAACTAAAAAAAAAAAAAAAGAAGAAGAATTAGAGGTGGGCTTAGCAGTGATTTTCCTGTCAAAGTGACAAGGGTGACAGTTCCCCGGAAGTAACTATGATTTTAGACGGTGACAGAATCACCGTATACGGCATTGGTGACGGAACTGTAAAGCCCAAACAACGAGTCACAGTCTTACTTCTAACAGTGACAAAATCCCCATTTACGACAGCGGTGACTGAGCTGTTAAGAAGCTGGAACTGCGATTTACAGTCTGACTTGTACGACAGTGGTGACAAAGCTGTAAAGAAGCCGGAACTCCGAGTCACCGCCTTACTTGTGACAGTGACAAAATCACCGTTTACGACAGGGATGACGGAGCTGTAAAGAAGCCGGAAATGCAAGTCACCGTCTTACTTGAAACAGTGAAAAACTCACTTTTTACAACAGCGGCAACGGAGCTGTAAAGGAACCAGAACTGCGAGTCACCGTCTTACTTCTAACAGTGACAAAATCGCCGTTTATACCAGCGGTAACGGAGCTGTAAAGAAACCAGAACTGCGAATCACCGCCTTACTTGTGACAGTGACAAAATCACCGTTTACGACATGGATGACGGATCTGTAAAGAAGCCGGAAATGCAAGTCACCGTCTTACTTGTAACAGTGAAAAATTCACCATTTACAATAGCGGCAACGGAGCTGTAAAGAAACCAGAACTGCGAGTCACCGTCTTACTTCTAACAGTGACAAAATCGCCGTTTACGACAGCGGTAACGGAGCTGTAAAGAAACCAGAACTGCGAATCACCGCCTTACTTGTGACAGTGACAAAATCACCGTTTACGACATGGATGACGGATCTGTAAAGAAGCCGGAAATGCAAGTCACCGTCTTTCTTGTAACATTGAAAAATTCACCATTTAGAACAGAGGCAACGGAGCTGTAAAGAAACCAGAAATGCGAGTCACCGTCTTACTTCTAACAGTGACAAAATCACTGTTTACCACAGATGTAACGTAGCTGTAAAGAAGCCGGAATTGCGAGCCACCGCATCACTGTTACAATCGGCTTGATTTGAATTCTCTGTTTACGAGCGAACGCACAGAGAAAGCCAAAACCAAAACTATCTTAAGCGTAGGAAAAAGGGGAAACCGGAAGAAAGCTCACAGTACTAGTGACCTCTATTGTGTTTCAACAGAAAAGAAAACAAATTATTTAGATAAGATAAAATGGCAACCGAAATTATGACGTAACAGGGATTTTGGACCCCAAGCGTTGCTCGGACATGGTAAACTGTCCTTTTCTTATCAGTGAATTTGGAAATGCTACTTTCCTATACTGGTTAAAACGGTGACAGTGATTTTTCAGTAACGGTTGTACTGTATACTTTAATATAACATTCCTTTTTAGTTCCTGTAAATTTTGGTTTGTTCTCCTTAAGCGATTTTCAAACTTAACGTTCATATTTTCTCTCTCTCGCCCGAATGCCTTTTGGCAACAAGTATTTGATAGTGCAACGTATGTAAAAAGGTGAGATAAGAAGCTTGTTTCAATGAGGGTTCGCTGTCTGACGGACTTTTTATAACGATTTTCCAGAAAATTAAATAATGTTTAAAATAAAATTATTTCTTTTTTAAATGTTCTATCTAATAGCCCTTTCCCTGAACTATTAACCTACATCTAGATAACAGGGTCTTTCTTAAAACTGGTAGTGGCATTTTATTCCATTTTCTTCCACTGCTTTCCACAGTTCAATCATTGATTTAGATCTGCGTCCTACAGGCGCATGAGGGGTTCTAATGCGTGACAGCCGAAAACACCCCACACCTTAACAGAGCCACCTCCGGCCTGCATTATCCCTTGTAGGCATGCGGGATCCACTGCCTCGTGGGGTTGTCGCCACACCGGAAGTCAGCCATCTGCCCAAAAAACTTAACACCGCGACTCGTCGGACTAAGCTATACGTTTCCAGTCATCTCGCCCCCAATGGCAGTGTTCTCGCGCCCAGACGAGACGCACTGCCTAGTGTCGTAGGGTCAGCAATGGCAACCGGGTGGAACGTCGGCTATGGAACCCCATAGAACACCGGGAACGTTGCACTGTTCGAACCCTGATGCTACTACTGGCCCCAGCATTGAATTGCGCTGTGATTTGCGGCAATGTTACACACCGGGAAGAGCCCGACTTAAGATTAGTGGGGCCTTGGGCACAAACAACTTGGGAACCCTCCGCCATCCCCGGGCATGAATCGTATTCTTAATAAATTAAAGATGGTACTTGCGTATTAAGGCAGGACTCCTGGTGCTTCGCGCAATATAAAATATATATTAATTATATATTTCTGCACACACACACACACATACATATATATATCATCATCATCATCATCATTGTCAACCATTATCAATCCACTGCTGGACGAAGGTCTCCCCAAGTTTCCTCCACAACGGTCTGTCTTGTGCCAGTCTCCTCCATGTCACCCCTGCATACTTTCGAATTTCATCCACACATCTCCCATGCGGTCTTCTTCTGGGTCTTTTCCTGTCCCTTGGAATCCAATCTAAAATTTCGGCTGTCCATCGATAATCTGTCCTTCTGGCAGTATGTCCAGCCCATTGCCATTTCAGGGATTTAACTCTGATCATGATGTCTTCCACTCTTGTCATTTTTCGGATCCACGAGTTCCTCTTCTTATCTCTCCTGGTTACACCAAGCATGCACCTCTCCATGCTGCTTTGAGTTGTCTGCAGCCTTTGTATGTCTCTTTTAGTTAAGGTCCACGTCTCTGCACCATACGTAAGCACTGGAAGGATGCATTGATCAAACACTTTTCTTTTAAGACATAATGGCATATTGCTCTTGAAAATTATGCTGTTTCTTCCAAAAGCTCTCCAGGCAAGTTTTGTACGCCGATTAATTTCTTCATCAATGTGACCCTCACTTGATATCTGCTGTCCAAGATAAACGTACGTGTCTGTTATCTCCAGCTTTTCTCCATCAATCGATAAATCTTCATTTCTTGTAAAAGCATTGAACATCACTTTTGTCTTCTGAAAGTTCATTTTTAATCCCACTTCTTTACTCTTGTCAGCAAGTTCCTGGATCATACTCTGCAGCTCTGATGGGGTAGTTGCAAAAATGACTACGTCATCAGCAAAACGAAGGTGGGTTAGATAATCTCCATTAATCTTTATCCCCTTGTTTTCCCAGCTCAGCAACTGAAAAACACCCTCCAATGTGGCATTAAAGAGCTTCGGAGATATGGTGTCACCTTGTCTCACTCCCTTTCCAATTTTTACGTGTGTTGTATTTTCAAACAGCCTAATCTTTGCACTTGCATTTTCATAGATGTTATTAATAATATTAATGTATGCATCTTCAATACCGCAGGTTTTCAGAGCCATTGTAACTGCTGATGGTTTCACCGAATCAAAGGCTTTTTCATAATCGATAAAAGCCATGCACAATGGAAGTTCATATTCCCTCGCTCTTTCAATTAGTTCTCTCAGCACGTGGATATGATCTATTGTGCTGTAGCCACTCCTGAATCCAGCTTGTTCTCTCGGTTGAGCCATGTCTAGTGCTACCTTCAATCGGTGTGAAAGAACTTTAGTGAAGATTTTATAAACTACTGATAGGAGGCTGATAGGTCTGTAGTTTCCGAGATCCTCAATGTCACCTTTCTTATGTAGCAGGATCATTGTAGCGGTGTTCCAATCCTCAGGAATCTTTCCTTCATTAAGGCATCGAGTGAAAATTTGGGCGAGTACTGTTTCGATTTCTCCACTTGCTTCTTGTATGATGTCTACAGTAATTCCATCTTCTCCTGGAGCTTTTCCTCGCTTCGTGTTCTTGATTGCATGTGCAACTTCTGCTGGAAGGACTGGAGGAACTCTGGTACTGGTATCTTTCATGATGTCTGGAGTGCATATATCATCCCTTTCATATAATTTGGAGTAGAAATCTTTCACTCTTGTCAAAATTTCGCCTCTATTTCTTGTTACAGAACCATCTTCTTTTCTCAGTGCCATAATCTGTTTTCTTCCCTTACTGAGATGTCCCTTTGCTATCTTTAGGCTTTGGTTGTTTTCAATTGCTTTCCTCACTAGTTCACAGTTGAATTTCCTTACGTCTTCAGTGATACTTTTTCTTACTGTCTTGCATAGCTCTATATATTCCACTTTGGAAGTCACATCTTCTTTAGTTGTCCTCATTTCTCTTCTTTTTTGCATCAACATTTTGGTTTTTCCTGATAATTTGTTCACATGCAACTTGTTCTTAGACCCAGCTAATTTTGTTGCTGTTTTCATAAGAGCTTTGGTTACTTTTCTGTTAACTTCAGAGATGTCCACTTCTTCCGATGTTAGGCCTTCTAAAGCAGAGAACCTGTTCTTCAGTTCTAACTTGAAGGTATTATGGTGTTTTTTAAGGTTGGTTATGTCAATAGATTTTGTTTCTCTTATGAGCTTGCCACGTTCAAGTTTAGTGTTGAGGTGCATCTTACATCTCACCAATCTATGGTCACTACCTGTGTTGAACTTGTTTAGCACACTGCAGTCTTCTATGACGAATTTTTTGTTACACATAATTAAATCAATTTCACTTGTCGTCCCATTTGGATGTCTCCATGTCCATTTCCTGTGTGGCTTTTTCTTGAAGAAGGAGTTCAAGATGAAAAACCCTTCTGCCTCTGCAAACTCAACGAGAGTATTTCCACGCTGGTTTCTGTTGCCATGACCGAATTTACCTACTGAAGTTTCATTCTGTTGCCGTTGCCCTATTTTTGCATTGAAATCTCCCATAATTATTTTCAAGTGCTGCTTACCTTTATTATTTAGATGACAAATTTCCTCATAAAATTCTTCAATTTCTTCTTCAGGATGACTTGTGGTGGGTGCATAAGTTTGAATAATCTGAGCCTGGTATCTTTTCGAGAGTTGGATAACAAGTCGTGCAGCTCTGTCAGAGGAACTTTCAACTTCTACAACTTTATCCTTCAGTTTCTTGTTTATTATAAATCCAACACCACTAGTTCTGCCAGTATCTGTCCCACGATAGTAGAAGAGATGTCCACTTTTCAGTTCGATGAGATCTTCTCCTTTTCTCCTTACCTCACTTAGCCCCACAATGTCCCACTTGATCCTTTGTAGTTCCTCTTCCAATTCAAGAAGCCTTGAATCAGAAGATAGGGAGCGTCCATTGTAAGTAGCCAAGGTCAGCATCAGATGGCAGCCTAGTCCGGTCCTCCGGGGATTCTTAGCACCCTCTGCCTTCATGTCGCACTGGCCGCTGCCTTGGCCAGGTACATTCCAGCTGCCGGAGACTGAGGGCCAAGATTTAAGTTGTGGAATCATTTTGGAGGGGTTTGGCCATAACTCACCACGCTGGCCAAGCGGGTTGGTGAGTGTGGGATAGAATTTCCTCTGATCCCGATGGAATAGTTATACCGCTATGGGCGGTCGTCAGAGCCCCTTTAGTGGGAACAGGATGCACCACGAGAAGGCGGGGTTGACATTTGTCAAGGAGAGGCTGTGATGTTACGCATCACCTGACCTTGCATCCCATATATATATATATATATATATATATATATATATACTGAAGAGCAAAACTGAAAACTAAGGAAAAACTTTAGAATTTAAAACGAAAGTTGCAAAATAACCTGAAGATCAAAACGCGCAACGCAGCAGTTTTGAAAATTCAGAATTCACATTCTATTAAGAAGAGACCTATATTTATTTATTTATTTATATATATATTTTTTTATATTTCTGCACATATAAAACTGAAAGCCCTCACTGACTCACTGACTCATCACCGAAACTACTGAACGTAGAACTTTCATATTTGGCAGGAATATTCCTTTTGCAACATAGAGACGCACTAAAAAAGGATTTTTTCTTACGATAACTTTAAGTGGGTCGAAATGTTTTTTTTTTTAAATAACCCAGCTTTAATAACGCTAGGACGTTTTGCAATGATCTAGCCATTATTGCCGAGCAACTGAAGCCCTGCCCTAAGTTTTGAAATGATTCGAGTTGACCTGCTCAGTATATATTTTGTTCTAAATTTATTTGTTTTGAATTTATTGGTTTTGAATTTGTTTTGAATTTATTGGTTTTGAATTTATTGGTTTTGAATTTATTTGTTCTGAATTTATTTCAAAACTATCTTAAAAATCACGTAAAAGCGTTTTGCATTTAAACATTTATTATCGTTTGACATATCGAATGTCAAAGTTTTTGTGAGTCAAAATCAAATTACCAACATTCGCTTTCACCGAAGCGACGGTGACGTCATATAATTGGTAAGGTGACTGCAATAAATATAAATATGATGCTGGTAGATTTTCATAGTAATTGAAATTTGAAAAAAAAAAGTTTGTCCCTTGAGATATTAGCGATGGCAACACAATTTTGGTCACGCTTCCAAAAACATCTGACTTGCTAGCTTTTAAATTTACAGGCTTCGAACGAAATTGTTTATAAGCAAGGTTCTTTTTACATTTATGCTGAAAGTAACAACGTATTTTGTTCCGTTTTCTATTATTATTTTGTTCTGTTGCCTATTAATATTTTAGCGATGAAAGTGAAGAGTAACGACGTATTTTGATTTGTTTCGTGTAGGTTTGAAATTTAAAATTTACAGTTATGAACGAAATTGCTTATGTGTCGTCTGGCAGAATAAGTCAGGCAGACGTGTGCTTCCCAAAAGAGCGAAGAAATATGCAGTGTATGGCCATTTCAACTGTATATCATATATATCATCTGTATTTCAACTATATTTTAATATCATCACATTCGAAAAACGGGTATTCAGCTCGTAATTGTATAAAGCACCAGAAGTGCTGCCTTAATACACAATTACTGTCTACTTTAATAAATGCAAGAAAAAATAAATATTCAAAAAGTTGTAAATTAAAAGTAAACATTTTATCTCCTGTCGCTGACACAAAAGTACATGAACTCACTTTGCATTCATCGTAGTGGGCATTGTCTTCTTTATAGCAAAATCGGTAATCAGGGGGCAAAATTTTTCTTCTTCTGAGCGAGCTATTTTTACTAACCCATGTTTCTGCCGACTATAATGGCATAAACATCAAACTTGGATTAGTAAAAATATTTACTTAAATTTTTTTAAATAAAACGGATTTAAGCAAGTGTAGCCCGCCCAATTGCCATCTTTCAAGTGGATATAAATAATCGATTTTTTGAAGAAACTATGACGTAGAAGTCTTTTCGTACTTCTACATTGATTTAAAACATCAGTATACGAAGAAATAGTTCCTAAATTAAACCTTAACGGCCAGACGAAACATGTAAACAACAGAAGTCAAACTTACGGAAAAGATGCTTTATTCAGGTTGTAGCAAACACATCATAATATAGCATAGCATATTGCACTAAACTCTCCACACACCACACAACTCTTAACACAACGCTCTTTTCACAACGCTCCTTTCAATAATCAGTTTACAACCCAACGTTCGCCAAGTAACAGTTTAGTCGTCGTTTTTATCTCTCGTTCTTATCTTATCTCAGGCATAAGTCACGTGCATTCAACCTCAATTGTGTTGCCAAAGGTATTCGTTTGAGAGAAAAGATATTACGTTAAGAGTGAAGAATAACTGAGAATAAACCCATAGGGAAAGAAACTAGAAAGGAAAGTTAATTTAGAATATACGTCACACAACATATCGATGCATATTTCCGCTCGATGAAAATTAACTGGTGCACGCCTCCGTCGCCGTTTTTGCTGCCCATAATTAAAAGTTAGTGCTTAAATTGGAGGCCCCCAAGTCCATGGGGGCCCTGGTGGTGCCCTTGGGTAAATCAGGCTCTGAAAACGAGCGGATGTTATGATGCTTGCAAGACGCCGCTTCTACAGCCACACCAGTCTCGTATTGTGGATTTCCCCCTAGAGTTTGTGTAGTCTAGGTACATCCTTGGGATTGTTGATCGTGTAAATCTAAATTTCATGGTAATTTCAGAGATGGAGTGACCCAGTCGACAACTATCATGCCACGTTTGAAATCGATTAAATCCTGATAAGTTGCCATCTGAACTTCAAATGTTGCTACTTGAGCTTGCGGAGATATCTCCCTCTTTATATACGTCGTTTGCGGACGATACCATTTACCGCAGGGGTGTGGTGGCATATAATGAAAATGGTAGTGCCCTTCCCAGTTTTGTTTTGCATCACTTCTCATTGATTCGATGTGTGGATGGAACATCTCACATTCTTCGAAGAACTCAACTGCCAATAGATATATTTTTACTTTCGGGCGCCAATGCGAAAATGTCACAGTGCTGTTTTAACTTATTCTTTAATTACCGAAAGATGTTTTAATCAGAAAATTGCAAAGTTCCTTGAGCACTGTAAACATCAATAGAGAAGTGCTAGGTCGTTCAACAGAAGCGATTTGGTGTCTGATAAAATCCTTTATTATCGAGTAATTGCTTAATTAATGATTACTCCGGGTCACCGTGAGGTGTCCTAACTCCCCGCTACATTCATTTTTACCGATCGTACGAGGAGACAAGCTCCCCTTCTTCAAAATTACTTCCTGAAAATCTTTCAACCCCTCTATCCTTCTCTCAGTCACCTAGCGCCCCCCAAAAAGTCATCCTCCTTCCTTCAGAAGATTCATTCTCCTATTGTTTTCCGCAACTACTTCTCAAACACGCGCCTGAAGCACAACCTCTTCCCCCGCGTCTCCATGTCCACTCCTAATGCCATCACCCCGAAGGACGGAAGTACTGTTTAATGAGTGGCTTTAAAACTCTAAAAAAGCCGTCTTCCTTGAGAGCGTTGCTATCTACACACGACGAACGTCCTGGGTGTTGTCCATCTCCAGGAAGTCCACCGATAAGCTCATCGTTTCCGGTGACTTACTGGCTCTAGCAAATCGAACTCAAAAAATATATTCTTAAGACGTTTCCCACGATCACTTTTCGAACATTCTAAAACTCCAAAAGTTCTTAAAAATTTACATATGATTAAAATTCAACAATTAAAAGATTTTAGGTATTTACATGAAATTACATTTCCTAAAATAAATATTCCCGTTCCATTACGTTATTATTAAAAGGTTATTTACAAATACCACTATTACAAAAACACAAATTTGTCCGTGACGGTGATCCCTCACTCCGGAGTAAGTTGCTCTCCCAATTAAGCTATAAGGATGGAATGTACCGTGTAGATTTGTCGTATTGACACGTGATTCGCCTCTGTAGTACGTCACATCATACAGTCACCAACAGTCGAATGCGACTCTATGGAACCTAACAAAAATGAGAGCCAAGTCTATTTGTGGAAAATTTGAAGATCACTATTGTATTCTTTTCTGACGTGCGGAAAGGTGTAGAATAAAGAGGATTGAGCTGTAAGCGGCCTTGATCAATTTAAAAATCCTAATAGTTTATTCCGCATGCATAGTTATTACATAGTTTTATACATTTAGACATAGTATAGTTCATGACATACATCGATGAGCCTTTACATTATGACCACCAACCTAATAAGCTGTAGGACCTGTGACATATATTCTAAATTAACTTTCCTTTTTAGTTTCTTTCCCTATGTAAATCTTGAGTTTATGCTGTTATTCTTCACTCTTAACGTGACATCTTTCTCTCAAACGAATACGTTTGGCAACAATTGAGGTTGAATGCACGTGACGTATGCCTGATATTGATTATTGATAAGAACAAGAGATAAAAGCGAGGCTGCTTGAGAGCGTTTATTGAAAAGAGCGTTGGGTTGTAAACTGATTATTGAAAGGAGCGTTGTGAAAAGAGCGTTGTGTCAAAGAGTTGTGTGACGTGTGGAGAGTTTAGTGCAATATGCTATGCTACGATGTGTTTGCTCTTTTCCGTAAGCATTTTTTCCGTAAGTTTGACTTCTGTTGTTTACATGTTTCGTCTGGTCGTTAAGGTTTTCTTTCATTTAGGAACTATTTCTTAGTATGTTGATGTTTTAAATTAACGTAGAAGTAAGACAAGACTTCTACGCCATAATGGCGCCCGAACTTTCCGGAGGACCCGGCCGTTGAAGATATCGCAATGGTGTGATGTTCCTTCCACACCGCGAGATACGAAAAATAAGATAATCTCTTCTCCAGCGCTTTGAAAATAAATGTGTGTGACATTGCATTGCACACACTAGATTGACTGGGAGTTATCATGCGCACGTTCTACAGAGGATGGCTGCCTGTAACGATTCATGGTCACGGCTGACCCGTGGGCCCTCTTTCGGGGGGGGAGGGTTGTGACGTGCCTGCCCAGCAAGACGCACATGACATAAAGGCAGATAGCAACAATAACAACGAACGTCCGCGTAGCTCAATTGATTATTCCGGAATGAGGGGACGGATTATTCGGAATGAGGGGGAGATTATTCCGGAATGAGGGGACGCGGGTTCGAGCCCCGGCGTGGATAAAAATGAGGGAGAAATTTACTTCGTTATAGACCCCAGTTAGCCCCCAAAACAGTGGCAACTCGGCGAGGCATCGATTCGATGACGTGGCGATAGGTACCCTATGGTATCTGGTATCACAATGTTAACAGCAGATCTTCCAATTCTCGTACGTTTCGGAATGGTGGTGATTTAGCGTGAACCCGCTTTTCCAAGTCGAACCACAAATGCTTGATTGGGTTCATGTCAGGTGAATTTGGAGGCCAGGGCATGGAGGCCATTTGACAGAAAGTCGCCAGCATGTTCCTCGAGCCACTCCTTGACGATTCAGGTAGTGTGACATGGCGCATCAAGCTGTTGGTAATGGCCATCACCAGCACGGAACACAGTTGCCATGAATGAGTGAATTTGATCCGCAACGATGTTCAGATACGTACCTGACAGCTGTTACGGATTGTGCTATTAGGATAATATGACCTAAAGTGTCGCAAGAAAACATCGCCCACAGTATAACACCGCGGACGCTGGCCTGTTTCCGCCCAACAGTGCATACAGGTGCCATGTCCTCCGTTGGTAATCGGCGTATCCGCACTCGGCCTTCTATGTGATGCACCAGGAATCTTGATTCGTCAGTCCAGGCCAGTTTCTTCCAATCATCCACGGTCCAATCTCGATGATCTTGGGCCCATTTCATGCGTCATTGGCGATGACGTACATGTGAGCATGGGGACACGGCTGGGTCTTCGGCTGCACAGGCCGGTGCGCAGAAGGATGCGATGAACTGTGTGCTGTGACACATTGCGCAGAAGGATGCGATGAACTGTGTGCTGTGACACATTGCGCAGAAGGATGCGATGAACTGCGTGCTGTGACACATTGCGCAGAAGGATGCGATGAACTGTGTGCTGTGACACATTGCGCGAAAGAATGCGATGAACTGTGTGCTGTGACACATTGCGCAGAAGGATGCGATGAACTGTGTGCTGTGACACATTGCGCAGAAGGATGCGATGAACTGTGTGCTGTGACACATAGCGCAGAAGGATGCGATGAACTGTGTGCTGTGACACATTGCGCAGAAGGATGCGATGAACTGTGTGCTGTGACACATTGCGCAGAAGGATGCGATGAACTGCGTGCTGTGACACATTGCGCAGAAGGATGCGATGAACTGTGTGCTGTGACACATTGCGCGAAAGAATGCGATGAACTGTGTGCTGTGACACATTGCGCAGAAGGATGCGATGAACTGTGTGCTGTGACACATTGCGCAGAAGGATGCGATGAACTGTGTGCTGTGACACATAGCGCAGAAGGATGCGATGAACTGTGTGCTGTGACACATTGCGCAGAAGGATGCGATGAACTGTGTGCTGTGACACATTGCGCAGAAGGATGCGATGAACTGTGTGCTGTGACACATTGTGCAAAAGGATGCGATGAACTGTGCTCTGTGACACATTGCGCTGATCACCACTGTTGTAGCTGCGGGTTGTTTGTCGCACTGTGGCCCTGCGGTCCCTGCGAACGATGCGCGACAGTCTCCACTCTCCTCCGGCATCAACGAGCTGCTGATGACACACAGCTGGACAACTATTCGTCGTTTGGCAGTCTTTGCACCACTTTTGATACGTACTTACTACAGCGGCATGTGATCAACCTACAAGCTGCTCCGAGGCGACGTGCCATCCCAATTTGTCCAAACTCTGATGAATCGGCAGCTTTTTCCACTCGGATTCCGAAGGCTCTGCTAACCGAAAGCCGGTCCTTGGGTTGTATATATACCGCTTTGTGAACTTCATCTCCGCCACCGTTCGGTCTCCAGGCACGCTGATTTCTCTAGGCTGGGGATGGTCATAATGGAATGGTTCATCGGTGTAGTTTTCAACTACTACGACTGACATTCGTCGGGGAAAACAACCGTTAAGGAACGTCACAATTTAAAAGCCTACAGTGAAGCTAACTTAACGTTAAAGATACAAGCAACTAAAAGTATCCCTTTTAAACACTAACGTTATACATAAGAAAAGGGAAACTCAAGAGGAAAATTAAGTAAAAGTATAGGTCACATCCTCTCTCTTATTTTTTTTATAGCCAAATTCTCACCACTTTCGAAACTTTCAGTGCTGCCCCCCGCTGGCAAAGTGGTCTAAGCGCTGGCCTGTGACAATTCGTCCAAGAAGGATCCAGGTTTGAATCCCGGTGAGGCATGGATCTTGTGTTTTTGTCTTGCGGCACTGGTTCTCTCCCTTCGCTGGAGCCAGTGGCCATAAATTAGGGTTGAGTGATTGCTTAAAGGGCATCGAATTGTTCATGATGGTCGTTAACCCTTAAAAAACCCCAACACCCTAGCAAAAAAGCTAAGTTCAAAAGCCTTAAAGAAACAAACCAGAAACACCTACCAACTACATATCTTCTGATAAATTTAGCACTACCCCGATAAACAGCTTTCATCTATTTTTTGAGAGGCAATTTTCATTTTAATATTTCATTATTCAGTATTCTTCAAAACATTCCTGAAATTTATTTCACATTTTGCTGCAATTCATTATTCATCACTGAATGCAAATAACTTTTGTTGTGTACATTTATATCCGTTCACATCATGATTCGGTAAATATTTTACCAATATTTTATTTCATGAACTTCAATTTTATTCTAACTTCCTTACAGTACACATAGCGCACACATTCAATAATAGGAACATATACAGTACACTTTCAATTATAGGAACATATACAGTACGAGAGAACATACTGGATTCAGGAGTGGCTACAGCACTATAGATCACATCCACGTACTGAGAGAACTAATTGAAAGAGCGACGGAATATGAACTTCCATTATGCATGGCTTTTATCGATTATGAAAAGGCCTTTGATTCAGTGAAACCATCAGCAGTTACAAGCAACAGCATCCAACAAAACTAATTTACTATTTATGGAGAGCATTTTTATCAACTTATTCTCCAACCAATGCTGTAACGATGACTCACCATGTATATTACCATCGTCATGGAGACATTTCATTTTTAATCATTGTACATTTTATCAAAATTCATACCATCACATTAACCTGTAGTGATTTTTATTTGTGTATGTGTGTATCATGCTGAAGTGCGCTTGCGTCAAATGGAACTACGTCATCCAACCAGTGACTTTAGGTGACTAACCACCTCCTTATAAACAGGAGTTTGGCCCAATATGTTGCCAGATGATGGACCCAGTGCGGGTCCGAAAGTACTAGCATGTTTCCTGTGATGGTTTTAGATGTAAATAAAGTTCATTTTTTAATTGCAACTGAGACCTGCTTTTTAAATCGTGTAACGACAGCATTGTGAAGGTGGTTATTATAATTTATTGACACGAATCTCTACGAATTTTGGTTACAATGGCTTTGAAATCCTGCGGTATTGAAGATGCATATATTAATATTATTAATAACATTTACGGAAATGCAAGTGCAAAGATTCGGCTATTTGAGAATAAAGCACCCATAAAAATTGGAAAGAGAGTGAGACAAAGTGACACTATATCTCCCAAACTCTTTAATGCTACATTAGAAAATGTCTTTTCAATCACTGAACTGGGAAAACAAAGAGATACAGATTAATGGAGATTATCTAACTCACTTTCGTTTTGCTGATGACGTAGTCATTTTTGCAACTACCCCATCATAGCTGCAGAGTATGGCCCAGGAACTTGCTGACAAGAGTAAAGAAGTGGGATTAAAAATGAACTTTTACATAAAATGAAGATTTATCGATTGATGGGGAAAAGCGGGAGATAACCAATACCTACATTTATCTTGGACAGCAAATATCAAATAAGGGTCACATTGATGAAGAAATTAATCGGCGTATAAAACTTGCCTGGAGAGCTTTTGGAAGAAACAGTATAATTTTCAACAACAATATGCCCTTATGTCTTAAAAGAAAAGTGTTTGATCAATGCATCCTTCCAGTGCTTGCGTATGGTGCAGAGACGTGGACCTTAACTAAAAGAGACATACAAAGACTGCAGACAACTCAAAGCAGCATCGAGAGGTGCATGCTTGGTGTAACCAGGAGAGATAAGAAGAGGAACACGTGGATCCGAAAAATGACAAGAGTGGAAGACATCATGATCAGAGTTAAATCCCTGAAATGGCAATGGGCTGGACATACTGCCAGAAGGACAGACCATCGATGGACAGCCGAAATTTTAGATTGGATTCCAAGGGACAGGAAAAGACACAGAAGACCACGTGGATGAAATTCGAAAGTATGCGGGAGTGACATAGAGGAGACTGGCACAAGACAGACCGTTGTGGAGGGAACTTGGGGAGACCTTCGTCCAGCAGTGGATTGATAATGGTTGACAATGATGATGATGATACAGTACACATTCAATTATAGGAACATATATAGTATACACTCAATTACAGGAACATATACTGTACTAATTCAATTATAGGAACCTATGCACTGCACATTCAGTTATAGGATATTATTTTCTTTCACATAATTGAAAGAAAAAGGGAGTATGAAGTGCCACTATGATTGGCTTCTATGAAAAGGTCTTTGATTCCATGAAAACATCAGCAGTTACAGTGTCTTTGAAAACCTGCGGTATTGAAAATGCATACCTTTGCATTATTAATAACATCTATGAAAATTCAAGAGAAATTTTGTTACGCTACTTTTTCCACCTTATCTCACTACCTGCTCAATTTTTGTTGATGCTATGATACAGCACCAATACAAAATGAAAAGGGAGTGAAACAAGGTGACACCATATCTCCCAAACTCTTTAACGCCACACTGCAAAATGTCTTTCAATCACTGAACTGGGAAAACAAAGGGATACAAATTAATGGAGATTATTTAACTGACCTTCATTTTGCTGATGGCACAGTCGTTTTTTCAAGTACACCTTCAGAGCTGCAAAGCATGACTCAGGAACTTGATGACAAGGGTAAAGAAATGGGATTAAAAATGAACTTTCAGAAGACAAAACTGATGTGCAATGCTTTTACAAGAAATGAAGATTTTGTGATTGATGGGGGGAAAGCCAGCAGTAACCGATACTTACTTTTATTTTGAGCAACAGCTAGATATAAAGCGAGATTGAAGTAGTTAATAGGCATTAAAAACTTGATTGGAGAGCATTTGGAAGTAACAATACAATTTTCAAGAGCAATTTACCATTATGACTTAAAAGAAAAGTGTTTAATCAGTGCATTCTTCCAGTTGTTACATACCGAGCAGAGTCGTGGACCTTAACTAAAAAAGACATACAAAGACTGTAGACAACTGAAAGAAGCATGGCGAGATGCATGCTTGTTGTAACCAGGAAATAGAAGAAGAGGAACTCGTGGAACAGGTAAATGATAAGATTGGAAAACATCATGAATAAAATCTTAATATATATTTCTAGAAGAAGAGACCACCGATGGACAGCAAAAACGTTTGACTGAATACCAAGAAGCAGAAAAAGACGCAGTAAAATACCACGTAGGAAATGGGTGGCTGAAATTCGGAAGCATGCTGGAGTGATATGGAAGAGACTGGCTCAAGATAGACAGCTACGGAAGAAACTTAGGGAGACCTTCACTCAACAGTGGAATGATAACACTGAACAACAAAAATAGACTTTTTGTTTGTTACAAAGACTGCATAAGCCGATTCATACAGTATTTGTCATGCTGATTACAAATCTGCTTGCTAAATTGTGCTATCGGGCACAGTTCTCGCGTAACCAGTTCTTTCAGTGTATAATAAGCCTTCATTTTGGCATGCATATTTCGCTACAAGCAATTAATTACACTTATCTTAAAAAGTAGTTATTTTAGATTTTCTTCTGTATTTTGGTTGTACTACATCCCTTTTTAGAGTCCAACACTAATCAGTTAGTATTTTAGGGCTCCGTTTTCCTTTATAGTGGTTTTCTGTGGTACACATGTCCTGATGAAAATGTTCTCCATGCTCATCGCTTACAGCTCCTACGTTCTCTCCAGATGCGAGTGAAGGAAATGTATTTTAAGGCGCATATTGCATCCCGTGGCCTTATAGTTTTCTAGAAGCTCAGTAACAAGTTCTTTATAAATTTCTGCCTTCCGGTTATCTAAAAAGTTCAGTACCACCACATCTTTAAAGGACTTCCATGCAGCAGCTTCAGTCTCCTTCAAATGCAAAAATAGGAATAAGTTCCTTTATTTGTGGACCAATAAAAATTCCTTGTTTCATTTTGGCTTCAGATGTTCCCTGTTCTTTAGAAAACGAAAGGCTTCTTCATCTTTATTCAATGCCTTCACAAATATTTTTTTATCAAACCCAGTTTGTTGTGAGGCGGTGGTAAGTGCACGTTCTGAGGACTTACTAAAGGGCCATGAACAACATTTTTATTACCTGGAATTAAGGACTCTCTTTTAGGCCAGGTTTTTTTTATAATGTAATGAGAATTTCTGTCCCTACTGTTTCATTAACAGAGGAAGCAGCAGTGTTTTGCATATCCAAGTTGTAGACCAAGGAGTAAAACTATCACTTAAGATCGCCACAAATACTCCAAAGAGTGTTTTTCGTATACTACACTTTGAAGCAACAGTTTCATATTTGCATATGTTTCTTTCATGTATGCAGCATATGCGATAGGTACTGACGGATACATGTTTCCGTTATGAAGAAGGACAGCTTTTAAGCTTATGTTTGAGGAATCTATAAAAAGTCTCCATTCTTCAAGTATGTGTTGCTGTCCTAAAGCTTCAAACAATAAGTGTATATCATAGCAGTACACAAGATCACCCCTCTTCGAAAATAAGTTTTCAAACTCTTGCTGTCGTCGACGAAAACTATATATTTTTGTACTTGGTTGCAAAAGATTCCATCCCTTCAAATCTTGAAGCCAATATTTCGGCCTGACATTTTGCTAAATGAAGGTCACGAGCCAAATCATTTAATTCTTCTTGACTTATAAGGTGAGGCACAGAATCTTACGAGAAAGCAGGGTCTTGTTGTACTTCTTCCCTGTGAGGATTTATTTCATCAGTATCACTATCATCTAAACTCCATGACTGTGGAAGTACAGGAAGATCTGGACAATGAGGAACAGGTCTTATGGCCGAAGGAATGCTGGGATACTGAATCGTGTCTTTGGTCTTAGCTGTAATTCCAGATATCTTAATGATGCAGAAGTAACAGCCTGTTGAGTGGTCTTTCGGTTCTCACCAAACCATTGGTACAGCAAATGGCATTTGACGTGCCTTCAACCATCCAGTCAACAAAGTTACACATGAATTACAACAAATGTGAGGCGCCCAAGATTTAACTTCATCACCCATTTTGCACTGGAAATAAAGTTCATACGATTTGCTAATCAACGGTGGAAATGTCGCCTTTGAGACTTTAATGTAAATTGTCCACAAATGTAGCAGAAACTGTTTGGATGCTTCTCACAAGTCCGCGGCATTATTTAACGTACACTTTGAACAATCCACACTATTTTTAAAACCACGAGAAAATGCACGTCCTCCAATACCGATTAAATGCATTCGAATGACAAAAATTCTGCTTTGTTCCCCATTAGCAGAAGGAATTGCACGACAGGAAGTAATGGCGCCAGTATGTCTATTCTCAGAGACACAGCTATCCTGAATGCAGACAGACGTCTCCGTTGGGAAACATAGGGGAATTCCTTTAAGTAACACAACATTCACCCTAATAGAGAGCTCCATTACAAGAAATTGGAGCCGAGGGGAGCAATTGCGACTTCATATTTGGTTTCAGCACCCGTAAATACAAACAAAACCGTTAAAGTTTTCTTTGCAACAAAACCATTGCTGTTCAGTGTAATTGTTAACAACGACATGATTGATGATCTCTCTCTCTCTCTCTCTGTCTTTTTCTCTTGTCCGTCCATGACGGGTTGAGTCCCGTAAAGACGATTATGCGCCTTTGATGGTTACTGCCAAATTAATGCAGCCGGCTTGCTATGTATCTCTCTGCTGCAAGTGGGTAAGGGGTAAAGTGCGTCCGGGGCTAACTTCACAGGGAACCATCTACGCATTCGCGTCCCAGAGCCCAGGGAGTCAGCGGAAAACACAATGATCATGTGTCATTATAATTAATGGAACATTTATAATACAGAAATACATGCGGCCAACAATTTTTAGTACAGAAAGAAAAAAAAATTCAAGCGTTGACCGTGACACGAAGTGGCGTATCTTTGGTCCGAGACTTGGGCTATCTCCCCCTCCTCCCCTGCCCCAGTACTGTTTTTTTTTAAATTGCAAAGTTTAATTTTTGATTGTTAAGTAATAGAAGTAACTTTTTTTCTAAATTTTAGGTACATGCCATTGCTAACATGATACTAAATAATTATGAGGATTAGGATTTGAACACTTATTTGTACATGAACTCCATTCTTCTTCTGAATACTTTATTTGCACACGAACTCCATTCTTCTTCTCCTTTGGTGTGAACTTGAGTGCTACGTTTTCATAAAATGTTTCTTCCGAGTACTTTTGCATATTTAAAAAGAATGTTTTTCTCTATTGACAAAACAGTCAAGTTTTTCGAATGTGCATGTCCTTGTGTGGCTCTAAGATATATCTAGATTCTTTTTAATGCTGAAAACCTTCTTTCGGCAGTTGCAGTTGTTAATGGAAAGTTTAATATGAGGTCTATAAAATTAATGGAACATTTATAATATAGAAGCACATGTCCAATTATTCAACTTTATGTAACACGTACTGTCTCTTACTGATTTGTTTTTGTATTCATCAAAGGAATAAAACACCTTCAGTTCATTTTTTAGTCGAGCTGTATCAAAATTTGAAGCATAGAGTTATTTAAGTTCAGACAGTAGATGTTCAGGGAAGCTTTCACAAAATTTATCAGAACAGTTCGAATCCAATAAAGCCACGAATTTAAGATATAATTTCACTGATTTAAATTCATTGACACTTCACAAAAACTGAAACAAACTCTCGCGAAACACTTATGGGCGGGAGTATGCGAGTGACTGAGATAGTTTAACTCTTCTTTTTTCTGAGCGAATCGTTTCCCAAAGCAATGGCCCATTCCCCTCTACCAGCTGATTCATGTTGTCATGGAAACGCTAGCAGGCGATTGTGCGGAAGGTTTTCGCATCAGAACTGCGAAGACTCTGGAAGAGCTGCTTGCGTTATGCCGTTGGTTTTCGCTCGCCAGACTGAGTCAAAGAAGCGAATCCGCACGCGTTTTTTTTTTTTCGCAGCGAAAGCATCGACGTATTTTAATACCGTTGATAATTGACTTTTGTTTGTGTATATTTAATTCAGTTTTATTTGGGCATTCTCTGGGCTTCGCCGCTAGCTTAGCTAGCCTCGAATATACGTCACTGGTGACGCGATATGTGGAACAGTGTTGTAAAAAAATAAAGTTGTTAAGAGAGAATGGTGAGATTCTCAAGACGGTGAAGTGACCTCTATGATCTCCTCTGTGGTCATTACATGATTCTTTTATTTTGTTGTTACAGACGGACGGACAAAAAAAAAAAAAAAAAAATAAAAGAAAAAAAAATAGGAATGGGAGAACATTGAATCGAACCCTTTCGTTACCACTGGAATGATCTCTTCAAGAATAACTTTCCAAGATAACTTTTGCGAACTCGAGAATCTGCTTGGCAAACAGCTCAGTCCTTTGTAGTTCTGAAATCCAATAAAGCCCCTCTGATAACGCACCAAGCGCGTTCTGCTCCGCGCATTACCCCACCTCTGAAGAATACGCGCATCACTTTTCAACTCTGTGCAAGGCTCGTTTTGCACCCCTGTCTGTTGCGAATCGCACAATGCCCCCCTTTAAAGAACCAGGCGTGGTGACCGTCATAGAGGGCCACAATCAGCCGGGTTTTTATCCTTTCGGAACATCGGCTGCGAAACCTCCTTCCCCACAAAAGGCTCCAAACTCTTCGCAAGGGGGTAGTAGTAGTACCATATTTGCAACTTAAGCAGTTCTCTTATGGTCGAGATTGTCGCAGATCTGTTTTGCGCTTTCTTATCTCTCTCTCTCTCTCTCTCTCTCTCTCTTTTCAAGCTGTGGCTTGTTTCGAACCCTTGTTACTCCCCCCCCCCCATTTTTTTTCTTTGGAATTTATTCTGTGTGGCAACACAGCGTCTTCGAAATCACAGCAAGGAAAAGCACACTGTGACAAGTAAGAAATGTCGGAGCAGTTATTGGGTTACGAGTCTAGAGGATGCACGACTAGCGAAGATAAAAAAAATAAAAGAGAAAGAAATCCAAGAAGTGAGATGCTTCAGGAGAAAGTTTCTTCGTCGCTATGCTTTCAGATCGCGGAAGATTTTAATATTTTAACAAAGAAATGCAAGTTTTATGCACAAAACTATATAAACATTTTGCAACACTGTAATGTTCGTTTAAGTATTGCTGTCCGAACACTACATATATCAGTTCTCAGAAACTTCACTTACAGTGGAACAGGAGTCATTCAAGAGAAAGTCAAGAAAAGATTACTTACGATTAATCTTTACTCAGCCACTAATTCTTTAGCACTCAACAAGGCCTAACTACTATATTACTATCTTAACCAAACGAAGGTGAGTTAAAAACAATACTTGGTTACTTTATTTTAAATACCCATACATGAATAATAATGAAACGCATCACCATCATCATCTTTGTCAACCATTATTACTAAACTCCTGGACGAAGGTCTCCCCAAGTTTCTTCCACAACGGTCCGTCTTGTTCCAGTCTCCACCATGTTACTCCCGCATACTTTCGAATTTCATCCACCCATCTTACATGTGATCTTCTTCTGGGTCTTTTCCTGTCCCTTGGAATCCAGTCTAAAATTTCGGCTGCCCATTGATGGTCTGTCCTTCTGGCAGCATGCCCAGCCCATTGCCATTTCAGGGATTTAACTCTGATCATGATGTCTTCCACTCTTGTCATTTTTCGGATCCACGAGTTCCTCTTCTTATCTCTCCTGGTTACACCAAGCATGCACCTCTCCATGCTGCTTTGAGTTGTCTGCAGCCTTTGTATATCTCTTTTAGTTAAGGTCCACGTCTCTGCACCATACGTAAGCACTGGAAGGATGCATTGATCAAACACTTTTCTTTTAAGACATAATGGCATATTGCTCTTTAAAATTATACTGTTTCTTCCAAAAGCTCTCCAGGCAAGTTTTATACGCCGATTAATTTCTTCATCAATGTGACCCTCACTTGATATTTGCTGTCCAAGATAAATGTAGGTATTGGTTATCTCCAGCTTTTCTTCATCAATCGATAAATCTTCATTTCTTGTAAAAGCATTGTACATCACTTTTGTCTCCTGAAAGATAATTTTTAATCCCACTTCTTTACTCTTGTCAGCAAGTTCCTGGATCATACTCTGCAGCTCTAATGGGGTAGTTGTAAAATTGACTACGTCATCAGCTGAACGAAGGTGGGTTAGATAATCTCCATTAATCTTTATCCCTTTGTTTTCCCAGTTCAGTGATTGAAAAACTTTTTCCAATGTGGCGTTAAAAAGCTTCGGAGATATGGTGTCACCTTGTCTCACTCCCTTTCCAATTTTTATGTGTGTTGTATTTTCAAACAGCCGAATCTTTGCACTTGCATTTTCGTAGATGTTATTAATAATATTAATGTATGCATCTTCAATACCGCAGGATTTCAGAGCCATTGTAACTGCTGATGGTTTCACCGAATCAAAGGATTTTTCATAATCGATAAAAGCCGTGCATAACTTACGATTAATCTTCTTTCGCACTCCACTGGTGCGCTTTTTCAAGGCAATGGTAGATATAAAAATGAACGGAATTGGAGCACGTAAAGAACGAAGATGATTTTTGAAAATAACGTGGATGACATCACGAACATATTACATGAATTTTTATCACGCAATTATACGGTGCGCCGTGATGTGTTTTTCGTCTTTTAATAACGCATGGCAAACCATTGGTAGTACAGTAGAGACTATATCATTGCATGCCACTTTGTTGGATAGGATTTCCACTGTTTCCCTGATGGCAGTCTCTTTGAAATTCGTGTAAGGGGCAATTCTTCTAATATTATTCCATACGGGAGCGGCCGATGAATGCATGATTTCTATGGCGAGGGCTGTATTCTGCATGTCCTGCTTCACACTTCGTACGTGTTCTTTAAATCTAGTGTCCAAGGATCGCTTTGTCATTCCGATATATAACTTTTCCGTGTTGTCAGGATATACCAACGGTATAGCGTACACACCCGCCTTTTCTTTCTCACACTGTCTCTTCCTGAAACTTGATACAATATCAAGTCTCTAAATTATTCAGTCTCTCCTTGCAACTTGATATAATATCAAGTTTCAAGGAGATACAGTGCGAGAAAGAAAAGGTGGGTGTGTACGCTACACCGTTGGTATTTCCTGACAACAAGGAAAAGATATATATCGGAATGACAAAGCGATCCTTGGACACTACATGTAAGGAACACGTACGAAGTGTCAACCAGGACATGGAGAGTACAGCCCTCGCCAGAGAAATCATGCATTCATCGGCCGCTCCTGTATGGAATAATATTAGAAAAATTGCCCCTTAAACGAATTTTAATGAGACTGCCATCAGGGAAACAGTGGAAATCCTATCCAGCAAGCTGGCATTGAATGATATAGTCTCTACTGAACTGCATTATTAAAAGATGGAAATACATCGCGATGCACCGTATAATTGCATGATAACCATTCATGTAATATGCTCGTGATGTCATGTGTTCCAATTCCGTGCATTTTTATATCTACCGTTGCCTTGAAAAAGCCTCCCAGTGGAGTGCGAGAGCTTGGCGAATCTTTGTGCTGACTACACCACAAAAATAAACGGATTTAATACGGTAAATGCGTTTCATCAATGCTTGGTTAAGAAAACACCAACACCGAAGTAGAACAAACACATAACCTTCAAAACACTCAAACTTCAAAGCGATGATTACGTGTAGAAAATATAATTAATTAAAAGCAAACCGTCGATACATGATTAAACTCATAGTTGCACAAGAAGACTCCCTAGAAGTACGTGACAAACTTTATTAAAAACAAAACAAAACGTGGCAAACTTTTCATAAATGCATGGCTACGATGACATTATTGTTGGCCGCCTTTTGAGAAACTTACTTAACTCTTTTGCATCTACCCTCCAACGGGGGAGGGGGCATCGTAGACCCACTTTCGTTGGGTCCATTTGCTACTACCCTACACTCACGTCTATCTTGTCTAATACACTATATGCAAGCGTTATGAACTGGCATTCGGTGTTGAAACTTCGAACATATTATCAGTCGTCAAAAAAAATAAAGATTCCATTAACCCTACACAGTTAAAAATTAGTACGTACTTAGAAATAAGCAAAATGTACTCGTTTTTGAGCACATTCTGGGCTTATAATAGCTCCGAGTACTTGTGTCTCATTTTTTGAAAAGACACGTACTCGTGTTTGAGTACATACAGGGAATCAATTGTGAGTATATCTGGTATTTCAAATATATGTACTCAAAAAATTCCATATAGATGTGCTCTAACTTCATTCAGTTTCTGTGCTCTTTTGGACAGGGCACAGAAACATGAAGAACGTTAGAGCGAATCTAGCGATTCTGACAGGATAGTTTGTAAGTGAGAGACCGCACACTAGATGGCGACACCGTGCAAGCGTACGATTTCGCACATAGTCGGCAGAGAGAAATTAGGGGGTCTTAGGAATGAACACCTTTATATGCACCCGGGGGCTGTCATTTAACGTGCTCGTCCGATGCACGGCGGATGTTCAGCGATTGTTAGAAATTCATACCATCGCGGAGATCCTCCAGTTTCAAGCCTACCAGGATAGGTTTGAACCTGAGGTCCCTCCATCATTAGTCTGAATCTTTAACTGCTAAGCCATCCGTGGCTCGATGTCAAATTTGGAATACGTGTACTCCATACATGCTTATTTATTCATAGAGTCACCAGGAAATATATTATTCGATGGCACATCTGGGCTAACAGATATATTCGTTGTCACATGCTGGGCTGCACAATTTTATGACAGATATAGTGATGAAGCGACAATATATTTTTTTGGTTACTTTCTCTATGTAAATTTGAGTTCATTCTGTTTAGCGTTTTTCAAACTTAACGTTATATCCTCCCTCTAGCAAGACTGTGGTTGGCAACAGCTTGAGGTCTGAACGTGTGACGTGTGTATGTATACGCTGATGAGCCATTACATTACGACCACCTACCTAATAAGCTGTAGGACCCCCTTCAGCCCGCAAAACAGCGGCCACTAGGCGAGGCATCGATTCGATGAGGTGGCGATAGGTATCTTAGGATATCTGGTACCACAATGTCAACAGCAGATCCTCCAGTTCCCGTACATTTCGCGGTGGTGGTGATTTAGCGCGAACCAGCTTTTCCAAGTTGAACCACAAATGTTTGATTGGGTTCGTGTCAGGTGGATTTGGAGGTCCCGGGCATTTTTTAGACCACCTACATTACGACCACCTACCTAATAAGCTGTAGGACCCCCTTCAGCCCGCAAAACAGCGGCCACTAGGCGAGGCATCGATTCGATGAGGTGGCGATAGGTACCTTACGATATCTGGTACCACAATGTCAACAGCAGATCCTCCAGTTCCCGTACATTTCGCGGTGGTGGTGATTTAGCGCGAACCAGCTTCTCCAAGTCGAACCACAAATGTTTGATTGGGTTCGTGTCAGGTGGATTTGGAGGTCCAGGGCATTTTTTAGCAGAAAGTCACCAGCATGTTCCTCGAACCACTCCTTGACGATTCTGGCAGTGTGACATGGCGCATTATCCTGTTGGTAATGGTCACCACCAGCAGGGATCACAGTTGCCAATGAATTGATCCGCAACGAAGTTTAGATACTTGACAGTTGCCAGGGAGTGTGCTATTGGGATAGCGGGACCTAAAGTGTCCCAAGAAATATCGCCCACAGCATAACACCGCCGTCGCCCGCCTGCTTCCGCCCAACAGTGCATCCAGGTGCCATAGCCTCCGTTGGTAATCGGAGTATCCGCGCTCAGCCGTCTACGTGATGCACCAGGAATCTTGTTTTGTCAGACCAGGCCACTTTCTTCCAATCATCCACGGTCCAATCTCGATGATCTTGGGCACATTTCATGCGTTGTTGGCGATGACGTGCATTGAGCATGGTGACCGGCTGGGTCTTCGGCTGCGCAGACCCGTGCGCAGAAGTCTGCGATGTACCGTGTGCTGTGACATATTTGCCCTGATCACCACTTTTGTAGCTGCGGGTGATTTGTCGTACTGTGGCCCTGCGGTCGCTGTGAACAATGCCAGACAGTCTTCGCTCCCCTCTGGCATCAATGAGTTGCGGACGACAAGCGGCTGGACGACGGTACGTCGTTTTACCATCTGTGCACCACTTTTGATACGTACTCACTACAACGGTGGCACGTGAGCAGCCCTCAAGGTGCGCCGTTTTCGAGATCATAGTTCCCAGGCGCCGTGCTATCACAATTTGTCCTTTATCAAACTCCGATAAGTTGGCAGCTTTCCCCATTCTGACTGCGAACACTCTACTAACCGAAAGCCGATCCTCCGGTTGTATATATTGCTCTATGAACTTCACCTACGCAACCGTTCGGTCTCCAGGCGCGCTCATTTCTCCAGGCTGAGGATGGTCATATTCTCCAGGCTGAGGATGGTCCTACGCAACCGTTCGGTCTCCAGGCGCGCTCATTTCTCCAGACTGAGGATGCTCATCGGTGTAGTCGTTATTGTAACTGTATATTACTTTTGCTATTACTCACTTAGAAACGACAACAATTAATAACAAGGGAGATATCACCGAATTTTCGATTTTAATGAGCACGTCTTTTGAATCCTCTCAGCCAAGAAAAATGAATTTCAAAGTAGGTTTAATAAAATCTAAAAATTCAGAAGAACAGAAAATACACTTACTGGGGAAATATTGCGCATGATTTAAAATACGCTTATCAATGCGCAAAAAGATTCAGTCGTATTTCTACAATCGATAAAACATCCAGAAATAGGAATACCTACTTACACCCACTAACCTCCAGGATGACAGCGAGATCAATTGTTTCATTTGAGTGCTTATTCTGAGCTTTTTGCGGCGCCTGCTTCTGCCTACGTTAATCTCCCGAGCGGGCGATCGGAAGATAGGCAGCGCCTGGATTCTTCTTCTCTGCATTGCCGTTGTAACGAACGTCGCTCCT
Organism: Macrothele yani; assembly: GCA_039090855.1. NCBI lineage: Eukaryota > Metazoa > Arthropoda > Arachnida > Araneae > Macrothelidae > Macrothele > Macrothele yani. The sequence continues at coordinate 41,170,985 of CM077009.1, read as the reverse complement.
TTCTATAGCTCTTTCTCAACATAGCCGCGATCCAGCAAGAGCCGTCACGTGATTTTGTTGGTTCGTTCACAAAAGAATCTCTGCTTGAAAAAATCATAGAATCCGGAACCTTTGTAACAATAACAAAAACAGACAGTTTATTCTGCTGAAACGATGTGGCTTACAGAGTTGGAAACGTGACAAAAATTTTGGACCCGGACCCGGTCGCCACATAATTTAGACCCGACCTGTCAGTCACATAATTTTGCCCGACCCGGCCGTCACATAATTTTGACAGGACTCGGACGTCACATAGTTTTGACCCGACCCGGCCGTCACATAATTTTGACCCGAACCGGATGCCACATAGTTTTGACCCGACCCTTTCGTCACATAATTTTGACCCGATCCAGGCGTCACACAATTTTGACCCGACCCGGACGTCACATAATTTTGACCCGACCCGGACGTCACATAATTTTGACCCGACCCGTACGTCATTTTGACCCGACCTGTCAGTCACATAATTTTGCGCGACCCGGCCGTCACATAATTTTGACAGGACCCGGACGTCACAACCGTCCCAGCCGTCACATAGTTTTGACCCGACCCGGCCGTCACATAATTTTGACCCGATCTAGCCGTCACATAATTTTGACCAGACCCGGACGTCACATAATCTTGTCCCGACCCGGCCGTCACAATATTGACCCGATCCGGACGTCACATAATCTTGCCCTGTCCCGGACGTCACATAATTTTGATCCGACCCAGCCGTCACATAATTTTGCCTGACCCTTTCTCACATAATTTTGACCCGATCCGGGCGTCACTCAATTTTGACCCTGCCCGGCCATCACATAATTTTGACCAGACACGGTCGTCACATAATTTTGACCCGACCCGGACGTCAAATAATTTTGACCGAACCGGACGTCAAATAATTTTGACCGACACGGCCGTCACATAATTTTGACCCGACCCGGTCGTCACACAAATTTGACCCGACCCGGCCGTCACATAATTTTAACCCGATCCGGACGGCGCATAATTTTGATCCGATCCGGACGTCACACAAATTTGACCCGACCCGGCCGTCACATAATTTTAACCCGATCCGCACGGCACATAATTTTGATCCGGCCCGGCCGTTACATAATTTTGACCCGACCCGGCCGTCACTTAGTTTTGATCCGATAACGGACGTCACATAATTTTGATCCGGCCAGGCCGTCACATAATTTTGACCCGGCCCGGACAAATCTGCTTTGAGTTATAAATTCGAATATATCATCATCATCATTGTCAATCATTATCAATCCACTGTTGGAAGAAAGTCTCCCTAAGTTTCTTTCACAACGAACTGTCTTGAGGCAGTCTCCTACATCCACGCATCTCCACGTGGTCTCTTTCTGGATTTTTTTACCTGTCCCTTGGGATCCAATCAAAAATTTCGGTTGTTCATCGGTAGTCCGTTCTCTTGGCCACACGTCCACCCTATTGCCATTTCAGGGATTTTACTCTGGTCGTTTTCCTTATCCACGACTTCCTCTTTTTATCTTTCCTGGTTACACCACGCATGCATCTCTCCATGCTGCTTTCGGTTGTCTGCAGTTTGTTTATGTCATTTTTAGTTAAGCTACACGTCTCTGGTCCATACGTAAGCACTGGAAGGATGCACTGATTAAACACTTTTCTTTTAAGAAATAATGGCATATTGATCTTAAAAAATTTACTGTTTCATCGAAAAGCTCTCCAACCAAGTTTTATACGCCCAATTAATTTCCTCATCAATGGGAAAATGTAGGAATTGGTAATCTCCAGCTTTTCCCTATCAATTGATAAATCTCCATTCTTTGTAAAAGCTTTGTACATGAATTTTGTCTTCTAAAAATTAATTTTTAAGCCTTCGCTGTTGGTTATGATCTCCAAAGTTTCGCGAATGTCAGTAGATTTTGGGGTGGAGTAGGAAGCTAATTTCTTTACGACTCACCCCACATAGGGGCGGAAAGTCGTAAAGAAATTAGCTTCCTACTCCACCCCAAAATCTACTGCCATTCGCGAAACTTTGGGGATCATAACCAACAGCGAGTCGTGCAATGACAGCGTCTCACTGGAGTTGCCACGAGTTTGAAAACAGTTCTTCAAATAGCGATTGCCTCTTGGTTTTCCTTCCATGATTTCGCGTGCTAAACGAGCATAACGCCTCGTGTCTTTAAATAACTGATTACGTTCGCATCTCTTCGTTACTGTCAAGTCAAGTCGTCACGTTTAAATTGTTGAACCGTTATATTATTCAGAGTTTGCAGTTTGCTGTCTACCTTCCTTGAGAAAACCATCTGGTTGATGTGCGAAAACTTGGAAACTGTGATTTCTATTCTACGCCAAGAAATTTCGATCACTAGTATAGTTTTACTATTTAAGTACAGTTGGTATTAATAATGATTTAATTTAATAATGATTAATTATTTAATAATGATTTAATATACTAAAATTAAAAAAAGTAGCCGACCTATTTATAATACAAATCAACGAATTACTATATAAACGAAAGTAGATCAGTAAATTAAATCTTTATATTTACTGCTCTACTTTCGTTTATATAGTATTTCGCTGATTTGAATGTTATGCATATAATAGGTCGGTATAATGGGAATGTCAACGTCTTAGGTAGGTATAATGAGAAAGTACCTTGACTTTAGCTCCACTGGGCAATCGCGGCAATGAATTCTAATCCTCCTGATTCGTTATATATGAATGCCGGTTGCTTCGACTAGCGAATCCTGTGATGGTTATATTTAAATTAATTGCAAACTTGACACTTAGTCGTCTGGGTGGTGTAGTGGTTAGCATACTCGGGCGCTAACCGGGAGACACAGGTTCGGTTCCCACTCCAGGACAACAAATTATTTGGATATTATCTGACTTGCTGTTCATGTCATATTGACACCAATAAATGGATTCACAACTTCAAAATTCGTACTGTACATTGGTGTAATCCCGTATCTCATTCAAAGAAATTTTACTTTAATTTTATTTCGTTCAGAGACATCAGTATCTAGTTCTTCAATTTTTTTACGCTTTCCAACCGCAGGTTGAAGAAGTGTATATTCTCCAGCTTTGTCCGTGTGACTGTCCGCACGATAACTCGCGTAAAAATGGTTCGATTTCATTAAAATTTCAGTAGGTGGTGTTAAACAACCTGGAGACAAACCCCATTGAAAATGGACAAAATGGGGTCAAAGGTCAGGACATAGGAGCAGGATCCATTCCATTGCCCTTATGTGTCATAACTTACGTAAAAATGCTTCGATGGTGACAAAACTTTATCATGTTGTTCCCAAGATAAACTGAACCGGTTCTGTTGAATATCATCGAAATGGGACTAAAGGTCGGGGCACAGGAGCGAGAGTTATTCCACAGCCATTATCCCCATAACTTGACTAAAAATTACTTCTACTGCAACAATTCTTTAGTATGTTGTTCCGGAAGTAAACAGAACCAATTCTATTAAATATCATCGAAATAGGTCAAAGGTTAGAGCACAGGAGCAAGATTTATTCCACAGCCGTTAACCTCATAACTGGAGTAATAACATGAGTAATGATTTTTGGTATGTTGGAAAGCGTATCATAAGCAATGCATTGCATGATTTTACTAACTTTTTATTATCATGTGTAGCGTTTTTTACTATTTGAACGTTTATACACTGAGTGGCCACTTTATTATGACCACCCCCTCAGTACTTCGTTGGGCCACCTTTTACCTTTAATACTGCGTCGATTCTTCGTGGCATGGACTCCACGAGATGTCGATAGATGGTTTGTAGAATCTGAGACCATGCTTGATGAATAGCCCTTTCCAGGAGTGTGAGATTGCAGGGTTGTGGATCCAGCTGTCTGATGGCTTGTTCAACTTCATCCCATAAATTCTCAATGGGGTTGAAATCTGGAGATTGTGAGTGCCACCTAGGCAAAGTAAACTCACCGGCATGTTCCTGAAACCAATCCTGTACAATACGAGCAGTATGGCAGGACGCATTATCTTGTTGAAATTAGCCATCGCCATAGGGATAAACCATCCACATGACAGGTGGCACTTGGTCCGCAACGATGTTTAGATATGATGTGCAAGTCAGACGTTGATCAACACGAATTAAAGGGCCCAAAGCATGCCAGGAAAACATTCCCCAAACCATACCGTTGCCTCCACCAGCTTGAAGGGTTGTAGCAATGCATTTGGGGTCCATGCTTTTGTGCTGTTTCCGCCAAATTCTCACTCGGCCATCTGCATGGTGCAACTGAAAACGTGATTCATCGGAGCAAATAATTTGTTTCCAATTATCGACTGTCCAATTCTTGTGCTCCTGTGTGAACTGGAGACGTTTTCTCTTAACTGCGGACAGCAAAGGTGTTCGAACAGGCCTTCGGCTGCCATATCGCATCCGATGCAGTGTACAGTGCGTGAAGAGATCATTTGAGGAGATCCTTGATTAAGATGGTCTGTAATTTGCTGCACTGTTGCCCTTCTGTTGTCTGTTACCAGTCTGGACACTCTCCGTTCCGCCCGAGCAGTCACTAGTCGATAACAACCACACGTTGCACGTAGAGAACCAGTTTTTTGGCTGACAGTCCAGTCTTTAAACACTTTAACAACAGCTGCTCTGGAACATTTCACGAATGCGGCAGTTTCGGTGATACTCGCTCAATGGCTCCGAGCTCCTACAATCATTCAACGTTGAAAGATCGTCAAATCACATTTTTTACCCATCTCGTCACTCAAAAATCCCTTCTACTACTGTCGCAAGCACTAAGCTTTCCCTTTTTATACTAGCCTCGCCCTCTGGCGGCAACAGCGTGCAGCCATAGCTCATTTGCTTAAAAGTGTCAGGTGGTCATAATAAAGTGGCCACTCAGTGTATATATAGCTTACTGAACACTACATACAGTCAGTTCTTCTTACCCACTCATTTTAAGAAAAAACCGGAGTCACTCAAATAAAGTCAAAGAAATAGTTACTTACAGTTCTTTTCCTTTATTCTGTCAACACCTTATAAATACCGTGTTCATACAGAGCGTAATATATTCCAACAATTTGAGCTCATTACAATGGTAGTAATCAGGGGCGAATTGGGATGACCAAACCAGACCGGGAATTTTGGTCTTGGAGTCCACTCTAAGAATACACATGCACACAGGGATATACTTCCCTCATGAAAAAAATTCTGTTACATCGTGGATGAAGTAGAACTGTTGAAATATGCTTCGTAAACCAAATTCATTTGTGAAAACATTTTAACAATTTAACGGTGAAACAATTTTAAAAATCCTTTCGTGATTGAACGTAGCTTCAAAGCAAGTTCAAAACGAGTTGCTGTGCCAGATTAGTAATTTCCTTTAAAAAATTTGATTTTGACAAGAACAAAATCATGTCTCTTGAAGACTTCGTTTCCAGCTAAATCACTATGAAGATCATTCTGAATGTTAAAATATGCGCATGCAACATAACAATTTCCCTGCACAATTAATTTTATATGCATTTGTCTTCTGATCTCTTACTGCGCAATTGTATTGGTATCTTCTCCTTGAGTAGAGGCCTTTTCCAAGTCTACCCGTTATTTTGACCCCTGAGTTAGTACTGGTAAACTGCTGTTTCTTTTAAGATACATGTGTATGGGGCACAGATTTCGGAATATCTCTGCCGGAGACGTATTCTCTGTATCAGTCAATGGATAATGGGTACGATAAACTATCGCAAGAGGGTAGGGAACACCAATGACCCTGGGTTCCGAAATCCAGCAAGCTACGTCTAACTGTATTTAGCCTTAACTTAATTAATTTATATGAGCTTTCTTGGACAAGAGGCACTTTTCTCATAGACGTGCAGAAAATTTTGCTATTTTGTTTTGCAGCCAACACACAACATAAATAAAAGGAAATGTTGGGGTTTTTTTGTACGTTTTTTTTTTAATGGAAATAACCTTTCAGGTAGAAATGAAGCTCGGATGAAGTTTACCATTATATAAGTACCAAAATAATTATTCGTTTTTTCCAAGAAATCCACGCAAAAAGAATGGGAGAAAGTGGGCTAGTTCTCGAATGGTCCACCGGAAAATGTCCCGGTATCCTGGTGGGCCAATCCGCCCATGGTAGTAATACTTCGAACTTATTAACAAACGTTTGTGACGTACCTGCCAGAAGGACGCACACGACATAAACGCAGATAGGAATCAGAATAAAACGTCCGCGTAGCTCAGTTGGTCGAGCGACTTATTCCGGAATGAGCGGACCCGGGTTCGAACCCTGGCGCGGATAAAAATGACGGAGAAATTTAATTCGTTATAATGGCGCCCGAACTATCCGGATGACCCGACCGTTCAAAATCTCGAAATGGTGTGATGTTATTTCCACACCGCGAGATAGGAAAAATCAGAGAATCTCTTCTCCAGCGCTTCGAAAAATAAATGTGTGTGACGTTGCATTCCACACACCGGATTGACTGGGAATTCTCAAGTGCACGTTCTACAGTGGATGGCCGCCTGCAACGATTCATGGTCACGGCTGACCCGTAGGCCATGCCCCGGCCCTCTTTCGGGGGGCGGGGAGATGTGACTTACCTGCCAGCAGGACGCACACGACATAAAGGCAGATAGGAATCAGAATGAACGTCTGCGTAGCTCAGTTGGTAGAGCGACTTGTTCCGGAATAAGCGGCGTCGGGTTCGAATCCCGACGTAGACCAAAAATGACGGAGAAATTTACTTCGTTATACGTTATAGGTAGAAAACTAACTTCGAACGCTAAAAATATACCACACAACTCAAATGCAGCCTTTAAGTAATTCAAACTTCAGATTAAAGCAGCTTCCGCAATTATAAGGTCACACCAGCATACCACCCTTTTTGGCTGCTGTTTCAACATTATACAGGGCTATAAGGAAAGTCCGTAATCAGGCCAATATCTCACCAACTATGGCAGTCAGCGATTTACTTCTTGTGCAGTTGTATAGGAAACCCCCTATGGCGCACACAATAACACCACGAGGGATCCCCTCGCCCCCTTTGGGGGTTGAGGGGGCTATGCCCCCCCTTTGCAGATAGGGCAAAAAAGTCAGTTACAAACTTGTTCAGCGAGGCAAAAATAGTACATAAATGTTTTTATCCCATAACAAAAGATGGAAGGGGACCGGGAATGCAGCCCCAAGAATATCACAACATTCGGGTGCAACGACAGAGTATTTAGACAAGAACTTATCTGGGGCCGCGGGTGGCCTAGTGGGCAACGTTCGTGACTGCAGCGGAAAGGACCTCAAGTTCGGTCCACTAAATATCCGCCGTGCGTCGGATGGGCATGTTAAGCCGTCGGACTCCGGGTACTGCCCCCCGTAATAAAGAAGGGCGTCTTCTTCCCCCTTTCTACTTCGCTTCCGTGTCACTTTCACTCTAGCCCAAATCTGCTAGCTTCGTATTTCTAAGGGTTGTTTAAGACCTGGGGTCAGACACTCCCTTCCTAAAATCCTCTACACATGATCATTGATGATCATTTTTAGAACACAGGCAAGTTCTAAGTAAATGAAACCACAAAGGAAAATTTTTCCTACAAACCTTATCAACAGTTCTTGTTCTGAAATAAAACGCAGTTGACATATTCAATATCAGACTTTGATGTCCAATACAGTACAAAATACACTGAGACAAGGAGAAATAGCATAATGTGGCGAAACACTCATCCAATAGGAAGACTGTATGCATTTGCATACAGTTGTGAACTTTCTTCAATAAAATTGTTAAGTTTGCATTACGGAGTGATTACTTCAAATATTAACAAATGCCTTATTTAAAACCTTCCCTCCCTTCCTCGATTAGCAGATCACAATAGTAAAGCTGAGGAAGAGAGCGCCTGGGCATTCGTTCTACATACGAATGTTAGGTACGAACGAACCCCAATTACGTTTGCTGGTGGAGGCGGGATATAGTACACGGGCGATATGTTCACCCCTACAATGTCAATATGCAGTATATCAATCATTAAAGCTCTCACGATCATACCACTACTCTCCAGGGCCGTAGAAAAGGTACATTCTAGGTGAAGCTTGAAAAATTTGTATTTATATGCATGTCTCTAAATCATCTGCTCATGGTGCCATTAAGGGCACCAAAAGAGAAGGTACTCTCGGGATATTTTTTGTTGTTGTTGCTGTTGTTGTTATTTTCATAATGAAGTGACTCAAAAGTTATTTAACTGATCAAGACAAAATTTGATATTCCCTAGCTTTGTTAAAACAAAATTTGTAGTTGATATGGTTGAAACTGGACAAAAATATTTTATGTAATGTGATACCGTTGCTTGTGTCCTCTAGGCTGGGAGATTTACAAAAAAAGGGACACAATTTTTTTGAGAAATCCAAAGAAAAATCGTTCAAGAAAAACCAAAAACAGCATACTGGTTATCAGTAGTTAAATAAATATTAATTAAAAATTTTATTAACTGGAAACTCTCTCTCTCTCTCTCTTTCTCTCTCTCTACAGAATTTAAATTGTTCCACGAAGAAACAGTACTTGAACTGATAGAGGTAGGTGTCAGCGAATCCTATACATGTCGGATAATGGCATGTTTTTATTACATTTCTGTTATGCCTAAACTTTTTGTCTTACAGACTCTCCATCTTTTGCGCCGTAACTATGTATAATTATACCCATTGCATGTGTTGGTTTTCCATTGCGTACAGAAACGTAGTTTGAAGTGTTTCACCTGCTTTTCAATGTTTGTGTTGTATTTCTCTTGGTATTTTTAAGTTCTAGCGTCCAGCGTTATTAAGTATTTGTGCCTAAACGTTTGCGATGTACCTCTCACTGAATGTAAAGTATTTCAAAAATGAGTAATGGTGATGAGTACAGTTTCCATGTTGATGACTTGAGGACATGTTCTTGAATCAGCGGTATTAACGGTCATTTTCCTCTCAGTCAAATCGATACATAGAGCTTAAGTGTGATATTGAAATGCCATGTGCTAATTATCATTACTTATTTTAATTGGGGTTTAATGACCACCATGAGTAACTCATTGAGCTATAAGCAGTCAGTCGCCTGTCCCTAATTTAGGGCCACTGGATCCATGGATCCAGCGAAGGGAGAAAGCCAGGGCCGTAAGACAAACATAACATCCATGACGCAGAGCCGTAAGACAAACATAACAAACGTGTCACAGACTAGTAGATAAAACCCGAACCCATCTCAGACGAACGATCAGAAATCACCGATTAGACCACTGCGCCATCTGGGAGGCCCTAATTATTATTAAGTATTATTATTTTTAAAATCGTTGTCTTTTGTAGAGGAGGCACAAAACTTAACTTTTCAGTGGGGATGAGCCTCCCTTGGCGGCCCCCAAACTACGACACTGCAAATCTCTTTCTCTCTCTCTCTCTCTCTCTCTCTTTATTTCTCTCTCTCTCTCTCTCTCTCTCTCTCTCTCTCTCTCTCTCTCTCTCTCTCTCTCTCTCTCTCTCTCTCTCTCTCTCTCTCTCTCTCTTTCTTTCTTTCCTCTCTCTCTTTCTCTCTTTTCTCTCTTTCTCTTTCTCTCTTTTCTCTTTCTCTTTCTCTCTCCTTCCTTTCTCTCTCTCTTTCTCTCTTTGTTTTTACCCTCGTTGTAGTTTTTACTTACCATTGGCACACTGGTAATGTTATCATAACGCATAAGGAAATTTGGGAAAGTAACTTGCCGTTCAGAAGGAAAACTCTAACTGAAAAATAACAAAATTTTCATAAGAATAGAAATCCAAAAGGAAGGTTAAATTAGAGGTATGCATCATACAGTGTTTGTTTCCATGAGCTCCAAGGGCTTAAAGCACTCGCTCATCCCTTATTCAAAATCATCGCCCTTGCAACCAGTGGTCAGGGGTGCGGGTTCGGTTCTAGAGGAGGCTTCTCGTAATGCGTTCGTCATACGCTGACGACTTTCTCCCTTCCAGGGAAGAGGTGACCCTAAATTAGAGGCTAACAACTCCCTATAAGCCTCAAATGATCACAGAGATAATTAAACCGCGAAACAACACGAACAGAGAAAAATTCTGTCCAATAGTTCCAGGACATGTCACGCACCCGGATTCCGAGCCGGAGTATAAGTAGTCGTAAACCCGTGTCGTAGTCCAGTAGATAAGTTGATGTACATTATCAATGCCATCTCCAACCATTCTCAATCCACTGCTGGATGAAGGTTTCCCAAAAGTCTCTTCCACAACTGTCTGTCTTAAGCAATTGATTCTCTTCCATGTCACTTCGGTCTGCTTTCGAAGCATCTCCCACATTGTCTTCTTCTGGGTCTTTCCCTGTTTCTTGGTACCCAATGAAATATTTCAGTTCTTTTATGTCTAGCCTATTGCCACTTCGGTATCTTTACTTTGACCATAATGTATATATGGCTATCAACCGTTCTCAATCCACTGCTGGATGAAGGTCTCCCTAAGGCTCTTCCACAACTCTCTGTCTTAAGCAATTCTCTTCCATGTCATTCCGGCGTGCTTTCGAAGCCATCTTCCACGTAGTCTTCTTCTGGGTCTTTCCCTGCTTCTTGGTACCCAGTCAAATATTTCAGTTCTTTTATGTCCAGCCTATTGCCACTTCAATATCTTTACTTTGATCATAATGTATATGGCCATCAACCGTTCTCAATCCTCTGCTGGATGAAGGTCTCCCTAAGACTCTTCCAGGACTCTCTGTTTTGAGCAATTCTCTTCCACGTCATTACGGAATGCTTTCGAAGCCATCTTGCACGTAGTCTTCTTTTCTTAGTACCCAGTCAAATATATCAGTTCTTTTATGTCCAGACTATTGTCAATTCAATATCTTTACTTTGATCATAATGTATATGGCCATCAACCGTTCTCAATCCTCTGCTGGATGAAGGTCTCCCTAAGACTCTTCCACGACTCTCTGTTTTGAGCAATCCTCTTCCACGTCATTCCGGAATGCTTTCGAAGCCATCTTCCACGTAGTCTTCTTCTGGGTCTTTTCCTGTTTCTTGTATCCAGCAATATGCCCAGCCTATTGCCATTTGAAGATCTTTACTTTGATCCATCAACCATTCTCAATCCACTGCTGGATGAAGGTTTCCCTATAGTCTCTTGCACATCCCTCTGTCTTGAGCAATTCACTTCCATATCATTCCGCTTTTTCATCCAGTAGCACGTAACTTTTTACGTCGGGGCACATGCATCCAATATAATATCATCATCATCAACTATTATTAATTCACTGCTGGATGAAAGTCTCACTAAGTGGGGTCTTCCACAACTTTCTGTCTTGACACAGTCTCCTCCATGTCACTTCGGCTTGATTTCGAATTTCATTCATCTCCCATGGAGTCCTCTGGGTCTTTTCGTGTTACAAGTCTAGTATTTCAGTTGCCAAAAGACTGTCAGTTCTTCTAGCAATATGTGCGCGTGAGTGCTTGTTTTGCATTTTTAATGTCAACTTCTCTGGATCGGTAATTATACTGTTTTATCAAATAAAAATTTAAGTGTTTTTATTCATGTGCTACTTATCTGTATGAAAAAGTGAAAGTACCTTATCTGAATTGTGCAATGCTTTACATTATTTTATATTTAGCGTTATTAATATTTTCAAAACTTTCATTTTTGTTTTTGATTGAAAATGTAACGGGCACTGTGATCAACTCGGTAGGCTATATTGTACGCAGTCTCCCGTCGCTGATTTAGGGCCACAGGTTTCATCGAAGGAAGAGAGCCAGTGCCGTAAGACAAACACAACATCCATACCTCACGGGATTCGAACTCGGACCGAACTCGGACGAATGATCAGAACCCAGCGTTTAGACCACTGCGAAAACTTTCATGATAAAGGATGTTGCTGCTACAAAAGAAAGTGTTTGTGCTATTGAAACGGTTTACATTAATACTTCAGTGAAATACGTATATGAAAAGGCAGAAATCAAATATTCTGAAACACATCAATCACGCGGTAGAGGAAGTCTTTACTTTAAATTCTAGGTTTACAGCTGAGTAAGTCTAAGCAGGACAAAAGGCAACATCAGGAGAAATGAAATGAAAACCTCGTGGTCTATGTACGATATTTAATTAAAATATGAAAGATATTTACAGTTAAAATACTCCACTAGCACTTTCGAAGAAACATTTACCCCATCATCAGGTGGAACAGAGGCAACGCAGTACTCCTTTATATAGTAGTGCAACGATGCATTATGGGTATAAGTCATCAAACGTCGCATGGGCCGTGACCGTTGCCATTATAACAGTGTAACGGGTATAATTTCACAAGTTATTAGTTTAACTTTGTATTCATATGTTAAACTAATAACTTGTGAAATTATACCCGTTACACTGTTATAATGGCAACGGTCACGACCCATGCGACGTTTGATGACTTACACAGTGCGCCAAAGAATTTTTAAGACTGGGTCTGTAAAATGAAATAGAAACCAGAAATTATAATTTGTTTTGGTTTGTTATTCAAAATAAGTCCCTCCGGTTTCAATACACTTGTTACAGCGATTTCATAATGGTTCGAATGCCTGTTCCAGTTCACTTTGCGGAATTGCCTCCAAAGCACGCGTCGAAGCTGTTTGTATGGTCGAAATATCATCAAAATAACAACCTTTTAACGTCATTTTAAGTTTTGGGAACAAAGAAAAGTCGCAAGTTGCTAAATCAGGCGAATACGGTGGATAATTCAACACACAGACGTTATTTTTCGCCAAAAATCTACGAACAAGAAGTGAGGTGTGACTGGGTGCATTATCGTGCAACAAACACCAACTGTTTTCTTCTCGATATTCTGGACGAACGCGACGAATGCTGCCCATCAAACGCCTCAAAACATTTAAATAAAACTCACCAGTAATTGTTTGTCCACTTGGAACAAATTCTTTGTGGATAATACCCTTACTATCGAAGAATGTATAGTGAACATTGTTTTGATTTTCGATGGAACTTTTTTTTTTTGTGGCTTGTGGCGAGTTTTTCGACTTCCATTCCATACTTTGTCGCTTTGTTTTAGGATCATATTGAAATGTTTCATCACCAGTAACAATCGATTTTAAGAAGTTTGGATCATTTTCAGCGGCTGAAATGATGTCTCTGCAATGTGCACTTCTCCTTGATTTGTGTTCATTGGTTAACGTGTGTGGAACAAATTTAGCACAGACTTTTGTTTTGCCCAAATCTTCATGCAGGATGGTTCGAATCGTTTCTTTGTTGATGTTTAAAGACTCTTCCATCATTCTTAGTGACGCACATCGATTGTTTGCCACGAAATCACGCACTTTTTCAATAATCTCAGGTGTCCTAGATGTACTTGGTCTTCCGGTATGCTTATCATCTTCTAGCGTCTCTCTTCCGTCCAAAAACGTTTGTGCCACAGGAAAACATTTGATCTACTTAAATAAAACTCACCGTAAACTTGTTTCATTATTTGGTACGTTTCCGGGGCACTTTTACCAAGTTTTGCGTTAAATTTAACAACAGCCCTTTGTTCCATCTTAATTATTCAACACGAAAAAAATTTTACTTCTCTAATGAACGCCCATTTCGTTTGAGTTACTTTAACAACTGCGCAGTACTTTTGGCAGAAAGCAAGCAGATGGTCATGGTTTATAACGCATTCGCGATTACACTGGTGGCGCCACCGCAGGCTGAAATCTAGCGCCAGTCTTAAAAATTCTTTGACGCACTATGTATACCCATAATGCATCGTTGTACTACTATATAAAAGAGCGCTGCTTTGCCTCTGTTCCACCTGATGATGGGGTAAATGTTACAGCGAAAGTGCTAGTGTGGTATTTCAACTGTAAATATCTTTCATATTTTATTAAATATCGCACATAGACGGTGAGGTCTTCATTTCATTTGACGTATGGTGCGAAGTCATTCTTTTATCATCAGGATAAATTCTGAGACTGTGAAACCCAAATTTGCAGGTGGCGAGACTAGAACTTACATCCTTCTTCTCTGGAGTAGAATTATTTCCCAGTTAAGCTACGCCGGCAAAGGGTTATCACTGCTACTTGTAGTCTTTACATCTGCGTCACTTCTGAGGTAGGCTCGTCACACATATCCGCCCCCTCTTTGAGAAAGAAATGGATGTAATCGTAGGTTTCCAAGTCAGCCGGCAAGCCCGCTTAAGGGAGAGTTCATTGCAGAAGAAGGAAATTCTGACTAATTCCAGAAGATGCACGGAAGAAACAGCACACACTTCTTGAAGAACTCAACGGGCCAGAAGATTCATTTTTACTTTCGGACGCCAATGTGAAAACACAACCCTTCTCTGCCGGTGGCGGAACTTGAACTCACATCCATCTGCTCCGGAGCCGAATACTTTCCCAATTTAGCTAGGCCGACAAGGGCTTATCACTGCTACTTGCTGTCTAAACCTGTGGGTGACCTCTGAGGCAGGTACTTCAAAAGGCATGTTGATGTTCGATTTAGTGCGAACATAATAATAGAAAAAAAAACATGCAAAACATGATGCTTACTAAGATTCTGTCGCTTATGGAAGCTGTGAAGGCAATGCCCACACAGCTTTGAACTGTAGGGGCATATATGACCCGCTTCCTCTCGGATTGGGCGCCACTGATTTCGTCCATTCATTCCCCACCTGGACTTCTTCTAGGTCTTTTCTTGTCTCTTGGTATCTAGTTGAGTGTTCCAGTTGTCCAACGGTGGTAAGTTCTTCTATCAATATATCCAGCCCATTGCAACTTGAGGGTCTTTACTTTGATCATGATGTCATCAAGTCATGGCATTTTACTGGTCGACAAGCTCCTCTTCCTATCTTTCCTGGTGGTATCAAGCATGCATCTGCCTGTTCTTCTTTCAGTAGTTAACCTCCTCTGGGCCGTCCCGGTGGCGCATTGTTCTAAGCGATGGCTTCTGATCATTCGCCCGAAAGCGGTTCGGGTTCGAATCCCGGTGAGGCATGGATGTTGTGTTTTCTTACGGCACTGGCTCTCTACCTTCCCTGGAATCAGTGACCCTAAATTAGGGACGGGAGACTGCTTATAGCCCATTGAGTTG
Organism: Macrothele yani; assembly: GCA_039090855.1. Taxonomy (NCBI): domain Eukaryota; kingdom Metazoa; phylum Arthropoda; class Arachnida; order Araneae; family Macrothelidae; genus Macrothele; species Macrothele yani. The sequence continues at coordinate 41,155,959 of CM077009.1, read as the reverse complement.
CTCACGGTGGTCGTTAAACCTTCAATCGAAAAATAAATAACCTTCTCTGGACGTCCTTATTTCGTTAATGCCTATATCTCTGATCCTTAGGTAAGATTAATACAGACATTTGACGTGGACCAGGAACATGAAACCGAGGTCATCGCTCTTTCCACGTTTATAAGTGAGTTACGGAAAAATTCTCATTGGCCGGCGCCGGGAATCGAACCCAGGGTCTTCCAGTTACGCGCCGGATATGCTTCCACTGCACCATAGCGGCCTAGAATTACTCCAGACTCACACACACTTCCGAATGCCTCCAGACTCACGTACACATCGACAACACTTTTGAGGTCAGAGAGAGAGTGTGTGTGAGTCTGGAGGAATTCGAGGCCGCTGTGGTGCAGTGGAAGCATATCCGGCGCGTAACTGGAAGACCTTGGGTTCGATTCCCGGTGGCGGCCAATGATAATTTTTCCGTGACTTACTTATAAACGTGGAAAGAGCGATGACCTCTGTTTGATGCCATGGGTAAGAACTGGAAGGGTACTTTGATCAAATAATTTCCTTTTAAGATGTAATGGTAAATTGCTCTTAAAAATTGTACTCTTTCTCTCAAATGCACTACAGCCAAGTTTTATAAGCTGCGAAGTATATTATAATTTAACTTTCATTTTTAGTTCCTTCTCCTACGTAAATTTGAGTTTGTTCTCTTTTACACTTCCAAACTTAACTTGATATCTTCTCTCTCGCATGAATGAGGTTGGCAACACTTTTGAGGTCAGAGAGAGTGACGTATGAATGTGATAAGAACGATAGATAAAAAGGACGATACAGCAGTTGCTATGTGTATGTGTGGGTGTGGAGATGTTCGCTCTGCGTAAAGACTAAATCATATGCGGCTCTATTGTGGATCTAGTAAAATATTGTTGGATCAATAAAAGTTTATAATAAGTTGACTTCTGTTTATGTTTCGTCTGGCCGTAAAATATCGCATCGTATTCTTATTTAGTTCAACATTCCTTAGTCATGGTTTTAGACATAGCGTAACACCAATCTAGCACACGAAAAAGACTTGCGTTATAACGCTTATGTATTTCATCTTCGATGAGACCCTTTGCTTGATTTCTGCTGTCCACGGTATGTATAGGTATCAGTTATTTCTAAATTTGCCTTTATCGTCAACATCATCATCAACCACTATCAATCCACTGCTGGATGAAGGTCTTCCCAAGTTTCTTCCACAATGGTCTGTCTTGGGCCAGTCTCCTCCATGTCACTCCGGCATGCTTTCGAATTTTATCCACATCTCCCACGTGGTCTTCTTTTGAGTCTTTTCCTGTCCCTTGGAATTCAGCGTAAAATTCCGGTTGTTCATCGGTGGTCCGTTCTTCTGGCAATATGTTTAGCCTATTGCCATTTCAGGTATTTTACTCTGATCGTGATGTCTTCCACTCTTGTCATTTTCCTTATCCACGAGTTCCTCCTCTTATCTTTCCTGATTACACTAAGTATGCATCTCTCCATGCCTCTTTAAGTTGTCTTCAGTCTTTGTATGCCTTTTTTACGCTTTCCAACCGTAGGTTGAAGAAGCGTATATGCTTCAGTTTTGTCCGTCTGTCCGTCCGTCTGCTCGATAACTAGCGTAGAAATGGTTCAATTTCGAGGAAATCGTAGTATGTGATAGGGGACAACCTGGAGACAAACCTTGTTGAAAATGGACGAAATGGGGTCAAAGGTCACGATATAGGAGCGGGATCCATTCTATTGCCCTTATGCGTCATAACTTGCTGGAAAATGGTTCGATTTCGATGAAAATGTAGTATGTGGTAGGAAACCATCTGGGAACAAACCCTATTGAAAATGGGTGAAATGGGGTCAAAGGTTAGTACATAGGAGCGGGATCCATTCCATTGTCTTTATGCGTCATAACTTGCGTAAAAATGCTTCGATTGCGACAAAACGTTATCATGTTGTTCCAGAAATATACTGAACCGGTTCAGTTGAATATCTTCGAAATGGGGTCAAAGATCAGGGCACAGGAGCGAGATTTATTCCACAGCCATTATTCTCATAACTTGAGCAATAACTTGAATAATGATTTTTGGTATGTTGGAAAGCGTATCATAATCAATGCATTGCATGATTTTACTAACTTGTTTAGTTAATGTCCACGTCTCTGCTCCGCACGTAAGCACTGGAAGGATGCATTAATTAAATACCTTTCTTTTAAGATATAATGGCATATTGCTCTTAAAAATTGTACTGTTTCTTCCAAAAGCTCTCCAATCAAGTCCTATCGACTTCAAAATCTTGAGTTCTTGTAAAAGTATTGGTCATCAATTTTATTTTCTGTAAGCTCATTTTGAATCCCACAAGTCCCTGAATCATACTCTTCAGTTAGACACATACGTAATTTAACCTTGAAACTTTAAAATGTTTATATCATTTTTAAGTGTGTTGAATACTGAAATATTTCGCAGTTTTTTTAATTCTTTTCTGATAGTCCTCTAAACACAATGTACACAAGACGCCCTTTTAATACAATTTCCCAGGGTCGATATTTTAACTTCTGAAGTTATTCGCAGCTAAGTAAGTGATTTATATTTAAGGGGAAAACACTGATGATTCATAACCACAAATAAAGTATCCCTATTTCACTTCATATTTTGAAACTATGCAAGATATTAAATATAAAGTCGCCTTTACGTCTACTTGATGGCGTGAGAATAAATCTTAAGAATTTTTAAAACAGCAGTTTCATAAAGCAAACACCTTGAAGCCAAATGTGAGTAAAAAATCTATTTCTAAAGTATACATCTCTTATTTAAAATTCGATTTTTACTGGAATGTTTTGACCTTAGGAAGGATTTTTTTGATTAATTTAGGAAAAATCTAAAATAATCTTAATGGGGGTGAGAGGAGGGGGGCTTAATGTAAACTTTAAATGAAATTTATTCAGATAAGAAACTTCTGTTCCTATCGCATTATTACCCCATTTCAGAGCAGTTTCTCCACACAGGTGACGTTATATTGTGATCGGAACTCGATAAAACGATGTTAAATTGGAATATAGACTTATCAATACTTCAGTTTCTTCATGAAATTATAAACCCAGAAGTTATTGGATTTTGTCTTTCTCGTCACCTAAGGAAGAAATGACTACAGCAGCACTTTCTTTACACGAGGTCTTCACTGTTGAAACTTTTGTGGTAGGTTGCACCAAACAGTAGTGCTACACTTAGCTGCACCCCTTTATTAACCACAAAATGCTGATAAGAATCCTGTTGGCCAATCATAAGTTCTACACTTAGCTGCACCCCTTTCTGGGGAAAGATACATCACTGCTACACTTAGCTGCACCTCTTTCTGGGAAAAGATACACCACTGCTACACTTAGCTGCACCCCTTTCTGGGAAAAGATACACCACTGCTACACTTGGCCAATTATAAGTGCTACACTTAGCTGCACCCCTTTCTGGGAAAAGATACACCAAGTGCTACACTTAGCTGCACCTCTTTCTTGGAAAAGATACACCACTGCTACACTTGGCCAATTATAAGTGCTACACTTAGCTGCACCCCTTTCTTGGAAAGGATACACCACTGCTACACTTGGCCAATTATAAGTGCTACACTTAGCTGCACCCCTTTCGGGGAAAAGATACACCAAGTGTTACACTTAGCTGCACCCCTTTCTGGGAAAAGATACACCACTGTGTCGTGCAAACAAAACTTAACAGCGTAGCGAAACCTTGCACCATAATGTGGTGCAGCCTTGTATCAAATGTGGTGAAAAGTTGCACCATGTTGTTGGGTTTTGTTTGCACCACACAATGCTGTATTTTTTATCAAAACGTGGTGCAGCTCGTGTAGCACCACTTTTTGGTGTAACCTACCACAAGATTTTTAACAGTGTACTTGGTATGAGCGCTGTCTTTGTGCTTCGACTGCGGATTACCCCCTTGCCTAATGTCAGCAACCCTAAATTATTAATGATGAAATTTTCTTAGCTTCCTATGGAAAAATGGTGGCAATGATGCGGGGAGATGTAGCCTAACTTCAAAACAATTTCATGTCTCTTATTTTAGGTGTAACATGAGATATTTTCCAAGATGTTATTATTATTTTTTGGGAGCTAGTGTACAAACTGAATGTGAATTTCTAAACAGCCACCTTGGTGGGGGGTCAGAGGCTTACATTTTCAAGGTAATCGTTCGAGATAACCAATGATCAGCAAGGATGTTTTATGCTTGTAATAATTTCTTCTCCGGTGTAGTCCTTGCTTGATATCTGTTGTTCAAGATAAAGGCAGGCATCACAGTTATATCTAGAAGCGCTCAATCAAGGTTTAGCGATTGATGCAGCAACAGTATGTTTTTTTCCTTTATCTTGTTTTTTCTTATCTTTTGATCGCAATAGTATGTTGTTGTTGGTTTTTTTTCCATATTTTGGTGGAGAAATTCTAGATACTAGCAATACTATGAAGAACTACTCCATCAGCCACTAAATCATGATCTAGCAAGTGTACCATCAAGATTTAGCTATTGATGGAGCAATTCTAGACGTAAACTATTTCTACATTTACCTTGGACAACACATATCAAGCTAGGATCACAAAAAGAATTTAATCAGCGAACAAAACTTGGCTGGAGAGCATTTGGAAGTAACAGTACGATTTTCAGAAGCATTTTACCATTATGTCTTAAAAGAAAAGCATTTCATCAATGCATCTTTCTACTTCTTACTTATGAATCAGAGACACGTTCCTTTAATATAAACAAGTTAGTAAAATCATGCAATGCATTGATTTTGATACGCTTTCCAACATACCAGAAATCATTACTCAAGTTATTACTCAAGTTATGAGGATAATGGCTGTGGAATAAATATCACTCCTGTACCCTGACCTTTGATTCCATTTCAAAGATATTCAACAGAACTCGTTCAGTATAATTCCTGAACAACATACTAAAGTTTTGCCGCAATAGAAGTATTTTTAGTCGTTATCAGGATAATGGCTGCGGAATAAATCTCGCTCTTGTGACCTCATCTTTACCCCATTTCGATTATATTAAACAGAATTGGCTCAGTATACCTTCGGAACAATATGCTAAAGTTTTGTCGCCATAGACGCATTTTCAGTCAAGTTATGAGGATAATGGTTGTGGAATAAATCTCGCTCCTGTGCTCTGACCTTTGACCCCATTTCGATTATATTAAACAGAACCGGTTCAGTATATCTCCGAAACAACATGATGAAGTTTTGTCGTATTCGAAACAATTTTACGTAAGTTATGACGGATAAGGGCGATGGAATGGATCCCTCCTATGTCCTGACCTTTGACCCCGTTTCGTCCATTTTCGACAGGGTTCTCTTCCAGGTTGTCCCCTACCACATACTAAAATTTCATCGAATTCAAACCATTTTTACGTGAGTTATCATGAGGACAGACAGACAGACAGGTGGACAAAGCTGGAACATATACGCTTCTTCAACCTACGGTTGGAAAGGGTAAAAAAAGACATCCGGAGGCTGCAAATCATACGGAAAGATGTTGTAACGTACTACAGAGGTGAAGCACGTTTCAAGACGACAAATCTGCAGCAATACATTCTGTTGGTGTAGCTTAGTCGGTCAGAGCAACTCACTCCGGAGCGAGGATACATTCCGTCGGTGTAGCTTAGTCGGTTAAACCAACTCACTCCCTAGCGAGAAGACCTCTGGTTTCGATCTCTATCACCGAGAAATTTGGGTTTTCGTATTGGCGCATGATTGTGGAAAATGGATTTCCACACATGATTTAAAATTAATGAAAATTCCTTCTTCGCTTCAAAAAAAAAAAATAAATAAATAAAAAAAGAAAAGTAGAAGAAGAAGAAGAGGGAGATGATGTGACGTACTACAGTGGTGAAGCACGCGCCAAGACGACAAATCTACGGCTATACATTCCGTCGGTGTAGTTTACTCAGTTAGAACAACTCACGCTGGAACGGGGAGACACGGATTCCATCGCAGTCAATTTGTGTTTTCAAAAAGCATAGAGAAATGCATGCTTGATATAACCAGGAAGAATAAGAACTTGTTAATCAAGAAAATGACGGCAGTTGATGTCATCACGTGTGACGTACTACAAATGCTGTGATGTACTACAGAGGTAAAGTACGTGCGAGGATGACAAAACTACAGCGAATGGGAGAGCAGGAGAAAGTTGCCCTCCCAATTGAGCTTCCCTGTAGCTTAATTGGGAGAGCAACTTACTCCGGCGTGATGGGGCGCCGTTTTGATCCCCGTCACGGACAAAGTTGTGTTTTCACATCGGCGACCGAACGTAAAAATAGTCTACTGGACGTTGGGTTCTTCGAAAAATGTGTCATGTTTGTTTAACACATCGCCTAGGATTAATGAAATTTCGTTCTTCTCTCACAAAAAAAACAAAAAACAAACAAACAAAAGAAAGATGACACCGAGTTTTCGGGTGTATTAAGCATGTCTTCTGAATCCGTTCTGACGCAAATTAAATTTATCAAAGCTATTCCAAGTCAATGGAACCGGTATGGAAAACAATAGATCTGACGAAAGAAAGATGATTTTCAATCGGGATTTTAATCCCTCAGATATTACTGTAAATGGAATTGTGAGCTTACGCCCTCTGGTTGCAGACTTGTGCGTTAAGAAAAACATGAATTTATATGAGAAACATTTCGCACCGGAAACGTTCTCCAACACAGAAAAAAATTTTCAAATCGGACGCTTAGAAACAGAGATATCGACAAAAATAAGATGTGACTTTACGTCCTCTGGTGGGAAAACCATGCATTCTTTTAGGAAGAAAGCATTCTCAAAAGGTTAATCCATATGAGCCGTATGGGTTCAGGAAAAAAAAATTAGCCGAGTTTTCAGGATCATAGATTTTGCTACAAAAACATCAGAAGCAGATATTAACACTTATGCCCCCCCCCCTGGTGGCCAAACCATTCTTTACCAAACATTAGAAATTATGTGAAAAATATTTCCATCAGGTCTTGTATGCATTACAGGAAGAATTTTTCAAATCGGAGTTTTAGGAGCAGTAATAACGCAAAAAGAAAACAATTTACCTTTGTGCCCCCTCGCGGAAAGTCTATGATTTACTTGAAAATTTTGAATTTATAGGAAAAACATTTCGCATCGGAAACACCATCCAACAAAGTAGGAATTTTTCAAATCGGACTCTTAGAATTAGAGATTTTGACAAAAATAAAATATACGTCTACGCCCCCTGGCGTAGAAACCATGCATTCTTTCAAGATGAAATGTTCCAAAAATGTTTGTCGACATGAGTAGTATCGGTCAACAAACGACTTTTTCTTCAATCGAGATTTTAGAGGCTCATATTTTGTTGCAAATACATCAGAAGCGGAAATTAAGACTTACGCCACCTGGTGGCCAAACCAATTTTTACAAAAATTAGAAATTATGTGCAAAGGATTTCCCACCAGGAGCTCTATCCGGTGCAGAAAAAGTTTTCAAATCGGAGATTTAGAAACAGAGATATAGGGGGAAAGCAATTTACCTCTACGCCCCCTAGCGGAAAGTCTATGAATTACTTGAAAATTTTGAAATCATATGAAAAACATGTCACACTGAAAACATTATCCAACAAAGAAGGAATTTTTCAAATCGGACACCTAGAAGTAGAGATATTGACAAAAATAAGATATACATCTACGCCCCCTGGCGGAAAATCTGTGGAATATTTGAAGAAGAAAATATTCCGAAAAGGTTTATCGATGTGAGTGGCATCAGTCCACGAAATAATTTTTTCAATCGATATTTTAGAAGTTCAGATTTTATGGCAAATACATCAGATGCACAAGTTAACCCTTACGCCCCCTGGTGGCCAAAGTATTCTTTACCAGAATTTTTAAATTATATGCAAAAGAATTTTCATCAGAAGGTGTATCCGCTGAAGAAAACATTTTTCAAATCGGAGCTTTAGAAGTAAGAGTTATCGGGAAAAATGTGATTTACTTTTACGCCCCTAGCGATAATTATATGTGTAATTTGAAAAAGTAACGATATCTAAAATACTCTTCGACATAAATGGAATCGAAAGATAAAATATTTTTTCCAATCGGATGTTTAGAAGCAAATATGTGGAATAAAACGTATTTTTGAATTCGACATCATCTGCATTTACGCCCTCTAGCAGAAAAATTGTACATCGAAAGCTTCCCAATGCAAAAAGAATTTTTCAAATCGGACTAATAGTTGCAGACATATCGTGGGTACAGACGGACGGACGGACAAACCGATAACATAAGCATGGTCTTATTTTACAAAAGACGTGTTAAAAAAGTTAAGAAGGAGAAGATATGACGTACTATAGAGGTAAAGCACGTGTCAAGATTACAAACCTGCGGCGATACATTCCGTCCGTGTAGCTTAGATGGGAGAGAGCAACTTACTTCGGAGTGAGGAGGCAACTTCTCCGGAGTAAGACATTCCGCCCGCGTAGCTTCGATGGGAGAGGGCAACGTACTCCGGAGTGATCTGGATTCATCAGTCCATACGACCCGTTTCCATTGATCTGCGGTCTATACGATAGTCCGTCGATTAGCTGTAACGACTCTCTTGAGGCTTCGACGTACTCTATCACTGATTTTCTTTGGTCTGCCGGTACGTTTTGCTGCTTCAGGCACGCCATGTGTCTTCCACTTATTCAGTACATCCAAAACAGTTGACTTGGGTATGTTTAAACGCCTCTGGGTTTCTCTTATGGACAACCCACTAACATAACACATAACAATCTTTCCTTTCTCAAAGTCAGTTTTCTCCCGCCGCGACATTTTCACTCAACCCACTGTGCGATATCATCTCGGTCAGCTGCAGGCTTGTTTTTATACCGTTAATAGCTGTACCGCGGGTTTTAACAACGCAGAAGGATCCGTTCATTTGCTTTTGAAAGGGCTGTTCGGTGAATTTTTTCAATATAGTGTATGTCCGGAATTCTTTGGATGTCTTTTAAGAACAGGGCGTAACTGTTACACCATATTTGTGCTCTGTGTGTCTGCCCTGTGTTTTCGATGAATAACTCAGGAATAGTTGAGATGATAAGCCATTTCAGAGTGGGTGAGGCCCCCCCCCCCCCCCAAACAATCGTATAATAATCTCCAAATAAACTTTTCGTTTAAATTAAAAAAAAAAATTACGTTCGAAATAATTAATATTTATTTTAAACCAATGACCAATCGCCAACAAATAAATCAATCTTTATATATATAAAAGTGAAAGTCTGTATGTTTGTTCCGCATACGTTCCTAAACGGTTTGATTTATTTGCACCAAAATTGACATACATACTTTTCATCACCCAGATTAAAATACAGGAGGGACGAATTTTAGAAATTCCATCCCTAAGAGGGTCAAATGTCTTTTTACGGTGCCCTCTACAGACTGGGTGCAAGTCGGCTGCTGCGGTATTACTCCGCGTGTCAGAGCAACGGTCGTCAGGTGACGCCTCACTCCTCGCAAGCTTCCGCGGTTCAGGCATACGGGGAAGAGTCCGATTTTTGAAAACACAACGCGCCGGCGGAACATATTGTCATAAGTATTTTTTTGTTTATGTCACCATGGCATGTTCTTTGTAAGGATTAGGTTTCATTAGACTCCCAACAATTAGCGCTGGAGTCTCAAATATAGGTGGAGCTACAGATTCCCACAAATAGGCGTGGTCCTCTCAAATAGCATCAAGGTTAAGTTCAAGTTAAACTAAGGCCGCGGGTGGCCGAGTGGGCAACGTTCGTGACTGCCACGGGAAGGGCCTCAGGTTCGATCCCAGGCAGGTACGAACGCTCGATCCACTAAATACCCGCCTTGCGTCGGATGGGCACGTTAAGCCGTCGGACACCGGGTACTGGCCCCCGGTAATAAATAAGGGCGTCTTCCTCCCCCTTTCTACTTCGCTTCCGTGTCACTTTCCTATCGAGCGCTGTAGCCCAAATCTCCTACTTTCCTATTTCTAAGGGTTGTTTAAGACCTGGGGTCAGACACTCCCTTCCAAAAATCCTCCACATATGAAAGAAAGAAAGTTAAAACAGACGGTCTTCTACATACATAAAATTTAAATAGAAGATCAGAATTGGTATTAATATAGATAAAAGAAATAGCCTTTGTCCACCGGAAAGAAGTGAGCTTACCAACGGTGAAAGAATTGTCCGAATGGGTTTAGTTTTCGAGATTAGTAAAAAAATTCCGTATATTATCGTGAACTACTTTCTTTCACGTTGGGTGTGATCAGGTTGTATATAAACAAAGCGGAATGATTCATGGGAAATTAGAAACTACTTGAAAGCGATGTTATTCGGTAGGTAGTACAGCCAACAATAATACAAAATAATAATAAATAAACGAAATAGCCTATGTCCGGAAAGCTTCCCAACGGTGAAAGAATTATCCGAATCGGTTTAGTTTGCGAGATTAGTAAAAAAAAATCCGTATATTATCGTGAACTACTTTCTTTTATGCTGGGTGTGATCAGGTTGTATATCTACACTCTAGAAAGCTGAATGCGGAGAGCAGGAAGTGCATTATTGTGCATGTTAGCTGTTTCTAGTATTTAGGGCTCAGAACGGCCATTATACACTGCTGGCAACCCAAAATGCAACACCAAGAAGAACACGAAAGAGCAGAGCCAGATTTACTGGACACATAACAACAGATACAAAGATGAAACGATTGAGCTTACAGGCCGTGCGGCTTGCGGAACACGCAGACATCAATAGTTCGTGTGGCCCCCATGGCTGGCAATAACGGCCGCTACACGCCGCGGCATCGAACGAAAAAGGATTTGGATGTGGGCTTGGGGTATGTCGGTCAAGGCTACTTCCACACGTTGCCACAGTTCATCAGGCGAAGCCGCGGGTGGTGCCTGTCGGGCCACTCGGTTGCCGATCAGCGACCAGACGTGTTCGATGTTCGATGGGCCACATATCGGAAGAGCAGGTGGACCACGGCAGCAGTGGCACTTGGTGGGCCGTGAAGAATTGTTGCACGATGCGTGCCACTTGCGGGCGCGCATTGTCCTGTTCAAACTAGGCCACTGGCAGGTCCTGCAGGTAAGGGAGGACTACTGGCTCCAAAACGTCTGAGATGTAGCGGTGGCTGTTGAGTGTACCGGCGATGCGTACCAGAAGGGTGCGGGCGTCATATCCAATTGCGCCCCAAACCATAACGCCAGACGACGGATCGGTATGGCGATGCATAATTCAGGCGTCATGCAGTCTCTCGCCACGGTGCCGCTACACACGGATCCGACCATCGTGGTGTTGCAGGCAGAAGCGGGATTCGTCGGAGAAGACAATGTCGTGCCATTCCGTAGTCCAGGTGCGGCGTTCAACGGCACACTGCCGTCGCACTCGCCGGTGGTGTAACGTCAATGGTAATCGGATCAATGGGCGCCGTGCGACAAGTCCCCTCTCCTGCAGACGACGTCGAACGGTACGTGCTGACACAGGTTGTTGCGCACCACACACTAATTCCTGCGCTAACGTTCGTGATGTGGCGGTGCGAGCCGTCAATGCCAGCCGCACAACCTGCCGGTCCTCTCGTTTGGTGGTGTGCCGCGGCAGCGGCAATCGCTCACGTGGGTCCGTCCGTCCCTCCTGCACCCACCGAATCCATACTCGCCTCACTGTGTCTGGATGTCGTCCCACACGGGCGCCGATATCTCGGTACGATAAACCGCTGTCTCGATAAGCCACTATTCGTCCTCTGTCGAACTCCGAAACGTGCTGGAATGACTGCCGTATTCTGCGACGAGGCATCAGGAAGCTTCCCACGCTCAGGTCCGGCAGCACAACACACTTCCACTACTTACACCCCGCCTTCTGTGCACCCTTCTTATAGGGTTTCTCGGTGGCGTGCCGGGCGCACATGATTTGCATATGCCCTGCAATGCTAATCGTTTGCATGTCCTCTCGCGGGCGACGCATGCTGCGAATTTCAGGCCAATCGGATGCTTCCTTCTTGGTGTTGCATTTTAGGTGGCCAGCAGTGTACTTTCTTTCTCGTTGGATGTGATAAGGTTGTATATCTACAATCTAGAAAGATGAATATGGTGTGCAGGAAATGCATTATTGTGCATGTTTGCTCTTTCTAGTTTTTAGGGCTCAGAACGGCCATTATATATTGTGATCTTTATTTACGAATATGGCCATTCAGGACATGAAATGGGAAATCCTTCCACATCTGGCTTATTCCCCAGATGTCTCCCCTTCAGACTATCACCTGTTCCGATCTCTGTCGAATGCTCACGCTCTCCGTAGCAGAACGTTCAAGAATGATGTTGATCTCCAGAATTTCCTTGATGTTTTATTCGCAGCAAAACCTGAAGGGTTTTTTTTAAGAATGGCATTGCAGACCTATCCCGACGCTGGGACACCATCGGAAACAATGGGGAAGGGGGGGGAGGATACATAGTTGATTGATTCCGTTTTCCTTTCTGATGTAATACATTCCTGTAGTGCTGCGAAAAAGAATGGCATGAACTTATGCATCAACCCAATATTTCTTGAAAAAATGAAAAAAGAGACACCTGTACCTTTTGCTGACATTTCTTCAAAGTCCCCTGATGGACTGTTGTGCCGTCGGACTTCTGAAAAGAGCACGCAAACCTAAAACAATGATTGGACTATTGAAAGCAGTGGAACTGGAGTGGAATAAAATACCACTACCAATTTTAAAAAATGCCATGTTATCTACGAAATGTAGATGACAACATGGCATCATCTACATTTAGAAAGGGCTATCAGATGGAGCATTTAAGAAAGGAAGAATTTTATTTTTAACATTAATTTTGTTGCTAGAAAATAGTTCTAAAATGGCGTGAACCGTATCCGGGTATGCTACTGAAGGACACGTGAGATATACAGCCTCTTGCTTAAGGACATGCCCTGAGGATTATCAGGTGTGTAATGCGTTTTATAATTATTTTTATTTTTTTAGTCGAATATTTTTTTAGAAGGTGACAACACTGTATAAAAGCCTTCTGGGCGTAGACGCTGAGAAGTTTTGAGTCTCATAAGCTGAATTTGATGTTACAGGGCTATATTTCTTGCTCGTTGGGTTCTCTTTTTTTACTGATCTTAATTCTCTTAACTTAAGATTCACCTTTCGTCTCTGAAGCTTCGCATCCCTTGATACCCCAATAAACCAGATCCCCCAACAAGCACGCAGAGAACACATAGGATCCACTATTCACTCTCTCCCTTTTTTAAATGCGATCACTGTAAAACTAAAAGTTTGACTTCCATGCTGCCTGAATACAGAATCTTTTGCTCGTCCTAACAAAAGTCAAAAGAAAGATGTGCCCACTGCAGCATAGCTGAATACTCCTCACCGCAGCAAAGCAAGATGGGGACATCTAAATGTTATCAAACATCCACCGATGATGGGGAGAAGATGAACATTTAAATAATATTAATGCTACCCTAAAATGACTGTACTGAAGATCTCGGGGGTTACATTGATTTTAAGGGAAAATAAATTAATTCAATCAGTTTAAATTAAAAATACAATTAAATTAAAAGTGACAGCTATCAATTTTAAAATTCTGCAAATATTTTTTTATTGCGGAAGAAACGGAGTGTGGTAAGTAAGAAGTAGGGAAAAATATTATGCCGTTTTGGGCCTCCATTTTTTTTTTTTGATTGGAGGTTTAACGACCACCGTGAGCAACAAGCAGTGGCCCGTCCCTAATTTCGGACCACTGGTTCCAGGGAAGAGAGAGAGCCAGTGTCGTAAAACAAACACAACATCCATGCCTCACAGTGATTCGAACCCGGACCCATCTCGGACGAATGATCCGTAGCCATCGCTTAGACCACTGCGCCACGATTCCACAATGTCATAAGTTTAACGACGCCTCTGGGATTGCCTTTAGAGGCCTAACTTAGCTATCACCCCATGTAAGCACTTTGTCCGTTCGTCCGTACATCTTTCTGTCTGCTGCTTCTTCGACCCATATCCACGGGAAAGTTTCAGGTGGGGGTTGCCCCTTTTTGTAAAGAAGTATAATAATCAAATGTGTTTTTGTTTTTTTTACAGCACAAAGCGTGCCTTTCTTGTTTTAATTTGTCCAACACTTTATAACACACACACGCACGCACACACACACACACACATATTTGGGTTATTGTTGTAATTTCCAGGAAAAGGGGAAGAGGGCGGACCGGTTAGACCCATTGTCAGAGCGCCACTTGGGGTCAGAATCTCGAATTAGGCAGGGGTGATGTGTTTGTCTAACCGCGCTGACTATCTTTTCCTTTTCTGGAACCAGTGCCCTAAATTAGGGACAGAAGTCTGTTAGTAGCCTTTACAGTTACTCACGTTTGTCGTTAAAATTGAAAAAAGAATCCTAACAACAGTGAGAGAAAAGAGCCAGTATCAAAATGTGCAAGACCATGTAGACCTTACGTATCATGTGATACGCAATGATATGCAAAGATCTTCATGGTATTAAAAATAGTATAACTATAATAGGAATCCGAAATTCTGGGCGTAGAGTAGAAATCAAAGTTTCCAAACTTTCGCATATCAACCAGATGGCTTTTTCAAGCAAGGTAGACAGCTGTCTACCTTCCTTGAAAAGGCCATCTGGTAAACAGCTGTCTACCTTCCTTGAAAAAAGCCATCTGGTAGACAGCTGTCTAACTTCCTTGAAAAAAGCCATCTGGTAGACAACTGTCTACCTTCCTTGAAAAAAGCCATCTTGTAAACATCTGTCTACCTTCCATGAAAAAGCCATCTGGTAAACAGCTGTCTACCTTCCTTGAAAAAAGCCATCTGGTAGACAGCTGTCTACCTTCCTTGAAAAAAGCCATCTGGTAGACGGCTGTCTACCTTCCTTGAAAAGCCATCTGGTAGACAACTGTCTACCTTCCTTGAAAAAGCCATCTTGTAAACATCTGTCTACCTTCCTTGAAAAAGCCATCTGGTAGACAGCTGTTTACCTTCCTTGAAAAAGCCATCTGGTGAACAGCTGTCTACCTTTCTTGAAAAAGCCATCTGGTAGACAAGTGTCTACCTTTCTTGAAAAAGCCATCTGGGGGACAGCTGTTTACCTTCCTTGAAAAAGCCATCTGGTAGACAGCTGTTTACCTTTCTTGAAAAAGCCATCTGGTAGACAGCTGCCTACCTTCCTTGAAAAAGGCATCTGGTTGATGTGCGAAAGCTTGGAAGCTTTGGTTTCTACTCTACGACAAGAAATTCGGATTCCTGATAAAGTTATACGATTTTTAGTACTGTTGTTGTATAGTTCCTCATCACTAATATCAACATTATATGTATGATTAGTAGATCGAAATATGCCAGATCTACATGGAAATGAATTCTCACAGCGAATATAGTAAATATAAATGATACAGAGAGTAAGAATTATTTACTAACGATATATCTTCAATGAAGAACGAAGTTTCCTTAAAAAAAGATACAACCCAAAATCGCTTTGGTTTGTATTTTTTTTAACTAATTCTTCCTCAAGTTCTTTTTTATTAATTGAGGAGAATAGAAAGATACTCGTATCTAGTTTCACAAATTGTTGATGAAAACTTTTGTACGGACTTCTTAAAATAAATAAACAAGAACGCAATTGTGTAAATATAACTGGAAAATAATTTCCAACCGAAGTTTTAGACCGAATACCAAGGAACAGTAAAATACCCAGAAAAAAGACCACGCGGTAGATGTGTGGATGAAATTCGAAAGCATGCCGGAGTAAACTGGCTCAAGACAGACCGCTGTGGAAGAAACTTGACGAGACCTTCACCTAGAAGTGGATTGATAATGGCTGCAAATGATGATATATATCAAAGTCAAAAATAATTCAACGGGAAATGATTTGCAATAAAAGAAAAGGTTAACGATAGCTGAATTTACTTTATAACAGGGCTCCCGTGAAGACATCTGTTCCATCTGTTCCGGCGAACTGGGCTCCACGTTTTTAACAGTACATATTCTGTATAATTAATATAATGTAAATTACAAATTACAATAATAAATTGCAATATAATATAAATTGATAATTACAATGATAAATTACAGTATAATATAAATTATTACAACATAATAAATATAATATATATTACAAATTGCAATATAATACGAATTACAATGATAAATTACAATATAATATAAATTATAACGATAATTTACAATATAATATAAATTGCAATTATAAATTACTATAAAATATAAATTACAAATTACAATATGATATCACTATATAAATTGTAATGATAAACTACTATATAATGTAAGTTACAAATTACGATGATAAATTAAAATGTAATATAAATTACAATGTGGAAATCGTTTAAAAACTGGAGTATGATGAATTCATAGCTGATTTTGTCACTGTTAAAGCAAGAACGTTATCAAATTGTTCCTCGTTATCAAATTTATAATCCGGAATTTTGCGAAGTTTCACATCGTTCTTTGATGTCATGCAACTTATCTTATATTAGACATTGTGTTTTCTTAAAAAGAAGGTACGTCTCAACTGGCATGATCCATGACTTAATTCACTTACTATAGTTAGGAGGGGAAGGCAAAGTTATTCTGTAAAGTTTTTTTTTTTGATTGAAGGTTTAACGACCACCGTGAGCAACTCAATGGGTTATAAAGCAGCCGCCCGTCCCTAATTTAGGGCCACTGGTTCCAGGGAAGGGAGAGAGCCAATGACGTAAGACAAACACAACATCCATCCATGCCTCACCGGGATTCGAACCCGGATTCTTCTCCGACGAATGGTCGTAAGCCAGCGCTTAGACAACTGCGCCACCGGGGCTGCATAAAATCATTCAAACAATACGAACGGGCTGGTCAGTTTATTAGCTGAAAAAAAAATTGTAATAAAAGAAAAAACCTTCCCCAGAGCACTTCAGGAATTCACTGACAGTTTCTTAGTGAGCATGCTGGGTAATAATTATATCCTGTTGGTTGACCAAAATCGTAATTTAAAAATAGTAAAAAAATGTTATTCAGACAATTCAACATAAGCTTTACATACGTTATTCTGTTTAACCACTTGATTGCCTTTTATATTCTTTATTTATTTTTTTTTTGTATTATTATTATCGTTTTAAATTACTTTTTATATTTCATTAGATGCTTAAATTGCCAGAATTTTCTTCTATACGACATACATTCGCTCATACAGGAGAGCCCTGCGCGTATCACCAGAACAGGGCTACCGACATTGAAGCGATTGCCCTGCTATATAAAGGATTTTTGCATTAAATTGCGCAATAAGAACGCGAATATTGCATAGCAAAACACCTGTTAATATCATTATCTGGAAACAGCCATTTAGAGTTAAATACATAGACAAGTCTTAAAAGAAAAGTGTTTGATCAATGCATCCTTCCAGTGCTTACGTATGGTGCAGAGACGTGGACCTTAACTAAAAGAGACATACAAAGGCTGCAGACAACTCAAAGCAGCATGGAGAGGTGCATGCTTGGTGTAACCAGGAGGGATAAGAAGAGGAACTCGTGGATCCGAAAAATGACAAGAGTGGAAGACATCATGATCAGAGTTAAATCCCTGAAATGGCAATGGGCTGGACATACTGCCAGAAGGACAGATCATCGATGGACAGCCGAAATTTTAGATTGGATTCCAAGGGACAGGAAAAGACCCAGAAGAAGACCACATGGGAGATGGGTGGATGAAATTCGAAAGTATGCAGGGGTGACATGGAGGAGACTGGCACAAGACAGACCGTTGTGGAGGAAACTTGGGGAGACCTTCGTCCAGCAGTGGATTGATAATGGTTGACAATGATGATGATGATGACATAGACAAATTGAAATTTTTGACGAGAAGTGTCAAGTCGATCAGCGTGTTTTTAATATCGCAATTTATTCGATTTCCCAGTAATCATACGTTACTTACAGTACAGTGAAAGAAAAAGCTTACCTTTTTTTTAATTGGGTAAAATCCTTTCTTGTTCCAGTTTCGACAGCTCGCAGTAAGAATTGAGAGAGTTTGCTAGAGATCAGCTCGAGAGGAAAGTAAAGAAGAGATCAAAAGGGGAAAAGCGGAACTGACCATGAAGTTCCGATTAAGAGGTCAAACCTTCATCGCGTCCCACGGTGGAGCACCATTCATGCATATCATGCTCTTCCTGGGCTTCTTAGCCAGGGATGCGGTTTCCAACTCCTCCAGACCACGTGCTCAGCCACGCCTCCTTTCTCCCTATTCGTTATACCTCTCATTCATTGGTCCGTTTTCTGTGATCTCCGAACGCAGTTGGCTGATTAATCTCACAGATTAGAAACAATAGTTTTGCGAACTTTTGAAACATGATACTCTCTTTTCATGGCGCGGTTAACTAAGCGTAGGCTTGCAGGCCATTTTAATCCAATTCAGTTTTCCTTTTTTTAGAAAATATAGCCGTTTTATTATTTTTTTTTTCTTTAAGCTTTTGAGAAGTTTATTTTTGTTCAAACATTGCTCCTTCTAATTAATAAGAAACTCATAAATCAATATCTGCCTTGCATACTTTTTCTTCTCGCATTCTAAAACTGTGCTATTGTAATTTAAAGTGCAATAACGTCTGAAATACTAATTTTATAAAGAAGACGCATTACAGAATTTAAAAAATTAATAATAATTGAAAGCTATCAAATTAATTTAAGTTCTTTGCCAAGTACAAATCGTAGATAAAGCCAAAGGAATGTCATTTAAAGCTCAGGTGTAATCAGTGCGACTTCGTACAAAAAAAAAAAAAAAAAAAAAAAGAAATCGGACAAATTGCAGTCCGCTGCCCTTCAAAATCAAAGATTCTGGCACAAAAATCCTAAGTTAACGGAAATATCTTGTGCATCAAAGCAAGTCCTTTATTTTCCAAACACTAGAAATGACTACCACTTGGAGAGAAGTTTAATAAAATGCAAGGAAATCTTAGAATGCTAGCTAGCCTCCATTGAATCAGAACTTTTTTTTTTTTTTTAAAGTCTTGGTGGTCAAGCGCAGGCGCAGACTGCGCTGCTGGGACACCGAGAAAATTCCCGGTGGGTCGTCTTATTCTGGGTTGGTAAACCTTATGCTAACTAACTAAAAAAATGTTTTACTTCAGGGCTTTGAAAAAAAAATCAAGTTATTTTGAAAAGAAAAATGTTGTTTACCACTTTGATGGCTTCGAAAACAAAAACAACAATAATAATAATAACGACAACACTAATAATAATAAACGAGGGAGCCGAAAGAAGAAGCTTGGGGCAAGAAAGTCCTACACGGAAGGCACTACAACGACCTTCAATCGAACCATATCGATAAGACTGCATCCAGTGCATCGGTACACAAACGGATCACTCTTTTTCGGGACAGAAGGGTTCCTGATGGCTATATAAGATCAAGTTGTAAATACCAGAAACTACCGGAAGCATGTCCTGAAGGACACGTCAGTGGAAAGCGACACATGTCGGCAATGCCATGAAGCGCCAGAGACCATCCAACATATCACAGCAGGGTGCAGAGTCCTCACACAAACAGAGTACACGAATAGGCACAATCAGGTAGCCAAGATCCTCCATCAGAAATTCGCAAGAAAGCATCACCTCATTACAACTGAGCCTGTCACAAGTATGAGCCAACAACGCTTCTAGAGAACTACACCCAAAAGATATACTGGGACAGATCGGTTAGAACAGATAAGACCATCCTCCACAATCGGCTCGACATCGTCCTGGTCGACAAGGAGAAGAAGTCAACATACCTCATTGACATAGCCGTGCCCAATGCGTGCAGTATCTAGAAGACGCACGGAGAGAAGCTGTCAAAGTATATAACGATTTACGATACGAAGTCATGTGGCATATGGAGAACGTCACCACCGTCCCCATAGTAATATCAGCCACGGGAATTGAACCTAAGACCATTCATAACTCTATACGGACACTAGACCTTCAACCTAACACCTACATGGAACTAAAGAAGGCAGCTATCCTGAACACTTGTAGGATAGTAAGGAAGTTCCTGGACAACTGAGAGAAAGAAATACCACTTCCCAGTATTGGTACGTTGTACCTGTCCCGGAAGGAAGAGATGATAAAATTCAGGAAGAGGTGGAATCTCAATTTTATTTTTATAATAATAATAAGCAAAATTGCACAGACAGATTACAAAGCTAGACATGACAGGGTTGCAAAATTGATTCACTGGTCATTATGCAGAAAGCACAATCTGCCAGCATCGAAAAATTCATGCGAACATCTGGCTGAGGAAGTCATAGAAAATAATCAAGTCAAGATTTTGAGGGATTTCAGAATTCAAACCAATCGACACATAGAACATAATACACCAGGCATAACAGTCATAGAAAATAAGAAAGTCTGGAGGATTGATATAGCGATCCCTGGAGGTACCAGACTCGATGAAAAAGAACTGGAAAAAATGACTAAATATATAGAGACCTGGCCATAGAAGTTACCCGGTTATGGACTAAACACACAACGATAGTCCCCATTGTCATCGGGGCACTTGGAACAATGTCAAAAAATTCTATGAATCATTTTGAAAAATTGCAGCTTTCTGATATGCCACCTACAGAACTGCAAAAGACAGCTTTACTTGGGACATCATATATTTTACTCCGATTCTTGACTGATACCTAGGTCTCCGGTGGAAACTCGTATCAGTTCAACAATACCAGTCAATAATAATTTGTTTTTCATTTTGTTTATCATAGGCTGAGATTCGTATATTTCGAATAAAGAAAATAATAATAATAAACGTATAAAAACGCTTCCTCAGACTTTAAAACTTTTCAATTCAATACGGTTTATTTAGCTGTTAAAATTCAGAGTAATATAGCAACAGTGTAGAAAACTGTAACACCAAGGGAGATCTGGGAAAAGAACACAAAAATCCTGGCAAAGCACTAATCTCCCTGTATAGGCAAGTCAGAGTTACACGTGAAAGCATGGCACAGAACATTCAAAAATATTAGTAGGAATTAGTGTTAGTAAAGTTGTTCCCTCTCCCACATTTTCATCCACCTTCCTCCCAATCTTCCCCACCTTCCCACTAATTCGCCCTCAATATACCCATGCCGCCCCGGTGGCGCAGTGGTCTAAGGCGCTGGCCTCTGATCATTCGTCCGTAAGGGGTCTGGGTTCGAATCCCGGTCAGGCATGGATGTTGTGTTTGTCTTACGGCACTGGCTCTCTCCCTTCCCTGGAACTAGTGACCCTAAATTAGGGACGGGCGACTGCTTATAGCCCATTGAGTTACTCACGGTGGTTGTTAAACCTCCAATCAAAAAAAAAAAAATATATATATATACCCACTTCTGCATTTTATCCCATTTTTGTCACTTATTTTCCCGACTTTTTTTTTTTTTTTTGCATTTTCCATTTCATTTTTCCTTATCCCCCCCCCCTTTTTTTAATATATTAGGTAGTCCCAGAATGTGAAAGTTTTTTTTTTTTTTTTAAATAGACTCTGTCCGTTTCGACCCATTTCCTCCATCTCAACCCGCTTTCGTTATTTGAAGTTCAATATAAGCAAATTTACCATCAACATAACAGAACAGAACAAAATCAGTAAAAACACTTAATTACCTTTTTGTAATATCACGAATAAGTTATTTAAATGTGGGACAGAAACTCGCAAAACTCGTTGTCTATGCTAAGGCATTGAGGTTAACGTAGAATAAAGTTGTTGGGTTGTTTTATATACAGGGTGATTCATAAAGAAGTATAAAGTTTCCAGATGCTGTAAAACAGTAACAGTTGAAGACACGGGCCACAACTGCGAACCGTTAGGTAGATGTACTCATTAAGTTTGTGTCCCGCAACTGAGGAAAGTGAAGCAGGCGATAGCACGCGTGTCACGTGACTAGTCAGTCGATGAACATCTTCCTCACCGATGAATTGGACGAGCCGCTGACTACAACATGCCACTGACCCAATGGCCACCCAGAAGTCCTGACTTAACACCTTGTGACTTTTTCCTGTGGGGGTATGTAAAGGACAAGGTATTCGCCCCTCCCCTTCCTATTGATCTAGCCGAGCTGAAATAGAGTAACACAGCCACTATCACTGCACTTGATTCAGATATCTTACCTCGCGTTTGGGAGCGGAAGTGGATTACCGGCTTGATGTGTGTCGTGTGACTAAGGGTGCACACATAGAACATATGTGACTGTCTCTAAAAAACTTGAAACATTCCAATACAATTCTGTTACAGGTAACATAAAATATCTCACATTGTTCTTGTTTTATAGTGCGTTGAAACTGTATACTTCTTTATGAATCACCCTGTATATATCATCATCATCATTGTCAGCCATTATCAATCCTCTGCTGGACGAAGGTCTCTCCAAGTTTCCTCCACAACGGTCTGTCTTGTGCCAGTCTCCTCCAGCTTACTCCCGCATACTTTCGAATTTCATCCACCCATCACCCATGGGGTCTTCTTCGGGTCTTTTTCAGTCCCTTGGAATCCAATCTAAACTTTCGGCTGTCCATCGATGGTCTGTCCTTCTGGCAGTATGTCCAGCCCATTGCCATTTCAGGGATTTAACTCTGATCATGATGTCTTCCACTCTTGTCATTTTTCGGATCCACGAGTTCCTCTTCTTATCTCTCCTGGTTACACCAAGCATGCATCTTTCCATGATACTTTGAGTTGTCTGCAGCCTTTGTATGTCTCTTATAGTTAAGGTCCACGTCTCTGCACCATACGTAAGCACTGGAAGGATCCATTGATCAAACACTTTTCTTTTAAGACATAATGGCATATTGCTCTTGAAAGTTACGCTGTTTCTTCCAAAAGCTCTCCAGACAAGTTTTATAAGCCGATTAATTTCTTCATCAATGTGACCCTTACTTGATATCTGCTGTCCAAGATAAACTTACGTATCTGTTATCTCCAGCCTTTCTCCATCAATCAATAAATCTTCATTACTTGTAAAAGCATTGAACATCACTTTTGTCTTCTGAAAGTTCATTTTTAATCCCACTTCTTTACTCTTGTCAGCAAGTTCGTGGATCATACTCTGCAGCTCTGATGGGCTAGTTGCAAAAATGACTACGTCATCAGCAAAACGAAGGTGAGTAAATAATCTCCATTAATCTTCATCCCTTTGTTTTCCCAGTTCAGTGATTGAAAGACATTTTCCAATGTGGCATTAAAGAGCTTCGGAGATATGGTGTCACCTTGTCTCACACCCTTTCCAATTTTTATGTGTGTTGTATTTTCAAACAGCCGAATCTTTGCACTTGCATTTTCATAGATGTTATTAATAATATTAATGTATGCATCTTCAATACCGCAGGATTTCAAAGCCATTGTAACTGCTGATGGTTTCACTGAATCAAAGGCCTTTTCATAATCGATAAAAGCCATGCACAATGGAAGTTCATATTCCCTCGCTCTTTCAGTTAGTTCTCTCAGTACGTAGATATGATCTATAGTGCTGTAGCCACTCCTGAATCCAGCTTGTTCTCTCGGTTGAGCCATGTCCAGTGTTACCTTCAAGCGGTGTGAAAGAGCTTTAGTGAAGATTTTATAAACCACTAATAAAAGGCTGATAGGTCTGTAGTTATTGAGATCCTCAATGTCACCTTTTTTTATGTAGCAGGATCATTGTAGCGTTGTTCCAATCCTCGGGAATCTTCCCTTCATTAAAGCATCGAGTAAAAACTTGGGCGAGTACTGTTTCAATTTCTCCATTTGCTTCTTGTATGATGTCTACAGTAATTCCATCTTCTCCTGGAGCTTTCCCCCGCTTCATGTTCTTGATTGCATGTGCAACTCCTGCTGGGAGCACTGGAAGAATTCTCGTACCTTTTATGATGTCTGGAGTACATGTATCATCCCTTTCATATAATTTGGAGTAGAAATCTTTCACGCTTGTCAAAATTTCGCCTCTATTTCTTGTTACAGAACCATCTTCTTTTCTCAGTGCCATAATCTGTTTTCTTCCCTTACTGAGATGTCCCTTTGCTATCTTTAGGCTTAGGTTGTTTTCAATTGCTTTGCTCACTACTTCACAGTTGAAAAATCCTTACGTCTTCAGTGATCCTTTTTCGTACTGTCTTGCATAGCTCTATATACACTATTTACCAACAAGTAATTGGACACCTGTGATAGCAAAGGAAAACGAAGTTTATTCACCTTCAATACTTGATGGAGCCTCCACGAGCGGCGATTACAGCTGCGACCCTCCGGGGCATACTCTCAACCAGGCGTTGTACGACGGCTAGCGGTATTTCCTTCCACTCGGCTTGGAGAACACAGGTCAGTTCCTTCACCAATTTCTGACGGTGGGGGCACCCCTTATGTCAACGCTCCAACTCGTCCCAGAGGTGCTCGATAGGGTTAAGGTCCGGGCTCTGAACAGGCCAGTCCATTCGATTAACTCCATTGTCACCATACCAAGCCATGGTGGACCTCGCAACATGACAGGAGGCATTGTTATCCTGAAAGTAACATTGGTCCACCCCGTAAAACTGCCACAACGTAGGAAGCGCATGGTCATCCAAAATGGTGCAGTAGTTCTCGGCGTTGAGTCTACCAGGAATTGCGACCAAGGGTCCCGTGCTGTACCAGGAGAAACACCCCCATAGAATAATTCCACCGCCGCCGAACTTCACAGTCGGCACAATACATTCCGGCAGGAGGCGTTCTCCAGTCAGACGCCAAACTCAGACCCTGTCATCCGAACGGTAGAGGATGAACCTTGATTCGTCGCTCCAGAGAACCTGTTTCCACTGTTTAACGGTCCACTGTCGACGTTCTTTGCACCACGTTAGCCGAGCAGCGCTATTGGACTTGGTGATCAAAGGCTTCTGGTCGGCAGCACGTCCATGATAACCGAGCAGATGGGCTTCCTTACGGATGGTATTCATCAAAAGAACACTCCCAGATGCCTGTTGAAACTCCTCGCGGATGTGGCCCATCGATGTGTTGCGGTTCTTCCGAATTTCTCTGGCCAGCACCCGTCGGCCTCTAACTCCCAGTTTTGTGGGTCTGCCGAGTCGGGGCACATTCCGACAGTCACTTCTCATCTTCCACTTGCCAATCACGTAGGCCACTGTCGATTTTGGGTACTTTAACTCGCTGGATATGTCACGTATGGATCGGCCATTTCTGTGATACCCGACGATTACACCTTTCTCAAAATCAGAGAGCTTCGAACTGCGTGGCATCTTGCATGCGACTGGTTGCGTTGTTGTTTCCCACACGATATTTAACGGCGGCGGCCGTGACGTGTATCAGGACCGCAGATATCGTCGATTGCAGGGGTGTCCAATTACTTGTTGGTAGATAGTGTATTTCACTTTGGAAGTCACATCTTCTTTAGTTGTCCTCATCTCTCTTCTTTTTTGCGTCAACATTTTGGTTTTCCCTGAGAATTTGTTCACATGCAACTTTTTTCTTAGACCCATCTAATTGTGTTGCTGTTTCCATAAGAGCTTTAGTTACTTTTCTGTTAACTTCAGAAATATCCTCTTCTTCCGATGTTAGGCCTTCTAAAGCAGAGAATCTGTTCTTCAGTTCCAAATTGAAGGTATTATGGTGTTTTGTAAGGTTGGTTATGTCAATACATTTTGTTTGTCTTATGAGCTTGCCAAGTTCGAGTTTAGTGTTGAGGTGCATCTTACATCTCACCAAACTATGGTCACTACCTGTGCTGAACTTGTTTAGCACACTGCAGTCTTCTATGACGAATTTTTTGTTACACATAATAAAATCAATTTCACTTGTCGTCCCATTTGGATGTCTCCATGTTCATTTCCTGTGTGGCTTTTTCTTGAAAAAGGAGTTCATGATGAAAAACCCTTCTGCCTCTGCAAACTCAACGAGAGTATTTCCACGCTGGTTTCTGTTGCCGTGACCGAATTTACCTACAGAAGTTTCATTCTGTTGCTGTTGCCCTATTTTTGCATTGGAATCTCCCATAATTATCTTCAAGAGCTGTTTGCTTTCATTATTTAGATGACGAATTTCCTCATAAAATTCTTCAATTTCTTCTTCAGAAGTATATATACTGTATATATACTGGGACGTATATTTTAAATTGATTTTCATTTTTAGTTCCTTTTCCTATGTAAATTTGAGTTGCTCTCTTTTTCACTTTCCGAATTTAACGTGATATCTTTTCTCTCACATGAATGAGGTTGGCAACACTTTTGAGGTCAGAGAGAGAGTGACGTATGAATGTGATAAGAACGTTTGATAAAAAGGACGATACAGCAGTTGCTTAGTGTGTGTGTGTGTGTGTGTGTGTGTGTGTGTGTGTGTGTGTGTAGAAGTTCGATCGATGTTAAGCTAGATTATACGATAGATAATTAAAGTATTATTTGTGAGGTGTAAAACTAGAAGTGCTATATTGTGTATTTCATCAATCGTTGCTGGACCAATAAAAGGTTATCGTAAGTTTGGCCTCTGTATATGTTTCGTCTGGCCGTAAAACCTTAAGCTATCCCGTGCAACTATTGCATCGTATTCTCATTTAATTCAACATTTCCTTAGTCATGGTTTTAGACATAGCGTAACAACAATTTCTCGTACGAAAAAAGGGTGTACATTATAATACACTCAGTATACAAAAGATTAGAGATAGGGGTGATGTTCAGTAGACATGGACATCCCCCACCCAGAGTGGAACAGACCCAAACCGAACGCAGACGATAAACAGGAGGACATCAAGGCTTCCCAACACTGAATCGCAATCGACGAACATGGGTAAACGTGGTGATCTGAGCGACTTTGATCTCGGACGCATTGTCGGCGCGAGAGAGGTGCGTCATTATACTGCCCAAGTGGTAAGAACCCTAGGATTCCCGAGGACAACCGCATCACGGGTGTACCGCGAGTGTACCCCCGAGGACGCACCAACGACCAAAGAGCAAGCGGTGGTCAACCACACGCCATTGATGAATAGGGTTGACGTAGACTGACCAGGCTCCTACAGACGGACCCCTTAGCAACGGCAGCGCAATCACATCCAGGTTAAACGTCGGAGGCCTATGCAGCATTAGCAAGCTAACGGTATGACGCACGCAGCCTACTATGGGCTACGGGAGCAGACGCCCTACTCGTGTGTCACTGTGGACACTAGCGTCTCTAGAAAGGAATGATTCCCTATGGGAGTCTTACTGCGCACGCTCACGGACATCGACACTTAATGATTTTGGGGTCTTCACTTTCGGGGGACGTAACACATATTGCATTGATGAAGGCGGCAGCCCGACTTTTACTCTGCAAATTGATAAGTGAAAATTTCAGTAGCATCATTCACTTGCTGAACACAAGCAACCATGCTGGTAGGACAAGTTTTGTGGCTCCTAGTACATTTTAAAGGACGTTTTCTTTCTCTTTTTTTTTTTTTTTTTTTTTTGATTGGAGGTTTAACGACCACCGTGAGCAACTTAGTGGGCTATAGGCAGTCACCCGTCCTTAATTTAGGGCCACTGGTTCCAGGGAAGGGAGAGAGCCAGTACCGTATGACAAACACAGCATCCATGCCTCACCAGGATTCGAACCCGGACCCATCTCGGACGAATGACCAGAAGCAATCGCGTAGACCACCGCACCGCCAGGGAGGCCATATTGTAATTCAATGTCCGTATAGAATTTTAATGTGCTGTTGCAAGTCGAAGAAACGCCTGAAACTCTGATTACAAAGACCACAGTGGAAATTGGCTGAAGTTCGATGTATTTCTGTAGGATGACGATGAAACAATTTTCACGTGCCTAGATAAATTACTTTCATTAGTCTTCCCAGAAAACTCACGCTTACAATAAGCACAAGAAACAGTTGTGGCGTTCGACATACTTCAAGTTTTTTCGAACTAATTATCTTCTGCGCACGAGAGTAGATGCCTACCGAACTGAAAGCATGTGACGTACCTGCCAGCAGGACGCACACGACATAAAGGCAGATAGGAATCAGAATAAAACGTCCGCGTAGCTCAATTGGTAGAGCAACTTATTCCGGAATGAGGGGACCCGGGTTCGAATCATGGCGTGGACATAAATGACGGAGAAATTTTCTTCGTTATAATGGCGCCCGAACTATCCGGATGACCCGGCCGTTCAAAATCTCGCATTGGTGTGATGTTATTTCCACACCGCGAGACAGGAAAAATCAGAGAATTCCTTCTCCAGCGCTTCGAAAAATAAAAATGTGTGATGTTGCATTCCACACAGCAGATTGACTGGGAGTTCTCAAGTGCACGTTCTACAGTGGATGGCTGCCTGCAACGATTCATGGTCACGGCTGACCCGTGGGTCATGCCCCCGGCCCTCTTTCGGGGGGGAGATGTGACGTACCTGCCAGCAGGACGCACACGACATAAAGGCAGATAGGAATCAGAATAAAACGTCGGCGTAGCTCAATTGGTAGAGCAACTTATTCCGGAATGAGGGGACCCGGGTTCGAATCCTGGCGTGGACATAAATGACGGAGAAATTTACTTCGTTATAAGCAATATTAAACAACACCTGCGTTCGAGAATAGAAGTCGGGCTGCCGTCTTTATGAATGTAATATGTGTACGACCGGGGCTTCCGGGACTCACCTCTCCTCTCTTTACATTTTTGTGACGTCACGCTAAGCGACGGAGTTGTGCACCGAGAAGGTTACAGCACTATACGTTTCTGGGTATTCAATCGTACTTAATGCTTGAAGGAACAGTTTAATAAAGTCCTTATTTTAGTTTTCTGCAAATTATTGCGTGACACAGCAGTTCAACCGAAATTTGAAAAAAAAAAAAAAAAAAAGAGAAGAAATAAAATTGCGTTTATTTTACGTCTCTCATGAATTACGCTTTCTCGCTGTTTCTGTTCTGTACAAGTATAAACGGCTATACCAAAAAATTGTGTTAATGCAGTTTTAAACAGACGCAGAAAATAACTGAAACGCAATCTGTTAGTACGTTGACGTACTGTTACATTGCAATTTGCGTCTATGAAAGAACAAGTGAGTAAAATCATGCAATGCATTGATTTTGATACGCTTTCTAACATACCAGAAATTATTACTCAAGTTACGTGGATAATGGCTGTGGAATAAATTTCGCTCCTGTGTCCTGACCTTTGACCCCATTTCGATTATATTCAACAGAACCGGTTCACTATACCTCCGTAACAACATGATAAAGTTTTGTTGCCATAGAAGCAGTTTTACGCAAGTTATGAGAATAATGGCTGTGGAATAAATCTGGCTTTTGTGCAATGACCTTTGACCCCATTTCGTTGATATTCAACAGAACCGGTTCACTATACCTCCGGAACAACATGATAAACTTTTGTCGCTATCCAAGCATTTTAGGTAAGTTATGATGCACAAGGGCAATGAATGGATCCCACTTCAGTGTCCTGACCTTTGACCCCATTTCAATGATATTCAACAGAACCGGTTCACTATACCTCCGGAACAACATGATAAACTTTTGTCGCTATCCAAGCATTTTAGGTAAGTTATGATGCACAAGGGCAATGAATGGATCCCACTTCAGTGTCCTGACCTCTGACCCCATTTCGTTGATATTCAACAGAACCGGTTCACTATACCTCCGGAACAACATGATAAACTTTTGTCGCTATCCAAGCTTTTTAGGTAAGTTATGATGCACAAGGGCAATGAATGGATCCCACTTCAGTGTCCTGACCTCTGACCCCATTTCGTTGATATTCAACAGAACCGGTTCACTATACCTCCGGAACAACATGATAAACTTTTGTCGCTATCCAAGCATTTTAGGTAAGTTATGATGCACAAGGGCAATGAATGGATCCCACTTCAGTGTCCTGACCTTTTGACCCCATTTCGCCCATTTTCAATAGGGTTCGTCCCCAGTGGCTCCCTACCACACAAGGTATGTAGAGAGAGAGGTAGGCCAGAGAACCGGTTTTCAGAATGCTTTTGATTTTTTGATTTTGATTGGAGGTTTAACGACCACCGTGAGCAACTCAATGGGCTATAAGCAGTCGCCCGTCCCTAATTTAGGGTCACTGGTTCCAGGGAAGGGAGAGAGCCAGTGCCGTAAGACAAACACAACATCCATGCCTCACCGGGATTCGAACCCGGACCCCTTTCGGACGAATGATCAGAGGCCATCGCTTAGAATGCAGTGGCAACTTGTGGTGAGGCAGCGCTGTTGTTGTGACGTCAACGGTGCGCTGGGAGCAAAAGATCGCCGTTCGTGTTTCATACTTTCATAGTGTTTAGTCATACTTGTTGCTTGTTGGCTTGTTACCGTGTTGATTATTTGCTAACACACACATATTGCCTGTGATTTTGCTTAAATTTTCTTTGTACATCTTTGTAAATAGTTATCTTAACGTGTAGTTAAAATATATTTAATTACATTGTATCTTACGTATAGTGTAAGTACGTGTTTGCTTGGATAACAAAATAAACGTTTTCTAAAAGCCATGCCAGGCTGCGCCGTTGGAAGTTGTAAAAACCACGAAAAAACTGCTTCGGGTGTTACCTATCATCGGTTTCCGAAAGACGTGCTTCAAAGAAAGGTTTGGTTGAACGCGTGTCGGCGTGAAGATGTTTTCAATGTTGAAAATGCAAGAATATGTTCATAGCATTTCGCGGATGAAGACTTTATAAGAGATCTGAAAAGTGAGTTATTGGGAGGTAATAGTACGAAACGATTGAAGAAAGGTGTTGTACCTCATGTAAGTATTTGCAAAACGACTTCACCGCTTGTACCCGAATGCAAGAAACGAATGAAGACGCTTCACAACAGAGAACTAAAACGTTATATGGTAGAAGTTACTGAGAATATTCCTCCAAAAAGACTAAAGTTATGTTCACCTGCAGAAGATGTGCGTCCTGAAGTAGATAATAGTAATCATCTGCCATTTTTATCAATAGAGGATACTGAAATGAAAAACCAGGAAATTGCTGAACTGAATGCCCGAGTAAATGACCTCACCCAATGGCAGTTTAAGGAAACAGTGTTTATTTCGGCAAAATAGGGCACAACATTTATATATGAAGATTCGTACGATGTCTTCTAGAATTTCTAAATTACAAAAGATAAAACCCAAGAAAAATAACACAGCAGAAGAAAAGAAAAAGATTTCAAATGAAGTAAATGCCCTGTTACGGGGAGTTTTTTCTGAAACCCAAGTGCGAACACTTTTAACGAGAAAAAGAACTAACTGCATGGGCACCAGAAGATATAGTTAGGGCTCTGATTCTGTGCGGCTTATCAAAGCGTTCATATTCTTTCATTCGGAGCCAAATGCATATTCCGTTGCCTGGTATAAGTACTTTAAAAAATGGGTTTCTCACGTTAAGTTTGCTCCAGGATTTCTCTGGGAGGTCCTCCGAATAATGGCTGAGAATGCCAAAAATCTAACTCGATTTGAAAGATTTTGCGTTTTATTAATGGATGAAATGAGTATTGATGGAAAGATGGTGTACGATCATACTGAAGATACGGTCATGGGTCCTCATAAATCTTTTCAAGTTGTCATGATAAGGGGCTTGACATATTCATGGAAACAACCTGTTTTTTATGATTTTGATTGCAGAATGACGAAAGATATCTTATTTCACATCATTACAGAAATAGAAAAAATTGGATTCCAGATTGTAGCCATGACATCGGATTTGGGTGGCGGTAACCAGTCACTGTGGAAAACACTTGGCATCAACTTATACACTGTAAAAAAATCTCTGTAGATTTTACGGTTTTAAACCGTTTTCCAGGGTGCCAACACAAAACCGTAAAATCTACAGTTTTATGCCGTGTTGGAGCAAAGCTATAGCTTTGCTCCAACACAATCAACACATTCGTTCCAGCCAAATTTTTGTGTTTTCGTGATTATTTGGGCTGTGACTCGCTCCAGCCAAATTCTGTGCTGTTTTCTTCATTAAATGCGGTGTTGGAGCAAAGCTATAGTTTTGCTCCAACACGGCATAAAACTGTTGATTTTACGGTTTTGTGTTGGCACCCTGGAAAACGGTTTAAAACCGTAAAATCTACAAATTTTTTTACAGTGTACAAAACTTCTTTTCCGAACCCAGTGGATAATGCAAGGACTATATTTGTATTTGCTGATGTGCCTCATCTTCTAAAGCTGTTAAGAAACCACTTACTCGACTGTGGGATAAAGCTTAAAACGGGAACTGTCATCAATAAAAATATTTTCCAAACTCTCCTTGAGAAAGAAAAGGGAGAACTGAAACTGTGCCGTAAATTCAGTATTACTCATGTCAATGTTAGAGGTGCTGAACGAATGAACGTTTCACTTGCCGCCCAACTTTTTTCGCATCACATTGCCTCAGCGATTAGGTACATTTTCCCGAATGAAACAGAAGTAGCAAACTTCGTTCAACTTGTGAATGACTCATTTGACGTACTAAATTCTCGTTGTTCGTCGGACGGTTTTCGTCTAAGGCGACCTTATGGTACTAATATACAGGAACAGAAAAACATTTTGGAAATCATGAAAGATTCGATAACGCAAATGCGAGTGTGCGGAAAAAAACATCTTTTGCCATTTCAGCAAGGTTTTATTGTTTCCATAACATCTTTAATCAGCCTTTATGAGCATATAACTGAAAGTGTTGTAGGCATCTCCTCACCACTAGATTAAACCAAGATTGCCTGGAAAATTTATTTTCACAAATCAGAGGTATGGGACATGCATATGATCATCCTTTGCCCAGTGAATTTAAGTATAGATTGCGCCTTTTTGCTACTGAGCGGCAAACTCACTGGGCCTTCTCCACACTCAAACGTAAAAAAAGATCGGTGAAACTTTCATGACAACTCTTTGTTTAAAAGGTTTGCAACCTGACTTGAAACAAAACGTCGCCACAGAATTTCCCGAAACTACCGACTTGGGATTTGTAAATATGAATGGTCAAACAAGTAACGAATGCATTCAGGATGTGGCACTGGGGAAAAAATAGGAAGATGCTTTGAAATACATAGCAGGGTGCATATCCTTTCGCGTTAAATTACCCTTACTGGCTAAAGAAGCAACTGAAGAAAAAGATATATCGTCATGGTTACAAGCAGTGAACAGAGGAGGACTTACAGAGCCATCTAATCAGTGGTTTGAACTAATCAAACGTTTTGAGGAGCACTTTACGAGAATTCACTGAGTCAAATTAAAAAAAAACAAAAACGGAATAGTTAAATGCTTATTCGAAGAATTAAAAAAAATTGTATCCTCATGTTGACGAGAAAGCTTTAAAGTTGTATTCAAGGCTTCGAATTTTCATCCGAGTGAAGTTCTTAAATCAGACCTTAAAAACGCAAGTGGCAAATAAAACAAAGAAAACGGCCAAACAGTGGATGAAAAGTGCAGCTTTAGTGGATGAGAAGCAAAGTACATGAGGAAAAACAAGAATTCTTATTCAAGGTACGTTTCCATTTATATTGTTTACTACTCAAACTTTTCGGAAACTTCAAACAAGTTTTATTTTCATTACAATTTTACTTTCATTACACTAGTGTTAGTGTCCAAAAGTTAATTAAGTAAAAATGAGCATTAACTAAAAAAAGCGATGAGTAGTTAGTTGTTGCCGCCATTTGATTATTTACTAAATAGACATGGTAAAAAAAATAAAAAACTTTGGCTAGCTATCAACAGAATGAAAATGTTTTTTTTTTTTTTTTTTTTTTTTTGCGAACGAGTCGCGATTTCTTCTGCGCGTTATTTACTACATCCCCTATTTATTTCATATTTTTATTTTTATTTACTACATTTCCTTTTTATTTCATTTATGCAATTTGCTTTAATCACTCAGAAGAAATGTAAATTTTTAGGGGTAAACACTGGTGTAGTGATAAACTATATACCTTGGTGGTAAACTGCGTGGTGCTGTGAATGCGTTTTTACAGAAACTTCTCTCAGGTCAGTCGGACCAGTCCTGCTCCGAGTCAGCGCACCGTTGACGTCACGGGTGCGCCGTGGAGGTCAGCCAATACCAGTTGACTTGCGGACGGGCCTACCTCTCTCAATCTATATACCTTGCCTACCACATACTAAAATTTCATCGAAATCGAACCATTTATACGCAAGTTATGACGCATAAGGGCAATGGAATATATCCTGCTCTTATGCCCTGCCTGGCTTTTGACTCCATTTCGCCCATTTTCAATAGGGTTCGTGCCCAGGTGGTTCCCTACCACATACTAAAATTTCATCGATATCGAACCATATTTACGCATGTTATGACGCATAAAGGCAATGGAATGGATCCTGCTTTTATGTCCTGACCTTTGACCCCATTCCGCCCATTTTCAATAGGGTTTGTGCCCAGGTGGTTCCCTACCACATACTAAAATTTCATCGAAATCGAACCATATTTACGCATGTTATGACGCATAAAGGCAATGGAATGGATCCTGCTTTTATGTCCTGACCTTTGACTCCATTCCGCCCATTTTCAATAGGGCTCGTGCCAAGGTGGTTCCCTACCACATACTAAAATTTCATCGAAATCGAACAATTTCTACGCAAGTTATGACGCATAAGAGCAATGGAATGGATCCCGCTCCTATGTCTTGATCTTTGACCCTGCTTCGCCCATTTTCAATAGGGTTCATCCCCAGGTGGTCCCCTACCACATACTAAAATTTCGTCGAAATCGAACCATTTTCACGTGAGTTATCGTGCGGACGGACAGACGGACGGACAAAGCTAGAGCATAAACGCTTCTTCAACCAACGGTTGGAAAGCATAAAAAACGGGCGAAAAATTAATAAAACAGCATCCAAAATTGCGATTTCAGACCCTAATTTTTTCTGATCGAATACCATTGCTTTCATAGAAAAAAATAATAAATTTTAAGAGGCAAACTGTTCCAAAATTAATATTCTGCGAATATGAAAAGGTAATTTACAAAGCAGGAAAATTGTGCTAATGATGCACCACAGCAATGTTGCAGTACATACAGAAATGAATAAAAATTGGGGAAAGCCAACTATATACTAAATTATTACTGAGTACGATGTATTTGAGAAAGAAAGCCGAAAAAAAAAAAAAAAAAAAAAAAAGAAAGAAAAAGAAAAGAAGATATGGTAATAATGCTACTACAGTCTATATTTATGTGTGGTTTTAACAACTTTGCCTCTCCCCTCCCATAGTCTATTTTAAAATTGAAGGAATTAGAGATATAACCTTGCTATTTATCTGCAAAATGTTGCAGGGCATGCAGATATATACTGTATATATAAAAGTTTTGAGGCTGCGAAGTAGACTAAATTGATATTGAGATTGCGTAACTCTCAGCACAATGTACTCACAGAAATAAATAGATAATAAATGAAAAATAAACTTACCTCTTACTGACCCCCCCCCCCCCCAGTGGTTACGAACATGATTTAGAACATGCATACTTGCTAATTTTCCCCGCACATGAAATGAAGTTTGAAAATATATAAAAACGAAAATTGAAATATATTTATTCTTGTGGTTCAGGGTAGTTAAACTAGGGTTAGGATTCAGTTCCCCTGTAATGATGATTACCAAACGTCTTTACCAGATTTTCGAGATCTATATTTCCATTGTTAGTGAGGCTATAACGAAGTAAATTTCTCCCTCATTTCTGTCCACGCCAGGATTCGAACCCGGATTACATCATCTCCCCCTTATTTTATTTTTCTTTATTTTTTTCGCAAGTGCTGGAGATGGGATTCTCTGATTTTTCCTATCTCGCGGTGTGGAAATAACATCACACCAATGCGAGATTTTGAACGGTCGGGTCATCCGGATAGTTAGGGCGCCATTATAACGAAGTAAATTTCTCCGTCATTTCTGTCCACGCCAGGATTCGAGCCCGGATCCCCTCATTCCGGAATAAGTCACTCTACCAGTTGAGCTACGCGGACATTTTATTCTGATTCCTATCTGCCTTTATGTCGCGTGCGTCCTGCTGGCATGTACGTCACATCTCCTGGTACGTTACAAGGCACACAGGAAGAACAGATTCATTAAGTAGCTTCTGCAAACATAGCATATTTTCTTTTCTCCGGCTTATTATATAAGCCGTGATTTTTCAACTTTGTGAGTAGTTATTTAAAAATACCTTTAAAAATACAGAGGCGCACTTTAGTCCCAGTTCAAATTTGATTTGATTACTTTTAGAACATTTTCTGTTTGCCACATTAAAAAAAAAAAAAAACTTTTTTTTTTAACACAAATTTTACATTTTGTACATGGAGTAACTGCTCACGTTCATTAGTCAAAAGGAATTTAAAATAATTTGAAGCAAATGATCAATATTTTCACAATATCTTCGGTTGCCTATGGATGGTGCCTAATCCGGTGGCCAGGCCCGTAAATATAGAGAGGAGGAGGAGTAGTCCCGGGGGCCCCGATACGACCCCCGAAACTGAAGTTCCCGAGATCATCAAGCGTTTAGTATGCGCAGTAAGTCTCCCAGAGGGAATCATTCCTGTCTAGAGACACTAGTCACTGTTGACTGCTCGTTATCGGACATTATGCCTCACCTGGTGCAGGAAACGTCCAAACTTGACCTCTGCATAGTAACGCCACGTCACGTGGTCAGATGAATCCCGTTTTCAGCTGCCCCGAACTGACCGTAGGGTGCTGGTGTTGCGTCGACCATAGCCCACTGGAACGAAGAGGCCCTGAAACGATTTAGACATGCGACCAAAAGAGTCTCAGCTTCCCTGCTCTGAACTGCAGGTGAAGTCGCGAACGCCATTAGTCCGTTACTGTGTTGCTGAGAAGTTCTTCATATTTTAGTAATTTTATTTGCATCTGTTTGTCTGAAGGAGCAAAAACTCTCGAACGCCGAACTGTGGCATCGTGAAATTTGCATAGCTTATTAATACTCGAATTTCTAGGTCAACGCAACTATTTTAAGATCTCTACGTTGTTCCGTTCGCGAGTTATGAATTAATTAATAAGCTAATCAATAAAGTCAGCGTCGTTTGCTACGTCATCGTTATCCTGTTCCAAATCTGAAAGCACGTGACTGCATTCATCGCCGCGGCACATCCACAGGTGTTTCTATTCTTTGAGAACTGTGCATAATAAAATGCAAAAACGAACTTTGCGAAATTTTAACGAAACGGGCTGAAATTTTTATCAACACCATGAATTGGTAATAAGAGGAGTCCCTCAACATTTCCCCGGAATCCGGTCAAAACTTTTAAAGTAGGCATGTAATTTTTAATTAATCGGTAAACAGAAATATATACGCAGAAACTGTTAATAAAATTTTGTCGGCTAATTTAAAAAGTTATTTACCGATTCAGGCGAAATTTGGAGGTCATGTTCCTGTTAACGATTTATGGTGTTCATTAAAATTTCAGCCAATTTCATACAATATTCGCAAAGATACGTCTTTAAATTTTTTATTCCTGAGATTCGCCCCTCAAAGACGTCTGAAACTGAAAGCACGTGATGCATTTGATCGTCGATAACAAATCGTTAGCGAATTTTTTCA
Organism: Macrothele yani; assembly: GCA_039090855.1. Taxonomy (NCBI): domain Eukaryota; kingdom Metazoa; phylum Arthropoda; class Arachnida; order Araneae; family Macrothelidae; genus Macrothele; species Macrothele yani. The sequence goes on along the minus strand of CM077009.1, from coordinate 41,118,522 downwards.
GTCAGTGTTCTAATGCTGTGTCTCCTGAACGCGTGTTAAATAATTCATAACGCTTTGGTCCGTTTGATTCTACAGATTTAAAGTAAAACGAGGAACTGAACTTAGAACAGTTTTTCCATTCTTTTGTGTGGTACGATGTCAATCACTACAACATGATTCACGCTATGTTCGGAAAAGGACTATAAGGGGGATTTTTTAATAACGCTGCACTTTTACTTGGACACTAAATATTTACATAATATGTCAAGTTATTAATATTTCCCTTTTACTTACTTAGACACTGAGTATTAATTACTATGCCTCATGCGTAGGCCCTTTTGACAGTTCTTATTCTGCCGATGTCATATTCATAATGTTTACGTATCAAGTCAAGGTAATATTATTGTGCGTTTACTGAGGCACGAAATATTAATTCACAATTCCTAGGATTAAGCCTTTTTTACAGTTTTTATTCTACCGATGTCATATTCACAATGTTTACGTATCAAGACAAGGCAATAATATTGCGCTTTTTCTCAAGCACTAAATATGGTTTCATAGGCCCTAGGCCTAGGCCTTTTTACAGTTTTTATTCTATCGATATCATATTCGTACGTTTACATATCACGTCAAGTTAATAATATTGCGCTTTTACTTAGGTACTCAAAATTAATTCATAGGCCCCAGGCCTAAGCCTTTTGAATAGTTTCTATTCTACCGATGTCATGACCGTTTGTAAAAAAGGCCAGGTCAATATTATTGCGCCTTTACTTTGGAGCCAAATATTAATTAATAGTCCCTAGGCATAGGCGCAAAGCCTATGAATAAATACTTAATGCCAAAGTGAAAGCTCATTATCAACCAGAACACTTATTACGTAAACGTTATGAATTATTATGTGTGGTGGATTTAAAACTGGCAAAAAGGCCTGGGCTATTATTTAATGTTTTGTGCCCAAGTAAACCTCAATATAATTAATTTTATTTGATATGTAAACGATATGAATATGACATCGGTAGAATAAAAGCTGTAAAAAAGGCCTAGACCTAGGGATTGTGGATTAATATTTAGTGCCTCAGTAAAAGCACAATAATATTACCTTGAATTGATACGTAAACATTATAAATACACTGGCGTAAAGTGAAAAAAGAACACCAAGAAGGAGACGTCTGATACCAACGAAATTTATACAGCATAATAACGGAATACAGAGGATAACGTGATCAAAACATTATGGCAAAATACAGCTGTATTTGCTGGTAAACTGAAAAATAACATTTCCATGTAACATGGTTAGTACGAGGTTGAACCGCCATGAACTGCGTCACACTATGCAATTCTGGCATGGAGTCTGTCGTACAGATATTGGATGTAAGTTTGGGGTATTGAGTTCCAAGCATCCTCAACCTGGACGCGTAAATCGGGGATGGTCGTGGCTGTCCGTGGAGACCGGATAAGTCGTTGTCCCATAAAATCCCACACGTGCTCAATGGGGGACAAATCCCGGTGAACGTGCAGGCCATGGAAGTTGTCTCACATCCTGAAATGCATGTTGCGTTGCACGTGCCGTGTGTGGGCGTGCGTTATCTTGCTGGAAAACACCACAATGCATCGACCTTAAAATGGCACAACAACGGGCTGAATGAAGTTGTTGATGTAGGAGGTGCTGTTTAACGTACCCGGTACAAACACTAGTTCCGTACGGGAGTGATAGCTGATCGCTCCCCACACCAGGAGACCAGGTGTTGGCCCTGTGTGTCGCTGGCGGATGCAAGAAGGGTGGAGACGCTCCCCTGTGCGTCTGCGAACACGCATACGGCCAGCGGAGGCTCCCAAGCAGAATCTGCTTTCATCGCTGAACACGACAGATCGCCATTGTGTTCTCCAGTGCAGACGTTGGAGACACCACTGCAGCCGTTCCTGACGGTGGGCTGGAGTCAGAGGCACACGTGCACGTAGTCCTGCATCCAGTAGACGGTTGCGGATTGTTCGCACAGTCACCTCAGGTGCAACGGCAGCTCGGATTTGCGTCGCAGTGGATGTTCTTCTTCCTGTCGAGAAACGTCGACAGGAAGAAGAATCGCATGTAAGCAATGTCCGCTGACCTTTTCTTTTGCCTATAACAAAATTTCCATGAAAACAGAAAATTCCCACGGTATTCCATTCATTCTGAGGACGAAATGAATGTGGACAAAGTGAACGGTGGACGAAATGAACAGTGGACGAAGTGAACAGCGGACGAAGTGAACAGTGGGCAAAGTGAACGTTGGACGAAATGAACTCGACCAAGTGAACGTGGACGAAATGATCACGGACAAAGAAGTTTTCGATCAAATGTCCTTTGGATGAAATAAACTTTTAGGTGAAGTGACCTTTCGGTGAAATGAACTTTTCGGTCAAGTGACCCTTCGGTGAAATGTACCTTTCGATCAAGTAAGATATTCGGTCAAGTGATCTTTCGATCAAGTGAACGATACCTCATTTTGAGGCGGTAGTCGGTGAGTCACCTAGGTTGATTTTCTCAAATATCTCGAAAACGGTGCACCGTCGCGAAATTTATCTTCCGCTCGACCTTCCCGAGAGGAACTTACAGTACCTGCCGATGACGAGGCTTTGAAATGATATACAACATGATGGGGCTGAATTTCTCAAATATCTCGAAATGGCTGCGTCACGTCGTAGCGAAATATGGCGTCCTTACTTGCTATTGACGAAAGCTTTGAAATGTTGTATAACGCGATGAAGTCTAACCTGTAGATATCCTAAACGAAAAGTTACCAATGCCCCTCAGTAACACACTTGCTTTTCTTTCCATTTTGAGCTCAGACTTTAGCTTGCGCATGCGTAGATGGACTTTCATAGCTACATCACATTTTGATCGGTGTCAGGGTCGTTTCTTACGTTCTTCTTAATCTCAAAAATATGTAATAATAATAATAATAATAATAATAATATATTCCTGTAGATGCCAGAGTCGATCAAAAAGAACTGAAAAAAAAATGACCAAATATAGAGATCTGGCTATAGAAATTACCCCATTATGGACTAAACACACAGCAGTAATCCCCATGATCATCGGGGCACTTGGAACAATTTCCTATATTTTTATGAATCATTTCAAAAAATTGCAGCTTCCACTTACAGAACTGCAAAAAACAGCTTTACTTGGGACATCATATGTTTTACTACGATACTTGACTGATACCTAGGTCTCCCGTGGAGACTCCTTTCAGCTCAACAACAGGTAATTTTGTTGTTTGTTTTTGTTTGCCACAGGCTGTGTTTCATATATTTCATATAAAAGATATAATAATAACAACAATAAATAAAATAAATATTATTTTTGGAAAGTTAAACAGTCGAAATACTATTGCCGCCGCCATAGTTTAGTAAATATTTACTTTTATGACTCACATATTGTCTTTCATTGGTTTTACGCATAACAGTCATCAGTCAACCTACAGGGGTTGTCCAAAATAATGGAAGCACCTCGCTGAAAACAGTGACTTTGGTATGTGCTGCTTTTTGAGTAAAACGAACATGTAGCTACAATTGTTTTTTTTTTTTTTTTTTGTAAAAGAGTGTTACTTGTAGTCTCAAGGGTCTGTGTGATTGCATTGTAAATTGGTATTTGCATAATTTCGTTCCAGGTGAAGGCACAATGAGTGACCTGTCGGAGTTCCAAAGAGGGCCGATTGTAGGAGCCCGTCTGGTTGGTGCGTCGGTAACCAAAGTGGCACAGGTATTGGGGTATCGAGAGGTATCGTGTCGAAGGTCATGACAGCATACAATGTTCACGGCACAACATCATCTGCGAGACGCAACTGTGGAAGGAAAACCAAACTCACTGCGAGAGACAGGAAGACATTAAAAAGGATTGTGACCGCAAGGAGGAAGACCACGGCGACGAAAGTGACTGCTGAGCTTAATGCACATCTCCAAAACCAAGTGTCGACCCATACCGTGCGAAGAGAATTGCATAAGCACAATATTTGCGGCAGTGCTGCGATTGAAAAACCCCTGGTGTCACAGGTGAATATGAAACGAAGGCTACAGAGGTGCCAGAAACATAAAACGTGGAGAACCCCTGAAGAAGCCTACAACCCAGAGTGTCTCCTTCCTGCAGTGAAGCATGGGGTGGTTCCGTAATGGTTTGGGCCATGATCTCGTGGTTTGCAGCAGGTCCCATTATCACCTTACACGGACGGATCACTAGAGGTGACTATTTCACTATTTTGGCCGACCATGTGCATTCAATGGTGCAGACATTGTTTCCGTTAGGGGATCGCACCTTTCAAAATGATAATGCCCAGATTCACAGAAGTCGAACTGTTCAATCATGGTTTGAGGAACATGAGAATGAAGTCGCACATCCTCCCTGGCCTGCACAATCACCGGACTTAAACATTATTGAGCCCCTGTGGTCTGTGTTGGAAAACAGAGTGCGACCCCATTATCCTCCTCCGGCGTTTCTCAAGAAATTGGAGCAGTTTCTGCAGGAAGAATGGCACAACATACCACTTACCACCATCCAGGACTTGTATGCGTCCATTCCAAGGAGGATTCAAGCAGTTTTAAATGCCAAGGGTGCTCCAACACCATATTAGGTGCGTAACATCTGTTGTTTCAAGGTGTTTCCATTATTTTGGACAACTCCTGAACCTAAGTACTGTTCAATGTCAGGAATTACATAACCTTATTGTTTATTGTTATGATTTAGTTCCCCTTAGTATGTAACAGAGTGAGGCTCGGTGTGGTCGTGAGTGAGGCGAATAAATGCAAAGTGTTGTACGAATATAGATGTATGCTCTCAAATCACTCTTTCTATTTCGCGCACACAAAGATCTTGCCATGCGGAAAATGCATAGTACAAATTATCTACAAAGTGTACCAGGGTACTCTCTCAATATTTTTCTAGCTTATACACCCGTGACATTGAAAGAGTACCCTGGTACTCTCTCAAAAATATTGAGAGAGTACCAGGGTACTCTCTCAATATTTTTCTAGCTTATGACCCGTGACATTATGACCACCTACCTAATAAGCCGTAGGACCCCCTTTAGTACGCAAGACAGCGGCCACTCGGCGAGGCATCGATTCGGTGAGTTGGTGATAGGTATTCTTGTGTATTTGGTATCTTAATGTCAACAGCAGGTCCTCCGCTTCCCGTACATTTCGGGGTGGTGGTGATTAAATGCGAACCTGCTTTTTCAAGTTAAACCATAAATGTTCGATTGGGTTCATGTCAAGTGAATTTGGAGAACAGAAAATCACCAGCATGTTTCTCGATCCACCCCTCGACGATTCTAGCAGTGTGGCATGGCGCATTATTCTGTTGCTAATGGCCATCACCAGCAAGGAACAACACAGTTGCCATGAATGGGTGAACTTGGTCCGCAACCATGTTCAGACACCTGACAGCTGTCAGGGATTGTGCTATTGGGATAATGGGGAGTAAAGTGTCCCAAGAAAGCATCGTCCACGGCATAACATCGCTGCTGCTGACCTGTTCCCGGCCGACAGTGCATCCAGGTGTCATAGCCTCCGTTGGTGATTGGCGTATTCGCTCTCGGCCCTCTATGTGATGCACCAGGAATTTTGATTCGCCAGACCAGGCCGCTTTCTTCCAATCATCCACGGTCCAATTTCGATTATCTTGAGCCCATTTCATGCTTTGTTAGCGATGACGTGCAGTGAGAATGGGGCCCCGGCTGGGTCTTCGGCTACGCAGGCCCATGCGCAGAAGGCTGCGATGAACTGTGTGCTGTGACACATTTTCCTGATCACCACTGTTGTAGCTGCGGGTGATTTGTCGCACTGTGTCGCTGCGGTCGCTATGAACAAGAACAATGCGCGACAGTCTCCGCTCCCCTCTGGCATCAGTGAGCTGCGGACGACCCACGGCTGGACGAAGGTTCGTCGTTTGGCCATCTGTGCAGCACTTTTGATACGTACTCATTGCAGCGGCACGTGACCAACTCACAAGCCGCGCCGTTTTCGAGGTCGCAGTTCCAAGGCTCCGTGCCATCACAATTTGTCCTTTATCAAACTCCGATAAATCGGCAGCTTTTTCCCATTCTGACTCCGGATCTGTACTAACCAAAAGCTGGTTCACGGTTTGTATATAGGCTATTCTGCTCTATACTTCACCTGCGCCACCGTTCGGTCTCGAGGAGCGCTCGTTTTTCTAAGGTGGGGATGGTCATAATTGAATGGTTCCTCGGTGTGTGTGTGTGTGTGTGTGTGTCTTCATTTTATTGATTAAGAAGATAATTTCAAAGTCTGAACGCCGCCCCGGTGGCGCAGTGGTCAAAGCGATGGCCTCTGATCATTCGTCCGTAAGGGGTCCGGGTTCGAATCCCGGTGAGGCATGGATGTTGCGTTTGTCTTACAGCACTGGCTCTCTCCCTGGAACCAGTGACCCTAAATTAGGGACGGGCGACTGCTTATATCCCATTGAGTTGCCCACGGTGGTCGTTAAACCTCCAACAAAAAAACAAAAACAAAAAAAAGTCTGAACGATTTTATCTCCTTGGGTAGGAAATACTAATTGTAAATGTTCTATCCGATATACGTAATAAAGTACGTTGTATTCAACTCGTTCTTACTAAAAGACTTATTGTACAATTGTTATGCGCTATCGGCAGCTGAGATATGGAGACACTAACCGTTTGCTCGTGTTTCGTGTAAGCCTTTGCGCCGTCGTGGCATTAGAGTACCGTAACGAAATCTTTGCATCTGTTTATCTTTCTATCAGACAACCCCAGCCTTTTCCCACGTCCCTTACGAACCTCGTCGTCCCCAGAATTTGAACAACCCTGATTATCCACGCTTCACATTAGGTGTCGAGAAATCCGTCATGGATCGTCTCTATAACAGGGCAGCACGCATAACTTCATGAGAGCGCCACGGGTCGTGCTGATGATTTCTTGATTAATGTATTGGTAGGTCATAAGCGAAAGCTGTACGGAGGGGAATTTCCCGAAGTCACGCCTCGTTGACGGCGACACCTCTCGCCGCAATCACAGAACACGTGTTAACATTTGTTTTCTTTGTTGTGGACGAGAGCACGGAAAAGGGATTGTCCAGCGAGTGGCTTCCGCGGAAATTCCTAATTCATTCAAATTCTGGAAAGAGAAAGCGTTTCGTATTGACTGTTCAAACGAAAAGTCAACCCTTTATTGATTTGCAAAATACGTGATTGTGTTGTTTGCTTTTGTACAGGACCGGAGCCATAGGCGCCGACCATAGGGGGCAAGGTGAATCTTGCCACGGGACGTGCCAACAGGGGGTGGGCGACCGCCCCCCTCCCCAGAAATCTAAGTGGAGGGGCAGACTGTATGTTTTTCCCCTCCAGTTTTAGCACCCAAAATATAAGTTCATTTAATTTAACAAAAAAAAAAAGCTTTCAAATTGTTTAAAAAACAACGAAATGTTGGTGATTTTTATAGCGTTTTAGCAGTTTTTAATTAGCATTTTTATGGTAAGGGAAAGAAAACAAAATAGTACTGGGAAAAGAACCTCCCCTGTGCTCCAGATTTTTTCTGCTCTGTTCTACGACTGGTTCATGGGTACGGGTGGGAAGAGTGAGGGAGAATGATCCTACACAAATACAACAACAAATAGTTGTGCGAATGTGGGTAGAGGGGGCAGGAACAGTCCACTGCATTTTTCCTTTTGCATTCAAGTGATTTTGAAATCCGTTCTATGCGTACATTCCCAATGGGGTAGGGGGGTTCGTGTTTATCTCGCGTAGCCTCACTTCCCCTAATCCGTTTCCCCTAATTCCCGTTTGCCCTAATCACGTTTACCCCAATCGCGTTTCCCCGAAATCGCTTTTACCCGAATTCCGATTTCCCCTAATTTCGTTTGGCCTAATCTCGTTTCCCCTAAATCTCATTTCCCCTCATCACGTTTGCCCTAAACACGTTTGCCCGTATCAAGTTTTCCCTAAATCGCGTTTGCCTAATTTGTTTTGTTAACCGAAATAAAACGGTGGGTCTTGATATCTTAAGATAATTATTCTTTTCCCTTCCTGTTGATGACGTCTACCACCATGCCAGCAAAAGTTTAAAGAAGTGCACGTGGTTATCTATATATTAATTTTGTAAGGTTTTTTACTGTAAGACCAGTTGTGAGAGAACGGCTGAAAGTAAACATACAGTTGAGGTATCAAAATAAAAGTTTTACCATGTAGATGTGCCAGTCGAAGAGAAAAATGAGAGTGGGTCAACGGTTCGGGCGTTGTGGGGCGGCAAAGTTCTCATGTAAAATCTATTGGAGAAGCGTGCGGTTGACATCCGATCGGCTGCGGTTGACGCACGCGCTGTTGAGGGCGAAAGTATGGAGGGACTCAGACAGTCCAAAGTCCGAAGTTTCTTCTCAGCGAACCGTTGTGCAAAACAACGCTAGCAGGAATTTGTTTGAAAGTTCTTATCGGAACAGCGAACACTCGAAGACCTGATTGCGTTGTGCCATTGGACTGTGTGATGTATGCATACAATTTAACATTCATTCGATCCAGTTTATTCACGCACGTAAGACGTTTCCCATTTTGTAAAGATGTAAACAAACTTCTCATATGAGTTTATTCTTCTCAAAGAAAAAAAAAAAAAGTAATAATCGTCGATTCCGACTGGTTTCGTCTACCAGGGAAAAAAAAAACTATTCGTCGATTCCGACGAGTTTCGCCTACCGGGTTCGAATCCCGAAGAGGCATCGGTGTTGTGTTTGTCTTACGGTACTGACTCTTTGCCTTCCCTGGAACCAGTGATCCTAAATTAGGGACGGGCGACCGCTTATAGCCCATTGAGTTGCTCACAGCGGTCGTTAATCCTCCATGCAAAAAAAAAAAAAATGTATTGCTAAAGGTATTTATTTCATGTAAAAATGAATTAAAAATGAAAAGTATTCAATATTCTCATACAAGGGGCGGCAAATGCCCTTGGCTCGCCCTTGTTTGGATGGCGAACTTTTGGAAAAGACAATGCAATTTTCAAGAGCAACATGCCATTATGTCTCAAAAAGAAAAGTGTTTAATTAATGCATTTTTCCAGTGATTACGTACGGAGCAGAGACGTGGACCTTTACTAAAAAAGACATACAAATATTTCAGGTAACTGAAAGCAGCATGGGAGATGCATGCTTGGTGCAACCAGGAGAGGTTAGAAGAGAAACTCATGGACAAAGAAAATGACAAGAGTGGAGGATATCATGATCTGAGTGAAATCCCTAAAAAGGCAATCGGATGGACATGTTGCCAGAGGAACTGACCACCGATGGACAACCGAAATTCTAGACCGGATTCCAAGTGACAGAAAAAGACCCAGAAGACCACAAGGGAGATGGATGGATGAAATTCGAAAGCATGCGGGACTGATATGGAAGAGACTGGGTCAAGACACACCGTTGTGGAAGAAATTTGGTGTGATCTTCATCCAGCAGTGGATTGATAATGGTTGTTGATGATTTAATATATAATACATTTATTTTCCTGAATTTGACGATAAAAGAAACGTTTTATTTCGCTTAACGGGAATCAGGACAAACATGAATTGGGGAAAACATAAATTTAAGAAAACGCGAACCAAGGCAAAGGAGAATTAGAGCAAACCTGATACAGGAACCGTTTCTAGGGGAAACTTTGATATACGGACAAACATGTTTAGGGTAAACTGGAATTAAGGGAAACGAGATTTAGTGCAAACAAAATTAGGGGAAATGGGAATTCGGGTAAAAGCAATTTCGGGGAAATGCGATTGGGGTAAACGTGTTTAAGGCAAACGAAATTAGGGGAAACGAGATTCGGGCAAACGAAATTAGGGGAAATGGGAATTCGGATAAAAGCGGTTTCGGGGAAACGTGTTTAGGGCAAACGTGAATTAGGAGAAACGAGATTATGGGAAACGAGATTAGGTCAAACGAAATTAGGGGAAATGGGAATTCGGGTGAAAGCGATTTTGGGGAAACGCAATTGGGGTAAACGTGTTTAGGGCAAACGGGAATTAGGGGAAACGGGAATTAGGGGAAACGGGTGTTCGCCGTTTATCTAGTTCTTGAACAATTAGTGTTGTATTATCGCCTATCAAAAATCCCGCTTTTCTCAGCTCAATCCATCAATCGGCAACACCAGACGGCAAGTGCGTTTCTGCCGAAAGCAATAGTCTGAAGTGTGGCATAACTGGAGACACTTTCTGGGACTCTGGGTGGGGCCTTGAGCTGTTTTTTCCCAGTGTAGACCTTTCATCACTGCCGTGCCCGCTTCTTACCCCATCTGGGTTTCCTATCCTCTGGGCTGAGAATCATGAAGGAAACAATCTTCATCGTAGTTTGTGAGTAGCCGGGAGGAGGGGAAATGCTTTACCCCAATATTCCCTTCCATGTCCAATTGCCCATCGTCGTATTCGTACTGTGACTGTGTAGCCGGTGTTCAGATACTTTACCAGTTTTACTTCCGTGCTTTTGGCGTGCTTACAAAAGTTCATTTTTTTTTTGGAGTGTTTTTGAGATCGTTTTCGTGATCAGAGAAGAATTTTGATCTTTGAAGGCTAAATGGAAAAACTTACAAGCAAAAAGAAACGTGAGACGGGTGCAGAATCAATAAATGTATGTACATTTTAAAAATCCTTTTTAACAGATATTTGATATTTTGGGGGGAATGCGTCATTGGCTTGTTTAATATAAAAGTATTTTGAAGTCAGTTGTAAGATCATGGGGAATTGGTGATATTGATTGTGGGTTGTGTGAGGAATTCGCACTGGTATGGTGCAAATTCCAACAGGCGCTTGGCGCTTATTCAGACTTTTTTAAGGGTGTGTCTGTGTGACAATATTTTGCCTCTGTTGAAAATCCGTGGGCAAGTTTAAAACTTTAGGTGAAAAGTCTAATAAAGACTTTTCATCAAAAGTTTTAACCTACTCCTAATTTATAATTAGGAGTAAGTTAAAACAATACTCCTAATTTATAATTTGGAGTAAGTTAAAATAGTTTGAAAATACTCCTAATTTATAATTTGGAGTAAGTTAAAATAATCATAATTTATAATTAGGAGTAAGTTAAAATACTACTAATTGTAAATTTATTAGGAGTACGGCAATTATTCCTAATAAATTTATAAAACTTAAACTTTATTTTTTTTTATCTCGAATCTCGAGTAGGCAATTTGTTTTGCCTATTGCCTCTTATAGTTTTATGTATATTATATGCAAATTTGGGTCTGCTAGTTTCAAGGATTTAGCTAGAAATAAAAAACTGTTTTTAATCCACTACTACATTAAAACAAGATATTTTTCTACACAATATTTACGTATTCCAAAAAAAAAAAAACTGAAACATAACACATCATTATCCTTTCAGATAACTGATTAGTTCTGAACCATTAAATTAGGAAAACTATGAAAAAATTGCTAATATTAACTCTTTGTCTTCTTTCATCTGGGAAACTATGAAAAAAATTGCTAATATTAACACTTGTCGTCCTACCTCATAATTTGATTTTAAAGACATTTGCTAATCTGCTTTTTTGTAAGGAAATGTTTTCCGCACTGTAGTTTTTGCGCTTATTTTTAGTCCATAGAAACCTACATACTGACGGGATGTAGGTAAAAATACCCCGAAAACTGAAAAGCGGTAAAAATACCACCTGAAGAAATACCCCCAGAACAAACGGTTCGCTGTAAACTGCCACACAGGAACACTGATGTGTGGCAGTGTTCCGGTGTGGCAATTTACCGGCAACCCTGCCACACATCTTTCAGTAACTTGGCCACAAAAGTTCAAAGAGGGGAGGGGGCTATAAAGATTGCCGTTTCTGGGCCTGAGAACTGAATTGGGAACTCCTAACGAATTTCGAGAAAACGTTCCATGTAAGCCAAGCGATAATTGTACTTTAATTTGAAGAAATAAATTGCCGAGAATCCGAGGTACACTTGGTTTGGGGGGCCTCTACCCCCAACTTCCGTAATATTATATTCTGGGCCGCTGGAGTCTGCCGATCAGTGTATCCAATATGTTCCCCTTGAAGCGTCCGCGAAGTCCGTGAGCTTGGGGGGAGGCTTTACCCCAAAATGTTAAATGGGACGACGAGTTCGACCCCATAGAAAATACACCAGGTAAGTGGTCAGAATAATATGACTCGACCCTGTATATGTATATATATGCGCGAGCGCGTCGTTCTGATATAGTTTTAGAGCTTTATTTAGAAAATAAGAAAATACTTTGCCCCCCCCCCCCCAATTTATGAAACGTTGGTACGTCACTGAATCTTGCCCCTCTAAAACGTTTATGGGGGGGGCAGTGCCCACCCAATATTTTTTGTTCCGTTTAATTTAAATAATCACTTTAGGTGGACCAAGCTCCATCTTATAATGCCAAAGCGATTTATTTCCAAAATATTAATAAATAACCAAATAAATAAAAACATTTTTCCCATTTTCAGCATTGCTCATTGGATAAGAAACTGGATTGCCAGGTCAGTAAAAAATATTGGATAAGAAACTGGATAAGAAACTGGCTCATTGGATAAGAAACTGGATTGCCAGGTCAAATTAAATACTGTCAGTTGACAGTATTTAATTTGTTCTCGTGATATGTGATAAAGGATTAAAAAATCTTTTCATAAATAAAATACCAAAACGTATAATCTAGCGTGTTTACTTAACTATTTATTTTTTGCCCTTCTCGTTCTTTGTTTGAGTAGCTCAACTAAAATCTCATATTTTTTACTAAACTTTGGAAATTTTTATAAAATCACAGGCTGAATTTTATTTTTTAAAATATTAATATTCAGCGAAAGAATATTGATGTGCGGTCAGCAGCTGTACCCTCGTGGGACGATGGCTTCTGTATACCCCATAGCGAGGAGATGGTTCTGGATGGTGTGGCTGCTTACACATTTTTCTGCACCAGCGTTAAATTGCCGAGTGATTTCTTGAACTGCGGCCCGTCTATCTGCTGTTACAATGCGAGCTAGCCAACGACGACCCCGCTCATCCACACGCTGTTGTCCACGGCAGTTGGCCCTTGCAGGGATGGTTTTACCGGATTCGATGCACTGTGGCGCTGTGGGCGGCTCTGCAAACGGAAACGACATGACGTATGCAGCGATCCGACAATATGAGGAGTGATGCGACGGGAATCAGCAAGAGTCGGACGCAGTATGGGTAAGACGAAAGATCTAAGCGCATTTGATCCTGGGCAAATTGTCGGGGCCCGACGAATGGGTCTCTCCATCTCGAAAGTCGTGCAGGCACTGGGATTTTCACGAGCCACTGTGTCACGGGTGCATCGTAAGTACATCGAATCCGGTAAAACTATCCCTGCAAGGGCCAACTGCCGTGGACAACAGCGTGCAGATGAGCAGTGTCATCGTCGGCTAGCTCGCATTGTATCAGCGGATAGGCGGGCCACAGTTCAAGAAATCACTCGGCAATTTAACGCTGGTGCACAAAAACGTGTAAACAGCCACACCATCCAGAACCATCTCCTCGTTATGGGGTTCAGAAGCCGTCGTCCCACGAGGGTACCGCTGCTGACCGCACATCACAGGGTGCAAAGATTAGCATGGGCGCTGGAGCATCGCCACTGGACCTTAGACATGTGGGAAAATGTTGCCTGGACTGATGAGTCGAGATTCACGTTGGTACATGCGGATGGCAGGAAACGAGTACGGCGCAAACCACATGAAGCGATGGATCCTTCTTGCCGGCAGAGTTGGTGGGAGTGGCATTCTCGTCTGGGGACTGTTTACGTAGACTGAAATGGGACCCCTGGTACGTGTGACATCGTCTCTCACAAGTCAACGTTATCGGGATATCCTGGACGACCATTTGCTCCCGTTTGTGCGTCTTCAACATCCCACTGGGGACCTCATCCTGCAACAAGACAATGCACCGTGCCATCGCTCCGGAATTGTATCCGAATGGTTGGATGTACACTCCACCGACGTGACCTTGCTTCTTTGGGCAGCTAGGTCACCTGACCTCAAACCCATCGAGCACATCTGGGATGCCATCGAAAGAGATGTTCGAGGCTCTGACCCCCTCCATCAAATCTTCGTGAACTGTGGGAGCTTGTTCAGGGGTGGTGGATCCGTATGGCTTCCCAACGCTTCCGGTGTCTTGTCGAGTCCATGCCAAGACGAATGGCCACCGTCATCAGGACAAAAGGTGGTGCTACACGTTACTAGACAGGTATCTCTAATTCAATTGCTCTTCGCTGAATATCTTAAAGCAAAATATGAATCTTTGGGCTAATTATTGCGAGTGTTCGAATTTTTTCATAAAACTGTAACTAGCAGCTGCAGTACGCCCCCTCGTTGCCTGCGCTCACCCCGCAGCTGCGGGCGTGGTAGTTACGCCACTGCTTTTTAGGGATACTTCATCAAAATCGGGCCTTCTCAGGTAAAAAAAAAAAAAAGAAAAAAAGGGGGAGGGAGGGAAATTTTTGTTCAAGAGATGTAAAACTTGTAACTGAATTAAAAGATTCTTAAGCAGTACATATGGTTTCTGTTAATGAGTTGTTTGTGCTTCATGCCGGTCTAGGATTCGAAGGGCAAGCTAGTGAGGGGCCATCGGCCATTGGGAACGGTGGGGGAATTCAAGCATCAGCCAAAGAAAAGAATAGAAGGGAGGGACGCCCTTTAGGGCATACCTTTGAAACTGAAATAAGCAAATTGCAATTACACAGTAGCAGGGACGTCGCCAAGGGGGTGCGAGTGTGGGCTTGACCCCAACATAGGGGTGCTGAAATTCAAAAGGCAGGTACCGTTTCCAGTGTTGAAATTTTAAATGTTTAAATGGACCTTGTCTTCAGTGTAAACCAGTGGCGTAGCCAGAAATTTCCCCATATATACATATACAGGATGATTAAGAATAACTGTTCAATAATTTGTAGGGAGGTCAGGAACACAAAACCAAGCAATGACAACACAGGAACATGGGGTCGCAAAAGCAAAACAGATACGCTACAGGGTCACAAAGACGGAGGCAGTTATCACAACGTTGGATGAGTAAAATGATTTAATTCTAAGGCTACAAAAAATAAGACCTGATTTTAACAGACAGCAATTAACATTTCACAGTACCTTTACAGGAAGTGTTCGAAGTTGCGGCCTTGCGCAGTAACACACGCTTCACAGCGACGGCGCATCGACCGGCGGACGTGAGCGAACATGCCTGGTGCGTCACTAACAACTCCAGCTGCTGCAACGATTCGTGCCACCAGGTCCATGTCGGAATCAACAGGGTTATCATAAACCATATCTTTCAAATAACCCCACAAAAAAAAGTCAATGGGGGACAGATCAGGTGAACGGGGTGGCCATGTACCGGGCCCACCGCGACCAATCCATCGCCCAGGAAAAGTTGCGTTCAGATACTGGCGAACATTGCTGGAGAAATGCGCAGGAGCTCCGTCGTGTTGAAACCACATGCGCTGTCGCACTTGGACTGGTACATCACTCAGAAATTCCGGCAGGACCTCTTGCAGGAAGATGAGGTAATTGTGTCCATCCAGTCTCGATGGCAATACGTAGGACCCGATCAGACAGTCGGTAACCATAACTGCCCATAGTCTTATTTTTTGTAGCCTTAGAATTAAATCATTTTGCTCATCCAACGTTGTGATAACTGTATCTGTCTTTGTAACGCGCCTGTGTTTTGCATTTGCGACCCCATGTTCCCATGTTATTATTGCTTAATTTTGTGTTCCTGACCTCCCTGCAAATTATTGAACAGTTATTCTGAATCACCCTGTATATCGCTTTAAATTCACACTAAATCTCCCCTCAAGGTGGGGTCCGGACCCGAGGACCACCCCCTTGCTTTGCCAATGGTGTAAACGCAAACAAACCGATACATGATTTCATGATAAAAATATTACATTTTTTATAGCAACCAAATTCTTGAATCCCGTTTTAATCCTTCGGATTTAATTTTCTGTAATGTGCGCACAAGAGCTCCTATAATTTTTTTTTCTTTTGGACAAAATTTGAGAATTTTGTTGGGGACTACTACCAGTAAACCAAACTTGTTGAAAAACGCTGAGATAGGCAGTACAAATCATTAATCAAAACAGACAGTAGGCTAATAGCGATACCTGTGAGGAGCTCGCTCTAGCAGTAGCAAACAAACTGATGTGTTCAGTGTTGAAATGGAACGCACTTCATAATCATTGCACTGTATCATTTTCCTTGCTTGTTATTGTTAGCATTTAGCGTACAACACAGCATATATCACAGTGAAATTTTTGCTTTGATCAACAAGTGTATCTTGAAAATCTCCACCTCCACCCCGCCATCATTCATCATGCAGTTCATGTGAACCTGTTGTTATCGATTTGTCATATTGCTCCTGCGTGGGTTGATTAGTGTTACTATTGATGACTGCTTATACGTTTTATAAAGCTAGGGAGAAAAAAAAGCCTTAACAGAATTATGTCAAACAAACAAACAAACAATAACTGCAACAACAACAGCAAAAGAAAAAAAAACCCTTCAAAATTATTCTTTGAACGAGAAAAGATCATTTGCAGTCTCGCTGTGTGTCTTCTGCTCTCGGACAGTCATTCTTTACTCCCGCTCCGACATTTATGGCTTTAAGACCCTACCGAAGCTCAATGCGTACATGGTGAGCTGCTGACAACTTACTGGTGTGCAAGGAACGTGATTGCGAAAAAAAGTCGGTAGATTTAAACAATTAGGAAGGTAGGGTACAAACCACATCCCACAGCCCCGATTTCTCGCTTGCTTGGTTGTCTTATTTCTTAAGTGTTTATTCGGTATCGGTATTTAAAACACGATTTTCTGAAGATATTGAATTTTTTTATAGAAACCAAATATTTGCGCTATATTCCGATTATCTTAATTAATTCCATGTAAAGTGGAACTAAATATTTAAGTATGAATCCAGTACATAAAAAAATTCGGAGGGGTGCACGGCACCCCCCCCCCCCCCCAAGTGCTTTCAAAGGGTGCTCAAGCCCCTGAGCACCCCCGTAGTTGGCGCCCACCCTGAAATTTGTCTTTCCCACCCTGCCGCACACTCAGTTTAAAATGGGCCGCTTTTCAGTATATTTAACTTTAAAATATAATCTGAACTTGTGTCTTATTTCATGCAGCTCTACGTATTTTCCACTAGGAAGTGCGTCGTTTACTTCTCCATAGAAAGGTTATCAAAATGGCATCCGTCGTGCCGTGAAAATTCAACTGTATTCCACTCTTCCAATTCCTCAGTTTAAATCTTTTGTTCATGTTTGTGCAGTCATGTGGGGCTAATGGGGAGGGTGGATAAGAATTAACCGAGTAGGTCTCTACTAATTGCTCTGACGTTTGTTTTCTTTACAGAATAGGGGATTCAAACACGGAAAATGGAGTCTAAAGCTACACTAGCTCTCTTAAGACTGCCCCGAGACAGTGTGAGAGCAGGAAGTGGCTGACGACTGTTTTGTAGGTGAGGAGTGCAAGGCAAAATCGCTGCTTTGAAGGAAGGGAGTTAAGGAGGGCAGGGGAAGGGAGGTATTGTGTCTGCGTGGCGCGACTTAAAATTTTATTTAGACAAACAAAAACGACGTTTCCCTTTAAATTGTTCAAGTACACTACTATTTTCGTAAGCAAAAATGCAAAATTTTGAAAAGCAATTTAAGACAATGCATTCATAGCAAGCAAAGAGTTGAAGACAGCATTTTTGCAATACTTGTATCGTACACCAGTGGCGTAACTAGTCAGACCCGCTTGTGTATGTGTGTGTCCATATGGAGGGGGGGGGGATTGCACGAATTCCTATGCTGCCGGTAGTGAAAAGCATTAAAAATTAATTCTTTCAGAGTTTCGTTAAAAAAAAAAAATTGCTATTAAGCTTGCCCCACCAAAAAAGATACTCGCCCACCCGTCGGCCATCTTAATTTCGAAGTCTAGCGACGTCCTTGCAGCACAGTATAGGCAATGTACAGCGTCAGTTTCGTACCACCCATATAGTTTAAGATGGACGTCAAATAATTTTGCTTCCTACGCTTCCAATGGAAAAACTTCTGTACACATTTTCTTCACAATTAATGCGTTCCCAAGGATGAAAATTTGAACATCGATTAAAATAACTTCACATTATAACTTGGAATTCTTAATATTTTCTAAAACATGACCATAATTACATTAAAAATCAATAACTTTTCCTTTGGTGGTGTTGAAACCAGAAAAAAGATGGCGCGACCTGTACTTTGATGACGTCAGTAGACAAACAAATATTGGATTGCATAATTATGGTTATGTTTTAGAAAATATTAAGTATTCCAAGTTGTAAAATGAAGCTACTTTAATCGATGTTCAAATTTTCTTCCTTGGGAACGCATTAATTAAATGGAAATGGACGATGTCATCACTCTTTCCACGTTATTATTATTTTTTTTTTAAACAACGCATAGCGACTGAAAAATTGTATTCCGGCACTGATGGGATCGAACCCCAGAACTCTCGATAACTAGTCGAGTGTGTTCGAATTTACGCTACAGCGCCAACAATTCTCAGTGCCATGCGTGGTTTATCAGTCAGCATCTGACTACACGAATACGTATTGATGGTCTCAGCAACTGAGATGTCGTCATCTGGTGGCATTTAACGCAACAGCTATTAGCTCTCTTATTTCATATATATTAAGCCACGTATTTCATATATATTAACGCATTAATTGTGAAGAAAATATGTACAGAAGTTTTTCCATTGGAAGTCATCATCATCATCATCATTGTCAACCATTATCAAACTACTGCTGGACGAAGGTCTCCCCAAGTTTCTTCCACAACGGTATGTCTTGTGCCAGTCTCCTCCATGTTACCCCCGCATACTTTCAAATTTCATCCATCCATCTTCCATGTGGTCTGATATTAGTAACATATATTTTTTCTTGCTATTGCTGATACTCTGAATTTTCGAATTCTTATCAATGTACTTATTTTGAAAGGAACGGTTAAAATTATTTAGCCTTCGTTTTAGTGGTAGGTGAAAGAAGTATTCACGCTTCCCACACTTTTCATATTTTAAGGCGAATTCTTAACTGGTTTGCTGTGCTATAAATTGCTTTCATGCTACTTCCAGCCAAGGGAAAATATCTGTGTTGGAACCGCCTCCATCATCCCCCTCCCCGAGTTGCGATGAGAAGTGTTTGTGGAAACTTTCCTGATGATCGAGGGTGTTTATTAATTTTACTTTTTTTCTTTGCTGTAGGATAATCAAGTTCTTTCTCAGCCCTAATCCCCTAAACAAAAAGAGTTAATTTTTAGGCTGAGAAAAAAATCGAGAATATCACACTATCTATCTTTCTCTTACTTAATAGTGTTAAAAGAAATTTATATTGTATTGCAACAACATTTCTTATTACTCCATTGGTTTAGTACTGATAATTATCAAGTATTCTCACCTTTTCTATTCCTTAAATTGACATAAAACCAACTTTTGAAAATGCAATAAAAAAATTTAAATGATACTCTTACTCAAAAAACTATGTTCCTACTTTTCCCTTTTCAAACCGGATCTTTTTCGTTTCTTATGCTTTTGTTTCTGGTAATTGCAGTGGAATATAAAAAAAAAAAAAAAAAAATGCAGACCTTCACAATTTTCCGATGAGCTTCCAAGAAACTTCGCATTCTCACTTTCCTGCACTGACTGATGAAATTCTTACTGTGCAGCTTTCTTGGTCCATGGCATTGACGACTGAGTCTCTTCGATTTAGGGAATCTTTCACGACAGGAAAACTCCTGCACGAAAAGTCATCCACCCTTTTCAAGTGAAGTACTGTGCACAAATTGCCTTTTATGCGAATTTTCAAATGTAAAGGACTTTTCCAGTTGCCAATGTCTTCAAGTATTTTATTTCGGTTGGTAAAAAGCTCCTTGCCTACTAATTTGGTCATAACGCAAAAAACAAGATTATCTTCCAAAGTTGAAGCAATGGAAAAAGCATGTTTTGTAATTGAAAAGCATACCATTTTTATGGTTACGCAACGTACTGACAAATAAATTTAGAGAAATTGCATGTTCAGCGCCCTTAGCGTTAAATTTGCCAAGTAACTTGCAAATGAAAATGTGATAAAGTAATAAATTTTGCCCAACGTATCAAATTCAAATAGAACTTGTGCTGTAACTGAAACAGTCTCTTCGTAGAGTAAAGCTAATATTTACTAAATTCCCACTTTGAAAACTCCTAGCGGGAAATATATGAACTAGTAGTGAAATTTAAAGAGGGCAAAATTTAATGAATATTAATGTCCCACCATTCGCAAAAATGTTTCAAAAATCTGTGGAAACCAAATTCTTTGGACTTCGCCCATCTAGCAGAAAATTAATGAACTAGTTGGAAAATTTAAATATTTGAGAAGGAACAGTTAAGCCTAATCTGAGAGGCACAGAAATATATTTTCCCTCTAAGATGAATAGTTTCTTCACAACAGAAGTTTAATTTTTTGAATTTCGACTATGACAACCCTTTCCGGTAAATTCATAGTGTATGGGATATTTAAAGTGCGAAACTTAATGTTCTTTGATTTCCTATCAGCCGCAAAAAATAATTTTTGAAATATTCGTAAAAAGAAAAAGTCAAAAAGCTCGATGTGCACGAACAGGCAAAATGAACACACTTTCTTACAAAATGTTCTAACAATAGTTTCTTACAAAATGTTCTAATAAATAATAGGAAGATAGAATGGCATTTTAAAAAGCGTAAAATACATTTTCTTGACTTCACTTTCTTTTTGTTGATCTGACGGATGAACATTTCACAGGTGATAAGAAGAGGAAGAGGGGGAGTCCTGAACCTTTCACCTTTTAGCGCCTAGGGCACCAAAAGATCTGAAATCGCCTCTGACCACATCTTTCTGTTTTCAGGAAGGAAAAGGGAAATAGTAGAAGCCATGTTCTCCAGTTAGCTGATGAATTATATTGTGCTGCCACCTGCTGGGGATACAATTACTTGCAAATAATATTAAAGCAAAATTGCTACTCATTCTTTAGTAACATGACAAATTGTAATGTGCTGCCACCTTCTGGGAAAATAATAACTTACAAATGCAATTGAAACCAAAACAAAGATTACTATCAGTGTTTTTTCGCAGTGAAGAATGCGAATAATTGTACTGTTACCGTGCATGCATTTCGAAGCTGTGAATAGTCGTTATACTCATCAGAATTATAAAAAGTGGGGTTGGTCTTCTGAATAAGAACGCTTTGCAAGTAATTTCCGTATTCACATGTATCATTCCACTTTGTTTACTACGGGACTACCATCATCACACAACTGCAAGCAAAGCGCCTATCCCGGGGTCCGCTCTTTGGACCACCCCGCTTATCATAAGCACAAAAACTTGTTATAAAAATCAAATACGCAGAATAAAACAAAATAATTATGAATGACTAGCACAACCAGGCAGCAACTAGGACAGAGTTTTAAGGGTTAACGCCCCTTAAAACCAATGCTGGGGAAACTACTTTTCAAAAGTAGTTAGCTGCAGCTAGAGTTGCAATTTCAAAAAAGTAGTTCGATACAAATAAAACTACTTCTTCTGAAAAAAGAGTACTTTAAAAAACTTTTTTAACATAAGCACACACACACACACACACGTTGAAGGCATTGCGCGTTGGAGGAGTTTTCATATGCTGGTCGTAGTAAATAAGTAGAGGTATAGCAGTGTGATGAAATGTGTTTCAACAAAATAAATAAATTTTATTAAAATATATGAAATTAAAGATTTACATTTTCACTTAAAGGCAACCCATCACGTTGTACCTTCAGTAACGACCTCAAATCGGGGAAATTTTCTAAGGACAAACCGGGGGTAATTCCTAACGACCACCTATGGGCGAAATTTTCCAACGGCCGCCGATCGGCAAATCTTTCAAGAAATACATATCTCGAACATTTTCCATAGACCACGGGACGGAAAAATTTTCTAACGGCCACCGATCGAGGAAATTTTCTTATGACCACAGGGGAAATTTTCTGACGACAAATCGTGGAAACTCGAACGGTCCCCGGTCGGGAAAATTTTCCTAGTGACCACACATCGGGGAAATATCACTTACGACCAACGACAGCGGGAATTTTCTAACGACCACCGATCGGAGACTTTTCTAACGACCACAGATCGGGAAAATTTTCTAATCACCACCGATTGGAGAAATTTTACCAACGACCACACGTAGGGGAAATTTCACCTACGACCTCTAATCGGAAAAAAATTCTAATTACCACCGACCGGAGAAATTTTTTAACGACCACCGATAGCTGAAATTTTCTTTCGACCAGCGCCACGGGAAACTAACGACCACCGATCGGAAAAATTTTCTAAAGACCATCGATCCTGGAAATTTTCTGACGGCCACTGATAGGGAAAATTTTCCAACGACCAATCATCGGGAAATTCGAACGGTTCCCAGTCGGGAAAATTTTGCTAACGACACGACCATACATCGGAGAAATTTTACTTGTGACCACCAATCGGGGAAATTTTCTAACGACTACAGTGGAAATCTTCTAACGACCAATAATCGGGAAATTTGAACGGTACCCGGTCGGGAAATTTTTTTAACAACCACACTTCGAGAAATTTTACTTACGACCATCAATCGGAGAAATTTTACTTACGACCACCGACAGGGGAAATTGTCTAACGACCACTCATTGGGAAAATTTCTAACGACCACGAATCGGGGGATTTTACTTACTCCCACCAAGAAATTTAATTTTCTAACGACCACTCATGGGGAAAATTTCTAACGACCACGGATCGGGGAAAGTTTACTTACTACCACCGACAAAATTAATTATCTAACGACCATGGATTGGAGAAATTTACCTAAAGATCACCGATCGGGAAAATTTTCTAATGACCACCGACCGGGGAAACTTTTCAAACGGCCACGCCTCGTGGAAATTTTACTTACGATCTCTTTTTGGAAAATTTTTCTAACGACCAACGATCGTAAAAAATTGCTAATGACCACCAAGAGCGGAAATTTTTTAACGACCACCGATCGGGTAAAAAATTTCCTAACGACATCCGATCGGGGACATTTTCTAAAGACCACCGATTGGAAAAATTTTCTAACGACCACTACTCGGGATATTTTCTGACGACAACTGATCGGATAAATTTTCTTACGACCGCCGATAGGGGAAATTTTATAACAACTACCGATCGAATAAAAAAAAATTCCTAACGACCTCCGATCGGGGAAATTTCATAACGACCACTTATCGGTGAAATTTTCAAACGACCAACGACCACCGATCGGAGAAATTTTTTAACGATCAACGATTGGAGAGGTTTTCTAACGACACCTGTAGGGGAAATTTTCTAACCACTGCAAATCGGAAAAAATTCCTAACGACCACAGATCGGGAAATTTTCCTATCGACCACATGTCCAAAAAAAAGTTTCTAACGACCACCGATAGGGGAAAGAAGTTTTTTACCGACTTCCAATCAGGAAATTTTAGGACGTAGCGGTGAAAATTTGTAACGACCACAGAGCGGCATATCTTTCAACAACTACATAACTGGGAAATATTCCTGCGGAACGATTACGGATCGGATAATTTTAATAATGACCACGGACCAAGGAAATTTTCTTACGACCACTGATGGGAGAAATTTCCTGAAGATCAGCGACTTGGGAAGTTTTCTAACGACCACGACCGTGGAAATTTTCCAAATGACTACCGATCGGGGAAATGTTCTAAGACCACCGTTAGGGGAATTTTTCCATCGACTACATATCCGTGAGATTTTCTGACGACCACCGATCGCGGATATTTTCCTAACGACCACCCATCGCGGATATTTTCCTAACGACCACCCATCGGATAATTCTTTCAACGCGTGTCACGTGCTATTAAAAAGTGACCGAAGACAACGTACTAAAGACCCCTGCTCTAGAGGAAGCCTTGCGATATTTGCAATAAGTGGCAGAGAACGCTTGATGAAAGTCTGGAACAGGTCGTGCCAGGCTGTAAACAAACTATAAATTCTGAGCAATTAAAAAGTGACCGAAGACCCCTGCTCTAGAGGAAGACTTGTGATATTTGCAATAAGTGGCAGAGAACGCTTGATAAAAGTCTGCAACAGGTTGTGCCAGGCTGAAAACAAACTAGAAATTCTGAGCAATTAAAAAGTGACCGAAGACAACGGATTAAAGACCCCTGCTCTAGAGGAAGTCTTGTGGTATTTGCAATAAGTGGCAGAGAACGCTTGATGAAAGTCTGCAACAGGTTGTGCCAGGCTGAAAACAAACTAGAAATTCTGAGCAATTAAAAAGTGACCGAAGACAACGGATTGAAGACCCCTACTCTAGAGGAAGTCTTGTGGTATTTGCAATAAGTGGCAGAGAACGCTTGATGAAAGTCTGCAACAGGTTGTGCCAGGCTGAAAACAAACTAGAAATTCTGAGCAATTAAAAAGTGACCGAAGACAACGGATTAAAGACCCCTGCTCTAGAGGAAGTCTTGTGGTATTTGCAATAAGTGGCAGAGAACGCTTGATGAAAGTCTAGAACAGGTCGTGCCAGGCTGTCAACAAACTATAAATTCTGAGCAATTAAAAAGTGACCGAAGACAACGGATTGAAGACCCCTGCTCTAGAGGAAGACTTGTGATATTTGCAATAAGTGGCAGAGAACGCTTGATGAAAGTCTGGAACGGGTTGTGCCAGGCTGAAAACAAACTAGAAATTCTGAGCAATTAAAAAGTGACCGAAGACAACGGATTGAAGACCCCTACTCTAGAGGAAGTCTTGTGGTATTTGCAATAAGTGGCAGAGAACGCTTGATGAAAGTCTGGAACAGGTCGTGCCAGGCTGTAAACAAACTATAAATTCTGAGCAATTAAAAAGTGACCGAAGACCCCTGCTCTAGAGGAAGACTTGTGATATTTGCAATAAGTGGCAGAGAACGCTTGATAAAAGTCTGCAACAGGTTGTGCCAGGCTGAAAACAAACTAGAAATTCTGAGCAATTAAAAAGTGACCGAAGACAACGGATTAAAGACCCCTGCTCTAGAGGAAGTCTTGTGGTATTTGCAATAAGTGGCAGAGAACGCTTGATGAAAGTCTGCAACAGGTTGTGCCAGGCTGAAAACAAACTAGAAATTCTGAGCAATTAAAAAGTGACCGAAGACAACGGATTGAAGACCCCTACTCTAGAGGAAGTCTTGTGGTATTTGCAATAAGTGGCAGAGAACGCTTGATGAAAGTCTGCAACAGGTTGTGCCAGGCTGAAAACAAACTAGAAATTCTGAGCAATTAAAAAGTGACCGAAGACAACGGATTAAAGACCCCTGCTCTAGAGGAAGTCTTGTGGTATTTGCAATAAGTGGCAGAGAACGCTTGATGAAAGTCTAGAACAGGTCGTGCCAGGCTGTCAACAAACTATAAATTCTGAGCAATTAAAAAGTGACCGAAGACAACGGATTGAAGACCCCTGCTCTAGAGGAAGACTTGTGATATTTGCAATAAGTGGCAGAGAACGCTTGATGAAAGTCTGGAACGGGTTGTGCCAGGCTGAAAACAAACTAGAAATTCTGAGCAATTAAAAAGTGACCGAAGACAACGGATTGAAGACCCCTACTCTAGAGGAAGTCTTGTGGTATTTGCAATAAGTGGCAGAGAACGCTTGATGAAAGTCTGCAACAGGTTGTGCCAGGCTGAAAACAAACTAGAAATTCTGAGCAATTAAAAGGTGACCGAAGACAACGGATTGAAGACCCCTGCTCTAGAGGAAGACTTGTGATATTTGCAATAAGTGGCAGAGAACGCTTGATGAAAGTCTGCAACGGGTTGTGCCAGGCTTAAAACAAACTAGAAATTCTGAGCAATTAAAAAGTGACCGAAGACAACGGATTGAAGACCCCTGCTCTAGAGGTCTACACCTGTGATAGCAAAGGAAAACGAAGTTTATTCACCTTCAATAATTGGTGGAGCCTCCACGAGCGGCGATTACAGCTGCGACCCTCCGGGGCATACTCTCAACCAGGCGTTGCACGACGGCTAGCGGTATTTTCTTTCACTCGATTTGGAGAAGACAGGTCAGTTCCTTCACCGATTTCGAACGGTGGGGGCACCTCTTAAGTCGACGCTCCAACTCGTCCCAGAGGTGCTCGATAGGGTTAAAGCCCGGGTTCTGCGCAGGCCAGTCCATTCAATTAACACGACAGGTGGCATTGTCATCCTGAAAGTAACATGGGTCCACCCCGTAAAACTGCCACAACGTAGGAAGCGCATGGTCATCCAAAATGGTGCAGTATGCCTCGGCGTTGAGTCTACCAGGAATTGCGACCAAGGGTCCCGTGCCATACCAGGAAAAACACTCCCATAGCAAAATTCCACCGCCGCCGAACTTTACAGTTGGTACAATACATTCCGGAAGGAGGCGTTCTCCAGGTAGACGCCAAACCCAGACCATGCCATCCGAACGCTAGGGGTGAACCTTGATTCGTCACTCCAGAGAACCTGTTTCCACTGTTCAACGGTCCACTGTCGACGTTCTTTGCACCACGTTAGCCGAGCAGCGCTATTGGACTTGGTGATCAACGGCTTGTGGGCGGCAGCAGGTCCATGATAACTGAGCAGATGGGCTTTTTTACGGATGATATTCATCGAAAGAACACTCCCGGATGCCTGTTGAAACTCCTCGCGGATGTGGCCCATCGATTTGGTGTGGTTCTTCCGAATTTCTCTGGCCAGCACCCGTCGGTCTCTAACTCCCAGTTTTGTGGGTCTGCCGTGTCGGGGAACATTCCGACAGTCACCTCTCATCTTCCACTTGCCAATCACGTAGGCCACTGTCGATTTTGGGTATTTCAACTCGCTGGATATGTCACGTATGGATCGGCCATTTCTGTGATACCCGACGATTACACCTTTCTCGAAATCAGAGAGCTCCGAACTGCGTGGCATCTTGCATGCGACTAGTTGCGTTGTTGTTTCCCACACGATATTTAACGGCGGCCGTGACGTGTATCAGGACCGCAGATATCGTCGATTGCAGGGGTATCCAATTACTTGTTTATTTGATAGTGTGCATCCGAAGCAGATATTAACACTTATGCTCCCCCAAACCATTCTTTACCAAACATTAGAAATTATGTGAAAAATATTTTCCATCAGGTCTTGAATGCGATACAGGAAGAATTTTTCAAATCGGAGTTTCAAAAGCAGAAAATACCGCAGAAAACACAATTTACCTTGGTGCCCCAAGCGGAAAGTCTATGATTTACTGGAAAATTTTGAATTTATAGGAAAAACATTTCGCATCGGAAACACTATCCAACAAAAAAGGAATTTTTCAAATCCGACTCCTAGAATTAGAGATATTGACAAAAATAAAATACACATCTACGCCCCCTGGCGTAGAAACCATGGTTGGTTGGTTGGTTGGTGGATTTTATTGGCGCAAGGGCCAGGGTTGGCCAAAGAGCGCCAGACAAAGAACTATCAGCCACAGATTTTTAAAAGCGTTGAAAATGACCAAGAGCAGACAAGCTGGGCAAAAGCCGGAAAAGAGAACGATGAAAGCTGTGAAGAAAAGTTAGGCAACCAGGTGTATAAAAAAATGATCAATTCACTATTATAATTAATATTATTTGCTTTTTTTTTTTTATATACACAACAACACAAAGGATGAGTCACCAGGAGGGGGACGAACCGTCACTCTCCTCCCCCCCACACTCCTCTGCAATGCTGGCCGAGGCCGAGGGCGGGGACGAACCGTCACTCTCCTCCCCCCATGGTCCTCTGCAATGTTGGTGGAGGCTGGGTCCGAACTGTCACTCTCCTCCCCCCATGGTCCTCAGCAATGTTGGTGGAGGCTGGGTCCGAACTGTCACTCTCCTCCCCCCTATGTTCCTCCACAATGTTGGTTGAGGGTGGGGACCTCGCTGAGTCTGGAGACAGGTGCAATGTTGGTCAGGCGGACCGCGACAGTTGGATGGACACTGCACACCTTCGCGGATTGAGGGCCGGGGCTTCCGCACGTGCAGGCTGTCTGCCGGGAACCGGAAGAGTCGGTCGTCTTCAAAGAGAAGGCGCAGACTCAGCTGGTCGAATAAGCTGGAGCTCGGTGAAATCCACCTGTGTCGCCTGTTCAACTGTAGATCGCTTGGCAAGTGCGGCGAGAGCTACAGGGCGCGGAACAAAGGGCTGCACGGGTTGTGGCAGAGACTTAACAACTGCGGCAAAACTACGCTGTCGGGTGTTGGGAATACCCAACTTGGCTTTGGCAGCAGGGTACGAGAGGCCTTCCAGGGTCTTGAGGCGCTGGATCGCCATCTCTTCCTTCCATTTCATACAGTTGCGGGAGTAAGCTGCATGGGCCTCAGCGCAGTTAACACAGCAGGCCGCAGAGGTGCAACCATCCCCGTCATGTTCACTGGAGCCACAATTTGCGCAACGAGCGGAACTCTTACAGAATCGTTGTGAATGCCCGTACCTCTGGCACCTGAAACAGCGCAGAGGACTGGGAATGTACGGGCGAACTGCACAGACCAAGTAGCCTGCTTTGATTTCTGTCGGAACTTTCGGGGAGTCAAAAGTCAAGATGACATTTTTTGACTTAATCATGGAACCATCACGCCGGAACATCATACGACGTGCAGCAAGAACACCCTGATCCGCAAGTTCAGTCACCAATTCATCCTCACTGCATGGCAAGAGATCAAACTCCGAAATAACACCGCGAGAGGTGTTAAGAAACGGGTGAGGTGTCACTCTGACAGGAATGCCTTGAAGACTAGAAAGGCGCAGAAAAGTGTTACTCTGAGAAACACTGCAAGTTTGAACAAGCAGGTCCCCAGAGCGAAGCTTCCTCACAGACTTCAAGGGGCCAACCGCAGCGTCCAAAGCTTTAGAAATGAAAAATGGAGATCTGGTGGACAGTCTCTCATTCGGATCGATGGATTCTACAAGTAAGTGTGTAGCATGCGTAGTCACAGCAATCGATGGGAGACGACGCTTCGGAGCGACTGGTACAGCTGCCGAAGAAGAAGTTCCACATTCTGGGTCCAGATCATGGTCTAAAGATCTTTTAAGGGTATGAGACTTGGTAGGTTGAGAAGACGAAGGAGAGTCGTTGTCAACGATCATTTGCTCAGGTGACTTGAATTTGGAGCGTTTGTTTTTGGGTTTACCCATGAAAAAAAGGAGAAGGATTCGTCTGCAGACTACTCCACCCACCACCGAGCCCTACAAGGGAGAACTGGAGGTCTGCAAGCCAAGAAAATGACGCTGGACACAGTTCTGGAGCTTATACGTTGCAGATATAGTCCGTTGGCTGTGATCACACACACTCGGCGGACACTTCGGCCTCCGGGTACCGTCATGCCAACGCCTTTGGCATGATCCCACAGCCCCCGGGCTCACCCTGCCGTGCTATACGACAAAAAAGCCGCTAAAGCCCTGCACACAACTTGGTACAAGACTTCTGACTAGAGGTGGGTTAGTCTCTAGCCTCCCGTTTACAGCGAAGCCGGGGTCGAAGAGGAGTGTTGGCACACAGGAGGCACTTAACAGGTCTCCTGCGACCTCAGCCGCCAGACATCCCATTTCCGCCTCACGGGTCTCCGCACGCGGCAAACATGCAGGTAGGTCTAGCACCCAAACCAGCTAAAAGGAAAAAAGAAATCCAAAGAAGACAAATCCTGGCAGGGAACCTAAACGGAATCTCAGCAACCTACGAACTGAGCGGTTAATATAAATCAGTTAGTGGTGGAGGGTAACAAAACCAGAAGACCGGGGTGTTAGTGCATAACGTGGTAGCGATTAGGTAAAGTATACAACACGGGCAACTAGCCAGTGGAGAAAATAAATAAAAACGAAAAAGCGAGACACAAGACCAGCTCGGGATCGTGGGGCCGCGACTCCCCAACAGCTGGATGAACAGCCGTCCCTGCAAACACCAACAGCAAAGCGGTGGCATGACATCAGATGTTGACCAGTCACAAGGTCAGCTCGGGCCGTGGGGGCGCCGCTCCCCAAATAACTGGAAAACCAGTTATCCCCGTGCGGGGGCGTAGAAACCATGCATTGTTTCAAGAAGAAAATGTTCCTAAAAGGTTTGTCGACATGAGTAGTATCGGTCAACAAACGACTTTTTTTCAATGGAGATTTTGGAAGCTCATATTTTACTGCAAAACTTCAGAAACGGAAATTAAGGCTTACGCCAGCTGGTGGCCAAACCATCTTTTACAAAAATTAGAAATTATGTGCAAAGGATTTCCCATCAGGAGCTCCATCCGGTGCAGAAAGAATTTTTCAAATCGGAGATTTAGAAGCAGAGATATAGGGTGGAAAGCAATTTACCTTCACGCCCCCTAGCGGAAAGTCTATGAATTAATTGAAAATTTTGAAATTATATGAACAGCATATCACACTGGAAACACTATCCAACAAAGAAGGAATTTTTCAAATCGGACTTCTAGAAGTAGAGATATTGAAAGAAGTAAGATATACATGCACGCCCCCTGGCGTAGAAACAATGCATTATTTTAAGAAGAAAATGTTTCTAAAAGGTTTGTTGACATGAGTAGTATCGGTCTACAAACGACGTTTTTTTCAATCGAGAATTTAGAAGCTCATATTTTGCTGCAAAGGCATCGGCAGCGGAAATTAAGGTTCACGCCCCCTGGTGGCCAAACCATTTTTTTTTTACAAAAATTAGAAATTATGTGCGAACGATTTCCCACCAGGAGCTGTATCCTGTGCAGAAAGAATTTTTCAAATCGGAGATATAGAAGCAGAGACATAGGGGGAAACGCAATTTACCTCTACGTCCCCTAGCGGAAAGTCTATGAATTACTTGAAAATTTTCAAATTATGTGAAAAACATGTCACACTGAAAACACTATCGAACAAAGAAGGAATTTTTCAAATTGGACCCTAGAACCCTAGAAGTAGAGATATTGTCAAAAATAAGATGTACATCTACGCCCCCTGGCGGAGAAACTGTGGAATATTTTAAAAAGAAAATATTCCGAAAAGGTTTATCGATGTGAGTGGCATCAGTCCACGAAAGAATTTTGTCAATCGATATTTTAGAAGCTCAGATTTTATGGCAAATACATCAGAAGCAAAAATTAACACTTACGCCCCCTGGTGGCTAAAGTATTCTTTACCAAAAATTAGAAATTACATGCAAAAGATTATCCATCAAGAGGTGTATCCGCTGAAGAATTTTTTTTTCAAATCGGAGCTTTAGAAGAAGAGTTATCGGGAAAAATGAAATTTACTTTTACGCCCCCTAGCGGAAAATCTATGCGTAATTTGAAAAAGTAACTATATCTAAAATACTCTTCGACATAACTGGAATCGAAAGATAATTTTTTTTTTCAATCGGATGTTTAGAAGCAAATGTGTGGAATAAAACGTATTTTTGAATTCGACATCATCTGCATTGACGCCCTCTAGCGGCGAAATTGTACATCGTAAAAAAAAACTAGATAAAGAATCATCATTCTCATATTTCAAGCTTCCCAATGCAAAAAGAATTTTTCAAATCGGACTGATAGTTGCAGAGATATCAGCCGGACGGACGGACAACCCGATAACATAAGCACGATCTTTTTTACAAAAGACGTGCTAAAAATACCAACGTTTACCACAAACAAATGTTTATATAGTTTCGCAGGTTATTGGCACGCATCATCAGTACGAAATCATTGTGACCTCATCAGAGTTCGGACGGTCACTGATTTTGGTGAGTTGTTGCCACGCGCTTGAAATTTTTTTAAATCCATAAACAAGATACATTACGTACCTTATTTCAAACAAAGTTATTTTCAAACTAATTGTTATTTTATCAAAGTTATTTTCAAACCCATAAACAACATACTTTTTTACGGATCAAGAGACTACGTCGAAGACATAAAATCCTGGGGAATTTATCAGATACCTTGTGAATGTGGACATTCATATAGAGGATAGACTCGCAGGACTTTAAATTTCAGTGTGAAGGAACACAAGACCTACGTACGGAACTATGAACTGAAGTCGTCTGTAGCCCAACATTGTCACGAAAATAACCATAAATGTTTGTTTGAAAACGCCAGGTTCATTGATAAACCTGATTCGGCTATCAACCTTAATGTATTAGAAGCTTTCCACATATATCGGAACTCTTCACAGTTTGTCAGCGTCATGACGTCGACTCCATTTCTTTCAAGCGCGTGGAAACAACTCACCAAAATCCGTGACCGTCAGAACTCTGATGAATTCACAATGCCCTCCCCTCCCCCGGTGGCGCAGTGGTCTAAGGCGCTGACCTCTGATCATTCGCCCGTAAGGGGTCCGGGTTCGAATCCCGGTCAGGCATGGATGTTGTGTTTGTCTTACGGCACTGGCTCTCTCCCTTCCCTGGACCCAGTGGCCCTAAATTAGGGACGGGCGACTGCTTATAGCCCATTGAGTTGCTCACGGTGGTCGTTAAACCTCCAATCAAAAAAAAAAAAATAGAAGTCACAATGATTCGAATGTTTACGCTCCATTCGTCCTGATGATGTCACAATGATTTGAATGTTTACGCTCCATTTGTCCTGATGATGTCACAATCATTTGAATGTTTACGCTCCATTCGTCCTGATGATGTCACAACGATTTGAATGTTTACGCTCCATTCGTCCTGATGATGTCACAACGATTTGAATGTTTACGCTCCATTCGTCCTGATGATGTCACAATGATTTGAATGTTTACGCTCCATTCGTCCTGATGATGTCACAATGATTTGAATGTTTACGCTCCATTCGTCCTGATGATGTCACAATGATTTGAATGTTTACGCTCCATTCGTCCTGATGATGTCACAATGATTTGAATGTTTACGCTCCATTCGTCCTGATGATGTCACAATGATTTGAATGTTTACGCTCCATTCGTCCTGATGATGTCACAATGATTTGAATGTTTACGCTCCATTCGTCCTGATGATGTCACAATGATTTGAATGTTTATGCTCCATTCGTCCTGATGATGTCACAATGAATTGAATGTTTACGCTCCATTCGTCCTGATGATGTCACAATGAATTGAATGTTTACGCTCCATTCGTCCTGATGATGTCACAATGATTTGAATGTTTACGCTCCATTCGTCCTGATGATGTCACAATGATTTGAATGTTTACGCTCCATTCGTCCTGATGATGTCACAATGATTTGAATGTTTACGCTCCATTCGTCCTGATGATGTCACAATGAATTGAATGTTTACGCTCCATTCGTCCTGATGATGTCACAATGAATTGAATGTTTATGCTCCTTTTGTCCTGATGATGTCACAATGATTTGAATGTTTACGCTCCATTCGTCCTGATGATGTCACAATGATTTGAATGTTTACGCTCCATTCGTCCTGATGATGTCACAATGATTTGAATGTTTACGCTCCATTCGTCCTGATGATGTCACAATGATTTGAATGTTTACGCTCCATTCGTCCTGATGATGTCACAATGATTTGAATGTTTACGCTCCATTCGTCCTGATGATGTCACAATGATTTGAATGTTTACGCTCCATTCGTCCTGATGATGTCACAATGAATTGAATGTTTATGCTCCTTTTGTCCTGATGATGTCACAATGAATTGAATGTTTACGCTCCATTCGTCCTGATGATGTCACAATGATTTGAATGTTTACGCTCCATTCGTCCTGATGATGTCACAATGATTTGAATGTTTACGCTCCATTCGTCCTGATGATGTCACAATGATTTGAATGTTTACGCTCCATTCGTCCTGATGATGTCACAATGATTTGAATGTTTACGCTCCATTCGTCCTGATGATGTCACAATGATTTGAATGTTTACGCTCCATTCGTCCTGATGATGTCACAATGATTTGAATGTTTACGCTCCATTCGTCCTGATGATGTCACAATGATTTGAATGTTTACGCTCCATTCGTCCTGATGATGTCACAATGATTTGAATGTTTACGCTCCATTCGTCCTGATGATGTCACAATGATTTGAATGTTTACGCTCCATTCGTCCTGATGATGTCACAATGATTTGAATGTTTACGCTCCATTCGTCCTGATGATGTCACAATGATTTGAATGTTTACGCTCCATTCGTCCTGATGATGTCACAATGATTTGAATGTTTACGCTCCATTCGTCCTGATGATGTCACAATGATTTGAATGTTTATGCTCCTTTTGTCCTGATGATGTCACAATGATTTGAATGTTTACGCTCCATTCGTCCTGATGATGTCACAATGATTTGAATGTTTACGCTCCATTCGTCCTGATGATGTCACAATGATTTGAATGTTTACGCTCCATTCGTCCTGATGATGTCACAATGATTTGAATGTTTACGCTCCATTCGTCCTGATGATGTCACAATGATTTGAATGTTTACGCTCCATTCGTCCTCATGATGTCACAATGATTTGAATGTTTACGCTCCATTCGTCCTGATGATGTCACAATGATTTGAATGTTTACGCTCCATTCGTCCTGATGATGTCACAATGATTTGAATGTTTACGCTCCATTCGTCCTGATGATGTCACAATGATTTGAATGTTTACGCTCCATTCGTCCTGATGATGTCACAATGATTTGAATGTTTACGCTCCATTCGTCCTGATGATGTCACAATGATTTGAATGTTTACGCTCCATTCGTCCTGATGATGTCACAATGATTTGAATGTTTACGCTCCATTCGTCCTGATGATGTCACAATGATTTGAATGTTTACGCTCCATTCGTCCTGATGATGTCACAATGATTTGAATGTTTACGCTCCATTCGTCCTGATGATGTCACAATGATTTGAATGTTTACGCTCCATTCGTCCTGATGATGTCACAATGATTTGAATGTTTACGCTCCATTCGTCCTGATGATGTCACAATGATTTGAATGTTTACGCTCCATTCGTCCTGATGATGTCACAATGATTTGAATGTTTACGCTCCATTCGTCCTGATGATGTCACAATGATTTGAATGTTTACGCTCCATTCGTCCTGATGATGTCACAATGATTTGAATGTTTACGCTCCATTCGTCCTGATGATGTCACAGTGATTTGAATGTTTACGCTCCATTCGTCCTGATGATGTCACAGTGATTTGAATGTTTACGCTCCATTCGTCCTGATGATGTCACAATGATTTGAATGTTTACGCTCCATTCGTCCTGATGATGTCACAATGATTTGAATGTTTACGCTCCATTCGTCCTGATGATGTCACAATGATTTGAATGTTTACGCTCCATTCGTCCTGATGATGTCACAATGATTTGAATGTTTACGCTCCATTCGTCCTGATGATGTCACAATGATTTGAATGTTTACGCTCCATTCGTCCTGATGATGCCGAACCAATAGCTGTGCGAAACAATAGTCGATGTACAATAAACCTTTGACTGCGGTAAGCGTTGGTATTTTTATTTTATTTTGATTCCAAAATTTGCTCATCCGCTATGGCGCGCGCATTTTTTATTCATTAAAAGATGACCAACTCAATTTTTTTAACAACATCTATAGTTTTATTCACTGAATACACATATTTGAAAATAAAAATGCACAGACAGTAAGGTTCTTCTCTCGCAACTGTAGTAACAATGGTTTTTCAAACGTTTGGGACTTTCAACACTACACAGAGAAATAAATAAGGCACGTCAATGTGTGGCATTGTCCACCGATTGGTTTTCGTCGCTTTTGGGTTTTTTTGTTTTTTTTTTAACACCCAGAATGAATTGTGAGAAATGACGACATCTTTGAATGGGCAGATGAAATGTTGGAAGTGTGGAATGTGATTCCCTGGGCATGCGCAGACTGGACACCACTTCGAAGAAAAATTCCCCTGGCAGTAAAAGAATGGATGGCATTCCTTAGACTGCCGTTATGCAATCAAAGCAAGAAGATCCGATCAGTAAACTGTCCACATAAGAGAGTACATGAGCTTCTAATGCTCACATAGGAAGCTATATATAAAACCGCTCTTCGTATATGGAAATTATGAGCATTATTGCTACTCCTGCTAAAACTCCTACATTCTTCACGATTAGCATGGCACCTGGCCGTCCTTTATTATGTTCCTTCAGTTCCGGGAGCTGCAAAAAAAGAAAACAAAAGAAACATAAGTTTTGTACGTTAAAAACCAACTAAAATAAAATTTATTACGATAAATAAAAGTACAATTGACGCTGTGTGCCAAAGAGTACATGTACACACAGGTCATTGAATTAGAAAACTTTATGCAGTTCATTAGGTTTGCAACTTAATTCTCGGCCACAGGCACGACACGTTGACAGCAAACTATAGCAAATAGAATACGTACCTAATTAGGGAAATAATCCCCGTCGTGCTGGATACATTTGAGCCATCGGTCAGGGAGCTGCCGAATGCCACTGCAGAAAAAAGAGGGCTGTTTCGAGTTGATAAAATCATCAATACTTGTGTGGACCTCCTTGACAGAAGTGAAGTGTCACGTGATGTTGTAGGGAGCTAAAAAGGTGATAATCAGACGCGGCGAAGTCTGGAGAATACGCCGCGTGGGACAAAATCTCCCATCCCAGGTCGGTGATCGTGTTTAAAGTCGTTTTCGCGGTGTGAGGAAGCGCGTTATCCTGAAGCAACAAGACCGACCTTCTTGCCGGTGTATGGCCTTTTGGCATCCATTGCGTCACTCACAGGAATGAGTTGCTGACAATATCGCTCAGCATTGACCGTTTCACCAGGTTTGAGCAACTCATAGTGTAGGACTCCGCGCTGATCCCACCATACGCACAGCAACAACTTCCTGGCATGGATATTCGGTTTGGCGGTACTGGTGGTAAGCTGACCTGGATAAACCCACGATTTGCGCCGCTTAGGTTTATCGTAGAGGATCCACTTCTCATCACAGGTCAAAATCTTGTGGAGGAAATCCTTCTTCTTGAATCTGGAGAGCAAGGACACAACAACATCGTAGCGCCTAGACTTGTTCGCAGCTGTGAATTGGTGGGGCACCCAAAGGCCCTCCTTGTGAATTCGTCCGAGCTTGTGCAGGCGCTTTGCAAATGGCTTGCCGTGTTGCTCCGAGTTCCTGGGCGAGCTCTGACTCTGTGCGACAGGGATTTGCGCCCAACAGTTGTTCCAGTTCCTCATCGTCAAGTTTCTGTGGTTGTCCCAAACGTTCTGTGTCACGAAGTTTGAAATTTCCCTGCTTAAACCGCTGGAACTATTTCTTACACGTACTGTAGGACACAGCAGCTTCACCCAAAGCAGCACAGATCACTTGCTGGGCACTTTTTTTCAGCTGAAACGCGAACAGCAGGCAGTGCCTTAAATGTTGCTTCTCGAACGACATTGCTTTCACCGTCAACTTTCGTCTCTTCTCTAACTACAGCTGTGAGCGGTTACGGTTCCCTGGAAAGCCGTTGGATGGCGCTGCAATCAGCCATTATCGCACACAGCTATTTGCATTTGCCGACGTTCTATGATCGCTCGCGGTTAGGGGCCGAGAATTAAGTTGCACACCTAATAATAACATTTACTTGTACAACAAAGAATCTAAGAACTTTCTGTTACAAGTTTCTCCTCGATATAAATGGGAAATGTGGAGTTTGTTTTGCCATTTCCCGGTTCATAAAAAGAACGTGACATCAAATTTTTGTACATAGTACCAGTACCGAAAAAAACTCAGTCTTGAGCAGCAGTATTTGAATTCATACACTATTAAAAATTTTATAGTAGGGTGCACCACTTTTTGAGGTAAACACCCCTGAGTAATGTATAAAACATACATAAACATGATGCAATGGGTGCAACTTCTCACCATTCAGGTTGTACACAATACCGTGGTGCATAATTGCATCGCGTTTATTTGTATTTCAGGCATCACACAATAGTTTACCATTTTCTAAAAAGTGGTGCAGCTGGTGTAGTACCACTTTTTGGTGCAACTTACTACAAATTTTTTATCAGTGCAACCTCAAGCATAACATATAAAAGCAGGTTATGTTTGAGTTTTCCCTCGTGAATACACGGAAGTAG
Organism: Macrothele yani; assembly: GCA_039090855.1. NCBI lineage: Eukaryota > Metazoa > Arthropoda > Arachnida > Araneae > Macrothelidae > Macrothele > Macrothele yani. Next base: position 41,080,520 of record CM077009.1, on the reverse strand, counting down.
CAAATTATTAGGAACACCTACCTAATAACGTTTCCTACCTAATACGCTGACTGCTTGTTTTGTTATTTGTGCACCACTCATTACACACAGTTGTTCTTGCATAGCCAGGAAGATTTGCCGTCGGTGAGATGCTTGCACCTGTTGGACTAGTGTCCACTATCATGCCTTTTTCAAAGTCGCTTAAACCACAAGTCTTTTCCAACATTTGTCGTCGTTGAGATGCTTGACTAGTGTCCACTAACATACCTCTTTCAAAGTCGCTTAAACCACAAGTCTTTTCCAAGATTTGCCGTCGGTGAGATGCTTGCACCTGCTGGACTAGTGTCCACTATCATGACTATTTCAAAGTCGCTTAAACCACAAGTCGTTTTCAAGATTTGCCGTCGGTGAGATGCTTGCACCTGCTGGACTAGTGTCCACTATCATGACTATTTCAAAGTCGCTTAAACCACGAGTCTTTTCCAAGATTTGCCGTCGGTGAGATGCTTGCACCTGCTGGACTAGTGTCCACTATCATGCCTCTTTTAAAGTCGCTTAAACCACAAGTCTTTTTCAAGATTTGCCGTCGGTGAGATGCTTGCACCTGCTGGACTAGTGTCAACTATCATGCCTCTTTCAAAGTCGCTTAAACCACAAGTCTTTTTCAAGATTTGCCGTCGGTGAGATGCTTGCACCGGCTGGACTAGTGTCCACTATCATGACTATTTCAAAGTCGCTTAAACCACAAGTCTTTTCCAAGATTTGCCGTCGGTGAGATGCTTGCACCTGCTGGACTAGTGTCCACTATCATGCCTCTTTCAAAGTCGCTTAAACCAAAAGTCTTTTCCAAGATTTGCCGTCGGTGAGATGCTTGCACCTGCTGGACTAGTGTCCACTATCATGACTATTTCAAAGTCGCTTAAACCACAAGTCTTTTTCAAGATTTGCCGTCGGTGAGATGCTTGCACCTGCTGGACTAGTGTCCACTATCATGACTATTTCAAAGTCGCTTAAACCACGAGTCTTTTCCAAGATTTGCCGTCGGTGAGATGCTTGCACCTGCTGGACTAGTGTCCACTATCATGCCTCTTTTAAAGTCGCTTAAACCACAAGTCTTTTTCAAGATTTGCCGTCGGTGAGATGCTTGCACCTGCTGGACTAGTGTCAACTATCATGCCTCTTTCAAAGTCGCTTAAACCACAAGTCTTTTTCAAGATTTGCCGTCGGTGAGATGCTTGCACCGGCTGGACTAGTGTCCACTATCATGACTATTTCAAAGTCGCTTAAACCACAAGTCTTTTCCAAGATTTGCCGTCGGTGAGATGCTTGCACCTGCTGGACTAGTGTCCACTATCATGCCTCTTTCAAAGTCGCTTAAACCAAAAGTCTTTTCCAAGATTTGCCGTCGGTGAGATGCTTGCACCTGCTGGACTAGTGTCCACTATCATGCCTCTTTCAAAGTCGCTTAAACCACAAGTCTTTTCCAAGATTTGCCGTCGGTGAGATGCTTGCACCTGCTGGACTAGTGTCCACTATCATGCCTCTTTCAAAGTCGCTTAAACCACAAGTCTTTTCCAAGATTTGCCGTCGGTGAGATGCTTGCACCTGCTGGACTAGTGTCCACTATCATGCCTCTTTCAAAGTCGCTTAAACCACAAGTCTTTTCCAAGATTTGCCGTCGGTGAGATGCTTGCACCTGCTGGACTAGTGTCCACTATCATGCCTCTTTCAAAGTCGTTTAAACCCCAAGTCTTTTCCAAGATTTGCCGTCGGTGAGATGCTTGCACCTGCTGGACTAGTGTCCACTATCATGCCTCTTTCAAAGTCGCTTAAACCACAAGTCTTTTCCAAGATTTGCCGTCGGTGAGATGCTTGCACCTGCTGGACTAGTGTCCACTATCATGCCTCTTTCAAAGTCGCTTAAACCACAAGTCTTTTCCAAGATTTGCCGTCGGTGAGATGCTTGCACCTGCTGGACTAGTGTCCACTATCATGCCTCTTTCAAAGTCGCTTAAACCACAAGTCTTTTTCAAGATTTGCCGTCGGTGAGATGCTTGCACCTGCTGGACTAGTGTCAACTATCATGCCTCTTTCAAAGTCGCTTAAACCACAAGTCTTTTCCAAGATTTGCCGTCGGTGAGATGCTTGCACCTGCTGGAATAGTGTCAACTATCATGCCTCTTTCAAAGTCGCTTAAACCACAAGTCTTTTCCAAGATTTGCCGTCGGTGAGATGCTTGCACCTGCTGGACTAGTGTCCACTATCATGCCTCTTTCAAAGTCGCTTAAACCACAAGTCTTTTCCAAGATTTGCCGTCGGTGAGATGCTTGCACCTGCTGGACTAGTGTCCACTATCATGCCTCTTTCAAAGTCGCTTAAACCACAAGTCTTTTTCAAGATTTGCCGTCGGTGAGATGCTTGCACCTGCTGGACTAGTGTCAACTATCATGCCTCTTTCAAAGTCGCTTAAACCACAAGTCTTTTCCAAGATTTGCCGTCGGTGAGATGCTTGCACATGCTGGACTAGTGTCAACTATCATGCCTCTTTCAAAGTCGCTTAAACCACAAGTCTTTTCCAAGATTTGCCGTCGGTGAGATGCTTGCACCTGCTGGACTAGTGTCCACTATCATGCCTCTTTCAAAGTCGCTTAAACCACAAGTCTTTTCCAAGATTTGCCGTCGGTGAGATGCTTGCACCTGCTGGACTAGTGTCAACTATCATGCCTCTTTCAAAGTCGCTTAAACCACAAGTCTTTTCCAAGATTTGCCGTCGGTGAGATGCTTGCACCTGCTGGACTAGTGTCCACTATCATGCCTCTTTCAAAGTCGCTTAAACCACAAGTCTTTTCCAAGATTTGCCGTCGGTGAGATGCTTGCACCTGCTGGACAAGTGTCCACTATCATGCCTCTTTCAAAGTCGCTTAAACCACAAGTCTTTTTCAAGATTTGCCGTCGGTGAGATGCTTGCACCTGCTGGACTAGTGTCAACTATCATGCCTCTTTCAAAGTCGCTTAAACCACAAGTCTTTTCCAAGATTTGCCGTCGGTGAGATGCTTGCACCTGCTGGACTAGTGTCCACTATCATGCCTCTTTCAAAGTCGCTTAAACCACAAGTCTTTTCCAAGATTTGCCGTCTGTGAGATGCTTGCACCTGCTGGACTAGTGTCCACTATCATGCATCTTTCAAAGTTGCTTAAACCACAAGTCTTTTCCAAGATTTGCCGTCGGTGAGATGCTTGCACCTGCTGGACTAGTGTCCACTATCATGCCTCTTTCAAAGTCGCTTAAACCACAAGTCTTTTCCAAGATTTGCCGTCTGTGAGATGCTTGCACCTGCTGGACTAGTGTCCACTATCATGCATCTTTCAAAGTCGCTTAAACCACAAGTCTTTTCCAAGATTTGCCGTCGGTGAGATGCTTGCACCTGCTGGACTAGTGTCAACTATCATGCCTCTTTCAAAGTCGCTTAAACCACAAGTCTTTTCCAAGATTTGCCGTCGGTGAGATGCTTGCACCTGCTGGACTAGTGTCCACTATCATGCCTCTTTCAAAGTCGCTTAAACCACAAGTCTTTTCCAAGATTTGCCGTCGGTGAGATGCTTGCACCTGCTGGACTAGTGTCCACTATCATGCCTCTTTCAAAGTCGCTTAAACCACAAGTCTTTTCCAAGATTTGCCGTCGGTGAGATGCTTGCACCTGCTGGACTAGTGTCCACTATCATGCCTCTTTCAAAGTCGTTTAAACCACAAGTCTTTTCCAAGATTTGCCGTCGGTGAGATGCTTGCACCTGCTGGACTAGTGTCCACTATCATGCCTCTTTCAAAGTCGCTTAAACCACAAGTCTTTTCCAAGATTTGCCGTCGGTGAGATGCTTGCACCTGCTGGACTAGTGTCCACTATCATGCCTCTTTCAAAGTCGCTTAAACCACAAGTCTTTTCCAAGATTTGCCGTCGGTGAGATGCTTGCACCTGCTGGACTAGTGTCCACTATCATGCCTCTTTCAAAGTCGCTTAAACCACAAGTCTTTTTCAAGATTTGCCGTCGGTGAGATGCTTGCACCTGCTGGACTAGTGTCAACTATCATGCCTCTTTCAAAGTCGCTTAAACCACAAGTCTTTTCCAAGATTTGCCGTCGGTGAGATGCTTGCACCTGCTGGACTAGTGTCAACTATCATGCCTCTTTCAAAGTCGCTTAAACCACAAGTCTTTTCCAAGATTTGCCGTCGGTGAGATGTTTGCACCTGCTGGACTAGTGTCCACTATCATGCCTCTTTCAAAGTCGCTTAAACCACAAGTCTTTTCCAAGATTTGCCGTCGGTGAGATGCTTGCACCTGCTGGACTAGTGTCAACTATCATGCCTCTTTCAAAGTCGCTTAAACCACAAGTCTTTTCCAAGATTTGCCGTCGGTGAGATGCTTGCACCTGCTGGACTAGTGTCCACTATCATGCCTCTTTCAAAGTCGCTTAAACCACAAGTCTTTTCCAAGATTTGCCGTCGGTGAGATGCTTGCACCTGCTGGACTAGTGTCCACTATCATGCCTCTTTCAAAGTCGCTTAAACCACAAGTCTTTTTCAAGATTTGCCGTCGGTGAGATGCTTGCACCTGCTGGACTAGTGTCCACTATCATGCCTCTTTCAAAGTCGCTTAAACCACAAGTCTTTTCCAAGATTTGCCGTCGGTGAGATGCTTGCACCTGCTGGACTAGTGTCCACTATCATGCCTCTTTCAAAGTCGCTTAAACCACAAGTCTTTTCCAAGATTTGCCGTCGGTGAGATGCTTGCACCTGCTGGACTAGTGTCCACTATCATGCCTCTTTCAAAGTCGCTTAAACCACAAGTCTTTTCCAAGATTTGCCGTCTGTGAGATGCTTGCACCTGCTGGACTAGTGTCCACTATCATGCATCTTTCAAAGTTGCTTAAACCACAAGTCTTTTCCAAGATTTGCCGTCGGTGAGATGCTTGCACCTGCTGGACTAGTGTCCACTATCATGCCTCTTTCAAAGTCGCTTAAACCACAAGTCTTTTCCAAGATTTGCCGTCTGTGAGATGCTTGCACCTGCTGGACTAGTGTCCACTATCATGCATCTTTCAAAGTCGCTTAAACCACAAGTCTTTTCCAAGATTTGCCGTCGGTGAGATGCTTGCACCTGCTGGACTAGTGTCCACTATCATGCCTCTTTCAAAGTCGCTTAAACCACAAGTCTTTTCCAAGATTTGCCGTCGGTGAGATGCTTGCACCTGCTGGACTAGTGTCCACTATCATGCCTCTTTCAAAGTCGCTTAAACCACAAGTCTTTTCCAAGATTTGCCGTCGGTGAGATGCTTGCACCTGCTGGACTAGTGTCCACTATCATGCCTCTTTCAAAGTCGCTTAAACCACAAGTCTTTTCCAAGATTTGCCGTCGGTGAGATGCTTGCACCTGCTGGACTAGTGTCCACTATCATGCCTCTTTCAAAGTCGTTTAAACCACAAGTCTTTTCCAAGATTTGCCGTCGGTGAGATGCTTGCACCTGCTGGACTAGTGTCCACTATCATGCCTCTTTCAAAGTCGCTTAAACCACAAGTCTTTTCCAAGATTTGCCGTCGGTGAGATGCTTGCACCTGCTGGACTAGTGTCCACTATCATGCCTCTTTCAAAGTCGCTTAAACCACAAGTCTTTTCCAAGATTTGCCGTCGGTGAGATGCTTGCACCTGCTGGACTAGTGTCCACTATCATGCCTCTTTCAAAGTCGCTTAAACCACAAGTCTTTTTCAAGATTTGCCGTCGGTGAGATGCTTGCACCTGCTGGACTAGTGTCAACTATCATGCCTCTTTCAAAGTCGCTTAAACCACAAGTCTTTTCCAAGATTTGCCGTCGGTGAGATGCTTGCACCTGCTGGACTAGTGTCCACTATCATGCCTCTTTCAAAGTCGCTTAAACCACAAGTCTTTTCCAAGATTTGCCGTCGGTGAGATGCTTGCACCTGCTGGACTAGTGTCCACTATCATGCCTCTTTCAAAGTCGCTTAAACCACAAGTCTTTTCCAAGATTTGCCGTCGGTGAGATGCTTGCACCTGCTGGACTAGTGTCCACTATCATGCCTCTTTCAAAGTCGCTTAAACCACAAGTCTTTTCCAAGATTTGCCGTCGGTGAGATGCTTGCACCTGCTGGACTAGTGTCCACTATCATGCCTCTTTCAAAGTCGCTTAAACCACAAGTCTTTTCCAAGATTTGCCGTCGGTGAGATGCTTGCACCTGCTGGACTAGTGTCCACTATCATGCCTCTTTCAAAGTCGCTTAAACCACAAGTCTTTTCCAAGATTTGCCGTCGGTGAGATGCTTGCACCTGCTGGACTAGTGTCCACTATCATGCCTCTTTCAAAGTCGCTTAAACCACAAGTCTTTTTCAAGATTTGCCGTCGGTGAGATGCTTGCACCTGCTGGACTAGTGTCAACTATCATGCCTCTTTCAAAGTCGCTTAAACCACAAGTCTTTTCCAAGATTTGCCGTCGGTGAGATGCTTGCACCTGCTGGACTAGTGTCCACTATCATGCCTCTTTCAAAGTCGCTTAAACCACAAGTCTTTTCCAAGATTTGCCGTCGGTGAGATGCTTGCACCTGCTGGACTAGTGTCAACTATCATGCCTCTTTCAAAGTCGCTTAAACCACAAGTCTTTTCCAAGATTTGCCGTCGGTGAGATGCTTGCACCTGCTGGACTAGTGTCCACTATCATGCCTCTTTCAAAGTCGCTTAAACCACAAGTCTTTTCCAAGATTTGCCGTCGGTGAGATGCTTGCACCTGCTGGACTAGTGTCCACTATCATGCCTCTTTCAAAGTCGCTTAAACCACAAGTCTTTTCCAAGATTTGCCGTCGGTGAGATGCTTGCACCTGCTGGACTAGTGTCCACTATCATGCCTCTTTCAAAGTCGCTTAAACCACAAGTCTTTTCCAAGATTTGCCGTCGGTGAGATGTTTGCACCTGCTGGACTAGTGTCCACTATCATGCCTCTTTCAAAGTCGCTTAAACCACAAGTCTTTTCCAAGATTTGCCGTCGGTGAGATGTTTGCACCTGCTGGACTAGTGTCCACTATCATGCCTCTTTCAAAGTCGCTTAAACCACAAGTCTTTTCCAAGATTTGCCGTCGGTGAGATGTTTGCACCTGCTGGACTAGTGTCCACTATCATGCCTCTTTCAAAGTCGCTTAAACCACAAGTCTTTTCCAAGATTTGCCGTCGGTGAGATGTTTGCACCTGCTGGACTAGTGTCCACTATCATGCCTCTTTCAAAGTCGCTTAAACCACAAGTCTTTTCCAAGATTTGCCGTCGGTGAGATGCTTGCACCTGCTGGACTAGTGTCCACTATCATGCCTCTTTCAAAGTCGCTTAAACCACAAGTCTTTTCCAAGATTTGCCGTCGGTGAGATGCTTGCACCTGCTGGACTAGTGTCCACTATCATGCCTCTTTCAAAGTCGCTTAAACCACAAGTCTTTTTCAAGATTTGCCGTCGGTGAGATGCTTGCACCTGCTGGACTAGTGTCCACTATCATGCCTCTTTCAAAGTCGCTTAAACCACAAGTCTTTTCCAAGATTTGCCGTCGGTGAGATGCTTGCACCTGCTGGACTAGTGTCCACTATCATGCCTCTTTCAAAGTCGCTTAAACCACAAGTCTTTTCCAAGATTTGCCGTCGGTGAGATGTTTGCACCTGCTGGACTAGTGTCCACTATCATGCCTCTTTCAAAGTCGCTTAAACCACAAGTCTTTTCCAAGATTTGCCGTCGGTGAGATGCTTGCACCTGCTGGACTAGTGTCCACTATCATGCCTCTTTCAAAGTCGCTTAAACCACAAGTCTTTTCCAAGATTTGCCGTCGGTGAGATGCTTGCACCTGCTGGACTAGTGTCCACTATCATGCCTCTTTCAAAGTCGCTTAAACCACAAGTCTTTTCCAAGATTTGCCGTCGGTGAGATGCTTGCACCTGCTGGACTAGTGTCCACTATCATGCCTCTTTCAAAGTCGCTTAAACCACAAGTCTTTTTCAAGATTTGCCGTCGGTGAGATGCTTGCACCTGCTGGACTAGTGTCCACTATCATGCCTCTTTCAAAGTCGCTTAAACCACAAGTCTTTTCCAAGATTTGCCGTCGGTGAGATGCTTGCACCTGCTGGACTAGTGTCCACTATCATGCCTCTTTCAAAGTCGCTTAAACCACAAGTCTTTTCCAAGATTTGCCGTCGGTGAGATGCTTGCACCTGCTGGACTAGTGTCCACTATCATGCCTCTTTCAAAGTCGCTTAAACCACAAGTCTTTTCCAAGATTTGCCGTCGGTGAGATGCTTGCACCTGCTGGACTAGTGTCCACTATCATGCCTCTTTCAAAGTCGCTTAAACCACAAGTCTTTTCCAAGATTTGCCGTCGGTGAGATGCTTGCACCTGCTGGACTAGTGTCCACTATCATGCCTCTTTCAAAGTCGCTTAAACCACAAGTCTTTTCCAAGATTTGCCGTCGGTGAGATGCTTGCACCTGCTGGACTAGTGTCCACTATCATGCCTCTTTCAAAGTCGCTTAAACCACAAGTCTTTTCCAAGATTTGCCGTCGGTGAGATGTTTGCACCTGCTGGACTAGTGTCCACTATCATGCCTCTTTCAAAGTCGCTTAAACCACAAGTCTTTTCCAAGATTTGCCGTCGGTGAGATGCTTGCACCTGCTGGACTAGTGTCCACTATCATGCCTCTTTCAAAGTCGCTTAAACCACAAGTCTTTTTCAAGATTTGCCGTCGGTGAGATGCTTGCACCTGCTGGACTAGTGTCCACTATCATGCCTCTTTCAAAGTCGCTTAAACCACAAGTCTTTTTCAAGATTTGCCGTCGGTGAGATGCTTGCACCTGCTGGACTAGTGTCCACTATCATGCCTCTTTCAAAGTCGCTTAAACCACAAGTCTTTTCCAAGATTTGCCGTCGGTGAGATGTTTGCACCTGCTGGACTAGTGTCCACTATCATGCCTCTTTCAAAGTCGCTTAAACCACAAGTCTTTTCCAAGATTTGCCGTCGGTGAGATGCTTGCACCTGCTGGACTAGTGTCCACTATCATGCCTCTTTCAAAGTCGCTTAAACCACAAGTCTTTTTCAAGATTTGCCGTCGGTGAGATGCTTGCACCTGCTGGACTAGTGTCCACTATCATGCCTCTTTCAAAGTCGCTTAAACCACAAGTCTTTTTCAAGATTTGCCGTCGGTGAGATGCTTGCACCTGCTGGACTAGTGTCCACTATCATGCCTCTTTCAAAGTCGCTTAAACCACAAGTCTTTTCCAAGATTTGCCGTCGGTGAGATGTTTGCACCTGCTGGACTAGTGTCCACTATCATGCCTCTTTCAAAGTCGCTTAAACCACAAGTCTTTTCCAAGATTTGCCGTCGGTGAGATGCTTGCACCTGCTGGACTAGTGTCCACTATCATGCCTCTTTCAAAGTCGCTTAAACCACAAGTCTTTTCCAAGATTTGCCGTCGGTGAGATGTTTGCACCTGCTGGACTAGTGTCCACTATCATGCCTCTTTCAAAGTCGCTTAAACCACAAGTCTTTTCCAAGATTTGCCGTCGGTGAGATGCTTGCACCTGCTGGACTAGTGTCCACTATCATGCCTCTTTCAAAGTCGCTTAAACCACAAGTCTTTTTCAAGATTTGCCGTCGGTGAGATGCTTGCACCTGCTGGACTAGTGTCCACTATCATGCCTCTTTCAAAGTCGCTTAAACCACAAGTCTTTTCCATTTTGCCGTTATTCACGCTTCATACACTTCTGAATCCTTAGCAATGAGATGTTTATGAAGCCATCTGTTGGAACTTGGATTTAGCACAGGCAGTCCAGCCGCTGCCAATTATTGTTTATTGTTAGTGGGTGAGGCAAGAACCGCAGCTGCCGTGCGCTGATATGGTTCTGGTTGAGCCTCAATGAGCTAGAAGGAGACAAAGTGCGAACATAGAAAAATGCGTAACTGCAAAAGGAGAATTGAATAAGAAGTTTGATTATTTTTTTTTGCACCATCTCAGCGTCATAGTTGCGTGCGTAATTGAGGATGACACGTTTCTGGTTGTTCCTAATAATTTGATACTTCAGTGTGTATCATGAATTCCACAGTGCTCTGTGTCCTCTTACGTTGCAGTGAACACTGGTATGTTTTTCAAGTACTTACCATTTCGACAAGAGCCACGTAAAGGAATATTCCAGCCGTGAGTGCCATGATCCAAGCCCTCGCTGTTTCATTGTCTCCAAGCTGTATGCCAATATACAAGCCTATGAAGCAAGTCAAACCACTGATGAAATTTATCAAAAGAGCCCTTGAGAAAGACAGGCCGGTGGACAAAAGGATCACAAAGTCACCTGAAAAGAAACATGGATAAAGGAGTTATTACTTACAAGCAAACTAAAATCTCGAGATAAAGATCTTTTTCGTTTCGATAACCTCTTGCACCACCCCGATGGCAGAGTAGTCTAAGCGCCGGCTTCTGACAGTTCGTCCTATAGATGAAGCCGGGTTCGAGTTCCGGATGAGGCAATGGGCGTTGTGCTTGTCTTACAGCAGTGGTTCTCTGCCTTCCCTAGAGCCGGTTTCTCTTGCCAAGACCACGATGGCTCTGATAAGGTGGCTGAGTGTTTTGAGGCTTTGGCTGCTTACCATTTCTCCGAAATGTGCTTGGGTTTGAGTTTCGGATGAGACATGTATGATCAGAGCCTCCCTGAGGGATCATTTTTTTGATTGGAGGTTTAACAACCACCGTGAACAACTCAATGGGCTATAAGCAGTCGCCCGTCCCTAATTTAGGGTCACTGGTTCCAGGGAAGGAAGAGAGCCAGTGCCGTAAGACAAACACACCATCTATGCCTCACCGGGATTCGAACCCGGACTCCTTTCGGAAGAATGATCAGAGGTCATCGCTTAGACCACTGCGCCGCCGGGGCGGCCCCTTAGGGGTGTGCGACAGGTGCGATCGCTCAGGGCCCCGCTCTCACACCCAAAGAAAAAACAAGTTAGTAAAATCATGAATGCGTTGATTATAATACGCATTCCAACATACCAGAAATCATTACTCTAGTTATGAGAATAATGGCTGTGGAATAAATCTCCATCCTGTGCTCTGACCTTTGATCCCATTTCGATGATATTCAATAGAACCGGTTCGGTATACCTCCGAAATAACATGATAAAGATTTGTCGGAATCGAAGCATTTTTACGTAAATTATGATGCATAAGGGCTATGGAATAGATCCCACTCTTGTGTCCTTACCTTTGACCCCATTTCGCCAATTTTTCAATAAGATTCGTCCCCAGGCAGGCCCCTACAACATACTAACATTTCATTCAAATCGAAGCATTTTTACGTAAGTTATGACGCATAATGGCGATGGAAGTGATTCCGCTCCTATGTCCTGACCTTTGACCCCATTTCGCCCATTTTCAACAGGAGGTGTCCCCAAGTGGTCCCCTACCACATACTAAAATTTCATCGAAATCGAACCATTTTTACGTTAGTTATGACGCATAAGAGCAGCGGAATGGATCCCGCTCCTATGTCCTGACCTTTGACCCCATTTCGTTCACTTTCAATAGGGTTCCTTTCCAGGTGGTCCCCTACCACATACTAAACTTTCATCGAAATCGAACGATTGTTACGCGAGTTATCGTGCGGACGGGCATACGCACACAACGCGTGACGTAATGAGGCAGATGGGAATCGCGATCATCTGCTCGAAAGAGTGTGACGTCATAAACTTTAATAGGATCCACACACAACGCGTGACGTAATGAGACAGATGGCGTGACCGCGCGCCAACATCCCAATCGCGAGCTTGTGACGTCATAAGATTTCTAAGCATGGGTAACATTAATAGGACGACGCCATGACACTAAAAACGTGGTAATTCGGATTGGTTATTTAACCCACTAAACGAATTTTCCTAAAGTCGAGATCAAGCTAAATCGATTTCTAGTACCAGAAAACGGTAGGTTAACGACTTTCATCAAAATCCTTAGAGCCGTTTACAAAATAAAATTTTCATAGATACATTAAGAATTGCTCCTTTAAGGTGGACGTCAAGTAATTTTGCTTCCTTTACTTGCAATGGAAAAACTTTTGTACACATTTGCTTTACAATTAATGCGTTCTCAAGGAGGAAAATTTGAACATCGATTAAAATAGCTTCATTTATAACTTCGAATATTTAATATTTTCTAAAACATAACCATAATTATGCAATCCAACATTTATTTGTCTACTGGGGCCATCAAAGTACAGGTCGCGCCATCTTTTTTCTGGTTTCAACACCACCAAAGGAAAAGTTATTGTTCTTTAATATAATTATGGTCATGTTTTAGAAAATGTTAAGTATTCCAGGTTATAATATGAAGTTATTTTAATCGATGTTCAAATTTCCATCCTTGGGAACACACTAATTGTGAAGGAAATGTGTACATTTTTTTTTTCCATTGGAAATATAGGAAGCCCAATTACTTGACGTCCACCTTAATAGTATGGGATAAGGGCGATGGAATGGATTACGATCGTATGTCCTGACCTTTCACCCCTTTTGTCCCAGTTTCAATAGAATTCCTCTCCAGGTGGTCCCCTAGCACATAATAAAAATTCATCGAAATTGAACCGTTTTTACGCACGTTATGACACATAAGGGCAATGGAATGCATCCCGCTCCTATGTCCTGACCTTTGACTCCACATGTCCCATTTTCAATAGGGTTCGTCCCCAGGTGGTCCTCTACCACATATTAAAATTTCATTGAAATCGAACAGTTTTTACGTGAGTTATCGTGCCGATAGACGGACAGACGGAAAAAGCTGGAGCATATACGCTTCTTCATCCTACTGTTGTAAAGCATAAAAAAAGAAAGGTCATGAGAGGGAGAGAGAGCGAGGGAGCAAATTTCTTATTTTCAATTATTCTAATTTTATTTTTTAAACTCCGTCTTGTTTAATTATTATTTTTTCTTTAATATCGATTGCTGAATTTATATTTACCCAAATATCGGCAGCAAACTACAATATTATGTCTAGCGAAACATTAGTATTGAAGTCATATCTTTCAACGTGTACTGTGCACTGATAGTTATCGAAAAAGTTGTGGTGATTAGGTATATTTTTTGGAGGCGCGTCTTTATGGCAACAGTGGGAGCCAAGGTCACAAACAAATGGCGACGTACACACGTACACCTTTTATTGCAACTCGACAGTAGTCGTCTCGTCGCTGTGTATTCATATTGTGTCTGTATTAATAAGTTGGGCGTTTGTAAATTGTGCGTATAAACAGTTTGTGTAGTTATAGAAGTTGTGCGTATATTAGCAATGCCTAGATATCGAGACAAGTTTCGTAAATACGAGTCCGGATTTCAAAAAAAAAAAAAAAAAAAAAAAAAAAACTAAAGGAGGAAGAATTGTTAAACAGTCACAGAGGTGGGTTTGAAAAGTTTCTGCCGGTCTACTTACGGAAGCACTGAATTCCTAAATTATATGAAGTTCAGCCTAACCTCGATGAACCACACGCTTCTAGTCTTGCAAAAGTCAGTGAACTGTTAAGCTTAAGCAACATTGATCGATCTGGTGACTATTAGACTAATAGACACTTACAAAATGACAGTAGAGTTCAAAAAATTTAAAATGATATTGGTTAATTTTCAAACGTCTTGATGTTTCATTAAACTGTAAAGATAACTGCAATAAACTACAGTATATGTTTTTAGTGTAGTGTACACTGTTAAAATTTGGTATTTTGAAATAAGCAAAATGTACTCGTTTTTGAGTACATTCTAGACTTATGATAGCTCCGGATACTTGTCTCATTTTTAGAAAAGACACGTACTCATTTTTGAGTGCATACAGGGAATCAATTGTGAGTACATTTGGTATTTCTAATTTGAAATATATGTACTCATTTTTGAGTACATATATTTCAAATATATGTAACTTAAAAAAATCCATATATTTAAAATATATGGGCTTTCTTCATTCAGTTTCTGTATCCTTTCGGGCAGGGCACAAAAACTGAAGGAAGTTAGAACGAATCTTGCGATTCCGACAGGGCAGTTTGTAAGTGAGAGAGAGCACACTAGATGGCGCCACCATACAAACGTAAAATTTTGCACATAGATGGCAGAGAGAAAATAGGGTGGCAACTTAGGAGGAATCATCATCATCATCATCATTGTCAACCATTATCAATCCACTGCTGGACGAAAGTCTCCCCAAGTTTCCTCCACAACGGTCTGTCTTGTGCCAAGTCTCCTCCATGTCACTCCCGCATACTTTCGAATTTCATACACCCATCTCCCATGTGGTCTTCTTCTGGGTCTTTTCATGTCTCTTGGAATCCAATCTAAAATTTCGGCTGTCCATCGATGGTCTGTCCTTCTGGCAGTATGCCCAGCCCATTGCCATTTCAGGGATTTAACTCTGATCATGATGTCTTCCACTCTCGTCATTTTTCGGATCCAAGAGTTCCTCTTCTTATCTCTCCTGGCTACACCAAGCATGCACCTCTGCATGCTACTTTGAGTTGTCTGCAGCTTTTGTATGTCTCTTTTAGTTAAGGTCCACGTCTCTGCACCATACGTAAGCACTGGAAGGATGCATTGATCAAACACTTTTCTTTTAAGACATAATGGCATATTGCTCTTGAAAATTATGCTGTTTCTTCCAAAAGCTCTCCAGGCAGGTTTTGTACGCCGATTAATTTCTTCATCAAAGTGACCCTCACTTGATATCTGCTGTCCAAGATAAACGTACGTGTCTGTTATCTCCAGCTTTTCTCCATCAATCGATAAATCTTCATTTCTTATAAAAGCATGGAACATCACTTTTGTCTTCTGAAAGTTAATTTTTAATCCCACTTCTTTACTCTTCTCAGCAAGTTCCTGGATCATACTCTGCATCTCTAATGGGGTAGTTGCAAAAATGACTACGTCATCAGCAAAACGAAGGTGAGTAAATAATCTCCATTAATCTTCATCCCTTTGTTTTCTCAGTTCAGTGATTGAAAGACATTTTCCAATGTGGCATTAAAGAGCTTCGGAGATATGGTGTGTCACCTTGTCTCACTCCCTTTTCAAATTTTATGTGTGTTGTATTTTCAAACAGCCGAATCTTTGCACTTGCATTTTCATAGATGTTATTAATAATATTTTAAACAAACAACCGCTGAGTATCCGCCGTGCATCGGATGAGTACGTAAAATGACGGGCCCAGGGTAGGAATCCTCCGGTTATATATAAAGGTGTTTATTCCTCCTATGTTATGTTATTAATAATGGTCTCTGTAAGGATTGATACATAATAATCAATAGCTATGGTCAAGGGGAGTTTCCGTAGCGCTTAGAAATGAAACAAATGTCGGAAAGGAGGGATTTGTCACTTGTTTTAGGAATCCCAACAGAAAACCCGCCGATTTCATAGGTAGTAAGCCTTATTGTAATGCATCACATTGAGACGAACGCATTAATATGAAATTTGCGGGTGGTAATGCTAAAATCTGGATTGCAAAACAGTCTTTCTTTTATATATTTCTTTTATATACATAAAATAACAGGCAAACTTCCTGAGTTGTCACAAGTTCATTCTATAAAATTTATCTTTGCTGCCTTAATTTCCGAAAAAATCATATATTATGTTGTTGTAGTCCAGATTCTTCGTAAAGTATGTTTTGTTGACAGAAATTCCGAATTAGATAACCTTTCTTAACTCATTATAGTTCTAAAACAGTTTTTAATTGTTTTCAATTTAGAGAAAGTTCGTCCTACTAAGGCAATAGTTACTAGAATTGCCAATGACATTCTAAAAGCAATACTGAAATTTGGAAATCCATGCAAATGCCGGGGCTCAGTGGTGTAAGCGTTAGCTTCTGACCATTCTTCTGTGACGGGTTCGAATTCCTTGAGGCATGGATGTTGTGCTTGTCTTACGGCACTGGCTCTCTTCCTTCTATGAATCCATTAGCCCTAAATTAGGGGTGGGTGACTGCTTATAGCGCACCAAGTTCCTCACTGTTGTCCTTATCCCCCCCCCCTCCCCCAAATAAAGCAGAATCCAATACAAAAAATTAACATTGGTCGTGCAGGTCATTCATAAATATTTTATTTTATTCTACATATTTTATTTTTATCTTATTAGTATTATTATTTTTTTTTTTTTTTTGCCTGTGATGAGCAGGATCTTCCAAAGCGTTCCCCGTCCCAAATCAAAGGGCAGTCCTGGTTATTGTATTCCTTGACGTGAGGCGGTTTGGGTTCATTCCTCGAGCACGCAGTTTCGTGTTTTATTTTCAATATAGGACGCTAGATGGCAGCAGCTCCGTTGATAAATTTTCACTGATGAATCCGACTCACCAACGAGGTCTTCATTTACTCTGTTCTGTGCTTTTTCGTTTACGATGGACGGCTGCTTTAGAAAAAGATTCTCTTCACACGGCTGGGAAGATTTCTTACGTGTTTCACAATCTTTATACGTTCCTTGAGCTCATTTTAAAATTTCTTTTCGTTATGTCGACATGTTTTTTTTTTTTTTTTTTTTTTTTTTTTGGTTAGCATGCAAGGGTGCAGTCGAGGACTGGCGCTGTCAGGCCACTTTTTACCTAACTCAATCGAACTTTTTAAAATATACACTGCTGGACAATTGCTAAGGACGGATCATAAACGGCTATATAGCGCATAAAAAAGTAAGTGTGGTTGGATGCCAAATGAAATAAAATAATGTGAGAATGCCAGGACATTACAAGAAAGACAATTTATTGCGCTCTGAAATCCAGAAAGCTTTGCAACGTGTTCAAGGGACAAACAGGCCATTTTGTGCAGAATACGTAAACGTGAAAAAATGCAATTACCGTCCGCAGGCGTTCCGGCGTAAGATGTCATTACGGAATATGGCCACCATGGAGGGCGATGCAAGATTCCACACGTCGTGTCATGCTTTGCACAACATTATCAAGCAGCTGTTGGAATAATTTATCCCATTCCTCTGTCATTGCACGGATGAGGGTGTCCTTGTTTATTGGAGAGCATTGGCGACCAGCAAGACTCCTCCCCAAAGCATCCCACACATTTTCAATGGGATTCAGATCTGGTGAACGTGCTGGACATACGAGGCGTTGAATATCATCGCTCTCAAGACACTCCTGGACAGCGACTGTTCGATGACATGATGCGTTGTCGTCCATGAAAATGAATCTATCACCGACAGCACCACGG
Source organism: Macrothele yani (assembly GCA_039090855.1). Taxonomy (NCBI): domain Eukaryota; kingdom Metazoa; phylum Arthropoda; class Arachnida; order Araneae; family Macrothelidae; genus Macrothele; species Macrothele yani. The sequence continues at coordinate 41,063,299 of CM077009.1, read as the reverse complement.
AACATGCGAACATGAGGTAGCAGAACATAATTAATGTATCGTTGGCCAGTCATAGTCCCAGTTGGAAGCACATAGAGGGACGTACGGCCATTGATCATGATGCCAGCCCATACCATGACATTACATGTCGGATATCGGTCCCTTTCCTGTATGTTTGCTGGACAATATGCAGTACCACTATCACGCCAGATCAGTTGTCGTCGACAATCAGACGACAGACTGTATCTACTCTCATCTGAGAAGAGGACAGCAGACCAGTCGTTATCAGTCCAATTGCGATGTTGATGGCACCATTGCAAACGGGCGGTACGGTGACGTCTGGACAATGGGATGCACACAACAGGACGGTGGGCGTATAGTCCTAATTCATGCAAACGTCTGGCGACAGTTTTTCGGGATATCCGCTTGCCAGTAGCAGCCATAAACTGATTTGCTACCTCACTAGCTGTGCTGCGCCGGTGTCTTTTTGTTGATAGCACTATGTACCGATCTTCTGCAGGTGTCGTACTGCGAACACGACCTCCCCCGTGACGTTTGCTACACTCTCCATTTGTTTGAAATGATTTCCAGCCTTGAAACAACACTGTGGCTGACGTCGAACTCCCTGGCAACATCTGTTATTTTTCGCCCTTCTTCAATCTTGCCAATAATACGGCCACGCGTAATATTATCTAGGTGATGTCGCGAAGACATACTGAAACTTGCAAGTTCGTCAATTGATTCTTTCCGTTTCAACTTTGCGTTTGAACAACAACGGTCAATAAGCGTCAAATCCTTTATATCTCTTATCAGCGCTATGACGTCACGAACAAGTTCGGCAATCCAAAATTTGCATACGCACAACACGTCTTACTGTATCCCGCACTTATGCTAATTTCCACATTTTCCTGCTTTCCATTTTATGGTTGCTATCGTTGCTATTGTCATCCGTCCTTAGCAATTGTCCGGCAGTGTATTTATTCAATCGTCGCCTATTGAAATCGACATTTTTTTTAACACAAACAATCGTAACCGAGTTTCTTTTCGTTCTTCTTTCTTTTCACTCTCTCTAAAATTTTTATTATTATTTTTTTTCATGATGGTTATACACAAATCCGTAGACCGTTTGTTAACCGAAACCACCTCAAAAATAGCCAGTGAATTGGTCACTAAACAGTATTGTTTATATCATCATCATCATTGTCAAACATTATCAATCCACTGCTCGAAGAAGGTCTCCCCAAGTTTCCTCCACAACGGTCTGTCTTGTGCCAGTCTCCTCCATGTCACTCCCGCATACTTTCGAATTTCATCCACCCATCTTCCATGTGGTCTTCTTCTGGGTCTTTTCCTGTCCCTTGGAATCCAATCTAAAATTTCGGCTGTCCATCGATGGTCTGTTCTTCTGGCAGTATGTCCAGCCCATTGTCATTTCAGGGATTTAACTCTGATCATGATGTCTTCCACTCTCGTCATTTTTCGGATCCACGAGTTCCTCTTCTTATCTCTCCTGGTTACACCAAGCATGCACCTCTCCATGCTGCTTTGAGTTGTCTGCAGCCTTTGTATGTCTCTTTTAGTTAAGGTCCACGTCTCTGCACCATACGTAAGCACTGGAAGGATGCATTGATCAAACACTTTTCTTTTAAGACATAATGGCATATTGCTCTTGAAAATTATGCTGTTTCTTCCAAAAGCTCTCCAGGCAAGTTTTGTACGCCGATTAATTTCTTCACCAATGTGACCCTCACTTGATATCTGCTGTCCAAGATAAACGTACGTGTCTGTTATCTCCAGCTTTTCTCCATCAATCGATAAATCTTCATTTCTTGCAAAAGCATTGTACATCACTTTTGTCTTCTGAAAGTTCATTTTTAATCCCACTTCTTTACTCTTGTCAGCAAGTTCCTGGATCATACTCTGTAGCTCTGATGGGGTAGTTGCAAAAATGACTATGTCATCAGCAAAACGAAGGTGGGTTAGATAATCTCCATTAATCTTTATCCCTTTGTTTTCCCAGTTCAGTGATTGAAAGACATTTTCCAATGTGGCATTAAAGAGCTTCGGAGATATGGTGTAACCTTGTCTCACTCCTTTTCCAATTTTTATGTGTGTTGTATTTTCAAACAGCCGAATCTTTGCACTTGCATTTTCATAGATGTTATTAATAATATTAATGTATGCATCTTCAATACCGCAGGATTTCAGGGCCATTGCAACTGCTGATGGTTTCACCGAATCAAAGGCTTTTTCATAATCGATAAAAGCCATGCACAATGGAAGCTCATATTCCCTCGCTCTTTCAATTAATTCTCTCAGTACGTGGATATGATCTATTGTGCTGTAGCCACTCCTGAATCCAGCTTGTTCTCTCGGTTGAGCCATGTCCAGTGTCACCTTCAAGCGGTGTGAAAGAACTTTAGTGAAGATTTTATAAACCACTGATAGAAGGCTGATCGGTCTGTAGTTCCTGAGATCCTCAATGTCAACTTTTTTATGTAGCAAGATCATAGTAGCGTTGTTCCAATCCTCAGGAATTTTCCCTTCATTAAGGCATCGAGTGAAAATTTGGGCGAATACTGTTTCGATTTCTCCACTTGCTTCTTGTATGATGTCTACAGTAATTCCATCTTCTCCTGGAGCTTTTCCCCGCTTCATGTTCTTGATTGCATGTGCAACTTCTGCTGGAAGGACTGGAAGAACTCTGGTACTGGTACCTTTCATGATGTCTGGAGTACATGTATCATCCCTTTTATATAATTTGGAGTAGAAATCTTTCACTCTTGTCAAAATTTCGCCTCTATTTCTTGTTACAGAACCATCTTCTTTTCTCAGTACCATAATCTGTTTTCTTCATTTACTGAGATGTCCCTTTGCTATCTTTAGGCTTTGGTTGTTTTCAATTGCTTTCCTTACTAGTTCACAGTTGAATTTCCTTACGTCTTCAGTGATACTTTTTCGTACTGTCTTGCATAGCTCTATATATTCCACTTTGGAAGTCACATCTTCTTTAGTTGTCCTCATCACTCTTCTTTTTTGCATCAACATTTTGGTTTTTCCTGATAATTTGTTCACATGCAATTTGTTCTTAGACCCAGCTAATTTTCTTGCTGTTTCCATAAGAGCTTCGGTTACTTTTCTGTTAACTTCAGAAATATCCACTTCTTCCGATGTTAGGCCTTCTAAAGCAGAGAATCTGTTCTTCAGTTCCAATTTGAAGGTATTATGGTGTTTTTTAAGGTTGGTTATGTCAATACATTTTGTTTGTCTTATGAGCTTGCTACGTTCGAGTTTAGTGTTGAGGTGCATCTTACATCTCACCAATCTATGGTCACTGCCTGTGTTGAACTTGTTTAGCACACTGCAGTCTTCTATGACGAATTTTTTGTTACACATAATAAAATCAATTTCACTTGTCGTCCCATTTGGATGTCTCCATGTCCATTTCCTGTGTGGCTTTTTCTTGAAAAAGGAGTTCAAGATGAAAAACCCTTCTGCCTCTGCAAACTCAACAAGAGTATTTCCACGCTGGTTTCTGTTGCCGTGACCGAATTTACCTACTGAAGTTTCATTCTGTTGCCGTTGGCCTATTTTTGCATTGAAATCTCCCATAATTATCTTCAAGTGCTGCTTACCTTTATTATTTAGATCACGAATTTCCTCATAAAATTCTTCAATTTCTTCTTCAGCATGACTTGTGGTGGGTGCATAAGTTTGAATAATCTGAGCTTGGTATCTTCTCGAGAGTTGGATAACGAGTCGTGCAGCTCTGTCAGAGGAACTTTCAACTTCTACAACTTTATCCTTCAGTTTCTTGTTTATTATAAATCCAACACCACTAGTTCTGCCAGTATCTGTCCCACGATAGTAGAAGAGATGTCCACTTTTCAGTTCAATGAGATCTTCTCCTTTTCTCCTTACCTCACTTAGCCCGACGATGTCCCACTTGATCCTTTGTAGTTCCTCTTCCAATTCAAGAAGCCTTGAATCAGAAGATAGGGAGCGTCCGTTGTACGTAGCCAAGGTCAGCATCAGATGGCAGCCTAGTCCGGTCCTCCGGGGATTCTTAGCACCCTCTGCCTTCATGTCGCACTGGCCGCTGCCTTGGCCAGGTACATTCCAGCTGCCGGAGACTGAGGGCCAGGATTTAAGTTGTGGAGTCATACACAATTCAGTATGTACAAGATTTGAGAAAATATCAGTATACAATGTATATTGCTTCAACAACTCGTGTTAACATTTCTTTGCTTTAGAGTTGTTTAGGGAATTATTCAGACACCAGGGATAAAAAATAATATTAATAAAAACAGTACACTAACGAGATAACCGTGTGCCGTTTGGGAAAAATTGCCGGTTTTAACCATTCTTAACTATTAAAAATTCAAGAGTCCTCCATTTTTTTCAAGTTTTCCCCATTTTTAATAGGAGGTTTAAAGCCTGAGTATTTCTCTATAAAATGTTCATGTTCTGGAAAAGTTTGCTTTCATTGAACTCCCCCCCCACCGAAGAAAAACACTTTTTCAGCAGCCTCGAATTGAAAACCCCTTCGCCTGCCATCATCCCAATTTAATTACTTAGATGCTGTTGTACCACCAAACTAGAGGTTTGCACAGGCTCGATCCGGTCCAGGACCGGTCCCTCTTTTTTTTTTTTTTTTATAATAATAATTTTTTACATATATATATTAAAAAGATCGTACTCGGACTTTAAAAAAAAACCGACTGAATTTTGATAACTTTTAGAAGGGAAATATTGGCCCGTGCACGTCAAGTAGCATATTCCCGTTCAGCCAGAAGGGGACGGCAGTAGATCCTGAAGTGTTAGGTCCCGTTAGACTTCATACGATCAAGGCTCCATGGGATTGAGATCCGGGAACTCCGCTGGCTCCCCATGAAACAATGGGAAATCCCCCATCATGTTCCTCAAACTACTAAAACTGACCATTATGCGTTGTCGTTCTTCTGTTTACCGGAGGGAGGTTAACAATCCCCCGTGTGAAATTCAATGAGGTAAAAGCAGTTGCCAGCCCCTAATTTTGGGCCACTGCATGGTTCCAGAGATGGGAGTGGGCCCGTGCCGTAAGACAAACACAACATCCATGCCTCACCAGGATTCGAACCCGGATCCATCTCGGACGAATGGTTTGAGACCAGCGGCTTGTTCCACTAAGCTACAGGGACAGTCTGCTGTTCTTCTTGAAGTGTCCGTCTTGGTTGTCTGAATGTGATCAGCAACGATATTTAAATATTCTTGGCCTTTATGCGTGGGTACACTCGACCCAGGTATCCTAAAGTGTCCCATGAAGATATGGCAGGCATTATTCGACTGCGTTCGCAATCCTGGACAGTTTGATCCATGCAAGATGTGTTCAAAAAATTGTCTTCTGTGTATCATCATCATTCTCAACCATTATCAATCCACTGCTGGATGAAGGTCTTCCCAAAGTTTATTCCACAACTATCTGTCTTGAGCCTGTCTCTTCCATGTTACTCCGGCATGCTTTTGAAGTTCATCCATCCATCTCCCGTGTGGTCTCCTTCTGGTCTTCTTCTGTCCCTTGGAATCCAGTCTAAAATTTCGGTTGCCCATCGGTGGTCTGTCCTTCTGGCAGTATGTCCAGCCCATTGCCATTTCAGGGATTTAACTCTGATCATGATGTCTTCCACTCTTGTCGTTTTCCTTATCCACAACTTCCTCTTCTTATCTCTCCTGGTTACACCAAGCATGCACCTCTCCATGCTTTGTTGATTTGTCTGCAGCCTTTGTATGTTTCTTTTAGTTAAGGTCCACGTCTCTGCTGCGTACGTAAGCACTGGAAGGATGCATTGATCAAACACTTTTCTTTTAAGACATAATGGCATATTGCTCTTGAAAATTATGCTGTTTCTTCCAAAAGCTCTCCAGGCAAGTTTTGTACGCCGATTAATTTCCTCATCAATGTGACCCTCACTTGATATGTGCTGCCCACCCTCACTTGATATGTGCTGTACGTATTGGTTGTCTCAAGCTTTTCTCCATCAATCGATAAATTTTCATAGGAAGTCGATTTATCGTGCTGAAGGATATTAAAAACACAGTTTTGCCGTCTTTACACGATTTAAAATATTACGGTTAAAATGATATATACATGAGCACTTTCAAGTCCACTGTGGACCCGTCATCAGATGCTGTGGTTGCACTATGCCCTGGGAGGGTATATATTATGTAGTATGCGCACTGACGAAATAGTATGTTTTGGTATGCGCATGCTCACTTCCCAATCATGTCGTTTCATTAGAGCAGCCGGTATTGTCTCTTTTGTTGTAATAGTTACAGAGTAGTTTCCATGGCAACGGTATAATAATAGGGGTATCGTCGTTACAGCATTCAGCCCTATGTTTATGTATCAATAGGCTTTCTAACAGGAGGATAGATGAACATGTAGTTGGCGTATGTAACATAGTAACATCTTCCCAGATAGGTTGGTGTTGACCCTTCAGGCATAGTCTTGATAGGGCGGTGGAGGTGGAGCATGTTTTAACATTATATCTATGTTCAGAGACACGTAAATTAATATTACGACGGGTCGAACCTATGTACATCTTGTCGGTTACGTCAGCATTCATAGCTTTTAGTGGGATTGCGTATACACCGAACTTGGAATCATGGGGAATCCGATCCCTGTCATTTTTAATATGGGCGAGAATGTTGCATGTTTTTATGCCAAAATCAAAATTAAGTGGACGACATACGTTTTTTAGGATATTTGTGACAGCAGGGATGTATGGTAGCTTGCCGACATATGAAGTGCTTGGTATCGTTCTCGATAATGTTGAGTATGATGCATTAAAGACACGGCGCATTATGGAATTAACTATGGTAGATGGATAATTATATAATGCTGCAATATCCATAATTTTTGCAACTTCTAGGTCTCTTTGATCGGTTGAGGATGAATGTGTAATTGCTCGGTGAAACATAAAGTGAAGGGCTGAAAGTTTTTGCCTGAGTGGGTGGTAGGAGTTATAGGGAATCATAGATATTGTTGCAGTTGGTTTTCTATAAACAGAGTGAGTTATTTCGTTCGTATTAGGGTTTCTTTCCAACAAGATGTCCAGATAGGGTAATGCATAATTGGTCTCGAATTCTGTGGAAAATTTTATGGAACTGTATTTTGTAGACAACAAGCTGGTGAACTCTGTAAGGCTTTCAAGGGTGGACTGCCAAAACAAAAGCACATCATCCACGTATCTCAGGTATAAAATAGGTTTCACATGAAAGTTTGCGAGGACTTCGTTTTCCAGGTCTTGTAACAACAACTCAGATAGAACTGCTGAGAGGGGTGACCCCATAGGGGCCCCTTCCCGTTGACGGTAAATAGTTTCATTAAATCGAAAAAATGTTCTGTTGTACACAAGTCTTAAGGCATTAACAATGCCTTGAATTTCATTATGGGTATAAGTTCCGTGGGCTGACAACATTTCTTCAATGATACGGTGGACAGCAGGTACAGGTACGTTAGGGTACAAGGAAATGATATCGAGTGAGACCATTATAAACTGCGAGCTAGATGGTGTAACAGAATGTATTTTATTTAATGCCTGAGCGGAACTGGTCACCGAGAATATGGATGAAGTGGTTAATGGAACTAGACATTTTGCCAATGCTCCCTCGAGTGGTCTAGTTGGACTTGCATAGGCCGAAACGAGGGGGCGTACGGGATTACCTGTTTTATGGGTTTTAAGTTTTCCAAATAATTCGGGAACACGAGGTCCAGGTGGTGGGTGCATAGCTTTAGTGATATTTGTAGGAAGTAGACCTGAAGATTTTAACCTGGAGAGGGCCGAAATGGTAGCATTAGTGGGATCACGGGTGCATATGGTATGTGGAATGTTTGCAATTGCCTGGTTCATTTTATCAATGTAGTCAGTTCTATTCATTATAATAACTTGGGAGGTCTTGTCACACTGATTATTGAAATATCGGGGTTCTGACGCAGCTGTCTAAGTTGGTTCAGTTCATATTTGAGTTTCTTATATACAGGATTATTGCTAGATTGGTTAGATTGGTTATGTTCATAACCAATCTAGCAATAATCCTGTATATAAGAAACTCAAATATGAACTGAACCAACTTAGACAGCTGCGTCAGAACCCCGATATTTCAATAATCAGTGCGGACAAGACCTCCCAAGTTATTATAATGAATAGAACTGACTACATTGATAAAATGAACCAGGCAATTGCAAACATTCCACATACCATATGCACCCGTGATCCCACTAATGCTACCATTTCGGCCCTCTCCAGGTTAAAATCTTCAGGTCTACTTCCTACAAATATCACTAAAGCTATGCACCCACCACCTGGACCTCGTGTTCCCGAATTATTTGGAAAACTTAAAACCCATAAAACAGGTAATCCCGTACGCCCCCTCGTTTCGGCCTATGCAAGTCCAACTAGACCACTCGAGGGAGCATTGGCAAAATGTCTAGTTCCATTAACCACTTCATCCATATTCTCGGTGACCAGTTCCGCTCAGGCATTAAATAAAATACATTCTGTTACACCATCTAGCTCGCAGTTTATAATGGTCTCACTCGATATCATTTCCTTGTACCCTAACGTACCTGTACCTGCTGTCCACCGTATCATTGAAGAAATGTTGTCAGCCCACGGAACTTATACCCATAATGAAATTCAAGGCATTGTTAATGCCTTAAGACTTGTGTACAACAGAACATTTTTTCGATTTAATGAAACTATTTACCGTCAACGGGAAGGGGCCCCTATGGGGTCACCCCTCTCAGCAGTTCTATCTGAGTTGTTGTTACAAGACCTGGAAAACGAAGTCCTCGCAAACTTTCATGTGAAACCTATTTTATACCTGAGATACGTGGATGATGTGCTTTTGTTTTGGCAGTCCACCCTTGAAAGCCTTACAGAGTTCACCAGCTTGTTGTCTACAAAATACAGTTCCATAAAATTTTCCACAGAATTCGAGACCAATTATGCATTACCCTATCTGGACATCTTGTTGGAAAGAAACCCTAATACGAACGAAATAACTCACTCTGTTTATAGAAAACCAACTGCAACAATATCTATGATTCCCTATAACTCCTACCACCCACTCAGGCAAAAACTTTCAGCCCTTCACTTTATGTTTCACCGAGCAATTACACATTCATCCTCAACCGATCAAAGAGACCTAGAAGTTGCAAAAATTATGGATATTGCAGCATTATATAATTATCCATCTACCATAGTTAATTCCATAATGCGCCGTGTCTTTAATGCATCATACTCAACATTATCGAGAACGATACCAAGCACTTCATATGTCGGCAAGCTACCATACATCCCTGCTGTCACAAATATCCTAAAAAACGTATGTCGTCCACTTAATTTTGATTTTGGCATAAAAACATGCAACATTCTCGCCCATATTAAAAATGACAGGGATCGGATTCCCCATGATTCCAAGTTCGGTGTATACGCAATCCCACTAAAAGCTATGAATGCTGACGTAACCGACAAGATGTACATAGGTTCGACCCGTCGTAATATTAATTTACGTGTCTCTGAACATAGATATAATGTTAAAACATGCTCCACCTCCACCGCCCTATCAAGACTATGCCTGAAGGGTCAACACCAACCTATCTGGGAAGATGTTACTATGTTACATACGCCAACTACATGTTCATCTATCCTCCTGTTAGAAAGCCTATTGATACATAAACATAGGGCTGAATGCTGTAACGACGATACCCCTATTATTATACCGTTGCCATGGAAACTACTCTGTAACTATTACAACAAAAGAGACAATACCGGCTGCTCTAATGAAACGACATGATTGGGAAGTGAGCATGCGCATACCAAAACATACTATTTCGTCAGTGCGCATACTACATAATATATACCCTCCCAGGGCATAGTGCAACCACAGCATCTGATGACGGGTCCACAGTGGACTTGAAAGTGCTCATGTATATATCATTTTAACCGTAATATTTTAAATCGTGTAAAGACGGCAAAACTGTGTTTTTAATACGATAAATTTTCATTTCTTGTAAAAGCATTGTACATCACTTTTGCCTTCTGAAAGTTCATAAGTTCATTTTTAATCCCACTTACTCTTGTCAGCAAGTTCCTGGATCATACTCTGCAGCTCTGAAGGGGTAGTTGCAAAAATCAATACGGTATCAGCAAAACGAAGATGAGTTAAATAATCTCCATTACTCTTTATCCCCTTGTTTTCCCATTTCAATGATTGAAAGACACTTTGCTATGTAGCATTGAAGAGTTTGGGATATATGGGGTCGCCTTGTCTCACTCTCTTTCGAATTTTTATTGGTGCTGTATCCTCAAGTAGCCGAACTTTTGCACTTTCATTTTCATAGATGTTATTAATAATCCTAATGTAGGCATCTTCAACACCGCAGCATTTCAAAGCCATTGTAACTGCTGACGGTTTCACGAATTTATTTTCTCTGTTATTTTGATATAAATTTCCCAGAATGATCGGATAAGTTTAACTTATGACCGTTTTGCGCTACTAGTATCTTTCATCAATTTATTTTGTAATTATAAGTTAGTCAATAATGACTGGGAAAAATAAGATATATAGACTAATTTTTCAATAACCAGTTTCTTGTGTGTGACGTCCAAATATGAAAGTACACTATATTGACAAAAGTCACCGGACGCCTCTTCAAAAGCAAATGAACGAATCCGCTGCGTTGTTAAGATGCGCGCTACAGCTGCAAACGATATAAAAACAAGCCTGCAGCTGACTGTGATCATATCTCACTTTGAGGTTGAGTGAAAATGTCGCGGCCGGAGAGAACTGACTTTGAGAAAGGAAAGATTGTTAGGTGTTATATTAGTGGATGGTACATAAGAGAAACCGAGAAGCGTTTAAACATACCAAAGTCAACTGTTTTGGATGTACTGAATAAGTGGAAGACACATAGCGTCCCTGAAGCAGCAAAACGTACCGGCAGACCAAAGAAAATCAGTGATAGAGGACGTTGAAGTCTCAGTAGAGTCGTTACAGCTAATCGATGAAGTAGTGCACAAGACCTCAGTGTACAAGTAAGTAAAAATTCTGGAACCTCGGTATGTAACCTTACCATTAGCAGAGGATTTCATTCCATGGGTTACCGTGGTCGTGCGGCTGCTCATAAGCCACTCATCTCCACTCGGAATGGTGCTAATCGTTTAGTATGGTGTAAAAAATATTTATCGTGGACCGTAGATCAATGGAAACGGGTCTTATGGACTGATGAATCCAGATACCGGATCCTTCAGTTTGATAGCTGTGTGTGGGTATGGCGGCAGCCTGGGGTACGCTGTTTACCACAGCGTACTGTTCCTACGGTCAAGTTTGGAGCTGCCGTGTACTCGTGTGGGGGTGTTTTTCGTGATATGGTCCCGGCCCATTGGTTATTGTTGACAAACCTATTAACCAGCAAGTCTACCTCGATATTCTGGACAATTTTGCCCTACCAACTCTGTGGTAATACTATGGAACCGAGCCTTGTGCACCGAGCCATAAAGCAAGGATCGTTACGGCATGGTTTGCCGATAATTCCGTACCGTGTGTGGACTGGCCAGCACAGAGCCCTGATCTTAATCCCATAGAACACCCATGGGATGAATTAGAGTGCCGTATAAGAAGTTTGGAACCAAGGCCTACTACTAAGCAACAGTTAGCGGCAGCATTATGTACTGAATGGAAGCTCATACCTATCGCTGTGTTCCAAAACCTTGTCGAAAGCATGTCTCGAAAGGTCAGTGCATGCATTAAGGCCAAAGGTAAACCGACACCGTATTGATGTTTGTTAATAAATACTGTGTTGTGTTTCTCTTCTAGGTGTTCGGTGACTTTTGTCAATATAGTGTATGTTTCATGAACATTACAATAATAAAAGAAAGATTATATTGGTTGAGGTTGGTATTCGGCAATTAAAACAGTCAAGCGCTCTTTCCACTGCGCCACCAAAGTGAGACAAACATTCAAACGTTCAGACAAAAGGAAATTATATTATTACATATAATATTTACCAAATTCGTGCGGAAGCTCGTGACAGAAGACGGCTATAGAGGTGGAAAGGCCGCCCCTTATGCCAGAGGAGAATGCTGCGCCAATGGCGAGACCATCACCGAAATTGTGGAAGGAGTCGCCTAAAGTTACTACCAAGGCCACCGAAGACATACCTGAAAGTAAAACGCCGACGTAATTATTACATCCTTGAAAGAGAAATATACACTATAAGGTAATAACAAACTCTGGTAACAAAACTAAATTTATACCTCATCCAGCTAAACTACAAATATGAAACAAGTATGAATGTGTGTATTACACCTGTGACGTACCTGCCAGCAGGACGCACACGACATAAAGGCAGATAGGAATCAGAATAAACGTCTGCGTAGCTCAGTTGGTAGAGCGACTTGTTCCGGAATAAGCGGCCTCGGGTTCGAATCCCGGCGTAGACCAAAAATGACGGAGAAATTTACTTCGTTATAATGGCGCCCGAACTATCCGGATGACCCGGGCGTTCAAAATCTCGCATTGGTGTGATGTTATTTCCACACCGCGAGACAGGAAAAATCAGAGAATTCCTTCTCCAGCGCTTCGAAAAATGAAAAATGTGTGATGTTGCATTCCACACAGCAGATTGACTGGGAGTTCTCAAGTGCACGTTCTACAGTGGATGGCTGCCTGCAACGATTCATGGTCACGGCTGACCCGTGGGCCATGCCCCCGGCCCTCTTCCGGGGGGGAGATGTGACGTACCTGCCAGCAGGACGCACACGACATAAAGGCAGATAGGAATCAGATTAATCGTCTGCGTAGCTCAGTTGGTAGAGCGACTTGTTCCGGAATAAGCGGCCTCAGGTTCGAATCCATGGCGTAGACCAAAAATGACGGAGAAATTTACTTCGTTATACACCCTAAACTTTCTCTTTTTCCGAGATGGGTCCCGGTTCGAATTGCTTGGATGTTGTAATTGTTATACGGCACTGGCTCTCTCTCTCTCTCTCCCTTTCCTGGAACCAGTGTGATATCGTTTTAAAGGTCTCGACGAGATCTATTCAAATATATAAAGAGCATATCGCAGTGGTTTAAACTAAAATTAAAAAAAAAATTGTTTTTTGTGTGAACGGGTTAACATTTTCGACAATGCCGCGGATTTCGCAGAATGAACGCCAGCAGAAGTGGAGAAAATCCAAATGAGGGGCAAGAGCAAGTGATGAGGAATGTAAGAAGCCCAAGAGGACAGAGCACCAAGTTGGGTAATTTGTGTATCGATCTGCTTTGTGTTCGCAATGTATCCAGCATTATTTGTAAAAATTATGTAAGCTACTTTTCATATCATAGACCTGTGTTGGCTATAACAAATTAAATGAACGTTTTGTAACTATACTCGACAAGCTGATTTCAACTCTCCGATCTGCAAGTCGTAGTCCTACGTTCTAAACTGACGACTCAATCAGAACTGAGTCTACCTGTATTTTTTATTTTTTCATTTTTTCGTAAATCGAAACGGATGGTGAAATACTAACAAATTGGATGGTGAAATTAGTAGGCGAGTGAATTCTTCATTGAAAGTCATGGCTGCTTTGGGAGATTTTCACAGGAATGATGGGTTCTCAAGGGAGTCTCGCATGGCTGTATATGGAAGTGTAATTGTTCCTACTCTGATGTATAGCAGTGAAACCTGGGTACTACAGAAGAAACATATGAGTTGTTTGTGTGCTGGAGAAATGCGTTACTTACGGGCACGTTCTGATTGTGTAAGTAATGAAGATGTGTTGCAGCTGTGTAATGTGAAGCAAAATGTTGTTAGCAAGGTGGAGACTAACATGCTTCAGTGGTTTGGGTATGTTGAAAGAATGAGTGATGAGAAAATATTTTTAGCCCAAGTGGCAGGAAGGAAAGGTAGAGGAAAGCCAAGGAAGTCATGGGAGGATCAGATTCAGGAGTGTCTGCATGAGAAAAAGATTATGAGTATGAAGTATAGAAGATCTTGCGTACGGCGTGTGATGGATGTCAATGAAGCCCGAGTTGTATGTCAAGATCGCTGTAAATGGAGAAGTTTGATACGGCAACAGTAAGTAAAAATTATCTGGTATTTTGTATTTCTTTGTGGAGATAACCTCTGATTATCAGAGAACAGCTTAGTGATATGTCATCATCATCATCATCATTGTCAACCATTATCAATCCACTGCTGGACGAAGGTCTCCCCAAGTTTCCTCCACAACGGTCTGTCTTGTGCCAGTCTCCTCCATGTCACTCCTGCATACTTTCGAATTTCATCCACCCATCTTCCATGTGGTCTTCTTCTGGGTCTTTTCCTGTCCCTTGGAATCCAATCTAAAATTTCGGCTGTCCATCGATGGTCTGTTCTTCTGGCAGTATGTCCAGCCCATTGCCATTTCAGGGATTTAACTCTGATCATGATGTCTTCCACTCTTGTCATTTTTCGGATCCACGTGTTCCTCTTCTTATCTCTCCTGGTTACACCAAGCATGCATCTCTGCATGCTTCTTTGAGTTGTCTGCAGCCTTTGTATGTCTCTTTTAGCTAAGGTCCACGTCTCTGCACCATACGTAAGCACTGGAAGGATGCATTGATCAAACACTTTTCTTTTAAGACATAATGGCATATTGCTCTTGAAAATTATGCTGTTTCTTCCAAAAGCTCTCCAAGCAAGTTTTGTACGCCGATTAATTTCTTCACCAATGTGACCCTCACTTGATATCTGCTGTCCAAGATAAACGTACGTGTCTGTTATCTCCAGTTTTTCTCCATCAATCGATAAATCTTCATTTCTTGTAAAAGCATTGTACATCACTTTTGTCTTCTGAAAGTTCATTTTTAATCCCACTTCTTTACTCTTGTCAGCAAGTTCCTGGATCATACTCTGTAGCTCTGATGGGGTAGTTGCAAAAATGACTATGTCATCAGCAAAACGAAGGTGGGTTAGATAATCTCCATTAATCTTTATCCCTTTGTTTTCCCAGTTCAGTGATTGAAAGACATTTTCCAATGTGGCATTAAAGAGCTTCGGAGATATGGTGTCACCTTGTCTCACTCCTTTTCCAATTTTTATGTGTGTTGTATTTTCAAACAGCCGAATCTTTGCACTTGCATTTTCATAGATGTTATTAATAATATTAATGTATGCATCTTCAATACCGCAGGATTTCAGAGCCATTGCAACTGCTGATGGTTTCACCGAATCAAAGGCTTTTTCATAATCGATAAAAGCCATGCACAATGGAAGCTCATATTCCCTCGCTCTTTCAATTAGTTCTCTCAGTACGTGGATATGATCTATTGTGCTGTAGCCACTCCTGAATCCAGCTTGTTCTCTCGGTTGAGCCATGTCCAGTGTCACCTTCAAGCGGTGTGAAAGAACTTTAGTGAAGATTTTATAAACCACTGATAGGGGGCTGATAGGTCTGTAGTTCCTGAGATCCTCAATGTCCCCTTTTTTATGTAGCAAGATCATTGTAGCGTTGTTCTAATCCTCAGGAATTTTCCCTTCATTAAGGCATCGAGTGAAAATTTGGGCGAGTACTGTTTCGATTTCTCCACTTGCTTCTTGTATGATGTCTACAGTAATTCCATCTTCGCCTGGAGCTTTTCCCCGCTTCATGTTCTTGATTGCATGTGCAACTTCTGCTGGAAGGACTGGAAGAACTCAGGTACTGGTACCTTTCATGATGTCTGGAGTACATGTATCATCCCTTTCATATAATTTGGAGTAGAAATCTTTCACTCTTGTCAAAATTTCGCCTCTATTTCTTGTTACAGAACCATCTTCTTTTCTCAGTGCCATAATCTGTTTTTCCCCTTACTGAGATGTCCCTTTGCTATCTTTAGGCTTTGGTTGTTTTCAATTGCTTTCCTTACTAGTTCACAGTTGAATTTCCTTACGTCTTCAGTGATACTTTTTCGTACTGTCTTGCATAGCTCTATATATTCCACTTTGGAAGTCACATCTTCTTTAGTTGTCCTCATCACTTTTCTTTTTTGCATCAACATTTTGGTTTTTCCTGATAATTTGTTCACATGCAATTTGTTCTTAGACCCAGCTAATTTTGTTGCTGTTTCCATAAGAGCTTTGGTTACTTTTCTGTTAACTTCAGAAATATCCACTTCTTCGGATGTTAGGCCTTCTAAAGCAGAGAATCTGTTCTTCAGTTCCAATTTGAAGGTAATATGGTGTTTTTTAAGGTTGGTTATGTCAATACATTTTGTTTGTCTTATGAGCTTGCTACGTTCGAGTTTAGTGTTGAGGTGCATCTTACATCTCACCAATCTATGGTCTGTACCTGTGTTGAACTTGTTTAGCACACTGCAGTCTTCTATGACGAATTTTTTGTTACACATAATAAAATCAATTTCACTTGTCGTCCCATTTGGATGTCTCCATGTCCATTTCCTGTGTGGCTTTTTCTTGAAAAAGGAGTTCAAGATGAAAAACTCTTCTGCCTCTGCAAACTCTACGAGAGTATTTCCACGCTGGTTTCTGTTGCCGTGACCGAATTTACCTACTGAAGTTTCATTCTGTTGCCGTTGCCCTATTTTTGCATTGAAATCTCCCATAATTATCTTCAAGTGCTGCTTACCTTTATTATTTAGATCACGAATTTCCTCATAAAATTCTTCAATTTCTTCTTCAGCATGACTTGTGGTGGGTGCATAAGTTTGAATAATCTGAGCCTGGTATCTTCTCGAGAGTTGGATAACGAGTCGTGCAGCTCTGTCAGAGGAACTTTCAACTTCTACAACTTTATCCTTCAGTTTCTTGTTTATTATAAATCCAACACCACTAGTTCTGCCAGTATCTGTCCCACGATAGTAGAAGAGATGTCCACTTTTCAGTTCAATGAGATCTTCTCCTTTTCTCCTTACCTCACTTAGCCCGACGATGTCCCACTTGATCCTTTGTAGTTTCTCTTCCAATTCAAGAAGCCTTGAATCAGAAGATAGGGAGCGTCCGTTGTACGTAGCCAAGGTCAGCATCAGATGGCAGCCTAGTCCGGTCCTCCGGGGATTCTTAGCACCCTCTGCCTTTATGTCGCACTGGCCGCTGCCTTGGCCAGGTACATTCCAGCTGCCGGAGACTGAGGGCCAAGATTTAAGTTGTGGAGTCATTTTGGAGGGGTTTGGCCATAACTCACCACGCTGGCCAAGCGGGCTGGTGAGTGTGGGATAGCATTTCCTCTAATCCCGATGGTATAGTTATACCGCTATTGGCGGTCGTCAGAGCCCCTTTAGTGGGAACAGGATGTACCACGAGAAGGCGGGGTTGACATTTGTGAAGGAGAGGCTGTGATGTTACGCATCACCTGACCTTACATCCCAGTGATATGTATGTATATATATATACAGGTAAGTATATGTACCAAATTTTGTTGAGATCTATCCGATAGCTATTTCATATAGAGCCCTCTTTAATTGTGATCACCCTGTGCATAAGTGGCGTACTTCCTCAGAGGTGACGCACCCGTGGCAAACTTCGTCGGTGTAGCTTTACTGGGAAAGCATTCTGCTCCGGAACTTAAGTATGCGGGATCGAAAGCAGCCACAGGCAAATTTGAACACCTTCTTTCCGGATGGAATGATGTGGGAAAAGAACAGATCACCTGAGTGTAGAAGATTGAGATACTTCTTACCTTTCAGCGAAAATAAAAAATATCCTGGTTCCCGCATGTACTTAAACACTAATCTGCATGAATTGCTACTTACCTAAGAATACTGTATTAGACGATAGTATTGGTTCCGGTGGCTTGCTGTCTTCAATTTCTGCTATTTCTGTATCGAGCGACGTCTCGGACTGATGCCTGGAAAACGCCTGAAGGAAAAATATTTATTTTTATATTACGCAACTTTAATCACAGCATGCATAGCAAGAATTTTAAACTCAAGATTTTTTAACAGATAAAGAAGTGATTTAAGCACCGCTTAGTAGTCCAAAGGTTTCGTGGATAATATTTGGCGCGCACTTGAAGCGTTCGTAGATCAATGAGCTAAATTTGAAGTCATTTAAAAATTCTCGTGTATTTCCATGGCATATTTTTGAGTTTTAAATGCAAATTACTTTTACTGTGTGTCGGTGTTCGATTTATACACAGGGCTCGATTTAAGCGGTATCGCATCGCAAACTGCGAATCAAATCGACCTGAATCGCTCCGCTTTGCTTCGCATACATTGCGATACCTTTCACTTTGTACTCCCTCTATAGGCTGACCTTCAGGGCACTTTTCGAACTTTTATGGTGGTTGCTGTGGCTCTTGCCAATATTACTTCCCCCCCCCCCCCAAAGATGATTTCTTTTTTTTCTTTTTTTAAAGTGTTTCGGTGGACAGAAGTTGTTCAAGGTTAATTGCTGTTAACAGGTGAACCTCAAAGACCAGAAGGAGAAAATCAATCATTGATTTCCACACATGACAAGTGATACCGTGAAGTGTCTTAAGGTTTTAGATGTGGCATTATGACCAAAAGATCGTGATTCCCTTAAAAGATTTGGTCAGGATGAAATTTCGCGCATGATTCAACAATTTGCCTCATTGCTGCAAGCCTAGAATGGAGGGAGGTTAAGGAATTCTGGTTACAGAATATGGCAACTTCATCAAGAGAACACTTGTAGTCCTTCATTTTAAAATTCAAAAGAAATATCTACTCTAATATTTCTCGTCTTTTTAAAATACTTATAGTTTTGCCTTTATACTACATGAGTATCATAAACAGTGACTATCGCAACAGTCTTAGTGAATCTTCGTCGGAAAATTAAATGCGCATATCTCTTGAAGGACCATCTATGGACAAATTTTCACCTGATGAGGCTGTAATTTTTTTTTTTCAAACCACGTAGGCCCAACACACGGCGATATGGCAAAATACAAATTTTTTGGCGTTGAAGAGGAGCAGCATTAAACAAGTTAGTAAAATCATGCAATGCATTGATTATGATACGCTTTCCAACATACCAGAAATCATTAATCAAGTTATGAGGATAATGGCTGTGGAATAAATCTCGCTCCTGTGCCCTGACCTTTCACCCCATTTCGATAATATTCAACAGAACCCGTTCAGTATACCTCCGGAACGACATACTAAAGGCTTGTCGCAAACGAAGCATTTTTAGTCAAGTTATGAGGATAATGGCTGTGGAATAAATCTCGCTCCTGTGCCCTGACCTTTGACCCCATTCCGATTATCTTAAAGAGAAGTCGTTCAGTATACCTCTGGAACAACACACTAAAGTTTTGTTGCAATAGAAGCATTTTTAGTCAAGTCATGAGGATAATGGCTGTGGAATAAATCTTGCTCCTGTGCCCTGACCTTTGACCCCCATTTCGATTATATTAAACATAATGTGTTCAGTATACCTCCTGAAAAACATACTGAAGTTTTGTCGCAATAGAAGCATTTTTACATAAGTTATGATGCATAAGGACGATGGAATGGATCCCGGTCCTATGTCCTTACCTTTGACTCCATTTCGCCCATTTTCAATAGGGTTCGTTCCCAGGTCGTCCCCTACCACATACTAAAATTTAATCGAAATCGAACCAGTTTTACGCGAGTCATCGTGCGGGCAGACGGACAGACAACAGACAGACAGAGGGACAAAATTGGAGCATATACGCTTCTTCAACCTATGGTTGGAAAGCGTAAAAAAGGTAATAAATAAATAATGTATCTTTTAGTTGGTTTTCGAGCAGGTACTGGACTGCTATCATAGTACACTTAATGTGTTAGTTCTAATAAAAAGTTTCTCATTGCTGCACGAAACTTAATTTGTGTAGCAAATGTTGCTACACATTTATTTTTTCGTAAATCAAGCCCTGTTTATACGTATAATATGCCATCAAATCCCGAATTTTTACTCTACTCTCAGGGTAGTCGCACTAATTTCATACAATTGTTTATAATTTTTAAAAATTGTTTCCTGTGTAAGAGCAGCATATTCCCGTGCTTATTTCTGTGATTTTGCTAGCTTTTCCAAACTGTGATTCAAATAACTCATCGTTCTTTTTATGGCTCAAAATTTCCCGAGTTTTTTTTCTTTTTCTTTGTATTTTTTCTTCAAAAGTTCGAATAATAGATCGGTGGAGCCAAAAATGCAAATTCGAAAGTGTTAATATCATTCAAAAATCCCTTGGCAAGATGAATTGATTTTATGTCTGATTATTCGCTATTCATCAGAAATCCGAACACTTCCTTCAATTTATCCCAATCTTCAACAACTACACTTACTAATTTCGAAGTGGAGGACCATCGAGTTTCTGCTATGGTTGGTCTGCATCTTGCGGTATTGCCGCCCCGGTGGCGCAGTGTTCTAAGCAATGGCTTCTGATTGTTCGTCCGAACAGGGTCCGGGTTCGAATCCCGGTGAGGCATGGATGTTGTGTTTGTCTTACGGCACTGGCTCTCTCCTTTCCCTGGAACCAGTGACCCTAAATTAGGGACGGGCGACTGCTTATAGTCCATTGAGTTGCTCATGGTGGTCGTTAAACCTCCAATCAATCAATCATCTTGCGGTTGTTGATATAAGTGTATAAGACAGCTTCGCAGAATGGTGAACAAACGAAGCGATTCCACTGAGGCTTGCAAAAAGTATTCGACACTTAGAAATTTTAGAAAAACTCTGGTGTAATACAAGATTCAAACGATGAACTAAGCAATGAACAAAAACAGCTTGAGAAGCTTTATCCTTGACTTTTTTTTCTGTAGCCCATTTAAGTGTCCAGACATTATACTTGCCCCATCTTAACATTGTCCTATTTATTTGTGTTGGTAATCAGACTGTTCCAAAATTTTGTCTAGCATTTTGTATAAAGCTCCTGACGTTCTATCTTCATTCACATCATGGAAACCCAAAAATCCCTCAACCAATACACCTTCCGAATCAACAATCAAAAATTATTTAATTTTTGACGTGATCGTTTATATATTCAGATATACATTCAATTAATTCATTTTGAATAGTTTTTTATCCTTGCGTATTGATTTTCAATTTCTAAAGAACTTCTTCATATCAACAATGAAAGTAATTCAATGAAATTTCCACGATTTATCGAGCCCATGCTTTCGTCATGGCCATGGAATGCTAGTTCTTGTTTGCTCAAATACAGTACAGACTAATACTGCATCGATCACTGTCTGCAGGAAAAGTCTATTTAAACGAACGGTTTCGTTAAAATGCGTTTTCAAAAGCCTAGCATTTTTCCTCAGGGCATCGGCAATGGTGTTTTAAATTTTTTCAAAATTCCTTAACATTAATTCGCATTTCAGGTGTTCGCTAGAATCACGATGCTTATGAAGTGACCGTGTTACGCTTAATAAATCTGAGAATCCGTCTTTATTCCACGCCGAATGTTTATTACTAAAAAGTAAGCAGGGCCAAAAGAAAAAAAAAAAAATTAACACCCGCTCCACCGTGATCTCTCACGGCTTTACGCTCAAAAACTGAAAGATGCAGATGTTATATTCAATTATTTGAAACGTTATAATCATAGGAATAATCATATGTTATAAACAAATATTTAGCTCATACCAATTCACCATAGTTATATACTTTATGAAACAATTCACCATAAATCTTCAAACGTTAATCTGTACCAACGTTACATTCTAATACAAAACACGTGTTAAAGTTATGAACAATGGAACACGTGTTGATGCTATTCATTGGAATACGTGTTACTGTCATCAATGTTAAATACAAGGTGTTAATTTTATTGTTATATTTATTATTATGAACAAATTATAGGTGCATCAGTTACAGATCATTTACCGATTAAATTTACTTTATCGTGCCTTTTTATAACTATGGGACTTTTGTTCTACAGTGATCGTATATGGACAAAAACGTGCCCCTTATATGTACTAGCATATAATAAAGCACGGCGTTGTGATTCACCTTTATCCCGTCACTGGAATGGTGGGGGAGTAAAGGTGCCGCTCGTGAAAGAAATCAGAAACATAAACACATATCTTAGTTTACACATACCTTAACTTATGTCTTGTGTGGTTATAAGGAAAACAAACAGGAATTTTATGTGGAAGTAATCAAAATAGTTTAATACGAGAGAATTAGGAACACTAAGGTACCACGTGCGTGGGTGCAGCCGTTAGCAATACCTTACACATAAAATTTACTATTATTACGATTTTTCTCTATAACGTCTCCGATCATTTCTGCATACATCTATCTATATATATAAGTGCAAAGCTTAGTGATTCATTTTACTTCTAGTTCCTTTTCTCCTATGCTTTACTTAAATGTTTTACCTAGCTAACTGGGTTTTCATTGTTTGATCATGACCAATACACACGCCACGTGCTCTGAATAGGGTTATGAATTAATTTAAGCAAGTACATGCAATAACAGGGAAAAGGAAAAATAACTTAACTGGTATTTCCATATGTCTTTCAGGTTTTCAATCCAAATCTTTTTCCAATTGTCAGCGCTGGCAGTACTTCGTCTATCTCTCGTCACATCGCTCGACGATCCGCTATCCACGTCTGTCCCTTGTCGCTATACGCACTCCACACTGCTGACCAGTGAAGACCTTCTGACCTTCTGAGCTTCACCTTGTCCGCGGATGCCAAGGTCACTTGACCAGTCTGGAATTCATCTAATCCGTCCGGGGAACGTCACTTCGCTCCCTCCTTGGGAACTGACCCTTCAACTTTTCCGACCCCCCTATATCCCCTGGGGCCTAAGTATCGTCACAAGGCTTGAGATTGCCTCCCGCTATCCCCTGGGGCTATCTATGCACCTGCATGTTGGACTAAATTTATTTTAAATAATTTTATTTCCAACATTCCTCCCTTACCAGATGTAATCTTTATGGGGGGCCAAAAGGAATGCTGGGGGAAAAACTACACGCACGGATAGACTACTCCATCCTTACCTAGTAATCCTCTATCTTTTTCCTCATGTGCACTTATATATACATATAGCAATGAAATTATATAAAATATTCATAATCACACATATACACAATACACTTTTCAAACACAAAAATTAATTAACTGTTACGGTCCTGCACCCACAATACATATCTAAAAAATATCAATTCAGTGATACTGCTGGCATCTGAAGCTTACATGCACGTGTCGTTTAGTACACTTTGAGCTGTTGCTGACCAAGTATCAGTAACACATTTAACTGCCAAACGCTTTTCCGTTTGTTTGTTTGCTTTTATATTCAATTTTTTTTTTTTATTGTCATTGTCCACGTCCACCGATTCTTGAGTTTTATTGTTTGACTTAATTTTTTTTTTTCCTGGTGGAAAGTAAGACAAGGTGAAATTGTTCGATTTACGTTCAGTTCTGCGATTCACACACAATTCACACAAAAAGTTATCAGACATCAAACCAATATCACTGGCAGTTCGTAATATTTGGAGAACATTGTCACCTGATTTGTGCTTTTTATATGCTGGTAATAAAATTAGCTGTAGAACACTTTGCTCTGTACGTATATGTTTATCTAGTATTATTCGTCCACAGTCACCTATAACATGGGTTATTCACCAAGGTCTCTTTGACCTGGAACACAATAACAGCAAAATCATTTCACCTGTGTTTTATTCATCTCTGCATGCGCCCTCATTGACACTGTCCTTTGTGCTTTTAAACACCACACCGCTCATCGGCCATACCGTTTTCACTACCTGTTGACCACATAGCACAACAAAGTCTTCGCTGTCAATGTAGCACTTTATTTAGTCTGTAGGTCATCCACATGAAAAAAATGCTTTGCATTCACAGTAATTACGACCGTCCTTGGATACACCAGCACGCTTACATTACGCATGCCACGTGCGATCCGTTCATTATTTTCAAAAGCTTGCATCATTACTTGAATATCCTCCTGTTGTTTGAGTTTGGGAAAAGAAAACGGTGTTTCAATCACTGCTGCACTTTAGTTCCCGTAGGAAGCATAGTTATTTTGTTCACCAACACGTGGTTCTTTTCGTTCACCAACACGTGGTTCTTTTCGTTCACCAACACGTGATTCTTTTTGTTCACCAACACGTGATTCTTTTTGTTCACCAACACGTGATTCTCTTTGTTCACCACCATATGGAACACACTGACTTTACTCACACTTTGATTTATTTTTTTTCTTCTGTAACCTTCTCTCTTCCCTGATTACGCACTGTACCGCTCTGTCACTACCCTGACTAGACGCGGCAGTGTGATCCATCAATCGAAACAAAGTCAATTACCCAGTGGTTTAATTTTCATTTACCCTTATCTACATTCATTATCATTATTTATTTTTTTTTTTCAGAATAGTTGTATATCTAATATCTTAGATTTACACTATTCTTTCCTTCCCAAGCAAAGATAGACCCGCGCAGCCAAACTTAAACAATACCGTCCTACTGCACCTAATTATTATTAACATTAATATTTTATATTACTCTTGCCAATATCTCTACTAAATTTTTATCTGACGAATTTTTCGAGCATACACCTCCACAAGAGATAACCATGTGTTCCTGGGGGAATATTCAGATATAACATAACGTTAGTTAACCAGTTAAGAAATTTCTTTTTTTTTTTTCTTTTTTTACACACCTTTCTATGCACTAACCACACACAGACTTGAAACATACTTGAAATACGGAATGGAAAATAATACCCGAACTCGAGAAAATTTTATACATATATATTACACAAAATACTAGTGAATTTTCCACCTTTTGCTTTAATATTAAGAGATATGCTAATCAAATGTAAAAAAAAATTCTTCCTCATCTAATAACTTCCGTTTAAAATGCTGGGTTCACTTGGATAAATGGATTTGTGGTTCGGATCTTTTTTTTTTTTTTTTTAGTATCAGTTCATATTATTGATCTGATGCCTAGGATTTGGAATTTTTTCTCTTGGGCGTAATTCATACCTATGCGTGGGGTTTTCCTGGTGCCTGTCATCAGTTTCCTTATTGTGCATGTTGGGTAGTTCTTCGTTGATTCCTGGCTCAACCCACAACTGCTCCCAGTCGTACACTATGGTTTCGTCACTTTCTTCACCGGCGGACTGGTGTTCTCTAATCCGCTTAGGGCTGGTGTGCACTCCTGGAGTACTTGTGAGTGGGGTGCTGTTGTTTCGGTGTTCCTCCCTATGCACATCAATATTTTGCGAGGCCCAAAAATTAACCGGATTAAATTCGTTGTCCGAATCGTCCGTGCTGTCGCTGAATGATTGAGTAGGGAATTCTTCGTCCGAACTTAGATTCTCTTCGGTTTCCTTGTGGAATTCTAACGATGGTTTCCTTGGCGGGAAGGTCGTAATTCGGTCTATGTGTACCGTTTGCTCCACGGTTCTCCCCGTAGTTGACCGAATTTTTACATTAACTGGGGTGGGGAATGATAATATTTCCCACGGCCCTGAATTGAATTTAGTCAATTTTCTGGATCTTCCGATTCGGGTTTTGGGCGTATACAGATATACTAGTTGTCCTTGTTGCAGATTCTTATGCTTGCAATGCTTTAATCTATATGCTTCTTGCTTTTCTGCTGCCGTATACAAATTCTGTTCTAATAGGTTATATGCTTGTCTTAACCTGGCTACTAGGTTTTCAGAATAGTCGTCATATGAGAAATACTGTTGTCTTGGGGGTTGGTTGACTAAATCGATTGGGATAGAGATATCCCTGCCATATAGCAGATATGAAGGAGCAAATTTCGTCGCGCTATGAATGGATGTCCTGTATGCAAGCAAAAATGCCGGGATATGGACATCCCAATCACGTTGATTCTGGGCAACGAAATGTGATAAATAATTCTCAATGCTGAAATTTAATTTCTCGTTGATTCCGTTGGCATGCGCGCAATATGGCGTTACCGAAATAGACTTCACTCCCAATTTCTTCATTAATGATTTAAATATCTTTGATTCAAAATTTTGCGCTCTATCGTGAAGAAGGATGTTACAAATTCCATGACGCGCAAACACGTGCTCGAATATTGCATCGGCCACTGTAGTACTCTTAGCGTCTTTTAACGGAGCTATCTCCGCATAGCGAGTATAATGATCTACAGCTACCATCAAGTACTGGAATCCATTCTCCGTAATTGGCAAAGGACCGATAAGATCCACACTGACTTTGTCGTAAGGGTGTTTTGGCAACTCCGGCCGCATTAACGGTGCTTTATGTTTTGGCTTATAACCGCGCCTTTCTATGCATGACTTGCAAGAATCAACGTAGTTACGTACTTCGCTAAACATATTTTTCCAAAAATATTTTTCTCGCACTCGTGCAAATGTTTTAGTAAATCCAAAATGACCTGAGAAAGGGGCGTCATGGCAAAGAAATAAAACTTCTCCTTTTAATGCTTCAGGAACTACCAGTTGTTCAAAATATTGCTCTTGTGAGGAATTTCTATCTGGTGCCTGAAAATGGTATAACAGACCTTCTTCGGATAAGAAAAAATTATCCTTTATCTTAGCGTTGCCAACAGTATACTGTTTCTTCCGTAAATCTTCTATGCCGGTTCGTAAATTTGGATCTGCCCACTGTAATTCCTTTATACGCTGCACGTGAGATGCATCCGGGGTAAAGGTTAATGCGTTAATACCTATCTCATTATCAATATGATTTTGTTCTCCCGATGAAAAATTGTCTGGTATTTCCATATGTCTTTCAGGTTTTCAATCCAAATCTTTTTCCAATTGTCAGCGCTGGCAGTACTTCGTCTATCTCTCGTCACATCGCTCGACGATCCGCTATCCACGTCTGTCCCTTGTCGCTATACGCACTCCACACTGCTGACCAGTGAAGACCTTCTGACCTTCTGAGCTTCACCTTGTCCGCGGATGCCAAGGTCACTTGACCAGTCTGGAATTCATCTAATCCGTCCGGGGAACGTCACTTCGCTCCCTCCTTGGGAACTGACCCTTCAACTTTTCCGACCCCCCTATATCCCCTGGGGCCTAAGTATCGTCACAAGGCTTGAGATTGCCTCCCGCTATCCCCTGGGGCTATCTATGCACCTGCATGTTGGACTAAATTTATTTTAAATAATTTTATTTCCAACACAGAGGTAAGGCGCGTGAAGCTGAAACACTTCACTTGAGCGAGCAGATTGAGGAGGGTGACGTCACGGGTACCATGGCAACTCGGCGGAAAACTGTAGACTTCCAAGCATTCTCATTTCGGCTCTTCACTTGCACTGTTTTGCGTATAAGGATTTGCTTTCCGTATTGGGCGCGCCATGTGAATTAATATCTACTCAACATTTTGAGTATTTTGGAACTGAATAAAGGCAAAAAAGAATATATTATAAAAAAATACTGAATAAAACTTTATTTTGAGTAAAATAGGTGAAGAGGCACTTCACCTACTTCACCTGAAAAGCCGCCACTGCCTACCGTGAATTCAAAGGTTAGTTAAGCCTAATTGTTCTCATGATAGCATTTTCTGCTTTTGTTGTAAATACAATTATAATTTAGTGAATTGTTAGTCGTTTTTTTTTTTTATTGACGGAGTAAAATTTAAGGGCTAGCCTTCTGATTATCACCTCATTAATTATTATCGTTTAAATAATGGTATTAATTACCATTCAACATTTCATTTCCATAAAGTAATAGTTATTTTTCTTTACAAAATTCGTAGTTAGTAGTGTTCAAATTGAAAAAAATAAAAAAAAGATGTACATATATTATCAGCGCATCAAGTATTAAGGTTAACCAGGCAAAGAAAGTGGCAATAAATAATTACGTTATTTATTAATCAATATTTCATTTCCGTAAAACAAATGTCATTTTTCTTCATAAAATTGCTGTGTATCAGTGTCATAATTAAAACAAGAATTCGCACGAAATGTACAGAACTACTTGATGCGCTGATAATATGAAGGCTAGCTCAAAGAAAAGTTTATTGGAATGTCCAACAAATGTATCCAAAAGTTTGGAATTAATGTATTCCATGTTCATTTGACAAATAACTTTTTCCTAAATGATTTTAATTTATATATATATATATTTTTTTTTTTACCTTCTAGAAATAGTTGCAAGCTTTGAGCACACATCTTACCGTATTTTCAGTAAATATACTCACCAAATCGGAAATTTTGCTTTCGCGGTCGTTACGTGATCACGGAAAAGTCTTCTTTTTTTCTTTCATTTTAATAAATTGAACGCAAAGGAAATTTCTAAAAGTTTTAAGTGAAATGATTATGTTCATACAGTCCTACCAATTTGCCATTAACGCACTTAAAAAGATCGTAGTTGCAAAAATGCTTAACGTAAAATGGTGAATTTTCACGTAATGCGTGAAAAAAATTTTTTTTTTTTGCTCCTTTAGCCAAATTAAAAATTAAAGGAAAATTTTTATGAAATCTTTCTTTCATTTTAATAAATCGAACGCAAAGGGAATTTCTAAAGATTTTAAGTGAAATGATTATGTTCATACAATCCTACCAATTTGCCATTAACGTACTTAAAAAGATCGTAGTTGCAAAAATGCATAACGTAAAATGCTGGATTTTCACGTAATGCGTGAAAAAAATTATTTTTTTTGCTCCTTTAGCCAAATCGAAAAGTAAAGGAAAAATTTTATGAAATCATTTCATAGCACAAGAGCAAAACTTTGGAATTCCCTGATTTACGGATATCATTGCTGGAAACTGAGAAAAAAAAATGAAAGCTAAGGATGTAATCTTTTGATGTTATCTAAGGACAAAAAATACAGATAAAAAAACCGGTCGATTTATTGCTGTGTGCTCGCTTTGTCTAGTATCGCACTCGAGAAATTATTTTTCTGCGTAAACACCGCGGTACTTCGTCGGCGTTTTCAGGAGCGGAGAGCTCGAGTCGGTCGGCCCACTAGCTCTGACGTCACAGACCAGTTCGGAGGCTTTCTTAATCTTCAGGGGGTTTTGCCCTTACTCCATCTGTTCTAACCTCCTTGCTAGGAGTATGGTTTAGCTTCGTTTGTTGGGCCGAGAAACATCGCCGAATTACATCGAGACTTTTGGCTGAGTCGGTGGACATCAGTAAGTCTATCGACTCAGCCAAGATTCTCACTATGATTCGGCGATCTTTCTTTAACTGATTCCGCACCTCTTCGATTTCTTCCGCTGTCCGCACACTGGAGGGTCGCCCAGATCTTGGATCATTATCAAAGGATTCTCGCCCGTCACGAAACTGTGCATATCATTCGAAAACTCTTCTGCAGGATAATGCTGTGTCTTCATACTCTTCTTTAACATTCTGTAAGTCTCAGTAGCTGCTTTACCAAGTTTCCAACAAAAGCGGATGCTTACTTTCTGCTCTTCTATGGCTAAAATGAAATGGAACGAGAACACTTGCCATGTCTCCTTTAATGCCCGTCTGCCACTTGTCGGTACTGGTATAAACCGGTTTCCAGATGTTCGCTGATTAGCTGTCTTCTAGCATACACGTGATATATTTATCCCGCTACTGGTACGTTAGTTATGGAGACAGTCCTGGAACTTATTGGGCGTAGGATGTCTCTCTGCAGATTAATTTTATTTGCAGTAATTTAGCCCCAACCGGAATGCCATAGAACACATTTGGGACGTTCTAGAGAGACGCGCTGTGGTACGTCAACATACACCGGAAACTTCCCAACAGTTGAAGACGACACTGACGGAAGAATGGGCGATGTTACCGCAAGGACTCATCAACAACCTAGTGCGGAATGTGGACAACGGTGCAAGTCATGCATTGACGTTAGGGGTGATCATATCCCATGCTGAAGACCACCTCTTCTCTTCATACCGTTTTTAGTAGTGATACATCTATATCATAGCACCCAGTGCTATGTAGCCAATTTTGAAAAAAGTTCCACTATTTCCTTAAGTATCTGCGGTTGTTCCCATCATCATTTCGATAGGTAATGGTTTGAAATTTACATATACAAACCACTCCTGTGCGACTCTACAGGTCAAAACGCGGCTCGTCCTTAAGTTTTGCTCACCAGTGTAGAACAAAGTGACTCAATGAATCCAAACATTTCGACCAGTTTATTATTTTCTCTATTGCACGAAAAATTCTAGGACTAGGATCTTCCCAAAAATATGAAAAAATCAAGGACTTTCCTGTCCTGACATCAAATTAAATTCTAGGACTTTTCCAGGATTTCAGGGAGCCTTGCGAACCCTGTAACTTTCTTTGAAGTTATGCACAAATGTTCGTTAATATTTGAAGTATTCTTGAGGCATGCACTTGTTAGATGTTGAGGATTTTTAAATGGCCTCCAAAGGTTTGTTACACGTTTTACTTTTTCTTCTCACGGGATAGTTCGAAACTTATTACACGTTTTACTTTTTCCTCTCACGGAATAGTTCGAAATTTATTACACGTTTTACTTTTTCCTCTCACGGGATCAGTTCGAAATTTATTACACGTTTTACTTTTTCCTCTCACGGAATCAGAATTTATTACACGTTTTACTTTTTCCTCTCACGGAATCGAAATTTATTACACGTTTTACTTTTTATTCTCACGGAATAGTTCGGAATTTATTACACGTTTTACTTTTTACACTCACGGAATAGTTCGAAATTTATTACACGCTTTACTTTTTTCTCTCACAGGATATTTCGAAATTTATTACACGTTTCACTTTTTTCTTTGACGGGATAGTTCGAAATTTATTACACATTTTACTTTTTTCTCTGACGGGATAGTTCGAAATTTATTACAAGTTTTACTTTTTCCTCTGACGGGATAGTTAGAAATTTATTACACGTTTAACTTTTTCCTCTCACGGGATAGTTGCAAATTTATTACACGGTTTACTTTTTCCTCTCACGGGATAGTTCGAAATTTATTACACGTTTTACTTTTTCCTCTCACGGGATAGTTCGAAATTTATTACACGTTTTACTTTTTCCTCTCACGGAATCCAAATTTATTACACGTTTTACTTTTTATTCTCACGGGATAGTTCGGAATTTATTACACATTTTACTTTTTTCTCTGGCAGGATAGTTAGAAATTCATTACAAGTTTTACTTTTTCCTCTCACGGGACAGTCAGAATATATTGCACGTTAAACTTTTCCTCTCACGGGATAGTTGGAATTTTATTACACGGTTTACTTTTGTCTCTCACGGGGTAGTTTGAAATTTATTACTTGTCTTACTTTTTACTCTCACTGGAAAATTCGAAATTTATTACACGTTTTACTTTTCACTCTCACGGTATAATTCGAAATATTTATTCCCGAGCTGACACACTAGAATATAGTTTACAAAAAAGAGGTTAAGAGGTGAAAAGGCAGATCATCTATATATTTTAAATTCATAACATTTCCGATTCCATTTGGATTTTGCAAAAATTTAAAGTGATATATTGATAAAAAAACAACAACACTTTCCCGCAATATTTGTCACAACTTCCTGTATGACAAATAACCACGATACCATAATAAATGGTGGATATTGTCAGAAATAAACAACAACATAATGTTCATTGTAAAAATAATATACTAACCAATTGTGTGCTGGATTCTGATTTGGTTTTTACAGATACCAGGGTTAACTCCTTTGGCAAGTTGTCCGGAACGTGACTGTGGCCATGACCCTTGCTGCCCTGTGTGAGAAGAAAAAAGGAGTGTGAAAAAAGTAATAATAGGAAAACAACCTGAGGAACATGACTGCTGAAATTTCTTTGAAAGAAAATACACATCTATTGTTTACACTATTAAATCCACTTGCCCTACCCATCAGGTTACTACACGGTTGGGATAAGAAACGACTTTGTCCTGATGACCACTGCCATTCATAAATATCTGCTTTCCATATTCATGTAGATATTCGTGAGAAGAACGGGAAAAACCGTGGATATAATTGCATATGCGAAGCGTGCCATAGGGTGCCAAGGTCGTCACAGCAGGAAATGAGCAAAATTTTTTACGGGGGCAGAAATTCACGAGTTATCTCACCGATGCGTTATGAAATAAATCCATAAAGCCTCGTGCTGATTTCATTACAAAACCTGAGTTATGAACATAAGCGCAAAGAGAATTTTTATATAAAAAAATGAGCTGATTATTACTATTATTATTTTTTTTTTTTTTGATAATTCGTAAGTCACCACAAAAAACATTTCTTTCATGCTCATTTGTTTTTCTCCATTCATAGGAACTCAGTGCTTGTAACTGTCTACACCTAGCTTAACATAAGCACATTAAATTTAATTTAGTATTCAGACATTTGACGTGGACTAGGAACATCAAACAGGAGTTATCGCTCTTTCCACGTTTATAAGTGAGTCACGAAAAAAATTCGCATTGACAGCCTCAGGGAATCGAACCCAGGGTCTTCCAGTTACGCCAATTGGCTTGGCAGTTAGTGCGTGTGAGTCTGGAGGAATTCGAGGCCGCTGTGGTGCAGTGGAAGCATATCCGGCGCGTAACTGGAAGCCCTGGGTTCGATTCCCGGTGGCTGCCAATGAGAACTTTTTCGTGACTCACTTATAAACGTGGAAAGAGCGATGACTTCTGTTTAATTTAGTATTTTTTTTAATAAAAACGAAATATATATATATATATATATATATATGTACCCAAGAGCAGAGTCAAAGACTAAATTTTACACCAAAGAATTTAAAACTAAATTTGCTTAAAAAACAACCTGAAGATCATGACGCGCAACACAGCAGTTATGAATATTCAGAACTCACACACTACTAAGTAGAGAATGTAAAAAAATTATTTAACAAGAATTAAAACAATATAGAAAACTTCAAAGCCCAACAGGCATGAGTAAACAATAAAATAAAGTAATAGCAAACCTGAATGTAGAAAGTGTCGAGAATGCAGAGCCTTGGGCTTTATCAAGGACCAGCAAAACTCTGCATTTTCTCACCTCCACAAAGACCTAGTTGGAAATGGGTTCCTGCAAAGCCATAGATGCAAGTTTAAAGCCCACCAAATTTGTTTTTTAATTGGCAAAACCTTCTCAGAGTTGCATGAAGAATAATTTAGCCAAAGTTTTTGCATGCGTCTATAACTTTCCTGGGCCAACCCACACTCTTCATCTGCCATAAAAAACAGGGAAACGATTACAGAAATCACAATTTGTGAGAGGGTCTGAACAAATCAACAGAATTATTCAGTTAAAACACGTTCCAGAGCAACCAAGCCATCTGAGAAAGAATTTAAACTTTAAGAACAGTACTAAAAGTACTATTAAAGTCTTATTCTTTGTGGTGAAAAAAGTTTTTACCTAAAATGCCATAAAATAAAAAACAAAAGATTAAAAATTTTCAACAGTATTAGGAGAGTAAACAGGATTTTTGTACCCACAACTCCCGCAAAATACGAACATCATAAGAACAAAAAAATAATAAAAATTTTTAAATGATGCTTTGGAAAAATTATATGTAATTAACAATTAGTTGCAATATTTACATAATATTCCAGTGGTGCTTTAAGTGTATAATAATGTAGTTTTTAAGTTCCAACCAACAATGAAAAAGCATCGTTGACAACAAGCACAATAAAACGGCTAACTACCCAAACTAAGTGCTCAAAAACACGCATTATTTCCAAATTAAGTGAAAGAGAAAACTGAATGAACAATTTATAAGAATTACCAATTTAATAATCTGTAGTACCACATTAGCTCCTCAAAATATCACACATTTCTATCAGCAATGATTCCACTAAGGTTTACTGGCATCCCTGTGAAATATGCGCACACGCATGCTGTGCAGTAGCAGCACCCCATTCATGCAGATTGAATGGTAGTGGGTCA
This sequence comes from Macrothele yani, assembly GCA_039090855.1. Lineage (NCBI taxonomy): Eukaryota > Metazoa > Arthropoda > Arachnida > Araneae > Macrothelidae > Macrothele > Macrothele yani. The sequence goes on along the minus strand of CM077009.1, from coordinate 41,029,550 downwards.
AGACGTCAGATGTCCCGTTGCATTTCATCCCATAAATGATCCATGGGATGGAGATCTGGGGACTGAGATGGCCAATGAAATAGGGAAAAGCCTCCGTCATGCTTCGAAAACCACGTCGAAACAACATGGCATTGTGGCATCGTGCACTGCAATGTTGGAACTGTTCATCGCAAATTGAGAGGGAGGATACAAAGTGGCCATGGTAGAAAGAACTTGATTGGCAACGGAGCTTAAATACGTCTAGGCATTGTGGCGTAGTTCCACTAACATCACGGTGTCTAGAGTCTCCCATGAAAACGTGGCCCGCACCGTTACATTCTCATCGTCAGCTTGGAGAGCTGTGGTTACGTAAGATGGATTCATGGTCTCATGCTGTTGTCTCCAAATTCTCGCACTCCCATTGGCATGGGTCGAATCAAGGGGTCTAAAGTCTCCTGTAGCGCAGTGATCTAGGCTTTGGATTCTGATCATTGATCCAAGATGGGCAGGGGTTCGAATCCCGGTGAAGCATGGGTGTTATATTTTTCTTATGGCACGAGCTCTGACCCTTCCCTGGAACCAGTGGCCCTAAATTAGGTACGGGCGACTGCTTATAGCTCATTGAATTGCTCATGGTGGTCATTAAAACCCCCAATAATAAAAAAAAGAAAACAATGTCCCATAAAAACATGACGCACACCATTTTATTCTCATCGCCAGCCTAGAGAGTTGTGACCATGCAAAATGAATCTATGTTCTCATGCTGTTGGCTCCAAATTCTCACACTCCGATTGTCATGGGTCGAACCAACTGCTCTATAAAGTTTCCCATGAAAACATGACTTACACCATTACACTGCGTTCACTAGCCTGGAGAGTTGTGACCATGAAAGATGGATTCACGGTCTCATGCTGCTCTCTCCAAATTCTAACACTCAAGGGGGTCTAAATTCTCCCATGAAAAGATGGCCAACGCCAGTATATTCTCATCGCCACCCTGGATAGTTGCAACCATGAAAGGTTAATCCATGCTGGCCTGCTGTTGTCCCCAAATTCTCACCCACTTGCATGAGTAGTATCAAAGGGTCTAAAGAGTCTCATGAAAATATGGCTCTACACCATTACATTCTTTTTTTCCAGCCTGGAGAGTCGTGACCACGTCAACGATGGGTCTCTTTCTCATGCTGTTGTCCCTAAATTCCCATCCCGACCTCCCATTTGCATGATGCAGCAAAGAAGCATTTTGTCACACCACGTGATCATTTTTCAGTCATTTAAGGTCCACTTTCAATGCCCCTGACCTCAACTGAGACGTTGTATGTTATTCGTTTTAGACAGCAACGGTGTATGAACAGGTTTTTGCCGTTGCAATACACAAAGGGAGCCTATTTCTGATTCTTGCTTGTGTGTCTGATGTCACTTATAAATGCAGCTGCTCTTCGGTCATCTCAGCGCATTTCAAAGTTTCCATTCTCAAGTAGCGCGTTCGCTATTGATAGTTTTTGTACTGCTTTAATTACTCTCTGTATGCTATTCAGTGGCGTAACTGGAAAACGCGCGCCCCCTCGCAAGATCTACTTCAGCACCATTAATAAGCACAGTAATCTTCCCAGGATTTCGAACGTAGGAGTCGGGAGTGTTTTTCGCGGTGTGTGAAGGGGGTGTCAGGAACTCAGAGATAGTGTCTGGAAAAGTAAGGAGGGGATACCTAGAACCCTGTAGTTTTAACCTTTCAGGTAATTTTTGGAACAAAAGTACATAATGCTAGGTTATCAATCAACAAATCAGGACAAGGAACGAATTCGGTAAAATAAAATATATATTTAAATGATTAAAGTTAATAAGACTTCATAATCACCCAATTTACTTTCACTTGTTTCTGAAGTGCTTGGTTTTTGTAAAATATCTGCTTCTAAACTATCAACAGGGGACGTGATAAACAAATCATTCTTTTCATCAGATAAAGCGCTTGAGCTTACCTGACTCTGCTGCAAAAAGAACTGGTCGAGTTAAGGAAGTTTCTTCGTGCGCTCTTCTTTTTTTCTTTCGCCGATACCGTGCTCCACTTGGAGGCTTTTGTGACAATTTTGTAAATGGATGTCGTTCGGTTGTATATTAGTTTCCACACAGTGAATGAGATAGACATACTTACTACTATAAGGAAGAACTGAAAGCAGTAGCAACGTGTAATTGTTTTCTCCAAAACTAAAATAAATCAATTGAAGAAATCACCCTCTTATACATCGCAGATATGCAGCTGCTATCATGTACGTAATCCTAGATGACTGATTGTTTTCCCATCTCCTCCACGGGATATCCCCATGTGGCCTCGCACTTTTCCTCAGCAGCGAAGAGAGACGGCGATTGGAGAACGATCGTATTATTTACAACCACTGCAGAGCAATCGTATTACAACCCGGAGACAAAGGGCCGAATAGAAAAATATGAATCTTTGGATTTAGTATTTGTTTTTGTTCGAATTTTTTCATAAACCTATAATTGGCAGTTGCAGTACTACGCCTCTTCGTTACCTGGGGCCCCAAGCAGCTGCGGGGTCTGCGGTGGTAGTAGTTACCCCACTGATGCTATTCCATATTCCATAAGTATACAACAGTTTCTGTCGATATTTTACCAATCGTCGGAGCACCCACTGTCATTCCATTAACAAAGTGCGTAGATCACCTCGCTTCCTCGTTACACCTTCAGTAACGTATTCCGAACTACTACTGGAAATATTCCTGTTTATTTGATTGCCTGGCAGTAGTGATGCCACCACAACCAACAATATATCACCCAATTTGTACAACGACCCCCACCCCCACACCACCCCCCAAAAAGAAAAAACTGGTCCAAATAAACTAATCACACAAGGCACATCCACATCATCAACGATTCTTTATCCAAAAGTCGCCGCCCCGGTGGCGCAGTGGTCTAAGCGATGGCCTCTGATCATTCGTCCGAACGGAGTCCGGGTTCGAATCCCGGTCAGGCATGGATGTTGTGTTTGTCTTACGGCACTGGCTCTCTCCCTTCCCTGGAACCAGTGACCCTAAATTAGGGACGGGAGACTGCTTATAGCCCATTGAGTTGCTCACGGTGGTCGTTAAACCTCCAATCAAAAAAAAAAAAAAAATCCCCAAGTCACTTCTATAACTAGTTGTGGGCCAGCTCCGGTGGTTACACTAAGGTTTAAGTGATGACGTAGCACCACTGGTGATGTTCAAACATCATCCAGAATTAATGCAAGTTCGTTTTTCGCTTGCAAAAAAAGAGAGAGGGAGATGATGCGACGTACTACAGAGGTAAAGCACGTGTCAAGACGACAAATTTGCAGCGATACGTTCCGTCCATGCAGCTTAGTTGGGAGAGCAACTTACTGCGGAGTGAGGGGGCGCGAACAATCTTGTGTTTTCAGAGTTCTTAGAAAAATTGTGTGGTATTCGTTCCACACATCATTTGGAAATGATAAAAATTCCTTTTCAGTACGAAAAACGCGTGAAGCTTTTTCCAAACACAACTTCGGGAATTAGTGAGGATTCCTCCTCCTACACAGAGTTACTTCAAGCGTGGTTTGCCGGCCGATCCGGAAACCTACGATTCCATCCCAGCCCTTTCTCAACGGGAGTAGAGGGGATATATGCGACGCACCTACCACAGAGGTGACGCACGTGTCAAGACGGCAAAGTTGCAGCGACAAACTTCGTCGGTGTAGCTTAATTGGGAACGCATTCAGCTCCGGAGCAAAAAGATGTTGGGTTGATTCAAAGACAAAAAGAAGAAAGAAATGGTTTTTACGCTACAGATTATCAAACGGCATATGAAGAAAGAAATGGTTTTTACGCTACAGATTATCAAACGGCATATCGATAATTAAATTATCAATCGATTACAAAATCTGCAAGACTTAAGTTCTATAAAAGTGTTCCCTCAATATTAAAGGCATGATCGATGGTGGTTTTTGAAATTAGTAATTTATTTCCAAATGACGCCCTTCCGCTTTGCGTGCTATATATCAGTTGATTTTGCACGAATTTAATCTCTGTGTGTATGGGAGGGACATGACTCGGAAAGATAACTATCTTTTCGGGATGCATAAAAGTTGTAAATGCAGGTAATGTCTTCAAAGACCGCAATTACATTAACTAATCTCCGACCTACACCGCTGACTGTTTCCATCAATAATTAGAAAGCTGGTTGCTATGGAAACTGGTCACATCAGTGCCTAATGGATTAAAAGGAATCCCAGGACATTTGTTGGAAAAGGCTTCGACGAATAGTCATTCCTGTGGATATTGATAATGTACTAAAACCCAATTAAAACGTTTGGACGAGTAACCACAAATAGAACTGAAGTTCATCAAAGATAACACCCAAATATCTCCCAGGGGGATAACAATAATAGAATGTGTGGTAAGACGGATGGAAACATCTTTAATCAGTTGAGCAATCGGAACTTCTTCTCCACGAAACGTGATTACGAGTTCTGGAAGGAAGACAATCATGGTGTTTATTTTTTTTCAGCTCTGGTTGTCATCCTTTAATCCCTGTGTTTACAGGAAGAACAAAAAATAGGTAAAAACGCGTTTCTTAAAGAGCTCATTCAGAGCGATGTCTGTGTTCATTCACTGACGCCACGTATTTGGAGGATTTTCACATTGGATCTCGCCCTTTGGATTTAACTGCGCAGCGTGTTGTTGCTCCGCGATTTTCTTCTGATTTGGGTGTGTTCTTGGACTCTTCGCTCCTTAATTTCACGTTCACCTTAAGTATAAAGGTATCGTCTTTCATTTTGCTTCGTTTCGAGCGCGGTGAGTGCCTATTTTGTTGTATTTCATCTTATTTACGTTTGGCCGAGCTGGCCAAGCTCGCTACTGGGCGCTGACATTAAAGATGGCGACTTCCGGTAGGGATAGTGATAGCCCTAATCTCTCTTCCTTTTCTGATGCCCTAGATGGGGGTGTTGCCACGCAAGCGTCCGCTCGTGGCGTTGCCAATTTGCCTTTTCCAGCTACGTCACATCTCCCGGCTTCCGCTATCGATGATGACGCAATGGACATCACTGGAAATGCAGCCTCTTCTAGCACTGCCGAGCCCAACGTGTCATTACCTTCGTTTTCTTCTGTTGCAGCCTCCAAAGTCTCTCGTCCAGCATCCAAGAATAATTATGTTGGCGCTGAAAAGTTGAAATCTTTCATTTCCCAAGCTGGCAATAATATCGTGCTTAATATCCCAGCCAGCTCTCCAGCTGGCACAGCTTTTACTGAGAATCTTACAAAAGGCGTTCATTTCGAAGCCCTTCCGTACACTCCTTTGCGAGTATATGCAGATGCCATTGCACAGCGGTTCCCATCTGAATCTATTCCGCAAATGTATCGTAGAGGACGACTTGTAGTTGTTTATCTGGCCACGGCTGAAATGGCGAAATCTCTCCTAACATCTGGTCTCACCATTGGTGATAGACATCTTTCTGCAGAACCAGTGGGCCAAAGACCCATTAACGTTTCTTTCTACCCGGTCCCGTTGGAGGTGACAGATCTCATGCTGTATGCTGTCTTATCTTCGGTTGGTCGGGTAGTTGGAGGCATACAAACGCATCTTGCTGCCCGAAACGACCCATTACGTGATCCACGACATGCGTCGATCCAAGGTGCTCGCCGTGTTGCGAGGGTCATATTTCCATCACAAGAAGCAATCGAACGGCTTCCAACACACTTCACTGTTCGGTGCGAAGATCAGGTCAGGCAAATAAACTTCCTGATGGAATTCCATTGTCGTCAATGTCACCAGGTTGGTCACTACTATAAGCAGTGTCCAGTTGCTCCACCAAATTCTGTTTCGCCCGTCTATCAAGATCCGACGCCTTCTCATCAAGATCCTAGTAGCGCTCCGTTACCGACGGTGGTCCCTGCAAACAACCTACCTTCGGTAGCAACCTCTACGCCAATTGTTGTCCCACCTTCTCTCTCCGAGGAACACTACCCAGTTTCACAATCTTCAGCATCTTTTCGTGTTCCTGCGGACCCTACAGCAGTTGCTGAGTCCGTTGCGACTGACCAGTCTGATACCGAGACCTCGACCGCTGATGACACTGCCTATCAAAGCGTCAGCGACCAAGCGATGAGTGATGGGACGGAGGGCTATCTCCGGACCCGTTCTGACAATAGGGATGCCAAACCTCCTCGCGGCTCTACGAAACGACGGCGACAATCTGGCCACTCTACTCAAACCTCTCCGACTAAGCCTGCTGGATCACCTGCTTCGGGCAGCCCTGTCAAGTCTTCCAAGCCAGTTATCTACCTCCTGCCTCTTGAGGAATTTTCCGCACGCCTACACATGAATGTGTTTCCGGACACTCCTCTCCCTTATAACGAATTGCACGACTTTGCTTGTGCCAAGACTCTTCTTCCTAATTTACCCACCTATGTCAACCGATTTGAAGGTCGCTACCCAGCAGTTGAGAATCAACTGGCACAACTGTTAACTCTTTACAATACTATCAAGAGTCCACCTGCCGAGGATGCTGCCACTCAGAAGTGCATCCAACGGCGGTACAACAATTTCCGTTCCCATTTGGAAAAGATTGTCACTGCCACTAGAGACATGGCACTTTCACTGTGACTTCCTTGAATTGTCGCGGGTTCGCGACACCAGTGTTGAACTCCCTCGTTTATGAGGACATTTCTGCCGCTGGTGGAGATGTTCTCCTTCTCCAGGAAACTCACTGCTCTGCTGACACTCCCACTCACCTATGGAGACGCTGGCCGTACACCTTTTACCACTCGTATCGCCTCTCGCGGTATGGTGGTATAGCTGTAGGTGTGCGCCAGCGGTTTTTGACTCAGCTGACTTCTATTTCTGTCACAAATTTACACCTTGATTTTCTTCAGTGTTTTACCTTTTGTGTGCATAATGTTACTTTTCATATCTTTAATGTATATATTCCCACTGATGAAATATATGTTGCTCATCTTTTCAGTAATATTCGTGCAGCGATTGCAACGATTCCTCCCGGGGATTATTTCGTTCTTGGGGGGATTTTAACTGCACGCTGCAGCCTTCTCTTGACAGAAATTCGTCTTTTGGCGAATACCGCATGAATTTAGTTTCACAGCTGACTCAGCTTCTTGATGATTTTCATCTTGTCGATTCCTTCAGACGGCTAAATCCTGATTCCATTTCCTTTACGTGGTGTAATCCGCCGACGTTCGGTTCTACTGCTGCGCGGTTGGACCGAATATATGTTTCTGCTTCCTTACTCCCTGCTATCACTGCTGCTCGACATTCACCTACTGTTTCTTCCAGCCATTCTGCCGTTTCACTATCAATTTGCGTCTCTCCTGCACCTTCATCTACGCGTCGTCATTGAACGTTTGATGACACTCTCTTGCAAGACCGTTCCTTTTGTGAGGAAGTTGAGTAGTTCCTTTCTGATCGAAAGCTGCTGCTCACAACGACCCCAAGCGCCTTGCGTTTGTGGCTTGATGTCAAACGGGATCTTCTCTTGCTCGTTCGTCAACTCTCCTTTACTATTTCCACCACTCGCTCGATGGAGGTGAGTAACCTACGAGGACTCCTCTCCGCGACGCCAATGTCTGACCCGCACTATGCCTCCGTCCTTGATGAACTTCATGCCTGCCTCGAACCGTTTGCTCAGCAAGCAGTCCGTCGTCTTCGGCTCCTACGTATTTCACTATCGACGCATTCTTTCGAAGTCCTTTCGAAGATGGAATCCATGCGACGCACGTCATCTTCCATCAGACATCTCCGATTGCCTGATGGCACTGTTACTGGCAATACAACTCTCATCTGTTCTCATGTCCGTCACTTCTTTCAGGAGAAGTTCCGAGTGGTTGCGCAGGGTTCTTCTTTTTCTTCCTCCTCTTTTCTTTCTTCTCTCCCTCAGGTCCCGTCCTCTCTCTGCGCCCCTCTCATTGCTGATTTTTCTTTGCCTGAATTGAGAGAGGCTTTTGCCTCCCTCAATCTTCACTCTTCCCCGGGACCTGATGGCCTCCCGCTCTCGTTCTATCGGGCCTTTCTTCCGTCACTCCTGCCTTTTCTCTCTGCCACTTTTTCGTGTGCTCTTTCTTCTCCTGCGCTTCCGCCGGAATTTACAGTTGCACATGTCATCCTCCTGCCGAAGAAGGGTGACCTTCTGGACTTGTCGAATTGGCGCCCCATCTCTATTCTCAACCTGGACTACAAATTCTTCACTAAACTCCTTTCTCGCCGCCTAAATTCTGTTCTTCCGTTCCTCATATCCCCCGACCAGACATATACCGTGCCTGGTCGTTCTATTTCTAATAATATCTCCTTTCTTCATAACCTTTCCTTTCTTGCACTAAAACATTCCGAACCTCTAGCTTTGTTTAATCTTGACCAGAAATCCGCTTTTGATAACGTCTCTCACGCTTACCTTTCTGCCGTATTAACTCACTATGGTTTTCCTCCCGCTTTTGTTTCTCTCATCCTTAGCCTCTACCGGGGCGCCCATTTGCACGTTCGGACGGCCACATTTTTGACGGCCCCGATTCCTTTTCGATCTGGCATCAGACAAGGTTGTCCATTATCAGGACAACTCTTTGCTCTCGCCTTTGAGCCCTTTTTGATTGCAAGTCGGGCGTCTCTCTTACCTGCGGTAGGACCGATTGTCTCTAGTACTCGGCATCACCGTTTTCTTGTCTCTGCTTACGCAGATGATGTTACCTTTTGTCTTCGCCGCGATGACCAATTTGATACTGTTCTTGCCACTTATGAACAGTATGCTGCTCTCTCTGGTGCTGCCCTGAATATTCAGAAAAGTGCTGGCCTGTGGTGTGGTTCTTGGAGAGGCCGCACTGACTCGCCGTGGGGAGCAGTGTGGTCCTCCTCGACCCAAAAATTTCTTGGAGCTCATTTTGGACACTCCTTTACCACAAGCAACGTCACTTGGCAAGCTCTTCGCCCACGACTTCATCGCACGGCTGGTTTTTGGCGATTTACGTTTTCCTTTTCCTCTTACTTTCAACGTGCTCAAATTGTTCATTGATATCTTCTCTCACAATGCTTCTATCCCTGGGATTCCTGTGTGTTTAAATCGCATCATTTCTCTGCCATCAATAGTATTTTCACTTCAGTGATATGGTCATCTAGACATTGGATTTCTGCTGCAACGCTTTCTCTGCCAACATCATTTGGTGGTCTTCATTTCCCGGATGTCAGAACATATTATCGAGCTCACCGAATCGTCTCCTTCATTCGTCTTCTCCTTTCGCCCTCCCCTGCACTTTCTTCTACCCTGAATACTCTTATTTATCTTCATGATCCATCCTTCACGTTCCTCCTTTTTCTTCGGATGGATTCATCTCCTTCTACTTCTAAACGCCTCCCACCACTTCTTATCGACGCACTAGCGGTATTTCATTCTCTCCCGCTACTCCGCGCTCCTCCCTCTACCACCCTGGACCTGCTTGCAGAACCTCTTTTCTTTTCCACTCAGATTCATCCACCCGATCAACCATACTTTCTTTTCCCCTCTTGGTTCCGCTCAGGAATTCTCACTGTCGAAGCTTTATTAACTTCCGATTTGACCTGGAAACCCCTCTCTTCTCTTTTCCCTGACCCTTCTTCCACCTTGGAAGAGGAGTATGACCTTCTTCGCTCCGCTCTCCGTACCCTCTTCTCACTTCTGGTTTCTGACACTGGCCTTATTTCTGTGTCTGGACCGAGCCTCTCTATTCCTTTCTTCCTTCCCTTTCGGGACTCTGTTGCTTCCATTTCTTATTTTTCCACTGCCTCTATCTATGCGATCCTTCGTGCGCCCCTCACTTCTCCGCATGGTCTTCCTGATGCTTCCCCTTCTCTTCTGCTGCCTATCTTGTCTGCCTCTTTCTCTCCCCTTTCTACCCCGTTAGAGCGAAACATCCACTGGCGGTTTCATCACCGCCGCCTTCCTGTTCCTTCTTCTCTCTTTCACATGTCTATTTCTTCTACTTCTCTCTGCTGCTTTTGTGGTGTTGAAGGTGATGTTCCTCATGTCTACTGTCACTGTCCCGTTCTCCTTCCACTTCTCAATACTGCCTTTCGTCTTGTAGGTACCATTTGCTCCAGAGACATCCCTTTTCAAGCGTTCGAGTGGCTATTGCTTACCAAACATCCCCCGGCTATTTTGCCGGATGCCTGTGCCTATCTCTTCGTACTTGTGAAACATGTCGTTTTTCTTTATCATCAATCTCTCCGCTCTCCTGCTACCACACCTAGTATCCTCTCTGCTGGCGCGGCCTTACGGTCGATTTTTAGGAATCGCATCGTGTCTCGACTACGCCTGGAGAACTTCGCAGCTTCCACCCCTCAATCTCAAGCCTCTTTCCGGTCTACCTGGGCGCAGGGGACCGGTTGGTTCGAAATCACTGGATCTTCCATTCATCTTTCTTTCTGATTTTTTGTTTTTTTCCAGCTTCGAAGATCTGAATGCATCAGTCGAGATTTTTCGTTCTCTCTTCCTGGTGCTTCGTCAAAGCGTCTACTAAGTGTTTGTCATGTAACTGCTTATGATTTGTATTGTAGGGGTTTTCTGCAATTTTTGTGTAATTCGTGTGCATGTCATCATCATCATCATCATTGTCAACCATTATCAATCCACTGCTGGACGAAGGTCTCCCCAAGTTTCCTCCACAACGGTCTGTCTTGTGCCAGTCTCCTCCATGTCACTCCCGCATACTTTCGAATTTCATCCACCCATCTTCCATGTGGTCTTCTTCTGGGTCTTTTCCTGTCCCTTGGAATCCAATCTAAAATTTCGGCTGTCCATCGATGGTCTGTTCTTCTGGCAGTATGTCCAGCCCATTGCCATTTCAGGGATTTAACTCTGATCATGATGTCTTCCACTCTTGTCATTTTTCGGATCCACGTGTTCCTCTTCTTATCTCTCCTGGTTACACCAAGCATGCATCTCTGCATGCTTCTTTGAGTTGTCTGCAGCCTTTGTATGTCTCTTTTAGCTAAGGTCCACGTCTCTGCACCATACGTAAGCACTGGAAGGATGCATTGATCAAACACTTTTCTTTTAAGACATAATGGCATATTGCTCTTAAAAATTATGCTGTTTCTTCCAAAAGCTCTCCAGGCAAGTTTTGTCCGCCGATTAATTTCTTCACCAATGTGACCCTCACTTGATATCTGCTGTCCAAGATAAACGTACGTGTCTGTTATCTCCAGCTTTTCTCCATCAATCGATAAATCTTCATTTCTTGTAAAAGCATTGTACATCACTTTTGTCTTCTGAAAGTTCATTTTTAATCCCACTTCTTTACTCTTGTCAGCAAGTTCCTGGATCATACTCTGTAGCTCTGATGGGGTAGTTGCAAAAATGACTATGTCATCAGCAAAACGAAGGTGGGTTAGATAATCTCCATTAATCTTTATCCCTTTGTTTTCCCAGTTCAGTGATTGGAAGACATTTTCCAATGTGGCATTAAAGAGCTTCGGAGATATGGTGTCACCTTGTCTCACTCCTTTTCCAATTTTTATGTGTGTTGTATTTTCAAACAGCCGAATCTTTGCACTTGCATTTTCATAGACGTTATTAATAATATTAATGTATGCATCTTCAATACCGCATTATTTCAGAGCCATTGCAACTGCTGATGGTTTCACCGAATCAAAGGCTTTTTCATAATCGATAAAAGCCATGCACAATGGAAGTTCATATTCCCTCGCTCTTTCAATTAGTTCTCTCAGTACGTGGATATGATCTATTGTGCTGTAGCCACTCCTGAATCCAGCTTGTTCTCTCGGTTGAGCCATGTCCAGTGTCACCTTCAAGCGGTGTGAAAGAACTTTAGTGAAGATTTTATAAACCACTGATAGGAGGCTGATAGGTCTGTAGTTCCTGAGATCCTCAATGTCACCTTTTTTATGTAGCAAGATCATTGTAGCGTTGTTCCAATCCTCAGGAATTTTCCCTTCATTAAGGCATCGAGTGAAAATTTGGGCGAGTACTGTTTCGATTTCTCCACTTGCTTCTTGTATGATGTCTATAGTAATTCCATCTTCTCCTAGAGCTTTTCCCCGCTTCATGTTCTTGATAGTCCTTCCAGTCCTTCTGCTGGAAGGACTGGAAGAACTCTGGTACTGGTACCTTTCATGATGTCTGGAGTACATGTATCATCCCTTTCATATAATTTGGAGTAGAAATCTTTCACTCTTGTCAAAATTTCGCCTCTATTTCTTGTTACAGAACCATCTTCTTTTCTCAGTGCCATAATCTGTTTTTTTCCCTTACTGAGATGTCCCTTTGCTATCTTTAGGCTTTGGTTGTTTTCAATTGCTTTCCTTACTAGTTCACAGTTGAATTTCCTTACGTCTTCAGTGATACTTTTTCGTACTGTCTTGCATAGCTCTATATATTCCACTTTGGAAGTCACATCTTCTTTAGTTGTCCTCATCACTCTTCTTTTTTGCATCAACATTTTGGTTTTTCCTGATAATTTGTTCACATGCAATTTGTTCTTAGACCCAGCTAATTTTGTTGCTGTTTCCATAAGAGCTTTGGTTACTTTTCTGTTAACTTCAGAAATATCCACTTCTTCCGATGTTAGGCCTTCTAAATCAGAGAATCTGTTCTTCAGTTCCAACTTGAAGGTACTATGGCGTTTTTTAAGGTTGGTTATGTCAATACATTTTGTTTGTCTTATGAGCTTGCTACGTTCGAGTTTAGTGTTGAGGTGCATCTTACATCTCACCAATCTATGGTCACTGCCTGTGTTGAACTTGTTTAGCACACTGCAGTCTTCTATGACGAATTTTTCGTTACACATAATAAAATCAATTTCACTTGTCATCCCATTTGGATGTCACCATGTCCATTTCCTGTGTGGCTTTTTCTTGAAAAAGGAGTTCAACATGAAAAACCCTTCTGCCTCTGCAAACTCTACGAGAGTATTTCCACGCTGGTTTCTGTTGCCGTGACCGAATTTACCTACTGAAGTTTCATTCTGTTGCCGTTGTCCTATTTTTGCATTGAAATCTGCCATAATTATCTTCAAGTGCTGCTTACCTTTATTATTTAGATCACGAATTTCCTCATAAAATTCTTCAATTTCTTCTTCAGGATGACTTGTGGTGGGTGCATAAGTTTGAATAATCTGAGCCTGGTATCTTCTCGAGAGTTGGATAACGAGTCGTGCAGCTCTGTCAGAGGAACTTTCAACTTCTACAACTTTATCCTTCAGTTTCTTGTTTATTATAAATCCAACACCACTAGTTCTGCCAGTATCTGTCCCACGATAGTAGAAGAGATGTCCACTTTTCAGTTCAATGAGATCTTCTCCTTTTCTCCTTACCTCACTTAGCCCGACGATGTCCCACTTGATCCTTTGTAGTTCCTCTTCCAATTCAAGAAGCCTTGAATCAGAAGATAGGGAGCGTCCGTTGTATGTAGCCAAGGTCAGCATCAGATGGCAGCCTAGTCCGGTCCTCCGGGGATTCTTAGCACCCTCTGCCTTCATGTCGCACTGGCCGCTGCCTTGGCCAGGTACATTCCAGCTGCCGGAGACTGAGGGCCAAGATTTAAGTTGTGGAGTCATTTTTGGAGGGGTTTGGCCATAACTCACCACGCTGGCCAAGCGGGTTGGTGAGTGTGGGATAGAATTTCCTCTAATCCCGATGGTATAGTTATACCGCTATTTGCGGTCGTCAGAGCCCCTTTAGTGGGAACAGCATGTACCACGAGAAAGCGGGGTTGACATTTGTCAGAGAGAGGCTGTGATGTTACGTATCACCTGACCTTACATCCCGTGCATGTACCGTGTTGTATTTGTTTCTTCGTTGCACTTGTCCTTAATACTTATTCTTCACTCATGTGTCTGCTTTTGCTGCCTGTACCTTCATTGAGTTGCGCACCGTGTATTTGTTCTCTAGGAGCAATACGAGAGGTATTGCCCTGCGATACTTTGTTCTTTCTGTTTTTTCTTGCTGCATTGTGTTGTAGCTTTTAATTTATACCTTATTTCTGTCTTGCATTTTCACATTCTTTGACGTCATGTATTTTTTGCTCGTCCCATGTCATTGTTTTTTGGACCGATGCAATACTGCACGGCTTGCTGTTTGTATTTTGTGTATCCTTGTGTTTCACTAGGGGAGTTTGCCCAAGTTTCCACTATGTTCTGTAATACTTATCATGTTTTTGTAACATATCGTGTGGTTTCCTGGATTGTGGGAACTTCTGTACCTTTATCGTAGTATATGCTTTTGTTGTGTTTTACATGTTCCCTTCTTTTTGTGCACTGCGTTGTACAGCCATGTTCTTGTAAATATATTTACCTGTTGTTTTGTGCTCTGCTTTCACTCTGCACGTCATCACATGCTTTATTAATTAATCATTACTTTTGCTTGTGTATCATCTTCCTCAAGCATATACTGTTCCTTATTAACGATTTTAACATTTTGTCATCCTTAGTTGACTGCCGTATCACATTCACCTGTAATATTTCATCAGTATCGCTCATTGTTTTGTTGTTTATTTTGCTATATGTGGTACGCCTGTATTCCCTATGTTTTTGCCAATAAAGTATATTTTGAAATAACTGCTATAATATATATAGCCAGTGCCGTTAATGCCCACCAGATGGAGACGTCTCAGTAACTAAGCCCATCTTACAGGTTTATGATGTCAGAAGCTAACAGAAAAGCACACATAGCGCCGTGGATTGTTGGCCACCGTGGTGTAAGTCTAACGCGCTTGGCTAGATATCGAGGGATCTGGAATTCGGATCCCCAGCGGTGACAAAATAAAAAATAGTCGGTTGCTATGTGTTGCTAAAAACGTGGAAAGAGCGATGTTTTTGTTTAAGCTCATTCACTTACTGAAAACAGATTCATATTGATTACTTACTGTCATACTGCTCGAAATGAGCCGGTGTACGCCGGTATGCCAGACCGGTACTTCTCTTTTCATAGCCGGAATTTACATACCGGCACTAATTTTAGTAATGGGAACTGCGGTAATGTTTTTTTTTTGTCACAGACTTACGAGTGCGCATTTTGGAACATAGAAACCGTATGTAGCTATGTGTGGGAGCTCTAAAAGGTACAGGAGTGCTGTACACATGAGATATAAGTTCAATCGTCCTTCAAGGGATGGAAATGAAGCTGCCCATAGGACATGATCACATCTTGCCCAAGCCCCAGATCATCCCACTAAAGATTTTTAACACAAAAACCTTTAGTGGGATGATCTGGGGCTAGGGCAAGATATGATCATGCCCTATGGATAGCTTCATTTCCATACATACATCGAACATCACATCGAAAATTGGGCTACATAGCCGCAGGTTGCGCCGAGTGCCCATTCTAACCTCGGTTCGTCGTCGATAGCGCCTACAATGAGCACGCGAGCATTAAAACTGGACCTTGAATTATTGGAAGGTATAACGAAGTAAATTTCTCCGTCATTTCTGTCCACGCCAGGATTCGAACCCGGATCTCCTCATTCCGGAATAAGTTGCTCTACCAATTGAGCTACGCGGACGTTTTATTCTGATTCCTATCTGCCTTTATGTCGTGTGCGTCCTTCTGGCAGGTACGTCACATCTCTTGGTACGTTACAAAGAAGGTCGTCTGGTCCGATGAATCATGCTTCCTGTTGCACCATATGGCCGCTCAGGTACGTGTGTGTCGTTTACCTGAGGAAGTGTTAGCACCACAATGCATCGTGGGACGAAAACAAACCAGTTGAGAAAGTGTAACGCTTTGGGTAATGTTCTTCTGGGAAATCCTGGATCCAGTCATTCATGTGCAGGAAACTATGACGTGTTCCACCTACTTAATCATCATTGCAGACCAGGCACATCCTTTCATGGCAAGGGACCAGTGTAGGAAGTGTAATGCTTTGGGCAATGTTCTGCTGGAAAATCCTGGGACCAGTCATTCACGTGCAGGAAACTATGGCGTCTACCACCTACCTAAACATCACTGCAGACCAGTTAGATCCTTTCGTGGCAAAGGTCCGGTGGTGGAAGTGTAATTCTTTGGGCAATGTTCTGCTGGAAAACCTGAGACCAGTCATTCATGTGCACGAAACTATGACGTCTGCCATCTACCTAAACATCACTGCAGACCAGGGACATCCTTTCATCGCAAGCGTCTGGTGGAGGAAGTTTAATGCTTTGGGCAATGTTCAGCTGGGGAACCCTGGGCCCAGTCATTCATGTGCAGGAAACTATGACGTCTACCATCGACCTAAACATCATCTTTCATGGCAAGGGTGCGGTGGAGGAAGTGTAACGATTTGGGCAATGTTCAGCTGGGAAACCCTTGGTCCAGTCATTCTTGTGCAGGATGACGTCTACCATTAACCTAAATATCATTGCAGACCAGATACATCCTTTCATGGCAACGGTATTCCCCTCTAGTACTCCCTTTTTTCAGCTGGATAATATTCCATGCTACACAGCCTGGATTGCTCGAGAATGGTTCCAGGAATATGAGGATGACTTCCAGGTATAGCCCTGTCCTCAAATTCCCCAAACATCAATGCAATCGTGCATCTGTGGTTTGTTTTGGAACAGCAAATCTGATCTGTGCCGGTTCAACCACGTAATTTACAAGAGTTAAAGGATCTGCTGGTAAACTCTTGTGACGTATACACTAATTTAACTTTCCTTTTTTGGTTACTTTCTTTATGTAAATTTGAGTTCATTCTCTTTAGCGTTTTTCAAACTTAACGTTATATCTTCTCTCTCGCAAGAGTATCGTTGGCAACACCCTGAGCCCGGAACGTTTGACGTGTGTATGTGTCCTATGAGAACTGGAAGATATACACCGATGAGCATTATGACCACCTACCTAATAAGCTGTAGGACCCAATTTAGCCAGAAAAGCAGCGGTCACTCGGCAAGGCATCGATTCGATGAGGTGGCGATAGGTATCCTGGGGTATCTGGTACTATAATGTCAACAGCAGGTCCTCCAGTTCCTGTACATTTCGGGATGGTGGTGATTTTGCGCGAACCCGCTTTTCTAAGTCGAACCACAAATGTTCGATTGGGTTCATGTCAGGTGAATTTGGAGGCCAGGGCATTAACGAAAAATTCACGAGCATGTTTCTCGAACCATTCCTTGACGATTCTGGCAGTGTGGCATGACACATTATCCTCTTGGTAATGGCCATCACCCGCAGGGAACACAGTTGCCATGAATGGGTGAACTTGGTACGCAACGATGTTCAGATACCTGACAGCTGTCAGGGATTGTGCTATTGGGATAATGGAGCCTAAAGTGTTCCAGGAAAAGATTGCCCGCAGCATAACGCCGGCCTGTTTCCGCCCAACCGGGCAGAAACAGGCCGGCATTATGTTGCCATAGCCTCCGTTGATAATCGGCAAATCCGCGATCGCCGTCTATGTGATGCCCCAGATATCTTGATTCGTCATACCAGGTCACTTTCTTCCAATCATCCGCAGTCCAAACTCAGTGATCTTGGGACCATTTCATGTGTTGTTGGAAATGACATGCAGTGAGCATTGGGACCCGGCTGGGCCTTCGGCTAGGCAAGCCCATGCGTAAAAGGCTGCGATTGTGGCTCATTGCCCTGATCACCAGTGTTGCAGCTGCGGGTGATTTGTCGCACTTTGGCCTTGCTGTCGCTGTGAACAATGCGCGAGAGTCTCCACTCCCCTCTGGCATCAATGAGCTGCAGACGATACATGGCTGGACGACGGTTCGTTGTATGGCCGCATCTGTGCACCAATTTTTGATATGTACTCACTACAGCGGCACGTGAACAACCTCCGAGCCATGCCGTTTCCGAAATGGTAGTTCCGAATCGCCGTACCATCACAATTTGTCCTTTATCAAACTCCGATAAATCGGTATCTTTTCCCATTCTGGTTCCGAACACTCTACTGACCGAAAACCGGTCCTCGGGTTGTATATATACTGCTCTGTGAAGTACACCTGCGCCACCGTTCGGCCTCCAGGAGCGCTCATTTCTCTAGGCTGGGGTGGTCATAATGTAATGGCTCTTCAGTGTATAAACTGTCACTGCATTGGATGCGTAGATATGAGCAATATGGAAAAGATACGTCATTTAAACGATATGAAAGAGGCGTGATAGTAATCGCTAGGTACAAACATCTCAGGAACGGCAAATCTTCTCGACTATGCAAGAACAAACGCGCACAATGAGGAGTGCTCATAAACCAAAACAAGCAGCCAGCGTCTTCCTGTGGGAGAAGAAACGTAGGCAGCGGCAAATGGAGGATTCATAATGGCAAAAAAGTGAGAATGGATAAAATTCCAGGGCCTGTAACAGAATTTTAGGACGTTTTACAAGACAGTATGAAATTCCAGGACTTTTCCAGGATTTCCATGATAAACATGAACCATGTTAACAGAACCATATGTCGTTGTAGCGAATATTATATATCTTCAGTAAGTTCTGTGACTCTGACATAATAGCTTTCGGGATAATCCTTGTTTAGAAAGCAGTGTCTTTCACATTTTTTACAGCATTTTCAAACTTCTCTCCCGTTTATTCGTTGTTCAGCATGTTTAACAGTCGTCCCCGTGCACTTTAACCACTCCATCGTTAGTGTCATACTGTTTCTTCTCCTGTGTGTTAAAAATGTGATCGGTGGCGCCATCTATCGCACTATTACACAGCAAAATGTTACTGCTAGCGTACTGTTGCAATTCAGACCCTCTTTTTACCCCACCACTTTCTAGTCGCGTTTTTTTTGCGGTTTTCATTTAAATCGTCTTCGTGCCATTCTACAAGAATGACGATTAAGAGTTGAATTTGTTAATTTATTCATTTGTTTATATTCTAGTATGCAGCGGTTGCTCTGGCCTTAAAGTTTTTGACAACCTATTCGCAATCTGAAGCAGCCATGTTTTTCCACTCTCAATTGGAAACATAAAAACCATGAAAACAAAATGTTTTAGCTGTACAAAAACAATAGGTTATAGATTCTTTACAATTAAGTACGAAGGTATTATGTTATAGATCCCGAATGCTAATACAAAGAAATACATACACTTACTTTCAATTCTGAATTTATTACAACAAATAAAAGTTTTAAACAAAGAATTATGGACAGGATAAATTTCAAATGAATTGAAAACTTTGGTTTTTTTGTGCCTTGGATCTAAAAGAGCCAGTGTAAAAAAAATACAGATGTT
Source organism: Macrothele yani (assembly GCA_039090855.1). NCBI lineage: Eukaryota > Metazoa > Arthropoda > Arachnida > Araneae > Macrothelidae > Macrothele > Macrothele yani. Next base: position 41,010,415 of record CM077009.1, on the reverse strand, counting down.
TTTGTAAAATTGCACTTTATTACTTATACAACTTTCATCTAATAACTATTTTCATAAAGTCGTACAATATTGGTTGATGGCTCACATCAAAAGATAAGAAATCCGGAAATATGATCCCGTTTAAAGGATTTTATATTAATTTTTTTAAATATCCTTGGCATTACCGAAGCAAAATTTGACATGATGTCCGAGCAAAAGCAATATTTTTTAAATGTCGGACGTCATTAAAAAAGGTAATTGCCAATATTTTCGCCAAAACGATTGATTTTTTTTTTTCGCAAGTTGCGAAGAATGCGATCGGCAAGGCGACCCGTGAGTATGCATTTCATTTAAGAAAAACTTTGAAGTCGTGTGTGGGGCAATCGCGCCCCAGTTGTTCCACTTCGTAGCCGAAATGAAAGCGTTTCTCTCGAAGGTTGTGCAAGGGTCTTACTTGCCAAAGAGTGCAGAATATGACATGTACACACATTGGAAAAAAAAAATCGACGCACCGCGATAAAATCACACGCAAAGCGTGAAAGCCCGTATTCAAATACCTCTTGGTCAGGCATGCAAATGACTAAGTTTCATCTCTAATGAACGAAGAGCGCATTTGAATCAAACACGCAGTGACCTTCATAAAGAATGTCAGACGCTCGCTGTTACCATTCTGGCTGCGTTCATTTAAGAAAAACTTTGCTAGTAATCGTGACCCGACAACACCCTAAAAACAACTAAGCGCATTTAAAGGACACACTGAATGTCACGCCAGCAAACCGTGGAGTTTTATGCCTGAGGCGGCAAGTAGCGTGGAGTGAAAGAGGATTTCAGGCAGGGGCTGTCTTCAGCCCTTGCTCCACGACGCGACATGCCGCCTCGGTCACAAAACTCCCCCGTTTGCTGGCGTGACACTGAAACGTGTCATTCAAACGTGTGTGTCTGTGGCCGCCTTAAGAGGGGTCGCATCCTCGGATGCAGAAAGCAAGCTGGTCGTGTCTACTAATCGTGCATCATCTAGCAAGATGTAGCGGCCGGCCTGTACTCAGCATCTGGTATCATCGTGCACCATTGCGAAACTACTTGCATAACTCTTGTCACCTCTTCCGACGTTTTCCAATAACCACCCTACATCAGCCGTTGATGTAGAGTGTGGTTAATGGAAAACGTCGGGAATCGTGGTCGGCCTTCGACTGTCGTCGCATCGTTTTTACTGACGAATCCCCCCACTTCTGTCTTGGAGCGGATGACCACCGCATTCGCATATGGAGGAGGACTTGGCAGTACTCATATCCGGCCTCCTTTACGGAGCGGCAAACTGCTACCACTAGTGGTTTTCTGATGTTGACTATCTCCTACGACAGTCCAGTGCGCCTAGTCGTGGTAACAGGGAAATTAACAGCACAGCAGCTCTCGTCTGCAAGAGGCCATTCACCAGCAAGATAATTCCCGACCACGCACTGCTGGAATCTCCCTAGAGTGCCTCTGTAGCTTTGCAACCCTCCCTTGGCCAGCCAGGTCCTCGGATCTTTCTCTTATTGAGCATTTACGGTATATGCTGGGATGTAAGCTGCGGCCATAACTGGGGATCTTGTGCAGCAATAACAGGACTCTCGGCACAATCCATCATAGTATAACATGGGACTTTCATTTTAATCCATACCGCGACGGGTATAAGCTACTATCCCAGCCAGAGGTGTGTTTACGAGATAAAAATATGTAACAGTTGTGCTACGACACTTCTGAGATACGGTCCTACTGCTGTGATATTGTAATCACTTCTTTATCTCTTCCTACACAATGCACGGGCTCAGTTTCATTACTACGGAACGCTGGCTTTGAGGTGCGTCAAATTTTTTTCTAAGAGTGTTTATACAAAAAACAAAAAAGGTTGGCTCTGTTTGGGCAACCACCAATCAAATGGAAAGCCAGATCACTGCTGCAGTTAAAGAGTTAAATTATGGTAGAAAACCTACCATGTGTGAAAACACAAGTTTGTCCATGATGAAGGTCGAATCAGCTCCCTATCACTCCACAGTAAGTTACTAAACTACACGGACAGATTGTATCGCTGCAGATTTGTTGTCTTTACACGTGCTTTACCACTATAGTATACGTCACATCATCTCCCTCTTAATTTTTATTTTAAAGAAAGAACGAACTTTCATTAATTTTAGACGATGTGCGGAACAAACATCACATATTTTTCGAAGAACCCAACAACCAGTACATCCATTTTTACGTTCATGCGCCAATGTGAAAACACAACTTTGTCCGTGATGGAGATCAAATACGCGCCTTTTCACTCCGGAGTAAGTTGCTCTCCCAACTAAGCTACACAGCAGGAATGTATCGCTGCAGATTTGTCGTCTTGACACGTGCTTTACCTCTGTCATACGTCACACATGTGGTGAACGAAAACGCAGATTTCGCTTTAAGGACACAATGAAGTAAAAAAAAAAAAAAAATAGACGATGAATCAACAAAAGTGGCCTTATTTTCAAAGAATGCAGACGTAATATGGACAAACTATTGACGAAAATATAATTCTAAGTTTTCCTGTTTCGCTAAAAAAATTCTGTGTTTCTGTTTGCTAGCAAAGAGACTGCTTGAACAGAGACGTATTCTGAAACTAATTTCTGCACGAAAGTTTGTGCCGTACAGAGGTTTTGGCAGTAAGGTGCTTAATTAAGTTAAAATTGTAACCCTCTTCCACGGTGCCCCAAAATTTATATCTTGAGTTTTACAATAATTTTATCTTGATAGAGTATATATGCTCATTTAAATGTACTTACATGATTATGACCGTCATCTTTGTCCCTATTAAAGACACAGGTGATTGCTTCAAAAAGAAAGAGGAAATATATTGCTGCAATAATTCCCAGCTGCTTCCAAACATACGGCTCCACACTCTCCAAAACTCCTCCGCTGTGGTCATGAGAATGGGGCACGCTCTCGTCATGCGTGTGAATTCCTAATGCCTGAAAGACGAATAAAATCCAAAAAAGGTATGTTATAGAATTTTAATGATGAAAATTCATTACTTTTCTAAAATTCTGAACATGTTATGCAATGAAATGACAATTTATTACACACTCCCAAGTAATCAAGTGAGAGTCCACTTTCGCCTTCACAATAACAGCGTTGTGGAACCGCTTCTGCTAGGTATTGGAAACATTATTATACACAGTCACCTAATACGCGTGTGCCCACCTTTCGTCCTCACAACAGCAGCAGCACGCCGTGGTTTAGACTTACCAGGTGTTGGAAACATTACTATATACAGCCACCTAATAATGTGTGAGTCCACCTTTCACCCTCACAACAGCAACAACACATTGGGGCCAAATACAGGAAAACCAAATACAGAACGTTAAACTTGCTTCAGCTTTCTGTATTTTCATTCCTATAATATTAGAGTTACTAAACTGCACTAAGAATAATTTCCGATCATACCTTTTCACGTTTTCTTTCATTATTTAGGCTTTCCAACCGTAAGTTGAAGAAGCGTATATGCTCCACCATTGTCTGTCTGTCCGTCCGCACCATAACTCGCTTAAAAAATAGTTCAATTTCGATGACATTTTAGTATGTGGTAGGAGACAACCTGGGAAGGCACCCTATTGAAAATGGACGAAATGGCGTCAAAAGTCATGACATAGGAGCGGGATCCATTCCATCGCCCTTATTAGTCATAACTTACGTAACAAGTTAGTAAAAACATGCAATGCATTGATTATGATACGCTTTCCAACATACCAGAAATCATTACTCAAGTTATGAAGATAATGGCTATAGAATAAATCTCGCTCCTATGACCTGACCTTTGACCCCATTTCGATTATATTCAACAGAACCCGTAAAGTATACTTCCGGAACAACATGATGAAGTTTTGTCTTAATCGAAGCATTTTTACGCAAGTTATGATGCATAACGGCAACGGAATGAATCCCGCTCCTATGTCATGACCTTTGACCCCATTTCGTCCATTTTCGACAGGGTTCGTCCCCAGGTGGTCCCCTACGACATACTAAAATTTCATCGAAATCGAACCATATTTACGCAAGTTATGATGCATAACGGCAACGGAATGAATTCCGCTCCTATGTCGTGACCTTTGACATCCATTTCGTCCATTTTCAAGAGGGTTCGTCCCCAGGTGGTCCCCTACCACATACTAAAATTTCATCGAAATGGAGCCATTTTCACGTGAGTTATCGTGCGGACAGACGGACGGACAAAGCTGGAGCATATACGCTTCTTCAACCTACGGTTGGAAAGCGTAAAAAAGTATTAGATTGAGACAAAACTTCATAATGTTGTTCCGGAGATGCACTGAACTGGTTCTGTTTAATATCGTCGAAATGGGATCAAAGGTCAGGACACAGGAGCGAGATTCATTCCACAGCCTTTATCTTCATAACTTGACAAAAAATTCTTCTATTGCGACAAAACTTATTTATGTTGTTCCTGAGGTATACTGAACCAATTCTGTTTAATATAATCGAAATGGGGTCAAAGGTCAGGGCACAAGAGCGAGATTTAGTCCACAGCCATTATCCTCATAAGGTGAATAAAATTGCTTCTATTGCAACAAAACTTTAGCGTGTTGTTCCGGAGGTGTAGTGAACCTGTTCTGTTGAATATCATCGAAATTGGGTCAAAGGTCAGAACACAGGAGTGAAATTTATTCCACAGCCATTATCGTAATAACTTGAGTAATGATTTTAGGTATGTTGGAAAGCGTATCATAATCAATGCATTGCATGATTTTACTAACTTGTTACATTAATTTTTGTGCTTACTGCAATTTTTAATTAATAGGTATTATGTATCTTTGATTAATTGATAAACAGTTTCTAATTTACTAGTTTTAAACTGCCCCAAAAAGTACTCTTTTATATTTATTGGGTTCTAACTTAGTTCTTAAATACCGAATGCTTTTACCACTCCCTTCAACTTCGTTATATACGAGTTGGACTATATTTGTGCACTTATGTATCGTAATTTTCCATGCTCGTTATGGAGCAACAGACTGGTAAAGGGCACTGTATTACACGTACGCCGTTGATGTGCTGTAACGTATACTTCCATTGATTTAACCTTTCTTTTGAGTCCCTATTTTCTGATGCAAATTTCGTTACTTCTCGGTAAAACATTTTCTCACTGAACGGCACATTACTTCACGGAACAGCCTGCACGTTTTGGCAACGTTGGCACCGAAACAGAAGAAAGGAAATAGTCGACGTCGAATATAATAGAGTGAAGTGGAGTAACGGAGAGACGAAAAGTTTGTTGTAGATGAATAATGTGTTGTATCTGTACGGTGCAGATTTATATGTATATACACTAAAGTGCCAGAAAAACTGGTACAGACGAGCTTATGCCGAATGCTTAGCAACATCACCTGTGCGCGTACTCGGTTGCGTCCGCCAGCGCGTATATAAAGCGATAGACATCCTTGCCAGCTGTCAGAGCTGTTTTCGGCACGAGAATGACAAGTAATAACGATTAAAGCGATTTTCAACGCGATGTCATAGTTGGCGCTCGTAAGATGGGCAATAGTATTTCGGAGGTAGAAACGAAGTTCGGATTTTCACGGACGACCATTGCAAGGGTGTACCGCGACTACAAGAATTCCGGCAAAACCTGCAACCAACGGTACCAGTATGGCCGTAAAAAGACATTGGGTGAACGTGACCATCGTCGGCTGTCAAGAATCGTTTCACGCGATAGGCGTGCACCACTCTCGCAGGTATAATCGGAATTCAATGCTGAAGCCTCAACAAGCATCAGCGTCCGGACTGGGCAACGTACCCTGCACGATATGGGCTTAGGGAGGCGACGCCCAACTCGAGTCCCCTTGATGGGTGCGCGACACAGAGCTATGCGCCTCATTTGGGCACGGCAGCACCGCCACTGGACACTTGATGACTGAAAACAAGTAGCCTGGTCTGACGAGTCGCGTTTCCAACTGTATCGAGCAGATGGAAGGATTCGTGTGTGGCGCAAACCCCATGAAGCCATGGATCCCGCCTGTCAACAGGGAAGCGTACCGGCTGGTGGGGGGTCCGTAATGGTATGCGGTGTGTTTAGATGGACTTCACTGGGACCCCTGGCAGATCTACAAACGTCTGTGACTGGCCAACGTTATGTGCGCATCCTTTCTGACGAGGTACACCCGTTCATGTCCTGCATTCATGCTGATTGGTTGGGCCTGTTCCAACAGGACAATGCACCTCCAAACAAGTGTCGGGACGCCACATTATGGTTAGAGGAGCATTCATCTGAGTTTGGGGTGGTGCCATTCTCACCCAAGTTCCCAGATCTGAACGTGATAGAACCCATTTGGGATGCCATGCAACGCGCTATCGAAGACGGGAATCCGAAACCTTGGAATACACCCGAATTGTGGAACGCTCTGCAGGAAGTATGGTGTGCATTGCCTACAGCATATTTCCAAAAGCTAGTGGAGTCCATGCCCCTGTCGTATTTCTGCAGTCCTGCGCTCCCGTGGGGGGACCTACCAAGTATTAGACTGGTGTACCAATTTTTCTGGTACTTTAGTGTATGTGTGCGATGGATATTAATAATCATTTGATGAATTAAGACCTTAGACTAGCCAACTGCATAGTTTGTCTCCAAGCAACTGAGAATATTTTTATCAAAAATGTGCAGTACTGCGTTCGACCTTGGCACCAGCCTACAAAAAAAAACGGTAGTTGTTGTAGTAACCATAGCAACCGGCCAAAGCTGTTTATCACGCATGCGTCGTCGGTAGTGCGCAGTTTAATAAGCGTTGTTTCGTGAACCCCTAACAAGTGTTTTTGCGCTGTAATTTTTTCGATAAAATGGATGTGAAAGAGGAACTCAGATGTGCTACTAAATTTTGCTGCCGATTTTGAAGTCTGTTGGAGATACTTTCCGTCTTATGCAAGAGGCCTATAAAGGTGAATGAATGTCTAAGAAAATAAACAATTTACAGATGGCATAAAGAATTCATCGTTGGTTGTGAGTCGATGGCTTTAACCACGCGTGTAGGAAGACCTTCAATGAGTGTTACAAAGGTAAACATCAATACAATAAGTGTTATTATACGGAAAGGCAGACACCCATCTATTAAAGACATCGAAGATATGGTTCACATTTTAAAATCATCAATTCACAGAATTTTAACCCAGCATTTGGGCATGAAACGAGTTTGTTCAACTTGGGTTCCCCATTTCTTTTCATGTGCGGCCCAATGCAAGGCCGCGCATGCCCAGTTCTGCCGTTTCTTATTTGCAGAAAATGAATGCCCCAACCTGCATAGAGACCAAGCTTGTCACCAAGTGACTCCAGTTTTTTTTTTTTTTTTCATTTTTTTATTGGAGGTTTAACGACCACCGTGAGCAACTCAATGGGCTATAAGCAGGCGCCCGTCCCTAATTTAGGGTCACTGGTTCCAGGGAAGGGAGAGAGAGCCAGTGCCGTAAGACAAACACAACATCCATGCCTGATCGGGATTTGAACCCGGACCCTTACGGACGAATGATCAGAGGCCAACGCCTTAGACCACTGCGCCACCGGGGCGGCTCTCCTGTTTGTTCCCCCCCATTTTATGACAATTTGAGATTGATCAACAACTTATTATGCATCCCGCAACGATTTAGTATACATCGGCTGTACTACACGGACATTGGGTACGGGAATAAAGGAATACCGCTATAATGTGAAACTGCATTCACAAACTACTGCGTTATCACGTCTCTCCAACCTGGGATCTTACCACCCTAGCTGGAATGATTCCTACATAATGGCTTGACCTCATTTTTCCATTTTCAATAGGGTTCGTCCCCAGGTTGTCCCCTACCACATACTGAAACCTTCAAAATCGAGCCATTTTTACATGAGTTATCGTGCGGACAGACAGACTGACAAAGCTGGAGCATAGACGCTTCTTCAACCTACGGTTGGAAAGCGTAAAAAAGATGGCCACTTCTTTATTAATTAAGGTACGCGTATTTTTAGCACGTCTTTTGTAAAAAAAGATCGTGCTCATGTTATCGGTTTGTCCGTCCGTCCGTCTGTATCCACGATATTTCTGCAACTTTTAGTCCGATTTGAAACATTCTTTTTGCATTGGGAAGCTTGAAATATGCGAATGATGATTCTTCATTTCGTTTTTTTTACGATGTACAATTTCGCCGCTAGAGGGCGTAAATGCAGATAATGTCGAATTCAAAAATACGTTTTATTTCACATATTTGCTTCTAAACATCCGATTGAAAAAATTATTTCATCTTTCGATTCCATTTATGCCGAAGAGTATTTTAGATATAGTTATTTTTCCAAATTGCGCATAGATTTTTCGCTAGGGGGCGTAAAATTAAATTACATTTTCCCCTAGAACTCTTCTTCTAAAACTCCGATTTGAAAAAAAAAATTATTCAGCAGATACACCTCCTGATGGAAAATCTTTTGCATATAATTTCAAATTTTTGGTAAAGAATACTTTGGCCACCAGGCGGCGCAAGTGTTAATTTTTGCTTCTGATGTATTTGCCAAATAATCTGAGCTTCTAAAATATCGATTGAAAAAATTATTTCGTGGACTGATGCCACTCACATCGATAAACCTTTTCGGAATATTTTGTTCTTAAAATATTCCACAGTTTCTCCGCCAGGGGGCGTAGATGTATATAATATTTTTGTCAATATCTGTACTTCTAGGAGTCCGATTTGAAAAATTCTTTCTTTGTTGGATACTGTTTTCGGTGCGACATGTTTTTCATATAATTTAAAATTTTTCAAGTAATTCATAGACTTTCCGCTAGGTGGCGTAGAGGTAAATTGCGTTTTCCCCTATATCACTGCTTCTAAATCTCTGATTTGAAAAATTCTTTCTGCACCGGATGCAGCTCCTGATGGGAAATCGTTTGCACATAATTTCTAATTTTTGTGAAAAAATGGTTTGGCCACCAGGGGGCGTAAATCTTAATTTCCGCTTCCGATGTATTTGCAGCCAAAAAAGAGCTTCTAAATTCGCGATTGAAAAAAACGTCGTTTGTAGACCGATACTACTCATGTCGACAAACCCTTTAGAAACATTTTCTTCTTAAAATAATGCAGGGTTTCTACGCCAGGGGGCGTAGATGTATATCTTATTTTTGTCAATATCTTTACTTCTAGGAGTCCGATTTAAAAAATTCCTTCTTTGTCGGATAATGTTTCCAGTGTGACATGATTTCCATATAATTTCAAAATTTTCAGGTAATTCGTAGACTTTCCTCTAGGGGGCGTGAAGGTTAATTGCTTCCCCCTATATCTCTGCTTCTAAACCTTCGATTTGAAAAATTACTTCTGCACCGGATACAGCTGCTGATGGGAAATCCTTTGCACGTAATTTCTAATTTTTGTAAAAAATGGCTTGGCCACCAGGGGTCATAAGTGTTAATTTCTGCTTCTGATGTATTTGTAGCAAAATCTGGGATCCTGAAAACTCGACTAATTTTTTTTTTTTTCTTGACCGATACTGCTCATATGGAAAAACCTATTGAGAATACTTTCTTCCTAAAATAATGAATGGTTTCCTCACCAGTGGTCTTACATCTGATAGGGGGAATCGCCTTAAAACCAATGTGTTAAGATTACTCCTGGTGTTCTGCATTTTCATATAACTGCAAGTTTTAAATGTGTACAATAAAATAATTTTATTGTATAAAGTCACATCTTATTTTTGTCGATATCTCTGTTTCTAAGAGTCCAATTTGAAAAAAAAATTTGTGTTGGAGAGCCTTTCCGGTGCGAAATGTTTCTCATATAAATTCATGTTTTTCTTAACGCACAAGTCTGCAACCAGAGGGTGTAAGCTCACGATTCCGTTTACAGCATTATCTGAGGGATAAAAAACCCGATTGAAAAACTTCTTTCTTCCGTCAGATACTATTGTTTTCCATACCGGTTCCATTGACTTTGAATAGCTTTGATACATTTAATTTGCGTCAGAACGGATTCAAAAGAAGTGCTTATTACACCCGAAAATTCGGTGTCATCTTTCTTGTTTCTTATAAAAGCATTCTCAGTTCTTTTGGGACAACACTTGCAAATGTTTTTGATAGCGAAACTTCCTGTGCCAACCAAACACATATAAATTTTGAAGATGGAAATCCGATTTTGGGCGTAAATGTGACAAGGATGGTAAGTCAGATAAAATCCGAAAACTTGAAAATTTTCATCGTTCCGGAGCGGGACTCGAACCCGCGTCTTCCAGAAAACGCCCGGGTATGCTAACCACTACACCACCCAGAAGTGGTTAGCATACCCAGGCGTTTTCTGGAAGACGCGGGTTCGAGTCCCGCTCCGGAACGATGAAAATTTTCAAGTTTTCGGATTTTATCTGACTTACCATCCTTGTCACATTTACGCCCAAAATCTGATTTTCATCTTCAAAATTTGTATTATATGGCGTAATCCCGTATTTCTTTCATGAACCAAACACATGTTAGTGGCTGATGGATGGTATATTACCACACTTGAGTTACCAATACATCCTCAGTTGCTTCGGGATTTTTTTTTTTATTGATTGGAATTTTAACGACCACCGTGAGCAACTCAATGGGCTATAAGCAGTCGCCCGTCTCTAATTTAGGGTCACTGGTTCCAGTTCCAGGGAAGGGAGAGAGCCAGTGCCATAAGATAAACACAACATCCATGCCTCACCGGGATTCGAACCCGGACCCCGTTCGGACGAATGATCAGAGGCCATCGCTTAGCCCACTGCGCCACCGGGGCAGCTTGTTTTTCTGGGTGGTGTAACGCAGAGGCGTAGCTAGGCATTTCTGCGCCCGGGGCAAGCCACAAATTATTGCGCCCCCCACCCCTCTTTATCTCTATCTTGTTCAGGGTTTTACGACCACCATGGGTATTTCTAAAAGCTATAAGCAGTCCTCTGTCACTAATTCAATTTGGGGGGAGGGATTAGCGCAGCCATTGCCGAATAGCAGGTGCAGAACCCATGCCTCATTCAGGACTCCAACCCAGACCAATTCAAACCAACTGTCGGAGGCTAGCACTTGAACCACTGCGCCACCTGCCTTTCTATCTTCTGTATATACGCTTTTGTTTTTTTTTCGTGGGTTCATGACAACCGTGAGAAACTCTATTGGATATAAGGAGTCACTCGCCCTAATTTAGGGCTTTTGGTTCCATAAAAGGGAGAGAGCCAGCGCTTAGGCCACTGCGCCACTTGCGTATCACACACACGCGCACATAAATGCATACTTCTTTTCAAAGCAAATTTAATACCACACTCCAATGTTGTCTGTTATCTCTATATGAGAGACACAATCAAAGCGTAACTACTTTTCCCAACTGCTTCCGATTTTGGACCTACGGTGCCACATCATACTGACTGAATTCAGGTGGCATTCGTGGCTCGCAGTTGCAGTAATGAAGGAATAGCCCTCAGAGGATCTTCAACAATGTAAACGTCCTTATCTTGCAACGTAAGTATTATACAACCGCGCTTTCATTTTTGAATGTGAGCACTAACATCCCCTGAATATTTTGAGGAAGAAGTGGGACACTGTCGAAGCATATAATATGTAACTTCCGTAAATGGAGACATGACAAAGTGAGGTGCGAAGAAACTGTACCAGAAACTGATGCAAAAGTTTCATTTCCAGTTTTAATCAGTTTGTGAGCAGTGATTTTTGCGCTCTTGAGCTGCACCTGGGGCAGCCTGCCCCACCCTAGTTACGCCTCTGTGTAACGGTTACATACACTGAAGTGCCAAAAGTCATGGGATACGTACCTAGTATCTCCTCTAACGCTGGAGGTGCACCAAGTCGACGTGGCATCGATTCAACAAGTGACCGGAAGACTTCTGGAGAGATACTGAGTCATGTCGTCTCAATAGCCACCCACAGTTCCCTGGTATTTGTAGCTGCAGATTTCCACCACGTCCCATAAGTGCTCTGTTGGGTTCATGTCGGGTGAATGTGATGGCCACACCATCTATCGGAACTCTTCAGAATTCTCCTCGAACCAATTTTGGACAACTTGGGCCCGATGACATGGTGCACTGTCCGCCTGGAATATACCATCGTTGTTGGGGTACACGAAGGGCTGCAAATGGTCACCCAGCAGAGCAACAAAGCAATTACCGGTTAATGACGTCATTACGAGGACCAGAGGACCCAGTGCCACGTAAAGACACCTCACACATGTATAGAACGACCACCAGCTTGTACAGTTCCTTGTTGACAGCTTGGGTCCATGGCCTCATTGGGTTTGCGCCACACCCGAACCCTACCATCAACTCGTAACAACTGGAAGCGTGACTCATCGGACCACACCACATGTTGCCAGTCTTCCAGGGTTCAATCACCATATTCACGAGCCCAGGCGAGGCGCTGTGTCCGATGTCGTGGTGTTAACAAAGGCACTCTGGTGGGTCCTCTGCTCCCATACCCCATGGGCGCTAACTTACGCTGCACTGACGTGATGAATATGTCTCTGGTACCTCCTGCTTTAAATGTAGAGATGTTATTCGAGTCATTGTCGCTTGACTGCTAGCATGAGACAATGCTGGTCAGACGCCGCTGGTCACAGTCGTTTAGCATCCGTGGTCGGCCACTGCGCTGTCCACGGTGGGTGGTAATGCCTTCCAGGAGGTATTCTCTGTACACACGTGATACCATGGATCGAGGAATGTTGGATGTTCGCACAACTTCGGAAACTGAATGTTTCATCCGTCTGGCTCCCACTACCATGCCTCGTTCAAACTCCGATAATTCACGTCGGCTTGCCATAATTCCTACTGGCGGTTGTTCAACCTGACTCACGAGATTAACACCTCGCAACTGATAAAACTCGCGGCGAGCATCGAAGCCTTTATATGACGGCAGCGCCAGTTAAAAATCTGCATACTGATATCCCATGACTTTTGGCAAGTCAGTGTACTCCAACGTAAATCAGGAGATGCTGGTTCGATTCATGTTCCAGGACGACATAATTTTCAAGTTTTCTGACGTAAGTAAACAAGGAGTTTATGTTGAGTAAGTCTGCTTATTCCTTTAATCCTGGCCGTCTTTTCATTTAGTTATTTCTGGTGTGTAATTTATGTTCGACAAGTTTTGTCAAGGCAAGAACTTCAACTAAACACGTTACAATCAATTAAAAACACTATAGTAGGTTTAAGTTTTGAACAAGAAGAGTTTGACTTTGTAAATCACTCCAATGCATGATACCGCTTACTGAGAACACACCAGATGTTCCACACTAGTTAGTATTCAGTCTAGCGGCAGAAGGAATAACGAACAAACAAAACGTACCTGAGTAGCGGCAGAAGGAATAAACGAACAAACAAAACGTACCTGAGGTATTAAGTGAAGAAGCGCATCACCGGCTAGAGTGCTGAAAGCGAGTCCTATGAAGCCATTCATGACGTAATGGTACACGCTTTTCGTTAAAATGGGAAGCAAAAATACTCCTGCTAATGACGTCAGAGTTATTATCAACACAGCCAGTGAACTGTATCCGTATACTAGAAAATAAAACAAAGAAATGCTTAGAAAGAAAAGGTACAAGTGTTTAGAGGACAAAATAAATCAAAAATCGACATATATGATTTTGTACTTGTACTAAGAACTGTCAGATTCATGTGCTGCAACATTAATGTCACCAGAGTCGTGTACTTTGCCTATGGAAAGGAACACTTGCTATTGGTGTAGTTATTTACGTAGGCTGATCATATGTAATTTTCGATTACAGTATACACGGTCGTATCAGAATAATACGACCACCCCCGTAATCAGGGTAAGACCGCCCAGGAGCGTCACAGAGTGCACGTGACAAGGTAGACCAGACTGAGATATAAGCGGCCGGCCAGGACAGATGAGCCATAGTGCGTGACGTGAGCACAATGGGCAGAGGTAGTGATTTGACGAACGTTCAGAAAAGAATGAGCATCGGCTACCTGGCCAAAACAGCAGACTACGTGGGCTGTCCGCGAGGTGCTGTAGTGAGGTTGTAACAAGAATGGACCAATGGCACACCGAGTGCCTTCCGACGTCATAACAGTAGAGCCCCAAAAGCCCATCGACCCCAGAGGAGAGCGTCGCTTCCTTCGACTGGTAAAAGGCAATCGACGCGCAGCAGTGCAGATATTGACCACGCAAATGAATGCTGGGGCACCCAGGTACGTGTCCCCGATAACAGTAGAGCGAACCCTGCTACGCATGGGTCTCCGGAGTCGACGCTGCGTCAAGGCGCCCATGTTAACCCAGGTCCATCGGCAACGACGTCTGCAGTTCCCATGGAACTGCCATGGAAGAGTGGGAGACGGTTGCCTTCTCCAACGAATCGAGGTTTCTACTCCGCGGAAGTGACGGGCGGTGGTTGATATGAAGTCAGACACGGGAACCAACACCCGGACACGCTTGTCGGTCAAGTACAGACCGGCGGTAGTAGTGCGCGTGTCTGGGAGATGTTTTCCTGGTATGATCTGGGACCAACGGGTATTACTGGACGGGTCTCTGAATGCCAATGGCTACATGTCCATCATCGCTGACCACATGCATCCCTTCATGTTGGATGTTTACCCTGGTGGTGATGGTGTCTACCAACAGGACAGTGCACCGTGCCACGTCGCTAAGGAGTGCGTGAGTGGCTCTAGGAACATGATAGAGATGTCACCGTTCTCCCTTGGCCGGCGGAATCGCCTGGCCTCAATCCCATAGAGTACTTTTGAGACTATTTGGATCGAATGGCCGCTGTCATCCGGGCCAAGGGGATTAGACCCATTTTTAGGTAGGTGGTCATACAGTATTATTCTGATACGACTGTGTACTGAAATCGGTAGCTCCAACGTCATTATATTATCCTGAGGAAAGGGCGTTGCTTGGAACAGGAGTTTGAATAGAGAGACATCGAAGGCAGGTCAGTAAGTAACTCCCGTTGACCTTTAGCGGCGGATTAGGAATACGTGAATCGTGCCTTTTAACGTCATACTCTCCTGAGTAGACGGTGCTGTTCGTCACAGAAGTTTGAAAGAAAAGGCAGCATGCTGTTGAACAGTTTGAAGTAACCGTGAGTGACTTTGCGGTTAAAGCAGCCGGCTTTCGTTGCGTTGGTCGAGTGTTCGATCTCAGACAGACTGTTTGGAATCATACTCGCGTTCGGCGGAAGGGTACGTTAAGCCAGAGGACGCTGGGTACTGCACCCCGGTTACAATTAAGTACATTTTCCCTTCTCATTCTCGTCTTCCTTGAGGGTCAGCGTGATCCTCACACTTCTATCTTCCATTTCCTCACAGGGGATGTAGTGAGGACATATAGGACAGTGCTACTCCCGTATTAACTCGAAATCGTCTGAATAACGTCAGTGTCGTACCATGTCGAGCGAACAGTTTGAAGTAAAAATAACTGCCAGCGTGGAAATTTGTCCTCATTCGGAGTTACGCGCGGTGATTGCATTTCTCTGGGAGCAGAAAAAGGGCGGCAGCGGAGGTACATCGCCAACTGAAAGAGGTCTATTATCCTCGAGTCGTAAGTGCTCGGAGCGGGTCAGAGTGGTGTTCAAAATTTGCATGCACACGCAATACGTGGAAGGATGAGAGACGCAGTGACACGCCTTCAGCATCAACAACTGATAGCAACGTGGCGTTTGTGGATGATCCGGTGGAAGGCAGACAGCTGGCTTTGCATCAGATTGCTACAAATGTTTCTTTCGGTATCACGAGTCAGATAGTTCAGCCTAATCACCGCGCGTACCTCCGAGTGAGACCATGTTTCCAGGCGTGTCGTCAGTTTCACGTGAATCTGTTCTCTAGCACGTTGCCTTTTTATTAAAACTCCTGTACCAAACAACGCCTTCTAGTCAGGAGTGCCGTCACATCATTCAACCTAATCACCGAGCGTACCTCCGAGTGAGACCATGTCTCCAGGCGTGTCATCATTTTTACGTGAATCTGTTCTCTAGCACGTTACCTTTTTATTCAAACTCCTGTATCAAACAACGCACTCTAGTGAAGATAGTATCGTCATTTTCTTTTGAATTTGATCTCCAGCACGTTGCCTTTTTATTCAAACTCCTGTGCTAAGCAACGCCCTTCTAGTCAGGAGAGTGTCGTCACATCATTCCCCCGAGTGAGACCATGTTTCCAGGCGGATGGCCATTTTCACTAGAATCTGTTCCCGAGCCCTTTTTTCTTCTTATTCAAACTCCTGTGCCAAACA
The DNA here is from genome assembly GCA_039090855.1 of Macrothele yani. Taxonomy (NCBI): domain Eukaryota; kingdom Metazoa; phylum Arthropoda; class Arachnida; order Araneae; family Macrothelidae; genus Macrothele; species Macrothele yani. The sequence goes on along the minus strand of CM077009.1, from coordinate 40,994,219 downwards.
GCGCCCTCTAGTCAGGAGAGTGTCGTCACATCATTCAACCTATTCCCCGCACGTATCTCCGAGTGAGACCATGTTTCCAAACGGGTCGACATTTTCACTTGAATCTGTTCTTCAGCACTTGTCCTTCTTTAAAAGAATCGTTGCCAAACAAACCCTCCAGTCAATTGAGTGTGATGACGTTGGATGACACCGATTTGCATATCCTTTATCACCCTCCAAGGGACACTGGAAGTTATTTATTGACCACCACTGTATCATTTTTAGATAAAAACTGCGCTAATAAAATGTTGAATAACACATTTTTTTGCGGAAAGCATTGAAATTTATCATATTATTATTATAATAGGTATGAAAAGTTGAAAATGGCAAAATAATGTCGCTGATTTTATTCCTAAATTTGATTAACGCGTGGAAAATAGAAAAATTCTGTACAAAATCAATACACTGCAGCAGATCTGTAAGAAGTTGATTCTTTTAAGATTTTTTCATAATCGTGGAATGATTCGATTTTGAAGAAAGTGTCTCCGATATTTGAAGATCTCATACACTTCAAAGAATTTTAGCCATCATATTTCTGCTCCTAAAATGAGTTGTATAAGGATTCTAAGTGAAATTTCTCGTGATACTGCCGCTTAGAATATTACACTGACTTTCGTTTTCTTAGACATAACATGTAGATAGTGCGAATGAGAGATTTATAAGGAAAACGTGTCAGTGCTCTCCACAGAAAAAAAGCCAGGCGATGTAAGATCAGGTGACCGGGCTGACCACAGTACCGGGGAGATGATGTGGTTTCTGGAGAACTCCTCCAGAAGCTGTATTGATGCGCCAGCGGTTTGAGCAGTTGCACCGTCTCGTTGGAACCATCCTTCGTTGATTTCCTGTTTGGTGAGTTCGCATATGAAATGTTGGATAATCTGGGCTTTGTACCGTTCTGAGTTAATGGTTTCATTGAAGAAAATGGGCTCTATAATGCGCGTACGAGTCATGGTATACACCAAACACCGACCTTCTGGTTCTTGGAAGTCACTTCCTTAAATTCGTGGGGATTTTCAGTACCCCCACGGACAAGTGTTTTGGCTGTTGTTGTTTCCGGACAGGTGGAACCATGCCTTATTTGTAAAGAAAGTGACGTCAAGAATGCCTTCACCATCTTCAGACAGGAACTCTTGGAACCACCTTCAGCACCGAACACGGGTCACGTGGTCTGTTTCTTTTAGATGACGCACGACAGACACTTTGTACTGGTGGAAACGTAGATTCCTTCTCAAAATATCGTGGGCTGTATTCTTTGGCACACCAGCATGTTGTGATAGCCACCTCACGGACATGTGTGGATTCCTCTGTATCCTGTCCTGTATATCCTGTACGATCTCGTCTGCCATGCATGGCCAACCGGGAAACGGGGCATTTAGAACACTACAAGTTTACCGAAACTTCACTATGAGCTGACATACCGCATTACGGTGGGGGACGTCTGCTTCACGAAATTTCTTAGCGAACTATTTTTGCACTTCGTCCGTGTACTTATCGTCAATTTCTCTCTCTCTCTCTCTCTCTCTCTCTCTCTCTTCTTTCTCTCTTTCTTAAGAAAAGAGAGAGAGAGAGAGAGAGAGAGAGAGAGAGAGAGAGAGAGAGAAAGCGAGAGAATATGCCTTCCATTCCCAGCCTCATCTGTTTTTTCTTTTCCCTTTCACTCCCAGCCTCCTTCTCCCTCTCTCTCTCTCTTCTCCCACCCTCTCTCCCTCCGCTCCCTGTCTGCCCGTCTCTTTTTCTCCATTCTCTCCTCTTTTTTTAGAGAGAGAGAGAGAGAAAGAAAAAAGAGAGAGAGAGAGAGAGAGAGAGAGAGAGAGAATATGCCTTCCATTCCCAGCCTCATCTGTTTCTCTCTTTTCCCTTTCATTCCCAGCCTCCTTCTCCACTCTCTCTCTCCCTCCGCTCCCTCTCTGCTCGTCTCTCTTTTTCCCTTCTCTCCTCTTTTTTTTAGAGAGAGAGAGAGAGAGAGAGAGAGAGAATATGCCTTCCATTTCCAGCCTCATCTGTTTTTTTCTTTTCCCTTTCTTTCCCAGCCTCCTTCTCCCCTCTCTCTCTCTTCTCCCACTCTCTCCCTCCTCTCCCTTTCTACCCTTCTCTTTTTATCCTTTCTCTCATCTTTTTTAGAGAGAGAGAGAAAGAAAGAGAGAGAGAGAGAGAGAGAGAGAGAGAGAGAGAGAGAGAGAGAGAAAGAGAGAGAGAGAGAGAGAGAGAGAGAGAGAGAGAGACAGAGAGAGAGAGAGAGAGAGAGAGAGAGAGAGAGAATATGCCTTCCATTCCCAGCCTCTTCTGTTTCTCTCTTTTCTCTTTCATTCCCAGCCCTTCTCTCTCTCTCTCTCTCTCTCTCTCTCTCTCTCTCTCTCTCTCTCTCTCTCTCACTCTCTCTTTATCTCTCCGCTCCCTCTCTGCCCTTCTCTCTTCTCTCCTTTTTTTAGAGAGAGAGAGAGAGAGAGAGAGAGAGAGAGAGAGAGAGAATATGCCTTCCATTCCCAGCCTCACCTGTTTCTTTCTTTTCCCTTTCATTCCCAGCCTCCTTCTCCCCTCTCTCTCTCTCTCTCTTCTCCCACTCTCTCTCCCTCCGCTCCCTCTTTCCCTCCGCTCCCTCTCTGCCCTTCTCTCTTTCTCTCTTCTCTCCTCTTTTTGTTTAGAGAGAGAGAAAGAAAGCGAGAGAGAGAGAGAGAGAGAGAGAGAGAGAGAGAGAGAGAGAGAGAGAGAGAGAGAGAGAATATGCCTTTCATTTCCTAGCCTACTCTGTTTTTCTCTGTTCCCCTCCATTCCGAGCTTCCCTCTCCCCTCTTCCTCTCCCTTTCTCTCTGTCAGCTACCTCTCTGCATTTCTCTCTTTCTTCCCCTCTCTCCCGCCCCGTTTTAGAGAGAGATGGAGAGAGAGAGAGAGAGAGAGAGAGAGAGAGAGAGAGAGAGAGAGAAAGGCAGAGAGGGAGAAAAAGATGCGAAAGACATGTTCCACCAAAAGCACTGTCTGTTCAACCATCAGCAGCATTGTCCTTGTGCCGAGACGAGTGATCAATTGACACGTCTGCCTTCGTCTACCAAGTTCCCGGGAATGACCTTGGCTCAGAATGATAGCTGCGCGCGCATCTGGATGGGGACAAATGAAGATTACCAGACACAGAGCACGTCCTCGTGGCGGGTCACTTCTACTGTAATTCCATTCAAAATTTCTTTATTATTACATTACTGCAATTCGTACATTCAGTGCACAGTTATTGTTCGGACACCCTGTATATGGGTGTACAGGTGGCAAGAATAACTCCCTGTGTAATGGTTGTGGACACTTGAATAACTCCCTGTGTAATGATTGTGAGAATAACTCCATATGTAATGGTTGTGGACACTTGAATAACTCCTTGTGTAATGGTTGTGATAATAACTCCCTGTGTAATGGTTGTGGACACTTGAATAACTCCCTGTGTAATGGTTGTGGACACTTGAATAACTCCCTGTGTAATGGTTGTGGACACTTCGAAATTAGGTAGATTGTTTTCCGTTGACTTTCGAGTTGCGGTGGCTGGTTTCAAATCGAACTTCCAAAAAAAGGTGGTCTTGATAGAAACAAAAAACATTTTCTGTGCCATTTTCAACTAGAAGCAATGTACGAGGCAGTTGATCAAGGGCATGTGACCCTGAAGCCGTCGACGAGCATGCAGCAGGGATTAATTAGCACGTGTATAAGATTATTTCTATTATGTGCTTTTTTAGGGGCCATTGCGATCACCATGAGCAACTCTGAGTGCTATTTGCTGTCGCCAGTCCAAAATTTGGGTCACTAGTTTCATGCAAGACTGAAAGTCTGCACCATTGGACAAGCGCGCAACGCATGTCTTACCTTTAGACTCGAACTCCGACCAATCACCGACTGAGGAGGATTTGACACGTGTGAAACACGAGAGACCAAACTTTCCTTATATGGGCATTGTCATTCCAGCGTTGTTTGGCGGCGACAAATTTACCTCATTCTCTCGATGCAAGACGAAGCAACAGTTTTTTTTTTCGTAAACATCCACCCACCATGAAACTACCTGCGGAGGTGGTATGACGGTATGGGTATTGCTTATCCTCAGTAAATTTTTTTTTTTTGGAGGAGGGGGGGGGGTTGGGTAAGGACCACCGTGAGCACTTCAATGCGCTATAAGTAGTCGCACGTCCCCAGTTTAGGGTTACTGGTTCCAGGGATGGGGTAGAAACAGTGCTGTAGGACATACACCACCCATGCCTCACTCAGGTTTCGAATCCGAGACACCAAAGTTTCCTTATTTGGGCATTGTCACTCCAGCGTCGTTTGGCGGCGACGAATTTACTCCATTCTCTGGATGCAGGGCGAAGCAACAGGTTCTTTTTCGCAAGCATTCCCAAACTACCGGCGGAGGTGCTTAAGAGAGAGAATACCCTCAGTATTTTTTTTTTTTTTTTGGAAGGGGAAAGGGGTTAAAGACCACCGTGAGCACCTCAATGCGCTATAAATAGTCGCCCGTCCCTAACTTAGGGTTACTGGTTCCAGGGAGGAAGAAGAAACAGTGCCGTACGACACACATTCATGACTCACGTGCTTCGAACACGGATCCACCTCGGATGAATTATTTTATTAGAAGTCAGCGCTTCGTACTACTCGGCTATCGATGCTGCGCAGGCATTCTCAGTTGGCCCCCAGGTGGCGCAGAGGTCTAAGTGTTAGCTTCTGATCGTTTGTGAGATGCATCTTACAGTAGTGGCTCTGTCTCTTCCCTGTCACCAGTAGCCCTTAAAGTAGGGACAAACGACTGGTTATAGCCCCTCGAGTTGTTTTCACTAAGTTAGTTTTTTATACCACTTCTTTGCTCTTATCAGAAAGTTCCTGGATGATACTTTGTAGCTCTGGACATATCCTTGCGAAAATGTCGTCAGCAAAACGATGGTAGGTTAAATAATATCAATTAATCTTTTTTAGCTGCCCCGCTCGCGCAGTGGTCTAAGCGATGGCTTCTGATCGTTCGTCCAAAACGGGTCTGGGTTCGAATCCCGCTGAGGCATGGATGTTGTGTTTGTCTTACAGCACTGGCTCTCTCCCTTCCCTGGAGCCAGTGACCCTAAATTAGTGACTGGCGACTGCTTATAACGCAATGAGTTGCTCACGGCGGTCGTTAAACCTTCAATAAAAAACAAACTTTTTTGACCTATAATTTTCCCAGTTTATTGATTAAAAGATATCCTACTGTGTAGCATTGAAGAGCTGGGGCCGCCCCGGTGGCGCAGTGGTCTAAGGCGCTGGCCTCTGATCATTCGTCCGTCTGGGGTCCGGGTTCGAATCCCTGTGAGGCATGGATGTTGTGTTTGTCTTACGGCACTGGCTCTCTCCCTTCCCTGGAACCAGTGACCCTAAATTAGGGACGGGCGACTGCTTATAGCCCATTGAGTTGCTCACGGTGGTCGTTAAACCTCCAATCAAAAAAAAAAAAAAAAAAAAAAAGAGCTGGGAAGGCGCAGCTCCAAATTTTGATGCGTGCGTCTTCAGAGGACAAGTAGTGGCAATAATTGCAACAAGTTAGTAAAATCATGCAATGCATTGATTATAATACGCTTTCCAACATACCAGAAATCACTACTCAAGTTGTGAGGATAATGGCTGTGGAATAAATCTCGGTCCTGTGCCCTGACCTTTGATCCCATTTCGATTATATTAAACAGAACCGGTTCAATATACCTCCGAAATAATATGATAAAGTTTTGTCGCAATCGAAGCATTTTTACGAAAGTTCTGATGCATAAGGGCTATGGAATAGATCGTGCTCCTGTGTCCTAACCTTTGACTCCATGTCGCCCATTTTCAACAGGATTCATCTCCAGGCAGGCCCCTACAACATTTCATCGAAATCGAAGAATGTTTACGTAAGTTATGACGCATAATGGCGATGGAAGTGATGCCCCTCCTATGTTCTGACCTTTGACCCCATTTCGCCCATTTTCAATAGGGTTCGTCCTTAGTGGTTCCCTACCACATACTAAAATTTAATCTAAATCGAATCTTTTTTTGCGTTAGTTATGACGCATAAGAGCAGTCGAATGGATCCCGCTCCTATGTCCTGACCTTTGACCCCATTTTGTTCACTTTCAATAGGGTTCCTTCCCAGGTATTCTCCTACTAAAAGTTCATCGAAATCAAACGATTTTTAAACGAGTTATCGTGCGGATGGGCATACGCGCACAACGCGTGACAGATGGGAATAGCGACCATCTGCTCGAAAGGGTGTGATGTCATAAAACTTTAATAGGATCCACACACAACGCGTGACGTAATGAGACAGACAGCGTGACGGCGCCCCAGCATTTCAATCGCGAGATTGTGACGTCATAAGATTTCTAAGCATGGACAACATTAATGGGACGACGCCATGACACTAAAAACGTTATAATTCAGAGTGGTTATTTAACGCACTAAACGAATTTTCCTAAAGTCGAGATCAAGCTAAATCGATTTCTAGTACCAGAAAATGGTTGGTTAACGACTTTCATCAAAATCCTTCGAGCCGTTTTCAAAATAAAATTTACATACATACAAGAATTGCTCCTTTAATAGCTTGGGATAAGGGCGATGGAATGGATCCCGATCTTATGTCCTGACCTTTGATCCCATTTTGTCTATTTTCAATACGTGTTTTTTTTTTTTTTTTTTTTTTTTTTTTTGATTGGAGGTTTAACGACCACCGTGAGCAACTCAATGGGCTATAAGCAGTCGCCCGTCCCTAATTTAGAGTCACTGGTTCCAGGGAAGGGAGAGAGCCAGTGCCGTAAGACAAACACGACATCCATGCCTCACCGGGATTCGAACCCGGATCCCTTACGGACGAATGATCAGAGGCCAACGCCTTAGACCACTGCGCCACCGGGGCGGCTTCAATACGGTTCGTCCCCAGGTGGTCCCCTACAATATACTAAAATTTCATCGAAATCGAACCATATTTACGCAAGTTATGACGCATAAGGGCAATGGAATGCATCCCGCTCCTGCCGTGAGCTTTGACCCCATTTCGTCCATTTTCAATAGGGTTCATCCCCAGTGGTCCCCTACCATTTACTAAAATTTCATCGAAATAGAACCATTTTTACGCGAGTTATCGTGCCGATAGACGGACGGACGGACGGACAAAGCTGGAGCATATACGCTTCTTCAACCTACGGTTGGAAAGCGTAAAAAAATAGAGCAATTCTTTCCCAATAACTTGCAACATGTTCTCAAATAAAAGGAAGTGCATGGCTATTAGGCCGCCCCTGTGGCAGATTGGTCTAAGCGATGGCTTCTGATCATTCGTCCGAAAATGTCCGGGTTCGAATCTCGGTGAGGTATAGATGGATGTGTTTGTCTTACGGCACTGGCTCTCTTTCTTCCCTGGAACCAGTGGCCCCAAATTGGACGGGCGAATGCTTATAGCCCATTGAGTTGCTTGTAACGTATACTCTAGATTCAGTTTCCTTTTGATTTTACTATCTCTCGTTATTTTATTTTCCTATGTAAATTATCTTCTTACTTAACGAGATGTTATTTCTCCCACTGAATGATATGTGGCAATGAGTGTAAGTCATGACGTGGTGGTAGGCAGTATAAATAGGCGCGTTCAACGATACCAGGGAGAGCTTTGTTTTATGTGTAAAGAGATCTTCGTTTGGTGTAAAGAGATCTTCGTTTGGTGTAAAGAGATCTTCGTTTGGTGTAAAGAGAGCTTCGTTTATGTGAGAGGAAATTCGTTATATGTGAGAGCCAGATATCGAGTAGTTGTGTGATCTGTGAAGTGAGTGTGGATAATACCAGGAGTTTCCCTAATAAAAGGTTTTCTTAGTAAGTACGTTTTTCTCAGTTCATAGTTTTGTCAGACCTCTGTCTGGCTGTTAGGTCTCTTTAATTAAGTGTTACTATTAACAACCAGCATAAGACTTTATTCATCATAAATCACTACTACTACAACGTTACTAGCAGATAAGCTTATTCATGATAATAATAACTACTACAACACAGCAACTACCAGTAAGAAACCTTAATTCATTATATGCTCACGATGGTCGTTAAACCTCCAATAAAAAAAATATGTCTTGGTTAGAGTGTGTTGGAATAATAATAACACAAAAATCAGAATAATGTTTTTTTATTGGAGGTTTAACGACCACCGTGAGCAACTCAGTGAGCTATAAACAGTCGCGCGTCCCTAATTTAGGGCCACTGGTTCCAGGGAAGGGGGAGAGCCAGTGCTGTAAGACAAACGCAACATCTATGCCTCACCGGGATTCGACCTCGGACCCATCTCGGACGAAGCTATCGCTTAGCCCACTGCGCCACCGGGCATGCCAGAATTAATTGCTACCTGTATAGCTTTGGCATGAGATAAAAACATAGGTAAAAGAAAAGCTGCAGTCAAAATTAGGTTAAATTCAGAAACCCTGTATCTCTCACAAAAATTGAGTTTTTTAAACAATTATTTTAAAAAATCCTCAATAAGGGATATAATTACAACCTTTCCTCCGCAACACTTGATAAAAAACGTATACTGATTGATTTAGAAAGCATCTGTAGTAAGGTAGAAAGAGAAGATGAAAATACAGCAGTTACTTTAAGGAAAGAATTCTCAGACTGCGTCTCAAAATTTATAAAAAAGCCAGTAAAAGTTGATTACAATTTTAATAGAAGTGCCATTACTGACCTTAAAAAATTCAAAGCCAATGATAAAGTAGTAGCATTGAGAGCAGATAAGAGCAAAGTTTTGGTATTGGTAGAAAAAGAGAAGTATTACAATAAAATGGAAGCTGAATTGAGCAAGCCTTATTATGAAGAACTCAATGGTAATCCTATAGATCAAACTGTAAAAAATCTTAAGAAATTAATCAGCTCTTTAAGAAATAAAAAACAGCTTAATGAGCTCTTCAAAAACTTCTCCAAAATCCAGTCAAGAATTCCACAGATCTATGGTACGATAAAAGTTCACAAAGAAGGCCATCCAATAAGACCTATAATAGACACTAGAAATTCGCCACTCTCCAACATTAATTATTATTTGCTTGGTCACCTCAGAGATATTTTCCCTTCTCCTCCCTAACTACTAAAAAATTCCATGCAGCTAAAAAGAAAACTGGACAACTTGCCAGAATTAATTCATCCAGTAATGGCAAGCCTGGATATAGTCTCTATGTATACCAACATTAACCTGGACCTCCTACTGGAATTCATTGCAGATGACCTTGCGGAAAAAATAGTATTCCATAATCACAATAGAGAAATACTACTTGGCATATATGAACTGCTCCTATTTTCCTTCAAGAATAATTTCTTCCAGTTTGGAAAGAAATATTACAGGCAAACTTCAGGACTTGCAATGGGTTCTCCACTAGCAATTCTGCTAGCAAATTATTATATAAGTAAACTAGAGGCAAAAATCCTTATACAACCCTCTTTGTTTGCTCTCTATGTAAGGTACATGGATGATGTCCTAATTATAGTAGATACTGTGGACCAATCTCTACCCTCTCAGATTCTGGAAGAATTTAACTTACTAGAGAATACCTTGAAGTACACCCTGGAACAGGAAAAAGACCATAGCATCAATTACCTGGATTTAACCTTGACCTCAAGAGAAGGGAAAATATTCACTCAGCTTTTTAGAAAACCCACCAACACAGGGAAGATGTTAGACTTCTGCTCATTCCACCCTGATTATATTAAATCGAATACAGCGAGACAATTTTTGGAAAAAATTGAAATCCTGGTCTCTTCAGCTTCTCAAAAAGATCTTCACAAAGAAGAATTAAAGGAAATGTTGACAGAAAACAATTACCCCTCCCCATATGTTGAGAAAATATTTAAACAAGTGCCAAAAAAGAAGCAGGAAAAAACCAACTTCAAATTCACCAGCAAAATTACGTACCACAAGGGACTTTTCGAGAAACTGAAAAGGATCGGAGCAAAATATAATATCAGGCTAGCTCCAGATCTTAATAACAAAATAAAGAAATTCCTGCCAGCTTTAAAGCAGAAAGAATTGGACATCCAATTGCAGGAAGGAGTAATTTACTGCATCGACTGTAACTGCGGACTCAGCTATATAGGAGAAACAGGGAGAAGTATTAAGGTCCGAATGAAAGAACACCAAGCAGCTATTAGGAACATTGGGAACAAAACAGGGCTAGACAGACATGTACAAGCAAGTGGACACTCCATAAATTGGGACTCAGTGAAAATAATCGCCCACCAGTCAAACTTAGTAAAGAGAAAACTAGAAGAAGGGATCGAAATAGCAAGAAGAAGAAGTACCACAATTAACGATAATTGCGGATGGTCTCTTCCAATTGAGTGGCAGCAACTACTCCAGTGACATAGTCCTGATGACAAACTAGGCTTTAGTTCGAAAATTTGACAACCAACTTTCATTAAAAATAACCTCTAAAAGACCCGTAAAAAAAAGTTATTCCACAATCACTATGAATAGAGGTGCCATAAATGCATTTACAACTAGAATTATTTTAAGTAAATTAAAAAGAATTTGTAAAGTGAAATATACGAATCAAACTCAGATTTAAAAATTATCTATAAATAAACAAAGTGACACCTATGTGAGTAAGTTACAATCGGATTTACTTACTTTTAAAGGCTTTCAATTTTTTCTGTGTTTTAATCATCAGCACATTAAACAGGTGCTCCTTACAAGCATTTATTTGTCTTTGTGAAATGGCTCAAATTTTATTTTACGCCCATGTTATTTTACTTCACAGACGTGACAAACAGCAGCTATAAAGATGAAAGAACTTGGTCGCCAAATGCTTGTTATTATCAAGATTTATTGTGCATAAAACACAGGGTTGCGTTTTATGCAAATTCAAAACAATTGGTTTCCGGGTGTTTGTTAAAACGTTATTCAAAACGAAGTAAAGAAAAAGAAATAGCGGACAAAGGGGAAATGTGCCCTTTGAACTTCGCACAGTTATGTGGATGACCTCAGCGGTCCTCGCTGTTGCGCTTTTGGTGGAACAAGCCGAAGATTTTTCATTTTTATTATTACTTTCACGTTGGACCTGTAAAATGATGGCAAGAAAAAAAACTAAAGAATAATAAAAAAAGTAGCCATCCATAATTCATGAATCACATCACCGCAGCTCGACTTGTTACGCGGCAATTAATAATGAGTTCCTAGCCTGGCCTTCGCAGTAAAAGCCATGGGAACAGGAAACTGAATCTTGTTACCACTGTAAACTGTAAAACTTACGAACTTTGAAAGGCATCGGAAAATGTCAAGGCGACGTTCCACACCCTGAGTTAGTCACCAATGTTTAATTTAGTACGACATCTCAGTAACTTACATGGTACGTAACTTCACAAAAGCCTTGAGCTCGCTGTTCTTAGCGTTGGCTTGTGACCATTCGCCCGAGATGGATCCGGGTTCGAATCCCGTGAGGCACTGTGTTTGTCTTGCGGCACTGCTCTCCTTTTTCCTGGAACTAGTAGTCCTAAATTAGGGACAGGGGACTCCTTATAGCCCTTAGAATTGCTCGCGGTTGTCTTAACCCCCCACCAAGAAAGTCTTCTCAACATTCGTCCTAGTGGGCTCGGCTTAGAGTCCCGAATGAAACATGGGTACAGCGTTGCGCTGCCAGTTCCCTAGAACCAATGGCCCTAAATTTTGATTAAAAGTTTAACGAACACCGTGAGCAACTCAATGGGCTACAAGCAGACGTCTACCTCTTACAGTGCAGCTCTGTCAGTTCCCTAGAGCCAGTGGCCCTAAATTTTGATTGAAGGTTTAACGCCCACCGTAAGCAACTCAACGGGCCACAACAGTCGCAAGTCTCTTGCAGCTTAGATCTGTCAGTTCCCTAGAACCATTGGCCCTATATTTTGATTAAAGGTTTAACATACACCGTAAGCAACTCAATGGGCCACAACAGTCGCAAGTCTCTTACAGCTTAGCTCTGTCAGTTCCCTAGAACCAGTGGCCCTATATTTTGATTAAAGGTTTAACGCCCACCGTAAGCAACTCAATGGGCTACAAGCAGTCGCCTGTTTCTTACAGGGTAGCTCTGTCAGTTCCTGAGAACCAGTGACCCTAAATTTTGATTGAAGGTTTAACGACCACCGTAAACAACTCAATGGGCTGCAAGCAGTCGCCTGTCTCTTACAGCGCAGCTCTGTCAGTTCCCTAGAACCAGTGGCCCCAAGTTCTGATTGAAGGTTTATCGACCACCGTAAGCAACTCAATGGGCTACAACAGTGGCCTGTCGCTTACAGCGTAGCTCTGTCAGTTTCCTAGAACCAATGGCCCTAAATTTTGATTAAATGTTTAACGAACACCTTATGCAACTCAATGGGCTACAAGCAGTCGCCTGTCTCTTACAGCGTAGCTCTATCAGCTCCCTAGAACCAGTGGCTCTAAATTTTGATTGAAGGTTTAACGACCACCGTAAGCAATTCAATGGGCTACAAGCAGTCGCCTGTCTTACAGCTAGCTCTGTCAGTTCCCTAAAACCAGTGGCCCAAAAATTTGATTGAAGGTTTAACGACAACCGTAAGCAACTCAATGGGCTACAAGCAGCTGTATGTTTCTTACAGGGTAGCTCTGTCAGTTCCTGAGAACCAGTGACCCTAAAGTTTGATTGAAGGTTTAACGACCACCGTAAACATCTCAATGGGCTACAAGCAGTTGTCTGTCTCTTACAGCGTAGTTCTGGGAGTTCCCTAGAACCAGTGGCCATAAATTTTGATTGAAGGTTTAACGACCACTGTAAGGAACTCATTAGGCTACAAACATTCACCCGTCCCTAATTTAGGGTCACTGGTTCCAAGGAAGAGAGCGAACCAATGCGGTAAGACAAACACAACATCCATTTCTTACTGGGATGCGAACCCTTACCCTTCTCGGACGAATGGTTATAAATCAGGGCATAGACTACTGCGCCACCACGGCGGCAGCTCTAAATTAGGAACGGGCGACTTCTTATATGCCTTAGCGTTGCTTATAGTGGTGGGTAAAACCACAAAAATTAATAAAAATCCTCAGTTGCACATCCCACCTAGGCATTGCTTCTTTCCATGTGTTGCATTACACATAGCAGAGTTAGCGCAAGACGCTGGACTCCTTCTGAAAGAGAACACTTCCCGCTCCGATTGCTGAGTGGCTTGATGCGCTTACTTCTGACCATTCGTCCGAGTTGGGCCCACGTTCGAGTCCGGGATGAGACATGTGTGCTCTGCTTGTATGATGGCGCTGGCTGTGTCCCTTCCCTGGAACCAGTCGCACTAAATTTGAAACGGGTACTGCTTATAGCCCTAAAGGTTGCTCAAGGTGGGCGTCAAGCCCCCCACCCACACCAAAAGAGCAACGCCACCTGTCGTATTGTGTAAAAATGGCTCGAAGATCATGTCCAAGCATTTAGATTGCTGTCTTGCCACCAAATTCTCCCGACTTGAATCCCATTGAACATATTATGTTCAATGGGATTCAAGTGGAATTTATCATTATCCAGACTGCGCCAGTCCCTCGCTTCGTCACCGAACTCCGTGACACCATTCTCTCCAAATGATGCCGAATATTTGAAGATTCTTTCTATGGTCAAGTGTGAAGGGCCGCTGATGACCTAATGGTCAACGTTCGTGACTGCCAGGGAAGAGTCTCAGGATCGATCCCAGGCAGGTACGAACGCTCGAACCATTAAATATCTGCCGTGCGCAGGTTAGGCACGTTAAGCCGACGATTATTAAAGTAGTCTGTCCCACCCACTTTCTACCTCGCTTCCGTGTCACTTTCCTATCGGGCGCGCTAGCCCAAATCTCCTACCTTCCTTCTTGTAAGGGATGTTTAATACCTGGGGTCAGACACTTCCTTCCTAAAATGCTCTACATAAATCTCAAATATCTCAAGTGTAGTAGATGCTCCATGTCGAGTGAAAGTGATTAACCTCCAGGTAAGGATCTTATGTATACATATTATCGTACGCGTGGAATGAATACTTTAATCGTCAGGCAAGACAGTTTGTTAGCTTAACTCACATTCGGCAAAAATATTTCACAAGGAATTCACTTACTGAGATAGGCCAGCGTGAAAAAACGTTAGCATAAAAGAAAAAAAGTCATTGACAAATTCGTGCATGAGCACGGATTGTCTCACTTATAAAGATTTTACGGAGTTTACTGATGTATCAGGCAAAATTTATCTCTTCCAATACAAAAGAAAACAAAAACGAAAGCTTGTTTAAAATGTCGTATAATCCGCAGCTGTCATGTTAATCCCGAACCCAATTTCCAACAGAAAGGTCGCGATTCACAGGATATCCCAAAAGTCCAAAAAATTAAGAAACGATCTATACTTATTAAAATATTTTTTTTCTAAAGGATCACATTGAGAACACATTAATATGTTTTTAAGCTGGAACAGAATGCGTTCTAAAATTTACTCGCATTTGAGAAGCATTTAAGAATGTGTTCTAAATGAGAACACACATTTTATAATGTGTTCTCAGCAAGAACACATTGGGAACACAATGTGTTCTGACAATGCGTTCTTAAATTGTGTTCCAAATGTGTTCTAAATAAGAATACATATCATCTCAAGTTCAATTCATACGTTGTTTTTTTTACGTGATGGTTACTTTATACATATTCCGCAGAATGACATTCTGCTGTATAATACTGTTACTCATGTTATGTTAAACCTGAGCTCTTAATGACCAATCGACACGTATTTAAATATATAATAACATTTTATGCCCTTTCGTTTTACATGTAAACATTGAGAACACATTGGAACACCCTTTCCCATCAATATTAATCCCCCCAATAAGAACATTTTATACCCGTTCGTTTTGCATGTAAAACGAAAGGGCATTAAATGTTATTATATATTTGAATACGTGTCCACACTCCACTGCTTATTAACAACTCGGGTTTAACGTAACGCGAGTAACCGTATTATACAGCAGAATATCATTCTGTGGAGTATGTATAAGAATACATTAATCTGTTCTTAACACATTGCATTCTAAAATAAGTGTGTTCTGAGCATTTACTGTATATGCATCGATCACGCAAATGATAACGGGGAAAGCGAAATTGCTCGAATCCGCGAAAGAATGTGATGCTTGAAGAATACAGGGAAAACTTCCGTTTCCGGAATTTGTTGCGTACAGTTTTAAGCTGTAAGCAACAAATGCTATTTAACCGCAATACATTATGATTACCAGAAATATCTTCACTGCGTTAAACTTCTGTTTTCGAAAAACTGTCCCCAGACGGAAAACGACACACTCCCTTTCCCATCAATATTAACCCCCCACCACCTTCCCATTCTGTTCGAGTTTGCATCGATCTCGAGGATGACTCAAATGATGACCTAAAAAAAGATGAAACTCTGCGAATTCGTGGAAGAATCGCATGTAGGAAATTCGCTGTGAGCACGTGACAGCTGCCGAGGGTGTATATATGCCCGTGCGCCGTAAAGCAAGAGCAGAGCCCCAAGGGACCAAACCAAGGGACATCGCCCAGAATGAGCAAACTTCAAGGCCCCATCAACCTCCCGTGCAGCCCCCGTGGGCGATTGAAACATACACTGAGGAGCAACTGAATTAGAGATACCTGTCTAGTAACGAGTAGCACCTCCTTTCGCCCTGATGACGGCGGCGATTCGTCTCGGCATGGACTCGAAAAGACACCGGAAGCGTTGGGAAGCCATACGGATCCACGACCCCTGAACAAGCTCCCACAGTTCACGAAGATTTGTTGAAGGGGGCGGGGGGGGGGTCAGAGCCTCGAACATTTCTCTCGATGGCATCACAGATATGCTCGATGGGATTGAGGTCAGGTGACCTTGCTGGCCAAGGAAGTGAGGTCACGTTAGCTGGAGTGTTCATCCAACCATTCGGATACAATTCGGGAGCTGCATTATCTTGTAGCAGGATGAGGTCCCCAGTGGGATGTTGAAGACGCACAAATGGGAGCAAATGGTCTTCCAGGATATCCCGGTAACGTTGACCTGTGAGAGACGATGTCACACGTACCAGGGGTCCCATTTCAGTCCACGTAAACAGTCCCCAGACGAGAATGCCACCCCCACCAGCTTGAAGAGTACCCTGCTGGCAAGAACGATCCATCGCTTCATGTGGTTTGCGCCGTACTCGTATCCTGCCATCTGCATGTACCAACGTGATTCTCGACTCATCAGTCCAGGCAACATTTTTCCACATGTATAGGGTCCAGTGGCGATGTTCCCGTGCCCATGCAAATCTTTGCACCCTGTGATGTGCGGTCAGCAGCGGTACCCTCATAGGACGATGGCTTCTGTACCACATAACGAAGATATGGTTCTGGATGGTGTGGCTGCTTACACGTTTTTGTGCACCAGTGTTAAATTGCCGAGTGATTTCTTGCACTGTGGCCCGTCTATCCACTGTTACAATGCGAGCTAGCAGACGATGACCCCGCTCATCCACACGCTGTTGTCCACGGCAGTTGGCCCTTGCAGGGATGGTTTTTATCGGATTCGATGTACTCACGGTGCACCCGTGACACAGTGGCTCGTGAAAATCCCAGTACCTGCACGACTTCCGAGATGGAGTGACCCATTCGACGGGCACCGACAATTTGGCCTCGATCAAATGCGCTTAGATCCTTCGTCTTACCCATACTGCGTCCGACTCTTACTGATTCCCGTCGCATCACTCTTTATATTGTTGGATCGCTGCATACGTCATATCGTTTCCGTTTACAGGGCCGCCCTCAGCGCCACGTTTGCATAACGTCAGCTGTCTCTAATTCAATTGCTCTTCAGTGTACATGGAAGCTGCAGTTCGCCTCATGTAGAACTAAACTTTGACTCCTTTCTTTTCACTTAAGCATACCATTGTACCAGCCGTAATCCAACCCATTATGCCTTTAGCAATAAATATTCTTTGTTCTATATCTTATCCTCTTGCTGAAGTACTGAAGAAACTACGTCGTAAAACTCAAGGGATAGGATGTCCGTCAAATCTCGTTCGGGACTGATTGTTGCGTCCGTTGACCTCTGTTAATAAGTTTCGTTGTTCCGACGTATCCGTTAATGAAGGGTTCACTGTACCAGAAACACTGCTTCTTCTTGTAAGCATATTAAATGTGCGCGAACTAAGTACTTTTGCTGAAAAAAGTGTGCAAAACATTCATTCATAAACGAAACCAGAAAAAAATTGGAAAAATAGTCCTTCCTCATATCAAACTTTCGAAGTATATTTTCGGTGATAGTTTGAAGGGCAAAAAATTATTTTTCTTCGTAAAGAACGTCTTGTTTACTTTTCTTGTAAGTCAGACTGCAGTCTTTCTTCTAGCCGTTAGAAATATATTACAATAAGAAAGAAGAAAAACTCACGTAATTAAGTAATTCTCGTATTAAATCATAAATCCCCCACTTTCTCCCCCAGTAAATGTACGGCGTAGCACATGAGACTAGTATTATTTTGTGAGAATTTGGCGATGGATGACCTGTAGCTGTGAATTATGGGAAATCCCAAGACCTTGAACCATTTGACCCGGACGTTGATGAAAATCAAGGAAAGTACCATAGAATAAAACACAAAGGATTTTTGCAAGATGATGAGATGGTGTTATTGCGCAACATGATTGGCTAATTAGATTTCGGACATCACAGTTTTAAAGCATTAATGTTTTCTCCGACATCTGAAGGACAGTGGGCTATTATGCGTCATTTGCAGTCTTACATATGTATGGAGCTTCTCAGTAAGTGCGTCTGTTTTTTTTGCCTTACATCCGTTTTAAAATGTCAGCGTTGAGTACTATTTTGTAGAGTTCTGTCTATCCTACTATAAAAAAAAAAAAAGCTTCAGTTTTTTTTCTGTACAAAAAACAGCTGCGAACAGCATTCGCTGTTGCACATAATTACAGACCGCAAAAGTATTGTCAAACTGACTAAGAAGAAGGAAGAGGTGGTGGTAAAACAAGAAATTTGTAACCGAATTTTCAGGTGTAATGAGTCTTTTTCTTAATAATATTAGTATTTTAAGTGCGCAATCAAAATATCCAAGCTTAAGATTTCCTAGAAAATAAGGGCGGCTCAGTTTGATCACGTTCACTGAGCCTAATTTTTTTTTCAATCTGGCTTGAAGTACCATTTGTACTGTACTGTGACAAGTGCAAATATGTGCAATCAGTACTTTATGTACCACCACCGTTTGTTTCATTACATTGTGGCCAGAGTTGGGCAGGAATGCATTACAAACTAATGGAAGTACAGATTACAATAAACGTGTAATGCATTACAAGGTAATGCAAAAAACAGGTAATGCATTGCAAGGTAATCCCAAGTATGGTTTGCACAAAGTAATGGAATTAATCTGCAATGAAGAGGATATAATTCAATTATCCAATAATGCCATTCAAACGCAATGGAATTATTTGGTAATAAAATCACTCAATTTGTCAATAATAATTACGTACTAATAGTTTATAGAAATGTACGTGTGCCAAAAGCTATGTCTAGAAAAGTCGGCCATGTAACATAGACAGAGACCAAAGTGCCGTGTAGAATGTTCTAGAAGCGGCAAGATTCGGTTAGACATTTGCAGAATATTCCAGAATGATCGCGCAGTGGAAAGTTGGAGAGCTTTGTGTAAATCAAGAATGTTCCCGAAGGTTCAGGTCCTGCCGTGAAGTATACACTGAGTGGCCACTTTATTATGACCACCCCTCAGTATTTCATTGGGCCACCTTTTGCCTTTAATACTCCGTCGATTCTTCGTGGCATGGACTCCACGAGATGTTGATAGGTGGTTTGTGGAATCTGAGACCATGCTTGATGGATAGCCTTTTCCAGGAGTGTGAGATTGCAGGGTTGTGGATCCAGCTGTCTGATGGCTCGTTCAACTTCATCCCACAAATTCTCAATGGAGTTGAGATCTGGAGATTGTGGGGGCCACCTAATCAAAGTAAACTCACGGGCATGTTCCTGAAACAAATCCTGTACAATACGAGCACTATGGCAGGATGCATTATCTTGTTGAAAGTAGCCATCGCCATTGGGATAAACCATCCACATGACAGGATGCACTTGGTCCGCAACGATGTTTAGATATGATGTGCCACTCAGACACGAATTAAAGGGCCCAAAGCATGCCAGGAAAACATTCCCCAAACCATAACGTTGCCTCCACCAGCTTGAAGGGTTGTAGCAATGCATTTTGGGTCCATGCTTTCGTGCTGTTTCCGCGAAATTCTCACTCGGCCTTCGGCATGATGCAACTGAAAACGTGATTCATCGGACCACATAATTTGTTTCCAATTATCGACTGTCCAATCCCTGTGGCCGCCCCGGTGGCGCAGTGGTCTCAGGCGCTAGCCTCTGATCATTCGTCCGTAAGGGGTCCGGGTTCGAATCCCGGTGAGGCATGAATGTTGTGTTTGTCTTACGGCACTGGCTCTCTCCCTTCCCTGGAACCAGTGACCCTAAATTAGGGACGGGCGACTGCTTATAGCCCATTGAGTTGCTCACGGTGGTCGTTAAACCTCCAATCAAAAAAAAAAAAAAAAATCCTTGTGCTCCTGTGGGAACTGGAGACGTTTTCTCTTGTTAACTGCAAACAGCAAAGGTGTTCGAACAGGTCTTCGGCTGCCATATCCCATTCGATGCAGTGTACGGCGAACAGTGCGTGCAGAGATCATTTGAGGGGATCGTTGATTAAGATGGTCTATAATTTGCTGCACTGTTGTCCTTCTGTTGTCTGTTACCAGTCTGGACACTCTCCGTTCCGCCCGAGCAGTCACTAGTCG
Organism: Macrothele yani; assembly: GCA_039090855.1. NCBI lineage: Eukaryota > Metazoa > Arthropoda > Arachnida > Araneae > Macrothelidae > Macrothele > Macrothele yani. The sequence continues at coordinate 40,974,413 of CM077009.1, read as the reverse complement.
ATAACAACCACATGTTGCACGTAGAGACCCAGTTTTTTGGCTGACAGTCCAGTCTTTAAACACTTTAACAACAGCTGCTCTGGAACATTTCAAGAACGTGGCGGTTTCGGTGATACTCGCTTCAATGTGGGATGATTGTAGGTGCTCGGAACCATGCATGGCTCCGAGCTTCTACAATCATCCCACATTGAAAGCCCGTCAAATCGTATTTTTTACCCATCTCGTCAACCCAAAATCACTTCTACTACTGTCGCAAGCACTAAGTTTTCTTTTTTTAATACTAGCCTCGCCCTCTGGCGGCAACAGCATGCAGCCATAGCTGATTTGCTTAAAACTGTCAGTTGGTCATAATAAAGTGTCAACTCAGTGTATATAAAGGAGTCAGTCGCTCGCTAGTCCAGTGTTCATATCGGACAAGTAATAGACAACAACACTACGGCAAAAATGTCAAGAGTTCGCAATTTTCTGTAATATTCGGCAGTGCACCCTGAGTAGCTGAAATGTGAGTGTAGTGCTAAGATGTACTTGTGGCTATAGTGGGGTAATTATTTTGGACAGTGAAACGTATGCAATGGACGAGAATGCTGTACTGGAGATGGACGAAATGAGTATCTCTAACTGAAATCAACATCCCATTCGTACTTACTTCATATGTATTATTTCGTTCATATCACTTTACTTGCGGCGAAGACGGGGCAACTACTCATGCCATACACGTAGTACAATCTCCAATACCTACATACACGCATTTGAGGTCCGAGGGGTAGAACAATTGTCAAATAACTTACACAACATGTAAGGGTGTACTGGTTGCTGATTTATTCACCTTGAATTGTTACCCATAAGTTATTGGTTAATTACCACCATATATAGTTAACCATTACGATTATGATGGGTAACTGCCATATGTCATTACAATTACCATGTAATTCTAATGACCAGATCACCATTACCATGTAATGGTAACGCTAAGTTCCTGTTCCCATTACGCTGTAATGCATTGCCGATTAATTGAATAACGATTTTGCCCAACTCAAGTTTCACGACCACCGTGAGCAACTTAATGGGCTATAAAGCAGTCGCCCGTCCCTAATTTAGGGTCGCTGGTTCCAGGGAAGGGAGAAAGCCAATGCCGTAAGACAAACACAACATCCATTCCTCACCGGGATTCGAACCGGGACCCCTTTCGGACAAATGATCTGAGGCCATCGCTTAGACCACTGCGCCAAGGGGCGGCTTTGCCCAACTCTCATTGTGGCGTTTTATCAAATTTGCCAATTATTTTTAAGTAACCCATATTAATTATGATTCCTTGAAAATCATAATTAGCATTCAATTAAAAACAAACTGTAAGAAATTGTGTGAATTCACAGAACTTTTCTGAAAATAACGTGAAGCAAATTTGCCAGTAGGTATCCGCCTTTCTCAGAAATTTCCTTTTTAAAAGTGTCGAATTATTTTAATTCCGTATTTTCACTGATTTTTCGTAGCCAGAAATCCCGTTTACTTCGGAAAAGTCTGTCAGGTTTTACCGTATTTGAACTGAAATTTCGCAAAAATCAAAGAACAAACACTTTTCAGCTCTTACATCATATAACCTTTTTGCAACAGTCAGAATCAAACCCCCGTCGCTTCTGTTGGTTCATCATGCAATGCGCGCCTTTAACCGCTCAGCCAGAAACACTCGGTCATTTAACTAACATTCATCGTAAAACAAATTGCGTGATGATTTTTTTTGTTATTAATGTGAGTGATTTAATCATTTTATTTACTGTTGGAGCTTATTATTTTTCTAAATAGGTTTGTAATAATTATTTTTCTGTAGGAGGACTTTTCACAAATTAAGCATTTTTCATCGTGATTTTTCGAAGTAACAAAATGCTTTGCAACTACACTCCGGGCAAAGCCCAAACCCCCCTGAAGATTAAGAAATTCTCCGAACTGGTCTGTGAAGTCAGAGCTAGGCCGCCCCGGTGGCGCAGGCCTCTGATCATTCGTCCGTAAGGGGTCCGGGTTCGAATCCCGGTCAGGCATGGATGTTGTGTTTGTCTTACGGCACTGGCTCTCTCCCTTCCCTGGAACAAGTGACCCTAAATTAGGGACGGGCGACTGCTTATAGCCCATTGAGTTGCTCACGGTGGTCGTTAAACCTCCAATCAAAAAAAAAAAAAAAGTCAGAGCTAGTGGGCCGACCGACTCGATCCTCGAGCTCTACGCTCCTGAAAACTCCAACGAAGTGCCGCAGTGTTTACGCAGGGAAATAATTTCTTGAGTGCGATAATAGACAATTTGCGCACACAGCTATAAATCGACCATGTTTTTTTTTCTCTGTAATTTTTATTACATCTTTAGCTTCCATATTTTTTTTTCTCAGTTTTCAGCAATGACACCTGTAAATCGGGGAATTCCAAAGTTTTGCTCTTGTGCTGGAAAATGATTTCCTGTACGGGTCTTAAAACTAAATATTTCAGGACATTTCTCCTTTTGTTTGCAATTTGGCTGAAGGAGCACAGACATAAGCTTTTTCATGCATAACGTGAAATGCCTAGCATTTTACGTTAAGCATTTTTTGCAACTACGATTTTTTTAAATGCATTAATGGCAAATTGGTAGGATTGTATGAACATAATCATTTCACTTAAAGCTTTCAGAAATTCCCTTCGCGTTCGATTCACTAAAAATGAAAGAAAAAAAAATGTTTTTCCTTAATTACGTAACGAACGCGAAAGCAAAATGTACGATTTAGTGAGTATATTTACTGAAAATACGGTAAGATGTGTTCGCAGATCTTGTAAACACTTCTAGAAGTTAAAAAAATAATAATTGTAAATTAGAATCATTTAGGAAAAAGTTCTTCGTCAAATGAACTTGGAATGTATTAATTTGGATATCTTCGAATTTATGCACATAACACTGCAAATTTTATGCTGGAAAATCTGAATATCACATTTTTTCCATTTTTCAATATCTGTAATGATATTGAAGATATCAATTAACGCATTAACCGACTCCCTACAGTGGAAAACACATACATCAATAAATGTGTTCTTTTATTATGCATAAGTATTTTCTTTTTTGCACGATGTTCTTCTTGCAGGGAGGAATGTTTCACTGCCAATATTTCTGAAACTATCCTTACACATGTGACTATGAATGTAACTAGGAAATAAAGTTCTGCTTTGCAAAAGAGTTCAATGTAGACAATTAAAGTTCATAGTTCTCTAATCCGAACCTCAATCTCTACACCACAACTTAATTTAAATTATATTGTAGCCTACATTCACTAACTTAAAAAAATTGCAAGCCCATGAATACGTACATACATATATTTTAACTTATCAGCCAGTAAACTTCAGGGATCGTGCTGAAATTTAACGATATAAGTGAATTCTTTCGGACACATTCCAAGCTTTCGGATACATTTGTTGGACATTTCAATAAACCTTTCTTTGAGCTAGTTTTCAGATTATCAGCGCATCAAGTAGTTCTGTACATTTCGTTCGAGTTCTTGTTTTAATTAGGATACTGATACACAGCAATTTTGTGAAAAAAATTACATTTCTTTTACGGAGTATTGTTGATTAATAAATAACGTAATTATTTATTGCCAGGTTCTTTGCCTGGTTAACCCCAGTACTTGATGCGCTGATAATATCTGTGCATTTCCTTCGTATTTTCGGTTTTTTTTTGGTTTTTTTTTCAGTTTGGACAATACTAACTGAATTTTGTAAAGAAAAAAGAACATTTTATGGAGATGAAATGTTGAATGCTAAGTAATATCATTATTTAAACCACAACAAATAATGAGCTGATAATCGGAAGGTTAAATTTTTCAATGAAAATGACTAACAATTTACTAAATTATAGTTGTGTTTACAACGAAAGCAGAACATGCTATCATGATAACCATTAGGCTAAACTAACCTTTGAATTCACGGTGGGTTCAAAATTCTTTATTCGTACGGAAGAAATACATTTTCTTCGAAGGCTTTAACCTTCAGGAAAGCTGAAAACAGTGGCTTTTGATGTGCTTTGTAATTAGATCTACAAAAATACTCAATATTTTCCAGGCATGTTGCATAAAAACGCTAACTCACGTGCAAGACTACTGAAAGCTCAAAACTGACCAATGTCGCATGAACGCGCAGCTGATATCGGCATTCCCCTTATCTTTGCCCTTTGACCTCTCTGGAGAGAGGGATTGCGATGGCTCTCGGACCGTGACGTCACACCCCTTCGCAGTTCCAGCGCTGGGGCTTGCTCTCCAGGGGGTTTCGGCGAAGCTAACCTGATTACACTCTGAAGGTTGTGAAACCGATTCTCCGACGTGAAATCTCTTGTTTATCAGCATTTCTCCGCGTACTAATGGGTGCCATATGTCACGGACGCTTCCCTCTAAGGGTGACTGAAGGCGAGACAAAAGAAAACTTCCCGCGTTCCATCATGATATTCCCCTCCACCCTCACACTTTTTGAACCTTGCCGACCACCACACAAACGATTTCGGAATGAGTATTTTAAAACAGCAACCACAAAGAAAGGAGTAAGCTCATTACAATGACCCATTTATCTCTCAGCCTCCGGCTAACAATTCTCCCCTCTCAGTCGCAGTAAATATCTTCGTGTTAACTGTATAGCCTCTCTAAAGCAAAATAGAAGTAACAATGACGCCGCCAAAATGCGTATATTTGTATCTTTTAGAAACGCGACCGAAACTGGGATCTTCATTTTTTTAATGTGCGTACGTACGACATTTTGAACATCTATATACAATGCTGGCCACCCAAAATGCAACACCAAGAAGGACACCACGAGATAGTAAAGCCAGATTTACTGCACACATAGCAACAGATACAAAGATGAAACGATTGAGCTTACAGGCCCTTGCTACTTGCGAAACACGCAGACATCAATAGTTTGAGTGCCCCCCCCCCCATGGCTGGCAATAACGGCCGCTACACGCCGCGGCATCGAACGAAATAGGCTTTGGATGTGAACTTTGGGTATGTCGGTCCTGGCTGCTTCCACACGTTGCCACAGTTCATCAGGCGTAGCCGCGGGTGGTGCTTGTCGGGCCACTCGGTTGCCGATCAGCGACCAGACGTGTTCGATGGGCGACATATCGGAAGAACAGGCGGGCCACGGCAGCACTGACACCTGGTGGGCCGTGAAGAATGGTTGCACGATGCGTGCCACGTGCAGGCACGCATTGTCCTGTTGAAACGTGGCTGCTGGCAAGTCATGCAGGTAAGGGAAGACTACAGGCTCCCAAACGTCGGAGATGGTGCGGTGGCTGTTGAGTGTACCGGGGATGCGTACCAGAGGGGTGCGGGTGTCATATCCAATTGCGCCCCAAACCATAACGCCAGGCGACGGACCGGTATGGCGATGCATAATGCAGGCGTCATACAGTCTCTCGCCGCGGTGCCGCCACACGCGGATCCGGCCATCGTGGTGTTGCCGACAGAAGCGGGATTCGTCGGAGAAGACAATGTCGTGGCATTCCGTAGTCTAGGTTCGGCGTTCAACGGCCCACTGCCGCCGCACGCGCCGGTGATGTAACATCAATGGTAATCGGGGAAATGGGTGCCGTGCGACAAGTCCCCGCTCCTGCAGACGACGTCGATCGGTACGTGCTGACACAGGTTGTTGCGCAACACACCCTAATTCCTGCGCTAACGTTCGTGATGTGGCGGTGCGAGCCGTCGATGCCCGCCGCACAATATGCCGGTCCTCTCGTTAGGTGGTGTGCCCCGGCTGCCGCAATCATTCACGTCGGTCCATCCGTCCCTCCTGCACCCACCGAATTCATACTCGCCTCACTGTGGCTGGATGTCGTCCCACACGGGCGCCGACGTCTCGGTACGATAAACCTCTGTCGCTATAAGCCACTATTCGTCCTCTGTCGAACTCTGAAACGTGCTGGAATGACTGCCGTATTCTGCGACGAGGCATCAGGAAGCTTCCCACGCACAGGTCCAGCAGCACAACACACTTCCACTACTTACACCCCGCCTTCTGTGCACCCTTCTTATAGTGCTTCTCGGTGGCGTGCCGGGCGCACATGATTTGCATATGCCTTTCAATGCTAACGGTTTGCATGTCCTCTCGCAGGCGACGCATGCTGCGAATTTCAGGCCAATCGGATGCTTCCTTTTTGGTGTTGCATTTTGGGTGACCAGCAGTGTATATCCGTGTGTTTTCTTAGTTCTCAGTTCAAGCTCGAACACGGAACACGGCTTTTAAAACTGGAACTATATTATGCAGTGGAAGTACACACTCCGTAACTTTAACTCCATAGTCAGGTTAGCCTTTTTTTTTTTTAAAGATAATCGAAAGTCATTGTCATTTTTAAACTGACAATGTTTTTCGATTATCATTAAAAAAAAAGTGAAATGTACTTTTTTGTAGTATTATTTTACAAAACTCTTAAGAATAAAATTTCCTCTTGACAGCTATAATAGCATTTGTTTCAAGATGTCCAAAGACTGATACACAGACATCGTATAATCACCTGCACAATAAGTACCCGGTTTCTTACAGTAACTCAATATATCATAAATAAATGGTGCACAGAATGGGGGAGAGGAGAAGAAATATCCTGTGCCACAAACAAAATTCATGCGATATGTTATCCACAATATCCGATCTCGCTGCAAAACTCCAAAATCAAATGCTTCGGCAGACTATTGAAATTTAACAGTTAATCAAACCCAAATATTCCCGTGAATCTCTCCTATGACCGAACATTTTCCGTCATACGAATACGGAAAAGTGAGGGCGGAGTTCCTCTGTTAATATAAACAAGTTAGTAAAATCATGCAATGCATTGATTACGATACGCTTTCCAACATACCAGAAATCATTACTCAAAGTTATGAGGATAATTACTGGCTGTGGAATAAATCTCGCTCCTGTGCCCTGACCTTTGACCCCAATTCGGTTATATTAAACGGAATTGGTTCAGTATACCTTCAGAACAACATACTACAGTTTTGTCGCAATCGAAGCATTTTTAGTCAAGTTATGATGATAATGGCTGAGGGATAAATCTCGCTCCTGTGCCCTGACCTTTGACTCCATTTCGGTTATATTCAACAGAACCGTTTCAGTATATACCTTCGGAACAACATAATAAAGTTTTGTCTCAATCGAAGCATTTTTGCGTAAGTTATGACGCATAATGGCGATGGAATTGATCCGGTTCCTATGTCCTGACCTTTGAACCATTTCGTCCATTTTCAATACAGTTCGTTCCCAGGCTGTCCCCTACCACATACTAAAATTTCATCGAAATCGAACCATTTTTACGCGAGTTATCGTGCTGATAGACAGACGGACAAAGCTGGAGCATATACGCTTCTTCAACCTACGTTTGGAAAGCGTAAGAAAGGAATTGCGGAAAGTTTTCGGAAAATTCAGAATTTTCCGTTAACACATCTTCAAAACGATAATTTACTATCAATATAAGAAAGGTATTGCGTGAAGGTTTCTGAAAATTCAGAATTTTCCCGTGGTACGAAAAATCCGTGAAATTCAGGTTTCTCTTTGTCATTTCACGGAAAAGGTTGTGTCAGAAACATGCTTCGTTAATTGACAAAAGGAATCGCGGAAACTGGCTCGTGAATTTCAGAAATCTTTTTACAGTGCATGTTCATTGGGGGAAAAATGCAGTCGTATGTTATATATCTAATGTGCACTGCAGTTCGGAGCGGCGGTTTTGATCTCGGAAGCTTGTATAGTACGCATTTGATGCGGAAATTTACTTTGCACAGTAAAAAGACAAAATTATCATTTTAACTGTAGGGCAATGAATGAAAAAATCGTGCTATGTTACTGAACTTTTATCAAGTGAAAATTAATAGCATTACCCAAAACTGTTTTACATATCTTAGTTTCTTTTTTACGCTTTCCAACCATAGGTTGAAGAAGCGTATATGCTCCAGCTTTGTCCGTCAGTCTGTCGGCACGATAACTCGCGTAAAAAATGGTTCGATTTCGAAAAAATTTTATTATGTGGTAGGGAACCATCTGGGGACGAACCCTATTGAAAATGAACGAAATGGGGCCAAAGGTCACGGTATAGGAGCGGAATCCATTCCATTGCCCTTATGCGTCATAACTTTCGTAAATATGGTTCGATGTCGATGACATTTTAGTATATTGTAGAGAACCACCTGGGAATGAAGCCGATTGAAAATGTGTGAAGTGGGGTCAAAGGTCAGGACATAGGAGCGGAATCTCTTCCATCGCCATTATGCGTCATAACTTTCGTAAATATGGTTCGATGTCGATGACATTTTAGTATATTGTAGAGAACCACCTGGGAATGAAGCCGATTGAAAATGTGTGAAGTGGGGTCAAAGGTCAGGACATAGGAGCGGAATCTCTTCCATCGCCATTATGCGTCATAACTTTCGTAAATATGGTTCGATGTCGATGACATTTTAGTATATTGTAGAGAACCACCTGGGAATGAAGCCGATTGAAAATGTGTGAAGTGGGGTCAAAGGTCAGGACATAGGAGCGGAATCTCTTCCATCGCCATTATGCGTCATAACTTTCGTAAATATGGTTCGATGTCGATGACATTTTAGTATATTGTAGAGAACCACCTGGGAATGAAGCCGATTGAAAATGTGTGAAGTGGGGTCAAAGGTCAGGACATAGGAGCGGAATCTCTTCCATCGCCATTATGCGTCATAACTTTCGTAAATATGGTTCGATGTCGATGACATTTTAGTATATTGTAGAGAACCACCTGGGAATGAAGCCGATTGAAAATGTGTGAAGTGGGGTCAAAGGTCAGGACATAGGAGCGGAATCTCTTCCATCGCCATTATGCGTCATAACTTACGTAAAAATTCTTCGATTTGGATGAAATGTTAGTATGTTGTAGGGGCCTTCCTGGGGACGAATTCTGTTGAAAATGGGTTAAATGGGGTCAAAGATTAGGACACAGGAGTGTGATCTATTCCATAGCCTTTATGCATCATAACTTACGCAAAAATGGTTCGATTGCGACAAAACTTTATCATGTTATTTCGGAGGTACACTGAACCGGTTCTCTTGAATATCATCGAAATGGGATCAAAGGTCAGGGCACAGGAGCGAGATTTATTCCACAGCCATTATCCTCATAACTTGAGTAATAACTTGAGTAATGATTTCTGGTATGTTGGAAAGCGTATTATAATCAATGTATTGCATGATTTTACTAACTTGTTAAAAAATCGTCTGTTTTCATTTATGCTTGATTTTAATATTTTCGTTGTGATATTAGCAAATTTCAGTCTTCTGATTTACGGCAAGGACTGTTCTTTCCAACATTTTTTACGTTTTCCAACCGTAGTTTGAAGAAGCGTATATGCTCCAGCTTTGTCCGTCCGTCTGTCCGCACGATAACTCGAGTAAAAATGGTTCGATTTCAATGAAATTTCAGTGCATGATAGGGGATCACTGAGGACGAACCCTATGGAAAATGGGTGAAATGGGGTCAAAGGTCAGGACATAGGAGCGAGATTCATTCCATTGCCCTTATGCGTCATAACTTCAGTAAAAATGGTTCGATTTCGATGAAATTTCAGTACATGATAGGGAATCACCTGGGAAATAACCTTATTAAAATGGACGAAGTGGTGTCAAAGGTCAGGACATAGAAGCGGATCGATTCCATCGCCCTTACGCGTCATAATTTCGGTAAAAATGGTTCGATTTCGATGAAATTTTAAAATGTGGTAAGAAACCACCTGGGAACGAACCCTATTGAAAACGGAAAAAATGGGATCAAAGGTCAGGACATAGGAGTGGGATCCATTCCATTGCCCTTATGCGTCATAATATACGTAAAAATGGTTTCATTTCGATGAAATTTTAATATGTGGTAGGGAACCACCTGGGGACGAACCCTATTGATAATGGACGAAATGTGGTCAAAAGTCAGGACATAGGAGTGGGATCCATTTCATTGCCCTTATGCGTCATAACGTACGTAAAAATGCTTCACCAATTATGTTTAATATCCCCGAAATGGGGTCAAAGGTCAGCGCCCAGGAGCGAGATTTATTCCACAGCTATCAGTTAGTAATATCGTCTAATTGAACACTATTATCCTCTAATTGAGTAATCATTTCTGGTATATTGGAAAGCGTATCATAATCAATGCATTGCATTTAACTTGTTTTTTCAAACAGCAAACACAATAACAAAGAAAAAAAAATCTTTTCTGATTTCGATGCTCGTAAACAATTTCAGACTGATTTGCAGAGCCAAGAAGATAAACTAAAAACAGCAAGTATCATGGTGGGTTAAAGAAGCGTTTTGTCCCTAAGAAACGGTGTCAACTCATTTGCCATCTTAATTGACAGTTTGTAGAGGATAAAGAACCCAAGTACTTCTCTTCCGTCAAAGGGGACACGGCGCGAGTTTGAAGAAGACAACACCCCAACTCAGAAGACCGCCGCTCCAGTGAAAGATAACCAGGCCCACCGCAGGCACTCTTCGCTGATGCTTCTCTGTACGCAAATGGAGGACATGGTTAAGAGGTAAAGGGTCCTGAAACACTCGTTAAGTCCAATATCTATTTATAATAGAAATTGATTTTTGCAGTTTCTGTCTATCTTCCTTGAAAAAGCCACCTGGTTGATATGTGAAAGCCTGGAAACGTTTGTTTATATATTCTCACTCCAATAAATCTGATTACTAGTATAGTTTTACTCTTTTCTGCATAGTTGGTGTATAGTTCTTGGTTATTAAGAAATTGACTAACCCCCCTCCCCAAAATCGCAATAAATCCAGGTATTAATGAGATCCCAAACCGGTAAAGCTCTGTGCCATATTCTTCTTCTTTTGACTCCTGTGCCACTCTACGAAAGTGGAAGGAATCCGGATGGACTTCCTTATTGGAAATTGTTTTCTGAAAGAGCAGCAGACTTCTGCCTCGGGCAAAGTCTGCCATTTTCTATGCCAAAACGTTCGACGCAATTGAATCATGGTCCGAAAAGGCGGGAAGGCAATTCACACGCATCTTGCAAGGAGCACTACATCATGTATGATTTGTGTTGGAAAAGGGAGGTTGGTGCAGTAGTACTTCTAGTTTCTTTTATGTTGGAAAAGGCAGGTTGGTGAAGTAATATATATTGGCGGTTGGCAGATGCCAAGGAGAAAATCCTCCAAATACGTGGCGTCAGTAAATAAATAAATACATCGCTTTTTCCACATTCCAGAAACACATAGCAACCGAAAAATTGTTTTTCAGCCGCCGCCGTGGAACTGAATCACGGAACTCTCAATATCTAGCCGAGCGCGTTAACTTCACACCCACGGCGGCGGCTGAAAAAACAATTTTTCGGTTGCTATGTGTTTCTGGAACGTGGAAAGAGCGAAGTATTTATTTATTTACTGACGCCACGTATTTGGAGGATTTTCACCTTGGATCTCGCCCTTTGGATTTAACTGCTATAATCATCATCATCATCATCATTGTCAACCATTATCAATCCACTGCTGGACGAAGGTCTCCCCAAGTTTCCTCCACAACGGTCTGTCTTGTGCCAGTCTCCTCCATGTCACCCCTGCATACTTTCGAATTTCATCCACCCATCTCCCATGTGGTCTTCTTCTGGGTCTTTTCCTGTCCCTTGGAATCCAATCTAAAATTTCGGCTGTCCATCGATGATCTGTCCTTCGGGCAGTATGTCCAGCCCATTGCCACCCCAGGGATTTAACCCCGATCATGATGTCTTCAATATATATATATCATCATCATCATCATCATTGTCAACCATTATCAATCCACTGCTGGACGAAGGTCTCCCCAAGTTTCCTCCACAACGGTCTGTCTTGTGCCAGTCTCCTCCATGTCACCCCTGCATACTTTCGAATTTCATCCACCCATCTCCCATGTGGTCTTCTTCTGGGTCTTTTCCTGTCCCTTGGAATCCAATCTAAAATTTCGGCTGTCCATCGATGATCTGTCCTTCTGGCAGTATGTCCAGCCCATTGCCATTTCAGGAATTTAACTCTGATCATGATGTCTTCCACTCTTGTCATTTTTCGGATCCACGAGTTCCTCTTCTTATCTCTCCTGGTTACACCAAGCATGCACCTCTCCATGCTTCTTTGAGTTGTCTGCAGCCTTTGTATGTCTCTTTTAGTTAAGGTCCACGTCTCCGCACCATACGTAAGCACTGGAAGGATGCACTGATCAAACACTTTTCTTTTAAGACATAATGGCATATTGCTCTTGAAAATTATGCTGTTTCTTCCGAAAGCTCTCCAGGCAAGTTTTGTACGCCGATTAATTTCTTCATCAATGTGACCCTCACTTGATATCTGCTGTCCAAGATAAACGTACGTGTCTGTTATCTCCAGCTTTTCTCCATCAATCGATAAATCTTCATTTCTTGTAAAAGCATTGAACATCACTTTTGTCTTCTGAAAGTTCATTTTTAATCCCACTTCTTTACTCTTGTCAGCAAGTTCCTGGATCATACTCTGCAGCTCTGATGGGGTAGTTGCAAAAATGACTACGTCATCAGCAAAACGAAGGTGGGTTAGATAATCTCCATTAATCTTTATCCCCTTGTATATATATATATATATATATATATATAGCCAGTGCCGTTAATGCCCACCAGATGGAGACGTCTCAGTAGCTGAGCACATCTTACGGATTTATGATGTCAGATGCTCACTTAAAAATACACATAGCACCGTGGATTGTTGGCCACCGTTGTGTAAAGTTAACGTGCTCGGCTAGATATCGAGAGTTCCGTGATTCAATTCCACGGCGGCGGCTGAAAAACAATTTTTCGGTTGCTATGTGTTTTTGGAACGGGAAAGAGCAATGTATTTATTTATTTAGATGCCAAGGATGTGACAGTATATTAAAGGATCAAGGGATGTTTTAAATAAAGCACGTTTGTTCAAACCCAAGGGGTAGCGTTATGCAAGGGTGGCCGTAAATCGAGGGGCGGCACATCGAGGGTTGGCTGTATACAGGGTGATTGTAAACTCTTTCAACAAAACAAGAGAGGTGATAGTACACATTAAGATGAACAATATTTGCAATGGAACCTAGGGCCGCATTCCACTCCTAGTGCCAGAAAAGAGTAAAGTTACATATCCACGTTGAGCCTTCAACAGTAAAAACAAAGAGACATGTCTAATTTATGAGTTGCACAATTCCAATCGCATCAGAGAAAGACTCAAAAGAGCTGCCCAAACTGGCGTCCAAGGGTGTCGTTGCACAGCCCACACCGGCGAATGAAGGACTTTCGCGCCCTCTCGTAGACTCCCAGTGTGGTGTTGATCTTGTCCGCAGCAACAGCGATTCGCACGACGAGATCTTCCAGGGAGTCCACAGGTGTCTCGTACACCTATGTTTTCATGTGCTCCCAGAAGAAGGAGTCTAGTGGATTAAGGTCCGGGGAGCGTGGAGGCATATGTCGCATTTAAGAAGTATCGGACCTCGGTGGCAAAGTGTGCTGGAGCCCCATCATGCATAAACCACATGTCCCTCGGTGTGGTAAGCTGAACATCCTGCAATAGAACGGGAAGCACTTGCTCCAGAAACACGCGGTACGCTACGCCGGTCAGATGTTCTGGCAAGAGGTAAGGTCCCACCAGACAATATTACCGTGACGTTCGCACGGTAATATCGCTGAACGGGTTCGGTCGTGTTTTTAAATGCTTGCTCCTCATCGCCTACGCACGTATTCAGCGCACTGATTTACATCTCGTGATTCTCATGCAATGGTTGGAACTTCGTGTGCCTACTGCACGTTTTTCGAACGTGCTCTTTTCTGGCGGTAGGATTGGAATGCGGCCCTAGGCTCCATTGCTGTTCGTCTTGATGTGTACTATCACCCCTTTTGTTTTGTTGAAGGAGTTTACAATCTCTCTGTGTACATCACAATCATCATCAACAACAAACATTCTTAATCCACTGCTGGATGAAGTTCTCCCTAAGTCTCTTCCACGACTTTTACTTTTCCACGCGTTTTCTTTTCACATTAAATGGGCATTTCTCTTCCATTAATTGCAAAGACTGATGAACATAGAGGAATTAAAATTTGTAGCGGTCCCGGTTGCCGAATGGTCTGAGGAGCTTACTTCTGACCATTCCTCAGAGATGAACAGTTGCCAGTGTGCATAAAATAGTTTCAATGTTAAACTGTAACAGGCTGTTGAATCCGTTACGTAACGATATCAAATAATTTCATGAGTGTGAAACGATAGGTACTTACGTTCGAAGTCGGAAGGCCGTTTTCCAGGAACCACTGGTTTCTTACACACGCCGCTGACTATCTGCTGGACTAAGGCAGGACACAGCTGCAAAAACTCCGCTTGCGATAATGTGCTGTTCGGCAAATGCCCAAATTTAGACATCAGTTCTTCCACAGAAAGACACTAGAATATAACGAATAAATAGCATACACAATTTTATAAATTTCGCAAAAAAAAACAAAGAAATATCCATTACTTATTAATGTTATTTGGGTTCATTAGGTAGATATTTTGCTGCAGGGTCTTTCTTTCTTTCTTTTTCTCTTTTTTTGGGGGGAAAGGGGGGGGGGCTTTAACGACCACCGTGAGCAACGGAATGGGCTATAAGCAGTCGCCCATCCCTAATTTAGGAACACCTTACTCTAAGTGAAACCCTGGACAGCTTACAGCATAAAATAAAGTCACACAACCATCTTCAAAGAATTAGGTACCTAGAGTTAGTTTTTTATTCAGCCAATACACTCAATAGGCTTTTCACTGATGAAGAACTTCTAGATAATCACTCAAGTAACTCTTGACAGCAATAGTAATTTAATCTGATTAACGTGAGTTAGTAAACACAACAATAGATTAACGAAACTCGAACACGAAATACAGTATATTGACAAAAGTCAGCGGATACCCCTTCAAAAGCAAATGAACGGATCCGATGCGTTGTTAAGGTGCGCGGTACAGCTGCAAACGGGACAAAAACAAGCCTGCAGCTGACCGCGATCATATCGCACTGTGAGGCTGAGTGAAAATGTCGCGGAACTGACTTTGAGAAGGAAAAGATTGTTGGGTGTTATATTAGTGGGTTCTCCATAAGAGAAACCAAGAGCGGTTTAAACATGCCCAAGTCAACTGTTTTGGATGTACTGAATAAGTGGAAGACACATGGCGTGCCTGGAGCAGCAAAACGTACCGGCAGACCTACGAAAATCAGTGTGATAGAGGACGTCGAAGCCTCAGGTGAATCGTTACAGCTGGTCGGGAGTACTGTACAAGACCTCAGTGTACAGGTGAATAAAAATACTGGAACCTCAGCATGTACACGTACCATTCACAAAGAACTTCATTCCATGGGTTACCGTGGTCGTGCGGCTGCCCACAAGCCTTTTATCTCCACTCGGAATACTACTCGTCGTTTAGCATGGTGTAAAAAACAATGGAAACGGGTCCTATGGACTGATGATTCCAGATACACGATCCATCAGTCTGATGGCCATGTGTGGCTACGGTGGCATCCGGGGAAAAGCTACTTATGACCGTGTACTTTTCCTACGGTCAAGTTTGGAGTTGGCAGTGTACTCGTGTGGGAGTGTTTTTCGTGGTATGGTCCCAGCCCATTGGTTATCGGGAACAAACCTATTAACCAGCACAACTACCTCGATATTCTGGACAGTTATGCCCTACCAACTCTGTGGTAATACTATGGAACCGAGCGTTGTTGGTACCAGCAGGATAATGCACCGAGCCATAAAGCAAGGACTGTTACGGCGGCGTGGTTTGACGATAATTCCGTATCGTGTGTGGACTGGCCAGCACACAGCCCTGATCGTAATTATGGCATGAATCAGAGCGCCGCACAAGAAGTTTGGAACCAAGGCCTACTACTAAGCAACAGTTAGCGGCAGTATTATGTACTGAATGGAAGCGCATACCTAACGCTGTGTTTCCAAACCTTGTCGAAACTATGTCTCGAAGGATCAGTGCATGCATTATGGCCAAAGGTGGACCAACACCGTACTAATGTATGTGAATAAATGCTACGTTGTGTTTCTCTTCTAGGTGTTCGCTGAAGTTTATCAATATAGTGTATATCCCTTCCCCCTTGTGAAAGGCGGGGGCACGGAATCTCAAGTTTCGGGTCCTCCTGAAACCGTACTCAAAGGAGCTCACAGTAGAAGACGTAATTCTGATTAATTCTAGACGATGTGTAGAAGGAGCATTACACATTTTTAATGTAGAACTACGTCTTTCTCCGCGCTGGGTAGGGATAACATCGAAAGCACGGATGCAACGAAAACATGTCACACTTCGAAAGCTTATATCTTCGAAACTGATAATCGTAGGGTATAATACATCATTAGATAATTCATGGAGTTTCATTCTTAACAAAACAAGTTTCAACCTTTCACTCTTAACCCTTCGATACAGTAGCGTTAGAAAGTTAAACTAAATTTCGCGTGATTTTGTTTCGCAGCACGCCATTCTAAGGTTGATAACTAGTGAATAGATAATGATAGCGATCACGTCTGTCCCGCATTCCGCAGCTAGAGCTAACGGACGTATGTTACAAACCGAAATAAAGTGAATTATTTATTATTAGATAAAAGAAAAAATTGGTGACGAAAATTTAGGATTGCCGCGAAAATCCAAGGGAAATTAATATAAGAACCGACGAGAGTTAAAGAAACAGCTAGAGAAGAACGAGAGAAATCCGAAAAGGCCCGATAAGTCAACAACCGAAAAGTCACGAGAATGTAGGGAGCGTCAAATGTCCGCACGTCAGACTGTGTTTCACCCGAGTTCGACTCTAGAGCCACAACCTTCTATTTCAACTGCACAAAGTGAGCCTGAACAGCAAGAACAGATGGGGATTGGTGTCATCGATCGAAATTTTCTCACCCAGCATGGAATACCAATGTACATCGCCAGTCTTCACAACTTCGCTGAATAATGAACGTATTACGTCTCAAACCTTTACACCGCCGATGCTTTCTAAATCTAGACAAGAAGTGCAACAGGAAGAAGAGTACATTAGGCCCCAGACGAATTGCCAAACTTATAAGGCAATTAAGGGGTTTGAAAAATTGGTTCTGAAGAACGATTTCTTCAGAAACAATTTTAACCATAACTACTGACAACGATGATACTACGCCTTCTACTAACATTAATTTATACAGAGGTTGTTCAAAATAATGAAAACACCTCTCTGAAAACAGTAACTTTGGTATGTGCTGCTTTTTGAGTAAAATGAGCATGTAGATACAATATTTTTTGTACAAAAGTGTTGCTTATAGTCTCAAGGGTCTGTGTGATTGCATTGTAAATCGGTGTTTGCATAATTTCGTTCCAGGTGAAGGCACAATGAGTGACCTGTCGGAGTTCCAAAGAGGGCAGATTGTAGGAGCCCGTCTGGTTGGTGCTTCGGTAACCAAAGTGGCACAGGTATTGGGGGTATCGAGAGGTATCGTGTCGAAGGTCATGACAGCATACAATGTTCACGGCACAACATCATCTGCGAGACACAACTGTGGAAGGTAAACCAAACTCACTGCGAGAGACAGGAAGACATTAAAAAGGATTGTGACCTGAAGGAGGAAGACCACAGCGACGAAAGGGACTGCTGAGTTTAATGCACTTCTCCAAAACCCAGTGCCGACCCATACCAAGCGAAATGAATTGCATAAGCACAATATTTACGGCAGAGCTGCGATTGCAAAACCCCTGGTGTCACAGGTGAATATGAAACGAAGACTACAGAGGTGCCAGGAACATAAAACGTGGACTGCGGATCACTGGAAACATGTCTTGTTTTCCGATGAATCAAGTTTCTCACTATGCCCCACCGCAGGACGGGTTTACGTGCGGAGAACCCCCACAGAAGACTACAATCCAGAGTGTCTCCTTCCTGCAGTGAAGCATGGGGGCGGTTCCGTAATGGTTTGGGCCATGATCTCGTGGTTTGCAGCAGGTCCCATTATCACCTTACACGGACGGATCACTAGAGGTGACTATTTCACTATTTTGGCCGACCATGTGCATTCAATGGCGCCGACATTGTTTCCGTTAGGGGATCGCACCTTTTAAGATGATAATTCCCTGATTCACAGAAGTCGAACTGTGCAATCATGGTTTGAGGAACATGAGGATGAAGTTGCACACCTTTCCTGGCCTGCACAATCACCGGACTTAAACACCATTGAGCTCCTGTGGTCTGTGTTGGAAAACAGAGTGCGATCCCGTTATCCTCCTCCGACGTCTCTCAAGGAATTGGAGCAGTTTCTGCAGGAAGAATGGCACAACATACCACTTACCACCATCCAGGACTTGTATGCGTATATTCCAAGGAGGATTCAAGCAGTTTTAAATGCGAAGGGTGCTCCCACACCATATTAGGTGCGTAACACCTATTGTTTCAAGGTGTTTCCATTATTTTGGACAACCTCTGTAATCAACATGAGTTACAATGAATTGTATATAGTATAAGTTGCTTTTAAGTAAATAAAGTAAAACACTTCCTTCGTTTTATTTCTTAAAAAATTTATATAAGGTTCGCCCAAATGAAACTGAGGCTGTCAGTTTTTTGCCGTAACGGTTTATGGGTTGGAATATGTGACCATACAGGAAGTAAGAGTGATACATGGACTACATATCCACTACACATAGTCGCCTTGTCGGTTCAAGCAAGTGTTCCAGCGCGGCATGAGATTGTGGATACCCTGAGAGAAAAACGTCCGGGTTGACTGAGGAACTACTGTTCAACGGCGTCCCGGACCTCTGCGTCGTTAGCGAACCGCCGGCCCTTGAGAGCTTTTTTCTGTGGCCAGAAGATGTGGTAATGGCAGGGCGACAGATCGGCGCTATATAGGGGGTAGTCGAGGATCTTCCAGCAGAAGCTTAAAGCAAATCTTGGCACACTGTCGCCACATACGGGCTTGCGTTGTCGTGCAGCGGAATAACCCCATTTGACAACATACAGGGTCGCTTACTCTTGGTGGCCGTTTTGAGGTTGTGTAATGTATTACAGTATGTGGTTAAAAAAAGGAGGAACTGTACACCAAATTATACTCCAAATAGTATAACTATACTAAAAATCCGAAAATTCTTGGCGTAGAATAAAGATAAAATTTTCAAGCTTTCGCACATCAACCAGATGGCTTTCTCAACCAAGGTAGACAGCTGTCATCAACCAGATGACAGCTGTCCAGATGGCTTTTTCAAGGAAGGTAGACAGCACATCAACCAGATGGCTTTTTCAAGGAAGGTAGACAGCACATCAACCAGATGGCTTTCTCAAGGAAGGTAGACAGCTAACTACCTTCCTTGAGAAAGCCATCTGGTTGATGTGCTGTCTACCTTCCTTGAGAAAGCCATCTGGTTGATGTGCGAAAGCTTGAAAATTTTATTTTTATTCTACGCCAAGAATTTTCGGATTTTTAGTATAGTTATACTATTTGGATTATGTGGTTACCTTGACTGTACTGCCTGCGTCCAGCCAATCCAACATCAGTGGGTCATTCTCATCGAAGAAACTCGTGAGCATCACATTTCCAGGTCTTAGGAAGGACTCAGCTTTTTTTTGGGCTTGGAGAGTTAGGATGCTGCCATTCCATACTCATCTGTTTTGTGGCCGGAGCGAAGTGCTGGCACCAAAGTTCATCTGCAGCCACAATCTTGGAAAGAAACTGTCCCCCTCTGCGTGGTAACAATGCAGATTCTCCAGGCAAGCAATAATTCGCCGAGTCTTCAGCTCCTCTTGTAGATGCTTGGGGACCCATTTTGCGCAAACCTTGATGCATCCCGATCGGCGATGGAGAATGGTGTTAACAGTTCCTTTACTCACGGACAATGTTTCCGCAAGCTCGCGGGTGGTGATTCGGTGATTCTCTTTCTCAAAGCTGTCCACGGCAGCAATCGATTCTATGATGATGGCCACGTGTGATTACCCAGGTCTCGGCATGTCCTCCGTACTCACACGTCCTTTACAAAATTCATTACACCAGCGGAACACTGTACACTAGAACTGACACTCATTCCCAAACACATCCTTCATACGACGATTAATTTCGGCTCCACTAATACCTTCTGCCGTCAAAAATTGCATAACTGCCCGCTGGACCTGTTTGGACGAATCCACTTCACGACCCTACGTAGTCAGCTTGCCTCCGCAAGAGCAAACAGCACACTGACCCGTGCTGCCGATAACAGCGTGCTTCCTGACATGAAACGCCATCTACCGGCGCAAATACACTGCTCTGTGTAATTATACAACGACGCTATTACACGAGTCTCACTTTCTTTATATCTGAAAAGAATCAAAGGGGCACAGTTGGCTGCAATCTACAATGTAGTGCTATGTCAACTGTCCTTCGCTGAATACTTTAAGGACATAGAACTAGTGAGATAGTGCCATGAAATAGCGACAGTTGACGTAGTTCTACGTTGAAGCACAGTTGCTACTGTGCTCCTATGATTGTTTCATACCTCACTTCCAGGAGATTACTTTATCGTTCGGGCGCAAATACGGCGAAAATCCTCTTTTTCTGCCGGTGGTGCATTCTCCTCGCTCCAGAGCCAGTTATTCTCCTGACTGAACTACGCCGCTCTTTGCTTATCGTTGCAACTTGGCGTTTTGACACTTGCATCACCTTAGTGGTACATTGCGAACTCTTACACATTAAAGTCCGAATGTAGCGGCTTTGAATTATAAATATCTGAATTAAAGTTATCGTGTAAAGAAGTGGAACAGAAAGAAACTAAGGAAACGTTTAAAAATTTTGAAAACAGACGCTTACCTTCGTAGCCAAGCTAATGTGTTCGTGAGGTTCAGCTTCCAAGTAAGCAGATGGAGTCGATTCGTCCTTCTTAAGCCCACCGAACTTCTTCATATAAAAGCGTCGCAGATCTTCAGTGTGATGATGGATCTTGTTGAAACTCTCTGCATCTTTCTCCGAATGTGAAAGGTCACTCTTCAAGGACGAGGCCGGCGTTCCTTCAGAGTTATGGACACTCTCCAGTGGTATACTGCTCTTCTGTCTTGTCGACTCTGCATCACTTTTCATCCCTCCAGATGGCGCTTTTGATTCGTTCCCCTGCTTTGTCGTCTCACTTGTTGACGTACTGTATTCCTCAGAAGGTGTCGGATCAGACCTTTTAATTCGTGAAATCTGCGTTGTCAGGTCATGGTCGTCGTGATCATGGTCGTGGTCATGTTCATGGCCATGGTGGTGGTGGTGATGACTATGGTCATGATCAGAATGGCTATGACCGTGATCCGAGTGGTCGTGGTCCAGGTGGTTGTGGTCGTGGTGATGATCGCAGTGCGTGTGATCGTGCTTCTCCTGATGATGGTCATGGCTGTGATCGTGGTTTTCGTGGCCGGATGTGCCGCCATTTTGTAGAGCTTCAACAATTTTCTTTAAACCTAAGATCAAATAAATGAAGAAATTCAATGCTGAGAAAAATGCGGGTTTTTTTATATAATTGTGAGCACATATGAAAAAATAAAAATACGACTTAAAAATTTCAGATTTTGAATAATCACTTCTATAAGAACATAAGAAAAGCTACACTTAACACAAACATATCCATGGGTTGAGCGCGATTCCTCTGCACACATACTTTATCTGTGTATGTGTATTATATACGTATTACAGCGTAAAAGCTATTCGTCACGGGTATCGTTCACTTAATCGAAAGGTCACTTGCCCGAAAATACTTGATCGAAAGGTACATTTCACTGAAGGGTCACTTGACCGAAAAGTTCATTTGACCGAAGGCGCACTTCACCTAAAAGTTCAATTCATCGGAAGGACATGTGATCGAAAAGTTCATTTCACCGAAGGACTGCTTTACCTAAAAGTTCATTATATCGAAAGAAAGATCATTTCACCGAATGGCCAGTTTATCGAAAACTTAGACTTTTGTTGTTAGAGATCTGCTGGTGTGTGGTGCGGGTTTTTGTAAAACTGGCCACCTAAACATTATCGGATTGTATAAAAAATACACTTTTAATTTCTATTATACACCACCCCATGAGTAGGTTTTTTGAAATACACTATCTACCAAAAAGTAATTGGACACCCCTGCAATCGACGATATCTGTGATCCTGTTACACGTCACGGCCGCCGCCGTTAAATATCGTGTGGGAAACAACAACGCAACCAGTCGCATGCAAGATGCCACGCAGTTCGGAGCTCTCTGATTTCGAGAAAGGTGTAATCGTCGGGTATCACAGAAATGGCCGATCCATATACGTAATATATCCAGGGAGTTGAAATACCCAAAATCGACAGTGGCCTATGTGATTACCTAGAGGAAAATGAGAGGTGACTGTCGGAATGTGTCCCGACCCGGCAGACCCACAAAACTGGGAGTTAGAGACCGACGGGTGCTGGCCAGAGAAATTCGGAAGAACCGCACCAAATCGATGGGACACATCCGCGAGGAGTTTCAACAGGCATCCGGGAGTGTTCTTTCGATGAATACCATCCGTAAGGAAGCCCATCTGCTCGGTTATCATGGACGTGCTGCCGCCCACAAGCCTTTGATCACCAAGTGCAATAGCGCTGCTCGGCTAACGTGGTGCAAAGAACGTCGACAGTGGACCGTTGAACACTAGAAACAGGTTCTCTGGAGCGACGAATCAACGTTCACCCTCTACCGTTCGGATGGCAGGGTCTGGGTTTGGCGTCTGCCTGGAGAACGCCTCCTGCCGGAATGCATTTTGCCAACTGTGAAGCTCGGCGGCGGTGGAATTATGTTATGGGGGTGTTTCTCCTGGTATGGCACGGGACCCTTGGTCGCAATTCCTGGTAGACTCAACGCCGAGACCTACTGCATCATTTTGGATGACCATGGTCTTCCTACGTTGTGGCGGTGTTACGGGGTGGACCCATGTTACTTTCAGGATGACAATGCCACCTGTCATGTTGAGAGGTCCACCATGGCTTTGTATAGTGACAATGGGGTTAATCGAATGGACTGGCCTGCGCAGAGCCCGGACCTTAACCCTATCAAGCACCTCTGGGAGGAGTTGGAGCGTCGACTTAAGGGG
Organism: Macrothele yani; assembly: GCA_039090855.1. Classification (NCBI taxonomy): domain Eukaryota; kingdom Metazoa; phylum Arthropoda; class Arachnida; order Araneae; family Macrothelidae; genus Macrothele; species Macrothele yani. The sequence continues at coordinate 40,951,360 of CM077009.1, read as the reverse complement.
TACCCCCACCGTCCGAAATCGGTGAAGGAACTGACCTGTCTTCTCCAAGTTGAGTGGAAGAAAATACTGCTAGCCGTCGTACAACGCCTGGTTGAGAGTATGCCCCAGAGGGTCGCAGCTGTAATCGCCGCTCGTGGAGGCTCCACCAACTATTGAAGGTGAATAAACTTCGTTTTCCTTTGCTATCACAGGTGTCCAATTATTTGTTGGTAGATAGTGTACTTTATCTGTGTATGTGTATTATATACGTATTACAGCGTAAAAGCTATTCGTCACGGGTATCGTTCAGTTGATCGAAGGTCACTTGACCGAAAATCACTTGATCGAAAGGTACATTTTACGGGAGGGTCACTTCACCTAAAAGTTCATTTCACCGAAGGATTGCTTTACCTAAAAGTTCATTATATCGAAAGATCATTTCACCGAATGGTCAGTTTATCGAAAACTTAGACTTTTGTTGTTAGAGATCTGCTGGTGTGTGGTGCGGATTTTTGTAAAACTGGCCACCTAAACATTATCGGATTGTATAAAAAATACACTTTTAATTTCTATGAAACACCTCCCCATGAGTAGGTTTTTAGAAATATGACATTAATCAAAAGGACATTAATCTGTGCCTTTTTGTCAAATTTTAAACCTCCGAGCTCATATATTCATAAGGGTTACATAGCAAATCAAGTAAATAATGTTCTACTTCTACTCAAGCACAAAACATTAATTTTTTGACCGTAGGCCTAGATACAGGCCATTTTAACAGATTTTATTTCTATTCATATTCATAAGCATTACATAAGATGTAAAGTAACTTTTTATGTAAACCTTATGAACATGAGCACGCACGGTTAAAATTTGCTAAACAGGCCTAAGCCGAGACCTAGAGCCCTAAAATTGGTTCTTTTTACCTGAAAAAACGTGCAACATTATTAATTTTACTTTTTATGTAAACTTTATGAACATGAGCACTGTACATGACTTTTATTTAAACCTTATGAACATGATTAAGATTTGCTAAAAAGGCCTAAGCCGAGGCCTTTTTAGCAAATTTTTAAAAAAATTTAAAAAATAAAAAGATTTGTCTAAAACTAAGTCTTTGCGTTCTTTGTGACACGGAGAAATCAAAAGTGCACTTTGAGTATAATCCCCTAACGTTTCGGTGGTCTGTCTGCCGAACTTGCACAATGCTTCAACAGATCCTGTAATGAAATCCAAAGTTTTCGATAAACTGACTCTTCGGTGAAATGACCTTTCGATGAAATGAACTTTTAGGTAAAGAGACCTTTCGGTGAAATGAACTTTTCGATCAAGTGATCCTTCGGTGAAATGAACTTTTCGATCAAGTGATCTTTCGGTGAAACAATCTTTTCGGTGAAATGATTTTCGGTCAAGTGACCCTTCGGTGAAGTAAACGTCGGGCAAATGAACCAGACCCTTCGTCAGTAACGATTTTCGAAGCCGCATTTTACTGCTCCGGAGCCGAATGCTTTCCCAATTAAGCTACACCGACGAAGTTTGTAGCTGCAATTTGCCGTCTTGACATGTGCGTCACTTCAGAGGTAGGTACGTCACATATATCCCTCCCCCTCCCCCCATTGAGAAAGGCATGGAACGGAATCGTAGGTTTCCGGGTCAGCCAGAAAACCACGCTTGAAAGAGAGCTCACAGTAGAAGAAGGAATTCTGACTAATTCCAGACGATGTGTGGAAAACGAACGTCACACATTCTCCGAAAACCCCAAAGGCCAGGGAATTAATTTTAGGTTATGGCGCCAATATAGCGAAAAAAAAAAAAAAAAAAAAAAATTGCCGGTGGCGGAGTTCTGCTGCTCCGGAGCCGAATGCTTTCCCAATTAAGCTCCACTAAATCGGAACAGATGATAGTCTGAAGGGGGCGACATCTGGGGAATAGGCCGGATGTGGAAGAATCTCTCATTTCATGTCATGAATGGTCATTTTAGTCATGTTTTGCACTGTGAGGGAGTGCGTTATCATGTTGGAGAAGGACACCATAGCGCCGACGTGGCCGCCGTTTCGGCTGAATTGCTTCCTCTGCACGGGGGAGTTGCTCACAATAGAGCGCAGCGTTGATGGTCCGATTACTCGACAGCATTTCCCAGTGAATAATGCCTTCCATGTCCCACCAGACACACAACACGATCTTCGTAGGATGAAGGTCATGTCTTGGACGTCGTGTGGGCGTCTTGTTTGGCCTTAATCATTCCCTCCGATGCATGAAATTCACGTACAGGCACCACTTTTCATCTCCAGTAACAATACGTGACAGAAAGGGATTGTGTTGCTGAGAACATTCGCGATAACGGGCGAGCAAGGAACCACATATGGCACCACGCTGATTCTTGTTGTCTTCGGTGGTGAGAGTGTGGGGCACCCAAGACCCCAATTTCTGGACCTTTATCATACGTTGCAGGTGTCGCACCACTGTGGCCTGATCACAGTTCATCTCAGTGGCCGATTCGCGTGTGGTTTGACGCGGATCCAAGTGGATGAGATGATTCAAACGATCCTCATCAAAGTGAGATGGATGACCTGAGCGTGGAAAATCGTTGAGGCCAAAACTGCCACTTCGGAACGGCTCAAACCATTTGCGGGCAGTCTTCCGAGCAATAGCATCCTCCCCATGCACAGCACAATTTTGTCGAATAGTTTCGGCGGCTGTGGATCCCTTGTTAATCTCGTAGAGGAGCAGATGTCGGAAGTGTTCATTCCTCTCTACTTGACGCTCCATACTTCTGAACCTGAAAACCGAAAAACCCATTATCCACAATCACATAGCGCAATATGATTTAGATACACGACATTACTGGCTACATTTTGATATACGATTGGCCATCTGCACCGTCACTACTGACCACATATCCCACCTTGAGAAAGAGCTGGGACGGAATCTTAAGTTTCCGGGTTAGCCTGAAAACCACGCTTGAAAGAGAGCTCACTGTAGGAGAGGGAATTCTGACTAATTCCAGACGATGTGCGGAACCAAGCCCACGGCTAGGAGATTTATTTTAGGTTCTGGCGCCAATATAGCGTAAAAGCCGTTTGTCTGTGGCGACAATCGAACCTGCATACTTCTGCTCCGGAGCCGAATGCTTTCCTAATTAACATACACCAACAACGCTTGTCGCTGCAAGTTTTCCGTCTTATCATGTGCGTTAACTTCTGAGGTCGATACGCCACACACCTTATCATAAATCCGCACTGAAATAGAGCTGCAGATGATTTTCCTTCCTTTGCGTCACTGTTGTGTTCTCTGATTCTGGTTCCAAATGATCGTTTTGTCATTCCGATGTAATAATATCTTTGTGTACCGTCAGGGTATGATAGCGGTATGGCGCAGTTGGGTAAGTCGCTATGTATACTGTGCGGGAGGCGGACGTTTCCGACGGGAGTCCCGGTCCTGCCGGGTCTGCGGTTTTTCCGGGGTTTTCCGCAGACTCTCCCTGTTTGGGGACGCGAAATCCCAGATCGTTCCCTCTGAAGTCGATCCCGGACGCGCGTTGTCCTTGGACCCGCCTTTCTCAGGATGCCTGGGTTTACCACATGAGTGTCGATGCGCTGGTAGTAAAAAAATACAAGTTAGTAAAATCACGCAATGCACTGATTATGATGCGCTTTCCAACATACCAGATATTATTACTCAAGTTATGAGAATAATGGCTGTGGAATACATTTCGCTCCTACACTCTGAACTTTGACCACATTTGAATGATATTCAACAGAATTGGTACAGTATACCTGGGGAACAAACTAAAGTTTTGTCGCAATAGAAGCATTGTTAATCAAGTTATGAGGATAATGGTTGTGGAATAAATCTCGCTCCTGTCCTGACCTTTGACTCCATTTCGTTGATATTAAACAGAATCGCTTCATTATACCTCCGGAACAACATGATAATGTTTTGTCGCAATCAAAGCATTTTTACGCAAGTTATGACGCATAAGGGCGATGTAAGGATCCCGCTCTAATGTCCTGAACTTTGATCCCGTTTTGTCCATTTGCAATAGGTTTCCTCCCTAGGTTGTCCCCTACCACATACTAAATTTCATGGAAATCGAACCATTTTTACGCGAGTTATCGTGCGGACAGGCAGACAGACGGACAAAGCCGGAGCATATACGCTTCTTCAACCTACGGTTGGAAAGCGTAAATAATATAAGACGAATGAAATATGCTGCCACATGGCAACAGGTACCTACAGGACTGTTACCCATGGTTGTTGATGATGATCATAAACACCAGCATACCCTGACGGTACGCAAAGATATTACATCGGAATGTCAAAACCCTCGTTTAAACCAGAATCACAGAACACAAAAGAGACACAAAGGAAGGAAGATCATCTACAGCTCTATCTAGAGAAGTGTGTTTCAAGTCCGTGGTTCTTATATGGGAAGGTATTAAAGTCATGCTGTTGCTCTAACCGAAAAGCAGCAGCATTCCGAAAATCTCTAGAAATGATCACCAACCATGAAACCTGCAACGACAAGTCTCCCTGGAGTTGCTAAAAGTTTGGATCAATGCCTTAATGATTTTTCCCTTCAAAACCACCACGTGTCAAATTAATACATCTCGTGACTTCACATTCAGAACACGCTGCGCCGCGTATTTCATCACTCTTTATGTGTCTCGTGTAACCTTTCTCATATTTTAATCGTAATCGTTCTAGTATTTAATCATTCTTTATGTGTCTGGTGTAACCATTCTCATATTTTAATCGTAATCGTTCAAGTATTTGATCATTCTTTATGTGTCTGGTGTAACCATTATCATATTTTAATCGTAATCGCTCTAGTAGTTAATAATTCCTTATGTGTCTCGTGTAACCATTCCCAAATTTTAATCTTAATTGTTCTAGTATTTCATCATTCTTTATGTGTCTGGTGTAACCATTCTGATATTTTAATCGTAATCGTTCTAGTATTTGATCATTCTTTGTGTCTGGTGTAACCATTCTGATATTTTAATCGTAATCGTTCTAGTATTTGGTCATTCTTTGTGTCTCGTGTAACCATTCTCATATTTTAATCGCAATCGTTCTAGTATTTAATCACTCTTTATGTGTGTCGTGTAACTTTTCTCATATTTTAATCGTAACCGTTCTAGTATTTAATCATTCTTTATGTGTGTCGTGTAACTTTTCTCATATTTTAATCGTAACCGTTCTAGTATTTAATCATTCTTTATGTGTCTTGTGTAACCAATCTCATATTCAAATTGTAATCGTTCTAGTATTTCAGTTTGTTTTACGCTATTAGCCTTGAAAAAGCCACATGTTAATGAGCGAAAGCTTGGCAAACTGTAATTTTGATTTCTTACCCAGATAAAACGAATTATCACTTCAGTCTTATATATTTGATGTACGAGGGGATGCTGAAAAGTTCTCGGCTTAGCCCATTTTCTGTAAGTGCAGCATTATTTTGTCACTGGAGCTCGAAAGAGTGTTCTTTTGTATTGTAAAGTGCCAATTTTCAAACTAATAGCTCTTTTTTTTTTTTTTTTTTTCAGATGTTTCACTTCCTGAACTGAATCATGTCAATTAAAAGTGTTGAATTTTCGAATGTGGAACTCCGGGCTGTCATTATGTTCCTGCAGAAGAAAACTGCAAAGGAAATCAATGAGTGTATGACGCAAACATTAAGATGACAAGTGCCCTTCATATTCCACTGTGAAGAAATGGAACTTTCAGCATGGAGACTTTGTGAGCGAAGATGGAACAAGATCTGGGAGGCGTTCAACAGTGACAAAGCCCGAAATTGTTGATTGCGTTCATGACTTGATTTTTCCAGATCGGCGAATCTCGACTCAAACAATAGCTGAGACACTGAAGATATCCAGGGAACGTGTTGGGTTCATAATTCATGAGCACTTGGATATGCAGAAGTTGTCGATGAAGTGGGTGCCACAAAAGTTTGAACGCTGACGAGAAACGAAAACGAGTGGACACTTCCAAATCAGTTTTGCAGCATTCTGAGCGATCTGGTGATAATTGTTTGCAGTGACTTGTCACTATTGATGAAACGTGGCTGCATCACTACGATCCAGAGACGAAACAACAGTACCTGCAATGGCGGCACTCGGGTTCTCCACGGACAAAGAAATTCAAGACTCAAAGGTCTGCATGAAAGATCATGGCAACGGTTTTTTTTTTTTTTTTTTTTTTAATTATCGGAAGGCGTTTTATTGACTGACTATCTCCCGAAGGGCGAAACAATAAATGCTCAATACTATTCCAACTTGCTTTGCCGATTAAACGAGACTTTGAAGGAGAGAAAAAGTACGGAAAGGTGTTCTCTTTTTGCAGGAGAATACGCCGGCTCACAAGGCTGGAAAGACAACGGATGTTTTGAGGGATCTATGGTTTAAGTGCATACACCATCTCACCAGACCTTGCTCCATCGGACTTTATCCTGTTCCCAATCCTTAAAAAAAGTTTGAAAGGGGAGCATTTACCGAATGATTCAGAGGTGATATCAACAGCAGAGCATTATTTGAGTGATACAGAATTTTTTTTGGAAAGGTTAAAGAAACTCCAGAAACGCTGTGTCAAGTGTGTTCAGCTTCGGGATGTATATGTGGAATAGTCTAAGTTTCATGGCTCTAGCGCATTACCTTCTCGGTGAGGCCGAGAATTTATCAGCATCCCCTCGTGTTATCAGTTTTGCTATTTAACTGTAATACGTAAAACCTCATTCCCATTGATGTAAAAAATTCATTCAATGAAGTGATACTTCTTTCACATTCTGCTGTAACTATACATACATAGGAACTATTGTTATGGTTGTGAAAAGCGCCTCCAGTCCCCTGGAATAGCTGCTTTCCCGTCTCATTCAGTTTCTATAAAGTAAAGCCACTAAAATGATTTCTAAAAATGTTACTTATTTACTGAAAGAAAAATTACTTTTCTTTTTAAATCTTCATTCAAAGGTGTCTTAATTTATGTCAATTTCTTTAGCCAGTTTCGTATGAAGTTTCCGCAAAAGAAATTGCAAAATCTCTTTTCTGAAGCTAAAGAGGCCCTCTTAGCCATGAGACGTACCCGCAATGCGGGGGGGTCTCACGGCTAAGTGCGCTTCCTGGGTATACCATCAAGCAGCAAATAGAGCGAAGAAAAAATTGCCTTACATAAAAATTTCCTCGATTAAGCACGACCACACACACACACAGGCCGTTTTATAACAGCCAGAAGTTCATCCATGTTTTCCGATTTGTATTCATTGTCAGTGTCACTTTTGTTGTTGCGAGACTGCGTTCGAAGTATGTTAGAAGGATGAGTATTGGAGGTCGTGCAAATGACACAGTAATCAATTGCTTGAAATAACTTTCTTTTTTAAAGATTGCCGAAGAACATAGAAGGTCGAATAAAGGTGAAGAAATCTCAAGGCTTCATATCGTGAAACCAGTTTGTTTTTCCTCTCCTTAGTTTTATAAAATTTGCATGTGAAACCGTTTTATGTCTTCCCGAACTTCACGTCACGGATGACATCAAGATGTAATGCAAAGTTGTAACTGGTTTTTTGGGAGATTCCGACTTTAAAGATTAAATTTATATATACGCAGTGTTGACGCGGACAAACAGCATCTTTATTACACTGTGCTTTTCCGCAAAATTTAAGTCCTTCTGCATGCTATGGAAAGCACCATTTCACGAATAATACCGCAAAACCATCAGCAGTTATCATTTCTTTCAAATTCTGAGGTATTGAAAGTGCTGCGAAAATACAAATTATCCGGTGGCGGACTCGAATCCGAATCCTTCTGCTACGGAGCTGAATGTTTTACCACTTAAGCTACGCCGGTAAGGGCTTCTCACTCCTACTTTCCGTCTTGAGATGAGCGTCACCTCTGAGGTAGATACGTCACATATATCCCTACTTCCTTGAGAATGGGCCAGGACGGAATCATAGGTTTCTGGGTTAGCCGGACAACCACGCTTGAAGAAGCCGACTGTAGAAGAAGGAATTCTTGCTTATACTTAGATTCACCCTAAGATGACACTGCTGTTTAAGGTACAAGAACCTATGCACTCACTGAGCCTTCGTGGACAGCCGAGAGTTATATTCATCCGCGTCACTCCCCACTGTGTCCTGCAGTTAGCAGTTGTCAACCCATTGGCATCCTTGTACCCCAAACACAGCATGTCTAAGCATGCGTGTGTTGGTCTAATTTTAAAACTTAATTTCTGAAAATAGATCATTCTTAGATTTGTCTAAAATAACTATATATACTTACACTGAAGAGCAATTGAATTAGAGACAGCTGGCGTTATGCAAATGTGGCGCTGCGGGCGGCCTTATAAACGGAAACGACATGACGTATGCAGCGACCCGACAATATATGGAGTGATGCGACTGGAATCAGTAAGAGGAGCCGCGGATGGCTTAGTGGTTAGTGTTTCAGATTATCGATGCTGGGTCCCCAGGTTCTAGCCTGGGCTGATCTTTCAGAGATGGTGTGATTTACTAACAATCGCTGAATATCCGCCGTGCATCGGACGAGCACGTAAAGTGACGGCCCCCAGGCTGGACCCACTGGTTAAATGGGGTATCCTTTCCTATGTCCTCCCTGAAATTCTCTCACCCATCTATGTGCAATATCGTACTTGTACGGTGGCGCCATCTACTGTACTCTAATCTCACTACAAACTGTTCTGTCAAAAAGTCGCTAGACTTGCTCTCGTTCCTTCCGTTTCTGTGTCCTGCCCAAAAGGCGATCTCGCTGTAGGTGGCTGGGAACTCTACTACCTGTGGACGGAAGTCCTACATGAAAATGACAAATGCTCTGAATCAGTAAGAGTCGGACGCAGTATGTATAAGACGAAGGATCTAAGCGCATTTGATTGTGGGAAAATTGTTGGGGCCCGACGAATGGGTCACTCCATCTCGGAAGTCGTGCAGGCACTGGGATTTTAACGAGCCACTGTGTCACGGGATCACCGTGAGTACAACGAATCCGGTAAAACCATCCCTGCAAGGGCCAACTGCCGTGGACAACAGCACGTGGATGAGCGGGGTAATCGTCGGCTAGCTCGCATTGTAACAGCGGATAGACGGGCCACAGTGCAAGAAATCACTCGGCAATTTAACGCTGGTGCACAAAAACGTGTAAGCAGCCATACTATTTCTTCGTTATGGGTACAGAAGCCATCGTCTCACGAGGGTACCGCTGCTGACCGCACATCACAAGGTGCAAAGATTAGTATGGGCGCGGGAACATCGCCACTGGACCCTAGACATGTGGAAAAATATTGCCTGGACTGATGAGTCGAAATTCACGTCGGTACATGCGGATGGCAGGATACGAGTACGGCGCAAACCACATGAAGCGATGGATCCTTCTTGCCAGCAGGGTACTCTTCAAGCTGGTGAGAGTGGCATTCTCGTCTGGGGAATATTTACGTGGACTGAAATGGGACTCCTAGTACGTGTGACATCGTTCCTCACAGGTCAACATTACCGGGATATCCTGGACGACCATTTGCTCCCGTTTGTGCGTCTTCAACATCCCACTGGGGACCTGATCCTGCAACAAAACAATGCACCGTGCCATCGCTCCTGAATTATATCCGAATGATTGGGTGAACACTTCCGTGACCTCTCTTCCGTGGCCAGCTAGGTCATCTGACCTCAATCCCATCGAGTACACCTGGGATGCCATCGAGAGAGATGTTCGAGGCTCTGACCCCCTCCAGCAAATCTTCGTGAACTGTGGGAGCTTGTTCAGGGGTCGTGGATCCGTATGGCTTCCCAACGCTTCCGGTGTCTTGTCGAGTCCATGCCGAGACGAATCGCCGCCGTCATCAGGGCGGAAGGTGGTGCTACACGTTACTAGACAGGCAACTCTTATTCAATTACTTTTCAGTGTATAAGCAAACAGCTAAGACAATGTAAAGTATGATTCTGGGCAATAAATGCGTTGGTTTTCAAGGAAAATGTTCGAAACTACTTTTAGTCGCGGCGATAGGTTTCACGTACCTTCCCCTTCAGTGTCATCTTAGGGTGAATCGAAGTATTGTTCACTGTGGGCGCTGTGGACGTAGGCATTGTCCTCTTAGCAGAGGAAAGGGACTTCACTGAACTGTTGTCATAATGTTGGGAGCAGAGGATTGTTGAGAATAGGCCGAATCGTTAAGATTCTCGGGTACTGGAATTAGGAGGACATGCACAAACCTGAAATTTCTGTCTAAAGAGAATATAAAGTATCCCAGAGCATGATGCTTCCACCATCAAACTTCACAGATGACCCAGCAAAGTCGAAAAGGTAACGACCACCTGGCATTCTCCACACCCAGACTCGTTCGTCTGACTGCCACGTGGTGAAACTCGATTAATCACTCCAGTGAATGCGTTCGCACTGCTCTAGAGCAGTGGCGGCTTTTCAGGTGAAGTAGGTGAAGTGCCTCTTCAGCTGTTTCACTTAAAATAAAGCTTTATTCAGTATTTATGTGTAATATTCTTTTTGCATTTCAATTTCAAAATGCTCAAAAATTTGAATAGATATCAATTCCCATACGGAAAACAAGCTCAATACGCAAAACAAGTTCTGGTATACAAAGCAGTGCAAAAGTGAAGAGCCCAGTGCAAAATGCTTAGAAATCTGCACTTTTCGGACAAGTTGCCATGGTAACAGGGACATCACCCACCCCAGTCTTCTGGCTTAAGTGAAAAGATTTCGCTTTGAACGCCGTGCTCTGCATCTCGGTTTTTGACGGCGGAGTGGAGCAGATTACCCATGATACCTTGCGATCCAACAGGGTTTATGTCTTGCAGAAGTGTGTGTGTGTGTGTGTGTGTGTGTGTGTGTTTTTTTTTGGTTTACCCACGCAGCTTTAGAACGTGATTTGTTTTTTCGGGCTTTGTGATTATTTGTTAAAACTTGAGCTGTTAGTTTAGTTTCGTGTACAGCTTTGTACTTTACATTTTTGGCAACAGTATTAAATGAAAGTTTTGGCTTCACCGATCTATTATTCGAAATTCTGCAGAAGAAATCAGTAGACATATATCTCCTTCAGTGTCATGCTGCTATACTGTGTAACTCTAAAAGAATGATGAGGTTTTTAAAACACTGTTTGAAAAAGCTAGCAAAATCACAGAAATGAGCTATCTAAACGGGAATACGCTACTCTTCCATAAGAAACAATTTTTCAAAATTCTAAACAATTGTATTTTGAAATTTTGAATTCCTATGAAAATGCATATATATGATTTCAAGATTGTGAAAAACTTCAACTTGTCTCTTTTGCAGATACAACCACTCCATTGGAACTCTGCAACAGTTTTAGGCACAACGTTTACTAAACACCAGCGCCATAAAAATTAACTGGTGTATGCCAATTAACAAGTTAGTATAATCATGCAATGCATTGATTATGATACGCTTTCCAACATACCAGAAATCATTACTCAAGTTATGAGAATAATGGCTGTGGAATAAATCTCGCTCCTGTGTCCCGACCTTTGACCCCATTTCGATTATATTAAACAGAATTGGTTCAGTATGCCACCGCAACAACATACTAAAGTTTTGTCGCAATAGAAGTAGTTGTAGTCAAGTTATCAGGATAACGACTGTGTAATAAATCTCGCTCCTGTGCCCTGACCTTTGACCCCATTTCGATTATATTAAACAGAACCGGTTCAGTACATCTCCGGAACAACATGATAAAGTGTTGTTGCAATCGAAGCGTTTTTATGTAAGTTATGATGCATAAGACCGATGGAATGTATCCCGCTCCTATGTCCTGACCTTTGACCCCATTTCGTCCATTTTCAATAAGAATGAGATTTGTCCCCAGGTGGTCCTCTCCCACATACTAAAATTTCATCGACATCGAACCATTTTTACGCAAGTTATGACGCATAAGAGCAATGGAATGGATCCCACTCCTATGTCCTGACCTTTGACCCCATTTCAATTATGTTAAACAGAACCGGTTCAGTACATCTCCGGAACAACATGATAACGTTTTGTTGCACTCGAAGCATTTTTATGTAAGTTATGACGCATAAGGGCGATGGAGTGTATCCCGCTCCTATGTCCTTACCTTTGACCCCATTTCATCCATTTTCAATATGGTTCGTCCCTAGGTAATCCCCTACCACATACTAAAATTTCATCGAAATCGAACCATTTTTACGCGAGTTATCGTGCGGACGAACTGACGGACAAAGCTGGCGCATATACGCTTCTTCAACCTACGGTTGGAAAGCGTAAATAAAAAGTGAAGGAATATTTTGACTCAAGAACTTTTTGGAGGATTCATGGCAATAAAGACATTTTTACAGAAGCTCATAAATTATTTTCCTTCATTTTACCAATTCTATGTACAAGTGGGCCACTGGTAAAGAATTTTTCTTGCATTAAACGAATACAAACGTACTCAAGAAATCTTATTTCTCTATACAGGCTTGCTTCTTTGGCAAATAGTTCTATTCAGAAAGACACTTTATTGATGCTCATGAACAAAAATGCATTTAATGACAGCATAATCGACAAATTTGCAGCTTCTTTTAAAAGGAAAAAAATGATTAAATTTACAAACAAGTTAGTAAAATCATGCAATGCAGTGATTATGATACGCTTTCCAACATACCAGAAATCATTACTCAAGTTATGAGGATAATAGCTGCAGAATAAATCTCGCTCATGTGTCCTGACCTTTGACCCCATTTCATCCATTTTCAATAGGGATTCGTCCCCAGGTGGTCCCCTACCACGTACTAAAATATCATCGAAATATAACCATTTTTACGTAACTTATGACGCATAGGGGCAATGGAATGGATCCCGCTCCTGTGTCGTGACCTTTGACTTCATGTCGCCCACTTTGAATAGGGTTCGTCCCCGGGTGGTCCCCTACCATGTATTAAAATTTCATCGAAATCGAACCATTTTTACGCGAGTTATCGTGCGGACGGGCAGACGGACAAAGCTGTAGCATATAAGCTTCTTCAACCTACGGTTGGAACGCGTAAAAAATAGGCAAGTCCTCATTAAGCGATTTTTATTGTAGACAGTAGATATCTTTTCGTGTTGCGCTTTCCTGCTGGTACCAACAAGGTTCGGTTTCACAGTATTGCTATAGAGTTGGCAGGACATAATTGTCCAGAATATCGAGGTAGACGTGCTGTTTAACAGGTTTGTCCACGATAAGCAATGGGCCGGGACCATACCACGAAAAACACCCCCACACGAGAAACACTGGTAGCTCCAAACTTGACCGAAGGAACAGCACACTGTGGTAAATAGCGTTCCCTCGGTTGCCGCCATACCCACACACGGCCATCTGACTGATGGATCGTGTATCTGGATTCATCAGTCCATAAGACCCGTTTCCATTGATCTACGGTCCACGATAAATGTTCTTTACACCATGCTAAAAGACGAGTGGCATTCCGAGTGGAGATGAAAGGCTTATGAGCATCCGCACGACCACGGTAACTCCTAGAATGAAGTTTTCTGCGAATGGTACGTGTACATACCGAAGTTCCAGCATTTTTACTCACTTGTACACTGAGGTCTTGTGCAGTACTCCATCGATTAGGTGTAACGACTCTCCTGACGCTTCGACGTCCTCTATCATTGATTTTCCTTGGTCTATCGGTACGTTTTGCTGCTTCAGGAACGCCATGTATCTTCCACTTATTTAGTACATCGAAAACAGTTGACTTGGGTATGTTTAAACGCCTCTCGGTTTCTCTTATGGACAACCCACTAATATAACACCCAACAATCTTTCCTTTCTCAAAGTCAGTTCCGCGACATTTTCACTCAACCTCACAGTGCGATATGATTGCGGTCATCTGCAATCTTGTTTTTATAGCGTTTGCAGCTTTACCGCGCATCTTAACAACGCAGCGGATTCGTTCATTTGCTTTTGAAGGGAGTGTCCAGTGACTTTTGTCAATATAGTGTACACAAACATACTCAGATTTCGTTCCGTTTGAGTTTTCATCAGATGGGGGAGCTATTTCATGCTTCATCGCATTTAGGAAATTTCACTGAGCAATAGTTTTAAGGTCGTAGGATTCGATTAATAATCTACGAATCTGTAATAATAATAATACTGTATTTAATAATTTCAGAATTTGCAATAAATTCAAAAGCAAAATTGACCGTGATCTTGAAGTGAAGTAGTAATTTCTGAGAACAGGAACAAAGGGTTTTGTTAGAATTAAAACTGCTCCTTTAACGAAAGCACTGAAGATTAACCGATAAGAGGGTGCCTCAAACAAATTAGTACTTTTGCAATACTAATAATAACGAGAGACCACCGGCATAGCGCAGTTAGTTAAGTCGCTATGCGTTGTGTGGAAGGCGAACGTTTCTGACGGGCGTTCTAATCCAGGTCCTGCTGGCCATCTGGTCTGCGGTTTTACCGAGGTTTTCCGCAGGCTCCCTGCGGTTGGGGACTCAAATGCGTAGATGGTTCGCAGTGAAGTCAGCCCCGGACGCACTTTGTTCCTTACCCATATGCAGCAGAGGAATGGCAAGTAGGTTGCATTTATTCGCCAGTAACCCTCAAGGGCGCATAGTCGTGTTTGAGGAACTCAACCAGCCATGGCGGACGAGATAATAATGATAATAATACTCGTAATTATTATTAAAGGAAGTCCGACAATCCTGATGTCGTTTCAAATGTTTTTTGAAACGGGGCCCTCTTTGAACAGGGACCCATGCGTGACCCCCGGAAAGAGAAGGCCATCGCACAGTTTTGTGACGTCACTGGCAGTGGATCGTCGCAACCCATGAGAGAGAGAGAGAGCCTGGGAGCGTCGGAGCATATTTCCGATGGTAACGATCGTTGTTTTAGAATTTCGGTATTACAGTGAAAAATTGCATCACAAATGTGACACATCGCTGCAAATGCTTTACGTATTAACGATGTGGTAGATCCAGCTTTTTAAATCTGAAAATCAATTTGCGGATTCTGTATATTTTTTGGTTGTTGTTGTCAATCAATAACTTCAGTAACAGGAATAAACGACCGTGGGAGAACGTTTCCAAAGACTACGTCATTATTTTTGGCTGTTATAAAAAATATCTGAACTAATTGTAATGAAAACTATATATGTATATTATTCCTCCAGAAGATGAATATGAAACAAGAAGTGTTCACTGCTACCATAATGGGGCATGTAAAAATGTATTTCACTTTTAAAGTATAGACCTCAACAATATCCATTTGCTAAAATGCTTGACCAAATTAATTAACTAAGATCTTCTGTTATTAAGTAAGATCTTGTATTTAAATTCCATTAAAAAAATGTTGTATGTAGTACGTTACTATGTGGTGTAACTGCGAAGTTATCCCTTTTAATGGCGCTAATCCACTTAGAACAGAAATCTTAGTCTTTTGGAAATCCATACACATCCTATATGAACAGAAGACACACAGTATTTGTCATTTTCTTGTAGGACTTCCGTCCGCAGTGAGTAGAGTTTAGGTCCAAGCCACCTACAGCGAGTTCGCCTTTTGGGCAGGACATGGAAAAAGAAGTAATGAGAACAAGTCTAGCGACTTTGACAGAACAGTTTGTAGTGAGATTAGAGTACAATAGATGGTGCCACCGTACAAGTACGATGTTGCACATAGAGGGGTGAGAGAATTTCAGGGGGAGGGAAGAGGAAATAATACCCATTTAACCGGTGGGTCCAGCCTGGGGGCCGTCACTTAACGTGCTCGTCCGATGCACGGCGGATATTCAGCGATTGTTAGTAAATCACACCATCTCTGAAAGATCAGCCCAGGTTCGAACCTGAGGACCTTGCATCGATTGTCTGACTCGCTAACCACTAAGCGAGATCGCCTTTTGGGATCTCGTGAACTTTGGGTCCTGTTTTATAATTTCCACGGCAGCCGGGAACACAACACTGATGTGTCGTAATCAAATACCTATCTCATTCAATTTTCGGTATATGAAAACTGTAATTAAAATGTTAGTTGAAACAAACTACCGGAAAGGAACGCTATAAATTTCACGCAAGCATGGACAATCATAAAAATCATGAGTACACGGTTAGGCGTAGCGTGGTAATGCAGACCGGACTGCGTGATCAGTAGATCCACGAGTGTGACGTCACTGTAAATGACGTCACTGCTTGACAGGCCTTTAAGATCTAGGAGGTAACGCCCAAGGCGAGTGTCTTGAGGACCCATGCGGAAATCAGGCCCTGAAGGATCCCCAGATATTTCTTTTAGTTGTTTGTTTTTTCATTCCCATACTCTCCTGACAAGTCTTGATTTATTCCTTTCTTATTTTAGCTTTTGTATTTTCTTTGCGTAAAAGTCAGTAGATACTTATTGCCCATAAACACCATTGTTCAGCTATGAAAACGTTTTCGAGTGTTTCTTTCAGTAAAAATAAAAAAAAAAAGATTGCTTTTCTGTATCATGTCGGAAACTGTTTTTTTTTTCCACACAGATAAAAATTCAGGTCATAAAGGTGTAATAAACTGATATTCAAATTTAATACACCCTCTGAAGGGTGACCTAAAAGCAAGATACCTAACGATGCGTTTTAATAGGTTAATTGAACTAGCCTACAAAATTAAATCGTCATTTCATGTGTGATTTATAACGAGAAATATTTGCAGCAATCGACCCATTGTGTTCAATTTCCGTCATAAATAGCGCCTGACGCAGTTAACGTTCATCATGGTTTGAAAAATAGCTGACATACACGTCTACATTCTCAGTGATATCAATACTCCACTGAAGCAAATTCCGGCGGACGGCAGTAAAGTTGTAGCTTCCACGCAAAGCGTAAATTAATTTCCAAAAGAATGGAAATACTTGCATCTTGCAAATAGAATTTGTGGTGTCATTTTATTGTTGTTCTGTGTATGATTTGCAGAGAGCTTACTGTTCTCATCCATTATTCCGTGCATCTGTTCAAAGGTGGACAAATTTAAAACTTCTGCTTCCATCATTTCATATTTTGTTTATAAATAACTGACCCGTACTTTGTCAGAAGTGCATCAGGCTTCCATCAAATATTTTCTGCGCAAAAAACTGACCAGAATTATGGCTTAAAAACTTCCATTTGTTTTCGGAAGCGATGAGTATTTTATAAAATTCATCGGTAACGTAAACATACCATTTATCATTTAAACACCGTTTCCTAACAATTGGATCAAATCTATTATGAAAACTGATACTAACAATTTTCACACGAAAAGAAAAGCAAATTTTTTTTTTTTTTTTTTTTTTTTTGCCGAATGTTATTCAAATTAAATCGTTAATGTAAAACATGTAGGCAAGTTGGTTAGATGTTAGCAATCCTTTTCGGAAAATCACATCAGACTTTTTTGGGGGAAATATCACTTTTAGTTAGTTATTTTTTTTTTTTAAATATGTTATTGATCAGTTTTTCACTCACAAGATCAACATCAGATTCATTTTAAGTGACGTATAAACAAAAACGTGATAACATCATCTCAAATGAAATGCAGAATGTAAAAGTCGTACGCCAAATTAAAACAGTGAGTACTTTTCCAGATATGTATAGAAGACGCTGACACATTTTTAAAATGATTTTCCAGCAATAAAATTAATATTTAAAATAAAATATTTTTTTCCTGAATATTCTATGTGATGCCATTTTCCCTGGAATGAATTTGCATCTAGATTTCGAACATAATAGGGCATTTCTTAAAATTGGTAGGGGTACAAATTTTGAACATGAGAATCCGTGTTTTTTTTTTGTTGTTTTTTTGTGTAAATATGACAAGGATGGTAAATCAGATAATATCCAAAAACTTGAAAATTTCGTCGTCCTGGAATCAAACGCGCGTCTCCCGGATAGCGTCCGACTACGCTTAAAAAAAAAAGGTAAACTGAGTTAAAAGAATCTAAACTGGCAACAGCGTGTTAGATGAACAGAAAAGAAATATATGCTGTAGTTAAATATCATCTGCTAAGAAAACGGCGTACGTGAACGAGCTGCGGATAGAAGATTATGGGTGGTCACAGGTACGTGGCTCCACATACCTGTGACCATCTTCCAGCACCTAATTGAGTCACTCCCAGCCCGTCTAGCTGCTGTCAGCGTTGCACACGGCGGTTACTCTGGATATTAGCTGGTGGTCACAACAATGTGACTCGACCGTGTATATACCAGTACTGTATACTAGTACATGGCACTATATACTAAAAATTAATAATAGTATATACGAGGTAACAGTAGTACTATGCGCTATTAGTGTATACTAGCACTATGCACTAACACTGTGTACCATTACAATATGTTCATAGTATTAGTGCACAGTACTAGGTGTAAAGATCTAAATAAGTCTTTTGGAACAAAGTTATTTCTTTTGTGGCTTGCTCAATTATTAAATAGTTTCCAAATATAAATTTTGTGATTAAAATGATTAGCTTCAGTATTGTTTAATTGAAGTAATTTCAATGTATTCCCCCACCAAAATCCTATATTTTCTATATTTCAGTGGAAGAGTCTGTTATCCGCTGAAATTTCAAAAAGCAGAAAGGAAAGGGGCTCCTACCCCCTCCCCCATGTCTTTTCCACAAAACAGATCAGATGTATGACCAAGATAGAAAACCACAGGAAGGAGCCAAAAGAGGAATGAAAAAAGAACAAGGAAGGAAAAGGGACTAAAAATTTCGGCTGGTAATGTTTAACAAAAATACAGAAGCACGTCGCCAAAACACAACCGGAACGCCTCACAAAAAGAAATGCGTTGGTAAAAAAAGAAAACAAAAGAAAGCAAAAAAAAAAAAAAAATGCACATATTAAAAAAAAAACGCATTTTTTTTAATGGTGGTTTAACGACCACCGTGAGCAACTCAGTGGGCTGTAAACAGTCACCCGTCTCCCTAATTTAGGACCCCTGGTTCCAGGTAAAGGAGACAGCCAGTACCGTAAGACATCCATGCTTCGCCACGATTCGAACCCAGACTCATCTCGGGCGAATGGTCAGAAACCAACGCTCAGACCACTGCGCCACCAGGGCAGCCAAGGAATTACGAAAGACAAGTAAATGGCAAAAAAGAAGAAAATACAAGGAAAGAACCAAAAGAAAGGACACACAGCAAAAAAAAAAAATGACTTGGAAGGAGTCGAAAAAAAATCCATAGCAATGTAACAATTGAGAAGACTAAAAAAACATGTATACAGAAAAAAATAGGAAGAAGACAAATACGGAATGCATTTTGCTTTTAAAAAAAAAAGGGGGGGGGTAGGAAGCAGGAAGAAATGATTGCACTGCAAAATGGGAAGTGGCCAAAACAGACGTATGTCATAAAAATAACAGATAGTCGCCACAAAATTAGATGGAACAAATAAATAGCACACATGGGAGGGAGGTGCCAAAAAAGGGTCCACTCAAGACAACCAGAATGGAGCCACAAAGAAATACACCGCATAAGAGAACAATTAGAAAGGAGGCAAATAGCAAAAAGAAGTGAAAAAGGCGTACACTGACGAACCCCCCCCCCCCCCAAAAAAAAAAAAAAAGCAAAACAAATGTTATAAACGACTTCATGGAAAAAAGAGAAGGAAGGAAGGAAGGAAACTAAAAAGCAGTACGTCGGGAGAAAAAAATAAACAGAAAAAAAAGCCGAAAGTGGGTTGGCCCATTGTAATACAATAAACACAAAAATAGCTAAAAAGGTGTGTAGCGTTCTTCCTATTTGAAACGTGTATATATGGCTTATTGAACACTACATACTGTCATTTGTTATTCACTCACTTTAGGTGAAACAGAAGTCACTCAGATAAAGTTCAAGAAATAGTTACTTACTAGACGAGACCCGTCAAAATCGACGGTTAGTTTTTTTTTTTTTTTTTTTTAAAGAATAAACTCATGTGAAACAACAAATGTAAACTTTATTAGATTGACAAATTCATTCAACCACTTCAGAAAAGACAATAGTCCATTCGTGATTATTTTTTGACTGAAGATTTAACAACCGCCGTGAGCAACTCAATGGGCTATAAGCAGTCTCCCGTCCCTAATTTAGGGCCACTGGTTCCAGGGAAGGGAGCGAGCCAGTGCCGTACGACAACATCCATGCCTCACCAGGATTCGAACTAGGATCCTTCACGAACGAATCATCATAAGCCTACGCTTAGACAGCTCATCACGATTGCACCCCTTTTCAGTCGTAAAATGTGAGGCGGAAGTCCACTCATCTCGATCGTGTGCAAAAATTCAACTAGATAGCGCACTCTTTCACTCTCATCTTCAGTCACAACTGTGTTTGTAAATGTTATTGGAATGAGATTCGCGTTGCGAGTACTCTTCACCCGTCGAAATCAACGGTTAGTTTTTTTTTTTTTTTTTTTTTTTTTTTTTGAAAAGAATAAACTTATATGAAACAACAAATGTAAACTTTATTTGATTGACAAATTCATTCAGACGACCCGGTGGCGCAGTGGTCTAAGCGATGGCCTCTGATCATTCGTCCGAAAGGGGTCCGGGTTCGAATCCCGGTGAGGCATGGATGTTGTGTGTGTCTTAC
Organism: Macrothele yani; assembly: GCA_039090855.1. Classification (NCBI taxonomy): domain Eukaryota; kingdom Metazoa; phylum Arthropoda; class Arachnida; order Araneae; family Macrothelidae; genus Macrothele; species Macrothele yani. The sequence goes on along the minus strand of CM077009.1, from coordinate 40,930,864 downwards.
GGCACTGGCTCTCTCCCTTCCCTGGAACCAGTGACCCTAAATTAGGGACGGGTGACTGCTTATAGCCCATTGAGTTGCTCGCGGTGGTCGTTAAGCCTCCAATCCAAAAAAAAAAAAAAAAATTCATTCAACCACTTCAGAAAAGACAATAGCCCAGGTTCGTGATTTTTTTTTGGACTGAAGGTTTAATCACCCCCGTGAGCAACTCAATGGGCGCCGTAATATATATATATATATAATTTTTTTTTTTTGACTGAAGGTTTAACGGCCACCGTGAGCAACTCAGCAGTCGCCCGTAATATTTCCACTAACAATGGTCAACGGAATGTTTGTTTACATCTTTACATAATGGGAAACGTCTTACCTACGTGAATAAACTGGATCGAATGAATATTAAATTGTGTATATACATCACACAGTCCAACGGCATAACGCAATCAGGTCTTCGAAAGTGTTCGCTGTTCCGATGAGAAGAACTTTGATACCAATGCATGTTAGCATTGCTTTGCGCAACGGTTGGCTCAGAAAAAAGACTTCGGACTATCTTAGTCCCTCCATACTTCCGCCTTCAACAGCGCGTGAGTCAATCGCAGGCGATCGAATGTCAATCGCACGCTTCTTCCATAGACTTTACATGGGAAATTTGTCGCCCCACAACGCCCGAACCGTTGCCCCAATCTCATTTTTCTTTTCGACTGGCACATCTACATGGTAAGACCTGTATTTTGATACCTCAAACATATCCTTACGTTCAGCCGTTCTCTCAAATTACGACTCACAGAAAAACATCTTATAGAATTAATATATAGTTCGTTCTGTTTATTCTGTCAACATCTCATAAACACTATTCATGCAGAACTTGATTTATAACAGCACCATTATTTTGAAGCTAATTAATGTGCGTTACACTCAATATCTAACAACACAATTCAACACGCAGCCTTCAAGGAAACACAACTTCGGCGTAACGCAGCTTCCACGATTATAACACCACACCACACTTTTGGCTGCTGCTTCAACATTTTATTTCTAGTTCTTATCTGTCCCATGCATACCTCACGGTCTCTGACCTCAGAAGTGTTGCCAATATCATTCCGCGAGAGAGAAGATATAACGTCAAGATTGAAAACGCTAAAAGAGAATGAACCCAAATTTACATAGAAAAGGCAACTAAAAATGAAAGTTCATTTAGAGTATACGCCACATAAATACATTAAAAAAAAAGAGCCAAAAACGGAATACAAAGAAATAGATAGGAATGAGTTTTTTTTTTTTTTTTTTGACAAATAAAAAATAGTGGAAAGAAGCCGGAGAAAGGGTATACTGGAATAAAAGTAACAACCACCGCAGAAAAAAATAAAAACGAAAAAAAAGTAGATGAATTTCTATTTTTAAAAAGACTAGGACAAGCCGCCAAAGATAACCGATAACTTGGGTACAGTTGACAAATTTTGAGCTAAGCTATTGCAAAACCTAAGCTCATTAAGGCGTCCATTATAACAACTTCTAAAAAACAAACGTGTAAAATTTATGACTTCCAGAACAAAAGTACGAAACATTCCAAAAAAGAAATGTCTAAAATTTATCATGAACTACTTTCCTTCACGCCTTCATATTGGTTGTGACCAGGTTGCCTATAAACAAAGCGGAAAGACACACTCAGATAGGGAACCACGTTTTTCATTTTGTACCGCGAAAGACACACACACACACACACTTCCTTTTATTATTACAGATTATGCAAGTGTTGAGCTAACAGACGAAATCTTTCCATTTCTTCGTTTTTCAATCCAAACGATTTTTTAAATTGATGTTAGTGAGTCGACTTTCGTGAAACGTTTCAAGTAAAAGGTCATCTAGTTTTAATTGAAATTCCTCAATGACACGGAATTTCGGGAATCGGAAGAAATCAAAACCAGACCATGGACAATGTCCAATCGCATGCCGAAAATCACGGGCATCGGATCTGTCATGTCGTAGCTATGCCCGAACAACTAATTGTCCCGAGTCTCGTATAGAGAGCGGATTTTTTCAATTATTATTCAAATTCGTCAGATTTTTAATGGTCATTATTTTTATACGACACGACCAATCACCATGATACCAACCTCATGTCACTCACCATGTCCTTCCCTTTCTTTGGGGGGAAGTGTCACCGCGATCGGCTGAAGATTTTTGGAGGAGATAGGTAACAAACGACCCGTTCTCAAAACCAGAAAAAACCCCTAAAAATGTACGATTATTCCTCAATGACACGGAATTTCGGGAATCGGAAGGCGTCAAAACCTGACCATGGACGATGTCCAATCGCATGCAAAAAAAAACAAAAAACTCGGTGATCGGATGTGTCATTTCGTACCTATGCCGGAACAACTAATTGTCTCGAGTCTCGTAACTCAGCTCAATAATTGTTTATTATCACCACTACCAGCGCCGTTTCAAGACATTTTTTGTGCCCCGATGCAAAGTGCTACATCGGCGCCATTTCGTGAAATTTACATAATGTTTTCGAATTTAACACACTCACATGCTCATTTGACTGTTCTGTCCCGTCGCATATCTAAGATTTTACAGATAAGGTGTTTTAGCATCTTTCAAGTACTTAGTTGGTACAAATTGTCACAAGGAAAAAAGGTGATTCCATTCACTTTTAAAATTCGGGGTAGGAACTTTCCTCCTTGTAATATTATTGGGTGTACTAGATTCCCTAGCCGGATCAGCGCCATTAATGCTCCGCTGTACTCAAAGTGATTCCAGACGGTGATAAAAACACGCAAGTAATTTTTTAATGTCCTATACATTTTATTCATGCGAAATAATAATAGCAGAAAAAAAAATGGAGCTTTGAGAATTTTTTAGAGAGCGAAATTCCAACACCCCGTTAACTGTCCCTTCAAGCAGCTGCTTTTCTCAATGGGAAATACGGCATTGCGTTGGGAGTGGGACCTGGAGGCAAAGCTTCCTTTTCTCATTAAAAGAAAGGAATGACAGCGAAAGAAGATGCGTTGTTAATAGGTCCGACAAGCAAGATACCTTGCTGCCAAAGAGCGAGGTAGGATTAATTGTTCCGCACGGCTTTGGAGTAAAAACCACTCTTTCTTCTCGGCTGTAAAACGAAATAAAGCTATAGAAACCCTGAAAATATTTTGTTTTTCCCTCACGGGAGGTTATTCAAAATTTAAAATTTGTCAGGGATTGCACTGTCAAGGGCGCTCCGTTGCCTTGGTTACCGGCTTGAGTCAACTCTGGCCGCCACCACCACCAACACACACACACACACACACACACACACACACACACACAATAGTAGGAAAAAGGAAAACACAAACGTGATTTCAAACTAGAGCAGACGAATAAAAAAGTCACTGAAAGATACCTGACACTTAACAGGTAACAACTGAGCAATGATAAATCGTTCCCCGTATGGAAAACAAAGGCCGTTTTTTGCGGTTCTCAAATCCTTTCAAAACTGAGTCACCCATTCAACAAGTCTTTACGATTTCTATCTAAGTTCTCCGACTGGTTCATTCATGTCTGATTCACTGACCATAAGTTACCGCAATTGATGACTCAGGTGCTAAAGCCAGTAACTCATTTCCTCTCCCTGTTCTGCGGTTTTAATGTCATAGTAACACAATCTACCTAAAAATAAAGCACAAGTATTATTTTTCAGTAAGAGTTGGACACTTACCGTCCGCGCTGATTAAGGAAGAACATTTTTCACCGTACACATGGAAGAGGTCATCCAAAAAGTCCGTCACCGATTCACCAACATTGATGCAGTGACCTGAAAAACAATCATATAAGCACATAAGTACTTTCATAAGAAAAAAGGTATACATTCCGCGTAACAATATCCTAGGAAAACTATTGCAAACATACACACTATATCAACAAAAGAATTCGGACCCCTAGGTAGAACAGAAACAAGAGCATTGATTAGCCGAAATCAGTACATACAGAGGGTAAGTCGATAGTTGTGCAATATTTGGATCACTTTATTTCTTCATACGTACCTGTACGACGAAAGCTGACAAGCATTCAAAGTTTAGGCTATGGCGCTGCACCGTCTTTAGCCATCTGACTTCTAGTTCTTTGATTCCGCGGCGGTACCAGATCTTGTCCTTCGAGGCGAAGAACTCCTTCACCCCAGCCGTACCCTCCTCCTAGTTGTGAACCGGAACACATAATAATCCGACGGGGGCAAGGTCAGGACTATATGCTGAGTAGGGCATCAGTTCGTTTGATACCCCTCCAAGTTCCTGGAGTTTTTCCCGGGTCGTTTGCTTGGTATGAGGCCGAGCGTTGTCCTGCTGTAGGAGAGAGCGCTTTCTGTCCACCAGTGCCGGGTACTTCTCCTTCAAAACGGCACACATCCGCTCCAGCTGTTCAGAGTAGAGGTTGGCGTTGATGGTTCGACCGTCTGGAACAAATTCGTAATGGATTATTCCCTCGAAATTCCATCAGACGCAGAGCATCAACTTGTGCTCGAAGTGCCCACGTTTGGCAACAGGTTCAGGATGCTGGCCCGGGCTCAACCACTGCCGTTGTTTGTTAGGATTATGGAAATAGACCCACTTTTCATCGCACGTAACAATTCTCTTGGTGAAATGTACATCGCGCGGGTTTTTCTAAGAATTTCGTGCACACTTCCACTCGGCGGTTTACTTCAACTGGAGTAAGTTCGTGAAGGACAATGCGGCAACTCCTGTAGACTTTGTCGAGGTCCTGAAGGTATCGAACCACGGTGGCCTCTGATCTACCCAGCTCGTCTGATAATTTCCGAGTGCTGGTTGACGGATTTGCCTCTACGGCCTGGCGCACGGCTTCCGAATCCACAGTTCGTGGCCTACCTGACCTTGGCTGATCGTCGAGGTTTCTGTCACCTGAGCAAAATTTCTTGAACCATCTGGTTGCGGCGCTGTGGTCCACGGAGTTTTCCTCTTTCGCATTACAAATGTTTCGTGTTACTTGAGCACTGTTATGGCAGAATTCAAACTCGTAAAACAAAAGTTCCTTAATTAGCCGGTTCTGGCTGTTAATCTTTTAGGCGTCCCAACCACAGACAGAACACGACGGCATGCAATGCTGTTGACAGCAACGACTACCACTTTATTTCTCTTTCGACTGACTGCAGTGCGCCACTTGAACTAGTTTAAGCACGTGACATACCTACCGCAGCACATGCGTTTACGCAAATATTGCAAAATTTTCGACTCGCCCTCTGTAGTTGGCCCACCTTTGCCCAGCGACACTTCCACGCATGCTTTCCACGAGATGTCGGTAGGATTGTAGCGAAATTTTCCTTCAGTCCTCCTGCAAAGCTGCTGCCCAAGCTACCGAAGAGGAAGGTCTTACCTGCCGAGATCGGATTCGTTGTTCTAATTCGTCCAGCAGATATCCTATTGGATTAAAATCGGGACTTTGGGCAGGTCAGTCGAACACTTGGACATTCTGCTCTCCAAAACGGGTCTGGACAGAGATTGAAGTGTTGCAAGGCGCTCGAACTCCCTAAAACTGGGATCAGTGCCGAACTCCCATAGATGATCTATTAGATTGAGATCGGAACTTTAGGCAGGTCAATCGAACACTTGAATGTTCTTCTCCCCAAAATAGACCTGGACGGATCTTACAGTGTGGTAAGGCTCTCGACCTAGTTAAAACAGGGATGTGTACCGAAGTACTTCCACAGTGTAGGTAGTCCGGAATCATCCAGAATGTTTTTGTCTCTGGCACCAGAACCAAAAGACAGAGTCTTTTCCAGCAGAAGCAACCTCTTGCCATCACAGATTCACCTCCAGACATGACTGTAGGGTTAACCGTGAATAAATCTTCTGGGAAAGGTACCCATGTGGATGGTTGGGATTCTCGATTATATCTTCCAGACAGTTTCACTCCATACGCGAGCTATCGGCATTGAAATTACTCCGATGCAGTGGTCCACGCGTCCGTGTGAGGACAACCAAACTTGCTACGCCGAGCCGTCTTTCTCTTTTTATCTCCCTGGTGTACCACCTGATTGATTTGCAACTGGAATAACCCAAATGTCGACACGTACCTACCAGTTTGCATGTAGCTCCGACAAGAGGTCTCGTACATCCATAGGCACCGTAGGCTTTATATTTTTATATTTTCAGTGTTTCTACGGAGATTACAAAAATTACCTGAAATTAAGCCTGTTTACCAAGAGACAAAATGCTGCCATCTATCGGTAGCGTGGGTTTCATATGATTTAAGTCTTAAGTGTTCCCATGAATTTTAACTAATTGTAAGGACCATCGCTCCTTTCTATCTCCTTAACATAGCCGCAATCCAACGAGAGCCGTCACATAATTTTGTTGGTTCGTTCCATAGAATCATGCACTTGAAGAAATAAGACTTTGGGCCAGTTGTAACAAAAAAACTAGTTCATTCTGCTAAAACTATGTGGCTTGGGACTTATCGAAGAGCAGGTTAATGGAATGCTCAATTGGCTTGGTCTTCGCCCATGCTATATGGACCCTAGACCTCGAATTTCGGGCTTTCTGTACCTACGCCAAACTCACGACCTGTCCTCTTCCTCAAACCAAGGTCATGTCTCTCTCTCTCTCTCTCCCACTTCCAAAGTGCCCCTTCCCTTTTAAAAACTTCAGAAAATCTCTAGTCCTACTTTGTCAGATTTGGAGCTAATCGGCCCCTACCTGAGGCTACTGCAACACAGTTAGGCTTGCGTTTCTCTCATTAACGCACCCTTGAGATAATTCCATTGCCACACATGACAAGTACAATGCACTTCAAATACTGTACTTATGTACTAATTCGATCACCAAACTATGTGAAATGCAGGTAATCGCGTGCATCTGACAGCAACCAGAGTTGGAAACGCGTCAAGAATTTTGGATCCGGACCGGACCCGTAACCGACCCGGACAAATCTGCTTTGAGCTATAAACTCGAATATAGCATCATCATCATTGTCAATAAATATCAGTCCACTGCTGGATGAAGGTGTCCCTACGTTTCTTCCACATAGGACTGTCTTAGTCCTGTCTCCGCCATCCACCCATCTTCTGGGCCTCTTCCTGTCCCTTAGAATCCAGTCTAAAATTTCGGCGGTTCATCGGTAGTCCGTTCCCCTATCTAGCCCATTGCTACTTCAGGGATTTTACTCTGATCATGATGTCTTCCACTCTTATACACGAGTTCGTCTTTTTATCTCTTTTGGTTATACCAAGCATACATTTCTCCATTCTTCTTTCAGAGGTCTGCAGTCTTTGTATGTCTTTTTTAGTTAAGGTTCACGACTCTGCTCCATACGTAAGAACCGGAAAGATGCATTGATTAAACACTTTTCTTTTAAGACTCTTAAATATTGTACTGTTCCTTCCAAAAACTCTCCAACCAAGTTTTATACGCCAATTAATTTCTTCATCAAGAAGACGCTCGCTTGATATCTACTGCCCAAGGTAAATGTAGGAATCTCAAACTTTTCCCCATCAATTGATAAATCTTCATTCCTTGTAAAAGCATTGTACATCAGGTTTGGAAAGTTCGTTTTTAATCCCTATTTCTTTACACTTCTCAGCTAGTTGCTGGATTATACTCTACAGCTCTGAAGTATTATTTCAAAGACTTTTGAAGGTTTCCCTGAAGTATTTTGTTTTCTATTCAAAAAGAAAACGAAAAAAAAAACAAAAAAAAACGGGTCGAAAACGGGCCAAGAACACTTTGACCCGACCCGTTTGACCCGACAGAAATTGTCTACCCGATCAGGGGTGCACCCAGAAATTCGAAATGGGGCGGGGATCCTGCTCTACAAGTAAAAATGGTCATGTATGTGTATTTACGTGACGTTACTGTCATAATAAATGTTTTGATCTGTGAAGGAATTTAATACATTGTATTCATGATTTATCCAGCTGCAAATGGTGTTTTCATTGTTGTTTTCACTTTTAATAAAAATACATATTTCAGAAAAGGAGTTAACAACAAATGCAATTATTTTATCTATTGCTGTATTATAGTTTCAGAGAATGTATTTTAGAAGAAATTCTATAATGCGTGATTTCAGCAATTATGAAAATTGAAATTCACCAATTAGGAAAATTGGAGAACAGTTAGAGAGTTCGGAATCTCTCGTGTTGTACATCGATTATGTCGGAATCATATTACAAAACCCTTGGCCTCATGGGGTGTCATTACCCGGGGACCCCCACCCCCCATCTTGGGTGCGCCCCAGGACCTGGTGACCCGTGCCTCTTTACCATCTCTGACTGCAACAGCATTGAATCATGCCATGCTGATTTCGTCGGCTCTGCCTCATAATTCTACGTGAGAATGAACATATGCCTATATATTTATTAAAGAAATTCTACGTGAGAATGAACATATGCCTATATATTTATTAAAGAAATTCTACGTGAGAATGAACATATGCCTATATATTTATTAAAGAAATTCTACGTGAGAATGAACATATGCCTATACATTTATTAAAGAAATTCTACGTGAGAATGAACATATACCTACATGTTTATTAAAGAAATTCTACGTGAGAATGAACACATGCCTACATATTTATTAAAGAAATTCTACGTGAGAATGAACATATGCCTACATGTTTATTAAAGAAGTTCTACGTGAGAATGAACATATGCCTACATGTTTATTAAAGAAATTCTACGTGAGAATGAACACATGCCTACATGCTTATTAAAGAAATTCTACGTGAGAATGAACATATGCCTACATGTTTATTAAAGAAATTCTACGTGAGAATGAACACATGCCTACATGTTTATTAAAGAAATTCTACGTGAGAATAAACACATGCCTACATGTTTATTAAAGAAATTCTACGTGAGAATGAACATATGCCTACATGTTTATTAAAGAAATTCTACGTGAGAATGAACACATGCCTACATGTTTATTAAAGAAGTTCTACGTGAGAATGAACATATGCCTACATGTTTATTAAAGAAATTCTACGTGAGAATGAACACATGCCTACATGTTTATTAAAGAAATTCTACGTGAGAATGAACATATGCCTACATGTTTATTAAAGAAATTCTACGTGAGAATGAACATATGCCTACATATTTACAATTATTTTTAAGAACTGGAGGTTAGCGAATCTTACACTAAAATTTAATGAAAAGTTAAGAAATCTGAATTTCAGAAAAAATTTTCTTCGGGGCATACATACAGTTTAAACCAAATTTCAAACGTCTATGCGCATCTTTTTTTTTTTTTAGGCGACCATAAGACTCATATCATTGGGTTCTTTTCCAAATTCCCACGTGAGAGATTTATAAATTGGAGGAAAAGAAAAACACTTATGATTGCCATCTACTGTATGTTATCTACAATGTGGATAACAATGAATGTCAAGTGGTTCTTATAGTTTGGTGATCAACAAGATGATACTATGAAGTGATTTCTTCATTGTAGTTGAAAAAACAAAACAAAAAACGATACGAAACCACACGTGTGTGATAAAACCAAAAAATAGAAGGGGTAAACAGAAGCAAGATAAAGGCAACACTGAAAACTGATGATGTTAAATGAAAAGAAAAAATAAAGAAATACAAAACGTACAAGGGATTTATTTCTTCTCCCACATGAAGCGTCAGCAGCAATTATTCGAAATAAATACAGTTTTCGTTTCGTGCTCTCTTTACAACGTCTGCTGCTAAAGAAACACAGCAGGTGTTCTTGACCTGTCACTACGTCGCTTCTGAGCTGCGAAATATTTAATAAAATATTCAACTACTTATTCTAGCGTAGATACACGACAGTCACGTCACAGCTGCAAATGATCGATGGAGTAACCTCCTTACTTCCCAAATGCAACTTTCAGTTCCACCTCCTGGAAACTGCAGAACTGCGCATGCCATCGATATTGTGGTTCAGGAAATCTAAAACTTTTTTTTTATAAAAATCGAAGGATCGCCTAGGGAATATGTCAGACTTCCACACAGAGAATTTGTGTGGGTGTGTATATTTTGTGTGATATATACACACGCTGCTTGACCGCTTTACTACAAGTATCATTATCATGCACTTACGGTTGAAGAAAAAATTCCATAAGACGGAAACCTGTCAAAAACGGATATTTTTTTTTTGGAGGGAGGGGTTGTCCCCGGAACGAAAGATAGAAAAATTGCGTACTATTCATCCTGCCTGAAACGGAACCTCACTAACGCGGAAACGAAATGGCGGAAGAGTAAATGAATTTTGCAAGAGCGGGAATTTTCGAGATGTTCTCGCGTCGTCAAGTACAGGGTGTCCATAAAATCTTTCCCACATTACCAAAATTGATATAAAAAATCGATATAAGTTAAAATAAAATGGTTGGCAACATGATAACAACAGCACTCAAAGTTTTTTTCTGTTTTTTAGGTGAGTGCTACGGCTGAATAAGAGGAGCACTTCATCGATAATGGCTTCCATGCAAGAAAAAGCGCCGTGCGTGTTGTGGTTCCACGAGCGCCATTCGGTGTTTACTGCCCAGCGTCATTTCAGAAAAGAGTACAGACGATCACCACCGGACCAAAAAAGCATAAAAGCTTGGTATGAAAAGTTTAAAGACACGGGTACTGTTGGCGATCTGCCCCGAGCGGGCCGACCACCAGTTACACAAGAGAGCTCCAGCTGTTCAGGAGATGTTTGTTCGAAGCCCCAGGAAATCCATTCGTCGTGCTTCACTGGAAACTGAACTGGGATTCCTTGCGCCAGGGTTCCAAAAAATTACACAGACTTCTTCATCTGTATGCTTATACACTGAAGAGCAATTGAATTAGATGCAGCTGGCGTTATGCAAATGTGGCGCTGTGGGCGGCCCTGTAAACGGAAACGACATGACGTATACAGCGATCCGACAATATAAGGAGTCATGCGACGGGAATCACTAAGAGTCGGACGCAGTATGGGTAGCACGAAGGATCTAAGCGCATTTGATCGCGGGCAAATTGTTGGGGCCCGACGAATGGGTCACTCCATCTCGGAAGTCGTGCAGGCACTGGGATGTTCACGAGCCACTGTGTCACGGGTGCACCGTGAATACATCGAATCCGGTAAAACCATCCCTGCAAGGGGTCAACTGCCGTGGATAACAGCGTGTGGATGAGCGGGGTCATCGTCGGCTAGCTCCCATTGAAACAGCGGATAGACGGGCCACAGTGCAAGAAATCACTCGGCAATTTAACACTGGTGCACAAAAACGTGTAAGCAGCCACACCATCCAGAACCATCTCCTCGCTATGGGGTACAGAAGCCATCGTCCCACGAGGGTACCGCTGCTGACCGCATATCACAGGGTGCGAAGATCATTATGGGCGCGGGAACATCGCCACTGGACCCTAGACATGTGGGAAAATGTTGCCTGGACTGATGAGTAGAGATTTACATTGGTAAATGCGGATGGCAGGATGCAAACCACATGAAGCAATGGATCCTTCTTGCCAGCAGGGTACTCTTCAAGCTAGTGGGGGTGGTATTCTTGTCTGGGGACTGTTTACGTGGACTGAAATGGGACCCCTGGTACATGTGACATCGTCCCTCACAGGTCAGCGTTACCGGGACATCCTGGGCGACCATTTGCTCCCGTTTGTGCGTCTTCAACATCCCAATGGGGACCTCATCCTGCAGCAAGACAATGCAGCTCCCGAATTGTATCCTAATGGTTGGATGAACGCTCCACCGACGTGACCTCGCTTCCTTGGACAGCTATGTCACCTGGCCTCAATCCCATCGAGCACATCTGGGATGCCATCGAGAGAGATGTTAGAGGCTCTGACCCCCTTCCATCAAAGAATCTTCGTGAACTGTGGGAGCTTGTTCAGGGGTCGTGGATCCGTATGGCTTCCCAACGCTTCCGGTGTCTTGTCGAGTCCATGCCGAGACGAATCGCCGCCGTCATCAGGGCGAAAGGTGGTGATACATTTTATTAGACAGGTATCTCTAATTCAGTTGCTTTTCAGTGTAAGGTACATATTGTTCAAGCTCTTCAACTTGGAGACCTGCCTTTTCGTGTTGCATTTATGATAGAGATATTACAGCGTATAGCTCATGATAGTGATTATCTGCTCCGTGTCTGTTTCTCACCCGAAAGTGAACGTATAGTTCGGCCTGATGCATGACAGAATCATCGGACCCTTTTTCACAGAGCCCACGGTAACATGTAACGTGGACCTGGACATGTTGGAACTTTTTTACAGCACCTCAGATGCATGCACTCTTACCTTCGGTTAATTTCCAACAAGACGGTGCCCCACCATATTGGTCAATAATGGTCTGTGAGTTTCTGAATGCCACATTTCCGGGCAGATGAATTGGGCTTGACGGTCGCATGACATGGTCACCTCGATCGCCCGGCATAGCCACTCTAGACTTTTTCTTGTGGGGGTTCTGTGAACGACCAAGTTTACTCTAGCAGTGTCCCGGATGTCGAGACATTGAAGAGCAGAATAACGGACGCCATTGGTTCTGTCTCTTCTGAGATTTTAAACAAAACATGGCGTGAAATCGAATATCGCTTAGATGTCCTCCGGGCCACAAATGGCGCACATGTGGAGGTGTACTGACACTGGACAAAAACACTTTACTTGTGCACCATCATTGTCGTGCAATTCCTTTCTTGTGCCTGTAACACATTTTTTTATATTAATTTTTGTAATGTGGGAAAAACTTTATGGACACCCTGTATTTTAACTGAATATAAAACATTACACGATAAAGTGTGTTGATGAATTCACACGGAACTAATTTGTTTAAGGTTGAAGATAGCATAATTAAACAGAGAGAGATTTCTTTTTGGTTGTTTACAGAAGCACCCACTGCAGCACACCTACTGCTTCACTTCCCTTTAGACACCTAGCGCGAATCAAGTTTGGGTCACGTGACCAGGTTTGCTCCCTTTGCTGAGTACAAAGTCCAAAGTCTTCGCAGCTGGCTGCTTCGAACGGATTTCAACGAGACGCTCCGATTTAGTTCGTTAACATTTATTCATTGAAATGATCATTCACAGGGTTAGCTTTTTGTAAATTGCATTCATTCGTTTGCTTTTAGCGATGACGAAAAAAAAAAAAAAGAGCGTTCCCGATTTGGGCAAAAGTTAAGGTTATTGAAATGCACGAAACCGAAAGTGTGAGTGTCAATCATTTGACCTAGAAATTCAATGCCGGAAAAACAAAAGTTTATGACACACTGTAAAAAAAATTTGAAATTCACGAGCCACTTTACGTCATTTCTTTCGCGAATTAATGAAGCATAGCGTGGTTAAGTTATGGCCAAACCCCTCCAAAATGACTCCACAACTTAAATCTTGGCCCTCAGTCTCCGGCAGCTGGAATGTACCTGGCCAAGGCAGCGGCCAGTGCGACATGAAGGCAGAGGGTGCTAAGAATCCCCGGAGGACCGGACTAGGCTGCCATCTGATGCTGACCTTGGCGACGTATAATGGACGCTCCCTATCTTCTGATTCAAGGCTTCTTGAATTGGAAGAGGAACTACAAAGGATCAAGTGGGACATCGTCGGGCTAAGTGAGGTAAGGAGAAAAGGAGAAGATCTCATTGAACTGAAAAGTGGACATCTCTTCTACTATCGTGGTACAGATACTGGTAGAACTAGTGGTGTTGGATTTATAATAAACAAGAAACTGAAGGATAAAGTTGTAGAAGTTGAAAGTTCCTCTGACAGAGCTGCACGACTTGTTATCCAACTCTCGAGAAGATACCAGGCTCAGATTATTCAAACTTATGCACCCACCACAAGTCATACTGAAGAAGAAATTGAAGAATTTTATGAGGAAATTTGTGATCTAAATAATAAAGGTAAGCAGCACTTGAAGATAATTATGGGAGATTTCAATGCAAAAATAGGGCAACGGCAACAGAATAAAACTTAAGTAGGTAAATTCGGTCACGGCAACAGAAACCAGCGTGGAAATACTCTCGTTGAGTTTGCAGAGGCAGAAGGGTTTTTCATCTTGAACTCCTTTTTCAAGAAAAAGCCACACAGGAAATGGACATGGAGACATCCAAATGGGACGACAAGTGAAATTGATTTTATTATGTGTAACAAAAAATTCATCATAGAAGACTGCAGTGTGCTAAACAAGTTCAACACAGGCAGTGACCATAGTTTGGTGAGATGTAAGATGCACTTCAACACTATAGACTCGAACGTAGCAAGCTCATAAGACAAACAAAATGTATTGACATAACCAACCTTAAAAAACACCATAATACCTTCAAATTGGAACTGAAGAACAGATTCTCTGCTTTAGAAGGCCTAACATCGGAAGAAGTGGATATTTCTGAAGTTAACAGAAAAGTAACCAAAGCTCTTATGGAAACAGCAACAAAAATTAGCTGGGTCTAAGAACAAATTGTATGTGAACAAATTATCAGGAAAAACCAAAATGTTGATGCAAAAAAGAAGAGAGATGAGGACAACTAAAGAAGATGTGACTTCCAAAGTGGAATATATAGAGCTATGCAAGACAGTACGAAAAAGTATCACTGAAGACGTAAGGAAATTCAACTGTGAACTAGTAAGGAAGGCAATTGAAAACAACCAAAGCCTAAAGATAGCAAAGGGACATCTCAGTAAGGGAAAAAAACAGATTATGGCACTGAGAAAAGAAGATGGTTCTGTAACAAGAAATAGAGGCGAAATTTTGACAAGAGTGAAAGATTTCTACTCCAAATTATATGAAAGGGATGATACATGTACTCCAGACATCATGAAAGGTACCAGTACCAGAGTTCTTCCAGTCCTTCCAGCAGAAGTTGCACATGCAATCAAGAACATGAAGCGGGGAAAAGCTCCAGGAGAAGATGGAATTACTGTAGACATCATACAAGAAGCAAGTGGAGAAATCGAAACAGTACTCGCCCAAATTTTCACTCGATCCCTTAATGAAGGGAAAATTCCTGAGGATTGGAACAACGCTACAATGATCTTGCTACATAAAAAAGGTGACATTGAGGATCTGAGGAACTACAGACCTATCAGCCTCCTATCAGTGGTTTATAAAATCTTCACTAAAGTTCTTTCACACCGCTTGAAGGTAACACTGGACATGGCTCAACCGAGAGAACAAGCTGGATTCAGGAGTGGCTACAGCACAATAGATCATATCCACGTACTGAGAGAACTAATTGAAAGAGCGAGGGAATATGAACTTCCATTGTGCATGGCTTTTATCGATTATGAAAAAGCCTTTGATTCGGTGAAACCATCAGCAGTTGCAATGGCTCTGAAATCCTGCGGTATTGAAGATGCATACATTAATATTATTAGTAACATCTATGAAAATGCAAGTGCAAAGATTCGGCTGTTTGAAAATACAACACACATAAAAATTGGAAAAGGAGTGAGACAAGGTGGCACCATATCTCCGAAGCTCTTTAATGCCACATTGGAAAATGTCTTTCAATCACTGAACTGGGAAAACAAAGGGATAAAGATTAATGGAGATTATCTAACCCACCTTCGTTTTGCTGATGACATAGTCATTTTTGCAACTACCCCATCAGAGCTACAGAGTATGATTCAGGAACTTGCTGACAAGAGTAAAAAAGTGTTATTAAAAATGAACTTTCAGAAGACAAAGGTGATGTTCAATGCTTTTACAAGAAATGAAGATTTATCGATTGATGGAGAAAAGCTGGAGATAACAGACACATACGTTTATCCTGGACAGCAGATATCAAGTGAGGGTCACATTGGTGAAGAAATTAATCGGCGTACAAAACTTGCCTGGAGAGCTTTTGGAAGAAACAGCATAATTTTCAAGAGCAATATGCCATTATGTCTTAAAAGAAAAGTGTGTGATCAACGCATCCTTCCAGTGCTTACGTATGGTGCAGAGACGTGGACCTTAACTAAAAGAGACATACAAAGGCTGCAGACAACTCAAAGAAGCATGGAGAGGTGCATGCTTGGTGTAACCAGGAGAGATAAGAAGAGGAACTCGTGGATCCGAAAAATGACAAGAGTGGAAGACATCATGATCAGAGTTACATCCCTGAAATGGCAATGGGCTGGACATACTGCCAGAAGGACAGACCATCCATGGACAGTCGAAATTTCAGATTGGATTCCAAGGGACAGGAAAAGACCCAGAAGAAGACCACATGGAAGATGGGTGGATGAAATTTGAAAGTATGCGGGAGTGACATGGAGGAGACTGGCACAAGACAGACCGTTGTGGAGGAAACTTGGGGAGACCTTTGTCCAGCAGTGGATTGATAATGGTTGACAATGATGATGATGATGATGATGATTTCTGATACAACGTTTTTCGTGAAATGATTGAAAGCAACCTGACTTTCACGGATTTTTCGTACCACGAGAGAATTCTGAATTTGCAGAAACCTTTCCGCATTTATTTCCTTATATTGACGGTAAATTACCGCTTTAGAGATGTGTTAACGGAAAATTCTGAATTTTCAGGAACCTTTCCGCAATTCCTTTCGTATATTAATGGGAAAACTCCGTTCTCACTGTTTCCGTATCCGCATGACGAGAAATTACCGGTAATAGGAGCGATTGGTGGGAATACTTGAGGTTTGACGAAACTTTTAAATTTCAATCGTCTGTCGAATTTTGAAGTTCCGTAGCGAGATCGGATATTGTGGATAGCATATCGCATGAATTTTTGTTTATTGTGGCGCAAGATATTTCTTCTCCTCTCCCCTACTTTGTGCACCAGCTATTTATCATATATTGTGTTACTGCAAGAAACCGGGTACTTATTGTACAGATGGTATTTATTAGTCTTTGGACAACTTAAGACAAAAACTGTTATATAGGTATCAAGAGAGAATTTTATATTTAGGAGTTTTTTGTGAAATAATACTATAAAAAGTACATTTCACCTGTTTTTAAAGGTAAATGACAGTCATTGTCAGTTTAAAAATATCAGGTTGCATAGCATTTTGTTGCTTCGACAAATCACGATGAAAAATGCTTAATTTGTTAAAAGTCCCCCTACAGAAAAAAAAAAAAAAATTACAAACCGATTCCGAAAAATAATAAGCTAAAACAGCAAATAACATGACTAAATCACTCGCATTAATGACAAAAAAAAAAGTTTCAACGTCGCGCAATTTGTTTTAGAATTTACGTGATTCGGATTTCCGAGCGTTTGTAGCTCAGTGGTTAACGGCGTGCGTTACCTGTTGGAACAACCGAAACGACGGGGGTCCGAGACGTGACCACAGCGGAAGGATTATCTGGGGTAAGAGCTGAAAAATTCAGCTTCGTCGGTTTTACGGAATTTCAGTTTAAATACGTAAAACCCTGAAGTTGATTTTGCTGAAATAAACGGAATTTCTGTTGTTCGTGCGGCTCTACAGTCGAAGAGGTCCCTCCACTGCCTACCACTGACCGGCGGGTATCGTCGCCGCACCGAAAGGGTTGCAGTGCTGTGGGGCCTGATCAACGTGAGATAGTGTCCAGTGGCGTCATGTTGTCTTCAGTGATGAGTCACGGTTTGCACTTGGCTCCGATGACCAGAGCACACATGTCTGGAGACGAACTGGCTAACAAAGAGATTCTGCCTTTGCCGTAGAACGGCACACGGTTTGCACGCCGAGAGTGATTGTCTAGCGGAGCAATTTCCTACAATTACCGGATACCCTTGGTAGGCCTCAGTGCTATCCACGGCTCAACGATATGCTACGACCTGTTGCGTTGCCATTCCTTTCGCAGCACCACCGAGAAATCTTTCAGCAGAATAATGCTCTGCCACACACGTCACGGCTGTCCCAGACCTACCTCCGTAATGTCGGCACCCTTCCATGGCCAGCCCAACCGCCGGATCTGTCAGTGATCATGTTTGGGAAACGATGGGACTACACCTATGCCCATTCTGAAATATTGGCCCGCAATTTTGACACCATCTAGCATACTACACCTCAGCACTGTATCTGTGAACTACACTGATGTGCAAAAATTAAGGACGAAGAGGAGAAATTAGCATAACAGCGGAACGAGCAGGCATAACGGACCGAAAGACCACTCAAGAGATAGACTAGGGTCCGGTACGGTAGGGCATGCGCATATATGCAGCATGACGGGGGGGGGGGTGTCGGAAGGGTATAAAGCACACGGGCGGTGTACGCTCAGCAGTACGGTGAAAGCTATTGCACGGTGTATATCGGTTTGAACGACGTCGAGTTGCTGCCACCGTGTGATATGGCCAACTGGCAATCCAGTAGACGACATCTGGATGACTTTACCCGAGGTTGCGTCATTGAGAAGTTGGAGGAAGGTCGAAGTGTGACTAGTGTGGCCGAGGAGTTCGGGATCGCTCACAGCATCCTTTCACGAGCTTGGAGAGCATTTCAAATAACAGGAACAGCTGTCCGAGAGTTTAACAGTGGTCGTCCACGAGCAACCACGGCGGCGGACGACCGGTATATTGTCCTACAGGCGAGAAGAGACAGACGGCAGACAGCGGGAGAAATCGCAAGGCACATGCAACAGACAACTGGACGTCCGTTATCGCGTTTTACCGTGGCCAGGAGGCTGCACAAAAATAGTCTATTTGCACGACGACCAGTACGGTGTGGGCCATTAACGCCTGCTCATCGGAGACGGTGGTTTCTGTGGTGCCAGGAACACAAGAACTGGACACATGAGCAATGGGGTCGAGTTGTCTTTACGGATGAGAGCCGATTTAGTCTGACGAGCGATTCTGGACGTATACACAACTGGTGAGAGCAGGGAACACGCAATCACACCTCCAGCATCATCGAAAGGGACCGGTTTGGAGGTGGCGGAGTTCTCGTTTGGGGCGGTATCATGCTTGGTAGCCGTACTGACCTCCAGATCTTCCAAGGAAGTTCAGTCACTGGTGTCAGCTATCGTACCGAGTTTCTCCTGCCTCACGTGCGTCTGTTTAAAGGTGCTGTGGGTCCTGAGTTACTCTTCATGGACGACAACGCTGCACCTCATCGTACAGTGGCTTTCGCAGAGCTGTTAGAGAGTGAAGATATTCAACGCATGGATTGGCCCACAAGGTTCCCGGACCTAAACCCAATCGAACACGTGTGGGACCTTCTCGGGAGACGCTTGGCAGCAAGTCACCAGCCGCCAGCAACGTGTCCGCAGCTGTGATTGGCGCTACAAGAGGAATGGGCCGCAATGCCTCAACAGCTCCTTGACAACCTTGTCCTCAGCATGGACAGACGTTGTAAATCCTGCAACGCGGTCAAGGGTGATCATATCCCTTACTAAAGACTGGATTTTTCTTGGCAGCCGCCTGTCACATGGACGTTTCTGTCTTCTGTCCAGTTGTGCTCGAAGCTACCTTTTCAATAAAGTGCCTTTGTATCCTTTGGATTCCTTGTTTGGACGGTTTTGCTCACTTGCCCCATATTCTTACATGTTGGGGATCTTATGGTATGATTTGAGTCGATGTGGAGCACTTCTGCACGACGTTACATTTGAAAAACCGTCTCGTCTTTAAGTTTTGCACGCCAGTGTATATACACGTCTATACCACGCCGGGTAACTTATATCTGAACCAGAGATGGCGCTATATTGTACTTACAGTGTTTCCCCGAAAATAAAACCGGGTCTTATATTATTTTTTTCTCCAAAAGACGCATTCGGGCTTATTTTCAGGGGATGTCTTATTTTTTCATGTACTACCAACTTTTTTCTTTTCTTTTTTTCATCTACGTTTATTCATGTACAAAAATGTACGTCTATTCATGTACAAAAATGTACGTCTATTCATGTACAAAAAATCTACATTTGTTCAAATACAATCATGCCATCTTCTTCTGGAACATCGTCATAACTTTCCAAATCCCGAATTCTGGCCTGAATTTCTTGCGACTCTATTTCCTGTAAAACCACCGACCCCAGTCTCTCATGTCCAGCAATAAAGCTCTCCTTAAATCAGCTCTTCTTGTCCATGTAGCCTGCTCGTAGTGCATTGGCAACACGGTTGTCAGTGATTTATCCCACGAATTCTCCACCCAAGTCACGACCTCTTGCAGGCTAGGCTTCACAAAGTTTCCACGCTGATTTATCTCCATTCTATTTTCAATGTAATCATTGATTTCCATGCGCAAATGATCCTTGAATGGCTTGTTTCTTGTAGTATCAAGACTCTGAAGATAGGCAGTCATTCCTGCGGGAATCATTATTTGATCTATTCTTCTTTCTGCAAGGAGGTTCTTTATGTCTTTAGCGCCGTGAGTGCTGGCTGAATCCCAGACTAGCAGAATTCTTTGGCCACCTCGCAAAACAAGCGGCAGCATTAAATGACCATATGTAGAGGATTTTAGGAAGAGAGAGTCTGATCCCAGGTCTTAAACAACCCTTAGAAATAGGAAGCTAGGAGGTTTGGGCTAGAGTGCCCGATAGGAAAGTGACACGGAAGCGAGGTAGAAAAGGAGAGGAAGACGCCCTTATTTATTACCGGGGAGCCAGTGCCCGGAGTCCGATGGCTTAACGTGCCCATCCGACGCACGGCGGATATTTAGTGGATCGAGCGTTCGTACCTGTCTGGGATCGAACCTGAGATCTTCTCCATGGTACTCACGAACGTTGCCCACTAGGCAACCCGCGGCCCAAGTGGCAGCATTAAATCGACCCATTTTCCTTATAGCTGCTTGTGTGCACCAGGCTTTTTCGGTTTCAGGAACATAAATGCCTGAAACACGTTCAATCTTATCTTTCTTGCCCTTAGTTATGAATAGAATTGGGGCTTTCTTTCCATCCAAACGAATTGCCAAAACACAGGTAACACGTGCACTTTCGTAACCAGTGGAGGGAATGTAGTTTGACGAGGCACCCCTCTGATCAATTGTCGTTTGAGATCCTTGGCCCATAAACATTGCAGTTTCATCCATGGCAATCATGTTGAAGAGTTTGTATTTAGAGAAGTCGATGTCATCAACAAAGGACTTGAATGCAAGTGCACGTTTAATAAATTCAGTATCTTCCAGCTTGAACAATGTTGTCGATCTTCTCAGAGGCAGTTCATATCCCTGAAGGAAGCCATCCAGCCAGTGTTGTGATGTTTTAAATTCTTCTGGGGATTCTTCTTAGAGTTCGCATTTAATTCTTCTTTGAGTTCGCATGAGTCCCCCCCCCCCCATTTCTAAAAACACACACCGCTTGTTGATGAATGACTTTTCCGCCAAAGTAGCGTTCACCGGTAAAGTTTCCCACGTCGGATTCCCTTTTCAAAACTGGACGTTACAGCTGCCGAACAAAAGACGGCATCTTTTCATCTCCCGCTAGCTTTCTGAACCGAACTAAATGCATGCGCCATAATTACAAAAAACATATCCTCGGCTGAGTTCAAAATCAATCGGCTTTCTTTCTTACTCTGGATATTCAAGACAAATTAAACTCGTGAACAGGGTATCCTCCAATGATTTTGGCACTAGCTGAGCAGTGATAGGCTGGCTGACTGCGGTACTACGTATCGTAACTGGGCTTATTTTCGGCGTAGGGCTTATATTACAAGCATCCGAAAAAATCATGCTAGGGCTTATTTTACGGTTAGGTCTTACTTTCGGGGAAATACGGTACTTGTTCCACTCGTGTAATTGTTTTATACGAGTAAATGGCACAACTGCTCTGAAACTGCAATAATTTCCTTTCCTATATATTGCATATATCATCATCATCATCATCATCATCATTGTCAACCATGATCAATCCACTGCTGGACGAAGGTCTCCCCAAGTTTCTTCCACAACGGTCTGTCTTGTGCCAGTCACCTCCATGTTACTCCCGCATACTTTCGAATTTCATCCACCCATCTTCCATGTGGTCTTCTTCTGGGTTTTTGCCTGTCCCTTGGAATCCAATCTAAAATTTCGGCTGTCCCTCGATGGTCTGTCCTTCTGGCAGTATGTCCAGCCCATTGCTATTTCAGGGATTTAACTCTGATCATGATGTCTTCCACTCTTGTCATTTTTCTTATCCACGAGTTCCTCTTCTTATCTCTCCTGGTTACACCAAGCATGCATCTCTCCATGCTGCTTTGAGTTGTCTGCAGTCTTTGTATGTCTCTTTCAGTTAAGGTCCACGTCTCTTCACCATACGTAAGCACTGGAAGGATGCATTGATCAAACACTTTTCTTTTAAGGCGTAATGGCATATTGCTCTTGAAAATTATGCTGTTTCTTCCAAAAGCTCTCCAGGCAAGCTTTATACGCCGATTAATTTCTTCATCAATGTGACCCTCACTTGATATCTGCTGCCCAAGATAAACGTACGTATCTGTTATCTCCAGCTTTTCTCCATCAATCGATAAATCTTCATTTCTTGTAAAAGCATTGTACATCACTTTTGTCTTCTGAAACTTCATTTTTAATCCCACTTCTTTACTCTTGTCAGCAAATTCCAGGATCATACTCTGCAGCTCTGATGGGGTAGTTGGAAAAATGACTACGTCATCAGCAAAACGAAGGTGAGTTAGATAATCTCCATTAATCTTTATCCCTTTGTTTTCCCAGTTCAGTGATTGAAAGACATTTTCCAATGTGGCATTAAAGAGCTTCGGAGATATGGTGTCACCTTGTCTCACTCCCTTTCCAATTTTTATGTGTGTTGTATTTTCCAACAGCTAAATCTTTGCACTTGCATTTTCATAGATGTTATTAATAATATTAATGTATGCATCTTCAATACCACAGGATTTCAGAGCCATTGTAACTGCTGATGGTTTCACCGAATCAAAGCCTTTTTCATAATCGATAAAAGCCATGCACAATGGAAGTTCGTATTCCCTCGCTCTTTCAATTAGTTCTCTCAGTACGTGGATATGATCTATTGTGCTGTAGCCACTCCTGAATCCAGCTTGTTCTCTCGGTTGAGCCATGTCCAGTGTTACCTTCAAGCGGCGTTAAAGATATTTAGTGAATATTTTATAAACCACTGATAGGAGGCTGATAGGTCTGTAGTTCCTGAGATCCTCACATTGCATATATACCAATTATCATTTCGTTTGGATTATTCCTTTTGGGTGTTTTTTTTTTTTTCTGCAAAGAGTATTTTAATGGCTTCCGTCGATATACCTGTATAAAACGGAAAATAGTTTCAGTCCCTTTGGTTCTGTATTAGACATGTTTCACTGTATTTAATTTAAAGATTTGACATCGTTTTTCTATGTGCATACTATCGAAATGATATATTCGTATAATTTGGAATTCCTTATTTTTTAAATTTTGAACAAACAACAGCAGCCTGTCGAAGAAACTCATGTTCAGAAAGTAGATATTTCTTTGCGCCAAATAACAAAAGAAAAAAAAATCCTCTTTTAAAATTGAATGATTAAAATCCGTTCCAGATCAATGCGCTATCGTACATGTTTCAGAAGATATTATCATAAATGTACTAAACCAAGCAGATGCGTTCAGTAAGTGATTATACGTGGACATGTTGTCGCTCTAGAAAATAAGGCGAAGAAAGCGTGCATCCTATTATTAAAATAAGAAATACGGGTTGTAAATCTCGCATTTAAATCTCTACGAAGAACGATTGACAAAATAAGCCTTATTAAAAAAATAGAACAGTAGGCTCTCTGTGAATATTGTTATGCTAATATGGATTATATGCAACAAAACGTATCCTTGCAGCATGTAAACAACAACGATTTTCTTTGCTGCAGACAAGTTTCCAAGATGTTAGTGATACAACCGTGTTATATGAAAAGCAGCGACTCCGTGTGCTTCTGAAAATATGTGAGGCAGCGCGTGAAGCTTAGATAGATAGTTTCTTAACTTAAAGCTCTGTTTCTAAGATCGAAAGGATAGCGAGTTTAAAATCGCGAATTGCGTGTCATCACTGTTAGAGGATTTTGTCTGTAAAAACGCATTATGTACAGGAAATAATGTTTATCTAAAACTTAGCAATTAAAAAAAAAAAAGATAGACCGTTTCCAGATTAAATTTCCGGAAGCGAGATTCGGAATTTTGATATTTCCGAGATTTCCTGCAATTACTTCAAATGATTAGAGGAAAAAACTGGGGCACTCATTCCTGAATAAACACGTAAGGATATTCTCATATAACAAAAAATAAATTAAAGTTACTTTATAAATAAAAAGGTGGAAATACTTTTCTGATATCTACGGAAATTAGAGCAACTTTTGCATTAAACGTGGTAGCTTTGAAGTGCAACAGAAATAACGTTCATGGGTATTTACAATCTTTATGCGGAAATTATTGGTACAATACGACATATCTTAAAGTTTCATATCATGAACAAAGCAAATGCTTTTGAAAACATGCACGTGCTCGTAGTATCACAATATCCGTCCGACCGTGGGCATCATATTTTTATACCTATATTGGACCGATTTAAAAATCTCTTTTTCCACTGAGAAGCCTAAACTCTGAGAAAGATAATCTATGCCGTTTGGTGCTTCTCCCATGCAAAACTTCGCCGCTAGTGGTGTAAACTAGAGATGAGCTCGGGCCCGGCCCGGGCTCGGACGGGCTCAGAATTCATTAACTACCGAAAAACCCGGGACCGGCTGGGCCAAGGCTCGTAATTACACGTCTTGAATTGCATACTTTGCATTACTGTAATTAATTCAGCACGTGTAATTCCGAGCCCGGTTGAATTACACGTGCTGAATTTCATTGTGGATTTGTTACCATGGTGGAAGGATTTTCAATTTCCTAAGCTAGCTGCCATTGCAAGACAAATTTCTCTTAGCAAGACTTGCATTATGCATTGTCCAAAGCTATGGCCCAAGCAAGGATTAGTTTAAGGAGGTCTGGTATCGAAAAACTGGGAAAAAATCACATTCCCATTTTTGGTATTTTATTAAAAAACAAGAATCTTATCTTTAAAACGATGTACTAATTTACAAAATTGTGCAGTTAGAAGTATTATTATTTATTTTTTTAAATTTCCTCACTCCCGCGATTTTTGGGGAGACGTTGGTTTTTTGTGCAGCAGGTCGAATTTTAGAGAAAAGAAGATCAAGTTGAAGCGCTGAGGCATTAGATGCAATTCTCTCTCTCTCTCTCTCTTTTCATGATGAACTTGATCTGGAAACTGCACACACATATGATAATATTGTGATTATTATACTATTAAGCGCAAAGCTTTGTTAATGTTACAAAATGCAGAATAATCTGGTCTGGAATGCTTTTACGTTCTTTTTTTTTTTTAATTTTGGAAATTTCCCTACATGCTTTTTTTAGATTCTATTACATAACTCTAAACTGCCTTTACCAATTAGCATATATGTAAATTATATTGCAAAGCTTAGCGCTGAGAATTGTTGGCGCTGTAGGGTAAATTCGAACGCACTCGACTAGTTATCGAGAGTTCTGGGGTTCGATCCCAGCAGTGCCGGAATACAATTTTTCAGTCGCTATGTGTTGTTTGAAAAATAACGTGGAAAGAGTGATTACATCGTCCATTTACATTATCTCCACGTATTTGATATATATTATTGCAAAGCTTAGTTTTCTAGAGTCACAATTTCAAACACTTGCAACTGTCTGTACGACGTTGTACGCTTTATAATGCAATTTATTCAAAATAAAAGTAAATTTAGAAATCAAAAAGAAATAACGAATGGAATTTTTTGTTTCTAAACGATTTATTTTCTTCTGCTTTTACCAAAATTACTGATTCCCCTGATACGGTCGAAGGGCACGTTGATTATTTATTTATTTTCAAATCCACATTTCAGAACATTTGGCTTTATGCGTAGTATTTCTAAAAACATTAATATTGTGAAGGGGATTAACTGAACTAAACGTTTTAAACTAATAATTTTTAAACTAATCTTTGCTTGGGCCATATCTTTGGCCAGTGTATAATGCATAAATTCAAGCCTTGATAAGCAAAAATTTCCAAGAATCCGGGCCCGGGTGGGCCGGGGCTCCTAAAATTGAGCCCGAACTCATCTCTAGCGTAAACGGCGATACTACTAAATTTAAAATGTATTTCATTCTATATCACTGCCGTCTAAAAACTCGCTGGGAACACTTTTTTTCGTTTTCGACACCAAGAGCATTTTGCTCATAATTTACACCTCAAATAGTGCACAGTTTTTCCACTAGACGGCGCAAACTTACACGGACTATCAGAATAATATCACCACCTACCTAATAATGAGAATAATAACCCTTGACCCGATGACAGCGGCGAGAATGCGTGGCATGGACGCATGAGGCCCTGGAAGGTTGCCCGAGGCACACGTGCCCATTCAGACAGCAGCAGAGTATGGAGATCCCGGAGATGACGTGGTTGTGGGTCGGCACGTCGAACCTGTCCATCCAAATAGTCCCACAAGTGTGCTATGGGATTGAGGACGCGCGATTTCGCCGGCCAAAGAACAACGGAGACATCGTTGTCGTATTCCTGGAACCAGTCACGCACACCCTTAGCGGCGTGGTACAATGCATTGTCCTGTTGGTAGACACCATCACCACCAGGGTAAACTTCCAACATGAAGGAATGCATGTTGTCAGCGAGGATGGACAGGTAGCCATTGGCGTTCAGGGAACCATCCAGTGGTTCCAGTGGTCCCAGGTCATACCAGGAAAACATCCCCCAGACATGCGCACTGCCACCGCCGGCCTGTACTTGACTGACAAGTGTGTCCGGGTGTTGGTTCTCGTGTGTCTGACGTCATATCCGACACCGCCCGTCACTTCCGTGAAGTAGAAACCTCGATTCGTCGGTGAAGGCAACATTTTTTTCCACTGTCCAATGACGATTGTACCATGCAAACTGCAGGCATCGTTGCTGATGGACCTGGGTTAACATGGACGCCTTGACGCAGCGCGGACTCCAGAGACCCGTGAGTAACAGGGTTCGCTCTACTGTTATCGGGGACACGTACCTTAGGTGCCGCAGCGTTCATTTGCGTGGTCAATTGCTGCACTGTTGCGCGTCCATTGCCCTTTAGCAGTGGACGGAGGAGATGTTCTCCTCTGAAGTATATGGTTCCACAGTTATGACGTCGGGAGGTACTCGGTGTGCCATTGGTCCATTCTTGGTACACCCTTACTACAGCACCTCGCGAACAGCCCGCGAAGTCTGCTGTTTCTGAGATGCTCCCACCCTTGGCGCGGTAGCCGACGATCATTCCTTTTTGAACGTCCGTCAAATCACTACCTCTACCCATTGAGCTCACGTCACGCACTATGGCTCATCTGTTCTGGCCGGCCGCTAATATCACCGTGTGGTCGACCTTGTCACGCGCACACTGTGACGCGCCTGGGAATGCACACTATGATTCCGGGGATGGTCATATTATTCTGTTTATTGTATTTACCTCGACATTTCCACTTCTGAAAGCATAATTCAGAAAAGTACAGTTCGTAGCAAAATACTTAGCAGATAATTTCAAATCTTTCGTAACGAAACACTTTGCCACTAGGAGGCTCAAGTTCCTTTCTCCTGTTTGCAACATACACTATCTACCAACAAGTAATTGGACACCCCTGCAATCAACGATATCTGCGGTCCTGATACACGTCACGGCCGCCCCCGTTAAATATCGTGTGGGAAACAACAACGCAACCAGTCGCATGCCAGATGTCACGCAGTTCGGAGCTCTCAGATTTCGAGAAAGGTGTGATCGTCGAGTATCACAGAAATGGCCGAGCCATACGTGACATATCCAGCGAGTTGAAGTACCCAAAATCAACAATGGCCTACGTGATTGGCAAGTGAAAGATGAGAGCTGACTGTCGGAATGTGCCCCGACCCGGCAGACCTACAAAACTGGGAGTTAAACACAGACGGGTGCTGGCCACAGAAATTTGGAAGAACCGCACCAAATCAATGGGCCACATCCGCGAGGAGTTTCAACAGGCATCCGGGAGTGTTCTTTCGATTAATACCATCCGTAAGGAAGCCCATCTGCTCGGTTATCATGGACGTGCTGCCGCCCACAAGCCTCTGATCACCAAGTCCAATAGCGCTGCTCGGCTAACGTGGTGCAAAGAACGTCGACAGTGGACAGTTGAACAGTGGAAACAGGTTCTCTGGAGCGAAGAATCAAGGTTCACCCTCTACCGTTCGGATGGCAGGGTCTGGGTTTGGCGTCTGCCTGAAGAACGCTTCCTGCCGGAATGTATTGTGCCAACTGTGAAGTTCGGCGGCGGTGGAATTATGCTATGGGGGTGTTTCTCCTGGTGTGGCACGGGACCCTTGGTCGCAATTCCTGGTAGACGGAACGCCGAGACCTACTGCACCATTTTGGATGACCATGCGCTTCCTACGTTGTGGCAGTTTTACGGGTGGACCCATGTCGCTTTCAGGATGACAATGCCACCTGTCAAGTTGTGAGGTCCACCATGGCTTGGTATGGTGACAATGGGGTTAATCGAATGGGCTGGCCTGCGCAGATCCCGGACCTTAACCCTATCGAGCACCTCTGGGACGAGTTGGAGCGTCGATTTAAGGGGTGCCCCCACCGTCCGAAATCGGTGAAGGAACTGACCTGTCTTCTCCAAGCCGAGTGGAAGAAAATACTGCTAGCCGTCGTACAACGCCTGGTTGAGAGTATGCCCCGGAGGGTCGCAGCTGTAATCGCCGCTCGTGGAGGCTCCACCAACTATTGAAGGTGAATAAACTTCGTTTTCCTTTGCTATCACAGGTGTTCAATTACTTGTTGGTAGATAGTGTATTTGCATTCGTCTCTTGAGGTCTGCACGGCTTTTAATTGGGAAGGCTGGGACCGGCTAAGATTTTGCAGTTTACGGCCCGACCCGCTTCAGACATTCATCAGGTATTCTCCTCAAGCTATTTTAATTAACGCAAGTAGAGCAGAGGACTTAAACCCGTGGCCCGCCGGGCAGTTTCAAAATAGCCGGCGAAACGTTGTCAACTGAGGAAATTCTAAAATGAGGGAAAAATGCATTTACAAGATGCAGCAGAAATTAATATCCAGGTACCTTGGGATACGTGAGCTCGCCATACTGCAATGTTGGGAGCAGATAGCCTAGGTTGTGCGCTTCTGACGGTGTTCTCCAGACGTGAACACGTCCTACGGTGGGGAATAGTCTGAATGTGGGTTCATCCGACCACATTACACGTTTCCATGCATCGGCAGTCCACTTTGTATGCTTCTGGCACCACTGCAGTCCCCGTTGTGCATTCACCCGGGTCACCAAAGGTTTTGCAATAGCAGCTCTGCCATGAATATCTTGTTTATGCAGTTCCTTGCGCACTGTTTTCGTTGATACTTGGGTCAGGAGATGCAGATTGAGCTCTGTTGATACTGGGGTCTGTAGATACA
The DNA here is from genome assembly GCA_039090855.1 of Macrothele yani. Classification (NCBI taxonomy): domain Eukaryota; kingdom Metazoa; phylum Arthropoda; class Arachnida; order Araneae; family Macrothelidae; genus Macrothele; species Macrothele yani. The sequence goes on along the minus strand of CM077009.1, from coordinate 40,901,619 downwards.
AATTGAGCTCCGTTGATACTGGGGTCTTTAGATGCAGATTGAGCTCCGTTGATACTGGGGTCTGGAGATGCAGATTGAGATCCGTTGATACTGGGGTCTGGAGATGCAGACTGAGCTCCGTTGATACTGGGGTCTGGAGATGCAGATTGAGCTCCGTTGATACTGGGGTCTGGAGATGCAGATTGAGCTCCGTTGATACTGGGATCTGGAGATGCAGATTGAGCTCCGTTGATACTGGGGTCTGGAGATGCAGACTGAGCTCCGTTGATACTGGGGTCTGGAGATGCAGATTGAGCTCCGTTGATACTGGGGTCTGGAGATGCAGATTGAGCTCCATTGATACTGGGGTCTGGAGATGCAGATTGAGCTCCGTTGATACTGAGGTCTGGAGATGCAGATTGAGCTCCGTTGATACTAGGGTCTGGAGATGCAGATTGAGCTCCGTTGATACTGAGGTCTGGAGATGCAGATTGAGCTCCGTTGATACTGGGGTCTGGAGATGCAGATTGAGCTCCGTTGATACTGGGGTCTGGAGATGCAGACTGAGCTCCGTTGTTACTGGGGTCTGGAGATGCAGATTGAGCTCCGTTGATACTGGGGTCTGGAGATGCAGATTGAGCTCCGTTGATACTGGGGTCTGGAGATGCAGACTGAGCTCCGTTGATACTGGGGTCTGGAGATGCAGATTGAGATCCATTGATACTGGGGTCTGGAGATGCAGATTGAGCTCCGTTGATACTAGGGTCTGGAGATGCAGATTGAGCTCCGTTGATACTGGAGTCTGGAGATGCAGATTGAGCTCCGTTGATACTGGGGTCTGAAGATGCAGATTGCGCTCCGTTGATACTAGGGCCTGGAGATGCAGATTGAGCTCTGCACTAATTTTTGACGGCGTGGTCTTATTACGGCAACAGTCGTCTTTAATGCTCTCCTGTCTCTATTAGGCAGGGTCACTTTCCGGCCACTCTTGTGTTTCGCAGACCAGGTTTTGCCACGAATACGGTATGCTGTCATGACGCTAGACAGAGTAACTCTCGGTACCCTCACTACCTTGGCTACTATTGTCACGGAGGCACCAACTAGCCGGCCACCAACAATTATCCCTCTTTCGAAGTACGTTAGGATGCTCATTTCGTTGTCACCCTGAAAAAAATTGCAACATGACACTTTAAATGCACTTAAGCAGGATCTTGAGGTTCTAACCAAAGCTATTACAGCCAAAAGGGGGTGAATACATTTCCGTATTGCGACGTACGCAGATGCATTACAAGTCACGTCTCACAGTGCGGTGTTCACATTATTCTGTCCAACCACTGTATGTGTAGATATAAAAATCTGGTTCACCTCACGTGACGTAAGCCGCATACAGACAGATCAAAAGTGAAAGAGTAGTAGCGCATTTACTTGCCTTCGAAAATGTGCCCCATCATGTTCGTTACAATTCTTCTTATGTCTGTTTCGCTGACACTCACCACATCAGATGTGATGTTCAGTTCCTCCAGAATGCTTTCTGCGCTAAAACACTGAAAGAAACAGAAAAAAGAAAATTCTTATATTCAACATAATTCTAATAAAAGTGCGAGAAATTACGGTTCACTCTAATGATACTTCAATAAATTGAAAAGATATAGATTATATATACACTATCTACCAACAAGTAATTGGACACCCCTGCAATCGACGATATCTGCGGTCCTGATACACGTCACGTCGCCGCCGTTAAATATCGTGTGGGAAACAACAACGCAACCAGTCGCATGCAAGATGCCACGCAGTTCGGAGCTCTCTGATTTCCAGAAAGGTGTAATCGTCGGTTATCACAGAAATGGCCCATCCATACGTGACATATCCAGCGAGTTGAAGTACCCAAAACCGACAGTGACCTACGTGATTGGCAAGTGGAAGATGAGAGGTGACTGTCGGAATGTGCCCTGACCCGACAGACCTACAAAACTGAAAGTTAGAGACCGACGGGTGCTGGCCAGAGAAATTCGGAAGAACCACGCCAAATCGATGGGCCACATCCGGGAGGAGTTTCAACAGGCATCCGGGAGTGTTCTTTCGATGAATACCATCCGTAAGGAAGCCCATCTGCTCGGTTATTATGGACGTGCTGCCGCCCACAAGCCTTTGATCACCAAGTCCAATAGCGCTGCTCGGCCAGCATGGTGCAAAGAACGTCGACAGTGGACCGTTGAACAGTGGAAACAGGTTCTCTGGAGCGAAGAATCAAGGTTCACAGTCTACCGTTCCGATGGCAGGGTCTGAGTTTGGCGTCTGCCTGGAGAACGCCTCCTGCCGGAATGTATTGTGCCAACTGTGAAGTTTGGCGGCGGTGGAATTATGCTATGGGGGTGTTTCTCCTGGTATGGCACGGGACCCTTGGTCGCAATTCTTGGTAGACTCAACGCCGAGACCTACTGCACCATTTTAGATGACCATGCGCTTCCTACGTTGTGGCAAATTTACGGGGTGGACCCATGTTACTTTCACGATGACAATGCCACCTGTCATGTTGCGAGGTCCACCATGGCTTGGTATGGTGACAATAGGGTTAATCGAATGGACAGACCTGCGCAGAGACCGGACCTTAACCCCATCGGGCACCTCTGGGACGAGTTAGAGCGTCGACTTAAGGGGTTCCCCCACCGTCCGAATCGGTGAAGGAACTGACTTGTCTTCTCCAAGCCGAGGGAAAGAAAATACCGCTAGCCGTCGTACAATGCCTGGTTGAGAGTATGCCCCGGAGGGTCGCAGCTGTAATCGCTGCTCGTGGAGGCTCCACCAACTATTGAATGTGAATAAACTTTTTTTTTTTTTTTTTTGATTGGAGGTTTAACGACCACCGTGAGCAACTCAATGGGCTATAAGCAGTCGCCCGTCCCTAATTTAGGGTCACTGGTTCCAGGGAAGGGAGAGAACCAGTGCCCGTAAGACAAACACAACATCCATGCCTCGCCGGGATTCGAACCCGGACCCCTTACGGACGAATGATCAGAGGCCAACGCCTTAGACCACTGCGCCACCGGGGCGGCAAACTTTGTTTTCCTTTGCTATCACAGATGTCCAATTACTTGTTGGTAGATAGTGTATATATATATATTTTTTTTATTGGAGGTTTAACTACCATCGTGAGCAACTCAATGGGCCATAAGCAGTCGCCCGTCCCTAATTTAGGGTCACTGGTTCCAGGGAAGGGAGAGAACCAGTGCCGTAAGACAAACACAACATCCATGCCTGACCGGGATTCGAACCCGGACCCCTTACGGACGAATGATCAGAGGCCAACGCCTTAGACCACTGCGCCACCGGGGCGGCAAACTTTGTTTTCCTTTGCTATCACAGATGTCCAATTACTTGTTGGTAGATAGTGTATATATATATTTTTTTTTATTGGAGGTTTAACTACCATCGTGAGCAACTCAATGGGCCATAAGCAGTCGCCCGTTCCTAATTTAGGGTCACTGGTTCCAGGGAAGGGAGAGAGCCAGTGCCGTAAGACAAACACAACATCCATGCCTCGCCGGGATTCGAACCCGGACCCCTTACGGACGAATGATCAGAGGCCAACGCCTTAGACCACTGCGCCACCGGGGCGGCAAACTTTGTTTTCCTTTGCTATCACAGATGTCCAATTACTTGTTGGTAGATAGTGTATATATATATATTTTTTTTATTGGAGGTTTAACTACCATCGTGAGCAACTCAATGGGCCATAAGCAGTCGCCCGTCCCTAATTTAGGGTCACTGGTTCCAGGGAAGGGAGAGAACCAGTGCCGTAAGACAAACACAACATCCATGCCTGACCGGGATTCGAACCCGGACCCCTTACGGACGAATGATCAGAGGCCAACGCCTTAGACCACTGCGCCACCGGGGCGGCAAACTTTGTTTTCCTTTGCTATCACAGATGTCCAATTACTTGTTGGTAGATAGTGTATATATATATATTTTTTTTATTGGAGGTTTAACTACCATCGTGAGCAACTCAATGGGCCATAAGCAGTCGCCCGTCCCTAATTTAGGGTCACTGGTTCCAGGGAAGGGAGAGAACCAGTGCCGTAAGACAAACACAACATCCATGCCTCGCCGGGATTCGAACCCGGACCCCTTACGGACGAATGATCAGAGGCCAACGCCTTAGACCACTGCGCCACCGGGGCGGCAAACTTTGTTTTCCTTTGCTATCACAGATGTCCAATTACTTGTTGGTAGATAGTGTATATATATATATTTTTTTTATTGGAGGTTTAACTACCATCGTGAGCAACTCAATGGGCTATAAGCAGTCGCCCGTCCCTAATTTAGGGTCACTGGTTCCAGGGAAGGGAGAGAACCAGTGCCGTAAGACAAACACAACATCCATGCCTCGCCGGGATTCGAACCCGGACCCCTTACGGACGAATGATCAGAGGCCAACGCCTTAGACCACTGCGCCACCGGGGCGGCAAACTTTGTTTTCCTTTGCTATCACAGATGTCCAATTACTTGTTGGTAGATAGTGTATATATATATATTTTTTTATTGGAGGTTTAACTACCATCGTGAGCAACTCAATGGGCTATAAGCAGTCGCCCGTCCCTAATTTAGGGTCACTGGTTCCAGGGAAGGGAGAGAATCAGTGCCGTAAGACAAACACAACATCCATGCCTGACCGGGATTCGAACCCGGACCCCTTTCGGGCGAATGATCAGAAGCCAGTCGCTTAGACCACTGCGCCACCGGGGCGGTTAGATTATATCAGTGTCATTTTTCTTGTAGAGGCTGTGTCTCTAATATACAAGCTTCCTACTGAGTTTCTATTCTTATATAAATTTTGTTATTTTACCGATGATTTTGTCTCTAAACTTCCCTTGCTTCCTTATACAAATTGGCAACACTGACTGCATAATGTTTTCCATTTAATCATCTCTGCTTCACTACTTAAAGCATTATCTATCGTACTGTCAGCCAGCTTAACTCGTAGCACTGTAACTTCTAAGTATTAAGCACCGGATAGCTAGCACACACAAAAATCTTTAATTATACACTTAGCAAAGACGACTCAACGGCCTGAAGAAAGAAGACTTCAATTACTCACATAAATGGTCTTGATTGGTTGTTCCAGGAAGAACACAAACCTGCTATACGGTACTTCTAATTAATCATCAATTAATACGATCATATCCACATCATTTAAAATACTGAACCTTTATCAACTTAGGTTCGACTTGTTTATGTCCAACAACAATTTGTGGCAGTACTGTACAAATCATACACTGGCGTGCAAAAATTAAGGACGAGACGGTTTTTCGAATGTAACGTCGTGCAGAAGTGCTCCACATCGACTCAAATCATACCATAAGATCACCAAGATGTAAGAATATAGGACAATTGAGCAAAACCGTCCAAACAAGGAATCCAAAGGATACAAAGACACTTTATTGAAAAGGTAACTTCGAGCGCAACTGGACAGAAGACAGAAACGTCCATGTGACAGGCGGCTGCCAAGAAAAATCCAGTTTTTAGTAGGGGATATGATCACCCCTGACTGCGTTGAAAGATTTACAACGTCTGTCCATGCTCAGGACGAGGTTGTCAAGGAACTGTTGAGGCATCGCGGCCCATTCCTCTTGTAGCGCCAATCACAGCTGCGGAATCGTTGTTGGTCGCTGGTGACGTGCTGCCAAGCGTCTCGCGTGAAGGTCCCACACGTGTTCGATTGGATTTAGGTTCGGAAACCTTGTGGGCCAATCCATGCGTTGAATAACTTCACTCTCCAACAGATCTGCGACATCCACTGTAAGATTAGGTGTTCGTCCATGAAGAGGAACTCAGGACCCACAGCCCTCTAAACAGACGCACGTGAGGCATGAGAACCTCGGTACAATAGCGGACACCAGTGACTGAACCTCCTTGGAAGATATGGAGGTCAGTACGGCTACCGAGCATGATACCGCCCCAAACGAGAACTCCGCCACCTCCAAATCGGTCCCTTTCGATGATGTTGGAGGTGTAATTGCGTGTTCCCTAAACTCTCCAGATGTGTATACGTCCAGAATCGCTCGTCAGACTAAATCGGCTCTCACCCGTAAGAAGAACTCGACCCCATTGCTGATATGTCCAGTTCTTGTGTTCCTGGCACCACAGAAACCGCAGTCTCCGATGAGCAGGCGTTAATGGCACACACCGTGCTGGTCGTCGTGCAAATGGACCACCTTTGTGCAGCCTTCTGGCCACGGTAAAACGCGATAACGGACGTCTAGTTGTCTGTTGCATGTGCCTTGCGATTTCTCCCGCTGTCTGCCGTCTGTCTCTTCTCGCCTGTAGGACAATATACCGGTCGTCCGCCAACGTGGTTGCTCGTGGGCGACAACTGCTAAACTCTCGTACAGCTGTTCTTGTCGTTTGAAATGCTATCAAAGCTCGTGAAACGATGCTGTGAGCGATTCCGAACTCCTCGGCCACACTAGTCACACTTCGACCTTCTTCCAACTTCCTAATGACGCGACCTCGGGTAAAGTCATCCAGATGTCGTCTACTGGATTGCCTGTTGGCCACATCACATGGTGGCAGCAACTCGACGTCGTTTAAACTGATGTACACCGTGCAATACCTTTCACCGAGTTGCTGAGCGTACACCGCCCGTGGGCTTTATACCCTTCCGACCCCCCCCCCCTACGTCATGGTGTTTGACTAGCTATATGGAAGTTCACCTTGCCCCCAAAAATCAGTCTGTACCAAGTCTAAATAATGTTCATCGTTTAAAAATAAAATTAGCAAGTTAGTAAAATCATGCAATGATTTATGAAACGCTTTCCAACATACCAGAAATCATTACTCAAGTTATTACTCAAGTTATGAAGATAATGGCTGTAGAATAAATCTCGCTCCTATGACCCGACCTTTGACCACATTTCGATGATATTCAACAGAGCGGGTCAAGTATACTTCCGGAACAACATGAAAAGTTTTGTCTCAATCGAAGCATTTTTACGCAAGTTATAACGCATAAGGGCGATAGAATGGATTCCCATCCCATGTCCTGACCTTTGATCCCATTTCCAATAGTGTTCGTCCCCAGGTGATCCCTTACCACATACTAAAATTTCATCGAAATCGAACCATTTTTACGCAAGTTATGATGCCTAAGGGCAATGGAATGCATCCCGCTCCTATGTCCTGACCTTTGACCCCACTTCACCCATTTTCAATAGGGTTGGTTTCCAGGTCGTCCTCTACGACATAATAAAATTTAATCGACATCGAACCATATTTACGCAAGTTATGACACATAAGGGCAATAGAATGCATCCCGCTCCTATGTCCTGACCTTTAACCCCACTTCACCCATTTTCAACAGGTTTTGTCCCCAGGTGGCCCGCTACCACATACTAAACTTTCATTGAAATCGCACCATATTTCCGCAAGTTATGATGCATAAGGGCAATGGAATGGATTCCGCTCCTATGTCCTGACCTTTGACCCCATTTCGTCCATTTTCAATAGGGTTCGTCTTCAGGTGGTCCCCTACGACATGATAAAATTTCATCGAAATCGAACCATTTTTACGCGAGTCATCGTGCGGACAGACGGACAAAGCTGGAGCATATACGCTTCTTCAACCTACGGTTGGAAAGCGTAAAAAAGGGATGAATAATTTAACATCTGTGGATGTTTTAATTATTACATAATTAAATGCGAAAGTAGCAGTTGGGACGTTACTACGGAGGTGAAAACATGTGTCAAGACGACAAATCGGCAGCGAGACATTCTGTCCGCGTAGCTCAGATGGGAGAGCAACTTACTCCGGAGTGAGGGGACACTGATTGACTTGTGTTTTCATACAATACTAAATTATTAAATAATGTTTTATTTGCCCGTCTATATTTTTAAGTGCGAATTCCCTTGCTAATATGAAGGTTTAATAAAAGTAGATATTTCCTTTTCACCGCACGGTGTTCCATTTATGAAATCAACTTTTAAAATAACTGATAATATTTAGTGGCGACAAATGTACTCACTCTTTCAAGCATGTAGACGGGTCTAAAAAATAAGCATTCTTCATTACTTTTTTTTTTAAGCTTGATATTTCGACGAAGGAATTGATTTAGCCTTCAACACACTTAATTAGAAAGTACACCATCTTGAATTTATTTATGTAAATATTGTTTATATCCAATCGGGGCAATAGCGAAATTAAAGTGCGGCTTTAAGGATTCTGAGGGACATCAGAATTGTTTTCTATGAGATACGGGACTGGGTGATTTTATCCCAGGTCGCGCCGTTCTGCGTTGTTAAACGTTTGATTGGCAACAACGCCTTCCGTCATTTAAGGAAGCGTAAATGCTACAGGAAATGGTTATAAAAAAGAAATTATCCAACGGAAGCACTAGCAAAATGTGCCAAAACAGAAAAAAAAAATCCGCATCCTGTGAGCGTTAAGGTGTGTTTTGGAGGTTGTGTGGAAGTCATGGTTGGTGGCGAACTTTACTATAGCGGAACGTGTTTTGGACAAGGAATTGTACCATCGGAGAGCTCTACTCGTGATGAGCGCCCAAGAGAGAGAGAGAGAGAAAGAAAGAGCACTCACTCCATTTACAGCACTCCAAAGTAGGATGCGCGTGATGAAAGTCTTAAAAACGATCATCACATCGCGTGACTTGAAACAACTATCCCTGACAGTGGGACACAGCGTTTGAATACCCGCGATAGAGATATCTCTCGTAAAGAACCAGCGTAATGTCCTTTTACCCTTGAAAAGAAAGTCGCAGCGATAAGAGGAACTTTTGTTTTCTCATCTTTTTTGCTTCGACTCCAAGAGAAAATGATATCAATTTCGAAACGCAATTTGTAGCGCAAAAGAAAAGAATTTCTGTTTCGAAATACAAATGTTTACTGCAAAACTGGAAACAGAAGAACTTTCTGGAATAAAAGACTCGCGGCTGGTCACTAACAGTAGATGCAAATTATCAGATTGCTGCAAATTAAATGTCATAATGGCGAAGGAAACTCAACTTTATTATTCAAAATAATCAACTCCAGGAGCAACACACACACACACACACTTAACGGGACTAGGGAGGTTTGACATTTCAAAAAGTGGCTTACGTTTAATTGTTTATAACAAGGCCGCGAATAAATATAAAACGTTTTGTCTGTGCGGGGGGGGGGGGGTATTTTGTATGAAATGATAAAACAAGAAAATGTCGCGATATTTATTCCCAGGTCAATAATATTGGCGCTCCAACGTAATGAGGCAAACTATTGTGAAAACACAAGCCTGTCCGCGACGGACATCGAAACTTTGTCCCCTCACTCCGGAGTAGGTCTCTCTCCCAACTGAACTACGCGGACAGAATATCTCGTTGCAGATTTGTCGTCTTGACCCATGTTTTCACCTCTGTAGCACGTCACACTATGTGAAATCCGATTTTACCACGATTACAGTCCAGGTAAAATCAACAAATACAGTCCAATTTACCAATAAATGTAATCGTGGTAAAATCGGACTGTAATCAATAAATACAGTCCGATTTTATAGGGATATTTCTTCTTCTTAAGCTTTCCTCTATTGATTATACCTGAAAAACTGAAAATGAAAACAAAATGCAAAAAATGGCGTCCAGATAACGAAAAATGTGGAAAAATGCGAGTTATTCGTTATTATAAAATGGTGAAAACATTTTTATTCAATCAGATGTAAGGTTTAATCATCGCGTCATCGTGTTTTACAACTCCGGTATAAATTTCAAGTTGATATCTCTAGCGGTTTTCGAGATAGCGTGGTAAAATCACCAACACATGTAGTTTTGGAGAAAATCGCGTTCAAATATTCGGTACAATATTTATGTTAGAACAGTCGTACTTACGCGTTAAAATTTTCCTGCACTATAGAATTCCGGCACTTTGGTTGAAAGATTACAGGAGCGTTCTATTCTACTCGGGTAAGGAGGTAGCGCGCAGAGATGGAAACGGGTCACGGGTCAACGGGTCGACAATTTCTTGCGGGTCCAACGGGTCAGGTTAAGGTGTCCCTGACCTGATTTTGACCCGGTTTTATTCTCGTTTTATTTTTGAAAAGAGAAAAATATATTCCAAAGAAAAATGCGCGTTGTGGAATTTCGTAATCGATACTGGTGCCCACGGAGTGAATAATGATTTGTCATGCAAAAATATTGTCTCTTTCTTAAAGCAACGAAGATTTCCACCGACCGACGCCAGACAACACACCGACTCCATATCGTAAAAAGATCCTTCCTTTGCGTTCTTTTACAGTGCAATTGTCCAGGGCAAGGTACAGGCAAACGCCATTCGCCCGCTTCTCAGCTGATTCACTCTCTCCGTTCGAAGTTCACTGTATGACTAAGAGTTACTTTTCACATCACATCTTTCACGTTGAGCATAAAGAAGTTTTCGATTGATGTGCTAACATCGCGTTCCCATGACATGACATGTCGAAATTAACTCCTTATTTGTTAATATGGATGGATTTAATATTAAGGAGGTTGAGAAAGGCGTCGAGGCCAACAAATACGTGCTTGTTGAAAACCACAAGGGGAAGAGTGAATGCTGGAAATTGTTTCGTCTCATTAAGAAACCGGTAAATAATTAATTATATGTTGTTTGGTCTTGCTTTTTGTCTAAAATGTGGAAAGTGTATAATTACAAAGGAAGATGTGGACGGTGTAATAAATTATTATGGAACCAAAAATCCAACGGACCATATGAAACTATGCGCATCTCCATCAAAGCGTGGAAAGAGCGAACAATCTAAAAACATTTTAAAAAACGCATTTTTGCTGTCGTAAATAATGACTCCCATTTGTAATATACTCCATGGTCGCGGTCATAGTCACCCATTATTTCTGTATTATGCAAAATAGTGGCACTAAGAATAGCACTAAAATTTAGCAAGTAACCAAATTTTAGTATTAATAAAGGATTTCAGTTATTAAATATCAGCAGTTACTGGGATGAATACATATATTACGAAATAATCCCCGTCGTGTTGGATACATTTGAGCCATCGGTCAGGGACCTCCCGAATGTCACTGCGGAAGAAAGAGGGATATTTCGAGTTGATAAAGTCGTCAATACTTGCGTGGACCTCCTCGACAGAAGTGAAGTGCGTATCACTCAGGTGATGTTGCATGGAGCGAAAGAGGTGATAATCCGACGGGGCGAAGTCTGGAGAATACGCCGGGTGGGACAAAATCTCCCATCCCAGGTCGGTGATCGTGTTTAAAGTAGTTTTCTCGTTGTGAGGACGCTCGTTATCCTAAAGCAACAGGACCGACCTTCTGCCCTTGCCGGTGTACGGCCTTTTCGCCTCCATTGCGTCACTCACACGAATGAGTTGCTGACGACTCAGCATTGACCGTTTCACCATGTTTGAGCAACTCATAGCGTACGACACCGCGCTGATCCCACCATATGCACAGCAACAACTTCCTGGCATGAATATTCGTTTGGCGGTACTGGTGATAGGCTGACCTGGATAAACCCACGATTTGCGCCGCTTAGGATTATCGTAGAGAATCCACTTCTCATCAGAGGTCAAAATCTTGTGGAGGAAATCCTTGTTCTTGAATGTGGAGATCAAGGACTCAGCAACATCGTAGCGCCTAGACTTGTTCGCAGCTGTGAGTTGGTGTGGCACCCAACGGCCCTCCTTGTGAATCCGTCCAAGCTCGTACAGACGCTTTGCTATGGCTTCCCGAGTTCCTGGGGAGAGCTCTGACTGTGTGCGACAGGGATCCGCGTCCAACAGTTGTCCCAGTTCCTTATCGTCAACTTTCTGTGGCTGTCCCGGACGCCCTGCATCACGGAGATCGAAATTTCCCTCCTTAAACCGCTGGAACCACTTCTTACCCGAACTGTGGGACACAGCAGCCTCACCAAAAGCAGCACAGACCATTTGCTGGGCACTTTTCTTCAGCTGAAACGCAAACAGGAGGCAGTGCCTCAAATGCTGCTTCTCGAACGACATTGCTTTCACCGTCAACTTTCGTCCCTTCTCTCACTACAGCTGGGAGCGGTAACAGTTGCCTGGAAAGCTGTTGGATGGCGCTGCAATCAGCCATCACCGCACTCAGCTATTTGCATTTGCAGAAGTTCTATGATCTCTTGCGGTTAGGGGCCGAGAATTAAGTTGCGCACCTAATAATAAAACCATACTAGTAATCTGATTTATTGGCGTAGGAATGTATAAAGAAACGTTTCCAAGCTTTCGCACATCAACTTTTTAAGGTAGTTAGGACAGAAACTGCAATCCGAATAGTAGAACGCTTTAACAATTTGAGCGCGGTGACTTGACAAAAAATAGAATCGACGTAATATTCTTTTAAAGTGACGAGGCATCCCGTTGGTTGTGCACGCGGTATCCTGGCAAGAAGAAGGCGTTACTTGAAGAACTGGCTCCAAATTCTTGACAACTCCAGTAAGACGCTGTCATTGTAAGTATCACTGCTTGTTGTTTTTGCTTTTTGATTGGAGGTTTAACAATCACCGTGAGCAACTCAATGGCCTATAACTAATCGCCCGTCCCTAATTTAGGGTAACTGGTTCCAGGGAAGGGAGAGAGCCAGTGCCGTAAAACAAACACAGCATCCATGCCTCACAGGATTCGAACATCATTCGTCCCTTTCGGACGAATGATCAGAGGCCATCGCTTAGGCCACTGCGCCACCTGGGAGGCGCAGCGGACTTAAACTTGATTTCTCTAGATAGGGTTGGGGTTACTTTGCCGTTCTGTATGCCCCTTCTATGTTCGTTGACTCTAATGCTAAATGAACGTTTGGTCATTCCAATGTAGAATCGCTTGGAGCAGTCTGGATATCGTAGAGGAATGGCATAAACACCTGCTTCATTGGAAAGTTCATTGCCCCTATGTGGGATGACGTAAAGAAATTAGCTTCCTACTCCACCCCAAAACCTGCTGTCATTCGCGAAACTTTGGAGATCATTACCAACAGCGTGTCATGCAATGATAGCGTCTCGCTGGAGTTGCCACGGGTTTGGAGCCAGTTCTTCAAATAGTGAATACCTTTTGTTTTCCTTCTACGATTCCGTGTGCTAAAAGAGCATAACGCCTCGTGTCTTTGAATGCCTAGTTACATTCGCATCTGTTCGTTTTATTGTCAAGTCTCCGCTTTCAAATTATTGAAGTGTTCTATTATTCAGTTTGCTGCTACCTTCCTTGAAAAAGCCATCTGGTTGATGTGAGAAAGCGTAGAAACTTTTATTTTTTTATTATATACCAAGAAATTCAGACTACTAGTATAGTTATAAGATTTAAGTTTGTTTTCTTAAATTCATTTTTAATCCCACTCTTGCCAGCAGGTTCCTGGATCAAACTCTGCAACTCTAAAGGGGTATTCGCTCGCAGAAATGACCATGTCCTCAGCAAAAGAGGGTGAGTTAAATAATCTCCATTAATCTTTATTCCCTTTGTCTTCGCAATTCGATGATTGAAAGACATTCTACAATGTTGCATTGAAGGGTTTGGAAGATATGGTGTCGCCTTGTGTTTCACTCCCTTTCTAATTTTTTATTGGTGCTGTATCCTCGAATAGCTGAACCTAATATCGTATACACATATACGGTCGTATCAGAATAATACGACCACCCCCGGAATCACAGTGTACCCGCCCAAACGCGTCACAGAGTACACGTCAGAAGGTCGACCACATGGAGAAATAAGTGGTCGGCCAGGACACGTAAGCCATAGTGCGCTAAGTGAGCACAATGGGCAAACGCTTAAGTTACATAAAAGTTATACACTATCTACCAACAGGTAATTGGACACCCCTGCAATCGACGATATCTGCAGTCCTGATTCACGTCACGGCCGCCGCCGTTAAATATTGTGTGGGAAACAACAACGCAACCAGTTGCATGCAAGATGCCACGCAGTTCGAAGCTCTCTGGTTTCATGAAAGGTGTAATCAACGGATATCACAGAAATGGCCGATCCATACGTGACATATCTAGCGAGTTGAAGTACCCAAAATCGACAGTGGCCTACGTGATTGGCAAGTGGAAGATGAAAGGTGACTGTCGGAATGTGCCCCGACCCGGCAGACCCACAAAACTGGGAGTTAGAGACCGACGGGTGCTGGCCAGAGAAATTCGGAAGAACCACACCACATCGATGGGACACATCCGCGAGGAGTTTCAACAGGCATCCGGGAGTGTGCTTTCGATGAATACCCACCGTAAGGAATCCCATCTGCTCGGTTATCATGGACGTGCTGCCGCCCACATGCCTTTGATCACCAAGTCCAATAGCACTGCTCGGCTAACGTGGTGCAAAGAACGTCGACAGTGGACCGTTAAACAGTGGAAACAGGTTCTCTGGAGCGACGAATCAAGGTTCACCCTCTACCGTTCGGATGGCAGGGTTTGGGTTTGGCGTCTGCCTGGAGAACGCCTCCTGCCGGAATGCATTGTGCCAACTGTGATATTCGGCGGAGGTGGAATTATGCTAAGGGGGTGTTTCTCCTGGTATAACACGGAACCCTTGGTCGCAATTCCTGGTAGACTCAACGCCGAGCCCTACTGCACCGTTTTGGATGACCATGCGCTTCCTACGTTGTGGCAGTTTTACGGGGTGGACCCATGTTACTTTCAGGATGACAATGCCACCTGTCATGTTGCGAGGTCCACCATGGCTTGGTATGGTGACAATGGGGTTAATCGAATCGACTGGCCTGCGCAGAGCCTGGACCTTAACCCTTTCGAGCACCTCTGGGATGATTTGGAGCGTCGACTTAAGGGGTGCCCCACCGTCCGAAATCGGTGAAGGAACTGACCTATCTTCTCCAAGCCGAGTGGAAGAAAATACCGCTAGTCGTCGTACAACGCCTGGTTGAGAGTCTGCCCCGGAGGGTCGCAGCTGTAATCGCTGCTCGTGGAGGCTCCACCAACTATTGAAGGTGAATAAACTTCGTTTTACTTTGCTATCACAGGTGTTCAATTACTTGTTGGTAGATAGTGTATTTTGCATGGAAGCTTTCAAACTATATCTTTAGTTCTTCTTCAGCCAGAGTTTGAATCATAACAGAGTTTGTTTAGATCGAAGATCTGGGTGAAGAAGATTTGACGAACGTTTAAAAAGGAATGATCATCGGCTACCACGCCAGGGGTGGAAGCCTCACATAAACAGCAGACTCCGTAGGCTGTTTGCGAGGTGCTGTAGTAAGGGTGTACCAAGAATGTACCATGAATGGGTGTACCAAAATTGCAGCGTAAACATTCAAATCATTGTGACATCATCAGAGTTCAGACGGTCACGGACTTTGATGAGTTGTTTTTCACGCGCTTGAAAGAAATGGAGTCGACGTCATGTCCTTGACAAGCCGTGATGAGTTCCGATATATGTGGAAAGCTTCTAATACATTAAGCTTGATAGTTGAATCAGGTTTATTCATGAGCGCAGCGTTTCCAAACAAACCAAATATTTGCTTATTTTCGGGACAATGTTGGGCAATTGACGACCTCTTCAGATCATAGTTCCGTACCTAGTCCATGTGTTCCTTCAAACGGAAACTTAAAGCCCTGCGCGTCTGTCCTGTATATGAAAATCCACATTCATAAGGTATCTGATACATTCCCCAGGAATTTATGTCTTCGACGTAGTCTTTTAAAATCCGTAAAAATATTATCTTGTTTATGGGTTTGAAAATAACTTTGAAATAGAAACTCTCGAGAATTTTTGAAATTCCGAAGTAAATCTGAGGGGCAAATGGGATAACCGCCCAATTCTGTCGTACTGGGAGGTTTATTGGCGTGAGCGAGCAAACAGGCTTCGGTTTCCAAAATTTTTGGACAGCTATGTCTATAACGGAATGGGCAGATCCTCTGTGTACTGCAGTTCGTTTAAGAAAATGAAGCTCTTTCTGCAAAGAATCCTCAGTGAAGCATATATGCATTGCACGATATACACTGAAGAGCAATTGAATTAGAGATACCTGTCTAGTAACGTGTAGCACCACCTTTCGCCCTGATGACGGAGGCGATTCATCTCGGCATGGACTCGACAAGACACCGGAAGCGTTGGGAAGCCATACGGATCCACGACCCCTGAACACGCTCCCACAGTTCAAGAAGATTTGATGGAGGAAGGTCCGAGCCTCGAACATCCCTCATGATTGCATCCCAGGTGTGCTCGATGGGATTGAGGTCAGGTGACCTAGCTCGCCAAGGAAGCGAGGTCGCGTCGGTGGAGTGTTCATCCGACCATTGGGATACAATTCGGGAGCGATGGCACGATGCATTGTCTTGTTGCAGGATGAGGTCCCCAGTGGGATGTTGAAGACGCACAAACGGGAGCAAATGGTCGTCCAGGATATCCCGGTAACGTTGACCTGTGAGGGACGATGTCACACGGACCAGGGGTCCCGTTTCAGTCCATGTAAACAGTCCCCAGACGAGAATGCCAACCCCACCAGCTTGAAGAGTACCCTGCTGGCAAGAAGGATACATCGCTTCATGTGGTTTAGGCCATATACTCGTATCCTGCCATCCGCATGTACCAACGTGAATCTCGACTCATCAGTCCAGACAACATTTTTCCACGTGTCTAGGGTCCAGTGGCGATGTTCCCGCGCCCATGCTAATCTTTGCACCCTGTGATGTGCGGTCAGCAGCGGTACCCTCGTGGGACGACGATGGCTTCTGTACCCCATAGCGAGGAGATGGTTCTAGATGGTGTGGATGCTTACACGTATTTGTGCACCAGCGTTAAATTGCCGAGTGATTTCTTGCACTGTCCATCCGCTTTTACAATGCGAGCTAGCCGACGATGACCCCTCTCATCCACAAGCTGTTATCCACGGCAGTTGGCCCTTGCAGGGATGGTTTTACCGGATTCGATGTACTCACGGTGCACCCGTGACACAGTGGCCCGTGAAAATCCTAGTGCCTGCGCAACTTCCGAGATGGAGTGACCCACTCGTCGGGTCCCAATAATTTGCCCATGATCAAATGTGCTTAGATCCTTCGTCTTACCCATACTGCGTCCGACTGTTACTGATTCCTGTCGCGTCACTCCTAATATTGTCGGATCGCTGCATACGTCATCTCGTTTCCGTTTACAGGGCCGCCCACAGAGCCACATTTGCATAACGCCAGCTGTCTCTAATTCAATTGCTAATCAGTGTATATACATATATACACCGAAGAGCCAAAATATTATGACCACACGCCTGATATGATGTCGATCATCCACGAGCAACCAAAACAGCTCTTACCCGGCGAGGGATTGAAGCTACAAGATTCGAAAAGTGTCTTGTGGTATCTGATACCAACACGCTACGAGCAGATTATTTAACTCTTATAAGTTGCGTGGTTAAGCAGATTAGGTTTGCTATTCCAACACAAACCACAAATGCTTGATTGGATTTATCTCTGAGGACTTTGGAGGCGAGGGCAATAGCTGGAAGTCTTCCTCACGTTCCGCGAACCATCCTCGAACAACCCTGCCTGTGTGGCATGGGGCATTTCCTGCTGGAAGAAGGCAGTACAGAGGGGCATGCCGTTGTTATGAAAGGATGTACCTAGTCTCCAATAATATTTGATAGGTGATAGACATCATAGTTTTCTGCTCATGAATGACTGGATCCAGAGTCTTCCAGAAAAACATTGCCCAAGACATTACACTTCCTACAACGGCTTATTTTCGTCCCACGGTGCATCACGGTACCAATACTTCCCCAGGTAAAGGATGCACGTGTACGCGGCCGTCCACATGCTATAACATTATACCACATTGAAGTTAACATGGGCACTTGGAGCTGCCTGGACGGTGAGTCGAGGTTAGCATTTGTACTCGGAGCTGCCTGGACGGTGAGTCAGGGTAAGTATGGGCACTCGGAGCAGCCTGGACGGTGAGTCGAGGTTAGAATGGGCACTCGGAGCGGCCTGGATGGTGAGTCCTAGTTAGCATATGCACTCGGAACAGCCTGGACGGTGAGCCTATGTTAGCATGGGCACTCGGAGAGGCTTGGACAGTGAGTCGAGGTTAGAATGGGCACTCGGAGAGGCCTGGACGGTGAGTCGAGGTTAGCATGGGTACTCGCAGCGGCCTGGACGGTGATTCGAGGTTAGAATGGACACTCGGAGAGGCCTGGACGGCGAGTCGAGGTTAGAATGGGCACTCGGAGCAACCTGGACGGTAAGTCCTAGTTAGCATATGCACTCGGAGCAGCCTGGACGATGAGTCGATGTTAGCATGGGCACTAGGAGAGGCTTGGACGTTGAGTCGAGGTTAACATGAGCACTCGCAGTGGCCTGCAGCTACGCAGCTCCGATTTCAGCAGGGTTCGATGCATTGGGTGTTGTGAGACATTACTTCTGTCACCAGCATTCAAATGACCGGCGAGTTGGGCCACAGTATCCCTTCTGTTGGCTCGTACCATATACGAGAGAGCCTTCGCTCACCTCTTGCATTGATCAGCCGTGGTTGGCCCACACTTTTCCGAAGGTTCGTGGTCTTTCCCATCTCGGACTACTTTTTGAAGGTATTAACCACAGCTGACCGTGAGTACCCCACAAGTCTTGCTGTCTCGGAAATGCTCTGACCTGGTCGTCTGGCCATTACATTTGGCCTTTGTCAAAATCGTCTAATTCCGCTGCCTTTCCCATTCGAAGAATAACACTGGTTAACAGAGCTGAGTACCAGGTGGAGTTTGTACAATTTCATGACGTTCAAACGCGCCTTTGTTTACTTGAAGTTGCTTCGATTTCCTTAAGACGAGCTGGCCATAATGTTTTGACTCTTCGATGTATACAAATTTTGACACAGCGAGATTTTTTCACCCCAAAACGAATTCAGCGAAGATTTTCGTTGTAAGCGAGTTCTACTTCATATAGAAAAAACAAGAAAGATGACACCGAATTCTCGGGTGGGATGAGCACGTCTTTTGAATCCGTTCTGACGCAAGTTAAATTTATCAAAGCTATATACACTATCTACCAACAAGTAATTGGACACCTGTGATAGCAAAGGAAAATGAAGTTTATTCACCTTCAATAGTTGATGGAGCCTCCACGAGCGGCGATTACAGCTGCGACTCTCCGGGGCATACTCTCAACCATTCGTTGTACGACGGCTAGCAGTATTTTCTTCCAATCGGCTTGGAGAAGACAGGTCAGTTCCTTCACCGATTTCGGAAGGTGTCGACGATCCCTTAAGTCGACGATCCAACTCGGCCCAGAGGTGCTCGATAGGGTTTAGGTCCGGGCTCTGCGCAGGCCAGTCCATTCGATTAACCCCATTTTCACCATACCAAGCCATGGTGGACCTCGCAACATGACAGGTGGCATTGTCATCCTGAAAGAAACATGGGTCCACCCGTAAAACTGCCACAACGTAGGAAGCGCATGGTCATCCAAAATGGTGCAGTAGGTCTCGGCATTGAGTCTACCAGGAATTGCGACTAAGGGTCCCGTGTTATACCAGGAGAAACACCCCCATAGCATAATTCCACCGCCGCCGAACTTCACAGTTGGCACAATACATTCCGGCAGGAGGCGTTCTCCAGGCAGACGCCAAACCCAGACCCTGCCATCCGAACGGTAGAGGGTGAACCTTGATTCGTCGCTCCAGAGAACCTGTTTCCACTGTTCAACGGTCCACTGTCGACGTTCTTTGCACCACGTTAGCCGAGCAGCGCTATTGGACTTGGTGATCAAAGGCTTGTGGGCGGCAGCACGTCCATGATAACCGAGCAGATGGGCTTCCTTACGGATGGTATTCATCGAAAGAACACTCCCGGATGCCTGTTGAAACTCCTCGCGGATGTGTCCCATCGATTTGGTGCGGTTCTTCCAAATTTCTCTGGCCAGCACCCGTCGGTCTCTAACTCCCAGTTTTGTGGGTCTGCCGGGTCGGGGCACAGTCCGACAGTCACCTCTCATCTTCCACTTGCCAATCACGTAGGCCTCTGTCGATTTTATGTACTTCAACTCGCTGGATATGTCACGTATGGATCGGCCATTTCTGTGATACCCGACGATTACACCTTTTTCTCGAAATCAGAGAGCTCCGAACTGCGTGGCATCTTGCATGCGACTGGTTGCGTTGTTGTTTCCCACACGATATTTAACGGCGGCGGCCGTGACGTGTATCAGGACCACAGATATCGTCGATTGCAGGGGTGTCCAATTACTTGTTGGTAGATAGTGTACAAAGTCAATGGAACCAGTCTGGAAAAAAGTAGTATCCGACCGAAGAAAGAAGTTTCTCAATCGACCTTTTAATCCCGCAGATATTGCTGTAAATGGAATCGTGAACTTATGCCCTCTGGTTGCAGACTTGTGCGTTAAGAAGAAAATCTGAAATTATATGTGAAACCTTTCGCAGCGGAAACGCTCTCCAACAGAGAAAGAGTTTTTAAACCGGACTCGTACAAGCTGAGATATCGACAAATATAAGATACGAATCTCAGCCCCCTGGCGGGAAAAACATACGTTATTTTAAAAAGAAAGTACTCTCAAGAGGTTTATCGATGTGAGCGGTATCAGACCCAGAAAAAAAAATGTTTAGTCGAGTTTTCAATAGCTCAGATTTTGCGGCAAATACATCAGAAGCAGAAATTAACAGTTATGACCCCTGGTGGCCAAACCATTCTTTACCAAATATTAGAATTTATAGGAAGAACATTTCCACATCAGGAGCTGTATGCGATACAGGAAGAATTTTTCAAATCGGAGTTTTAAGAGCAGAAATATCGGGGGAAACGCAATTTATCTTTACGCCCTCTAGCGGAAAGTCTGTGAATTATTTCAAAATTTTGAAATTATATGGAAAACATGTCCTACCGGTAACTATCCAATAAAGAAAGAATTTTTCAAATCTGACCATTAGAAACAGAGATATTGACAAAAATAAGATATATATCTACGCCCCCTGGCGGAGAAACCATGCAATATCTTAAGAAGAAAATAATTCCGAAAAGGTTTGTCGACGTGAAAGTATCGATCTACGAACGAATTTTTTTTTCAATCGAAATTTTAGATGATCAGATTTTATGGCAAATACATCAGAAGCAAAAATTAACACTTACGCCCCCTGGTGGCCAAAGTATTCATAACCAGAAATTAGAAATTATCCGCAAAGAATTTTCCATCAGGAGCTGTACCTGCTGAAGAAGAAAAATTTCAAATCGGATTTTAGAAGAAGAGATATCAAGGAAAACGTAATTTACTTTTACGCCCCCTAGCGGAAAATCTATGCGTAACTTGAGAAAGTAACTATACCTAAAATACTATTCGACATAAATGGAATCGAAAGTTAAAAGAAATTTTTCAATCGAATGCTTAGAAGCAAATATACGTAATAAAATGTATTTTGAATTCGACAACATCTACATTTACGCCCTCTAGTGACAAAATTGTACAACTTAAAAAAAACGAAATAAAGGGTCGTCATTCGTACATTTCAAGCTTCCCAATGCAAAAATAATTTTTCAAATCAAACTAACAGTTGCAGAGATATGGTGTCTACAGACGGACGGACGGACAAACCGATGACGTAAGCACGATCTTTTTTTACGCTTTCCAACTTCAGGTTTAAGAAACGTATATTCTCCAGCTTTGTCCGTCACTCTCTCTGTCCGTCCGCACGATAACTCGCGTCAAAATGGTTCGATTTCCATGGAATTTTAGTATGTGGTAAGAGATAACCTGAGGACGAACCCTATTGAAAATGGGTGAAATAGGGTCAAAGGTCAGGACATAGGAGCGGTATCCATTCCATTGCTTTTATGTGTCATAACTTACCTAAAAATGCTTCCATTGCAACAAAACTTTATCATGTTGTTCCGGAGGTATACTGAACCAATTCTGTTGAATATAATCAAAATGGGATCAAAGATCAGAGCATATGTGCGAGATTTATTTCACAGACTTATCCTCATGACTAAAAATTCATCTGTTGCGACAAAACTTTAGTATGTTGGTCCGGGGGTATACTGAACAAATTCTCTTTAATATCATCGAAATGGGGTAAAAGGTCAGGACACAGAAGCGAGATTTCTTCCACTGCCATTATCTTCATAACTTGAGTAATGGTTTCTGGCATGTTTGGAAGCGTTTCATAATAAATGCATTGCATGATTTTACTAACTTGTTTTACAAAAGACGTGCTAAAAGCTGCTGTAGATTAACAGAAAGAAGGCGAGAGAGAGAGAGAGAGAAAGAGTGGAGGAAGGATATGCGTTCTTCTTCCGAGCCAGAATATCCTCTATTTGTTCGCTTCTTCTCTATTCTTAGGGAGAAATTTTCTAACGACGTTACCTTGTGTCAATATTTGAAGTATGATGATGTTACCCAGTGGTAATTGTTGCCGAGAGAGAAGCAACGCCGGAAATACCGGATCAATAAGAAGACGGACTTCGGGTATTCACAGTTCAGGTCGTTCACCTGCACTTCCATCTCACCTTTTCGTCAAGGAATTGATCAAATCAGGCACCAACCACTCAGCAGGTCAGCATCGCTGTTGGCAACTTTTGGTCGAACGTATTTGTGAAGTTCATTACGGCCGTTTACACGCTCGTCGTGTCACTATGATAGGATTCGGGAGATAATCCGCTTCCGGTGTTTAAATATAGAATTTGAAACTAGCGCTAATAACGGAAGAATAAGGGAAAGAGTGATCTCAATTATCATGTGTTTTCCTAATGGTGCAGTTCGCAACATATTTATCACAATCTCGATCCCAGGAGTTTAGCGAGGAATTTCAAAGGTGTCGTGCGCGAAGCGACCGTGCGCCAAGCGACCCTCTGGAAATCGTGCGCCAAGCGACCCTCTGGAAATCGTGCGCGAAGCGACCCTGTTATATTTTACCGTGGACGAAGCGACCCTGCTAATCGAATCATTTTACTTATATATGTATATATACAAATCGTAGTCAAATTACTTACATCTAATTAATTAATTACTTACATCAAGTTTTTTATACTAAACACAAGTTTTTAATATCATTATATATACATATATACAAATCGTAGTCAAATTATTTACATCTAATTAATTAAGTACTTACATCTTCTGAATTTTGCAGCTCTTGTCTTTAGTCCAACTTGGTAAGATAGCTTAATTCTTTCAGGCATTTTTTAAGGTTTTTAAATTTCCAAATTTGACGTGTGATGCACAAACAACAATTAAAAGAATTAACAGAACTTGGTCCAAACAGGAAGAAAATGTGTATACAAGTAGAAGAACGCATTCGTAATATCATGGCGGAATTTGGAAATTCTAAAGACCTTAAAAAATACCTGAAAGCATTAAGCTATCAAAATTCAGAAGATGTAACTACTTAAAAAATGCCTGAAAGCATCAAAATTCAGATGTAAGTACTTAATTAATTAGGTGTAAATAATTTGACTATGATTTGTATATATATATATGTGAAATGATATTAAAAACTTGTATTTAGTATAAAAAACTTGATGCAAGTAATTAATTAATTAGATGTAAATAATTTGACTACGATTTGTATATATATATATATATAAGTAAAATTATTCTATTAGCAGGGTCACTTCGTCCACGATGGAATATAACAGGGTCGCTTGGCGCACGGTCGTTTCCCGCACGGTCGCTTCCCGCACGTAATCATTTCAAATTGGAAGAGTGATGAAAAAAATCTTGGGGAGGGGGGGTAAGCTGGATAAAAGCAACTTTTTCGAAGGCTGAGTTTTTGATGCTATGCGTTTTTCTTGACAGTAGTAAAATAAATTCAAGTAAAAACGATCGATGTAACGCAAATGGGTAACGGAAGTAGTCAAAACCATTGCTGAAATCTGATAGTGGCGCAATAATAGTTAATTTAATTGTTACTCGACAATATATTTTACTAAACGATCGCCGAACATAATTTCATCACGTTTTACATAAACGTAGCAATATCTCACTGCAATTTGTGAAAATTACGAGAAACTGATGCTAAATAGGATAAAATCCATTACAAAAATGCATTTTGATGCTATACAGGGTTAGAAGGGAAGTTCTTGATCAGGTCAATATCTCACGAGCTATGGCAGTTAGCGATTTACTTCTTGTGCAGTTGTATAGGAAAATCCTTATGGCACACACAATAACACCACGAAGGATCCCCTCGCCCCCTTTTTTCGGGGGTTAAGGGGGCTATCACGGCCCCCTTTGCAGATAGGGCAAAAAAGTCAATAACAAACTTGTTCAGCGAGGCAAAATATAGTACATAAATGGTTTTGTACCGTGATAAAAGATGGAAGGGGACCGGGATTGTGGCACCAAGAAAATCACGACATCCGGAAGCAGCGACATAGTATTTAGACAAGAACTCAGTGCTTAGAACTGGTCTAAACTGGTAAGTTCTAAGTAAATGAAAGCACAAAGGAAAAGCTTTCCTACAAACGTTATCAACAGTTCTTGTCCTGAAATAAAACGCAGCTCCTTGACATATTCAATATAAGACTTTGATGTCCAATGCAGTAAAAAATACACTGAGACAAGCAGAAATAACAAAAAGTGGCAAAACGCTCATCCAATAGGAAAACTGTATTCACATCTAATTGACTTGCGTACGTGGCTAAAGCTTTGGTCTTCCCGTCACTGGTTGACGAAGTGTTGGCATACCGACCGCGCATATCATTTTTGTATTCTGATGACGGAGCAGAAAGCACATTTGAAATCCATGCAAATATGCTTCGGACACAGCGACTCAGGTAGCTTTGCGGTTTTTTCGCATTTGGAGAGTCCCCTTCCATCTTTTGTTATGGAACAAAAACATGTATGTACTATTTTTGCCTCGCTGAACAAGTTTATAACTTTTGCCCTATCTGCAGGGGGGCGAGGGGATCCTTCGTGGAGTTATCGTGTGCGCCATAAGGGGTTTCCTATACAACTACACAAGAAGTAAATCGCTAACTGCCATAGTTCGTGACATATTGGCATGATCACGGACTTTCCTTGTAACCCTGTATATCTTTCTCGACTGTAGTAAAGTATGTGTCGTAGCGAAATTTGTATCTCGCCTGTTTATATTCCGGAAGCAACAAATTTTGTCGGTCCTATGGTTTACGATCCGAAGATTAATCGTATTTTTGAAAAAAATGTATGTTACAAGCGCAACATAAACTTTGGGGACAAAAACTAGAAATATTCTTTCCGTGATTTTGAGTGACTGCGACTCTGTGAATTTAAATTCCAGACAACGAGTGTATTCCATACCTCTGAAATCTGCGAATCAAGACGAATCTAAAAAATATATATCGGTTCCACTTTTAGAACTTTACAGACCCGATTAGCAGAACACAACTATAGTGTAAAGTTTGGTTCCAATACTACTGCTCTTTCCCGTCTTGTAAACCAGGGATTCTATTATCCAGTATGGGCGAAAACTACTATTTTGAATACCCCAACCTCCAGATCTATGTTACGATTTGCTCATATTTATAGTAATGGAGAAAAAGTGTGCAATGATGTCCTTCCTGAGTTTGTCCCAATTCTTTAGAAGATGATTTTCTCTGGAATTCCCCGGGATCATTCCGAGGAACGATATCTTTCCCATCCGGACAATTAGTCTAGCATGAACTATCTCACCAAGCCCGCTTAATGAAAAGTAAGCAGCGCTTCCTCAATTTTATTGGATTATTTTTTATTGATATTGAAATTGTATTTTTTTTATATATAAATGAAGGTCGCTTTTTGCTACTTATACATAAATCGATTTCGATTTCCCTCACTACATTAAAATATTTTTCGAATTCTTTCCGGAATCTTGAGATTTAGGGAAAGCATCGAGGTAGTTGTTCACTTCCTGTAATTTATCTCTCTGTTTTTTACTTTCTTTTTCTTTTTTCTTTCCCTCTTACTTTCCGCTTCACGAGTAAATTACATTTTCCTCTTGAATTGCTATTGCTGTTCCTTTTTTTTTTTAAATATCTTTTTTCCATTTTTTTGTACCCGTATAACATCCGGATTTTTCTTTCCTTCCAATCATCATCTCACATCCTCTGCAGTAATATCTGTTTGGTTATAATTACACAAAAAAGTCGATAACTTCCATTTTCATAGCGATGTTCTATTGACACGACTCCTCCTAAATCAATAAAAAACACGATAATTAACCTCGTTTATTCCATGCGATTCTCAGTTCTTGAATTTCACAAGGCTTACGTAGCTAGAATCGAATTTTACCTATGTAGAACGAAATATATTGAAACGATTACCTTAATTTTACATATCAACATCGGTATTTTCAAAGCAATTTTTCCACTAATTGATTTAACATTAGTGCCGAGTAAAATATTCACTAATCGTTGATATCATTCATGTGATTCAGGGAGAAAAAAAGCTAAATTTTTTAAGCAGGTGAAAAATCAGAACACTTTAGCAGTGTAAATGTAACGCAGAATGGGCAAAACAGAATTGTTCACATTAATTTATTTATGTAAATATTAAAGTGGAGCACATCATTGTATTCACAATATCAAATGACTGACATTTAACAACAACACAGGATAGAGGAAACATCGCGCGGAAAAAAAAATTACGATTACGGACGAAATTTTCGCTCCGTTCGATTTCCGTTTTCGGAACTTCTTTCTCCATTTTCAAGGTGAAATGCAAATATTTATGGAATAAAATTACATTTAACAACAACACTGGGTAGTGCGAAACATCACGAGAAAAAATCACGATCACGGGAGAAATTTTCATTCCATCTAACTTCCGACTTCAAAAGTCAAAATTCCATCTTTCGACGGAAAATGACACCCTCTCTCTACCACCGCCACCACCAATACCCCCAAAATTCTGTTCAGTTATGCATCGATCTCAAGCACCATCCAAATGAAAGAATCTCCTGCATAAATATTACAGGAAATTTTTCGAGCCGTGTAACTCCCGTTTTTGGAAAATTTCACTCCACTTTCAAGCTAAAAATGTAAATACTTTTGGAATAAAATTATATTTAACAATAATACTCGACAAAAGGAATATCGCGGGGAAAATGAAATTAAGATCTTCACACCGTATGATTTTTTCAAATTTTTTGAATTCGGAGAAAAAAAAAAGAACTGTGAACGTTGTATGTACAGGATGATTGTAATTAAAGAACCCCTATTCAACGCTGTCTAGAAAGATGCACTCATCGTCATAAAAATCCGTGCACCAGAAAGAAGGCCTTGGATTGAAATGAGATTTTAGTAGTGAGATGGTACATACCAAGGACAGAAGTGATTGCAATATCACAGCAGCAGGACGATTTCCCGCAGTCATACGGTACACATTCCGGTCAGCGTTAGTACCGCGTCGGACACGGATACATGCTGTGATACGGTCCGGCATGGAGTCAAAGAGACGCCGTATGTTATCCTGGGACAGATTGGCCCACACTTCTTGCAACTGACGCTCTAAATCACGAATACTGGAGCATGGAGAAAGCTGGCGTCCCATCTGGTCCCACGCGTGCTCGATGGGCGAGAGATCAAGCAATCTGGCAGGCCACGAAAGCGTCGAATCATGACGTAAAGAGTCCTGGGAAACCCGAGTCGTGTGCGGAAAGGCGTTATCTCGCTGCAAAATGGCTCCGGGCAGCCCCGCAAGTTAAGGCAGCACATGGGGATCAGCTGGGCTATCAGCGTCCCTCGAATCACTGCGAGGGAAGTCCCGTTGTCATACGCGATGGCTCTCCAGACCATCACGTCTGCAGTTAGGGGCGTGTGCCGCTGTATAGTGAGGTTGGATTTGTAGCACTCACCTGCAGTCCGCCACACTCTGATACGGTGGTCGTCAGTTTCCATACAGAAGCGGAACTCGTCGCTGAACACTATACGTCTCCATTCCGCAGCATTCCACGTTGCTCACTGCCTATACCACTGAAATCGACTCCGACGATGATCAGGTATTAATGCCAGAAAACGTAAGGGCCTTCGAGAGTGCAGATTCGCCGCTGCCAGGCGTCTGGAAATGGTTCTGGCGGACACAGGAGTCCCTTCTACAGCAGCCACATGTCTCTGAATATTGGACAAGGACGCCGTTGCGTTTGTGCGTGATGCTCTCATAATCCCATGGTCCTCTCTGCTGGTGGTGTGTCTGGGTGCCTTCCCGTGTTCATTGCTCCAACAAGATTGCACCGTCCTGCCCGACCGGCCAAAATGGTGGACGATTCAGCCCGCCGGTCATATAGCCTTTCAATACGGCCTCGTTCAAACTCCGTCAGTTGCCCGTATGCACATATACGGCCTCCTCGGCATGTCTATCACTCAGGGATGTCACCTGACTCTCGCCGTACATTTCGGCACGAATATGGAGTTCCCTTCCCGGCGCCTTATAGGCCCCGAGGATTGCTATTGTAGCGCCGGTCGTGGACGCGCAGGCATGCGAGTCACCCTAAACTTTAATCATTTGCTGCTCTCCCCGTAACTATTCGCCGAGTTTCGCGTTAATCACACGGTTTTTGATTGGTGCGCGGATTTTTATTTTTTAGCAGTTCAAATGCAACCACATTTGGAGCCAAGTTATTTTTTCCGATGAATCAACTGTCCGTCATTTTGAATCACGCAAAGCACATGTTCGACGACCAAAAGGCAAAAGGTTTGATGAAAACTACACCGTTAGCATCAAGAGACATCCGCCTAGTCACGTGACCAGTCATGGTTGTGCCTGTCGGCAAACGTTTTGCCGACAGGCACTACCATGACTGGTCCTTGTTATGTGGAAATGTTACGTGAGGATCTGTTAACTCAGATCGTAGATCTGTGCAAGTGCACAGATCTACGATCTTTATGCATGATATTGCTCCATGCCATAGAGAGTAAAGGACTAACTGCAGAGGATAAACATAAATGTGCTTGACTGGCCCGGTAATAGTCCCGACCTTAATTAACCGAAAATTTGTGAACCATTTCAAAAGACAAGGTAGAAGATAAAGAGCCATCAAATTCCCAAGCTTTGATTGACGCGATAAAGTACGTGTGGTGCAAAGACATTTCAAGTGACTACTGCAAATCCCTCATTGAGAGTACCCCACATCGTATTCTGGCCGTTATAAAAAAACAAACGTAGTCACACGAAGTACTAATTTCGGTCTTTTTGTGTTCTAAGGAATATAAGTATCCATCTGTGGTGTCATTTTTTCAAATATCTCTGACAAGGAATTAGTTGTTTCTATGAAATCTTAATTTTCAATAAATTGAAACATGGTCTTAAACTTTTGCAAATGAGTGCAAGAAGCAAAGAGATTTAGGCTAAAGTACCCGACAAGAACGTGACATGAAAGCGAGGTAGAAAGAAGGAGGAAGATGCTCTTATTTATAACCAAGGGGCCTGTACCCGGGTCCGACGACTTAACGTTCCCATCTGACGCACTGCGCATATTCAGTGGTTCGAGCGTTCGTACCTGCCTGGGATCGAACCTGAGACTTTTCCGTAGCCGTCATGAGCGCTGACTACTAAGAACGGTATTTAGCTGTTATGGCCACTTTTATACTCAGAATTTGGCTGCAACAGGTGCGTTTATGCAAATGAAACTGTTTTTTCGTTGCTTGCAGTGCCAAAGTGCCATAGTGGTGAGTTTTGGTACTTTTTTTTTTAAGGATACGAGGGTCATAACAAAAGTTCTTCACACTGTCCGTTTTGAGAAAAGTCTGAAGTAACGGAGGAAATTTACCTGATTGCCGTTCAATGTACTGCCCTCCGCTGCTAATG
This sequence comes from Macrothele yani, assembly GCA_039090855.1. NCBI lineage: Eukaryota > Metazoa > Arthropoda > Arachnida > Araneae > Macrothelidae > Macrothele > Macrothele yani. The sequence goes on along the minus strand of CM077009.1, from coordinate 40,871,940 downwards.
ACAGCTTGCCAGCGGTGAGGTAGGTCTTGGATGCCCCGTAGTACGCCATCTTTGTTCAGCTTTCGTATTACTCAGGCAATGTCCAATGACAGTTTGTCCAGCAGTGAGGTAGGTCCTGGATGCCCCGTAGTACGCCATCTTTGTTCAGCTTTCGTATTACTCGGGTCATGTCCAATGACAGTTTGTCCAGCAGTGAGGTAGGTCCTGGATGTCCCGTAGTACGCCATCTTTGTTCAGCTTTCGTATTACTCGGGTCATGTCCAATGACAGTTTGTCCAGCAGTGAGGTAGGTCCTGGATGCCCCGTAGTACGCCATCTTTGTTCAGCTTTCGTATTACTCGGGTCATGTCCAATGACAGTTTGTCCAGCAGTGAGGTAGGTCCTGGATGCCCCGTAGTACGCCATCTTTGTTCAGCTTTCGTATTACTCGGGTCATGTCCAATGACAGTTTGTCCAGCAGTGAGGTAGGTCCTGGATGTCCCGTGGTACGCCATCTTTGTTCAGCTGTCGTATTACTCGGGTCATGTCCAATGACAGTTTGTCCAGCAGTGAGGTGGGTCCTGGATGCCCCGTAGTACGCCATCTTTGTTCAGCTGTCGTATTACTCGGGTCATGTCCAATGACAGTTTGTCCAGCGGTGAGGTAGGTCCTGGATGTCCCGTAGTACGCCATCTTTGTTCAGCTGTCGTATTATTCGGGTCATGTCCAATGACAGTTTGTCCAGCGATTCGTAGCGGATATCACGGAGCCGATTTTCTAACTGGGAAAATATCAAAGTCGGGTGGACTGAGATCAGGGCTCTATGGTGTGTGGGATAAAGTTTCTGAGCCATATTTTGACAGAAGTCACCGTACCGACGCTGCACCATGACACGATGTGTTGTCATGCAGCAAGATCGCTCCCGCTTCTAACTAGTTGGGGCGGTTTTGACGAATTTTCGGTCTCAACGTCGTCCTCAGTGAGTCACGATAATATTGTGCGTTGACATTTTGCCCTACTGACACTAAATCAGAGACCACAAAACCCCGAGCATCGAACGCAAAAATCATCATTTGCTTCACTTTGGATTGTGGCCGACGACACTTTGAGGGGCGTGGGGAACTCGGGTGCCTCCATTTTGCTGATTGTGAATTCAGTTCCGGCTCAAAATCACGGGTCCAAGTCTCATCAATTGCGAATTCTGTTCAGGAAGGTGTCGCCCTCCCTTTAGAACCTGTGGAGGTGATCCTGTGCGATTCTCAGTCTGGCTGCCTTCTGGGCCGCTGATGGCCTAGTGATCAGCGTTCCTGTCTGCCACGGAGAAACCTCAGGTTCGATCCCAGGCAGGTGCGAGCGCTCGAAACACTAAATATCCGCCGTGCGTCGGATGGGCACGTTTAGCCTTCGGACCCCTGGTAATAAACAAGGACATCTTCCTGCCCCTTTCAACCTCGCTTCTGTGTCAATTTCTTATGGGGCACTCGAGCCCAAATTTCCTAGCTGCTTATTTCTAAGGGTTGTATACGACCTGGGGTCAGACCCTTCCTTCCTAAAATCCTTTACATATGATCTGATCTGATTTGGCTGCATTCTGCTCCGGGGTGAGTTGATGGGGCACCCAGCTCGCAGCGATTTTTCTTTTTCCCAGTGAGTCGGTCAAAATCCGGTGAACAGACGTGGTGAGCATATCTGCCTGATGAGCAATCTCCTTGACTGTCAAACGGCGATTCTCTTCGAGAACCGTTGCAAAAGTGGAGACAGATGTTCTGTTTTCGCCGTTTGAGGATGATCATCTCCGATGCTGCTTCGGCCCTTCCCGAAAGAGCGATGCCCAGCGAGAAATTGTGCTTCGGACAGGAGTTGCTTCCCTACACACATCTTGCAAGGCAGTTTGGATCTGTGTCGCAGTTTTCCCCCGCAGAGTTTGTATTTTCACGTACAAGCACCGTGACTCGACCTGAGGAGCTACCATTCCCAAACCCTCCGTCTAACGACGTGACTCGACCTGAGGAGCTACCATTTCCAAATCCTCACGTCTAAGGCCGCGACTCGACCTGAGGAGCTACCATTTCCAAACCATCACGTCTAAAGCCGTGACTCGACCTGAGGAGCTACCATTTCCAAACCTTCAGTCTAACGCCGTGACTCTACCTGAGGAGCTACCATTTCCAAACCCTCACGTCTAACGCTGTGACTCTACCTGAGGAGCTACCATTTCCAAACCATCCGTATAACGGTGTGATTCAACCTGAGGAGCTACCATTTCCAAATCCTTCGTCTAACGCCGTGACTCGACCTTAGGAGCTACCATTTCCAAACTATCACGTCTAACGCCGTGACTCTACCTGAGGAGCTACCATTTCCAAACCCTCACATCTAACGCTGTGATTCGACCTGAGGAGCTACCATTTCCAAACGTTCACGTCTTACGCTGTGACTCGATCTGAGGAGCTACCATTTCCAAACCCTCACGTCTAATGCTTTGACTCGACCTGAGGAGCTACCATTTCCAAACCCTCCGTCTAACGCCGTGACTCAACCTGAGGAGCTAACATTTCTAAACCCTCCCATGTCCACACAGCAAATGATAGCGCGTCTTTATGACACCACTGCGTTGATGAGAGTCTGAACTTGACACGAGGCAGTCATTATCCCGATTGCATCATCAGCTTCCGTTTTAGATTAACGTGTGCAAACCTTTTGTTATGACCCTCATATGTCTTCGGCATGTCCTGAAATGTCACCATATTAAATTCGGTTGCATTTGAACTGTAAAATCTCTCTCTAGACAGCGTTGAAGAGTAGTACTTTAACTACGTTCACCCGGTTATATTTTTATTTGCGACATCTATCGCGTGCCTGAAAAAATAGCTGTCTTGATTGCCTCAAAGTTGTAATATACCAGTTTATGTAATAAAAGAATCAAAGAGCCGTGTATTGTTGATTACATGAAATTCAAAATTTAAGGTATAATCGGAAAAAGCATATAAATGAATTAGATCTACACCGATGAGCTATTACATTATGACCACCTACCTAATACGCCGAAGGATCTCCTTTAGATCGCAAAACAGCGGCAACTCGGCGAGGCATCGATTCGATGAGGTGGCGATAGGTATCCTGGGGTATCTGGTACCATAATGCCAAAAGCAGGTCCTCCAGTTCCCGTACATTTCGGGGTGGTGGTGATTTAGCGCGAACCCGCTGTTCTAACTCGAACCATAATTATTCGATTGGGTTCATGTCGGGTGAATTTGGAGGCCAGCGCAGTAACAGAAAGCCACCAGCATGTTCCCTCGAACTACTCCTTGACGATTCTGGCAGTGTGGCATGGTAATAGCAATCACCAGCAAGGAACACAGTTGCCATGAACGGGTGAATTTGGTCCGCAACGATGTTCATATACCTGACAGCTACCAGGAATGGCTCTGTTACGATAATGGGGCTTAAAGTGCCCCAAGAAAACATCGCCCACAGCGTAACACCACCGCCGTCCGCCTGTTTCCGCCCAACAGTGCATCCAGGTGCCATAGCCTCCGTTGGTAAACGGCGCATCTGCGTTCGCCAGTCTACGTGATGCACCAGCAATCTTGATTCGTCAGACCAGGCCACTTTCCTCCAATCCAATCTCGATGATCTTGGGCCCATTTCATGCGTTGTTGGAGATGACGTGCAGTGAGCATGCGGACCCTGCTGGGTCTTCGGCTACGCAGGCCCATGGGTAAAAGGCTGCGATGAACTGTGAGCTGTGATACATTGCCCTGATCACCACAGCTGTAACGATTTGTCGCATTGTGGCCAAGCGGTCGTTGTGGCCAATGCGCGACAGTCTCCGCTCCCTACTGGCTTCAATGAGCTGCGGACGAAACACGGATGGGCGACGCTTCGTAGTTTGGCCATCTGTGCACCACTTTTGATACGTACTCACTACAGTGGCACGTGAACAACCCAAATGCCGCACCGTTTCCGAGATCGTAGTTCTGAGGTGCCGTGCCATCACAATTTGCCCTTTATCAAACTTCGATGAACCGGCAGCTTTTCCCATTCTGACTCCGAACACTCTACTAACCGAAAGCCGGTCCTCTGGTTGTATATATACTGCTCTGTGAACTTCACCTGCGCCACCGTTTTGTCTCCAGGCTCGCTCATTTCTCTAGGCTGAGGGTGGCTCATGGGTGTAAGACTGTACAACTACAAGTCTTACAACTACAACTACACCTACAACTCAACTTACTTTACAACTACAAGGCGTAGAGCATAATATCGGGGCAAGCGCAGAATAACATATAAAAGTGAAAAACATATAACTGGATAACCTATAACCGAGATGTCGCTGTATTTATGGTCTTGCAACAATAAATTTTATTGTAACTGAACTTTTAATTCATCGGTTATACACTGGCGGAAAGTGAAAAAAGAACACCAAGAAGGAGACTTCTATTACCTGCGAACTTTATACAGCATAATAAAGGAATACAGAGGATAATGTAATCAAAACATTATGGCAAAATATTTGCTGGTAAACTGAAAAATAACATTTCCATGTAACATGGTTAGTACGAGGTTGAACCGCCATGAACTGCGTCACACTGTGCAATTCTGGCATGGAGTCTGTCGTACAGATGTTGGATGTAAGTTTGGGGTATTGAGTTCCAAGCATCCTCGACCTGGACGCGTAAATCGGGGATGGTCGTGGCTGGTCGTGGAGACCGGATAAGTCGTTGTCCCATAAAATCCCACACGTGCTCAATGGGGGACAAATCCGGTGAACATGCAGGCCATGGAAGTTGTCTCACACCCTGAAGTGCATGTTGCGTTGCACGTGCCGTATGAGGGCGTGCGTTATCTTGCTGGAAAACACCACGATGGACCGACCTTACAAATGGCACAACAACGGGCTGAATGATGTTGTTGATGTAGGAGGTGCTGTTTAACGTACCCGATACAAACACTAGTTGTGTACGGGAGTGATAGCTGATCGCTCCCCACACCAGGAGACCAGGTGTAGGCCCTGTGTGTCGCTGGCGGATGCAAGAAGGGTGGAGACGCTCCCCTGCGCGTCTGCGAACACGCATACGGCCATCGTAGGCTCCCAAGCAGAATCTTCTTTCATCGCTGAACACGGCAGATCCGCATTGCGTTATCCAGTGCAGACGTTGGCGACACCACTGCAGCCGTTCCTGACGGTGGGCTGAAGTTATAGGTATACATGCCAGAGGCACACGTGCACGTTGTCTGCATCCAGTAGACGGTTGCGAATTGTTCGCACAGTCACCTCAGGTGCAACGGCAGCTCGGATTTGTGTCGCAGTGGATGTTCTGCTTGACAACGCCGCTCTTCTTATGCGTCGATCGGTTCGCTCATCAGTCCGTCTGTGACTACCGGTTCCACGTCTTCTCGTGTGGGAATGTTCCTCGGACCATCTACGCCACCATCGTTCCACCACTGATACTTCCCGTCCAATTCGCTCCGCAATACGACGATACGTCCACCCGGCCTCGCGGAGTCCGACTAGACGACCTCGCTCAAAGTCCGATAACTGCTGAAATCGTACACGTCTTCCATGTCCAGGCATTGCAGCTTCTTCAGGGTCTTCGCACGTGTCCGTACGCCGAAGACTGATTACATTCACTTCGCCGTACTCCTTAAATACCACCGACGATAATTTGCATATTATGCCGTGCTGTGGTGTAAGCGCTCACCGGTTGGTCCCGAAATTAACAACACACCTACGTAAACTCGACCCCATTAACATATACAAAGTTCATGATCGTCCGCCAATTCCTTCTTGGTGTTCTTTTTCACTTTCCGCCAGTGTAGTTATTATATCAAGTTATTTTTATGAAAAACCTTTCGTCCGTAATTGATCACCTAAGCCGGATTCAACTAGTGTGTGTGTGTGTGTGTGTGTGTGTGTGATGACAGAAGAATATTGAACCCAGCATTCCAGGAAACAGAGAATTCTAAGTTCTAAAAACTATGTTAAACAGAAGAGGAATCGTAGAGTTACCGATACACAATAGCTCTGGTGCTGCGAAACAAATCGCAAAGAGCGCTGGAATTTATGAATAATTCAAGCCACGTGCGCGTAACAGTCATATCTACCTCCAACCCAGAGCGCTGAATGCACAAGCTTAATAAGATTATTTTCGAAATCGTAAAGGAATCTGCGGAAGTAACGGAACCTTGTTTCGAGCCTTGACTACAAGATATGCTTCAGTGACCATGCTAGGTAAGTCACAAAGTCAGTCACCCTCCACGCAAAGAATCAGATAAGCTGTCGAGGTCGTGTTACTTTACGACTACAAGGCGTAGTACGATACTTTATTTACACACTACCAATTAAACATTCAGTTTAGGTGCTAAAAAAATTTGTTTAGTGTTCCTGTATATTCACCCATTCCCTTCTGTACGAGCCACATGGAGATCCAGAAGTTTACTCTAGGGAGAGGGGGCGGTTTTTCGGGTATAAAATAGGAGGGGGTAGAAAACATTATGGTAGGAGGCCACGTGTGGTCGAGTGGGCAACGTTCGTGACGGCCACGGAAAGGGCCTCAGGTTCGATCCACTAAATATCCGCCGAGCGTCGGATGGGCACGTTAAGCCGTCGGACCCCGGGTACCCCCCCTCCCCCTCTCCTCCCGGTAATAAATAAGGGCGTCTTCCTTCCCCTTTCTACTTCGCTTCCGTGTTATTTTCCTAACGGGCGCTCTAGCCCAAATCTCCTAGTTTCCTATTTCTAAGGGTTGTTTAAGACCTGGGGTCAGACACTCCCTTCCTAAAAATCCTCTACATATGATGATATAACATTATGGTAGGGTTTTTTAGATATTCATTATACACATCGGCGGTGCCGCTTCTTCCTGGCGTTACTTTGCAAGGTCTTTAAAACATTTTCGCTTGCTCCATGAATGTTAAAATCGTTAAATAATTGAACGAGAGCAAGCAATAGGTGAAAAAAAAAATCACAATTGTTTCAGTGCGATCGGTTGCGCGTTTCCCGAAGTAATCAACTTTATACTTTTTTACGTTTTCCAACCGTAAATTGAAGAAACGTATATGCTCCAGCTCTGTCCGTCCGTCTGTCCGCACGATAACTCGCGTAAAAATGGTTCAATTTCGATGAAATTTTAACATGTGGTAGGGGACCACCTAGGGACAAACGCTATTGAAAATGGGTGAAGTGGGGTCAAAGGTCACGACATAGGAGTGGGATGCATTCCATTGCCTTTATGCGTCATAACTCGCGTAAAAATGGTTTGATTTCGATGTAATTTTAGTATGTGGTAGGGGGCCACCTTATGACGAACTCTATTGAAAATGGGCGAAATGGGGTCAAAGGTCAGGACAAGACTGGATCCATACATTGCCCTTATGCGTCATAACTTGCTTAAAAATGCTTCGATTTCGATTAAATTTTAGTATGTGGTAGGGGACTAACTGGGGACGAACGCTATTGAAAATGGAGAAACGTAGTCAAAGGTCAGGACAAAGGAGTGGGATCCATTCCATTGCCTTTATGCGCCATAACTTACGTAAAAATGATTCGATTGAGACAAAACTTTTCATGTTGTTCCGGAAGTATACCGAGCCAATTCTGTTTAATATCATCGAAATGGGGCCAAAGGTCAGGGCACAGGAGCGAGATTTATTTCACAGCCATTATCCTCATAACTTGATTAAACATGCTTCTATTGCGACAAAACTTTAGTATGTTGTTCCGGAGGTATACTGAACCAATTCTGCTTAATATAATCGAAATGGGGTCAAAGGTCAGGGCATAGGAGCGAGATTTATTCCACAGTCATTATCCTCATAACTGGAGTAATGATTTCTAGCATGTTGGAAAGCGTATCATAAACAATGCATTGCATGATTTTACCAACTTGTTTGAAATCGGCACAGACTACGTCTAAATGAAATCCTTCAAAATAAAGCCCAAACTCTTATATTCGGAGTAGGGATATTTAATAAAAAATAATTTTAGTGGTCTCCACCTGACATATTCTCAAACATTAAAGTAAATGCACGCCTGATTTCAGCCAAAACATAACGAACACACGGTTTAGTTATAAAATCGCTAAATATAAAACACGGAAACTAGAATTTTGCTCTCCCCCTCCCTCTTCTTTGTTTTTACTGTGCCCGACGGCGACAAAAAAGTCATTTTCGACTTCTTTTCATTGGTGACAAAAAAACTAAACTCTGCGTCCATTGGTAATTAGCGTGAAAAGGGAAAATGGAAGCAGTTCTGGTATCAGTTACTTTATGTACATGAATAAAAACTTCAGTGGAGGACCATAGGCACACGGGCGTACTCAGTGTGTGTCACAATTACACTCGTACACAAATGAGATGAAGAGAACTTAGTTTTTCTTTTGAAAAACAAAGTTCGCCAATATATTAGGATAATACAACGTAGTTTGCCCCAAATATTTATTTTTCAAGCCGACCACGGTTTCGCTGGGTATTGACCTAGCTTCATCAGGACGAATGGCACGTAAATATTTAAATTGTATATAACATCATAAATGGTGTTTTACAGTCACGTGTTTTGGTTAGATGCTTCCACGCGCTTGATAGAAATGGTGTGGATGCCATGTCATTAACAAGTTGCGAAGACTTCGTCCTGATGAAGTTAGGTCAATACCCAGCAAAACCTTGGTCAGCTAGAAAAAATAAATATTTGTGACAAACTACGTTGTATTATCTTAATATATATATATAATCGTCACAAAACGTCTTTGAGATCAAGAAAGTTCCCCTAATCTCGTTTGAAGAACTCAAAACCTCCTTTAAATGAGTACGTAATGTGAAACCAAGTAAACAGTGCCTCCTAATATTCCACGATTACCAAATTTAAACAGCCTGGAATTTTTACGATATTATTAACCGTTTCCTGCGAAAATTTTATAGCACCGAAATTCCCAAAAGATTATAGAAATTTAGAAAGTTTCCGTTTTTATGATAGTTCAGAATAGACTACTATCTTAATTACAATTTAGAGACATATTAACTTTCATGAAAAAAATGAGTAGGTTTGAATTATGGATTCAAATTTGTTTTAAATTTTCCGCAGATTGTTTCGAGACGTTACAGGCGCTAGACAATATGACAATAGCAAAGAACTAGCAAAGAATATCTCCATGCTTTTCCCCCCGCTGTCCAAGTCTTCCCTTTATCTTTTGCGCTCTCTCTCTCTCTCCCCTCTCTCCCTCTCTCTGTCTCTCTCTCCCTCTCTATTCTATAATCCTCTTTTTCTTTTTTTACTGAAGCTAAATCAATGTAATATGTATTTTAAATTCAACTCCTTAGTAAGTTTAATTGTTAAATTTCTTTTAGAAAAACTGAAAACAAAATACGCAAAGTTAATCATTTACGATCTTCGCTACTTCTAACGTAAAAACTGTGTTAGGGTTTGAGGGGGAGGTGATCGCCCCAGTCGCCCCCCCCCCCCCGCTGGATCCGCCACTGATACGAGCTCAGTAGAATTACTTTGATCAAAATGTAGGCCTACCATATATTCCTCAGATGAAAGAAAGTCTTAGTTTTTCCTAATTAGGTGGTCCATATCTTCGTTTTTTCCATAAATATCACACTCACAAAACGTTTCCATCAAATAAATTTTAATTAGCATTGAAAACTTTTTACGAGATTTTTAACGCACTGATTAGTCTTTATATACGTTTTAAATTTTTGTAAAACGGATTTTTTGACGTACCCCTCTAATTTAACCTTCCTATTTAGTTTGTTTTCTTACGTAAATTTAGCTTCTTCTCGCTAAATATTCCCTGACTTAACGGCACATTATTTTCTCCGAAAGGTTTTGTAAGTTTAGCATCACTTACAGTGGGTCAAAGGTCAATAAACGTCAATACTGAATGCAGTAAGAGTGCAGATTGTAAGAGCGCCTCGTTAGAAGATGATTTGGGACAGCATCTTATTAGTTGAAGATCTGCGTTTTGATAGAAGCATATGATACAGCGTCTATTAGAAATGCACGTAATGAGAATGTTATACGAATGGAAGCTAGCAAGCTCGTATTCTGGTAGCGCCAAGAAAGAAAATAAAAGTAGATACATGCAAGTTGTTTTCAGAGGCCTAACTAGGTATTTCTGCTCCCGGGGTAAACCGCAAAATATTGCGCCCCCATCTGTCTTTTTTTTTATTGATGATGTAAAGACTTCCGTGAGCAACTCTATGAGCTATAAGAAGTCGCCCGTCTCTAATTTAGGGCCATTGATTCCAGGGAAGGGAGAGAGCCAGTGCCGTAAGACAAACACAACATCCATGCCTCACCGGGATTCAAACCCGGGCCCATCTCGTACGAACAGTCACAAGCCATCGCTTAGACCACTGCGCCACCGGGGCGGCCGTCTGTCTTTCAAGGCATTACTAATTTAATAGTTGTATACATATATAACTATTAAATTACTAAATATGTATATTATATAGCAATAACGTCGGTCAGTGTAATTATTTTCTCCACAAAACAAAATTATTGTCATACCCCAAAGTTATCTCTACGCGGTAGGAACAATCTAACTGCGACTGTTTATGTAGTTTTTCGCAACTGCTTAGGAGTTCGGACCTACTGTACCGCATCAAATGGACCGATTTCAGTTTGTAGTAGTGGATCGCAGCTACATAAATGATCGAATAGCTCCCAGAGAATCTTTAACAATGTGAACAACATCCTTTTCTTGCAACGTATAGTCCATCCAACTAAAGAAAGACAGCGAGCCCCATTGTTTGTGAAATTCATAAATTTGCTTGTGACGATAGCGAACTCGTCTTTCCTTGCTCCGGACTGAGTCACATCATCTCCCACTGAATTTTTGGAAACGAAGAAATAACTTTTCATTAATTCCTGACAATGCGTGGAACAAACATCACACATTTTTCAGAGAACCCAACGTTCAGTACATCCGTTTTTACGTACGGGGGCCAATGTGAAATTCCCACATTTGCCCCGGTGACGACGATCGAATACGCGTCTCCTCGCTCCGGAGTGAGTCGTTCTAACCAACTAAACTACACCGACGGAATGTATCGCTGCAGATGTGTCGTCTTGACACGTGCTTTACCTCCGTAGTACGTCCCATGTTGCTGACGAAGGCCGTAGTTCTTTTTTAGTTCGACGGACCATATAACCACTCTTTCATTCCTGAATGTGAACTGCTGAGAATCCTCTGAACATTTTAAGGAACAAATTCGAATTTTAAGTGCAAAAAATACTTGTGCAAAAGTTACAGTTTCAATTTTAATCAAACTGCAAGAAGTGGGTTTTGCGCCCACTCTTGACCTGCGCCCCATCTGCCCCGCCCTAGTTACGCCTCTGGTTGTTTCAGCTGATTCATTATCTTAGGCGTTAGTGATTTCTATATTTGCTAGTGCTTTATGTTTAGGGTCACAAGTTCCGACATAAAGATCATTGTCTAAGCAAATGTAAACCTTACAGCTTATTCTCCAACAGCTACGACAGTTTAAACCTAACTTAAATCTTCATAATTTTCATTTTCAGAGACTCCAAACCTGCAACGATTTCTCCATCGACATTATTATCTGCACTAGTGTATCCCCCTCTCACCCCCAGTGGTGACGTTGTTTCTACATTCAACAGATTTTTTTATTGGGGTTTAACAGCCACCGTAGCAACTCAATGGGTTATGAGCAGTCGTCCGTCCTTAATTTAGGACCACTAGTTCCAGGGAAGGGAGAGAGTCACAGCCGTAAGACAAACACGACATCTATGCCTCACCGGGATTCGAACCCGGACCTATCGCGGACGAATGATCACAAGCAACTGCGCCACAATTTCTAACTGGCTTAACAGCACAGTTAAAAATTGGTACTTATAAATAAGCAAAATGTACTCGTTTTTGAGTATATTCTGGGCTTATAATAGCTCCGAGTACTTGTGTCTCATTTTTGGAAAACACACGTACTCATTTTTTAATGCATACAGGGAATCAATTGTGAGTAAATCTGGTATTTTTAATTTTAAAAATATGTACTCATTTTTGAGTACATATATTTCAAATGTATGTACTAAAAAATCCATATATTTCAAATATATGTGGCCTAACTTCATTCAGTTTGTGTGCCCTTTCGAGCAGGGCACAGAAACTGAAGGGAAGTTAGAGCGAATTTAGCGATTCGGTCAGGATAGTTTGTAAATGAGAGAGAGCACACTAGATGGCGCCACCGTACAAGCGCACGATTTTTGTTCATAGAAGGTGCAGAGAGAAATGGGGGGGGGGGGGGGCTTAGGAAAACTTTAACAGGGGATTTCAACCCGGGTGCCGTCACTTAACGTGCTCGTCCGATGCACGGCGGATATTCAGCGATTGTTAGATGATCATGATCATGATCATATGTAGAGGATTTTAGGAAGGGAGTGTCTGACCCCAGATCTTAAACAACCCTTAGAAATAGGAAGCTAGGAGATTTGGGCTAGAGTGCCCGATAAGAAAGTGAAACGGAAGCGAAGTAGAAAGGGGAAGGAAGACGCCCTTATTTATTACCGGGGGTACCCGGGGTCCGACGGCTTAACGTGCCCGTCCGACGGCTTAACGTGCCCATCCGACGCACGGCGGATATTTAGTGCATCGAGCGTTCGTACCTGGCTGGGATCGAACCTGGTGTCCTTTTCGTGGCAGTTACGAACGTTGCCCACTAAGCCACCCGCGGCCCAGCGATTGTTAGAAATGCACACTACCAGGCTAGGTTTGAACCTGGGTTTCCTCCATCAATAGTCTGAATCTCTAACCACTAAGCCATCCGCGGCTCGATTTCAAATTTGGAATACCTGTACTCCATACATACTCACTTATTCAAAGAATCAACGGGAAGTATATTATTCGATGGCACACCTGGGATAATAGATATACTCGTTGTCATGTGCTGGGCAAGTGGACTGCACAATTTTATGACAAACATAGAAATACAGCGACAATATATTATTCATGAGCTTGACACTTTTTGTAGAAGCGTACACTAAGATACTTTATGCATAATTATATTACTTGTGATCATTGACTTTGTTGTACTCATTTTTTATGTGTGTCACTTTACACATTTATTAAACTTCTCTTGAAATCTACAATATCTAAAATGAAGTAATACGAGATTATATTTATATTTATTGACGCAGTTATTTGTAAATACGTGTGGTTACTTACATTTCGAGTATGTCATGTACTCGTTTACGATACGATAGTACTTAAAAAAAACCGAGTAGGTTCAGTTTCTCATTTTTAAGCAGACTTTTTTTAATACTGAGGTATCATCTCAGTTCGGTAACCTTGATGTCACTCCTAGAGTTGAGAGCTTTACGCCATACGCATCGTGGAAGTGTTTCGACGCTACATTTGTACTACTCTGTTTTAAAATGCTAAACCACAAATCGGCCAACATGTGCTGAAATATGCATATAAACGTGTGTGTGTGTGTTTTTTTGTTTTTTTTTTATTGGAGGTTTAACGACCACCGTGAGCAACTCAATGGGCTATAAGCAGTCGCCCGTCCCTAATTTAGGGTCACTGGTTCCAGGGAAGGGAGAGAGCCAGTGCCGTAAGACAAACACAACATCCATGCCTCACCGGGATTCCAACCCGGACCCCTTACGGACGAATGATCAGAGGCCAGCGCCTTAGACCACTGCGCCACCGGGGCGGCATGTGTGTGTGTGTGTGTGTGTGTGTGTGTGTGTGTGTGTGTGTGTGTGTGTGTGTGTGTGTGTGTACGAACAGGCATGAGATAAGTAAATAGACACCTATCGCAATGTTATTTTTGCTATGTAGTGTAGTCTCTATTGCATTGCATGCTCGAATTCCCTTTGATATACGTATATTGCAATACAACTTCAGCGAGTAGGTGACACCAAACGAACATGCCTCGACCAATGGGAGCCAAGGAACTAAGCGACTTTCAGAGAGGACGAATCGTGGGGCAGTCGGATCTTGGAGCTAACCAGCGTTAAGATTGCTACAAACCTGCAAATTCCTCTTGCCACAGTTAATCGAGTGCTAGTGGAATTCAAGAATGCAGGCAAGGAAACACCAGCACCACAAAAGTCATTACAGACCTTAAACCCAATACTCCACCTGAGCCATTATAAAGGTGTTTGCAAACGGTTAAGCGTTCTGTGGAAACCAATCCTCGCAGCAAAGCCGCCGAGATTGCAGAACAGCTCCAAGTTAGTTCAAGAACTACTCAGTGGTGTTTTCACCGACTTGGCTATCATGAAAGAGCGGCTTGACGTAAACCTCTCTTGCGAGAAGCAAATATTCGTCGCAGATTGGCATGGGAGGCAGATATGATTGAGAGACCCTTAGCAGCTTGGTACATTGTCATATTCTCTGGTGAGTCCCGATTTGCACAATTTTCAAGACAGTGCCAAGGTCTGGGTGCGGCGATTGCCCAGCCAGGAATTCAGCTTGAAGCACCTATAATCAACTGATATTCTCTGATGAGTCCTAATTGGCACAATTTTCAGACAGTGGCAGGGTCTGGGTGTGATGATTGCCCAGCCAGAAATTCAGATGGAAGCACCTATAGCCAACTGTGAAACATGGCGGTTTATCAGTCATGATATGGGGAGCCATGTGGATGACTGGTCCTTCAGACTTCATATAATGTGAAATCAATGAACAAAAATACATAACCTTCCTAAAGAGCGGCCTGTTACCAATATTCTCCAGGTCAGATGTCAAAGGCTACCCCCTTATTCATGGAGGATGGCGCGCCATGTCATGGAAAATAAGGAAATTTGCCATGTCTTAAGAGAAAATATCAAGGCAACATCAGTGCACAAAAATACATAACCATCCTTGATAGGGGCCTGCCACCAATATTCTCCAGGTCAGATGTCAAAGGCTACCTCCTTATTCATGGAGGATGGCGCGCCATGTCATGGAAAATAAGGAAATTTGCCATGTCTTAAGAGAAAATATCAAGGCAACATCAATGCACAAAAATACATAACCATCCTTGATAGGGGCCTGCCACCAATATTCTCCAGGTCAGATGTCAAAGGCTACCTCTTTATTCATGGAGGATTGCGCGCCATGTCATGGAAAAAAAGGAAATTTGCCATGTCTCATAGAATATGAAGGCAACATCAATGCACAAAAATACATAACCATCCTAGAGAGCGGCCTGCTACCAATATATTCTCCAGGTCAGATGTCAAAGGCTACCTCCTTATTCATGGAGGATTGCGCGCCATGTCATGGAAAAAAGGAAATTTGCCATGTCTTATAGAATATGAAGGCAACATCAATGCACAAAAACACATAACCATCCTTGAGAGGGGCCTGCTACCAATATTCTCCAGGTCAGATGTCAAAGGCTACCTCTTTATTCATGGAGGATTGCGCGCCATGTCATGGAAAAAAAGGAAATTTGCCATGTCTTATAGAATATGAAGGCAACATCAATGCACAAAAACACATAACCATCCTTGAGAGGGGCCTGCTACCAATATTCTCCAGGTCAGATGTCAAAGGCTACCTCTTTATTCATGGAGGATTGCGCGCCACGTCATGGAAAAAAAGGAAATTTGCCATGTCTTATAGAATATGAAGGCAACATCAATGCACAAAAACACATAACCATCCTAGAGAGCGGCCTGCTACATATATTCTCCAGGTCAGATGTCAAAAACTACCTCCTTATTCATGGAGGATTGCGCGCCATGTCATGGAAAAAAAGGAAATTTGCCATGTTGTATAGAATATAAAGGTAACATCAATGCACAAAAATACATAACCATCCTTGAGAGGGGCCTGCTACCAATATTCTCCAGGTCAGATGTCAAAGGCTACCTCTTTATTCATGGAGGATTGCGCGCCATGTCATGGAAAAAGGAAATTTGCCATGTCTCATAGAATATGAAGGCAACATCAATGCACAAAAATACATAACCATCCTAGAGAGCGGCCTGCTACCAATATTCTCCAGGTCAGATGTCAAAGGCTACCTCCTTGTTCATGGAGGATGGCGTGCCATGTCACGGAAAAAAAGGAAATTTGCCATGTCTGATAGAATATGAAGGCAACATCAAAGCACAAAAATATATAACCATCCTAGAGAATGGCCTGCTACCAATATTCTCCAGGTCAGACGTCAAAGGCTACCTCCTTGTTCATGGAGGATGGCGCGCCATGTCACGGAAAAAAAAGGAAATTTGCCATGTCTGATAGAATATGAAGGCAACATCAATGCACAAAAATATATAACCATCCTTGAGAGGGGCCTACTACCAATATTCTCCAGGTCAGATGTCAAAGGCAACCAATATTATCCAGGTCAGATGTCAAAGGCAACCAATATTATCCAGGTCAGATGTCCTTATTAATGGAGGATGGCGCGCCATGTCATGAAAAATAAGGAAATTTGCCATGTCTTATAGAAAATATGAAGGCAACATCAGTGCACAAAAATATATAACCATCCTTGAGAGGGGCCTGCTACCAATATTCTCCAGGTCATATGTCAAAGGCTACCTCCTTGTTCATGGAGGATGGCCTTCCATGCCATAGAACAAAACGTTCCCAAATATGGTAAGAACAAAACGACATCCAGAAACTAGCGTGGCCAAGCCGCAGACCTAATATGAACCCCACTGAACACCTGGTGGGACATATTGGAGGGAAAATTACGACGGATGCCACAGAAACCAACCAACAAGTCACACTTGCTGGCCTTATTACGTGAATCGTGGGCTCAAACTCCACTGAGCACCATTGCTGGTCTCGTTTCACAATGGCTGACAGAGTGAAAGTCCTACGAACTGCAAAGGGTACAGCTGCCAGATATTAAATCCAGTACAACTACAGCTCCTTCCATTCCATGCGGACAGACAATAAATATTAATAACAAATCAGGTGTCGATTTACAAATGTCATGTCTGTGTATCTATATAAACAGGACGAACTGCATCGAAGATATGACTACCTATCACAAAAGGGCACAGCGGCTTTGCCTCTAAACATGCCAATTACAGACGCCATACGAAGATGTCAGGTAGAGATAGGGAAACGTTGGTACGGATTGTATAACGAAAGAACAAGATCACGACACTGCAAATAGCAGTAGAGTTGAACACCTGTCGGAATGACCTGGTCTTTGTCACAACAGTTCATCGGGAATTCCATCTTGCAGGTATTTATGGTAGTGCTGCAATCCACAAAACTCTGATTACCAACATCGAAGCAACAAAACGTGTAAGGTGTGCTGCAAAGCGTATAAAAACCAGCAACGTGTCATCTGGTCTGAAGAATAATTCTTCAAATTGTTCCCCACTACTAGCAAAATGTACGTCTGCAGAAAGGTTTCACCACTGCTTGGTTCCCACTGAAAAGGACGGAGATGGATTCCTGATGCTGTAGGATATAATCTGATGCTTATCATGGCATTTCTTAGGGCCATTGGTTATTCTGCAGGTTTGTGTCACACCTGCAACGTACAAATCCATTCTTCCACAACCCAGTGTTTCAGGCATCGTTCCCAAATGGCCGTTCCTGGTTTCAGGAAGATGATGCACCCGTGAATTAAGTGTCAAGTTGTGGTCTGCAGAGCATGAGGATGAAGTGCAGCCCAGATCTGGCGCCCTCCGACTTTCACCTGTTTGGTCCAGTGATGAACGGTCTTCCGGGACAACTGATCTGGCGCACTCCGACTTTCACCTGTTTGGTCCAATGATAAACAGTCTTCGGGGACAACTGATCTGGCGCACTCCGACTTTCACCTGTTTGGTCCAGTGATGAACAGTCTTCGGGGACAACTGATCTGGCGCACTCCGACTTTCACCTGTTTGGTCCAGGGATGAACAGTCTTCGGGGACAACTGATCTGGCGCACTCCGACTTTCACCTATTTGGTCCAATGATAAACAGTCTTCGGGGACAACTGATCTGGCGCACTCCGACTTTCACCTGTTTGGTCCAGTGATGAACAGTCTTCGGGGACAACTGATCTGGCGCACTCCGACTTTCACCTGTTTGGTCCAGTGATGAACAGTCTTCGGGGACAACTGATCTGGCGCACTCCGACTTTCACCTGTTTGGTCCAGTGATGAACAGTCTTCGGGGACAACTGATCTGGCGCACTCCGACTTTCACCTGTTTGGTCCAATGATGAACAGTCTTCGGGGACAACTGATCTGGCGCACTCCGACTTTCACCTGTTTAGTCCAATGATGAACAGTCTTCGGCGACAACTGATTTGGCGCAATCCGACTTTCACCTGTTTAGTCCAATGATGAACAGTCTTCGGGGACAACGATTTGGTAACACAGACGAGGTGAAAGTGGTTGTGAAGAAGTGGGTACAACAGTTCATACCTGAATTTTTTCAAAGAGGATTCGAGAGTTGGGTTGAACGATGGCGCAAACGCATCGCTTGTGGTAGAGATTATGTTGAGTAGTGCCTTTGTACAGAGGAAGAGTTACTCTACCAACATGTGCAGTTTGTGCAATTTGAACGACCTCTGTCAGTTAATAAAAACGGTATGCCCACTTTTGCATTACTTTCGGTACAACCCTCGTATATACTACGTCGGCCAACTAATCGCGCCCTCACGGAAATCACGTGGTCAAAGGGGTCGCACCCATTTTCGATAGGTGTGGTCATTATTCAGTGATCACTCGGTATATATATGTACACTGATCCTCAAAAAGGAAGTTGCACCCAGAAGGAAACAACCGACAGAAATGAAATTTGGTGGGTCATTTTGACATCGTGAGACATGCAAATGATTCAAGTATCACGCTAGGCCACGCATGTGACGGCAGCAAGGAGGGGTCGTAGCGCTGTGTCTGACCGGTTATATAAGGTCGTCCCGTTGCGCGTGCTTGCCATTCTGACTCGTGTTGTTGTGTCGGTGGCATCCTTTGCAAGTGAAATATGCCTCGGAGAAAAGTTCGGAAGCAATTCGAGCAGTTGGAGGAGTTCGAGAGGGGCCGCATCACCGGACTTTGGGAAGCGGGATGGTCTTATCGCCGTATTGCTCGCAATACCGGTCGTGCGGATATTCCCATAGCACGCTGTTGGCGGCAGAAGATAGAACAACGCACGCAGCAGAGACAGGAAGGGGCTGGGAGACCTAGACGAACCACGGAGAGAGAGAGAACCGACGGGTTGTCCGACATACCCAGAGTGACCCAACAGCCACGACTGCGGATATTCGGCGAGCAGTGGTGCTTTCCATGCATCGTCCGATAAGTGCCAGCACCATTGGCAGACGGCTTCACAACGTAGGACTACACGCACGCAGGTCGTTACTAAGACTGCCCTTAACACCAGTGCATCGTCGCCGAAGACTGCAATGGTGTAGTGCCAGACTGGCATGAAGCCACTCAGAATTGAAGCGGGTGATCTTCAGTGACGAGTCCCGCTTTTGTCTCGGACGAGACTACCACCGAATCAGTATGTAGAGGCACCATGGTCAGCGCCAAGATGAACGGTTTGTTGTCTAGAGTCACACGTCCAAAAGGCCTGGTGTCATGGTGTAGGGTGCAATTGCCTACGATGTCAGATCACCTTTGATGTTCAGTTCAGGCACTTTGATAACACAACGTTACGTTAATTAGGTTCTGCAACCAGTGGCCCTACCTATTCTGAATGCTCACTCCGGTGCGATTTTCCAACAGGACAACGCTCGTCCGCATACTGCTGCTACCTCGAGAGCTTGCCTTTAAGGCAATTTCTTTAACACTGTGCCATGTCCAGCCGCATCGCCAGGCCTATCACCGATTGAAAAGGTATGGGATGCTACTAGATGCGCTATCCACACCCCAGCAAAAACAGTCTTGTTGGTCCAGCACTATGTTGCCGCTGCCGAACCGTCAATAAAATGTCCCGGCGGCTAACAGAAGGGCCAGCAGCTGGCCAACAGTTGCCACCCCCATCAGTTGTCATATGCCACAACAGGGCCATCAGTTATCCATCACAGACAGTAGCTGCCACAAGTGGCCCTTCAGCGGCTCTGCAAACACGTTCCATATGTGGGCTGCTAGTTTCTCGGCAGTGGCAGCCGGCAATCACGTGACGTAACTGATGGCGTGCCGAATCTTGTCCGCCAATTCCCCAGTAATAGCCATAAAAAAAATAATAATAGAGCATAACTGCAGTTTCCCAAAGCTACAACTACCTTTTGTTTTCTCCTTACGAAACTTTTGAATTACAGCACTGCGCTGGGGAAATTTTCTCAACAGGTCCGGAAAAACGCCCGTTTGAATTTGGTTGGAAACGAACCAAGGACTATCTGTGTGGGAAGCGGGCGCTCTACCAACTGGACTGACGTGTCACGCACAAGCATGGCTTGAAGCTGACCCTCTTTTCTGCTGATTGTGTAAGGAATGGTACTCCATTTAATTTTACAATATTGCGAGGTATTTTTCATAAATGTCAGTTTCATATAATTCATAAATTTATTTTTTCAAAGTACGATTGGTTTTTTTTGTTTTGTTTTTACCTTAATGGAACTTCACTTTTTCAACGAGTGTACCAACTTAAAAGGCGCTTTCCAAACTTTCGAGCTGTCCTTGTCGTCTTGAAAGGCGATTGTTGAATTAATATATTTGCCCGTTCACGTCACATTCTGTAATATTTTTAACGTTGTATCTTTCCTTTCCGCTGTCCGAAGCTACATTTGTTTTAAAAAGGAAAGATATTTTATTTTACTTCTCGTATTTGTAAAAGTGAATTCCTCCAGTCTTGTGTATTCAACCCATGGATGAGTAAAATTATATCCAAATAGCGTTGCTTTTTTTTTCCAACGTAACGCTTTTTTAATGTTTTTCCAGGACTTTTGTTTCAAACAGTTTAGTGAAAGTTAAAACGAAAGATTACAAAGAAATTATTTCTTGTTATTCGTGGGAATGGAGTGGGTGTATTTTATCGCTGTAATCTAGTATTTCATGGCTTAATCTGATATCTTCGTCAACGTGGCATTTCATTAGGAAATTAATTCGCCTTTCTACCTATGTTTTTTTTTCTTAACATACACTAAAATAACACGATGGCGATAGCGTCGTCTTCAACTAACTGGTACCACGAGAGAGACACACACAGCACATATTGCTTCTGCGCATGCGCAGTTCCGTTGCTTCCACCTGATGTTGGGGTTTCACCGGTTGCCAGCTACGGGCCACTAGTGGCACTTGCTTGGTGGCCCTCATTTCACGGCGATGCTGCAGGGCCATCAATGGCTGCCAACTGATGACGCTGCCACCAACGGACCGCTACTGGGCTTACATCACTGCCAGCTGGTGGCCAGTAGTTTCCCAACACTTGTGTTTTTCCTGTGACTCCACCCCTACCGCACAATCTGCAGGAACTGTGTGAGAATATTCAAGCTGCATGGGATAGCTTATCGCAGGACACCGTTAGGAAACTGTACAACTCCATGACGAAACGTCTGGCATGCTGTGTGAGCAAACATGGCGTCCCGGCGCCATACTGAGAGACACTATTTCTTGGCGTGTAGCTCAATAAATTTTGCACATATCAGTCTCAATGTTTAATCATTTATTGTTCCTCACAACCATTACTTTCCTCCCGAATAGCATTGCAATGCGACACGTCCTTCTGGGTAAAACTATTTTTTGACGATCAGTGTACATACAGAGAGTAGAGGATGTTTAGTAAATAATGTAAAATCCCCCATGTTTCTGCAATTTCAGATAAAATGAAATTTCGTTTTCTTTAGATACAATATTTTGACACAACATATTAGGACTAACATCAGTTGTAAAAATTTGACACTGCATGTTCCAGTAACGACATAATTCGGCTTAAGTTTGACGTCAAGTAATTTTGCTTCGTATACTTCCAATGGAAAAACTTCTGTACACATTTTCTTCACAATGAATGCGTTCCCAAGGATAAAAATTTTAACATCGGTTAAAATAGCCTCATTTTATAACTTGGAATACTTAATATTTTCTAAAACACAACCATAATTATGCAATCCAACATTTGTTTGTCTACTGACGTCATCAAAGTACAGGTCACGCCATCTTTGTACTGGTTTCAACACCACCAAAGGAAAAGGTATTGATTTTTTAATAAAATTATGTTTATGTTTTAAAAAATATTAAGTATTCCGTGTTATAATATGAAGTTATCTTAATCGATGCTCAGATTTTCAACCTTGGAAACGCATTAATTGCGAAGAAAATGTGTACAGAAGTTTTTCCATTGGAAGTATAGAAAGCAAAATTACTTGACGTCCACCTTAAGAAATAGCAACTATTTTAGCAGCATTGAAGTATGCTGTCACCCCTGGGGATTGTTTATAAAACAGCGCGCCTAAAACCCTTTTGTTTTGCCGCTCGAATGTATGTTAAGTTCACTAAGCAGAACAATAACGCGTGTCAAAGAAGGCCACCTGCTAGTTGTTTGACACATGTCATTAGGACGTGTTCTATTCAGTTCTTTTTCTTGCCTTGATCCATATTTGAAGGTCTCGCCATAGGAGGAGGAATGAAGGAAACGTTTGGTGACAATTGTAGCCCAAGTAATCAAAAGTCTCAGCGGTTGGGCGTTACGCATCGAGTAACATTAACTATTTCCGTAAATGGTGTATAATCTAAGGGGCCCCTATGAGTACCCTAACACTAGAATTACTGAAGATTACTTGTTTTTAGAGAACAGTTTTGCAATAATAATTTTCAGCCCACGGATATAATTTATCGACTGAATGGAGTCACAAAAACAACGATTTCTGTAATCTTTTTTAATCGCTCAAAATGTTGAATTTTTTTCCCCTCAGAACTGAACTAATACTCAGAAAGAAAGCCAAAAGGGGTTTAATAAGCAATTTTCACATTTAAAAGAAACAAGATTTTCAATTGTCGTGTCATTTTCGAAAGACATACAGCGTATCATTATCTAGATCGGTTTCGTTCCTAATTAATGTTTATACACGGTCGAGTCACACTATTGTGACCACCAGCTATTATCCAGACTAACCGCCGTCTGCAGCGCGGACAGCAGTTTGACGGGTTGGGAGTGACTCAATAAGGTGCTGGAAAGTGTTCACAAGTATGTGGAGCCATTCTGACTGCATTGCACCTGACAGCTGCTGGAAGGTGCGTTGTGGAGGATCCATAGAGCGAACAACACGATCGAGGTGATCCCACAGATGCGCAATCGGGTTTAAATCTGGGGAATTTGGGGGCCAGGGAACTAACTACTTTGAAGTTTTTATCATGCTCTTCCAAACACTCTCGGACATTTCTAGCTGTGTGATACGTCGCATTGTCATGCTGGAACCTCCTATCCGCCCCCAGGGAAGACAATCAGAATGTATGGGGATCACGTGGTCTGCAAGGATGGATTCATAATGAATTCGGTCCATAGTGCCTTCCACAGACATGCGTGGACCTAGAGAATGCCACGAAAACATTCCCCAGACCATAACGCTGCCCCCTCCAGGTCTTGTTCTCCCAGCAATGGTTGAAGAGTGTTTGTTCTCCAATGTTTCCCGCCTTATACGCCAACGTCCATCCGTTCGATGAAGCAGAAAACGTGACTCATCGGAGAAAGCAACCCTTTGCCAATCAGCAGAGATCCAAATGTAAGCCATTTTCTGCCGATGCACCTTCGTTAGCAGAGGTGCAGTGACCATCCGACTGCACCTGAGCCCCATACGCAGCAAGGTTCGCTGAACTGACGTTTCGGACACACTTCTGGTAGCCCCCCCCCGGTTCATTCGGCCAGCACCTTCGAAGCCGACGTTCACCCTTCACATTCTTAGCACGCGGTGCTCTGCAATTTAAACGTCGCTTATTCGCAATGGTGCCATTTCTCCAATCACGATACACTTTAACCACAGCAGCACGCGAACAGTTCACAAACTGTGCTGTTTCAGAAATACTGCCACCCTTGGCTCGAAAGCCAATAATCATCCCTTTTTACAAAACTGATAAATCGCTCCTTTTATCCATGACAGCAACGAGTGATATGTTTTCAGATTGCCTGCAGCACACCTTATATACCCTCCAAACCAGCTCCCGACACGTGCCTTCTTTCATTCGCTACGCACTGTTAACGTCAAAAGTAGGGGTGGTCAGAGTAATGTGACTCGACTGTGTGTGTGTTTGTGTGTGTGTGTGTGTGTGTGTGTGTGTGTGTGTGTGTGTGTGTGTGTGTGTGTGATATATAGGGTGATTCATAAAGCAGTATACAGTTTCAACGCACTATAAAACAAGAACAACGTAAGATATTTTGTGTTACCTGGAGCAGAATTGTAGGGGAATGTTTCAAGTTTTTTTAGAGACAGTCCCAGATGTTCTATGTGTGCACCATTAGTCACACGACACACATCGTGCCGGGTAATCCATTTCCGCCCAAACGCGAGGTAAGATATCTGAATCAAGTGCAGTGATAGTGGCTGTGATACGCTGTTTCAGCTCCGCTAGATAAGCAGGAAGGGGAGTTTGTGTCCCACAATAGCGAGACAGAAACTTTAGGAGTGCATCTACCTAACGGTTCGCAGTTGTGGTCCGTGCCTTCAACTGTTACTGTTTTACAGCATCTGGAAACTGGAAACGGAAATGGATTACCGGCTCGATGTGTGTCGTGTGACTAAGGGTGCACACATAGAACATCTGTGACTGTCTCTAAAAAAAACTTGAAACATTCCCCTACAATTCTGTTACAGGTAACATGAAATATCTTACATTGTTCTTGTTTTATAGTGCGTTGAAACTGTATACTTCTTTATAAACCACAATGTCTGCAGAGTATGATCCAGGAACTTGCTGACAAGAGTAAAGAAGTGGGATTAAAAATGAACTTTCAGAAGACAAAAGTGATGTTCAATGCTTTTACAAGAAATGAAGATTTATCGATTGATGGAGAAAAACTGGAGATAACAGATACGTATGTTTATCTTGGACAGCAGATATCAAGTGAGGGTCACATTGATGAAGAAATTAATCGGCGTACAAAACTTGCCTGGAGAGCTTTTGGAAGAAACAGCATAATTTTCAAGAGCAATATGCCATTATGTCTTAAAAGAAAAGTGTTTGATCAATGCATCCTTCCAGTGCTTACGTATGGTGCAGAGACGTGGACCTTAACTAAAAGAGACATACAAAGGCTGCAGACAACTCAAAGCAGCATGGAGAGGTGCATGCTTGGTATAACCAGGAGAGATAAGAAGAGGAACTCGTGGATCCGAAAATGACGAGAGTGGAAGACATCATGATCAGAGTTAAATCCCTGAAATGGCAATGGGCTGGACATACTGCCAGAAGGACAGACCATAGATGGACAGCCGAAATTTTAAATTTTAGATTGGATTCCAAGGGACAGGAAAAGACCCAGAAAAAGACCACATGGGAGATGGGTGGATGAAATTCGTAAATATGCGGGAGTGACATGGAGGAGACTGGCACAAGACAGACCGTTGTGGAGGAAACTTGGGAGACCTTCGTCCAGCAGTGGATTGATAATGGTTGACAATGATGATGATGATGATATATAACTTAAACCAAACTTTAGCAATAAACAGAAAACTTTTTTCAGAAAATTAAAAAAAACAAAAAACAGACACCTCCTGCTGTAGTTATTTCTGTTTATTGTAAGTATATATATATCATCATCATCATCATCATCATCATTGTCAACCATTATCAATCCACTGCTGGATAAAGGTCTCCCCAAGTTTCCTCCACAACGGTCTGTCTTGTGCCAGTCTCCTCCATGTCACTCCCGCATACTTTCGAATTTCATCCACCCATCTTCCATGTGGTCTTCTTCTGGGTCTTTTCCTGTCCCTTGGAATCCAATCTAAAATTTCGGCTGTCCATCGATGGTCTGTTCTTCTGGCAGTATGTCCAGCCCATTGCCATTTCAGGGATTTAACTCTGATCATTATGTCTTTCACTCTTGTCATTTTTCGGATCCACGTGTTCCTCTTCTTATCTCTCCTGGTTACACCAAGCATGCACCTCTGCATGCTTCTTTGAGTTGTCTGCAGCCTTTGTATGTCTCTTTTAGCTAAGGTCCACGTCTCTGCACCATACGTAAGCACTGGAAGGATGCATTGATCAAACACTTTTCTTTTAAAACATAATGGCATATTGCTCTTGAAAATTATGCTGTTTCTTCCAAAAGCTCTCCAGGCAAGTTTTGTACGCCGATTAATTTCTTCATCAATGTGACCCTACCTGAAACACACTGTGTGTGTGTGTGTGTGTGTAATATAGGGTGATATATATATATATATATATACACACACACTGAAATGGCAATGGGCTGGACATACTGCCAGAAGGACAGACCATAGATGGACAGCCGAAATTTTAGATTGGATTCCAAGGGACAGGAAAAGACCCAGAAAAAGACCACATGGGAGATGGGTGGATGAAATTCGTAAATATGCGGGAGTGACATGGAGGAGACTGGCACAAGACAGACAGTTGTGGAGGAAACTTGGGGAGACCTTCGTCCAGCAGTGGATTGATAATGGTTGACAATGATGATGATGATGATGATGACACACACACACACACACACACACACGGAAACGCCACCAGATTTTTGTTTTAACTAAACCAATCAAACCGAATAAAACGAAATAATGTCAAAGCTTGTTCCGGAGGGAGCACCTAATTCAGCTAAAATTCACGAAAAGCAATTATATAAGTAAAAAACATACAAAAAGAAATACAAATAAATATCAAAATTGCAGCAAGAAAAAACGAATAAACAAAGAACAGGTTGCTATTTTCAAGGAGGCAACCAACCTGTGGGAGTGGTTTTTCTGGTACCAGCGGACGACAGGAAAAACCAAATGTCGGCTGGTAATGCTCCCGAAGCCACAAAACCAAAGTGCCAAACTTCAATAAATACACAAGAGGAAAACGAAAAGATCTTACCATCCACGAGCATCACAGATTGTAAGAAAAAGGACAAAACCCTAACCACATGCGCGCAAATATATACTACAACAAAAACGCATTGATCACGGTTAAATCACAAAACCCACCAGTCCAAAAAAGAGTAAGTGACGTAAACATGCAAAACTAGGTCCTGTACGTGTCTTCAGCCACCAGATACCCACCAGGTGGCACTTTGTGAAACCTATATATTTAATTTTTTTTTTTTTTGATTGGAGGTTTAACGACCACCGTGAGCAACTCAATGGGCTATAAGCAGTCGCCCGTCCCTAATTTAGGGTCACTGGTTCCAGGGAAGGGAGAGAGCCAGTGCCGTAATACAAACACAACATCCATGCCTGACCGGGATTCGAACCCGGACCCCTTTCGGACGAATGATCAGAGACCAGCGCCTTAGACCACTGCGCCACGGGGCGGCTATTTAATTTTGTAGGGTCCTGGGTTAGTAAAACGTGTTCATGTGCAATTTAAACCCCGGCGAGACCGAATTAAAGTGCTTAATTAGTTGATCAAAGTAATGCTTAAGAAAAAAAAAAGAAAATTTCTTTATTGTTAACCTTTTTTGAAATTCTTTTAGATTTTTAACAGCAAGATCCAGTGTGGAACAAATTGCGGCAATTCTGCGAAATTAAGAGAGGATTAAGTTACGGTGCATTTTTATGGAAATGTTGGAAGATAGCTGCGTATAGTAGATGATGTCAAAGTTAAAATCATTTCCTTTATTACAAAGATCAATCATACACTCGACTGAACCATTCACCTTAACCTTCAGATCAAGGTAATTAACACAAATTTGTGTTAATTTCATGGGAGATTTTGCATTATTTACTTACTTCCACCTCTTCCCTGAGCTGGCACGTCGACTTCAGGGTCTTCGGTTTTCGAGCGCTGAAGTGAAAAAGGCATCGCTGGTTGGACTAAAAGAACATTGCACAGAATGGGTTCCGGAAACAATGGGTTCCGGAAACACAAACTGTACAGCCACTGGCAGAAGTGTGTTGTTGCAGTAGATTCTAATTTTGAACCTGATCTCGCCCCCTGTGACTTCCACCTCTTCCCTGAGATGACAGGTCGACTTCAGGATCCTCCGTTTTTGAGCCCAGAAGAAGTGAAAAAGCCATCGCTGGTTGCACTGAAGGACAATGCACAGAATGTGTTCCAGAAGTACTCCAACGTACTCTACAGCAACTGGTAGAAGTGTGTTTTTGCAGTAGGATCTCAGTTTGAACCTGATCTAGCCCCCTGCGACTTCCACCTCTTCCCTGAGATGACAGGTCGACTTCAGGATTCCTCCGTTTTCGAGCCCAGAAGAAGTGAAAAACGCATCGCTGGTTGCACTGAAGAACATTGCACAGAATGGGTTCCAGAAGTATTTCGTCGTACTCTACAGAAACTGGCAGAAGTGTATTGTTGCAGTAGGGTCTTATTTTAAACCTGATCTCACCCTCTGCGACTTCCACCTTTTCTCTGAGCTGACACGTCGACTTCAGGGTCCTCCGTTTTCGATCGCAGAATAAGTGAAAAACGCAACACTGGCTGCACTGAAGGAAATTGCACAGAATGATTTTCAGAAGTGCTTCGACGTACTGTACAGCAACTTGCAGACGTGTGTTTTTGCAGTAGTGTCTTATTTTGAACCTGATCTCGCCCTCTGGGACTTCCACCTCTTCCCTGAGATGACACGTCGATTTCACGGTCCTCTGCTTTCCTGCGCAGAATAAGTGAAAAACACTTCGCTGGTTGCACTGAAGGACATTGCACAGAATGGGTTCCAGAAATACTTCGACAAACTCTACAGCCACTGGCAGAAGCGTATTGTTGAAGTAGGGTCTTATGAGCCAGAACTCGTTCCCTATGACTTCTACCTCTTCCCTAAGGTGACACGTCGACTTCAGAGCCCTCCGTTTTCGAGCGCAGAAGAAGCGAAAAACGCATCGCTTGTTACACTGAAGGACATTGCACAGAATGGGTTCCAGAAGTGCTTCGACGAACTCTACAACCACTGGCAGAAGTGTTTTGTTGCAGTAGGGTTTTATTTTGTAGCTCTAAGTATCTTTAGACTTACGCACCAAGTCCGGGAATTTTTGGATCCTACCTCTTATACGTAAAAGCTTTTCGCGGCAGTGAAAAATATTACTACAAGAAGTTTCTTTTCTTTTCTTTTCTTTTTTTTGTTTTTGTTTGGAGGTTTAACGACCACCGTGAGCAACCCAATGGGCTATAAGCAGTCGCCCGTCCCTAATTTAGGGTCACTGGTTCGAGGGAAAGTAGAGAGCGAGGACGTTAAGTCAAACACAACATCCATGTCTCACTGGGATTCGAACCCGGACTCCTTTCGGACGAATAATTTATATAATCAGAAGCCATCGTTTAGACCAATGCGCCACCAGGGCGGCAAAATTAAATTTGAAAGAAACATAGAATATAAAATCCCACAAAGAACACTATTGTTGTAACGTTATCGATTAAGCAAATAACAACGATAGATTTTTTTTTGCTTTTAGTGAGAAAAGCACCTTCTTGACAGCATTTGTACTCCCCTCCCTTCTATCGAAGGCGAGAATGGGATTGGTCCGAGAAGGGTTCGGGTTCGAATCCCGGTGAGGCATGGATGTTGTGTTTGTCTTACGGCACTGGTTCTCTCCCTTTCCTGGAACCAGTGACCCCAAATTAGAGACGGGCGACTGCTTATAGCCCGTCCCTAATTTGGGGTCACTGGTTCGGGCGACTGCTTATAGAGTTGCTCACGGTGGTGGTTAAACCTTCAATAAAAAAAATGGAATAGACTTCCATTGACCATTAGATCTGAGATCCGATACCCTGTTTTCAGGCGACTGTTGGATTTTTTTTTTTTTTTTTTAATTTCAGGATATTACGGGCTTGTCAGTCTAAAAATTTTGCCTTTTCCCCTGGCTCCTTGCTGTACATTTTAAATTGACCTTGAAGGTGTTTTAGTCATATTGACAACATTTGAGTGTGAATTTATTCCTGTATTTAATATTGTAAAGTATTTATCTTCGTTCCATGGAAATTATATTGTTAAAAACTGGAAAATTGCCTTACTTATATTGGTTTCATTGGTGTATTATGTATATTCTTGTTATTATTAACCTTAGATTATGTGACATATTGTTCGTTCTTTTGGGTGTTGTTGTATTGTGATATTGTACCGCAAAAGAGTCCTAATAAATAAATAGAAAATAAATAAATAAGAAACTCACAGCTGTAAAGAGGTTAGCTGAACACAGAAGACCTTCCAACTTACGTTTCGGAAACTGAAAGCTAAGTAATTTTAAACTGGTATTTTAGTACGCTTTTTCCGTGTACTTATAAGGAAACAATGCATCTGTTCGTTTTGTTAGATGATTACCTAGAACCTCGTTCAAACACCGTTATTCTACATTTTTTTTCGCGATGGAGAAATAAACCTTGGGTGCTCCTAATGTGTGGACATAACAACAGATATCTACAAACATCTTAGACGGAGTAAATGGCGTTTCCTTCTACCAAGGACGTCTTTTAAGGAAAATTCGCAAGAACCCGCAGAGACGTAAAGCACACTTTGAAAAGAGCAGAAACACTTTTATAAACTGTAAGCGTCGCAGTTTGGAAAGTATGAGCGAGAACTTTTAAGGCATTTTTACACTACTTTTAGTCAGGATGGTTGAATCCTTTAAAAAATGTCTACGAAAAAGAAGGCAAGCTCCGGCGGGGAATACAAATCAAAAATTACTGAAATTTAACTATGAAATTCACCTGACGTGATACACACATGGTGGACATAACGTTATCAACTATTTTTATAGGATCGTGTAAAAATAAGCCCACTTCCGGTGAGAAGATTTGAACCTACACTCCTCGTCAAAAAATGAGTTGCACCCAAAAGGAAGCAACAGACAACAATGAAACTTGGTAGGTAGGTTTTGACATCGCAAGACATGCAAACGATTCAAACATCACGCGCGGCCGCGCATATGACGCAAGCAAGGAGGGGTCGTAGCGCTGTGCCTGAGCGGCTATATAAGGTCGTCCCGTTGCGTGCGGTTGCCATTCTGACTCATTCTAAGTTGTGTTGGTTTGCATCCTTTGCAAGTGAAGTATGCCTCGGTGAAAAGTTCGGAAGCAAATAGAGGAGTTGGAAGAGCTCGAGAGGGGCCGCATCGTCGGGCTCAGGGAAACGGTATGGTCTTATTGCCGTATTGCACGCCATAGCGGCCGTGCGGATATCCCCCATAGCACGCTGTTGGCGGAAATGGATAGAACAAGGCACGCAGCAGCGACAGGAAGGGTCTGGGAGACCTAGACGAACCAACGAGAGAGAGGACCGACGGGTTGTCCGACATGCGCAGAGGGACACAACAGCCACGATTGCGGATATTCAGCGAGCAGTGGTGCCCTCCATGCATCGTCCAATTAGTGCCAGCACCATTGGCAGATGGCTGCACGACGTAGGACTACACGCACGCAGACCGTTACGACGACTGCCCTTAACACCATTGCATCGTCGCCGAAGACTGCAATGGTGTCTTGCCAGACTGGCATGGAGCCACTCAGACTGGAAGCGGGTGATCTTCAGTGACGAGTCCCACTTTTGTCTTGGACGAGACGACCAACGAATCCGTGTGTGGAGGCACCGTGGTCAGCGCCAAGATGAACGGTTTGTTGTCGAGCGTCACACGTCCAGAAGGCCTGTTGTCATGGTGTGGGGTAAAATTGCCTACGATGAGAGATCACCTTTGATGTTCATTACACCCACATTGACAGCCGAACCTTATGTTAATGAGGTCCTCTAATCAGTGGCCCAACCTTTTCTGAACGCTCACTCCGGTGCGAGTTTCCAACAGGAGAACGCTCGTCCGCATACTGCTGCTGTCTTGAGAGCTTTCCTTCAAGGCACTGACACTCTGCCATGGACTGCTGCATCGCCAGACTTATCGCCGATTGAAAATGTGTAGGATGCTATTGGACGCGCTATCCACACTCCACCCCTACCGCACAATCTGCAGGAACTGCGTGAGAAGATTCAAGCTGCATGGGATGGATTATCGCAGGATAAGAACCTGTACAATTTTATGCCGAGACGTCTGGAATGCTGTGTGGGCAAACATGGCAGCCCGACGCCATACTGAGAGACACTACTTATTGCGTGAAGCTCAATAAATATTGCCCGTATCAGTCTCAATGTTTAATCATGTATTGTTCCTGGTAACCTTTTTCTTCCTCCCGTTGCAATCCGACACATCCTTCTGGGTGCAACTATTTTTTTGACGATGAGTGTAGATCTTCGTTCTCCGAAGTCGGATATTCAACCACTTGAACTACAAGGTTTATCGCTGAATCTTGGGTTTTGACAAATGCGTCACCTCAGAGGAAGGTACGGCTAGTCATTGACATAGAAGCTTGACCACAGGAATCTACTTTGCCGGAAGAATTTTAGTGTCGAGCTGCCGGTAACAGAAATTTTCAAATTCCTTCATCCTACCCTCTCGTGGAGGAGCTAGACGCCTTTGGGTTAAAAATGTAGGGGTTGTACCGTGTACTCGCGGCAAGCTTAACCTGACTATGGGGTAGAAGCTAAAACGACCTATTCACCGAAAAGATGTCATGCTTTCTCAGTATTTGTCCGCACTAATGAGGTGTGGTATGACACCATTAGGCCCGTTTCACGCAACCGGGGTTTTTCCCGCAGAAGCAATAAATTATTCAGCTGTCCAACCGCTTCTTTTGAAGCCAGCTATAGAGTTATTCCGAGACTTTCAGACGAGCGGAATCGGTAGAAAATGATCCGGCACCCGCTGAGCTCCCACGGGGTTCGCTACAAACCGGACGACTGCGATACCGTCCACAGTATTTGTCATTTTCTTGTAGGACTTCCGTCCACAGTGAGTAGAGTTTAGGTCCCAGCCACCTACAGCGAGATCGCCTTTTGGGCAGGACACAGAAACGGAAGGAATGAGAGCAAGTCTAGCGACTTTGACAGAATAGTGTGTAGTGAGATTAGAGTAAAGTAGATGGCGCCACCGTACAAGTACGATGTTTCACACAGAGGGGTGAGAGAATTTCAGGGGGGCATGGGAAAGGATACCCATCAAGGAGGTTAGAAGAGAGAGGATATGGCAACAACCCCTCTCCATGTGCTTCTAGCATGACGCCACTTTTTATCAGCTGACTACGCCAATGCGCCCAACCTGAGAATCTCCTGTATATCTCTATGAGGAAATCGCGATTTTGAACGGGTTTTTAGGACCCTTACTTTACCCATACAGGTATGAAAAAAATTGAGGCTGAAATATTCATTCCCATAATAAAAAAATTCCAGAAAAAACAGGTGTTGGTATTTCTTTAAAAAAATGAACAAAATAATGATTTTTTGAGCGGAAGTGCATAGTGCTCATGGTTACTTGCATACTGCCCATGTGCAAGTAAACATGTTTAAAATATAACCAAAACCCTAATTATAAGAAATGAGAAGTCCGAAATATTCATTTTTTCCATCCTTGGTTTGCATGCGCTAAGCAAAACTGCTTAAGCTACAGGAAGTGACGTCACGTTCCCGAACTCTCGCAGCGCAGACTCCCACTACCTCAGAGAAAGGACAGAAACAGTTTTTCTGTTGTTTTTTTTATTGAAGGTTTAACGACCACCGTGAGCAACTCAATGGGCTATAAGCAGTCGCCCGTCCCTAATTTAGGGTCACTGGTTCCAGGGAAGGGAGAGAGCCAGTGCCGTAACACAAACACAACATCCATGCCTGACCGGGATTCGAACCCGGACCTCTTACGGACGAATGATCAGAGGCCAGCGCCTTAGACCACTGCGCCACCGGGGCGGCTTTTCTGTTTTGGCTTCACTCAGAAGGGGTCCTTTCATTTCCTCTTCTTCTAACCTCCTTGATACACATTTAACCAGTGGGTCCAGCCTGGGGACCGTCACTTAACGTGCTCGTCCGATGCACGGCGGATATTCAGCGATTGTTAGTAAATCACACCATCTCTGAAAGATCAGCCCAGGTTCGAACGCAAGGACCTTGCATTGATAGTCTGACTCGCTAACCACTAAGCCATCCGCGGCTTGCGATTCCGTCCAAATTTGGAGAAACACAGATGTAAGGCAAGGCGTTCATACATTCGGGGAACGGATTCTCCGCTACAGCAATAAAACAATCACTCTTGTCAGAGGGGAGAGGCCGAAAGCAATGCTGCCAGGCGAGGTCGATTGTCAATCGCTTTGGGCTTGTGTGCTTTGTTAGTTTTCAACAGAAATACTCTGATTTTTTAGTATAGTTTGCGCTATAACCTCTGTCGATCATGTCTGCTATTAATGTTGATATTTATTATTAATGTTGATATTTTATTATTAATTTTGCAAGTGGAAAAGCGCCCACAAGTTTGGGATACGTCGTCGGAAGATTACAGGGATAGGAACATCAAAAAAAAAAAAAAATTCTTGGAATGATATCTGCAGAATCCTGTACAACGAGTTCGACAGTTTCACTGAATATGAAAGGAACATCATCGGTAGGCGAATTCCGAATGTACTTGTCTATGTGCAGAGATATTTCACAACAATAATATATGAGTCTGGCTTTTCCTGTCTCTATCAGAGGGGAGGGAGGAGGGGGCTTTGGGGCTAAAGTCCTGGCCCTCCACCTCGGTGGGGGCCTTCACTCACACACTGTAATGAAAGAAAAAATATATACCTTGCACTTGCACCCGACATTCACTCCGATCATTTATTTATCAACAGAGAAAGTTATTCTAGGTCAGGTATAATGCATGAACTCACAATGTTTGGAAATCTTATTCGTTCATGGAAATAGCAGCGTTTTCTGCATATATTTTTTTTAATTTCAAGTTTAGTATAATTGTTTTCTCATAGTTCGCGCATAATCATCATATTTCGAGTGTAGGTATGATGCGAGCATTTTGCTACAAACATTGTAATGGTTTACAGTGCTGCAGAAGTTAATTGCCACATTTTGCCATTTTTTGTATACGAGTGAATGACTTAAAAATGTGTTAACTATGCAAAACAGTATTTTAAGCAGAAAGCAGTGCTGAAAATAAAATGTAGAAACGTACGATAGTAAATAAATGTAGAAACGCCAATGGTATACAGAATGTCGGAACTTCAGAGTTATGGGAGTTGCCTTTCAAGAATCCAGAATAAAATAACGAAAAACCTATGGCCATGCTGTGTCTTTCAACAGTTAAACATACTAAGGGAATGCAGTAAGTAATTTAAAAAAAACATCCTCATCCAGAACAACAATTTTAATCATTTTATGCGTGAATTAAGATTTCTTTCGAAATCCGTTGTTACATGTTGCATGGAGAAATAACAGCCCGCATCAAAAAATTCACACCAATAATTGCCTGAAATTTAAAGTTTCACATATAAGGAGAGTTAACTATTTCGAAATGATCACACAGGCTTGTGAAAGTGCTCTCAAAACCGTCTTATAAAAAGTTATTAAGGTATTCTGGGTTTCCATAGTTTTCCTCAAGTGTTCTCCAAAATGCTCTGTAAAAGTGTGTGTGTGTGTGTGTTTTTTTTTTAATGCACTTTACAAATGTTTCGTAGCATTTTCGTGTATGTATCTTTCAGCACGGTAAACGGTTTCATAGAACATTGGCTCCGAAAAAGTTGTTTATGTCATACATTTGCTACATTTACTGTAGATTATAACTCAATACATAACATGTTTGAAACATGTTATGCATTGAGTTCTAACATCAAATACTACATTTGAACGACAATCTAGAAACTCACAATGATTTTTTTTCCTCCGCTCTAAAAATAAAACCGCTCGTGTGAAAGCCACCCAAAAACAGCCCTGCGGGACGGTTTTATGGATTCCTCGGATTCATTCCGTCTGTGTGAAACGGGCCTTATAGCGGGACGGAGTGCCACCAGGACGGAATTAAGAAGAAAAGTGAACTTCTGCTAAAAAAAAAAAAAAGTACATTGTGATATCAACGATTTCCTCCCCCCCCCAGAAGGAAAGGAGTGCCTCCCACCCACCCACCCCTAAAAAACGACAACACTTGATTGTCTGCTTACCTCTGAGCAACAGTAAATATGATCTGGGTATACACTCCAAGAAATACTAGATGGTGTGAATTCACGCAAAATCTCTGAAAATAACGTGCACCGAAGTTTCCGGTAAGTGCCCGTCTTTTAACGGAATTTCGGTTTTTAAAAGTGCCCCCCCCCCCCTTTTTTTTTAACTTCCGTATGTTTAAAGATTTTCCGTTGTCAGTAATTCAGTTTATTTCAGAAAAGTCCGTTTCAAGTTTTTTCCGTTTTTAGAATGAAATTTCGCGATACCCAAAACGCTGAATATTTCAGCCCTTACGCGAAAGAATCCTTTTGCGCAGGTGATGGCTATCATCGAGCTAAGGTCGTTTGGGTTAAAGCCGCTCGTCTTAAACACTGAGCCAGAATATCACAGGAATCAGACTCAGTTTCCGGGTAAAACTAATTGGGCGATGATTTTTTTTTTTTTCATTAATGCGAGTGATTTAGATTTCTTGCACTGTGACCCGTCTATCCGCTGTTACAATGCGAGCTAGCAGACGATGACCCCGCTCATCCACACGCTGTTGTCCACGGCAGTTGGCCCTTGCAGGGATGGTTTTACCGGATTCGATGTACTCACGGTGCACTCGTGACACAGTGGCTTGTAAAAATACCAGTGCCTGCACGACTTCCGAGATGGAGTGACCCATTCGTCGGGCCCCGACAATTTGCCCACGATCAAATGCGCTTAGATCCTTCGTCTTACCCATACTGCGTCCGACTCTTACTGATTCCCGTTGCATCACTCCTTGTATTGTCCGATCGCTGCATACGTTATGTCGTTTCCGTTTAGAGGGCCGCCCACAGTGCCACATTTGAATAACACCAGCTGTCTCTAATTTAATTGCTCTTAAGTGTATATTTCCTTATGCCACTAAGATGTCCTTTTATGCTACTAGAAAAACTACATTTCATTTTGTGCCACTAGGAAAACTCCTACACTTTGACAAGATCTCCGAATCAAACGCAGTTTGTGTATATTTCCTTATAAGAGAAGGTGTAGTTCTTCGGTGCAGGAGTTTACCTGAATTCTTTTATTGTGCATGTCAATTTAAAAATATATATATTTTTGTTATGTAACGAAAGTGGCCAAGAAAGTGCAGTTTTTATACGGCCCCCTAACGCGTATGTGGCTATTTGTTCGTTTAGCGAGTCATACGGTGGTGATTTGTCCTAAACTCGTTTGGATACTTTCTCAGAGGGAGGTTATAACGAAGTGAATTTCTCCGTTTTTATCCGCGCCAGGATTCGAACCCGGGTCCCCTCATTCCGGAATAAGTCACTCTACCAATTGAGCTACGCGGACGTTTTATTCTGATTCCTATCTGCCTTTATACCGTGTGCGTCCTTCTGGCAGGTACGTCACATCTCCTGGTACGTTACATCATCTCCCCCTTATTTTTTTTTTTTTTTTTCGAAGTGCTGGAGAAAGGATTCTCTTATTTTTCCTATCTCGCGGTGTGGAAATAACATCACAACAATGCGAGATTTTGAACGGTCGGGTCATCCGGATAGTTCGGGCGCCATTACAACGAAGTGAATTTCTCCGTCATTTTTATCCGCGCCAGGATTCGAACCCGGGTCCACTAATTCCGGAATAAGTTGCTCTACCAATTGAGCTACGCGGACGTTTTATTCTGATTCCTATCTGCCTTTATACCGTGTGCGTCCTTCTGGCAGGTACGTCACATCTCCTGGTACGTTACATCATCTCCCCCTTATTTTTTTTTTTCGAAGTGCTGGAGAAAGGATTCTCTTATTTTTCCTATCTCGCGGTGTGGGAAGAACATCACACCAATGCGAGATTTTGAACGGTCGGGTCATCCGGATAGTTCGGGCGCCATTATAACGAAGTGAATTTCTCCGTCATTTTTATCCGCGCCAGGATTCGAACCCGGGTCCCCTCATTCCGGAATAAGTCACTCTACCAATTGAGCTACGCGGACGTTTTATTCTGATTCCTATCTGCCTTTATGTCGTGTGCGTCCTTCTGGCAGGTACGTCACATCTCCTGGTACGTTACATCATCTCCCCCTTATTTTTTTTTTTTTTTTTTTTTTTTTCGAAGTGCTGGAGAAAGGATTCTCTTATTTTTCCTATCTCGCGGTGTGGAAAGAACATCACACCAATGCGAGATTTTGAACGGTCGGGTCATCCGGATAGTTCGGGCGCCATTATAACGAAGTGAATTTCTCCGTCATTTTTATCCGCGCAGGATTCGAACCCGGGTCCACTCATTCCGGAATAAGTTGCTCTACCAATTAAGCTACGCGGACGTTTTATTCTGATTCCTATCTGCCTTTATGTCGTGTGCGTCCTTCTGGCAGGTACGTCACATCTCCTGGTACGTTACATCATCTCCCCCTTATTTTTTTTTTTTTTTTTTTGGAAGTGCTGGAGAAAGGATTCTCTTATTTTTCCTATCTCGCGGTGTGGAAAGAACATCACACCAATGCGAGATTTTGAACGGTCGGGTCATCCGGATAGTTCGGGCGCCATTATAACGAAGTGAATTTCTCCGTCATTTTTATCCGCGCCAGGATTCGAACCCGGGTCCACTCATTCCGGAATAAGTTGCTCTACCAATCAAGCTACGCGGACGTTT
This sequence comes from Macrothele yani, assembly GCA_039090855.1. Lineage (NCBI taxonomy): Eukaryota > Metazoa > Arthropoda > Arachnida > Araneae > Macrothelidae > Macrothele > Macrothele yani. The sequence goes on along the minus strand of CM077009.1, from coordinate 40,833,356 downwards.
TATTCTGATTCCTATCTGCCTTTATGTCGTGTGCGTCCTTCGGGCAGGTACGTCACATCTCCTGGTACGTTACATCATCTCCCCCTTATTTATTTTTTTTCGAAGTGCTGGAGAAAGGATTCTCTTATTTTTCCTATCTCGCGGTGTTTAAAGAACATCACACCAATGCGAGATTTTGAACGGTCGGGTCATCCGGATAGTTCGGGCGCCATTATAACGAAGTGAATTTCTCCGTCATTTTTATCCGCGCCAGGATTCGAACCCGGGTCCCTTCATTCCGGAATAAGTCACTCTACCAATTGAGCTACGCGGACGTTTTATTCTGATTCCTATCTGCCTTTATGTCGTGTGCGTCCTTCGGGCAGGTACGTCACATCTCCTGGTATGTTACAAGGTGAGTTGGCATTTATGCAATTTGTATCATCATCATCATCATTGTCAACCATTATCAATCCACTGCTGGACGAAGGTCTCCCCAAGTTTCCTCCACAACGGTCTGTCTTGTGCCAGTCTCCTCCATGTCACCCCTGCATACTTTCGAATTTCATCCACCCATCTCCCATGTGGTCTTCCTCTGGGTCTTTTCCTGTCCCTTGGAATCCAATCTAAAATTTCGGCTGTCCATCGATGATCTGTCCTTCTGGCAGTATGTCCAGCCCATTGCCATTTCAGGGATTTAACTCTGATCATGATGTCTTCCACTCTTGTCATTTTTCGGATCCACGAGTTCCTCTTCTTATCTCTCCTGGTTACACCAAGTATGCACCTCTCCATGCTCCTTTGAGTTGTCTGTAGCCTTTGTATGTCTCTTTTAGTTAAGGTCAACGTCTCTGCACCATACGTAAGCACTGGAAGGATGCATTGATCAAACACTTTTCTTTTAAGACATAATGGCATATTGCTCTTGAAAATTATGCTGTTTCTTCCAAAAGCTCTCCAGGCAAGTTTTGTACGCCGATTAATTTCTTCACCAATGTGACCCTCACTTGATATCTGCTGTCCAAGATAAACATACGTGTCTGTTATCTCCAGCTTTTCTCCATCAATCGATAAATCTTCATTTCTTGTAAAAGCATTGAACATCACTTTTGTCTTCTGAAAGTTATACCCTCGTAAACATCGTCTGCTTTGAAGAGTACCAATCTCCCGGGTACGAGTTTCCTGAGATTTAATTTCACGAAAAAGCCGTGATTGCTTCAATTTATGAAACAATTTAGGAATTTGAAGGGGAAAAAAATGTATGAGAATACTTAAAAGGGGTAAAGATGATGCTGAAGCCTGAAATTTAGAAATTAAAATTGAACAGAAGAGGATGAAAGTGCGTGGGTACTAGTTTGTCGGGTACCAATTTCCTGGATAGTAAGTAATCTCCCAGCTTCCCTGGATTCATCCCGGTTTGCACTCAGAACACCAAATTTTATGATGAGTTGAAGTGGAACGCCAAAATGTAAGAGGAAACCTGTGAACAGTTCCCGCTACAGTTGTAGACCGAAATGAGCCTTATATTACAATATCTTTTGTACTCCGAATATGTGGTATTGTTAACTGCTCGAATTTCAGAGAAAGCTTCTCATAAAAATTCGCTGTAGCAGGTTCTTTTCACCTGGTGTTAAAACCGAGTGCCGGGTAATTTCGTGGAACCCAGCGACACCTGCGGCGCCCATCACGTTTCCGTGGTTAACGCAAAAAAAAAAAAAGCTCTTTGTAACAAACTGCTATCACGAACAGAATCAGCTCGCTTGTCTTTGACGGCAGGAAATAGCACAAAATAACCGATTTTATTACTCTGCTGGAAGTACGGAACCTGAAAAATGGCTCCACCTTTTGTGTTGTTGCGTCCGAATGGCTTCCTGAAAGTGACAGAGACTATTGCAGGCACTGAATCACTTCAACATCCGGGATTCAGTCATCGATTTGCATTTAACGCCTTATTTTGTTGTTCAGAGGGGGGGGAGGAAATTCAAAACACTGACTCCACACGAAACAATGTTATCTTCCTACGCGTCCACTGCATGCCAAATGCGCAGATGGTAGCAAGCAGTGCTGTGTTATTTATGATCTGCCAAAAGTGACGGATGCCATTTTGTTTTCGCTACCCTTACGCCCAACTTTTGCGTCTGTTCACAAAAATTCAGTACAAAAAGTGACCAGAGAGAGAGAGCTATGCATTCATTATACTCGCTTTAAATACAAATGGCTCATGCTAAACTTTATTGGCGACCTACAGAGTTAGAGGCGTGGGTCGAAACAGCGCCTCCTCCCCCGCAAAAAAAATTAAAGTCCCCGCCCCATCAAAATTTAGTTTTGCGCACTTGAGATGATTGAACAGATCGCGATAACTTTTAATCTCATACACGCAATGTGTATTGGTTCCAAGACGTAATCCAAGGGAATGGAACTATTTTTCCATTTTATACAGGTGCATCCATGGAAGTGTAAACATTAACATTTGTTATGCTAGTAACAGATTCTACGCAGCAAGTGATTACTTAAGAGAATGAACTGTTCGTAGCACCCAGGCCCGTAGCTAGGTCTCAGAACCAGGGGGGGGGGGTGTTGAGATGTCATTTGGGGGGGCGGATGAAGGGTCATTGGGTAGACTGTCCAATGTTCAACTACAAACTGTATTTTTCCAGGAATACAGACGCTAGCTTTATTTTGTTTTTAATCTCCTTTTGTTAATGTACTTCATTAACGAATAATTATGGCAAAAAATAAAAAGAATTAAATGAAATGCAATAAATGAAACAAAAAGGGGGTAGAAAGAATACAGAACTCTCTTGAAATATAAAATCACATTCTTTGAGTTTACTTGGTATTGGTTCAAAAGCGGGTTCCTTATCGCTCGCTTGAGTAAATAACTCCCAATCAGCGTGATCTTTTCTTTTTTTTTTTTTTTTTTTTGATTTTACTGTTCGGGTCTCTTTTCCGCAAATCCATGCAATGACATCGGGGATTTACTGATGTTATACTTAAACTTTTTTTTTCTACTCCTCTTCGGTTCCAATTTTTTTCTCCATGGTTAATCGCGTATTCTCCTTCGCTGGCACTTGGTGGTAGTCTCTTCTTACCGTGGTCAACAGCCATACTCCCTTTTCCTCTCAAAAACCAAGAGCACCATAATCCCCTTTCTCCCTCAAACTCTTTTCTCCAACACAAGCGTCGTAAAAGCAGTTCTACTGGACGAAAAACAATGAACGAGAACATATTGAAAGCTCTTTCCGTCGCGCGCACGCGCAGGGATTTATCTTTAGCACTATTTTCCAACACATAGAGGAACACATTTAGTTAAAATGTTTCCACGACAGCATTTATTTATGGAAAACGAACTACCTGGAAGCAGGGGCGGATCCAGAAGTTTACTCTAGGGTGGGCGGTTTTTCAGGTACAACAAAAGGGGGGGGGGGCGACGAAGCCATTATGAGATGGGTTTTTTTTTATATAACGTTACTAAATATATATGTCATCATCATCGTCAACCATTATCAATCCACTGCTGGATGAAGGTCTCCCCAAGTTTTTTCCACAACGGTCTGTCTTGTACCAGTCTCCTCCATGTTACTCCCGCATATATATATATATATATATGAGGGAGCAGGAAAAATAAGAAAAAATAAAGAAGTCATAAAAAGACGGCCATCCGGGAGGAAGCGGTGGGGACATTTTTACGAATTTTCTTTATGACCCAATTAAGACACGTACGTAGATCATATTTCTTTTCACAGTTTCTCCCACCTACTCTGATTTCAGTACCAAGCTCTGCCTCATCCTGTTTCGAGACGTTACAGATGCTAGACAATATAACAATAGCAAAGAACTAACAAAGAATATCGCCATGTTTTTTACCCCCGCTGTCCCTGTTTTCCTTTTATCTTTTGCGCTCTCTCTCTCTCTCTCTTTATTCTATTCCCTTCTCTTTCTTCTTTTACTGAACCTAAATCAATGTAATAAGTATTTTAAATCCTCCGTACTAAGTTTAATTCTTAATTTTTTTTTGGAAAAACTGAAAACAAAATACGCAAAGTTCATCATTTACGACCTTCGCTACTTCAAACGTAAAAACTGTGTTAGGGTTTAGGGGAGGGGGCGATCGCCCCAGTCGCCCCCCTGGATCCGCCACTGATACGAGCTCAGTGGAATTACTTTGATCAAAATGTACCATATATACCTCAGATGAAGGAAAGTCTTAGTTTTTCTTAATTAGGTGGTCCATATCTTCGTTTTTTCCATAAATATCACACTCACAAAACGTTTCCATCAAATAAATTTTAATTAGCATTGAAAACTTTTTACGAGATTTTTAACGCATTGATTAGTCTTTATATACGTTTTAAATTTTTGTAAAATGGATTTTTTGATGTACCCCTCTAATTTAACCTTCCTTTCTAGTTTATGTTTTCTTACGTAAATTTAGCTGCTTCTCGTTAAACATTTCTTGACTTAACGGCAAATTATTTTCTCCGAAAGGTTTTCTAAGTTTAGCATGACTTACAGTGGGTCAAAGGCCAATAAACGTCAATACTGAATGCAGTAAGAGTGCAGATTGTTAAGAGCGCCTCGTTAGAAGTTGATTTGGGACGGCATCTTATTAGTTGAAGATCTGCGTTTTGAAAGAAGCATATGATACAGCGTCTATTAGAAACGCACGTATTGCGAATGTTATACGAATGGAAGCTAGCAAACTCGTATTCTAGGGAGCGCCAAGAAAGAGAATAAAAGTAGATACTAGGGGTGTTCAAATGAAAAGGTACGAAACGTCATAAGAACGTAACCGTTAACATATTTGCCTATGCCGCTATGGGAGAACGTAGCGACACATGTAGGGATGCGATTGGAGTCGCCGGCGTGGATCGGAGCATGCGCGGGCGCCCGCATGCGCAGGAGAGAGCAGAGGCTCTTATAAAGAGAGCCGTCCAATTGACTACTTGTTGAATTCCTCCAGCAGAGACGAACCATTAACTCCGATGTGTACTGTGTGACACTCCGAAGCCTACGCAGGTCCATCAAGAACAAAAGACCGTGGCTGCTCACGGAGGGTGTGGTTCTGCTCCATGATAACGCGCGTCCACACATCTCCAGGGTCACACACGTGGAACTGGCCAAGTTCCAGTGGGAGCAGCTTGACCATCCGCCCTACAGCCCGGACATGTCGCCCTGCGATTTCTATGTGTTTGGTCCCCTGAAAAAACATCTGAAAGGGAAGCGCTTCCACTCGGACGACGAACTCAAGGACGCTATGCAGGACTGGGTCTCGTCACGGCCACAGGAATTCTGGGAACAAGGAATCCTTCGGCTCTTTAATCAATGGGATCGTTGTGCTACGGCCTATGGTGTATACTTTGAATAAAGTCTTCATTTATACCCACAGTGTCGTTTTGTACCTTTTCATTTGAACACTCCTTGTACATGCAAGTTGTTTTCAAAGGCCTAACTAGGTATTTCTGCTTCCGGGGTAAACCGCAAAATATTGCGCTCTCATCTGTCTTTTTTTTTATTGAAGATTTAAAGACCTCCCTGGTGTCCTTTTATCTTTTGCTCTCTGTCTCTCTCACTCTTTATTCTATTCCCTCCTCTTTCTTCTTTTACTGAACCTAAATCAATGTAATAAGTATTTTAAATGTTTCGTACTAAGCTTAATTGTTAATTCTTTTTGGAGAAACTGAAAACAAAATATGCAAAGTTCATTATTTACGATCTTTCGCTGCTTTAAACGTAACAACTTCGTTAGGGTTGTGTGGGGGCGATCCCCTGCTGGACCTGCCAGTGCCTGGAAGCTTTTAAACAGCAGCTGAGCATCTCATAATCGCCTCCACGATTATCCCTCCACGTCATACTCATAACCAGCGATGTAGTTCTAAGAAAACAAAAGTGCCTTAGCGATGAACGGATTAAGTGAAACAATCCCAGAAAGAAGGCCTTTAAAATTTTCAAAAGCAATTTAAACGAATTACCTGGAAGCTTTTAAACAGTTTATATATAAATAGTGAATTTTAATTAGTGATTAAATTTAAATTGTGTAAAGAATGTTGGAATTAAATTGAATAAAACTGGAAATGCAATAGCGAGAACCTGAGAATAGTGACATTTTGATAGTACAGACTTGGGAAATTTCACAGCAATAATGCGTATAAAGACAGAGTATGAAAATCACTATGGTGGAGAAATACCGAAAACACTTTAAAGCAGATAATTCACATGTAATTGTGGTCAGTGTATAGATGTGTGCAGTTCGCCAAAATTCGGTGAAATGTGTACATTATATAATTATCAATTTAAAATTTATTTTGTCAGTATGTTTATTAAAATTGTATTACTAATTATTTTATCAACATTTATTCAAAATGCTTAAAACTGGAACAACTTTAAACAAAAGTAATAGTTACGTGGCAGCCGGATGCTAAGAATATCATGTTTCCTGGTGGCGCAGTGATCAAAGCGATGGCCTCTGATCATTCGTTCGAAAGGGATCCGCGTTCGAATCCCGGTGAGGCATGGATATCGTGTTTGTCTTACGGCACTCGCTGTCTCCCTTCCCTGGAACCAGTGACCCTAAATTAGGGACGGGCGACTGCCTATATAACCCATTGAGTTGCTCACGGTGGTCGTTAAACCTCCAATAAAAAAATCAAGTTTCCCGTTAAACACTGCTCTGTCATTCCGTACGGTGCCAAATACACTGGCGGAAAGTGAAAAAGAACACCAAGAAGGATACGTCTGATACCAACGAAATTTATACAGCATAATAACGGAATACAAAGGATAACGTGATCAAAACATTATGGCAAAATACGGCTGTATTTTTTGGTAAACTTAAAAATAACATTTCCATGTAACATGGTTAGTACGAGGTTTAACCGCCATGAACTGCGTCACACTGTGCAATTCTGGCATGGAGTCTGTCGTACTCCACAGACTCCATGTAAGTTTGGGCTATTGAGTTCCAAGCATCCTCAACCTGGACGCGTAAATCGGGGATGGTCGTGGAGACCGGAGAAGTCGTTGTCCCATAAAATCCCACACGTGCTCATTGAGGGACAAATCCGGTGAACGTGCAGGCCATGGAAGTTGTCTCACACCCTGAAGTGCATGTTGCGTTGCACGTGCCGTGTGTGGGCGTGCGTTATCTTGCTGGAAAACGCCACGATGGACCGACCTTACAAATGGCACAACAACGGGCTGAATGATGTTGTTGATGTAGGAGGTGCTGTTGAACGTACCTGGTACAAACACTAGTTGGGTACGGGAATGATAGCTGATCGCTCCCCACACCAGGTGACCATGGTGTAGGCCTTGTGTGTCGCTGGCGGATGCAAGAAGGGTGGAGACGCTCCCCTGTGCGTCTGCGAACACGCATACGGCCATCGGAGGCTCCCAAGCAGAATCTGCTTTCATCGCTGAACACGACAGATCGCCATTGCGTTCACCAGTGTAGACGTTGTCGACACCACCGCAGCCGTTCCTGACGGTGGGCTGGAGTCAGAGGTACACATGCTAAAGGCACACGTGCACGTAGTCCTGCATCCAGTAGACGGTTGCGGATTGTTCGCACAGTCACCTCAGGTGCAACGGCAGCTCAAATTTGCGTCGCAGTGGATGTTCTGCTTGACAACGCCGCTCTTCTTATGCTTCGATCGGTCCGCTCATCAGTCCGTCTGTGACTCCCGGTTCCACGTCTTCTCGTGTGGGAATGTTCCTCGGACCATCTACGCCACCATCGTATCACCACCGATACTTCCCGTCCAATTCGCTCCGCAATACGACGATACGACCACCCGGCCTCGCGGAGTCCGACTAGACGACCTCGCTCAAAGTCCGATAACTGCTGAAATCGCACACGTCTTCCTTGTCCAGGCATTGCAGCTTCTTCAGGGTCTTCGCACGTGTCCTACGCCGACGACTGATTACATTCACTTCTCCGGTACTCCTTAAAATACCACCGACGATAATTTGCATATTATGCCGTGCCGTGGCGTAAGCGCTCACCGATTGGTCCCGAAATTAACATCACACCTACGTAAACTCGACCCCATTAACATATGTAAATTTCATAATCGTCCGCAAATTCCTTCGTGGTGTTCTTTTTTCACTTTCCGGTAGTGTATTTAGTGTAAATAATATGAATCAGTCATACTGAATACATGTAACTTATATGTCGCTCTTGTTAAGATTATGGGGTAGGAGTGGCGAATAACTTTTGTTCTCTTTTGTTTGTTTTTTTCTTCCTGGGGGTAACGACGACTGTTATCATCTAGGGCAATTTTCGCCGTTCCCTAATTTGGAGCCCTTGACTCCAGGACAGCCAGCGCCGTGGAGCGGGCACGCCCATGCATCCCTCACAGCTCGAGCCCAACTTGAGCAACTGGCCAGAACCCAGTGCCTCTGATCACAAGGATCCCAGAGCGACCTTTTGCATTACTCATAAGAAATCACAGAATGAAGGAAATTACTTTTGCTTGACCCGGTAGCGAGTTTAACTGAAATGCCCTTCTGAACCATAAAACACTTGTCAGCTTGGGGGAAGAAAGGGAGGTGGGTTAACGACCACGATGAGAAACGCTAAGTACTATAAGCCGTCGTTCGTCCCAAATTTAGGGCCACTGGCTCCAAGGAAGGGAAAAATACTTGACATACGTACTTCTCCTAGCAGTCGGATCACGTCTTGCTGCCCGATCGGACAGGGTAGTCTCGTCCTTGGAATGCGAATGTTCTGTTAAGAAACGAGTATACTTTTATATAAATCAGTGTTACTTTTACATGACCATCTAAAGAAATCCCTTTGCCTTTCTTTTCTTCCCAACTAATCACGAAAAGTGCCTTAGCGCTGCTAAGTTTCTCCTTTTTTGAATGGTTGATAACGCTCGTCCGGCTGAGCATGTCGAGGATTTCCCACACAGCGAGGATTTTCAGCATATAGAATGGCCAACCAGGTCTCCAGATCCGAACACTGTAGAGCAGGCACGTGATGCTCTGTGTCGACACGCAGCAGCTCGTCAGCTTCTCCCAGAACGCTTCACGAGCTACGCATCAAACTAATCGGGGAATGGAGTTCGGCTCCAGAGTTCATCAACAACCTGGTGATAAGCACATATCGCCGATGTGAGAGTAGTCTACCTTTACGAGATGATCACATACTTTTCTTAAGATATTATTAGATTTAATTCTTACATCTCACCTTGGTGATGTTTGCGGATCAGAGATGGAAACGAGTCACCGGTTCGACAGTTTCTTGAGAGTCAAACGGGTCGGGTCAAGGTGTGACCAGATTTCGACCCGGTTTTATTTCCGTTTTATTTCTGAAGAGAGAAAAAAATATTTCAGAGAACCCTTTGGAGGTCTTTGAAAAAATACTTCAGAACTACAGAATATGATCCAGGAACTTGCTGGGAAGGGCGAAGAAATGGGATTAAAAATGAACTTTCAGAAGACAAAACTGATGTGCAATGCTTTTACAAGGAATGAAAAATTATCAACTGACGGGAGAAAGCTGCAGATAACCAATTCCTACATTTACCTCTGGCAGCAGATATCAAGCGAGGATTACATTGATGAAGAAATTAATTACAGTAAAAAAAACTTGGTTGGCGAGCTTTTGGAAGAAACAGTACAATTTTTAAGAGCAATGTGCCATTATGTCTTAAAAGAAAAGAGTTTAATCAATGCATAGTTCCAGTGATTACGTACGGAGCAGAGAGGTGAACCTTAACTAAACAAGTTAGTAAAATCATGCAATGCATTGATTATGCTACGCTTTTCAACATAACAGAAATCATTACTCACGTTATGACGATAATGGCTGTAGAATAAATCTCGCTCCTATGACCTGACTTTTGACCCCATTTTGATTATATTCAATGCAACCGGTAAAGTATACTTCCGGAACAACATGATAAAGTTTTGTCTCAATCGAAGCATTTTTACGTAAGTTATAACGCCGCATAAGGGCCATGGAATGGATCCCGATCCTATGCCCTGACCTTTGACCCCATTTCACCCATTTTCAATAGGGTTAATCCCCAGGTTGTGCCCTACGAAAAACTAAAATTTCATCGAAATCGAACCATATTTACGCATGTTATGACGTATAAGGGCAATGGAATGCAACCCGCTCTTATGTCCTGATCTTTGACCCCACTTTACACATTTTTAACAGGTTTCGTCCCCAGTTGGTTCCCTACCACATATTAAAATTTCATTGAAATCGAACCATATTTACGCAAGTTATGACGTATAAGGGAAATGGAATGGATCCCGCTCGTATGTCGTGACATTTGACCCCACTTCACCCATTTTCAACAGGGTTCGTCCCCAGGTGGTCCTTTACCACATACTAAAATTTCATCGAAATCGAACCATTTTTACGCGAGTTATCGTGTAGACAGGCGGACAGACGGACGGACAAAGCTGGAGCATATACGCTTCTTCAACCTACGGTTGGAGAGCGGAAAAAAGACATACAAAGACTGCAGACAACTGAAAGAGGCATAGAGAGATGCATGCTTGAGTGTAGCCAGAAGAGATAAGAAGGGGAACACATCGATAAGCACAATGACAAGAGTGAAAGACATCATGATCACAGTTAAATTCCAGAAATGACAATGGGCTGGACATATAGAGAACGGACTACCGATGAACAACCGAAATTTTAGACTGGATTCCAAGGGACAGGAAAAGACCCAGAAGACCACGTGGTAGATGGGCGGATAGAGGAGACTGGCCCAAGACCGTCCGTTGTGGAAGAAACTTGGGGGAGACCGTCATCCAGCAGTTGTGACTTAATACAGAGGTGAAAGCATGTGTCAAGACGACAGATCTGCAGCGAGACATTCTGTCCGCGTAGCTTAGTTGGGAGAGCGACTTACTACGAGGTGAAGGGGGGGCAAACTTGTGTTTTCACATAGTGGATTGATGATTGACAATGATGATGACGCATTCGAATTTATAGCTCAAAGCAGATTGGTCCAGCTGAGACCGGGTCGAGTCCAATTATGTGACGTCCGGTTCCAAAATTTTTGACCCGTTTCCAAATCTGTTGCGGATATAGTTCTGTATGCGCAAAATGTGAACATACTTGTCTGTTTATATTAAGATAATATAACGTAGTTTGTCGCAAATATTTATTTCTGTCAAGTCGACCATGGTTTCGCTGGGTATTGACTTAGCTTATGACATCATATGCAATTTGAATATTTACGTGCCATTCGCCCTGATGAAGCTAGGTCAATACCGAGCTAAACCATGGTCGACTTGAAAAAATAAATATTTGAGACAAACTACGTTGTATTATCTTAATACATATACACGAGTGGCCACTTTATTATGACCACTCCCTCAGTACTTCGTTGGGCCACCTTTTGCCTTTAAAACTGCGTTGATTCTTCGTGGCATGGACTCCATGAGATGTTAATAGGTGGTTTGTGTAATCTGAGACCATGCTTGATGAATAGCACGTTCCAGGAGTGTGATATTGCAGGGTTGTTGATCCAGCTGTCTGATGGCTCGTTCAACTTCATCCCACAAATTCTCAATGATTGTGGGGGCCACCTAATCAAAGTAAATTCACCGGCATGTTCCTGAAACCAATCCTGTACAATACGAGCACTATGGCAGGACGCATTATCTTGTTGAAAGTAGCCATCGCCATTGGAATAAACCATCCACATGACAGGATGCACTTGGTCTGTAACGATGTTTACATATGATGTGCCAGTCAGACGTTGATCAACACGAATTAAAGGGCCCAAAGCATGCCAGGAAAACATTCCCCAAACCAAAACGTTGCCTCCACCAGCTTGAAGGGTTGTAGCAATGCATTTGGGGTCCATGCTTTCCTGCTGTTTCCGCCAAATTCTCACTCGGCCATCGGCATGGTGCAACTGAAAACGTGATTCATCGGATCACATAATTTGTTTCCAATTATCGCCTGTCCAATCCTTGTGCTCCTGTGCGAACTGGAGACGTTTTCTCTTGTTAACTGCAAACAGCAAAGGTGTTCGAACAGGCCTTCAGCTGCCATATCCCATCCGATGCAATGTACGGCGAACAGTGCGTGCAGAGGTCATTTGAGGAGATCCTTGATTAAGATGGTCTGTAATTTGCTGCACTGTTGCCCTTCTGTTGTCTGTTACCAGTCTGGACACTCTCCGTTCCGCCCGAGCAGTGACTAGTCGATGACGACCACACGTTGCACGTAGAGACCCAGTTTTTTGGCTGACAGTCCAGTCTTTAAACACTTTAACAACAGCTGCTCTGAAACATTTCACGAATGCGGCGGTTTCGGTGATACTCGCTCCATGACTCCGAGCTCCTTCAATCATCTCACGTTGAAAGTCCGTCAAATCGCCTTTTGTACCCATCTCGTCACCCAAAAATCCCTTCTGCTACTGTCGCAAGCACTAAGATTTCCCGTTTTATACTAGCCTCGCCCTCTGGCGGCAACAGCATGCAGAAATAGCTCATTTGCTTAAAACTGCCAGGTGGTCATAATAAAGTGGCCACTCCGTGTATAATCGTCAAAAGACTGTAGTCTTTGAGATAAAGATACTTGTTTGTTGTTGTAAAATATTTATTACCCTTATAATTGTGTCTCTGCCAAAGGACTACCTGCTGGGGTTTTTTTATTATTTATTTATCCCTGCGAATACCTTTCTGTCTTTAATTTTGAACACTAGCCTAGATTAGTTTGTATCGCAAAAAATCTTTAGAAGAAACAAATCTAATGGCTGTAAGTATTTTTTCAATAATTTTCAAAGAATAGGCCAAAACTTTTAGATCATTCTGTATATGAGAATCAGTCACTAAATAACACAGCTAGAGTTCTATCGGTATGCTTTCAAAGCTCACCGAATTTCATAATTGGTCTCCTGCCTTATTGACCTTTCCCTGCGAGATGCTGCTATTTGGACCGCAGTGACCCGCCTGTTTATCCATGCATTCCGGACATGCAATCCAGGCTCTAAAATTACTGCTGAAATGTCTGAAGCATATCCAGCGCCATCAAGGCATGTGGGGTTTATTTTCCATGACACGTCCTCTCGGGCATATAACACCATTTTAAATTTCAGGTATTTTTAAATCCATACGTACTACAGCATTTTCCGAACATTGTAGCCTACATTGATTTTTTTTTTCTGTATTTATAACAGAAAACTTTCATCACGAAATTACATGGCAGGTAACGATGGCAAAGTTATTGTAAAGTTACATCGCAAAGTTATTGTAAAGTTACATGGCAAAGTTATTGTAAAGTTATTGTAAAGTTACATCGCAAAGTTATTGTAAAGTTACATGGCAAAGTTATTGTAAAGTTATGGAACGTTTTAGGGTGCTGGACAAAGTTATTGTTAACGTTTTAGGGTGCTGGACAAAGTTATTATAAAGTTATTGTAAAGTTACATGACAGAGTTATTGTAAAGTTACATGGCAGAGTTATTGTAAAGTTACATGACAGAGTTATTGTAAATTTACATGGCAAAGTTATTGTAAAGTTATGGAACGTTTTAGGGTGCTGGACAAAGTTATTGTTAACGTTTTAGGGTGCTGGACAAAGTTATTGTTAACGTTTTAGGGTGCTGGACAAAGTTATTGTTAACGTTTTAGGGTGCTGGACAAAGTTATTGTTAACGTTTTAGGGTGCTGGACAAAGTTATTATAAAGTTCTTGTAAAGTTACATGGCAGAGTTATTGTAAAGTTACATGGCAAAGTTATTGTAAAGTTACAGTTTACAAAGTTATTGTTTATAAGTTACATGGCAAAGTTATTGTAAAGTTACAGTTTACAAAGTAATTGTTTATAAGTTACATGGCAGCTAACGATGGCAAAGTTATTGTCAAGTCACAGGGACTTTTCTGCGTTCGCGAGCATTAGCGTACCGAAAAATCCCCAGCCCACCCCCACCCCACCCCACATAAAAAATATTTTTGAGGCTACTTTGCGAAAATCTATTAGCTTTCAACAACTCAACGTTTTTCGCGATTGGGGGTATAGCAACCACCGTGAGCAACTCAATAGGCTATAAGCAGCCGCCCATCCTTAATTTAGGGTCACTGGCTTTGAGGAAGGAAGAGATCCAGTGCAGTAAGACAAACACAACATGCATGCCTCACCGGGATTCGAACCCGGACACTTCACGAACGAATGGTCATAAGCCAGCATTTAGACCACTGCGGCACTCGAAATTTTAACTTTCATACTATTAACTAGACTTAACGGGTGTTTCAATAAATCAAATTCTTTGGAACCTGCGAGTATTTTTCGTAATATCAAAATTATTTCACTTTATTGCGTGAAACACAAGTGTGTACGTTATAATTAAAAACGATTGCCCTGGTTACCGATATAAATTACTATAAAATACTTGCATCAAAGTAAATCATATGCAAAATTTATTATTTGACCCGATTTTATTTCAGTTTTATTTTTGAATAGAAAACAAAAATTTTTCAAAGAACCCTTCATAGGTCTTTGAAATAAGACTTCAGCGCTGCAGAGTATGATCCAGGAACTTGCTGAGAAGAGAAAAGAAATGGGATTAAAACTGAACTTTCAGAAGACAAAACTGATGCGCAATGCTTTTACAAGGAATGAAGATTTATCAATTGATGTGGAAAAGCTAGAGATAACCAATTCCTACATTTACCTTGGGCAGCAGATATCAAGCGAGGATCACGTTGATAAAGAAATTAATTTCTGTATAAAACTTGGTTGGAGAGCTTTTGGAAGAAACAGTACAATTTTTAAGAGCACTATGCCAATATGTCTTAAAAGATCCACCTGTTCGGTCCAATGAATGACAGTCTCCGGGGACAGTGATTTGTTGAGGCAGACGAGGTGAAAGTGGCTGTGATTAAAGTGGGTACAACAGTCCACGCCTGAACTTTTCCAAAGAGAATTCGAGAGTTGGGTTCAGCGATGGCACAAATGCATCTCTTGTGATGGAGACTATGTTGAGTAGTACCTTTGTATAGAGAAAGAGTTACTCTACCAACATGTGCAATTTGAACGACTTCTCTGAGTTAATAAATAAGTTATGCCCATTTTTGAATTAGTTTTGGTACAACGCCCTCGTATTACCAAAACAATAAGTTTCCCTTTAGTAGCATTGAGATCTGTTAGCAGATGGCGCCACATGTACATGTTAAATGCAATCAAGTTGCATATTTTTTCAATAATTTTATTAATTTTCACAATGACATATTTTTTTTAATTTTCACAATGAGTCTAACCATGAGATAGTCTGGAATATTTAGAATGATTCGAGCCACTTAAATCAATCAGAAAGTTTAATAATGTAACTGAAAATGTCGCAGAGTGAGCTTGCTGTTTTATTTTGAAATTAAAAATAAGCAGCACCTACAGTTCTGTTGACATTTTAAGCTAATTTTGTCAGAAAATTTATTCTAAGTGGCTGAAATCATTCCAAACATTTTTAAACGACTCGCCAGAAACCTACGGCTCTGACCACTCGAACAATGGGGTGAAAGGACAGGACCGTTTGTATTTACTGTAGTGCTAAGTACAGGTGTGAGGGTCGGGATGCGACTATGACTCCAATAAAGGCTCAATCTCGGTTCACCAACTGCCCACAAATTCTCTGTTAAGGCCCGAATTACAAGAAATACTTTTTTTTTTTTTTTTTTTGACGTAAGATTACGTCTAACTCCACGGATAGTACGGGGCGACTTACGGCAGACCGCCTGTGACAAAAATAGGTCCCAAATGAAATCATTATAGCATTAAAAATACGTGCCGCGCACTAATTGTGTTAGCATATTCGTAAACAGCGTGGAGTCCAATTGGCGTACTGAGCATTACATCGAGCGCGCGACGCGACGCTCCCCCAGCTCTCTATGCGCGTGGGAGATGATACACTATTTCTGGATGTGCCGCCGCTTATGTCAAAGTCTATATCGGCCACCGTGACTACAACACGTCTGTGCTTCTTCTTGTTTTAAAGCTCTCGACGAGATCTATTCAAATATACGAAGAATATTTCGCAGTGGTTTGAACTGAACATTTTAAAAATTGTTTTCTTGTGAACCGGTGAACACTTTTGACATTATCGTGGTTTATCTGGACAACCGCGGGTGCAAAACGACTGTGCGTGATATCACTTCAGAGCTCTCGACGAGATCTATTCGAATATATAAAAAAACATATCGAAGTGGTTTAAACTAATTTTTTTTAATTATTCGAATATATAGATCTATTCGAATATATAAAAAACATATCGCAGTGGTTTAAACTAAAAAATTTAAAAACTGCGAACGGGTTAACATTTCCGACAATGCCGCGGAATTCGCAGAACGAACGCAAGCAAAAGTGGAGAAAATCAAAACGAGAGGCAAGTGGTGAGGAATGTAAGAAGCCCAAGAAGACCAACGAACTGACACAACCAAGCTTTAAAGCGGCCGCAGTCAAACAAAAATCCAACGCACCGATCGAACCCACACTCGGCCCATTTCGAACTCTGCTTTATATTCGCAATGTCATCATCATCATCATCATCATCATCATCATTGTCAACCATTATCAATCCACTGCTGGACGAAGGTTTCCCCAAGTTTCCTCCACAACGGTCTGTCTTGTGCCAGTCTCCTCCATGTCACCCCTGCATACTTTCGAATTTCATCCACCCATCTCCCATGTGGTCTTCTTCTGGGTCTTTTCCTATCCCTTGGAATGCAATCTAAAATTTCGGCTGTCCATCGATGGTCTGTCCTTCTGGCTGTATGTCCAGCCCATTGCCATTTCAGAGATTTAACTCTGATCATGATGTCTTCCACTCTTGTCATTTTTGGGATCCACGAGTTCCTCTTCTTATCTCTCCTGGTTACACCAAGCATGCACCTCTCCATGCTGCTTTTGAGTTGTCTGCAGCCTTTGTATGTCTCTTTTAGTTAAGGTCCACGTCTCTGCACCATACGTAAGCACTGGAAGGATGCACCGATCAAACACTTTTCTTTTAAGACATAATGGCATATTGCTCTTGAAAATTATGCTGTTTCTTCCAAAAGTTGTCCAGGCAAGTTTTGTACGCCGATTAATTTCTTCATCAACGTGACCCTCACTTGATATCTGCTGTCCAAGATAAACGTGCGTGTCTGTTATCTCCAGCTTTTCTCCATCAATCGATAAATCTTCATTTCTTGAAAAAGCATTGAACATCACTTTTTTCGCAATGTATCCAGCATTATTTGTAAAAATTATGTGAGCTACTTTTCATATCATAGACCTGTGTTGGCTATAACTAATTAAATGAACGTTTTGAAACCATATACTTGACTAGCTCATTTCAACTCTGCGATCTGCAAGTCATAGTCCTACGTTCCAAACTTACGGCTCAATCAGAACTGAGACTACCTCATTTTTTTTTTTATTTTTTTTTTTTTTTGACAACTCTGAGCTGTTCTGCGTACAGTTAAAATTTTCTGAAATATTTTTGTTAAATCAAAAATTTAGAAAGCTCGTAGTTTCCATTGGTAAGCGCCTCTGTCACCAAGCGGATAAAATGCTGTTCCTGACGTATCACAAGTACAGTCGTATAAGGATATCCGACTGATTTTCAATAGCGAGCACGCGAATTGGCAGTTACCCAAAGTGATGAACTTTAGAATTCTGTTAAGCTCAATAAGTCAAGCATTTGAACAACGCAATTTCATTTCCTGGTGAGCTTGCAGGAAAAAAAAAACTAAAATGAGCGCATATTTTATGGTTGTATTCTCTAGCACGGATTTTCATTCTCGTATGGTTTGAGCGTCGTGTGCTATTAGGTGTAGAGTGTTGAAAGGAGTTTTCCCGGAAATGGTTCTTCTATAACCTATTTATTTCCCAAGGGCAATCGAAAAATAATACATGATATCAAGGAAAGTGAAAAACTTTCACTCGGAGTGTTTGGAGAAAAACAGTTTTTCGCAGCATCTGCGTGTGTGCTTTTAATGTGTGTTTAGCGAAACACTAAACCAGGAAGAGAAGATTACACTCATCGAAGTGCCACAAAATTACAGAAAATTGTCCAGATTTTGCGAATTGTTCCACACTGTCGTGTGTTTAAAAGAATCGGATAAAAAAAAAAAAGTCGGGATAGTTTGATTGGAGGTTTAACGACTACCGTGAGCAACACAGTCGGCTATAAGCAGTCACCCGTCCTTAATTTAGGGTCCCTGGTTCCAGGGAAGGGAGATAGCCAGTGCCGTAAGGCAAACACAACATCCATGCCTCACCGGGATTCGAACCCGGATCTATCTCGGACGAGTAATCAGAAACAATGGCTCAGACCACTGAGCCACCGAGGCGGCATCCTGACTTATATATCGATATTGATATTCCCAGTTGTTAGGAACTCAAATATGGACGCACCCAGAAATTGATTGAGACCAGCTATCCTCAAAGTGTGCTCTTAGCCGCTGGTGGCCGAGTGGGCAACGTTCGTGACTGCCACGGGAGGGGCCTCAGGTTCGATCCCAGGCAGGTACGAACGCTCGATCCACTAAATACCCGCCGTGCATCGGATGGGCACGTTAAGCCGTCGGACCCCGTGTACTGGCCCCTCGGTAATAAATAAGGGCGTCTTCCTCCCCCTTTCTACTTCGCTTCCGTGTCACTTTCCTATCGGGCGCTCTAGCCCAAATCTCCTAGTTTCCTATTTCTAAGGGTTGTTTAAGACCTGGGGTCAGACACTCCCTTCCTAAAATCCTCTACATATGATCATGATCAAAGTGTGCTCCGCCAAGCCCTGGGGCTCCCCGAAGGCTCCGCAAGGTCTCCACGACGCTTTCCGTGAAAAATTCCTTCGTGAAACCGCCATGTTCGACAACGAAAATACGCTGGAAATTTCACTTGTTTCCTAAATCCCTTTATAAAATCAGTGTAAATGATCAGGGCTTGAAAAATGCGGTCGTCTGCTCGTCAGTGGCGATTGAAAGGTTTTATTTGACAAGTAAAAAAATTCAATAGAGCAGTTTAAATTAAATCGGCAATTATGTATACTGTTATTGTGGCTATTTTTGGAAAGGTAAAAATATCAGTTTTTTTTAATAAAGGTTATTTTAATTCACAGAACCGATGCGCCAGCATGGGAAACCGGTTTCTCCGCGAAATAAATTGGACAGCGAATGCCGTGAGTCAAAACATCCTGGCACTGTGCGCTTAACAAGGAACACCAGGCAAGAAACCTCAAGCCCAGCCGTATGGTTTACCCAAACGCTCCGTGAAAAGATAACCGGTGTAAGAGTCGCATGCGCCTCGCGAGCTGCAGCTTAGCCAATTGCTGTCGTAGGTCAAGCTGTTGAGAAAGTTCTAAAACATTGAAAGATTCTTTCATCATCTACTTTAGAGGGAGAAATCTGACTTTGGCTATTATACAACGGTTAATCACTTAAATTAGGTTAGCGTTAAAATATTATTCGATAGATGTATCTAAATTCTTAACAAATCAGACTTTAAAACACAGTTTTCCTAAACAGAATTGCTTTCTTCTTCTGGGATATATTCGACGAGTATCTATCGCCTTCGTTATCCCATCCCTTGAACAACATCGTTGTTTGCGTTTATGGTGACTCGTTTTTGTGTCAGTCGCTTGCCACTTAACCTTCGACACTTTTCCAAAATGTGCTATTTTCGAATGTTTATGATCTCAACAATTTTTTTCATGATGGCACAGAAGAAACTGACTATTTCTAACTATTTACAATGTACTATTTTGACTATTTACAATGACAATTTTTTACTGTTTGACTATTTGTACACAGTCGAGTCACATTATTGTGACCACCTCCCAATTTTGACGTCAACAGCGCGTATCCAATGAAAGAAGGCACGTGTCGTGAGCTGGTTTGGAGGGTATATAAGGTGTGCTGTAGGCATCTGAAAACATATCACCCGTTGCTGTCATGGATAAAAGGAGCGATTTATCAGATGGTTATCGGCTTTCGAGCCAAGGGTGGCAGTTTTTCTTAAAAAGGTCAGTTTGTGAACTGTTCGCGTACTGCTGTGGTTAAATTTATATCGTGATGGGAGAAATGTCACTTTTGCGAATAAGCGACGTGTAAACTGCGGAGTACCACGTGCCATTGATGTGAGAGGTGAACGTCGACTGCGAAGGTGCGTGGAGGCCGATCGACATGCTAAAGTGGAACACCTCACTGGCCGAATGAACCAGGGTACCACCGGAATTGCTTCTAAAACGACAGTTCAACGAACCCTGCTGCGTATGGGGCTCCGATGCAGACGGATGGTCACTGCACTTATGCTTACGAAGGTGCATCCGCAGAAAAGGCTTACATTTGCACCGCAGTATCGGAATTGGACCTCCGCTGACTGGCAAGGGATTGCCTTCCCCGATGAGTCACGTTTTCTGCTTCATCGAACAGATGGTTGGTTGGTTGGTTGGTTAGTAGATTTTATTGGCGCAAGGGCCATGGTTGGCCAAAGAGCGCCAGACACAAGACAAACAGACAGAATTAAAAAACGGGGCATAAACCCCCAAATCTGGCTGACCAAGTAAAACCGAACCATGAGTACGAAGGAAGGGCCAAAAAAGACAATGAAACAAACAGTATGAAAAACATGGCACAATGGTGAGAAACAAGCCGACTAAGTAAAACTGAGGAATGAGAAAGACAAAACACATCACGAAATCGAACACAACTACACAAAGATGAGTCACCAGGAGGGGGACGAACTGTCACTCTCCTCCCGCCACGCTCCTCTGCAATGCTGGCTGAGGGCGGGAACGAATCGAACAGATGAACGTTGACCATTGAGGTGAGAAACATCAGAGAACAAACACTCTTCAACAACCACTGCTGGAAGAACACAAGCTGGTGGGCACAGCGTTATGGTCTGGGAAATGTTTTCGTGGCATTCCCTAGGTCCACTCATACCTGTGGGAGGCACTACGGACCGAATTCGTTATGAATCCATCCTTGCAGACCATGCTGATTGTCTTCCCTGGGGAGGATGGGATCGTCCAGCACGACTTATCACAGAGCTAGAAATGTCCGAGAATGTTTGGAAGAGCACAACGAAGACTTCAAAGTACTTCCCTGGCCCTCTACTTTCCCAGACTTACACCCAATTGAGCATCCGTGGGACTACCTCGATCGTATTGTTCGCTGTATGGATCCCCCACCGCGCATCCTACAGCAGCTGTCAGATGCACTGCAGTTAGGATGGTTCCACATAATTGTAAAAACCTTCCAGCATTTTATTGGGTCACCCCAAGCCTGTCTGGCTACTGTCCGCACTACACACTGCGGTTACTCTGGATATTAGCTGGTGGTCACAATGTGCCTCGACCGTGTATATATATATATATTGAGTATAGCACTTATTTCACTTACTTTCGGAACATCTGAGTATCATTAGTAAGAAGTGCAAGTATATAACTTTTTGTTTTTAAGAAGACAGCAAGAAGGACTATGTATAGGAAACAGACTACTTCGTTGTACCTTCTCGGTTTTCTAATTTATCAATTTTTGCTGATTATGCTTAACTTTTGGACACCATTCGTGGAAAATAAACAAGCAGTTAAAGTTTACGTTAGTGCTGATTCTTTTCACTCGAGCCATTTATGGTATTTCCAATTACTCAAATTTGGTTGATTATGTAATTTACGCTACGAATAATTTATTTAAAATATTAAATAATTACGTCAATAACAGCAACTATTTTAACGACTACGAACATTACAGGTACTATTGGAGCGTAAAAAAAAAAAAAAATGAAACTGCGCTCTTCTTAATAGAGAGGTGCAATAGAATGAGCAAGTTAAGTTATCGTATTGACTTCCTTCCTCTGAGTCTACCGGAACTATAGACTTCCTTGTAAGTCGCAAATACCAAATTGAGGCATATCAGTTGATAAAGCTTCTCAGCTTATTCTAGTTACATTTCGATGATACTATTCTACTCGTTGCTTTAGAAAACGGCCTTGTTTTGCTGCAAATTAGTTGTCCTAAAAGCAGATCTGATTTGGAAGTTCGAACTTACAAGACGTGTTTGCTAACTTTTGTGTGTACTTCCTCATGTGCTTCCTCATGCGAAAGTACAGGAAAGAAAGGTCAGAGTTTATGTATTTTCATAGCGTTTCCACAACTCTGCATCACAACACTGTTAAACCAGACACAAAGGGAATAGAGTGTCTTTAGCTATTAATGTGGGTATAATTAGCCATTTCATTATCTGTAGGAGATTAAGATATTTCAACATAGGTTTACAATCAATGGTTTTAATTTTTTGTGGAGGGCATATCACAATATATATATATATATATTTATTTTTTTTTTTTTGCCATCGTGATTTTTCAGAGCAACACTATGTTCTGCAATTCGAATCTTTTGATGCTATGCATCTTTTCCGACAGCAGTAAAGTAAATCCCAAGTAAAAAATGTCGATAAATCGGAAATGGGTAACGGAAGTAGTCAACCATTGATGAAATTTGATTTTTGAATACTGTTCCATCAAGTAATGCAAGCGGGTATCCGTTGCTGCAATAACCCAGTGGCGGCTGGTTAGTATATGCCACCGTACTGTATCACGCTAAAAAAATGTAATTGCGATTCGTATTGTTCACTGTAGAGGATGTATTCCCTGAAGTGCCAGAAAAACTGTGATGACGACGAGCTTATGCAAAATATATAGCAACGTCACCTATGCGCGTACTCAGTTGAGTCCGCCAGTGCGTATATAAAACGATAGACATCCTTGGCAGCTGTCACAGCTGTTTTCAGCGTGAGAATGACAAGTAATAACGATTTAAGCGATTTTCAACGCGGTGTCATAATTGGCGCTCGTGAGATGGGCCATAGTATTTCGGAGGTAGAAACGAAGTTCGGATTTTCACGAACGATCATTACAAGGTGTACCGTGACTACAAGAATTCCGGCAAAACCTCCAACCTACGATACCAGTGTGGCAGTAAAAAGACATTGGGTGAATGTGACCATCGTCGGCTGTCAAGAATCGTTTCATGCGACACTCTCGCAGGCATCATCGGAATTCAATGCTGGAGCCTCAACAAGCTTCAGCGTCCGACTGTGCAACGTGCCCTGCACGATATGGGCTTTGGGAGCCGACGCCCAACTCGAGCCCCCTTGATCGGTGCACGAAACAGAGCTATGTGCCTTGCTTAGGCACGGCAACACCGCCCCTGGACACTTTATGACTGGAAACAAGTAGCCTGGTCTGACGAGTCGCGTTTCCAACTGTATCTGGCAGATGGAAGGATTCGTGTGTGTCGCAAACCCCATGAAGCCATGGATCCCGCCTATCAACAGGGATCTGTACCGGCTGGTGAGGGGTCCGTAATAGTATGGGGTGTGTTTAGCTGGATTTCACTGGGACCCTTGGTACGTTTACAATCTGCGCATCCTTTCTGACGAGGTACACCCGTTCATGTGCTGCATTCATGCTGATGTGTTGGGCCTGTTCCAACAGGACAATGCAACTCCACACAAGTGTCGGGACGCCACATTATGGTTAGAGGAGCATTCATCTGAGTTTAGGTGTTGCCATTCCCACCCAAGTCCCCAGATCTGAACGTGATAAAACACATTTGGGATGCCATGCAACGCGCTATCGAACACAGGAATACGAGACCTCGGAATACACCGGAAGTATAGTGTGCTTTGCCTACAGCATATTTCCAGAAGCTAGTGGAGTCCATGCCCCGTCGTATTTCTGTAGTCCTGCGCTCCCGTGGGGACCTACCAAGTCTTAGACTGGTGTACCAGGCTGTAGCCAAAAGAAGTTCTTGTTCGCCAATCGATCTTTCGTGCTGCGTGTCTGTTAGCACGGCCACAAACAGCAGTGTGGCTCTCCTGCAGTCAACGCCACAGTCCCTTGGGTCTTCTCAAGCAGTTCACAAAGAACTTGTAGCGAGCTGAACCCCCTGAGCATGGTAAACTAAAGTGATATCCCCTTCCCCTATTGCTCCTATCAGAACTAGGGGCCAGGGTCGGACTGGGCCCTCTGAAAGGGAGCTGACCTTGAATTTTCAGAGTTCATAAAATACAGGGTGTCCCAAAAAGGTGTAACCAATTTCAAATTATAACTTTGGATACAAAACTAATATCAGCATTCTGTTTGCTGCAGGTGGTACGGAATACTCTCAAGTTTTCTAGAAGTGTACCTAATGGATCCTGCGACGAAAGCACAGATTGTGGAGTGGTTTATTGAAACCCGATCCGAAACACATGTTCAGCGTAATTTCAGAATAAAATATGGAAGCAAACCTCCCACGCGTAACAGCATCAGTAAGTGGTACAAGCAATCCAAGGAAACTGGTAGCGTCCTTACAAAGAGAAGCTCTGGACGATCATCGCTGGTTCCAGGAAGGGAGAAGGTTGTGAGACAAACAATCACTCGTAGCTCTCTCGAAAGTCAATCAGGCAAGCAGAACGACAGCTGGCCATCCCCAAGTCGTCAGTGCACAGAGTGTTACGTCAGAGATTGGAAATACACCCGTATGAACTGCAGATAACCCATCACATGACCCCAGATGATCATGTGAAAAGTAAAAAGCTTGCTGAAGACATGTTGAAGAACATTGCAAGTGCTGAATCTTTCCTGAGACAAATCTGTTTCTCGGATGAGTGCACTTTCCATGTTTCTGGAAAAGTTAATAAACAGAATGTGAAAATTTGAGGAAATGAACACCCGCATTACACACTGGAACATGAACATGCTAGCCCAAACGTGAATGTTTGGTGTAGCATAATGGTCGACCGTGTTATTGGACCCTTTCTTTCAGTAAGCAACCGTGAGAGCTAATAATTACCTGGACGTGATACAGCAGTTTGTGTATCCCCTGTTGGATGAACTTTTTTTGTTTGATTGGAGGTTCAACGACAACCGTGAGCAACTCAATGGGCTACAAGCAGTCACCCGTCTCTGATTTTGGGTCACTGGTTCCAGGGAAAGAAGAGAGCC
This sequence comes from Macrothele yani, assembly GCA_039090855.1. Classification (NCBI taxonomy): domain Eukaryota; kingdom Metazoa; phylum Arthropoda; class Arachnida; order Araneae; family Macrothelidae; genus Macrothele; species Macrothele yani. The sequence goes on along the minus strand of CM077009.1, from coordinate 40,808,428 downwards.
AGTGCCGTAAGAAAAGCGCAACATCCATGCCTCACCGGGATTTGAACCTGGACCCATTACGGACGAATGATCAGAAGCCATCGCTTAGACCATTACGCCACCGTGGCGGCGGATGAACTTTCAACTCCGGTCATTTTCCTACAGAATGGGGGCCACCTCATTGGGCTTTGATTGTGAGGAGGTCTCTGAAAACAAATTTCCCAATCGATGGTTTTGGCGTGGTGGTCCCATTGCATAGTCCCCACGTTCGCCAGACTTAACACCTTGTGACTTTTTTTTTTTTATGGGGTTTCATCAAGGGTGATTTTGACAGCACCCCTGTTGTAGACATTGCTGACCTAAAGAGGAGGATTACCGACATTCTTGATCGAACATGGTTGGAACTGGAATACCGTTTAGACATTGTTTGGGTGACAAATGGTGCCCATGTCGAATGTCTATAAACGTCATGATCTGTTTCGTCAATTAACACAAGTTGTGTACTGAGATCATATATATTAAAGCTGTTACAGTTATTTGAAATTAGGGCCGCGGGTAGTCTAGTGGGCAAAGTTTGTGACTGCCACGGAAAGGACCTCAGGTTCGATCCCAGCAGGTTCGAACGCTCGATCCACTGAATATCCGCCGTGCGTCGGATGGGCACGATAATCCGTCAGACCCCGGGTACCTGCCCCCCCCCCCGTAATAAATAAGGCAGTCTTCCTCCACCTTTCTACCTCGCTTCCGTGTCACTTTCCTATCAGGCACTCTAGCCCAAATCTTCTAGCTTCCTATTTCTAAGGGTTGTTTAAGACCTGGGATCAGACACTCCCTTCCTAAAATCTTCTACATACAATGGCGTGCAAAAATTAGGGACGAGACGGGTTTTCGAATGTAACGTCGTGCGGAAGTGCTCCACATCGACTCAAATCATACCATAAGATCCCCAAGATGTAAGAATATGGGACAAGTGAGCAAAACCGTCCAAACAAAAAATCCAAAGGATAAAAAGGGACTTTATTGAAAAGGTAGCTTCGAGCACAACTGGACAGGAGACAGAAACGTCCATGTGACAGGCGGCTGCCAAGAAAAATCCAGTCTTTAGTAGGGGATATGATCACCCCTGACTGCGTTGCAGGATTTACAACGTCTGTCCATGCTGAGGACGAGGTTGTCAAGGAGCTGTTGAGACATCGCAGTCCATTCCTCTTGTAGCGTCATTCGCAGCTACGGAATCCTTGCTGGCGGCTGGTGACGTGCTGCCAAGCATCTCCGGAGAAGATCCCACACCTGTTCGATTGGATTTAGGTACGGGGACCTTGCGGTCTAATCCATGTGTTAAATATCTTCGCTCTCCAACAGCTCTACAACTGCCACTGTACGATGAGGTGTAGCGTTATCGTCTATGAAGAGGAACTCAGGACCCACAGCACCTCTAAACAGACGCACGTGTGGCAGGAGGACCTCGGTACAATAGCGGACAGCAGTGACTGAACATCCTTGGAAGATGTGGAGGTCAGTACGGCTACCAAGCATCATACCGCCCCTAACGAGAACTCCGCCACCTCCAAACCGGTCCATTTCGATGATGTTGGAGGTGTGATTGCGAGTTCCCTGCTCTCTCCAGATGTGTATACTCCCAGAATCGCTCGTCAGACTAAATCGGCTCTCATCCGTAAAGAGAACTCGACCCCATTGCTGATGTGTCCAGTTCTTGTGTTCCTGGCACCACAGAATCCACCGCCTCCGATGAGCAGACGTTAATGGCACACACCGTACTGGTCGGCGTGCAAATAGACCACTTTTGTGCAGCCTGCTGGCTACGGTAAAACGCGATAACGAAAGTGCAGTTATCTGTTGCATGTGCCTTGTGATTTCTCCCGCTGTCTGCCGTCTGTATCTTCTCGCCTGTAGGACAATATACCGGTCGTCCGCCGCCGTGGTTGCTCGTGGACGACCACTGCTAAAATATCGGACAGCTGCTCTTGTCGTTTGAAATGCTTTCCAAGCTCGTGAAACGATGCTGTGAGAGATCCCGAACTACTCGGCCACACTAGTCACTCTTCGACCTTCTTCCAACTTCCCAGTGACGCGACCTCGGGTAAAGGCATCCAGATAACGTCTACTGGATTGCCTGTTGGCCATATCACACGGTGATGGCAACTCGACGTCGTTCAAACCGATGTACACCGTGCAATAGCTTTCACCGAATTGCTGAGCGTACACCGTCAGTGTGCTTTATACCCTTCCGACCCCCCTACGTCATGTTGCACATATGCGCATGCCCTACCATACCGGACCCTAGTCTATCTCTTGAGTAGTCTTTCTGTCCGTTCTGCCTGCTCGTTCCGCTGTTATGCTAATTTCTCCTCCTTGACCTTAATTTTTGCACACCAGTTATGATCTGATCTGATCTTTCTACCTCGCTTCCGTGTCACTTTCCTATCAGGCACTCTAGCGCAAATCTTCTAGCTTCCTACTTCTATGGGTTGTTTAAGATCTGGGGTCAGACACTCCCTTCCTGAAATCCTCTACATTTGATCATATTTGGAACTCAAACTAGTTTACCTGTGTGGTTTTTCCTACAACTATATACAGGCGTGACGGATCTACACCCTCAAATTAATACGGCCTGCAATATCGCTGCAAGGACTTCCAAAATAACATTTTTATTTTCCACATGTGGCTCAGAGCATTGTTGAATATTGTGAATTACTGGAGGATTTTTTTCATGAACATTGATCTACCAATAAAGAAAATTGAATGGGATAAGTGAATTTTATTTCAGAAAATTGGAAAAAGCATCTAGCATTTATATAAGGAACAAATTGTATAAGATATTATAGTGTATTTTTATTAAAAAATATTTTACTGGACCCTGCCAGTGATTTTTACCTTTTCCAGATTTTCTACTGTTGTTTATGAAACCTTGTAGATGGATCAGTGTTTACCAGTGGCGTACCCAGAATTTTTTTAAAAGGGGGGCTTCATCTAATATTATAAGTCATAGTAAGTTCATTAGAGAAATTATTAGGGTATACAGAAGTTTCAGCCGCCCCCGCTACCGGGCGCTGTAGGGGTCTAACTGGCCGGCGACCCGTGCTGTCAGTTCGTACATGAAGCCAAGCCTGGCTGTCGATAAAGTTCATTTGCGGCACTGTTTCTTATTCATGTTTAATTTAAGGAAAAGTGCTAGTGAAGCATACGGTTCAATACGTCAGGCGTATGGCAAAACGGTTATGGGTGAGCGGACGTGTCGAGAATGGTTTGAGAGGTTTAAGAAAGGGGATCTAAGCTTGGAAGACAAACCACGTGCAGCTAGACCGCAGGAACTCACAGACGAGGAGCTGGAATCGCTATTGCAAGAGGACGCCATACAATCGACCACGCAACTGGCCGTTTGAAAGTGTCTAATCGATGGTGGTAGGGTTTCTACACGCCTTGGGGAAGATCCAGAAGATTGGTAAGTGGGTTCCGCATACTTTAATGGAGCGTAATATTGGTGGGCACCTGCATGTCGTTGATGAAGAGGTTTCAAGGGAAAACATTTTTGTGGAAGGTTGTCACCGGGGATGAAAACTGGGTCTATTGCGACAACCCGTACGCAAGCGATCCTGGGTCGACCCAGACCAGCGATCAACATCCACGGGGAAAAGGCGCTGTTGCGTGTGTGGTGGAATATGCATTGAGTGCTGTACTTCGAACTGTTGAAACAGAGCGAAACAATAACTGCACAACGATATAGCGATCAGTTGATGAAAATGAACGCCGCAACCCTGCAAAAACGCCCATGGACAGAGTAAAGGACGCCGCCCAGTCATCGTGTTACACGATAATGCCGGACCACATGCCGGCGCCGCCGCGAAATCAACCGTTGAGCAATTACACTGGGAGGCTTTACCGCACCCGTCTTACTCCCCGGACATAGCACCTTCAGACTTTCATCTGTTTCGCTCTATGCAACATGCCCTAGCCCAACAGAGGTTCAACACAGTTCCAGAGGTGGGAAATTTCGTCACTGCGATCTTCAGCTCAAAACCCGAGTCACTCTATCACAGAGGCATTCATTTGTTGCCTGAAAAATGGCAAAAGGTCATTGATGCTAACAGTCAATATTTCGTTGAATAAATGTGTACTGTTTTCCTGATTGCTCCTGTCTCCTTTCTTTTTAAAACGGCGGAAACTTTTGCATCGAATTAGATTTGAATTAGATTTAACCACAACGATCTCTCTCACCTTTTTCCCTAATAGAAATGGAAAAGGGAGAGAGAATTAGATTTGATCACAACGATCTCTCTCACCCTTTTCCCTAATAGAAATGGAAAAGGATGAGAGAATTAGATTTGATCACAACGATCTCTCTCACCCTTTACCCTAATAGAAATGGAAAAGGGTGAGAGAATTAGATTTGATCACAACGATCTCTCTCACCCTTTTCCCTAATGGAAATGGAAAAGGATGAGAGAATTAGATTTGATCAAAACGATCTCTCTCACCCTTTTCCCTGATAGAAATGGAAAAGGATGAGAGAATTAGATTTGATCACAACGATCTCTCTCACCCTTTTCCCTAATGGAAATGGAAAAGGATGAGAGAATTAGATTTGATCACAACGATCTCTCTCACCCTTTTTCCTAATAGAAATGGAAAAGGGTGAGAAAGATCGTTGTGATCAAATCTGATTCGAGGGAAAACAAACTTCAACGAAAAGTTATATGGGTACAAACTTGAAGGCCCACAAAAAAAACTTCAACGAAAGGTTATATGGGTACAAACTTGAAGTCCTACAAAAAAAAACTTCAACGAAAGGTTATATCGGTACGATTTTGAAGGACCACAAAAAAACTTAATCGAAAGGTTATACGGGTACAAACTTGAAGGCCTACAAAAAAAAACTTCAACGAAAGGGTACGAACTTGAAGGCCCACAAAAAAAAAACTTCAACGAAAGGTTATATGGGTACGAATTTGAAGTCCTACAAAAAAAAAAACTTCAACGAAAGGTTATATGGGTACGAATTTGAAGTCCTACAAAAAAAACTTCAACGAAAGGTTATATGGGTACGAATTTGAAGTCCTACAAAAAAAACTTCAACGAAAGGTTATATGGGTACGAATTTGAAGTCCTACAAAAAAAACTTCAACGAAAGGTTATATGGGTACAAACTTGAAGGCCCACAAAAAAACTTCAACGAAAGGTTATATGGTTACAAACTTAAAGGCCTACAAAAAAAAAAAACTTCAACGAAAGGTTATATGGGTACGAATTTGAAGTCCTACAAAAAAACTTCAACGAAAGGTTATATGGGTACGAATTTGAAGTCCTACAAAAAAAACTTCAACGAAAGGTTATATGGGTACGAATTTGAAGTCCTACAAAAAAAACTTCAACGAAAGGTTATATGGGTACAAACTTGAAGGCCCACAAAAAAACTTCAACGAAAGGTTATATGGGTACAAACTTAAAGGCCTACAAAAAAAAAACTTCAACGAAAGGTTATATGGGTACAAACTTGAAGGCCTACAAAAAAAAACTTCAACGAAAGGTTATATGGGTACGAACTTGAAGGCCCACAAAAAAAACTTCAACGAAAGGTTATATGGGTACGAATTTGAAGTCCTACAAAAAAAACTTCAACGAAAGGTTATATGGGTACAAACTTGAAGGCCTACAAAAAAAACTTCAACGAAAGGTTATATAGGTACGAACTTGAAGCCCTACAAAAAAAACTTCAACGAAAGGTTATATGGGTACAAACTTGAAGGCCTACAAAAAAAACTTCAACGAAAGGTTATATGGGTACGAATTTGAAGTCCTACAAAAAAAAACTTCAACGAAAGGTTATATGGGTACGAATTTGAAGTCCTACAAAAAAACTTCAACGAAAGGTTATATGTGTACAAACTTGAAGGCCTACAAAAAAAACTTAAACGAAGGGTTATATGGGTACGAACTTGAAGGCCTACGAAAGGCTCTCCCTACTAACCAAACTCAGTAATTAAACAATAGTTCTTGTTGTCTAATAACTTAAATTTCCTTCATTCTTATCTGAGTAACAAAAAATTAAGCAGATCCAAACACACGTTCCAAACACATAAAATCAACACCAAACGCAATCACTCAAGGCGCATGAACAACGGAACAGCTGATTTCCACCGTCCAAAAGGCGCTACATGACACGGCCACACAGATCACGGAAGAGGTGTGCCTTTTCTGCCGCTGTCGTCGGGTACCAATCATTCCTTATTGCAGAACGACCCACAATCCCTAAACCTGTACTCACTCTAAATCTAATTTCGCCTCAGCCACGTTTTGATTACTCGAATATCACATGTATTTTGAATTTAAATTTCTTATTTTCATCATCGCAATTTTTTTTATATCGTCAAGACAGAAGCGGAGCCTGGACCAATGCCGCACAGGCACTCAGGCTGGCGGGCAAGTCCGAGCCTGCTGGGGGCTATTTTACCCACAAATCCCACAGGATGCAATTTTAGGGAAAATTGTTGAGTAACGATGAAATTAACTGTTGTTGCGTCACTTCATGAGTCAGTATTCAAAAAACAGATTTGAACAATGGTTTTGACTACTTCCGTTACTCATTTTCGTTACATCGAAAGTTTGACCTAGGACTGCGTCTAACACCACGGATAGTATGGAGCGACTTTCGGCCAACCGCCTGTGACAAAATTAGGTCCCAATTGAAATCATTATAGCGTTTAAAATACGTGCCGTACACTAATCGTGTCAGCGTATTCGTAAATAGCACAGGGTCCAATTCGCGTACTGCGCAATACAGAGAGCGCGCGACGCTCCCCTCGCTCCCTGTGCGTGGGGCAGATGACGCAATATTTCTGGTGTGCCGCCGCGTTTAACTCAATCTATCGCAACAACCGTGAGCGCAACACGACTGTGCGTGGTATCGTTTTAAAGCCCTCGACAAGATCTATTCAAACATACGAAGAACGCGGTAGTTTGAACTGAATATTTAAAAAAAGAAAAATCTTGTGAACCGGGGATCCCTTTCGACAATATCGCGGTTTATCTGGACAACCGTAAGTGCAACACGACTGTGCGTGGTATTGTTTTAAAGCTCTCAATTAGATTTATTAAAATATATAGAGAATATATCGCAGTGGTTTAAACTACATTTTTTTTAAATTGTTTCCTTTTGAACATTTTCGACAATGCCGCGGAATTCGCAGTATGTACGCTAGCAAAAGTGGAGAAAATCAAAACGAGAGCAGAAGCAAGTGATAAGTAATGTAAGAAGCCCAAGAAGAATGCAGCCCAACGAACTAGAGAGTACCGAGAACGCCTCAAAGCAGCAGCCGCCGCCAAACAAAAATCCAACACACCGATCGAATCCAGAGCAGAGTTCGGCCCATCTCGAACTCTGCTTTATGTTCGCAATGTATCCAGCATTATTTGTAAAAATCATGTGAGCTACTTTTCCTATCACGGACCTGTGTTGGCCATAACAAATTAAATAAACGCTTAGCTCATTCCAACTCTCCGATCTGCAAGTCGTAGTCCTACGTTCCAAACTGACGGCTCAATCAGAATTCAGCCTAATTTTTTTTGTATGGGATTTACTTCACTGCTGTTGAGAAAAAACGCCAAAAACTTTTTCAGTTAAAAGTAATATTTTAAAATCAAATATTTTTATACTTTATTGGTCCTTCTGATCAGTTAGTTTCCGACAGTATTGAGGTCAAGGTACTAATTTAATAGATGTACCAAAGGAACAGTTGTTTTCCAGCAAATTTTCACCTTATGTGAGTATAGTGATCTGAGACTAGAATAGATGATAACTTCTACGCAGAGACGAAAGCTTTTCTTTGCGTATTCTGATTGGAAATGCATTATTTTAAATGGCCCCAAATGCTTGTTGAGCTCGGACTGCAACCAGGAGACATATTGAGATTGCTGAAACGACCAAAAGCGCTACACTAGTATAACGAAATCATGCATGTCTAGTAAAGTAGCTTCACTTTCCCCATGATACCTGCGTATAAAAACCCACACCGTGGCAATATTAAATTTTAGAAGGTCAATTTATAGTACTGTGCGTGTGCGTCATTTCCACAAGCTCGTGTTTGTCCAGGTATCCTTCGAATGTTATCCGTTTATCTTCAAAGACACCTGCACACTAGTTTCCAGTGTATCTCACTTTAGCTGGCCCTCCGAATTTACCCAGCTGCCATTGCTTTCCGATCTTTCGTATTGCATGTGCAATCAAATCTTTTACGATGTCGTTTCTCAGTAGACCTTCGTCAAAGGATGGAATTATTGCCCTTTCGTGTACTTAAATCACGTACCTTATGTGTTCCTGCATCACCATTCTGTTCCTCCACTCCGAAAGGAACGGCGAAAAGGTGAGAATCTGAATGCCTTTTCATTTCATATACACCATCTGATCAAAATATCCGGACACTTGCTGTGTGAGAACAGAAATTTGTCGGTTATCGAATCAGCATCCTTTTACACAGGGGCCGAATGCTTTCCCATTTAAGCCACACGCACGGAATTTAGCGCTGCAGCTTTGCCAACTTAACATGTGTGTATCCTTTGTAGTACGCCACATATACCCCCCCCCTTTAGAAAGGCGGGGGTACGAAATTGCAGGTTTAGGGTCCGCCACAGACCACGCTTAAAGTAACTAACTGTAGAAGAAGGAATTCTCACTAACTATCCTGCAGTCCAACCTAGAACGGTTGCTTTTAAGCTTTAATGACAGAGGGTGAGTCGAAAGTTTTATAATATTTGCATAAACGCATGTGCTGCCGCTGGTATGTCACGTTTTTAAACTAGTTCAAGTCGCGCACTACACTCAGTCGAAAGGGATATACACTGAGTGGCCACTTTATTATGACCACCTGACACTTTTAAGCAAATGATGTATGACTGCACGCTGTTGCCGCCAGAGGGCGAGGCTAGTATAAAAAGGTAAAGCTTAGTGCTTGCGACAGTAGTAGAAGTGATTTTCGGGTGACGAGATGGGTAAAAAATGCGATTTGACGGACTTTCAACGTGGGATGAATGTAGGAGCTCGGAGCCATGGAGCAAGTATCATCGAAACCGCCGCATTCGTGAAATTTTCGAGAGCAGCTGTTGTTAAACTGTTTAAAGACTGGACTGTCAGCCAAAAAACTGGGTCTCTACGTGCAACGTGTGGTCGTCATCGACTAGTGATTGCACGGGAGGAACGGAGAGTGTCCAGACTGGTAACAGACAACAGAAGGGAAACGGTGCAGCAAATTACAGACCATCTTAATCAAGGATCCCCTCAAATGATCTCTGCATGCACTGTTCGCCGTACACTGCATCTGATGGGATATGGCAGCCGAAGGCCTGTTCAAACACCTTTGCTGTCTGCAGTTAACAAGAGAAAACGTCTCCAGTTCGCACAGGAGCACAAGGATTGGACAGTCGATAATTGGAAACAAATTATGTTGTCCGATGAATCACGTTTTCAGTTGCACCATGCTGATGGCCGAGTGAGAATTTTGCGGAAACAGCACGAAAGCATGGACCTCAAATGCATTGCTACAACCCTTCAAGCTGGTGGAGGAAACGTTATGGTTTGGGGAATGTTTTCCTGGCATGCTTTGGGCCCTTTAATTCGTGTTGATCAACGTCTGACTGGCACATCATATCTAAACATCGTGGCGGACCAAGTGCATCCTGTCATGTGGATGGTTTATCCCAATGGCGATGGCTACTTTCAACAAGATAATGCTTCCTGCCATAGAGTTCGTATTGTACAGGATTGGTTTCAGGAACATGCCGGTGAGTTTACTTTCCTTAGGTGGCCCCCACAATCGCCAGATCTCAACCCCATTGAGAATTTGTGGGATGAAGTTGAACGAGCCATCATCCACAACCCTGCAATCTCACACTCCTGGAAAGTGCTATTCATCAAGCATGGTCTCAGATTCCACAAATTACCTATCGACATCTCGTGGAGTCCATGCCGCGGAGAATCGACGCAGTATTAAAGGCAAAAGGTGGCCCAACGAAGTATTGAGGGGGTGGTCATAATAAACTGGTAGTTGTTGCGGTGGACAGCATTGCATATCGTCGTTCTGTGGTTGCCAAAACTAAAAGGTGAACAGCCACAGCCGGCTAATTCGGGCACTTTTGCTTTATGAGTTTATTACGCTACTCAAGCTATAACGCTACTCAAGCAAAAAGAAACATTTGTCATGCGAAAGGGAAAGGTTCCGTGGACCACAACACCGCAACCAGATGGTTCAAGAAATTTTGCTTATGTGACAGAAACTTCGACGATCAGCCAAGGTCAGGTAGGTCGCGAACCGTGGATTCGGAGGCCATGCGTCAGGCATTAGAGACAAATCAGACAACCAGCACTCTGATACCAGAACTCTCTAATCCGACAACCAGCACAAATCCGACAACCAGCACATCAGTCGAGCTAGGAATATCACGGACCACCGTGGTTCATCACCTTCAGGAACTCGGCAGGGTCTACAGGAGCTGCCGCATTCTCCCTCACGAACTGACGCCAGTTGAAGCAAACCGCCGAGTGGAAGTGTGCACGAAACTCCTAGAAAGCCAGCGTGATGTACGTTTCATCAAGAGAATCGTTACGTCCGATGAAAAGGGTGTCTATTTCCGTAATCCTAACACACAACGGCAATGGTTGAGCCCGGGATAGTTTCTTAAACCTGTTGCTAAACCTGGGCGCTTCGAGCACAAGGTGATGCTCTGCGTCTGGTGGAATTTCGAGGGGATAATCCATTACGAATTTGTTCCAGACTGTCGGACCATGAACACCAATCTCTACTCTCAACACCTGGAACGGATGAATGCTGTTTTGCAGGAGACGCACCCGGCACAGATGAACAGAAAGTGCGCTCTTCTACAGCAGGACAACGCTCGGCCTCATACTGCGCGAACGACCAGGGCAAAACCCCAGGAATTTGAAGGCAACGAACTGATGCCTTACCCAGCATATAGTCCGGACCTTGCACCGTCGGATTATTACTTGTTCCGGTCCATGGCACACTTCCTTCGCGAACGGCTCTTGAACAACCAGGAGGAGATGGCCGCTGGGGTGAAGGAGTTCCTCGCCTCGAAGGACAAGGAACAGTTACTACCACGGAATCGAAGAATTGCAGACAGATGGCTAAAGACGGTGCAACACGATGGCCTATACAATGAATGCTAGTCAGCTTTTGTCGTAAAGGTACGTATGAAGACGTAAAGTGATCCAAATATTGCAAAACTTTCGACTCACCCTCTGTATTAATCGAAGAACTGGCAGACAGATGGCTAAAGACGGTGTAACACGATGGCCTATACTTTGAATGCTAGTCAGCTTTCGTCGTAAAGGTACGTATGAAGACATAAAGTGATCCAAATATTGCAAAACTTTCGACTCACCCTCTGTATCAATCGAAGAACTGGCAGACAGATGGCTAAAGACGGTGCAACACGATGGCCTATACTTTGAATGCTAGTCAGCTTTCGTCGTAAAGGTACGTATGAAGACATACAGTGATGCAAATATTGCAACACTTTCGACTCACCCTCTGTATTAATCGAGGAACTGGCAGACAGATGGCTAAAGACGGTGCAACACGATGGCCTATACTTTGAATGCTAGTCAGCTTTCGTCGTAAAGGTACGTATGAAGACATAAAGTGATCCAAATATTGCAAAACTTTCGACTCATCATCTGTATTAATCGAAGAACTGGCAGACAGATGGCTAAAGACGGTGCAACACGATGGCCTATACTTTGAATGCTAGTCAGCTTTCGTCGTAAAGGTACGTATGAAGACATACAGTGATGCAAATATTGCAACACTTTCGACTCACCCTCTGTATTAATCGAGGAACTGGCAGACAGATGGCTAAAGACGGTGCAACACGATGGCCTATACTTTGAATGCTAGTCAGCTTTCGTCGTAAAGGTCCGTATGAAGACATAAAGTGATCCAAATATTGCAAAACTTTCGACTCACCCTCTGTATTAATCGAAGAACTGGCAGACAGATGGCTAAAGACGGTGCAACACGATGGCCTATACTTTGAATGCTAGTCAGCTTTCGTCGTAAAGGTCCGTATGAAGACATAAAGTGATCCAAATATTGCAAAACTTTCGACTCACCGTCTGTATTAATTTAAGAACTGGCAGACAGATGGCTAAAGACGGTGCAACACGATGGCCTATACATTGAATGCTAGTCAGCTTTCGTCGTAACGGTACAGATGAAGACAAAGTGATCCAAATGTTGCAAAACCTTCGACTCACCCTCTAAATATTCATGTATAGGAAATGTTGCCCGACCTACGACGGGGTTAAATTTTCAACTGAAGCAGATTGAAAACGCATCAAATCGACCCTGGATTTCTGTAAGGAAATACAGTAAAAACTCATTTTTTTTTTTTTTTTTTTATTGGAGGTTTAACGACCACCGTGAGCAACTCAATGGGCTATAAGCAGTCGCCCGTCCCTAATTTAGGGTCACTGGTTCCAGGGAAGGGAGAGAGCCAGTGCCGTAAGACAAACACCACATCCATGCCTCACCGGGATTCGAACCCGGACCCCTTACGGACGAATGATCAGAGGCCTGCGCCTTAGACCACTGCGCCACCGGGACGGCTGAAAAAAAAACACTTTCATGAAAGAGCTGAAAAATTTTTCACATGCGATGTTGCTCAATTTGACATCTCAAAATTTCAGTTTTTGTTGTTTTGTTACAGCGTTTTAAATTGATCTGGGTATTAATATTTATTATAACGCTGATTCCTTTTTTATGAAATTACTCTGAAATACAAAGAAAATGAAATAAAACACGACATAACACCTACGTAACAGAACAAACGTCACAGAAAGTTGTTCGAGCACTTGCGAGTTGCCACAGATGAAGTCGTCTGTCTCACTAACTTGATTTTATTTTCTGGTATTTCTCCTTGATTTTACGTATCGTGTGATAGCCGTGAGCTCATTTCCGATTTCGGCCACCGGATAAAAATCAGATGGCGCTGCAAGTACTGAATGACGTCAGAGAGTTAGGGACGGACGCAGTTTATCATATAGGCTTAATTCCAGACGATTTGTGGGAAGAACACATTACACATTTCTTCGAAATACCTAACGGCAGGTAGATCCACTCCACGATCAGGCTCCAATATGAAAACTCACATTTGCAGGTGGAAGCCATCGAACACGCATCCTTCTGACTCGGAGCAGAATGCTCTCCCAGTTAAGCTACACCGACGGAATTTATTGATGCAACTTTTTCTTTCGTCTTGGCATGTGCTTCACCTCTGTACTACATCACAGCCTAACCGCAAACTCCCTGTAATAGGACAGGAATTAATATCGAGTTGGGAAGGCTTTCCACTATAGTTTGGTACGTTATTGCGGGTATTATCTCTTTCATTCTGCCCACAACAGCATTAGTCAGGTCAGTCTCCGATGTCGGGCGGTTGGGTCTGGCTTGCAGTCAGCGTTCTAATTCTTCTCAAAGGTGTTCCATCGAGTTCAGATGTGACTCTGTCCAGACCAGCCAAGTTCTTCCACACCATTTCCGCATGGACCTCACTTTGTGGATGGGGGAATTGTGCTTTTAATAAAGTAATGAATGGACCTTCACTGAACAGTTCCCCTAACGTTGCGAGCACATAATTGTCGAGAATATCATTATAGGCCGCCCCGCTGGCGCAGTGGGCTAAGCGCTTGCTTATGACCGTTCGTCCAAGTGGGTTCGGGTTCGAATCCCGTTGAGGCATGAATGTTGTGTTTGTCTTACGGCAGTGGTTCTCTCCATTTCCTGGAACTAGTGGCTCTCAATTATGGACGGGACACTGCTTAAAGCCCATCGAGTTGCTCACGGCGGTCGTTAAACTCCCAATAAAAAAATCATTATAGCCGGCAGCGTTAAGATTCCTGGGCACTGGAACTAGAGGGACATGGCAACGCCATGAAAAACAACCCGGCAATGTTAATATTCCGGAGCACGAAAACTAGAAGACATGCCAACACCATGAAAAACAGCCCTGCAGCGTTAAGATTCACGGGCACTGGAACTAGAGGGCCATGTGACGTACCTGCCAGCAGGACGCACACGACATAAAGGCACATAGCAGTCAGAATGAACGTCTGCGTAGCTCAGTTGGTAGAGCGACTTGTTCCGGAATAAGCGGACTCGGGTTCGAATCCTGGCGTAGACCAAAAATGACGGAGCAATTTACTTCGTTATAGCCATGCCAACACCATGAAAAATGGTTTTGCAGCTTTAAGATTCCTGGGCATTGGAACTAGAGGGCATGCCAACGCCATGAAGAACAGCCCTGCCGCCCTAGTGGGGCAGTGGTCTAAGCACCTCCAGTGATAATTAAAAAAAGACCCCTGCAGCAGCTTGAAGATTCCCGGGCAGTGGAACAGAGGGCGATGCCAATGCCATGAAGAACAGCCCAGCAGCATGTTACTTCCTCCACCAAACTTCACAGTTGACAGAACGCAGTCCTGCAGCTGGCGTTCTCCTGGCTTGCTCCGCAATCACACTCGTATCTCGAACTGCCAGTTATGAAGCGTGATTCAGCTCAACAACAAAATATATATATATATGTCCTCTATTCCAGAGTCTGCTGGCGTCGAGGTCTAGCCGACGCTTGGCGTTGATCTTGCTGACGTCAGGATTGTGTGTGCTTGCTCGTTCGTGGAATTACACTCTCTTCAGCTCTCGACGAACCGTAATCATGTTGGCGTTCCTTTCTTGTTGCAACCTAAGATAGGAGATTTTTCCCACCACTTGTTTCAGCACTCGGTGGTCCTACTCTATCATGTTACGTGACGCACCAGGTCGCGATTGCAATGTTGTTGCTCTTAGACGTTTCGACTTCACAGTAACATCTCTTACTGTTGATCGGAGCAGCTGCAGCATGGCAGAAATTTCTCAAACTGGCTTCTTGCTAAGACAGCATTCTACTACTGTGCCCCTATGAAAGTCATTCAGGTCTTCCGTGCGTTCCATTCTGTTGTCCATGATGTTTGCTGGGCCCTTTGCGTCTTTTGACGTAGGACTACGTCCAACCCCGTGGATGGTATGGGGCGACTTATGGCCGACAGCCTGTGACAAAAATAGGTCGCAATTGAAATCATTATAACGTTAAAAATACGCGCCGCACACTAATCGTGTTAGCATATTCGTAAACAGCATGGAGTCCAATTCGCGTACTGCGCAATACATCGTGCGTGCGACACTCCCCTCTCTCCCTGTGCGCGAGGGAGATGGTGCAATATTTCTGTGCGTGCCGCTGCGTTTGACTCAGTCTATCTCGGCAACTGTGAGTGCAACGCGACTGTGCGTGGTATCATTTCAAAACTCTCGACGAGATCTATTCAAATAGACGAAGAACATTTCGCAGTGGTTTGAACTGAACGTTTTAAAAATTGTTTTTTGTGAACCGGTGAACACCTTTGACAATATCGCGGTTTATCTGGACAACCGTAAATTGTAAACGACTGTGCACGGTATCGTTTTATAGTTCTCGACGAGATCTGTTCAAATATATAGAGATCATATTGCAGTGGTTTAAATTAAAAATTTTAAAAATTTTGTTTTCGTGTGAACGCGTTAGCATTTTTGACAATGCCGCGGAATTTGCAAAATGAACGCAAGCAAAAGTGGAGCACACCAAAACGAGAGGCAAGAGCAAGTGGTGAGGAATGTAAGAAGCCCAAGAAGACAGAGCACCCACCACGTTGGGTAATTCTTGTATCGATCTGCTTTGTGTTCGCAATGTATCCAGCATTATTTGTAAAAATTATGTAAGCTACTTTTCATATCATAGACCTGTGTTGGCTATAACAAATTAAATAAACGCTTTGAAACCATGCTCGGCCAGCTCATTCCAACTCTCCGATCTGCAAGTCGTAGTCCTACGTTCCAAACTGACGGCTCAATCAGAACTGAGCTTACCCGTAATTTTTTAATTAAATAATGGGCCATGGCTGTGTCATATATATGGACAAATCCAGTACTCAAAATGGGTGTCCGAATACTTTGATCATTTAGTGTACGTCGCTGATACGAAGAAAAAAAGGAAATTTTCTTATGCGTTTATTCATCCACAAATCGAATGTTGAATAGTTGATAAATTCAATAAAATTGGCTGACTGCTTAGGGATTGCATCACTCTTCGCGAAAATCTTGATAATTTAACGCTATTCTTATTACCCCATGATCGAAAGGTGAATGACTATAAACATTCTTATCGAACACTCTTAGCTGCTCGGTAGCCTAGTGGGCTGAAGCGCTGGCTTCTGACCATTCTTCGGAGTTGGGCTCACGACCCGAACGTAGCATGGGTGATGTGCTTGACCTACGGTTCCTAATTTTGTGCCATTGGTTCTTTCTCTGGAACCTGTAGCACTAAATTAGGGACTGGGGACTGCACCTATCCCTATGAGTTGCTCATGGTGGGGGTATAGTAGAAAGTTTGTTCTCCACAGGCCTTCTGGTAGACGCATATTTTGTGCCATTCTGATAATTCCCCTTTTTTATATATCTGAGAGAGGTTGAAATTCCCGAGAGTCTTTTAAAAATATCTTAAATAATATGGTTCTAATTTTTTATTCCAGTTCATTTTATATTTTTGAAAAGCATAAATATATGCATAGTGTGAAATTATTCTTTAAACAACAGGAACAGGTGTATGGCACTCAAAAACAACAGAAAATCCCTAAACAAATGTAGGTACCTCTTACCAACTCGCAGTCGTCTTACTTATTTAGCATTTTTGCACTAAAGCACAGATATTGCGAAATGAAGAATATTTCTGCATCTTCCAGTGAAAAAAAAATAATTTGTGTTGAGAATAACCCCGCAAAAAATACATAGAAAATTTGTACCAGGCTTCCATTTGTCTAAGAAAAGAATTTTTCTGCTACTTGGTAAAAGCGCAAATGTCGTCTAAAAGAAAATGTGTATTTGCACCACTAGCGACAAATTTCTTCATCAAAAGAAGCGAGAAACATTTGGAGAAAGATTTAATCATGCGTGGGTTTATCTCACTGAGAATAAATTATTTTCAATATGGTTTTAGAAGAGAGAGACATTATGTGCGTAGGGATTGACAGTCCAATATCATAAGCTCATACACAGTCGAGTCTCATTATTGTGACCACCTCCTACTTTTGACGTCAACAGCGCGTGGCCAATGAAAGAAGGCACGTGTCGTGAGATGGCTTAGAGGGGGTATATAAGGTGTGCTGCAGGCATTCTGAAAATATAAGAGCCGCGGATGGCTTAGTGGTTAGCGAGTCAGACTATCGATGCAGGGTCCCCAGGTTCGAACCCGGGCTGATCTTTCAGAGATGGTGTGAGTTACTAACAATCGCTGAATATCCGCCATGCATCGAACGAGCACGTTACGTGACGGCCCCCACTGGTTAAATGGGTATCCTTTCCTATGCCCCCACTGAAATTCTCTCACCCCTCTATGCGCAACATCGAACTTGTACTGTGGCGCCATCTACTGTACTCTAATCTCACTACAAACTGTTCTGTCAAAAGTCGCTAGACTTGCTCTCATTCCTTCCGTTTCTATGTCCTGCCCAAAAGGCGATCTCGCTTACCGTGGCTGGGACCAAAACTCTACTCCCTGTGGACGGAAGTCCTACAAGAAAATGACAAATACTGTATACAACTTCTGAAATTATATGGGCCGCGGGTTGCCTAGTGGGCAACGTTCGTGACTGCCACGGAAAGGACCTCAGGTTCGATCCCAGGCAGGTACGAAGGCTCGATCCACTAAATACCCGCCGTGCGTCGGATGGGCACGTTACGCCGTCGGACCCCGGGTACTGGTCCCCCGATAATAAATAAGGGCGTCTTCCTCCCCCTTTCTACTTCGCTTCCGTGTCACTTTCCTATCGGGCACTCTAACCCAAATCTCCTACATTTCTAAGGGTTGTTTAAGACCTGGGGTCAGACACTCCTTTCCTAAAATTCTCTACATATGATCATTTGATCTGAAAACACATCATTCGTTGCTGTCATGGATAAAAGGAGCGATTTATCAGATTTACAAAAAGGGATAATTATCGGGTTTCAGGCCAAAGGTGACAGTGTTTCTGAACTGGTCGCGTGCTGCTGTGGCTAAAGTGTATCGTGATTGGAGAAATGGCACCATTGAGAATAAGCGACGTGGAAACTGCGGAGCACCACGTGCCATTGATGAGAGAGGTGCACGTCGGCTGCGAAGGTGCGTCAGGGCCGATCGACACGCTACAGTGATTCCTCCAGTAGCTCTCAGTTGCACTGCAGCCACTGGCCGAATGAACCATGCAGGGTGCTACCGGAAGTGTGTCTAAAACGACACTACAGCGAACCCAGATGCGTATGTCTCTCCGCTGCTGACAGATGGTCAGTGTATAACGAAGTAAATTTCTCCGTCATTTTTGGTCTACGCCGGGATTCGAACCCGAGTACGCTTATTCCAGAACAAGTCGCTCTACCAACTGAGCTACGCAGACATGTATTCTGATTCCTATCTGCCTTTATGTCATGTGCGTCCTGCTGGCAGGTACGTCACATCTCCCGCCCTCTCGAAAGAGGGCCGGGGGCATGGCCCACGGATCAGCCGTGACCATGAATCGTTGCAGGCAGACAACCACTGTAGAACGTGCACTTGAGAACTCCCAGTCAATCTGGTGTGTGGAATGCAACGTCACACACATTTATTTTTCGAAGCACTGGAGAAGGGATTCTCTGATTTTTCCTGTCTCGCGGTGTGGAAATAACATCACACCAATGCGAGATTTTGAACGGTCGGGTCATCCGGGTAGTTCGGGCGCCATTATAACGAAGTAAATTTCTCCGTCATTTTTGGTCTACGCCGGGATTCGAACCCGAGTACGCTTATTCCGGAACAAGTCGCTCTACCAACTGAGCTACGCAGACATGTATTCTGATTCCTATCTGCCTTTATGTCATGTGCGTCCTGCTGGCAGGTACGTCACAAGTGGTACCTGTGCTAACGAAGGTGCAACGGCAGAAAAGGCTTACATTTGCACTCCAGTATCGGAATTGCACCTCCGCTGATTGGCAAAAGATTGCCCCCTCCGATGAGTCACACTTTCTGCCTCATCGAACGGATGAACGTTGGCCTATAAGGGGAGAAACATCGGAGAACAAACACTCTTCAACCACTGCTGAAAGACCACAAGCTGGTGGGGGCAGCGTTATGGTCTGGGGAATGTTTTCGTGGCATTCTCTGGGTCCACTCATACCTGTGGAAGGCACTATGGACTGAATTCGTTATGAATCCATCCTTGCAGACCACGTACACCCACACATGCTGATTGTCTTCCCTGGGGCGGATGGGATCGTCCAGCACGACTTGTCACAAAGCTAGAAATGTCCGAGAATGGTTGGAAGAACACGATAAAGACTTCAAAGTACTTCCCTGGCCTCCTAATTCCCCAAACTTAAACACAATTAGGCACTTGTGGGACCACCTCGATCGTGTTGTTCGCTCTATGGATCCTGCACCACGCACCCTCCAGCAGCTGCCAGATGCACTGCAGTCAGCATGGCTCCACATACCTGTGAACACCTTCTAGCACCTTACTAAGTCACTCCCAGCCCGTCTAGCTGCTGTCCGCGCGGTTACCCTGGATATTAGGTGGTAGTCACAATAATGTGATTCGATCGTGTATTCTGCTTTGCACGAGTACCTGAAAATACGGGCTTAAAAGTAAAATGGAAAAACCTCCAAATGATTGAAGAGATCTCCCCATCGAAGTTTTCTGCTTTGGATAACAGTTTCACAAACGAATTTTAGCTTCAGCTTTAGGTATTTTCTTCAAGACCAGAATTAAAAAAAAATTAGCCTGTTCAAGGTGCAATGTTTTCCCCATGAGCAACACTGGCGGTACAAAATATGCATACTTGACATTCACAAACACAGCAAAGCGTTATAACATTTACTTTTACTGCCATTGAAACAGCTCAGTGCTTTCTTTCAGTCGTAAAAAGGGCTAATAGTCGTGATCTAGGAACACATAAAACTCATCATTCAGTTTGTTATGCTCACTGTTTTACTCGTGCGAAGGTTAATATAAAGAAACTGTCACTTTTCGACATTTCTTCCATTGTTTGGCTGAAAAGCCTCGAGATCGTTGAAGTGGCAGCAGTTATTTATGATGTTTTCTAGTAAATGCTGATGCAGCTATACTTTGCGATTAAAAGAGAAATGATATTTATTGAGGATTCCGAACTTGTTCTCGCATCTGATTTAGAGTGGCATGCCCTTCCAATTTTGTGCGTAGGTCCTTCTTCTTAAATAGAATCCACTGAAGAATTACCATATATTTATATTATATATTACATATCGTTGTCCGCACTGGGATTCCCCATTCAGCATAACGCAAAGGTAATTCATTACGAGGATTCCTCAGATATTGAGCCATAATGCTCGTCTTGAGAAAGAAAGGACGAAAGACATCTGCGTTGTCGAAACAAAGCGCAGATGGCAAAAGCAGCTCGTTTAAGCAGCTCGATCCACCCTCAGAATAAGCTGGAAGCCATGACGCAGTAAAACACCATGTTTCTTGTTACATAGACCAGAAGGTTCGCCATTTTGTTTTTCTCCATTGTAACATACACTATCTGATCAAAAGTATCGGAACACTTGCTTATCCACAAAATCCCTATAGTACGAAAGGAATTAATATTGAGTTAGTGCACCCTTACAGCTATCACACCTTTCGCTCTGCTGGAAGGACTTTCCACTATAGATTTTGGTACGTTGCTGATGGAATTGCCTTCCAATTTGACACAAGAGCATAGTCATGTCGGTAACCTATGTCGGGCGGTTCGACTTGGCTCGCAGTCGATATTTTAGTGCATCCCGAGAGTGGTCCATGGAGTTGAGATCGGGGTACTGCGCAGGATAACGAAGCTCTTCCACACCTATCTCATCAAACCATTCCTGCCTCGGCCTCGCTTTGCGGACGGGTAATTGTACCTTTGGTAAAGGAAAGGACTTTCACCTAGCTGTTGCGACAATTTTGGTAACACAGAATTGTCGAGAATGTCATTATCATCAAAATTCACGGGCACTGGAACTACAGAGCCCAACCGAAACCATCAACAACCCCATATCATGATGCTTCCTCCACCAAACTACACGTTGGTACAACACAGTCAGGCAGGTAGTTTTCACATGGCATCCTCGACACGCAGACTCGTCCGTCGGACTACCAAATGATGAAGAGTGATCATTACTCCAGTGAACGCGTTTCCACTGCTCCAGAACCCACAAAGGGAGTCTGTAGAGGCCGAGCTATACACCACTCCAGAGTCTACAGGGGTAAAGCTTTAAGCAGAGGTCGGTGCGGCAGCCTAACGATATGCCTGCCCACACCAGAACACTACCACCACCATAGGTGTCCCTTTCCTGGATATTAGAGGGAAGATAGCGAGTATCGGCATCTCTCCAGATGTAAACTCGGCGAGTATTACTCTGTAAACAGTATGGCGACTCACCAGTGAGTCGAACGGACCTCCACTGATTTTGAATCCAGTTCCCATGCATTCGTGCCCAATTGAAACGTTCCCTCGGGTGGAGGAAGGTGAAGGGCACGCATTATACCGGCCGCCGAGCAGACAATCATCTTACATGTAACCTTTGGCGTACCGTCGAAGCTGATACCGTCCGTCCGGTGGCTGCCGCAAGCACAGATCTGAGATGAGTCCGTGTAGACGTCCTGTTCCGCACTGCCGAAAGCCACAAATACCAGTCATCCGCGGTGGTCGTCGCCCTGGGCCTACCTTTGCTGTACCTTCGGGAAGCTGCACCCGTGGCTTAGAGCTGCTGACCACAGAACGATCGACGTTGAGCCATCTTGCGCGACGCCCGCCTGCCGTTGCCCTGCTTCGAGTCGGCCTATCGCTCTGTAGTATAACTCCGCTGGTAAATGACGTCAGTTAACAAAATCGCTATCTCGAAATCTTGTCATTCACCGCCTCACATGAATTGGCGACTCCTTCCGAAACAGTTGGTTTTAAGCTCTTGCGTATTTGCATAAAGCGCTGCCAGCGCCACCCACTTGCCTTCCGTACATCAATGCTGTATGCCTTCGCCCGTAACAAATGCAAATTTCGTGCAATTTGAACTATATTTCGCCCAATTATCGCAATTTTTCGGTTTGTTGCTTAATTTTTTGGAAACCACTGTAGTTGTAAATCACATCTACCGCCTGCAGATGGAATGCGAAACAAATTAAAAAAATACAATCTAGCTTTTAGAAGTCAAAATATCGTGCAAACACAAAATTAGATTTAGCCGCGTAGCATAAAAATTCATCAATACAACTCGACAGTAAATGGTTCTATATGGTATATATTAACTTGTTCAAAAAAATGTTTACTTAATGGAGTATTTTTTTTCAAAAAGAGAGAGAAATAAAAACGAAACCATGTTCAGGTACGTTCATGAATCTAGAAACTAATACCTTGACTTTGATTCATGTGCTTGCACTCTATCAGTACATTTTCATGATTTGCAAAAGTACTTATCATTAAGCTTGCGTGTTTCAGCGCCAGAAGAAACGTTCCTTTCTCTTCTTTCTTATTTGAATACTTTCCCCTTTTTTCTTTTGTATTGGTCATTTACTTGTGAAGAAACGTCATCACAAACATTCAACAAAGGAGTCGCTGAAATCGGGGTCGCTTTTTGTTTTTAAGTTTTGTTAGCCTCGATTGGCAACAGGAAATATGCTAAGATTATTACTTGGGTCTAATAACATAATTTGCATGCGTGCTTGTAGAAAATGGTTTCGTTCAAGAGCACAATATAGAACACAAAATATGCGTTTCGCAGATCTTTACAGAAAGCCGCTTTAAAAATTTGATACTAATAAAATCAATCCACCTGACAAGGCGCGTTCTATTCCTCTTAATCAAAAGATGTTTCTCTGAAAAGCATTTTTGTATTACTGCATCTCGAAAAAAAGTAATTATAGTATCATTAAGAACGATACTTACTTTCCAAATTTTCCGCTGAGAAAACTAAGAGACGTGATTTTAATTGATTTAGTGGGGCTATTTTGCCACACGACGAAAAGAATTATTGGGTTGCCAGAAGTAAAAAACGGCTTTTTGATACAACAGTTCCATGTACGCAGATCCTTGGAATAATCAAAGCTAAATTTCAAAAGTACAAAGGCCGTACCATAAGAATTGAGAGTAATTTTTTTTTTGAATTGGCAACAGCTCGAAGGGGGGGGAATAACCACGTAGACGACTATCTGAATTGAGGAAGTAACTATGGCAACAGTTATTAGCCGTGGCAGACGATTCTGGTTTTGTTATTGCGCAGTTGTTTAAAGTACATCTGCATTACGCCATACAGTTATGGAAGTGAGTGAGTCAGAGTTAAGAAGGGAAATGCCTTGTACGATAAAATTTTGCTGTCGTTTGGGTAAAACGGCTCCAGAAACAGTTGTTTTAATGGAAAAAGCTTACAAAAAAAAATGTTTGGGTGAGTCAACGATTTTTAGATGGCACCATGATTTCAAAAAAGAGCGAGTTTTTCAAAATAAAAATCGCTTCACGGCCTGCTCGACCTGAAAGTGTTGTTACGGAGCGTATTGTTAACACTGTTTAGGAAATCCTGCAAGAAATTCGACGAATGACGTGTGAAGACATAGCGGCGTCAACTAATATTTCAAAAACGTCTACATTACGCATTCTAAGCGACAAATTACTGCTGCATCGTGTGTGTTCCAGATGGGCACCTCATCACCTGACGAGAGAACTATTGTTAGCCAGAGTTCAGGTGTGTCATGAGTGGAAACAAATGATTGCAAAGGATCCAAACTTTCTAAACATAGTAATAGCTGCCGATGAAACATGGGCCCACTATTTCGAGCCCCCTCACGAAGGGCGCAATGAGTGTCTGGAAACACACAGGCTCGCCTCCTCTGAAAAACTTCTGCCGAACCAAATCAGCTGGGAAGATGATAATTTTCTTTGATCATAAAGGTGTAGTCTACCAGTACCAATGGTGTAGTCTACCTAGTTCCAATGCTGAAAATTACATTTAAATCTTGAAGGGTCTGCGACGACACATATCAATTAAGACCCTACACCATGACAACGCCCGTCCACACGTGGCTGCTTGTGTTCAACAATTTCTTACGAAATGTAGTATTGAAATCATGCCACAGCTTGCCTACAGTACTAATCTCGCCCCGTGCGATTTCTGGTTGTTTAAAACAATGAAGAAGTTCCGTAGCGCAACATTCAACACAGATGCTGACGTTATTCAAGCCGTACAGGTGTCGCTAAAGCAGCTTCCACAAAATGCCTTCGCCACATGCTTTGAAAAGTGGACTGAACGACGGGAATCTTGCATATCATCCGAGGGAACATACTTTGAGAAAGAATAACATATTTTGCTGTACCTATATTTCTTCATTTTGTGTGATTTTACTCTCAGTTTTAATGGAACGGACGTTGTGCATGCTATCATGTTCAACAGTTTGAAACCATCTGTGCGCCAGTTGTCTAATTCCTGCAAAGGTACCAAACTTTCGGTTTACAGCCGAAGAACTGTTGGCACTCGCGTTCGACATTGTCTAAAGTAGTCAATTTCTTGCCACGGAGAAAATGTTCAACTGCCTGAAACAAGTGATTGTCTGAAGGCACAAGATCGGGGTTGTATGCTGAATGAGGCAGCATCTCGATTCTATGCAGCTTTTGAAATTTACGTTAGCGGTATGAGGTTTTGCAGTGGCTTGTTGCAGCAGTGCTCGCTTTCGATTGACTAAGGAAGGATACTTCCACTGAAGTATGTCATACATCTTGTCCAATTGCTGAGATTACACCTTCATAACTCCATCAGACATACTGCATGACCTTTTCCTCAAAACGTCCAGGTTTGGGGAGTAGGTCACAGCTGGTTCACCTCTATTCAACCAAGGTTGTGAAGAATCTGCATTACGCAGATATATCCACATCCAATAACTATCCGTTTGTGTGACATGCCTGCACCGCAGGACCCACATGAGATAAAAGCAGATAGCAGTGAAAGTATATGTCCGTGTAGCTCAGTTGGGAAAGCGACTTACTCCGCAGATAGGGGACCCGGTTTCGATACCCAGCGTGGACAAACTTCTACGTTACTCACTGGTGTGCAAAAATTAAGGACGAAGAGGAGAAATTAGCAAAACAGCGGAACGAGCAGGCAGAACGAACCGAAAGACCACTCAGAAAATAGACTAGGGTCCGGTACGGTAGGGCATGCGCATATATGCAGCATGATGAGGTGAGGGGGAGTGTCGGAAAGGTATAAAGCACACGGGCGGTGTACGCTCAGCAATTCGGTGAAAGCTATTGCACGGTGTACATCGGTTTCAATGACGTCGAGTTGCTGCCACCGTGTGATATGGCCAACAGGCAATCCAGTAGACGACATCTGGATGACTTTACCCGAGGTCGCGTCATTGGGAAGTTGGAAGAAGCTCGAAGTGTGACTAGTGTGGCCGAGGAGTTCGGGATCTTTCACAGCATCGTTTCACGAGCTTGGAAAGCATTTCAAACGACAAGAACAGCTGTCCGAGATTTTAGCAGTGGTCGTCCACGAGCAACCACGGCGGCGGACGACCCGTATAGTGTCCTACAGGCGAGAAGAGACAGACGGCAGACAGCGAGAGAAATCGCAAGACGCATGCAACAGACAACTGGACGTCCGTTATCGCGTTTTACCGTGGCTAGGAGGCTGCACAAAGGTGGTCTATTTGCACTACGACCAGTACGGTGTGTGCCATTAACGCCTGCTCATCGGAGACGGCGGTTTCTGTGGTGCCAGGTACACAAGAACTGGACACATCAGCAATGGGGTCGAGTTCTCTTTACGGATGAGAGCCGATTTAGTCTGACGAGCGATTCTGGACGCATACACATCTGGAGAGAGCAGGTGACCCACAATCAGAATTCCAACATCATCGAAAGGGACCGGTTTGGAGGTGGCGTAGTTCTTTTTTGGGGCGGTATCATGCTTGGAAGCCGTACCGACCTCCACATCTTCCAAGGAGGTTCAGTCACTGGTGTCCGTTATTGTACCGAGGTTCTCCTGCCTCACGTGCGTCTGTTTAGAGATGCTGTGGGTCCTGAGTTCCTCTTCATGGACGACAACGCTACACCTCATCGTACAGTGGCTGTCTCAGAGCTGTTGGAGAGTGAAGATATTCACCACATGGATTGGCCCGCAAGGTCCAAGGACCTAAATCCAATCGAACACGCGTGGAACCTTCTCGGGAGACGATTGGCAGCACGTTACCAGCCGCCAGCAACGATTCCGCAGCTGCGATTGGCGCTACAAGAGGAATGGGCCACGATGCCTCAACAGCTCCTTGACAACCTCGTTCTCAGCATGTACAGACGTTGTAAATCTTGCAATGCAGTCAGGGGGGATCATATGCCCTACTAAAGACTGGATTTTTCTTGGAAGCCGCCTGTCACATGGACGTTTCTGTCTTCTGTCCTGTTGTACTCGAAGCTACCTTTTTAATAAAGTGCCTTTGTATCCTTTGGATTCCTTGTTTGGACGGTTGTGCTAACTTTTCCCATATTCTTACATTTTGGGGATCTTATGGTATGATTTGAGTCGATGTGGAGCCCTTCTGCACGATGTTACATTCGAAAAACCGTCTCGTTCTTAATTTTTGCACGCCAGTGTATTTGAAATAAATGTAATAAAAAATGAGTACATATATTTCAAATTAGATATGCCAGATATGCTCACAATTGATTCCCTGTATGTACTCAAAAATGAGTACGTGCCTTTTCCAAAAATGAGACACAGAGCAGAAATGAGACAAAAATGAGACACAAGCCTAGAATGTACTCAAAAACGAGTACATTTTGCTTATTTCTAAGTACCAATTTTTAACAATGTACACCACAAAAATAAACTGATTTAATACGCTATATGCGTCCCTATGGGAGACCTTCATCCAGCAGTGAATTGTTAGTGATTGATAACTAACGATATAGTTAGTTAATGAATCACTAACAATTCTGCTGCTTATGATGATGCTGCTGCTGCTATGATGATGATGATAATGTATTCGAATTTATAGCTCACAGCAGATTTGTCCGGGTCAGGTTTGGGTCGGGTCCAATTATGTGACAGCTAGGGTCGGGTCCAGGTCCAAACTGTTAGACCCGTTTCCAACTCTGGTCGTGTGGTCAGAGACGTTGGCTTCTGACCATTGATATGAGATGGGTCCGAGTTCAAATCCCGGTAAAGCATGGATGTTGTATTTGATTTACTGGACTGGCTCTCTTCCAGTGGCCGCAAATTAGGGACGGAAGACTGCTTGTAGCCATAAAAGTTGCTCACTGCGGTCGTTAAACCCCTAAAACAAACATCTCGAACAAAAGAGCTGTCCTCTTAAAAAATAAAATTATTTAATGCATGTTAATTTTTACGGGCACATAATGCAATCTACCGTTTTGCAGTACATGCATTAAAACATCAGAGATATCCGTTTCAAAAATGGCCGTAGGCGCGAAGTCACTGCTAATGGAGTTGAATATGCAGGCGAAGCAAAGGATTTGTCCTACTTTAAGAGCCAGCATTTCCATTTCAGTGGCCTAGAAAAAGAGATCTCCCAGCTAATTGCAAACACGAGTCATCAGAAGAAGAAATTCCACTGTCATACGTTTATTTTCAACAACAATTCCGGAACATCTTAGCGTATTTGCTGCAAGACAAACCACTTTATTCCATCGTCACTCTCCTAAGCACGTGTAAGACGAACTTCCTGATGGGAAGACTCCCTTCTCAAAATCAGGTTATCAGCTCACTAAACTTTCTCTCTGTGTTGCATACATGCTAAATATAGCGACTCTCATTCAAAACAGGTACGCCCGTTGAAATATAAGGCGTTGAGACGACATGAATCAACACCTGAAAATGCCATATGTTACAAGAGTCTTGAACAATAACATTCGATTAGAATACCAACAATGGGGAATTTCCCAACAAAGAAAATAGCTGCCTTTTAGAAAATACGTTTTGCCGCCCCGGTGGCGCAGCGGTCTAATGCGATGGC
This sequence comes from Macrothele yani, assembly GCA_039090855.1. Classification (NCBI taxonomy): domain Eukaryota; kingdom Metazoa; phylum Arthropoda; class Arachnida; order Araneae; family Macrothelidae; genus Macrothele; species Macrothele yani. Next base: position 40,780,338 of record CM077009.1, on the reverse strand, counting down.
CTCTGATCATTCGGCCGAAAGGGGTCCGGGTTCGAATCCCGGTGAGGCATGGATGCTGTGTTTGTCTTACGGCACTGGCTCTCTCCATTCCCTGGAACCAGTGACCCTAAATTAGGGACGGGCGACTGCTTATAGCCCATTGAGTTGTTCACGGTGGTTGTTAAACCTCCAATCAAAAAATATATATATATACATTTTGCATGGCGAATGAGAAAGAATAAATTTCGAAGCAGTTTTTAAACATCTAAAAAGTCAGCAAAAAAGGAGAATATATACCGTAACCAACGGAAAAACTGCACATTTTTTTAAGATTTGAAAGAGATTTTTTTTTTTACAGTAGGAATTTTGGGAGCGGCAAACAGAAATGCGCGCTCACACTGGGGTCTTAGTTAGGCACCAGAACCGGAGGTATGCGAGGGCTGAAGGGTTATCTGGGCGGGGAAAGAGGGGGGGGGGTTCGTTTGAAAAATTTGCGGCTCATTAAAAAGTTTTGTTTAATTTAAAATTTGTTTAGCTCATTTAATTTGGCTATATTATTTTCCGAAATACTTTACAATATATCAAATAGAAGTCATCGCTCTTTCCACGTTTATAAGTGAGCCACGGAAAAATTCTCATCGGCCGCCACCGGGAATCGAACCCAGGGTCTTCCAGTTACGCACCGGATATGCTTCCACTGCACCACGGTGGCCTCGAAATTCTCCAGACTCACAAACGACAAACTGCCAAACCATAGGCAAGGTTGCTTCTTTGGAGCCACGCACAATGCTGGGGATTCACCACAGATGAACAGCAGCAACTGAACAAATAACTAGAAGGCGAATGAATGATAAATACACAGTTGACATGGACCAGTAACGTCAAATAGAAGTCATCGCTCTTTCCACATTTATAAGTGAAAGATAATTTTTCCGTGACTCACTTATAAACGTGGAAAGAGCGATGACTTCTATTTGATGTTCCTGGTCCACGTCAACTGTGTATTTATCAACTTTACAATATATACATACTATTGTAAAAACAAAAAACAATAAATCTCACTGGTTATATGTATAAAAAAATGAATGTAACTGATATAAACCAGCGAAAGCCTGTAGTAAACAACGAGATGTGACAGATTCTTGCTGTACAACGTTGACCTTCAAATGTCGCATGGTTAACTTACGGTTTTCCACTCTATGCATCTTAAAGGTCTTTAGTTATACCTTAAAATGTTAATTCAGTTACAGGGAGAATTTTTGCTGTTTTTATATAAATTTAGAAAGGAAAACGCACAGCAGGACATATTATTGTCATATAACAAAGAATTTCTTTATGAGGAATAGGAAAAGCATCTCGGCAGCAATCCCCAAAATTTTTTAAATTGAAAAATTAAAACATTATGCATTGAAAAATCTGATGGAATTTATGAAGATTTTTTCAGCTGTTTTGCAAATAATAATTCCAACACGCTGTTATGGTGCAGATACAAAGAAACGTGATGATTAGGTAGTCTTACGATGGCAATTTGGACAATGACGTCACAAAGCAATCACCGGAAGTGCAGGATGAGTATACCTTTGTCATCTACTAAATTTGGTATTACGATGGCGATTTGGGCAATGACGTCACAAAGCAATCACCGGAAGAGCAGGATGAGCATACCTTTGTCATCTACTAAATTTGGTATTACGATGGCGATTTGGACAATGACGTCACAAAGCAATCACCGGAAGTGCAGGATGAGCATACCTTTGTCATCTACTAAATTTGGTATTACGATGGCGATTTGGGCAATGACGTCACAAAGCAATCACCGGAAGTGCAGGATGAGCATACCTTTGTCATCTACTAAATTTGGTATTACGATGGCGATTCGGGCAATGACGTCACAAAGCAATCACCGGAAGTACAGGATATACCTTTGTCATCTACTAAATTTGGTCTTACGATGGCGATATGGACAGTGACGTCACAAAGCAATCACCGGAAGTGCAAGATGAGCATTACTAACCTTGATTGAGAACACAGTCATCTACTAAGCCTGATTGAGAACACGGTTTTTCCGTTAAGAAAATTCAGAATTTTTCATTAACACATCTTAAAAACGGCAATTTACCTACCGTCAATAATAGAAAGGAATTGAGGAAAGGTTTCTGAAAATTGAGAATTTTCCCAGCTTACGAAAAATCACTGACATTCAAGTTTCTTTCTGTCATTTCACGGAAAAGGTTATGTCAGAAATAATCTTCGTACGAAAGGAATCATAGAAAGTGGCTCGTGAATTTCAGAAATCTTTTTTACGCTTTCCAACCGCAGGTTGAAGAAGCGTATATATGCTCCAGCTTTGTCAGTCTGCCTGTCTATCTCTCCGCACGATAACTCGCGTAAAAATGGTTCGATTTCGATGAAATTTTAGTATGTGGCAGGGGAGGAACCCTACTGAAAGGAACCCTATTGAAAATGGACGAAATGGGGTCAAAGGTCAGGACATAGGAGGGGATCCATTTCATCGCCCTTATGCGCCATAACTTACGTAAAAATACTTCGATTGCGACAAAACTGCATGTTGTTCCGGAGATGTACTGAACCGGTTCTGTTGAACATCATCGAAATGGGATCAAAAGTCAGGGCATAGGAGCGAGATTTATTCCACAGCTATTATCCTCATAACTTGCTAAAAATACATTTGTTGTGACCAAACTTTAGTATGTCGTTCCGGTGGTACACTGAACCGATTCTGTTGAATATCATGGAAATGGGGTCAAAGGTCAGGGAACAGGAGCGAGATTTTTTCCACAGCCATTATCCTCATAACTTGACTAAAAATACTTCTTTTGCGACAAAACTTTAGAATGTTGTTCCTCAGGTATACTGAACCAATTCAATTTAATATCATCGAAATGGGGTCAAAGGTCAGGGCACAGGTACGAAATTTATTCCACAGCCATTATCCTCATAACTTGACTAAAAATACTTCTATTGCGACAAAACTTTAGTGTGTTGTTCCAAAGGTATACTGAACTAATTATGTTCAATATCATCGAACTGGGGTGAAAGGTCATGGCACAGGAGCGAGATTTATTCAGCAGCCATTATCCTCATAACTTGAGTAATGATTTCTGGCATGTTGGAAAGTGTATCATAATCAATGCATTGCATAATTTTATTAACTTGTTTACAAGGTAGACGAGTTTTTAATGTTTCGGTATTGTGAATGAAAAAAAAATACCTGTTCTTTGGAACATTGGTCTAAATTCCAGCTTTTTATCGTACCACCGAAATACACTCAGGTTTAGTTCCTGGATGAACCTTGTGGTCTTGGCTCTATCCCCTCCGTGGAACCAGTGACTCCAAATTAGGTAAGGGGAACTACTTGTAGCTCAGCGAGTTCTCAGTGATCGTTAAATTCCAAAAGGAAAAATAAAAGGAAATATTAACAGCAAAAAAAAAAAAAAAAAAAAACTTTTTCGTGTGTGAAGGCATTTATAGAAGCCTTCTCAGCACGATATACCTTAAATCTATTTCTGAAATCTCAACTGAAAAATATAGAAAAAGAAACTAGAACATTCCTCAATAGATCTGTCAAGCTTATCTCTCATTTCCTGTCATTACTGATGTTAATACGAGTCGCTGTGGCTTTATCGTTTCCAGTAGGAAAGCCGGTATTCCATTTTTTTTTTTTTTTGCTCGATTTTGTTCGATAGCATCGCAAAGCACTGACCCATAACTGGAACAACTAGCAGCAAAGCTCATCCAGAATATTCTAAAGATCTAGAATGCGTTCTGCTGCATGACGTAATTCTCGCACATTAGGGTATTTTGTTGATAAGGCGAACCCATATCTGATACATCGATATTTTTCACGGTAATTTAAGATTTCAATATAGGAGACTTATTTTTCATGTCTTTATCTAAAAAGCTATCATTGGCATGAAAATGTCTTTACCTGTCTGCATAAGAAGGGGGGATGTGATTATCTTCACCTTAAAACCATTTACACGTAACAGTCGCATAACAATAGCTAGAAATTGAGCTAATCTCATTTTTAAAATTCCATGTCATGGATGTAGCATGTGTTAGATGAAAGCTATTTTGAACTGTGATTGTTTTTGGATTAAATTATATTTCTCTCACCATGGTACATTTATTACGGTTGTCCAGTTTTTGTTTAATGGAATAATTCCTTTAAAAATTACTTCTTGTGTGAACAGCATTCCTTAATTTCTTTATTTTTGTTTCGTGCTTAACCAGAAGGCTGGGGAGGCGGGAAAGGCACGTCGGTTATCCCCAGCGCAGATTAAAAACACTACTTACAATCTGATTAAAATTAAAAATTAAAATTTTACTCTAGTTTCTGATACAGTTTTTTTCGCTATACTCTTATTTGTCCATAATGTGACTGAAAACACAAGTTTGTCCGTGACGGAGATCGAAACCGCGCCCCTCACTCCGGAGTAACTTGCTCTCCCAACTAAACTACACGGACGGAATGTTCCACGGCAGATTTATTGTCTTGACACGTGCTTTACCTTTGTAGTACGTCACCTCATCTCCTTATTTCTTTTTTTTTTTTTTTTATTTGAAGTGAAATATGAGTTTTTTTTCATGAACTCCAGATTAGATCAGATCATATGTAGAGGATTTTAGGAAGGGAGTGTCTGACCCCAGGTCTTTTAAATGGTCTTAAACAACCCTTAGAAATAGGAAGCTAGGCGATTTAGGCTAGAGTGCCTGATAAGAATGGGACACGGAAGCGAGGTAGAAAGGGGGAGGAAGACGCCCTTATTTATTACCGGGGGTCCAGTACCCGGGACCCAACGGCTTAACGCGCCCACCCGACTCACGGCGGATATTTAGTGGTTCTAACGTTCGTACCTGCCTGTGATCGAACCCGAGGTCTTCTCCGTGGCAGTCACGAACGTTGACCTCTAGGTCACCCGCGGCCCTTCATTAATTTCACACGATGTGTGGAACAAACATGACACATTTTTCAAAGAACCCAACGGCCAGTACACCCATTTTTACGTTCGGGTGCCAATGTGAAAACACAAATTTGTCCGTGACGGAGATCGAGCTCGCGCCCCTCCCTCCGGAGTAAGTTGCTCTCCCAACTAAGCAACACGGACGGAATGTTCCGCTGCTTATCTGTCGTCTTGACACGTGCTTTAGCCCTGTAGTATGCCACATATGTTTCACTAGTATTGATAAACTTAGCAACCTAAAATTCACATTTCTACCTCAAAGTGTCGAGTAAATGTTAGTTGTTCACATTCAAAAATGAAGGGGCCGTAAGGAGCAAGATAACGATGCCGTTCATATGTACATGTATGTATATACAGTAAATAATAATATACACTATTAAACAGTTAATATGCATGATATATATATTTTTTGCAACTACCCCTTCAGAACTGCACATTATGATCCAAGAACTTGCTAAAAAGAGTTAAGAAGTGGCATTAAAGATGAACTTTCAGAAAACAAAATTGATGTACAATGTTTTAACAAGAAATGAAGATTTATCGATTGATGGGGGAAATCTGGAGGTACGGATGCCTTGGGCAACAAAGATCAAACGAAGGTCCATTTTTTAAAGACGTAATGGTACAAAAAACGTGTAATCAGCGTATAAAACTTAGTTGGAGAGCTTTCGGAAGAAACAGTACAATTTTGAAGGAAAATATAACATTAAGTCTTTAAAAAATGCTTCATGAGTGCATCCTTCCAGTTCTGAAGTACGCAGCAGAGACTTAAACAAGTTAGTAAAATCATGCAATGCACTGATTATGATACGCTTTCCAACATGCCAGGAATCATTACTCAAGTTATGAGGATAATAGCTGTGGAATAAATGTCGCTCCTGTGCCCTGACATTTGACCCCATTTCGATGATATTAAACAAAATTGGTTCAGTACACCTCCGGAACAACATACTAAACTTTTGTCGCAATAGAAGCATTTTTAGTCAAGTTATGAGGATAATTGCTGTGGAATAAATCTCGCTCCTGTGCCCTGACCTCTGACCCCGTTTCAATGATATTAAACAGAACCAGTTCAGTGTACCTCCAAAACAACATGATAAAGTTTTGTCATAATCGAAGCATTTTTGCGTAAGTCATGACGCATAAGGGCGATGGAATGGATCCCGCTCCTATGTCCTGACCTTTGACCCCATTTCGTCCATTTTCAATAGGGTCCCTCCCCAGGTTGTCCCCATACTAAAATTTCATCGAAATCGAATCATTTTAACGCGAGTTATCTTGCGGACAGACAGACAGACGAAGCTGGAGCATATAAGCTTCTTCAATCTACGGTTAGAAAGCGTGAAAGAGACATACAACGGCTGCAGTGCAGATTAGACAATCTGTGATGAGAACAATTTGCTTTCTTGGTGCTTCATTCCATTCTTGTCTAATTAATAATAATTATTAATTAATACTGTCTATTAATAATTAATTCTTTTAGAAATGACAAACTGCTGCCGAGGAGGCGATTTCTCATATAAAACAGCATTTTTTATTTGAGTGATTAAGTTCTCTAGACTAAAGGAACGTTGTTAAAATGACATCTTCGGTAAAAGATTGCTACAGGTACGAAATCACAGCCTTTGCTTTTCATAAATTAAAAAATGCTATTGGATTAATCATTTCTTTAGAAGATTATGAATTGTGTTAACACTGTGAAATCCTTAAATTTGTCGTGGCGCTGTGAATTCCTTCCCCTTTGCCGACGAACATATCTTTGGAATAATTTATTCTTCAAAGAAGACCGTATTTACTCGAACGTAACGCGCCCTCGAATCTAACGAGCACCTTTCTTTTCAGCTACGAAACTACGTATTTTTTTCTTAATACTCATATACTAAAACGCAAGAAAACTTGAAAGAAATACATGAAACTTACGCCATATGGAACTTCTTGAATTAATTTAAATTCCACATTATTCCAAATTATGCATTGCTCACAGACATCTCTCCATCTACATCCTGAGATATTTCACTGCACGAATCTTCATTGCTGCTGTCGGCTGGGGTTTCACTTCTCTATTGTTCGAAGATAGCGTCGTCTTCAGTGCCATCCATCGCATTGAAAATGCCGCACTTCAGAAAAGACCGCTTTACTAAGTCATTCGGAATGACCTCCCAGGCATCTTCAATTCACTGTGCTACTACAGAGAGTGAAGGTTTTTTAACACATTCAGTTTTTGTCAGTTCTGAGCCACGCGTTATAGCGTGATCGAATTGCTGCTTTAAAAGGATTATTTATGCAGACATCAAGGGGCTGAAGTTGGGAAGTCGTTCTTTCAGGTACAGCAACTGGATCAGTTCTGTTTTCAACAATCCTGGTTTTCACCGAGTTGCTTACATGCCCCTTGAATGAATCCAATACAAGCATGGACCGCAGTCGCCCCGCACCTGGTCGTCGAAACCACACTTTTTGAAGCCAGTCCTTTACCAGTTCTTCGGCCATTTTCTTGAACTCTGACATGAATTTTCTGAGGAAAAGTCTCTTTATTCGGAAATGTTTTTCTCTTGAAAAAAATAACGTGCGGTGGTAGCTTGTGTCCTATCTGCGATAATGGAAAGAATTGCCGACATTCGGAGCTTCTTGTTTCCTGCTGTTAGCACTTTAACTTGCTTTGCACCAATACTTTCTACAGTGTAATTTGATGGCTTGTCAAAATACAATGGTGTTTTATCAGCCTTCCCAATGTGGCTTAAAACCTGATGCCCTTGCTTTCTTACTGATATGATGTACTTGAGAAAACTGTCTAGCTTTTCTTCAAAGTCAGATGGCATTCTCTGACATATTGAAGAGAAAATCCTTTTCTTTTCATAAAACGGCAAATCCATCCTCTTGAAGCAGTGAACCTTACACTGGATCCAAGTTCACGATAAATTTCTCGTGCTTTTGACTGAAGAATTTCTACAGTAACAGGAAAATCTGATGCACACTGCTGTTTCACTAAATGATCTAGACGATCGTCAATCTCGGGAAATCTACCCGTCTTAGGTCCAGAACGTCTTTCTTGTTTTGGAGCACTGATTCAGCTTTCCCTTCTGATCTGATCTGATCAGATGTACAGGATTTTAGGAAGGGAGTGTCTGACCCCAGGTCTTAAACAACCCTTAGAAATAGGAAGCTAGGAGATTTGGGCTGGAGTGCCCGATAGGAAAATGACACGGAAGCGAGGTAGAAAGATCAGATCAGATCATATGTAGAGGATTTTAGGAAGGGAGTGTCTGACCCCAGATCTTAAAGAACCCTTAGAAATAGGAAGCTAGAATATTTGGGCTAGAGTGTCCGATAGGAAAGTGACACGAAGCGAGGTAGAAAGATCAGATCAGATCATATGTAGAGGATTTTAGGAAGGGAGTGTCTGACCCCAGATCTTAAAGAACCCTTAAAAATAGGAAGCTAAAAGATTTGGGCTAGAGTATCCGATACGAAAGTGACACGGAAGCCAGGTAGAAAGATCAGATCAGATCATATGTAGAGGATTTTAGGAAGGGAGTGTCTGACCCCAGATCTTAAAGAACCCTTAAAAATAGGAAGCTAGAAGATTTGGGCTAGAGTATCCGATACGAAAGTGACACGGAAGCGAGGTAGGAAGATCAAATCAGATCATATGTAGAGGATTTTAGGAAGGGAGTGTCTGACCCCAGGTCTTAAACAACCCTTAGAACTAGGAAGCTAGGAGATTTGGGCTAGAGTGCCCGATAGGAAAGTGACATGGAAGCGAAGTAGAAAGGGGGGGAAGACGTCCTTATTTATCACCAGGGGGGGGTGCAGTACCCGAGGTCCGACGGTTTAACGTGCCCATCCGACGCACGGCGGATATTTAGTGGATCGAGCATTCGTACCTAACTGGGATCGAACCTGAGGTCCTTCCCGTGGCAGAAACGAACGTTGCCCACTAGGCTACCCGCGGCTTCAGCTTTTTCCTTCTGCTTCCTCCAAAGCCTTACCTTCACTTCTGAAACTCCATACTCCCTAAAACAAGCGCGATTGTCATTTTTCTCTGCATAGGCAACCACCTGCAGTTTAAACTTAGCTGGCTAATGTTGCCGTTTAGAACACATCTCTGGACAGTATACTCCTCGTTCAAGTAACGAAATCCAGTGTTTCTTTCAGAGAACAATACTATGAGGCAAGCAACTGTCCGTATTTTATATCTTTCGTCGAAGCTTCTCAACGAGTGTAGAAGAATGGGGAAAGTTGGAGATTGTCGTTGGCCATAGCAACAGTCAGACGCTCAGAGGAAATTCCATCCGCTGGCGCGCCGCAACCTAGACAGTCAGGCATTTGCGAGACTCCCGATACAGGTATTTGTCACCGAATCTAACGCGCACCCGGATAAACAGGTTCGATTTTGGAGGGGGAAAGTGCGCGTTAGATTCGAGTAAATACGATAATTAACACTAACCGCTGGAACGAATTAACTCAGGGTTAACAAAATAGGCTGAAATCAGCTCAATCGAATGTATTCGCTGTCTAAGAAGTAGGCCGAACGCGACTGAAGCGAGTTAACCTGAGCATCAGAAAGTGATTTCTCTAGCTTTGCTATTCAGAATGATCATTTAGATAGGTGACTGATACTAATCCGACTGACTGACGGTAACATAAGAAAGGAGAGAGAATATGTTTTGGTAACTTGTTTCTACCCAGTGGCACAATGTCCGTGTCAGGGGGACTAGCACTTCTCCATCATGCCTTGGATCATGGAACTGAGAATACAGGACTAGAAGCGAGCGCTTATCACCAGTTACAGGGTTATGGCCGATACTGCTGAGATGAGAGGGTGGAAAGGAATTGTTTTGCCGTAGCTTTCGTAAGACCCGACCGTTATAGGAGCATGCGATTGAAGAGCGCAGAAAATTTTGCCCACCCTTTGGTTCAGGTACATTGATAACTTAAAAGATTTTATTCTTGTGTGAAGCACAGTATTTATCTGTGTGTGTATTGTTAATAAATTACATTCTTCGAAAGACAACGGACCGTGCCACACGTATGGGGAAGCAAATGCTGAATTAGTAGATGCTCAATAGGATTCAAATAGGGCGAATTTGGCGGCCACGGGAGCACACGAAATGCTTGGACATGATTCTCGAACTACTTCAGAACAACACAGGCCTTGTGACACGGGACGTTATCTTGACGAAAAAATCAACGCCAGCCGGAAATGTCATGTAAAGCAACAATTGGTTCGAAACAGTGTCTATGTTGGATCTGAGCGAGGGTATGTTTAACGGAGATGACGGGAATGCCCATGAAGACAGTTCGAATCTGACGATACCCTTCTGCCTCCCACGTGCTTCTGTCCGATCGTACAGTCTGGTCGCAGGTGTTCACCAGCTCCGCTTTTCATAGGAACTCGTCCATCCGCATGTTGGAGGTAGAATCTGGAATCATATATCCAATCACCTCTTCGTCCAGTCGCCCAGTGTCCATAGGTGGATTTACGGGAGTGCTCGGCACCCCCAAGGATTTGTGGGGAAAAAAATAATAATCTAACTTTGAAAACAAACATTACAAAAAATGTGGATAATTTTGAAAAAAAAAAAAAAAAAAGAAAAGTACCACAATATGTATTCCAAGGTATGCGACAAAGTGGAAAGAAATTGTTATCATTATTAATATTACTAGGGTCTGCGCCTCTACGCTCGCTACGCTCGTTTCCAGAGTAGCGCTCTGGCCCTGCAGCCCGATCTCCAAGTATAACACATGCAATAAAAACAGGAAAATTCATATAAATTTCAATTCTTATTGCATATCTAAGCAAATAAGGCTTGTTATTCCGAAGTTTCAGAGTTTTCTTACTGTCGTTATTTTTTGGAAGGTCGGACTTTTGTCGTTTGAACTTATAGCACTTACTAAATTTACCACTAAAGAAAACAAAAGCGGTCCAAAAAGCATTTTTGTAAACCGTAAACCGTTAAGGTGGACGTCAAGTAATTTTGCTTCTTATATTTCCAATGGAAAACCTTTTGTACACATTTCCTTCACAATTAGTGTGTTCCCAAGGATGAAAATTTCCACATCGATTAAAATAACTTCATATTATAACTTGAAATGCTTAATATGTTCTAAAACATAACCATAATTATATTAAAAATCAATAACTTTTCCTTTGGTGGTGTTCAAACCAGAAAAAAGATGGCGCGACCTGTACTTTGATGACGTCAGTAGACAAACAAATGTTGGACTGCATAATTATGGTTATGTTTTAGAAAATATTAAGTATTCAAAGTTATAAAGTGAAGTTATTTTAATCGATGTTAAAATTTTCATCCTTGGGAACGCATTAATTGTGAAGAAAATGTGTACAGAAGTTTTTCCATTGGAAGTATAGGAAGCAAAATTGCTTGACGTCCACCTTAAACAACTGAGATAGCTTTACCAACAAAACATATGTAAAACAAATTCTCTGCGCCACCATGGCAGCAGGTCACGGGACCAGAACATTCCTCTATGGTTATCGTGAAGACAGACAAGCCGTTCGTTTCTTTCCTTTGTGTCTTTAAAAAATGCTTAAAAATCTTTTTCTTATTTTTTTTTTTTTTTTGTAAAAAAGGGACGATAGTTGTAAGTTTATGCTGTAAAAATTGCAATGCGTTATGATTTATAGTTTGCCATATATCCGTTTTTTAAAATGGATCCCATCGCAAAATAGAGAATTTTGTGAAATTTAGAAATTTAATTTCTCGTAAACTAAATCAAAATTCAAAAGAAAGGATGACGAGGTGCAAAAATTCGGTCATGGCACTACATGCCTACAAAGTTTCGTGGTTCTGTTGCTGTTAGTGTGTCCGGAACGCGACCTGATAGCACTTTTCTGCTTACCTTAATTTGAAATGAAATAGCTCTTGAAGTATAGCTAGAATCGAGAAACGGTTTATTTCAGCGTATTTTTCAAACAATTTTCTACAAACGATGAAAATTTCATATTTTTGTGTTCAATACGTTTTGCGTTGCGAGCTAGGAAAGCAAGAGTGTCGCGAAATTTCAGTTACTTTTTTTAAATAGAGAGATTATTATTATTATTATTATTAGACGTATAAGTGGCAAATTTCGATAAAATTAAAAAATGGCAACATTTATAAATTACTATTTGTTTAAATTTTGTACAATTGTTTACCACCGTAAAACAGAGTAATTGCAATGAAGGAAGTTTCTGTATATCGGACTGCTGATTGTTTGTCTGAACTCGTTCTTAATTGTATTGAAAATGTTGGGATATCAGCCCCGATGGTCGGCCAATCGTTTGATGGAGCTTCTGTTATGTCAAGTGTCAATAACGGGGTTCACCGTATTGTTCATAGAATGTACCCTTATGCAAATTATATCCATTGCATGGCGCGTAAACTTAATTTAGTTTTAGCAGCTGCATGTAACAGCAAGGACCTGTCTTGTAATTTTTTCAACATAATGCAAGCACTATATAAGTTTTTTTCTAACTCAGAGTCGCATGCTATGTATATAGATATACAGAATATGTATAAAAGACGCATTCTTAAAAAAAAAATTATAAACAAAATGTTATAAAGTCAAAACTTATTTAAAGAGTGTCCAGTAAATTTATCTAAATTAGCCAGAATTAGGTCCGAAAGAAGTACTTTTGTTCCTACTTTTATCTTAATACAATCAAAATATTGCACTTTCTTACGAGGGTTAAATTTAACTTCTGCAATTCCCCCTTCCCACAACTCAACCGGCGCCCCCAAAAATTAGACTCCCGAAATCCGCTTATACCAATGACAGAGCTCCTGTGCCCAATTCAGGTAGAGCAGTCGATGACGATAGATGAACACGGGCACATGAACAGACAGCAGACTCCTTAGGACCTTCCACAAGTGCGTCCGCTATCCACAAGTATGTCCAAGTGCATCAGACTCCTTAGGACCATCCACAAAGGCGTCCGATCTCTTTTGCCTATACACAAGTGTGTTCAACTGCTTTCGACTCCTTAGTCCATCAAGTAGTGCGTCAAGGTGCGTCCTATTCCTTAAGCCCATCCACGAGTGCGTCCAAGTTTGTTCGTCTGTTTAGGCTTATCCACAAATGCGTCCGACTCCTTTGGCGTATCCACAAGTGTATTCAAGTGCTTCCGACTCCTTAGAGCATCAACAAGTGCGTCAAGGTGCGTCTGACTCCTTAGACCCATCCACAAGTGCGTCCGACTCCTTTGGCCTATCCACCAGTGTGTTTCCGACTCCTTAAGCCCTCAACAAGTGCGCCCATGTGCGTCCCATTCCTTAGGCCCATCCACAAGTACATCCAAGTGCATCCTACTCTTTAGGCTCATCCACGAGTGCGTCCGCTGTATGGGTGAAACCCGCCATTGATTGCGGAATCGTAAACCGTCGGTTTTCCGGACAGCAGGAGCGAAAGGACGTTTACCTCAACTTTAACCCAATGGTGCCCAGGTAACACACCCTTGCAATTGACCAGCCGTTTGTCAGAGGCTGGTTGAGTGAGTACTGTGCTATTGATTGCGAATCAAATCGACTGCTGCTCCGATAGACTCTGCTAGCAGAGCGCGGGAAGTGATTCGCTCCCCTCAGAAATTTTTTTTTAATTCGACTCCCTAATATACAAAATGGTTTCGAGGCAGTGGGTTTGGACTTAGTTAAAAACTGCCCTTGTGAGGGCGAAGTCCAAACCACGGTCATAGCAAGGTGCGCAACTCTGACATACGAGCGGGTACGTCGTCGTCGTGCTGGTCCCCCTGATCTACGGATCAGGCCAAATCCCTCACTCAACCAGGGTCAGGTGCAGGTTACAGCGGAAGAACCCCAGGGTACCGCTGAGCACTTGACTTTCGAACGACATAAGTCTGACCGACCAGGGACACAGGTCCCAGGGCTTGCACTCGGTTAGCAACCCGAGTAGAGAGATGGCAGAGGACGCGGGGGCTCCAACCCCCAGTCCAAGTGGGCCCGTTGAGGCAGACTGCGGCTTGGAAATTCCGTTGGAGTTCGCAAGCGCAGTCAACTCCTTCTTCCAAGAGTTGGAGAGGATTATTGAGAATCCAACAAACAAGGTTCTGGTTAACACCAGGACCAAGATTAGAAAAGGTAGCGAACTCGCTACAAGAAGCTTGCACCAAGCAAGTAATAGAGATGAGTCTCGCCCAAGGGAGACTCCTGGAGAGAAGGGAGAGCGCTAGCGCGGCTCCAAAATCGTATGCCGAAGCGGTACGATCTAAGCTTACCAAGGGGAGCACGGCCCCAAGGCAAAAAGTGGCTAAGAAGCCAGCCGGGAAGAGGAACGAGAAGAAGCACGTGCTTCTCGTGTACCCGGCATCAGACAAGGGTGCTCCCTCGTCTGAGGAGGTTAAAGTGGCATTGCAAACACAGATTTGCCCCGCCAAACTCCAAACTGGAGTGAAAAGTGTTAGGAAAGTGAACGGGGGAGGAGTGATGGTGGAATGCTCCTCCGCCCGAGATATAGAGAAATTGGACTCGGAGCTTAAGAGCAACGAAGTGACCAAGGAAAACCTTCGGTCACGGTTGCCAGCGAAGAGAAATCCGAGGTTCATCGTCTATGGGATTAATGAAAACCTGTCAAGGCAACAGGTCGAGCAATGTCTCGTAGAGTAGAACCCAGAGCTGGAGGAGAACAGACTCCAACTCAAGTTCTCTTTGAAGGTGAAGGGTGGGAAACGCCACTGGGTAGTAGAGGCGGACCCACTGACCTTCAAAAAAGTGATGAAGCGAGGCAAGCTCGGGGTGGAATGGTCCGTCCACTCAGTAAGGGAATACTTGAGGGAGGTCCATTGCTACAGGTGTAACGGGTTCGGGCACTTTAAATCAAGGTGTCCCGAAGAGCAGGATAGGTGTGCCAGGTGTGGGGAAACCGGGCACAAGCGCCAGGAGTGCAGCAACAGCCCAGTCTGCACTAATTACCTGGCAAACAATAAGAGATTTAGGCGTCGAGTGGATATAGGCCACTCGAGCCTCGACAAGGAATGCCCAAGCCTTGTCAGAGAACTGGCTCTACTAAAAGAACGCACTCACTATGGATGAAAGACCAAAGAGAGGCGTTAAGGTGCTGCAAATCAATCTGCACCATGCAAGGGCAGCAACAACACAGTCCCTGGTGAAAGCCACTGAGCAAAAAGCTCATATTCTGCTTCTGCAGGAACCGTTTGGACAGGGGGAAGAGTGGTGGGCTTCCCTAACTCCTACCGGATCTACCACCCTAGGGTGGAGAAACCCAGGGTGGCCACGGTCGTGAAAGACCCGTCCTTAGCGGTTCTCGAGGTAAAATGCTCCGAGAACGTGGTCGCCCTGGGGGTGGAATGTGGAGTCGAGAAATTCTTAATGGTGAACGTATATAGTTCTCCAGCAGGCGATTTGAGAGAAACGCTGAATGAGCTAATGGCTCTATTAGGGAATTCCCCAGTCATGAGATAATAATAGCAGGCGATTTCAATGCGAAGAGTCCTTTCTGGGGCCAACAAGACGAGGATAAACGCGGCCAGCTACTAGTGGACTTTGCCAACGCGGCAGACCTGAGTTTCTTGAACGATCCAGAGAGCACCCCGACCTTCCAAGGGGCTAGGGGCTCCTCTTGGATCGACGTGACTCTCGTCAGAGTCTCTCAGCGCAGCCTCGTCCAGAATTGGCAAGTACTGGACGATGAAAGCTGCAGTGACCACCTAGCCCTATCTTTCGTTTTGGGATCGGAAAAGCCCATCCGACCCAAGCGCAAAAGGTTCTTCATGAAGAATCTCGACCGGTGGGCTTTAAAGCCAAACTAACTACCCTGTTGGGGGGTAGGAGGGCAGAAGAGGCAGGAGAAACATCGGACCTCAACTCCCTCTTCGAAGAACTTACCAGTGAAGTCACAGCGCTATGCGAGAGTAGCAGGGGAAATAAAAGGGGAGCCAAGGATCCCCACCCCTGGAGGTCAGAGAAACTAAAAGCTCTAAGGGCGAGAGATAGGCGGAGTAGGAGAGCTCTGCAAAGAGCGAAAGCTACACCGCAAGACAGGGAGTGCACAGAAGTGCATAAAAAGGCTCGTTCAGCATATAGGAGAGAACTGAATCTCTCGAAAATCTCTTACTGGAGAAAACTGTGTGAGTTCCAAACTCCGGCAGACCCTTTCGGGATCCCCTATAAGATCTCGAGGGGATCCATCACCGAACCGCTAAAACTGGCAGCGGTCGAAAGGGCAGACGGAAGCCTATCAAAGACTCTTGATAGTACCATGGAGAGTCTCTTGGATTACCACTTCCAAGGAGACGAGGGAGAAGGGGACTCCCCACGACAAAAAGAAATAAGGGATGAATGTCGGATCCCACCGGACACTGGTGAGGACCCTTCCCCCTTCACAAGAGAGGAAGTGGAGAACGCCCTATCCAGTCTTAACACTGGCAAAGCACCAGGCAAGGATGGGTTCGTCCTCAGCATAGTCAGAGAAATCTCATATACAAATCCCGGGTATTTTGTGGCGCTCCTCAACGAATGCCTCGGGAGGGGAATCTTCCCAGACTTGTGGAAAACAGCGGTGCTAGTTCTTTTCAACAAGACCGAAAAGAACAAAAATGATCCCGCAGCTTACAGGATTATCTGTCTTCTCTCAGCGTGGAGCAAGGTGCTGGACAAGCTCATAACGAACAGAGCGCTTGGCTTTCTCATGGAGCAGGGAAAGCTAAACAGGAACCAGTTTGGTTTCCTTCCGGGGCGTTGCGCAACGCAGGCAATTCGCAGCCTCAGAGAGAGGGCAGAGAGGAACAAAGCGGTGGGGCTCCATACCTGCTTCATCTCACTAGACGTGAGGGGGCATTCAACAGTGTCTGGTGGCCAATGGTTTTAACCAGACTAAAAGAACTTGGCTGTCCAAGGAACTTGTTCTCGTTGATCAGCAGCTACCTGTCTGATAGAAGGGTCGAGTTCGAAGCGGGGAATGGGCAAGCCTCGCGCTCGTACCACAGAGGGTGTCCGCAAGGATCCAACTCCGGACCGCTTTGGTGGAATATAGTGGCAGACGCAGCTCTGAATCTAGACCTGGGTCCGGCAGTGGAAATTCAAGCCTATGCGGACGATTTCGTTCTCGTGGTCTCCGCCTCAGGGAGACATGTGATCGAAAGGGAAGCACATAGCGCCTTAGCTGTGCTAGACAATTGGAGCAGAGAAAGCAAACTTTGCTTTGCTCCTGAAAAGACCACTCTACTAGCAATAGCTAAGAGTGGAGTAATGAAAACACCACCAAAGTGCAAATTCCAAGGGTGCACTATCAAGGCGGTGCGGGAAATGAAGTACTTGGGGTGGTCCTGGATCAGAGTCTATCAGGGCTGCCACACCTGAGACATCTTCGATTAAGGTGCACGCGGATCCTCAATAGATTGAATGGCATGAGGTTATCGGGCAAAACCAAGAAGGCCATCTATCAGAGAGGAATAGAGAGAATTCTGACGTATGCAAGTGGAGCATGGTGGACTCCCACCGTCAGAATGAAGAAGGGGATTAACCAAATCCAAAGGTTGGCCCTACTAGGGATCACCGGTTGTTTTCGCACAACGTCGACCCTAGCACTCTAAGTGCTGGCGGGGTGCGAGCCGGCAGACCTGGTAGTGGAAAGGGAGGCAGCAATGCACTGCCTTAGGTCAGGCGAGGACGCCTACCTACTCGGTGTGCCACATCGAGCCTCCAACATGGAGCTGGAAAGTGTGGATTGGCAGATCCACCCGGCCGAGGAGATTTGCCCACCGTGGGACAAGGAGAAACCCACGGGAGTTGGGCACGAGCTGTTCACGGACGGCTCAAAGTGGAAGGGACAAGTGGGGGCAGGCTTCTGTGCGTTCTCGGATGGGAACGAAGCAACTGCAGAATGCGTGAAACTATCGCAGAACGCTTCTGTCTTCCAGGCAGAACTTCTGGCGATAGAGAAGGCACTAACCTGGGCACTCCCCAGGCGTAGTGAAGACAGGATAAAACTCTACTCGGGCAGTGAGGCAGCACTGCAGGCGCTGAGTAGATTCAGGGAAGAACCCCCATCGTACAGAGGGTTAAAACCCTCTTGAGGGCAGAAGGAGATGGGGCAGTCAGTTTCCACTGGGTACGAAGCCATGTCGGAACCCAGGGAAACGAAAGGGCGGACCAGCTGGCGAGGGCAGCCACGCTGAAAGAGACGGTTGACGTGCAATGCAGAACGCCGCGAAGGAGTATTCGCGCAGCATTAGCACGACAGACCATGACCGAATGGCAGGTCAGATGGGACACGGGAGAGACAGGCCGGAAGACACATAGAGTGTTTCCAAAGGTCTCGACCAAACGTGCACAAACAAACAAGCTCCTGAATCAGGTACTCAGTGGCCATGGCATCAGCCCTGAATACCTGGGCAGATTTGCCATCAGGAACTGCACTTGTCCCTGTGGAAATAGAACGGCAAGCATAGAACACTGCGTGCTTGAATGCAGTGGCTTCGCCGAATGGAGAAACACACTGATCCCAGGTGTGCAAAGAACGCGAAGATTGGATCTGCTCATCCAATCCTCCGTTAACAGGAGGGGGATAATAGCCTTGGTTGAGAGGCTAACCCTCCAGCAACATACGATCTTCCCCAATCAAACGGGGACCGAAACGCAGGAGGTGGACGTGCACACCGAAAGCGATTCGGAAGAGGAATGAGGGCGAAAGTCTGTGGGCAAGCAGACAAAGAAACCACCAATGTAAATACTCTGTAAATAAAATTTTTTGCTATCTCTTGATGTTGTGAGTCCTAAGCATGAGGACAGTGCATACATGTGTGTAGATGTTTTGAAAAAGAAAATAAAGGGAAATTATTCCCCAAAAATAGTTCGAGGGCAAGGAATCTTCCAGTCAACCCTAAATTAATGAACGACCTATCCCGCCAGACAGAGCGGGAACCCAGACAAGGTATACTAGGTCGCCTGCCAGCACGTCACCGCGGGCTGGTCTCTGGGCCACGGGGGTGGCCAGGGTCCGAACCGGCGTCTCAAGGCAGGATAATTGTCGCAACATGTCAAAATAAAATCCAAGGTGCTCAATTAGTCCCCGTGGAGCCAAGACATATTGGCGGAACGGGACACTGAAATCAGTATTTTACCCTTGCAATTTAACCTAGTCCCAACTCTGAACCACAATCTTCTATTCCTAAAAGACGGCGGCTCAGTGTTGGGCCTACGTTAAATTGCAAGGCTGTGCTACTTGGGATGGTGTCTCATTTTCGACACTATGGGTGGGTGTTAGTCCAACCTACACTAAGGCAGCCCACAAACAGCCAACCATTCCTGTGGTTGCTGAGATGATGACATCCGCTCTCATGGCGCCGATAACCATTTTCCGTTCAAATTCCGATAAGCCGGCGTTTGGTGCAGTGGTCTAAGAGCTGGCTTCTGACCGTTCGTCCATGTAGGCCTAGCGTCGAGACCTGAACGAGGCACGGGTAGATGTCCTACGGCCCTGACTCTCCCCATTCCCTGGAATCAGTAGCCCTAAATCAGGGACTGGTGACTACTTAGAGTTGCTCACGGAGAAAACTGACAAGTCGTTACCCTTCCCCATGGAAATGATACATCCTTCCCCTGCCATCTATATAGTGTATAATCCGTTCGATTTGAGACATTTTTGTTCACTCATGGAGACAATTATAGTACACTGATCTGTTTATTAAGTGTACTTACATCTAATCGAAACTCAGTTTTTGGAATAACGAAAAGTTATACCATCGTATTTAAGTTTTCCTACACTGAGGTGCTCTTTTTTATCTTTTGGAAACAGAAAATTGGTCGAAAGAGGCTGGTTTTGGGAGTAATTGTGTTGGCGCACTTGTGAAATTTCGAGTTCCGCCAAAAAACGTTTTCTTAGTGCTATACGTTCAGCTGTCGTATAATGAAATTCAAAGAAAACCAAACAACAACAACAACAAAAAGTCTTACGCTGAGCATTCTGTCAAATTGGTCTGTGAAAAGAAGAAATAGTGGGCTAAGCGATGGCTTCTGACCATTCGTCCGAGAGGAGGGGTTTGGTTTCGAATCCTGGAAAGGCATGGACGTTGTGTTTTTATTACGACACCGTCTCTCTCTCTCTCTCTCTCTCTCTCTCTCTTCCCTGGAACCAGTGACCGTAAATTAGGGACGGACGACTGCTTATTGCCCACTGAGTTGCTCACGGTTGTAGTTGAACCCTCAAATAAAAAATAAATAAGGAGAAATAACTCCTAGCCCATAAGAGCCAGTAGTCTTTCTAGCAGCTTCCACAGAACTGAGCACTTCAGTTCATTATTTCCACGTGTGAAAGGGAATAATAACACTTTCCGTGGATGCTCACGCAACTTTAAAGCGACGGAACCACTCAAAACCTTGCGCACGGCTGATATCTTCTTTTCTGTAACTGATTTTGATGATTTCGCACCTTACGGTAGTCGTAATTCCTGCTTTTGTAATCCGTACGTGTTGTTTACGGTTTCAAATACGGGTTCCAAAAGCTTAGCTCCAACGATCATCGCTTGTTTGACCGGACATCGAGTGACAGAAGCATGAATCACTCCGGAATTTTTGTTCTCACCGTGGATTGAGAGTTGTAGGTTGCCCTCAAGTACACACAGCATTTGCGAGTGAATTGTATAATTTTGCAATCACTTATCATTCGGTTTTGGGCTAATACTTTGATCCTCCCAATTTGTCGAAAGTCTTCCACTCTGGAAGTGTGCGTGTTTACAGAAACGCGCGCTCGCTTACAAACACACACCTAACAAACGTTATTAATCACTGTAAGCAAAAAAAAAAAAAAAAAGAAAAAAGCGTTACTAACAAAACTGCATCCGTTTGCGTGTAGGCTGAAAAATTTCTGCTGAGTCGTTGATTTGCATGGTTTTTATGAATATTCATACAATCATCTGCGTTGTTTGAAATTCTTGTAGTCTGGGTTATTGACTCGATGCATTGTAAAGAGTTACATGACCTTCGAGCTTCGCAAGCCATGAATGAATGGACTTTACCCCTTATCAATGTCGAATCGGAAATAAACTCGTATTTCGCAGTATTAAAAAAAAAAAAAAAAGAATACAAACCATGCGTGAAAACTAGTACGTAACATTTTCCCGGTAAACAAGTGTGTCATTTACATAAATGCCAAGGTTTATATGTCTTCGACACATATATCGAAAAAGTTGATAATATTTTGTTTTTGTTTTTTTCTAATTGCCTATCTGCACGACAAAAACATCTTGGCACTACGTATTACAAAATATGAGCGGTCCGGGTTCAAATTCTGGTGAGGCATGGATGTTTGTGTTTGTCTTACGACACTGGCTCTCTCCCTTCACTGGAACCAGTGGCCCTAAATTAGGGACGGGCGACTGCTTATAGACCATTGAGTTGCTTACGGTGGTCGTTAAACCTTAAATTAAAAAAAATGAGCTTTTTATTGGTAAGTGAAATGATTTACTTTTAAAGTTTAACTTAACCTTACTTCACTACGACTTATTGCTTACACCGAAGACCGAAAACATTATGAGCTAACATGATACTGTTCCTCCATGTGCCGCCAAAACAGCTCTTACACGGAGAAGTATAGACGCTACAAGATTTCTAATGGTGTATAGTACCAAAACGTGTGAAAACACAAATTTGTCAGTGACACGGATCGAACCTCGCCCCTCACTCCGGAGTAAGTTGCTCTCCCAACTGAGCTACACGGACGGAATATATCGCTGAATATCTATCGTCTGGACACATGCTTTACCTCTGCAGTACGTCACAACATTCGCTTCTTAATTTTTCTGATTTGAAGCGAAGTAGGAATTTTTCCTTAATTCCAGACGATATGTGGAATGAACACCACACATTTTTCGGAGAACCCAACGGTCAGTGCATCCATTTTTACGTTCGGGAGACAATATGAAAACACATGCTTGTCCCTGACGGAGATCTAAAGCGCCCCCCCGCCCTCACTCACTCCGGAGTAAGTTGCTCTCCCAACAAAGCTACACGGAAGGAATATATCTCTGCATATTTGTCGTCTTCCATGTGTTAAGGCTGCATACAGCACCTGTATGCTGCTAATTATATTTGTCCAAATACGTGGCGTCAGTAAATAAATAAGTACATCGCTCTTTCCACATTCCAGAAATACATAGCAACCGAAAAATAGTTTTCAGCCGCCGCCGTGAAATCGAGCGCGTTAAGCTTTACACTGGTGAGCTTAATGCGCTCGGCTAGATATCGAGAGATCCGTGGTTCGATTGCACGGCGGCGGCTGAAAACAATTTTTCGGTTGCTATGTATTTCTGGAACGTGAAAAGAGCGATGTACTTATTTACGCCACGTATTTGGAGGATTTTCACCTTGGATCTCGCCCTTTGGATTTAACCACTATAATATACAATATCTACCAACAAGTAATTGGACACACCTGCAATCGACGATATCTGCGGTCCTGATACACGTCACGGCCGCCGCCGTTAAATATCGTATGGGAAACAACAACGCAACCAGTCGCATGCAAGACGCCACGCAGTTCGGAGCTCTCTGATTTCGAGAAAGGTGTAATCGTCGGGTATCACAGAAATGGCCGATCCATAAGTGACATATCCAGCGAGTTCAAGTACCCAAAGTCGATAGTGGCCTACGTGGTTGGCAAGTGGAAGATGAGAGGTTACTGTCAGAATGTGCCCCGATCAGGCAGACCCACAAAACTGGGAGTTAGAGACCGACGGGTGCTGGCCAGAGAAATTCGGAAGAACCGCACCAAATCGATAGGCCACATCCGCGAGGAGTTTCAACAGGCATCCGGGAGTGTTCTTTCGATGAATACCATCCGTAAGGAAGCCCATCTGCTCGGTTATCATGGACGTGCTATCGCCCACAAGCCTTTGATCACCAAGTCCAATAGCGCTGCTCGGCTAACGTGGTGCAAAGAACGTCGACAGTGGACTGTTTAACAGTGGAAACAGGTTCTCTGGAGCGACGAATCAAGGTTCACCGTCTACCGTTCGGATGGCAGGGTCTGGGTTTGGCGTCTGCCTGGAGAACGCCTCCTGCAGGAATGTATTGTGCCAACTGTGAAGTTCGGCGGCAGTGGAATTATGCTATGGGGTGTTTCTCCTGGAATGGCACGGGACCCTTGGTCGCAATTCCTGGTAGACTCAACGCCGAGACCTACTGCACCATTTTGGATGACCATGCGCTTCCTACGTTTTGGCAGTTTTACGGGGTGGACCCATATTACTTTTAGGATGACAATGCCACCTGTCACGTTGCGAGGTCCACCATGGCTTGGTATGGTGACAATGGGGTTAATCAAATGGACTGGCCTGCGCAGAGCCCGGACCGTAACCCTATCGAGCACCTCTGGGACGAGTTGGAGCGTCGACTTAAGAGATGCCCCCACCGTCCGAAATCGGTGAAGGAACTGACCTGTCTTCTCCAAGCCGAGTGGAAAAAAATACCGCTAGCCGTTGTACAAGGCCTGGTTGAGAGTATGCCCCGGAGGGTCGCCAACTATTGAAAGTGAATAAACATGTTTTCCTTTGCTATGACAGGTGTTAATTACTTGTTCGTAGATAGTGTATATTAACTCACGTTCGTTTGATTAAGATAGTAATATTAAAAAGAGTTGAAGTTACGTCTTATTGAAGAGCTAAATTATTTATTAGTGGGTGAATAAAGACTAATCGTAAGTGTTTCTCGACGTTTTCTTGGATGGCTCCTGTTATGAAGTTTTTCAGAACTGATTTATCTAGTGTTCAATCAGCTATACTTACACTTACATTACAGCGACGAAGCAGCTGTTCTCTATTTCAGTAGATGACTTCAAAAAAATTATTTCATCAGCGGAAACAGCGCTGGGCTAAGGGTGTGGCTACCGAAGGAAACTACACTGCTGGCCACCCAAAATGCAACACCAAGAAGGACACGAGATAGCAAAGCCAGATTTACTGGACACATAACAACAGATACAAAGATGAAACGATTGAGCTTACAGGCCCGTGCGAATTGCGGAACACGCAGACATCAATAGTTCGTGTGGCTCCCATGGCTGGCAATAACGGCCGCTACACGCCGCGGCATCAAACGAAAGAGGCTTTGGATGTGGGCTTGGGGTATGTCGGTCCAGGCTGCTTCCACACGTTGCCGCAGTTCATCAGGCGTAGCCGTGGGTGGTGCTTGCCGGGCCACTCGGTTGCCGATCAGCGACCAGACGCGTTCGATGGGCGACATATCGGGAGAACAGGTGGGCCACGGCAGCAGTGACACCTGGTGGGCCGTGAAGAATTCTTGCACGATGCGTGCCACGTGCGTGCCACGTGTGGGCGCGCATTGTCTGTTGAAACGTGGCCGCTGGCAGGTCCTGCAGGTAAGGGAGGACTACAGACTCCAAAACGTCGGAGATGGTGCGGTGGCTGTTGAGTGTACCGGCGATGCGTACCAGAGGGGTGCGGGTGTCATATCCAATTGCGCCCCAAACCATAACGCCAGGCGACGTACCGGTATGGTAATGCATAATGCAGGCGTCATGCAGACTCTCGCCACGACGCCGCCACACGCGAATCCGACCATCGTGGTGTTGCAGGCAGAAGCGGGATTCGTCGGAGAAGACAATGTCTTGCCATTCCGTAATCCAGGTGAGGCGTTCAACGGCCCACTTACGCCGCACTCGCCGGTGGTGTAACGTCAATGGTAATAGGAGCAATGTGTGCCGTGTGACAAGTCCCCGCTCCTGCAGACGACGTCGAACGGTACGTGCTGACACAGGTTGTTGCGCAACACACCCTAATTTCTGCGCTAACGTTCGCCGTGTGGCGGTGCGAGCCGTCAAGGCTCACAGCACGAGATGCGGGTCCTCTCGTTCGGTGGTGGGCCGCGGCTGCGGCAATTGCTCGCGTCGGTCCGTCCGTCCCTCCTACACCCACCGAATCCATACTCGCCTCACTGTGGCTTGATGTCATCCCACACGGGCCTCGATGTCTCGGTACGGATAAACCGCTGTCGCGATAAGCCACTATTCGTCCTCTGTCGAACTCCGAAACGTGCTGGAATGACTGCCGTATTCTGCGACGAGGCATCAGGAAGCTTCCTACGCACAGGTACGGCAGCACAACACACCTCCGCTACTTACACCCCGCGTTCTGTGCACCCTTCTTATAGTGCTTCTCGGTGGCGTGCCGGGCGCACATGATTTGCATATGCCCTGCATTGCTAATCGTTTGCATGTCCTCTCGCGGACGACGCATGCTGCTAATTTCAGGCCAATCGGATGCTTCCTTTTTGGTGTTGCATTTTGGGTGGCCAGCAGTGTACTTGAAGGCGATTAAATTTCAAATCTAAGTCTTGCACTTTTATTTTAATAAATCTAGTTACTTTGTGATCAGTTTCTACAATCAGATCCTTGAATGCAAAAATATTTTTTCTAGTCTGCTTAGAGGTGGGGATATCGCGTTTTTACGGACTTACGAACAAGCGGAAGCTTTAATTCCTTTTAAGGCTTGCAAAGAAAAAAATAGTTCCGTAAAATTGAACGCCATCCCCAGAAACGTTTATGAAAAGAAAAATGTCAGATTTTCTTGGTTTTATCTTTTCTTTTTTCAGAAATCGCATTAGTGTTTTGCTCAGGAAGCAAATATCTTTCACTGGGCTTTTATCTACTTTAACTTTAATGATGCACTTTTCCCTTCCTCCATCCTTTATTTCTAATGCTACTTTACCGAATGATATAGCACGTGTTTGAGTTCGTCTCAGAAACCGGGTCTCTGTCACTGCATCGATATGGCCTTAAGCCAATCACCGTTAAGTGACCAAAGAATATCTTCTCTGCCTGTTTTTTTCGTGAAGTTATTGTTCTTTTCTTATTTTGTATTTCGTTGACCCCGTTTCTTTTTGTTGTTGATACCGCGTACATCCTGCCCACGAACTCCGTTTGACATATGGTCTAGATAAAGGTGTTTGTTGTTTTCTCAAACGCAGACAACTCTTTCTTTGTCGAGGATATGTGTGAGTTATTCTTCTGTGAACAACAGCACGAGTCTATTGTATACATTTTTAGCATTTCAGAAAGGAGAACTAGAAAGCACACATCTTAGAACAAAAGCCATTCCGAGATGAAAAAATTGTTAATGCTATTTATGGCGACAAGAACTCTACTGAAAAATGGCACGTTTGAAATCGAGGTGAAGTCCTTCTCTTGGCCAAGGAGTAGGGGTCAGCTCAACCATTAGCTGTATGTCTCGAGGAGGAAGGGGAGGGAGGGGGAAATCTGTGCTAAGATTCAATCTGTGGTATATTATTTTTTTTTCGACAAACAGAGCAAGTACTTTTTTTTCCGATATCTTTTTCCATTTTCTTCAATGGAGGGTAATTTCTTCTCGTTAAAAATTAAATACAAAAGATTTCGGCATTCTAAAACGACAAAGTTTCAATTATGATTTTTGTATTCTAAATACACTGGCGGAAAGTGAAAAAAGAACACCAAGAAGGAGACGCCTGATACCAACGAAATTTATACAACATAATAACGGAATACAGAGGATTACGTGATCAAAACATTATGACAAAATACAGCTGTATTTGCTGGTAAACTGGAAAATAACATTTCCATGTAACATGGTTAGTACGAGGTTGAACCGCCATGAACTGCGTCACGCTGTGCAATTCTGGCATGGAGTCTGTCGTACAGATGTTGGATGTAACTTTGGGGTATTGAGTTCCAAGCATCCTCAAGCTGGACGCGTAATTCGGGTATGGCCGTGGAGACCGGATAAGTTGTTGTCCCATAAAATCCCACACGTGCTCAATGGGGGACAAATCCGGTGAACGTGCAGGCCATGGAAGTTGTCTCACACCCTGAAGTGCACGTTGCGTTGCACGTGCCGTGTGTGGGTGTGCGTTATCTTGCTGGAAAACACCACGATGGACCGACCTTACAAATGGCACAACAACGGGCTGAATGATGTTGTTGATGTAGAAGGTGCTGTTTAACGTACCCGGTACAAACACTAGTTATGTACGGGAATGATAGCTGATTGCTTCCCACACCAGGAAACCAGGTGTAGGCCTTGTGTGTCGCTGGCGGATGCAAGAAGGGTGGAGACGCTCCCCTGTGCGTCTGCGAACACGCATACGGCCATCGGAGGCTCCCAAGCAGAATCTGCTTTCACCGCTGAACACGACAGATCACCATTGTGTTTTCCAGTGCAGACGTTGGCGACACCACTGCAGCCGTTCCTGACAGTGGGCTGGAGTCAGAGGTACACATGCCAGAGGCACTCGTGCACGTAGTCCTGCATCCAGAAGACGGTTGAGAATTGTTCGCACAGTCACCTCAGGTGCAACGGCAGCTCGGATTCACGTCGCAGTGGATGTTCTGCTTGACAACGCCGCTCTTCTTATGCGTCGATCGGTCCGCTCATCAGTCCGTCTGTGACTCCCGGTTCCACGTCTTCTCGTGTGAGAATGTTCCTCGGACCATCTACGTCACCTTCGTACCACCACCGATAATTCCCGTCCAATTCGCTCCGCAATACGACGATACGACCGCCCGACCTCGCGGAATCCGACTAAACGACCTCGCTCAAAGTCCGATAACTGCTGAAATCGTACACGCCTTCCATGTCCAGGCATTGCAGCTTCTTTCCGGGTCTTCGCACGTGTCCGTACGCCGACGACTGATTACATTCACTTCGCCGTACTCCTTAAATACCACCGACGATAATTTGCATATTATGCCGTGCTGTGGCGTAAGCGCTCACCGGTTGGTACCGAAATTAACATCACACCTACGTCAACCCGACCCCATTAACATATGTAAATTTCATGATCGTCCGCCAATTCCTTCTTGGTGTTCTTTTTTCACTTTCCGCCAGTGTATAACGCATTTTTGTGAAAAACCAAACATGTCATACATATTTAGCACGCCGTGGTTTTACTCTGTGTGGAAATTCAATGTGTGATATTTTTTGTTCAAGTGCAGATAATATTTTTCTTTTTCGATTTCTTCTTCCATTTTCTGCACTAGAGGGTGATTTGTTCTAATCAAACAATATGAAATTCTTCATTCTAGAAAGACGAAGTTTCAGTTATAATTTCTGTTTCTTAAATAAAACCCCAAGCGTGTTATATTTAGCAAGTGATGGAAGTAGATATTTTCCTAATGGAAATAGATATTTTTCAGAAGACTTCTGCTGTCTCGGGGGCTCAATGGTCTAAACCAGAGGTTTCCCAACCTGTGCGTCGCGAAGCCCCGGGGAATCGCTGGTTTTGGTCCAGGGCGTCGCGACTATAAGGAAAAAAACTAAAACTTATAATTTTTAGTGAAACGCAACATTCAAATTTTCAGGACGTGTACATATTTTAAAAAATGATTTGTAAGAAATATTGTTATAGAAAACACATCATTTTTCTTGTTGTGAAAACGCTTCCTTTATTTGAGTTCAATATTAAATCAGGTGATTTTGAAAGTTTTCCTACGTTACACAAGTGTACACAAGAAAACGAGATGCTACACTAAGTGGCCACTTTATTATGACCACCCCCTCCGTACTTCGTTGGGCCACCTTTTGCCTTTAATACTCCGTCGATTCTTCGTGGCATGATGGACTCCACGAGATGTTGATAGGTGGTTTGTGGAATCTGAGACCATGCTTGATGAATAGCACTTTCCAGGAGTGTGAGATTGCAGGATTGTGGATCCAGCTGTCTGATGGCTCGTTCAACTTCATCCCATAAATTCTCAATGGGGTTGAGATCTGGACATTGTGGGGGCCACCTAAGCAAAGTAAACTCATCGGCATGTTCCTGAAACCAATCCTGTACAATACGAGCACTATGGCAGGACGCATTATCTTGTTGAAAGTAGCCATCGCCATTGGGATAAACCATCCACATGACAGGATGCACTTGATCCGCAACGATGTTTAGATATGATGTGCCACTCAGACACGAATTAAAGGGCACAAAGCATGCCAGGAAAACATTCCCCAAACCATACCGTTGCCTCCACCAGCTTGAAGGGTTGTAGCAATGCATTTGGGGTCCATGCTTTCGTGCTGTTTCCGCCAAATTCTCACTCGGCCATCGGCATGGTGCAAACTGAAAACGTGATTCATCGGACCACATAATTTGTTTCCAATTATCGCCTGAGCAATCCTTGTGCTCCTGTGCGAACTGGAGACGTTTTCTGTTGTTAACTGCAGACAGCAAAGGTGTTCGAACAGGTCTTCGGCTGCCATATCCCATCCGATGCAGCGTACGGCGAACAGTGCGTGCAGAGATCATTTGAAGGGATCCATGATTAAGATGGTCTCTAATTTGCTGCACTGTTGCCCTTCTGTTGTCTGTTACCAGTCTGGAAACTCTCCGTTCCGCCCGAGCAGTCACTAGTCGATGACGACCACACGTTGCACGTAGAGACCCAGTTTTTACAGTTCAGTTTTTAAAAACTTTAACAACAGCTGCTCTGGAACATTTCACGAATGCGGCGTTTTCGGTGATACTCGCTCCATGGCTCCGAGCTCCTACAATCATCCCACGTTGAAAGTCCGTCAAATCGCATTTCTTACCCATCTCGTCACCCAAAAATCACTTCTACTACTATCGCAAGCACTAAGCTTTCCCTTTTTATACTAGCCACTCCCTCTGGTGGCAACAGCGTGCAGCCATAGTTCATTTGCTTAAAACTGTCAGGTGGTCATAATAAAGTGGCCACTCAGTGTATTAAGTGCGAAATTGAAATCTGTGATTTTGAAGCACTTACCTCAACTCAACGTTCAGTTTGAGAAATATTTTCCTCCACAAACAGATGAACACAAGTGGGTTACAGACCCGCTTACAGCTAATCAACCTTCACTACTGCTAAGCAGGTGCAGTTAATAGACATTTCTTCAGACTCCGCACCGAAAATGACATTCTCTTCCGGAACTCTCCCACAGTTTTGGAACAGTATGGCAAAGGAGCAGTTCTGAGTAGAGGTCTGCACGGGTCTAGTTTGGTGAGCTCGGCCCGGCCCAAGCCAGTGCGTTCAAGGCCCAGCCCGGCCCGTTTCAAATATTAGACACTGCCCGTCCTATCCCGGGCCCATCAATTGCAGCTCTTATTTAGGACCGGCCCATAATGTGTCATTTGGTATTATTTTGTCTTTCTATTGCATTTTATTAACATGGGAAAATTAAGTAATGAAATGAGATATTATGGAAAATATTTAGTTGAATGTAATCCTAAAAATATTAACTAAACTTTGACAATTATCGAAAAAGATAACCTTTAAAGAGAGAGAGAAAAAGGAAGACTAAGCGCGTTCAGAATCTCCCTTTCTCTGAACTAGTATGAGGTAACACTACAAAAGTTAATCCCTATACAGATTAGGGATAGCAGAAAAAATCGATGTCGTCCCACTCTCTCATACAAACACACACCCCACTCCACCGCAGACACTCAATGTTCCCCACTCTACACAACACACACACTCGCTCGGGGTCGAATCTTTTTGTTGTCAACAAGCCTCACAGTGGTTTTACTATTGTGTATTAATACCAACAGATTGATTAAAACACTGTGAGTGCCTCTCCTTGCTTTTGTGATTACGTCCTGGGCTATGTCATGGAAGTAAGTAAAGCCAGCAAAACAGTTAAATACACCAGGAAATCGGGCAACACGACTCTTTCCTTTCTTTACCATTGCGGTAAAAAGAATGGGTCGACTTGGCCGGGCCGTAAGTGTCTGGGGAAAAGCCCGGTCCCTTGCTTTGTTCTGTAAACTAAAAAAAGACCTGCCCTAGCCCGGCCCGTGCTGACCTCTAGTGCTGAGGCGGGCCGAGCCCGAGCGGGCTGTGGCAGCCTTACTTGCTCGGAATCTGAGAGAGGGAAAGAATTTTTTTTTTTATGTGATTTTGTGTGATTTAGCACACGAGACTTTTTCACACTTTTCAGTTGTTAAAGAGAATTCTTCGGCAACTGGGTCTAGATGGGGAGTGGGAACTCGGCAGGGCTATTCATTCGAGGCTAGGATAACAAATACCATAGGGCCATGAATTACTGGATTTCTGCGAAGGAAAAGTTCCTTTAAGAACTATAGACAGTAAAAAGCAAGCTGACGGTAAAAAGCAAGCTGAAATAGCAGGGAGCTACCTCAAAGAGGCAGCTCCCTGCTAATTCTATTGAGCAACGTACGACACATATCGTTGTGCCTCCTGATTTTTCCTGATACCCGACCCCCCGAAACATTTCAGGAAGAAATGAATGGCCAAAGAAACTATAGAAATACACTGCTGGCCACCTAAAATGCAACACCAAGAAGGAAGCATCCGATCGGCCTGAAATTCACAGCATGCGTCGCCCGCGAGAGGACATGCAAACGATTAGCATTGCAGGGCATATGCAAATCATGTGCGCCCGGCACGCCACCGAGAAGCACTATAGGAAGGGTGAGCAGAAGGCGGTGTGTAAGTAGTGAAAGTGTGTTGTGCTACCGGACCTGTGAGTGGGAAGCTTCCTGATGCCTCGTCGCAGAATACGGCAGTCATTCCAGCACGTTCCGGAGTTCGACAGAGGCCGAATAGCGGCTTATCGCGGCAGCGGTTTATCGTACTGAGACAACGGCGCCCGTGTGGGACGACATCCAGCTACAGTGAGGCGAGTACCGATTCGGTGGGTGCAGGAGGGACCGACGTGAACGATTGCCGCAGCCGCGGCACACCACCGAACGAGAGGACCGGCATGTCGTGCGGCGGGCATTGACGGCTCGCACCGCCACATCATGAACGTTAGCGCAGGAATTAGGGTGTGTTGCGCAACAACCTGTGTCAGCACGTACCGTTCGACGTCGTCTGCAGGAGCGGGGACTTGTCGCACGGCGCCCATTGCTCCGATTACCATTGACGTTACACCACCGGCGAGTGCGGCGTAAGTGGGCCGTTGAACGCCGCACCTGGACTACGGAATGGCACGACATTGTCTTCTACGACGAATCCCGCTTCTGCCTGCAACACCACGATGGTCGGATTCGCGTGTGGCGGCACCGCGGCGAGAGTCTGTATGACGCCTGCATTATGCATCACCATACCGGTACGTCGCCTGGCGTTATGGTTTGGGGCGCAATTGGATATATCCTTCGTGAAAAAACCGGTTTCCCATGCTGGCTCACAATCACGCATTACTTCTGTGAATTAAAATAAGCTTTATACAGAAACACATTGTTTTAGGTATCCAACAATAGGCATATTAACGTATCGATAATTGCCGACTGAATTTAAATTGCTCTGCTGAATTTGTTACTCGTTAACTAAAAGTTTTCACTCATCACAGACTAGCAGACGACCTCATTTTTCAAGTCCTGAATATAGTCTATGTTTTATACTTCAATGTAAAGAACTGCACGGAAGTAAAGAAAGCCTAGTTTTCTGCATTGCAATACAGTTTTCACAACAGACACGGCGTAAAATAAGGTTACGCCACAAATGACGTCATACTATTGCAAACCATAGCTCACTGGAAAGAAGACGCCCTGAAACGAGCAGCTGTCATTCAGGTCATGTGACCAACTGAGTTCCAGCTACAGTCTGTGCTGAATCGGAAGGGTGGCAGAGTAGCGGGAGAATTTCATAAAACGTGCGCTGATGGAAATGGAAACTTCGGAGGTTATGTTGCAATATGAATAAAATGTGTTAATATTTGGTTCACAAATTACTTTGAAAGTTTTACGCAAAATGAAGGAATGTTTGAACGAAACTGACAAAGCATTTGCGAAGTTTTTGCTTAGAATTCCAGCTGATGGGAACTTTGAAATTTGCCGCACAAATAAATAAATGAAATGTGCTGTTGTTTTGTTGACAAATTTACTGAAAAAACTTGTGGCACGAAACGCGAATATTTTAATGTTTTCGATGGCATATTCGATGTCTGCATCGATTCCAAGATTGCGGCTTGTTTACAATTTTTGTTTCGCTCCTGGCGAACTCCCCGTTGGATTTTTGCGGAATTTGTTTTTAATTTCCTTTTATGTTTATTGAAAGACTTTGCTCCGCCGCCATTGCGGAGGTTTCGGCGTTGGTATATTTTGGTTCTGGCCTATACCCTTAATGTTACCGGTGTGCGGGGTCAGTGTGTTCTTCATTCATGGATTACTCAAAAAAGAAGACTTTTAAATACTTTTTGCGTTTCTTTTGCTTGACTTGAACATATTTTCTGAGGTCTTTTTTACTGACTTTATTTTTTGGAAGGGCGGACTTTTGTAGTTTGAACTTATAGTACTTAGTAAATTTACCACTAAGGAAAACAAAAGCGGTGCAAAAAAGCATTTCCATAAGATGTATACATCTTACAGAAATGCTAAACCGTTAAACAACTTAGGTAGTTTTACCAACAAAACATATGCATAAGAAATTCTTTTTTCAATGTATATATGAATAACTAAACTTTGCACATTATATTACTTAAAACAGAAAAGAAATCTCACCTGTAGTTTAGTAACAGCAGAAACCAGCGGGTAAAAAGAAGTAAATCATATTTTTTTCCAACAACGCTCTAACATTTTCTTCTGTTGCAGTGGTAAATGAACATTACACTATCTACCAACAAGTAATTGGACATCTGTGATAGCAAAGGAAAACGAAGTTTATTCACCTTTAATAGTTGGTGGAGCCTCCATGAGCGGCGATTACAGCTGCGACCCTCCGGGGCATACTCTCAACCAGGTGTTGTACGACGGCTAGCGGTATTTTCTTCCACTAGGTCAGTTCCTTCACCGATTTCGGACGGTGGGGGCACCCCTTACGTCGACGCTCGAACTTGTCCCAGACGTGCTCGATAGGGTTAAGGTCCGGGCTCTACGCAGGTCAGTCCATTCGGTTAACCCCAGTGTCACTATACCAAGCCATGGTGGACCTCGCACCATGACAGGTGGCATTGTCATCCTGAAAGTAACATGGGTCCACCCCGTAAAACTGCCACAACGTAGGAAGCGCATGGTCATCCAAAATGGCGCAGTAGGTCTCGGCGTTGAGTCTACCAGGAATTCCGACCAAGGGTCCCGTGCCATACCAGGAGAAACACCCCCATAGCATAAATCCAGCGCCGCCGAACTTCACAGTTGGCACAATACATTCCGACAGGAGGCGTTCTCCAGGCAGACGCCAAACTCAGACCCTACCATCTGAACGGTAGAGGGTGAACCTTGATTCATCGCTCCAGAGAACCTGTTTCCACTGTTCAACGGTCCACTGTCGACGTTTTTTGCCCCACATTTTAGCCGAGCAGCGCTATTGGACTTGTGATCAAAGGCTTGTGCGAGGCAGCACGTCCATGATAACCGAGCAGATGGGCTTCCTTACGGATGGTATTCATCGAAAAAACTCTCCCGGATGCCTGTTGGAACTTCTCGCGGATGTGGCCCATCGATTTGGTGCGGTTCTTCCGAATTTCTCTGGCCAGCACCCGTCGGTCTCAAACTCCCAATTTTGTGGGTCTGCCTGATCGGGGCACATTCCGACAGTCACCTCTCATCTTCTACTTGCCAATCACGAAGGCCACTGTCGATTTTGGGTACTTCAACTCGCTGGATATGTCACGTATGGATCGGCCATTTCTGTGATTCCCGACGATTACACCTTTCTCGAAATCAGAGAGCTCCGAACTGCGTGGCATCTTGCATGCGACTGGTTGCGTTGTTGTTTCCCACACGATATTTAACGGCGGCGGCCGTGACGTGTATCAGGACCGTAGATATCGTCGATTGCAGGGGTGTCCAATTACTTGTTGGTAGATAGTGTATATGTTATTAGGAGTGCTCATTCGTTTTTCTTTGGAAAGAAAATCTCAATAATAAATATTTAAAAATATGAAAATATGAACAACTTCACAGCAATACGCAAACGGACTAATGGCGTTCACGACGTCACGTGTAGTTCAGAACAGGGAAGCTGAGACCCTATTGGTCACATGACTAAATCGTTTCAGGGCCTCTTGTTTCCAGTGGGCTATGATTGCAAACTTGAATATGTTTGCGCTCATGAGTTTCATCGGTGTATTTCCTGAGTTTTAATAAAGCCAAAACTCAAAAAAAAAAAATTCCCATTGATTTATTCCCGCTTTTTATTTTCGTAACATGATCTGCGAAAAAGAATAAGTCGCACAGTAGGAACTGAATTTCAGTTGCACCGATTTTTAGTTATGTTGTGATTAGCTATGCAGAACTTTAAAAAAAACAGATCCTGCGTAACAGATTTAGACAAGGCAGCTTTGTTGGAAATGAAATGTGTTTTGTGCAGGCTCATTTTTTCTTCTGCATTCCTAGTCCAACTAACCTCAAAACCTTAAAGGATTCCATATTCGACGTTCTACATGGGCGACTTCTACGAGACTCAGGCAGAGTAGTTTTGAATTTTTACCTGCGGTTACGGTTCCATTATCTAAAGCGAACGGAAAGCTCATTTTTAGTTAAAAACAAAATCAATGATTGCCTTTTCCGTCAGTTGAAAACGAAATATTATATAATCATTCACATGTAAAATTGTGCACATGCGGCTGGTATTAAATTATGCGAATAATTTTACAAATACTCGTTCAAGCGTTTGAAAGGGACATTTCGGTCCTGTGCTTGACAAAATGGAATTAATCTGGAAAAGAACTAAGGCAGTTTCTGCTCTGCTTCAACTGTAAGAAACAATAAATGGAAGAAAATCGTGACGATTGTGTTTTGTCCTAAGGGGGAATTTTAATCCTTCATGTTCAACAAAAGTGTGGAGAAGTTCCACGGTTGAAACGAAAGTACAGACATTTTCAGTTTTGAAAAATGGAAGCTTCTCGAAAACCATATCACGCTTATTTCTCAAAATCAATCTCTTTGTTGTGGCATACTACAGAGGTGAATCACGTGTCAAGACGTCAAATCTGCAGCGATACATTCCGTCCGTGTAGCTTAGTTGGAAGAGCACCTTACTCCGAAGTGAGGGGACGCGGTTTCGGTCCCCATCACGGACGAACTTGTGTTTTCACATTGTGTATGAAATAATAACTTATTTTGAAACACCAGTTTCGGTGATGTTTCAAATAAGTTCCATTTCTTTTATGGCGTATTTTCTTAACTACAAGTTATAGCGTAAAAACCATTTGCTGGTGGTAGAAATGGACTCCGCATCCTTCTCCGGAGCCGCACGCTTTCCCAATTAAGCTACACCGACGTAATTTGTCACTGCAATTTTGCAGTTTTAACGTGTGGATCACCGCTGAGGTAGGTAAGCCACATATATAACCCCCTCCCCTCCCTTGAGAAAGTGCTGGGACGGAATCGTAGGTGTCCCGGTTAGCAAGAAACTGCTGCACAAGTTGCGAAGTATGGGGAGGCTCGTTGTCATGGTGAAGTTGCCACTCGCTACTCTCGTGCAATGCCGGCCTTTTGCGACGAACTGTGTCTCCCAAGCTCCGCTAAACTTGACAGCAGTTCTCCTTGTCGATTGTCTGGCCTGATGGATCGTATATTCAGGATACACAATTCCCTCAAGATTGAAAAAACTTGACAGTAGTTCTCCTTGTTGATTGTCTGGCCTGATGGAGTGTATTAAAGATCCACAATTCCATCATGACTGAAAACACTTGACAGTAGTTCTCCTTGTTGATTGTCTGGCCTGATGGAGCGTAGTCATGATCCACAATTCCATCATGACTGAAAAAACTTGACAGTAGTTCTCCTTGTAGATTGTCTGGCCTGATGGAGCGTATTCAGGATGCACAATTTCCTCATGACTGAAAAAACTTGACAGTAGTTCTCCTTGTTGATTGTCTGGCCTGATGGACCGTATTCAGGATGCACAATTTCCTCATGACTGAAAAGACTTTACAGTAGTTCTCCTTGTTGATTGTCTGGCCTGATGGACCGTATTCAGGATGCACAATTTCCTCATGACTGAAAAGACTTGACAGTAGTTCTCCTTGTTGATTGTCTGGCCTGATGGACCGTATTCAGGATGCACAATTCCCTCATGACTGAAAAAGACTTGACAGTAGTTCTCCTTGTTGATTGTCTGGCCTGATGGACCGTATTCAGAATGCACAATTCCCTCATGACTGAAAAGACTTGACAGTAGTTCTTCTTGTTGATTGTCTGGCCTGATGGACCGTATTAAAGATGCACAATTCCATCATGACTGAAAAGATTTGACAGTAGTTCTCCTTGTTGATTGTCTGGCCTGATGGAGCGTATTCAGAATGCACAATTCCCTCATGACTGAAAAAACTTGACAGTAGTTCTCCTTGTTGATTGTCTGGCCTGATGGACCGTATTCATGATGCACAATTTCCCTCATGACTGAAAAGACTTGACAGTAGTTCTCCTTGTTGATTGTCTGGCCTGATGGACCGTATTCAGGATGCATAATTCCCTCATGACTGAAAAGACTTGACAGTAGTTCTCCTTGTTGATTGTCTGGCCTGATGGACCGTATTCAGGATGCACAATTCCCTCATGACTATAAAGACTTGACAGTAGTTCTCCTTGTTGATTGTCTGGCCTGATGGACCGTATTCAGAATGCACAATTCCCTCATGACTGAAAAGACTTGACAGTAGTTCTCCTTGTTGATTGTCTGGCCTGATGGACCGTATTCAGAATGCACAATTCCCTCATGACTGAAAAAGACTTGACAGTAGTTCTTCTTGTTGATTGTCTGGCCTGATGGACCGTATTCAGAATGCACAATTCCCTCATGACTGAAAAGACTTGACAGTAGTTTTTCTTGTTGATTGTCTGGCCTGATGGACCGTATTCAGAATGCACAATTCTCTCATGACTGAAAAGACTTGACAGTAGTTCTCCTTGTTGATTGTCTGGCCTGATGGACCGTATTCAGAATGCACAATTCCCTCATGACTGAAAAGACTTGACAGTAGTTCTTCTTGTTGATTGTCTGGCCTGATGGACCGTATTCAGAATGCACAATTCCCTCATGACTGAAAAGACTTGACAGTAGTTTTTCTTGTTGAATGTCTGGCCTGATGGACCGTATTCAGAATGCACAATTCCCTCATGACTGAAAAGACTTGACAGTAGTTCTGCTTGTTGATTGTCTGGCCTGATGGACCGTATTCAGGATGCACAATTCCCTCATGACTGAAAATACTTGACAGTAGTTTTTCTTGTTGATTGTCTGGCCTGTTGGACCGTATTCAGGATGCACAATTCCCTCATGACTGAAAAGACTTGACAGTAGTTCTTCTTGTTGATTGTCTGGCCTGATGGACCGTATTCAGAATGCACAATTCCCTCATGACTGAAAAGACTTGACAGTAGTTTCTTCTTGTTGATTGTCTGGCCTGATGGACCGTATTCAGAATGCACAATTCCCTCATGACTGAAAAGACTTGACAGTAGTTTCTGCTTGTTGATTGTCAGGCCTGATGGACCGTATTCAGGATGCACAATTCCCTCATGACTGAAAATACTTGACAGTAGTTTTTCTTGTTGATTGTCTGGCCTGTTGGACCGTATTCAGGATGCACAATTCCCTCATGACTGAAAAGACTTGACAGTAGTTCTCCTTGTTGATTGTCTGGCCTGATGGAGCGTATTCATGATGCACAATTCCCTTATGACTGAAAATACTTGGCAGTAGTTCTCCTTGTTGATTGTCTGGCCTGATGGTCCGTATTCAAGATGCACAATTCCCTCATGACTGAAAAGACTTGACAGTAGTTTTCCTTGTTGATTGTCAGGCCTGATGAACCGTATTCAAGATGCATAATTCCCTCATGACTGAAAAGACTTGACAGTAGTTCTCCTTGTTGATTGTCTGTCTGGCCTGATGGACCGTATTCAGAATGCACAATTCCCTCATGATTGAAAAACTTGACAGTAGATCTCCTTGTTGATTGTTTGGCCTGATGGAGTGTATTCAAGATCCACAATTCCATCATGACTGAAAAGACTTGACAGTAGTTCTCCTTGTTGATTGTCTGGCCTGATGGAGCGTAGTCATGATGCACAATTCTCTCATGACTGAAAAAACTTGACAGTAGTTCTCCTTGTTGATTGTCTGGCCTGATGGACCGTATTCATGATGCACAATTCCCTCATGACTGAAAAGACTTGACAGTAGTTCTGCTTGTTGATTGTCTGGATTGATGGACCGTATTCACAATGCACAA
Organism: Macrothele yani; assembly: GCA_039090855.1. Taxonomy (NCBI): domain Eukaryota; kingdom Metazoa; phylum Arthropoda; class Arachnida; order Araneae; family Macrothelidae; genus Macrothele; species Macrothele yani. The sequence goes on along the minus strand of CM077009.1, from coordinate 40,741,260 downwards.
TTCCCTCATGACTGAAAAGATTTGACAGTAGTTCTCCTTTTTGATTGTCTGGCCTGATGGAGCGTATTCATGATGCACAATTCCCTCATGACTGAAAATACTTGGTAGTAGTTCTCCTTGTTGATTGTCTGGATTGATGGACCGTATTCAAGATGCACAATTCCTTCATGACTGAAAAGACTTGACACTAGTTCCCTTGTTGATTGTCTGATCTGATGGAATGTATTCAGGATGCACAATTCCCTCATGACTGAAAAAAATTGACAGTAGTTCTCCTTGTTGATTGTCTGGCCTGATGGACCGTATTCAAGATGCACAATTCCTTCATGACTGAAAAGACTTGACACTAGTTCCCTTGTTGATTGTCTGATCTGATGGAATGTATTCAGGATGCACAATTCCCTCATGACTGAAAAAAATTGACAGTAGTTCTCCTTGTTGATTGTCTGGAATGATGGAGCGTAGTCATGATGCACAATTCCCTCATGATCTGGAAAACGGCCAGCACCTCCTTGATATTACTGCATCTCTGTCGTGTTTTTTTGGGGAGGGGGGATCTGGGGTCTTTGACTGTGGAGACTGCGCTTTTGTTTCGGGGTCATACCGACAAATCCACGATTCATCACCAGTTATGATAGTTTTTAAAAGGTTTCCGACGGAATTCAAGCAAGTCACTAGCAGCTGAAACACTGGGCTGTTTTTGCTCAACTGAGGGAATTTTTAGCCCAGAATTTGGCTGAGATACGTCTCGTCCCAAATCTGCCGTAAGAACTGAACCGAAACTAATGTTGAAGTCTTCAGATAACTCACGAATAGTTATTCGGCGATTTTTCCGCACAGCTGAGCTCACAAGTTCGGCATTGTTTTCACTTTTACTGGTTACGGGTCTCCCAGACCGTTCATCACTCTCAACACACTCACGACCATCTTTAAAACGTTTATGCCACTCATAATATTTTGTTGGTTGCGGGCCTCCCAGACCGTTCAACACTCTCACGACCATCTTTAAAACGTTTATGCCACTCATAATCGTTTGCTGGTTGCGGGCCTCCCAGACCGTTCAACACTTTCACTACCATCTTTAAAACGTTTATGCCACTCATAATCCTTTGCTGGTTGCGAGCCTCCCAGACCGTTCATCACTCTCAACACTCTCACGACCATCTTTAAAACGTTTATGCCACTCATAATCTTTTGCTGGTTGCGGGCCTCCCAGACCGTTCATCACTCTCAACACTTTCACAACCATTTTTAAAACGTTTATACCACTTAAACTTGTGCACGACTCATACAATTATCCTCATAGACTTTCTGTAACTTTAAGTTTGTGTCTTTGAAACTTTCGCTAAGTTCTTGTCAAAATCTGATGCGGATTCTTTGATAAATTTTGTCGAACGTGACAAATGACAACAGAGTAGGAAACGGGTCAAACATTTTGGTCCCAGACCCGATCCGGAAAAATCTGCTTTGAGCTATAAACTCGAATATAGCCGCCCCGGTGGCGCAGTGGTCTAATGCGCTGGCCTCTGATCATTCGTCCGTAAGGGGTCCGGGTTCGAATCCCGGTGAGGCATGGATGTTGTGTTTGTCTTACGGCACTGGCTCTCTCCCTTCCCTAGAACCAGTGACCCTAAATTAGGGACGGGCGACTGCTTATAGCCCATTGAGTTGCTCACGGTGGTCGTTAAATCTCCAATCAAAAAAAAAAAACTCGAATATATCATCAGCAGCAGCAGCATTGTCAATCACTAACAATCCACTGCTGGATGAAGTTCTCCCAAAATTTCTTTTACAACGGACTGTCTTAAGCCAGTCTCCTCCATCCAGGCATCTCTCAGTGGTTCTCTTCTAGGTCTTTCCCTGTCCCTTGGAATCCAGTCTAAAATTTCGGTTGTTCATCTGTGGTCCTTTCTCCGGGCAATATGTCCACCCATTGCCACTTCAGGGATTTTACTCTGATGGTGATGTCTTTCACTCTTCTTATTTTCCTTAACCACGAGTTTTTCTTCTTACCTTTCTTGGTTACACCAAGCATGCGTCATTCCAAGCTACTTTCAGTTGCCGGCAGTCTTTGTATGTTTTTGTAGTTAAGGTCCACGTCTCTGCTCCGTACGTAAGCATTGGAAGGATGCACTGATTAAGCACTTCTTTTAAGACATAATGGTATATTGCTCTTGAAAATTGTACTGTTTCTTCCAAAAATTCTACAGCCAAGTTTTATACGCCAATTAATTTCTTCATCAATGTGACCCTCACTTGATGTTTGCTGTCCAAGGTAAATGTAGAAATTGGTTATCACCAGCTTTTCCCCATCAATTGATAAATCTTCATTCCTTGTAAAAGCATTGTATGTCAGTTTCGTCCTCTGAAACTTTATTTTTAATCCCCATTTCTTTACCCTTCTCAGCAAGTTCCTGGATCATACTCTGCAACTCTGAAGTATTACTTCAAAGAGCTCTGAAAGATTATTTGAAATATTTTTTTCTATTCAGAAATAAAACGAAAATAAAACCGGGTCGAAATAGGGCCGGAAACACCTTGACTTGATCCGTTTGACCCGTAAGGAATTGTCGAACCGGTGACCCGTTGACCCTTGACCCGTTTCCATCTCTGCTTTACACACGTAAAGAACAATGCACTACTGTAAAAAATGCGGATGAGCAGGGGAGATGTGACTCGCGACACATGCGTAATAGGTTCCAATGTTAGCCTGCGCCAAACCACTCCCTGCTGTGTCGCTCGATTCCGAACTTACGCAACCAGTCTGGATACTTTTTTGATCACACCTCGTACTTCGACTTAAAAGCATGTACGCCTTTTGAACACACCTCGTACTCCGGCTTAGAAACATGTACTTCTTTCTGATCACACCTCGTACTCTGGCTTAAAGGCACGTTGTACTCTCTTTGATCACACCTCGTACTCCGGCTTAAAAGCATGTACCCCGCACAAGGCATAGAATGACCTTTAACCGTATCGAAGCGTATAAACGGGGCTGACTATAAAAAGAAAAGAAAAAACACGCAAATACTCACCGTTTCGGATGGCATATCCAACTATTCGTTTCTGTTTTGTTTTTCTTGTTTTTAACTGAAATAAACTCATTACAATTTCACTAGGAAAATCCGAAACTTACAGAAGCTCCTAGAAGAAAGCTTATTAGCTACGTTAAAGGAAACATTAAATGTGTTAAATTTGGCAAAGTTAACCCTTTCAAAATGCAGTAGAACTCCAGTTATCCGGATTAAATAGAACCACAGACCATCCGGATATTAGGAAAATCGGGATAATTGGGTTGACTTTTTTCTGTAGGCCGAAAATGTATTTATTAATTGAAGTGAGGGAATCTAATGTTTCCCTTTATAGTATTTTATAACAACAAGTGTTATACAGCTTAAGAAATAAATATCTTAATTTTACTTGGCCTTGAAAGAAGAACAGACGATCTGAATAATTGGAGTTCTGGATATTTGGAGTCCGGATAATTGGAGTTCTGCTGAACTTGAAAGAAACTGTGCCCAAACATTTTCGGTGCTCTTCAAACAGAAAATGTTAACATTACGAAAGTTACGGCAAAACAATTCCGTTGCTCTTCCTATCTTAGCAGTACCAACCATAAATAAACCTCTCACTGATAAGAGCTCCTTCATAGTAATGTATCTTCTGCTCCATGATCCAAGGCATCATGGAGAAGGAGTAGTCACCCGGGACACGGACATCGTGACACTTGGTAGCAACAAGTAACTCAAACATCTTTTCTCTGAATAAACAAAGACATCGCTCTTTCCATGTTTTATCAACACATAGCACCCAAAAAATTGTTATCTGGTCACCGCTGGGGATCCGAATCCCAGATCTCTCGATATCTAGCCGAGCGCGTTAACCTTAGGCTACAGTGGCCAGCAATATGTGGCATCAACAATCATTATTCACTGATGTCACGTATTTGGAGGATTTTCATCTTTTACCTACTTTTTTTTTTTTTTTTTTCGCTATTTTTTTTTTTTTTTTTTGTCACCATTGCTATCGCTCTTTCAGCAGGTAATTAGTCAGAAATGATTAATGTCAACCGTCCCCGCAAATGACAAATTTGAATTAAAAAAAAAAAGCTAAGGGTGAAAATGAACATTGTGACGTGCCTGCCCTGCAGGACGCACACGACATAAAGGCAGATAGCAGCGAGAACGAACGTCTGCGTAGCTCAGTTGGTAGAGCGACTTATTCCGGAATAAGAGGACTCGGGTTTGATCCCCAGCGTGGACCAAAAATGACGGAGAAATTTACTTCGAAATAATGGCGCCCGAACTTCCCGGATGACCCGGCCGTTAACGTTCTCGCAATGGTGTGATGTTCTTTCCACAGCGCGAGACGGGAAAAATAAGAGAGTCCCTTCTTCACCGCTTCGAAAAATAAATGTGTGTGGTGTTGCATTCCAAACACCAGATTGACTGGGAGTTCTCAAGTGCACGTTCTTCAGCGCATGGCTGCCTACAACGATTCATGGTCCCTGCTAACCCGTGGACCATGCCCCCGGCCCTCTTTCGGGGGAGGGGGGGGAGATGTGTCGTGCCTGCTCCGCAGGATGCACACGAAATAAATGCAGATAGCAGCGAGAACGAACTTCTGCGTAGCTCAGTTGGTAGAGCGACTTATTCCGGAATAAGAGGACTCAGGTTTGATCCCCGGCGTGGACCAAAAATGAAGGAGAAACTTCGTTATAATGGCGCCCGAACTTCCCGAATGACCCGGCCGTTAAAGTTCTCTCAATGGTGTGATGTTCTTTCCACAGCGCGAGACAGGAAAAATAAGAGAATCCTTTTTCAGCGCTTTGAAAAATAAATGTGTGTGATGTTGCATTCCACACACCAGATTGACTAGGGATTCTCAAGTGCACGTTCTTTAGCGCATGGCTGCTTACAACGATACATGTTCCGGGCTAACCAGTGGCACTAACAGCGAAAGAAAAAAGCGTTACAAATTATAATACATATATACGAGGGTTGTACCGAAAGTAATGCAAAAGTTTGCATAACTTTTTTATTAACTGACAGAGGTCGTTCAAACTGCACATGTCGGTAGAGTAACTCTTTCTCTATACAAAGGTACTACCCAACATAGTCTCCATCACAAGCGATGCATTTGCGCCATCGTTGAACCCAACGATCGAATCCTCTTTGAAAAAATTCAGGTGTGGACTGTTGTACCCACTTTCACCTCGTCTGTATCATCAAATCTTTGTCCCCGTAGACTGTCCTTAATTGGACCTAACAGATCGAAGTCGGGGGGGGGGGCACCAGATCTGGGTTATACGGTGGATGTTTGACCACCGACCAGCTTTATTTGCTATTCGCCTGATTTGTTGCCAAAGATGTGTGTGATCTCGCATTGTCATGGTGAATGTGGATCCTTTTTGGATTCTTCTCCCGTCTCTTTCTCCTTATGGCTTCTCTAAGCTTCTTGAGTTTCTCAATGTACCGCTCGCTAGTCACGGTACGGTGACGTTCCAGAAAATCAAGGAGAATGACACCCCTGCAATCCCAAAAAACAGTCACCATGACTTTCAGTGCTGATCGCTGGCTCTTGAACTTCTTAGGTCTTGGTGAAAAGGTGTGATGCCATTTCATGAATTGATTCTTCGTTTCCGGATCGTAAAGATACGTCCACGTTTCATCCCCTGTCACCAGATCGAAAACAAAAACGTGTCTTCATTGGCCACTTTGCGCACACTTTCCGATACCTTAAGTCTTCCACCATCTTCTGTATGGCATTGTGACTACAGTTCAGTTGTGCAGTGATTCAGCAATGTTCCCGCAGAATCACTGCACAACTGAACTGTAACCTTCGCAGCTGACTGCTGAGATGGTTACCACAATAACGGGATGACATCGCAGAAACGGAAAAAAAGTGGGAATTGGCCCTAAAACTTGGGAGTTGTTGCAGGTTGAAGAAGCGTATATGCTCCACCTTTACCTTTGTCCGTCCGCACGATAACTTGCGTAAAAATGGTTCGATTTCGATGAAATTTTAGTACGTGGTAGAGGACCACCTGGGGACGAAAATTATTGAAAATGGACAAAATAGGGTCAGAGGTTAGGACATAAGAGCGGGATCCATTCCATCGCCTTTATGCGTCATAACTTACGTAAAAATGCTTCTATTGCAACAAAACTTTAGTATGTTGTTCCGGAGGTATACTGAACCGATTCTGTTGAAAATAATCGAAATGGGGTCAAAGGTCAGGACACAGGATCCAGATTTATTCCACAGCCATTATCCTCATAACTTGAGTAATGATTTCTGGTATGTTGGAAAGCATATATCAAAATCAATGCATTACTTGAGTTTACTAACTTGTTATATATAAAGTGGATTGCAACTCAATTTCCACTGGACCAGTTAGGTAAAAAGAAATTTTCTACCGGTCACTTAGTGTCCGAATCTTAAAAATCTTAAAAGGCTTGAGAAATAATTGCAGACAGAATCCAAGCAATTTTCGCACAAACGTCTACTTCGGCAGAGTGAAATTGCTCACTTGTGTGAATAATAAAGAATCCTAAAAGGATTCTACAGTCAAAGAGAAACAAGTGCCTCTCGCGCGCTCAGCCTTCTGGGAGAGGAAGGACGCTGACAGATTTTTTTTTTTAAACTTGACCCAAATTTTATACACATAGGCGGACTTGACTTTTACCTCGTTTTTTGTAGGGCTTTAAACCTTTATTCATTTGAGACATCCTAGGCTTACCCCTAATTTTCTTTCACTCGGGCAGAGTCTAGTACTTGTCCGATCTTGGCCCGCTACCGTAAAATTTATTTATTTATGTGGGAGGGTAGAGAGCGTGTTGTAATTTTTGTTTTTAAGTGTTACTCATTTTTTACGCTTTCCAACCGTAGGTTGAAGAAGCGTATATGCTCCAGCTTTGTCCGTCCGTCTGTCGGCACGATAACTCGCGTAAAAATGGTTCGATTTCGATGAAATTTTAGTATGTAGTAGGGGACCACCTGGGGACGAACCCTATTGAAAATGGACGAAATGGGGTCAAAGGTCACGGCATAGGAGCGAGATCCATTCCATTGCCCTTATGCGTCACAACTTGCGTAAATATAGTCCGATGTCGATGAAATTTTAACATATTGTAGGGGACTACCTGGGAATGACCTCTATTGAAAATGGGTGAAGTGGGGTCAAATGTTTATCATGTTATTTCGGAGGTATACTGAACCGGTTCTGTAAAATATCTTCGAAATGGGATCAAAGTTCAGGGCACAAGACCGAGATTTATTCTACAGCCATTATCCTCATAACTTGAGTGATAACTTGAGTAATGATTTCTGGTATGTTGGAAAACGTATCATAATCAATGCATTGCATGATTTTACTAACTTGTATTCATTTAATTTTGCAAAGTTCACCCCGTCAATCTGGACAACTGTGAGTGCTAAACGACTGCGCGTGGTATCGTTTTAAAGCTCTCGACGAGATCTGTTCAAATATACGGATAACATTTAGCAGTGGTTTAAACTAAACATTTAAAAAAATATTTTCTTGTGAGCCGGTGAACAGTTTTGACAATATCGCGGTTTATCTGGACAACCGTGAGTGCAAAACAAGTGTGCATGTTTTAAAGCTCTCGACAAGATCTATTCAAATATATAAAGAACATATCGCAGTGGTTCAGACTAAAATTTCTAAAAATTGTTTCCGTGTGAACGGCTTGACATTTTCGACAATGCCGCGGAATTCGCAGAATAAGTGATGAGGAATGTAAGCAGCCCAAGAAGACAGAGCACCCACCAAGTTGGGTAATTCGTGTATCGATCTGCTTTGCGTTCGGAAAGTATCCAGAATTATTGACGTGCTACAATTCATATCATAGACCTGTATAGGCTATAACAAATTAAATAAACGCTTTGAAACCATACTCGACTGGTTCATTTCGATTCTCCGATCTGCAAGTCGTAGTACTACGTTCCAAGCTGACGGTTCAATCAGAACTGAGCCTCCTACCTGTATTTTTTCTTTATTTTAGTTTACAGAGGTAATGAGACTTTTCCGATGTGTACGTAATCTTAAAATTTGTTTCAGCACTCAGTTGCTTGCTCGTTTCACACTCTTCCACCGATCATCAGCAGGATGACGGAGGATTACGGGAATCCACCCTCCAGAAAGACAAACAAAAATACGGAGAAAAAGGGTGTCGGTTTTACTTAGGCGGATATGTTTTCGTTTCGCGTTTTTTCGCTACGTCAAAGCGTTTTCTGCGTTGAGGGAACATGTTGCTTTGGCCTGATTGTTTTTCTGCTGCAGTTCCAAGAAAAGTCAGTCATTCAGGGAAAATGTAAAAGCAATTTCACATTCTGTGGTTTGTACAATGAAAACAGTTGCTAATTGCTTTCCGTACACAATTTCTTTTTGCGCTTTCCAACCGTAGGTTGAAGAAGCGTATATGCTCCAGCGTTTTCCGTCCGTCTGTCCGTCCGTCTGTCTGTCGGCACGATAACTTACGTAAAAATGGTTCGATTTTGATGAAATTTTAGTATGTGGTAGGGGACCACCAGGGGACGAATCCTATTGAAAATGGGTGTAGTGGGCTCAAAGGTCACGCCATAAGAGCAGGATCCATTCAATTGCCCTTATGCGTCATAACTTGCGTAAATACGGTTCGATTTCGATGAAATTTTAGTAATTGGTAGGGAACCACCCGGGCACGAACCCTATTGAAAATGGGCGAAATGGGGTCAAAGATCAGGCAGGACATAAGAGCGGGATTTGTTCCATTGCCCTTATGCGTCATAACTTGCGTAAAAATAGTTCGATTTCCATGAAATTTTAGTATGTGGTAGGCAGCCACTGGGGACGAACCCTATTGAAAATGGGCGAAATGGAGTCAAAGGTCAGGACACTGGAGTGGGATCCATTCCATTGCCCTTGTGCATCATAACTTACCAAAAAAATGTTTCGATTGCGACAAAACGTTATCATGTTGTTCCGGAGGTATAGTGAACCGGTTCTGTTGAATATCAACGAAATGGGGTCAAAGGTCATTGCACAAAAGCAAGATTTATTCCACAGCCATTATTCTCATAACTTGCGTAAAACTGCTTCTATTGCAACAAAACTTTAGTATGTTATTCTTGAGGTGTACTGAACCGGTTGTGTGGAATATCATCGAAATGGGGTCAATAGTCAGGACACAGGAGCTAGATTTATTCCACAGCCATTATCCTCATCACTTGAGTAATAATTTCTGGTATGTTGGAAAGCGTATCATAATCAATGCATTGCATGATTTTACTAACCTGTTTATTTTCTCTATGTACACAAGCAGAACACTCTTGAAATGGTTCAATGTTAGTGCCTGTGCTCCAGTGACTTCCTTTTCTTAATCTACTTGCTTCGATTTTCCTTTGCTTTTTTAGCTCGTTAGCCGGGACCCTGTGAATCAGGGGCGTATATAGAATTTTTTTCCGGGGGGGGGAGGCGAGGCGACGAAAAATATGTAGAAGTTTTTGAAATCCGCCAGACAGAAATAAAATTTTATAAAAAAAATAGAAGAAAACTTTAAAGCATTTTTTCTAATGTAAGTCGGATTTTAACCAAACACAGAAAAAAATGGAACGCTTTCGAGGAGTGACTATTATGATAGAAAAACGTCCGGGTCGAATCCTAGTTCAAAACTCTGACTCGTTTTCAACTCTGCTACCCTGACGAAGGTTTATCGCTGCATCTTACCGTTTCGACATGTACGTCACCACTGAGGTAGGTACTCAATCCGATGAAAATCAGATTTATAAATATTCAGCTGCTTGGGATTTCCTTGTCCTTGGTAGTGTAATGACTAGCATGCTCGACCAGAAATCGGGTGGTGTGTGTTTGATTTCTACTCCAGAACGCCGAGATTTTTCAAGTTTTCTGAATGAAGTAAATACATGGAATAAAGTGAAAATATGCCAATAATCTGTGGAATATTCCTCTAGCCATGAAGTGGTGATTGTAGATGTGTGCGGTGTCATAAAACCAGCGTTGATGCCTACGATGTATAAAGAAGAATTATTTCTTCAGAGAAATTAGTTTCTTAAATATATGAGCTATTTCAATCACTGGAATGTGACCTACATCTGACATTGGAAGTGGGAAAGGGTCGTTGGACGCTACAATGGAGCAGGGACAGCTTCGACAAGCGCAAAGCTGATGATAATCAGATATATATATATCTTGCCTGGAGAGCTTTTGGAAGAAACAGCATAATTTTCAAGAGCAATATGCCATTATGTCTTAAAAGAAAAGTGTTTGATCAATGCATCCTTCCAGTGCTTACGTATGGTGCAGAGACGTGGACCTTAGCTAAAAGAGACATACAAAGGCTGCAGACAACTCAAAGTAGCATGGAGAGGTGCATGCTTGGTGTAACCAGGAGAGATAAGAAGAGGAACACGTGGATCCGAAAAATGACAAGAGTGGAAGACATCATGATCAGAGTTAAATCCCTGAAATGGCAATGGGCTGGACATGCTGCCAGAAGAACAGACCGTCGATGGACAGCCGAAATTTTAGATTGGATTCCAAGGGACAGGAAAAGACCCAGAAGAAGACCACATGGAAGAAGGGTGGATGAAATTCGAAAATATGCGGGAGTGACATGGAGGAGACTGGCACAAGACAGACCGTTGTGGAGGAAACTTGGAGAGACCTTCGTCCAGCAGTGGATTGATAATGGTTGACAATGATGATGATGATGATATATATGTGTTCAGTTGCTTGAGATTTCCTTGTTCTGAGGTAGGTACGTTACGTGAGAAAAGCGGATGTTCAAAATCGACGGTTATTTAGAGTCAGCCGACTAACCATTCTTGAAGGAACGCTCTGTAGAAGAAGGAATTCTCATTAATTCCAGGCGACATGGGGAAGAAGCATCACATTTTCTCAACCTCACGGTCAGAAGACTCATTTTACGTTCTGGCGCCAGTACAGCCTAAAACCCCATTTTTGCTGGTGATGGGATTGGAATAAACATCTACCTTCTTCGGAGTCGAATATTCAACCGCTTGACTATCTCGACGAAGGCTTATCTCTTCAACTTGCCGTTTTGACATGCGCATCACCTCTGTTGTAGGTACCTCACAAATTTCGTAACCAAAAGTACTTATTCAGAAGTCGAGGACCCATTGAACATCTCGTCAAGAGCTCGAGCACTCATTGGGTTTAATATCCGAAGTTCGAGCACCAATTAGATTTCTGTAAAGTCGACACCTATGTACGAGTATTTGCTTCTAGCATGCTCCCGTTTCGGAATTTCATCTTGAAGTAAACCACTGCAACTCGTGAAAAACAATCTGGCAAATTTTTAAGTGTATACCACGATTTCTCGATAACTTATGGCTGCCACAGACACACACGCAAGTAGGAAACACACATAGGTACACATTATGTTTTATTATCATACGAGGGTATGCTGAAAAGTTCTCGGCCTAACCAACTTTCTGTTTTTGTAGCGTTTTTTTTTTGTCCCTGCAGTTAGAAAGAATGTTCTTTTGTATTGTAAAATGCCAATTTTTAGGCTAATAGCTCCTTTTTTTTTCCAGATGTCTGACATCCTGAACTGAATCATGTCAATGCTAAGTGTTGAATTTTCGAATGTGGAACTTTGGGCTGCCATGAAATTCTTGTTCCTGCAGAATAAAACTGCAAAGGAAATCTATGAGTGTATGACGCAAATATTAAGTGACAAGTGCCCTTCATATTCCACTGTGAAGAAATGGTCTGCCAACTTTCACCGTGTGAGATAAGACCGAAGATGCAGCAAGATCTGGGAGACCTTCAACAGTGACAACACCCGAAATTGTGTTCATGACTTGATTTTCTCAGATTGGCGAATCTCTGCTCAAATAATAGCTGAGACACTGGAGATATACACGGAACATGTTGTGTTCATAATTCATGAGCAGCTGGATATGCAGAAGATGTCAGCGAAGTGGGTGCCCAAATGTTTGAAAGCCGATGAGAAACGAAAACGAGTGGACACTTCTAAATCGGTTTTACAGCATTTTCAGCGATCTAGTGATAATTTTTAGCAGCGATTTGTCACTGTCGATGAAACGTGGTTACATCACTACGATCCAGAGACGAAACAACAGTCCCTGAAGTGGCGACACTCGGGTATTCCACGGCCGAAGTAATTCAAGACTCAAAGGTCTGCAGGAAAGGTCATGACAACGGTTTTTTGGATTCGGCTGGCGTTTTACCGACTGACTAACTTCCGAAGGGCCAAACAATAATTACTGAATACTATTCCAACTTGCTGTGCCGATTAAAGGAGGCGCTGAAGGAAAAAGGGGGAGGAAAACTGCGGAAAGGTGTTGTGTTCTCTCTTAGCAGGACAATGCGCCGGCTCACAAGGCTGGCAAGACAATGGATGTTTTGAGGGATCTGGTGGTTTAAGTGCGTAGACCATCCACCCTAATCACCAGGTCTTGCTCCACCGGACTATTTCCTGTTCCCAAACCTTAAAAAAGTTTGAAAGGGAAGCATTTTTCGAATGATTCCGAGGTGATATCAGCAGAAGAGCAGGACTTCAGTGTTCAGACTTCGGAATTTTTTTGGAAATGTTAAAAAAACTCCAAAAACGCTGTGCCAAATGTGTTGAAGTTCTGAATGAATATGTGGAATAATCTGTAAGATTCGTGGCTCTAGCCCATTTCCTTCTTGGTGAGGCCGAGAACTTATCAGCATCCCCTCGTAGATTTAGTACAAAATAATCCAATAGATAAAACACATTGTCTGAAACTTACAGTTTTTGCAGCGTCAGGTTCCAAGACTTGCTTCACTTGTCTGAGAATGCCTTCCAAGGAATCCAAAATATCCGGACTTCGAATAGTGTTCATCAGCTGCCATTGGCATCCTATGAAATCTGAGCAACCGGGCGGCTGGGCAGAGCACAGAGTTCGGAAATTCAGAATGTGATGCAGGAAAAGCATGGCTAGGTCTTGTGCATTTCGACTAGTCATGGTGGAAGACGATCCATTGATGCCCAGCATCCGCATTATTCTTTCAGTCTTCAGACACTATGGGATAAGAAATTGCAGTTAAATAATTAAAAAAATACTAGAGAAAACAAGTTAGTAAAAGCATGCAATGCATTGATTATGATACGCTTTCCAACATACCAGAAATCATTACTCAAGTTATGAGGATACTGCCTGTGGAATAAATCTCGCTCCTGTGCCCTGACCTTTGATCCCATTTCGATGATATTTAACAGAACCGATTCAGTATACCTTCGAAATAACATGGTAAAGTTTTGTCGCAATCGAAGCATTTTTGCGTAAGTTATGATGCATAAGGACTATGGAATAGATCCCGCTCCTGTGTCCTAACCTTTGATTCCATTTCGCCCATTTTCAATAGGATTCGTCCTCAGGCAAGCCCCTATAACATACTAACATTTCATCCAAATCGAAGCATTTTTGCGTAAGTTATGATGCATAAGGGCGATCGAATGGATCCCGATCCTATGTACTGACCTTTGGCACTCATTTCGTCTATTTTCAATAGGTTTCTTCCCCAGGTGGTCCCCTATGACATACTACAATTTCATCGAAATCGAACCATATTTACGTTAGTTATGACGTATAAGGGCAATGGAATGCATCCCGCTCCTATGTCCTAACCTTTAACCCCACTTCACCCATTTTGAAAAGGATTCCTTTCCAGATGGTCCCCTACCACATATAAGAATTTCATCGATATCGAACCATATTTACGCAAGTTATGACGCATAAGGGCAATGGAATGGATCCCGCTCTTATGTTGTGACCTTTGACCCCATTTCGTCCATATTCAACAGGGTTCGTCCACAGATGGTCCCCTACCACATACTAAAGTTTCATCGAAATCGAACTATTTTTACGCGAGTTATCGTGCCGACAGACAGACGGACGGACAAAGCTGGAGCAAATACGCTTCTTCAACCTACGGTTGGAAAGCGTAAAAAAAGGGGAAAGAACATTATGTCAATGAAACAATAAGGTCTACGAGGACTGGAAAAAATAAATAAATCGATTTACGACAAAGGGCAACATGAATCCAACTCATACCAGAATTGCTATCTGCAAAGGAAACATACGAAATGTTTCCTAAATTCTAAATAACTGGAAGTATGCTCTGAAAGATGACTTTTCCTAGTTTCTGTTAGAATTTTTTCCTTTGTTAGCGCAACAAAATGTCATACTGTTCATTGCCATTCTATCAATTAAAATGGGAAATTAAGCTGGTCATATCTAAATTGACTTCACATATGCTCTGACTACTATCTGCTCTTCGGAAATTAAAAGATTTCGCAATAAATGGTTCTCTGTTACTTACGTGTGAAAAGTAACTCCACGAGGTAGTCGTTCGGAATTGTTGTGACATCCGTAAGCGCAACAACACACCATTTCTAAAGAAAAGAACTTCACATTTCGAAAATCAAACTTGTCGCGTACGTAACCCAATAGCTCAAAACGACTATCAGAGTCTTAAGATGGCCGTCACACCGTGAGCGTCGTCTGCTAAGAAAGCTTCAAGTTTGTGGCGTCATACTTTCCCCAAGGGGAAGAAAGTATGACGTCACAAATATATAATGTGAAACCCAAATTTTCCGGCGGTGGGAATCAAGCTCTACATCCTTCCGCTCCGTAGTCGAATGCTTTCCCAATTAAGCTACGTCAACAATGGCTTATCACTGCTGCTTGCTATCTTGACATGTGCGTCACCTCGATAGTACGTCACATACATAATGTGAAAGCCAAATTTTCCGACGGCGGGATTCGAACCTCACATCTTTCGTCTTCGTAGTCGAATGCTTTCCCAATTAAGCTACGTCGGCAAGGGCTTATCACTGCTACTTGCTATCTTGACATGTGCTTCACCACAAGTCCAAGTATGAGTCATTTTCTTGTAGGACTTCCGTCCACAGTGAGTAGATTTTAGGTCCCAGCCACCTACAGCGAGTTCGCCTTTTGGGCAGGACACCGAAACGGAAGGAATGAGAGCAAATATAGCGACTTTGACGGAACAGTTTGTAGTGAGATTAGAGTACAGTAGATGGCGCCACCGTACAAGTACGATGTTGCACATAGAGGGGTGAAAGAATTTCAGGGGGGGCATAGGAAAGGATACCCATTTAACCAGTGGGTCCAACCTGGGTGTCGTCACTTAACGCGCTCGTCCGATGCACGGCGAATATTCAGTGATTGTTAGCAAATCACACCACCTCCGCAAGATCAGCCCAGGATCGAACCTGAGGACCTTGCATTGGTAGTCTGAACTGCATGTGCTTCACCTCTGTAGTATGTCACATATATAATGCGAAACCCAAATTTGCCGGCGGTGGGAATTGAACTCAACATCCTTCCGATCCGTAGTCGAATGCTTTCCCAATTAAGCTACGCCGGCAAGGTCGTATCACTGATACTTGCAGTCTTGATATGTTCGTCCCCTCTGTAGTACGCCACAGGTTAAACTATTTCACTTAATTTTTCACGGAGACAGTTTAGCAAATTTAGCCTTTTTTGTTGTTGTCTCCCCATTTAAATGATTGAAAGACATTCTACAACGTGGGGTTGAAGAGCTACGTTGAATATGGGATTGAAAAGCTACGGTGAATGTGGTATTGAAGAGCTAAGGGAGATATGGTGTCACCTGTTCTCCCTAAGGCAGTGAAAATGTTTAAAAAAGGAATTATGGGACCTGCTTTAAGTAAATGAGTTTTTTCTCTGGAATACAACCTCAAGTGTTACGCGATAATAAAAGAAAGCATTCCTTTAAATTGAAAAGAGTGTGAAGGAAAGTATTATTTGCAGGAACCTGTAAGACCACGTGCTCGCGCGCGCACTCTTTGTGCCCCAGCATCGCGTGCCTAGTCTACGCTACAATTTGCAGACCTATGTCATTGTAAGCGTTTTATTTGTACGGAAACATTGTACAATCATTTTTTCAACCTTGAAGGTAAAAAAAAAAGGGGGGGGAGGGGAGAAGCGATTTAACCATCATTCCTTGTAACAACTTTTTAATAATTTTATTCTTAATTTTTTTTTTTTACACTGGATATTACAGTCAATTAAAGAGAAATAGATCATCATTGAACGTTTTCACGTTTTTATTTCCCTTATGTTTTCTTTTTCTGTTTGTAAAACTCGATCGTGACCTTGAAGAGAAACACCCAGAATAACGCTGGGCTCCACCCCAAATTTGCATAAGACGTCTCCTTAGAGATGACACGTTCGCATTTTATCCCAGAGAGCAGGTGCTCTCAGTAGAAGATAACCGTCCAGCATCGACCTTAGTTAGCAGCCAGCCACCAAAGGAGTGACCTAGGCGGCGATGGCGATCAAGTTCACGTGTCTGACATCTGGACGAGAGCCAGACTGAAGCGCGTGGCCATTAACAAAAAGAGCTATTTCTCTTTTATTCTCGTAGCTCCAAGTTCAAAGCCCCCTTTTTCTCGTAAGAGGCGGTATTTCGACGCTAATGTATTCGGTCTAGTTGATCTGCTTCGTAAGGCGTGGTGCATGAAACACATCACCTGCGTAAGCAATTATTCTTCAAAATGTCAAAGTGTTTTCTTCAGAAAGATGCCGTGCAAATTTCAGTTATAATTTGATAGTACCGCATCTTTCGGATTTAAGTGCTTAAATAAATAGAAAAACAGTTTTACGAGCTTATTTGGCAGACAAACATAGAAAACCATCCCAAAGTGCGTATATTGTTTTGGTTCTACTATCGCAACTCGTGCTCGATTGTAGCTTGAACAAACCTGCACAAATTGTATTTCTAACATCTAGCACGTCTTTTGAAAAATAAATAAAAAGGACGTGCTCATGTTTACGCCAAAGGTTTATCCAGGAATTTCGTATTGGGGGAGTGCTGACAAAGTTCGGGCAGGGGGTAGGGGCGTTGAATGAAAACAAATTATTCAAAAACTGAAAATTTTGATGGTGAAATATTTCGGTTTTAAATCTAGGACTAAATTTAAGAACCGTTGATATTTTTATAGCTAAGACCGTTTATGCCCGGAAATTATTTATCCAAAAATTACAAGCTTGTGTGTGTGTGTGTGTGTGTGTGTGTGTGTGCTGTTTTAAATTTTTATCTCGCGTTCTAAATGCTTCCCGCCGCCCCGGTGGCGCAGTGGTCTAAGCGATGGCCTCTGATCATTTGTCCGAACGGGGTCCGGGTTCGAATCCCGGTGAGGCATGGATGTTGTGTTTGTCTTACGGCACTGGCTCTCTCCCTTCCCTGGAACCAGTGACCCTAAATTAGGGACGGGAGACTGCTTATAGCCCATTGAGTTGCTCACGGTGGTCGTTAAACCTCCAATCAAAAAAAAAAAAAAAAAAAAAATGCTTCCCTAACCAAGGCTAGTGCGAAGAAGTATTAACATGGGTAGCTGAAACAGTAGATTCTGATATTTTCAGAAATATTGTGCATACTGGGATGATTAAGAAGTACATCTGCGTAATCTGTAACAGACTGAAATACATGCATCTGATTGTAACAACTAACTTGAAATATATGCTTTAAAAATTAGAAACTAAAAAAATCATGCTACACTGCTATATCCGTTGACTTCAAATTTAAAAAATATATATATTGCGTTATGGTAGAAAATGCTTCAAGGTAAAGCTGGGAAATTTATGTACATGCTTGACAACTGTTCTTATAGCCCTGAAGAGACAATATTTTTAGATCCGAGCTCGGCCCGGGCCCACCAAGTTATTGCCAGGCTCGACACGGCCAGGCCGTTCCCACCCAGTTAATGTCCGACCGGGCCCGGTGGCTTTTTTTTTTTGTTGTTGTTGTTGTTGTTTTTTTCCCCAGAACCCGGTCAGGCCATTCAGACCTGTCATAAGTTTCATTTGCGTTAACATAGATGGTATTTGTACTGTAACTTTTCGCAATAACACGAAACTTGTGTAAAAAGAGGGCATAAGAAAGTTAACTAACCCACCAGTAACCAGAAATACGGCAAATGCAATAAATAATGTTCAGTTAACTTAAGTAAATTATCGTCATTTCATAATCGAACCCTTCGTAGGGTCAGATCACTGTTTATACGAGTCAAGTACTGTCTTTGACACTTTTGCCCAGAACATAATATAAACTGATGCTCAGTTACACACACGCACTCACACTAACATACATTATGTTTAATAGTTAATGCAACAAGCTGTGGTAATGCCGCCCCGGTGGCGCAGTGGTCTAAGGCGCTGGCCTCTGATCATTCGTCCGTAAGGGGTCCGGATTCGAATCCCGGTGAGGCATGGATGTTGTGTTTGTCTTACGGCACTGGCTCTCTCCCTTCCTTGGAACCAGTGACCCTAAATTAGGGACGGGCGACTGCTTATAACCCATTGAGTTGCTCACGGCGGTCGTTAAACCTCCAATCAAAGAAAAAAAAAAAGCTGTGGTACGCAGAATATGATTTCGTTCTGTTGGCCCGACGTCTAATAGCACAAAGCGGGAGAGAAGAATGATTGCGAGAAACAAGAAATATGATCACCGGAAGGGAAATACAGAGATTTCAAAAACAGAAAGATCTAAATCTATCAACACAACCTGACTACACGGTACACATGCAAGTGCAGGCCCGGCTCGTAAGTTTTAAACTACTGAGCAGACCCGGCCCGTGCAGGGCTCTAACTGTGCTATCGACTGTGTGAAGCGCGATGCTCAGTACCATTAAACTCTTTTCCTTTGACCTGCAGTACACAAACGGTGGGCAAGACATTAGTTCAAACGAAGTTGCAGGCAAGATTAAGGTAGTTTTGCGTAGCTGCCCTATCATGGAAGAGCAGGGCATACAGCTCTTTGCAGATAGTTCTAGTGCTGACTGATGTTCTTAGAGTTTTTTTTTTTTTTTTTTTGTTGTTGTTGAAGTTTAACGACTACCGTGAGCAAATCACTGTGCTATGAGCAGTCGCCTGTCCCGACAGGGAAGGGAAAGCGCTAGTGCCGTAATGCTGTAAGACAAACACAACAACCATGCGGGATTCGAACCCAGACCCGTCTCGGACGAATGGTCAGAAGAAGCCCGCGCTTAGACCACTGCGCCATCGGGGCGGGTCAGCATTTTCAAATTCTTACGCAGACGATGAACATGATTTTACCGCCCCGGTGGCGCAGTGGTCTAAGCGCTGGCTTGCGACCATTCGTCCTAGCTGGGTCCGGGTTCGAATCCCGGGGAGGCATGGATGTTTGTCTTTCGGAACTGGCTGTCCGTGTGTTCCTTGATTAACACTGACTATGTACATTGATCATTTGACATACTGTGTACTATGTTTGATATTTTTTTTTTTGATTGGGGTTTAACTACCACCATAAGCAACTCAATGGGCTATAAGCAGTCGCCGTCCCTAATTTAATGCCACTGGTTCCAGGGAAGGGAAAGAGCCAGGGCCGTAAGACGAACACAACATCCATGCCTCACGGGATTCGAACCCGAACACCTTTTGGACGAATGATCAGAAGCCATCGCTTAGACCACTGCGCCACCGGGGCGGCGCCGTGTTTAATATTTACTAGTTTGCTATTTGTGATTTGATCTACATTCGCTCACTCTGCGTTATTCATCATTTAACATATTTACCATGTTTGATTTGTACTTGTTGGTTTAAACATGTCCCCATCTCTGTACAAAACTGTCTATACTGTATATGTCAATGTATCTGTCAACAAAGTCCAATAAATAATAAAAAAAAACCTTCAGTCAAAAAGAAAAAAAGAACATGATTTTCGGAGTCTCCTCAACAGAGTTCTTTGGTCTACACCGCGAATTTTCCCAGTCTCCCAGAAAGTCGTGTGTGTGTGTGTGTGTGTGTGTGTGGTAGTAACGCGACGGTTTTCCATCATCGAATTACATCATCCGTAGCAGATTTGGGTGTATTAAGATAGTTTTCAATGACGCGTACAGATAGGTTGCTAATGTGCTATCCACAAGGGCTCTGCAAACTATCCACAAACTCTCTCGTGCAGAACGCAAAGGCATGCGAACAGCATACTAAGAGGTTACTAATGTGAAAACCACCGTCCCACGTTCAAAGTCTGTAAGTTACGCTCTATGTGACCTATTGGCTTTCAGTACACTGCTTGCTACTTCTCCAGCAGATCCACACTTTTAGAAGAGGAACTGTGTCGCGCACGAGGTGGTTGGATGTCACATTAGTAACTTACTAAGTAACTAACGTGGCTTCCAACTACGTCCAAACACTGCAAGTTCCGTCGCACGTGGCATACTGACTGACTCCCAATGTAGTGCTATTGAGTTAGTGCGAATGAGCATTGGAGACAGGCCCCCACCGCAACGGAATGGAACCACCTACAGGCGTTGCGGGTATTACGCCACAGAGTTACTAAAACTAGCTAGCACGTGTGAGAAGAACAAGGTTCAGGCGTGGTTTGTTTGGACGTAACGTGGCTTGCAAAGGAAACATGCAGAATCCGGATTTGAGAGTCTTCTTCCTGTATGAATTTAAACTGGTCCATTCTGCAGGAATTGCCGCTCGAAACGTTAACAAAGCGTTTGGGAAGAATACAGCCAACGAACGAACCATTCGGCGATGGTTTGTGAAGTTTCGAAGCGGAGATACGGACCTGCAAAACGAAGCACGTGGTCGCAGACCTGTTGCTGTTTCTGACGATGTTCTCTTACGTGTGGTTAAAGCGGACCCCTCGAAAAACGTGTCGTGAGATAGCGGCAGAGTTAGGTGTCCACCAAACGACAGTTGTTCGGCGTCTGGCTACGCTGGGTAAGGTGAAAAAGCTGGATATGTGGCTACCGCATGAGTTGACAACTGCCAACAAGACTAGGCGTTTGGAAGTCTGCACGTCGCTGCTTGCCAGGAAGAAGCGGGGACCTCTACTGTGTCGAATCGTCACCTGCGACGAGAGGTTGGTCCTTTATGATAATCGGAAACGATCTGCACAATGGTTAAGCAAGGCACAACCTGCTGGGCGGCATCCTAAGCCAATCCTACACATCAAGAAGATGTTGTTCTTTGTCTGGTGATCCACAGCCGGAATAATTCATCGGAGTTTCTTGGCAAGAGGCCAAACCATCAATGCAGAACGTTATTATGCTGAATCACACCAGATGCATCGGAAATTGCTACAGAAACAACCGGCATTGGTCAACAGACATGGCGTTCTTCTGCTCCAGGACAACGCTCGCTCTCATGTCGCACAACGAACGATGCTAACACTAAGTGCCTTGGGCTATCAAGCACTGTCTCATCCTGCCTATTCCCTGGACTTGTCTCCGACAGACTATAATCTGTTTCGTAGCCTGGATCACTTCCTGTCCGGGAAACAGTTCACGACAGACAACGAGATTCAACGTGCAGTTGATGACCTCTTCTGGTCCCAGCCAGAAGACTTTTTTCGTTCCGGGATCATGGCCTAGCCGGATAGATGGCAACTATGTGTCGATGCCCAGGGGGATCATTTTACCTTGGTAAGTTGTCCTACTTTTCCGTTCTCGCCGTCCAAGTGTGCTTGTCCTTTGCCGGGCATTTCATTCGCACCAACTCCATACTTCTTCAGCAGGTCTATACTTTTAACGCAGATCTCTCTCATGCACCACACGAGTGCATACGAACAGCTTACGGACAGATTAGTAATGCGGCATTCAATCATCATCCTCCGTTGAAAGTCTAAGTTCCGTTTTATGTGGAATATTGACTTTCAATGCCCAGCTACTTCTCCAGATCTACATTTTAAATATAGAATTCTCTCATGCATGACAGATTACTAAGAGGTTACTAATGTGCTTCAATACTCATTCTAAGTCGGTAAGTTTCAACGCACAGCTACTGTGCTTTTAATGAAAAGCCCTCGTGCACAAAGCAAGTGAAAGCAAACAAGTTACTAAGAAGTTAATAATGTGGTATCCAACCACCATTCGACGTTAAAAAGCTGGAAGTTCCGTTACACGTGACATTTTGACTCCCATACGTCTACTTCTCCAGTAGATTTATGCTTTAACGCAGAACTCTCTCATGCAGGAAGCAAATGCGTGCGAACGGGTAACTACTTGGTTACTAATGAGACATCAAACTACCATCCCACGTTAAAAGGCTGGAAATTCCGTTATACGTGACGCATTGATTTCCAGTGCACATCAACTTCTCCAGCAGATCTATGCTTTAATTTAGAACTCTCTCGTGCACAAAGCAAGTGCATACAAACAAGTTACTAAGAAGTTAATAATGTGGCATCCAACCACCATCCCACGTTCAAAGGCAGAAAGTTCCGTTGTGCATGGCATATTGACTTCCAATACAAATCTACTTCTTCCGCAAATTGATGCTTTGAATGCAGAACTCTCTATTATGCACAATGCAAGTGCATCCGAACAGGTTACTAATGTGGCATCCAACCATCATCCACTTTAAAAGGCTGTGAGTTCCGTTACAGGTGGTGTATTGACGTCCAATGCACATCTACTTCTCCAGCAGATTTATTCTTTTAATGCACAACTCTCTCATGCACAAAGAAAGTGCATGCAAACAGGTTACCGCCGCCCCGGTGGCGCAGTGGTCTAAGCGATGGCCTCTGATCATTCGTCCGAAAGGGGTCCGGGTTCGAATCCCGGTTAGGCATGGATGTTGTGTTTGTCTTACGGCACTGGCTCTCTCCCTTCCCTGGAACCAGTGACCCTAAATTAGGGAAGGGCGACTGCTTATAGCCCATTGAGTTGCTCACGGTGGTCGTTCAACCTCCAATTAAAAAAAAAAAAAAAAGGTTACTAAGAGTTTACTAATGTGGCATCCAACTACCATCCCACATTCAACCTTTCAGTTCCGTTGTACGTAGAATGTTGACTTTTAATGTTCATTGCTGATTCTTCAGCAGAGCAAAGTTTTAATACACAACTAGACGAAACCCGTCGGAATCGACGGTTATTTTTTTTGCTTTCTTTTTGGTTTGTTTTAAGAATAAACTGATATGAAACAACAAATGTAAACTTTATTTGATTGACAAATTCATTCAACCACTTCAGTAAAGACAATAGTCCAGGTTCGTGATTTTTTTTTTTTTTTTTTGACTGAAGGTTTAACGACCACCGCGAGCAACTCATTGGGCTATGAGGAGTCGCCCGTCCCTAATTTAGGGTCACTGGTTCTAGGGAAGGGAGATAGCCAGTGCCGTAAGACAAACACAACATCTATTTTTTTTTTTTTTTTTTTTTATTGGAGGTTTAACGACCACGGTGAGCAACTCAATGGGCTATAAGCAGTCGCCCGTCCCTAATTTAGGGTCACTGGTTCCAGGGAAGGGAGAGAGCCAGTGCCGTAAGACAAACACAACATCCATGCCTCACCGGGATTCGAACCCGGACCCCTTACGGACGAATGATCAGAGGCCAGCGCCTTAGACCACTGCGCCACCGGGGCTGCCACAACATCTATGCCTCACGGGATTCGAACCCGCACCCTTCACGAACGAATCATCATGAGCCAGCGCTTAGACCACTGCGCCCCCGGGCGGCCAGGTTCGTGATAAGCATCACGACCGCACACTTTTTCAGTCGTAAAATGTGAGGCGGAAGTCCACTCATCTCGATTGTGCGCAAAAAATCAACTGGATAGCGCACTCTTTCACTCATCTTCAGTCAATATTGTTGGAATGAGATTCACGTTGCGAATGATCTTCACCTGTAGTAGGAATCAACGATTAGTTTTGTTTTGTTTTTTTAAAAGAATAAACTTATATGAAACAACAAATGAAAACTTTATTTGATTGACAAATTCATTCAACCACTTCAGTAAAGACAATAGTCCAGGTTCGTGATTTTTTTTTCTTTTTTTTTTTTTTTTTTTTTTGGCTGAAAGTTTAACGACTGCCGTGAGCAACTCAATGGGCTATAAGCAGTCGCACGTAATATTTTCACTAACAATGGTCAACATAATGTTTATTTACATCTTTACATAATGGGAAACGTCTTACGTGAATAAACTGGATCGAATGAATATTAAATTGTACATATATACATCATACAGTCCAACGGCATAACCCACTCAGGTTTCGAGAGTGTTCGCTGTTCCAATGAGAAGAACTTTGATACCAATTCCTGCTAGCGTTATTTTGCGCAACGGTTCACTCAGAAAAGAGAACTTCGGACTTTGGATTATCTTAGTCCCTCCACGCTTCCGCCTTCAACAGCGCGTGAATCAACCGCAGGCAATCGAATGTCAACCAGACGCTTCTCCCATACACTTTACAAGGGAAATTTGCCGCCCCCAACCGTTGCCTTAATCTCATTTTTCTCTTCAACTGACACATCTACATGGTAAGATCTTTATTTTGATACCTCAACCATATCTTTACGTTCAGCCGTTCTCTCAAAATAGAACTCACAGTAAGAAACCTTATAGAATTAATATATAGATTGCCACAGGCCCAACAGAAATGCATGCGAATGCGTGAATCTAGAATTTGCTTAAATAGTGAAGTGTGCGAATACTTTTGGCAACATAACGTACTTATTCACATTTCCAAGAAAACAACAACAACAAAAAAAAAAAGCTCTGTGCTCTCGATTTAAAGCTTGCGGAAGATAGGTGTGTCTTTCTAGGGAATGTGCAATTTGAGTGGGGAGGTTTTAGGAAATCAGAGAAGTTCTGTGCCTCGGCCCAAGTTTAAATGTCCGTCGTTGCCTCCGTGGTCCTTGAAACGGATAAAAAGTCACGGATCATGTGTGGGAAATAATTCGCTTCAGCAGTTCCATGACAGGTTCTTTATTGCGTATCTTGATTTATGGTGGAACACTAGGAGAGAGTTAACTCAGTCAGTTAACGTCTGGCAAATAAAACAGAATTGAAACGGTCCCCACATTCCTCAAAATTCGTTAAGTGACAACATCAAAACTACGTCTTTTTACGACAAATTGATGAATACAAATTATTGAATATTCACTGCTGATGAACCATAAGCTATTATTTTCACGCACTGACTCGATGACTCATTGTTTTGAAGATTTTGTAAAACAGAAATTATATGTATCTTCAGTAAAATCTCGAAATAGTGAATCAGCACTTGTCTCCTGTTGGGTGCAGTGGCGTTCTCAGAAATTTTTTCGGGGGAAAGGGGATAACGAAATTTATATTTTTATACAACTAAAAGCGGTATGAGTGCATTCTTAAAATGCATGCAACATCCGCGCAAAAATATTGAAATAAATATTGCTGGAAATTATTATTAATGTTCTTATTACCTATATTCTTATCACCACATAATGGTTGACCATTTATATTTTGCTATTTATCTGTGCAGAAAACAAGAATACTACACCACTTACTGTTAAATGGTTAAAAGATGCAAACAATTCTAGAACGAAATAAAAATGTGCCTTCTAGTGAAACATTCTTCATTTTTTACGCGTGTACGTTGTGTGTAAATTACACATCAAATACACATAGTTCAGACGTGCAAAAGCATTCATTAAGCATTGGAATTGATTCTACCTCAGGTATTCTTGTACCTTCTGGAAAAAATGAACGTTCCGGAATTCGGCGTCGCAGCGAGGCCCTGTAATATAGTGGAATTGATTCCATGCTGAGTTCAAATCATAGCTGAACTCGGGCTGAATATTAAGAGCCCAAGTCCGCCAGAGCCCGAGGTATGTCGGCCCGAGCCCGCCTCAGTCTGAATTTTATATAGCAAGATATAAAACAAGCCCGAAAATACTTTAAAAAAACTGTTAGCACAAAACACTAAAAAAAAACTAAAAAAAAATGTTACTTTTTTGAATGAGGTAAAAAAAAAACTTTTTACTTTTTTGAACTTTTACTTTTAAAACTTTTATTTAAAAAGCTTACTTTTTACTTTAAAAACTTTTACTTCAAAATTTTTTACTTTTTTGAACGAGCTAAAATAAAACTAAAAAAAAACTTTTTTGAACGAGCTAAGAAAATTAACTTTTTTGAACTTTTACTTTAAAAACTTTTATTCAAAAAACTACTTTAAACTTACTTTTAAAACTTTACTTATTTTAAAGACTTCTTACTTAAAAACTTTTAGGTAAAACTTTTTACTTTTTTGAACTTTTACTTCAAAGCTTTTTACTTTTTTGAAAAAAAAACTTACTTTTTTGAACGAGCTAAAAAACCAAAAAAAAAAAACCTTTTTATTTTTTGAACGAGCTAAAAAAACTATTTTTTTGAACTTTTCCTTAAAAAACTTTACTTAAAACTTATTTTAAAATTTTTACTTTAAAAACTTTTGCTTAAAACTTTTTTACTTTAAAAACTTACTTCAAGAATTTACTTTTTACTTTAAAAACTTTTACTTAAAACTTTTTTACTTTAAAAACTTTTACTTAAAACTTTTTATTTTTTTGAACTTTTACTTTAAAACGTTTTACTTTTTCGAACGAGCTAAAAAGAACAAAAAAAAGAAAAAACTTTTTTGAACGAGCCCGAAAATACTAAAAAATCTTTTTGGCCCGAACGATCCCGAAAATTCTAAAAAAATACTTTTCGGACCCGAACGAGCCTGAAAAGTATGACTAACCTGTTTAGGAATTAATAATGAAAAAATCTCTTCCGTACTTGCACTCTGTTCCCCCTGCAATTAACCGATGTCTTTCTTAACTGGGACTGGGGAAGAGAGCCATTGTCCTTCCATAGTGCAGTTGCACGATCATTATTTTTTTTTTTTTTTTTTTTTTTTGCCATTCGTTTTTACATGAAATGTTTCGGGCGCCCGGGCATCCGGAAAGATCTGAAGGCGTTAAAAACTACGTACTTCGCTCAACAGAATAAGCAGGTTGCTGCTACATGAGGAAGGGGGCAAAATTTCGTCGGCGTACTATGTACTATTTATAGCGCTTGAAGAAGCTTTTCCTTCTCCGCAGAAACCCACTAACACGTGGACTATGGCATTTTTTTACCCATGCCCGGATTAAATAGCCCTCCCAAGTTCCCACCCCCGCCCAGACCCTGTTGCCAAAGATATCTCTTTATTAACTAGAAAGTGTAGAAAGGTCTAGTATGTTAAATATATATATATATATATATATATTTCTTTGTCTCACTCTGACGGCGTCGGGCTCGGTGCTCGGTCCGTCTCAGCATTGGTACAAATGCTCGCCGAACTCCGCACGTTATTGTGTCCACCTGGTACAGAATATCTGAGGTGACCATCGGAGGTCTAGCGGAATCGATGTCATGCTGTGTGCAAGCGGTAACCAGACTTCAAAAGCTAAAATACACCATTTAAAGATATACTTCCGATATCTAAAATTTCATAACGGATAGAAACTTCTAGTTTTGTACAGAAAGCAAGAACGAATCTTTAAAAGGCTTTACAGGAATCGAACCAGTTCACGAAGGAAACGTTATAGAGCATTGAAAGCATACTAAATCTAGTAACTAATATTATATAATTTCTTCAAGTTTAATGGATCCATATACAAATGGAGCACAGGAGCACCAATGGGATCACCACTTTCAAGTGTGTTGGCTGAAGCAATCCTTGGGTCTATGGAAGATAATATTTTTAATACGTTTTCTTTAAGCCCATCAAAGTGACTCACATATGTTGATGATATAGGCTATTCTTTATCAGGCCCCATGGAAAACAAAACCTCGATCTGTTGTTTTTCGCCAAACTAAACAGTATTAATAGTTCCATAAAATTTGAAATGGAGCTAGAGGAGATTGGATCGCTGCCATTTTCGGAAGTGCTAATGTCTAGATCCAGTAATGGTGGTATAGAGATGAAAGGTATATTACAAACTCACATCAATGCCAAACTTGGTGTGCCAAAACTCCTTTTCTCTTATGACATATAATCTTCAGATCAAGATTTAGCAGAGCAAACACTATATGCTCTATGGCTCTAAGCAAAAGAAGAAAAAATTTAAAATATTATAAGGCAAGGTATGTCAGCAGGATATAGCTACGGAAGAATGAGTGGTATACTAAAACAATTGCAGAACGCCATGAATAAACAAAAAGCAGCATAAAATCTGAATAAGCCCAAATTCATAGGTGCACACCAGGGTTTTCCTACTATTTTAGACCACGGGTATCCTAGTGGGCAACGTTCGTGACTGCCACGGAAAGGACCTCAGGTTCGATCCCAAGCAGGTACGAACACTCGATCCACTAAATATCCGCCGTGCGTCGGATGGGCACGTTAAGCCGTCGGACCCAGGGTACTGGCCCCCCGGTAATAAATAAAGGCGTCTTCCTGCCCCTTTCTACTTCGCTTCCGTGCCACTTTCCTATCGGGCACTCTAGCCCAAATCTCCTAGCTTCCTATTTCTAAGGGTTGTTTAAGACCTGGGGTCAGACACTCCCTTCCTAAAATCCTCTACATATGATCATTTTTTCCTATTTCAATAGCATATATCTCCTCTTAGAAATATTGGTTTGGAGGTTAAAATTAGGTCTCCCAAATCAGTTGGCGCAATTTTAACATCTAGAAAAGGAAAACGACATGGTAGATTGCGTGCGGATCTATACCATTGCTCTGCGTTATGGGGATGGAGCATAGTAATGTTTTACGTAGGAATGACCAAGCGAACAATAAGGACCAGAATTAAGGAGCATGACAGGAACATAAAAGATGAAAGACCGGCTGCTGTTCTTGCTAGAGAGGTTTTATTCAACGCAGCCATACCAGTTTGGCAAGAGGCAAAATGCATATTCAAGTACACCACCCGAAACGAAGCTGCAGTGAGACAATCTATCGAGATCATGACGAGACTTTTGCCTGCAACTAGAATGTATTGTACGAGTTGCAATATGTATGGCGTATCTTCAGATTATTATGTGTAGTTTACTATGTCATTATTATGTAAAATCATGATCCATGACGCACGAGAGATACATAAACAAGATGGCGCGCACTGAATGTTTTCAAAACTCTGCAAACACGTCAATGAATTTCGTTTTGTTTATTCTATATTGTACGTATAGAACCTTGAAAAAGCCGTCCTATAGACGTACGAAAGCTCGGTGTTGCATGTATATATATTTTTACACCAATAAAATTTTATAACGGATAGAAAGTTCTAGTTTTCCGAAGTATATCAGACTTCTCGATGTCATCGTGTTCATCTGGTGCAAAATACCTGAGGGCACCGTTTGCGGTCTAGTGGTGTCGATGCCATGCTGGAATATAGCGGTCACCGGACTCCGGGGCGTCATTCTACCTAGCTGATACAGAATACTTTCCACGCTATAGTGGAGTCGATGCCATGCCAGAATATAGCGGTCACCGAACTCCGGGGAGTCATTCCGTCCAGCTGGTACAGAATACCTGAGAGCACTTTCGGCCGTCCACTGGAGTCGATGCTATGCCGGATCATAGCGTTCACCGAACTCCGGGGCGTTATTCTGTCCAGCTGGTGCAGAATACCTGAGAGCACTTTCTACCATCTAGTGGAGTCGATGCCATGACGGAATATAGCAGTCACCGGACACCGGGGCCTCATTCTATCCAGCTGATACAGAATACTTTCCGCGGTATAGTGGAGTCGATGCCATGCCAGAATATAGCGATCCCCGAACTCCGGGTCGTCATTCTGTCCAGCTGTTACAGAATACCTGAGGGCACTTTCTGCCGTCTAGTGGAGTCGATGCCATGACGGAATATAGCAGTCACCGGACTCCTGGGCGTCATTCTATGCAGCTGATACAGAATACTTTTCGCGGTATAGTGGAGTCGATGCCATGCCAGAATATAGCGATCCCCGAACTCCGGGTCGTCATTCTGTCCAGCTATTACAGAATACCTGAGGGCACTTTCTGCCGTCTAGTGGAGTCGATGCCATGACGGAATATAGCAGTCACCGGACTCCGGGGCGTTATTCTATCCAGCTGATACAGAATACTTTTCGCGGTCTAGTGGAGTCGACGCTATGCCAGAATATAGCGATCCCCGAACTCCGGGGCGTCATTCCGTCCAGCTGTTACAGAATACCTGAGGGCACTTTCTGCCGTCTAATGGAGTCGATACCATGATGGAATATAGCAGTCACCGGACTCCGGGGCGTCATTCTATCCAGCTGATACAGAATACTTTTCGCGGTATAGTGGAGTCGATGCCATGCCAGAATATAGCGATCCCCGAACTCCGGGGCGTCATTCCGTCCAGCTGTTACAGAATACCTGAGGGCACTTTCTGCCGTCTAGTGGAGTCGATGCCATGACGGAATATAGCAGTCACCGGACTCCGGAGCGTTATTCTATCCAGCTGATACAGAATACTTTTCGCGGTCTAGTGGAGTCGACGCCATGCCAGAATATAGCGATCCCCGAACTCCGGGGCGTCATTCCGTCCAGCTGTTACAGAATACCTGAGGGCACTTTCTGCCGTCTAATGGAGTCGATACCATGATGGAATATAGCAGTCACCGGACTCCGGGGCGTCATTCTATCCAGCTGATACAGAATACTTTTCGCGGTATAGTGGAGTCGATGCCATGCCAGAATATAGCGATCCCCGAACTACGGGGCGTCATTCCGTCCAGCTGTTACAAAATACCTGAGGGCACTTTCTGACGTCTAGTGGAGTAGATGCTATGCTGGTTCATAGCGGTCACCGAACTCCGGGGCGTTATTCTATCGAGCTGGTACAGAATACATGAGGACATCTCCCGCGATGTAATTGGAGTCAGTGCCATACCGGGTGCAAGTGGTCAATTCGATGAAAATCTTCCCAACATGGTATTAGGTAGATGGTCCCAATACCGTGGCTCAAGTTTGTAAAACAGTGTGTAGGTTCTATCCCCTTACAGAGAAAAAATATTACATTTTCTCACATTCCTCGTATTTCTTACTGATAGTGACACATCCACGATATTTAGTAGTATTATTTCAGAAACTCGATTCACGTAAAAATGGTGAGATCTGAATGAAGCTAAATGGTTCATGGGAGCAGACCGGTAGTAAACGTATTGCCATAATGGGAACATGAGCCTGACTGGCTCTCACTAGCACGCGTTTTAACCTCAGCATTTAAACCACTTTTGAATTAAATCCTCATTCGTGAGAAAGCAATTTGCAAGAAAAGAAAAAAAAAAAAAGTTTTGGAAGTCGTTCATTTTCTCCTTCAGGAAACAGGAAATTGCGTTTTAACTTCGTATTCTCGATAAACAGAGCATATTCTACAGGTGAAATCTTTGTTTTTTTGAAAGCTACCAGACCGTGATGCGGGCTGGCCGGGGATTAGAAGCTTCCTGTGTCTCGAAGGAAGGTCCCCCTGGATGTTAACATCGTCAAATAAACAAGGTTAAGCAGGATCGACTTTCGAACATGCGCAGTTTAAAGTCTCTCGAAGAAGCCAGCCAGAACGGAGAGAGGGTAGGACTTTCGAGTCTCTTCTGGTGCTAAAAGACTGGTGAAGCAAGCGATGTCACGAGCCGGGGGAATACATTAACCTGTGGTTCACATTCTCATTTTGGACAAGGAGGGCATTAATTTTGTACAGTGCGCAGACAGGTAATTAAGGAAAAATACGGTATTAAGAGCTATGAGGGCGAACTCTTATTTGTAAGAAATTTCGAAAACCATGATTTTTTGATAATTGTTCCGTAGTAAGCACCACCAGTTCGAAATCGTTAGGTGACCTGGGAAAAAAAGAAAGGGTGGGGGGTGGGGGGGGGGAGGATTCGACTCAGCTATTTTTTTTGCCTGCTCAAAGAGAAAAGTTTTCTTAATTTTCCTTCTCTAGGAAAGGAACTTAGTCTTAAATCAATTAGTCGCAAATTAAATCTCACAGCTCTGTTGCTTATTGGCACTTCCGGTGTCTGGCTGACATGAATACTTCAATAAATGCGTGGTTCGACAGTGATAGTCCACACACACACACACACACACACACACACACACACACACACACACACACACACACACACACAGATAGAAATACACGGATGGGCCATTTCATTATGACCACCTACTTATTAAGCTGTAGAACGCCCTTTAGCCCGCAAAACAGCGGCCAATCGGCGAGGCATCAATTCGATGAGATAGCAATAGGTATCCTGGGGGTATCTGGTACCATAATGTCAATAGCAGGTCCTCCAGTTCCCGTACATTTCGGGGTGGTGGTTGCGATTTAGCGCGAAACCGCTTTTCCAATTCGAACCACAAATGTTCGATTGGGTTCATGTCAGGTGAATTTGAAGGCCAGGGCGTTAACTGAAAGTCACCAGCATGTTCCTCGAACCAACCACTCCTTGACGATTCTGGCAGTGTGGCATGGCGTATTATCTTGTTGGTAATGGTTTTCACCAGCAGCGAACACAGTTGCCATGAATGGGTGAACTTGGTCTGCAAGGATGTTCAAATCCCTGAAAGCTGTCAGGGATTGTGCTATTGAGATAATGGGGCCTAAAGTGTCCCCCAAAAAAACATCACCCACAGCATAACACCACCGCCGCCTGCTTGTTTCCACTCACCAGTGCATCCAGGTGCCATATCCTCCGTGGTCTAAGCGATGGTCTCTGATCATTCGTCCGAACGGGGTCCTGGTTCGAATCCCTGTGAGGCATGGATGTTGTGTTTGTCTTACGGCACTGGCTCTCTCTCCCTTCCCTGGAACCAGTGACCCTAAATTAGGGACGGGCGACTCCTTATAGCCCATTGAGTTGCTCACGGTGGTCGTTAAACCTCCAATCAAGCACAAAAAAAAAACCACCAATCGGCATGGCGCACTGACGAATAGTTCCTGGCTTTTACATATAAGCCAGATTGTTATTGGAACGCAAATACAGAGCGGAGTAAGAAGCAGCTGCGCAAAAAATACCAGCCAAAAATCGTGACAAGGTAATCAGAATGTGAAGAAATTGAGACAAAACTATTCGAAAGGAAAAGACAAATAAAAGTTAAAATCACTTGCATAAATTTAAATTACGGATAGCAATTAATTTTACAAGTTTTAGGAATTATACAGTGATTTTCAAAATTTTAAGACCACCTGTTGGTATTAGGAGATTTCTGCCGATTGTGTCAGCTACTGTCTGTATTACTCAACTTCCTGTCGGTGTCGCATCATGCTACAGCGGCAGCTATTGATTGAGTTGAGGGCAGCACGCGAGTGTCAGTTTGCTTCTGGTTTTCATGCTGAGAGGTTTTGTACGTATTTTCTATATAGCGAAAAATGGGTCAAAACCGTCGCTATTTGTGTCCTCTAAGTGTTACTCAGAGGGCACAAATAGTGATTTACACAATGAAGGATACTCCGAACGTGACATAAGCAAAACGGTGAATGTAAGCAAGACTGCTATTCATAATACGATCATGAAATACCGAGATACAGGTAAATTTAGCGACCGAAAGAGAAGTGGATGTCCAAGGAAAACTACCCCACGTGATGACAATACCATAAGGTGAATAGTTATGCGTTCTCCGAGGAGTTCATGCAAGAAAATCAAGGCCTTTCTACATTGAAAAGGGGCTGATATTAGTATCAGGGTCTTAGCAAAGATTTTGGATTAAAGTCTTACAAACCTGTACATAAACCTAGACTAACTTCTGTCATGAGAAAGAAGAGACTCCACCAGTTTGCGAAGCGTCATCAATCGTGGACTGCTGAAAATTGGAGCCAAGTCCTTTTTTCCGATGAATCAACTGTGCTTCAATTTGAATCACGTGAAGCACATGTTCGACGACCAAAAGGCAAAAGGTTTGGTGAAAAATACACCGTTAGCACCGTGAGGCTATCCGCCTAGTCAGATGATATGGGGTGCTATGTCTGCATCTGCTTCATTATCCTTTTTGCCGACAGGCACTACCATGACTGGTCCTTTTTATGTGGATATGTTACGTGATAATCTGTTAACTGATATGCAAGTGGACAGATGCACAATCTTTATGCAAGATGGTGCTCCATGCCACAGATCAAAGACAGTAAAGGGCTACCTGCAGAGGGAAAACATAACTGTGTTTGACTGGCCCGGTAATAGTCCCGACCTTAACACCATCGAAAATTTGTGGACCATTTCAAAAGACAAGGTAGCAGAAAAACAGCCATCAAATTCCCATGCTTTGATTGACGCGATAAAGTACGTGTGGTGCAAAGACATTTCAAGTGACAATCCCTCATTGAGAATATGCCACATCGTATTCTGTCCGTTATAAAAAACAAAGCAGGCCACACAAAGTACTGATTTCGCTCTTTTCGTGTTCTAAAGAATGTAAGTATTCATCTGTGATGTCATTTTTTTGAAATACACTCATTTTCATAAAAATCCACGCACCAAGAAAAAACGTGCAATTAACGCGAAACTCTGAATAGCTACCGGGAGGGCAGACATGCCAATGGTTAAAGTTTCGGGAGATTCGCAAAGCCCGCGCTTCCAACACGGGAATCGCAATCGCAATCCTTGGGGCTTATAAGGCGCCGCGCAGGGGACTCCACATCCGTGCCAAAGTGCACGGTAAGAGTCGGGTGAGATCCCTGAGTGATAGACATGCTGAGGAGCCGCCGTAGATGTGCGTACGGACAACTGACGGAGTTTGAACGAGGCCGTATCGTCGGGATGAGACAGGCGGGGTGGACGGTGCACCTAATCGGCCGCCATTTGCGCCGGTCGGACGTACGGTGTGATCGTGTTGGGAGCAATGGACACGGGATGGCACCCAGACATAGCGCACTGGCTCTGGATGACACAGACACACCAAGCAGAGAGAACCATGGGATCGTGAGAGCAGCAAGCATAGATGGAACGTCGTTCTTGTCCAATATCCAGAGACATGTGGCGGCTGTACAAGGAACTCCTGTGCCCGCTAGAATCATTTCCAGACGCCGGAGGCGATTATGCACTCACGAAGGCCTTTACGTTTTCTGCCATTAACACCTGACCATTGTCGGCGTCGATTGCAGTGGTATCAGCTGCGAGCAATGTGGAATGCCACGGACTGGCGACGTATAGGCTTCCGAGACGATATATATGGGAACGGACGACAGCAGGTGAGCGCTACAATCCCAACTTCACTGTACAGCAGCACACGTCTCGAACTGCAGGCGTGATGGTCTGGAGAGCCATCGCGTATGAGAGCCGGACTGCCCTCGTAGTGATCCGAGGGACGTTGACAGCCCATCGCTATGTACAGGTGATCCTGCGACCCCATGTGCTGCCTTTCCTGGCGGGGCTGCCCGGAGCCATATAACAACAAGATAACGCCCGTTCGCACACGGCGTGAGTTTCCCAGGACTATCTACGTCATGCTTCGACGCTTCCGTGACCTGCCAGATCGCTTGATCTCTCGCCCATCGAGCACGTGTGGGATCAGATGAGATGCCAGCTTTCTCCGTGTCTCAGTGTTGGTGATTTAGAGAGTCAGTTGCAAGAAGTGTGGGCCAATCTGTCCCAGGATAGCATACAGCGTCTCTCTGACTCCATGCCGGACCGTATCAACTCATGTATCCGAGCACGAGGCGGTCCGAAGCGGTACTAACGCTGACCGGAATGTGTACCGTATGTCCGCGGGAAATCGTCCTGCTGCTGTGATATTGTAATCACTTCTGTCCTTGGTATGTACCATCTCACAACTAAAATCTCATAGCCCGACGCCTTTTTCTTGGTGCGTGAATTTTCATGACGATGAGTGCATCTCTGACTAGTATCATCAAACAGAAGTCATTGCTTTTTCCACGTTTATAAGTGAGTCACGGAAAAATTCTCATCGGCCACCATCGGGAATCGAACCCAGGGTCTCCCAGTTACGCGCCGGACATGCTACCACTGCACCACAGCGGCCTCGAATTCTTCAGACTCACATACGACTGACTGCCAAACCACAAGGCAGGTTGCTTCATTGTGTGTATTAATTACCTCTGGCTAGTAATTAGTTGTTTCTTTGAAAATCTTAATTTTCAATAAATTGACATATGGTCTTAAACTTTTGCAGATGACTGTTATTAAAATTTTCTGAAAAGCATTTCAGCAGAATATAAAAACCAGTTGGTTTTTTAAACTCTGATATAGTCCTACTAGGTTAGGACAAATATGAAGACAGGAGCGTTCCTTTTGATTTAGTTTGTAAAGAACGCCCAAAATTATGAGCCCTTTGAAAAAGTAGAGCTTCTGTAGTGTGACAATCACAAAGCTACAAGAAAAATTCAAGGGCATAAAAACAAAAACAAATGTGCTTCAACGTCTGTGAGACATTAGTAATCTGAGAAAATTGGTATCAGAAAAAGTATATAAGCCTTTTTTCAAAGGACGGAACAAAAAAAGGTGCATGCGATTTCGACATTCCGGTCTTCACTAAACTGCTGTAATCATTGTCTTTGTTACACTATTACACCCTAAAGATTTGACAGGTTCGTCCTCCATTTTTTTAAAGGGGATGAGAAGGTTACGAAAAAGACCTGATCACGATTGAAATTCTGAGAATATCAAACCCACTGCCTCACTGTAGTCTTCCTTTCCACATAAACGATTTTTAACTTCAGTGCACTGTGACGAATTTAAAGGCCGACCTGACTCTTGTTTCAGATCAGTTATGCTTCAGTGGGTAGCATTCATACAGTCTCACTGGAACGGCGAAGGTAATTATTTTCATGTCCTCAAGGTAAGTCCTGTGCTTTGTTTATATCTCTCCCCTTTCCCCGCCCCCCTTCTACTTTTCGCCTGTTCGTTTCTTCAGTTCCTCGACATCTTTTTACTTTGCCGTCGCATCGGAAGTATGGCAACATCCCTCTAAAGAAATTCTGAGACAATAGCTTGAAAAAATACGCTACTTGTGTTATTTTGTTATTTTCCTCGTATCAAAACGGTACGTTACATCATCCTTTTGTTGTTGACAATCAGTTCAACAAATGCGCGCAGAATGAAGCAATTAAACCGTCATATAATGGAGTTTTAATGTACTTCTTTCGCTCACTCTCTCAAAATGCCGAAAGCTAATTCCAAAATTGTTTCAGAATATTCAGTAAAAACTAAGAATAATTTTGGCGAAGTTTTTTTTTTTTTTTTTTTTTTTTTGTCAGACTTGAAGTACACTAGGGTGCCTATATTAAGGCATTTCCTCACAGTAAAAATTAAGTGGTGTGAATTCACAGAAAAATTCCTGAAAAAAACGCACACCGAAGTTGCAGATAGGTCTCCGACTGTTAACGAAACTTCAGTTTTCAAATGTTTGCGTTTCAAACAGGGAAACTTCAGTACTTTGACGGAGTTTCCGTTGCCAATAATTCCATTTTTAACGAAATGTGCGCCTTTTTTTTACGCTTTCCAATCGTAGGTTAAAGAAGCGTATATGCTCCACCTTTTTCCGTCCGTCTGTCCGTCTGTCGGCACGATAACTCACGTAAAAATGGTTCGATTTCGATTAAATTTTAATATGTGGTAGAGGACCACCTGGAGAGGAACCCTATTGAAAATGGGACAAATGGAGGCAAAGGTCAGGACATAGGATCGGGATCCATTCCATCGCCCTTATCCCACACTGTTAAGCTGGACGTCAAGTAATTTTGCTTCCTATATTTCCAATGGAAAACCTTTTGTACACATTTCCTTCACAATTAGTGTGTTCCCAAGGATGGAAATTTGAACATCGATTAAAATAACTTCATACTATAACTTGGAATACTATTCCACTGACTGTTATGCGTCATAACTAACGTAAAAAAGGTTCGATTTCGATGAAATTTTAGTATGTGGTAAGGGACCACCTGGCAACAAATCCTATTGAAAATGGGCGAAATGGGGTCAAAGGTCAGGACATAGGAGCGGAATCACTTCCATTGCCATTATGCGTCATAACTTACGTAAAAGTGCTTCGATTTGGATGAAATGTTAGTATGTTGTAGGGGCCTGTCTGGGGACGAATTCTATAGAAAATGAGCGAAATGGGGTCAAAGGTTAGGACACATGGGGCGGGAACTATTCCATAGCCCTTATGCATCATAACTTACGTAAAAATGCTTCGATTGCGACAAAACTTTGTCATGTTATTTCGGAGGTATACCGAACCGGTTCTGTTGAATATCATTGATATGGGATCAAGGGTCAGGGCACAGGACCGAGATTTATTCCACAGCCATTATTCTCATAGCTTGAGTGATAACTTGAGTAATGATTTCTGGTATGCTGGAAAACGTACTAAAATCAATGCATTGCATGATTTTACAAACTTGTTTTTTATTATTGAAGGTTTAACGACCACCGTGAGCAACTCAATGGGCTATAAGCAGTCGCCCGCCCCTAATTTAGGGTCACTGGTTCCAGGGAAGAGAGAGAGAGTCAGTGCCGTAAGACAAACACAACATCCATTCCTCACAGGTTTCTAACCCGGACCCTTCACGGACGAATGATCATAATCCAGGGCTTAGACCACTGCGCCACCGGGACAGCAAATTTGCGCTTTGAAATGCTGTCGTTTCAAATAAGGGAAACTTCTCTACTTTGATGGATTTTTCGTAGTCACTAATTCCATTTTAACGAAATTTTTGTTTTCAAATGCTTCCATTTTTAGTAAGGGAAACTTCAGTACCTTGACGGAGTTTCCGTTGCCACTAATTCCATTTTTAACGAAATTTCCGTTTCGAAATGTTTCCGTTTAAAATAAGGGAAACTTCAGTACTTTTATAGTTTTTCCCTTGCCACTAATCCCATTTTTAACGAAATTTTCGTTTTGAAATGTTTCAGGTTCAAATAAGAGAAACTTCAGTACTTTGGCGGAGTTGCCGTTGTCACTCATTCCAGTTTTTAACGAAATTTTCGTTTTCAAATGTTTCAGGTTCAAATAAGAGAAACTTTAGTACTTTGGCGGAGATTCCGTTGTCATTCATTCCAGTTTTTAACGAAATTTTCGTTTTGAAATGTTTCACGTTCAAATAAGAGAAACTTCAGTACTTTGGCGGAGTTTCCGTTGTCAATCATTCCAGTTTTTAACGAAATTTTCGTTTTGAAATGTTTCAGGTTCAAATAAAAGAAACTTTAGTACTTTGGCGGAGTTTCCGTTGTCACTCATTCCAGTTTTTAACGAAATTTTCGTTTTGAAATGTTTCACATTCAAATAAGAGAAACTTCAGTACTTTGGCGGAGTTTCCGTTGTCAATCATTCCAGTTTTTAACGAAATTTTCGTTTTGAAATGTTTCAGGTTCAAATAAGAGAAACTTTAGTACTTTGGCGGAGTTTCCGTTGTCACTCATTCCAGTTTTTAACGAAATTTTCGTTTTGAAATGTTTCAGGTTGAAATAAGAGAAAGCTCAGTACTTTGGCGGAGTTTCCGTTGTCACTCATTCCAGTTTTTCACGAAATTTTCGTTTTGAAATGTTCCCATTTTTCATAAAGAAAACTTCCGTACTTGATGGATTTATCGTTGCCACTAATCCATTTTAAATGAAAGTTTTGTTTCGAAATGTTTCCTTTTCCAAAAAGGGAAACAAACTTCAGTACTTTGATGGATTTTCCGTTGCCCCTAATTCCATTCTTTTTTTTTTTTTTTTAACAGAAATCTTAGTTTCAAGTTTCCATTTTATACAGACATTTCCCGAGTTTCCAAGAACTTGGATTTTGAATTTTTCATTCCCTTTTTATAACAAAGAAACGTCCACTTTTTTAAAGCCGAAATGAACCTGTCGTATTATAGGAATTTTTCATGGCTTATGAAGTGAAGGAAACATTCCTATTATCAGCGGCCTGCCAGTAAGAAGCGCTACTAACTGAGCTAGCAAAACACTTACCACTTCATCACGTTTTAAGGTAGAAACGAAAGAGACTGGTGTCGCCTGATGATGAAATGTTTCTCTTTACGAATACGGGTTAGACTTTTTATTCCATGTAGAAACTTACTATTTCTCTTTATAATTTTCTTTTTTCTATTGGAGGACTTATCAGAAATTTCCTTTTTTTTTTTTTTTTTTCCCCCGTCATGGTTTTTCAAATTTACAGAATGTTTTGGAATTCAATATTTTTTTAAGCTGACGGAGGCTTTCAATTATTTTTAAGAAAAGATGAAATGTGCCACTCATAGTATTATTTCACAAAATCCATAAATATAAAGTTATTTTTTTTATTATAGGAGGACTTACCACAATTTACCTTTTTTTTTTTATCATGATTTTTTCAAATTGACTTTACATATCCGACATTCCTCCGTGTTGTTGTCATGTGACCGTAACTGGTCCAGAGTATAAAATGTGACACAGAAGTTTGCCCAACAGTCAAACGCACTTGCACATCGGTAGGTAAAAGAAGGCAAGCGATACTGCATTTATTCGGCACTGCATTCAATACGAATTTCATCAAGGAAAAAGTGCTGCAAAAGAATGTGCCTCGATCTGTTCTGTACTTGGGGAGAATATTGTATCGAAAAGCACGCCTGAGTTTTGGTTTAGACGGTTTAAAGCAGGTGATTTTGATGTTAACGATCGAGAACGTAGCGGCGCCCGGTAGAAGGTTGCACATGAGGAACTGCAAGCATTGCTGGACGAAGATTCTTCTCAAACGCAAAAAGAACCAGCTGAACAACTGGAGGTAACTCAACAAACCATTTCCAATCGTTTACACGCAATGGGAAAGATTCAGAAGAAAGAAAAAATGGGTGCCACATGACCTGAGCCAGAGGAACAAGGATGAGCGTGTCATGAAGTGTTTGACTCTGTTGAATAAACAACACAGAAAGTCTTTCCTGTGGAAAATTGTTACGGGTGATGAAAAGTGGATAGGATACGACAATCCTAAACGCAAAAAAAAAAAATAACACTGGGTAGACCCCGGTGAAGTAATGACTTCGACACCGAAACGGAATATTCACTCCAAGAAAGTTCTTCTGTGCATCTGGAGGGATATGAAGGGTGTGCTCTATTATGAACTATTGGAACAGGGTCAAACTGTTACTGCTGATCGCTACAAGCAACAGTTGCTGCGATTGAACCAGGAAATCTGTTGAAACCGTCCATTCACAGGCAAAGGATTGCGTCCGGTGAAATTACTGCATGACAACGCTAGACTGTATGTCGCAAAATCGGTCGAGGAAACGTTATTGACGCTTGGCTGGGAAGTTTTGGGGGTGTATAGTCCCGACATAGCCCCTTCAGACTATCATTTGTTCTGATCGATGCAACATGGTTTGTCTGCTGTACGGTTCTGGACATGTGACGAAGTGCAAAAATGGGTTGATGACTTCATCGCGTCACACGACAAAGAATTCATCACGGCTGGAATCTGTCACCTGCCCGCCTGGTGGCGGAAGGTGATAGATAACGACGGCGCATATTTTGATTCGTAAAGGTATTGTTGTTTTCTCTTAAATTATATGTTGCGTTGTCTTAAAACTTATTTGTACACCTAATACATGGAGTTAAGGTGCATGATATCTAGCTGGAGGATCTCGGAGAAGAGG
Source organism: Macrothele yani (assembly GCA_039090855.1). NCBI lineage: Eukaryota > Metazoa > Arthropoda > Arachnida > Araneae > Macrothelidae > Macrothele > Macrothele yani. The sequence goes on along the minus strand of CM077009.1, from coordinate 40,699,913 downwards.
GTACATCAATGTCTCCGTCATCAGGTTGCAGTCGGACATCTGATGATGGGCCAGGAACGGGATTCTCCAGTGATGCAGCAGCACTATGACAGACGGCGTTTTTAAAGACTTCTTTAAGCGTCATCTGTCTCATTAACATAGGTTTGTATCTAAACAATATCTATTTAAATGAGTAATTGCCATGTTATGCAGAGATGACTGACGCTCCACACTCCACGAGATGACTTCAGTTTTCGGAACTTATCAAATTTCGGATACAGGATTGTGGACCTGCATATCTTAAAGAAAAATATGAATCTCTGGATTAATTCTTCGATTGTTTTTGTGTGTCTTCGGATCTTTTTTTCATAAAATTATAACTGGTAGCTGTAGTATCAGTTTGTTGCACGTCATATGCTTGATCTTCCTACTGTTCTAACCCAAGTTTCTAGTGTGACATCTGTGTTTCGAAATCTTGTGCTTTCCTATCCCGATCTCAAATTTAGTGTTGATAGAATGAAGAAGCAAGCGAAGAAAATAACAGATTCCAGTGCACGTGCGTGTCGACCTGGGAAGGACCTACCGATTCCAGGTGGTCACACTTAACTGCAGAGGGTTCTCTGCTTCTCCTAGAAATGCCCTAGTGTATGAGGACTTGGCGCCTCTACACGCAGATCTTCTCTTGCTCCAAGAGACCAATTGCTCTGCTACCACTTTGTTCTCTCGTTGGCGGGCTTGGCCCTACGATTTTCACCATGCTTATCGAGTTGGACGGAATGGTGGCCTTGCACTTGGGATCCATCACCGATTACTCCCTCTGATTTCGACGCCAGTAATTCGTGCCTTACATGTGGACAACCTCCAGGTCGCTGTCTTTTGCATTGAAAACGTGACCTATCATGTTTTTAACATATATGTCCCCTGTGATGAGCGTCTGTTACCTGATCTTCTCTCCACACTCCGTACAGAGCTGTCATGCATCCCACCGTCTGAATATATTCTCATCGGCGGAGATTTCAATTGTACGTTGTTGCCGGCCCTTGACCGCAATTCAACCGTTGGCGAATACCGCAGGCAACGTGTATTACAGATTTCTCAGCTAGTTAATGATTTTCAATTGGTTGATGCGTTCCGGCATCTACACCCGTCGGAAATCTCTTTTACCTGGCGCTCTTCCATCCGTGGCAGCACTACGGCAGCACGGCTGGATAAATTTTATGTTTCGACTGCTCTTCTCCCGTCGATCGCAGCTGCTGCCCATCATCCTTCCGCCGCTTCAGACCACAGTATTGTCAGTCTGTCGGTGTGTGTTTCTCCTTCACCTTCAAGGACTCGACGAGTATGGACTTTTCCGGACTCGCTCCTGGATGATCAACAATTTTGTGTTGCTGTGCGTGAGTTCCTCCGTAATCGTCAGCCCCTTCTTGATACTACGTCAGACGCGATGCAACTGTGGCTCAGTGTCAAACACGACTTGGTACTTTTTTGTACGGCGCTTCTCCCATGCCTCTCGGAATGAGAGCGATGTGAAAATTGCGAATCTACGTGCTCTATTGTCGATGCTCTCTCTTGATGATCCGCAATACCCCGGCTATCTGGCAGATCTTCACGCCGTGCTTCTTCCTCGCGCATCCGATGCAGCCTGCAGGATGCATTTCTTGCATCTCTCCCCTACAGCTGATTCTCACGATTACTTAACCGCCTTGGAATCTCAACATCGCTCTGCTACATCTTTGCGTCATCTTCGCCTCCAGGATGGTTCCATCACTTCGAACCCATCGAAGCTATGCACTTTCACTAAACAGTATTTCACCGCCAAGTACAGTGCAGTAACGCAGTCTTCATTCTCATTAGCTTCTCCTCTTCTCTCCTCTCTTCCTCAGGTCCCCTCTACTTTATCTACTTCTTTACTTTCCCCTTTCTCTCTTCGCGAACTCCGTGAGGCGTTCGCTACTCTCAATCCTCATGCTGCTCCTGGACCTGACGGCCTTCCTCTGTCCTTTTACCGTGCTTTTCTACCGTGCCTTCTGCCTTTTCTGTCTGCGTGTTTCTCGTCTGCTTTTTCCTCTCCTGCGTTACCGCCCGACTTTACTTTGGCACACATCATCCTCCTTCCTAAGAAGGGTGACCTCTTGTATCTGGGAAACTGGCGCCCTATCTCCATCCTAAACACTGACTATAAGTTCTATACAAAACTCTTATCCCGTCGCCTTAATTCTGTTCTCTCTTTCGTTATTTCTTCCGACCAGACATACACTGTGCCTGGTCGGACTATTTCCACTAACGTTTCTCTTCTCCTTCATCTTCACTTCCTCGCTCGCTCTTTTGATGAACCTCTTGCCTTTCTCAATCTGGATCAAAAGTCCGCTTTTGATAACGTGTCTCACTTTTATCTCTCTGCTGTCCTTTCACGATTTGGCTTTCCTGCTGCCTTTTCTTCCGCTCTCTTGGCCCTTTATCAGGGCGCCAGTTTCCATGTTCGAGCGGCCACATTTCTAACCGCTCCAATTCCGTTTAGGCGAGGCATCCGGCAAGGATGTTCGTTCTCCGGCCAGCTATTCGCTCTCGCTTTTGAGCCTTTCCTGTTAGCAGCCCAAAGATCACTCCTGGATGTCCTACCGCCGACAGTGGCTAGTACTCGTCATCATCGGATAATTTTCACCGCCTATGCTGATGATGTGACCTTTTGTGTCCGGGATGAATCTCAATTTGATCGCCTGTATTCTGTATATCAACAATATGTTGCAATATCTGGAGCTGCGCTGAATGCCACTAAAAGTACTGGCTTATGGTGCGGGGCATGGGCTGTCCGCACCGATGCTCCTTGGGGTGCGCAGTGGACAGCCACTACACAGAAGATCCTCGGTGCGTATGTCGGTTTGCCCTTGGCTTCTGCATCTGCCACCTGGACTGCTCTTCTTCCCCGGATACAATGGGCTGCTGCCTACTGGAGTAAGGCCCGCCCTTTCACATCGTTCCGTCAACGAGCAGCCATTGTTCGTCGACAACTTATCTCCCTATGCGAATACTCTTGGATGTCGACGGTTGTTCCCGTGTCACAAATGATGACCATCACTCGCCTCTCAACTTCCGTCATCTGGACTTCACATCACTGGGTTAAACCTGCCGCGCTTCATCTACCAGCCTCATTAGGTGGCATCCAGCTTCCTGATCCAGCAGTCCTTTATAAAACACATCGCATTATTCATTTCATTCGCCTTGCCACTTCAACTGTTCCGTCCCTTACCGCTACCTTGAATGTTCTTGCTTCTTCTCGTGACCCATCTTTCACCTTCTTGCTGTTTCTGAAGATGGATTCATACTCTCTTCTTCCGTCCCACCTCCCTTCTGTCCTGCGAGAGGGCCTTTTCTCTCTTTCGTTCGCTTCCTCTTCTCCGTTCATTTCCTTCTTCAACTCTTGATCTTCTAGATGAACCTCTCTTCTTCTCTTCTCTTATTCACCCTCCTAACCTCCCTTACTTTTACTTTCCTCATTGGATCCGCTCTGGTGTGATAACTGTCCGTTCTCTCGTAACTTCTGATCTAACCTGGAGACCTCTTTCTTCCCTGTTTCTATCTCCAACCATTACTCTTGCTAACGAATACCTTCTCCTTCGCACAGCGCTTTGGAGCCTCTTTCCACTCCTCGCTTCCCCTGATGGTCTCTTCTCGGTCCCCTCCGCCCCTTTTTCTCTACCGTTCTTTCTCCTCATTCGTAGCTCCCCGGTTCTAGTTACTTCTCTCTCCTCCTCTTCTCTTTATTGGCTCCTTCTTTTCCCTCCCGCACTTCCACTTTCTGTTCATTCTGCTTCTCCTTCTCTTCTCCCTGCCATCTGGACAGCCTCTACCTCTCCCCTTTCCTCCCCTCTTGAACTCAATGTCCATTGGCAATTTCTTCACCTTCGTCTCCCCGCCCCATCAGTACTATTTCGCATGACCCTTCTCACCTCTCCACATTGTTCCTTTTGCCCTGAAGTCAGCGACGTCCAACATCAATACCTCTTCTGCCCCGTACTCCTGCCAGTCCTAAATACAGCATTTCGTCTTGCTGATCGAATTTGTGCTCGATCGTTACCATTTCTTGCATATGCTTGGCTACTCCAAACTAAGCATCCACCTACTCACTTGCCTCCTGTGTGCCGTTACATTTTTCTTCTTGTGAAGTTCACTGTATATGCTTTCCATCTTGAACAACGCCTCCCTGCTCTTACTCCACCTCCTCAGGAGGCAAGTGCTATCATTCGGAGACGCTTCCTAGCACAGTTAACCACTCGTCTCCGAATGGAGCACTCTCGTGCTGCCTCAACAAACACCGATAACGTTTTTCAATCCACCTGGGCCCAATCGGCTGGGTGGTTCCATATCCACAATTTGCAGCTACATCTCAACTTATAGGTGTGATTTTTGTTGTCGCCCACATTCACTGTCACAACTCATGATTTTACGTATTAATTTTGGTGGTATGAGGCTCCTAGGTGGAGTCTCCTTTTTCACCCACATGATTCGCTATTTGTGATTATTCTGTTTTATGTGCTATTGGAGATAGCTCACCATGTTTCCCATGATCTCTTCGATTTTGTTGTATTTTATGTTGTATATAATTCTTTCTTCTGCACAGTTTACTGCACACGCAATGTCCCCTACATTATGTTGAATATATTTTGAAATTTTATTGTCCCTGTGTATATAATTTAATGTAAGAAGATGCTCTTCTGAGTACTTTTAGCGATTCTCCCCTTGTCACTGAATACTTCTGTACATATGATGTAAATTTTGAGTGTAGCACCACTGTTACATTTCTGTTTTATGAGAAGCTGCCCTTCTGGGTATGCTTAGCGGCTTTCTTTTTTGTCTCTGTATTGTTCTGTACATATGATATGACACTTATGAATTGCATTCTTGTTCGATTTCTGTTTTTTTTTTTTTGTAAAGTTGCCCTCCTGGGTCCGTTTAGCGTATTTCTCTCTTGTCACTGCATAATTCTGTGCATATAATAAGTATTTGTGCTTGATTGTTTCTACCATTTCTGTCATATTTCTAAATACTGTTGCACCTGTTAGTTCCTTCTCACCCATGGTCTTTTATGTGAATTAGTACCTTGTGCATATTTAATCTTGAGTATGGTAGTAATACTTAATTGGAATTTGTGAATAGTATAGCATCATGTCTTTTCTTGTCTACAATACTGTAGTATACATTTTCATTTGCATCGCTCGTGCTTTATTGTCTGCCTCTCCATCGCCCTTCGGGGCGAAATAATTTTATGATTTTAACAATATTTTGTTTTACGTTTCACTGGAACTTTCCAGTTGTTGTATATACCACTGTATTTATTGGCAGAATTCTACTGTCATGTACATATAATTGCTATTTTTATTTGAAGAATAAAGACAATTTTGAAATGTAGTACGCCCCCTCGTTACCTGCGACCCCTCATCCTGCGGGGTGGTATAGTTACGCCACTGATGTTTTACCAAAATAATTTTTCAGGAAAAACCGGAAAAATTTATGTTGGACCTACAAAAACTAATTTTTTTTTTTTTTTTTTTTTTGAAAAAAAAATATCAAGTTGATATCCTTTTATGTATCAGGTTCCGCTTAATATCTAAAAAGCATAAAAGAATACTGAAATTCAGTCATCTAAGGTTGCGGTCAGCACTTAACTCAGTCTCAACACATTTTTCGATGGTGTTCTGTGCTCCAGAATTTCATAAGCCACACAAAAAAAAGTAACAATAAAAAAACTTATTAGCGTTTAAGAGAAAATGGGATTTTCCTTTGCAGTAAACAAGCAACGTGAGTTAAATGTGTCATTCCCTACCACAACAATGGCATTTTCAATTAATATCCGGAAATGCGCCTTACGACCCGTAAAAATATGGATCAAAAAACGAGCATGAAAAACAAACTGCGTTTATTCCTTAAGAATAGTTTTCTCGATGTAAATAACTCAAATTATAGGTCGCTTGTCCTTTCGAGTAAATAAACTGTTTTCACTTGCGGTTACCCACTGAGCGGCTGAAAACGTGTCTAGTCGATGCATGTTTTACCCTACTTACGAGTAAAGAAAAAAGAGAAATAAAACAGTGCAATCACAACGCAAATTGCATGTCGTAATTTAACCACATAATGCCGAACTGTGTATGACATGAGTATGTTGTACACTGCCTTATCATTAATATCCGGACATCTGCATGCCTACAAATATTAGTCTTTGTCAACAGAAAAATTGTGTGCTGAAACCTTTGGCTCTTATGACGGCATATAGAACCCTTTCCACCAATTTTTCTAAATATCTGCCGATGATTTCCGCCATTTAAAGAAGTGACAACTTCAGCTTTGTTCGTTGGGCGATCTCTTTATTCAACGCGCCCTCATGGATTTTTTTTTCGTTCATTTGATTGGAGGTTTAACGACCACCATGAGCAACTCAATGGGCTAAAAGCATTCGCCCGTTCGTAATTTAGCGCCACTGGTTCCAGGGAAGGGGGAGAACCAGTGCCGTAAGACAAACAACATCCAAGCCTCACCGGAATTCGAACCCGGACCCCTTTCGGACGAATGATCAGAAGCCATCGCTTAGACCATTGCGCCACCGAGGGGGGGGGGGGCTCCTGGATTGTCTATAGGGTTCAGATCAGGACATTGGACTGGCCAGTCCAACTCTTCGACACTCCTGACCTCAAACCAATCTATTATAACGCAAGCATCATCACAAGGCGCGTTTTTGTTTTGATAGAGTTATGGGCACTTCCCAAAGTACACTGTAACAGTAAGTGGGGTGTGAATTCACGGAAAATTCCTGAAAATTACGAACTGCAAAGTTGCCAGTAGCTGTCAATTTTTTAACAGAATTTCCGTTTTTAAAAGTTTTTGTTTCTTCTAACTTCAGTATTTTGGCAGATTAGTTTGTAATTCCGTTTATTTCAGAAAAGTCAGGTTCAAGTTTTTCCGTATTTATACAGAAATTCCGCAAAATCTCAGATTTATTTTTTCTTTCTTCTCGCGTATACGAACGGAGCTCATAAGGAATCCTTTCCAGGTTTCGAACCAGCGAAGTCTTCAACGGGAGACGCGCGTGCTACCATTTGTGTCAGAAAGACATGCAACGAAGTCACGTATAAGGTAGAACTCGAATTGTGCAATGATGAAATTTTTGTTTTTATTAATGCGAGTGAATTAGTCGTCGTATTTTCTGTTGGAGCTTATTATTTTTTCTGAATAGGTTTGTAATATTTTTTTTTTTCTCTATAGGAGAACTTATTATAAATTGCGTACTTTTTTCGTCGTGATTTTTCGAAGAAACAAAGTGCTTTGTAACTTGAGATCTTTTTAAACTGACAGTGACTTTTAATTACCGTTAAGGAAATGCGAAATGCACTGTTTAAGGTATTATTTCACACAATTCCTAAATATCGAATTTATTCTTGGTAGCTAAAATAGTTTTTGTTTTGAAAGGTCCGCAGCCTGATACATAGACATCGTACAATTACTTGTACAGTAATTTAAGCACCCGGTTTCTTAAGATAACACATTATATAGTAGCTGATGCACAAAATGGGGATGGGGAAGGAATATCCGGTGCCAGAATAACGAAATTTCATGCGATATGCTACCCACAATATCCGATCTCGCTACGGAACTTCGAAATGAGATTCTCCAACAGACGATTGAAATTTAATACTTAATTAAACTATAAGTATTCCTGTGAACAGCTCCTATTACTCGAAAATTTTCCATCATATGGATACGGAAGCAAGTGACAACAGAATTTGCCGTTAATATACAAAAGGAATTGCGGAAAAGTTCCTGAAATTCAGAATTTTCCATTAACACCTCTTTAAAACGGCAATTTACCGTTAATATACGAAAGGAATTGCGGAAAGTTTTCTCAAAATTCAAAATTTTCCGTTAACACCTCTTTAAAATGGCAATTTACAGTTAATGTACAAAAGGAATTGCGGAAAGGTTTCTCAAAATTCAGAATTTTCCGTTTACACCTCTTAGAAACGGCAATTTACCGTTAATGTACGAAAGGAATTTCAGAAAGGTTTCTCAAAATTCAGAATTTTCCGTTTACACCTCTTAGAAACGGCAATTTACCGTTAATGTACAAAAGGAATTGCGGAAAGGTTTCTCAAAATTCAGAATTTTCCGTTTACACCTCTTAGAAACGGCAATTTACCGTTAATGTACGAAAGGAATTTCAGAAAGGTTTCTCAAAATTCCGAATTTTCCGTTTACACCTCTTAGAAACGGCAATTTACCGTTAATGTACGAAAGGAATTTCGGAAAGGTTTCCCAAAAATCAGAATTTTCCGTTTACACCTCTTAGAAACGACAATTTACCGTTAATGTACGAAAGGAATTGCGGAAAGGTTTAGCAAAATTAAGAATTTTCCTAGTCTACGAAAAGTCCATGAAATTCAGGTTTTTCACCAGTCATTTCACGGAAAAGCTTGTATCAGAAATACTTGTATGCTTCGTTAATTCACGAAGGGAGTTAACGAAGCATATTTCTGATAAAAGCTTTCTGATACAAGCTTGGCTCGTGAATTTGATATGAGTTAAAGCATATTTCTGATAAAAGCTTTCAGATACAAGCTTGGCTCGTGAATTTGATATGAGTTAACGAAGCAAATTTCTGATACAAGCTTGGCTCGTGAATTTGATATGAGTTAACGAAGCATATTTCTGATAAAAGCTTTAATACAAGCTTAGCTCGTGAATTTGATACGAGTTAACATATGATATGAGTTAACGAAACATATTTCTTATAAAAGCTTTCTGATACAAGCTTGGCTCGTGAATTTGATATGAGTTAACGAAGCATATTTCTGATACAAGCTTGGCTTGTGAATTTGATATGAGTTAACGAAGCATTTTTCTGATACATGTTTCCTGATACAAAATTGGCTCGTGAATTTGATATGAGTTAACAAAGCATATTTCTGATAAAAGCTTTCTGATACAAGCTTGGCTCGTGAATTTGATACGAGTTAACGAAGAATATTTCTGATACAAGCTTGGCTCGTGAATTTGATATGAGTTAACGAAGCTTATTTCTGATTCAAGCTTGGCTTGTGCATTTGATATGAGTTAACGAAGCATATTTTTGATACATTGTGCTCTATGTCTGCACGTGGATAAGGGTGTGGGGATGATGGACCATCAAAAATGTTACTAGTGTCTCTTTCAAGATTACGAAAAGAGGGCAGGGCTTACTAATCTCATATACAGACATAAGAATCGCTTTGTGCTCTATTGTCTGTACGTGGATAAGGGTGTGGTATGATGGACCATCAAAATTGTTATTAGTGCCTCCTCCAATATTACAAAAGGAGGGCAGAGCCTACTAATCTTACATAAGAATTGTTTTGTGTTCTATGTCTGTACGTGGATAAGGGTGTGGGGATGATGGACCATCAAAATTGTTACTAGTGCCTCCTTCAGGATTACAAAAGGAGGGTAGGGCCCAGCAATGCCGCTTTGGCTCCAATCCAAGTCCAGCTTAACAGTAGTTATCTTAATTTATTAATAATAGCTGGGCCGGCGGCAAATACTGTATTTCACTGAAGTAGAGAGAATTTCACTTTCTCGTTTTAGAGCAAACGCCCAACATGAAATACCATTTTTTTCTGAAAAATTATTGTCTTTTTAAAGACAATAACTTCTCAGATAACTAATATATAGCTCAAATGAAGCTAACGATTTTTATTCATAAGTACCAAAATAATTATTCGTTCTTTTCAAACAATCCAGGCAAGAAGGATACGCGAAATAGTGAGCCATTTTTCCAGTGGTCCATTGGGAAATATCCCAGTGACCCAATCCGCCCCAGGCCGGCATATTCGAACCCCCGTCAGAAGCGTCCGCCTCTCACACAGTGCTTAGCGACTTAACCAACTGCGCTATGCCGGTGGTGCATATCACGTCTCCTACCGTCAATCTAGGATTTTCAATACCGACGAAAATCACGTACGGAGCGATTGCTTATGTGGCACCCTATTATCAATCGGCGCTAGAAATTGATTAACTCCATTAATTGAGGCATCTTGCAGTCGTTTACGACCGTATGTAGAGTATTCCATGTAATCATAAGGGTCACAAAGATTTCGGCGCACAATATTACATTTCCTGCAAGTATAGACTATTTGCAAAGATGCGGGTGCCCGGATTTTAATAGCAGGGCAGTGTATCCGTATTAGGAATGGTAACTTCCGTTCCCTTGTCTGGTTTAGGAAACGTATTCTGTGTTTTAGTGAATATCTTTATCCTTCAGCAAGGTTTTTCATTAATTTTCCAGAGATGCAAAATTTTCAATGCACATTTGAATTTACCAGGGTATCTGTGCTACTGAAAGTTGTAAACCGATAATGGTTTAATGCATGTATAGAGGTATTGGTTTCAAGGTTTAATGTTGCTTGATGACTTAAATTTATTCGTTTAACCCTTATGTTTTGATTTGTATCGCTGCTATAGAGGTTGAAGTTGTAAAGCACCCAAGTATGCAGAGCATTGATAATACTTCGCTTTAGCAACAACAGGATGAAGACATAAATCAAATACTTCAGGATTTAAGCTTCCTGTAACCAAACATCCTCCACGTATCTCTAATCCAATTTTGTCGTATGATTTTACCTCTTATCGCTTTTCATTTATCATATAACATATCGTACTCAGCACACAGCACTCTTGTTTTATCAGGTTGTAAAGAAACTATCCGAAAAACAGAGAAGCATGAATTTCAAGCTTAAAATAATCGTACAAAACTCTTAACCTAATCCTCCAGGTAGTCCCCATTGCAAATGATGACCTTGTTATGCCGATCTACGAGTTTAAATATATCATTGCGATAGAAAGCCGGCGAGCGATAATTGAAAAAATCATCCATGCAACGTTTCACATCATCGTCATTGGCAAAGTTCTTTTCAGCAAGAAAATTCGACAACACGTGAAAGTCGGGCGGGGCAAGGTCCAGAGAATAAGGAGGGGTGCAACAATATTTCCTATTCCAGCTCGTAAAATTTTTGCTGGAATCGTAATGCGACATGTGGACGAGCTATATCCTGGTGAAAAGCAACTCCATGGCGATTAATCAACGTTGCGTGCTTTTCTTGCAGTAAAGCACGCAGACGGTCCAACTGTTGCATGTAAGCAACTGCAGAGATGGTATTGTTCCGTGTTAAGAGTTCATAGTGAAACACACCGCGACAATCCCACCAGCAACTCAGCATCGCCTTCCTTCCATGAAGGGGTGGCTTAGCGACCTTCTGTGGGGGGAAGGGTTGTCCCTGCTTGTTCCGTGCTCCCTGTAGCGTAATATTCACGCATGTGACTCATTTTTCGTCACCTGTATCGTACCGATACAAAAAGCACTCTCGTTTTTTACGCTTACCAACCGTAGGTTAAAGAAGCGTATATGCTCCAGCTTTGTCTGTCCGTCTGTCGGCACGATAAATCGCGTAAAAATGATTCGATTTCGATGAAATTTCAGTATATGGTAGGGGACCATCTGGGGGACGAACACTATTAAAAATGGATGAAATGGGGTCAAAGGTCAAGGGACAGGAGCGGGATCGATTCCATTGCGCTTATGCGTTATAACTTGCGTAAATATGGTTCGATGTCGATGAAATTTTAGCATGTTGTAGAGGACGATCTGGGAATGAACCCTATTGAAAATAGGTGAAGTGGGGTCAAAGGTCACGGAATAGGAGCGGGATCCATTCCATTGGACTCATGCGTCATAACTTGCGTAAATATGGTTCGATGTCGATGAAATTTCAGTATATTGTAGGGGACCACCTGGGAATGAACCGTTTTGAAAATGATTGAAGTGGGGTCAAAGTTAGAACATAAGAGCGGGATGCATTCCATTGCCCTTATGCGTCATAACGTGCGTAAAAATGGTTCGATTTCGATGAAATTTTAGTATGTGGTAGGGGAACAACTACAGAAGAACCCTATTGAAAATGAACGAAATATGGTCAAAGGTCAGGACATAGGATCGGGATCCATTCCATCGCCCTTATCCCATTCTATTAATGGAGCAATTCTTGTATGTATGTAAATTTTATTTTGAAAACGGCTCTAAGGATTTTTATGAAAGTCGTTAACCTACCGTTTTCTGGTACTAGAAATCGATTTAGCTTGATCTCGACTTCAGGAAAATTCGTTTAGTGGGTTAAATAACCACCCCGAATTACCACGTTTTTACTGTCATGGCGTCTGTTCATTAATGTTGCCCATGCTTAGAAATCTATGACGTCACAATCACGCGCTTGAGATGTTGGCGCGCGGTCACGCCATCTGTCTCATTACGTCAACGCGTTGTGTGTGGATCCTATTAAAGTTTTATGACGTCACACTTTTTCGAGCAGATGGTCGCGATTCCCATCTGCCTCATTACGTCACGCGTTGTGTGCGTATGTCTGGCCGCACGATAACTCGCTAAAAATCGTTCGATTTCGATTAACTTTTAGTGTGTCGAAGGCGATCACCTGGGAAGGAACCCTATTGAAAGTGAACGAAATGGGTTCAAAGGTTAGGACATAGGAGTGGGATCCATTCCACTGCTCCTATGCGTCATAACTAACGTAAAAATTCTTCGATTTGGATTAAATGTTAGTATGTTGTAGAGGCCTGTCTGTGGACGAACCCTATTGAAAATGGGCGAAATGGGGTCAAAGGTTAGGACACAGTAGTGGAATCTATTCAATAGCTTCTATGCATCATAACTTACGTAAAAATGCTTCGATTGCGACAAAACTTTATGATGTTATTTCCGAGGTATACTGAACCGATTCTGTAGAATATCATCGAAATGGGATCAAAGGTCAGGTCACAGGACCGAGAATTATTCCACAGTCATTATCCTCATAACTTGAGTAACACTTTTTGGTATGTTGGAAAGCGTATCATAATCAATGCATTGCATGATTTTACTAACTTGTTTTCTTTCACTCAGAGCAACAGCAATGGAGTAGCGTTGGATTCGATTCTGGGCAAACAAAGCATGAGGTATACATTTGCACAGTTTACACGAATATTCCAACTTTCGAAGTCGGGTTTTGATGGTGGTACGGGAAGTTTTCAGTTCTTCTGCCATTTCTCCTAGTGTTGCATTAGGCTTAGTCTATAGCACGTGTTGCAGCGTATCATCTTCACCCTTACTGGGACTGCCACTTCTGGGAGCATCAGAGAGATTCCGTACACCAGTGTAGAATTTCCTGCACCAGTCATAGCAAGTACTCCGGTAATATCGTCACCAAACGCGTTTCGCAATTTTCCAAGTGCTTCCATAACTTTCACGCCATTCAAATATTCACAGAGCGATACTGCACGCATACCTTCCTTCGATATCGCCATCGTATCGTCGCAACATGTGACTAATCTTCACCACAACAGCCTACGTTCTATCCTTAGAATTTATTCTTTCGGGCACAGCTCTCTGTGATGTTTGTCACCGCAAGCCCGCAGTATTAGGCACGCCATATGCGATTTTTTCCGGAAACGTTCTTTACAACCGGATATTTACCTTTTTTGAAACTTCGACTCACTATCAGGATGCCAACACCGAAAAAATCGTCAGGAAGAAAAATGTGTCGTTAAGTTAGAAAATATTTAATGAAAAGAAAACAAATTTACATAAGACCCAAAAAGGAAGGTTCAATTAAAGGTATACGTCGACCGGCAAATTTTCTTTTGTGTTCCTTTTTTTATTCATGGAATATGAAGAAACATAACGAAATGAATCCGCATGTTGTACTTCACTTTTTAGATAACTGCGGACTACAATGCAGTGAAATAATTAGCTCTAAGCTTTTTGTTAAAAGACAAAATCATTTCCTCCCAAAACAAATTTCGTGGATTTAGTTGAATAATAAGCACGTGGTAATTACTATGTTCACTGAGAAGTAACCGCGTTGCGAGAATACTTTTTTCCCATTCATTCGGTTATCGTGCTGCGTAATTACGAAGCAGATTTATCATTTCTTCATTTATTTCGTTAGTTAAGCATGTAGTTGCTTTATTTTCTTTTAGCTCATTATTAAGATGAATCGCGGTTTGTCCGTTATTATGTTTAAAAGAACATATGTAGCTGCCATTTTGAATAATAATGTTCACAACAGGTACCCAGAATGTAGATCGCAATTAGTTCAATCGACTAATTAAGAAGGAAACGTCTTAGTTTTTAAACACGGGCAGAAAAAAAAATATGCTCTACAAGTGCAGATACTATGAAAAGCTAAATCTCACGTACCGTGTTTTGTTGTGAAGTTCTGTCTTTTTTATGCTTTCCAACCGTAGGTTGCAGAAGCGTATATGCTCCAGCTTTGTCCGTCTGTTTGTCTTTCCGCACGATAACTCGCGTAAAAACGGTTCGATTGCGATGAAATTTTAGCATGCTGTAATGGATAACCTAGGGACGAACCTTATTGAAAATGGGCGAAATGGGGTCAAAGGTCAGAACATAGGAGCGGGATCCATTCCATCGCCTTTATGCGTCATAACTTACGTAAAAATGCTTCGAATACGACGAAACTTTATCATGCTGTTTCGAAGGTATACTGAACCGGTTCTGTGGAATATCATCAAAATGGGGTCAAAGGGTCAGGGCACAGGAGCGAGATTTATTCCACAGCCTTTATCCTCATAACTTGAGTAATGATTTCTGGTTTGTTGGAAAGCGTATCATAATCAATGCGTTGTATGATCTTACTAACTTGTTCTGTATCAAGCACACTAACGCACACCTATCATTATAATTAAAAAAAAAACTTTCTCACAGAACCAAACATTGCGACGATAGTTTTCGTGATCTGCATAGTATATGATATTAATGAATTACTTATTCGCAAAGCATATGACAGGTATAATTAATACATCAATGGATACCATACTTACTTCATTCTTTGAATTTACAGTGGGTGGAAAAACGTCTGTTTAAATTTCAAAACTTTATAACAAAAGAGCCTGTATTACATGTGGTTAGCACAAAAAAAGATCGGCTAGTAGAGTGATTTTATTTGACAATAGAAAAAAATTTACATATTTTGAAGATGACAATCCGATTTTTTGGTGTAAATGTGACAAGAATGGTAAGTCAGATAATATCTGAAAACTTAAAAATTTCATCTTCCTGGAGCGGGACTCGAATCCGCGTCTCCCAGAAAATAACCAAATTAATCAGAAATTTGAGACTTGGTCTTCCTGGGTGGTGTGGTGGTTAGCATACCCAGGTGCTATCTGGGAGACGCGGTTTCGAGTCCCGCTCCAGGACGATGAAATTTTCAAGTTTTCGGATATTATCTGACTTACCATCCTTGTCACATTTACACCAAAAATCGGATTGCCATCTACCAAATGTGTGTTATATGTTGTAATCCTGTATTTCTTTCATGAGAAAACATTTAGTTGGAAAATGCGACGGCAAGGGAGCATTTACGCGCATGAAAATCATGAAAGACATGCAAATGTCATGTCTTGAAAATCCCTTAGTTATAAGCTGTGTCTATTCCATTCCATTAAAAAGCTACCGACCCTGATATACAAGACACCAATTACGTAGGATCCACGATTCGGACTGTTGCTACCCGTATTTCTGAACACAAGTACAATGTCCGGACTGGATCGGGTACCATCGCTTTATCCCGACTAGTTAAACAAGGCCAACACATTCCGGACTGGAACAGCACCAAGATCTTAGCAACACCTACAACTAAGACTGGCTTATTATTCACTGAAAGCTTGTACATAGCTCTATTTGCTAACCAGTGTTGTAATGATGAAATGCCGTCGACACTACCCTCATCATGGAGACATTTTATTTCACAACATTGTATATTTCATCATAAACCGTAATCGTGTTTCTTGTACTTTTGTAAATTTGCATGTTTATATTTTCTAACAAGTGCGTATGCATGGACATGAGCGGCGCCTCCTTGCCGTTGCATTGTGGGTTGTTTTGTCCGGCTATATAATCCCGGAACCACCCCTCTACGGTGCCTGATGATGGACCCATAGTGCGTCCGAAAGATCTCGCGTGTGTATATATGGTTTTAGATTGTTAATAAAAGTTCATCTTTTAATTTAGCAATTATCTCCATTGTTTGGTACCGTGTCTAGACAGCATTCTGTTATATTTGGTGTATTTAGTTGGCACGAATAGCACAGACGTTTGGACAGCCTCCACCATATCAATCCTGCATGTTTTCGAATTTCATCCACCCATCTCCCACGTGGTCTTCTCTTGGCACTTTTCCTTTCCCATGGAATCCAGTCTAAAATTTCGGTTGTCCATCAGTGATCCGTTCTTCTAGCAACATATCCATCCCATTGCCATTTCAGGGATTTTACTCTGATTATGATGCCTTCCACTCTTGTCATTTTCCTTATACGTAAGTTCCTCCTCTTATCTTTCCTGGTTACCCAAGCATGCATATCTCCATGCTTCTTTCAGTTGTCTGCAGCATTTGTATGTCCGTTTTAGTTACGGTCAATGTCTCTGCTCCATATGTAAGAACTGGAAGGATGCATTAATTAAACACTTTTCTTTTAAAACATAATGGCATTTTGCTCCTAAAAATTGTACTGTTTCTTCCAAAAGCTCTCCATCCAAGTTTTATATGCCGATTAATTTCTTCATCAATGTGACCTTCGTCTGATGTCTGCTGCCCTAGGTAAATGTAGGTATATCAGTTATAACTCCAGCTTTTCCCCATCAATCGATAAGTCTTCACTTCTTGTAAAAGGAACCTTTGCTACAGTTTTGTCTTCTGAAAGTTCATTTTTAACCCCACTTCTTTACTCTTGTCAGAAGTTCCTGGATCATACTCTGCAGCTCTGAAGGGGTAGTTGCAAAAATGACTACGTCATCAGCAAAATGAAGGTGAGTTAAATACCCTCCATTAATCGTTATCCCTTTGTTTTCCCAGTTCAATGATTGAAAGATACTTTGCAGTGGGCATCAAAGAGTTTGGGAGATATTGTGTCACCTTGTCTCACCCCTTTTTCCAATTTTTATTGGTCCTGTATCCTCAAATTGCCGAACTTTTTCACTTTTCATAGATGCTATTAATAATGGTAATGCATGCATGTCCAATACCGCAGGCCGCCCCGGTGGCGCAGTGGTCAAAGCGATGGCCTCTGATCATTCGTCCGAACGGGGTCCGGGTTCGAATCCCGGTGAGGCATGGATGTTGTGTTTGTCTTACTGCACTGGCTCTCTCCCTTCCCTGGAACCAGTGACTCTAAATTAGAGACGGGCGATTACTTATAGCCCATTGAGTTGCTCACGGTGGTCGTTAAACCTCCAATCAAAAAAAAAAAAAAAATACCGCAGGATTTCAAAGCCATTGTAATTGCTGATGGTTTCAAAGAATCAAAGGCCTTTTCATAATCAATAAAAACCATACATAATGGTAGTTCATATTCCCTGGTTCTTTTAATTAGTTCTGTCAGTACATGATATGATATTTAGCAAAGGTTCCGACGTTTTTTGCGTTCGCAGACCAGCAAAACATTGGAAAAGCTTTCCTGGACCGGCAAAACATTAGGAGAATTTTCGCGGACCGGCAAAACATTAGGGGAAATTTTCGCGGACCAGAAAAATATTATGAAAACTTTCGTGGACCGGCAAAACATTTGGGGTAACTTTTCGCGGACCGACAAAACATTGGGAAAACTTTCGCGGGCCGGCGTTGCCGAAACAAAACGTTTGGGCTATTTTCGACCATTTAATCCCGTAATATTCTGTATTATAGTAATTATCACTGCGTGCAATTCAAATATTGTATATATTTGCAAAATTTTATTTTAAAAACACTTTCGAAACAACACTTTTATTTTATTTTTTATTGTATTTAAAGCAAGTTTTGAATTTATTACATTTTTTTTACATTTATGACATAAATTACGCATTTTTACTCGTATTTTACGCGTCACGTAGAAAATATTTTTTTACGTGTAACTTCCCAACCCTGGTGATAGTATAGCTTGAAAAATATTCGGACACCATAAAATAATAATTAGAAGAAAATTATTTTAGAAACGGGATCTGAGCCCCTTTAAGGGCCCGGGCCCCGGTGCTACAACAACCGAGTCAGATATTTGGATCTGAATATCAATACCAGGCTGGCATCAGAAGGAAGTTCAACAAAGCTTTCCTTTTCCTGGTGAGTTAGCCTGCAGGAGTGCAGATCTTCTTTGAAGAGATTAGCGATCCAAGCTTCCTTTTAATCTTCCGCGACAAGTGTTCAAAAAATTTATATCTGGATTTCCTCTTACTTTGACCCCATTTCGATTCAGTAGAAAAATAAATAAATTCACTCGTTTCTCGCCGACCGGCCAAAAAAACCTCACCGGCGGTTGGGAAATGCTGTTCTATAGTGTTGTAGCCACTCCTGAATCCAGCTTGTCCTCTCGGTTGAGCCATGTCCATATACACAGTGCGTCAAAGAATTTTTAAGACTGGCGCTAGATTTCAGCCTACGGTGGCGCCACCAGTGTAATCGCGCATGCGTTATAAACCATGACCATCTGCTAGCTTTCTGCCAAAACTACTGCGCAGTTGTTAAAGTAACTCAAACGAAACGGCCGTTCATTAGCGAAGTAAAATGTTTTTCATGTTGAATTATTGAGATGGAACAAAGGGCTGTTATTAAATTTAACGCAAAACTTGGTAAAAGTGCCTCGGAAACGTACCAAATGATGAAACAAGTTTACGGTGAGTTTTGTTTAAGTAGATCAAATGTTTTCCTGTGGCACAAACGTTTTTTTGGACGGAAGAGATACGCTAGAAGATGATAAGCGTACCGGAAGACCAAGTTCATCTACGACACCTGAGATTATTGAAAAAGTGCGTGATTTCGTGGGAAACAATCGATGTGCGTCACTAAGAGTGATGGAAGAGTCTTTAAACATCAACAAAGAAACGATTCGAACCATCCTGCATGAAGATTTGGGCAAAACAAAAGTCTGTGCTAAATTTGTTCCACACACGTTAACCAATGAACAAAAATCAAGGAGAAGTGCACATTGCAGAGACATCATTTCAGCCGCTGAAAATGATCCAAACTTCTTAAAACCGATTGTTACAGGTGATGAAACATGGTGTTTTCAATATGATCTTAAAACAAAGCGCTAAATGGAAGTCAAAAAACTCACCACAAGCCAAAAAACAAGAAAAGTTCTATCGAAAATCAAAACAACGCTCATTACATTCTTCGATAGTAAGGGTATTATCCACAAAGAATTTGTTCCAAGTGGACAAACAATTACTGGTGAGTTTTATTTAAATGTTTTGAGGCGTTTCACGGGCAGAATTCGTCGCATTCGTCCAGAATATCGGGATGAAAACAGTTGGTGTTTGTTGCACGATAATGCACCCAGTCACACCTCACTTCTTGTTCGTAGATTTTTGGCGAAAGATAATGTCTGTGTGTTGAATCATCCACCGCATTCGCCTGATTTAGCACCCTGCAACTTTTCCTTATTCCCCAAAACTTAAAATGACGTTAAAAGGGTGTTATTTTGATGATATTTCGACCATACAAACAGCTTCGACGCGTGCTTTGCAGGCAGTTCTTCAAAGTGAACTGTAACAGGCATTTGAATCATTATTAAATCGCTGTAACAAGTGCATTGAAGCCGGAGGGACTTATTTTGAATAACAAACCAAAACAAATTATAATTTCTTGTTTCTATTTCATTTTACAGACCCAGTCTTAAAAATTCTGTGCCACACTGCGTACGTGTATTGTATTCGAATTTAAACGACCACTGTGAGCAACTCGGTGGGCTATAAATAGTAGTCCATCCCTAATTTAGGGCCACTGGCTCCAGGGAAGAGAGAGAGAGAGAGAGAGTGCCAGTTCCGCAAGACAAGCACAACATCCATGCCTCACCGGAATTCGAACTCATCTCAGACGAATAACTTAATATGGAACCATCGTAGTGCGTGCAGATCTAGCTATCGTAGAGACAAAGTCTCACCCTAAGTTTTATAGTAATGTGCTCTTATGGTATATTATTTGAGGCCACCAACTTTGTTCCTTACCGTTTAATGCGCGACGGATTATAATTTCTGAAACAGTTTCAAATGATGGATATGTCTGTGATATAATTTCAGAAAGGACTAGCTTTTTTTCTATGTGCACGCGTGCGTTGAAAAGCGTTTTATAATATCTATTCAGTACATGATGCGTCTCATTTGTTTTTTATTGTTACTTGGAATAAATAAATCATAACTTCTCGTAATACAAGGACGCAGTACATCAATAATTCATTCGTGCTCTAATCTAATTTACATGTGACACAAGCGAACATTTCAAGTCAGTGATGAATTGGTATCAGCGACCGAAACGGCGACAGAGTCGTTCTTCAAAGGATCACCTTGGAACCTTTTAAAAAAGGTTGCCAGTGGGAGAGCATTTCCCGAGGTTACACCGACCTTTGTAGACTAGCAAAAGTGTCAAGGTCAGAGCATAATATTTTTCGTTGAAACAGGCGACTGACCTGTTTCTTTTCTGGAGCAGAAGTTCTTAAAACCGTTTAAGCCATGAGCTAGCTGACTTTCTTGATTTCACCATTTACGTGTATATCGTTTGAGAGCAAGACTTCACCTTTCAGCCACGTGTTGTAGAACATTTTGACATATGTTTGATGAAATGAATATTTCGTCAGCCTGATAATTCCTATGAACAAAAGCATCACCGACCATTCTCAATCCACTGCTGGATGAAGTCTCCCCAAATCTCTTCCACTATTCACTCTGTTGGGCAGTTTTCCTCCAGGTTACATGCTTTATTTCATCCACCCATCTCACGCGTGGTCTTCTTCTGGTCCCTTTCCTGTCTCTCAGTATCCAATGTAATATTTTAATTGCCCAACGCTGATCACGTTTTCTAGTAATATGTCCAGCCCATTGTCACTCGAGGATCTTTACTTTGCCTTTAATGACATCCAACATTTTCATTCTATCCACAAGTTCGTTTTCTTATCTTTCCTAGTTACGCCGATCATGTACCTTTCCATATTTCTTTGAATTGTCCTTAGCCTCTTTATCAGTTTTTTAGTTAAGGTTTTGAAGTACTACAGAGGTGACGCACATGTCAAGACGGCAAGTAGAAGTGATAAGCCCTTCCCGGTGTAGCTTAATTGGGAAAACATTCGGCTCCGGAGCAGATGGATGATGTGACGTACTACAGAGGTGATGCACATGTCAAGACAGCAAGTAGCAGTGATAATTCCTTGCCGGCGTAGCTTAATTGGGAAAGCATTCGGCTCCGGAGCAGATGGATGATGTGACGTACCACAGAGGTGATGCACATGTCAAGACGGCAAGTAGCAGTGATAGGTCCCTGCCAGCGTAGCTTAATTGGGAAAGCATTCGACTCCGGAGCAGAAGGGTGATGTGACGTACTACAGAGGTGACGCACATGTCAAGACGGCAAATAGCAGTGATAACCTCTTGCCGGCGTAGCTCAATTGAGAAAGCATTTGGCTCCGGAGCAGAAGCATGGTGTGAAGTACTACACAGGTGACTCACATGTCAAGACGGCAAGTAGCAGTGATAACCCCTTGCCGGCGTAGCTCAATTGAGAAAGCATTCGGCTCCGGAGCAGACGGATGGTCTGACGTACTACAGAAGTGACGCACATGTCAAGACGGCAAGTAGCAGTGATAATTCCTTGCCAGCGTAGCTTAATTGGGAAAGCATTCGGCTCCGGAGCAGAAGGGTGATGTGACGTACTACAGAGGTGACGCACATGTCAAGACGGCAAGTAGCCGTGATAAATTCTTGTCAGCGTAGCTTAATTGGGAAAGCATTCGGCTCCAGAGCAGAAGAGTAATGTGACGTACTACAGAGGTGACGCACATGTCAAGACGGCAAGTAGCAGTGATAACCCTTTGCCGGCGTAGCTTAATTGGAAAAGCATTCGCTTCCGGAGCAGAAGGATTTGGATTCGAATATCACCATTGGCAAATTTACGCGTAGATTTCACAAGGTACATGTCTCAGATCCGTAAGTAAAAACTGTTAGAAATCATTGATTAAACACTCTTAAGACATAAATTGTTTTTGGAGATTGCACCGTTTTTTCCAAACGCACTTCAGCCAAGTTTTGTGTGTCTATTAGTTTCTCTTTCTTTGATGTTGCCCTAGCTTGATAACTGTTGTTCAAGACATCAGTTACTCCTAAGTTTTTCTCATGCGCCTCTAAATCTTCAGTTCTAACAAAAACATTGCACATAAATTTTGTTTTCTGTAAGCTCATTTTTAATCCCATTTCTTTATTCTTGTCGGCCAGTTCCTGGATCAAAGATGTACTTCCATAAGTGTATAAATGACTATGTTGTCATCCAAACAAAGAGGCATGTTAAATAATCTCCATTAAGCTTTACCTTCTTGTTTTTCCAGTTCAGTGATGGCAAGACGTTCTGCAATATGCATTGTAAAGCTTGGGAGACAGCGTCACCTTATATCATTCCTTTTCGAATTTTTACACGTGCTCTACAAATAACGTCCACCACTGAAAATGTTTCACTTAGTGCTTCAGAAATAGATGATAGTGTTGACTCATACCGCATAATTTCAGCGCTAGGTGACGATATAAGTGAAACATTCCCAATTTCAACACTAGATGACAATGGTACTAGAAGATATGTAACGTAATTACCACAATTTTAGCACTAGATGATAATTTTAAGTAATTCCACCACAGAAATAGTTATCTGACACGCTCCATAATTCAGCGTTTTTGACACTACCTCCGTAATTCAGCGTTTTTGATACTACCTCCGTAGTTCAGCGTTTTTGACACTACCTCCGTAATTCGGCGTTTTTGATACTACCTCCGTAGTTCAGCGTTTTTGATACTACCTCCGTAATTCAGCGTTTCTGACACTACCTCCGTAATTCAGCGTTTTTGTTACTACCTCCGTAATTCAGCGTTTTTTATACTACCTCCGTAATTCAGCGTTTTTTATACTACCTCCGTAATTCAGCATTTTTGACACTACTTCCGTAATTTCAGCGTTTTTGACGCCGCCTCCGTAATTCAGCGTTTTTGACACTACCTCCGTAATTCAACGTTTTTGACACCACCTCCGTAATTCAGCGTTTTTGACACTACCTCCGTTTCGGCATTTTTGACACTACCTCCGTAATTCAGCGTTTTTGACACCACCTCCGTAATTCAGAGTTTTTGACACTACCTCCGTTTCGGCATTTTTGATACTACCTCCGTAGTTCAGCGTTTTTGACACTACCTCCGTAATTCGGCGTTTTTGATACTACCTCCGTAGCTCAGCGTTTTTGATACTACCTCCGTAATTCAGCGTTTCTGACACTACCTCCGTAATTCAGCGTTTTTGATACTACCTCCGTAATTCAGCGTTTTTGTTACTACCTCCGTAATTCAGCGTTTTTGTTACTACCTCCGTAATTCAGCATTTTTGACACTACTTCCGTAATTTCAGCGTTTTTGACGCCGCCTCCGTAATTCAGCGTTTTTGACACTACCTCCGTAATTCAGCGTTTTTGACACCACCTCCGTAATTCAGCGTTTTTGACACTACCTCCGTTTCGGCATTTTTGACACTACCTCCGTAATTCAGCGTTTTTGACTCTACCTCCGTAATTCAGCGTTTTTGATACTGCCTCCATAATTTCACAGTTTTTGACCCTACGTCCGTAATTCGGCGTTTTTGACACTACCTCCGTAATTGCAGCGTTTTTGACACGACCTCTGTAATTTCAGCGTTTTGACACTACCTCCGTAATTGCAGCGTTAGCTGTAGGTGTGCAGTCGAGGCTTGGTCGTGCCAAGCCCCGCCAGGCTATTTTTTACCTAACTGAATCGGACGCTTTAAATTTATTTATTCAATCCTCGCCCGTCGAATTCGACATTTTTTTTAACACAAAAAATCTTAACCTAGTTTTTTTCTCTTTTTTCTTCTCTCTTTCTGTCTCTTAATTGTTTTATTTCATGGTGGCTATGAACAAATCCGTACATATTTTGACCACCGAAACCACCTCAGAAATAGCTAGTACAGTGGGTACCAAATACTGTCTATATACACATTTCTACTGTATGCCATCATCATCATTATCAACCATTATCAATCCACCGCTGGATGAAGGTCTCCCCGCCGCCCCGTTGATGCAGTGGTCTAAGCGATGACCTCTGATCATTCGTCCAAAAGGAGTCCGGGTTCGAATCCCATGAGGCATGGATGCTGCGTTTGTCTTAAGGCACTGGCTCTCTCCCTTCCCTGAAACTAGTGACCCTAAATTAGGGACGGGAGACTGCTTATAACCCAATGAGTTGCTCACAGTGGTCTTTAAACCTCCAACAGAAAAAAAAAAAAGGTCTCCCCAAGTTTCCTTCACAACTGTCTGTCTTATTTTCGAAGGGGATAGGGCAGCCAATACCATAGTCCAGCTGGGAAGAAACACACACTCCATTCCGGTTTATGTTTATTATGTCTGTATAAATACAAGTTCAAAATTATACCCATCCTCAGATAAACAAACGACTACATAGAGAGAATCTTTTAAATATACAGATGCAATGTGCGCGTGACATATCGCATGTGCAATTGCTGAATGAGTCAAGCATTACTTTGTAAGTATGAAGATAACATCTTAAACATTATATTGGATGTTTAACATACAAGCGGTGGAATGCATACAAGCAGTTAAATGTTAAATATCATATATAATGTTCAAGATGTTATCTTCATACGTACAAAGCAATGCTTGACTCATTCAGCAATGGCACATGCAATATGTCATGCGCACGTTACAACAGTACATTAGTCCTTTGTTTATCTGAGGATGGGTCCAGAGTGGACCCGAAAGGTCTCATAATTTTAAACTTGTATATAAACAGGCATTATACGTAAACATAAAGCGAAATGGAGTGTGTGTTTCTTCCCAGCTGGACTTCATACATCGTGCTATGGGTATTGGCTGCCCAATCATCTTCGAATTCACATCTGCACGAATATGTAATAATGCCAAAAAAATACTTATACTAACTGTCTGTCTTGAGCCACTTTCCTCCATGTCACTCATGAATGTTTTCGAATTTCATCCATACATCTCCTATATGGTCTACTTCTAGATCTTTTTCTGTCTCTTGGTATCCTGTCTAAAATTTCTATTGACCAAAGATGGTCCGTTCTTCTGGCAGCATCTCCAGCCTATTGCCATTTCCGGGATTTACTGTGATCATGACGTCTTCCACTTTTGCCATTTTCCTTATCCACGAGTTCCTGTTCTTATATTTCCTGGTTACACCAACCATGCATTGCTCCAGGCTTCTTTCAGTGTCTTCAGCCTTTGATTGTCTTTTTTAGTTAAGGTCCATATACTGTATCTACAGGTATACACAGTCGCATCAGAATAATCAGACCACCTATCTAATAATGAGAATAATTACCCTTGGCCCGGATGACAGCGGCGAGACGGCGTGGCATGGACGCAATGAGGCCCTGGAAGGTTGCCCGAGGCACACGTCACCGTTCGGACTGAATCAGAGCACGGAGGTCCCAGAGATGACGTGGGTGTGGGTCGGCGTCGAGCCTGTCGATCCAAATGGTCCCACAAGTGCTCTATGGGATTGAGGTCTGGCGATTTCGCCGCTCAAGGGAGAACGGAGACATCTCTATCATGTTCATAGAACCAGTCTCGCACCCCTTAGCGATGCGCACTGTCCTGTTGGTAGACACCATCACCACCAGGGTAAACGTCCAACCCGAAATGATATATGTGATCAGCGAGGATGTACAGGTAGTCATTGGCGTTCAGGGACCCATCCAGTGGTACCAGCGGTGCCAGGGTCACACCAGGAAAACATCCCCCAGACATGTACAGTGCCACTGCCGGCCTGTACTTGACCGACAAGCGTGTCCTGGTGTTGCTTCTCGTGTGTCTGACGTCATATCTGCCACCGCGCGTCACTTCCGTGGAGTAGAAACCTCGATTCGTCGGTGAAGGCAACCTTTTCCCATTCTTCCATTTTCCAATGACGGTAGTCCCATGCGAAGTGCAGGCGCCGTCGTCGATTGCCCTTTACCAATAAACGGAGGCGATTTTCTCTTTTGGGGTCTATAGCCTTTGAGGCTTCATAGTTATGATGTCGGGAGGTACTCGGTGTGCCAGCGGTCCATTCTAGGCACACCCTTACTAGAGCATCTCGCGAACAGACCATGAAGTCTGCTGTTTCTGATATGCTTGGCGCGGTAGCCGATGATTATTGCTTTTTGAACGTCCGTCAGATCACTACCTCTGCCCATAGTGCTCACGTGACGCACTATGGCTCATCTGTCCTGATCGGCCGTTTATATCTCCGTGTGGTCGACCTTGTCACGTGCACTCTCTGACGCGCCTGGGTAGGCACAGTGTGATTCCGGGATTGGTCATATTATTCTGATACGACCGTATATGTATTCAATGTCAAAGGTCATTTGGCGCTCGCCCCCTCCCCTTCTCCCCACCCTCATACCTGCCTGAGTCGATAATGACTGGGTCGATCTTCGGAGCGCCCATTTCTTTCCTCAGGATTGCACCACTTGCCTATAGCTGAGAATATAAATATAACATTCATAATGTGAGCGCTGGTTCATAATGTTAACGTAACTTTAAGAACCTTAGCACTGGGAGAAGGTTTCAATATATGCTCTACACCCTCGAAATTGTGTGCTAACTGTAATGCCAAGATCATCAACGATAGTATTGCATCTTTGCCATAAACTCTATAACTTCAGACTTATGTGAGGATTTTTTAACTTAAAAAATTCAGTTTCAATCGCATTAGGTGCTTGAATTAATTTCCCGCTGTTTTTTGCCACACAAACACCTGTGTGTTGCCACAGAACGGTACAGGATAGTCTATTCAAAGTAGAGTCCGTTGGCAGCTACGACCCTTTCCCACCGTTGGGGTAACAAATGGATTTTGCGGTAGAAAAATGCAGGTTATTTCGAGGCGAACCATTCATCGAGCCATTTTTGGATATCCGCGACAGAAAGGAAGTGCTGCTCTGACAGGCCATGTTGTAGCGACCGGAACAAATGGAAGTCCGAGGGAGCAATGTCCGGGGAATAAGGTGGGTGGGGTAAGAAGTCCCAGCCAATTGCCTCCAAGAGTTCCTTCACGGATTTGGCGACATGTGGTCTAGCGCTGTCGTGGAGAAGAATATCCTTGTCATGTGGGATCCAGTTTCCGAGCTTCTGGATCATTCCCATTGCCTTTAAACGTTTGCTAACCGTTGACTCATCGACCCGTAGAGTTTCAGACAACTCGTGGAGCATCTGACATGAATTCTCGTCCAATAAGGCGTCCAATGCGCCATCTTCGAACTTTTTCTGGGCGCTCTTTGTCCTTCACGTCATACTCGTTGGCTTTGAAGCGTCGGAACCACTCTCTGCATGTTGTTTCCGATAGGGCATGTTCCCCATAGGTCTGCACTAGCAAACGACGACTTTCCGCTGCAGGTTTCTTGAGACGAAAGTAGAAGAGTAATGCTTCCCGCAGATGCTCCTTTTTTGGTACGAAACTCGACATCGTGAATGCGATACAAACTCGTGTTCTGTGCCCTCCGATCGCGTGTCACACACTGCTTCGCCCAGACTACGGACGGTACGTGCGTGCCCAAGGGAGGTCACGTGTGACCTGGGTCACAGCGCGCACTACTGCTGCGCTCTATTGGGCAACAGCGGGAATTAATTCAAGCACCTAATATGAGTCGAAGTAAGCTGAAGGGGTTCATTACGGGTGGCAATGTTTACATGAACGCCAGAGCTTCAGTAGATGGAACCTTTCAGAATTAGGCTGCTATATCAGCATCAGAAGAAAGTTTACATACAAGATCTCCATTTTCGGCATTAGATGACAATACCAATAAAAAAAACGTGAGTTTTCCGTTTCCGCAATGCAAGTGTATTTCCGATTGAACCACTCGGAAGGAAAGTCTGCTAAATGGCGCCCGTCTGGCGGAGGTCCGTTTGTGATGATATAGCGGATGTTTGATTGGTTTAATCATTTCGCTTTTGTAAGACTCTATATTCTACTGCTTCGCACCTTTTTCTGGTTAGACATATGAAATGCCTTCTAGCCATGTGAAAAAAATACGATGTAAAGCAGCATCGTCAGGTCATCATTGGAATCCTGGGCGAAGCGAAGCCCCTCATGAAAATGAGAAAAAAATGTTTATTTTTTTCCTTTTAATTGAAAAACTTCCGAAAGAAAATCCGTACTAGTAACAAGTTCCCAGGTTTTCTGAACGCAAATGTGAGTCACTTCACTAGTCGAGTAACTGGGTAACACATTGGAGGTCTGTACGGGGCTCATTTGGTGAGCCCAGCCCGGCCCAGACCTGTGCGTTTGAGGCCCAGCCCGGCCAGGCCCGTTTCAAATATTAGAAACGCGATCCGGCAGGGGCCCGTCCATTGCAGCTCTTATTTAGGCCCGGACCGGCCCGTGATGTGCCATCGTGGTACTTTTTTTTTCTTTCTATTGTATTTTATTAAATTGTGATAACTAAACAACGAAATATCATTGAAAATATTTAATTGAATATAAGCCTAAACGGTTTAGCTAAACTTTAACAATTATCGAAGAATATAACCTTTAAAGAGAGACAAAAAAGAAGACTAAGCACGCTCAAAATCTCCTTTTCTTTGTACTAGCAAGTGGTAACACTACAAAATTCAATCCCTATACAGATTAGGGATAGGAGAAACAATCGATGTCTTCCCACTCTCTCACACCACACACCCCACATCACTGCAGACACCCCCACCCGTTCCCCACTCTGCACAACACACACTCTCGCTCGGGGTCGAATCATTGTTGTTGTCGACAAACCCCAAAGTGGTTTTACCATCTTAATACCTACAGATGGTAAAAAACACAGTGCCTGCCTCTCCTTGCTTTTGTAATTACGCCCTGGGCTATGTCATGGAAGTGCGTAAAGCCAGCAAAACAGTTAAACAGACCAGGAAATCGGGGAATACGATTTTTTTCTTTCTTTACCATTGCGATAAAAAGAATGGGTCGACTTGGCCCGGCCCGGTGGTAAGTGTGTGGGGAAAAGCCCGGCCAGGTTGCTTTGTTCTCTAAACTTACAAAAGCCCGACCCGGCACGTGCTGACCTCTATAACACAATACAGCCTTCCTCATCCGTTCACTAGAGCGCAACGAAGTGATGTAGTTCTAAGAAAAAGTGCCTGAGCGGTGAACGGGTTACATGAAACAAAAGCAGAAAGGAAGCCCTTAAAATTAACCAATTTAAAATTTGATTTGTTGTTTCCGTCGATTAGAATTTTTATTCAAGTTTTATTGTTAATAATTTTTGTCAACGTTTATGAAATTGCTTAATTTAAGTAATTTCAAATAAAAGATACGTGGCAGTCAGATGCTGAAAATATTCAGTTTCCATACTGATGATGCTGGAAATATCCCGTTTCCATACTGATGATGCTGGAAATATCCAGTTTCCATACTGATGATGCGGGAAATATCCAGTTTCCATATTGATGATGCTCGAAGTATTCAGTTTCCGTACTGATGATGCTGGAAACATCCAGTTTCTATACTGATGATGCTGGAAATATCCAGTTTCCATACTGATGATGCGGGAAATATCCAGTTTCCATACTGATGATGCTCGAAATATTCAGTTTCCATACTGATGATGCTGGAAACATCCAGTTTCCGTACTGATGATGCCGGAAATATCCAGTTTCCATACTGATGATGCTCGAAATATTCAGTTTCCATACTGATGATGCTGGAAACATCCAGTTTCTATACTGATGATGCTGGAAATATCCAGTTTCCATACTGATGATGCGGGAAATATCCAGTTTCCATATTGATGATGCTCGAAGTATTCAGTTTCCGTACTGATGATGCTGGAAACATCCAGTTTCTATACTGATGATGCTGGAAATATCCAGTTTCCATACTGATGATGCGGGAAATATCCAGTTTCCATACTGATGATGCTCGAAATATTCAGTTTCCATACTGATGATGCTGGAAACATCCAGTTTCCGTACTGATGATGCCGGAAATATCCAGTTTCCATACTGATGATGCTCGAAATATTCAGTTTCCATACTGATGATGCTGTAAACATCCAGTTTCTATACTGATGATGCTGGAAATATCCAGTTTCCATACTGATGATGCGGGAAATATCCAGTTTCCATACTGATGATGCTCGAAATATTCAGTTTCCATACTGATGATGCTGGAAACATCCAGTTTCCGTACTGATGATGCCGGAAATATCCAGTTTCCATACTGATGATGCTCGAAATATTCAGTTTCCATACTGATGATGCTGGAAACATCCAGTTTCTATACTGATGATGCTGGAAATATCCAGTTTCCATACTTATGATGCTGGAAATATCCAGTTTCCATACTTATGATGCTGGAAATATCCAGTTTCCCTTTAACATACTGTTCTGTCATTCTGCCCGGTTCCAAATATTCAGTGCGAATAATATGCGTCAGTCACACTGAGTACATGTAACTTACATGCCCCATCTTGTTAAGATCATAAGGAGGTGAGAATGGCGAGTACTTTTTTGCGTTGTTTTTTGTTTCTTTCAGGGTATTATAACCACCGTGATTATCTAGGGCTATACAATGTGATTGTAAACTCCTTCAACAAAACAAGAGGGGGTGATAGTAAACATTAAGACGAACAATTTTTTCAGTGGAACCTAGGGCCGCATTCCACTCCTAGTGCCAGAAAAGAGCACGTTCGAAAAACGTCCAGCAGGAACATGGAGTTCCAACCTGTGCATGAGAAGCACAAGATGAAAATCAGGTGCGCTGAACACGCGCGTAGACGATGAGGAGCACGCATTTAAAAACGCGGCCGAACCATTTCAGCGATATTACCGTGCGAACATAACATGAGAATTGACGTATACATCTGACCGGCGCAACGTACCGTGTGTTCTTGGAGCAAGTGCTTCCCGGTCTGTTGCAGGATGTTCCGCTCACCACACGGAGGGACATGTGGTTTATGCATGATTGGGGCCCCAGCACACTTTGCCACCGAGGTCCGATACTTCCTAAATGCGACATATCCCGGGAGGTGGACGTGTGACTTGGCCTCCACGGTCACCGGATCTTAATCCACTGGACTTCTCCTTCTGCGGGCACATGAAAACATTGGTGTACGAGACACCTGTGGACTCCCTGGAAGATCTCGTAGCGTGAATCGCTGTTGCTGCGGACAAGACCAGCACCACACCGGGGGAGTCTACGAGACGGTGCGACAGTCCTTCATGCGCTGGTATGGGCTCCGCAGCGACGTCCTTGGACGTCAGTTTGAGCAGCTCCTTTGAGTCTTCCTCTGAATTGTGCAACTCATAAATTAGGTATGTCTCTTTGTTCCAGAAATTAGGTATGTCTCTTTGTTCCAGAAATTAGGTATGTCTCTTTGTTTCACTGTTGAAGGCTCAACGTGGATATGTAACTTTACTCTTTTCTGGCACTAGGAGTGGAAGGCGGCCGTAGGTTCCATTGCAAATATCGTTCGTCTTAATGCGTACCATCACCCCCTCTTGTTTTGTCAAAGGTGTATGCAATCACCCTGTAGTCACTGATCCCTGATTTGGAAGTATTGGTTCTGGAATGGTCAGCTCCTTGTGGCTGGCGCACTGCCCATGCCTGTCTCAGAGCTCCAACTGATCTCGAGCGATTGGTCAAAAGCCAGTGCCTCTGAACCCTCGGATTCCATAGTATCCTTTTGTGTTACTGATAAAGGATCACAGAATAGGCTCAGGGGTTACTTTTGCCGGAGCCGATGGCGACTTTAACCGAAACGCACTTCTGAATGATAAAACACTTGTTACTCTTTGGGAGGGGGTTGGGTTTAACGACCACCATGAGGAACTCTAAGGCCATAGCAGTCGTTCGTCTCTAATTTAGATACATTGGCTCCAAGAAAAGGAAAAGGCAGTGCTGTATCACAAGCACATCACCACCAATGCCTCGCCCAGGACTCGAACCCAGGCCCACCCAGACGGCCGGTGAGTAGCCTAAGCCACAGTACTGGTCACTTGTCACACTATCTACATGCATGTTTAGCATTTCTGTGTTGCATTGCTCCCTAACAGTCGGATCAAGCCTTAATGCGTAATCCAACAGTTTAGTCTCGTCCTTGCGATACGGATCTTCTATTAGGGTACGAGCATATCATATACATGCACTATATTGACAAAAGTCACCGGACACCCTTTCAAAAGCAAATGAACGGATACGCTGCGTTGTTAAGACGCTTGGCTGCAAACTGTATAAAAACAAGTCTGCGCCGCGATCATATCGCACTGTGAGGTTGAGTGAAAATGTCGCGGAACTGACTTTGAGAAAGGAAAGATTGTTGGGTGTTATATTAGTGGATTGTCCATAATAAGAGAAACCGAGAGGGGTTTAAACATACCCAAGTCAACTGGATTGGATGTATTGAATAAGTGGAGGACACATGAAGCAGTAAAACGTACTGGCAGACCAAATAAAATATGTGATAGAGGTTGTGACGTATATTCTAAATTAACTTTCCTTTTTAGTTTCTTTCCCAATTTAAATCTTGAGTTTATTCTGTTATTCTTCACTCTTAACGTGATATCTTTCTCTCAAACGAATACGTTTGGCAACACAATTGAGGTTGAATGCACGTGACGTATGCCTGAGTTTTGATAAGAACAAGAGATAAAAACGACGACTGATCTATTGCTTGAGAGCGTTGTAAGAGAGAGCGTTGGGTTGTAAACTGATTATTGACAGGAGTGTTGTGATAATGTGTGGTGTGTGGAGCGTTAACTACAATATGCTATGTTACGATGTGTGTGCTACATCCTGAATAAAGCATATTTTCCGTAAGTTGACTTCTGTTATTTACATGTTTCGTCTGGCCGTTAAGATTTCTTTCATTTAGGAACTATTTCTTAGCATGTTGATGTGTTAAAACAACGTAGAAGTAGAAAAGACTTTTACGCTATAAGGTCGTCGAAGCCTCAGGACAGTGGTTACAGCTAATCGACGGATTACTGCACAAAACCTCTGTGTACAGGTGAGTAAAAATGCTGGAACCTCGGTATGTACACGTACCATTCGCAGAGAACTTCATTCCATGGGTTACCGTGATCGTACGGCTTCTCGTAAGCCTTTCATCTCCACTCGGAATGCTGCTCATCGTTTAGCATGGTGTAAAGAACATTTACCGTGGACCGTAGACCAATAGAAACGGGTCCTATGGACTGATGAATGCAGATGCACGATTCATTAGTCTGATGGCCGTATGTGGGTATGGCGGCACCCGGGTAAACGCTATTTACCACAGTGTGCTGTTCCTACGATCAGGTTTGGAGCTGGCACTGTATTCGTGTGGGAGTGTTTTTCGTGGTATGGTCCCGGCTCATTGGTTATCGTGGACAAACCTGTAAACCAGCACGTCTACCTCGATATTCTGGACAATTATGCCCTACCAACTCTGTGGCAATACTATGGAACCGAGCCTTGTTAGTACCAGCAGATAATGCACCGAGCCATAAAGCAAGCCATAAAGCAAGGACTGTTACGGCGTGGTTGGACAATAATTCCGTATCGTGTGTGGACTGGCTATCACAGAGTCCTGATCTTAATCCCACAGAGCACCTATGGGATGAATTAGAGCGCCGCATAAGAAGTTTGGAACCAAAGCCTACTACCAAGCATTATGTACTGACTGGAAGCGCATAGCTATCGCTGTGTTCCAAAACCTTGTCGAAAGCATGTCTCGAAGGGTCAGTGCATGCATTAAGGCCAAAGGTGAGCCGACACCGTACTAATGTACATTAATAAATGCTGTGTTGTGTTTCTCTTCTAGGTGTCAGGTGACTTTTGTCAATATAGTGTATATCACTAAGCTGTTCTCTGAAATTCAGAGGTTAGCTCCACAAAGAAAAACAAACTATCAAATAACTTTTACTTACTTTTGCCGTAACAAACTTCTCCATTTACAGCGATCTTGACATACAACTCGGGCTGCACTGACATCCATTACACGACGTACATAATATCTTCTATACTTCATACTCATAATCTTTTTCTCATGCAGACACTCTTGAATCTGATCCTCCCATGACTTCCTTGGCCTTCCTCTGCCTTTCCTTCCTGCCCTTTGGGCTAAAAAGACTTTCTTAATAAGCATGTCATCACTCATTCTTTCAACACGGCCAAACCACCTAAGAACATGAGTCTCCACCTTGCTAACATTTTGCTTCAGATTACATAACTGCAACACATCTTCTTTCCTCACACAATCAGAACATGTCGTGCCACAAACCCCCTGTGACGTGCCTGCCTCGCAGGACGCACACGATATGAAGGCAGATAGCAGCAAGAACGAGCATCTGCGTAGCTCAATTGGTAGAGCGACTTGATCTGGAATAAGTGGACTCGGGTTCGATCCCCGGCGTGGACTAAAAATGACGGAGAAATTTACTTCGTTATAATGGCGCCCAAACTTCCCGGATGACCCAGCCGTTAAAGATCTCGCAATGGTGTGATGAGAATCCCCTCTTCAGCGCTTCGAAAAATGAAATGTGTGTGACGTTGCATTCCACACACTAGATTGACTGGGAGTTCTCAAGTGCACGTTCTACAGCGGATGGCTGCCTGCAAAGATTCATGGTCACGGCTGACCCGTGGGCCATGCCCCCGGCCCTTTTTCGGGGGGGAGATGTGACGTGCCTGCCTCGCAGGATGCACACGATATAAAGGCAGATAGCAGCAAGAACGAACGTCCGCATAGCTCAGTTGGTAGAGCGACTTGTTCCGAAATAAGTGGACTCGGGTTCGATCCCCGGCGTGGACAAAAATCGCTAAACCCCATATAAATACCGCGTGTTGGTAGAGACGACACCTGCCAACTTGTCACCTTGGCTGCCTTGACGAAGCTTCGAAGAACAGTAATGAATGAGCAGATGCGCCCTGAACTGCGCATGCGTAAAACTGCCTTTCGGGGCTGGTCACCTTTCTGTTTAACAGTAGCAATTTTGCTTCCACGTCATCGAACAGTGAGCGGCTGATTTTCGTTTGTGAAGTAACGAGAAGGTTCTCTTGTGTAAGTAAAATGAACAAGGGACTTTTTATTGGAAAACCCTTTTAGTTTATTAAGAGACGAAGAAACAAGGTAATAAAATTATGCAATGCATTGATTATGATACGCTTTCCAACATACGAGAAATGGCACGCAGACAAACCCTCCTCCCTAACCTGGCTATTGATTCGTTCAGTATACCTCCGGAACAACATACTAAAGTTTTGTCGCAATAGAAACATTTTTACTCAAGTTATGAAGATAATGGCTGTGAAATAAATCTCGCTCCTGTGCCCTGACCTTTGACCCCATTTCGATTGTATTCAACAGAACCGGTTCAGTATATCTCCGGCACAACACGAAACATTTTTGTCGCAATGAAAGCATTTTTACGTAAGTTATGACGCATAAGAGTGATGGAATGGATCCCGCTCCTATGACCTTTGACCCCATTTCGTCCGCTTTCAATAGGGTTCGTTCCCTGGTTGTTTCCTACCACATACTACAATTTCATCGAAATCGAACCATTTGCACGCGAGTTATACGTACAAAGCTGGAGCATATACGTTTCTTCAACCTACGGTTGGAAAGCGTACAAGTTAGTAAAGTCATGCAATGCAATGATTATGATACGCTTTCCAACATACCAAAAATTCATTACTCAAGTTATGAGGATAATGGCTGTGGAATAAATCTAGCTCCTGTGCCCTAACCTTTGACGCCATTTCGATTATATTAAATAGAACCTCGGTTCATTATATCTCCTGAACAAGACGATAAAGTTTTGTCGCAATCGGAGCAATTTTACGTAAGTTATGACGCATAAGGGCGCTGGAATGGATCCCGCTCCTATGTCCTGACCTTTCACCCCATTTCACCCATTTTCAATAAGGTTCGGTCCCTGGTTGTTCCCTACCACATACTAAAATTCCATCGAAATCGAACCATGTTTCCGCGAGTTATCGTGCGGACAGACAGACAGACAAACAGACGGAAAAAGATGGAGCATAAACGCTTCTTCAACCTACGGTTGGAAAGCGTAAAAAAACCGTTAAAGACTTGGACCCACATCAACCAAATATTTGCTTGGTGCAAAAACATAAGAATCAAAGTAGAACGTTTAATGTGGTGTTCATTACAAGAAAGACAATTTATTGTGCTCTGAAATCCAGAAGGCTTTGGGACGTGTTCAAGGGACAAACAGGCCATTTTGTGCAGAATACGTAAACGTGAAAAAAATGCAATTACCGTCCGCAGGCGTTCCGGCGTAAGATGTCAATACGGGATATGGCCACCATGGAGGGCGATGCAAGATTCCACACGTCGTGTCATGCGTTGCACAACATTATCAAGCAGCTGTTGGGGTAATTTATCCCATTCCTCTGTCAGTGCACGGATGAGGGTGTCCTTGTTTATTGGAGGGCATTGGCGACCAGCAAGACTCCTCCCCAAAGCATCCCACACATTTTCCATGGGATTCAGATCTGGAGAACGTGCTGGCCATACGAGGCGTTGAATATCCTCGCTCTCAAGACACTCCTGGACAGCGACTGTTCGATGACATGTTGCGTTGTCGTCCATGAAAATGAATCTATCACTGACAGCACCATGGAAAATGCGAACATGAGGTAGCAGAACATCATTAATGTATCGTTGGCCAGTCATAGTCTCAGTTGAAAGCACATAGAGGAACGTACGGCCATTGATCATGATGCCAGCCCATACCATGACACTACATGTCGGATATCGGTCCCTTTCCTGTATGTTTGCTGGACAATATGCAGTACCACTATCACGCCAGATCAGTTGTCGTCGACAATCAGACGATAGACTGTATCTACTCTCATCTGAGAAGAGGACAGCAGACCAGTCGTTATCAGTCCAATCGCGATGTTGATGGCACCATTGCAAACGGGCGGTACGGTGACGTCTGGACAATGGGATGCACACAACAGGACGGCGGGCGTATAGTCCTCCTTCATGCAAACGTCTGGCGACAGTTTTTCGGGAGATCCGCTTGCCAGTAGCAGCCATAAACTGATTTGCTACCTCACTAGCTGTGCTGCGCCGATGTCTTTTTGTTGATAGCACTATGTACCGATCTTCTGCAGGTGTCGTACTGCGAACACGACCTCCCCCGTGACGTTTGCTACTGTTTACTACGGTTTTGTTTCTACTGTTTACTACAGTTTTGTTTCTTCACTGTTTACTACGGTTCTGTTTCTACATTTTACTACAGTTTTGTTTCCATTCGTTTACAACTCTTTTGTTTCTACTGTTTTGTTTCTACTGTTTCCTACGCGTTCTTTTTCTACTGTTTACTACTGTTCTGTTTCCACTGTTTACTAAGGTTTTGTTTCTACTGTTTAGTTTCTAATGTTTACTACGGTTTTGTTTCCATTGTTTATTACTGTTTTGTTTCTACTGTTTACTATTTTGTTTCCACTGTTTACTACGGTTCTGTTTCTACTGTTTACTACGGTTTTGTGTCTACTGTTTACTACGGTTCTGTTTCTACTGCTTACTACTGTTCTGTTTCTACTGTTTACTACGAAATTGTGTCTACTGTTTACTACGGTTTTGTTTCTACTGTTTACTACGCTTTTGTTTCTATTGTTTACTACTGTTCTGTTTCTACTGTTTACTACGCTTTTGTTTCCATTGTTTACTACTGTTTTATTTCTGCTGTTTACTACTGTTTTGTGTCTACTGTTTACTACTGTTCTGTTTCTACTCTTTACTACGGTTTTATTTCTACTGTTTACTACAGTTTGTTTCTACTGTTTATTACGATTTTGTTTCTACTGTTTACTACGGTTCTGTTTCTACTGTTTACTACTGTTTTGTTTCTACTGTTTATTACTGGTTTCTTTGTACGGTTTACTACGATTATGTTTCCATTGTTTACAACTCTTTTGTTTCTACTGTTTACTATTGTTTTGTTTCTAATGTTTACAACTGTTTTGTTTCTATTGTTTACTACGGGTTTGTTTCTACTATTTATCACTGCTTTGTTTCTACTGTTCACTAGTGCTTTTTACGTTGTTCGGCACATGATATATATAAATGAAATTTCTACTTCATTCTGTGTAGTTATGTATGATTTCAGCAGGTGGTGCTTGGAAACCTCACAATCCGCTGATATTATATTTCACAATGCGGAAGAAGGTTGAGAACAATTTGAAAAATATTTAGCCCTGGATAAATTTAAGGTCACCCTTCGCCACTGATATAAGGTAAATAAATATTCCTTGTGTTTACTAGTGAGTTTACATATCTAGTCAGAATATACCAGTTACAATATATGTATATTTTAATAAATGTTGCCCATTTCTTTAAGCTTAAAGGGACAAACATGGGCGTCGCTGGCAAATAGGAATTGAAAGAGACGCAAGCGTGCAGTAATAATAGCCAATTTCTTTGTTTTTTAAAAAGGTTTTTTTTTCAAAATGTAATGGGGACAGCAAATTTTCTGAGTGTATTGAATAAATGCATCTCATATCGTAGGACGGTACTCAGAAATATTGAAGGGGCATATCCCCCGTCCTCCCCCTCCCCGCCAGCGACGCCCATGGAGGCAAAATTAGAAGAAATTGATGCCTACATAGAACTTTGACAACAGATGCCAAGTGAGAGCCACATCGAAAATGAAATTAATGGGAGTATGAAATTTGGCTGGAGCAACTCCAGATTAGGAAACCGGAGGCAGAAGCGTCTTTAAAAAAACTCGCCGACTGTTGAGATGTCTCTGCTGAGATGTTAAACAAAACATGGCGTGAAATCGAATATCGCTTAGATGTCCTCTGGGCCACAAATGGCGTCCATGTGGAGGTGTACTGACACCGGGAAAAAAAAACTTTACTTGTGCGTCATCATTGTTGTAAAATCCTTATGCTTATCAGACTAATTATCGCTTTATAATTTCACAAATTATCGTTGTCGGATTTGGCTGTTCGAGACTCTTTACACTATCATGAGTTCGCACAGCATTCTTGATTGAAAAATAAACCACATTTTTAAAATATTTACATAGCTGACTTCCGAGCTGTTTTAGTTTAAGAGAATATAAAGAAATTCGCTAAGTTTATGTGGCGAGTAACTGACCTTACAAGCACACATGACGTAATGTTTACCAACTTTCTCTTTTCAAGATTACAAAACGGCAGAAAAACATCTCGTGACACTTCGCAGCAGTTTTTGTTCTACATGAGGTAAGAGATTACATAATATACTCCACATTGCATACTTTCTAATCCCCCGGTTGTGACGCAAGCACGTTTCCTTCTTACAGAAAACAGAACTAATCACTCTAGCGTCTTCAAACAAACAGGAGAGAAATCACTGAAGAGTAAATAGAACACTTTGAAACGGTTGAGGAGACGACAGCGGGCACAATAGGAGCTTCTTTGTAACTATGGTCTTTGTCAGAAAGCCAAAACAAATGCCACTAAAAAAAACTCACAAGAAATAAACTTCCTCTGAATGTGTTCATTTCAAAACCGCCCTGAATAAATCTGACTAGGTTTAGGTGCAAATAGGAAAAAGAAGCACCACCTGTGTGAGCAGCAAGAACATCTGCTCTTGTCAACAAACTTGCAGAGGCGCAGATGCTGAAGTGTAAAAAGACTGGAGCCAATTTCGACTGATTGATACATAAAGCGTCTTCAAAACGCACTGTGCTTTTGGTGAACATAAAATCTTTGGAAGTAAAGAACCGCATGTACTCGTGTACAGTATAAGCCAAAAATAAAAAAAATGTTTTATAAAGAAAAAAATTGGGGTACCCCTGTGTTCGGGAAACACCCGCAGGTTTCTATTTACGTGGATACGTGTTTGACAGTAAGGGGTTTGAGATAGAATTCGGTTATTAAATGAAAGAGGAATGCAGTTAAACTATAATTTTATGTATTAAAAGGCAATGATATGAGATGTAACAAACATATGGCATACAATTCACATCTATGTTTCGTACAAAGGTTAAGTCGATACAAGTATTGCCTAAAGTAAGTTGGTGGAGAATTTATATAAGTCAAGCCGAAATTGTCTTTCATGAACTTGAGTAAGTTGGTGCTTTATTGCACATCAATGTTTAAGTCACCAGTGAGAATGATAGAAACTTGGATATCCGGTACCATACTTGGTATGATTTTTAGCACGTCTTTTGTAAAAAAAGATCGTGCATATGTTATCGGTTTGTCCGTCCGTCCGTCTGTACCCACTGTATCTCTGCAACTATTAGTCCGATTTGAAAAATTCTTTTTGCATTCGAAAGCTTGAAATATGCGAATGGCGATCCTTCATTTCGTTTGTTTTTTTACGATGTACAATTTCGCCTCTAGAGGGCGTAAATGTAGATGATGTCGAATTCAAAAATACGTTTTATTCCACATATTTGCTTCTAAACATCCCATTGAAAAAAAATATTTTATCTTTCGATTCCATTTATGTCGAAGAGTATTTTAGATATAGTTTCTTTTTCAAATTACGCATAGATTTTCCGCTAGGGGGCGTAAAAGTAAATTTCATTTTTTTCCGATAACTCTTCTTCTAAACCTCCGATTTGAATTTTTTTTTCAGCGGATACATCTTCTGATGCACAATCTTTTGCATATAATTTCGAATTTTTGGTAAATAATGCTTTGGCCAACAGTAAGTGTTAATTTTCGCTTCTGATGTGTTTGCCATAAAATCTGAGCTTCTAAAATATCGATTGAAAAAATTATTTCATGGACTGATGCCACTCACATCGATAAACCTTTTCGGAATATTTTCTTCTTAAAATATTCCACAGTTTCTCCGCCAGGGGGCGTAGATGTATATCGTATTTTTGTCAATATATCGACGTCTAGGAGTCCGATTTGAAAAATTCCTTCTTTGTTGGATAGTGTTTTCCGTGTCGCATGTTTTCCATATAATTTCAAAATTTTCAAGTAATGCATAGACTTTCCGCTAGGGGGCGTAAAGGTAAATTGCGTTTTCCCCTATATCTCTGCTTCTAAATCTCCGATTTGAAAAATTCTTTCTGCACCGGATACAGCTCCTGGTGGGAAATCGTTTGCACGTAATCTAAATTTTTTTTTAAAAATAGTTTGGCCACCAGGTGCCGTAAGTCTTAATTTCCGCTTCTGATGTATTTGCAGCAAAATATGAGCTTCTAAAATCTCGATTGAAAAAAGTCTTTTGTGGACCGATACTATTCATGTCGACAAACATTTTAGGAACATTTTTTTCTTGAAATAATGCATGGTTTCTACGCCAGGGGCGTAGATGTGTATCTTATTTTTGTCAATTTCTCTAATTCTAAAAGTCCGATTTGAAAAATTCCTTCTTTGTTGGATAGTGTTTCCGATGCGAAATGTTTTTCCTATAAATTCAAATTTTTCAAGTAAGTCATAGACTTTCCGCTAGGGCGCACAATGGAAAATTGCGTTTTCTGCTCCTAAAACTCCGATTTGAAAAATTCTTCCTGTATCGCGTACAAGACCTGCCGGAAAATATTTTTCACGTAATTTCTAATGTTTGGTAAAGAATGGTTTGGCCACCAGGGGTCATAAGTGTTAATTTCTACTTCTGATGTATTTGTAGCAAAATCTGGGCTACTGAAAACTCAACTAAATTTTTTTTTCTTGGACCGACACTGCTCATATGGATAAACCTTTTGTGAATACTTTCTTCCTAAAATAATGCATGGTTTTCCCACCAAGGGACGTAAAGTCACATCTTATTTTCGTCGATAACTCTGTTTCTAAGAGTTCGTAAGGTCACGATTTCGTTTACAGCAATATCTGAGGGATTAAATACCCGATTGAAAAACTTCTTTCTTCCGTCAGATACTATTGTTTTCCATACCGGTTCCATCGACTTTGAATAGCTTTGATACATTTAATTTGCGTCAGAACGGATTCAAAAGACGTGCTTATTACACCCGAAAATTCGGTGTCATCTTTCTTTTTTTTTTTTTTTTATGTTTTTAGAGTAATCGCATAGCATCCGGAACATGAAGACCTCTAGTGATGTTTGTGAAACGTCGGGATGAATGTAAACCGAACCAAGTATGAAGCGAGTTTGAGCAGACACTGTCACCCACATAGTCATCTTCAATTCTTAATCTGTTATTGACTAAGACATTTACTACTGGTTGGCAATCTTTTAAACTATTGATGTTTCTGCAAATAGCAACTACCCCCCCCCCCCACACACACACACACACACACACCAACACACACACAGTTCGTTTTGTGGGCGAAGTAGTACGTGTGGAAGTGGATGGTATGTGTTGGGCTATTGCCCTATTTCTTTTCGCCTTCAATTCGAAACCGAGCAAATGTATGGGACTAGAATCATCCATCCAAGTTTCACTCACATTTCCAATGTAGTCCATTAGTTCGCATGTATTAGCTGTAGAAGTGCAAGTGCTATCATTCGGAGACGCTTCCTAGCACGGTTAACCACTCGCCTCCAAATGGAGCACTCTCGTGCTGCCTCAACAAACACCGATAGCGTTTTTCAATCCACTTGGGCCCAATCAGCTGGGTGGTTCCATATCCACAATTTGCAGTTACATCTCAACCTATAAGTGGGATTTTTGTTGTCGCCCACGTTCACTGTAACAAATCATGTTTTTACGTATTAATTTTGGTGCTTCGCTATTTGTGATTTTTCTGTTTTAATGTGCCATTGAAGATAGCTCACCATGTTTCCCATGTTCTCTTCGATAATGTTGGGTTTTATGTTGTTGTATATAATTCTTCCTTCTGCACAGTTTACTGCCCACGCAATGTCCCCTTCATTATGTTGAATATTTTTTTTAAATATTAGTCACTGTGTGTATAATATAATGTAACAAGATGCCCTTCTGAGTACATTTAGCGTTATTTCCCCTTGTCACTGAATACTTCTGTACATATGTTGTAAATTTTGAATGTAACATCACTGTTGCATTTCTGTGAATTAGTACCTAATGTTTAATCTTTAGTATGGTAGTAATGCTTAATTGGAATTTGTGCATAGTATAGAATCATATCTTGCCCTGTCTACAATACTGTAGGTAAACATTTTCGTTTGTATCGCTCGTGCTTTATTGTCTGCCTCTCCTTCGCCCTACGTGGCGAAATAATTTTTTTTTTATGATTTTAACAATATTTTGTTTTACGTTTCACTGGAACTTTCCATCTGATGTATATACCGCTGTATTTATTGGCAGAATTCCATTGTCATGTACATAGAAATGTTATTTTACTGAAGAATAAAGGCAATTTTGAAATGTAGAAGTGCTTGGTTGTGGCTCCACGCGTTAAGCCGCTTCGTCTTTCTTCTTCTGTCTACAAGCCCTACATCGTTCTGCATTATTTGTTCTGGGATTATTCGATTCCTTTTGAGTTCTTCTGATATACGTTTGTAGTGTTTTGAGTCGGACTCTTGCTTCAAACATTTAGACATTTTGATTTTCTCACAAATATTTTTTCGTTTATCATTTGTAACTTATAAAGTAATCATTAAATGTTTATGAATTATTGGTTTTTGATATATCTCATCCAGACGAATCGTTTGAGACCAATATCACGATCCTACCTCTACGCGATCTCGAGTTA
Organism: Macrothele yani; assembly: GCA_039090855.1. Lineage (NCBI taxonomy): Eukaryota > Metazoa > Arthropoda > Arachnida > Araneae > Macrothelidae > Macrothele > Macrothele yani. The sequence continues at coordinate 40,656,223 of CM077009.1, read as the reverse complement.
TACTGATTTCAAGGCGGTTGACTCAACGTATTCGACCCCAAAATGGCGGACGCCTTCCCCTCTCCCAGCGCATGCGCATGACCTTGAAGTTGCTATTTTTAGAATCATTGGTTATTACTCTTTTTATATCAGTTATTAGATTTTAGCTATTTGTTGTAATTTAGAAATTATGAGCATTTGATTAATCGTAAGAAATTATGTCGGTCAAGCTTTCCTAGAGGGTACGTCCACGATACCGATTTTAAAGACGCATCCACGTCAAAAAGATATGGTCTTGTTTTATATGAATTAGTTAAAGAAAGAAAAGTAAATGTTGGACAAGGGTTTCGAATTTTTTAAGAGTTTTCCTAATGAAATAATTGTACTTACCGTGTCCACTGTAATCTTTTATGACCGCAAAGTTGTTTCTAGTTTTTATTTTATTTTTTATTTTTCTTCATTGCAAACAATACCAATTTTGAGTTTCTATTTTTCTTAGTAAAGTTAATTCAGGACAGGGGCTTCGATTTTTTTTTCATGAATTTTCCTAATGATATGAATGTACTTACCAATTTTGAGTTTCTATTTTTCTTACAACCTCCACCTTAGTAATTTAGCGGTTCAGGAATTTGAAATTGAAGGGATGCTGAAAACATTCTGGGGGTTTCTTGAAAAAATTTAGGGGAAGGGCTGTTGCATAAAAATAAAATTTTCGAAGGCTGAAAATTTCTTCTGTAGTGAAATATTTAGGCTTTAAAGTGATTCCATCTGAAATCTCTGCCCTATATTTCCAATGATAAAAAATTATGTAGATATTTTCTTCGCAATTAATGTATTCCAGAGGATGGAAATTTGCACATCGATAAAAATAACTTTAAATTATAACATGGTATACTAAATGTTAGCTAAAACTAAACCATAATTATATAAAAATCAGTAATTTTTCTTTGGCTAATGGTGAAACTTGCTAACAGATGGCGCGATCTGTACATTGATGACGTCAGTGGACAAACATATATTTGATGGCTTATTTCAGAATTAGAAATCAGCAGTGCCTACAGTTCTGTTGGCATTTTCAACTTAATAATAGTCAGAAAATTTAATCTAAGTGGCTCAAATTATTCTAAACATTCCAGACTACTGCATGGATAGACTCAAATTTTGATTCCATTCCGAAAATTTATAAAATTATTGAAAAAAAAATCAGCAGTACAGTAGGTACTGCTGATTTCTAATTCCAAAACAAGCCAACAAACATTTGTTTGTCCACTGACGTCACCAATGCATTTTTTGATGCTGTGAAAACGGTGCGTCGTAGAGAAAGTTGCCAAGTTGGTTTCCTCTCGAGCCGTCTGGACACAGTTAGATTTGTCGTCTGGACACAGTTTTCACCTCACATCATGTGAAAACACAAGTTTGTCCGCTACGGACATAGATTCCGTGTCCCCCTCACTCCGGAGTAAGTCGCTCTTCCAACTGAGCTACGCGGACAAAATATCTCGCTGCAGACATGTCTTGACACATGTTTTCCCCCCTGAAGTACGTCACACCCCTCATTAACACCCTTGCGATTCAGTTTTTCTTTCTATCCTGAGGTCAGATTTTATCTTGCGCATGCGCAGATGGTCTTTCGTAGCTACATTACATTTCATCGGTGTCAGGGTCGTTTCTTACGTTCGTCTAAATCTGAATAATATAATAATAATAATAATAATAAATACTGTTTTTGAGAAACTAAACAGTCGAAATATGTATTTACTATTGCCCGCCGCCATAGTTTAGTAAATACCAGTATTTGGTTTTACGACTCGCATATCTTTTTTCATTGGTTTTACGACCCGCATATCTTTTTTCATTGGTTTTACGACAATAACATTCATTTATCCACCTATCCAAGTACCGCTCAATGTCAGGAATTAAAAAAACTTATTCTTTGTTGTTATGATATAATTCCACGTAGTATGCACCTGACTGTGGCTCGATTTGGTCGTGAGTGAGGCGAATAATTGCAAGGTGTTGTTCGTAAATAAATGTATACTCTCGAATCATTCGTTTTATTTCACTCCCACAAAGATCTTGCCATGCGAAAGATGCTATGCATCTTTCGCATGGCAAGATCTGGCACACTACGGAACACGCGGCATTTCTTCAATAATATTAACACCAATGATGATATTGCAACGAAGTTTGAAGTGAACTTACCTCATTTCGTGCGAAATGTGATGACATCACAACATGTGCTGGAAGTGGCCACCATTTGCGTCCAGACAGCACTGAACCCGGCGCTGTCCGCCAGCCAGCAGGAGTGCTCCTTAGTGGCAGACAGATTCATAAGCGTGTCTGCCACTGAGGAGCAGTCCGCCAGACAGCGGGACGCGCCTCTCTGCTGCTTTGTTATGCCGTTTCTCTGAGCGTGTCTACACAATAGAACCCCTTCGTTCACAGATAATTGGTGTGTCCCATCTTCTTCGATACAAACATCAGAACAGCTGCATATATGGAAATCTCCAACGCCTTTGTAAATCAACTAGACGACGAACTCTCCATTGGATATTACCAGCATGATGGAGCGGCATCACATACCAGTAGGGAGGAAATTCAGTCCTTTTTTCGGCGACCGCGTCATTTCGAAGGGTCTATGCTGCCACCGCGCTCGTCCGATCTGACGCCTCCTGATTACTTTTTATGGGGATATCTAAAAGGGAGAGTTTACCAAAAGAAACCGCGAAGCATACTGATGCCTTGAAAGCAAACATCACCGAAGAAATTCAGGCAGTGACGGCGGACGTACTGGGAAGGACTTTCCACAATATGGTGCGCCGGGTTCAATGCTGTCTGGAACCAAATGGTGGTCACTTACAGCGCATGTTGTGATGTCATCACATATAGCACGAAATTAGGTAAGTCCACTTCAAATTTCGTTGCAATATCTTCATTGGTGTTAATATTATTAAAGAAATGCCGAGTTCGGTAGCGACTTGGACACCCTGTATTGTCTACAAAGAATACCACGGTACTCTCTCGATGGTTTTTCTCTTTCGTTTCCTAATTTTTACTAAGCAAATATTTATCAAAAAAAAAAGCAGGTAGGCTCAGTTCTGATTGAGCCGTCAGTTTGGAACGTAGGACTATGATCGGTGCGTTCGATTTTTGTTTGGCGACGGATACTTTCAGGGGTTCTCGATACTCTCTAGTTCGTTGGGCTGCAGTCTTCTTGGGCTTCTTACATTCCTCATCACTTGCTCTTGCCTCTCGTTTTGATTTTCTCCACTTTTGCTTACGCTCATTCTGCGAATTCCGCGGCAAAATGTTAAACCGTTCACAAGAAAACATTTTTTTTTTATTTTAATTTAAACCACTGCGATACGTTATTTATATATTTGAATAGATCTCATCGAGAGCTTTAAAACGATACTACGCACAGTCGTTTTTGCCCTCACTGTTGTTCAGATAAACCGCGATATTGTCAAAAGTGTTCACCGGTTCACAAGAAAACAATTTTGAAAATGTTCAGTTCAAACCACTGCGAAATGTTCTTTATATATTTGAATAGATCTCGTCGAGAGCTTTAAAACGATACTACGCACAGTCGTTTTTGCCCTCACTGTTGTTCAGATAAACCGCGATATTGTCAAAAGTGTTCACCGGTTCACAAGAAAACAATTTTTAAGATGTTCAGTTCAAACCACTGCGAAATGTTCTTTATATATTTGAATAGATCTCGTCGAGAGCTTTAAAACGATACCACGTACAGTCGTGTTGCGCTCACGGTTGCCGAGATGGACTGCGGCACACCCAGAAATATTGCATCATCTAATGCGCGCACGATGTATTGCGCAGTACGCGAATTGGACTCCATGCTGTTTACGAATATGCTAACACGATTAGTGTGCGGCACGTATTTTTTAATGCTATAATGATTTCTTTTTTTTTTTTTTTTTTTTTTATTGAAGGTTTAACGACCGCCGTGAGCAACTCAATGGGCTATAAGCAGTCGCCCGTCCCTAATTTAGGGTCACTGGTTCCAGGGAAGGGAGAGAGCCAGTGCCGTAAGACAAACACAACATCCATGCCTCACCGGGATTCGAACCAGGACCCCGTTCGGACGAATGATCAGAGGCCATCGCTTAGACCACTGTGCCACCGGGGCGGCATAATGATTTCAATTGGGATCTATTTTTGTCACAGACGGTCGCCCGTAAGTCGCCCCATACTATTCTCAGAGTTAAACGTGCGTCAAAATCCTGCAGTGAATTCAGACAACACTTTTTTTTTTTTTTTTACTTTGCATGTCTCACATCCAAAACAATTTTTTAGTGACCCCCAGATTAGATATACGTACATTTTACGCCGTCCGGTAATCGGGTTGGTAAACAAGCTGCTTTAGTTTCGCGGAATTGGAACACAGAAGAGATTAAAAGTTTCGAGTTATGAAGCAGGGCAATGTTATGTAAGTCAGTTCAGCAGAAACCAGCTCTTTTTCCCAGGTGTGGATAGAAAGAACATCATCGCGCTTTGACGAAAGGGACTGGAAAAGAAAAAAGTAAATGAAAACGTCAAGAAGTCAGGTATTGCAGCATTAGTATTACTATGTTTCGCAAGATGCATATTAACAAGCTGCAGAGATGAACGTTTCCCTTTGAATTTCTTTCTTATATGGCTGGGCCGTTAGAACAAGTAATGCTACTGAATTTTAAGCTGTCTTTGTTTACACCGAAAGGAAGTACGATTATGTTAAATGCACTAATGATCAATGTTTAAGGATTAGTGCATTTATATATGGAATGGATTCTGATGATAACAACGTTTTCCAATGCATCTTAAATAATAAATATATCCATTTGCGCCCTGTAGCGGAAAACTGAACATTCATAAAGAAATCCGACGCAAAAAGAATTTTTCAGTCGAATTTTGGAAGCCCATAGAGTCGCAAACAGAAATACACTTACGAGAGATAACATTATGGCCATATAACTAACAGCCTTTAGGCCACCAGAAGCCACGATTACCGCTTACACATGGCAAGGCATGGACTCTACTAGGCAGCAGAAGGCATCCTTCGGTATTCTGCACCACAGCTAGACGGAATTATGTCCCGGAATTTGGACACAGATTGCACCCGGCATGGCATCCACTCCACTAAACGCGGAAGGTGATCTCAGGTATTCTGCACAAGTGGGACGGAATGATGTCACGGAGTTCGGTGACCGCTTACCCCCGGCATGGCATCGACTCCACTAAACCGCGAAAGGTGATCTAAAGTATTCTGCACAAGCGGGACGGAATGATGTCCCGGAGTTTGGTGACTGCTTACCCCCAACATGGCATCGACTCCACTAACCAGCGGAAGGTGATCTTAGGTATTCTGAATCAGTTGGATGGAATGATGTCCCGGAGTTCGGTGATCGCTTGCACCCGGCATGGCATTGACTCCACTAAACCGCGGAAGGCATCCTCAGTTATTCTGTATCAGCTGGACAGAATGATGTCCCGGAGTTCGGTGACCGCTTGCACCCGGCGTCGCATCGACTCCACTAAATCGCGGAAGGTGATCTCAGGTATTCTGCACATGCGGGACGGAATGATGTCCCGGAGTTCGGTGACCACTTGCACCTGGCATGACATCGACTCCACTAAACAGCGGAAGGCATCCTCAATTATTCCGTATCAGCTGGACAGAATGATGTCCCGGAGTTCGGTGACCGTTTGCACCTGGCATGGCATCGACTCCACTAAACCGCGAAAGGTGATCATAGGTATTCTGAATCGGTTGGACGGAATGATATCCCAGAATTCAGTGGCCGCTTGTACCTGGCATGGCATCGACTTCACTAAACCGCGAAAGGGGATCTCAGGTATTCTGTATCAGCTGGACGGAATGATGTCCTGGAGTTCCGTGACCGCTTGCAGCCAGCATGGCATCGACTCCCCTAAAAAATGCGCGGCCCGGACCGGACTCGGACTTGGAGGACAAGGGACCGGGCGGGCCCGTACTCTGAAGACCTCTGACTTCGCAAAGTGGCAGTCGTCCCAATGGCTGCTATGGGAGCAAATCTGCCTAAGCCAAACTGCGATTCACCGTCTGTGTTGATACAGGGATGTCCATAACAGACTTACATATTATCACTCTTTACACACGCTTTCGCTACCAAGATCACTCTGATGCTACACGCTCAGTTCAACACGACTAAACTTAGTTTCGCCCAGCCATTTCGCCCTTTTTTCTCCCCACCTTTCACGTGATTGGTTTGCAACTGCGATCATTTGCATAACACATCTGTGGTTACATACCAACCAATTCGCATAGCACTCTGACAAATACACGAATACTTCCTGATGTGACACTTCTTTTTTTTTTTTTTTGATTGGAGGTTTAACGACCACTGTGAGCAACTCAATGGATTAAAAGCAGTCGCCCGTCCCTAATGTAGGGCCACTGGTTCCAGGGAAGGAAGATAGCCAGTACCGTAAGACAAACACAACATCCATGCCTCACCGGGATCCGAACCCGGACCCATCTCGGAAGAATGATCATGAGCCAGTGCTTAGACCACTGCGCCACTGGAGCTGGGCCATCTCCTTTGCCCAGCAGTATACTTTGGGAGGATCTGGTACAATTCGTCCGACGATGATTGGTCCAATGCCGATTCATCCAAAGGGACAATTGGTCCAAAGGTACGACTGGTCCAATGCCGATTCGTCCAATGGTACGATTAGTCCAATTTCGTCTGATCTGTCCGAACTCGTGAGAAACAAATTTCATCCGTTCTGATTCTGCCTTTGGTGTTATACGGATGTACCAGCAGTCCAAAGAATGTAAAATAATGTTACATTTCATGGGTAATAATATTGTGGTTATAATTTTTTTTTCGGAATCGCTTTTTTCTTGTTATACTGTCCTCGCTCCCGTATGAAATTACTGATGTATGAGCCATTCAATCAACTTCATATGAAATCAAGTTAATAGTATTGCGCTTTTACTTAGGCACTCTAAGTAAATACAGTATTAATTCATAGGTTAACGCCCTAGGTGCTTTGTAAAGATGTGAGAAATGATCCGTTCAGTGCTAATTTTTTAGGTTTTATAAAATGTTTACAAATGCCAAATATCTAAGTTGTATGTTAAACCTTCTGAAAAGGCCCATGGCCAAGGTGTCTTGTAAAGAGCTGAGAAATACTCCGTTGAGTGACTTTAATCAGGTTTATAAAATGTTTACAAATATCACATACGTGGAAATCATTTTTCTAAAGGACATAAAGATGAGAACAGCTTAATTTATTATTATTTTCTTAAAAATGAAAAAAAAATTGGCTGTTGGTAGGATGTTACCATCGGACGAATCGGCATTGGACCAATCGTCATTTTGGACGGATGGGCATTGGACTAAACGTACATTGGACGAATAATCCATTGGACTAAAAGACATTGGACCAATCGAACCATTGGACGAATCGGCATTGGACTAATCGTACATTAGACGAATAATCCATTGGACTAAACGACATTGGACCAATCGAACCATTGGACGAATCGGCATTGAACTAATCGTACATTAGACGAATAATTCATTGGACTAAACGGATTTGGACCAATCGCCCCATTGGATGAATCGGCATGAGACCAATGTAGGATCAGACGAATAGGCATTGGACTGATCGTACATTGGACAAAACGGCATTGTACCAATCGTACCAATGGACTAATCGTACATTGGACGAATAATCCATTGAACTAAACGGCATTTGACCAATCCTGCCTTTGGACGAATTAGCAGTGGACTAATCGTACATTGGACATATAATCCATTGAACTAAACGGCATTGGGCCAATCGTACCATTGGACGAATCGGCATTGGACTAATCGTACATTGGACTAAGCGACATCGGACCAATCGTACCTTTGGACAAATCGGCATTGAACCAATCGTACCATTAGACCAATCGGCATTCGACTAATCGTGCATTGGACGAATAATCCATTGGACTAAACTACATTGGACCAATCGTTCCTTTGGACAAATTGGCATTGGATCAATCGTACCATTAGACATATCGGCATTGGACTAATCGTACATTGGACTAAACGGCATTGGACCAATCGTACCTTTGGACGAATCGGCATAGGACAAATCGTACCACTAGACAAATCGGCATTGAACGAATAATCCATTGGACTAAACGGCATTGGACCAATCGTACCTTTTGACGAATCGGCATTGGACTAATCGTAACATTAGACGAATCGGCATTGGACTAATCGTACATTGGACGAATGATCCATTGGACGAATAATCCATTGGGCCAATCGCACCACTGGACGAATCGGCACTGGACAAATCGATATTGGACTAATCGTGCCACTGGACGAATCGACATTGGACTAATCATACATTGGAAGAATAATCTATTGGACTAAACGGAAATGGACCAATCATCGCTTTGGATGAATCGGCATTGGACCAATCGTCCCTTTGGATGAATCGACATTGGACCAATCGTCATCAGACGAATTGTCCGGGACCGACTTTGGGAAGGGCCAAACGAAGAGTAATTTCTAAATGAGAAAGAATCTTGGTGTGTGACTTTTCGGAATAAAATTCCTGATATCAAATTCCTTTGTAGGATTCGCAATATCCCCTGTCCGAAAATAGAAGCGAGATTGTGGACACCAAGACGTCTCCCACGGAAGAAGAGAACGAGAAGTGAAGGAGAATAGTCAAATGAATCGCAGTAGTCCAGCCTCAGAGTTAAAGCTCGCTGCCTATGAAAATGCCCATTGGTGAATAGGGAACCTAAACCTCGGGCTTCCTCATTGGCTGCTATCTACCAGGATCTCGGTTAGAAAAAATCTTAAAACGTTATGTATTGTTGCTTCAGGAAACGATGAACACCATTCATGCTTTCCACAACTACTCTATAGGTGTGAGAACGAAGGTAAGAGGGAATAAAGAGTTTCCAGAGTTCAACGGCCAGAAGTACGCCAAGGGGACTTGATCAAGAAATACGAGCTTTATTTTATTTTTATGTTATCTCTAGAAGTAAACGCAAAGCCATTAAGTTAAAAGGCTTTTTAAAGGATAGCGGACAGAAGAGATGCGGGCTAAAGTAAAGTGCATGTGGCACAACGATGAAAGCAAAAATCGGAGCTCTTGATTGTAAGATTCAGCGACTACTTGGTTGACTACTTGTTGCTCTTACCTTTGCTTGCCCGGTTCACGTAGACTAGTGATGAGGGATTTTTATTATGGTGACAACAACTTTCGTACTTCCGTCTTGGTTTACCAAGTATTGGTCCGTCGATGGGTGGTGATGATCATAATCTCCGTTCTTTAAGTGGCAACATTGCTTAATCCTTCATCTTCACTGACTCAGTATTGCTTCAGAGGGCTGATGATAGCACATGCTAATAGAGGGAGGTTTAATAATCGGTGGGAGTTCCAGCCCTTAGTATTGTGCTTCTGAATGGGGAAATATACACCGAGTCGGGATTTATTTTGAGAGATTATTTACTTCTTCAGTCTAAAGAATAGATTTGATGATATTATGGTCCACAGTACCAAATATTTACTCCTCTGTCAAAGTCTTTTCACGAAACTAACTTTTTAAAGAGCTTGCATTGTGAGTGTATAAATGAATAGTAATAAAGAAATTAGACGATTAACTTTAATGAACGCCTTTTATTTTTATTCCATAGTACATAATTTTATTTTGTTTTACAGAAATTATTGAGCTTCTTAATGCGGAAATAATCCTCAGAGGTTGTACTGTGTCACATATACTTATTGGCTGGCCATTTAGTCATTTGGAAAATATGATAAAGTTTGAGGGATTAAATTTTGTTTTAAAACAACGATTTTAGTGGGGTTTTTTTTTTCTTGTAAACGCTAAGCTTTCACGTCGCCAGCCCATAATTTAAGGTTACTGGTTCAACAGAAAAACTAAAATCAGCGTTTTTGGACAAATTCGCCACCAAATACCTCATTCTGACGCAGACAATCGCCAGAAGTGTGCACCCTTGATCACTCCGAGACTGGGGAGAGATATTTTTCTTTTTCTTTTTTCTTTTGGTCGTAGCAGTGGAATATGATATTTCATTGCCTCATTTCTGCCCTCTGATGACAGAAATCTCAACAATCATTTTTTCCACACGGGCGTACTGAAGTAATACATATGTTTAAAACCCTGACGTAATTTCGATATGCTTCTAAAGAGAAAAAAAAATATTCGCTACTTGTAATCTAATTCATGATCGAATATTTTAAAAGGAACAAAGAGAAAAACGCGTACCTTTCCAATACTCAATTATTTGTGAGTATTAGTTTATTATAATTAACAAGGTTTTTGCATAACCTTAAAATTCCGTTTTTATGACTTCATTCGTTCGAAGCATACATACAATCGTAACGTTCTGCCAAAAATTCCCATTAACATGTCCATTACAATACCAAAAGCATTTGAGATAAAAACCATTATTAAAGAAAGTCGATGAGCATGATTTGATTTCTCTAGGAGAAAAGTAACACTGTTTAAGCACGTATATATTGCTCTCCCAAGTCACTACTTACACATGCAGACCACGTTTTCAGCTATACATATATATATATATTTTTTTTTCGTTTTACGGTATTTGAGTTTCTGTTATCTCCGAAGATATGAATGGAAACAGGTTTTCACAATGCCAACTTTTTTGTTTCTTTTGCGTTCAACGATAAAGAGGAGCGGTACCGGAATTAGTTTCCCAAAGTGTCACTCTGAAACGCACATTTTTACGTAAAACAATTCAAGCGTAATCATCTAAGAAAACAAAGTATTGATTCATTACACTGGGCAGAGACCGTTGAACCGTTTTCCGTGAATACAAGTAGAGTAATTTGTTTTGGAGCATTTCGGGAAAGTGTTTACGTCTTATTCACGATATTAATCCGAAATTTTGTTAAAATGCTAGAAGTAAACAACTTTCTGCTATATTAGCAAAGGCCGGAATCATATTAAATTCCCTATTAGGGCTTTTGTGCCATTTACAGCCCTAATTTTTTCCCGTGAATAATACAAAAAAATGTATCATTCAGAAATTGTTTTTTAAAAAACAAAAATCGCATTATTCTTTAAATTGTAAACGTTTTGCAAAGATTATTACTAACGAATGATAATTTGCCGTTAATGATCCTTTGTAAACAATAACTGATAGTTTCGTATAATCAAGGAAGGCTTGCGCACTAATGAAACTAATAAACGACGAAAAAAACAAAAATGTGTCACTACACGGAGAAATTTAAGTTGTAGCAAAATCTTTCGAGTGGACATCCACAATCATAGATAAGGGAACCAAGAATTCACTGGTGGCTATATACACTCGTTAAGCATATGTGAGCCAGAGGTGGAAACGGATCAAGGGTCAGCGGGTCAACGGGTCGACAATTTCTTGCGGGTCAAACGGGTCGGGTCAAGGTATTTTTGACCCGGTTTTATTTCCGTTTTATTTTTTAAAAGAAAAAAAAATATTTCAAAGAAAAATGCGTGCTGTGGAATTTTGTACTCGATGCTGATGCCAGTAGAGTGCAAAATAATTTGTCATACAAAAATATTGCGGTCTGTGACGTGCCTGCTCCGCAGGACGCACATGAGATAAAGGCAGATAGCAGTGAGAGCACATGCCAGTGTTTTATAGTGGACAGCATTCGGAGCTTCTATTACCACTTCCCCGGTAGTGCGGTGGTCGCGGAATATTTAATCATCGTCTAAATGAATAAACAGTGAGGTTGCGCCCCCCCCCTAAATTTAAGAAACCCAATCTCAAAGTTTACGAACGTCGCGTTGTGTTTCATATAGGTTCGTTACGAGGTATTCGTAAAAAAGCCATATGCCGCAAATTATGAATTAGAGAAATATACACAGCCTAGAAAAGTTACCTACACCAGGTTAAGGAATTAACAATGTTTATTATAAGAAAAGTATGTTGAATTAAGCAATTACAGCCTTCAGGTGGAGGCCAAATAAAAGTTACGTTAAATTAAAAGAATAAAAATAGCCATTTTGAAGATAACAATCCGAATTTTCGGTGTAAATGTGACAAGGATGGAAAGTCAGATAATATCCGAAAACTTGAAAATTTTCGTCTACCTGGAGCGGGACTCGAACCCGCGTCTACCAGGTAGCGCCTGGGCTTGCTAACCACTACACCACCCAGAACGACCAAGTCTCAAGTTTCCGAATAATTTGAATATAACCATCACAGGATTCGGTAGGCGAAGCAGCCGGCATTCATTTTTAGCGAATCTCGAGATTAAGAATCCTATCCCGTGACTGCCCGGAGGAGCAGATAAATCATGAAAGAAATACGGGATTACACCATATAATACAAATTTTGAAGATGACAATGTAAATGTGACAATGATGGAAAGTCACATAATATCCGTAAACTTGAAAATTTTCATCGTCCTGGAGCGGGACTCGAAAACGCGTCTCCCAGATAGCGGCCCAGGTATGCTAACCCCTACACCACCCAGAACGACGAAGTCTCAAGTTTCCGATTTATATATATTGTATGGTGACCAAGTCACGACATAATATATATACATTTGTATTATATGGTGTAATCCCGTAGTTCTTTCATGAAAATTAGCCACGTTGACTGGTCTACTGCTGTGCAAGCCTGTTACGCCCCTGAGTTTAAATTTAAAATAAATCCCTCAATCTATCTACGAGGAGGCATAGCGACCATGTAAATGTATATATACAGATAACATTGGAACTGGAATTGGGGAAAACAACATCATCTTACCTTCCGTCTGTTGGGCTGGTGCTAGTTGGGATCCCTCACTGGCAGTGTAAGCTTCTTCGGGTATACTATCTAAGGACTTTTCTCCATCCTTTCACTCCTACCGATTCTCGGCTCCGGATATATCGATTCTCTGACTACGTTATAAAGTTTCCTTATATACTTCTATATCTCCATATCAGCCTCCGTCTCAGCATCAGTATTCGTCCAAGTCTTACGACGAAAAAAACAAAAATGTGTCACTACAAAAATGTATCAGTCTCCGTATAAGTATATCTCTCAGTGTCTTAATTTCTTTGCTTACGCTTTTTCTATCTATATATCTGCGTCTCCCACGTGGTAGAGGCGTGCCCTTAGCTCTCTAGGAGTTTTCCGCCTGTGGGGCCTGGATTGGTCCACTGAGTTGACCAGTGCTTCAACTTAGTGGTTATTTGTTGGCCCCTAAGCCACTCAGTTACCCTTTGGCGACAGCTGGAGTATTGGGTAGATGAGGTCTCCGCACTTTAAATGGGACATATTTTCTGGTACCTGATGAATAGCGAAATATTACCGGGGCTTCCCTCTGAGAGAGTTACGGCTTTCTTGTGCCACCGCAGTGTATTTTACGACTTTTGCTGGTGCCTACTTCTAGAGGAGATGGTCGTAAACGCAAACTTGCCTATTTATCTGACCAAAGTTCGGACTTTTGCATGTGCATTTATGAGATACCGGGAGGTTTTTCTACCAGCAACGCTAGCATTTCATAAATTTCGTGGATGTCGGGCTTCTTCTCACAAGAGTGAAAAGAAGAGAAATCCCTTGGTCATTCTCACGGGTGCCCGAGGGAACCGCCATGAACCGCCTTGACCACCTGGGCTTTATGTTCCAGTGGGAAAAAAAGGGGTTATGAGGCAGAAAGGGAGCAAAGGAAAATTAATTTAAATTAAATAAAAACAAATTAAAAGTAAAAAACACCTGGTCTTTGTATTTAATTAAACCGCAAAACAATGTGGCCCCAAATACGAAGTAGTTCCACGACAACACTCCGGAGCTGAGTTTTAGGTTCGAACCCAGCCCCTGTCATAAAAATGATGGAGAAATTTATTTCTTCATACGTCTCTTTCTTAAAGCAAAGAAGATTTCCACCGGCCGACGATACCATATCGTAAAACGATACTTTCTTTGCGTTTTTTTTGATTGGAGGTTTAACGACCACCGTGAGCAACTCAATGGGCTATAAGCAGTCGCCCGTCCCTAATTTAGGGTCACTGGTTCCAGGGAAAGGAGAGAGCTAGTGCCGTAAGACAAACACAACATCCATGCCTCACCGGTATTCGAACCCGGACCCCGTTCGGACGAATGATCAGAGGCCATCGCTTAGACCACTGCGCCACCGGGGCGGCTCTTTCCGTTTGTTCTCATTGCGATTGTCTTGAGCAAGACAGTGGCAAACACTTGCTGGTGATTCACTCTCTCACACCTCGCATGTCACATTGTAACACTGAGAATTACTTTTCACATCGCATCTTCTTCATTGCGCATTCAGAGATTTTTCGTGTGACGTGCTAACATCCCGTTCCATCGCATGTCGTGTCGGAATTAATGTCTTATTTGTTAAAATGGATGAATTTAATAATTAAGGAGACTGAAGAAGGCGTCGAAGCCAACAAATATGTTCTTGTTGAAAGCAAAAAGGGGAAGAGTAAGTGCTGGAAGTTGTTTCGTTTCATTAAGAAACCAGAATATGCTTCACAGCAACACCAACTTTCGCGTATTCTGAAACTTGATATGTTATCAAGAAAAGAGCTAGAATTAAAATTAAACATACAACAAGTTACTTAATCCAAAAATTTTGACTGTAGCAGCATCAAAATTAAGTGGAGCAGCCTTAACATTACTGCTGCGGACTTTTTGACTCTCGCAGATGTATTTGAAAACATGTGTAAATAGGTTATATGAAGAACGACATTTTCAACACTTTCTGTAAGTATGCAAATTATACGTTTCCGTAGTACTTTTATATGATTTCTATATGGATCTTGTGAACGCCTTGAACGCCGTTATACTTTTATATGCTCAGAGATCTTGTGAACGCCTTGTGTGTATACACTGCTGGCCACCCAAACTGCAACACCAAGAAGGAAGCATCCTATTGGCCTGAAATTCGCAGGATGTGTCGCCCGCGAGAGGACATGCAAACGATTAGCATTGCAGGGCATACGAAAATCATGTGCGCCCGGCACGCCACCGTGAAGCACTATAAGAAGGGTGCACAGAAGGCGGAGTGTAAGTAGCGGAAGTGTGTTGTGCTGCCGGACCTGTGCGTGGGAAGCTTCCTAATGCATCGTCGCAGAATACGGCAGTCATTCCAGCACGTTTCGAAGTTCGACAGAGGACGAATAGTGGCATACCGCGACAGCGGTTCATCGACCGAGTCATCGGCGCCCGTGTGGGACGACATCCAGCCACAGTGAGGTGAGTATGGATTCGGTGGGTGCACGAGGGACGGACGGACCGGCGTGAACGATTGCCGCAGCCGCGGCACACCACCGAACGAGAGGACCGGCATGTTGTAATGCGGGCATTGACGGCTCGCACCGCCACATCACGAACGTTAGAGCAGGAATTAGTGTGTGTTGCGCAACAACCTGTGTCAGCACGTACCGTTCGACGTCGTCTGCAGGAGCGGGGACTTGTCGCACGGCGCCCATTGCTCCAATTACCATTGACGTTACACCACCGGTGAGTGCGGCGGCAGTGGGCCGTTGAACGCTGCACCTGGACTTCGGAATGGCACGACATTGTCTTTTCCGACGAATCCCGCTCCTGCATGCAACACCACGATGGTCGGATCCGCGTGTGGCGGCACCGCGGCGGGAGACTGTATGACGCCTGCATTTTGCATCGCCATACCGATCCGTCGCCTGGCGTTATGGTTTGGGGCGCAATCGGATATGACACCCGCACACCTCTGGTACGCATCGCCGGTACACTGAACAGCCACCGCTACATCTCCGACGTTTTGGAACCTGTAGTCCTCCCTTACCTGTAGGACCTGCCAGCGGCCACGTTTCAACAGGACAATGCGCGCCCGCGCGTGGCACGCATCGTGCAACAGTTCTTCACTGCCCACCAAGTGTCACTACTGCCGTGGCCCGCCTGTCCTCCGGATATGTTGCCCATCGAACACGTCTGGTCGCTGATCGGCAACCGAGTGGCCCGGCAAGCACCACCCGTGATGAACTGTGGCAACGTGTGGAAGCAGCCTGGACCGACATACCCCAAGCCCACATCCAAAGCCTCTTTCGTTCGATGCCGCGGCGTGTAGCGGCCGTTATTGCCAGCCATGGGGCCACACGAACTATTGATGTCTGCGTGTTCCGCAAGTCGCACGGCCCTGTAAGCTCAATCGTTTCATCTTTGTATCTGTTGTTATGTGTCCAGTAAATCTGGCTTTGCTATCTCGTGTCCTTCTTCGTGTTGCATTTTGGGTGCCCAACAGTGTATATGATTATGCATTATAATTGTATATGATTATGCATTATAATTGTATATGATTATGCATTATAATTGTATATGATTATGCATTATAATTGTATATGATTATGTATAATTATAAATTTAGTTTCGAATTTATCGTTCAAAGCAGATTTTCCGGGTCCGGTCCGGGTCGGGTCCAATTAAGTGACGACCGGGTCTGGGTTCAAAATTTTTGTGACCCGTTTCCAACTCTGATGTGGGCACCTCATTCATAACGTGTGGTCCATCGTGATAACCACTTGATCTCGGAGTGAATTAACACCATAAGACCGCGGAAAGTGTTCTGTACCAGCTAGACAGAATGACCTCACGGAGTTAGGTGACCGCTTGCAGCCTGCATGGCATCGACTCCACTAGACGGCGGAAGGTGTCCTCGTGTATTTTATACCATCCGGACAGAATGACGTTCCGGAGTTCGGCGACCGTTTGCAATTGACGTAGCATCGACTCCACCAGACCGCAGAACGCAGAAGGTGTCTTCGGGTATTCTGTACCACATGGACAGAATGACGTTCCGGAATTTGGTGACAACTTGCACCCGGCATGGCACCGAGTCCACTAGACCGAAGGAGATGTCTTCAGGTACTCTGTATCAGCTGGACAGAATGACATCCGTAGTTCTGCAACTGAAAGACGCACTGGCGTAAAACGGCGGATGCTCCACTATATCCCAGAAATACTCAATAAGATTAAAGCCAGGTAGTACACGAAATGCATATGCATGATCCTAGAACGATTTCTACATAGTGCGGGCATTGTGGTTCGGGGCGTTGTCTTTCAAAAAAAAATCCAGTGCCATCTGTGTGCACGGTCACCATCTACAGCAACACTTGGCGGGGAACTATGCCAAGGTGTCATCCCCGTTTTACATACCCTCACTGCGGTGAGGGTGTCTACAGCGGAGATAAGGGGTCCAGTGAGAGCCATGAAAATAATCCCAATGACATGATTTTACAGCCGTAGCCTGGCTGTTACCCTCCAACTGCGCAATCTGGTTGCAGTTGTTTCAACCACGTGGCATCGTATACTGCCCTGTTCATGGGCATCGTATACTGCCCTGTCCATAGGCATCCTGTATTGTCCTGTCGATAAGCCCCGTATACTGGCCTCTCCATAGGCATAGTATACTGTCCTGTCTATAGGCATCGTATACTGTGCTATCTATAGGTATCGTGCATTGCCCTGTCCATAAGCATCATATAATGGCCGCGCCATAGGAATCGTACATTGTTCTGCCTATAGGAATCGTATGCTGTCTTGTCCATAGTGTCCCGTCTATAGGCATCGTATATTGTCCTGTCCATAGGCATCGTATAATGCCCTGTCCATAGGCATCGTATATTGTCCTGTCCATAGGCATGTTATTTTTGAAACATGGACCTGTCCGACTGGGCAATTATTTTCCAGTTGCTCGACGTCCAGTAACAGTGCACAGCTACGCACTGCAGGACAAGCTATAACATGGGAAAATTAACGGAGCACCGACTCCTCAGGCCCATCGGCAAGGGCGTCCGCTCCTGCAGCACAGAGGCACTTGAAGCCAACAATTCCAGCTGTTGCTGCTTCTGGTTTCCCCTAATATCTCGAGAAGATAAAAATTCCCTTTACAAACGTCAACAAGTTCTTCCGTTTCCAATTGCACGGGCCTCGTACTGACAAACTGACACGCCTTGTCCGTGCCGACTATTTATATTTAGTGCCGGCCATCGACATCACTGCTACATCTACTTATGTAGACTGGGTGCTCATAAAGATTTGGTCCACCAACATATTTTTGTAAGATCTACAATGAACATATAAACTCAGCTACAAGATCATTCTATGTCTATCGTAGTTTCGTTTGAACAACAGTCAGGTTTGTTTGTTTTTCATTGGAGGTTTAACGACCACCGTGAGCAACTCAATGGGCTATAAGCTGTCGCCTGTCCCTAATTTAGGGTCACTGGTTCCAGGGAAGGGAGGGAGCCAGTGCCAGGGGTCGCGCTGCCGATCGCCATCTTCGCAATTTACGAAAATAAAATCGTTTTGGCGAAAAAAAAAAAGAGCTACGCTATAACAGTGGAGCAACTCACTGGCTGAATGAATCAGGGGGATACCGGAAGTGTGTCTAAAACGACAGTTCAGCGAACCCTGCTGCGTGTGATGCAGACGGATGGTCACTGCACCTATGCTAACGAAGGTGCATCGGCAGAAAAGGCTTACATTTGCACGGCAGTATCGGAATTGGACCTCCGCTCATTGGAAAAGGATTGCCTTCTCCCATTAGTCACGTTTTCTTCTTCATCGAACGGATGGACGTTGGCGTATAAGGCGAGAAACATCGGAGAACAAGCACTCTTAAACCATTGCTGGCAGAACACAAGCTGGTAGGGGCAGTGTTATGGCCGTGGCATTCCCTTTGTCCACTCATACCTGTGGAAGGCACTATGAACCGAATTCGTTATGAATCCATCCTTGCAAACCACGAACACCTATACATGCTGACTGATTGTCTTCTCTGGTTCGGATGAGATCTTCCAGAACGACAATGCGACGTGTCACACAGCTAGAAATGCCTGAGAGTGGTTGAGGGAACACGATGAAGACCTCAAAGTACTTCCCTGGCACCCCTAGTTACCCAAACTTAAACCCAATTGAGCATATGTTTGATCACCTCGATCGTGCGGTTCGTTCTATGGATCCTCCACCACTCACCATCCAGCAGCTTTCAGATGCACTGCAGTTAGCATGGCTCCACATATTTGTGAACACCTCCGCACACCTTACTGAGTCACTCCCAGCCCGTGTAGCTGCTGCCCGCGCTGCACACGGTGGTTATTCTGGATTTCAGCTGATGGTCACAATAATATATATGTGTGTGTGTGCGTGCGTGTGTGTGTAAGCTGAGAGAACAAACTGAATTCAGGAGTGGCAGCAGCACTGCAGATCATATCAATGTGCTGAGGAAACTAATTGAAAGAGCGAGGGAATATGACCTCCCATTATGCATGGCTTTTATTGATTAGGAAAATGCCTTTGATTCCGTGAAACCATCAACAGTTACAATGGCTTTGAAAAACTGCGGTATTGAAGACCCATACTAACTTCCATGAAAATATATGATTACTAATTTCCATGAAAATTCAAGTGCGATGGTTAGGTTATTTGAGGATACAGCACCAATAAAAATTAGACAGGGAGTGCGACAAGGTGACACCATATCTCCCAAACTCTTCACCATATCTCCCAAACTCTTTAATGCCCATTGCAAAATGTCTTTCAATCATTGAACTGGGAAAACAAAGGCATAAATATTAATGGAGACTTTAACTTACCTACCTTTTGTTGATGACGTCATCATTTTTGCAACTGCCTTTTTAGAACTGAAGAGTATGATCCCGGAACTTACTGAGAAGAGCCAAGAAGTGGTATTAAAAATGAACTTTCAGAAGACAAAACTGATGTACAATGCTTTTACAAGAAATGAAGATTTATCGATTGATGGGGAAAAGCTGGAGATAGCCAATTCCTACATTTACCTTGGACAGCAGATATCAAGCGAAGATCACATTGAGGAAGAAATTAATTGGCGTATAAAATTTGGTTGGAGAACTCTTGGAAGAAACAGTACAATTTTTAAGAGCAATATGCTATTATGTCTTAAAAGAAAAGTGTTTAATAAATGCATCCTTCCAGTGCTTACAAATGGAGCGGAGACTTGGACCTTAACTAAAAACTTTAATACATCCAAAGACTGCAGACAACTGAAAGAAGCATGGAAAGATGCATGCTTTGTGTAACCAAGAAAGATCAGAAGAGGAACTCGTGGATAAGGAAAAGGACAAGAAGAGAAGACATCATGAAGAATAAAATCCCTGAAATGGCAATGGGCGGGACATATTGCCAAGAGGACGGACCATCGGTGGACAACCGAAATTTTAGATTGGATTCCAAGGGATAGAAAAAGACCCAAAAGAAGACCACATGGGAGATGGGTGGATGAAATTCGAAAGCATGCGGGAGTGATCTGGAGGAAACTTGCTCAAGGCAGACCGTTGTGGAAAAAAACTTGGTAAGACCTTCATCCAGCAGTGGATTGGTAATGGCTGACAGTGATTATGATGATGATATATGAACGACGTTGTGGAATAAAAAATATAGCATAGTGTCAAAACTATGCAATTGCACATCGAAAACCGATCAAAAAGTGAAGATTTTCTTCCTCACAGTTTAAGCACTTCAATGCAAAGAGAAGTTTTCAAATCGGGTTAATAAGTGAAAAAATATTCTGCCTACAGAGGAACGGACAAACAAAATGATACTATATGCAGCACTGTATTGTCAAGAGACGTGCTCAGAAAATTAAATAGATGTCAGTTTAGAGCACGTACAAAACATGGAAGACCTTTCTTCTGAAGTGGAAAATTTGCGGAAAATGTTTTACAAAAAAGACGTTCTTGTTTATTTTTCAATAATTGACGATGCGTATGTATTAGTGTACAGAAGTCAGCGAAATCATGAGAATCATTCTGATGTCAAAAGTCAGCCTCTATGACGCGAGAACTTTCAAACGCAAATTGAAATTAAGAAACAACTTTTGTGCTGAGTTCGAGATGTAGTTTCCGTAAGTTTCGACAAAATGTTCAAGGCATTACCCATTGAAAGATAAAAATAATAAATTCGTTTATCAATGTTTCCATAATTTGACTTCTGTTCTGGAGGGAAGGAGGTACAAATGCACGCTCTGGAATTGGCGAACTCAGGTTATGTGAAAAAGCAACGATTACAAATTTAAATGTTGTAAGATCGGTTGGCAAATCTTTGTTTTCTTCGTAAACGACGACAATTGTGGATGCACCAGAGATACTTCATTAACAAACATAAGAGCTCTGGATGTCCCTGAGATAGTTGATAATTAACAACGAAAAACTTGTTCGCCGTAAGGAAGTTGCGTAGAACAACGGCAATGAACTTGAGTGATTTAGATATTTTATTAAACAATAATAACAAAATCGAGAACTTTATAGAGATTTCACGCGCAGCTACTGCCGGCCGGACCACAGGTATAACCGGGACGGTCGCCCGCGTCTTCATGGGTTCTCGGAGTTTAAGAAAAAGCAAAATCATTTTCGGTAAAATTATTTATACTTATTATTACAGACATTTTTTTTAAAGTTTTGGATGGCGTGAGGCCCTTAAAGAATATATCTCGTATTGTTTTTCTTTAGTTTTCAATCCCCTCACCTCTTTCAAATAGGTTACCGCCTTTCCTCGTACAGACACTGATATTTGCTGAATTCAAATGATTATTATAACCACTTTAAACTTTTCCACATTCATGAAATAACAAATTAAATTTCATCATTTTTTGGCTACTACTTTTTTATATTCAACAGTTTGTGTATAAACCAGGTACTTAAATTTAAAATAATGAACAGAACAATGCCAAAATTGTTTCAGGACTATAATATAGAGACCAACAGTGATTTCAAAAAGTGTTCGAAATTAAAATGAAAAAAGCAATTTTCATACATGTGAGCGAATAAAAATTGTAAAAATGTTACGAATTTGTCAGTGACTCTACTACCTCGCATCAAGATTCAATCACAAAAACATGTATTAGGGAAAAAAAACTATTTAAACAAATTTATTTTACAGGGATCATATGACGTATGCTTTAACTTTAATTTTAGATGTCTTTTTCTATGCTAATTTTGAGTTCGTCCTCTTTTAGAGTTTCAACCTTAATGTCATATTTTCTCACTCAATGAATGTTATGTTGGCAGCAGTCTTGAAGTCAGGGTGCATGACTTTTAGACTGCTGCCAACACACACGTCTCGCATGACGTGTGTGTGTGTGTGTGTGTGAACATGATAAGAACGAGCTATATAATGTTGGTGCGAGCAGTGAAAAGTGTGGTGGTGCGTCAGTAGTAGTCGTGAATGTTGTGCTAATCGTAAGCAATAATGGCTGTCGATCTGTGCTGCATATACAGTACATTTAGTGTTAGTCTTTGCAAACCACGATTGTGTTTACTAATACATGTTAATCACTGAGTGCCTATTGTTCTTACGGGAGCTATGATTTAAAAGTTTCTTCATTAGTGAAGTGCGGCTGAATAAAGGCGCACTGTAAGTATTGTAAATTTTACTTGAAATTTATTTGAGTGACTCTGTTTCCCTTAAAGTGAATGAATAAGAAGAACAAACATTGCACAGTGTTCCGCAAGCGACATACACACATTTCAAATAGTAAATAATACTACAATCCTTATAAAAGCAAAAAATATTCGATACACAGATTAGTCAAAGTTATCTTTTTATCATTTTGTGAAAAATATTTAATAAGAATAACAATATGGCCTCAGTCTCCTTCTATTCGGAAAGAAAATCGTATATTTTAGTCCTGTCCCTCTCTCTCTCTCTCTCTCTTTCTTTATCTCACTCTCTTTCTCTCTAAATTTATTTCTGTCTTTCCTTCTCTCCCTCTCTTTTTCTTTTTCTCTCGCTATCCCTTTCTGTCTTTTTCTCTCTATTTCTGTCTCACTTTCTTTATCTCTCTCTCTCTCTCTCTCTCTCTCTCTCTCTCTCTCTCTCTCTCTCTCTCTCTCTCTCTCTCTCTCGCTATCTCTTTGTCTTTTTCTCTCTCCTTCTGTCTCACTTTCTTTATCTCTCTTTCTTTATCTCACTCTCTTTCTCTCTCACTTTCTTTCTCTCTAGCTCTCTTTATCTCTTTCTCTCTCTCTCTCTCACTTTCTTTCTCTTTAGCTCTCTTTATCTCTTTCTCTCTCTCTCTCTCTCTCTCTCTCTCTCTCTCTCTCTCTCTCTCTCTCTCTCTCTCTCTCTCTCTGTCTTTTTCTCCCTCTTTCTTTCTTTATCTCACTCTCTTTCTCTCTCAATTTATCTCTTTCTTTCCTTGTCTCCCTCTCTCTTTTTCTCTCTCTCGCTATCTCTTTCTGTCTTTCTCTCTCACTTTCTTTCTCTCTAGCTCTCTTTATCTCTTTCTCTCTCTCTCTCTCTCTCTCTCTCTCTTTCTCTCTCACTTTCTTTCTCTCTAGCTCTCTTTATCTCTTTCTCTCTCTCTCTCTCTCTCTCTCTTTCTCTCTCTTTCTCCCTTTCCCCCTCTCTCTCTGTCTGAAAGACACGCTACTCGATTTCATCCATTTTCGGGGAACGGAAAATCTGGTGATATACGACAGCAGATCCCATATCGCATGTAGCATAGAAATCAATACTGCGGTTTAAATGACCCTTGTTATGAAGCTTTCTATTCGTTTTCCTTAACAAAATCTTTCCGACTTGTAACTTCCGCTATTTCTTCCCCATCAGGGTATCAAAAAACACTCAATATTAAATATCGCCCTGATATAATAGATTTTTATGATAACAAACTTCGAACTCTTAGAGCAACTTCCTGCAACAGTTACAAGCCTGAGTCATCATAAAAATTTATAGGAACAATCAAAACAACTTCTGAAACTGGCGAACTTGAGTGCTTATGCTATGAGTTTCTCTTTTACTTCTATTGATTTGTGGATGAAAATGTTATTTAATACTTTTCTCTCGAGAAAAGATATGAAAGATTTGACGATACGAATCTACATTCGCGTCATAAAGTCCGTAAGTATGATACTCCTAAAAACCTACTGCGCACATAGTGAGTTCTGACGTTTTCTTTTTTTTTTGGGGGGGGGGGGGGGGGGGGGGGGTTACTACCTTCTGTATTATTTACTGCATCTGCTTGCAGCATTGCATGATCAAAGCATAATTTCAGGTTATTATTATCATTTAGAGCATTGTTATTGTATTAGGGCAAACCAACCATGAAGAAATTTTCTTAAAATGGAAATTCAACTGTCGGATTATCGCTAGATTCCCGGCTTTTGTGGAGATCTATCTATATTCGGCATAATCGCTCAGTTTACAAGGTGTTTCATTCGTTGATCTGTCCACCTCTGAAAATACATCTCCTCTACTTGTTAAGACACTTCGGAACTTCCGACGGATTCCCGGAGGCCAAATTTAGGATTCAAACTTCTGCTTTATCATGGCAACTCAACCGTAGCAAAACCATCTCAAAATGCGCACTAAGGGCTATTATTTCTTGGACGAATTCTTATCTTTTTCGTTCAGATTCACATACCGTTTGCGTTGTTTTGATTGATGGCACCATTTAAATGAATTTTATTCTCCAGTAAATCCCTGGGGTACTTTTACATCTTAGTCATAAACAAAGGCGTATCTAGACATTTCTAACAAGCAGTACCATTTAAACTAGCAGTACTAACTTGGGCACTAACTGAACTACAGTATATACTTAAGCGGAGGACAGCAAGTTTAGTACATAACTTAAACTACAAAAATAAGCTGTTTCATGTCAAAATATGGTAAGAGAACAATACGCACATGCCCTAGAATTGTGAAATGAGGAAGCTTTGCTCCTCTTCTAAACACATGCACGAAAATAACGGACATCTGATGCCCACGCATGCGTGCCTCCGTCCACGAGGGTAAGAAAGCAAATCTGCAGTTCTTACATCTGGAAAACATAAAATCTCTCTTCCATTCTAAGTTTTGACAGAATATTATCTTGCAGATTAAGAAAGAACGAGAAATAGTGACATAACATTGCTGCCAGATTTAAACTTAAAGAGTTGTGTGAAAGAAAGCGCATCCCCTGCGCAAGGGGATGCGCATTCTTTCACACAACTACACACATCTCTTACCTCCCACCAAAATAAATTGGAGGTGCCTCAATTTCTTCAGATAGCCCCTCATAAAAATCTCAACACCCCTTCGTTTTAACACACACACACCCACACACACCAGAGATGGAAACGGGTCCCAGTTCGACAATTTCTTGCGGGTCAAACGGGTCGGAGCAAGGTGTTCTTGACCCGATTTCGATCCGATTTCACTTCCATTTCATTTTTGAAAAGAAAAATAATATTTCAAAGAACCCTTCGTACGTCTTTGAAATAATACTTCAGAGATGCAGAGTATGATCCAGGAACTCGCTGAGAAGGGCAAAGGAATGGGTTTAAAAATGAACTTTCAGAAGACAAAACTGAAGTACAATGCTTTTACAAAAAAAAAAAAAAACGAAGATTTATCAGTTGATCAGGAAAACCTAGAGATAACCAATTCATGCATTTACCTTGGGCAGCAGATATCAAGCGAGGGTCACATTGATGAAGAAATTAATTGACGTAAAAAACTTGTTTGGAGAGCTCTTGGAAGAAACAGTACAATTTTTAAGAGTAATATGCCATTATATCTTAAAAGAAAAGTGTTTAATCAATGCATCCTTCCAGTGCTTACACACGGAGCAGAGACGTGGACCTTAACTACAAAAAAACATACAAAGACTGCAGACAGCTGAAAGAAGCATGGAGAGATGCATGCTTGGTGTAACCAAGATAGATAAAAAGAGGAAGTCGTGGATCAAGAAAATGACAAGAGTAGAAGACATCACGATCAAGTAAAATCCCTGAAATGGAAATGGGGTGGACGTATTTCCAGCAAAACGGACCACCGATGAACAACCGAAATTTTAGGCTGGATTCCAAGGGACAGGAAAAGACCCAGAACCACGTGTGAGATGGGTGGATGGAGGAGACTGGCCCAAGACGAGTCCGTTGTTGAGGAAACTTGGGGAGAGCTTCATCCAGCAGTGGATTAATAATGATTGGCAATGATGGTGATGTATTCGAATTTATAGTTCAAAGCAGATTTGTCCGGGTCGGATCCGGGTCCAAAATGTTTGACCCGTTTCCAACTCTGACACACACACACACAAAGTGAGATTTTAAGTAATAATACTTTTTATTATTATACAGCACAGTTGTCACACACACACACATTCACACAATAGCAGTTAACGTTTACGCGAACCCTTCAGCTTTACCTTGAAGCATCTTCTACAATACTGCAATAATATTTCTTTTTCTTCTAATTTGAAATCTACGTATATATCTGTCTAATGTTTATTTATTTTTTTTTAATTTTTGATGTTTAAAGTCAGCCATTGCAGTCACAGGACGTATATGCTCTTCATTTTCGTCTGCTACAAATTCCTGCAGATATACATTCTAAATCATTCCAACATGCACAAGATTTGGGAAAACATCAAAATGTACTGTTTCAGCAACCCGTGTCCATGTCTAGGAAAGCATTTAGAAATGACAGATAAAAAACATAAACAGCACAAAAACAAAATAGCCGTGTGTAGTTTTGGGGAAAAAACAATTATCGGCTTTAACCATTCTTAACTGTACAAAAAAATTCAACAGTTTTCCATTTTTAGCACGTCTTTTGTAAAAAAAGATCGTGCTTCTGTTATCGGTTTGTCCGTCCGTCCGTCTGTACCCAAGATATATCAGCAACTACTAGTCCGATTTGAAAAATTCTTTTTGCATTGGGAAGCTTGAAATATGCAAATGATGATCCTTTATCTCGTTTTTTTTTTTTTTTACGATGTACAATTTCGCCGGTAGAGGGCGTAAATGCAGATGATGTCGAATTCAAAAATACATTTTATTCCACATATTTCCTTCTAAACATCCGATTGAAAAAACATTTATATATTTCGATTCCATTTATGTCGAAGAGTATTTTAGATATAGTTTCTTTTTCAAATAACGCATGGATTTTCCGCTAAGGGGCGTAAAAGTAAATTACATTTTTCACAATAACTCTTCTCCTAAAACTGATTTGAAAAAAAAATTCAGCGGATACATCTCCTGATGGAAAATCTTTTGCATATAATTTCGAATTTTTGGTAAAGAACACTTTGGCCACCAGGGGCGTAAGTGTTAATTTTTGCTTCTGATGTATTTGCCATAAAATCTGCGCTTCTAACATACAGATTGAAAAAATTCTTTCGTGGACTGATGCCACTCACATCGATAAACCTTTTCGGAATATTTTCTTCTTAAAATATTTCACAGGTTCTCCGCCAGGGGGCGTAGATGTACATCTTATTTTTGTCAATATCTCTACTTCTAGGAGTCCGATTTGAAAAATTCCTTCTTTGTTGGATAGTGTTTTCCGCGTGACATGTTTTTCATATAACTTCAAAATTTTCAAGTAGTTCATAGACTTTCCGCTAAGGGGCGTAAAGGTAAATTGCGTTTCTCCCTATATCTCTGCTTCTAAACCTCCGATTTGAAAAATTCTTTCTGCACCGGATACAACTCCTGATGGGAAATCGTTTGCATATAATTTCTAATTTTGGTAAAAAAAATGGTTTGGCCACCAGGGGGCGTGAATCTTAATTTCCGCTTCTGATGTATTTGCAGCAAAATATGAGCTTTTAAATTCTCGATTGAAAACAAAGTCTTTTGTTGACCGATGCTGCTCACGTCGACAAACCTCTTAGTAACATTTTCTTCTTGAAATAATGCATGGTTTCTACGCCAGGGGGCGTAGATGTATATCTTATTTTTGTCAATATCTCTACTTCTAAAAGTCCGATTTGAAAAATTCCTTCTTTGTTGGATAGTGTTTCCGATGCGAAATGTTTTTCTCATAAATTCAAAATTTTCACGTAAATCATAAACTTTCCGCTAGGGCGCATAATCGTAAATTGCGTTTTCTTCTCCTACAACTCCGATTTGAAAAATTCTTCCTGTATCGCATACAAGACCTGATGGAAAATATTTTTCACATAATGTCTAATGTTTTGTAAAGAATGGTTGGGCCACCAGGGGTCATAAGTGTTAATTGCTGCTTCTGATGTATTTGAAGCAAAATCTGGGCTCCTGAAAACTGGACTAAATTTTTTCTTGGACCGATACCGATCATATGGATAAACCTTTTTCGAATACTTTCTTCCTAAAATAATGCATGGTTTTCCCATCCGGGGACTTAAAGTCACATCTTGTTTTTGTCGATAACTCTGTTTCTAAGAGTTCGCAAGCTCACGATTTCGTTTACACCAATATCTGAGGGATTAAAGACCCGATTGAAAAACTTCTTTCTTCCGTCAGATACTATTGTTTTCCATACCGGTTCCATCGACTTTGAATAGCTTTGATAAATTTAATTTACGTTAGAACGGATTCAAAAGACGTGCTTATTACACCCGAAAATTCGATGTCATCTCTCTTGTTAATCCTAGGTGTAAAGCATAAATATTTCAATATAAAAATGCTCAGCCTTCGAAAAATTTGCTTTCGTTGACTGTAAGATTATAAGTTGCCAACTGTTGACGAAATCACATGGTTCCACTTATAGATAGGTCAATTTATATGAGGAAAAGAATGTTTCAGTTTTTTAGCTAATTCCTGCTTCTTCCTTTCTCCGTTTACCATACATACATCTCCTGAACAAATGTTGTCTTTCATTGAACCTTCCCATTGCCTCGTTTCAATCACTTAATCTCCTTTTTAAAGTTTATTTTTCATCTTGAAACATCTCAACCACTGCGTCAGAGAAAGTTGAAAAACATTTAAAACAGCTATCATCACAAACACAAGGCAAGCAAGAGTTGACTCATATTTCCGACGTAACGACTAAACAGTAAATAAAATGCAACAGGTGCAAGTGAACTTTCAAATTTTTGGCACTCATTTAAATTTTTACAATAATTAAATATTTTGCTTATTGCAGATTTTGTTTCTTTTATTGTTAGCTTTAGTTCTTAATTAGCAAGTGTTATTTACCTTCGATATTGATAAACAGCTTATGATCGAGTAGTTTTAACCTAACATAATGCATTACTCCAAAAAAGCCCTCCGCCCCAGGGATATAAGCGCTGGCTTATGATCATTCTTCCGATTTGGGTCCAGGTTCGAATCCCGGTGAGGCATGGATGTTGTATTTATCTTAAAGCACTGACTCTCTCCCTGTCCTGGAACCAGTGGCTCTAAATTAGGGACGGACGACTGCTGATACCTATTGAGTTGCTCATTTTGGTTGTCAAACCCATTAAATAACAAAAAAAAAATGGTATGTCGGGTTATAACGAAGTTCGCATACACATCGACTGTTTTTGACTGTACCTCCAACTTCGGCATAGACGAATTCAACTGTATTAACAAAATGGAAACAATTTCTAAGATCAAATTTCACATTGCACTACTTCTGCGTGTGGAGCTAAAACGGTAATAGTAGTTTATTTATCACAATAGTATAGCGCCGAATATCAGTAATATAATATTTATTACGATTTTTTTTCTCGTTGAAGCCCTAGTTTAAAAAAATTAGTAACATGATATAAATAATTCTTCCCTGAGATTTCTTTACATCATCATAGCTAAGCTAATGCGATATATCGTGTTTTTCTCATTAAAGTAATAACAAAAATGTATCTTCGAGTCCGCAGATCAAATTTCATATTGCACTACTTATAGAATTGTACATGTAGCAGTTTAGATTTCACAATAATGTAGCGTCGAATATCAGTAATGGTATATTTATTACTCTTCTTGAACCATATTTTAAAAACCCTTCAAAAATAATTTACGAATTTTAAACGAGAGGCATTCCTACATTTAGGACACGTGACACTGCGATTTTTTTTTCTCGTAGAAGCACTAGTTTAAGACAAGTTAGTAAAATCATGCAATGCATTGATTATGATATGCTTTCCAACATACCAGAAATCATTACTCAAGTTATGACGATAATAGCTCTGGAATAAATCTCGCTCCTGTGTCCTGACCTTTAACCCTATTTCGATGATATTATACAGAATTGGTTCAGTGTGTCTCCGGAACAACATACTAAAGTTTTGTCGTAATTGAAGCATTTTTACATACGTTATGATGCATAAGGGCAATGAAATTGATCCCGCTCCTATGTGCTGACCTTTGAACCCATTCCGCCCATTTTCAATAGGGTTCGTCCCCAGGTGGTCCGCTACCACATACTAAAATTTCATCGAAATCGAACCATTTTTTTGTGAGTTATCGTGCGGACGGACGGACGGACGGACGGGCGGATGGACAAAGCTGGAGCATATTACGCTTCTTCAACCTACGGTTGGAAAGCGTAAAAAATTAATTAGTAATACGATATAAATAATTCTTTCCTGGAATTTTCTTTACATCATGATAGCTAAACTAATGCGATATACCGCGATTTTCTCGTGAAAGTAGTAACAAAAATGTATCTTAGTATCCGCAGATCAAATTTCTGATTTCACTGCTTATAGGATTACACATGTGGAGCTGAAACGGAATAGTAATTTAGATTCCACAATAATATAGCCTAGAGTATCAGTAATATAATATTTATTTCTCTTCTTGAATGCATAATTTTTTTAAATAATTTTGAGGCATTTCTACATTTAGGACACGTAACACAGTGCGATTTTTTTTTCTCGTAGAAGCACTAGTTTAAGAAAATTAATTAGTAATACAACATAAATAATTCTTTCCTGGGATTTCTGCTAGCGAATTTGTCGCTATAAATAAAACAAAATGAATCTTCGAAACAATATCAGCAGATCAATTTTCACATTGTTACATCGCGTATATGTCTGGAGATGAAAATGTAATACGGCAAAAGTTTGACATCATAGGCGTTCATTATTATAACCGTAAATTATTGTTTTCACACGGGTTGAAAAACGCTGTCAAACGTCGGCACTTACTAAATTCAACGATTTTGCTGGGAGTGATATCATAGGCATTTTTTTTTTTTTTTTCGGTTGTCGCTCATTTAAAAAGAGCCGCCGCGGAAAGATAAATTAGAGACAAAGTAAGCTGCAATTGAACTCGGAAAATGTATTTGTAAGAAAACTGTTTTATCGAGCGTTGGAAAAGACTTTTCCAATAACAATCAACGCCGACAAAAGAAACAAAAAGTTGCATTTACGAGCAGCTCCTTTTCTCTATCTAAGTATATTCGTTTATACCCCGAGTGGATTTCAAATTCACTTAAGGGGGTTACCATAACAACCATCAATGAATACCAGAACTCACCTGTACACAATCCATCTGGTGAATACCGTGCTGAACACATTTTAGCCGGTCGGTAACCTTGTCCACGAGCGCCTGGACTTCTGTGGTGGGAGAGGTCGTCACTTTTTCAGGTGGGTCAGGGGCAAACAGGACCCTCAGATCACTCTGGCTCATATACACACATTCCGTAACGAAGAAAATCACAGTAAAAATTCTAACCATGCTTCCAAATCTAGACATAGCGAAGCCGTTAGCAAACCTCCTGCGTTCCACCGCGTTCGACCGTCAATTTGGTTCTGGCAGAAGCAGCCGAGAGTTGATTGAGGCCTACTTGGGTTCCGTCAGCAGATACTACACGTGATTCCGAAACGCTTAGTGCGCATGTCCGGCTGATCAAGATGCGCTTCTTTGCTTTTCCGTGTTGTGCGTCTAGATGGCAAGAAAAAAAAAGAGATCGTTTGTTCTGGCACAGGTGGGCAACACTAGGTCTAATTCCCGCGAAAGTGTTACTGAAAAAAACACACCTTTTATTCGTCTCTCCTCTTTTACAAACAGCAGAAACACAAGCGAAAACATCGCATGTGGATAAACATAAAACTGCTTTTAAGAGCATCCTAATCGGTTTTCTTTATACATATATATATATATATATATTTTTTTTATTTGACTCTGAAGTCACGTAGTTGCAAAACAATAATTTTTTTAGAGTTAATAGCTGTTCTTTTAATGTCCAGTCGCATCTGAAGAAAAAAATTGCTTAGGCTTTCTAAAAAGTATCTTTTCAGATTTTTAATTATATTTAAACATTTTAATTTCAAAAGCAAGCATTTTTTAAATTAAACTAGTGTCAAAAAGTTAAGCATAGTTAAAAACAAGACTTCTAAGGACAAACGAAAGAGGAAGAAGGGTAATAAAGTAAAGCACAGGGGACATGGGAATATGGAAATGTGAAAATCATGATCCAATACCTGGTGACGAAGGATAATTTGCATAAAAGCGAAGGCTGTTCCGGTGGCGCACTGACCTAAGCGATGGCTACTGATCATTCGTCCGAAAGGGGTCCGGGTTCGAATCCCGCTGAGGCAATTGAACTCGGATAATGTTGTGTTTGCCTTACGGCACTGACTCTCTCCTTTCCCTGGAACCAGTGGCCCTAAATTAGGCACGGGCAACTGCTTATAGCCCATTGAGTTGCTCACGATGGTCGTTAAACGTTCAATAAAAAAAATGGCGAAGCAGCACATTTGTGGGGTTGAGAAAAAAACTGCAAAAATGAGAAAAGTGGCATTTCTTGGGGTCATCGCACCCTACTAGTACAGTGGTGTGCAAAAAATTAAGGCCGCCCCGGTGGCGCAGTGGTCTAAGCGATGGCCTCTGATCATTCGTCCGAACGGGATCCGGGTTCGAATCCCGGTGAGGCATGGATGTTGTGTTTGTCTTACGGCACTGACTCTCTCCCTTCCCTGGAACCAGTGACCCTAAATTAGGGACGGGCGACTGCTTATAGCCCATTGATTTGCTCACGGTGGTCGTTAAACCTCTAATCAAAAAAAAAAAAAAAAGGACGAAAAGGAGAAATTGGCATAAATGCGGAACGAGCAGGCAGAACGGACCGAAAGACCACTCAGGAGATAGACTAGGGTCTGGTACGGTAGGGCATGCGCATATATGCAGCATGACGTGGGGGGGGAGTGTCGGAAAGGTATAAAGCACACGGGCGGTGTACGCTCAGCAATTCCGTGAAAGCAATTGCACGGTGTACATCGGTTTGAACGACGTCGAGTTGCTGCCACCGTGTGATATGGTCAACAGGCAATCCATTAGATGACATCTGGATGACTTTACCCGAGTTCGCGTCATTGGGAAATTGGAAGGAGGTCGAAGTGTGACTAGTGTGACCGAGGAGTTCGGGATCGCTCACAGCATCGTTTCACGAGCTTGGAGAGCATTTCAAACGACAGGGACAGCTGTCCGAGAGTTTAGCAGTGGTCGTTCACGAGCAACCACGGCGGCGGACGACCGGTATATTGTCCTACAGGCGAGAAGAGACAGACGGCAGACAGCGGGAGAAATCGCAAGGCACATGCAACAGACAAATGGACGTCCGTTATCGCGTTTTACCGTGGCCAGAAGGCTGCACAAATGTGGTCTATTTACACGACGACCAGTACGGTGTGTGCCATTAATACCTGCTTTTCGGACACGGCGGTTTCTGTGGTGCGAGGAACACAAGAACTGAACACATTAGCAGTGGGGTCGAGTTCTCTTTACGGATGAAAGCCGATTTAGTCTGACGAACGATTCTGGACGTATACACATCTGGAGAGAGCAGGGAACACGCAATCACACCTCCAACATCATCGAAAGGGACCGGTTTGCAGGTGGCGGAGTTCTCGTTTGGGGCGGTATCATGCTCGGTAGCCGTACTGACCTCCACATCTTACAAGGAGGATCAGTCACTGGTGTCCGCTATTGTACCGAGGTTCTCCTGCCTCACGTGCGTCTGTTTAGAATTGCTGTGGATCCCGAGTTCCTCTTTATGGACGACAAAGCTACACCTCATCGTACAGTGTCTGTCGCAGAGCTGTTGGAGTGTGAAGATATTCAACGCATGGATTCGCCCGCAAGGTCCCCGGACCTAATTCCAATCGAACACGTGTGGGATCTTCTCGGGAGACACTTGGCAACACGTCACCAGCCGCCAGCAAAGATTCCGCAGCAGCGATTGGTGCTACAAGAGGAATGGGCCGCGATGCCTCAACAGCTCCTTGACAACCTCGTCCTCAGCATGGACAGACGTTGTAAATCCTACAACGCAGTCAGGGGTGATCATATCCCCTACTAAAGACTGGATTTTTCTTGGCAGCCGCCTGTCACATGGGCTTTTCTGTCTCCTGTCCAGTTGTGCTCGAAGCTACCTTTTCAATGAAGTGCCTTTGTATCCTTTGGATTCCTTGTTTGGACGGTTTTGCACACTTTTCCCATATTCTTACATCTTTGGGATCTTATGGTATGTTTTGAGTCAATGTGGAGCACTTCTGCACGACGTTACATTCGAAAAACCGTCTCGTTCTTAATTTTTGCACGCCAGTGTATCTGGTAAAGAGTGGTTTGGCCACCAGGGAGCATAAGTATAAAATTGTGCTTCTGGTGTATTTGCAGCAAAATCTGAGCTCCTGAAAACTCGACTAATTTTTTTTTCTTGAGCCGATGCCGCTCACATCGAGAAACCTTTTGAGAATACTTTCCTGCTAAAATGATGCAAGATTTTCCTGCTAGGGGGCGTAGATGCGTATCTCATATTTGTTCATATCTCTGCTTCGAAGAGTCCGATTTGAAAAATTCTTTCTTTGTTGGAGAGCGTTTCCGCTGCCAAATGTTCCTCATATTAATTCAAATTTTTCTTAACTCATAAGTCTGCAACCAGAGGGCGTAAATTCAGCATTCCGTTTACAGCAGTATCTGCGGGATTAAAACCTCTACTGAAAAACTTCTTTCTTCGGTGAGATAATACTTTTTTCCAGAGTGGTTCCATTGACTTTGTATAGCTTCAATAAATTTAATTTACCTCAGAACGGATACAAAAGACGTGCCCGTTACACCCGAGAAATCGGTGTCATTTTTCTTGCTTTTTATCTTTAGCTAGTCTCCTCATTTTTCATTCCGACATGCCTCCGATTTTCATCTACCCATCTCCTACATGGTCTTCTCCTGGATTTTTTCCTGCCTCTTGGTATCTAGTCTAGTATTTCAGTTGTCCAACGGTGATCAGTTCTCCAAGCAATGTATGCAGCCAGGCCCGTAGCCAGTTGATAAGTTGATATATATATATTTTTTTTTTTTTTGATTGGAGGTTTAACGACCACCGTGAGCAACTCAATGGGATATAAGCAGTCGCCCGTCCCTAATTTAGGGTCACTGGTTCCAGGGAAGGGAGAGAGCCAGTGCCGTAAGACAAACACAACATCCATGCTTCACCGGGATTCGAACCCGGACCCCTTTCGGACGAATGATCAGAGACCATCGCTTAGACCACTGCGCCACCTTTAGACCACTGCGCCAGTTGGTATGAGCGGCTGATGATTGAAGTCAAGCGAAGAATATAAAGAGGTCGGGCTACGGATGGCCCAGTGGTTAACGTTCGGACCTGCAACGGAAAAGTCTCTGGATCGATCCCAGGCAGGTCTGAACGTTCGAACCGCTAAATATCCGCTGTGTGTCGGATGGGCACGTTAAGCCATTGGACCTCGAGTACTGGCCCCGAGGTTATAAATAAAGGCGTATTTCCCTTCTTTTCTACCTTGCTTCCGTGTAACTTTCCTATCCGGCACTCTGCCCAAATATCCGAGTTTCCAACTTCCAAGGGTTGTTTAAGGCCTGGGATCGGACACTACGTTCCCAAAATCCTCTACATAAATCTCTAATCTCTATAAAAGAGGTCGGGCATTGGACTGTAGTGTGAGTCGCTAGGTCTGGCAAAAGGAAACGCAGTTCGGTCGCAGCCCGTCCTGGCCCTCCCCTGGCTACGGCCCTGTTTATAGCACATTGTTATTTATGGGTTTTTATTTTGAAGATAATGACATCCGCTGTTGTATTTCTCCTCGTCCACTAGTTCCTCTACTTATCATTCCTGGTTACACCAAGCATGCGTTTCACTATGCTTCTTCGAGTCGTCTGCATCCTCTGAATGTCTTTTTTTACGCTTTCCAACCGTAGGTTGAAAAAGCGTATATGCTCCCGCTCTGTCCGTCTGTCCGTCCGTACACCTGTCCACACGATAACTCGCGTAAAAATAGTTCGATTTCGATGAACTTTTATTAAGTGGTAGGGGACCACCTGGGGACGAACCCTATTGGAAATGGGCGAAATGGGGTCAAAGGTCAGGACATAGGAGCGGGATGCATTCCATGCCCTTATGCGTCATAACTTGCGTAAAAATGCTTCGATTTGGATGAAATGTTAGTATGTTGTAGGGGCTTGCCTGGGAACAAACCCTATTGAAAATGGGACAAGTGGGATCACAGGGCAGGATATAGGAGCGGGATGCATTCCATTGCCCTTATGCGTCATAACGTGAGTAAAAATGGTTCGATTTCGATGAAATTTTAGTATGTGGTAGGGGACCACCTGGGGACGAATCCTATTGAAAATGGTCGAAATGAGGTCAAAGGTCAGAACATAGGAGCGGGAAGCGTTACTAACCCTTATGCGTCATAACTTGCGTAAAAATGCTTCGATTGAGACAAAACGTTATCATGTTGTTTCGGAGGTATACTGAACCGGTCCTATTTAATATCATCGAAATGGGGTCAAAGGTCAGGTCATAGAAGCGAGATTTATTCTACAACCATTATCCTCATAACTTGAGTAATAACTTGAATAATGATTTCTGTTATGTTGGAAAGCGTATCATAATCAATGCATTGCATGATTTTCGAAACTTGTTTAGTTAAGGTCTATGTCTTTGATCCATAAGTAAGAACTAGGAGGATGCAATAATTAAACACCTTTATTTTAAGACATAATGGTAAATTGCTCTTCAAAACTGCACTGTTACTCTGTCAGTGTTTTAGGTTTCTTTCATACACTGGCGGAAAGTGAAAAAAGAACACCAAGAAGGAGACGTCTGATACCAACGAAATTTATACAGCATAATAACGGAATACAGAGGATAACGTGATCAAAACATTATGGCAAAATACAGCTGTATTTGCTGGTAAACTGAAAAATAACATTTCCATGTAACATGGTTAGTACGAGGTTGAACCGCCATGAACTGCGTCACACTGTGCAATCCTGGCATGGAGTCTATCGTACAGATGTTAGATGTAAGTTTGGGGTATTGAGTTCCAAGCATCCTCAACCTGGACGCGTAAATCGGGGATGGTCGTGGCTAGCCGTGGAGACCGGATAAGTCGTTGTCCCATAAAATCCCACACGTGCTCAATGGGGGACAAATCCGGTGAACGTGCAGGCCATGAAAGTTGTCTCACACCCTGAAGTGAATGTTGCGTTGCCCGTTCCGTGTGTGGGCGTGCGTTATCTTGCTGGAAAACACCACGATGGACCGACCTTACAAATGGCACAACAACGAGCTGAATGATGTTGTTGATGTAGGAGGTGCTGTTTAACGTACCCGGTACAAACACTAATTGTGTACGGGAGTGATAGCTGATCGCTCTCCACACCAGGAGACCAGGTGTAGGCCCAGTGTGTCGCTGGCGGATGCAAGAAGGGTGAAGACGCTCCCCTGTGCGTCTGCGAACACGCATACGGCCATCGGAGGCTCCCAAGCAGAATCTGCTTTCATCGCTGAACATGATAGATCGCCATTGCGTTCTCCAGTGCAGACGTTGGCGACACCACTGCAGCCGTTCCTGACGGTGGGCTGGAGTCAGAGGTACACATGCCAGAGGCACACGTGCACGTAGTGCTGTATCCAGTAGACGGTTGCGGATTGTTTGCACAGTCACCTCAGGTGCAACGGCAGCTCGGATTCGCGTCGCAGTGGATGTTCTGCTTGACAACGCCGCTCTTCTTATTCGTTGATCGGTCCGCTCATCAGTCCGTCTGTGACTCCCGGTTCCAAGTCTTCTCGTGCGGGAATGTTCCTCGGACCATCTACGCCACCATCGTACCACCACTGATACTTCCCGTCCAATTCGCTCCGCAATACGATGATACGACCACCCGGCCTCGCGGAGTCTGACTAGACGACCTCGCTCAAAGTCCGATAACTGCTGAAATCGTACACGTCTTCCATGTCCAGGCATTGCAGCTTCTTCAGGGTCTTCGCACGTGTCCTTGCGCCGACGACTGATTACATTCACTTCGCTGTACTCCTTAAATACCACCGACGATAATTTGCATATTATGCCGTGCTGTGGCGTAAGCGCTCACCGGTTGGTCCCAAAATTAACATCACACCTACGTAAACTCGACCCCATTAACATATGTAAATTTCATGATCGTCCGCCAATTCCTTCTTGGTGTTCTTTTTTCACTTTCCGCCAGTGATGTATACCGACGCCTCTGAAACAAAAATTTACACTCTACTTATTTTTCAGAAATCGTCAAATAGATATTCAAACATAAGAATGTTCTCAAATATTAAAACCTCGTTGGAAGACAAGGAGTCCCCTTTGTTTCTGGGGCTTGGACACAGATGCCTCCTCTCCCTCGTGCCAGGTACGCCCAGGGTGACCACACGTCCGGCTTTTGGAGGGCATGTCCTCCTTTTTTATCATGTCTTCTGTCCTCCGGGCATTAACGGAAATGGCTCAAACGTCCTGCTTTTTCAATAATTCAAATATACTTTGATCAAATTATTCTATTGTAATAATATGTCCTATCAAGCCACAGCTGAAATGTATTCATTCTTTTAGATGATAAAATGTGTTCATTCTAAAATTATTCTCGCTCACGCCCTACCTCTAGGCAGTTTATTCCTGCATCTGCCTGATGCAGTGAGTCAACACAGAGCGGGAAACCCCTGTAGTGCGCATTAGTCTGTCTGTCGTTCACCCCAAGTAGACGGTGCCGTGCAGTGTAGTCGTGCAAACAGTTTGCTCATACTGTTTATTTTTTGTGTTGTGAGTCGTTGCTGTGAGTGAGTTTTTTCTGTTTGTAATTCAAGTTTCTTAATCAATCAGTGAGAGGTATATTGCTAGCTAAATACAATTTGAAAGACATGTCATGCTCTGAATTTCACAAATTTTTAATAAAGAAACCCGATGTACTGAAGAAAATCTCTTCCTGTGAAAAAATAGAAGCAAAAACCTGCAGCAGAATAAAATCTCTCTTTCTTTTTTACGCTTTCGAATCGTAGGTTGAAGAAGCGTATATGCTTCAGCTTTGTCCGTCTGTCTGTCCACACGAAAACTCGCGTAAAAATGGTTCGATTTCGATGAAAGTTTAGTATGTGTTAGGGGACAACCTGGCGACAAACCCTATTAAAAATGGGCGAAATAGGATCAAAGGTCAGGACATAGGAGCGAGATCCATTCCGTCGCCCTTATGCTTATGCGTCATAACTTACGTGAAAATGCTTCGATTGCGATAAAACTTTATCATGTTGTTTCGTAGGTATACTGAACCGATTCCGTTGAATGTCATCGAAATGGGGTCAAAGGCCAGGGCACATGAGCGAGATTTATTCCACAGCCATTATCTTCATGACTAAAAATGCTTCTATTAAGACAAACTTTAGTATGTTGTTCCGGAGGTATACTGAACCAATTCTGTTGAATATCATCGAAATGGGGGCACATGAGCGAGATTTATTCCACAGCCATTCTCCTCATAACTTGACTAAAAATGCTTCTATTAAGGCAAAACTTCAGTATGTTGTTCCGGAAGTACACTGAACCAATTATGTTTAATATCATCGAAATCGGGTCAAAGTTCAGGGCACAAGAGCGATATTTATTCCACAGCCATTATCTTCATAACTTGACTAAAAATGCTTCTATGCGACAAAGCTTTAGTATGTTGTTCCGGAGGTGTACTGAACGAATCAATAGTCAGGGTAGGGAGGAGGGTTTGTCTGCGCATGATTTCTGATATGATGGAAAGCGTATCATAATCAATGCATTGCATGATTTTACTAACTTGTTTTAAAGTTTTACGCATATAAACTCTCAAAACAATTTCAAATGCAAGGTATATGCATTAATATTTATTTTCGTACAAATTTTCTGTGTCCTCCTTTTTCTCAAAATGTCCTCTCATTCCAAAATGGCATCTGGTCATCCTGTGGCGGATATGGAGGCTTATAATGGAGGAGGGGGAGGGGGTTGTTTCCGACTAAAAAATGCGCACTTTGTTGGAGGGTCACACACGCTCATATATGTAAACTGGTATTGCACGGATTTTTAAACTCCTTTCCCATCGAAAAATTGGCAGTCCCGGAAACCTATAATATTACGAGGCGCTGCTATCTACTAGCCATACGCCTAAGATTTGGTTCGAGTTCAAATCCTGGGTGAGTCATGGAGTGTGTATTTGTCTCACGACACTGGCTATCTCCCCCCTCACTGCGACCAGTGGCCCTAAATTAGGGACGGCGACCGTTTATAGCCCGCTAAGTTGCTCGCTGTGGTCGTTACACGTCGAAACAAAAAATTGTTCTAAATTTTTAAATCAACTGAATTGGTTTTTTTTTTTTTTTTTTTTTTGCTATTTCCATGGCGTTCAGTTGTCCTTGTTTCGAGGAAACGAGCTTGATGCTTTTCTACGCTTTCCAACCATAGGTTGAAGAAGCGTACATGCTCCAGCTTTGTCCGTCCGTCTGTCGGTACGATAACTCGCCTAAAAATGGTTCGATTTCGATAAAATTTTATTATGTAGTAGGGGACCATCTGGGGACGAACCCGATTGAAAATGGACGAAATGGGGTCAAAGGTCATGGCATAGGAGCGGGATCCATTCCATTGCCCTTATGCGTCATAACTTGCGTAAATATGGTTCGATGTCGATGAAATTATAGTATATTGTAGATAACCAACTGGGAATGAACCCGATTGAAAATGCGTCATAACGTGCGTAAAAATGGTTCGATTTGGATGAAATTTTAGTATGTGGTAGGGGAGTACCTGGGGACGAACCCTTTTTAAAATGGACGAAATGGGGTCAAAGGTCAGGACATAGGAACGGGATACATTCCACTGCTCTTATGCGTCATAACTAACGTAAAAAGGGTTCAATTTCAATTAAATTTTAGTATCTGGTAGGGGACCACCTGAGGACAAACTCTATTGAAAATGGGCGAAATGGGGTCAAAGGTCAGGTAGGAGCGGAATCACTTCCATCGCCATTATGCGTCATAACTTACGTAAAAATTCTTCGAGTTGGATGAAATGTTGTAGGGGCCTGCCTGGGGATGAATCCTGTTGAAAATGGGCGACATGGAGTCAAAGGTTAGGACACAGGAACGTGATCTATTCCATAGCTCCTATGCATCATAACTTACGCAAAAATGGTTCGATTGCGACAAAAGTTTATCATGTTATTTCGGAGGTACACTGAACCGGTTCTGTTGAATATCATCGAAATGGGATCAGAGGTCGGGACACAGGACTGAGATTTATTCCACAGCCATTATCCTCATAACTTGAGTGATAACTTGAGTAATGATTTCTGGTATGTTGGAAAGCGTATTATAATCAATGTATTGCATGATTTTACCAACCTGTTAAATCTTACTTCTAGATAAAATCCTTCACAATAAACTTTGTGCCATTCCATTCGAATGCTTTCGCTGTTTCTGAACTTCTAGTTTTTATCTTTCCTTTCTGCTTAAGCCAGGACAGAACACTCTTTCCACAAATTCAAAGCATAAATTTCAAATTGTGACAAAAATCTTTACGAGAAAGTTTGTGCGTTTATTACTATCATCATCAACAACCCCGTAGGTGCCTGGTGCCATGGGGGATCAGATTTCAACGTCTTTCATTGCTTTAATACCAGTGCATTGACAGTCATCTGGTAAACCCAGGCAACTTGGGGAAGGGGGTCCAGGCACAAAGCGCGTCCGGGGCCGACTTCAGAGGGAAACCATCTATGCATTCGCTTCCCCACAAACACGGAGAGTCTGCGGAAAACTGGCGGGAAACCGCAGATTAAATGGTAGGCAGGACTGGGATTTGAAACGAGTCAGAAACATCCGCCTCCACACAGTGCATGGCGACTTAACCAACTGCGCCATGACGGTGGTGTTTATTACTATAATTTTAACAAAAAAAATATACATTAATTGTTTATGATATTTGCCAATTAAAAATGAAAAATCTGCTTTAGGTGGGGGATCTTTCCAGTGCCACCCCTCCTCCGTTTGAGATGGCAGGCATTGGCCGACGACCCGAGAGTACACTGTTCAACATTTGTGGTAGGTTGCACTAAAAAGTGGTGCTACACCACCTACAGCACTTTCTGAGAAATATTATACCATTTTCTGGTGCAAATAAAACCCAACAACATGTTGAAAACTTCCACCATAATGAGCTACAACTTTATACAGATGAGCTATTACATTATGACCACCTACCCAATTAGCTGTAGGACCCCCTTTGGCCCTCAAGACAGTGGCCACCCCGGCGAGGCATCATATCTGGTACCATAATGTCAACAGCAGGTCCTCCAGTTCCCGTACAATCCGGGGTGGGGGTGATTTAGCGCGAACCCGCTTTTCCAAGTCGAACCACAAATTTTCTATTCGGTTCGTATCAGGTGAATTTGTAGGACAGGGCATTAGCAAAAAGTCACCAGCATGTTCTTCGAACCAATCCTTGACGATTCTGGCATTGTAGCATGGCGCATTATCTTTTTGGTAATGGCTATCACCAGCAGGGAACACAATTGGCATGAATGGGTGAACTTGGTCTGCAAGGATGCTCAAATCCTTGAAAGCTGTGTGCTATTGAGATAATGGGGCCTAAAGTGCCCGGCCCCTCCCCCCAAAAAAAACATCGCCCACAGTATAAAACCGCCACCTATGGCCTGTTTCCTCCCAAAAGTGTATCCAGGTGCCATAGCCTCCGTTGAAAAATGACGTATCCGCGCTCCGCCGTCTACGTGATGCACCAGGAATCTTGATTCGCAAGACCAGGCCACTTTCTTCCAAACATTCACAGTCCAATATCAATGATCTTGTGCCCATTTCATGCGTTCTTGGCAATGACATACAATGAGCATGGGGACCCTGCTGGGTCTTCGGCTATACAGGCCCATGGGCAGAAGGTTGCGATGAACTGTGTGCTGTCACACTTTGTCGCACTGTGGCGCTGCTGTCGCTGCGAACAATGCGCGAAATTCTCCGATCCCCTCTGGCATCCATGAGCCTCGGACGACGGTTCGTCGTTTGGTCATCTGTGCACCACTTTTGATACGTACTCACTACAACGGCACTTGAACAACTCACAAGCCACGCCGTTTCCGAGATCGTAGCTCCGAGGCTCCGTGCCATCACAATTTGTCCTTTATCAAACTCCGATAAATCGGCAGCTTTTCCCAATCTGACTCTGAACACTCTACTAACCGAAAGCCGGTTCTCGGGTTGCTTATACACTGAAGTGCCAGAAAAACTGCTACACCAGTCTAATACTTGGTAGGTCCCCCCACGGGAGCGCAGGACTGCAGAAATACGACGGGGCACGGACTCCACTAGATTCTGGAAATATGCTGTAGGCAATGCACACCATACTTCCTGCAGAGCGTTCCACAATTCGGGTGTATTCCGAGGTCTCTGTGTTCGATAGCGCGTTGCGATGCATCCCAAATGTGTTCTATCGCGTTTAGATCTGGGGACTTGGCTGGGAATGGCAACACCCCAAACTCAAATAAATGATCTTCTAACCATAATGTGGCGTCCCGACACTTTTGTGGAGGTGCATTTGTTCTGCTGGAACAGGTCCAACCCATCAGCACGAATGCAGGACATGAACGGGTGTACCTCGTCAGAAAGGATGCGCACATAGCGTTGGCCGCTCACAGACGTTTTTAGACGAATCAGGGGTCCCAATGAAGTCCAGTTAAACACACCCAATACCATT
Source organism: Macrothele yani (assembly GCA_039090855.1). NCBI lineage: Eukaryota > Metazoa > Arthropoda > Arachnida > Araneae > Macrothelidae > Macrothele > Macrothele yani. The sequence continues at coordinate 40,612,510 of CM077009.1, read as the reverse complement.
ACGGACCATCCACCAGCCGGTAGAGTTCCCTGTTGACAGGCGGTATCCATGGCTTCATGAGGTCTGCGCCACACACGAATCCTTCCATCTACCCGACACAGTTGGAAACGCGACTCGTCAGACCAGGCTACTTGTTTCCAGTCATCAAGTGTCCAGTGGCGGTGTTGCAGTGCCCAAGTGTGGCGCATGGCTCTGTGTCGTGCACCCATCAAGGGGACTCGAGTTGGGCGTCGGCTCCCAAAGCCCATATCGGGCAGGGTACGTTGCACACTCCGGGCGCTGATGCTTGTTGAGGCTCCAGCATTGAATTCCGATGATACCTGCGAGAGTGTCGCGTGAAACGATTCTTGACAGCCGACGATGGTCACGTTCACCCAATGTCTTTTTACGGCCACACTGGTATCGTAGGTTTGAGGTTTTGCAGGAATTCCGGTAATCATGGTTCACCCTTGCAATGGTCGTCCGTGAAAATCCGAACTTCGTTTCTACCTCCGAAATATTATGGACCATCTCACGAGCGCCAACTATGACACCGCGTTGAAAATCGCTTAAATCGTTATTACTTGTCATTCTCATGCCGAAAACAGCTCTGACAGCTGGCAAGGATGTCTATCGCTATATATACGCACTGGCGGACGCAACCGAGTGCGCGCAAAGGTGACGTTGCTATGTATTTTGCATAAGCTCGTCTGTACCAGTTTTTCTGGCACTTCAGGGTATACTGCTCTGTGAACTTCACCTGCGCCGACGTTCGATGTACAGGCGCGCTCATTTCTCTAGGGAGGGGGCGGTCATAATGAAATGTATCATCGGGGTATGTGCCCCAACATGCTTTATATGAACGTTAACAGATCGCTCGTAATCTTTACAGCTCCATGTACATAGATCTATAGACAAATCTACTCAGCTACATTCAATGTTCTCGTTTTATCTTGCGACGACCCACTGTCAGGCGCGACGCTATGGGTGAACTTGGGTGGGCTTCAGTCCACTGAACTTTCCTTGGAGCTTACCCTTCAGATCTCCCAAAATATTTAAGCAGTTGGAATAGATGGAGAGTGAAACCATCTAAGAATCTAGGGAACTTGGATAAATGTAGCTGAATTCCTTGAATTCACTGTAATTTTGTTATGCAAAACAAAGTTTTTGTTAAATTTGGTTTTTGTACTTCTGGGAAATGGAGGGTGTCCTCTGAACGAATTTCTGATAGAGTAGAAATACACTATTTTTGTAATTATAGTTTAGAACGATGAGAGGGAGACAGAGAAAGAGAGATATATTCCTTACAAATTTGAAGTTGTGATTCTGTCTATTGGTGTTAATTATGACCAGAGTGGTAAATCAAATAATATCCGAAAACTTGAAAATTTTATCGTCCTGGAGCGTCAATCGAACCCGCTTCTTCCGGTTTGCGCCCGAGTATGCTAACCAGTACACCAGCCAGAACGACCAAGACTCCAGTTTCGGAGTAATTTGAATTTAGCGCATCACAGGAATCGCCAGTCGAAGCAACAGCATTCATATTTAGCGAATATGGATTAATACAATTCATCGTCTTCCATGATTGCCCAGAGAACCATTATTATATATGTTTTTTATTGGAGGTTTAACGACCACCGTGAGCAGCTCAATGTGCTATATAAGCAGTCGCCCGTCCCTAATTTAGGGCCACTGATTCCAAGGAAGGGAAAGAGCCAGTGCCGTAAGACAAACACAACTTCCATGCTTCACCGGGATTCGAACCCGGACTTCTTACGGACGAATGATCAGAAGCCATCGCTTAGACCACTGCGCCACCTGGGCGGCCATTATTATTTACTTGACTTCTCACTATTGTCATAATTTACATCAAGAGACGGAATCACAACATCAGATTAGTATTATATACTGGTGTGATCCCGTATTTCTTGGAGATATTCCTTCTAAGGTTGCAAACCAAAATTCATAAACAGCCTTACGAAAGCAAAAAAACAAAACAACAACAACAACAAAAAACACCACCTTAGTAACCTAAAATTTTGAAGAAATAGTAACTTGCCATAGATATTGTATACATGGTTCCCATACACTGAAGAGCAATTGAATGAGAGATGCCTGTCTAGTAACGTGTAGCAGCACCACCTTTCGCCCTGATGACGACGGTGATTGTCGGATCGCTGCATAAGTCATGTCGTTTCAGTTTACAGGGCCGCCCACACCGCCAAATTTTTTTTATTTTTTTTTATTTTTTTTTTATTTTTTTTGGATTGGTGGTTTAACGACCACCGTGAGCAACTCAATGGGCTATAAGCAGTCGCCCGTACCTGATTTAGGGTCACTGGTTCCAGGGAAGGGAGAGAGCCAGTGCCGTAAGACAAACACAACATCCATGCCTGACCGGGATTCGAACCCGGACCCCTTACGGACGAATGATCAGAGGCCCGCGCCTTAGACCACTGCGCCACCGGGGCGGCCCCGCCAAATTTGCATACACTGAAGAGCGACTGAAGTAGAGACAGATGGCTTTATGCAAATATGGCGCTGTGGGCGGCCCTGTAAACTGAAACGACGTGACGTATGCAGCGATCCGACAGTATAAGGAGTAATGCGATGGGAATCAGTAAGAGTCGGACGCAGTACAGATGAGACGAAGGATCTAAGCGCATTTGATCGTGGGCAAATTTTCGGGGCCAGACGAATGGGTCACTCCATCTCGGAAGTCGTGCAGGCACTGGGATTTTCACGAGCCACTGTGTCACGGGTGCACCGTGAGTATAACGAATCCGGTAAAATCATCGCTGCAAGGGCCAACTGCCGTGGACAACAGCGTGTGGATGAGCGGAATCATCGTCGTCTAGCTCGCATTGTAACAGCGGATAGACGGGCCACAGTACAAGAAATCACTCGGCAATTTAAGGCTGGTGCACAAAAACGTGTAAGCAGCCACACCATCCAGAACCATCTCCTCCCTATGGGGTACAGAAACCGTCGTCCAACGAGGGTACCGCTGCTGACCGCACCGCACAGGGTGCAAAGATTACCATGGGCGCGGTTGCCTGGACTGATCAGTCGAGATTCACGTTGGTACATGCGGATGGCAGGATACGAGTACGGCGCAAACCACATGAAGCGATGGATCCTTCTTGCCAGCAGTTTACTCTTCAAGCTGGTGGGGGTGGAATTCTCCTCTGGGGACTGTTTACGTGGACTGAAATGGGACCCCTGGTACGTGTGACATCGTCCCTCACAGGTCAACGTTACCGGGATATCCTGGACGACTATTTGCTCCCGTTTGTGCGTCTTCAACAACCCACTAGGGACCTCATCCGGCAACAAGACAATGCACCGTACCATCGCTCCCAAATTGTATCCGAATGGTTGGATGAACACTCAACCGACGTGACCTCGCTTCCTTGGCCAGCTAGGTCACCTGACCTCAATCCCATCAAGCACGTCTGGGATTCCTTCGAGAGAGATGTTCGAGGCTCTGAGCCCCCTCCATCAAATCTTCGTGAACTGTGGGAGCTTGTTGAGGGGTCGTGGATCCGTATGGCTTCCCAACGCTTCCGGTGTCTTGTCGAGTCCATGCCGAGACGAATCGCCGGCGTCATCAGGGCGAAAGGTGGTGCTATATGTTACTAGACAGGCGTCTCTAATTCAATTGCTCTTTAGTGTATATATATATATATATATCACAGTTCGAAGCAATAGGATATATCACAGTTTGAAGCAATAGGATATATCACAGTTCGGCGGCGCAGTGGTCTAAACGCTGTCTTCTGACCATTCGTCCGAGGCATGGATGTTTTGTTTGTCTTACGGCACTGGCTCTCCCCCTTTCCTGGAACCGGTGACCCTAAATTAGGGACGGGAGACTGCTTATTGCCCATCCAGTTGCTCACGATAGTCGTTCAACCTCGAACAAAAAAATGGTAGACATTTTTATAAAAAGTAATTTACATAAACTGATGTGCCTAAACATACTAAATGAGCAAAATGAATAATCCTAACCGTCCTAAATTTCTAAGGAATCACTGCTTCATTTGCCTCCTCCCAAAATCCGCCGCTGGTGAAAGATTCCAACAACTCTAGATTCTACGTAATAAACATATGACGTCATTCACTGTGTTGCAGACGAAACTTGCAACGAGTAAGCTTCGGGATTTAGTGCTCGTGTACAAATTTGGTGTTATTGAGTCAACCATATGTAATTTCATGAAACTAATTTTTTTCGAAACACTAGGGGAAAGTTTCTGCCGCCCCCGCCAGTGGGCGCTGTAGGGGTCTAACCGGCCAACGACATGTGCTGTCAGTTCGTACATGAAGCCAAGCATAGCGGTCGATAAAGTTCATTTGCGGCACAGTTTGTTATTCATGTTTGATTTAGGGAAAAGTGCCAGAGAAGCATATGGTTCAATTTATCAGGCGTATGGCGAAACAGTTATGGGTGAGCGGGCGTGTCGAGAATGGTTTGCCAGGTTTAAGAAAGGTGATCTAAGCTTGGAAGACAAGCCACGTGCAGGTAGACCGCAGGAACTCGCAGACGAGGAGCTGGAATCGCTGTTGCAAGAGGATGCCACAAAATCGACCAAGCAACTGGCGACACGTTTGAAAGTGGCTCAATCGACAGTGGTACGGCGTCTACAGGCCTTGGGGAAGATCCAGAAGATTGGTAAATGGGTTCCGCATACTTTAACGGAGCGTAATATTGGTCAACGATTGGGTATCTGCATGTCGTTGCTGAAGAGGTTTCAAGGGAAGAATTTCCTGTGGAAGGTTGTCACCGGGGATGAAAACTGGGTCTATTGCGACACCCCTACGCAAGCGATCCTGGGTCGACCCAAGCCAGCCATCAACATCCCCTAAAAAACAGGATATCCACAGGGAAAAAGTGCTGTTGTGTGTGTGGTGGGGTATGCATGGAGTGCTGTGCTTCGAGCTGTTGAATCCAGGTGAAACAATCACTGCACAACAATATAGCGATCACTTGATAAAACTGGACACCGCAATCGAGCAAAAATGCCCATGGGCAGGAAACGGACGCCACCCAGTCATCCTGTTACACGATAATGCCAGACCACATTCGGTGCCACCACGAAATCAACCCTTGAACATCACACTGGGAGGTTTTAATGCACCCGGCTTACACCTCGGACATGGCACCTTCAGACTTTCTTCTGTTTCGCTCTATGCAACATGCTCTAGCCCAACAGCGGTTCACCACAGTTCCAGAGGTGGAACATATCGTCACTGCGTTCTTCAACTCAAAACCCGAGTCCTCTCTTAGGAGCATTCATTTGTTGCCTGAAAAATGGCAAAAGGTCATTGATGCTAACAGCAGCCGCAGGTGGCCTAGTGGGAAACGTTCGTGACTGCCACAGAAAGGGCCTCAGGTTCGATCCCAGGCAGGTACGAACGCTCGATCCACTAAATATCCCGGGGTCCGACGGCACGTTAAGCCGTCGGACCCCGGTACTGCCCCTCCCCCCCCCCCGCGGTGATAAATAAGGGCGTCTTCCTCCCCTTTCTACTTCGCTTCCGTGTCACTTTCCTATCAGGCGCTCTAGCCCACATCTCCTAGTTTCCTATTTCTAAGAGTTGTTTAAGACCTGGGGTCAGACACTCCCTTCCTAAAATCCTCTACATATGATCATGATATGATCATGATGCTAACAGCCAATATTTCGTTAAATAAATGTGTACTGTGTTTCTTAATTATTCCTCCTGTCTCCTCTCTCCTTAAAACGACTGAAACTTTTGCATACCCCTAATGGTATAACTATACTAGTGATCCGAATTTCTTGACGCAGAATAGAAATAAAAGTTCCCAAGCTTTCGCAGATCAACCGGATGGCTTTTTCAAGGGAGGTCTTGACATCAAACTGCAAATAAACTGAAAACTGTAGTAGACAGGAAACAGCTACTTGGGCTCTATTCCTTACACGCCAAGTGTTTCCTATCAACCCAAGAACGCGCTCAAGAGGATGAACTTCGGTATCGGCATAAGGTCTCCGGCATCACCATACTTAAGAGAAATATTGACAAGCCCCTCTTCTCAACAAGGCAGGTGTTTATGCCATCCCACTACAATATATGCGGAAGGCTCCAAGCGACACTACATGGAAATGACCAAGCGTTCGTTTAGAATTAGACTCAACGAACATAAAAGAGACACAGGGGACGGAAAAGTAATCACGGCCCTATCCAGAGGAGTCAAGTTTTAGTCCGTTGATCCTATGTGGGATGATATAAAGAAATTAGCTTCCTACTACACGCCTAAATCTACTGCCATTCGCGAAACCTTGGAGATCCTTACCAACAGTGAGGCTTGTAACGATAGCGTCTCTCTAGAATTGCCACGAGTTTTGAACCAATCCATCAAATAATGCTGCGTCTTCTTCCACGATACCGCGGGCCCAACCAACGTGACTCCTCATTTCTTCAAGTGAATACTCGCATTTGCACCTATTCATTTATGACTCCTCATTTCTTAGAATGAATAATCACATGTGCACCTATTCATTTATTGTCTAGTCAAGTCAAAGCGTTCAAATTGATGAAGTGTTCCATTATTCAGTTTGCTGTCTACCTTCCTTGAAAAAGCCATCTGGTTGATGTGCGAAAGCTTGGAAACCTTGATTTCTATTCTACGCCAAAATATTCGGATCACTGCTATACACTATATTGACAAAAGTAACCGGTCTCCCCTTCAAAAGCAAATGAACGAATACGCTGCGTTCTTAAGATGAGCTGCAAATGGTATACAAACAAGCCTGCAGCTGACCACGATCATATCGCACTGTGAGCTTGAGTGAAAATATCGCGGCGGGAGAGAACTGACTTTGAGAAAGGAAAGATTGTTGAGTGTTATATTAGTGGGTTGTCCATAAGAGAAATCGAGAGGCGTTTAAACATACCCAAGTCAACTGTTTTGGATGTACTGAATAAGTGGACGACATGCCTGAAATAGGCCAAAGAAAATCAGCGATGGAGGACGTCGAAGCTTCAGGAGAGTCGTTACAGCTAATCGACGGAGTACTACACAAGCTCTCAGTGTACAGGTGAGTAACAATGTTGGAACCTCGGTATTTACACGTACCATTCACAGAGAGCTTCATTTCATGAGTTACTGTGGTCATGCGGCTGCTCATAAGCCTTTCATCTCCACTCGGAATGCTACTCGTCGTTTAGCACGGCGTGAAGAACATTTATCGTGGGCCGAAGATCAATGGAAATGGGTCCTATATGTACTGAAGAATCCAGATACACGATCCATCAGTCTGATGGCCATGCGTGGGAATGGCGGCAGCCGGAGAAACGCTATTTACCACAGTGTACTGTTCCTGCGGTCAAGTTTGGAGCTGGCAGTGTACTCATGTAGGGGTGCTTTTCGTGGTATGGTCCTGGCTCATTGGTTATCGTGGACAAACCTGTTAACCAGCACGTCTACTTCGATATTCTGGACAAATATATCCTACCTACTCTGTTGCAATACTATGGAACCGAGCCTTGTTAGTACCAGCTGGATAATGCACCGAGCCATAAAGCAAGGACTATTACGGCGTGTAATTCCGCATTGTGTGTGGACTGGCCTGCACGGAGCCCTGATCTTAAGGCTCTACGAGACCCGCCATCTTGTATTGCTGCTTCCTCTTGTTAACCAACGGGCAACCGTATTTCACAAATTGCTCGGGCAATTTTGCACATTTTGGGACACCGTTTGTGGCTAACGCAAGATATATGATAAATAAAGAGTTCCCTGGTTTCAGAATTTTTATTGACCTTTCCCCTCATTTTTTATCTGCAGCGAAAGTCGTACCAAAGCGTCTTCCATAGTTTTATTAATTAATAAAAAATACTTAAAGAGTCCAAAATGAAAATCTGAAACCAGGGAACTCTTTATTTATCATTTATCTTGGTTTAGCCACAAACGGTGTTCCAAAATGTGCAAAATTGCCCGAGCAATTTGTGAAATACGCTTGCCCGTTGGTTAATAAGAGAAGGCAGCAATACAAGATGGCGGGTCTCGTAGAGCCTTAATCTCATAGAGCACCTATGGGATGAATTAGAGCGCCGCATAAGATGTATGGAACCAAAGCCTATACTACTAAACAACAGTTAGTGGCAGCGTTATGTACTGAATGGAAGCGCATACCTATCGCTGTGTTCCAAAACCTTGTCGAAAGCATGTCTCGAAGGATCAGTGCATGCAGTAAGGCCAAAGATGCACCAACACCGTACTGATGTATGTCAATAAATGCTATGTAAAAGGTTGGAAACGCTGTCAAAGCACGGTAATATTTTGGACACCATATCCCCAAATTATCTTTTAAAAAGCGTAGGATTTTTAAAAAAACGTCTTTATTTACAATTTAAAAACACGGTATAGATGAAAGCTCTGGCAAGCACTTTCCCGACCACTGTGGCCGCATCTTCAGGCCGATGAGTGAAACCAGAATTAGAACGGCACAAGGTTAAATAGTGACAGATAGGAGCACAAGTAATACACATTATGTAAATGAAACGCATTAGTCACTGCCATTCACTACAAATTATTACATAATTATTACAAGTCTTTGTAAAACGTCGAACATTATTTCATCACGTTTTACATAAAAGTAACAATATATCATTACAATCTTCGTAAATTACGAGAACTGGATGCTTGGCTTATCACTTCCAGTGAAATGACAGTGATGCTTTCATTAAGTTGACGAATCTGTCTTGCTTACCCTTTCAAGTCGAAATTATTGCTAGGCTAGGAATATACAGGCACGTCCTCATTACAGCATTTTGGTCCAAGTTTTATGATATATAGACTCTCAGTAAAGAGCATAGAGCGTGTATTAGAAGCTGTCGATAGTAAGTTCGCATTGTCCCAGTGAGGTCTCAAGTCTTTTTCAATAACAGTTTTTGACAATGTCGAAGTGGTAGATTTCTTACGGTTGGCATATCTGCGTTCAGTCCAACGAATACCCAGGCTTCAAAATGTCGAGCCCACATAACAAAGATCTGCCGAATGTCCATTTTTGTCCATGAGAGGGATATTATACACTCCGCAGTGGGGAATAGGTGGAACTATGTCTCTGTCACGTCTAATTACTGAAAAAAGATTTAGGGTTTTTACAACGAATCCAATGAGTATTTTCTACGGGTGTTCTTTAATAAAGTGACCACAGATTTCTGGTCGTCCATGCTCCCCACATACACTGCTTCCCACCCAAAATGCAACACCAAGAAGGAAGCATCCGATTGGCCGGAAATTCGCAGCATGCGTCGCCCGCGAGAGGACATGCAAACGATTAGCATTGCAGGGCATATGCAAATCATGTGCGCCCGGCACGCCACCGAGAAGCACTATAAGAAGGGTGCACGGAAGGCAGGGTTTAAGTAGTGGAAGTGTGTTGTGCTGCCGGACCTGTGCGTGGGAAGCTTCCTGATGCCTCGTCGCAGAATACGGCAGTCATTCCAGCACGTTTCGGAGTTCGACAGAGGACGAATAGTGGCTTATCGCGACAGCGGTTTATCGTACCGAGACATCGGCGCCCGTGTCAGACGACATCCAGCCACAGTGAGGTGATTATGGATTCGGTGGGTGCAGGAGGGACGGACGGACCGACGTGAGCGATTGCCACAGCCGCGGTACACCACCGAACGAGAGAACCGGCATGTTGTGTGGCGGGCATTGATGGCTCGCACCGCCGCACGACGAACGTTAGCGCAGGAATTAGGGTGTCTTGTGCAACAACCTGTGTTAGCACGTACCGTTCGACGTCGTCTGCAGGAGCGCGGACTTGTCGCACGGCGCCCATTGCTCCGATTACCATTGACGTCACACCACAGGCGAGTGCAGCGGCACTGGGCCGTTTAACGCCGCATCTGCACTACGGAATGGCACGGCATTGTCTTCTCCGACGAATCCCGCTTCTGCCTGCAACACCACGATGGTCGGATCCGCGTGTGGCGACACCGCGGCGAGAGACTGTATGACGCCTGCATTATGCATCGCCACACCGGTCCGTCGCCTGGCGTTATGGTTTGGGGCGCAATTGGATATGACACCCGCAACCCTCTGGTACGCATCGCCGGTACACTCATCAGCCACCGCACCATTTCCGACGTTTTGGAGCCTGTAGTCCTCTCTTACCTGCAGGACCTGCCAGCGGCCACGTTTCTCAATTTAGCAACTACTATTACATCAATGCGCGCCCGCACGTGGCACGCATCGTGTAACAATTCCTCACGGCCCACCAGGTGTCACTGCTGCCGTGGCCCGCCTGTTCTCCCGATATGTCGCCCATCGAACACGTCTGGTCGCTGATCGGCAACCGAGTGGCCTGTCAAGCACCACCCGTGATGAACTGTGGCAACGTGTGGAAGCAGCCTTGACCGACATACCCCAAGCCCACATCCAAAGCCTCTTTCGTTCGATGTCGCGGCGTGTAGCGGCCGTTATTGCCAGCCATGGGGGCCACACGAACTATTGATGTCTGCGTGTTCCGCAAGTCGCACGGGCCTGTAAGCTCTATCGTTTCATCTTTGTATCTGTTGTTATGTGTCCAGTAAATCTGGCTTTGCTATCTCGTGTCCTTCTTGGTGTTGCATTTTTGGTGGCCAGCAGTGTATTTAATCGTGGGTACATTTCTAGTCAGGGTTGTAAAAGTTTTTTGTTCATGCTGTTGAACCAGTCTTTGAACATAACCCGTGGGGTAACCAATAATTGAAGTATGCGCGGCCGAGCGCGATACTTGAATTATTTGCATGTCTAACTATGTCAAACTTACCAACCAAGTTTCATTCCTGTCGGTTGCTTCTTTCTGAGTGCAATTATTTTTTTGACGATGAGTGTATAACGTTTGCGCAGCCGCAGTATGTGGAGATGTTGGTAGTATGACGATGTAATAGTAGTTGCTAAATTGAGTTACTTAAAGTTGTGCTTTCTTGACGTCTGCGTATTATATATGTAGTGTTAGTGTTTTTTTTTTGTTTTTTTTTTTCCTTAAACGTTCCCTCACAAGTAAATTGATTTAGTTCAATAATTTTGTTGAAGACTGAGTTGTGCTAAAAGATATTTAGCTGAATGAAGACAAAGCGTAAGTAACATTTTCTGAAGTTTCTTGAATGACTCCTGTTCCACCGTAGGTGAAATTGTGAGACTGATCTACACAGTGTGGCAAAGAATTTTTAAGACTGGGTCTGTAAAATGAAATAGAAACAAGAAATTATAATTTGTTTTGGTTTGTTATTCAAAATAAGTCCCTCCGGCTTCAATACACTTGTTACAGCGATTTAATAATGATTCGAATGCCTGTTCCAGTTCACTTTGCGGAATTGCCTCCAAAGCAGGCGTCGAAGCTGTTTGTATGGTCGAAATATCATCAAAATAACAACCTTTGTACGTCATTTTAAGTTTTGGGAATAAAGAAAAGTCGCAGGGTGCTAAATCAGGCGACTACGGTGGATGATTCAACACACAGACGTTATATTTCGCCAAAAATCTACGAACAAGAAGTGAGGTGTGACTGGGTGCATTATCGTGCAACAAACACCAACTGTTTTCATCCCGATATTCTGGACGAATGCGACGAAATCTGCCCATCAAACGCCTGAAAACACTTAAATAAAACTCACCAGTAATTGTTTGTCCACTTGGAACAATTTCTTTGTGGATTACTATCGAAGAATGAAATGAGCATTGTTTTGATTTTCGATGGAACTTTTCTTGTTTTTTTTTGGCTTGTGGTGAGTTTTTTGACTTCCATTCCGCACTTTGTCGCTTTGTTTTAGGATCATATTGAAAACACCATGTTTCATCACCTGTAACAATCGATTTTAAGAAGTTTGGATCATTTTCAGCGGCTGAAATGATGTCTCTGCAATGTGCACTTCTCCTTGATTTTTGTTCATTGGTTAACGTGTGTGGAACAAATTTAGCACAGACTTTTGTTTTGCCCAAATCTTCATGCAGGATGGTTCGAATCGTTTCTTTGTTGATGTTTAAATACTCTTCCATCATTCTTAGGGACGCACATGGATTGTTTGCCACGAAATCACGCACTTTTTCAATAATCTCAGGTGTCCTAGATGAACTTGGTCTTCCGGTATGCTTGTCATCTTCTAGCGTCTCTCTTCCGTCCAAAAAACGTTTGTGCCACAGGAAAACATTTGATCTACTTAAACTAAACTCACCGTAAACTTGTTTCATCATTTGGTACGTTTCCGAGGCACTTTTACCAAGTGTTGCGTTAAATTTAATAACAGCCCTTTGTTCCATCTTAATAATACAACATGAAAAAATTTCACTTCTCTAATGAACGGCCATTTCGTTTGAGTTACTTTAACAACCGCGCAGTACTTTTGGCAGAAAGCAAGCAGATGGTCACGGTTCATAAAGCATTCGCGATTACACTGGTGGCACCACCGTAGGCTGAAATTTTTTTTTTTTTTTTGATTGGAGGTTTAACGACCACCGTGAGCTACTCAATGGGCTATAAGCAGTAGCCCGTCCCTAATTTAGGGTCACTGGTTCCAGGGAAGGGAGAGAGCCAGTGCCGTAAGACAAACACAACATCCATGCCTAACCGGGATTCGAACCCGGACCCCTTACGGACGAATGATCAGAGGCCAGCGCCTTATATCACTGCGCCACCGGGGCGACATAGGCTGAAATCTAGCGCCAGTCTTAAAAAAAAAAAAAATTCTTTGAGGCACTGTGCATGTAGTGTTTAGTCAGCTTTACTTAAACGAACATTACACCCTCATTAAATAGCCTCTGGACACAAGTGTTGGTAGAATATGTCTTTTTTTTATCCAAACCAAATTTCAACATCGTGACACGCAGACACAATACTTAACTCCTCCGAGGCTTAAACAAATGATTTGTAACAGTACGGACAATTGCTTTTTCTTGCCCTAGGAATGCTATTTTGATAATCTTCCTACGGAGACATAAACAACGCATCTAGGGGAAATTCATACAGCTACATGACAAAAAAACACGATACTTCTTACACTGTCTAGTCACATTATTGTGATAAACTCCTACTTTTGACGTCAACAACGCGTAGCCAATGAAAGAAGAAACGTGTCACGAGCTGGCTTAAAGAGTATATAAGGTGTGCTGTAGACAATCTGAAAACACGGGGCCGCGGGTGGCCTAGTGGGCAACATTCGTGACTGCCACGGAAAGGACCTCAGGTTTGATCCTAGGCAGGTACGAACGCTCGATCCACTAAATACCCGCCGTGCGTCGGATGGGCACATTAAGCCGTCGGACCCCGGGTAAGAAATAAGGGCGTCTTCCTCCCCCTTTCTACTTCGCTTCCGTGTAACTTTCCTATCGGGCACTCTAGCCCAAATCTCCTAGCTTCCTATATCTAAGGGTTGTTTAAGACCTGGAGTCAGATACTCCCTTCCTAAAATCCTCTTCATATGATCATTTGATCATCTGAAAACACATCACTCGTTGCTGTCATGAATAAAAGGAGCGATTTATCAGATTTGCAAAAGGGGATGATTGTCGGCTTTCGGGCCAAGGGTAGCAGTATTTCTGAAACAACGCACTTTGTAAACTGTTCCCTTGCTGCTGTGGTTATTAAAGTGTGTCTTGATTGGAGAAATGGCACCGTTTCGAATAAGCGACGTGAAAACTGCGGTGTACCATGTGCCATTGATGTGAGAGGTGAAGTCGACTGCGAAGGTGCGTGAGGGCCGATCGACACGCTACAGTGGAGCTACTCACCGGCCGAATGAACTAGGGGGATACCGGAAGTGTACCTAAAACGACATTTCAGCTAACCCCTGCGGCGTATGGGGCTCCGATGCAGACGGATGGTCACTGCACCTATGCTAACGAAGGTGCATCGGCAGAAAAGGCTTACATTTGGACGACAGCATCGGAATTGGACCTCCGCTCATTGGCAAAGGATTGCCTTCTCCGATGAGTCACGTTTCCTGCTTAATCGAACGGATGGACGTTGGCGAATAAGGCGGGAAACATCGGAGAACAAACACTCTTCAACCATTGCTGGAAGAACACATTTCTGAAACAGCGCAGTTGTATGTCACGAAAACATTCCGAGCGTGTATGTCACGAAAACATTCCCCAGTGTTATGGTCTGGGGAATGCTTTCGTGACATTCCCTAGATCCACCCATACCTGTGGAAAGCACTTTAGACCTAATTCGTTATGAATCCATCCTTGCAGACCACGTACGCTCATACATGCTGATTGTCTTTCCTGGGACGGATGGGTTCTTCCAGAACAACAATGCGACGTGTCACACAGCTAGAAATGTCCGAGAGTGGTTGGAAGAGCACGATGAAGACTTCACAGTACTTTCCTGACCCCCTGATTCCCCAGACTTAAGCCCAATTGAGCATCTGTGGGACCACCTGGATCGTGTTGTTCGCTATATGGATCCTCCACCACGTACACTCCAGCAGCTGTCAGATGCACTGCAGTCAGCATGGCTCCACATACCTGTGAACACCTTCCAGCACCTTACTGAGTCACTCTCAGTCCGTCTAGCTGCTGCCCGCGCTGCACACGGCGGTTACTCTGGATATTAGCTGGTGGTTACAATAATGTGACTCGACCGTGTATTATTTCGCAAAGTCCAGATTATATTTTAAAGTTTAAAACAAATTGAAAAATGACATATCTTGAACTGGGTGGGCGGCAGAGTGGGCAAGACAAATTTCAGGGTGGGCTCCAGCCCACCCTCGCATTCCCTTGGTGACGATTGTGGTTGCAAGGTGTGAAATGAAACTTTCAAAACTTTTGAGAAAATGTCTTCTCATTCTGTCGCATTATTTTGTAGAAAGAGCTTCAATATGAAGTTTCAAACGTCTGCATTCCTGCGCCATCACGTACCGATCAAATTGTGTTCAGATGGATGAACAATTCATAAAATCTGAAAAAAGAAGAAAAAACGCAAAGGTTAAAACACGGAAATCTATTAAAAATTATACATATAAACACTCAGATCTCTCTCTCTCTCTCTCTCTCTCTCTCTGGAACGCTTGACGTCACAGCAGCGTCTGCATTCCTGCGCCATCACGTACCGATCAAATCGTGTGGGCTCTCGAGATATCAAAGTGATTGCCTGTTATATAATAGCACGCGATTACTTTTACATATCAAGGTGATCGCGTATTAATTTAAACATTGGATTATCCATGACTCGAGTTCTTTTTTTCGATCTACAAGATTCTAATTGAATTCTTAATATCACAGCAAGTTGAGTTTGCACGCGATCACACGGAGATGTCAAGGTGATCGCGTGCTAATTTAAAAACATTGGATTATCAATGACTCGAGTTCTATTCATCCGATTTACCAAACTCGAATTGAATTCTTAATGTGACGGCATGTCGCGTTTGTACATTAATCTAATTTAGCACAATTCGAATATTAATTTGTGCGCTTTAATTATTTTTTCCTTTTTTAATTTCACTAACTTTCCGAGTTTAGTGCTGATTATATTATACATTTTGCAAAATATCGATCTATCTAAACGCTCTAACTTACAATAAAAACTGAAATCTTGAGATGTCACAGTGAGCAAAATTGCATCTAAAAGCAGATGTAGTTCCAATAGCACATTGTCAAGAATTTGGATAGTTCCGATTTGTACAGTGTAATACCAGATGTCGCATTATTTTGAATAAAAGGCTTCAATATGAAGTTTCAAACTAACCGTTGAATAGGACAGTTTAAAACAAGCCGTGAAGGGAATAGCAAGTGTGCCGGAGAAAAAGTAATTTAACGCGAAAAATCAAAGTAAAAGTTATTAAAGTAAGTTTACACGAAACAACTTACCGAGTTTAGTGCTGATTATATTAAACATTTTGCAAAACATCGATCTATCTAAACGCTCTAATCTATAATTGTTAAACAACAAATGTTTTACACAGAATGTTATTTATCGCGAAGTCTTTTAAAAAACGGAAATAAATAGCATATAATTTTTAGTTCTAAAATGAATGAGTTCTTGCTATATAAGTTTTTACTGTGTTTCCTTACAGAAATCCGGCGTCTATTCAATTTGTTTTCAGTCGGTTTCAATAAAAATTCACTCCGTCAAAGGACGGGCAATATCCCTTATATATTAATATTTATTTAAAGCTTAAAAACAGTCGTCCTAAAAATATTAATATATATTAAAAGTGTTTCTTCCATGTTTATCGTCGGTTCTTGTATAAATTATTTTTGTACCAGTTATACGGCTTCTGTATATGTTTGTCCTTTCTCTTACTCCATTTCATTTCACAGTTAATAACCTACAATTTTAACAGCAAAAATGATTGTATCCATCCCGTTTTCTTTTGTTGTTGTGTTGATGCAAATTCTGTTATGGTGGCGCAGTGGTCTAAGCGATGGCCTCTGATCATTCGTCCGAAGAAAGGGGTCCGGGTTCGAATCCACGTCAGGCATGGATGTTGTGTTTGTCTTACCGCACTGGCTCTCTCCCTTCCCTGGAACCAGTGGCCCTAAATTAGGGACGGGCGACTGCCTATAGCCCATTGAGTTGTTCACGGTGGTCGTTAAACCTACAATCAAAAAAAAAAATTATGTTATGTATACTCTTAACATTTCATAAAAGAAATAGCAGATACTTGTTACAAATACATGGGAATCTAAATTCCCTGGACAAAGACACACAAGTTCTTCAATGAAATATAATACTGTGAAATAATTTCTTTTAAATTCATTCACCATTTTTTGGAAGGCAAACAGGAAACAGCTATTTACTCTTTTTTCTGTTCTTCCTTTCTACTTTTCTCTCTGTCTCTCTCACAGTTTGTTTTTCGAAGCCAATGACACGTGGTGAGGTCACCGTCAAAGGTTGAAGTGTCGAGGTGTTTAGCTAGGGCAAGGTGTCTGTGGGAGTCGATGTCTTTGAAGTGCTAATATATTTTTTTTTTTTAAAGTGACTTTTTAAAGTGTGTCATCAAGTTTCTGCGAAGTCCTTCGCTTCGGGTGCGACGTTTTCTGTGTATTTCACAGATCTAGCTGTCGTGACTCAGTGATATTTGATTCCCACTGAGGGGCGAATGAGTAAAAAGCACTTTAAACAAAAACGGTAATTACTCAAAGTTACACAATGCGAGAATTTTCAACAGCACGTATCCGTGTGGTTTGAGTGGGTTTATTTTCAAGGCAAATGGCTTTTTATTCTCGTCAAGAAAAAACTAAGTTCTGTGAAACGTAAATTTTTTACGACTAATCCTGTGAAGATTGTAAGTGCATCTTCAGACTGTGGGATAATGCAATGAAATATTGATGGAATGTATACGTACGAATATTAAATTACCCCAGCATCAATCAAAAGAAAATACAGGGTATACTCACACATTTTTAGAATGCTTTTCATAAGAAATTGCAGAAAATAAAAGAAGTTCAAACAAATGAAACTGGCAACAGCGTATTAGATGAACACGAAGGAAACATCTGCTGCAGTTAAATATCGTCTGCTAAGAAAATGGCGCACGTAAACAAGCTGTGGATTGAATGTTATATTTTTGCTCTTCACGAAGAGAATATCCGTATTCTGTAATCAAAAACCGCTATATATTAAATACGCTAATTTAATTTAATTTTCGGCATTTCACCTTTATTTTACGTATCGTGCGATAACTGTGAGATTAGTTCCGATTTCGGCCACCGGAATAAATCAGATGGCGCTACAAGTACTGAACGATATCAGTGCGTTAGGGACCGAGGCTGAAGAAAAAGTTCACATCCAACAGTTTTCTTTTCTTTTTTTTTTTTTTTTTTATTGGAGGTTTAACGACCACCGTGAGCAACTCAATGGGCTATAAGCAGTCGCCCGTCCCTAATTTTAGGGTCACTGGTTCCAGGGAAGGGAGAGAGCCAGTGCCGTAAGACAAACACAACATCCATGCCTGACCGGGATTCGAACCCGTACCCCTTACGGACGAATGATCAGAGGCCAGCGCCTTAGACCACTGCGCCACCGGGGCGGCCCACCAGTTTTTGTCAGCCTCGTTAGGAACAGACGTAGCCTATTATATAGGTTTTATCACTGTGTAGTAACAGGTTCTTTTCAAGAGCTGGCAACACTGTATGTACCATTGGTGGATGTGAACATCAATGGACCTTATATATGTGACGTCATAAGTGGATTTCTGCGGACTCATATGGCTGTTGATTCAATGTTGTCGTTAAAATTACCCCTTATTGTTGGCCAATTTTTAAAATTTTTAACGTCTTGGAGTATGCCAACGAATTAATAGAGCTAGAGGGAGAAGAAGGAGATATTAATTTCTTAAAAGAACATATCAAGGTTGAAAAAATATACCAAGACAATTTTGTGTTTGATGTTTATTATAAAGAGATGCAGAACAACATTACCGTTAGTCATGGTGAAATTTTTAATGAAGTATTTCTCATACACCGTATGTTAAGTTTTCACTTTCTTATTCTCAGACATTGGTGAAACATCTGAAAGTGGGTAGAATATATTCGGTACTGCACAGTGCGATGGGAATCATCACGTTTTATTTATTTATTTATTATTATTTTTTATTGAAGGTTAACGACCACCATGAGCAACTGAATTGAAATAGGGCTGCGGGTGGCCTAGTGGGCAACGTTCGTGGATGCCGCGGAAACGACCTCAGGTTCGATCCCAGGCAGGTACGAACGCTCGATCCACTAAATATCCGCCGTGCGTCGGATGGGCACGTTCAGCCGTTGGACCCCGGGTATTGCTCCCCCCGGTAAGAAATAAGGGAGTCTTCCTCCCCTTTCTACTTCGCTTCCGTGTTACTTTCCTAACGGGCACTCTAGCCCAAATCTCCTAGCTTCTTCTTTCTAAGGGTTTTTTTTTTTTTTTGATTGGAGGTTTAACGACCACCGTGAGCAACTCAATGGGCTATAAGCAGTCGCCCGTCCCTAATTTAGGGTCACTGGTTCCAGGGAAGGGAGAGAGCCAGTGCCGTAAGACAAACACAACATCCATGCCTCACCGGGATTCGAACCCGGACCCCTTACGGACGAATGATCAGAGGCGCCACCGGGGCGGCTTTCTAAGGGTTGTTTAAGACCTGTGGTCAGACACTCCCTTCCTAAAATCCTCTACATATGATCATAATCAATGGGCTATAACAGTCGCTCGTTCCTAATGTAGGGCCACTGGTCCCAGGAAAGGGCGAGAGCCGGCGCCGTAAGACAGACACAACATCCATGCCTCATCGGGATTCGAACCCGGACCCCTTTTGGACGAATGATCAGAAGCCATCGCTTAGAGCAATGCGCTACCGAGGAGGCACGTTTTACTTTACTTAGCTATTTCTTTAACAATTCCTGCCTTTTCAGAGGAAACTGTGCAAAGTTATCTTTTCCTCTATACATTTTAGGTGGCAGAGCTTGTCAGCACAACCATACGGTGAGCAAAAGTTACGCATGTCGTTAATGAACAATCGCGATTTTGCTGAACCCCTGCAAAACAAATGTAAGCATACCATTGCTGCTCCTCAGCTACCGAATATATTTCCCATGATTATGTCCCGAATTTTTCGAGGCAGTCCCGAATTTCAGAGGTCTGTGCCGGTGTCCCGAAAAAAAATAATAAAAATTCCCGAATTTCGTCCTGATTTAATTATTCACATATAAGGCGGAACAAAGATGGTTATCTGTTCTCAAGGGCCAATTCGTGTGCATGTACCGTGTTGTATTTGTTTCTTCGTTGCACCTGTCCTTAATACTTATTCTTCACTCATGTGTCTGCTTTTGCTGCCTGTACCTTCATTGAGTTGCGCACCGTGTATTTGTTCTCTAGGAGCAATACGAGAGGTATTGCCCTGCGATACTTTGTTCTTTCTGTTTTTTCTTGCTGCATTGTGTTGTATCTTTTAATTTATACCTTATTTCTGTCTTGCATTTTCACATTCTTTGACGTCATGTATTTTTTGCTCGTCCCATGTCGTTGTTTTTTGGACCGATGCAATACTGCACGGCTTGCTGTTTGTATTTTGTGTATCCTTGTGTTTCACTTGGGGAGTTTGCCCAAGTTTCCACTATGTTCTGTAATACTTATCATGTTTTTGTCACATATCGTGTGGTTTCCTGGATTGTGGGAACTTCTGTACCTTTATCGTAGTATATGCTTTTGTTGTGTTTTACATGTTCCCTTCTTTTTGTGCACTGCGTTGTACAGCCATGTTCTTGTAAATATATTTACCTGTTGTTTTGTGCTCTGCTTTCACTCTGCACGTCATCACATGCTTTATTAATTAATCATTACTTTTGCTAGTGCATCATCTTCCTCAAGCATATATTATTCCTTATTAACGATTTTAACATTTTGTCATCCTTAGTTGACTGCCGTATCACATTCACCTGTAATATTTCATCAGTATCGCTCATTGTTTTGTTGTTTATTTTGCCATATGTGGTACGCCTGTATTCCCTATTTTTTGCCAATAAAGTATATTTTGAAATAATCTACGAGACATAACCATTCCAAACTTGAAGGAAATGTGTGAGTTCGTTTTGTCCCTTCCTGGGACCAATGCTTCCGTAGAAAGGGCATTTTCGATAATTAATCATTGCTGGGGATCAGAGAAATCGTCAATGACAATTGAATGTGTTGAAGCCTTGTTGATTATCCAACTGAACCAGTCGGAATCTTGAATAGAAATGTATGAAAAAATAAAAAAGGACAAAGTGCTCATAAAGAAGTTGTCTTCGTCAGAGAAGTACGATTGGTACACACCGTCACCAACCACTTCAACGGCAAACTTAGAATAAAATGGAACGGGTACTTTCTACAAACTTTGATGCAACTGATTGTTTTGTTCAGTAATCATTTTGATTCAAACTACCTATGATTATTATTCTTTATTGTTCATTTTAGAATTAAATACATATAGTAACAAAAGTCAAGCGTGCTGTATTTCAACCCCTACCCCAACAGGACATGGGAGGGGAATTTTCAACCTCCTGACAGGGCCGATTCGTCTGTTCCGAATTCGGACTAAGGAAATATAGTAACCGTACCGATGATGCAATGAGATGTGAATAAGATCCACTGTGCACTCAGATATCTTGTGTCTCGTACACTGAATTTGGTGTTACACTCAGGTCGTCTTAAGGAGTGGACCAACGGGGCCGATGCCTAGGACCCCCACCTGAACTGAGACCCTCAACGCCCCAAGAGTCTTACGGGTTTCAAAAAGTCAAACTCTTTGATCACTCACCAACAGGTTTTTCTTTTTTATTTAAAGACAAGAAGAAACACCAATCCAAAAAGTTGGAAGTTCTTTTGCCTTTTTTTTAAATAAACCTTGCTCGCAACTTCAATTTCCCGAGGAAACAGGGGGAAATTCAGGAGTTAGGGTGGATCTTTTGTGACAAAATAAGAAACCTCCCTCCCAATTCCGAGTGTGGGTGAGACTTGAGAAAAAATGATTCCGAAAAAAATCGCATTTTTTTCGGAATCATTTTTTTTTTAAGCAGTCATTTTTGTTGTCCACACGACGAAAGTGCACGTATGTTTATCTATGGGATTTGCCCACCTGAACTACTTATACATAAGCTCATTCAATCGTCGCTGTTTGAACAAATAACAGTGACGGAGCACCTTTTCAGCATATTTGTCCAGTGCGTCAAATTGTCTGGAAACGGCGCCGGTTGGTGTATTTCTTTCTTCGGTTTTAATTTAATTTTCGTTGAATAATTTGTAGAATGGGAAAGAACCCATTTTCTTGTAATTTGCTTAGCAACAAAATGTGAATGCATTTCTTACACTTCATGGATTTCTACAATTTCTGTCATGTACCGTGCTTCATTCAAGTGGTATTTAAAAAGTTACTGTATATTGAATATTTCTTCTCATAGGGATAACATGGTGATGGTTGTGTATATACACGGAAGAGCAATTCAATTAGAGACAGCTGGCGTTATGCAAATATGGCGCTGTGGGCGGCCCTGTAAACGGAAACGACATGACGTATGCAGCGATTCGACAATATAAGGAGTGATGCGACGGAAATCAGTAAGAGTCGGACACAGTATGGGTAAAACGAAGGATCTAAGCGCATTTGATCATGGGCAAATTTTCGGGGCTCGACGAATGGATCACTCCATCTCGGAAGTCGCGCAGGCACTGGGATTTTCACGCACCACTGTGTCTCGGGTGCACCGTGAGTACATCGAATCCGGTAAAACCATCCCTGCAAGGGCCAACTGCCGTGGACAACAGCGTCTGGATGAGTGGGGTCATCGTCGGCTAGCTCGCATTGTAACAGCGGATAGACTGGCCACAGTGCAAGAAATCACTCGGCAATTTAAGACTGGTGCACAAAAACGTGTAAGCAGCCACACCATCCAGAACCATCTCCTCGCTATGGGGTACAGAAGCCATCGTCCCACGAGGGTACAGCTGCTGACCGCACATCACAGGGTGCAAAGATTAACATGGGCGCGGGAACATGCCACTGGACCCTACACATGTGTGAAAATGTTGCCTGGACTGATGAGTCGACATTCACGTTGGTACATGCGGATGGCAGGACACGAGTACGGCGCAAACCACATGAAGCGATGGATCCTTCTTGCCAGCAGGGTACTCTTCAAGCTGGTAGGGGTGGCATTCTCGTCTGGGGACTGTTTACGTGGACTGAAATGAGACCCCTGGTACGTGTGACATCGTCCCTCACAGGTCAGCGTTACCGGGATATCCTGGACGACCATTTTCTCCCGTTGGTGCGTCTTCAACATCCGACTGGGGACCTCATCCTGCAGCAAGACAATGCACCGTGTAATCGCTCCCGAATTGTATCCGAATGGTTGGATGAACACTCCACCGACGTGAGCTCGCTTCCTTGCCCAGCTAGGTCACTTGAACTTAATCCTATCGAGCACGTCTGGGATGCCATCGAGAGAGATGTTCGAGGCTCTGACCCCTCTCCATCAAATCTTCGTGAACTGTGGGAGCTTGTTCAGGGGTCGTGGATCCGTATGGCTTCCCAACGCTTCCGGTGTCTTGTTGAGTCCATGCCGAGACGAATCGCCGCCGTCATCAGGGCGAAAGGTGGTGCTACACGTTACTAGACAGGTATCTCTAATTCAGTTGCTCTTCAGTGTAATTCTTATACGTTGCATATATATCTATATGTTTTATATAATGTAATAATGACATATGTGAATAAAAAAATAACCACATATTGTAAGAATACCATATGTTGTATATGTTCTGCATATATAAGATCAGGGGCCCCGAAAAATATGACGGCCCAACAGTGGTGGATTTCCAATAAGAAGCCCTAGGCGCGCGCCTAGGGCCCCAGGACTGGAGGGGCTCCGAAAACGTATAACTGGATGGCCAGTATTGTATTGGGTTTCACAGACCGAAACAAAAAATTGCAGATCTTCTCAATTTTGCGATGAAAAGAATGACAAAAAATGCTTTCAAAAAACCCTTCACATTCTCGCTTTCCCGCAGTGATTGATGAAATTCTTACTGTCCTTTCTTGGTCCATGTCAATGCCAAATCTCCTGGAGCCACGAAATTCATCCATCCTGTTCAAGTAAAGCAATGTGTATAAATTGCATTTTACCTGTATTCTCCAATGTGGAGAACTTTTCCGGTTGCCAGTGTCTTCACGTATTTTATTTTTGATTGATACCATGCTCGTTTCCTACTAATTTGCTCAAAATGTCAAACACAAGATAATTTTCCAAAACTGAAGCAATGGAAAAAGCAGATTTCGTAGTTGAAATGTATTCCAGTTTTATGAAATTTTCTGACAATTTACACGCGATGTACGAAACTTCATTTTGAGCGCTTGGTGATAAATTTGCCAAGAAACGTGCAACTGAAAATGTGTTAAAAGTAATACGTTTTGCCTAACGTATCAAGCTCAAAAAGAACGTTTGCTGTAACAGACACAACCTCTTCGTAGCGTAAAGCTAAAATTTAAGAAATTTTCACTTTGAGAACTCCAGCGGGAAATTTGTGAACCAGTAGTGAAATTCAAAATTGGGAAATTTGGGGGAATTTTTATGTCCGATCATTCGCAAAAAATTTTTTTGAAAAATCTGTGAAAACCCAATTTTTGGGCGTTTAGCAGGAAATTGACAAACTAATTGGAAAATTTAAATATTTGAGAAGGAAAAGTTAAGCCTAACCTGAGAGGCACAAAAATAATATTTTCCTTTAAATGGAATGGTTTCTTCACAACAGAACATTAATTTTTGAATTTTCGATTTGACAGCACTCAGCGGTATTTAAAGTGCCGAACTTAATATCCTTAGATTTCCCATTAGCCGCAAAAATAATTTTGAAATAGTTCTAAAAACAGAAAGTTCGATGTCCACTGGCAGACAAAGGGATTACACAAGTACTGTTTCTTACAAAACGTTCTAATAATAGGAAGATGGCAGTGGCGCACCAAGAAATTCCTGTTAGAGGGGACTATGTATATACACTGAAGAGCAATTGAATTAGAGACAGCTGGCGTTATGCAAATGTGGCGCTGTGGGCGGCCCTGTAAACGGAAACGACATGACGTATGCAGCGATCCGACAATATAAGGAGCGATGCGACGGGAATCAGTAAGAGTCGGACACAGTATGGGTAAAACGAAGGATCTAAGCGCATTTGATCGCGGGCAAATTGTCGGAGCCCGACGAATATGTCACTCCATCTCGGAAGTCGTGCAAGCACTGGGATTTTCACGAGCCACTGTGTCACGGGTGCGCCGTGAGTACATCGAATCCGGTAAAACCATCCCTGCAAGGGCCAACTGCCGTGGACAACAGTGTGTGGATGAGCGGAGTCATCGTCGGCTAGCTCGCATTGTAACAGCGGATAGACGGGCCACATTGCAAGAAATCACTCGGCAATTTAACGCTGGTGCACAAAAATGTGTAAGCAGCCACACCATCCAGAACCATCTGCTCGCTACGGGGTACAGAAGCCATCGTCCCACGAGGGTACCGTTGCTGACCGCACATCACAGGGTGCAAAGATTAGCATGGGCGCGGGAACATCACCACTGGACCCTACACATGTGGGAAAATGTTGCCTGGACTGATGAGTCGACATTCACGTTGGTACATGCGGATGGCAGGATGCGAGTACGGCGCAAAGCACATGAACCCATGGATCCTTCTTGCCAGCAGGGTACTCTTCAAGCTAGTGGGGGTGGAATTCTCGTCTGGGGACTGTTTACGTGGACTAAAATGGGACCCCTGGTACGTGTAACATCTTCCCTCACAGGTCAACGTTACCGGTATATCCTGGACGACCATTTGCTCCCGTTTGTGCGTCTTCAACATCCCAATGGGGACCTCATCCTGCAACAAGACAATGCACCGTGTCATCTATCCCGAATTGTATCCGAATGGTTGGATGAACACTCCACCGACGTGACCTCGCTTCCTTGGACAGTTAGGTAACTTGACCTCATTCCCATCGAGCACATCTGGGATGCAATCGAGAGAGATGTTCGAGGCTCTGACCCCCTCCATCAAATCTTCGTGAACTGTGGGAGCTTGTTCAAGGGTCGTGGGTCCGTATGGCTTCCCAACGCTTCCGGTGTCTTGTCGAGTCCATGCCGACACGAATCGCCGCCGTCATCAGGGCGAAAGGTGGTGCTACACGTTACTAGACAAGTATCTCTAATTCAATTGCTCTTCAGTGTATACATAGGCGGTGGAGCCTATACGGCAGGTCCGGCTATAGCCATACCAGAAATGGAGCCTGGTATGGCTAGTCAAACCAGGCATTTTCTCTTTCAGTATGAAAATATCAGATTTATTTTTTTTTCAAATAACTTTTTGCAGGTGCTTAAATAAAAAGTTGATGAGAATGTGGTCAGATGGAGAAGGAAGAAGTCGGTAAACTTGCCGATTTATCGTCTTTTTAGAAGTGAACATATGTGGGCCCATAAAGCCATAAATAGCTAAATGCCTTAACGCAAATGCTCGCCAGCAAGTTTTACTAGGCTGTGGGCTGTCTTCTCCTTTTCCCCAAATGAACGAAACTATGTGGGGTACATACTTCACCCCCCACCCTCACTCCTACCCCATGGCTTCTGGGGTAGGAGGATATAATACTACAAATTGCCGTACCAGTTTTAGAGAGCTTTCGCCGCCACTAAGTGTATATATACAGTAGTATGCGTACACAATATGTGACGTACGTTGCTCTTAATCTCTTTGGGGCTTTGGAAAGAAGACACTATGTAATTTTTTGAACATGTAAAATAATATTTTTGAATGTTTAATTTGTTACGTACGTCGCTCTTAATCTCTTTGGGGTTTGGGGAAGAAGACACCATGTAATAGAAGACACTATGACAGACACTACGTAATTTTTTGAACATGTAAAATAATATTTTTGAATGTTTAATTTGTTACGTACGTCGCTCTTAATCTCTTTGGGGTTTGGGGAAGAAGACACCATGTAATAGAAGACACTATGACAGACACTACGTAATTTTTTGAACATGTAAAATAATATTTTTGAATGTTTAATTTGTTACGTACGTCGCTCTTAATCTCTTTGGGGTTTGGGGAAGAAGACACCATGTAATAGAAGACACTATGACAGACACTACGTAATTTTTTGAACATGTAAAATAATATTTTTGAATGTTTAATTTGTTACGTACGTCGCTCTTAATCTCTTTGGGGTTTGGGGAAGAAGACACCATGTAATAGAAGACACTATGACAGACACTACGTAATTTTTTGAACATGTAAAATAATATTTTTGAATGTTTAATTTGTTACGTACGTCGCTCTTAATCTCTTTGGGGTTTGGGGAAGAAGACACTATGACAGACACTACGTAATTTTTTGAACATGTAAAATAATATTTTTGAATGTTTAATTTGTAACGTACGTCGCTCTTAATCTCCTTGGAGGGGGCTTAAGCCCCCTCCGTGCTTGCGCCAATGGAAGATGGAAAGGAATTTTAAAAAGCTTAAAAACTGTTTACACGAATTTAATTTTTATTTATTTATCTTTTGCTAATCTGACGGATGAAAATTTCTGGGGCGATAAAAAAAGAGGAAGGGGGCCCCCTGAATCTTTTAGCGCCTACGGGGCCAAAAGATCTAAAGTCACCTTTGCGGCCCAAGGCCCCCCAAAAGTGTTTAAACGGCACTGGTTACACTGACGCGTATCTATTTTTAGCACGTCTTTTGTAAAAAAAGATCGTGCGTGCTTCTGTTATCGGTGTGTCCGTCCATCAGTCCGTCCGTCTGTAACCACGAAATCTCTGCAACTATTAGTCCGATTTGAAAAATTCTTTTTGCATTCGGAAGCTTGAAATATGCAAATGATGATCCTTCTTTTCGTTTTTTTTTTACGATGCACAATTTTGCCGCAAGGGGGCGTAAATGCAGATGATGTCGAATTCAAAATTACGTTTTAATCCACATATTTGCTTCTAAACATCCGATTGAAAAAAATCTTTTATCTTTCGATTCCATTTATGTCGAAGAGTATTTTAGATATAGTTTCATTTTCAAAAAACACATAGATTTTCCGCTAGGGGGCGTAAAAGTAAATTACACTTTTTCCGATAACTCTTCTCCTAAAACTCCGATTTGAAAAATCTTTTTTCAGCGGATACATCTCCTAATGAAAAATCTTTTGCATATAATTTCGAATTTTTGGTAAAGAATACTTTGGCCACCAGGGGGCGTAAGTGTTAATTTTTGTTTCTGATGTATTTGCCATAAAATCTGAGCTTCTAAAATATCGATTGAAAAAATTCTTTCGTGGACTGATGCACTCACATCGATAAACCTTTTCGGAATACTTTCTTCCTAAAATATCCCACAGCTTCTCCGCCAGGGGGCGTAGATGTATATCTTATGTTTGTCAATATCTCTACTTCTAGGAGTCCGATTTGAAAAATTCCATCTTTGTTGGATAGTGTTTTCCGGGTGACATGTTTTTCATATAATTTCAAAATTTTCAAGTAATTCATAGACTTTCCGCTAGGGGGCGTAAAAGTAAAATGCGTTTTGCCCTATATCTCTGCTTCTAAATCTCCGATTTGAAAAATTCTCTCTGCACCGGATACAGCTTCTGATGGTAAATCGTTTGCACATAATTTCTGATTTTTGTAAAAAAATGGTTTGGCCACCAGGGAGCGTAAATCTTAATTTCCACTTCTGATGTATTTGCAGGAAAATGTTAGCTTCTAAATTTTCGATTAAAAAAAACGTCGTTTGTAGTCCGATACTACTCATGTCGACAAACCTTTTAGGAACATTTTCTTCTTAAAATAGTGCATGGTTTCTACGCCAGGGGCGTAGATGTATATCTTATTTTTGTCAATATCTCTACTTCAAGGGTTCGATTTGAAAAATTCCTTTTTTGTTGGATAGTGTTTCCATTATGACATTTGCTTCATATAATTTCAAAATTGACAAGTAATTCATAGACTTTCCGCTAGGGGGCGTAAAGCTAAATTGCGTTTCTCCCTATATCTCTGCTTCAAAATCTCCGATTTGAAAAATTCTTTCTGGACCGGATACAGCTCCTGATGGGAAATCGTTTGCACATAATTTCTAATTTTTGTAAAAAAAAAATGGTTTGGCCACCAGGGGGCGTAAACCTTAATTTCCGCTTCTGATGTATTTACAGCAAAATATGAGCTTCTAAACTCTCTATTGAAAAAAACGTCGTTTGTAGACCGAACTACTCGTGTCGACAAACCTTTTAGAAACATTTTCTTCTTAAAATAGTGCATGGTTTCTACGCCAGGGGGCGTAGACATATATCAAATTTTTGTCAATATCTCGACTTCTAGGAGTCCGATTTAAAAAATTCCTTCTTTGTTAGATAGTGTTTCTAGTGTGACATGGTTTTCCTAAAAATTCAAAATTTTCAAGTAATTCATAGACTTTCCGCTAGGGGGCGTAAAGGTAAATTGCGTTTCCCACTATTTCTCTGCTTCTAAACCTCCGATTTGAAAAATTCCTTCTACACGGGACACAGCTCCTGATGAGAAATCGTTTGCACATAATTTCTAATTTTTGTAAAAAAATGGTATGGCCACCAGGTGGCGTAAGTCTTAATTTCCACTTCTGATGTATTTGCAGCAAAATATGAGCTTCTAAAATCTCGATTGAAAAAAAAGTCTTTTGTTGACCGATTCTACTCATGTCGCCAAACCATTTAGGAGCATTTTCTTCTTGAAATAATGCACGGTTTCTACGCCAGGGGGCGTAAATGTATATCTTATTTTTTTCAATATCTCTACTTCTAAAAGTCCAATTTGAAATATTTCTTCGTTGTTGGATAGTGTTTCCGATGCGAAATGTTTTTCCTATAAATTCAAAATTTTCACGTAAATTATTTAAGACTTTCCGCTAGGGCGCATAAAGGTAAATTGCGTTTTCTGCTCCTAAAACTCCGATTTGAAAAATTCGTCCTGTATCGCACACAAGACCTCATGGAAAATATTTTTCACATAATTTCTAATGTTTTGTAAAGAATGGTTTGGCCACCAGGGGTCATAAGTGTTAATTTCTGCTTCTGATGTATTTGTAGCGAAATCTGCGCTCCTGAAAACTCGATTACATTTTTTTCTTGGACCGATACCGCTCATATGGATAAACCTTTTTCGAATACTTTCTTCCTAAAATAATGCATGGTTTTCCCATCCGGGGACGTAAAATCACATCTTATTTTTGTCGATAACTCTGTTTTTAAGAGTTCGTAAGCTCAAGATTCCGTTTATACCAATATCTGAGGGATTAAAGACCCGATTGAAGAACTTCTTCCTTCCGTCAGATACTATTGTTTTCCATACCGGTTCCATTGCCTTTGAATAGCTTTGATAAATTTATTTTGCGTCAGAACGGATTCAAAAGAATTGCTTATTACACCCGAAAATTCGGTGTCATCTTTCTCGTTTTTACTACTCTTCATTGCTTTCAACTGAGGAAGCACACTGTCTCCGCAGCAACTTAGGATGCTCGCTTTGCTAACTATAATGCCCATAAATATTTTCAAAACGGCAGAATAGCTCTTATGTGCTGCCATCTAGTGTGCAGTGTGAAAAATTCTTGTTTCCAATTGAAATTTCCGATCGTCAGATTTTATCTGAAAACAAAAACTAGAAACTTTCTTTTTTTCCTTTTTACTTTGAAATCTAAATTCATATTAAAGCCTCTCTTGCAAAACCGAACTTTCTTTTTCTTTTCTTTTCTTTTTTTTTTTTTTTTTTATTTTGGTGGGGTTAGCTTGATAGCATTTTTTTTTTTTTTACGAAACACCGAAAGAACCAATTTTGAAAGCTTTTCGCTACCGGCTACAAAGGAACTCGTGCAACCGTTCACCACCCCTCCACCTGGACACACACACACATACATACAAACAGGGGTCTGACTACTTACGTCGCTAGTGTAAGATAAAGTGTTGCTAGAATGTCGCTTTCCATTTTTTTTGTTGTTGTTGTTGTTGCTCTAAATGCATCGTCTTAAATTGCTTTTCAAACTTTTGCATTTTTGCTTACGAAAAAAAGTACTGTACTTGAACAATTTAAAGGAAACAGTCGTTTGTGTTTATTTAAATCAAATTTTAAGTCGTGCCACACAAACACGTTACCCCCATCCCCCTGCTTAACACTCCCTTCCTTCAAGCCAACGGCTTTGCCTTGCACTCCTCTTCTACAAAGCAGTCGTCAGCCACTTTCTGCTATTTCACTGTTCCGGGGCAATGTTAAGAGCGCTACTGTATCTTTAGACTCCACTTTCCGTGTTGAAATCTCCTATTTTGCAAAGAAAACAAACAGCGGAGCAATTAGTAGGGACCCCGTGAGTTAATTCCTATTCACTCTCTCATTAGCCCCCATGGACAGAGTTAGAAACGGGTCAGAAATTTCGGACCTGGACGTCCCATAACTGGACCCGACCCGGACCCGTAACTGACCCGAACAAATCTGCTTTGAACTATAAATTCGAAACTCAATTTACATATATATACATAGAAACATAATATATATATATATTCATCCCAATAGCTGCTTAATATTTAATAACTGAAATCCTTTTTTAATAATAAATTTTGATAACTTGCTAAATTTTAGGGCCATTTTTAGCGCCACTATTTTTCGTAATCCAGAAGTAATGGCTGACTGTGACCGTGATCATGGAGTATATTGCAAATGGGAGTCATTATTTACGATTACACAAATGTATTTTTTTTAAATGTATTTAGATTTTTCATTCTTCCCACGCTTTGATGGAGATACGCATACTTCCATATGATCCGTTAGATTTTTGGTTCCATAATTTTTTATTACACCGTCGACATCTTTCTTTGTAATTATACACTTTCCACATTTTGAACAATAAGCAAGACCAAACAACACAGAATTATTTACCGGTTCCTTAATGAGACGAAACAATTTCCAGCATTCACTCTTCCCCTTGTGGTTTTGAACAAGCAAGCATTTGTTGGCCTCGACGCCTTTCTCAACCTCCTTAATATTGAATCCATCCATATTAAGACATAAGGAGTTAATTTCGACATGACATGTCATGGGAACGGGATGTTAGCACATCAATCGAAAACCTCTGAATGCTCAATGTAAAAGATGTGATGTGAAAAGTAACTCTTAGTCATACAATGAACTTTGCACGGAGAGAGTGAATCAGCTGAGAAGCAGGCGAAAGGCGTTTGCCTGTACCTTGCCCTGAACAATCGCACTGTAAAAGAACGCAAAGGAAGTATCTTTTTTACGATATGGTGTCGGTGTGTCTGACGTCGCGTCGGTTGGTAGAAATCCTCGCTGCTTTAAGAAAGAGACAATAGTTTTGCATGTCAAATCATTATTAACTCCGTGTGCGACTACAGAAGTCCACAAGGCGCATTTTTCTTTGGAATATATTTTTCTCTTTTCAAAAATAAAACGGGAATAAAACCGGGTCAAAATCCGGTCAGGAACATCTTGACCCGACCCGTTGAGCCGTTGAGCCGTCGACCCATGACCCGCTTTCATCTGTGCCCATGGCCATACAATCATGAAAAAGAGGCATATTGAATTTTCGTGGCCCTAAGGATGCTATTTTGATAACTTTTCTACGGAGAAGTAAACAACGCACTTCCTAGTGGAAAATACTCTCCAATCGTTGTAAGGATTTTCTTCTGATGAACACCTTTCCTATACACACACTTATTTGCCTCCTCCCCCCCCCCTTTTTTTTTTAAATGTGACACTTCAAAGGTTCTTCGTTAGACTCCGTTACATTTCTTCAAGGTAGATGGGCAGGGATGCACTGGAATGGCCGTGCACAGTGAATACGACTACAGACTTCGAGAAAAAAGTTCTAAGCTGTGTTCATCGAGTTAATTCAACGACAGGCGCTGAGATATTCGCGGGAAAATACATGTGGGCTGCCCGTTCAGCCAAATCGAACATGACGTCAAAGAAATTTTTCCGGAACTGGTGAGAGCAATTTGAGAATCCCAGAGTTTTACGAATTAATTTAGAACTGCAATAATTCCCAGATACACCTTCCGTGATAATAATGAAAACTAAGAGGCACGAAATTATCTATACCGGTAGGCATTTTGTGAAAAGACAATGAGCGCAAAACAGCTAAGCTTCAGTAAAAAAACAAAGTTCCATAAAAATGTGTGCGGTTTTGTGGGAAGCACGAGCTTTTATTTTACAGCCTTTGTACTGATGATATGGATGCTTACTGTATGTTATAAATAACCAAAATAAGAAAAAATGCTTCCGACGCTCAGGGCCGTAGCTAGCATGGGACCAGACGGGCTCAGCGCCCCCCCCCCGAAAGGCAAGCAAGCTCCTCCTGAAAAAATTATATATTTCATTTTAAGCAGCGATTAGAAAGCTACTTTTTAAAAGTAGCTTGCTACTGCTACAACTACATTCTTGAAAAAGTAGCTAGTTTTTGTACTTTTCAACTACATTTTTACGTTTATATTTAAATTAACGTGCAAATTTTTTTGAGGATGATATTTCCATTTACATTATTGCCAGTGGCGTATATTCGAAGCTAGCTACGTCGTAGCCCAGAGAATGCACGAATAAAATTTAAACAAATAAAAGTCTATTATCAACGGAATTAAGATATGCCGATGCTTTCGCTGCGTAAAAGACATGTTCAGATTGGCTTCTTTTGACTAAGAGAATCAGTCTGGCTTCTAGTGGAGAGATGGTGTCGTCGCAATGCAACCAACTCTACCGAAAAAGTTCTAAACTGTGTTCATCGAGTTAATTCAACGACAGGTTCGAAAACTTTCACTGTCAGATTCGAAGACTTGCGATACGATCGCCAGCTAGCGTTTCCATGACAACGTGAAGGAGCGGGTGAAGGTTGAATGGACCATTACTTTGGGCAAAGGTTCGCTCAGAAAAGAGACATTAGTCACTCGCATGATCCTGCCCGTAACATCACATATTTCGCAAGAGTTGTTTCAGTTTTTGTGAAGTGTCAATGAATTGAAATCACACTGATATTATATCTTAAATTCCTAGCTTTGTTAGATTCGAGCAGTTTTGATCAATTTTGCGAGAGCTTTCCTGAACATCTACTGTCAGAACTTAAAGAACCTATGCTTCAAATTTTGATACAGTTCTACTCAAAAATGAACTGAAGGTGTTTTATTCCCTTGATGAATGCAAAAAGAAATCAGTAAGAAACGTTACTTTTTACATTAAATTGAATAAATTGGACATTGGGTTTAGTGAGGTGCACAAATTAGCAGATCTAAGTTTCCATTAACAACCAGCAATTGCCGAAAGAAGTTTTCCTGCGTTCAAAAGAATCAAGATATACCTTAGAGCCACGCATCACTTGAGAAACTCGGCTGTTTTGCCAATAGAGAAAAAGTTTTAAATATGAAAAAGTACTCGGAAGAAACTTTTTATGAAAACGTAACACTCAAGTTCATACAAAAAGAAAGAAAAATGGAGTTCATGTACAATATTAATGTATTAAAAAAATAAAGCGTTAAAATCCGAATAAAAGTTCATGTATTAAAAAATTAAAGCGTTAAAATCCGAATCCTCATAATTATTTTGTTTTACGTTTTTTTCAATTGAGAAAAATTACTTTTGTTACGTAATAATTGAACAAGTTAGTAAAATCATGCAATGCATTGATTATGATACGCTTTCCAACATACCAGAGCGACTGCTTATAGCCCATTGAGTTGCTCACGGTGGTCGTTAAACCTCCAAAAAAAAAAAAAAATAAAAAAACATACCAGAAATCATTACTCAAGTTATGAGAATTATGGCTGTGGAATAAATCTCCGTCCTGTGCCCTGACCTTTGATCCCATTTCGATAATATATTCAATAGAACCGGTTCGGTATACCTCCGAAATAATATGATAAAGTTTTGTCGCAATCGAAGCATTTTTACGTAAGTAATAATGCATAAGGTCTATGGAATAGATCCCGCTCCTGTGTCCTAACCTTTGACCCCATTTCGCCCATTTTCAGCAGAATTCGTCCCCAGGCAGGCCCCTACAACATACTAACATTTTATCCAAATCGAAGCATTTTTACGTAAGTTATGACGTATAATGGCGACGGAAGTGATTCCGCTCCTATGTCGTGAACTTTGACCCCATTTCGCCCATTTTCAATAGGGTTTGTCGCCAGGTGGTCCCCTACCACATACTAAAATTTCATCGAAATCGATCCTTTTTTACGTTAGTTATGGCGCATAACAACAGTGGAATGGATCCTGCTCCTATGTACTGACCTTTGACCCCATTTCGCTCACTTTAAATAGGGTTCCTTCCCAGGTGATCCCCTACCAGATGCTAAAGTTTAATCGAAATCGAACGATCGTTACGCGAGTTATCGTGCGGACGGACATACGCACACAACGCGTGACGTAATGAGGCAGATGGGAATCGCGACCATCTGCTCGCCGCAAGAGTGTGACGTCATAAAACTTTAATAGGATCCACACACAACGCGTGACGTAATGAGACCGATGGCGTGATATCAAACGCGAGATTGTGATGTCATAAGATTTCTAAGCATTGGTAACATTAATGGAACGACGCCATGCCAATAAAAACGTTATAATTCTGGGTGGGTATTTAACCCACTAAACGAATTCTCCTAAAGTCGAGATCAAGCTAAATTGATTTCTAGTACCAGAAAACTGTAGGTTAACGACTTTCATCAAATTTCTTAGAGCCGTTTTCAAAATAAAATGTGCATACATACATACAAGAATTGCTACTTTAAGGTGGACGTCAAGTAATTTTGCTTCCTATACTTCCAATGGAAAAACTTCTGTACACATTTTCTTCACAAACAATGCGTTCCCAAGGATGAAAATTTGAACATCCATTAAAATAGCTTCATTTCATAACTTGGAATACTTAATATTTTCTAAACCATAACCGTAATTATGCAATCCAACATTTATTTGTCCACTGACGTCATCAAAGCACAGATCGCGCCATCTTTTTTCTGGTTTCAACACTACCAAAGGAAACGTTATTGTTTTTTAATATAATTATGCTTATGTTTTACAAAATGTTAAGTATTCCAAGTTATAGTATGAAGTTATTTTAATCGATGTTCAAATTTCCATCCTTGGGAACACACTAATTGTGAAGGAAATGTGTACAAAAGGTTTTCCATTAGAAATATAGGAAGCAAAATTACTTAACGTCCACCTTAATAGTGTGGGATAAGGGCGATGAATTGGATCCCGATCCTATATCCCGACCTTTGATTCCATTCTCAATAGGGTTACTCTTCAAGTGGTCCCCTACCACATACTAAAATTTCATCGAAATCGAACCATTTTTACGCACCTTATGCAGCATAAGGGCAATGGAATACATCCCGCTCCTATGTCCTGACCTTTGACCCCACTTCACCCATTTTCAATAGGGTTCGTCCCCGGGTGGTCCCCTACCACATACTAAAATTTCATTGAAATCGAACCATATTTCCGCAAGTTATGACGCATAAGGACAATTGAATGAATTGCGCTCTTGTATCGTGACCTTTGACCCCATTTCACCCATTTTCAATGGGGTTCGTTCCCTTGCGGTCCCCTACCACATACTAAAATTTCATCGAAATCGAACCATTTTTACGGGAGTTATCGTGCCGACAGACAGACGGACGGAAAAAGCTGGAGCATATACGCTTCTTCAACCTACGGTTGGAAAGCGTAAAAAATGCAGTTTAAAAAAAAACAGTACAGGGGGCGGTGGAGGGTAGGGCTCTCTTTTATAGCCCTGGGTGGAGAGTAAGGGTGAGATACCCCAGGCCTCGGACCCAAGATACGCTAGTGATTATTGCATATGGTTTTCAGAATTAAAAGCCAAGGTAAATTACATAAGTAATTTATATTTGTAATATCTTTGTATATGTAACACATTTTGAAACATTCAGTGGAGCATTTTTCAAGCTAGAAAGTCTAGCTGAGGAGCCCAGGGGATTCAATTAAAAGTCATGTATCATTCTAGTACATCTGCGAATTCATTTTCTTTGACAAAAAGAATCGAATCTCGCAATCAAGGAACGGTATTCACTAAAACCTCTAGTGCCATAATACTCCGTGGGCAGCGGTCTAAGCGCTGATTTCTGACCATTCGTCCGATATGGGTCCGGGTTTTAATCCTGGTGAGGCATGGATGTTGTGTTTGTCTTACCGCACCGGCTTCCTCCCTTTCCTGGAACCAGTGGTCCTAAATTACGGACGGGCGACTCTTTATATCCCATCGAGTTGCTCATTGTGGTCGTTAACACCGCAACCAAAGAAAAAAAAAAAAAAAAAAGAAAGAAAAAGAAACGGCAGCGTGATTGCCTCCTACCCGCTACCTTCATTGAGATTTCCCACTCAACAATTTGGCGAACTTTTTTTTTTTTTTTTTTTTTTGACTGGAGGTTTAACGACCACCGTGAGCAACTCAATGGGCTATAAGCAGTCGCCCGTCCCTAATTTAGGGTCACTGGTTAGAGGGAAGGGAGAGAGCCAGTGCCGTAAGACAAACACAACATCCATGCCTGACCGGGATTCGAACCCGGACCCCTTACTTGGCGAACTTTAACAGTGCAAGTTAAGTCAGGTACGTTATGCGTTATCTACATAACGCATAATCTACATAACGCATAAAGTTGCCGAATGGGAAAAGTTATGCGTTATCTACATAACGCATAACGGTATGTTGGCACAGCACACTCGTGTGCCCTGTTAACAGCCAATTACACTTCCGGAAGTATGGAAACGTAACGTAATTTGAAGAATTCAATTTTTAACCAATTTTTTTTTTTTTTTAAGTAGCATGATTTCTAGCGTAATTTTTCGCTACGAGCTACTTTATTTTGTACCGTGCAACTGCCAAAAAAATTGCTTCTCGAAGTAATCACCCGTGCCGACGCCAGCAGTTCAGAACTTGAGAACTTGGAGGGGGGGGGTGAGATTTTAGGGGAGCTCAGTATCGTACGAGGGAGGGGGTACAAATTTTGAAATCCTTGACAACATTTTACCAAAATATTTTATTTCATTTTACCCGACGCTGATGAGATTACCCCAAGATGAGTTATTCCACTGTGACCACCCGCAGCCTAGATAAATGAGCGCGCCTGGAGACTGAACGGGGGCCCAAGTGAAGTTAACAGAGCAGTATATACAACCCGAAGACCGCTTTTCGGTTAATAGAATGTTCGGAGTCAGAATGGGAAAAGTTGCCGATTTATCGGAGCTCGATAAAGGACTAAATGTGATGGCACGGCGCGCGGCGCCTCGGAACTACGATCTCGGAAACGGCGCGTCTTGTGGGTTGTTCAAGTGCCGTTGTAGTGAGTACGTATCAAAAGTGGTGCATTGATGTCCAAACGGCGAACCGTCCTGCGTCGTCCGCAGCTCCTTGATCCCAGAGGGGAGCGGAGACTGTCGCGCATTGTTCACTGTGACCGCACAGCCACAGTGCGACAAATCACCCGCAGCTATACAACAGTGGTGATCAGGGCAATGTGTCATAGCACACAGTTCATTGCAGCCTTCTGCGCACGGGTCTGCGTAGCCGAAGACCCAGTCGGGGTCCCCATGCTCACTGCACGAAATCGCCAACAACGCATGAAATGGGCCAAAGATAATCGAGATTGGACCGTGGATGATTGGAAGAAAGTGGCTTGGTCTAACGAATCAAGATTCCTGGTGAATCATGTAGACAGCCGAGCGCGAATACACCAATTACCAAATCAGGTTTTGGCACCTGGATGCACTGTTGGGCGGAAAAAGGCCTCCGGTGGCGGTGTTATGCTCTGGGCGATGTTTTCTTGTGACACTTTGGGTCCCATTGTCCCAATAGAATAATCCCTGAAAGCTGTCAGGTATCTGAGCCTCGTGGCGTGCCAAGTTCGTCTATTCATGGCAACTGTGTTTTCTGCTGGTGATAACCATTACCAGAAGGAAAAGGCGCCATGCCACACCGCCAAAATCGTCCAGGAGTGGTTCGTGGAACATGATGGGGACTTTTAGTTAATGCCCTGGCCTCCAAATTTGCCTGATATGAACCCAATCGAACATTTATGGTTCGACTTGGAAAAGCGGGTTCGCGCTAAATCACCACCACTCCGAAATGCACGGGAACTGGAGGACCTGCTGTTGGCATTATGGTACCAG
Source organism: Macrothele yani (assembly GCA_039090855.1). Taxonomy (NCBI): domain Eukaryota; kingdom Metazoa; phylum Arthropoda; class Arachnida; order Araneae; family Macrothelidae; genus Macrothele; species Macrothele yani. The sequence continues at coordinate 40,573,886 of CM077009.1, read as the reverse complement.
ATACCCCAGGATATCTATCACCACCTCAACGAATCGATGCTTCGCTGAGTTGCCACTGTTTTGAGAGCTAAAGGGAGTGGTGGTCATAAAGGGAGTGGTGGCTAAAGAGAGTGGTGGTCATATCATCGGTGTATATACGTATTTAATGTAGTACTGGGAATGATGGATACGAACCTCCGAGTTACCATTTAGAATAAGCATTTTTGATGCAGTAAGAACAATCGATAACTCAAAAAAAAAAAAGTCTTCGCAACTTTAGCTTCTCTTACGTCATTTTCTTCTTTGTTTTTTCTTGATATTTGCTATCATAGGGTTGTTTGTGAATTTTAGTTTTCTGCATACAAATTTACTCGTTCCATTTCACAGAATAGCCCAACACCGAATTTAACAAAAATTTCAGTTTTTATAACAAAAATGTTTGTGAATTCGAAAAATTAACACACGTTTATGCAAGTTCTTTAAATTCTTAGATAATTTAACTCGCCGTGTGCTCTAACTTTTAAAATATTTGGAGGGGGATAAAGGGTAGGCCCATTTAGATGGGCAGAAGTCCTCCTAGCCCACACGCAGTGCCACTACTGTGAATCAGTAGGAACAGCTGCGTTAATGCTTGTGTGCCACATATGAACCGAACTTGTTACTGCTAAGTGTCAGGGAAGAGATTTGTGTGTGTGTGTGTGTGTGTGTGTGTGGAAAAACGTACGTAAAATGTACAAGAGCATTATCCCCCCCCCCCCCAACCGAAAGGTGTAGAGGTGGAAGGGCTGTTGCGCATAGGAATGAAGCACTGATCGTCACTTTGTGACTATGAGATTCTGAGTTGCTGTTTTAAAATCTTCCAAGTGGTTAGTTGCCTGAAAAGAAGTGTTGTCATGGAAACGGTTTAGCTAAGTGCATCCCTCTAGGCGAGGTAAAACCGTGCTAAAGAGAAACCTGTGCCCGAAAGAGAGAGAACGCTTTCAATTTCTTCCTTCATTGTTTTGCGGTCAGTATGGATAGTTCTACGATGTAAGGATGGAAGAAGTATTTATTGGCGGGAACCTCAGGGCTTTTGGTTTTCTAGCGGGGAAGGAAGGTTTGGTTATTGGCCACGGTAAGAATAGTCTAGCTCCGAACACCTACGAAGGAGAATGCGCAATTAAAGACGGAGAAGGAAGAACCGTAATTCGGCATCAATAAGTCCTCCTCAATGCGCTTGCATAGATCCACAGAAAGGAGCTAAAATGGTAAACTAAACAAGTTAGTAAAATCACGCAATGCATTGATTATGATACGCTTTCCAACATACCAGAAATCATTACTCAAGTTATGAGAATAATGGTTGGGGAATAAATCTCACTCCAGTGCCCTGACCTTTGATCCCATTTCGAGGATATTCAACAGAACTGGTTCAGTATACCTCCGAAATAACATGATAAAGTTTTGTCGCAATCAAAGTAATTTTACGTACGTTATTATGGTGCGTGAAATTTTACACAGGTTTTTTTTTTTTTTTGATTGGAGGTTTAACGACCACCGTGAGCAACTCAATAGGCTATGAGCAGTCGCCCGTCCCTAATTTAGGGTCACTGGTTCCAGGGAAGGGAGAGAGCCAGTACCGAAAGACAAACACAACATCCATGCCTCACCGGGATTCGAACCCGGACCCCTTACGGACGGATGATCAGAGGCCATCGCTTAGACCACTGCGCCACCGGGGCGGCGTTGGTAAAGTTAGAGATTGCCGCCCCGGTGGCGCAGTGGTCTAAGCGATGGCCTCTGATCATTCGTCCGTAAGGGGTCCGGGTTCGAATCCCGGTGAGGCATGGATGTTGTGTTTGTCTTTCGGTACTGGCTCTCTCCCTTCCCTGGAACCAGTGACCCTAAATTAGGGATGGGCGACTGCTTGGATGGGACCCATTGAGTTGCTCACGGTGGTCGTTAAACCTCAAAAAAAAAAAAAAAATTTAGAGATTTTTCAAAATCGGCTGTTTTTAACGCTGCCGAAACTAGCAGTTTCACAGACACATAAAAAATCGCAAATGAAGTGCACATTTTTATGTCTTTATCAAAAAAACGAGTACAGAAAAAACTCCATCCGCACCTGTTAAAAAAAAAAATTAATAATTCTTTTTTTTTAAATCACGAAGTTTATGATTTTTTTAAATTTTAATCATACGGTGTGTAAAAAATATTTGCACCACATATTATATATTATGCACATAATGTAAAAAAAAAAAATACCAGAACAAGATATCTTTTTTAATTCCGCTGCAATGACTCTCTGAAGTTAACCGTTTTCTAGAGAGCTTGTTTGACGGTGCAAGATTTGAAACTCTCTATCTCGAAGGGAAAAAAAAATTTTGCCTAAAGAAAAAATATGGGTCTCCTTATTTTAGTCAAGGAAACCCCCCCCCCCCCTTAATTTTTTTAGAGAAATCTGAGACCACGATGGTACGACCCTGCCTGAGTTGAAATGGAACCCATCAGGAGCGAGATTTATTCTACAGCCATTATCCTCATAACTTGATTAAAAATGCTTCTATTGCGACAAAACTTTAGTATGTTGTTCCGGAGGTATAGTGAACCAATTCTGTTTAATATCATTGAAATGGGGTCGAAGGTCAGGACACAGGATCGAGATTTATTCCACAGCAATTATCCCCATAACTTGAGTAATGATTTCTGGTATGTTGGAAAGCATATCATAATCAATGCATTGCATGATTTTACCAACTTGTTTATTTTGAATTCGAATTTAACACTTTTTGTTGTTCTACAGTTTTCAATTTAAAACCACCAGATTTAGTATACTTTCTCATGGTGCTCTAATTTAGACCATAGATTGTTTCTTGGGAAGGGGTCGGAGCCCAGGGTCAAGGAGGCCCCATACAAACTTTTCGTAAAAAGTTCCATTTTTTACTTTTTTTGTTTATTTTGAATTCGAATATAATACTTTTTGTTGTGATAAGCCATGTCCTTTGTCATGTCCATCGACAAAGCACAAGGCCAGTCAGTGGCAGTGGCTAGCATTAACTTGGAGGAGCTCTGCTTTCCAGATGGGCAACTCTATGTAGCCTGCTCAAGTGTTAGCAATCCTAAAAAATCTCTACATTTTTGCTCCCAATGGAAAAACCAAAAATATTGTTCATCAAAAAGCAATAACCTAAATGAATTAAAATAAATTTACTGGAAAATTACAGGAATATCTTTTTCATTCATAAACTTTCACCCTCTGAACTTGGCGATTCCACTAATAGTAATATTTACCCGGGAAATACCGTGTACCCCTGCTATGCGTATGTAAGAAACAACAAAAATCATTTGGAAAAACTAGAAATACTGTGTACCTAAAGGACTCTACAGAAAATAAAATTCAAATTCAATGAAGAAATGAAATTCAGTATTAGGTACGGTTCATGCCGTAAAAAAATTATCGTTTTCATTTGATTTGTACAAAATTTAGATAGTGAATTATTACCGAATTCTCCCGAGCAATGCCGGGCAATTCAGCTAATTTTTCATAAAAGGAAGTGATGATGTAAACATTTCAACCAATTCCTTTTTTTACGGTTCAGCTAATTTTCCATAAAAGGAAGTGATGTAACATTTCAACTAATTCCTTTTTTTATGGTTCAGCTAATTTTCCATAAAAGGAAGTGATGCCGTAAACATTTCAACCAATTCCTTTTTTTACAGTTCAGCTGATTTTCCATAAAAGGAAGTGATGTAAACATTTCAACCAATTCCTTTTTTTACGGTTCAGCTAATTTTCCATAAAAGGAAGTGATGTCGTAAACATTTCAACCGATTCCTTTTTTTCTTGCATTGGAATAAAAAGTTTCAGAACATTTCACAAAAATATGAAAAATCAAGGACTGTTGACATCTGGAAAAAAGGTAAATCAAATTCCAGGACTTTTCCAAAATTCCATGAGCCATGCACACCCTCGATTGATAAACACTCTGAAGAAATAAGAAGTGTGTTAGATAAACACAGAGGTTGTTCAGGCAACACAACTGGTGATTAAATCCAAGGAAGACATCCAGCCCAACAGATTGGAGCCACATCCAGTGCTGCTTGGAAAGTATCTTCTATCAACTGGCTGCCGTTTCTGTGCAAAATGAAGTCATTATGGGGATGACGGAGCAGTGAGACATTGCGATTTTGTAATGGAGCATGAAGCACTGTTAGAGGAACATTCAGATGTCCTGAATATGATTTGGATTTTTTGATGAGGCATCTCGATTCTTACATTAACACAGAGATGCCCAATTTTGGCAGACTGAGAATCCAATGATCAGTGCCGCCAAACTATTGCACCTATGGAGAGTTGCAGTGTTGTGTGTTTTAGCAACCGTCGGTACTGTGTTCATCGATGACACAGTGACTGCTGATGTTTACCTCCATATTCTAAGGAAAATAAATTTTTCCTTTCTTATTAGACATATTATTTCCATTAGGCCACAATGGTTCCAACAAGTTGGTGCCAGACCACCCCACATTTGCAATGACGTTCTTCACTTTGTTCTCAACGTTTTCGAAGAGTTTTGCACAATCCGTTTCTAGCAACTTTTCAAAAGCATTTCCATGACCACCAATCTTGGCTATTTGGAGGGGGGAGAGGGGGCAGGGAGAATTATGACCACCAAGAGCAACTCAATGGGCTATGGGCAGTCACCCAACCCCAATTTAGGGCCACTGGTTCATAGTGTCCTCCCTAGTTTTTTTTGTTTGTTTTTTGTACAGCCAGGGGGCAAATTTTTTTAGCTGGGTGGTACTTTTAATGACCCCTTTCCCAATTTAAAAAAAAAAAATTACGTATTATTTTTGTTAAAACCACCATTAAATGGTTTTAACTGGGAAAAAAATTAACATTATTATACTTATTAAACATCTTTAATGGTGCGGTGGGCATTTTTTATTTATTTTATTGGAGGTTTAACGACCACCGTGAGCAACTCAATGGGCTACAAGCAGTCGCCCGTCCCTAATTTAGGGTCACTGGTTCCAGGGAAGGGAGAGAGCCAGTGTCGTAAGACCAAACACAACATCCATGCCTCACCGGGATTCGAACCCGGACCCCGTTCGGACGAATGATCAGAGGCCAGCGCTTTAGACCACTGTGCCACCGGGGCGGCCATGTCGTGGGCATTAATATAACATAACACGATAAACAAAGTTAGAAAATTGTACCAAAATGATTTAAAAAATGATTATTTACTAACAAATTATATTCAACACACATTTCTTTTCTATATACATAGACTGAAGGTTTAACGACCACCGTGTGCAATTCAATACGCTATAAGCAGCCGCTTGTCCCTATTTTTGGAACACCGGTTCCAGGGAAGGGAGAGAGCCAGCGGCGTAAGACAAACACAACATCCATGCCTCACAGGGATTCGAACCCGGACTCATCTCGGACGAATGATCAGAAACAACAGCTTCGACCACTGTGCCAACATGCCGGTGCCACAGATTGTTGAAATCTGTGTCACCGGCGTGGTTTAAAACTCAGGCTTCAAGCGAGAATAACACATAAACATATAAAACGAGCAAAACACACAGAGTCACGTACAGTAAAAGGTTTGTTTAGCGGTAGCTTTCGGTCAGTTTTCATCAACACTAATGGTGTATGTGAGAATAAGTTTTCCATTCGTGCTATTATGTGCATTGTGAAAACATTCATTAAAGGAAATATAGTCGGGCGGCAGACAAAATTAACTGGGTGGGCTGCCCAATAAAAAGGCTCTAGGGAGAACACTAGACTCCAGAAAGAGAGAGAGCCTGTGCCACAAGACAAGCGTGTCACACATACCTCAACCAAAGCTCAAATATGGGCCCATTTGGATAACCATTCTAACAACACTTGAACTCATGACCATTTCCTCTGAGAATTTTTGAAGGATATAATGTTCCAGCAAAATGCATGCATAATTCCAGAACTGCAAGCCACCATCCAAACAGAAACTGAAGTCATTTTCACAAAATGTCTGAGTTGCATATATCCACGGGCATCACGCTGAAATGTTTTCATGTAACAAAAAATCTCTTGCCGAGTGAGTATAATATAATCTGTAGAAATTTGGTGCAGTCATGTTTGATATATAAAACAAAAGTTATTCAACCTTTAAAGTGTTATAAAACACATTTTTAAAAAAATCTAAATTATGAAGGCCACAAGAAGAATAAAATTCCACTGACAACACTGAAGAGCACAGTTAATCAACCATGAAAATTAGTTCCCATAAAACAGCCACAGAACATGAAAGATAAAACTACCAATACAACATTAAAAAGTAAACAATTTTATTGACAATCACAAGGCTAGAAGTGTACACACCAACTTCTTCTGCATTATCCACACAAATCACACAGCTTCAACCATTACTTACAAAAAGCATGATATACACTTCCATTTCACTACAGCAAATACAAATTTGAAAATTCTATAGAAAATTCTTGTAGAATAAGTGTGGCAAAGAAAACACACTTTTAAGTAATATTTAGCAAAACGACCATATTTTTATTTTCTTTATCACTAAAAGCTTGACTTTAAAAGCGGCCCAAACACCGGTAAGGAGGATAAAAGTTTGATCTGGGAATCCCAATGACTCTACTTGCGAGAGCATATTCGCAACGTACAAGTTTATAGATCAAGCAAAAAAAAAAAAAAAAAAAAATTATTATTTTAAGAAAATTCATACTGCACTGCCACAGCATGAAATGTAGATTGTCAGAAAAAATAATAATCTGGGTATATTTTCATGAACATATTAATAATCAGTGTGCAACAAAAAGAAATTTAGTGTCATTAATGAGAATACTTTCAATAAGTTTTTCACATGTGTAAAATTAATTGCAATAGTCAAAACACCTGTGGTCGAAAAATTGTTTATCTTGCATTATTAATCAGTATTGGCAGATCCATTACTGGAAAATAAGTATGCAAAACACTATCAAAGTAATTAAGGAAGTATCCCAAAGAAGGTTATAATAAGTTACATGTCTAGCTATCACATGGGCTGCTTTGCTTGTTTTCACTATATTAGTGCAGAATAACTTTAATACTAAATATTATTATTTTTATGCAAAACTGAATGTAGAACTTTTCTTCAGACAATTATTGGCTTTACCAAAGAAATGCAACTAAGACTACGGAAACAAGACTCTCAGCAGGCGGCAAGCACCCCATAAGTAGAACATTAGCAACAGAAAGAAAAAAAGTGCACCAATGATAGCCTTCTTAAAGATATTTTAAATGACATGATAAAACTGGACATAAGCAATGAAACCTTGAATAACAAATACTGAAACTTTAAAAACGCATTTAAGTTATGGGGGAAATTCTAGTTGCTTAATGTTTACCTATGCATTCTGCTTCTAGAGATGAGTTACAATTCTTACACGTTGTTAGGTCCTCGTTGATGTCTTTGTCCATTAGTCCATTGTAGACGATGCACATTCACTCACAGCACACTTTTCACTTTGGGTGGACACTGTAGATCTTAATTTTATGGTTCATTAACATCAGCTAATAACCGTTTATTATGCTCTAAATTTTTTGCTCAGCCTTTGGGTATCGTCAGGAGCGCGGCGATGTAACCACCGATGTTCGTGGCTCACTACTCGCCTATGGAGTCCGATACTCCGCGTTGCCATTTGTTGGATACTCAGTCTTCGATACGTTTCTTGAAAAACCTTGTTGGCGCCATCTATGTTTCACTTTTCTCTTTATAATTTTTTTAATATTATTCACGTTATTGATTGCCTATGCCGTTTATAACTTCATCTTTTTTTATCATTATTTTCTTGTCTTTTTCGTGTGTTTTTTGTGTGTGTGTGTGTGTGTGTGTGTGTGTGTGTGTGTGTGTGTGTGTGTGTGTGTGTGTGTGTAGTTCTTTTTTTTTTTGCCTGATTAATTCTCTCCAGTGGCTAGATAATATTGAGTATATAAATAAGTTTTGAGGGATTTCCGTTCGGTGTCGTACTTATTACTGCTTGCATGTATTTTAAGGTGGCAACACTGCGATATCGCAGTACGAGACGAGTCAGTATACGACGTTCGATTGAGGTGCGAAGATGTATTTGTTTTACTCTATGGAAAATGGCAACTTTCGTCCCGACAAAACAGCATTTGCGGGAAGTGTAAGTGCATTACTTTGTCAAACAAAGTGCTGCCGACAGCTATTGCTTCATGTCAGAAATCTATGGTGAACATTCCCCATCCATAAAAAGATGTGAGTATTGGTTTAGACGATTCAAGAGGAACGATTTCGATGTCAGTGATAAAGAACGTTCTGGACCACCCAAAATGATTGCTGATGCCGAATTGGAAGCTTTACTCGACGAGGATCCGTGCCAGACCTAAAAAGAACTAGCAGCAGCATTAAATGTTAGTTAACCATGCATTTCACAATGTTTAGCTGCCATGGGAATGGTGCAAAAAGAAGGGAATTGGGTTCCACATGCTTTGCGGGAAAGAGACCTTGAACATTGAAAAACCATTTGCAAATTGCTGCTTCAAAGGCAAAAAAGAAAGGGGTTTTTTTGCATTGTATTATTACTGCCGACGAGAAATGGATATGGTACGATAACCCTAAACGGCAGAAAGCCTGGGTGAAGCCAGGTCAACCAGGTTCTTCAACGCCAAAACGCAATATCCATGGTTCAAAGGTAATGCTGTGTATCTGGTGGGACCAGAATGGTGTGATCCACTATGAACTGCTGAAACCATCAGAAACTATTCCTGGTAATCGGTATCGAACCCAATTAATGCGTTTAAAACGAGCTCTCATGCAAAAGCGGACAGAATGGGAGAATAGACACAACACAGTCATCTTACAGCATGAAAACGCAAGACCACATGTTCTCAACCTGCGAAAAAGTACTAAGAAGGATCCGACTGGGAAGTTCTACCCCACCCGCCATATTCGCCGGATATTGCGCCATCGGATTACCATTTGTTCCGGTCGATGCAGTCAGCACTTTCTGGAGAACGGTTTAGTTCTTATGAAGACATCAAAAATTGGCTGGACAACTGGATCTCTTCCAAGGAACCGGAATTCTTCCTTCGGGGCATACGTTCACTGCCCGAAAGATGGGGTAAAATTGTAGCTTCGGAGGTAGCATACTTCAATTAATATTAAAATATTGTTTCTGTTCTACAACGTGTTGTGTTCACCTCAAATCTTATTTATATACTCAATATGTGAGGGTCATTATGGTCACATACTCTCATCTTATTCTTATATATTAATATAGATTCCTCCATTCTCATTTGTCTCTATGATCTGTTATCTCTTCTTAGCAGTTTGATTTCATCAAATTTAGGGAATGTTTGGTTGTCCATGCAGAATTGTACTAAGGCTGTTTTGACTTTTTTTTTCTTTTTTTTTTTGCCATTTTAATATATGCTGTTTTAGCCTTTTTTTTTTAACATGTTTTTTGTACTCGCAATGTACGATATTGGGGGGGTGGGGTGGAATTTCGTATGTTTCTGATTCCTCTAGGATCCTGCTCTCTGTTTTTTTTGTTAACTGTATTCTTCATTGTGTTTACCGAACTTCCTAATTGCAAACCATATTTTGCACATTATTTATTTCTCAACCTGGGAAAAAGGTTGAGAAAAAAATATTATATTGAATTTATGCACGTAAAATGAGGATAGTGGTTTTGCCAATCTATTTTATGGGTCGGAATATGAACTGGTAATTTCAATTCATTTAAGTTATGTTGAAGATTTTAAAGAAAGCAAGTCTACAAGGGATAACTTTTCAACCCACAAACATGCAGAAAATTGTAAGTGGTTGCCAAATCCAAAAGTCATATTCATTATTTCTCCTTTTAAAACTGATTTCTGCAAAAATCAGAATTATGATTTAGAGGGCAGAGAAAAACTTCCAAACTTTCCCAATAACATAATGAAAAGCAATTAACGAATGGGGCAATTCATTAAGCCTACAAGGGATAACTTTTCAACCCACGAACATGCAGAAAATGGTAAGTGGTCGCCAAATCCAAAAGTCATATTCATTATTTCTCCTTTTAAAACTGATTTCTGCAAAAATCAGAATTACGATTTAGAGGGCAGAGAAAAACTTCCAAACTTTCCCAATAACATAATGAAAAGCAATTAATGAATGGGGCAATTCATTAAGCCTACAAGAGATAACTTTTCAACCCACGAACATGCAGAAAATGGTAAGTGGTTGCCAGATCCAAAAGTCATTCATTATTTCTCCTTTTAAAACTGATTTCTGCAAAAATCAGAATTACGATTTACAGGGCAGAGAAAAACTTCCAAACTTTCCAAACAACATAATGAAAAGCAATTAATGAATGGGGCAATTTATTTGGTGTCAGTCCAAAGAGGTTCAGCAGAAATGCCCTCCAAAGTCAGGATTACCAGTAAAATGTCAGGGTTTTTTTTTTTTTTTTTTGGTTTTTTTTATGGACATCATTTTTATGCTCTAATAAATGGCTGTTGATGCTGTAGAAAGTGTTTTCAAAGTAGTATGTTTCACCAGAAAATGTTAAGATCAGGATGATGTAAACTCTATGAAGATTGGGGGGGTATTTTATCTCTGTCATTCAAAATTAATTTAATGACAGAATGGTTGGAACTGATAGCCATATGATATCCAAACTTGTTAAAAATTTGTTTGAGCTTGTAGGCATTAGAAAGGTGCTTAGGGATAGATGCATGTAAATACAGATGTTCAGTGAGGTTTTCTTGAAGGCTTCTGATTTTTTATTTGAACTGTGCATTTTGTCTAATAGTGGCAATATCTTTAGTTTAATTATTCTCAGCCTGGAATTCTTTTTGGCTACCAACTTCATAGTAAAGTGCTAAGTACTTAGATATTTTTTTTTTCATTTATTTAGGCGATAATATTGCCAGATGTGCATAAAACAGCTATAACGTGTGTAAATCTAGTTTTGTAACATTGTGAACATTACTTGTACTACAGACAAGATTTTTTTTTTTTTCCTATGCAGGTTTTCAGTGAGATTTTGATGCAGACTTCTAATTTTTGATCTCAATTGACAATTCTGATTCTCCTCCAATACAGAAATCAATTTTAAAAGAGAAATAACGAATAAGAATTTACAGTTCTAGCAAGCTGTTTACGATTGTCCATCTGTCCCCAGGTTGAAAAAAACTGAAGTAACCAGTTGAAAGCTTCTTTACTTTAAAATTTTTATGTAACTTAAGCATGTGTTTTTTTTTAATTGTAATACTTGTTATTTTAAATGATTTTGCATTTTACAAAAAGTCAAATGAAGGAAGAATGATATAATCTTTTCGAAAGTCAGTTTCTTGTCACATGAAGTACAATTTCACTCTTCTGAATTTCTCCTGAGAACAGAATCTGCTCAATAAGAGGAGGATACCTGAAAAATATCTTTGAGAGCATCATTCCTAAGCTCTGCACCAAAAGCTAAGAAGTATTCCTGTGTCACTGACGTTCATCTGCTTTTTGTATGCACAAATAACACGAAATCAACACAATTCTGACTTGAGCTGCTGCTCATTTCACAAAAATGGATACTTATATACTTTTGGCAACTAGATAAATTGAAAGTCATGAAGCAATACTCACTGCCTCATAGGGTACAAACTACATAGTTCATCCCACGTTACCAAAAACAAATCAATGAAATGAAATTTGAGTGGCAAGCATATATTTTGCTTACATTTTGATAACATCACACTACCACAAAATGGCAACCACCATTTAGGCTGCACGATAGTGATCAGGTTTACACACAAGATCATCAAAACAGAAAGCTTGCAGATCGTATGGATAAAACCCTTATGCACTTTCAGTGTTGACCTGACCTGGAACCATCCGATTTTTTTTTAAATAAAGGCATTTAATCTTGTGTTGCAATGATGACTCAACAAAAGCTAAGGAAAATGCATTCAAAACTCTCACTGCACAATCACCAGATCTGGCACTACCTGATTTTTAGGATCACACTGAGCCTGATAAGAATCAGCTTCAAAAATTTAAAAGAACACTCCCACCACATCTTTACAAGCAAACCAGAACAGATGTCATATGATGTTTCTTTTTACAAAGCATTTAGTTTCACTATAAGAAATGACATGGCAACTTTGCTGCAGGGAGAAAACTATCATCACTTGGAACTATCTTGCTTTTAAACACAACTGAAATGAAGTTGGAACAAAAAAATTAACTGAATCAAAACTTAACAAACAAGTGCTAAATAGGAGTACAGGAAAGCTTTGTTTGTTTGTTTGATTTAAAAGCACTTCATTCACTTTTATATTTACTACCAAACTGTGCTTTACAAAAGTACTTATTTGAGAACATCTTCAAAGAAAACCATTAATAATACAAAATAAATTAAGCTTCATTTACATGAGACAGTATGACTTTAGCTGGTGGCAGAAAAAATTAAATTTACTTGAATTTTGCTTGACCTACAAACAGTAAATTCCCAAAATTCAAACTACAAGACAGGACCATCAATGACTTATTTCCCTCCCTTTGAGGAGAATTCTTCTGTTCTTAGTTTTCAGATATTTGTAAACACATTCAAACACTCAAGTTTCTGTTTGCTACACAAAGAACAGGCAAATCACAACACTTCAGAAGTAACAAAAATTAGTCACACAATTTTTTTACTGTAATTCCTACCTCTTAATTATAAAATAATAAAAGCACATATTTTTACATCATTAATAAAACTGACACAGCTACAGAATCCTTTACAACCTATCCAGGATTGGAAAGAGAAATTCACACTTGGCGGACACATTCTAGCCAAAATTTTCATAGGCCATTCATAATTATTTTGTACAACTATTGTGAGTAACAGTACATAAATGTGTGCGTTTGTCTGAAGTCCACACCACAGCCCTACAAACCAATTATGCTGTAACATGTTGCGTGCTGTGCCCTAAAAACAGTAAGTGTCAATAAAAGTACATGCTTTTCTTCACAAAAGCATTTTGAAATGTTTCACATTACACTAAACTCTAAAACTTTTTTTTGTCTTCTTTGTACAATTTGAACTTAAAAATTACACAAATTCCTCAAAACACTTTAAAGCTAAAAACAGAAACACACAAAAAGCATATACATTTTTAAACATATGTCACAGAAGATGACATTCCTTTTTGTAGAAAATGCCTTGACTGGACAGAAAACGCCCATAAAAATAAATGATAGTTTCACATGTAAGAATTTAAAAAAAAAGGGGGGTAGTGGAAAGCCAACGTTAGATGTTTACATGCACAACCAAGTTTAAAACTAAAAAATTATAACATGAACTTTAAAACACAGTGCTGCTTAAATCATAAATATCCTTCAACAGATTCACTTTTGCTTCTGTATGTGACTCAATTTTGTAACTACATATAACTTACGAACATCTTTTTTCTAAAATTCGTTTAGAAACAGCTAGTAACCCAATAACTGCTGTCTAATGCAGCCTCTTGACTTTATATCTGCTTTATCAAACAGTTATGAACTAAACATGGTTCAACTGTTGCACATAATATTCATACCAAAGAAATGGTTTAAGGGAATTCATTTAAATCACACTGTAAAAAAAGTTTTGAATGCTCTGTTGTATGGGAATTTATGCACATTCAAGAAAAAAATAACCATTTAAGAAAAATGTTTTTTTGAATTAGATGCTTTCTAAAAATTAATTCTCCTATTTTTTACTACTACACTGTTTTTCGAAAAAATGCCTTAAAGCCTGAATCATTACAAAGCAGCATACCTCAGAAGCAGCCATTTCAATGAATTATTTTACAATATTTAGAAGTTATGTAAAAAAAAAAATTCTAAAATTGCCTTTTTTTCCAAAAAAAAAAAAAAAAATTGCAAAATACTTCCATGCAGCTATGAAAAACTTATTTTTTCTAATATTAGCAAGGTCGCTCAGAAACAGTAAATCTCTTCTATATTCCACTTAATTTAATGCTGATACTCAAATAAAGCTCTATTTACATGGAAAACCAGTTCTTGATCAGAATCAGAAATCACATATCTTACCGCCACAAAAAATCTATAAATTTAAAAGCAAAACAGTGAAAGATAAAATATATGACAAATGTTATTATGTAGCACTTTTATTACAACATGACATCTAAGCACCATTAGGAGTTCCTGGGTAAGAGCAATACTCCCATAGGAAGCAAAGGGCCTGCATGATTAAGTGATAAGCAGACCAGAAAGGGATGAAGAAACAGGTCCCCTCTAGGAATGCTGGGATGAATTTGGTGGTAGAACTTGATCCTATGTGTGGAAAGCAGATGTGAGGAGATAGAAGAGCCAATGAGACTAAGTATGGAGTTAATCGCCAGAATAATAATAATAATAAAAAAAAAAAGACGCTGTGTTTAATTAAGAACTGGTTTTAATTGCTGGCTCAGCAATTTCTAGCATTCTTGTAACATAACATCCAAAAGTTAGGGAGAGTTGAAAGGTGGAACCCAAAGGAGAACCGAGTATATCCGGTTACTTCACATACTGAATACATCTATTATGGCAAGGCATTAAAACAAATGCCACAAGTAAATAAAGCTTTCAAAGTATGTTCGACTGACTGCTCTGAAAAAAAGAATGTAAATTTAAACAAACGCAGCAAAATGACCATCTGCTAATACAATTTTAAATTGGTTCCCATGTTTTAAACAGCACTTTTAAAAGTATAAACTTACAAATATATATACTAAGTGAACATCCCACAATTTTTAGGGCAGAAACTGCTCATCTATACCACACAATTGACCTGTTCTTGCTTTTTACAAACTCTACAGCCATTGCTTGCTCACAGTATCAGCTAAAGCTTCAGCCATAGACAGTAATATAACACTCGAAACATGGTCACCCAAAACAGCCAGCACGGTCACATGCCACACGGCAACTTAACCCACTTACACATGCATATATATGAAAGTACTAACAATGACGCTTCTCCATCTAACAATTACTAAATGCACTACATCATTATCTACAAACAGTAATTAATTAATATCACCTTGCAAACGCATCGGACCAACAGTGGGAATTAGACTGCTATAGGCAGATAATGCGAACAGTATGGAAAATTGATGCAGGGTATATTTCTTCAACATCACTTGAAATCTTGAGATCAGTGCCTAGTATCTTTAGTCCATCAAAAACATCACATTAAAATACATGTTTTCCAAAATGTCTTCACATAAGCACATTTTCTTCTATTACTGGACATATTTAGCACACACTGGTATTAAAAAATAAGAAACACTGTTAAAAAAAACTTTGAAGGTTTTAATGGTTGAAAAGAATTTGTTACAAATTAATTCAGATTGTCGTTATAATAAATGCAGGGAAAAAAAAAGCAGCAAATTACATGATGTTTTTTTTGACTTGCTGAAATGCTATTGTTGAAGACATGCTATAATCTTTAATTTTTGGATCCCAAAATGAGATTAGTAACAAAAATATGAACAGTTAACGTATTTTTGGGAAAGGAGACCATCTATGAAAATGTAGAAAGTATTTTAATGACAATAACCAAAACAGGCTTAAACTTTTAGTTAAAATCAACAAATTACGTACATATGTTACACATCATGGAGTAATTGTGAATTTATTGGAACAGAAAAAAAAGGCAGAGTTATATATACCTCATTTACATTTCACTGCTACTGTAATGGTAAAAACAAACAACATATATTAATTATTTCAGTGGAAGGGTCTTTAAAACTTATTTCAAAAAAATCACCCCACCCACAAAAAAAAAAAAAAAAAAAAAAAAAAAGAGAGAGAAAAAAACTACAAATAGGCTTCAGCATTGAGCAAATTCATTACTGGTACCCCCCCCCCCCCTGGGTTCAGCTTGTTGAAAATATATCGAAGTAGTAGGCGCAAAATAATATGATCCAAATATCATGATTCAAACAAATTCTTAATGTGTGAAAATTTCACCCAATTACAGATGGGTACAAAAAAAATATCTGTTATGTTTTCGAAAGATTTGAGGATGGACTGGGGCCGACTATATTTTTTGCGGACTCCTCCTAAAAAGTGGAAAGAAATAGAAATTTTTTTTCACAAGGCAGTTTCTTATAGTTTTTGCTGTGCTATCTGCAACAACAACAACAAAAAAAACTGTAGTACTCTGTCAATTCTTCAAGTATCCAACATAATTCTGGGGCCCCCCTTGAAAATGCAGGGCCTAGGGCTGCAGCCCCTTAGTGCCCCCTCTTAAATGGGCTCTGACTAATATACATCATTACAT
Source organism: Macrothele yani (assembly GCA_039090855.1). Lineage (NCBI taxonomy): Eukaryota > Metazoa > Arthropoda > Arachnida > Araneae > Macrothelidae > Macrothele > Macrothele yani. The sequence continues at coordinate 40,557,632 of CM077009.1, read as the reverse complement.
TAGTAATAAGATAAAATGACAAATGGGAGCACAATATTTTGTGGTTTGCAGCAGGTGCAGAAATGCCTAGTTAAGCCACTGCCCTCTGGTGACAATAATTTCATCCATCATGCTGAAAGAACTTTAACAGCTTGAGGACCATCAATGCATGATATAAAAGGTTTGACTGTTTAAGATAAATGGCATAACTTTGAGAATATGTATACTTTTAAACACCTACAACAATTCTTACAAATTTTTTAACTTTGCCACTTCCAAGTTTGGAAATTTTTCTCTCCCTTATGAACCTATCAAGCTTAAATGCAAACATTGGAGGGAGAAAAATTACGACTATGGACGAAATTTTGTTCAGCCTGACTACTGTTTTCGGTAACTTTCACTCCATTTTCAAGCTGAAATACAAATATTTTTGGAATAAAATTATATTTAACAATACTGAGCAGAAGAAACATCGAGAGAAAAAAAATCACCCCGTCAACCTTCCATTTCTGAAAGTTTCAAATGATTAAATTCCGTCCTCTGACAGAAAATGCAGCCCCTTCCCCCATCCCCAAAAAATTTCTGTTCAGTTCTGCATCGATCTTCTCAATGAGGAAAATGATAACGGAAAAGGCAGAATTTCTGAATTCGCGGAAGAACCTCATGCCTGAAAAATTCAGGGAAAGTTTTGCGCCATCTAACTTACGCTTTCACAAATTGTTGCCTACAGTTTCAAGCTGAAATACAAAGATTTATGGAATAAAATTATATTTAACAATAATACTAGAGTCGCGGATGGCTCAGTAGTTAGCGAGTCAGACTATCATTGCGAGGTCCTCAGGTTCGAACCTGGGCTGATCTTTCGGAGACGGTGTGATTTACTAACAATCACTGAATATCCGACGTGCATCGGACAAGCACGTTAAGTGACGACCCCCAGGTTGGACCCACTGGTTAAATGGGTATCCTTTCCTATGCTCCCCCCTGAAATTCTCTCACCCCTCTATGTGCAACATCGTACTTGTACGGTGGCGCCATCTACTGTACTCTAATCTCACTACAAACTGTTCTGTCAAAGTCGCTAGACTTGCTCTCATTCCTTCTGTTTCCATGTCCTGCACAAAAGGCAAACTCGCTGTAGGTGGCTTGGACCTAAACTCTACTCACTGTGGACGGAAGTCCTACAAGAAAATGACAAATACTGTGTGTGTGAACAATAATACTGGACAGTGGTAACATCACAAGAAAAACTTACGATCATGAGAAAAATTTTTACTTTGTTTAACTTCTGTTTTCAAAAGTTTTGAAACATGAAACACCGTTCCCAGACGGAAAACCATCCTGAATCCCCCCGATCTCTTCAGTTTTGCTCAAGAATAACCCCAAATTATGACACAGAAAAAAAAAGAAAGAAAAAGAATTTTGTGGAAGAATCTCATGTATTTTAAATTTAAGGCCATTTCCAGAAGTCTGAGGGAAAATAAGAAGAAAAAGAAGGCCCATACTCCTCGAAATGTTGATAAATGGCAATACATGTGACTTTCTGGAACTACAGAAACTACAAAAAATCATGTTTCCCTTCCAGAGTAGAAACACAACAGGGACACATATCTGTCTAGAATACCATACTCCAGCAAGAGCAGCACCTGCCTCTCCCAACTTACTGAAAAATAGTCTGATTCATCATTTTTTGTGTGCATGTACGTATTTGCAACACCTGGCATTAAAAAATAATTTTGCAAAGGTCTTTCATTTTTTGATTAACTCTTGTGTAATCATTCAACAGGAAACAAATTTACTCAATGCAAACTGAAACCAAAAGGAAATATCTACATTGTGTGTTTGCAGTCATTTATACTTTTAAATTTCAAGAAAATGAACTGCTCGGTTTTTATTTCACACTGAACATGCATAGGGGGGAAAAATTAAAGCACAGGAAGAAAATATTAAAAGTTGGGAAAATCTTACGCAGTAACAAGATAAAATGTGATGGCAAAGTTACTTTAGTACAACATTCTTCCAAAGCATAATCTGTTCCAAATGATGAAAAAAAAAATTGCTCTATTGCATATCATTCAAAAAGAATAATAATAATGTTACACGCTATATGATAAGAACATCATACAACATAAAATCTCAAAAGTCACAAGACTGCTTATATATATATATATAACATCGTTAAATACATTTATACAGAAATTGTACATTATAATCTATATACATATCAAAGTATTACAACTGCAAACAACTGAGGTAAAAATCAAATGACAAAGGTGGAAGTTACACTCTTCTTGAGAAAGCATATCGATTACCATATTCTGAAGAGAGAGAAAAAAGTAACCCTGGAAACAAAAACTTTTTTTTTCCTGGTAATACTTTGTAACAGCAAAACTAGCAAGGGTCTTCAATGTGTTGACAAAACAGCCTCTTTGTTAAGCTTTAATGATCCATTTACAAAAAACACTTATTCAAACAAACTGGATGTGACATGGGAAACTAATAACAAGGTAAGTGATTTACCCATCTGCAGCTCAATTAAAACTGTTCTTATCACAAAATGAAATTACAAACTGCATAGTTTAATAGGCAGTTCTTAATTTCATAGTTGCATAGTTTAAATAAATAAAAAACTTCCATAGGAAATAGCCTAGCACTATTATACCACATTTCACAAATCTGTATAGTTTTAGCAAAACACTGATGCAGTCAGATTATTTCAGTAATATGAAGGATTCCACAGCAGGTCTGGAATTTCAACACTACAGAAAAACTTTACCATGGATCGAGTTGCTCACATACTTATGTGAACGTTTACAAACCCACTGATGATGTAAATCACAGGCTGTTGAGAACATTCATAAAATAATGTTCTAACAGTTAAACTTTATGTATGTTGTACCTTGGAGTTGAAGTTGTTGCTCCCGCTGAAGGCCTTTAAAATAAAATTAAAACAACATTAACTTATTGTGTTAGAAGTTTGAGGTCAACACACACAGGCACCGACTTTGGGGGCTTTTCAAATCCCCAAATAATGTTGCTGTGGGTTCCTTGAACTCCCAAATATTTCAAAAACAAGAAACTGATTAAAGTTTTTATATCTAGAAAATCAGTTCAATTAATGAACCTTCAAAAATTATAGATAGCATTTTCAACAACTTTATTAAAAAAATAGTAGACTTACAAAATACATAAGGAAAAGATTTTAATTTAAAATAACTGGCAACTGCAAGAAGAACCTGGTAACAAAATTTTAATTCTTTCTGTGTAAACAAAACTTTTGATACAGTTTCTATACATTGAGAACAAGTCTTGATAAAAAAAAATCTAGAGACTAGAAATGTGTGGAAACAAAAGAACTCAGAAGATGTGGAACATAATTGAAAATTCAAGTTAAAATAGGATTAAGTATATTAATCTAAGTAAAGCCTTGAGTAAATGTTTTAATTCCTGTAAATAACATTAATTTTTTAATTTACACACAAACACTATCAGCAAAATCTGCTAATAATTTGGAAACTATCTGCACATACAGCATACACACGTACGTCTACGTTCTGCAAATCTGCGTGTGCATATGTGTTTTACACTCCTTTAACTTGGAGGGGTGTTGTGATTTTTTATGGGAGGTGCTGGATGTGTGTGAGCGGAAACCCCTGGATGGCACAACGGAATGCTGCTGAAATGCATCAGGTATAGCAAACTGCTGGTCGAAGTTTACAGTTGGAATCCATTGTTTATTGTTGGACCTTTCACATTTCTGGTGTGATCTTCTATTCCTTTTCTTTTATGATCATGTTTTCTGTGTTGACATCATTCTTTACTTGCTTAAACCTTCTTCACTGATTTTACTTCAAGCTGAATTTTTTATATACATTTTTTAAATTTCATCTGCTTGTTTTTAATCTTAAGGAAATTCCTTTCTTAAAATTTGTATCCTCTTATACTGCAACATGTACAAAAACTGAAGCATAATATTGGTCCTGGAATAAATATCAACAGTTCAATCAATTACTACAAAAATTACACCCACTTTCTTTGTTCATCATTTTGTAAGTACAAAAAAAAAAAAATACTCAGGTTTGTTTTTTCAGTTTTCCATGCAGAATTCAATTGCTGGTTGAAAACTTTTAACACAAGAAATTAATTTAATTTAAATTCTAAATCCCTTCGTCAGGAACAACAACTTTGATTCCCAGCTATAACAAGCACAAAGAGTTTATTATTAAAGCATTCTTTCATGAATATTCTAAACAACCTTTTTAACTTTACTATGAAATTTAAAATAATTGTAGACATTTCTGAAGCAAACACCACTTTTTTCATTGGGTCTGAAATGCTGTTTACTTTTGTGAGAGTTAACAATTTGCAATATATATTTCTGTGGTTACAGTTTAGAAAGAATCTAAAGCTAATGACCATTCCCTATTGATTATTGGTGATTGGGTTTTTCTTTTTCAAGTCCCTAAAATTAGATAAAGGACTTGAAACAGAAAAGAAAACAGACTCCATCCTCAATAATCACATAAGTTGGTCACTTTTGGGGATGCTGCAGTCTAGTTGTTTCTTAACCATAACCACAGAAATGCAGGAATAAGAAAACGGATAACCATAACTGCCAAAGAAATGCCCTTGAAGACATGGTGAAGAAGTCTTATTAAGCTGCTACTTTTTTTTATTATTGCATTTAGTATTGAACAACCAACAGCATTAATTTTATTTCTTTGATCATAAACCTACACAAAGAGGCTGATTTCCCACAAGTATGTATTCATCAGTGTGCACATATTAGCAGTGAGATTTTGTTTGAGAAAATGATGAACACTTGTTTGCTTTTATTTGCTGCAGTTAGGGAAAAAAGAGGTAACTTTTTAATCTTTCTCATTAAAAAAGGTAACAGTTGCTCTGGAATTAAAAACTTGGTAATGTGTACAAAAATAAAGAGGTGCACTGCAAATGGCAATAATAGTAAGATTTCATATTTCTAACATATGCAAATCAGTCTTCCAGTGCATAAACTGAGTTCCTCTTCACTAGCATCTTGGATACCATTGACAAAAAAATGACATCTGAAGAAACAAATGGAAAAGCTATCAATAAATTTTGCAATCGCACCGTTGAAGAATGATCTTGAAATATACTGGCCATTTAAATTTGACTGTCATGTTTGCAATATTTCACCATTTTAAATAGTTTTTAACTTTATAACAGACCAATTAAAGTAACAGCTGATAAAAGTATTTAAGAAGTAAATTTCAAAAGCACATACTTATGAGAAACAGAAGGTATACCTCTTCCATTGGTATGCCCTTCCTGAATTTCAGGGAATAACCTTTCATTCACCTAAATTACAAAGTGCAATGAAATGAGAAAATAAGCAACTAGATGTAAAGAGAGAGAGTAACTTCTGTGCATTCTTCCATTGTATTTTTCTTATCAAAAAGTGCCAACATCTGTGATTTGCATAAGTGTACAAGTATGCTAAGTTAGCAGATAAAGCACAAGCGCATGTAGGGGGAAGACATAATATCCTTATCTGCAAAATCTAAAGCCAGTTGATTTGTTATTTCCATAAACATTTTTTTAAATGATTCACACACAGCTTGCACAGAATTCTAGAGATATGAAGAGTATAAACAGATAAGAAACCTAGAGATATGAAGAGTATAAACAGATAAGAAACTTTGAGATATGAATAGTATTAACAGATAAGAACCGTAGAGATATGACGAGTATGACCAGATAAGAAACCTAGAGATACGAAGAGTATAAACAGACAAGAAACTTAACTTAAAATTCTGTCTTTCCAATAGCACTACTTTCATGTAACCCTTCATTTCATTAATTATTACAAACTGTCAAACCAAAACACTATTTTATAATTTGCTTCATTATATTTCTGTACTTAAATGTTATTTCATTCCTTATGAATTACAAAAGTGATTTATTGCTGTAAAACTAAGTATTGGATAAATGATCCCTTCATAATAATTTTGACTTGCTCATGATTTGTGTAATGTATCTTAAGAACGGATGTAGCTACAGGAAAAATTAAGACATTTTTAAAATATCCATTAAATTTCACATCTAATGACATGTAAATGATGAAAAAACTATGAAAATTAACTAGTTAAAAAAAAGAGTTAAACTTAAAAATTCATGGTTTTTGCAGGTGATGCAATAGTTTTGCACACCACTGTAGAACAAAGTGATACAATCAATTCAAACATTTCGACCAAATCTCTTTTACGATTGCAAGAAAAATTCCAGGACTATTTCATAAAAATAAGAAATGTCAAGGGCTTTCCAGATCTAGAAAAAAATGGAAGATAAAATTCCATGACTTTTCCAGAATTCCAGGGGCCGTACAAACCCTAAACAACCGTGAACACTGATGCTCACTGCAACAATCATTGAAGGCTATAATGTGCTATTCAGAACTATATCGCAGAAGCATATCCTCTAACAGAGTTCTTCTATGGGACAACACCACCCTCTCCCAGGACACAGCCGTTGTTCAAGGACTTTCACTGGGAAGTTGTAGAGTGTCCTTCATACAGCTTGGACCTTCCTCCGAGTGATCTCCGCTTGTTTTTGAACCTGGGCTATCTGTCTATACATTTCACCAGTCTGTGACCATTCTTTTCAGTTATTTTCTTTTCTTTTGAAGAACATTATGTTATTGCTCAAAAATTACTGTTTTACACATTGTAAGTGATAATGCCATTTGGTACTGGATGCCTTTTACATAACTATTGCCTAATAGAATAATATAGCATAATTATCAAAATAATTAACTCATAAGATAATGTTCTAGGTTGTCATTTTTATTCATGCACTTGGTTTATGTATTCAGAATTTTTCTTTTCTTACTTTCCCAAAAAAATATCCAACAACCTGTGTTATCCGATCTAGTGCACAAAATGCATTCTTTTTTGATTTCGACAAGCTATGTTCGGAATATATTGATTTATCTTGCAATTCTTTTTGATCCAAAGTTCAAATATTTCGTTTCACGTTCCCGTTGAAACATTTGGTTTCTTTAATCATAATTCTTTTTCGTTTTATTTTCAATAAAGACCGATTGTCCTTGTTATTCGATCCGGCGTGTAAACATCCCTCCTTAATGACTCTGATATTTTTTTTTCTTTTGGTATTCACTTAAATCAAAAAAATATTTGGAATATGGAACATCGGAGTCATTAAGGAGTGTCGTTTACGCGCCGGATCGAATGACAAGGACTTTATTGAAAATAAGGCGAAAAAGAATTATGATTGAAGAAACCAAATGTTTCGAGGTGAACGTGCAATGAAATATTTGAACTTTGGATCAAACAGAAGTGCAAGAAAAATCAATATATTCTGAACATAGCTTGTCTAAATTAACAAAGGATGCCGTTTAGATCGGATAACACAGGTAGTTGGATAGTTTTTTGGGAAAGTAAGAAAAGAAAAATTCTGAATACATAAACCAAGTGCATGAATAAAAATGACAACCTAAAACATTATCTTATGAGTTAATTATTTTGATAATTATACTATATTATTCTATTAGGCAATAGTTATATAAAAGGCACCAAATGGGCATTATCACTTGCAACGTGTAAAACAGTAATTTTTGAGCAATAACATAATGTTGTTCGAAAGAAAAGAAAATACAATATCACGTAATAAATATGGTTGAAGATATTACAGCAACCATTATATGATTACTTTTTAGTCATAATCACTTCTGAGTGATGAACTAAAAAGGATGGTCACAGACTGCTTAAATGCATAGGCAGCCAAATTCTATAATAATGAGATTCAAAAACACATCATAACAGGTGTCACAATGTTACTGGAGACTGTCATAAAATAGGTTAACCCTTTAACGATCATAACGCCCGTACATATAGACAACCATATCCTCCCAAAACGCATGTCTACAGTGAGTCAGATTTCCTGCTCTTACCTGTTCTTCAAATTTTCACGACCTATGAGGTATCATCAGGAGTCACCCTCAGTCACTGCTGCTGTTATTAAACAAAGAAGAGAACCAATAGACAGTTTTGGGCATTATGGTATTTAAAGTGATAAAAGATTTTTGGGTCGTGGTCATTAAAGGGTTAAGGTGTGTATCAACACTGGTCTATAAAGTTTTTGCCTTTTCTTATATTTTTGTGTGGTTAATGACCAAACGCCCTTTACTTTCTAGATGGTTCTCAGATATATATATTATCATCAACCATTATCAATCCACTGCTGGATGAAGCGGTTGTTGCCAAGTTTTTTCCACAACGGTTTATCTTGTGCTAGTCTTCTCCATGTTACTCCTGAATGTTTTTGAATTTCATCCACCATATATATATATGCATATATATCCTGATCACATGGTTCATGATAAATGTTACAATCTCTACAGTCACTTGTGACATACATTTTGAAAACACTTAACGATGTCTACACTGACTTCTATATTATGTTTGTATATTTATAATGTAGCCAAAATGTAAGGCTGTTAGCTAAGTTGCAGTGAATCAGCAGGCAGCTGTACAGTTGCTAGCTGATTCGCTATCACTAAGACCATTATGGTGCTATATGCTGTATAAGAATCAAGTAAAAATGTGCTTGATGAAGGAATTGAAAACCAAAAGAATGCACAGTCTTTCCCACATCTTTGCCTGCATTAAAATTTATGTTTAAAAAATATATAATCTCACTTACTCAAAACACAAAAGTTTGTACACAGAAAGTAGAGTAGTAGTAGTAGTAGTAGTAGTAGTACTGTAATAATACTGACCTAAAAAAATGCATATCATTTAAGAACAGGAAAAATATTTACTGTTTTAAATTTTTTTCGTTAACTGAAGTCGAGCTCTGCTTCAACATAGAAAATGAGAATGCCTTAACCATGATCATAAGTTGCATTGAGATAATTGATAAGCATAAAATACAGTGACTTTTATTAATTAAATGCCAAATTTTTTGAATAATATGTTTTTAAGTGTTCAAAATTTGAAGTAGAAAGTTGAATAAGGATATTAGATAAGGCAGGAAGGATATGCGAATGTACTTTATACTTTAGTGACATTGCTATGGAACTAAGTTCCATGTATTGAAATCATTTGTAGAATACCCTTGTTGAAGTGCCACAGATGCTGATCCCACCTCACATTTCCAATCTCGCAAAAAAAAAAAAAAAAAAAAAAAAAAAAATGCTACATTGAAACACTGGTTTAACTTTGAAAGATAACCTTGATTACATGTCTTTAAAAATAACCTGATTAATCTTGAATGTCTTTCTTATATGTAAAGAAAATTTTGAAGAGACATTAGGACGTAGTCTGTTATTATATTAGGGTGATGAAATTTTCGAGTTTTCTGAGAGTTGTTACATGGATGACCAGTAAGTCATACAAGCAAATTCAGAATTTCTATTCTGTTTGCTTTGAATATTTCAAAGTTTTTTGTTTTTGTCTGGGGGTTTAACAACCAAGCAACTTGATGAGCAACAACGCATTTCATAATGATATGACCACCCACCATTTTAAAGAAAACACTGCATAAACAAGATTAATTTCAAAACAGCAAAATCCTCCATAACCAGTCTGTATGTGATTGTCAATAAATGACATAAAAATGTTTTAAAAAGTCAGAACTCTAGCTATAATGTATTTTTTTTTTTTTTAATTAGAAATGCTGTGTTGTCGAATCATAGGGCCACCTTTAACCAAAATGTAAGAATCATGATTTATGTGCCACGTGATGGCAACACTGCACGTTATCGCAAGCCCACAAAACTGCTGAAGTATGCAAATCACGCCAGTTATATAAAGACATGGTTCCTAGTGGAATTGGTTGCATTAGCATCTCACATGCTGAATGACGGCAGCATGGGACAAGGAAAGGTGTTGGTTCAGCACATCGGAGTGGTCTTTGAACAACAAACAGCATGCATGTTATGGAATGGCCATCTGTGTCACCTGATCTTAATCCCATAGAAAATGTGTGGGGTGTTCTAGCAAGGGCGGTGTACAGAAACACAAGGTAGTATGCAAATATTACCGAACTAAAGGCCGCAACAGTTTCTAATTGGGTGGAAATAGACCAGAAAGTACGACAAGGATTAGTACATTCCATGCCCGATAGAATTTTTGCATTAATTAACTCTGGTGGATATACTGGCTACAAAACCATGTGGTCATATAATATTGAAACACTTTTGTTTTTTATTGGAGGTTTAACGACCACTGTGAGCAACTCAATGGGCTATTGGTTCCAGGGAAGGGAGAGAGCCAGTGCCGTAAGACAAACACAACATCCATGCCTCACTGACATTCGAACCCGGACCCCTTTTGGATGAATGATCAGAAGCCGTCGCTTAGACCACTGCGCCACTGGGACGGCCCACTTTTGTTTTGGCAGGTATTGGAAAAAATAAAAAAGAGATTCTTGTTTGGCTCTGAAAGGCTTTTTTTTACATTTGTATCTATTGAATAAATGGTTTGTTCTTTTCAATAAGATGACTTTTGTGCAGTTTGCACTGTCTTTGACTTCATTATGCTTGAAATAGTAGGAGGCCATATTATTATCAAACGCAGTGTATAAGCAGTTGCCTGTCACTAATTCAGGGCCACTGGTTCAAGGGAAGGGAGACAGCCAGTGTCATAAAGCAAACACAACATCCATGCCTCATCGGGATTCGAGCCTGGACCGATCTCAGACAAATGATTAGAAGCGAGCGCTTTGACCGCTTTGCCTCCAGGGTGGCAACAACAGTGTTCCAGCAGGGATTGATCACCACATATGTGGCATTTCAGCAGCACTGAAAATCCTTAGGCTGATGGTAGGTGATGTGATGTGCAAGTAGACCGGTGGCTGAACCTGCCAAGAAATCTAACTCAAACTCATGCCAATCTAGGACCAATGGTCAGAAACCAGTGCTTAGAGCAGGGATGGGGAACCTGTGGACTTTTCAGTGAATCCAAATTTTGCAGAACAAATCCTTTTATTTTTATTAATATGCTTGTTCATCTTTTATTATTTTTATTTTTATCTAAAAATGACCGTATCTAAAATACCAAAGAGTAAAAGAAGATTCAACGAAATAATGCTCCCCGACTGGCGGCCACAATGAAAACATTAGTAAGTCATAAGGGTTATTTTAACACCTGCTACGTTCATGATTTCATTCTATGGCTCCTAAAGGACTACAGATGAAATTGATTGAGCTCTCAGAAGATGACATTTTAAAGTCCTTATTTGACGCTAAGAAAGATTTGGTTGAAATATGGAAAAAATTAGATAGAATACCCACGCCTTTGGCAACATGCACGAAAAATGCTTTCTCTCTTTTCAGGCACTTACTGCTGCGAATCTACATTCTCTTACCTAACCCAAATCAAGACGCCCTTAACGGTCACAAATGACCGATTCCCATCTAGAGGATCAGCTAAAAGGACTGACCTCCAGGTTGCAACCATATATTCAAATGCTTTCCAACAAAAAACAGTTACAACAAAGTCATTAGAAGGTCAGTTAACATTAGAATTAACAATTTCTTTTTACATTTTTGAAGTTAGTACACGGTAAGATTTTTTCAAAATAATGTACATTTCAAAGTATATGTAATTGAAGTTTCATGAATGCGGCCTTGCTAGATTATAGCAGCATAATGTGGTCTTCCAACATGAAAAGGTTACCCACTTCTGGCTTAGACCATTGCACCACCAGGGTGATTACCAGCTTTCAAACCTAGACCTAACGGTAGTCAGAAGCCTTCCCCTAAACCAAGGAACAACCCCATTTGCTTGTGCTTTTTTTTTTTTTGTTGTTGTTGTTGGTCTTCCGCAAGAAAAAAAAAACTTTCATCACTGTGTCAAAAACAGTGTAAGTTTTTTTGTTTTTTTTTCTTTTTGATTGAAGGTTTAACGACCGCTGTGAGCAACTCAATGGGCTATAAGCAGTCACCCATCCCTAATTTAGAGCCACTGGTTCCGGGAAGGGGAGAGAGCCAGGGCCATAAGACAAACATAATGTCCGTGCCTCATCGGGATTCGAAACCCAGGCCCATCTCAAGCGAAAGGTCACAAGCCATCGCTTAGACCACTAAGCCACTCGGGCAGACATACAAATTATCAGCTTTCAAAATATGTATCAAAACCTATTTTAATGAGCAAAATTAAAAACTGTTAGGCAAGTGCTTACCTACAAAAACCTTAGATATATACATATAATATAAACTATGGTAATCTGCAAACTTCACAGATGATGTTTTGGATACATGTTAAATCCTTACACATGTACATCATCTTCCACAGGAACAAGTACAAGTAGAAATATCATTCTGATGATCCCATCTACATTCCCATGTTATACACATCTGGGGAATTTTTTTTTTTTTTTTTTTAAGTTTTAAAATCTTGTAAAACACAGAAGTGGGAAATATGCTTGGATGTTGTTGTTGTTTTTAATCCTGAAAATCCTGTAAAACACTGTAGTGGGAAATATTTGGGGAATATTTTTTAATCCTGAAACAGAATTTTATTAAGGAGTCACAGAATTCTGTAAAAGCCACCCCGCTGGCGCAGTGGTCAAGCGATGGCCTCTGATCATTCGTTCGAAAGGGGTCCGGGTTCAAATTCCGGTGAGACATGGATTTGTGTTTGTCTTACGGCACTGGCTCTCTCCCTTACCTGGAACCAGTTACCCTTAATTAGGGACCGGGGGGGGCTGCTTATAGCCCACTGAGTTGCTCACGGTGGTCGTTAAACCTCCAATCAAAAAAAAAAAAAATCCTGTGGAATTACTTTTTTTATGGGTCTTATAGAGGTTATTATTCAAAACAGTTGGTGGTCAAATTTTCGAACTAAAGCCTAGTTCATCATTAGGACTACGTCACTGGAGTAGTTGCTGCCACTCAGTTGGAAGTGTCCAACTGCAATTATCGTTAATTGTGGTACTTCTTCTTGCTATTTCGATCCCTTCTTCTAAGTTTCCTCTTTACCAAGTTTGACTGGTGGGCAATTATTCTTACTGAGTCCCAATTTATGGAGTGCCCACTTGCTTGTATATGTCTGTCAAGCCCTGTTTTGTTACTAATGTTCCTAATAGCTGCTTGGTGTTCTTTCATTTGGACTTTAATACTTCTCCCTGTTTCTCCTATATAGCTGCGTCCGCAGTTGCAGTTGATGCAATATATAACTCCTTCTTGCAATTGGATGTCCACTTCTTTCTGCTTTAAAGCTGGCAGGAATTTCTTTAATTTGTTATTTAGATCTGGAGCAAGCCTGATATTATATTTTGCTCTGATCCTCTTCAGTTTTTCGAAAAGTCCCTTGTGGTACGTAATTTTGCTGGCGAATTTGAAGTTGTTTATTTCCTGCTTATTTTTTGGCACTTGCCTAAATAATTTCTCAATATATGGAAAAGGGGTAATTGTTTTCTGCCAATATTTCTTTTAATTCTTCTCTGTGCAGATCTTTTTGAGCATCTGAAGAGACAAGGACTTCAATTTTTTCCAAAAATTGTCTCACCGTATTCGACTTAATATAGTCAGGGTGGAATGAGCAGAAGTCTAACATCTTGCCTGTGTTAGTGGGTTTTAAGGGAGCCAACTTAAGGAAGATCATCTTCCTAGTCTCTTCTTACCATGGCCGACACTTCTGCTATTCCACTTTGGTCCGATACTAAAAGTTGGCTCCCTTCCAAAATTGGTATGCTCTGAGGTTTAGAGAAAGTTTGGAAATTTTATTTTCCAAAAATTGCAACTATGAGCTCCCCATTTTCATTTCTTACATCTGGAAATCCCTCATTGCATCACGTCACCCGCAGTTACCAGTACAAAACTTACCTTTCCAATCTGGCAACGTAAACCAATCGTAGTCGCACTGATGAAGGCCATAGTAATGGCTGAAATATATTTGCTTTAAATTTTTTAAACGTAACTTAGTGTGTTCTACACTACCTTCTTCTTTATTTGTTTGTTAGTTACGTGCATTGCCTACCACTCATTTAGAATCCTGAAAAACACTAAGTGGGAAATATTGGGGGAATTTTTTTCAAAAATCCTGAAACAGAATTTCATTACGAAGTTTTAGAATTTTGTAAAACACTGCATTGGGAAATAAATATGTTTGGATTTTGTTTTTAGTCCTGAAATAATTTTATTAAGGACTCAGAATCCTGTAAAACACTGTATCAGAAATATTTGGGGGTTTTTTTTTTTAAATCCTGAAACAATTTTATTGAGGAGTCAAAGAATCCTGTAAAAAACTGTAGTGGGAAATATTTTGGGATTTTTTTTCCCCAAAAAAATCCTGAAATAATTTTATTAAGGAGTTTTAGAATCCTTTGAAGCACTGTAGTCTGAATTTCATACATTACTGTTTATTTTTGTTTCTTCGACCATGTGCAGACATTCTCATTCTCTCAGAGCTATTGCTATTCCAATAAAGCTGAGATACACTGCAAAAGTACACCAAACAAATACACAATTTTCAATGAACTATTACACTGAAACAATGTCTTGTTGTACAATATTTTTACATCTGCCAGAAATTGGATAAAAACATCAGAATATCAACACATCAGTTACTGTTTCAGTTGATGGACTACAGATACTATGGCAATTCAACCTGCAGCCTCCACAGAATGACAAAAAGTAGAATCAGATTTTTCAAATCCATTAAAGATGAAATTAGGGGGAAAGGTGCTAAAATCTACAACATGAAACCTAAATATGTATTTCTTACATTTATACAAACACCATTAATATATGCGTGTGGATACCACAACTGTCTACAAAGTTGACTCTTCACTCCAGTTCTTGGGCAAATTTTCTTCCAGTTCTTGGGCAAATTTTGAGAAGTCATTATCACAATCTCTTAGATCATCCAAAGTTGTTTGGATGTCATCTCCCAATGGTGTCTCCAGAAGACTGGATATATTTCTTCGAGCAGAGGACAATTCCAAATCAGTGGTGGCGTCGAGACTGGGCCATTCACTTTGTGAGAGCTGGACAAGACTCTTATCACGGTTCTGACTAAGGCAGTCACCAGCAAGGGCAACCATATTTAAAGACGGCATCTGGTTTGAAGTCATTGGGAAATAAAAGCTTTGGCTGTTTATTGGAGTGGTTGGGTGGGATTTGGAAAAGCTGGCGTCTTCAATGGCTTGAGAAAGAGTGGCGCTGCTTCTTAAAGTTCTCAACATCTGATGCAGAGGAACTGAGCGACTCCGGCTGTTAATGCTGGGGTCAAAAGCTGCACTTGTTGGCTGATCCTTTAGCAACAGCTGAACCTCCTGTGACAGCGAATCACTCTGACTCAGAAAGAAACTGGGTTTGTTTTGAATCACAGAGCTGGAACAGTGTCTTTGACGCTTCTGCTTGAAGCCTAGAGCATTTAGACCAACCATCTCATTCCTGGCACTCTCGTTAATGAAAGCTCCCGAGTCGGTAATCAGCCCAACTGGCGACGTTAACTCCGGTTTGATACTGTTGCTAGAAAGAGATAATTTCTCAGAAACTGGAGGCAAGGAAGCAACACTGGAGCCGGAATTATTTAACGACAAGCTTTCATTTACAGATGGAAAGGTAAAAGTCTGAGAGTAGTTCTCCCCGACGAGAGGCGAAAGCGGAGCACTTCGAGGAGACAGCAGGGAACCAGGATTCAGATGCGGCCCGCCTGGACTGGAACTGTGTCTGGAACGTAGGGGGCCGTGAGATACAAGGGATGGCTGGGTGTGAATCACTTGAGGGTTGTTGATGGTGCTGAAGGTGACAGTCTTGCCAGGACCATGGCTGGAATTGTGTCTGAGCCTGCTCAACGGTACAGGGGTTGGCTGTGGAGAAATGAAAGGAGACGTCGATATAGAAGACACTCCGGAGTCAAAGTTCTGAAAGGGAGTGTGGCGAGAAGTGCTGTAGGTGCTCTGCCCGGAGCTGTGCCTGGAGCGGGCGAGTGGAATTGGTGTGGAACGCGGAGATGCGAATGGGCTCCCGGTGGCACTGGGAGGCTGCGACGGTCCCACACCAATGGAGACCACGCTTCTAGGAAGCTGCGAAGGTACTGGAGAGTAAGAACCAGGGGTGCCGGAAGGATTTATCACTTCAGATATTGGTGTGTTTCTCGGAGATATAGGCTGAAAGTTGAAAGCTCTGCGACGAGTGTTTGGGCTTGGTGGCACAGACGGCACCTGCGTCTGAGTACTACTACGAACAACACTGACGGCATGACAAAGCTGCTGTGGAGATAGTTCTACGTCCGACACAATTGGAACTGTGGATGAAATTTTACTGCTCTCGTAATTGCTCATCAAACGAGACAGCTCCTTAGTAGCTTCTACGTTCATGAGTAACGACTCGTTTACTGAAAAACTGTCAGAGTTATAATTTCCAGAGACTAATGAAAGAAACTCGTGCTCAGCTTTAGGCAGTAAATCATTGCTGTTTGTCTGGGTATTTTCCATTTGGAGGAGATTCGAAGGAGAAGAAATATTAGATTTGGATGAATTGAACTGATCACTCAACACAGATGCTTCGAATTCACCCCTTTTGTTCAGATTTAGTTTGCCTGTCACCAGAGCATCTTGAACACTCATAACATGACCTTCCAATGCATTTCTGTCACTACTTCCCAATGGCAAAGTATTTGAGTGTTCCATGATAGAGGATTTATTAGTGAGCAAAATTTTCTCCATCGGCAGCCTGGATGGCGTGCCCTTCATAGCTCTTTGAGGAAGGTTCTTCTCCAAGAGCATGCGAAGCTGAGACAACTGTTTCACCTGATGGTGGGCAGAGGTCTGTTCACTCTTGCAATCAACAATGCAGTTTTCTTGGCCTTTCTGTAGGTCTGAATTGACGGAAACAATGGGCTCAGACAGGACACTTGAAGTGGAAGGAAAATCAGATCTAGTAGTTTCTATGTCGTTCCCATGCAAGTATTCAATCAGTGCATCACTCTCCAGCTCATGCACACTAACTTCATCATCCTGCCCATTTTCTAAAAGATTTGCATCACAGGAAATGTTGGCAGGATTCCTTACCAACACAGACGAGATGTTACAAACAGCAGTGGCGGCATCTTTTGACCAGGGTGACAAACTATCCCCGGAAATTTCCGAGGTTAAGAGTTCTTCGAGGTGCGGCCGTTTACTAGCTACTACCTGACTGTCGTTTTCGTCCGAGGGCCTCTTCACAGCCCCATAGTCCTCACCAACTTCTGCTATATGGCTAAGACCATCTTCCATGTTCTGATTTTCTGAATGCTTATGCTCCTCACTTAGACTGCCACTCGCATTATTCTCCATGTCAAGCTGAATGCTGCCATAATCCGTAGGGGACAGATCTAGATCTTTATCTTCAGATTTTACTTTCGGTTGTGCATTTGAATTGTAGATGTCTTTTGGCACCCTGCTTTTGCTTTTCTGCTCGTTTAGTTCCTTTTTAACAGGGGAGAGATTGAGAAAGACAGACGGATCCACGTTGTTCTTTATGGAAAAGATGTTGGCAATAGACAGTGGTTGCTGATCCTCACTGTGCTCTTGGCTGCTGCTCGTATCTGACTGGAGCCAGGCATGGGAGCTTCGTCTGCCGTCAGCTGCTATGCGACATTTGCCCTCGTTGCGCAGCATTGACCCCACAGAGCCTGCCCTGGTCCTGAACTCGGAATTGAAATTACAGTCATTTAGAGGTTTGGGTTGGATGCGCTTGTACTTGGGAAGAGTTTTGGTGCTGGGCTTGGAACTCAGCTCCGCAAGCTGAACTTGAGATATTTGGGAAATCGACGGCACTAAGATGATTCCGGGAAGACTTTGAGAAATACAAACAGGAGCCTTGTTTTGGGAAACGGAAAGTTTACTGGTGGATTTCTTCTTTTTCACACACTCTTCTGTGTCAGAGCCACTGCTGGGGCTCTGTTGACTGCCTGCTTTTTTATTTGCGCATCCCGTTGTTGTGCGGTTTGACATTTCCTGAGTATACCCCTCTTGTGAACTTGGCGCATTGATTTCTAATGACTGCTTTGATTCTTCTTTTAAAATCACACTTGTACTACACTGGTCCATCTCCTTGTCATCAGCAGCAATACATTCGGTCTTCAGAGCACCTTCATCCGAAGCGGCAAGAGCGTCTGCATCACAAAGGTTGTATATTGAAGGCAGACGGCACTTTTTGTTCTTCTGTGTCTTCTTCTTGGGGTGACTGTATTTCACCTCGTTTGTGGATGTGATATGTGATCGCTGTTCTTGCAGTTTCTTTTTTTGTTCTTTGATAAGCTCTTTCTCTTGTATTTTTCTTTGCAAATGCATTTGAGTTTCACTCTTCTTACTGTTCTCACACTTTACATTTCCAGAATATGGCCCTGTTGGAATAAACGTATGTATAACAAATTAGGAACAGGACATTATAAAAAAACTACTGCACAGGTTCACATGATATAGAAACTAACAAAGCAGTCACACCATTAAAAATTGTTTTGTATTACATATTTACATGTTTAAACCAAAAGCTTACACTGTCCATTGCACAGCCAAAAGTTTACCTTATGTAAACTCAGTCGTGTCTTGAATTAACATTTTCACAAGAATGTCTTTAAGACAGATATTTATTTTTGTTGTTGTTGTTAAAACTATACATACAAATCCCCCAACATCTTGCAAGTACTTAATTATGTATAAAGACATCAGCAAAAATGTGCTCATTATTAAAACAAAGCTTCGTATGTAACAGTTTACCTACATGAAAATGGATAGATGGTTGTATGATAGCCAAAATAATGCCAAATGTCTCGACAAATCTTTTCTGCCTAGTATTATGCAGAAAAAAAAATCTTACATTTTGCATTATATATATATATATATATATTATCACATGTATTTAGACAATCACTTATATACATTGACACACATGAAAAAAATGAAGTTAAAACCCTATTATAAAGGGAAATACAAAAGCAAAATGATATGAAATATGGAAAAGATTAAAAAAAAAAATTCTGAACTCTCCAAGAACTACCCATAAAAGAAGAACACTACCTGTTAGATTAGACTGTTCTCTTCAGGGGAACACCAGTCTAAGGGTGACCTTTCAAAACAGGAAACCGGTTTGTGGTATACAAAAACCGCCTGTGTGTCCCCTAGGTCACCGGATTGCAGTGATGAATAAATTTGAACAAAATCAATAACAGAACAAATGAACAAAAAACAGAAATATACAATAATATTGAACAGTAAAAAATATTGAACAGTAAAAAATCAAAAGTGTCCAATCTTCTTACCCCCTTGCAGTTACAAGTATCCAAAAGGAACACACCAACGGATAAGGAGCAGCATGTCCTCCCCTCCCCTCCCCTGACCACTTAGACTGAAAATGCTAGACACGCAATCCCACAGGATAACCCACAGAGGAGTATTGGTTACGGCTAAAGTGACAATAAGTGTAGAAACGACAAAGTGTTAATTGGAAGTCTTCAGTGACCCGTCATGTGGCACTTATGAAAAAGAAGATTTTAATATTGTAAGGTCATTTTGTTAGTGATGTGCCAGATATTTATAGCTGAATGTTTGTCAAAAAATCACGTAGATACCTCACTATTCAACAATTGACAAAAAACCTTTAACAAAAACCTTTTAGGGTAGCAATTTGACAAAAATGTCTTAAATAGTCTTCTCAAGTTTGTTACCAAAACCTCTGAGTTATTACATATTTGAATACCTCTATAAAACGCAGAGATTATTAAATTTCTCAGTACATTTGATATATTTGAGTTCCAGTGGATATAATAGTTGACATTGAAGTTATAATTACGTCTTTTGTCATATATTGATACAACCGGCAAATCCTCGGCGTATCGTATATCCATATCCAAGAATTGTACCCCATTTTCGTTAGCTTTAGTTGTTTCTAGGGTTAGACACTTTGGATATATTTCCAGTGACTGGGCTTCAAAATCGCAGTAGTTGAAGGTAATTACATCATCAATGTATCGGAACATTGTTTGATTTGAGTTCACAAGATAGGTTGCAAAGTTTTTTTCATATGTATATAGGTATATGTTAGCGAGAAGACTTGAAAACGAGGTGCCCATTGGTATACCTCGAACTTGAAGAAACAATTGCTTGCCCATTCCCAGATAGTTGTTGAAGACACAAAGGGCTATTAAGTTTGCCCAATAGTTCTTCTCAATCGCCAAGAGGTGCTTAAAATCTTGAAAAAGTAAGTCGCATACATTTTCAAGGTCTTTTAGGTCTATGGATGTGAATAAGTTTTTGAAGTCAAATGTCCGGATAAGCAGTTTTTCACGTACTCGAAACTTCCCCAGAAATTCCAGCACTTGTCTATTGCTATTTATAATCCATGGGACAGTGATATTTTGCAATATAATGTTCAATAGTTTTTCAAATTGTTTTCCTGCATATTTACCATAGCAGTTAACAGCTGAAGTAATGTATCTGAACCCCACAGGGGTTTTATGGAATTTTGGGACTATTATATAGGAAAGGTAGCTTTACATTAATGTTCATAATTTTTAGTCTTCTGTGTAAAGCAATAATTTTTGTACTACTTGTAGTATTATTATGTGCAACCCTTGAATAGGTTGTTTCAGTTGCAAGTTCTTTCTGTAATAGTTGGAGGTAGAAAATTTTACAAAACACTGCAAAATTATTTTTAGTCTTATCAATAAATGTTATCAAAAATGTATCTTTCATCGCTTTGATTTGCTTAAAAATACGTCTGGTCTCTACATTGTCCTTCTGTATCTTTGAGTTTTTCGCATTCCCAATTTCAATATGCACCCTTCCGGTTATCTCTCCAAGCCATTCCGTGAAGGCTTGTATAGGGACTTCAAATCGACTTGAAATTTTAACAATGAACATGTTCAGGTCTGATTTAATCACTTTCATAAGGTCCTGAGTCTTGGAGATCTCCATTCCACAATCTAAAATTTGCACCTCTCAGCATTACCTCACGAAGTGTCTGAAATTCAACGATGTCCAAGTTTCCAGTAACTATATGTCCGTGTGTTGGATCTATGTAGCGAGCATATTTTACATCATTACAAAGACATTTTATTTCAGTATTTGATTGTCCTCTTCGTAATAGGTCGTGATATCCCGGTAGTTAAATAACAATCGGTCACTAGTTGGTCCATATTTGAAACTTTTATAAATTTTCACATTTTTAAGGGGAAGAAATTGTCTGCACTCCTCAAAAATTCTACTGAAGTCAACAGAATCATAAACTTTTTGTAGATACTGAAGTACACAAAGCATTTAATAGGTTGAATGTTGTGAGTATTGCGAGATTTGAAAACTCTAAATTTAATAAGGTCATTTACAATATTCCTTATAGTGACGCTTTGAGCACCTCTTGGCGATTGAGAAGAACTATTGGGCAAACTTAATAGCCCTTTGTGTCTTCAACAACTATCTGGGAATGGGCAAGCAATTGTTTCTTCAAGTTCGAGGTATACCAATGGGCACCTCGTTTTCAAGTCTTTTCGCTAACATATACTTATATACATATGAAAAAAACTTTGCAACTTATCTTGTGAACTCAAATCAAACAATGTTCCGATGCATTGATGATGTAATTACCTTCAACTACTGTGATTTTGAAGCCCAGTCACTGGAAATATATCCAAAGTGTCTAACCCTAGAAACAACTAAAGCTAACGAAAACGGGGTACAATTCTTGGATTTGGATATACGATACGCCGAGGATTCGCCGGTTGTATCAATATATTACAAAAGACGTAATTATAACTTCAACGTCAACTATTATATCCACTGGAACTCAAATATATCAAAAAATGTACTGAAAAATTTAATAATCTCTGCATTTTATAGAGGTATTCAAATATGTAATAACTCAGAGGTTTTGTTAACAAACTTGAGAAGACTAGTTAAGATATTTTTGTCCAATTGCTACCCTAAAAGGTTTTTGTTAAAGGTTTTTTGTCAATTGTTGAATAGTGAGGCATCTACACGATTTTTTGACAAACATTCAGCTATAAATATCTGGCACATCACTAACAAATGACCTTAAAATATGAAACTATCTTCTTTTTTCATAAGTGCCACATGACGGGTCACTGAAGACTTCCAATTAACACTTTGTCGTTTCTACACTTATTGTCACTTTAACCGTAACCAATACTCCTCTGTGGGTTATCCTGTGGGATTGTGTGTCTAGCATTTTCAGTCTAAGTGGCCAGGGGAGGGGAGGACATGCTGCTCCTTATCCGTTGGTTTGTTCCTTTTGGATATTTGTAACTGCAAGGGGGTAAGAAGATTGGACACTTTTGATTTTTTACTGTTCAATATTATTGTATATTTCGTTTTTTGTTCATTTGTTCTGTTATTGATTTTGTTCAGATTTATTCATCACTGCAATCCGGTGACCTAGGGGACTAACAGGCGGTTTTTGTATACTACAAACCGGTTTCCTGTTTTGAAAGGTCACCCTTAGACTGGTGTTCCCTTGAAGAGAACAGTCTAATCTAACAGGTAGTGTTCTTCTTTTATGGGTAGTTCTTGGAGAGTTCAGAATTTTTTTTTTTTTAATCTTGTCCATTTAAAAAAAATTAATATCTCCTTTTTTATTGCAATGTTAAGAATTTGTAATACTTTGGTATTGCTATTCAGGTTAAAATTCTCTCTCAGGCGAACTTGGTAATTTGTTATTGCTGAACATTATTTCTGATTTATTATGTCACTGTTACAACTTGAGTCTTCTATAATCTTCTTCTTTCTGTTTAATAGTAACAGATGAAGAGCATGGGTCAGGCCAGGAAAGTTATGGATGCTAGCTAAATTGTTAACTAAGGCTTGGTCATGCAACTCTGCGGAGGTCATGACAATTATATCATCATCATCATCATTGTCAACCATTATCAATCCACTGCTGGACGAAGGTCTCCCCAAGTTTCCTCCACAACGGTCTGTCTTGTGCCAGTCTCCTCCATGTCACTCCCGCATATTTACGAATTTCATCCACCCATCTCCCATGTGGTCTTTTTCTGGGTCTTTTCCTGTCCCTTGGAAACCAATCTAAAATTTCGGCTGTCCATCTATGGTCTGTCCTTCTGGCAGTATGTCCAGCCCATTGCCATTTCAGGGATTTAACTCTGATCATGATGTCTTCCACTCTCGTCATTTTTCGGATCCACGAGTTCCTCTTCTTATCTCTCCTGGTTATACCAAGCATGCACCTCTCCATGCTTCTTTGAGTTGTCTGCAGCCTTTGTATGTCTCTTTTAGTTAAGGTCCACGTCTCTGCACCATACGTAAGCACTGGAAGGATGCATTGATCAAACACTTTTCTTTTAAGACATAATGGCATATTGCTCTTGAAAATTATGCTGTTTCTTCCAAAAGCTCTCCAGGCAAGTTTTGTACACCGATTAATTTCTTCATCAATGTGACCCTCACTTGATATCTGCTGTCCAAGATAAACATACGTATCTGTTATCTCCAGTTTTTCTCCATCAATCGATAAATCTTCATTTCTTGTAAAAGCATTGAACATCACTTTTGTCTTCTGAAAGTTCATTTTTAATCCCACTTCTTTACTCTTGTCAGCAAGTTCCTGGATCATACTCTGCAGCTCTGATGGGGTAGTTGCAAAAATGACTACGTCATCAGCAAAACGAAGGTGGGTTAGATAATCTCCATTAATCTTTATCCCTTTGTTTTCCCAGTTCAGTGATTGAAAGACATTTTCCAATGTGGCATTAAAGAGCTTCGGAGATATGGTGTCACCTTGTCTCACTCCCTTTCCAATTTTTATGTGTGTTGTATTTTCAAACAGCCAAATCTTTGCACTTGCATTTTCATAGATGTTATTAATAATATTAATGTATGCATCTTCAATACCGCAGGATTTCAGAGCCGTGGTAACTGCTGATGGTTTCACCGAATCAAAGGCTTTTTCATAATCGATAAAAGCCATGCACAATGGAAGTTCATATTCCCTCGCTCTTTCAATTAGTTCTCTCAGTACGTGGATATGATCTATTGTGCTGTAGCCACTCCTGAATCCAGCTTGTTCTCTCGGTTGAGCCATGTCCAGTGTTACCTTCAAGCGGTGTGAAAGAACTTTAGTGAAGATTTTATAAACCACTGATAGGAGGCTGATAGGTCTGTAGTTCCTGAGATCCTCAATGTCACCTTTTTTATGTAGCAGGATCATTGTAGCATTGTTCCAATCCTCAGGAATCTTCCCTTCATTAAGGCATCGAGTGAAAATTTGGGCGAGTACTGTTTCAATTTCTCCACTTGCTTCTTGTATGATGTCTATAGTAATTCCATCTTCTCCTGGAGCTTTCCCCCGCTTCATGTTCTTGATTGCATGTGCAACTTCTGCTGGGAGGACTGGAAGAACTCTGGTACCTTTCATGATGTCTGGAGTACATGTATCATCCCTTTCATATAATTTGGAGTAGAAATCTTTCACTCTTGTCAAAATTTCGCCTCTATTTCTTGTTATAGAACCATCTTCTCTTCTCAGAGCCATAATCTGTTTTCTTCCCTTACTGAGATGTCCCTTTGCTATCTTTAGGCTTTGGTTGTTTTCAATTGCTTTCCTCACTAGCTCACAGTTGAATTTCCTTACGTCTTCAGTGATACTTTTTCGTGCTGTCTTGCATAGCTCTATATATTCCACTTTGGAAGTCACATCTTCTTTAGTTGTCCTCATCTCTCTTCTTTTTTGCATCAACATTTTGGTTTTTCCTGATAATTTGTTTACATGCAACTTGTTCTTAGACCCAGCTAATTTTGTTGCTGTTTCCATAAGAGCTTTGGTTACTTTTCTGTTAACTTCCGAAATATCCACTTCTTCCGATGTTAGGCCTTCTAAAGCAGAGAATCTGTTCTTCAGTTCCAACTTGAAAGTATTATGGTGATTTTTAAGGTTGGTTATGTCAATACATTTTGTTTGTCTTATGAGCTTGCCACGTTCCAGTTTAGTGTTGAGGTGCATCTTACATCTCACCAATCTATGGTCACTACCTGTGTTGAACTTGTTTAGCACACTGCAGTCTTCGATGACGAATTTTTTGTTACACATAATAAAATCAATTTCACTTGTCGTCCCAATTGGATGTCTCCATGTCCATTTCCTGTGTGGCTTTTTTCTTGAAAAAGGAATTCAAGATGAAAAATCCTTCTGCCTCTGCAAACTCAACGAGAGTATTTCCACGCTGGTTTCTGTTGCCGTGACCGAATTTACCTACTGAAGTTTCATTCTGTTGCCGTTGCCCTATTTTTGCATTGAAATCTCCCATAATTATCTTCAAGTGCTGCTTACCTTTATTATTTAGATGATGAATTTCCTCATAAAATTCTTCAATTTCTTCTTCAGGATGACTTGTGGTGGGTGCATAAGTTTGAATAATCTGAGCCTGGTATCTTCTCGATAGTTGGATAACGAGTCGTGCAGCTCTGTCCGAGGAACTTTCAACTTCTACCACTTTATCCTTCAGTTTCTTGTTTATTATAAATCCAACACCACTAGTTCTGCCAGTATCTGTCCCACGATAATAGAAGATGTCCACTTTTCAGTTCAATGAGATCTTCTCCTTTTCTCCTTACCTCACTCAGCCCGACGATGTCCCACTTGATCCTTTGTAGTTCCTCTTCCAATTCAAGAAGCCTTGAATCAGAAGATAGGGAGCGTCCGTTGTAGGTAGCCAAGGTCAGCATCAAATGGCAGCCTAGTCCGGTCCTCCGGGGATTCTTAGCACCCTCTGCCTTCATGTCACACTGGCCGCTGCCTTGGCCAGGTACATTCCAGCTGCCGGAGACTGAGGGCCAAGATTTAAGCTGTAGAGTCATTTTGGAGGTGTTTGGCCATAACTCACCACGCTGGCCAAGCGGGTTGGTGAGTGTGGGATAGCATTTCCTCTGATCCCGATGGTATAGTTATACCGCTATTTGCGGTCGTCAGAGCCCCTTTAGTGGGAACAGGATGCACCACGAGAAGGCGGGGTTGACATTTGTCAAGGAGAGGCTGTGATGTTACGCATCACCTGACCTTACATCCCACAATTATATATATTCTTTAAAATATATATTTTTTAAATTTTTTTTAGGTGGGCTTATTACTTGCATCTATGACTTTGCAGAAACCCATTTCCAAATAGGTCTTTGTGGAAGTGAGAAAATGCAGAGTTTTTGCTGGTCCTTGATAAAGCCAAGGCTCAGTATTCTCGACACTTTCTACATTCAGTTGTTTTATTTTCCTCTTTTTACTTACACCGGTCAATAAATAACCTTTTCTATGTTGTACTTGGTGAGAGTCAAAAAAATATATTTATTTATTTTTTTTTTTTTGCTTCAGTCTCTTAATAGAATATATATATATATATTAGGGTGTCCCTTATTTGTGGACTTCAAAATATTTTTTTAATGCATACCCACCAATTTCATTTGAATTAGTCCTAAAACGCCCTTTTAAAAAATTTTGGGGTGGTCGAAGCATCTTAATCATCTGGACGAATGGAGCATAAACATTCAAATCATTGTGACATCATCAGAGTTCTGATGGTCATGGTTTTTGGTGAGTTGTTTCCTCGTGCTTGAAAGTAATGGAGTCGATGTCATGTCGTTGACAAGTTGTGAAGAGTTCTGGTATATGTGGAAAGCTTCTAATACATTAAGCTTGATAGTGTGAAAAAAACTCAGTGCGTGGAAACAACTGACCAAAAACCGTGACCGTCAGAACTCTGATGATGTCACAATGGTTTAAATGTTTACGCTCCATTCGTCCTGACAATGCCGAGCCAATAGCTCTGCAAAACTATAGTCGATGTATAATAAACCTTTGATTGTGGTAAACATTGGTATTTTTATTTTATCTCAAACCACAAGTTTTGTAGTCATAAATTAAGCTAACATTGTGTTGCATGAATTATGAAGTCGGAATTGTTTTTTATGTAACTCACCAAATAACCGGATGTAAATTGCCATCAAATCGACAAGTTTTGTTTTTTAACATACAGCAGGTTAAGCTCACTGTCAGTAAAAGTGTGAATCTTGTTGTGCGGGAATGTATGATATTTTGGGGGAAAGTAAGAATACCAACAACAGCCCTGCCCAATTGTACCAAAAACTAATTGACTTGTATTCCGTGAGGAGAAACATACAAAAAAATGCAAATAAGACACAAGGTATTTTAAGTACCTTGAAGAGGAGTTTCAAAACAATTTGGACAACCTACACTGGTGGAAAGTGAAAAAAGAACACCAAGAAGGAGACGTCTGATACCAAAGAAATTTATACAGCATAATAACGGAATACAGAGGATAACGTGATCAAAACATTATGGCAAAATACAGCTGTATTTGTTGGTAAACTGAAAAATAACATTTTTATGTAACATGGTTAGTACGAGGTTGAACCGCCATGAACTGCGTCACACTGTGGAATTCTGGCATGGAGTCTGTCGTACAGATGTTGGATGCAAGTTTGGGGTATTGAGTTCCAAGCATCCTCAACCTGGACGCGTAAATCGGCGATGGTCATGGCTGGCCGTGGAGGCCGGATAAGTCGTTCTCCCATAAAATCCCACACGTGCTCAATGGGGGACAAATCCGGTGAACGAGCAGGCCATGGAAGTTGTCTCACACTCTGAAGTGCATGTTGCATTGCAAGTGCCATTTGTGGGTATGCGTTATTTTGCTGGAAAACACCACGATGAACCGACCTTACAAATGGCACAACAACGAGCTGAATGATGTTGATGATGTAGGAGGTGCTGTTTAACGTACCCGGTACAAACACTAGTTGTGTACGGGAGCGATAGCTAATCGCTCCCCACACCAGGAGACCAGGTGTAGGCCCTGTGTATTGCTGGCGGATGCAAGAAGGGTGGAGACGCTCCCCTGTGCGTCTGCAAACATGCATACGAGCATCGGAGGCTCACAAGCAGAATCTGCTTTCATCGCTGAACACGACAGATCGCCATAGCGTTCTCCAGTGCAGACGTTGGTAACACCACTACAGCCATTCCCGACGGTGGGCTGGAGTCAGAGGTACACATGCCAGAGGCACACGTGCACGTAGTCCTGCATCCAGTAAACGGTTACGGATTGTTCGCACAATCACCTCAGGTGCAACGGCAGCTCGGATTTGCGTCGCAGTGGATGTTCTGCTTGACAACGCCGCTCTTCTAATACGTCGATTGGTCCACTCATCAGTCCGTCTGTGACTCCCGGTTCCACGTCTTCTCGTGTGGGAATGTTCCTTGGACCATCTATGCCACCATCATAACACCACCGATACTTCCTGTCTAATTCGCTCCGCAATACAACGATACGACCACCCGGCCTCGCGGAGTCCGACTAGACGACCTCGCTCAGAGTCCGATAACAGCTGAAATCGTACACGTCTTCCATGTCCAGGCATTGCAGCTTCTTCAGGGTCTTCGCACGTGTCTGTACGCCAACGACTGATTACATTCACTTCGCCGTACTCCTTAAATACCACCGACGATAATTTGCATATTATGCCGTGCTGTGGCGTAAGCGCTCACCGGTTGGTCCCGAAATTAACATCACGCCTACGTAAACTAGACCTCATTAACATATGTAAATTTCATGATCGTCCGCCAATTCCTTCTTGGTGTTCTTTTTTCACTTTCCGCCAGTGTATTTGATATTGTGCATGCCAATGCTCTACAAACTATCAAAATTGATGACAGGATCTTTTTACAGCAACCGAGGGAACCAGGACAAAATGGTTACCTAGCAGGTATAGGCAAAAAACATGCTGAAAAGGAAGAAAGGATGAGACAAAAGAAAATCAAAGAAAAGAAAATACAAATTAAACACCAAATTACAGCATCAACATTTTCAGATTCATATGATTTTTCATCATCTGCAGACTGACAAAGCATGCTCCACTTCAGATGAAGCCAATGATGATGAGTGGTTGTCGACGTTACCAGAGGGCACACCAAGGCAGAATGTAACAAACCGAGGTACCGAACATTTTGTTACACCAAAACTAGTGGCTGCTTTAGATAGATGCCAGCTGAGTGTAAGAGGAGACGCTGTGTACATCCTTCAGGCCACAGCAGAGGCACTGGGTCACAATGTTAATGAACTTCCTCTTAATAGATCTTCTATTCAACGAATCCGGGAGAAGAAAATAAAGGAACGTGCTGAAACCATGAAATCTGCATTTAATGATGATATTCCTGCATTTGTTACCATTCATTGTGACGGTAAACTTCTGCCTGCATTAAAGGTCAGAGATTCAAAAGAAGAATGACTTCCAATAGTTGTAACATTTGGAGATAGCAAACAGCTCATTGCTGTTACAAAATTACCAAATTCGTCTGGTAAAGAGCAAGCACAAGCTGTTTGGAGTGTGTTAAAAGATTGGGGTCTGGAAGCCGATGTTTGAATAAGTGTTGTGTCACTTATTCAAACACCGGCCGTTTTAATAGTGCTTGTGCACTCACTGAACGAACAAAAGCATGAACTAGTTTTGTGTAGCGCATTTGAAACCAAAATACAATAGCTAACAATAAGTTCTGACATACCTCTTTTCAAACAGTTGAGAGAAAGCTAGAAAAATATCAAACCTACTAATTTGCAAAGTGGTAAGAAAGTTGTGGAAGGGTTTTTTAATGAGTTTGAAATTAACAAAATGTTAGAATTTTATAAAGCTAAATTACAAGAAAAGACTTGCCAACCTTAAGAAGAGAAAAATCCTGCAATTTTCAATGAAAATCCTGCAAGCATACTTTCGTATGTTTGAAATATCAATGGACATAATTTGAAGCACTAATGCTACATTAATGCATATAACAAACGTGAAAAAAAATCTGTTAAAATATATTTTAAAAATTTCTGTTCAGTTATGCATCGATCTCAGGGATAACCAAAATTATGACGGAAAAGGAGAAATTCCTCGAAGCCGTCGCACTGTCCTAAAAGAGTACAGCAAAATCTTTTCGCCGTCAAATTTCCGTTTTCGGAAATTTTTCATCCATTTTTAAACTGAAATACAAATATTTATCGAATAAAAGTATATAAAACAATACTGGACAGAAGCTACATCACATGAAAAAAATTATGATTACGGAAAAAAATCTTTATTTCGTTTACTTTCGTTTCTGAAAGACGAAGTACCGTCCCGATGCGTATTTTTACGAACTGGTAAAATTATTCCCGATGCATAGTTTCACGCGCGGAGAAACATTCCCAATGCATAGTTTCACACGCGGAGAAACATTCCCAATGCATAGTTTCACGCGCGGAGAAACATTCCCAATGCATAGTTTCACGCGCGGAGAAACATTCCCAATGCATAGTTTCACGCGCGGAGAAACATTCCCAATGCATAGTTTCACGCGCTGAGAAACATTCCCAATGCATAGTTTCACGCGCTGAGAAACATTCCCAATGCATAGTTTCACGCGCTGAGAAACATTCCCAATGCATAGTTTCACGCGCTGAGAAACATTCCCAATGCATAGTTTCACGCGCTGAGAAAAATTCCCAATGCATATTTTTGCGCACGGAGAAAAAAATTCCTTATGCATATTTTTGTTCACAGAGAAAAAAATTCCTCATGCATATTTTTGTTCACAGAGAAAAAAATTCCTTATGCATATTTTTGCGCACAGAGAAAAAAGAAAAATTCCTGACGCGTATTTTTGCACATGGAGAAAAATTCCCGATGCATATTTTGCGCACGAAGAAAAATTAACGATGGATATCTTTATTCGTCGAGAAAATTTTCTGACGCATATTTTTACGCATCGAGAAAAATTCCTGATGCCTATTTTTACGCGTTGGTAAAATTTCGATACCTACTAGATGCGTAATTATGCATTTTGACGAACTCTGGACTCGGCACATCACTTGAGTACTCCCGTGGAAAGAGCTGCTGCACGACGCCACGAAGCCAGCGAGTCAAAGATGACATTATCGCGTGCGTGACTCAGCACACGTAAGGTCCGGTAGAAAATTTAAGCGGATGGTTGCGTCAGTATGTACGTTGCCCGCCAACACCAAGCCTGTTCCTGCAGAGCTAGATATCATTAGCAGACAGAAGAGTAAACATCGCTGCAAACAGCAGAGCAGAACTGCCGACTCAGAGGGGGAAAGGTCGCTTCTCTGCTAATGAACCGATGCCTCGAAGAACTTCGAACTTGTCCCCTCGTTACTTTTTAATTTATGCTACGGTAATCATCGAAGTTCTCCGATGCATTGGAGTAGAGCAGCTTTGTTTCTCCAGAGGACGGCTTGCGTTATTTGCAAAAAGTGGCAGAGAACGCGGGATAAAAGTCTGAAACGCGCTAGTGCATTAGATTCCGTTTACTACTGAGGTAGTTCAGTTCAGTATAGCAGCTTTGTTTCTCCAGAGGTAGCCTTGTGTTATTTGCAATAAGTGGCGGAGAATGCTAAAGATCCAGACTCGGGGTCGCCAGGTCAACACTGGCGATAAACTTAATCGTCATTGCAACTAAAACTGTTTGATTAAATCGCCAATTCTGGCAACCTGTACGGAAAAAAGAATTATTTTATTTAACTTGTACGGAACTCGCACGTTTTTTGAAAAATTTTACTCCAAACGTACGGACGTTTGCCATCCCCTTTTCCATTGTGCTATTTTTTACTTGAACAGTAGAAAAGAAAAAAAAAGGTTTTAAAAAAGGCGAGAGCATCTGTTTTTGACAAAGAATGCGCCAAGAGTGATGGGGTCATCGTGGGAGGGGGGGCGAGGTTCGCAAGGTTGTGGTGGTGGATAGCTCAATTGTCTGCATTGAAAATGTCCTACTGGAAGAAATTTTTATGAAAAAAATTTCTCTAATTTTTTTAAATAACTTAATGCAAATTTTACAGTAACCAAGACACGTCAAAATAAACTCCCATGTTAAATTTCGTCAAAATCCGATGAAAACTTTAGAAGTTAGGCATTTATTTTTTATTATTTTTAATGAATGTTGGCTGAAAGCCTACATAGTCCATAGGAAAATTCTAAAATCCGGAATCAGTAAAGTCCGGAGCTCCGGACGATTCCAGATTTTCAAGGTTGTACTGTAATATTATTCCCATACCTGCGAACTACAACAGAATGCCCGTAGCAAGGCTAAACTGGCCAGTTCAGCCTTGCCCGTAGTTTCTACGGATTTAGTTGTCTGACTACAGAACTACGGATCTCGCTGTCGAAACTACGGTTTTCAAAAGTTTTCTACGAATTTTCATTTTTTTTTTTTAGTTTTGTTATTGTTTTATGATATACATGAGCTTCTTAGGCGGATTCGCGGAATTAGGCGTTTTTTGTCATCATTTCTTATCGTTCTCAGGATCAATGTAAAACTAAAGACAACTTGCGGGGAGGGGGGGTTCCCCGTCTGGAGACAGTATTTCGTGTCTCAAAACTTTCGAAAACTGTAGTTGAACGGAGTAAAAAAGTTACCGGAATCGTAATCCCCCCCCCCGATGTTATCTTGGTGTCCAGTTTTATTGTTAAATATGATTTTATTGCCTACATGTATTTCAGCTAAACGGAGGTCAGATGCCGCAAAAATTTCTCCATAATCTTCGGGCATCAAAATTCTTCCGCGAAATCGAGGAATTCCGCTGTTTTCGTTATTATTTTGGTTATTCGCGAGATCAATGCACCAGTGAACATAATTTGAGAGTAAGGCGGGGGGGGGGGAGTGACAGGATGTTCGTCGGAGGACGGAATTCCATCTTTACGAAAATTTCAAAAACGGAAGGTCGACGAAGTGCAGAATTTTTTCGCAATCGTAATTCCTTTTTTCTCGCGATGTTGCCTCTTCCCAGTATTATTGTTAAATAATATTTAACTGCATAAATATTTTTATTTCGGTTTGAAAATAGCTGGAAAATTTCCAAAACCGGAAGTCCGACTCTGCAGATTTCTCTCGTAATGAACGTAATTACCCCCCTCCCCCTCTCCCTCTCTCTCTCTCTCCTGCGTTGTCAAATATCCGCAGTCCCATAGGTGGGGGAAATTCCCGAAAATGGAAGTGACAGAGTTGAAAAAATTGCTGCATGGTGTTCAAAAGTATTAATATTATAAAAGTTGCACCACTTATCTAAAATAGTTAAAGCTTTCATGATAATTAACACAGCAATCAAACATCGCCAAATCTTCTGAAGGTTTAAACAATCATGGTAATGATGCAATAACTGAAATATGCAGTTTTAAAGTTTAACCCTAATTGTGCTTTGGGATCGTGGCTTCAACTCAAGATGATTCTCATTAGTGTGAATCCTAACAGAATTTCGTCTAATTTATAAAATTTGCTACACAAATTAGAGAATTCAGATAATCTAAAGCCTTTTGAAATCATGAGAGATCTAGTAACTGTGCTTTTAACAGTATCGCCATTGAATGCTCATGTGGAACATCTTTGGTCAGCAGTTAAACACACATTAGGTGAAAGAAGCCTTCTAATGAAAAAGAACACACTTGAAAGTCACATTAGGATCAAAACATCAGGAAGAAAAATTAATAATTTTGACCCTGAAGATGCGATAAAACTATATGGTGGGAGGATAGCATGAAATCTCACCGACCAAAGTACAAAGATTAATTTGTGTATTTTATTACCTCAGTTTCAAC
This sequence comes from Macrothele yani, assembly GCA_039090855.1. Classification (NCBI taxonomy): domain Eukaryota; kingdom Metazoa; phylum Arthropoda; class Arachnida; order Araneae; family Macrothelidae; genus Macrothele; species Macrothele yani. Next base: position 40,524,059 of record CM077009.1, on the reverse strand, counting down.
TTTTAAGCATACTATAATTGAAATATGCAAAATAAAACATACTGATATTATAATAAGCAATTTTATAAAAATAATATAGTATGAAATATACAGTTAAATTTTTTTTTTCAAAGTCTGGCCACTGATTTTTTCTTTCTTTTTTTTTTTTTTTTTTTTTATGGCCACTAACAATTTCGGTCTTGGTGGGCAATGTCTACTAGCAAAATTTGTAGTCTGGATCTTTAGGGAACGCAGGATGAAAGTCTGAAATAGGCTGGTGTGTTAGATTCCGTTTACTACTGAGTAGTTCGATTCAGTAGAGCAGCTTTGTTTCTTCAAAGGTGGACCTGTGCTATCTATAAATACATCATTTATTATAATTAATATAATAAGTGATGTATTCATCTCGCATTCTCCACCACTTATTATAATTAATAAGTGGTGGAGAATGCGAGATGAAGTCTGAAATAGGTTAGGACCCATTAAAATATCTGTCCTGGACCAAGCTTGTCAAGTGAAGGCCCACGCAGGCCTCTACACTGAGATAACATTAGCTTTAAATGTACATGCTCTCCAATGAATGAAAAACCAATAAACGGATTCACGTCTTCCAAATTTGTATTGTACATGTTCTTATTTATTAAAAAATCTCGCCAGGGCTGAGCTTTTCAAGTGGAGGCCCAGACAGGCCTTTACACTGAGATGTGTTAGCTTTAAATGTACATGTTCTTATTTGTTACTAAATCAGTAATCAGGGGCAACCCAGAATTGCCTGTATTTATTGTCTATCATGTAACATCAATCACATCAGAAAACTTGGAAAATCGCATCACTCTGGGGAAGGAATCTTTCTGTAACTCAAGAATCAAAACTGAAATCCATAAAACCAAATGAAATGAGAAAGAAAAAAATAGAAATAGCTAACCAATAATTAGTTTATGACCTTGAAATGTCAAAGCCATTATATGTAAATTCTTTGTACACTGCCTTGTTCAAAAATCAAAGCTGTGAAACACAAAGTTTTGCCAGTTGTGCTGGGAGCTAGGAATGGTTCCTCGGGATTGGAAGGATGCTATCATTGTCCCCTTGTATAAGGGTAAAGGTGATCAGACTGACTGTAGGAACAACTGTAGTATTAGCCTACTGAGTGTGCCAGGGAAAGTGTTTGGTAAGGTCATTATTGAAAAAGTACAGAGTCAATGAAAGTGTGAGATGTTCCGAGTGGTTTCATGCCTGGTAAAGGCTGCACTAACCAAATTTTTGCATTACGCATGATGATTGAAAAGTATCTGGCTGTCGGTAAGAAAGTTTTTGCTGCCTCCATCCTTCATAGATTTAGAGAAAGCTTACGACCAAATAAACAGGACACTTCTGTGGAAGGTATTGAATTAATATGGTGTTACTGCGAATCTACTTAATAGTATAAAAGCCATGTACACTGTCAGTAGAGCATCTGTGCAATAGAATGGTGTTTTATCAAAATGGGTTTCTATTGGTGCAGGAGTCAGACAAGGTTGTGTAATGTCATCATGACTGTTTAACATATTTATGGATGCATGCATGTGCGATGCCAAAATAGATAATACTGGTTTATGTCTTAGCGACATCCGTGTGTGCAGATTGCTGTATGCTGATGACACTGTCCTGTTCACAGAGAGCAAAAGTGAGTTTCAGAGTATGTTGTCCCGGATGTACGGTTTGCATGAAATTCAAACTGAGTATTAATAAGGGAAAAACCAAAATTACGGTTTTTGAGAAAGGAACTGGCAGTACTGAATGTAATATAAGTCTAAATGGCACTGTGATTGACCAGGTGAATGAGTTTGTGTATTTAGGAAGCATGTTTGATAGAGAGAACAAATTGGATGGTGAAATTAGTAGGCGAGTGAATTCTTCATTGAAAGTCATAACTGCCTTGAGAGGTTTTCACAGGAATGATGGGTTCTCAAGAGAATCCCGCATGGCTGTGCGTGCACTGGACATGCTTTAACTGTGGTGCAGTGGAAGCATGTCCGGCGTGTAATTGGAAGACCCTGGGTTCGATACCCGGTGGCGGTCAATGAGAATTTTTCCGTGACTCACTTATAAACGTGGAAAGAGCAATGACTTGTGTTTTATGTTCCTAGTCCACGTCCAACGTCTGTATTAATTTTTCTTTCGCCTTCTAGTTATTTGTTTAGTTGCTGCTTATTATCTTTGGTGAATCCCCAGCATTGTGCGGGGCTCCAAGAAGCAACCTGCCAAGTGCTTGGCAGTTAGTGTATGTGAGTCTGGAAGAATTCGAGGCCGCTGTGATGCAGTGGAAGCGTGTCCGGCACGTAACTGGCAGACTTGGGTTCGATTCCCAGTGGCGGCCAATGAGAATTTTTCCATGACTCACTTATAAACGTGGAACGAGCGATGATTTCTGTTTGATGTACAATTATAAGAAAAACTTTCACTCCATTTAACTTCCACATTTCAAAGTTTTGAAAGACAACATACTGTTCCCATATGGAAAGCGACCACTCCATCACCTCATTAATCCCCCTAAAGTGTATCTTCATTTTTGCATCGATCTCTAGAATGATCCAAATGACGACAAAAAAAGCGGAATTCCGTAAATCCGCGAAAGAATCTCATGTATGAATTCAGAGAGAGAGGAACACAAGCCACTGTGTTGTTATACAATGTTTCTAGTTAAAGAATTCAGGGAATTCTCAAAGTTACAAAACAGCAGATGAACCATGTTTTTTATCCAACAATACGGCAAATAAACTAGACATTAAATTTAATTTCCTTAATGAAAAATGCATTTGCTGTGACATCTATGAGCATAAACATTAAAACAATAACACACTTCGCCAATACAGTCAACCCTCGATTTACCACCACCCTTGCACATACTGTACATAACACCACCCCTTGGGCATGAACAGACATGTTCTGTATAAAACATTCCTTGATCCTTTGATACACCACCATACCCTTGGCATTCGCTAACTGCCAATATATAAGCACACCGGACAAAAAATTAGTCATCTCTGTCAGAACTTACCTAATAACGGGTGACTGCGCCTCTTGCCTCGATAACAACATGAATCCAGTGTGGTAGAGACTCCACGAGGTAGTGGATGTATTGAACACCAATTTGCATCACTCGAAGCATCAATTGGTCCCGAAGTTCCACCAGATTATGTGGATGTCGATTCTGGCATTTCACCTTCTGTTCCAAAAGATCCCACAGATTTTCAATAGGATTTAAATCTGGGGATTTGGATGGCCACTGACACAGCCCTGTGCACACTGCAATTGTCTTGGAAGACAGCAATGTGATGCTGCTCCTAGAGTTGTAGGGCAAAGAGCAACACTTCGTCATTCAGAATGCGGAGGTACGCATGCTGGTTCAAATTCATCATCACTGCAACGAGGACCCATTTCGTTGTATGAAAAACACCCCCTAAAACATCAAGAAACCCCTCCAGCTTGAACAACACCTTTGGCACAATCAGTATTGAAGGTTCATTGGGCCTGCGATGCACTTGTAGCCTCTCATCATTGGAGTACAAACAAAAACAAGACTCGTCAGACCAAATTACTCGTTTCCCATTCTCCACAGTAAAGTTTTGGCGCCTCTGAGCCCATTGGTAATGTGCAACTTTGTGACTTGCTGTCGAAAGAGGCCTCTTCTGTGGTACTCTGCTCCAGATGTCCATCGCATGAAGTTCTCGTCACAATGTCCTATCAGAAATTGGTTGGAGTGGACTTTCATTGACTGTTTGGAGCAATTGGTGCCTGGTTTGAAACAGATTTGTAGGTGTGAAACATGGAGGCGGTCCCTGTTGGTGATAATCATTTTCTGGCCACAGTTATGTTGCCGATTTTCAGTTGACTGCAAACTACAACACTGTTTGTAGACCTCCTGGACAGTACGCTTCAACATACAAACAAATTGGACGACTTCATTCACTTTGTGTCAGTGGGCACGGTCAAACATAATAGCTCCTTTATGCCACTCAGTAACATCCATCTTACGACCAATATTGCAGACTAAATTCAACACACGCGTTGCTCTTCACCCCTGCACGAGACAGAAATGATCCCGTAGACCACGTCAGTGCTATTTACCTCCCAACAATGCTATCACAGCGTCCTTTGTGCAACCGGTAACTTCCTACTGCCATTTCTGTTAGGGGCGATTAATTTTTTGTTTGGTGTGCTTATATTACTGTGCCAACCAGGCTTTCCCAACACAAAATATACTTGACGTACCGCCATTTGCAAGCTGTGAGAGAATATCCTCCTGTTTTTTTTTTGTTGTTGTTTTTTTGGACCATGATTCCATTGTGGCAAACCTTAATGTTAAAGACACTGATTCAATCAAAGATGCAAATCACCATCTTTTGACATTAAGACAATTCTTTCAAGCAAACTCGGGGGATGGTGATATTTCAAATACACTTCTTAAATTAGATTGTGCTCTGAAAATGACTGGGTTGAAATCTAAAACACAAATGAGAATGGTGAAATTTTTAAAAGGAACTAAGGTATATAAACTGATTTTATGTAATACTATTAGTTTTCAGTTGATAAAGTTTTAGAGATATAACATGATTTTTTATTAATTTTCTTATAACTGAAATGTTAACTTTGTCTTCCTACTATAAAAAGCAAATTTCCACATTTAATGCATACCAGAAGCTTTCAAGATGGAAATCAGTGTTTCAAACTACAGTGTGCACTAAATAAGCAACATATAACTGCATATAACATGCATTCGCAAATATTCAACTAGAGCCAATTGATATTCATGGAGTTTACGTGGATGCTTCATTAATTATCTCACTATTTAAGTACTGAACAAATTTCTGTTCAACACGCTATTGATAGGGACTTCTCACTTAGGTCATGGGCCGCCACCGAGAATCGAACCCAGGGTCTTCCAGTTACGCGCCGGACATGCTACCACTGCACCACAGAGGCCACGAATTCTCCAGACTCGCATAGGATTAACTGACAAACCACATGGCAGGTTGCATCATGGAGTCCTTGACGTGGATCAGAAACACCAAACAGAAGTCATCGCTCTTTCCACGTTAATAAGTGAATCATGGAAAAATTCTCATTGGCCGCCACCGGGAATCGAATGGCAGTTAATCCTATGTGAGTCTGGAGAATTTGAGGACGCTGTGGTGCAGTGGTAGCATGTCCGGCACGTAACTGCAAGACCCTGAGTTCGATTCCCGGTGGCGGCCGATGAGAATTTTTCTGTGACTCACCTATTAACGTGGAAAGAGCGATGACTTCTGTTTGGCGTTTCTGATCCACGTCGAGGACTTCATGATGCAACCTGCCATGTGGTTTGTCAGTTAATCCTATGCAAGTCTGGAGAATTCGAGGCCACTGTGGTGCAGTGGTAGCATGTCTGGCGCGTAACTGGAAGACCCTGGGTTCAATTTCCGGGGCAGCCGATGAGAATTTTTCCGTGACACTTATTAACGTGGAAAGAGTGACGACTTCTGTTTGTTGTTCAATATAATAAACAGTATAGAAAAAAATCCAATTCCAGAATGCACTTGTTAACCTTCTTTAACAATTCCCGTCCAACCATTCATCGTAAAATCTTCTTTTTTAAAATGAGTTACCAGAGATAAAAAAACACCAGAAAATGTAAAATCTAAACAAATTAACCACAATAAACATTACATATTAAAACCAGAAGATTAAAATTCGAACAAGAATAAATCTGACATCGTGCAATTCCGACATTCTGAATGCCTAGTATCAACCTCAGCCCTAACCGCCGAAAGAGTCCCGGTACGTACTTGCTCAATCCCCCGCTACTCTGGACATGTTTCGCGCATGTATCTCCACAGCGCTTCCAACAGCTAATGAGTTTAACTGTCTCACATCTGTCCCCGCACTTCTTCTTTTTCAAATTAACATGTTTTAACTTAATGTTAATTATGACTTTTGATGAATCAACTAACAAAATATGGTTATAATTAATTGATGACATGGCTATTCCTAGACTTAATGCATTATAAATATCTCCAAATTATGGGGTTTCTTTCTAAGGAACAAAAATAAATAATATGTTGAATTTTCGGGTAGCACCCCTACCCTTCCTCAGGACTACAGCTACACTACTGGCCACCGAAAATGCAACACCAAGAAGGACACAAGATAGCAAAGCCAGATTTACTGGACACATAACAACAGATACAAAGATGAAACGATTGAGCTTACAAGCCCGTGCGACTTGCGGAACACGCAGACATCAATAGTTCGTGTGGCCCCCATAGATGGTAGTAACGGCCGCTACACGCCGCGGCATCGAACGAAAGAGGCTTTGGATGTGGGCTTGGGGTCTGTCGGTCTAGGCTGCTTCCACACGTTGCCACAGTTCATCAGGCGTAGCCGCGGGTAGTGCTTGCCGGGCCACTCGGTTGACGATCAGCAACCAGACGTGTTTGATGGGCGACATATCGGGAGAGCATGTGGGCCACGGTAGCAGTGACACCCGGTGGGCCAGGAAGAATTGTTGCACTATGCGTGCCACGTGCGGGCGCGCATTGTCCTGTTGAAACGTGGCCGCTGGCAGGTCCTGCAGGTAAGGGAGGACTACAGGCTCCAAATCGTCGGAGATGTAGTGGTGGCTGTTGAGTGTACCGGCGATGCGTACCAGAGGGGTGCGGGTGTCATATCCAATTGCGCCCCAAACCATAACGCCAGGCGACGGACCAGTATGGCGATACATAATGCAGGCTTCATACAGTCTCTCGCCGTGGTGCCACCACACGCGGATCCAACCATTGTGGTGTTGCAGGCAGAAACGGGGTTGTGCCATCCCGTAGTCCAGGTGCGGCGTTCAACGGCCCACTGCCACCGCACTCGCCTGTGGTGTAACGTCAATGGTAATCGGAGCAATAGCCGCCGTGCGACAAGTCCCAGCTCCTGCAGATGACGTCGAACGGTACGTTCTGACACAGGTTGTTGCGCAACACACCCTAATTCCTGCGCTAACGTTCGTGATGTGGTGGTGCGAGCCATCAATGCTCGCCGCACAACATGCCAGTCCTCTCGTTCGGTGGTGTGTCGCGGCTGCGGCAATCGCTCATGTCAGTCCGTCTGTCCCTCCTGCACCCACCGAATCCATACTCGCCTCACTGTGGCTGGATGTCATTCCACACGGGCGCCGATGTCTAGTTACGATAAACCGCTGTCGCGATAAGCCACTATTCATCCTCTGTCAAACTCCGAAACGCGCTGGAATGACTGTTGTATTCTGCGACGAGGCATCAGGAAGCTTCCCACGCATAGGTCCAGCAGCACAACACACTTCCACTACTTACACCCCGCCTTCTGTGCACCCTTCTTATAGTGCTTCTCGGTGGCATGCCGGGCGCACATGATTTGCATATGCCCTGCACGTCCTCTAGCGGGCGATGCATGCTGCGAATTTCAGGCCAATCGGATGCTTCCTACTTGGTGTTGCATTTTGGGTGGCCAGCAGTGTATATTAGGTGCTGCCATTTGAGAGATAAATTCCAACCTTTCAAATCATTTAATGTTGTACCTCTTCTCTCTATTTCCAGTCTTTCTGAAAATTTTCTTTTGTAAAAATGTTGATGTGTCAGAATTTCTACAGTGTCCCAATTTTGAACATGTCTGTCCAAAACTGTTTTGTTTGTCATATTTTTAATTGAAACTTTATGTTCTCTTCTCTGCCAATCTGGTTTTAAGCTGCCTACTTGTTTCTCCCACACAGCTGAGACCACAATCACATTTTATGTCATAGACTACACTTTCCTGTAAACGGAAGTTTTGTTCTTTCTGCCTTAATTTTGGAAGGTAGTTGTTACTAATTTTATTTTGCAATCCTGGAGCTAGTCTGACTAGAAACTTCTCACTAATCCTCTGAAAGGTTTTCAAACAGCCCTTTATAAGTAATTTTTCTAGTTAACTGAAACTTAGTTTTTGACTTCTGATTCTTTTCTTTTTTACTAAGAATTTGGTTGACTACTAGAGAAGGGTAATTATTATCTTCCAAAACTCCTTTCAATTCCTCCTTTTGAGCATTTTTTTAAACAATTCTGAAAAATTTAGAACATTATTTCCGAAAATTGAGTGGCCATGTTTGTTTCTATGTTATTCAGATTATTTAACTGATAGTCTAACATTTTATTATTGTTGGTAGGTTTCTTGTATAACCATATTTCGATTTTTCCTTCTTTTACTACTAATGATAAGAATTACGTAGATACGTTTTTCAACCACAAGAATATCCACAGATACATTTTGGAAAATCGTACTCTTGGATTAAAGAGTGTAATAAATTTTGTTCTTTATAATCAGCATCTGAAAAACTTAGTTGTTAATGTCTGTGTGATGAGAGGTGCAGATGTGGCTCTGATCATCACTTCAGTGGCAGCTCGTGGTAGGAAAAATAGGTGAAGAGCTACAAGAGCAATATGAAAAAATATCTACTGTCTTCAATGAAAATCAGTTAATGAGAACTTACCTATTTTTTTATATCTTAGATCAATTCTTCTTCCCTTTAAAGCTGGAAATTTGTCGATTATGTCGTCAGAAAATGGCTGTTTGTTCGTGACATCAAGAAAATGTCTTTCTGAATAGAAATATTTGCCAAAGAAGCAAGTTCATCTGGAGAAATAGTGTTTCTTGAGTAAGTTTGTATTCTTTTAAGGCAAGAAAAACTTCTTTTCACTGAAACACTTGCAGATGCAATTGTTAAAATCAGGGAAACCAATTTATAAGCTTCTGTAAAAATGTCTTTATCTCCATGAAGCACTCGAAGAAGTTCATGAGTCGATATATTCCTTAATTTTTCATCAGCATATACAAGACTCAGTTCATTTTTAAGGCGCTGGTGTTTAAATATTTTTCCGTAAACATGTCGTAGATTTTCAAAAGCGTGAGAGGGAAAGCATGAATTAAATTGTTCGAATTAGGTCGTGTCAGCAAGACAGGCAAATTGAAGTTTAAGTTTCTCACAGTCTTAAAATCTTATATCCATTTCCATAAGAATGTGGTACAAAATTTCAAAATACAATTGTTTATAATTTTTAAATATTGTTTCTTGTGGAAGAGCAACATATTGTCGTTTAGATCTGCTTATTTCTGTGATTTTGCTAGCTTTTCCAAACAGTGTTTCAAATACCTCATCGTTCCTTTTATGGCTCAAAATTTCATAAGTTTTTTTTTAATTTAAGTAACACAGTAGTTTATGTCTAGTGATTTTTTCTGCAAAATTTCGAATAATAGATCGGTGAAGCCAAATATTTCATTAAATACTATTCCCAAAAATGTAAATTCAAAAGTGTTCATATCATTTAAAAACTATTGGGCAAGTTAAATTGATTTTTTGTCTGATTGGTCACTATTTGTGAGAAATTCGAATACTTCCTTCAATTTATCCCAATCTTCAACTATTACACTTACTAACTTCGAAGTGGAGGACCATCAAGTTTCTGTTATGGTTGGCATGCATCTTGCGGTTGTTGATGTGAGTGTATTGTTTTTCACCACTCAGCGAAGCGATCGCTTCGCTGAGTGGTGAAGAAACAAAGGAGTTACACTGAGGCTTGCAAAAAATATTCGATACTTAGACATTTTAGAAAAACTCTGCTGTAATACAAGGTTTAAACAATGTACTAAGCAATAACAAAAACAGCTTGAGAAGCTTTATGCTTCATTGTTTCTGGAGCTCAATCAAGTGTCCAGACATTACGCTTGCCCCATCGTAACATTGTCCTATTGACTTGTGTTAATTATCAAACTTTTCCAAAATTTTGTCTAGCGTTTTGTATAAAGCTTCTGATGTTCTATCTTCACTCACACCAGGGAAACCGAAAAATCGCTCAACCAACGCACCTTCTGAATCAACAGATCTTATTATTAAAGAGCACTCAGAAGTCTGGTTATGTCTTCCCATCTACTTGAATATAAAAGCTTTGAACTCCATTTATTTCATTTTTGATGTGATCATTTATATATTCAGAAATACATTCAATTAATTCATTTTGAATAGTTTTTGAGTCACCTGTGAAGACATTTTTTCTCGTTTCGTATTGATTTTGAATTTTTAAAGGACTTCTTGATATCAACAGTGAAAGCAATTCCTTGAATTTCTACGATTTATCGAGTCAATACCTTCATCATGGTCACAGAATGCTAGTTCTTGTTTACTCAAATACAGTACTGCATCAATCATTGTCTGCAGGAAAAGTCTATTTAAACGAACGCTTTTGTTGAAATGCATTTTCAAAAGCCTAGCATTCTTCCTCGGGGCATCAGTAATGGTGTTCTGATTCTTTTTAAAATTATTTAGCATTAATTCGCATTTCAGGTGTTCGCTAGAATCACCTAGTTTGTGAAGTGACCGTTTTATATTTAAGAAATCTGAAAATTATCTTTATTCTACGCCGAATTTTATTACTAAAAAATAAGCAGGGCCAACAAAATAATTTTTGTAACACAGAAGAGCTACAAAGCCATTTATATTCATTAAGCCAACAATTTTTTAAATTACTTCTTGATTTCTTTCTTGGTGACAATTGTCAGTGAATCCGTCGGTCGTCCTTGAAGTAAAATGTCTCTTTTATTTTCATCTTTCCACCGATTGAACGGAGTTTGCAATAAATTACAGACAATGTCGTTCACAGGATACATATGAAAACTAAAACTATCCGTTAAACTGTACACGAAACTAAAGTAACTAATGAAGTTTTTGACAAACAATCACAAAACACGAAAAAACAAATCTCTTTCAGAAAGTATGTACCAAAACACCGCAAGAAAAAAGCCCTAGTGGATTGCAAAGAACCCTTGGCAATCGGTCCCGTTCCACTGCGATCTCTTCAGAAGGTCACGACTGCAGGTGCAGATCCTTGGCGTCTCAAGCTAAAACACTTCACTTGCCCGGCAGATAGGGGAGGATGACGTCACAGTTACCATGGCAACTTGGACGAAAACTGCAGACTTCCAAGCATTCTCATTTCAGCTCTTCACTTGAGCTGTTTTGCGTATAAGGACTTGTTTTCCGTATTGAACGAGCATTGTGAATTGATATCTAACCAAAATTTTGGGTATTTTTGCACTCAATAAAGGCAAAAAAGAATATATTATACGAAATTATTTAATAAAACCTTATTTCAAATGAAATAGGTGAAGAGCTACTTCACCTGAAAAGCTGCCACTGCATCACTTGTTAGTGTTACAAGTGAAACTGAATGTTGGTTGGAGGAGGAGGTATAGAAAGACGCCTGTGCTGAAAAGAATCAAGGTTGAAAGGCTGTCTGAAGAACATCAGTATTATTCTGACTTACTCCGTGAATGACTGAATGAGTTGAAAGCATGCGAGAAGGATGTAGAAAAGAAGTGGACATGTTTTAAGAATTATGTTTTCACTGCCACTGAAAAGGTCTGCGGTACTGCAACAGTGGCTAACTTTAAAAGGCAATGCTTGATGGAACAACAGGTTAAAGAAGCAGTAAAGAAAAAGAAGGAAGCATACTTGGAGATGTAGCAAGGTAGAGTTTTTTGAGGATGAATATCGCTGTAAGAAGCATGAGGCAGCAAAGCTGGTTCGACAGAGTAAGGCAAAAGATAGGAAGGAAAATGAGGAAAGGCATGATTTGGCTTTTTGGAAAGATAGGAAAACATTCTGGAAGAACATAAGACAGGAAAAAGAGGGGAAATAAAATTCCAAGTTGTGTAAAGAATAGGGTCAGAGAAATGATATGGGAGCCCAATGAGCTAAGTGAAAGATGGGGTGAGTACTTCTGTGATTTATCAGATCATGAAAGCAAAGGTGATTCTGAGGCAGAAGCAGATGATGTCATAGTGAGAGATGGAAGCACTGGTGGTATCTCAAGAGAAGAGGTGTGTAAAGCTCTAAAATCTCTTCTGAATGGTAAGGCTTCAGGAGTAGATGGCATATCTGCTGAGATGCTAAAATATGGTATGGTGGTGACTCTGTGATTGAATGCTTAACTGAAATTTGCCAGTTATGTTGGGAGTTAGGAATGGTCCCTCAGAAATGGAGGGATGCTATTATAGTTCCTTTGTACAACAGATACGGTAATCAGACTCAATGCAAGAACTATCATGGTATCAGTTTGCCGAGTGTGCCAGGAAAAGTGTTTGGGAAGGTCATTATTGATAAGGTACGAGGTCTTACATCAGAGAAAGTGTGGTATGTCCAGAATGGTTTTATGCCTGGTAAGGGCTGCACTAATCAATTTTTGCATTATGCATGATGATTAAAAAGTATCTGTCTGTTGGTAAAAAAGTGTTTTCTGCCTTCATAGATTTAGAAAAAGCTTATGACAAAGAAAATAGGGATCTTCTATGGAAGGTACTGAATAAATATGGTATTACTGGGAATCTACTTAATAGTGTGAAAGCCATGTACGCTGGAAGTAGAGCATGTGTATGAGTGAATGGTGTTTTATCAAAATGGTTTTCTATTGATGCAGGAGTCAGGCAAGGTTGTGTAATGTCACCATGGCTGTTTAATATATTCATGGATGCATGCATACGTGATGCTAAAATGGATAACACTGGTTTAGGTCTTGGTGATACGCGTGTGTGCAGATTGCTCTATGCTGTCCTGTTGGCAGAGAGTGAAAGTGAGTTACAGAGTATGTTGTCCCAGATGTACAAAGTTTGTATGAAATTCAAACTGTGTAGAAATAAGGAAAAACCCAAAGTTATGGTTTTTAAGCAAGGAACTGTTAGTACTGAATGCAACATAAGTCTAAATGGCACAGTGATTGACCAAGTGAATGAGTTTGTATATTTAGAAAGCATGTTTGACAAACAGAAGAAATTAGATGACGAAATTAGCAGGCGAGTGAATTCTTTGAAAGTCACAGCTGCCTTAGGAGGATTTCACAGGAATGATGAGTTCTCAAGGAAATTCCAAATGGCTGTGTATGAAAGTGTAATTGTTCCTACTCTGATGTACGGCAGTGAAACCTGGGTACTGCAGAAAAGACATAAGAGTCGTTTGTGGGCTGGAGAGATGCATTACTTACAGTGGGTTTGTGGCAGGACATGCACTGATCATGGGAGGAATGAAGATGTGTTGCAGATGTGTAATGTGAAGAAAAATGTTGTTAGCAAGGTGAAGACTAATGTTCTTAAGTGGTCTGGCCATGTTGAAAGAATGGATGATAGGATGCTGACTAAGAGAATTATTTCAGCACAAGTGGCAGGAAAGAAAGTTACAGGAAGGCCAAGGAAATCATGGGAGGACCAGATTCAGGAATGTCTGCTTGAGAAAAAGATTATGAGTATGAAGTACAAAAGGTCTTGTGTGTGGTATGTGATGGATGTTAATGAAACTTGAGCGGTGTGAAAAGATTGTTGTAAAAGGAGGCATCTGGTACACTAACAGTAGGTAAATTCTAGTTCTATCAGTTAAATATATTCTTGGCACATGGTCTTTTCTTTGAGGAGCTAACCTCTGAACCTCAGAGAACAGCTTAATTTCAGCACAAGTGGCAGGAAAGAAAGTTAGAGGAAGGCCAAGGAAATCATGGGAGGACCAAATTCAGGAATGTCTGCTTGAGAAAAAGGATTATGAGTATGAAGTACAAAAGGTCTTGTGTGTGGTATGTGATGGATGCTAATGAAACTTGAGCGGTGTGCCAAGATTGTTGTAAAAGGAGGCATCTGGTACACTAACAGTAGGTAAATTCTAGTTCTATCAGTTAAATGTATACTTGGCACATGGTCTTTCTTTGAGGAGCTAACCTCTGAACCTCAGAGAACAGCTTAATTTCAGCACAAGTGGCAGGAAAGAAAGTTAGAGGAAGGCCAAGGAAATCATGGGAGGACCAGATTCAGGAATGTTTGCTTGAGAAAAAGATTATGAGAATGAAGTACAAAAGGTCTTGTACACTGCTGGACAATTGCTAAGGACGGATCATAAACGGCTATATAACGCATAAAAAAGTAAGTGCGGTTGGATGCCAAGTGAAATAAAATAATGTCAGAATGCCAGGACATTACAAGAAAGACAATTTATTGTGCTCTGAAATCCAGAAGGCTTTGGAACGTGTTCAAGGGACAAACAGGCCATTTTGTGCAGAATACGTAAACGTGAAAAAAATGCAATTACCGTCCGCAGGCGTTCCAGCGTAAGATGTCAATACGGGATATGGCCACCGTGGAGGGCGATGCAAGGTTCCACACGTCGTGTCATGCTTTGTACAACATTATCAAGCAGCTGTTGGGGTAATTTATCCCATTCCTCTGTCAGTGCACGGATGAGGGTGTCCTTGTTTATTGGAGGGCATTGGCGACCAGCAAGACTCCTCCCCAAAGCATCCCACACATTTTCAATGAGATTCAGATCTGGAGAACGTGCTGGCCATACGAGGCGTTGAATATCCTCGCTCTCAAGACACTCCTGGACAGCAACTGTTCGATGACATGTTACGTTGTCGTCCATGAAAATGAATCTATCACCGACAGCACCACGGAACATGCGAACATGAGGTAGCAGAACATCATTAATGCATCGTTGGCCAGTCATAGTCAGAGTTGGAAGCACATAGAGGGACGTACGGCCATTGATCATGATGCCAGCCCATACCATTACACTACATGTCGGATATCGGTCCCTTTCCTGTATGTTTGCTGGACAATATGCAGTACCACTATCACGCCAGATCAGTTGTCGTCGACAATCAGACGATAGACTGTATCTACTCTCATCTGAGAAGAGGACAGCAAACCAGTCGTTATCAGTCCAATTGCGATGTTGATGGCACCATTGCAAACGGGCGGTATGGTGACATCTGGACAATGGGATGCACACAACAGGACGGCGGGCGTATAGTCCTCCTTCATGCAAACGTCTGGCGACACGACAGTTTTTCGGGAGATTCGCTTGCCAGTAGCAGCCATAAACTGATTTGCTACCTCACTAGCTGTGCTGCGCTGGTGTCTTTTTGCTGATAGCACTATGTACTGATCTTCTGCAGGTGTCGTACTGCGAACACGACCTCCCCGTGACGTTTGCTACACTCTCCATTTGTTTGAAATGATTTCCAAAGCCTTGAAACAACACTGTGGCTGACGTCGAACTCCCTGGCAACATCTGTTATTTTTCGCTCTTCTTCAATCCTGCCAATAATACGGCCACGCGTAAAATCATGTAGGTGATGTTGGGAAGACATACTGAAAATTGCAAGTTCGTCAATTGATTCTTTCCCTTTCAACTTTGCGTTTGAACAACAACGGTCAATACGCGTCAAATCCTTTATATCTCTTATCAGCGCTATGACGTCACGAACAAACAAGTTCGGCAATCCAAAATTTGCATACGCACAACACGTCTTACTGTATCCCAGCACTTATGCTAATTTCCACATTTTCCTGCCTTCCATTTTATGGTTGCTATCGTTGCTATTGTCATCCATCCTTAGCAATTGTCCGGCAGTGTATTTGTTGTGTGATGGATGTCAGTGAAGCTGGAGCTGTGTGCCAAGATTATTGTAAATGGAGGCATCTGGTACACTAACAGTAGGTAACTTCCAGTTCTATCAGTTAAATATATTCTTGGCACATGGTCTTTCTTTGAGGAGCTAACCTCTGAACCTCAGAGAACAGCTTAATTTCAGCACAAGTGGCAGGAAAGAAAGTTAGAGGAAGGCCAAGGAAATCATGGGAGGACCATATTCAAGAATGTCTGCTTGAGAAAAAGATTACATAGTATGAAGTACAAAAGGTCTTGTGTGTGGTATGTGATGGATGTTAATGAAATTTGAGCGGTGTGCCAAAATTGTTGTAAATGGAGGCATCTGGTACACTAACAACAGGTAAATTCTAGTTCTATCAGTTAAATGTGTACTTGGCACATGGTCTTTCTTTGAGGAGCTAACCTCTGAATCTCAGAGAACAGCTTAATTATATGTATGTATGTATGTATGTACTACTAATGATAAGCCCAAAAAGTTGGGCTGGTTAATCTTTTTGCAGTTCAAGGGTGTGAAAAGAAACAAAAAAGATAATCAGCTAATCAGCTCAGTTCTAGGACTTATCATTAGTAGTAAACAAAGGAAAAATTGAAACACGGTTATACAAGAAACCTAACAACAATAATAAAATGTTAAAGTATCAGTCAAATCATCCAAAATACATAAAAACAAAGGTGGCCACTCAATTTTTAGAAATAATAAATGTTTTAAATTTTTCAGAATTGTTAAAAAAATGCTCAAAATGAGGAATTGAAAGAAATTTTGAAAGATAATAATTACCCTTCTCTACTAGTTAACAAAATCCTTAGAAAAAAAATTCTTAGTAAAAAGAAAAGAATCAGAAGTCAAAAACTAAGTTTCAGTCAACTAGAAAAATTACTTACCATAAAGGATTGTTTGAAAAACTTCAGAGGATTAGTGAGAATTTTCTAGTCAGACTGGCTCCAGGATTAAAATATAAAATTAGTAACTACCCTCCAAAATTAAGGTATAAAGAACGAAACATCCGTTTACAAGAAAGCGTAGTCTACGACATTAAATGTGATGTGATTTCAGCTATGTGGGAGAAACAGGCACACAGCTTGAAACCAGATTGGCAAATAACATAAAGCTGCAATTAAAAATATGACAAACAAAACAGATTTGGACAGACATGTTCAAAATACAGGACATAAATAAAGTCCCTTGGGACACTGTAGAAGTTCTGACACATCAATGGCACATTTTCAAAAAAAAAAATTGTCAGAAGGACTGGAAATAAAGAGAAGAATAAGTACAACATTAAATGATTTGAAAGGTTGGAATTTATCTCATCAATGGCAACACCTACTATAACTGTAGTCCTGAGGAAGGGGGTGCTACCCGAAAATTGGCATATCATTTCCTTTTATTCCTTAGAAAAAACCCATAATTTGGAGATATTTGTAATGTAAAATATGGTTACTTAAAAATAATTGGCAAATTTGATATAATGCCACAATGTAATGAAACAAATGGTAGTAGTACATTAAGGGTTGACTGTATTATAGTTATCTATTTGCATGCTACACTATCTACCAACAAGTAATTGGACACCCCTGCAATCGACGATATCTGCGGTCCTGATACACGTCACGGCCGCCGCCATTAAATATCGTGTAGGAAACAACAACGCAACCAGTCGCATGCAAGATGCCACACAGTTCGGAGCTCTCTGATTTCGAGAAAGGTGTAATCGTCGGGTATCACAGAAATGGCCGATCCACACGTGACATATCCAGCTAGTTGAAGTACCTAAAATCGACAGTGGCTTACGTGATTGGCAAGTGGGAGATGAGAGGTGACTGTCGGAATGTGCCCGACCCGGCAGACCCACAAAACTGGGAGTTAGAGACTGACAGGTGCTGGCCAGAGAAATTCGGAAGAACCGCACCAAATCGATGGGCTACATCCACGAGGAGTTTCAACAGGCATCCGTGAGTGTTCTTTCGATGAGTACCATCCGTAAGGAAGCCCATCTGCTCGGTTATCATGGACGTGCTGCCGCCCACAAGCCTTTGATCACAAAGTCCAATAGCGCTGCTCGGCTAACGTGGTGCAAAAACATCGACAGTGGACCGTTGAACAGTGGAAACAGGTTCTCTGGAGCGACGAATCAAGGTTCACTCTCTACCGTTCGGATGGCAGGGTCTGGGTTTGGCGTCTGACTGGAGAACGCCTTCTGCCGGAGTGTATTGTGCCAACTGTGAAGTTCTGCGGCGGTGGAATTATGCTATGGGGGTGTTTCTCTTGGTATGGCACGGGACCCTTGGTTGCAATTACTGGTAGACTCAACGCCGAGACTTACTGCACCATTTTGGATGACCATGCGCTTCCTACGTTGTGGCAGTTTTACGGGGTGGATCCATGTTACTTTCAGGATGACAATGCCACCTGTCATGTTGCGAGATCCACCATGGCTTGGTATGGTGACAATGGGGTTAATCGAATGGACTGGCCTGGCCTGCGCAGAGCCCGGACCTTAACCCTATGGAGCACCTCTGGGATGAGTTGGAGCGTCGACTTAAGGAGTGCTCCCACTGTCTGAAATCGGTGAAGGAACTGACCTGTCTTCTCCAAGCCGAGTGGAAGAAAATACTGCTAGCCGTCATACAACGCCTGGTTGAGAGTATGCCCCAGAGTGTCGCAGCTGTAATCGCTGCTCGTGGAGGCTCCACCAACTATTGAAGGTGAATAAACTTTGTTTCCCTTTGATATCACAGGTGTCCAATTACTTGTTGGTAGATAGTGTATATCAAATTAAAAATATATATTTACTTTGATCACACTATGTGTAACATTCACAAGAAACACAATGAAAGAAGCAGTTTGTTCTCTTGAATATCCTGAGCTGTGGTTTTATTTGAAGCATGTCCATATACATATTTTTTAACTTAATTAGACATTGCAAATAAATAACCAATTTGTTGAAAAAAAACTTAGAGAAGCATTTCAGATAAACATGCATCTGAACAGTATTCTAGGTTGATCTATGCACCAACTATACTTACCCCTGTCCAGAAGATGAGGCGATTCTGAAATAACAGTAACAGCTGCCACGGATCTCTTATCCACACACATATTTTCAATCAGATATACAGCCAAATCTTTCAGTGATGTGAATTTTGTACCTAAGAGTTTCTCTGTCCACTCAAACAGAAGATGACATGCCGCACTGGTAACTCTGTCATCCATATCCTCAACTTCACACTAATTTCATTATAAGGAGAGAGAAAAAAATCTGGTTACTAAATTATGAACTGTGCATTTACACTTATTAAAGCATATATGCGTTTATGAAACATGCACCAAAAATGAAACTATAATGTGATATGAAAAGCTCACCATTAATAGAGCATACAAAAGAAGAAGTTGGACATAATGCAAAAATCATGAACTACATGCAACTCTAAATCACGCATAACTAAAACTATTCTCCTACCCAGAGCACAAATTCGACAAGTAGTCCGTTGCTAATAAAAACACAACTTTTGGTAAACAACAATACAAATGCACTAGTTTTCAACAGCAGAATTTTATGTAGAGCATTTCTTCAGCTGGAAAGCACAGTTCCTTGTTTGTTCGTTGTTGTCGTTTGTTTGTTTTTTCAAAAAAAGAAAATTCATTTTTGGTTTATGATGAAGCTGAACATAACACAAATTGCCTTTCAACACAACACAAATGAAGATCACGAAACAAAGGGAAAACTTCTGAAACCTCACACTTTGAAAATTCAAGATTATTTGTTGCGATACGGACAATTCAAGCAACGATTCCATTAACAGCACAAACTACTGCTACTAAAATACAGCAGAGACCGCTTACAACATTCCCGTATTTAGCGAGATTCTGAATTTAATATACAAAACAGGAACTTTTCTTCGGTATAATGTAGATTCAAAGCTAATTTGATCATTTTTAGCGAGCAAAATTTAATGAAATCCCGAATTTAACAAGGAAAAGAAAAAGCTAACATGATTACTTTTAACAAGCAAAGTAACAAAACAATGAAATTCCACATTTAATGATGCAAAGAAAATCTGCTGCACACTGTCCTGGAATGGAGGAATATTGTGTTGGTGTGAATGAAGTGTCTGGCACAAAGAAGCACTGCAGACAGACCCCCACCACAGCGGAATGGAACCACCCACAGGTGTTGAAGGTATTACGTCACAGAGTTACTAAAAATAGCTAGGAAATGTGTGAAGAACAAGGTTCAGGCATGGTTTGCTTGGACGTAACATGGCTTGCAAAGGAAACATGCAGACGCCGGATTTGAGAGTCATCTTCCTGTATGAATTTAAAGTGGGCCATTCTGCGGGAATCATCGCTCAAAATGTTAACAAAGCGTTTGGGGATAATACAGCCAATGAACGAACCATTCGGTGACAGTTTATGAGGTTTCGAAGCAGAGATACGGACCTGCAAAACGAAGCACATGGTCAACGACTTGTTGCCATTTCTGACGATGTTCTGTTATGCGTGGTTGAAGCGGATCCCCGAAAAACATGTCGTGAGATAGTGGCAGAGGTAGGTGTCCACCACAAGACAGTTGTTTGGCCTAACAACTGTCTTGGGTAAGGTAAAAGCTGGACATGTGGCTGCCACATGAGTTGACATTACCAACAAGACTAGGCGTTTGGAAGTCTGCACATCGCTGCTTGCCAGGAATAAACAGGAACCTCTACTGCATCGAACCGTCACCTGTGACGAGAAGTGGGTTCTTTATGATAATCAAAAATGATCTGCACAATGATTAAGCAAGGCACAGCCTGCTGGACGGCATCCTAAGCCACCCCTACACACCAAGAAGATGATGCTCCTTGTCTGATGGTCCACAGTCGGAATAATTCATCGGAGTTTCTCGGCGAGAGGCCAAACCATCACTGCAGAACGTTATTATGATGAATTGCACCACATGCACCTGAAATTGCTGCAGAAACAACCGGCTTTGTTCAACAGACATGGTGTTCTTTTGCTCCAGGACAATGCTCGCCCTCGTGTCCGACAGACTATCATCTGTTTTGTCACCTGGATCTCTTCCTGTCCGGGAAACAGTTCATGACAGACAACGAGGCTCAATGTGCAATTGATGACTTCTTCGGGTCCCAGCCACAAGACTTTTTGTTCCGGGATCATGGCCTTGCTGGACAGTTGGCAACTATGTGTTGATGCCGAGGAGGATTATTTTGCCTAGGTAAGTTGTCCCCATCCACGTGTGATGTGTGTATGTATTGGGTTGGTGTGAATGAAATGTCCTTTGACGGACATTTCATTCACACCAACCCAATACATACCATAATCTACTTTTCAACATATTCCCCATGGATGTTAAGGTTTTTGCTATGCTGTGGCACAAGTTTCTGGATACTCTCATCATAGAATTCTGCCACCTGGATTTTAAGCCATTTGCTCAACTGTCATCTTCAGGTCATCATCGTCACTGAACCACTGGCAGGTAAGAAATCATTTCAAGCAGAGAAACAAATAATAGCCACTGAGTGCCAAGTCTGGGCTGTAAGGAGGTTAGACCAGCTGCTCCCATCCAAATTTGGTGACCAGGTTGTGTGTCACATTCACAGCATGAGGTCTAGCATTGTCATGGAGAACAACTCCCTTGCTCAGCATGCAGCACAGTTTGCTTTGAATTGCATGACACGACTTTCTTAGTGTCTTGCCATAAACAGCCACGTTTACTGTCGTGCTTTCAGGAAGGAACCCCACCAACAAAATTACTTTCCCATCCAAAAGAAAACAAGAAAGATGACACCGAAATTTCGGGTGCAATAAGCAGGTCTTTTTGAATCTGTTCTGATGCAAATTAAATTTGTCAAAGCTATTCAAAGTCAATGGAACCAGTATGGAAAACAATAGTATCTGACGGAAAGAAGAAGTTTTTCAATCGGGTTTTTAATCCCTCAGATATTGCTGTAAACGGAATCCTAAGCTTATGCCCTCTGGTTGCAGACTTGTGCATTAGGAAAAACATGAATTTATATGAGAAACATTTCGCACCGGAAACGCTCTCCAACACACAAAGAATTTTTCAAATTGAACTCTTAGAAACAGAGATATCGACAAAAATAAGATGTGACTTGATATACGTCCCCTGGTGGGAAAACCATGCATTATTTTAGGAAGAAAGTATTCCCAAAAGGTTTTTCCATAAGAGTTGTATCGGTCCAAGAAAAAAAAAATTTAGGTGAGTTTTCAGGAGCCCAGAATTTGCAACAAATACATCAGAAGCAAAAATTAACACTTATGCCCTATGGTGGCCAAACCATTCTTTACCAAACATTAGAAATTATGTGAAAAATATTTTCCATCAGGTCTTGTATGCGATACAGGAAGAATTTTTCAAATCAGAGTTTGAGAAGCAGAAATAATGCAGAAAACGCAATTTACCTTTGTGCCCCTAGCGGAAAGTCTATGATTTACTTGAAAATTTTGAATTTATAGGAAAAGCATTTCGCGTTGGAAACACTATCCAACAAAGAAGGAAAAAAACACTATCTACAAAACATACACTAGCAACAAGACTGAATGAACATAAATACGCCGTAAAGAATGGACTTAAAAACTCTGCATTGTCTTGACTCGTGTACGATGGCCTGCACTATCCAATTTGGAATGATGCTTCCATCATCGTAACACCTAGTGCCATCTCTTCATTGCTGTTCACCGAGAGCCTTGTAACTGCTACTCAGAGACATTTATGCTGTAATGACAATGTTCCAGTATCTATACCTACAATCTGGAAACTATTTACAGGTCCGAATACGAGGCAAACTGAGGACGAAATCACTCAAACTCGATTTCTGTTATAGTGCTAATTGTTGTATCTCCAGATGAGAACAACACAATTTATTTAGTTACCTACTAACCTTCCTTTATTTATACAATGCAGTATTTTATTTATACCTGCATTCCATTTTCTTTATTTTCTTTATTTCATGATACATGCCACGTTGTTTGACAATTTGATGCCACGTGACATTATGTCATATTAACATCTGATATCTATATTATGTCACGTAACACTATTTAAACTTATTCCTTCTTCTGTATCTGATGATGAGTTCTAGGGAAATCCGAAAGTTCTTATATTTGTATACACAATAAAATCTTTAAATTCAGCCAACAAATTTAAATTTGTATTGTGAGTGACTCTTGTTATTAAGATCGTGAATTGAAGGCAACCACCTCGATTACTTTGGACTATTTCTGCACGAATTTGAATTCTCCTAATAAAAGAAGGAATTTTTCAAATCAAACTCCTAGAAGTACAGATATTGACAAAAATAAGATATACATCTACGCCCCTTGATGTAGAAGCCATGCATTATTTTAAGAAGAAAATGTTTCCAAAAGGTTTGTTGACACGAGTACTATCGGTCTACAAACGACGTTTTTTTCAATCGAGAATTTAGAAGCTCATATTTTGCTCCAAATACATCAGAAGCGGAAATTACGGTTTACGCCCCTGGCGGCCAAACCATTTTTTTTTACAAAAATTTGAAATTACGTGCAAACGATTTCATATCAGGAGCTGTATCCGGTGCAGAAAGAATTTTCCAAATCGGAGATTTAGAAGCAGAGATATAGGTGGAAACGCAATTTACCTCTATGCCTCCTAGCGGAAAGTCTATGAATTACTTGAAAATTTTGAAATTATATGGAAAACGTGTCACACTGAAACACTATCCAACAAAGAAGGAATTTTTCAAATTGGACTCCTAGAAGTAGAGATATTGACAAAACTAAGATATACATCTACGCCCCTGGCGGAGAAACTGTGAAATACTTTAAGAAAACATTCCGAAAAGTGAGTGGCATCAGTCCACGAAAGAATTTTTTTAATCGATATTTCAAAAGCTCAGATTTTATGGCAAATACATCAGAAGCAAAAATTAACACTTACGCCCCTAGTGGCTAAAGTATTCTTTACCAAAAATTTAAAATTATATGCAAAAGATTTTTCATCAGGAGGTGTATCCGCTGAATAAAAAAAATTTCAAATCTGAGTTTTAGAAGAAGAGTTATCGAGGAAAGTGTAATTTACTTTTACACCCCCTAGCGAAAAATCTATGCGTAATTTGAAAAAGTAACTATATCTAAAATACTCTTCGACATAAATGGAATCGAAACATAAAAGAATTTTTTCAATCGGATGTTTAGAAGCAAATATGTGGAATAAAATGTATTTTTGAATTCAACATCATCTGCATTTACACCCTCTAGCGGCGAAATTGTACATCGTAAGAAACAATTAAATGAAGGATCATCACTTGCATATCTCAAGCTTCCCAATGCAAAAAGAATTTTTCAAATCGGACTAATACACTGCTGGACAGTTGCTAAGGACGGATGATAAACGGCTATATAGCGCATTAAAAAGTAAGTGTGGTTGGATGCAAAGTGAAATAAAATAATGTCAGAATGCCAGGACATTACAAGAAAGACAATTTATTGTGCTCTGAAATCCAGAAGGCTTTGGAACGTGTTCAAGGGACAAACAGGCCATTTTGTGCAGAATACGTAAACGTGAAAAAAATGCAATTACCATCTGCAGGCGTTCCGGCGTAAGATGTCAATACGGGATATGGCCACCATGGAGGGCGATACAAGATTCCACACGTCGTGTCATGCTTTGCACAACATTATCAAGCAGCTGTTAGGGTAATTTAGCCCATTTCTCTGTCAGTGTATGGATGAGGGTGTCCTTGTATATTGGAGGGCATTGGCGACCAGCAAGACTCCTCCCCAAAGCATCCCACACATTTCAATGGGATTCAGATCTGGAGAACGTGCTGGCCATACGAAGCGTTGAATATCCTCGCTCTCAAGACACTCCTGGACAGCAACTGTTCGATGACATGTTACGTTGTCGTCCATGAAAATGAATCTATCACCAACAGCACCACGGAACATGCGAACATGAGGTAGCAGAACATCATTAATGTATCGTTGGCCAGTCGTAGCCCCAGTTGGAAGCACATAGAGGGACGTACGGCCATTCATCATGATGCCAGCCCATACCATGACACTACATGTCGGATATCGGTCCCTTTCCTGTATGTTTGCTGGACAATATGCAGTACCACTATCACGCCAGATCAGTTGTCGTCGACAATCAGACGATAGACTGTATCTACTCTCATCTGAGAAGAGGACAGCAGACCAGTTGTTATCAGTCCAATTTCGATGTTGATGGCACCATTGCAAACGGGCGGTATGGTGACGTCTGGACAATGGGATGCACACAACAGGACGGCGGGCGTATAGTCCTCCTTCATGCAAACGTCTGGCGACAGTTTTTCGGGAGATCCACTTGCCAGTAGCAGCCATAAACTGATTTGTTACCTCACTAGCTGTGCTGCGCCGGTGTCTTTTTGTTGATAGCACTATGTACCGATCTTCTGCAGGTGTCGTACTATGAACACGACCTCCGCCGTGACGTTTGCTACACTCTCCATTTGTTTGAAATGATTTCCAAAGCCTTGAAACAACACTGTGGCTGACGTCGAACTCCCTGGCAACATCTGTTATTTTTCACCCTTTTTCAATTTTGCCAATAATACGGCCATGCGTAAAATAATCTAGGTGATGTCGGGAAGACATACCGAAAATTGCAAGTTCGTAAATTGATTCTTTCCCTTTCAACTTTGCGTTTGAACAACAACGGTCAATACGCGTTAAATCCTTTATATCTCTTATCAGCGCTATGATGTCACGAACAAGTTCAGCAATCCAAAATTTGCATGTGCACAACACGTCTTACTGTATCTCGCACTTATGCTAATTTCCACATTTTCCTGCCTTCCATTTTATGGGTTGCTATCGTTGCTATTGTCATCCGTCCTTAGCAATTGTCCGGCAGTGTAGTTACAGAGATATCGTGGGTACGGATGGACGTACAAATTGGTAACATAAGCACAATCTTTTTTTTTTTTTACAAAAGACATGCTAAAAACAGTTCACACTACCTTCCTCATTGACATTGTTTGAATTTTTTGCCTGTAGACGAGCCCATGTGTTTCACTATCGGGGACTTCTGTTTCCATTCAGATAGATGTGAGAGGCCTAAGTCCCATCTCCCATTACTACACGGCTTAAAAAAGCACCGCCTTCCTCAACATAACACCCACAAAATTCAAAATCAGGTCCCATGCCCTTCATTTTGTGCTCTTCCATCAACATCTTTGGCACCCATCGTGCACATACTTTGCTTTACTGAAGCTTTTCTGTGAAGATTTCAAAACTTCATGAAAATGTTTCCGAAAGATCAGAAATCGCAAAGTGTCGGCTCTCCCTAATGTTTTCATTCACTCTCTCTCCACCAAATTTTCCATGACCAAGGAAGGCCTACCACTGTGCAATTGGTCACGAATTCACTACCGCCCTTCATTAAGCATCCCAACCCACTTGTGCATCATTCCTGCACTCACTGCATTCTGTCTGTAAATTTTGCACATTTGCCGATGAATTTCACTTGGTCTGATATTTCGCGCATTCAGAAACCTTACCAAAGACCACGCCTCGCAGTTGGCACTTGGCAAGCCGTTCTATTAACTTAAACATTATTAACATGCCTAAATTTCACTAAGCTGTTCTTCGAGATTCAGAGGTTAGCTCCAAAACGAAATGCAAACTACCATATGATTTTTATTTACTGTTGCCATATCAAACTTCTCAATTTACAGCAATCTTGACATACAACTCGGGCTTCACTGACATCTCTCACAAGCCGTACACAAGATCTTCTATACTTTTTCTTATGCAGACACTCTTGAATCTGATCCTCCCATGAATTCCTTGGCCTTCCTCTGCCTTTCCTTCCTGCCACTTGGACTAAAAAGATTTTCTTAGTAAGCATCTCATCACTCATTCTTTCAACACGTCCAAATCACCGAAGCATATCAGTCTCCACCTTGCTAACAACATTTTGCTTCGCATCACACAATTGCAACACATATTCATTCCTCACACAATCAGAACATCAGACCTGCCAACTTTCAGAAACAGAAATCCGTAAAAAAATTTAATCGATGTATTCGATGAAAATTTTAATCGATATATTCGATTAAATTACTTGTCGCGCATATTGATTAAATGTACCGAACATATCGATTTAAAAAACAATGTTACCCAAATGAACCTTCAACTTTTAATTGAAGTGTCTACAGATGTTTAAATTTATCGGCACATTTATATCGATTAAAATAAATTCTATACATAATTTCTCATTACTATGCTATCATTATGATCTATAAAGTGATAAAAATTTACTTTTACAGAAGTTTGCATCTAAAGGGAAGGATATTCTACCCTTTCAATGGGATCGTGTCCCATGCCGTCATGAAACATACTAAAATATTTTCAAAAACGAACCATTTTCATGTTAGGTTTTTATCTTATGGAGACACGGACGATGAGAGAGTCAAATAAAAAATAATAAATAATAAAGAGTGACTGAGAGAGACAAGCTGGTAAATTATGTTCAACTAAAAATGAAGTGAACAAACAATTTGTATGAATCGTATCGAGTTCATTATAACTTTTAACAAAGGAAGTTAATACAAATTGTTTTGAAGATGACAATATTTCTTTCATGATATTTCTTTCATGAAAGGAAGTTAATTTCGTTATTTTTTTCCCCACG
This sequence comes from Macrothele yani, assembly GCA_039090855.1. Classification (NCBI taxonomy): domain Eukaryota; kingdom Metazoa; phylum Arthropoda; class Arachnida; order Araneae; family Macrothelidae; genus Macrothele; species Macrothele yani. Next base: position 40,496,906 of record CM077009.1, on the reverse strand, counting down.
CAGTCAACGTTATATTTATGCTTGTCACTAGAAATATGATTTGTAATATCATTCCTTCCACCATGCGAAATGTTGAAATTGCATCGGCACATAGCGCGAAACGCATGTTTTCCTTTCTTGAAGATTTCGCAATACACAGGAATTCCGCAGAATACGAATCACGGAATATTTTATAGTACTTTTTTCCCCTTTTATGTTGCTGCTCATAGCGAATCACTAATACTAAATTTATTACCACTCCGGGAAAAAAATGTAAGTAAAAACTGCTATAGTAGAGAAAAAATACTGATTACGGAGTTATCCGATTCGAGCTGGTCAGCTAGGAAAGCAGAGAGCAACTGGAAGGTTCTTTCATCTAGAAACAAAGTTTTAGGTTTTAGTTACGAATGTCATCCTCTTGGGTTCGTCCCCTCCCTCCCCATCATTCTTCACAGGCGGATCGATGCCTTGTCTTTTACTAAATCCGATCCCTTTAGCAGCATCCGTTATACTTCCAAATGGCACTGATTTTATAGTTCTGTCTTCTCTTCCTGTCCTCCCCCTCCCTTCATCTTACCAAATAGAGCTTCTCTAGTCATTCCTTTTAAAAACAATCTGGGCCCATCAACGTCTGAACCAACCCCTCTCCTGCAGTAAACTAATACAATGTGTTTTGCCGGAACAAAACCAACTGTCTTTTACATCAGGCGTCACAGGAACGATACAGCCACTTCGTCGGTGACATCCTCCCATCTCGTCCCCTGCTCTCTTTGTGGCGTAGCCACGGCATAAAATGTTTGAACCGGGATTTTAACTCCGATCTTATGTCTCTGCAAAAAAAGAAAAAAAAATGGCCTAACATGACAAAATGTAGAATACACGTATTCTGTTTTAGAAAAGGAAAATTTCTAAATATCACACAATTCAGTTTGATAGAAGTTACAAAACCAATGGCGCTTTTTTTTTCAAACAGATAAAAAAAAAAAAAAAAAATTCCACTTCCTCCCAAGATTAAACTCATGCTGTCAAAATCCAGATATTTTAAAATTCAGAGTTGTTTACTAAAAGCCCAAAATTTCATACCTACAAAAAAGTGTGGGTTTGCAAAAGCAACAGTGTTCTCCCCGATACTTTACTGTTTTCTTTACGAATCACTTAGTATGAATTAATTGATATTTTGCGTGTTTTTGCTTTATTAGAGAACATTTTTTGTGCCCGTTAATTTCTAAATTAAAAAGCTGCCACACACGCGTCGTTTTATAATAAAAAATTCCAAGCAAATCGGTCAATTTCCACGGAAGATATTGTGCTAAAATTCTGAAACGCGAGCGAACAAATCTCGCGCATGTTCTACTACACTGTCCCTGTGAATGCTGATAGCAACCATTTTCAATAGGATAGGTCCACTATGGGTGCTGAACAGCATACCCCAACTTCGTCACAATCATGCTTTGATTTTACGCAAGTCATCACGCAAAAGGGCGGAAGAATGAATCCCGCTCCTATGTCTTGACCTTACCTTTGACCATTTTCAATAAGGATTAGATGAATTAGTATGTATTCCAACATATTAATTTCATTGAATCAAGCCAAGACATTTTTATGAACGTTACCGAGCGATGAACAAAGCACGGTTGGAAAGCGAAAGCGTAGAAAACTTACTGACTAACGGACCAGCAAAATAAATCATTGCTGGAGCAGCACTGGCTCGAATGAACATTGGACTTAACTTTTTTTTTTTTTTAACTTCCTCTTATAACAGCATTCTTTCATTAGGTCAAATTTATTGCCAGAGAAGAAGTTACAAAACCATGCATGTCCCAATGCATTTTTAATTTCACAAAACTGGCAGTTTTTGCTTAATTTCGTCATGTTGGGTATCGATCTGGGCTTAAAAATTCCACAGATTTAAAATCAGTTTGAATTTTTTTCTACGATAACTACGTTCTGAGATAGCATTTCGAACTGGGAGGAATAAAGATAAAAGACACCTGCTCTAACGCGGACACACCCCACGCTGGCCTTCTGAGAAGTTGCTGCGACTCGGGAGATGAACAATCTGAAAAGAAAGGTGGGGGAAACAGCGTGCACAAGAGAGGAAGAGAACCAAACGGAAGGTTAAATAAGCCCAGCTGGTTGGTGTTCTAGTGTTTAAAAAAAGGCAAAACAATAACCTAAAATGTGGGAAAACTGCAGCAAAATGTTCCCAAATAAACACATGTAACTAAAAACTTATTCGTAACTTACGGCACTTTACTTTGAATGGATTAAGTTTAAAAAAAAAAAAAAAGTATTAATAGTGGGTGCAAAATCATCAGAAAAAGAAAAAAAAATCTCAAAGAATCGCCAAATCTGTAAAATTAACATTTTGCCCGTAAAACAAGTCACATTTCCGTAAATTTTATGGGTAAACCGTAAAACCTGGCAGGTCTGGAACATGTCTTCCACCCCAGCCCCGTAGGTAACGCATTTCTCCAGCATACAAACGAATCCTATGTTTCTTCTGTAGTACCCAGGTTTCACTGCCATACATCAGAGTAGGAACAATTACACTTTCATACACAGCCATAACATTAACATACAGCACAAACCTTTAACATTAGCACAACCTTACAAAATGGCACCAGGGCGTTGCTAATGGACGAGGAGACACAACTGTGCATATGCGACTCTGAAGCGAATGTTGGGCGGATGTGATGCATGAACAGTATACCTACTTTCTGGATGGTGGTTGTACAGTAATTTCCAACAGTCACAAATTTTTTCTTGGAGTCTTAATTAAATTTAAGGAGTTTTCCAGAAGCCTTAGGAAAAATAAGGCCTATTTAAGGATTTCTTAAATTTCGGTGGCATTCAAACCCGGAAGAAGATTTACACGAGTAATAGAGGAAAATTCTGGATCAGACCTACCAACATCTCGTGGAAAGCACTCCTAAAACTATGCAATCATAACATTCCTCACACAATCAGAATGATCGTGACAAAATTAACAAAGGGAAAAAATGGGGTGTGTCTGTTTTTCCTATGCTCGACACTACTTCTGGTGAACTAAATAATCATTGTGTGGGTTCAACCAAAAGAAATTTGGATTTGAGATTAAATGAACACAGATATAATTTAAAAATGAATCACCAAAACACCTCTTTTGCAAGAACTGTAAGTGCTGGAAATTCCATCCCAGACTGGGACAACGCTAAGATCATAAACACACCTAAATCTGTTTATTCCTAGTTATTTACAGAAAGCCTCTATATTTCGGCTTATAATACACGTTGCTGTAATGACAATTATCCTTGTGTTTTACCTGAACCCTGGAGCAATCTGATTAGGGAGGACAGCATAATAATTATTGTTTCTGAGTAATTTTCATTGGCTAATTATGCTTTTTTGACTGTCTTGTTATCTGGTATACCAACAAGTAATGTTTCTTACTGATTTGTTTTGTATTCATCAAGGAAATTAAACACATTCATTCATTTTTTAATCGAGCTGTATCAAATTTTGAAGCACAGTGTTCTTTAAACTCTACTAGCAGATGTTCAGGGAAGCTTTCACAAAATTTATCAAAACAGTTCGAATCCAACAATGCCACAAATTTAAGATATAATATCACTGATTTTAATTCATTGACACTTCACACAAACTGAAACAACTCTCATGAAACACACGCTGGGAGCATGGAGGGACTGAGGTAGTCCGAAGTCTTTGTTTTTTCGGAGTGAACCCTTGGCCAAAGCAATGGCCACTCACGAGCTCCGTAGCTCATTCATGTTGTCATGGAAACGCTAGCAGGAGATAGTATTGAAGCTCTTTGCATCAGAATGGCGAAATCTCTCGAAGACCTACTTGCATTACATTGATACTGTTGATCATCGCTCGCCAGACTGATTCTCATGCTCACGTTGTTGTTTTTTCGCACTGAAAGCATTGACATATCTTAATACCGTTGATAATTTACTTTTATTTGTGTATATTTAATTAATTTTTATTTGTGTATTCTCTGGGCTTCGCAGCTAGCCTCAAATATACGACACCGAGTACAGTAAAAATAATGCACGGCATTAAAAAAACATTCTCTCCTTATTACATTCTCATTCATTATCTGTTATGCAATGTCACTTAAATTTAAAAAATATATACCATCAAGTCAATCACAGAGAAGAATGCTGTTTCATGTTTACATTGAAGAATGAAGAGGTATTTTAAAGTTGAACTGAAACACAACAGTAATTTAAATCAAATAAATCAGATTTAAATAAAATAAATCCAATTTTTTCTATTTTTTTTTTAAATTCATGATTTTTTTAACCCTGCTACAGACTACTACCATTTTTCGATCTTTTCAGAACAACTTCACTGGAAAAACCTTCGAGAAGTTGAAGATGCCAAAACTGCATTAAAAGAGTTTTTTTACTCCAAAACGGAGGAGTTATACAGAAGGAGAATTCAAAATCTTCAAAACAACTTCACTGAAAAAACCTTCTTCAAGAAGTTGAAGATGCCAAAACTGCATTACAAGAGTTTTTTGACTCCAAAATGGAGGAGTTCTACAGAAGGGGAATTCAAAATCTTCAAAACAACTTTACTGGAGAAAACTTCAAGAAGTTGAAGATGCCAAAACTGCATTACAAGAGTTTTTTCACTCCAAAACGGAGGAGTTCTACAGAAAGGGAATTCAAATCTTCAAAACAACTTTACTGGAGAAACCTTCAAGAAGTTGAAGATGCCAAAACTGCATTACAAGAGTTTTTTTCACTCCAAAACAGAGGAGTTCTACAGAAGGGGAATTCAGTTACTACCAGAAAGATCACAAGAGGTTACAGCTAATAATGGCAATTGTATAAAAGATAAAAGAAGTTATTTCATTAGGAATTTCTACTACTAAGCGGATTTCGTCGACCATATAGTTCAGCCAGAGTCGTCCTCCACTTCTCTCTATCCAAGGCCATCACTTCATCCAGTCCATTATTTTTTAAACTTTATTTAATCTCCTCCATCCACTTTCTCCTTGGTCTTCCTATTTCCTGGAGCTTCCCACTCCATCAAAATTTTAGGAAGTCTCTCTGATGACATTCTCCTTACATGACCAAACCATTGCAATCTCTGCATCTCAATAGTTTAAAGAATGGGTACTTATGCATTAGCTGGGTGCCAGTAGAAATGTATGAGTAAATGTCACAATTGTTGATAGATGGCACCACATGAATGGTTATTTCTTTTTAGAATTTAGCTGTAATGAACGACGTGACGAGTTTATTTTTGGTAAACACAACTTATGAAGGAAATATATCGCAACATACAAGCATGATTAGTGACCTAAAACCTACACATTAATTTTTGGCGCCAAGAAGTTTTAATACAATTTAAAATGGAATCAAATGGGTCTGATGAAGCTAAATGATGCCTCCACATGAACTCAGCTAAGTACGAATCGATATGCTGTCTAGCAGTTCCGCAATGACATTTGTTTCTCCATTTAGCTGATCCCCACAATCTTTCTATTGTCTGAGTATGTGCTTCACTCTCCGAGTCAACAAAGTTATACTTATGACTGACTTTGAAATGTTCAAAACCTGCCTCTTCTAGCTCCTCAGTCTTATATGCCTTCCATGAATCGGAATAGATTGTAGAATGTTCTGCAACATGATTCTTTATTTCCTTCAACAGGGTTTTAGCACTTCTGTCTGGCACTTTCACTATAAAACAGTCATTAGTGGAACAACAAAATCCTCCAAAAATCCACTGCTCTGGAACAACATGACCTGTATTAGACTTTCTTTTGAAAATAATGTTTTGTCTATGTCCACAATTAATCCTGGGCCACCAATTCTTTTGTCCGACTGATGTTCGAGAACAGCTGCGTAAATTTCTCACAAATAGTTATTCCAATCAACAGCTGTGCGATTTGCTATATCCAACTGTTGTTCACACCATTTAATAGAAGTTAAATTCTCACTCCAGCTATAAATAAATCGAACAGCAGTTAAAAAAAGGAAGCCGACTACTCTGAAAACAATTTCAAACGCGTAAGCCTACCTTAGATTTGCATGTTCAAATGTTGCACTGCCACTGAATACTTTCACTTCCAAAGTATAGCTTCATATTATAGCCCAATTTACAGATTATTTCACTTGGCAGAATTCCTTTACTTTGAAGAAATGACACAGCACTTCCTTCATCTCGAGATAAATCCTAAATTTTCATATTGTTCAACACCACAGAAACAGATAACTAAGTGATATGCGAATCACGTTGTCAAAAATCAAAATAAGGAGACGTTATCTGCGGTACTGATGTAGTGCCATGTATAGCTTCGCATACAAATAGGCTACCTCCAGATTAAAAAAAAAATTGCAATATTACCGTCATTTTTCTGATATATTTCCTTCATAAATTGTATTTACCAAAAATACACTTATCACATCGTTCATTACAGCTAAATTCTAAAAAGAAATGACCATTCATGTGGTGCCATCTATCGACAATTGTGACATTTACCGATATATTTCTACTGGCACCCGGTTAATGCATAAGTACCAAAAAGAATGACTACTTTAACACCCATATCTCTCATTTTTGTTTACGCACTTTTTCACATCAGGATTTTTTGGCAGAAAAAACGCCTCCAAAGGTCCACATCCGTAGCCAATAATCTTTGTTCACATCTTTTATCCAGTGTCCATGTCTATGCACCATATAAAATGATGCTCTGTACAATCGCAGAAAAATGTGTCTTTTTACTCTTGGAAAGACAGTGCTACTCCAAAGAACAGGATTCAAAACAGAAATAGCTTTCCTGCCTACGCAATTCTCTGATCAATGTCATGATGACACATACCATCCTGATGTGTTATGGATCTGAGGTATTTAAATTTCTCAACTTAAGATGTTATTTATTTTTAAAAAAAAATTGTTTCTCTTCTCGACTACAGAAATGTAGTACCATAATGACCACCACGAGCAACTTGATGGGCTATTATAAGCAGTTGACCATCCCTAATTTTGGGTCATTGGTTACAGAGAAAGGAGAGAGCCAGTACAACAAACACAACATCCATGCTTTGCTGGGATTCGGACCCATCTAAGACGAATGGTCAGAAGCCAAAGCTCAGACCATTGCACCACCGGAATGGCTGAAAAAACTTCATTGTTCTGTAAATATTTTTATTTTTTTAAGGTTTTTAATTTCATAAGCAAAAAATAAGTTTTTAATTTTCTTAAGGTTTTTAAGGTTTTAACAGAGGTTTTTATGTATGAGTGTTTTTTTTATTTTTTAAGGTTTTTAACAGAGGTTCTTATGCAAAATGAAACTGCAGGTCTGCAATCAGAAAGAGATTTGGAGCTTGGTGACCAACAACTATCAAGATCTGGTATTAAGTTTAAAAAATGTTTGTTATAAATAATTTTTATGGTTGTTACGAAAATAACTACATCTAACAAAATAATTATGGACTGAAAGAACAAATAACTTCATGAGATAGACATGCTTTGAAAATATATGTTTTTTCAAAACTCGGCAAATTATTAAAGGTAAGTCCGTGGTGGAAATTTTATTAATTTTAGTGTGGATTTACAGCCAAAGAAAACAATTTATTAGCTTTACTTTACATGTGATGATTATTCACATTTTTACATATGAATTAAAAAACATAGTTTCTGTGCTTCACATACTGCTTTCATATTCTATGTTACATACCTTACAGTTTTCTTTTTCTACTTGAAGATCTGGAAGTGATGGTGGCTGCACTTTAAATTTTTTTCCTCAAACCACTATAGCAATACCTATTAAAAAAAAAGATATATGTAATCTTTAGTTCTACAAACAAAAACAAAATGAAATCATGCAATGTTGGTCAAAAATTTGTGAACAAATCTGTCAAAAAGTAGTTCCTCCAACCAAAATCATGCAAAGATGCATTAAGAGGAAACAGGATTATGTGGCAGTGGAATCAGATGTGCATACATCCGACCAACGAAGAAAAAAAAAAGTTGAACTTTTTAACTGGGTGAAAAATCAGAGAACCAGCGGCGAGAAAGTGTGATTATAATGCAACATGAGTAAGATGGAATTGTTCACTGTAATTTATTTACATAAATATTAAAGTGGAGCACATCACTGTATTCAAAAAATAAAATTACCCAATTCAAATTCAAAAAAAAAAAAAAAAAAAAAAAAAAAAGAAACAATTGTTTTAAAAGACAATGCTTCAAACACAGCTTTTTTTCTTGTTTTGTTGTTATATTAGAACATCAGTTCAAATTTCCTCTTGCAAGCAAGCCTTGCTTTCTTCTCAGCAAGTTCCACAGCCATATTTGTCTTACATTGACTCTGCAGCTACACAGCATCCATTGCTTAAATTTTCTTTCTGCTGATATCTTTCCCTTCCCATTTCTTTGTAACTTTTTATTATTATTCCCTTAAATGACAATAATTTCATCCATCATACTAAAAGAACTTTCAGCCTGATGGCAATGAATGCTGATATCAAAGCTTTCACTGTTTTAGATAAATGATGTAACTTTGAGGATACTAATACAATTTGAACACCATGCATTAATTCTTTCAAATTTTCCAACTTCGTCTCTTCCGTTTTCGGAAATTTTCCTCTTCCGTATCAAGCTTAAGTCCACACATTTATGAGACAGAAAAAGCATTTAACAACAAAACAAAAGAGTTGGAAAATTTCTGGAAAAAAATGAGTTACGATTATGGGAGAAATCTTTGCTCCATTCAACTACCGTTTTCGGAAATTTTTTCAACATTTCCAAAGCTGAAATACAAATACTTATGGAATAAAATATATAACAACAGCACTGGGCAGCAAAAGCATCACACAAAAAAATTACAATTACGGGGGAATCTTCGCTCCGTTTAACTTTCGTTTTTAAAAGTTTTGAAAGGCGAAATACCATCCCAAAGATGGAAAATGAACCCCATGTTAACCACTCCCCTAAAATTTTTCTTCAGTTTTAAATCGATCTCAAAAACGATCCAAATGATGAAAAAAAAAAAGTGGTATTCCATGAATTCACGGAAGAATATTATGTATGGATGTGAGATTAAACACAGTTGCTTAAAGAAGAACAAGAATGAACATCTTCACAAATTCTTTTTGAGGAAAGGGAGGCCACTGCAAGCAAACTCAATGGGCTAATAACACTTATCCTTCCCTAATCTGAGGCCACTGATTCCAGGAAAAGGAAAGAACCACAGTCACAAGACAAACATCCATGCTTCACCCAGGCTTCAAACCTGGACCCATCTCAAATGAGTGATTAGAAGCCAGAGCTTCGTACCACTCGGCCACCTTCACAAATTCAGTTGAAGTGATTTTGTTAATATTTGCAACAGCAGCCAGCAATTGATTAACAAGCAGATATAAAAACTGACTACAAAAATTTTCATGCACACTCTCATCCAAATGAACAAGGACAAAAGGCTGATCTTATGATGAATTGGAAATTTCAAAAAATTGCCAACACAGTGAACTTTTTTATTTGTTTGTTCCTTCGTTTTTACTTTATGTTATGATTTTCAGTACAAGGAGTGGTATCTACATTATTAATTAAACCATGAAACACCGATAATTACAGAACAGCTAGATGAAAGTTTGAAACAGTTATTAAAAAATATCTGACAAAAAAGTTTTTAACATGGAAAAAATGCATCACATCAGTCTATAAATAATTGTGCAACTACAACTCTATTACAATCAACACAATGGTAAGGTGAAAGGTAAGTTGAATGCCAATCAACAAGGAAACACGGTATAACTATTTACTTCTCATCCCCAATCCCCAACAACTAGCAGATTATCAAACCTTATTTAAAGATACACTCATGAAAAGCAGCTAATTTTACTTACTTAGGTTATTTTATATATCATCATCATCATCATCATTGTCAACCATTATCAATCCACTGCTGGATGAAGGTCTCCCCAAGTTTCCTCCACAACGGTCTGTCTTGTGCCAGTCTCCTCCATGTCACTCCCGCATATTTACTACGAATTTCATCCACCCATCTCCCATGTGGCCTTTTTCTGGGTCTTTTCCTGTCCCTTGGAATCCAATCTAAAATTTCGGCTGTCCATCTATGGTCTGTCCTTCTGGCAGTATGTCCAGCCCATTGCCATTTCAGGGATTTAACTCTGATCATGATGTCTTCCACTCTCGTCATTTTTCGGATCCACGAGTTCCTCTTCTTATCTCTCCTGGTTATACCAAGCATGCACCTCTCCATGCTTCTTTGAGTTGTCTGCAGCCTTTGTATGTCTCTTTTAGTTAAGGTCCACGTCTCTGCACCATACGTAAGCACTGGAAGGATGCATTGATCAAACACTTTTCTTTTAAGACATAATGGCATATTGCTTTTGAAAATTACGCTGTTTCTTCCAAAAGCTCTCCAGGCAAGTTTTGTACGCCGATTAATTTCTTCATCAATGTGACCCTCACTTGATATCTGCTGTCCAAGATAAACGTACGTATCTGTTATCTCCAGTTTTTCTCCATCAATCGATAAATCTTCATTTCTTGTAAAAGCATTGAACATCACTTTTGTCTTCTGGAAGTTCATTTTTAATCCCACTTCTTTACTCTTGTCAGCAAGTTCCTGGATCATACTCTGCAGCTCTGATGGGGTAGTTGCAAAAATGACTATGTCATCAGCAAAACGAAGGTGGGTATATATAAATGCATCAAGGTAAAGATCTCTATAGAAAGACACCTGATATGTTGAAAAACAGGTTTCACCCATAGAGTTCAATTTCACGAAGCCAGTCTTTCAGTTATTTATTTTTAAAAAGATTTTTTTTCACTATTACTGATGAAGGAAATAATTAAAATTACCTTATTTAATAACACAAAGATTTTTTCTTTTGTTATCTAACTACTGTCATAAGAAACCACATAGACTCATAGCACAATTCTATAAACATCAAACATTAGTGGAACTTAAAAAAGCAGTGCCCAACGGCATCGGCTAAGTGCTGGTGAGGGACCTGAAGGGCAAGTTGAAGGCCGCCTTTGCCACACTCATTGCACATTGGTCTAAGTGATGGCTTCTGGCCATCCGTCTGAGATAGGTTCATGTTCGAATCCTGTTGAGGCATGGATAATGTGTTTGTCTTACGACACTGGATCTCTCCCTTCCCTGAAACCAGTAGCCTTAAAATTGGGATGGGTGACTACTTATAGCACACTGAGTTGCTCACGATGGTTGTTAAGACTCCCAATCAAAATAAAAAGGGGGGGCATATTAGCCCACCTGTAGTATTGTGCCTGTTTAAAAAGTAAGATTATAACCTGTTTACAGGTTTTAAATGTTAAAAATTACAATGTGACAGTAATATTGAAAGGTCCTAAGAAAAGTGAGCTTCAACTCAACTCTGTCATATCACTCTTGTCAAGTGCTTTCAGAGATATGATTCTCCATTTTCAAACCACTGCAAAGTACCTGCTGAGAGGGCATGGACACTGTGCTAATCACATTTGGAAGTTACCTCTCTCATCGGAGAATGAAAATTTTTATGTTTTTGAACACATCACGCTAGTCTTCAATAGGTGATTTTTCCCTTAAGTGTATTTTTCATAATTTGTAGTTCATACATCAGTCTTGGAGTTAAATTAGTTTCAAATTAATTTTTAATTATTGGGCTGTCTGGAAAGTTTGTGTCAAAAAAACAGCACATAATAGAATGACACATAGGGCAAAAAAAAAAAAAAAAACAGACCTTTAATTGAAGATATTGTCTATCCTGTTGCTGTACAACCTTTTGCCATCAGTCATGCAGGCTGAAGATTCCGTCCTCCCAAAATTTCAGTGCAAAAAACTGGTCTAAGTGATTTCTGACCTGGTCCAAAGAATCGAACCTTGTGCCAGTAAGGGAATTCTGAAGCAATCTGAAAAGGTGGTAGTCTAAGGGAGTAATGTCTGTAGAATATGCCGGGTTAAGGTAGGGCATCCCACCCAGACTTCAGCTACTTTTCTTGTGTCCTCAAAGAGACATGAGGTTTTGCATCGTCCTGCTGGAGCACAATGCTAGTGCTATTCACTAAAACCGCTTTTTCTCGATAGCTGCCTGCAGAACATCCAGAGTGAGCGGTACTTATCGCTATTAATCATCTGGTTATTTGGTAGAAGCTCATAGTGCAGACGTGCCAACCTTCAAAATCTAAAAATCAGGAGATTTTTTGCAGCTCATAAAATCACATGAGCGCTATTTTTTATCGACATTTTTCAGATGCAGGAGCAATTTTCCAGAAGTAGTATTATTGGTAAATAGCATTTTTAATGTTTAAAATGTTATTCTAAATGCAGACTGTATGTTTATATGCAAAGTAAAAATCATAGTGAAAATAGTTGTCAACCAGATACAATTAATAGCATTTTTTTCATTTTTATTTTTTTTTGCTCTAGAATTTCCGTTTTCGGAAATTTTTCCTCCGTTTTCAGACTGAAATACAAATATTTACGGAATAAAATGGTATATAACAACAATACTGGACAGAGGCAACATCACAGGAAAAATAAATTACGATTAGGGAAAAAATCTTTATTTCGTTTACTTCCGTCCTTGAAAGACGAAATACCGTCCCGATGCGTATTTTTACAAATTGGTAAAATTCTTCGATCAGCAGTTTTACGCGCCGAGAAAAATTCACGATGCATATTTTTTACGCCCGAGAAAAATTTGCGATGCATACTTTTACGTGGGGAGAAAAATTCCCAATGCGTATTTTCACACGTTGATAAAATTTCAATGCATACTAGACGCGTAATTAGATTACGCATTTTGGAGAACTCTGGGCGACACGTCACTTGAGCACTCCCGTGGAGAGAGCTACCGCACAAAGCCGGCGAGTCAAAGATGACATCATCGTGTAACACGGCGCTTGTAATATCGGTTGAAAATCTAAATGGGTGGTTGCAGGCTGCAGGGATTGAAATATTTCGATTGAGCAATCGAAATATCAAAAAATCCGTAAAAAAAAAAAAAAAAAGACTTCTAACTGTAAATCAGTAAAATTGAGCAGAAATCCGTACATTTTACGGATAATCCATAAAAGTTAGCAAGTATGCAACATCCATGCCCCACTGCGATTCGAACCCGGACCCATCTCGGACAATTTGTCGAAAGCCGGCGCTCAGTTTCACAAGTTTATTATGCAGCAAAGACAATAACAGCTAATATGTAAAGAAGAAACAAATTGCCAAAGATATGACATAAAATAAAACATTAAAAACCGTGAAAGTGGCGTAATGCAAAAGGAAAAATCTCCCGCAAAAAGTAAGCGAAAGGAATGAGAAAAAAAAAAATTCACAAACTAAGTGTACACAAAATGCTACAATAGAAGATAAAACAAAGCTGACAATAACATATTCGCAATTAGAGATGAACAAAGGAGCACATTAATCTCTACAAAATGCGACGAAGAAGGGAAAAGAGACAAACATGGTGCAAAACAAGAAATAAAAATCTCCACAGTAAAGCAAAACCGAAAAGCACTCCTCAAAACTCTGAAGAAAACATAAACAGGCTCACAGCTAGGAGCGGGGAGACGTGAAACGATAAGTAGGTCACTGCTGGCGTGCGAGTGTGTTTGTAACCAACATAAAATAGACCACTGCGCCACCTGGGGTGGCTTTTTTTTTGCAGATATGAGGAGAGGAAAAGTACGATACTGATGACTGTAAATGCCGTCTTGCATCGACGCAGAAAGAAAAAGATTTCACAAGTGGTTCGAAATATTTTTCTTCTGCGTCGATCCGAGGTGGTAGTTGATGGAATTTCGTTATTTCGACCATCGTAACGTGCTAATTATCGGCGAAAATCGGGAGAATTTCACATTTATCTGGAGGGCAGGAGGAATGGCTGAAAATTGGGAGTCTCCCGCCTAAATCCGGAGAGTTGGCACGTCTGATAGTGCAATACACCTTTACATTCTCACCAAACACTGAACAAAATCTTCTTTGGGTGTAGTCCTGCTTAAGAGGTCACTAAGGATTCATCACCAGGATGCAAGCATGACCTTTTCCGCACCACACTGTTGTAAACGGTCAGGCTGCAAGCATGACCTTTTTCTCATCATATTGTTGTAAACGATCCATTTTTCATCACCAGTCACCAATCTTCTCATAAACGGGTTGTTTCAGAAGCGTGTCACAGATGGAAAATCGATCCAGCAAGTTTCCATATATCATACTGACTAATGTAGCCAAGCTTCCAGAGGTGTTCATGGATGGCGGATTTCAATAGGCTGAGTACCTCTGTTAAATCCTGTGCTGTTTGACGGGGGTTGATGCACAGCTGTGCACAGAGCTGGTCCTCGTCAGTGGCACAAGGCCTGCCCAGACGCTCTTCATCTTCCAGGTCAAGGTTTCCATTTCGAAATCTGGCAAGCCACTTGTGAACTGTTCTGTCTGCTACAGTACCATCCCTGTACAGATCACACATTTCCCGTGTATTGTGATGCATTTAGTCCCTCATGGTAGAGGTAAAGTGTGACATGTCGTAAATGCAAGGGATTGTCATTCATCGTTCTACATCTTTACAGCCACTTTCCTGTCTTTCTTTCTGCAGCTTTAAGCACAAACTGATACACAGACTTCTCACACATCCTTTTATGTACCTGCCTTATCTACGTACAATGACAGTGGCACACGGCGACCAATCATCAACAAGCTGTGTAAATTCAGTACACATTTTCAGGACAACCCAATATTTATGTGAGTTACCACTGAGTAATGAGTAGATCAATTTTATTCTCCTAACTCACCACTTTTACAAAATGAACAGTCTATCCCTATGTAATTATTATACGCACGTATTTCTCGATGTATCGTGATTTAAAAACATGTTTTTCATACGTTATTTTTTCAGGTGGACCCATTTAATGGTGGTTTTAACTGTTGTAACTTTTTACATGTTATATTTCCTTTGAATGAAAAGCAATTTCTCATTTGGAAGTTATTAATATTCACTGCAAATATATATCTCGGTAATCGAATGTGATTCAAGAAAAATCTTTCACGTACCTCTCGGTTGTAGGTGATCAATGTTCAAATCTTCACACAACTGTTCTCATCAGGTTCTTGAGTGTAGTCTTTTTTAAAAGTAAAGGTTCTACAGAGAGAATGGACGACCACACAATACATCTAGGAGGATGTCTGACAACATTTTTTTTTTTTTTTTTTTTTTGGTGATTGCATTTCCTTGTGCGAATATTTTTTCGAGCGATTAATTTTTCCATTTTTTCAAGTTTTTCCAACATAATTTGTCACATCTCCTTTGTCTTCATGTACCTCCCATAGTTCAACTAAAAAAGTATATCCCACTCAAAAAAAATGTACGCATACCTGCCAACTTTCAGAAACCGAAATCCGTAAAAAAAAAAAATTAATCGATATGTTCGATGAAATTTTTAATCGATATATTCAATGAAATTACTTGTCGCACATATTGATTAAATGTACTGAACATATCAATTAATAAATAATATGTTACCTTTGAAAAAAGTATCAACTTTTAATTGATATGACAACAGATTTTTGAATTTATCGCCATGTTTATTTCGATTAAAATAGAATCTATACGTAATTTCTCATTACTTTGCTATCATGATCTATAAAGAGATAAAAATTTGTATTTATGGAGGTTTGCATCTCAAGGGAAGGATGTTCCACGCATTGACCCCTAAATCCAATAGGATCGTATCCCACGCCGTCACGGAACAAACTAAAATGTTTTCAAAAACAAACCATTTTCATGCTAGGATTATCTTACGGAGAGACGGACGATGAGACAGTCAAATGAAATGAATGAGTGACTGAGGGACACTAATTGGTAAATTATGCTCAACCAAAAACGAAGTGAATAAACACTTCGCAGGAATCGCATCCAGTTCATTATAACTTTTAACAAAGGAAGTTAATTTCGTATTTTTTTTTCCACGCAGTCAACATTAGATTTCTGCTTGGCGCTATATGATTAGTAATATTCCTTTCACCACGCGAAACACTGAAATTACATCGACGCGTAGAGCAAAATGCATATTTTTCATTTTTTGAAGATTTTGTAATACACAGGAAACTCCGCATAATACGCATCACAGAAAGTTTTATAGTACACCCCCCCCTCTTTTATATTGCTGCTCATAGAGAATCACTAACACTAAATTTATTGACACTTGAAAAAAAAATGCAAGTAAAATTGCTATAGTAAAACAGTAACAGTTTAAAGAGATGCAATTTGCAGAGGAAAAAATAGTACCACAACATATTAATTTGGTTGAATCAAGCCAAGATATTTTCATGCACGTTATCGAGAGACGAACAAACGCGGTTGGAAAGTGTACAAACTTACTAATGGGCGAGCAAAATAAATCACTGCTGGAGAAGCACTGGCGCGAATGAACATTGGACTTTTTTTTTTTTTAACTTCCTCTTACAGTAGCATTATTCGTTAGGTCAAATTTATTACCAGAGAAGAAGTTACGAAACCATGACCCAATTTTCAATTTCAAAAAACTGACAGCTTTTGCTTAATTTCGTCATGTTGGGTATAGATTTGGGCTTAAAAATTACACAGATTTAAAATTCGTTTGAATTTTTTTCTAAGATAACTATGCTTCGAGATTGCATTTCGAACTGGGAGTAGAAAAACACCTGCTCTCAAGTGCTTGCTCCAATGCAGGTCGCACCCCACTTTGGCCTCCTCAGAAGTTGTGACCCAACAAAGAACGCATTACCTGAAAAGGAGAGGAGAGAGAACCAAGCCCCAAAGTTAAACAAGCCCAGCTGGTTGTTATCCTTATCAGTTTACACGGGGTGCAAGTTTTAGAGTTTGAAACAACGCAAAACCTAACACGTGAGAAAACTGCTGCAAATGTTCCCACATAAACACATTACGAATAAGCTTATTATAATAACTGAAAAGTTGTTCCTAGCTTACATCGACGCTTTACTTTTAATGGATTAAGTTAAATAAAAAGTTTTAATAGCGGGTGCAAAATCATCAGAAAAAGGAAAATAAATCTCCGGAAATCACCAAATCCGTAAAATTAACATTTTGCTCGTAAAACCGTAAATCAAATCACGTTTCCGTAAATTTTACGGGAAAATCGTAAAACCTGGCAGGTATGAGTACAGACTAACTTCTAAAAAAGCCTACACTCAAGAACCTGATGAGAACAACCGTGCGAAGATTTGAACATCAACCACCTACAACAGTGGCGGCTCGTGGTTGGAAAAATAGGTGAAGAGGTACAAGAGCAGTATGAAAAGATATCTACTGTCTACAATGGAAATCCCTTAATGAGGACTTACTTATTTTTGTATATTAAATCAATTTTTCTTCCTTTTAAAGCCGCAAATTTTTTGATTATGTCGTCATAAGATGGTTAGATGGTTATTTCTTTGTGAGCATCAATAAAATGTCTTCCTGAATAGAAATATTTGCCAGAGAAGCAAGTCTATCTTGGGAACTACTGTTTCTTGAGCAAGTTTGTATTCTTTTAAGAAAACTTCTTTCCACTGGCACACTTGTAGATGGAATTGTTAAACTGAGGAAAACCAATTTATAATCTTCTGTAAACATGTCTTAGTCTCTGTGAAACACTCAGAGTTCTTGAGTCAATATATTCCTTAATTTTTCATCGGCATATACAAGACTTAGTTCATTTTTAAGGCGCTGGTGTTTAGTAAATATGTTTCCGTAAAAATGTCGATTTTCAAGAGCGCGAGTGGGAAAGCATGCATTAAATTATTCGAATTTGATTGTGTCAGCAAGTCAGACAAATTGAAGTTTCTTACAGTCTTGAAATCTTATATCCATTTCCATAAGAATGTGGTCCAAAATTTCAAAAATTAAAATACAATTGTTTATAATTTAAAAAAAAATTTTTCCTGTGTAAGAGCAGCATATTCCCGTGCTTATTTCTGTGATTTTGCTAGCTTTTCCAAACTGTGTTTCAAAGAACTCATCGTTCCTTTTATGGCTCAAAATTTCACGAAGTTTTTTTTTTTTTTAATTTGAGTTACACAGTAGTTTATGTTTATTTATTTTTTTCTTCAAAAGTTTGAATAATAGATCGGTGGAGCCAAAAATGTAAATTCGAAAGTGTTCATATCATTCAAAAACCCCTTGGCAAGATGAATTGATTTTTTGTCTGATTATTCGCTATTCGTCAGAAATCCGAACACTTCCTTCAATTTATCCCAATCTTCAACAACTACACTTACTAATTTCGAAGTGGAGGACCATCGAGTTTCTGTTATAGTTCGTCTGCATCTTGCGGTTGTTGATATAAGTGTATAAGACCGCTTCGCAGAATGGTGAACAAACGAAGCAATTCCACCGAGGCTTGCAAAATGTATTCGACACTTAGAAATTTTAGAAAAACTCTGGTGTAATACAAGATTCAAACGATGAACTAAGCAATGAACAAAAACAGCTTGAGAAGCTTTATCCTTGACTTTTTTTTCTGTAGCCCATTTAAGTGTCCAGACATTATACTTGCCCCATCGTAACATTGTCCTATTTATTTGTGTTGGTAATCAGACTGTTCCAAAATTTTTCCTAGCATTTTGTATAAAGCTCCTGATGTTCTATCTTCATTCACATCATAGAAACCCAAAAATCCCTCAACCAATACACCTTCCGAATCAACAATAAAAAATTACTTAATTTTTGACGTGATCGTTTATATATTCAGAAATATATTCAATTAGGGATGTAAGGTCAGGTGATGCGTAACATCACAGCCTCTCCTTGACAAATGTCAACCCCGCCTTCTCGTGGTGCATCCTGTTCCCACTAAAGGGGCTCTGACGACCGCCAATAGCGGTATAACTATACCATCGGGATCAGAGGAAATGCTATCCCACACTCACCAACCCGCTTGGCCAGCGTGGTGAGTTATGGCCAAACACCTCCAAAATGACTCTACAACTTAAATCTTGGCCCTCAGTCTCCGGCAGCTGGAATGTACCTGGCCAAGGCAGCGGCCAGTGCGACATGAAGGCAGAGGGTGCTAAGAATCCCCGGAGGACCGGACTAGGCTGCCATTTGATGCTGACCTTGGCTACCTATAACGGACGCTCCCTATCTTCTGATTCAAGGCTTCTTGAATTGGAAGAGGAACTACAAAGGATCAAGTGGGACATTGTTGGGCTAAGTGAGGTAAGGAGAAAAGGAGAAGATCTCATTGAACTGAAAAGTGGACATCTCTTCTATTATCGTGGGACAGATACTGGCAGAACTACTGGTGTTGGATTTATAATAAACAAGAAACTGAAGGATAAAGTGATAGAAGTTGAAAGTTCCTCTGACAGAGCTGCACGACTCGTTATCCAACTATCGAGAAGATACAAGGCTCAGATTATTCAAACTTATGCACCCACCACAAGTCATCCTGAAGAAGAAATTGAAGAATTTTATGAGGAAATTCGTCATCTAAATAATAAAGGTAAGCAGCACTTGAAGATAATTATGGGAGATTTCAATGCAAAAATAGGGCAACGCCAACAGAATGAAACTTCAGTAGGTAAATTCGGTCACGGCAACAGAAACCAGCGTGGAAATACTCTCGTTGAGTTTGCAGAGGCAGAAGGATTTTTCATCTTGAACTCCTTTTTCAAGAAAAAGCCACACAGGAAATGGACATGGAGACATCCAATTGGGACGACAAGTGAAATTGATTTTATTATGTGTAACAAAAAATTCATCATCGAAGACTGCAGTGTGCTGAACAAGTTCAACACAGGTAGTGACCATAGATTGGTGAGATGTAAGATGCACCTCAACACTAAACTTGAACGTGGCAAGCTCATAAGACAAACAAAATCTATTGACATAACCAACCTTAAAAAACACCATAATACTTTCAAGTTGGAACTGAAGAACAGATTCTCTGCTTTAGAAGGCCTAACATCGGAAGAAGTGGATATTTCTGAAGTTAACAGAAAAGTAACCAAAGCTCTTATGGAAACAGCAACAAAATTAGCTGGGTCTAAGAACAAGTTGCATGTGAACAAATTATCAGGAAAAACTAAAATGTTGATGCAAAGAAGAAGAGAGATGAGGACAACTAAAGAAGATGTGACTTCCAAAGTGGAATATATAGAGCTATGCAAGACAACACGAAAAAGTATCACTGAAGACGTAAGGAAATTCAACTGTGAGCTAGTGAGGAAAGCAATTGAAAACAACCAAAGCCTTAAGATAGCAAGGGACATCTCAGTAAGGAAGAAAACAGATTATGGCTCTGAGAAAAGAAGATGGTTCTATAACAAGAAATAGAGGCGAAATTTTGACAAGAGTGAAAGATTTCTACTCCAAATTATATGAAAGGGATGATACATGTACTCCAGACATCATGAAAGGTACCAGTACCAGAGTTCTTCCAGTCCTCCCAGCAGAAGTTGCTCATGCAATCAAGAACATGAAGCGGGGAAAGCTCCAGGAGAAGATGGAATTACTATAGACATCATACAAGAAGCAAGTGGAGAAATTGAAACAGTACTCGCCCAAATTTTCACTCGATGCCTTAATGAAGGGAAGATTCCTGAGGTTGGAACAATGCTACAATGATCCTGCTACATAAAAAAGGTGACATTGAGGATCTCAGGAACTACAGACCTATCAGCCTCCTATCAGTGGTTTATAAAATCTTCACTAAAGTTCTTTCACACCGCTTGAAGGTAACACTGGACATGGCTCAACCGAGAGAACAAGCTGGATTCAGGAGTGGCTACAGCACAATAGATCATATCCACGTACTGAGAGAACTAATTGAAAGAGCGAGGAATATGAACTTCCATTGTGCATGGCTTTTATCGATTATGAAAAAGCCTTTGATTCGGTGAAACCATCAGCAGTTAACACGGCTCTGAAATCCTGCGGTATTGAAGATGCATACATTAATATTATTAATAACATCTATGAAAATGCAAGTGCAAAGATTCGGCTGTTTGAAAATACAACACACATAAAAATTGGAAAAGGAGTGAGACAAGGTGACACCATATCTCCGAAGCTCTTTAATGCCACATTGGAAAATGTCTTTCAATCACTGAACTGGGAAAACAAAGGGATAAAGATTCATGGAGATTATCTAACCCACCTTCGTTTTGCTGATGACATAGTCATTTTTGCAACTACCCCATCAGTGCTGCAGAGTATGATCCAGGAACTTGCTGACAAGAGTAAAGAAGTGGGATTAAAAATGAACTTTCAGAAGACAAAAGTGATGTTCAATGCTTTTACAAGAAATGAAGATTTATCGATTGATGGAGAAAAACTGGAGATAACAGATACGTACGTTTATCTTGGACAGCAGATATCAAGTGAGGGTCACATTGATGAAGAAATTAATCGGCGTACAAAACTTGCCTGGAGAGCTTTTGGAAGAAACAGCATAATTTTCAAGAGCAATATGCCATTATGTCTTAAAAGAAAAGTGTTTGATCAATGCATCCTTCCAGTGCTTACGTATGGTGCAGAGACGTGGACCTTAACTAAAAGAGACATACAAAGGCTGCAGACAACTCAAAGCAGCATGGAGAGGTGCATGCTTGGTATAACCAAGAGAGATAAGAAGAGGAACTCGTGGATCCGAAAAATGACAAGAGTGGAAGACATCATGATCAGAGTTAAATCCCTGAAATGGCAATGGGCTGGACATACTGCCAGAAGGACAGACCATAGATGGACAGCCGAAATTTTAGATTGGATTCCAAGGGACAGGAAAAGACCCAGAAAAAGACCACATGGGAGATGGGTGGATGAAATTCGTAAATATGCGGGAGTGACATGGAGGAGACTGGCACAAGACAGACCGTTGTGGAGGAAACTTGGGAGACCTTCATCCAGCAGTGGATTGATAATGGTTGACAATGATGATGATGATGATATTCAATTAATTCATTTTGAATAGTTTTTTATCCTTTCGTATTGATTTTCAATTTCTAAAGAACTTCCAGTATTATAAATATTTAACGGGAATTATCGAGGATAAATTTATTAGGAACATTACCTCTCAAATTTTCGATCTAAACACTAGATCTTCCTCAGGAGTTCTTGCTTCCTTCTACTTCCACAGGTCTGACAATGTTCCTAATAAATTTATCCTCAATAATTCCCGTTAAATATTTATAATACTGAAAGTAATAAGAGGAAGCCATGAAGTCACTAATTACTAGAATTAAAGAACTTCTTCATATCAACAACGAAAGTAATTCAATGAAATTTCCACGATTTATCGAGCCCATGCTTTCGTCATGGCCATGGAATGCTAGTTCTTGTTTGCTCAAATACAGTATAGACTAATACTGCATCAATCACTGTCTGCAGGAAAAGTCTATTTAAACGAACGTTTTCGTTAAAATGTGTTTTCAAAAGCCTAGCATTCTTCCTCGGGGCATCGGCAATGGTGTTTTGAATTTTTTCAAAATTCCCTAACAGTAATCCGCATTTCAGGTATTCGCTAGAATCACGGTATTTATGAAGTGATCGTGTTACGCTTAATAAATCTGAGAATCCGTCTTTATTCCATGCCGAATGTTTATTACTAAAAAGTAAGCAGGGCCAAAAAAAAATATTAACACAGAAGTGCTTCAAATCCATTTATATTCAGTAAACCAACAATTTTTAAAATTAATAGTTAGATTTACCGCTATTCTTGATTTCGTTCTTGGCAACAAAATCTGTTGGTCGTCCTTGAAGCAGAATGTCTCTTTTATCTTCATCTTTTTTTTTTTTTTTTTTTTTTTGGATTGGAGGTTTAACGACCACCGTGAGCAACTCAATGGGCTATAAGCAGTCGCCCGTCCCTAATTTAGGGTCACTGGTTCCAGGGAAGGGAGAGAGCCAGTGCCGTAAGACAAACACAACATCCATGCCTCACCGGGATTCGAACCCGGACCCCTTCGGACAAATGATCAGAGGCCAACGCCTTAGACCACTGCGCCACCGGGGCGGCTATCTTCATCTTTCCACAGAGTAAATGGAGTTTGCAATAAATTACAAACAATGTTGTCCACAGGATGCATAGTAAAAACTATCACTATCAGTTAAATTGTACACAAACCTAAAATATCAGTTAAAGCTTTCAACAAATAATCACAAAGCACGAAAGAACAAATTCCTTTCGGAAAATAATGTACCACAGCACCACATGGAAAAAGCCCGAGCAGATTGCATGGTACCCTGGTAGTCCGCCCGCTCCACCTTGATCTCTCACGACCTTACGCTCAAAAACTGAAAGATGCAGAGGTAAGGCGCGTGAAGCTGAAACACTTCACTTGAGCGAGCAGATTGGGGAGGGTGACGTCATGGTTACCATGGCAATTCGGTGGAAAACTACAGACTTCCAAGCATTCTCATTTCGGCTCTTCACTTGCACTGTTTTGCGTATAAGGATTTGCTTTCCGTATTGGGCGCGCCATGTGAATTAATATCTACTCAACATTTTGAGTATTTTGGAACTGAATAAAGGCAAAAAAGAATATATTATAAAAAAATACTGAATAAAACTTTATTTTGAGTAAAATAGGTGAAGAGGCACTTCACCTACTTCACTTGAAAAGCCGCCACTGACCTACAACCGAGAGGTACGTGAAAGATTTTTCCTTGAATCACATTCGATTACCGAGATATATATTTGCAGTGAATATTAATAACTTCCAAATGAGAAATTGCTTTTCACTCAAAGGAAATATAACATGTAAAAAGTTACAACAGTTAAAACCACCATTAAATGGTTCTACCTGAAAAAATTACATTATATCACAAAATAAAGCACTTAATGACTTGTGAATTTATTTTTCCACATTTTCACCTTTAGAAAAGCCACACATACATACCAATACATTCATTTTTTAAATATAATAGAAATCACTCCAAAGAAATTAGTTACACAAGAAACTAAAGCATCATTCGTCTCTAACAAAATGGCTATCAGCAAAATGTCAATGGAAAGTATGTGGATGCATCACATGGTCTACCAGAGGAGAAAAAAATCCCTTAATGACCACTATCAACATCAAAAGCTAAGAGAAGCTGCCCACATTGATGTAAGGCTACTGGTTCCACTGATAGGAAAACTGAACAAATACAATACCCAAGTCTAAAATCCATATAGACATGCTGCAAGAAACATGATATCCACCCAAAGGGTGGTACATAGCTGCACAAATAAAAACATTCAATGAAAAATTAAATAATTTATAGAAAACTGTGTTGAATACACCAAAGAATAATAGTTCAAACATGTGAAAAATATATTTATTTGAATAAATACACTCACAGACAATGAAATTTGCACACCAAGAAGGAAGCATTGAATTGAACTGAAATTTTATGGACATAATGATACACATGATGGCAAAACCAGCACGCTGCACCACCTCGTGCAGCAATGCATGCTGCAATATGGTCCGGCATCGAGGAGAACAGACGCCTGATGATGTCCTGTGGCAGACTGGCCCACACATGTTGGACGGTGTGCTCCAAATCCCGGATAGTGCGGCAAAGCAGCAGCTGGCGCTTCAACTGGTCCCACACATGCTTGATAGGGGACATGTCTGGGGAGCAGGCAGGCCAAAAGTAGAAAGTGTCTAGACATGACGTACGCAGTCCTGGGTAGCCCGAGCCGCGTGTGAGAGGGCATTCTCCTGCTGGTATACAGCACCTGGAATCCCGGCCGGGAATGGGAGCACATGGGGCCGTAGGACCTCAACCACTTACCATTGGCACATCAATGATCCATGTACCACTACTACAGCTGATCGGCTATCATAGGCTATGGCTCCCCAAACCATAATGCCTGCAGTGGGAGAGGTGTGGAGCTCGATAGCGAGGTTGGGATTGTGCCGTTGACCCGGGGACCATCACACCCAGACACAATGATCATCTGTTCCCAAAACGAAGCGGCACTCATCGCTAAACACTGCACATCACTAGTCTGTAGTGTTCCAAGACACTCTAGCCTGGCAGCACACATAAGGGGGCTGGGATCACAGATTCGCTTCTGCGAGGCATCAGGAAATGGTTCGTGGGCACACAGGAGATGCTACATCTGCCTGTATAGTGAACCGGGTCCTCGTGGGATCCGTTCGAGTCTGGCACAGGGTCCGTCAATCTTCTCTACCGGTGGTCCTCCTGGTCCGTCCGGAGCCGCAATGCCATCACATGTCCACTGCTTCCAACACAGTTGGACAGTATGGTCAGAATGATCCATGTGGCAGCTATATGGCACACCAACCACCCTGCGGTTTTCAGCCCAATAATCATGTCTCTCTCAAAATCCGTAAGTTACATAAATCGACATCACTGGCATCTACCCTGCATTCTTGTCACTCTGTACTCTTGCTTGTGTCAGCCAGTACTTTTCGCTCTCATGGGGCATCGACTACACACCGGTTTGTGCTCGCAGCGCCACCACAGGGTGTGAGGTCATGCGCAATCGCACCAAATGTGGATCATTTGCATACCAGCACGCGCTCTAGCTATCTGCAAAGTTTCGCAGTTGTAGCATATTTTCTTATAGGTGTGCAAATTTCATTGTTTGTGGGTGCATACACATAAGAACTACATGCAACCTTTCACACACCAGATGGGCAGCCATTGACTAAACTAAATGAAAAGTGGTTCTAATTAAAAATTAAAATCTTAAACAATATAAAAAATGTGACATATGCTAAGATTAAGTGACCTCAATTTTAGATTTAAGATTGTGGAGGAACACCCAGAAGTGTGGCTCAAACAGTAGAGAGTCAGTGGAATTGTCCCCATTGCAAACCTTCAGGTTGGTAAAGATTTCAAATGCTTTTCTGTACGTCATGGCTCTTGCATTTGTATACAGAGTGGTCTTTTCGATTTCATCCCATTTAGAGATAACAGCGTGCATCTTAACTTAACTTGTCATGTTAAAACAGTACCTGCATGTACGAATGTAAGAGCCACAGCGTACTGGGAAACAGTCAAGATCCTTACCAACCCGAAGGTTTACAACAAGGGCATTTCCATCAACTGTCCTATTGTTTACACTTGCATCTGGTTGCATTCTTAAATCTAGAATTGATGTCGCCTGTGTAAGGCTGAATCTAAGCATCTATCACATTTTCAATATTGTCTAAGATTTTAATACGCTATAAATTTCGCTAAATTATGGGTTTTACATAGGAACAAAGGAAATTACTTACAGTCAAAATTTTCAGGTAGCACCCCTACCCTTCCTCAGGATTACACTATAGTAGGTGTTGCCACTCATCAGCTAGTTTCCAACCTTTCACATCATTTAATGTTGTACCTCTTCTTCTCTCAATTTTCAGTCTTTCTGACAATTTTCTCTTGAAAAAGTGCCGTTGATGTGTCACAACTTCTACAGAGTCCCAAAGCACTTTATGTCCTGTATTTTGAGCATATCTGTCCAAACCTGTTTTGTTTGTCAAATTTCTAATAGTAGCTTTATGTTCTGCTAATCTAGCTTTATGTTCTGCTAATTGTCTGCCTGTTTCTCCCACATAGCTGAGACCACACTCATACTTTATGTTGTAGACCACTCCTTCCTGTAACAGGACATTTTCTTCTTTTTGCTTTAATTTTGGAAGGTAGTTACTAATCTTATTTTGCAATCCTGGAGCCAGTCTGATTAGAAATTTCTCACCAATCCTCTGAAGTTTTTCAAACAGTCCTTTATGGTAAGTAACTTTTCTAGTTAACTGAAACAATTTAGTTTTTGACTTCTGCTTCTTTTCATTTTTATTAAGAATTTTGTTGACTACTTTTTGGTGTTACCCAAAAATTTGACTATAAGTAATTTCCTTTATCTTATATATGAAACACAAAACGTCTGTTTATCTGGAGCAGCAAAAACTTTCGAACGCCGAACTGTGGCATCGTGAAATTTGCATAGCTTATTAATACTGGAATTTCTAGGTCAACACAACTATTTTAAGATATCTACGTTGTTCTGTTCACAAGTTATGAATTAATTAATTAGCTAATTAATAAAGTCAGCATCATTTGCTACGTCATCATTATCCTGTCCAAATCTGAAAGCGTGTGACTGCATTCATCGCCGCAGCACATCTACAGGTGTTTCTATTCTTTGAGAACTGTGCAAAAAAAAATGCAAAAATTAACTTTGCGAAATCTTAATGAAACGGGCTGAAATTTTTATCAACACCATGAATTGGTAATAAGAGGAGTCCCTCAAAATTTCACCGGAATCCGGTCAAAACTTTTTAAAATAGGCATGGAATTTTTTATTTATCAGTAAACAGAAATGTATACGCAGAAACATTTAATAAAATTTTGACGGCTAATTTAAAAAGTTATTAACCGATTCAGGCGAAATTTGGAGGTCATGTTCCTATTAATGATTTATGGTGTTCATTAAAATTTCAGCCAGTTTCATAAAATATTCGCAAAGATACGTTTTTAACTTTTTTATCTCAGAGATTCGCCCCTCAAAGACGTCTGAAACTGAAAGCACATGATGCATTTGATCATCGATAAATTGTTAATGAATTGTGTTCAGTCAGTGTTCTAATGCTTTGTCTCCTGGACGTGTGTTAAATAATACGTAAAGCTTTTGGTCCGTTTGATTCTACAGATTCCATACATTCTGTACCACATGCTGATATAATCACACTATGAATAAATAATTTGCAATAACCGAATTTGTGAAATCAGCTCTTTTCTTTCTTGCAAGCATCAATTTTTTTCCCCGATTTTTCAGTGACACATGTAATAATATTTTTTTTCAGTGACACATAAACAAATTAATAAGCCTAAATCCCGGGCAAAGCCAAGTAGTAAAGCTAGTTACTGTGTAAAACCCATAATTTAGTGAAATTTATAGTTTATCAAGTGCAGGAATAGCCACGACATCAATTATTACCAAGTTTCAGATTTTAATTTTTAATCAGAAACACTTCTCATTTAGTTTAAAGTCAGTGACTGTATGATGAAGCCACTCATCTGGTGTGCAAAAGCTTGCATGAAGTTCTTATACATACAGGGTTGTTCAAAATGATTCATCCGATTTGAATTGACTACAATTTTAAAGTTTACAAATACAAATGCAAGAGCCATAGCGTACATCAACCAAAACTGTCTGAGTTTTGTCTCTAACCTAACGAGTGCTCTATGTGACTTCTCTTAGTCACATGAGCAATATCGAGATGATAGTCTGTTTCCTCCCATACTCGCTCCAGCATCTCCATTTTCACTGACTCAACTGCAATAACAATGCGTTTTTTGAACTCATCCAGGGTTGTAGGCAATGGTGGCACATACACAGTATCCTTAACATACCCCTAAAAGAAGAAGTTGTATGGTGTAAGATCCAGTGACCTAAGCGGCCAGCTGTGGAGCACTAAGTCATGGGTTTCACTGCGATCAATCGAACAGCAAGGGAGCACTTCATAGAGGAAACAGTGCAATGATAATGAAACAGCACCACAGTGACAGTGGAACCCACCCATGGTGACCTACTAAAACTCTGAGATTTTCTTTTTCATTTGGTACATGCCAAGGTCATATACGATAGATAAGTATGGAATTATAGCAATAAATCATATATGATAAAATCTATAAATCAGATGAATCCTTTGGATAATAACCGTGTATTACACCAATAAACAGATGTATATTTTTTTCGGCCTTGTTCTGGCCTGGGCTCTACACCTTGCAGTATAAAATTTGGTCTTGAGCTCTTAAAATTCAGCTCCAACTCAGTACTGGTGGCCACCTCATCAGAATACTTAAAAAATTACATCACCCTGGAGAGGGAATCGAACTCGCATCTGATTTCTGTCCAATCCTGCTACCATTACCCCTGATCTAACACAAATGTATATCTATTTCTGGATGTGAGAAACGGTTGTGTTGATGCTATGAGGAAGCACCCGATTGCTTCAACTAGTGTAAATCTGAACAGTATTCAGATTTCTAAGCTACATCAGCTTAGCTTCAGTTCCTTGGAACTTTGTTGTTCTAGGTACTGAAATGGATAGCTTGCTTGAATGGAAATCTGGAGATGAGGATTTGACTCCTGCTTTAGGGCAATATAATTTTTCAAGTATTTTGATGGGGTAGCCATATGGGAAACAGTAAAAATATGATACTTTCGGGTCAATAACTGACACTTGTACTACCTTTCATGAATTTGTGAAAAATCTTTTCTTCAGGAGGATTCATTTCCCACTGATATCTAAGACGTACTCTTACGAACACCAGTTCATCAGCATACAGAAAACTGCTGGTACTCAAAGTGAGCAAGCATAAAGTTGGTGCTGCTTTCATAAGGTAAGAAGAAACTATTCTTACAATTTAAGCTCTGTTCATGAAGTTATTTTGTAGCAATTATTGATTTACGTTCGAATGTCAAGCTTTTAAACGCTAACTTTAAACATGTGAAACAGAAGTAAATCATAAATATTGCAAAATATTTATATAACTAATAATGCTGGAGATAAATTTGAAATTTTCCGGATAGTTTTAAAGATCAAACGTAACTATCACACCATATTTTCACTTTGACTTTCTGTCTATTTGCTGGTATGTCTGTTTGTCCTACGTTTTGGATACATATCTCAGGAGCAGCTTGAGTTGAAGAACTGAAAATTTCTGGATAGCCTTTAAGGATCAAACGCAACTCTCACCCCAAGCAAGTACTTTGTCTGTTTAATTGTATGTTTGTTTGCATACCCATGTCTTTGGTTAATATCTGGGGAACTATTTCAGGTGAAGGGTATAGAACTCATGATCATAAAGAAGTGTAATAGTCAAAACAACGTTTTTTACAATACAATACTGAATCACTTTTGCCTTTTTTCTAATTTCGTTCAACACTTCATAACACACACCTTCAATCTTATTGTCAATTTTATTATTTTCAGGGGCAGTCCAGATCTGTTAGCCCCCCCCTCATGTTGGTGCACCACTGATGTACATGACAGTACACAAATTAAAATGGTGATTGTGATCCTGGCACACAAAATGGAATGAAGTACCTTATAGCTGTACAATTACCTTCTAGTCTAAATGCTTTTTTGATGCCAAAATGTACAGCACCACTGTAACCATCCTGCTGGTCTTTTTATATATATATATATTTCTCTAAACTGCATGCCTTAATGTCTCATTTTATTTTTGTCATCATGTCTTAGTGTTTATTTAAGAAAAAGAACTACAAATTTGATTAAAAAAAAAAAAAAAAAAGGAAGAAGTCTTTAAGAGTAAAATTTTTTACAGCAATTTCAAAAATGTGTTTATCTACCTTGATTGTTTACAAAGAGTGTAGCTGTCCTGAATGTCACTCCCTTTTGGTGAAATGCGTTCTCTTTTCTGATGGAAAAAGAGAGAGAGAGAGAAGCTTCACATAAATATGCACAAAAAATCCAACAGGTGGCACGCCGAACCACCTCGCAAAAACAAACTGAAGTCATAGTAGAAAACCTGTACCACAGAGATAAGAGAAACCAGATGACCAACACGGTGGCTGAATAGTCCCGAATTGTTGGTTTTGCATTATTCAACCAAGATAGGCCCAGGTTTGAGTCCCAGATGGGATGGTGCATTTAACTTATGGCAATGACACTTCCATCCCTGAAAACAATGGCCCTTATTAGAACCATTGGTTCCAGGGAAGTAGCCCTTAGAGTTGTTCATGGTGATCATTCAAAACAAACAAACAAAAAACAAAAAAAAAAAAAAAAGGAAAAAAAAAGCAATTAAAAAAGGCTTACACAGTACACAACAAAATGTCAAAATATTACACAATAAAATTACTATACACTGACGAGCCATTAGATTATGACCACCTCCAGCCTAGAGAAATGAGCACGCCTAGAGACCGAACGGTGACGCAGGTGAAGTTTACAAAGCAGTATATATACATAATCCCAGGACCGGGTTTTGGTTAGTATAGTGTTCGGAATCAGAATGGGAAAAGCTGCCGATTTATAAGAGTTTGATAAAGGACAAATTGTGATCGCATGGTGCCTCGGAACTACAATCTTGAAAACGGTGCAGTCTGTGGGTTGTTCATGTGCCACAGTAGTGAGTATGTATCGAAAGCGGTGCACTGATGGTCAAATGACGAACCATCGTCCAGCTGTGTGTCGTACGCAGCTCATGGATGCCAGAGGGAAGCGAAGACTGTCGCCGTGCAATGAATCACTCGTAGCTACAACAGGCAATGTGTCACAGCACACAGTTTATTGCAGCCATGGGCCTGCGTAGCTGAAGGCCCAGCCGGGTCCCCATGCTCACTGCACATCATCACCAACAACACATGAATTGGGCCCAAGATCATCAAGATTGGACCATGGATGATTGGAAGAAAGTGGCCTGGTTTGATGAATCAAGGTTCCTGGTGCATCACATAGATGGCAGAGTGTGGATACGCTGATTACCAGTGGAGGCTATGGCACCTGGATGCACTATTGGGCAAAAACAGGCCAGCGGTGGCAGTGTTATACCGTGGGCAATGTTTTCTTGGGACACTTCAGGCCCCATTATCCCAATAGCACAATCTCCAACAGTTGTCAGGTATCTGAACGTCGTTGCGGACCAAGTTCACCCATTCATGGGAACTGTGTTCCGTGCTGGTGATGGCCATTACCAACAGGATAATGTGCCATTCCACACTGCCAAATCATCAAAGAGTGGTTCAAGGAACATGCTGGCGACTTTCTGTTAATGCACTAGCCTCCAAATTCACCTGACATGAACCCAATCGAACATTCGTGGTTCGATTTGGAAAAGCAGGCTCGCACTAAAACACTGCCACCTCAAAATGTAGGGGAACTGGAGGACGTGCTGTTGACATTGTGGTACCAGATACCCCAGGATACCTACTGCCATCTCATTGAATTGATTCCTCGCCGAGTGGCCGCTGTTTTGTGGGTTAAAGGGGGTCCCCTACAGCTTATTAGGTAGTTGGTCATAATATAATGGCTCATTGGTGTAAGTTTTGTTCACCAACCTTTTTTTTTAGTGTTCCTTACATTAAAAGAAGTTGTGATCCACTGTATATCAACACCACAGTGTTCTTAACATTTTTACTTGTCCCCCACCACCACCACCATCAGAAAAAAAGACAGAGCAGGTTTTGCCAAAAGGGAGTGACATTTGCAACAATGAGATTATGCGACATCAAATCTCGGAAACACAAATTTTCCAAAAGGTTTTCACAATTTTGCAAACTAGTGTATGTACATTTATCGAAAGCATTTGAAGAAACTTAAAATTGCTTACCTCATAACTTTCAGAGACCCTTTCCTGCCTTTGCAATGAACTTCATGATAAGACAGATAAGCAAAAAGCACCTTTCACTGACAGTGGTCACCGAAACTACCCTTTTTCGACAAGTTTTGAATGACAATAGAGTACAATCAATTCAAAAGATTATGATGCACATGAGATTTCAACTGCCACAATTCTCATAAGAAGTTTTATCCAACGGCATTTTTGTTTTCAAAAGCAGCATGAACCAGAAGGCCGTAACTACACTGTGCCAAAACTCTCAGAACAGCACATGGAGAAACAGCACTTATTTCAATTGGCAACCAGAGACTTGGAAACGAGATTCTCACGATTGACTTAAAATAAATAAAGAAATAAACAAAGTGCATTCAGAACCAGGTGCATTTAATACTTACCTAGAATTCCCCCTTGTGCCTAACCTCCGAGGTTTTACTGATGGAAAAATCTGCTTCATAACTTTGCCAAAATCTGCTGAACAAAGAGGCTCATTCTTTGTCACCCCACAGAAAGATCTGAAAAAAGAAATTATATAATTTTCATATATGTCGCTTTTACATTGAACATAGTAACCCATAAAAATCAACAAATATGGAAAATCATCAAGTGCACATACAGTCAAACTAACTATTGAACCCATTAAGGTGGATCCACCTAAAATCTTTCCCTTGTATTTCCAATGGGCGAACATCTGTAGCCATTTTCTTCACAATCAATGCATTCCCAAGGATGATAATTTGAACATAGATAAAAATAACTTCATATTATAGCCTAGTATACTTAATATGTAGGCGAGTCAAAAAGTTAGTTGCACTGCTTAATAAAAGAACACAGGATCGAAATTACAGAAAAATGTTATATGTACCTGAAAGTTCCATACAAACGTTACTTCTCAATGTAATCACCTAGTTTATTGAAACATTTGTCGAAGCGAGGCACAAGTTTTTCTATGCCTTCTGCGAAGAAATTCCGTCCAACGTCCAATAACCATTGCTGGGCTGCAGCTTTCACCTCGTCATCTGAGCGATATCGTCACTTTGCAAGTTCTTGTTTCATGGGACCGAATACGTGGAAGTCACATGGCACAAGATCTGGGCTATAAGGGGGTATAGTTCCACACCTCCCACCTAAACATTTTCAGAAGGTCCCTCATTAGGTTTGCCGCATACGGTCTCGCATTGTCATGCAGGAGCACAATGCCTTTTGAAAGTTTATCTGGCCGTCGATTTTTAAGTGAATTGCGAAATCTCATCAGGGTTTCACAATAAGACGATACTGTAATCGTGGCACCCTTCGGCATGAATTCAGTATGCACCACACCTTCTCTGTCGAAAAACAGCATCACCTTCTCCGCAGATGGAACTGTTCGCAGGGATCATAGCATACTTCTGGAAAATTTTAGGTAGGAATTTTAGGACTTTTTAGAAAAATTTTAGGAAAATTTTAGGAGTGTATTTCAATAAAAACTAGATGTATATTTGTATACATCTAGTAAAACAACTTTGTATACATTGTAAAGAGTTTGCTTCACACCCTTCAACCATATATACTGATAGACTGCGCATGACCTCAAAATTTCTGGCTCCAACATAAAATCACATGACAACAGTCAAAAAATGGGTTACACCTGCTGTGCTTATGGTTGCTCTGAGCGATATAGTAAAGGAAGTTCTATGATTTTTCATGGGTAAGAAACGAATTAAATACCTAAGTCAATAAAGTTCAATTACTTAACCAGAAACTTGCAGCTATTGATATAAAAATATAGTAACTTAAGAAAAAAAAATGGAATGCATGTTCCAAATTCTTCGCAAATGTTCATCACATTATAAATCACAAAATGTAAACAACCCGATCATGCATGTATATAGCTCATAAGTAAACTTACCTGAAGAGTTTTCATTATATATGAGGCGCATTCACATAATACACCGAAAACACTGAAGTTCTGCAGCGTAAATTAGTAATCATAACAGCATTTTTACACGAAATTTGGAGTCTGATGATGACGTGCCCAATGTTTGAGCCATGACGGCTTTGATGCAGCTATTGCCAATGTGCAGTCCATTAGTATATATGGTCGAAGTTCATACCCAAATTTTTTGCATAACGTCTAATGTCTAAAGTTTAAGTATGATTTACTTCTAATGTTCAGTTCTTATCTTTTCACGTGTTATTATCATATTCAAGTATATTTACCACATTCAAGTTTCACTTTGAACATTAATATGCTGTTGAACCAGAAGCAATTCACGATTTTCACAGTAAAGTTTTCAGGTTTCACATTAAATTATAATATCCTAAAAAGGTAATTGAAAACCAAGAACTATGTACAATTGTTCACTGAATTACTTTTTCATATTATTGTTTTAACCTTTTCCTGATTAGCCTATCTTTTTCTGCTTCCACCACAACCAATTTACTTTCAGTTTTCTTTATTTCAGCTGAACCTTGTATGATCAAGTTAGAGGCAACTGCTATTTCAACAGTATTTTGTTTTTCTACAGCTTTTCTCATTCTTTCTGTTCCCTCTTGAATTACTGCTAGGGAGGCTTCTTTATCTTTTTAAGCCTATTTATTTCTGCATCATTTTCTTTTATTTTGTCATCAAACTCAGCTTTTCTTTTTTCTCTAACTGCTTTTCCTTATTTTCCCTCTCTTTCTGCTTCCTTTCTTTTACCTTTTTTGATTCTTCTTCCTTCAGCTTATCAACATACTCTTTATAAAATTTATGTGAATCACGAACACTATTTAACAAATTTCTTGTTATGGGAACTTTACTTACACATCCATAGTGTTTAATGGCCCCTTTAACTATTCTTAATGATGTTATAGTTGAGTCTTTTAAGTTAGCCTTGTCCTTCCTTAACAGAGCAGTGCTAACCGAAAATCCCCTTTCTGCATCAGCATTACCATGAGGTAAAACTAAAATTGACTTGATGAGTTTAGCAAGATTTGAGAATTTTTCTTTTCCGCTAGAGTCTTTAATACTAAATATATTATGCCAGTAATGATCAATCCGCACTAGAATATGCCCTTCCTCTGAAAATTTCACTAGTTCATCTAGAGTTGGCTTATCGCAATTTAAAAGTTTCCACTCTTCTCTTACTCTATCAATTTGTTCCTCAGAAAGATGCAAAACACTTGAAATTCTGGTTATTTCCGAAAGTCCTTCAGTGACTGAAAGTTGAGTTGACTCTTTCTTTGGTTCTTTTACCTTTAAAACTTCTATGTCTCTTAGCTTTTGATTGCAGAATGGCAAATTTGACTTTAAATATTTTGTGGTTGCAATTAGTGATGATCTTACATCTAAGAGAAATAATTTCTGCCTGGTCTCCTGAACATTCCTGAGGAGATTTTTTGTCTTCATACAAACTTCTAACTCCCCTAGTTTTTTCCATGAATTTTTGTTTTCAAAATCTACATTCTTTAGGTCTTCTCCAAATTTCTCTGCAATAACATCATCTTGGATAAACTGAGCCATAACATTCCTCATTAAAGTATTTAAATCAGAATATAACTGGTGTATTTTTGGTTCTTCACTCTGATAACATAATGAAAACTTTTCAAAATTTTGGTGTGAAAATGAAATTAATGCTAAATAGCAAGGAGTTAGCTCATTTTTCAGGAAACAGTGAATTCTTTTATACCTTGCCGAATTGCGTAGTTGTTTTTCAAATATTTTTTGAGATGGCAAGAAGTTTAAAAAATATTCTGTAATATTTAGCCATTGATCCAAGAGCCTCTGGGCTACAGAACCAACGGTTAACCATCTGTTGCTGACATGACGCAAAAGAAATTTGGCTGTGACCAATGTTATATCCTCGACAGATTTATAATCCTCTCGTCTTGCAGCACTACTCTTTAAAAAGTAATGCATATCAGTAGCAAATTCGTCAAAATCTATATTTAAGCTTGTCAAAAAAATTTTAAATGCATTACTAACAATATGCAGGTTGCAGAAACCTAGTTCCAAAGATTTCTGGCCTGTTTCTTGTTTTACAACTTCATTGAATTTGCGTAAAAAGCACTTATTTACATTTGGGCTGTCCATGGATACACAAATAATTCTGTTCAACGAAATATTGAAGGATGATAACACATCAAGAATTTCTTTTAGCAAAATATCTGCTGTTGCATGACCCAGAAAAATGCTTGTTAGGTATCGGCAAGAAACTGAATTTATTTCTGAAGACCAGTACCTGAGATACACATCCAACTGCCGTTTCACTTGTGTATTTGTAGTTTCATCAAATGCTATAGTAACCTTTCCTGGGCTACTAGATGCAATGTCTTTTTTCAAATCCTCTTCAAAATATTTTGACAATCCATGTGATATCACATAAGCAACTTTTTTCTTTAAGTTGCATTTTGGCTGCAATAGCAGAATCAGGAAACATTTCTTTGAAAAGTTTAACTGTTTCAGTGCATGAAACAAAAGACATATTGTCCTTAGCAACTTTCATGGCCCATAATGCTTCGGCTTTAGCCAACTGTAAATCATGACTCAGTACTTCACTAATATTTGTTTTGGGCTGAAGATCCCGTCCTCCAAAGGCTTTCTTCACAGGATGGACTTATTTTGAAATTTACTTTGAAATTTCTGCAAATGTTTTTTTCCTTTATGATGCGCTTTTACTTGTGAAAAGCCACTATTAGAAATGTTGAAAATTTCTGAACACAATATACACTTAACAGAAAATATTGTTTCAGTTGCAGAACACCATTCTTTCAACTTCACTCCGTCCAATTCTTTGGCGAGCCACGCATCTTGAAATTTCGTTTTGGATTTAGGCATCTTAAACACTTGTATTACTAAACAGAAAATGAAAGGGAAGTACAAAAACACGTTCCAATATTGCAAAATCAGACAACTTCCCGAAATTTGGCTGTGAGGATGTCAGAAGATAGAAAAAAAAAAAGCAGGTCACCGTTAGAGAACTGAACCTGCACACAGCACAGAGAACACCATAAAAGACGCAAAACCAGAAACTATCATACGCATCTCACGCAAGTTCAGTCAAAGCGAGTCGGAGCCGAGATATATTGCGCATCGATGGTCGCTCTCGCCGACGCACGATCAAAGGTCAATGATCACGTGCTCTACTGCCTGCCACGATAACACTCAGCTACCATCCCATCGTAATTACCGGAGGTTACGGAAGAAGACCACATGTTTCCTCTTTGCTTCCACCCACCTGCGGTTTACAATAACAAAACATCAGCAGAAAGAGGAGGTTCCACAAGGCATGTACAAAAATAAAGTACGATTTTCTGCGTGCCACGGAGTTCGTCTGCAAAGCGCAAACTAGGGGTGAAAATGACCCCTCCCCTTTTCCCTTAGATCTCTTGTTACTCTCGAAAACTGTCCGAAGGCAAAAAAGTGGAGCGCCCGCCCCGAAGCAAGTGCATCTCGATGGCGTCATTTTCCCTCCCTTCAGCAGCACAGCATATAGGCTGTGTTTCTACAATAACAGGTCTTTTTACCTTACCGTAATGGTAAATTTATTGGCGTTAATAACGGTTGTATTTTTAATAAATAAGCTTACGAAAATTTTAGGAAGAATAGCAAATTTTAGGTATAATTTTAGGAATTTAAGGAGGGTCACAAAATATTAGGAATTTTAGGAGGAATGCGATCCCCGTGTTCGGCACTTTTTCCAAGTCGGGGAAGTGGAATGTTTCCACTTGAGAGAGCTGCGTTTCATTTCAGGTAAGAAATGATGCACCCACGTTTCGTCTCCGGTCACAATTTTGTCCAAAAACTCATTTCCTTCCTGCTGATAACGCTTCAAGAATGCAAAGGCACTTTCAAAACGATTCCCTTTGTGTTCTTCTGTCAATAGACGAGGTCCCCATCGAGCACAAACTTTATGGAATTCAAGATGCTGCACAATAATCGTATGCACACTTCCATGTGAAATATTCAGTTCTTTTGTGATTTTATCTTCTGCTACTCGTCTGTTTGCAAGAATGAGTTCGATCACGCGTGCAACGTTCTCAGCTACTGCCGAAGTTGACGGTCTTTCCTTGTATCGTCCTCGATATCAGTACGTCCATTCTCGAACAACATGCACCACTTTGTGATAGCTTGGCACGATATTAAGTTCTCACCGTACACTTCGTTCAACGGCCAAAAAATTTCAGTGCAGTTCCTTTTGCGCACAAAAAACGAATCACTGCATGCAGTTCCAATTTGGACGCAACCAGCAGCTGCCGAGGCATGTTCACGACTGGTTAGCGAGCAAACTAAAACTACTGCGTAGAAGCAACTGTGGCACGTGCTGCAGATAAATGCCAGCAGTGTTGCCACGAAGTATCAACAAAATATCCTTTTACCGAAATGTTTTACAGAGGAGTGCAACTAACTTTTTGACTGCCACTCGTATTTTCCAAAACTTAATCATAATTATATTAAAAATCTATCACTTTTCCTTTGGTGGTGTTGAGATCAGCAAATGGATTGCGCCACACTTGCATGTGATTTACTAAATACAATCACATCGCATTTTTTCAATAATTTCATTAATTTTTGGACTGCAATCAACACTTGTGTCCATTCGTGCGATAGTATGGAATGTTTACAATGATTTGAGCCACTTAAATTAAATATTCTAACATTAATTTAACTGAAAATGTAGCAGAGTGAGCTTGCTGGTTTATTTTGGAATTAAAGATCAGCAGCATCTACAATTCTGCTAACATTTTCAGCTAAATTATTATTAGAACATTTAATCTAAGTGGCTGAAATAATTATAAACATTCTAGACTGTCGCATGGATACATTCAAATTTTGATTCCATTCTGAAAATTAATAAAATTATTGAAAAAAATGTGGTGTGATAGCATTTAGTAAGTCACATGTAGATGTGGCGCCATCTATTTTCTGGTCTCAACACCACCAAAGGAAAATTTGTAATATAATTATGTAATATAATTATGGTTAAATTTTAGAAAATATTAAGTATACTAGGCTATAATATGAAGTTA
The DNA here is from genome assembly GCA_039090855.1 of Macrothele yani. Taxonomy (NCBI): domain Eukaryota; kingdom Metazoa; phylum Arthropoda; class Arachnida; order Araneae; family Macrothelidae; genus Macrothele; species Macrothele yani. The sequence goes on along the minus strand of CM077009.1, from coordinate 40,457,661 downwards.
TTTTTATCGATGTTCAAATTTTCATCCTTGGGAACGCATTGATTGTGAAGAAAATGGCTACAGAAGTTTGCCCATTGGAACTACAAGGGAAAGATTTTCGGTGGATCCACCTTAATGGTAGCTTGTTCACTGCTTGGTCTCCCATACATAATTACACTGATCTAATTACTGTTTATGGACAATTTCTTAATAATTGCTGTATTATGCCTACACTTCAATGCCAACTTTGACCAGTAGCAGAGCTCAAAAACTGAGGAGCGTTTGTCCACTCGGCATTTTTTGTTTTTTTATTCATTTATTTATTTTGGTTGGAATTTAACTACCACAATGAGCCACTCAATGTGCTATAAGCAGTTGCCTGTCCCTAATTTAGGGCTACTTCTTCCAGGGAAGGATGAGAACCAGTGCCAATAGACAAACACAACATCCAGGACTCAAAGAGTAAAGTGAGGCTCTTGAAGAATAATTAATACCCTGATGTTTTGGTAAATATATACACTGAAGTAGAAAATTATTTGGAACACCTAGCAGCAATCAGACAAGAGCTATCCCCACTTAATATGTGCAACAATGACATTGAGATGGATTTATAAGTAAGCAGCTCAATGCAAAGGATTCAGATGTGTACAAAGTGAAGGCAGCACCAACGTCAGAAAGATTTGTGATTCAAGCAGCTTTAAAAGAGGCATAACAGTGAGAACAAGGCAGAAAGCATCTCAGAAACTGCACACACCTTCTCGGCTATGCAAGAACAACTGTGTACAATGAGTGGTGCACAAACAACAAAACAAGTAGTCAGCGGTCTTGAAAGAGGTATGATACTGGACACTAGTCGTGCAAGTGCAAGCATCTCAGAAATGGCAAACCTTCTCGGCTATGCAAGAACAACTGTGTACAATGAGTGGTGCACAAACAACAAAACAAGTAGTCAGCGATCTTGAAAGAGGTATGATACTGGACACTAGTCGTGCAGGTGCAAGCATCTCAGAAATGGCAAACCTTCTCGGCTATGCAAGAACAACTGTGTACAATGAGTGGTGCACAAACAACAAAACAAGTAGTCAGCGATCTTGAAAGAGGTATGATACTGGACACTAGTCGTGCAGGTGCAAGCATCTCAGAAATGGCAAACCTTCTCGGCTATGCAAGAACAACTGTGTACAATGAGTGGTGCACAAACAACAAAACAAGTAGTCAGCGGTCTTGAAAGGGGTATGATACTGGACACTAGTCGTGCAGGTGCAAGCATCTCAGAAATGGAAAACCTTCTCGACAATGCAAGAACAACTGTGTATAATGAGTGGTGCACAAACAACAAAACAAGTAGTCAGCGGTCTTGAAAGAGGTATGATACTGGACACTAGTCGTGCAGGTGCAAGCATCTCAGAAATGGAAAACCTTCTCGGCTATGTAAAAACAACTGTGTACAATCAATGGTGCACAAACAAAAAGAAACAAGTAGTCAGCCGTTTTCCTGCAGGTGAAAATGACTGGTTGATGTTTAATGGCAAATGGAGAGGATTGTGTGAGGTAACAGATGAGCTCTTCGCTGCATCAAGTAAAAGTGCAACACAACAACGGTATCGAGAGAAGAATTTCAGCAAACATAGTCTGCCACACATTGACACAAATGATCTACTATGACAGCATACCTCTCTTTCATGTACCACACAGGTCGCCTTCTCTGATGAGTCAGGTTTCACTTAAAACATACCAATGGAAAGGTCAAAATATGGTGTTAATGACATGGATCGATGGATTCCAGCTGCCAAGCACTAACTGTACAAGATGGTGGAGGTGGTGTAATGGCTTGGGGTCTGATTCTATGGAGGGCATTGGGCTTGTAATAACTCTAAAACAGCATCTGGAAGCTAGAAGCTATAAGGGTATCTTAACATCTTTTTTTTTTTTTTTATTTTTTTTTGATTGGAGGTTTAACAACTACTGTGAGCAACTTGTAACTTGAGTTGCTTACAGTGATGGTCGGCTGCTTATAGTGAGCAACTGTAAGCAGTCGTCTGTCCTAAATGTAATACCACTGAAATATGGTGGTGGTAACTGTAATTTACTGGTTAACTGAAATTTGCCAGTTTTGTTGAGAGTTAGATGTGGCTCCTCGGGATTGGAAGGATGCTATCATTCCCTTGTACAAGGAAAGAGGCAATCAAAGTGAATGCAAGAACTATTATTAATAAGGTAAGAGGTCTTACATCAGAGAAAGTTTGGGATGTTTGCAGCATTGGTTTTATGCCTGGTAAGGGCTGCACTAACAGAATTTTTTATTACACATGATGATCTATTGGTAAGAAGGTTTCTGCTGCCTTCATAAATTTAGAGAAAGCTTATGACCAAGTAAATAGGATACTTTTGTGGAAGGTACTGAGTAAATATGGTATCACTGGAAATCTACTTCATAGTGCAAAAGCCATGTATGCTGGCAGTAAAGCTTGTGTACGAATGAATAGTGTTTCATCAAAATGGTTTTCTATTGGTGCAGGAATCAAAGAAGGTTGTGTAATGTTACCATTGCAGTCTATTTGATATATTTATGGATGGTTGCATGCATGAACCAAAATGGACAATACTGGTTTATGTCTTGGTAATATCCATGTGTGCAAATTGCTGTATGCTGATGCCACAATCCTATTGGCAGAGAGCAAAAGCGAGTTGTAGAGTATGTTTTCCCAGATGTACGAAATTTGCATGAAATTCAAACTGAGTATAAATAAGTGAAAACCCAAAGTTATGGTTTTTGGGAGAGGAACTGGCAGCACTGAATGTATTGTAAGTGTAAATGGCACAGTGATTGGCCAGGTGAGTGAGTTTGTGGATTTAGGAAGCATGTTTGACAGAGAGAACAAATTGGATGGTGAAATTAGTAGGTGAGTAAATTCTTCATTGAAAGTCATAGCTGCTTTAGAAGGTTTTCACATGAATGATGGGCTCTCAAGAGAGTCCCAAATGGCTGTGTATGAAAGTGTAATTGCTCCTACTCTGATGTACGGCAGTGAAGCCAGGGTGAATTTTCGACACCGTTATGATACACTCTAAATGCTCATGATTTGAGAAACACAGGCTTCTTGCAGTTGGCAATATAACTCCACTGCCTGAATTTGCTGCTCAAAGCAAAACCTAATCATCGGGTGTACCTCCAAGTGAAACCACACTTCCAGGTGGATTGTTATTGGGTGTGTGCATTAGTTCTTCCCGTTTTTGTAGGCTACAAAGAAAGGAGGAGAACACAACAAATTACGTACCTAGGATTTCACATAATTGCCATCATTCTGTATGAACTCTTGCTATCTGTCTACGAGTAGGTGAATTCCACGCCGGAAAAACTCATGTGTTTTAGAGTCAAAAAAGTTACAAAATGCCATTTTTACATCATCCATATTGTCTAAGAAAGGCGTTCTGTAGTGATCGAAAAAAGTGGTAGTCCGTAGGTGCCAGGTCAGGGGAATATGCCGGTTGAGGTAACACTTCCCAACCAAAGTCCAGTAATTTTTTTCCGAGTGATTAAAGCAGCACGAGGTCTGGCGCTATCACGATGAAGGATCATGCCTTTGTGATTGACAAGAGATAGCCGCTTCAATGTCAGTTGTTCTCGCAATCTGTCTAACTGTTGGCAGTAGAGGCAGCATTTATCATTCGGTTAGGTGCCAACACCTCCCAGTGGATATTCCCTGGCCATCCGACCAAACACTCAACAAAACCTTTTTGGGATGCAGTCCTCCTTTTGAGGTCGATGGAGCAGGCTCTGCACCTTGGCACACAGTTGGTCGACGCTTTACCTTATGGTACAGTACTGTACCTTTTCTCATCGCCAGTTACAATTCATCCCAAAAACAGTTCGTTTCTGTGACGAGAAAGCAAAGAAACACAGGTACGGATTCTCTCCTTTCATTGCTTTGCAGAAAGCTGGTTCATAACCCAGTTACCGAACTTGGTGATGAACCCAAGCACATGCAGGCGTCTTTCGACTGTTGTTCCGTGTACCAACAGTGTTTCCGCTAATTCCTGAATGGTTCACGTGGGTCATTTGTTGTGGCTTGGTTCACATCTTTATCAGAAACCACGGATGGACGTCCAGGACGCGGTTGATCTTTACAGCTTCCGTATCCGTCCCGGAATTTTCGAAACCAACGGCAACATGTGCTATCATCCACTGCATCTTCCCCCATACAGTTGACAGATGTTGCGGCAAGCTGCCTTTATCAAACTCATATAGTAAACAATGTCTGATGTGCTCCTTATCGCATGCCATGTTATACCGTCCATGATTTCTGTTACGAATGACTTACTTGGACAAACCTAGTGCTTCTATAAGCTCTATTGCTCCACGTTTTATTGGCTGAAATTTCAGCATCGTAGCGTCATCTGTGCCATAACTACTCTGATCAAAATTTGCATCTATAACAAAAATGACTAGAACTTTTGCACACACCCAATATTTTCACTTGAATCTGTTTCTCAGTAATGTTGACTGTTTATTCAAACTCCTGTGCCAAACAACGCCCTCTAGTCAGGCGAGTTTATCTATGCTGGGCCACACAGATCTGTATACTCATAATTCACTGCTAAAGGCCATTTGAAGTCAGTTATTGATCAGCCTGCCTACGCATTACTTTAACAGTATTCCGAGTAAAATCCAAAAGTTGTGTTACCAAATAAATGTCAGGAAAAAAAAACACTACTCAAAAACCGAAATTATATCCAGCTAAAGAACTCTTATTTTTCTTTTCTCTGAGTTCTGTCCATCTGCAGACATTTCTGGCCTTTTGTTGCCTGTGAAGGCCTGTTCTCAAAAATATTCTTTGACAAACAAAAGGGGAAAATGTCTTCTTAAGCAGAAAGAACAGGCTTTGACAGACAACAGAAGGCTAGAAATGTCTGCAAATATGGGGAACAGGCCTCGACAGACAGCAAAAGGAAACATCTGCAAATAAACAGGGAGGACAGTTCTTGACAGACGACAATAGGCCAGAAATGTCTGCTGATATACAAGGGGAGAATAAGCCTTAACAGAAAACAGTGCCAGATATGTCTGCAAATAAATGGGAAAACAGGCCTTGACAAACAATAAATCAGAAATGTCTGCAAATAAACAGAGAAAACACTGTTTATTTACAGGTTTTGACAGACAACCAAAGATTTGAAACATCTGCAGATAAACAAGAACATGCTTTGACACACAAAAGGCTACAAATGTTTGCAAATAAACAGCAAAAACAGGCCTTGACAGACAACAGATCCATAAATAAACAGTGAGAACAGGCCTTAACAGGCATCAAAAGGCCAGAAAAATCTGCAAAGAAATGGAGAACAGGCCTTGGCAGACAACAATAGGCCAGAAACATTTACAAATAATTGGGACCCACAGGAAAAGGAGAATAAGAATTCAAAAGAATATAAAACTATTAATTTTTAAATAGCACTTCAATCTATAATCTACCTCCAATTTCAACATCAGGGATTTTTGTGAAAAAAGTGTGCACTACACTTTATACATGAATGACTTACTTGTATTCATCATAGACTTCTTGTTTGGGAAGTGAAACATCAGGATCTTCTTCCAGATGGCTCTGTATCCATGTCACAGCTAAAGTGCCCTCCTCATCAGCTTTTTTACCCAAAGGATTATTTTGGCTTTTCCTACAAAGAAGTAACCATCACTGTAAGCTCCTGTGTACAAGCTAGATTAGGTGTACCAAAATAAATCATCACACTTTTCTGACACAAGGAAAAATATATAACAGTAAAAACAATGTTACTGTGCACCAAATAGAATGCAAAACCATTATAAAGCTGGAAAAATAAAATCCTAAATTACTGGAACTTGAGAACATAGCAAATACTAATTCCACTGTGTTGAAAAAAAAAAAAAAAATTTAAAATTTTTTTAAATGTGTTAAAAAATTTACTCAAAAAAGTTTTAAAATTTTTTAAATGTGTTAAAAAATTTACTCAAGTTTTAAAAATTTTGAAAATTTGTGAAGTCCGTTTCTTGTGCAATTACCCAAGCTTTCGCACAAATTTTAACTGTTGCCATATGCACATCAGCATTGCATTGAGAAGTTACCCACCTCAGAAGGTTTTCTTCAACACTTGCCAGCTTGGAATCTCATGATGATTTGCCCTTTGCCATTCCCACAACTTTCTTTGTTCTTCCTCCATTTCCTCACGTTGCTCTAATCAACTTGAAATATTTTTACAGCTTCACGATTACCTACCACTTTAAGCTTAAATTAGGCAGTGTAACTAAAACAATACCAATGGAGGAAAGTATCAGCAGCTAAGACATTGGTCAAACTGTCAATGGGCTAAATAAGAATTAACTACCACACAAGACATAGTGTTTATGAGATCCAGATCATGAAACAATGAAAGGAGGCATGCATAGATCCACCCAGCAAGCACTGTGCATACATTTCCATTGGCTGGTTGACTAAAACAGACATTCATTTACTCTGGAACACCAAAGTAGCCAGCGTTGTCCTTTTCAATAATACAAAGTGACCCCTTCTGTCCCGCTCCACAAACTTCCCCAACCTTTCATTATAACACCCCTTCCCCCACCGCTCCGTACAAACTCCTGAACTGAATTGTTTTTCCTTTCCGAGTTCCTTTTCCAAGTATACCACCTCTCCTACAGAATTACACTGCAGTTTTTTTTTTTTTTTTTTTTTTTTAACTGAAGTGCAGCAGAAACATTTTTGGTTTTTTTTTTAAATTGATGCACTACGCCGAACCTAAATGTATAACCTTTTTAGAGGATAATCCATGGATTATACAATGAAAATTATAATAGTACAAACGATTTTTCTGAGTGCGATACATCAAGGAATGGTAGGCAACCATTGTTTTCAAACTCATAGCTGAAATGTACTTGAGGATCAATAGAATTAATAGATTTAACTAATTTTGGAATTTCAGAATTTTCACTCTTCCAGAGACCGAATGCGTCATCTATATGCGGTGATTAATTTTATCACGGATGACAACCGCTTGAATTTCTTCTCAAAAAATATTTCTTTTACTCATTCCTTAGAAAAGTGGACAGCACAATAACCTTCCAGAAAGAGGAGGGTGATGATAAAACATGCAACAGAACATTGCACATTAGTCTCCAAGTAGAAAAGAACTATACCTAAAATTACATTGCTAGTGATGCTTTAGGTAAAGTAAAAATACAAGGTAATACAAAATGATTGCCACGATTACAAATGACAATGCGTTCATGAAGATAAATAGACAGCTGATATCCCTACACAAGAAAGAAGGAAGTTGAGAATTTTATTGGAATTTACTGCTGTGTTGCTATGGTAACAAAGGAAAGTGAGCTGCCTGTGTGCCAAAGCCAGTGGGAAGAAACGGCGACCGCAGGCATTTTGAACGCTGGAGTTTGAAAACTGTCATTCTGTTGTTACAGTGGAGAGAATGTTTTGTAATCCCTACAAACGTGCTCCTCCAGATGCTAAGAGCATAAGGAGGTGGCATAGGCAGTTTGTAGAAACAGGATGTCTTTGTAAAGGGAAGAGTACCGGCGGACCATGTGTTTCAGAGGAAAACGTTGACAGAATTAGTCAGAGTTTTGAACGCAGTCCACGAAGTCAACTTAGCGTGCCAGCCAGGAGCTGCAAATGCCACAAACAACTGTTTGGCATGTTCTTAAATGGAAGCTGTAAAATGAAAACCTACAGAGTTCGAATTTTGCATGCACTGAAGACCAACAACAAAGTGCAGCTTGCTACCTTAGCCGAAACCATGCAGGAAGCCATGGAGGATGACACACTTGCTTCACGCCTAATTTTCAGTGATGAAGCTACCTTTCATATCAGTGGCAAGGTAAACCGCTACAACACGCGCATATATGGGGCATGGAAAAAGCTGTTGCTGTGATTGGACATGAGCGCAACTCCCCAAAAGTCAATGTGTTCTGCGCAATTTCCAGTGTGAAGTCTATGGACCGTTTTTCTTCATTGAAGATACAGTAACAGACAACGTTTATCTAGATATGATTCAGCAATGTCTACTTCCACGACAGGATGACGATTCCGGGAACTACATCCTACAGCAAGATAGAGCACCCCCACATTGGAATATGCACATTCACCAATTTTTAAACAAAATTCTTCCAAACCGCTGGATTGGTCATTGTGGACAGGGTTTTCTGCAAGTGGTCCCCCAGGTCTCCGGTTCTTACTCCCTGTGACTTCTTTTTGCGGGGGTTTGTCAAAGACCATGTGTATATTCCAATTTTGCCGAGAACAATGCAAGAATTAAAGATGCGCATTCGGCTTGGACTGGCATCAGTGACTACGGACGTTTCATAATGTATAGCGTGAAATGGATTACCGTTTAAATGTTGTCTGCGTGACCCAGGGGAGTCGCATAGAGCATTTGTAAGGTATGGAAACAAAATTCTAAACTTCCTTCTTTAGTGTGCAACAATGTGATCTCTGCATCTATGTTCATAAACCAGGTATTGTCATTTGCAATCGGGGCAATCCTTTTGAATTACCCTGTACTTGACCACCAATATAAGCGTGGAGGGGGCTGCAGGCAGCTCAAAAATTTAGAAGCCAGGTGAAACAAATTCAAATTTTAATGAATAACATATGAACGTAATGTGTGGTGATGATGCTGGGACAAAAAGTAATATTTTTTACCCAAACCAGTGACTTCTAAATAAAATTCCAATATGGCCCATAATATTCATTTCCCATTCTTGCAGGCACTGCTTTTCAAAATTTCAGATTGATTTTATTAAAATACAAAAAATTGTTGTAGTTAAATTTTGCACATATGTGAACTCAAATTACTGCATTTTTCTTTGCATAATCTGCAGACTGTGAAATTTATATCTTTTTTTTCTATTTGTATAATCTGAGTTGATGCATAATCTACAAGCCACAGAATTCAGAAAAAAAAAAAATGTACTTATAATGCACAGATCATGAAATTCAGAAAAGAAAAAAATTCAGCGCATAATGCATGGCGATACATCAGCAAATCACATAAATTCAGAAAAAAAAAACATGACCCAATAAGCCCAAAAAAGTAAGAAAGAAATTATATTATTAAAAAAGGTAACAGCCACTTTTTTTAATCTTGGGTTACTTTCAAGGGAATAAAGAACAAAAATCCATAGAAACTAAGGACACTAGTAATTGGCACATCTGAAAAACTGAAGAGCAAACAAAAGCCTTAACTAATAGCACAGGAAAACTAACAAATGCTATTCGTGAAGTGATTATGTGCTGTAGGTTTTCCACAGCATGTAGCCCATCATGAAGACAAAAAGTATTAATGTATCCTGCTCCAGGGTGATGAAATTTTTAAGTTTTCTGAGTGATTGATATTACGTGAAAACAATAAAAACACCGGCAATTCAGAAATGTCCGATTGCTGTGTTAATTATCATGAAAAAGTACCATTTTCGTTACACTATCTTTTCTATCAAAATGCCTGAAAATAAAAAATAAAAAAGTTTCTATTTCTTTGTGGCTCTCTACTTTCATACTGCAGTACATTTTTTTCCTGTTGTTAATGCATTTTCAATAATTTTCCACTACAACTAGCTTTCCTAATACGTATACAGATATTTTTTTAATTAGAGTTGCACAATTTTTTTTTTTTATATGTGGTGCACCCACAGAACCTAAAATTATAACTTTTTAACAGATAATCCACAAATTATATGAATAATGGAAATTAAGGCATTCACTGCAAATTATGAAATTTTAAGAAGATAAAAAACTTGGGTGACAGTGCCAAATTTCTAGGTGTGAGGGTGACTTGACACCCAAGATATTTTAAGTCCTGGCCTAGAGATGGGCTAAACAGTGATTTTCCTGTCGCAATGTGACAACAGCAATAGTTCTGCAGAAGTAACAGTGACATTAAACAATGGCAAAATCACGTTTACATGTAACAGTGACAAAATCACTGTTGTTTTAGGTTGTGATATGAAGCAAGAATAGAGCACAGAATCAGTGTCACGTAATGCTCGTTTACTGTGTACACTTTTTCTCAGCACCTCAGGTTATTAAAAGAGATAAGGGAAGATTATTTTATTCAGTTTCTATTTCTTATTTAGCACTTTCACTTTCTCCCATGTCCCCACCATTTCCTCGATAGGACTGGGTGATAATGAGCTCACTCAGCTCATCTTCAGCAATCTTTCTCAGCAGCCCTCATAGTAAAACTTTCCTACAGAGGGGAGATTTTTCTCAGAAACTGTTAGTCACCAAGGCCAAATCAGTCCAAAACTGTGATGTGGCAAGTGATTTGGGAACTGTTAGTCCCCAAAACATTGCTCTGATCACGACATAGCTAATGGTGACACCTTAAAAGTTACTTTGGAACTCTTGTTACTTTTAATCACTGGTTGCAATAGTGACAGTGATTTTAGATCTACTTCTACCCTGGCCCCTAGACTTTGGAGAAATCATATACAGAGTGACAGTGGCATATTGGAACACCCCCCTGCAAGAAAAAAATATGTAGGTCGATCAGACAAAAAGGTTACATGTGCTTTAAGTACATGCGGGATGCCGTACTACACTGGCGTACAAAAATTAAGGACGAGAGGGTTTTTCGAATGTAACGTCGTGCAGAAGTGCTCCACATCGACTTAAATCATACCATAAGATCCCCAAGATGTAAGAATATGGGACAAGTGAGCAAAACTGTTCAAACAAGGAATCCAAAAGATACAAAGGCACTTTATTGAAAAGGTAGCTTCGAGCACAACTGGAAAGAAGACAGAAACGTCCATGTGACAGGCGGCTGCCAAGAAAAATTGTCAAGGAGCTGTTGAGGCATCGTGACCCATTCTTCTTGTAGGGCCAATCACAGCTGCAGAATCGTTGCTGGCGGCTGGTGACGTGCTGCCAAGCGTCTCCCGAGAAGGTCCCACACGTGTTCAATTGGATTTAGGTCCTGGGACCTTGCAGGCCAATCCATGCGTTGAATATCTTCACTCTTCAACAGCTCTGAGACAGCCTCTGTACGATGAGGTGTAGCGTTGTCGTCCATGAAGAGGAACTCAGGACCCACAGCACCTCTAAACAGAAGCACGTGAGGCAGGAGAACCTCGGTACAATAGCGGACACTAGTGACTGAACCTCCTTGAAAGATGTGGAGGTCAGTACAGCTACCAAGCATGATACCGCCCAAACGAGAACTCTGCCACCTCTGAACCGGTCCCTTTCGATGATGTTGGAGGCGTGATTGCGTGTTCCCTGCTCTCTCCAGATGTGTATACGTCCAGAATCGCTCGTCAGACTAAATCGGCTCTCATCCATAAAGAGAACTCGACCCCATTGCTGACATGTCCAGTTCTTGTGTTCCTGGCACCACAGAAACCGCCGTCTCCGATGAGCAGGCGTTAATGGCACACACCGTACTGGTCTTCATGCAAATAGACCACCTTTGTGCAGCCTCCTGGCCACGGTAAAACGCGATAACGGACGTCCAGTTGTCTGTTGCATGTGCCTTGCGATTTCTCCCACTGTCTGCCGTCTGTCTCTTCTCGCCTGTAGGACAATATACCGGTCATCCGCCGCCGTGGTTGCTCGTGGACGACCACTGCTAAATTCTCGGACAGCTGTTTCTGTCGTTTGAAATGCTCTCCAAGCTTGTGAAATGATGCTGTCAGCGATCCCGAACTTCTCGGCCACACAAGTCACACTTCGACCTCCTTCCAACTTCCCAATGACGTGACCTCAAGTAAAGTCATCCAGATGTAGTCTACTGGATTGCCTGTTGGCCATATCCCACGGTGGCAGCAACTTGACGTCGTTCAACCCAATATACACCGTTCAATAGCTTTCACCGAATTGCTGAGCATACACCGCCCGTGTATGCTCAGCAATTTTTATTTTTTTAAACATACCGTATATACTAGTGTATAGGTCGCCTTTTTTTAAGTAAATATTTAGGTCGAAATTAGGGGGTCGAACTATGCACAGAAAATATTTCTGATAGGTTAAAAACCAAAATTTTGATACCTTATGGAAATGCGTATACTTAGCCATTTGCGCCATCAGTTCATTTGCAGTTGTATACAGTCATTTTCCTGGTGTTACTGGTACAGAAGAAAATTACTGCTAAGAATTTTCTTGATTTTATGTGTACGAGATTTTTTTTTTCGTTCACTAACAGAAAAACTCATTTCGCAAGGATGTCTCAAAGTCTGTTTTAGATCTGTCGATATGGCCTTGACTGCCTAGCTGGTAAATCACCCAGAGGAAATAGGTGAACGCGTCAGCCAGTAGTTTAAGTTGCACCGTGCCGTGACCTATGACCGTGCTTAATCAAAAAACCCTGGACTTAATCTTCAGGGGTTTTTGGCTCAATTCTCGAAGGGGAGATGAAGAGGGAAAAAAACAGACTATTGCAAAAGGAGACCCTGCTTAGCGACGGCGGAGAAGAGAGGTGTGACAATCTACAGAACAGCGGTAACTTGATCAATGCATCCCGAAAACGAAAGTGTTTAAACTTGGCCGATTGTTCAGAATAACATTGCCACTGATAGTAAAAAAGTGCATTAGTTTAACAACCTACTTACGTTTGTTATTAAATTGAGTGTGCCCCGGCTCTAAAAATCAAACAAACAGTAACCTTTTCTGAAAACTAAGAACGAGCAAAAAGGATTGCATCTTTACTGAATGGGGAGATGTTTGGTTTTGGCACTAAAGCCAATTGTTTGTCACAAACACGGTGGAGAGGGAGGATGAAACTCGGGAGTAGATAAACAACCTCTCTGTCAATCACAGACTCGTCCAGCTCAGCAGTTGACCGACAGATGCTACGCTGCACAGGGTAGTGGGAGAAAATTTCACAGAACAAGTTTTCTTCAATTTTTTAAATAGTTGCATGCAAATTTTACAGTGTCCACAATATATCAAAATAAAGATCCATTTTAAATTTTGAAGAAATCCATTGAAAACTTCAAAAGTTACACATTTATTTTTTATGGCATGCATATTCTTTATGCGATAAAAAAACTATAATTTTAAAACAACGATGTGCCTTACGACGTTTGGTAAATGCATCACGATTCGTTTGCTGCAGGAGCAAATGCTTTACTCAACGTGAATGAAGTAACTGCAGAAAACTTGCTCGCAAAATGTGAGAGAAAGATGGGGAGGGGGCACGTGTGCAAAAGTGGGTCCATATATTGTTAAAGTGTGTAACCTTCCCCTGAAAACTCTCTAACCAGGGTAGTGAGCCCTACCATCTTCCCAGAATTGTGCCTCAATTCCACCCACATTTTGCGGTAAACTGCCGCAAGCAACATTGCGAGAGCCACTACAACAAAAAATAGTAGGTTCACATTTCCGCATGTGGGCGCATCCTCAGAAAAGAAAAAAAAAAATTCTTATTTATACACAAGATAGGCAGGTATACAAAAACTGCAGATATTCACATAAAAATCGGGGGTCGACTTAAAGACACGGGATATACAAAAACTGAAAATATTCAGATAAAAATCGGGGGTCGACCTATACACGAGTATATATAGTAGTCAGTTTGGAGTTACTATCAGTACACTTCCCATTACTTTTGTTTTGGGACCATTCACATGACGAAAAATATTGTTTCTGCCTTTGTGGGCAATGTTAAAATCGTTTTGGCAAATGTCGCAAAACGCAAATTTTACACCTTTATTAGATTTCCTGATACATTGGAACTTAGCGGTGTATGCTTCCTTAAAAGTTTGAAAATAACTTTGAGATGGTATAACCTCAGTACTCATCTTTATAGATTTGCATAAAATCTAAACTAACAACTTGCTCCTCCCATTAATTCAACTCTACAACAAAGAAACAACACCACACACTAGAAACACCACCACACACTAGAAACAACACCACACACTAGAAACAACACCACACACTAGAAACAACACCACACATTAGAAACAACACCACACACTAGAAACAACACCACACACTAAAAACAACGCATATAAGAAAGTATTATTTTGCTGCTACAACATCGCTCAACACTGTGCACGCAGATTTTACCCTTCTCTTTCATTGGCTGTGATTTCCCTTCCAAGAGGAGACCAATTAACTGCTACGATAAACTAGCATCTACAGGGACTGAAACATCACGGCCGCTCGATGGAGTCAGGCCGTGGAAATACAAAATGCGACGGGCACAATCACAGGCTCTGTGCATGCGTCTAGCGTCAGCACGCCACTTGAGCACTCTCATGGAAAGAGAGAGCTACCGCATGACGTCACGAAGCCGGCAAGTCAAAGACGACATCATCACGTGACACCGCGCTCGTTAGGTCCGGTAGAAAATCTAAGTGGATGGTTGCAGGGGATTGAAATATTTCAATTGGGCAATCGAAATATTAAAAAATCCGTAAAAAAAAAAAAAAAAAAAACATACACACATACAAACATATCACTAAGCTGTTCTCTGAGATTCAGATGTTAGTTCCAAAAAGAAATACAAACTACCAGATATTTTTACTTACTGTTGTCGTATCAAACTTCTCCACATACAGCGATCTTGACATACAACTCGGGCTTCACTGATATCCATTACATGCCATACACAAGATTTTTTATACTTCATACTCATAATCTTTTTCTCATGCAGACACTCCTGAATCTGATCCATCCATGTCTTCCTTGGCCTTCCTCTGCCTTTCCTTCCTGCCACTTGGGCTAAAAAGATTTTCTTAGTAAGCATCTCATCACTCATTCTTTCAACATGGCCAAACCACAGAAGCATATTGGTCTCCACCTTGCTAACAACATTTTGCTTCACATCACACAACTGCAACACATCTTCATTCCTAACACAATCAGAACGTGTCTTGCCACAAACTCCACGTAAGTAACACATTTTTCCAGCACACAAACAACTCCTATGTTTCTTTTGCAGTACCCAGGTTTCACTGCCATACACAGAGTAGGAACAATTACAGTTTTCATACACAGCCATGCGGGAATCTCTTGAGAACCCATCATTCCTGTGAAAACCTCCTAGAGCAGCTATGACTTTCAATGAAGAATTCACACACCTACTAATTTCACCATCCAATTTGTTCTCTCTGTCAAACATGCTTCCTAAATACACAAACTCACTCACCTGGTCAATCACTGTGCCATTTACACTTACAATACATTCAGTGCTACCCGTTCCTCTCTCAAACACCATAACTTTGGTTTTTCCCTTATTTATACTGTTTGAATTCCATGCAAACTTCATGCATCCGAGACAACATACTCTGCAAATCACTTTTGCTCTCTGCCAACAGTACAGTGTCATCAGCATACAGCAATCTGCACACACGGATATCACCAAGACATAAACCACTATTATGTATTTTGGCATCACGTATGCATGCGTCCATAAATATATTGAACAGACATGGGGACATTACACAACCTTGTCTAACTCCTGCACCAATAGAAAACCATTTTGATAAAACACCATTCACTCATACACAAGCTCTACTACCAGCATAAAAAAATACCTTTATCCATAAATCAGTAAAATCAAGCAGAAATCTGTAAATATTATGGATAATCCGTAAAAGTTGGCAAGTATGCTCCAAGGTTTGTGCCAGATGGGTGTCATGTTCATTATCCACCAATCACAAAGCAGTAGGAATGATGGCATGTTTAACGTACCGGCAGTGTAACGCTGATGACGAACAAAGCTTTTTTTACTGTATCGTGACTGGAAACGAGACGTGGCTCCACCACTTCGCTCCCACCAGCAAGAGAGCTTCCATGCATGGAAACATGCTGCTTCACCGCCAAGGAGGAAGCCACACCATTTGCTGGAAAAATCACAGCATCCGTTTTCAGGGATTCCTTGAGTGTGCTTTTGGTGGACTTCTTAGAGCATGAACACACCAACATCAACACTGATTGGTACTGTGTCACGCTGAAAAAATTGCACGAGAGCATCCGACGAGAACGACCAGGTCTGCCGAGAGATGGTATCATTCTCCTACAGGAAAACGCGAGGCCGCACACTGCCAATACCACACAGCGCTTGCTCCACAAATTCTGGTGGAAGGTGTGGAAACATCCGGCCTACAGAGTGGATTTGGCTCCTAGTGGCTTTTACCTCTTTTCCTGCTCTGAAACAGCACCTATATGGCACTTGCTTCACATATGACAACGATGTGAAAACAGCTGAAACAAACTGGCTACATCATGAATTTTTTCGGGACGGGACGGACAAACTGGTAGTGTGGTTCGACAAATGTCTGTATTGCCACTGTGATTTCACTGAGAAATAGTACTTCGTGTCCTTTGTCACATCACACAAACACTTAGTTGGTTGGCAAGTTTTCTTTTCTCCTACTTGAACGTGTAACCTTTTTTTTTTTCTTGATCGACCCTCGTATCTTTGAGACCCTATTTGCGAAAATCTATTAGCTTTCAATTACTGAAACTTTTAAATTCCATACATATAACTAGGTTTTATGAGCATTTTAATAAATCAAAGTTTTTCAATCCTACAGGTACTTCCCATAAAACCGAAATTATTGCACCTGTAACACAAATGTGCATGTTGTAATAAAAATGATTGTCCTACTTTTATACTAATACAACGTAATACAAAACACTTATGCCGAAGTTAATCAAAAGCAAATTTTATTCTTTCAGGGAACTAAGGCCAGCCTCTTTTAAATGCTTCAAGATCCCACACACACAAGACACATAACTGCTATATAACAGTGTCCAATGACCTTTCTCAATTTATATGAGAATACAGAACTTAAGTAGAAATTAAAAATTGTGGCACAAAAAGAAAAGCAAAACTTTTTAAATTATTAACTCTTGAATATAATAAAAAACACATTTAACATCATGCCACAATAATTTGCACGTAATAAAAAAGTCCCCGCAAAGAACATTTTTAGTTCATTATATTCTGAAGTTTGCATAGTTATGTACAAGTGACTTTAATATACACTGAAGATCAATTGAATTAGAGATACCTGTCTAGTAACGTGTAGCACCACCTTTCACCCTGATGACGGCAGCGATTCGTCTCAGCATGGACTCAACAAGATACCAGAAACGTTGGGAAGCCACACGGATCCACGACCCCTGAACAAGCTCCCACAGTTCACGAAGATTTGATGGAGGGGGGTCAGAGCCTCGAACATCTCTCTCGATGGCATCCAAGATGTGATCGACGGGACTGAGGTCAGGTGACCTAGCTGGCCAAGGAAGTGAGGTCACGTCGATGGAGTGTTCATCCAACCATTCGGATACAATTCAGGAGCGATGGCACGGTGCATTATCTTGTTGCAGGATGAGGTCCCCAGTGGGATGTTGAAGACGCACAAACGGGGCAAATGGTCGTCCAGGATATCCCGGTAACGTTGACCTGTGAGAGACGATGTCACACGTACCAGGGGTCCCATTTCAGTCCACATAAACAGTCCCCAGATGAGAATGCTACCCCCATCAGCTTGAAGAGTACCCTGCTGGCAAGAAAGATCCATCGCTTCATGTGGTTTGCACCGTACTCGAATCTTACCATCCGCATGTACCAACGTGAATCTCGACTCATCAGTCCAGGCAACATTTTCCCACATGTCTAGGGTCCAGTGGTGATGTTCCCGCACCCATGCTAATCTTTGCACCATGTGATGTGCGGTCAGCAGCGGTACCCTCATGGGATGATGGGTTCTGGATGGTGTGGCTGCTTACACGTTTTTGTGCACCAGCATTAAATTGCCGAGTGATTTCTTGCACTGTGGCCTGTCTGTCCACTGTTACAATATCAGCTAGCCGACGATGACCCCGCTCATCCACATGCTGTTGTCCACGGCAGTTGGCCCTTGCAGGGATGGTTTTACCAGATTTGATGTACTCACAGTGCACCTGTGACACAGTGGCTTATGAAAATCCCAGTGCCTGCACGACTTCCGAGATGGAGTGACCCATTCGTCGGGCTCCGACAATTTTCCCACGATCAAATGCGCTTAGATCCTCCGTCTTACCCATACTGCGTCCGACTCTTACTGATTCCTGTTGCATCACTCCTTATATTGTCGGATCGCTGCATACGTCATGTCGTTTCCATTTACAGGGCTGACCACAGCGTCAGATGTGCATAACGCCAGCTGTCTCTAATTCAATTGCTCTTCAGTGTATATAACTCCTTATCCTCAATTGGTATAAAAATTTCATTCACTGAATTAATATTTCTTTCACATTCTCTTAATAAATACATGTATATGACTGAGAAAATGGGCCTCAATTCCTTTGCAGTGGCTGCTTTCTTATCATCCAGTTTTTATAAACTAAAACTGCTTTAAGCTGGTATCAAAATTCCTGGCCGTTTCCTTAACCAGTTTCATATGAAATTTCTGCTAAAAAAATTTTTATATCTTTTTGCTGAGGCTAAAGGCCCTCTTAGCCAGGACCACCACACCACACCACACCACACCACACCACCCCCTTCCCCTCCCCTGAATGTAGAGGTTATCAGAATGCCCCTGAAAGGTGTCCACAAAGTCCTCTTCCTGTTTTAAACTTAATTACACAGTCGCATCAGAATATGACCACCCCCAGAATCGCAGTGTACACGCCCAGGTGCGTCACAGAGTGGGCCGGCCAGGACAAATGAGCCATAGTGCGTCGTGTGAGCACAATTCACAGAGGTAGTGATTTCACAGACGTTCAAAAAGGAATGATCAATTTCTTTCATTGGCTACCATGCCAATGGTGGAAGCATCTCAGACACAGCAGGCTTTATGGGTTGCTCATGAGCTGCGTGCTGTAGTAAGTTGGTCTACCAAGAATGGAATGCTGGCACACCAAGTACCTCCCTATGTCATAACTGTGGAGCCCCAAATCCCATCGACCTAAGAGGAAAATGTCGCCTCCATCGAGTGGTCAGTGCAGCAATTGACCACACAAATGAATGCTGGTGCACCCATGTACATGTCCCCGATAACCGTAGAGTGAACCCTGTTAAAGCATGGGTCCCTGGAGTCTACCCTGAATCAAGCAGAGTTGTATAAAAATAAAATGTATCTGCGTACACAACCATTAAAACAGAAAACTTGCTGCAAACCCGTGAATCACGATAACAATAGAATAAGATAGTTTAAAGAAAAATTAATATAACAAATAATTATTAGAACATTACAGATTCCAGAGAGGACAAAAGTACATTAGCACTGAATGCGTAGAAATGTGTGTAAAATGGACCTTAAGGCCAAAAGTTTAAAATATTGAACTATGAACCTCATAAAAACAAGATACTAATTAAAGAAAGTTTTTATATCTAGAAAAGCAGTTCCGTTAATGAACCTTCAAAAATTATAAATAGCATTTTCAACAACTTAATTCAAAAATAGTAGACTCATAAAATACAAAAGGAAAAGATTTTAATTTTATAACTGGCAACTGCAACAGAAACCTGGCAATAAAATTTAAATTTAAATTCTTTCTGTGTAAATGGAACTTTTGTTACAGTTCCTATATATTGAGATCAGGCCTTGATAAAATCAAGAGGCCAGAAACGTCTTTAAAAACAAAGACTCACGGAAGATGTGAAAAATAGTTGAACATTCTCACGTTAAGATAGAATTAAATACACAGTGTGGCAACGTATTTTTAAGACTGGGTCTGTAAAATGAAATAGAAACAAGAAATTATAATTTGTTTTGGTTTGTTATTTAAAATAAGTCCCTCCGGCTTCAATACACTTGTTACAGCGATTTAATAATGATTTGAATGCCTGTTCCAGTTCACTTTGCGGAATTGCCTCCAAAGCACACGTCGAAGCTGTTTGTATGGTCGAAATATCATCAAAATAACACCCTTTTAACGTCATTTTAAGTTTTGGGAATAAAGAAAAGTCGCAGGGTGCTAAATCAGGTGAATACGGTGGATGATTCAACACACAGAAGTTATTTTTCACCAAAGATCTACGAACAAGAAGTGAGGTGTGACTGGGTGCATTATCGTGCAACAAACACCAACTGTTTTCATCCCGATATTCTGGACGAATGCGACAAATTCTGCCCATCAAACGCCTCAAAACATTTAAATAAAACTCGCCAGTAACTGTTTGTCCACTTGGAACAAATTCTTTGTGGATAATACCCTTACTATCAAAGAATGTAATAAGCATTGTTTTGATTTTCGATGGAACTTTTCTTGTTTTTTTTTTTTTTTTTTGGCTTCTGGCGAGTTTTTTGCCTTCCATTCCGCACTTCGTCGCTTTGTTTTACGATCATATTGAAAACACCATGTTTCATCACCTGTAACAATCGATTTTAAGAAGTTTGGATCATTTTCAGCAGCTGAAATGATGTCTCTGCAATGTGCACTTCTCCTTGATTTTTGTTCATGGTTAACGTGTGAGGAACAAATTTAGCACAGACTTTTGTTTTGCCCAAATCTTCATGCAGGATGGTTCGAATTGTTTCTTTGCTGATGTTTAAAGACTCTTCCATCATCTTAGTGACGCACATCGATTGTTTGCCACAAAATCATGCACTTTTTCAATAATCTCAGGTGTCCTAGATGAACTTGGTCTACCGGTATGCTTATCATCTTCTAGCATATCTCTCCCATCCAAAAAACGTTTGTGCCACAGGAAAACATTTGATCTACTTAAACAAAACTCACCGTAAACTTGTTCCATCATTTGGTACGTTTCCGAGGCACTTTTACCAAGTTTTGCGTTAAATTTAATAACAGCCCTTTGTTCCATCTTAATAATTCAACATGAACAATTTTTTACTTCTCTAATGAACGGCCATTTCGTTTGAGTTACTTTAACAACTGCGCAGTACTTTTGGCAGAAAGCAAGCAGATGGTCATGGTTTATAGCACATTCGCGATTACACTGGTGGCGCCACCGTAGGCTGAAATCTAGCGCCAGTCTTAAAAATTCTTTGACGCACTGTGTATATTAATCTGAGTAAAGCCTTGAGTAAGTGTTTTAATTACTGTAAATAACATTTTTATTTTTTTAATCTACAAGCCAAAACTATCTGCAAAATCTGCTAATAATTTCGAAAAAATCCGCGTACGGCGTACGCGTATATGTCTATATTCGGCAACTCTGGCGTCAAGGCACACATGTTAGCCCAGGTACATCAGCAATGCCTGCAGTTTGCATGGGACTACTGTCATTGGACAGTGGAACTCTGGAAAAAGGTTGCCTTCTGTGATGAATCGAGGTTTCTACTCCATAGAAGTGACAGGCGGTGGCAGATACGGCGTCAGACAAACGAGAACCAACACACGGACACACTTGTCAGTCAAGTACAGGCCAGTGGTGGCAGTGTGCATATCTAGGGGATGTTTTCTTGCTATGACCTGTGACCGCTGGTACCACTGGATGGGTCGCTGAACTCCAATGGCTACCTGTCCATCCTCACTTACCACATGCATCCCTCCATGCACGACAGCGATGTCTCCGTTCTCCCTTGGCCAGTGAAAATCACCCGACCTCAACCCCATAGAGCCCTTGTGGGACTATTTGGATCGACAGGTTCAACATGCCAACCCACAACAACGTCATCTACGGGAACTCCGTGCTCTTCTGCAGTTTGAATGGGCACATGTGCCACGGGCAACCTTCTAGGGCGCCACTGCGTCCATGCCATGTTGTCTTGCCACTGTCATCTAGGTCAAGGGTTGTTATTCTCATTATTAGGTTGGTGGTCATATTATTCTGATATGACTGTGCATGTCACAACAAAAGAAAGAACAATACACTCTTTTGAAACTGTTTATGAAATGCAATGCTGCCTGTCTTTCATTCACTTTCATGAGTTGGGTAAATCATATGAGTTTCAGTTATCAAAAAATTATAAAGGATGCCTTGTTCAACTAATTTTTTTCTTTAGTTTTACAGCTGCAAATACTATTTAAATAGAGTCCAGTAATATAAGATTAAGCAACACAATCATCAGAAAAAAATCACAATTTACAGATTGATCTTAAAAGTTATGGCTGTGTACAATTCAGATTGGAGCCTAATTATGACAGGAGAGGCTGAAAGAAAATTTAGATACTTACTGTTTTAATGGGTCTGCATCTGCTGACGACCCAGTAGGTAGCTTCAAGTACAGGAATAATTTCTCAACATCTGACAGAGACTTGATTTCATTCTAGAAGATAACTATATCAGTACCTCATCGCCTGCACTCTGCCATTTAAATAATAATATTCAACTACAGATCTGCATGCTCGTCTTGAACAACCATAATGATGAGAATAACAAAGAAAATCAAGAATGATAATTTTCATATAATAAAAGAGCACACGAGATAACACATCAAAATATTCATCCATTGCAATATTTATAGATTTCATTCTCCTTACAGACAGGTTATGATCACAATGTCAGGGCTGAGCACAACCACATAGCTCTAAAATAGTTGAAAAAGTGACAATTTTTCTGAAAAAAGTAACAAAAAAGTTGAAAAAAATTCTAAAAAAGTAACCAAAAAGTGACCAAAATTTCCCAAAATATAGCCAAAAAAGTAACTCACCCCCATAGTAATAATTGTTTACCTATCAAGCAGAGGTCATTATGGGTAACAGTCACCTTGGAATAGTTAATAAGCAAATTTAGTGTTCCCTTTTCATTTTCACATTCTGAAAAGAAAAATGCGCCCTGGAGACTCACAGTGGGTCTTGCATTTAATATACGAACACTCACTGAAGCCCTGCCATCACTCAGTACTCTTCCTGAAAGTGAAAAACCCCTTTCTACATCAGCGCTTCCATGCGATATACACTAAAGTGCCAGAAAAACTGGTACAGATGAGCTTATGCAAAATACATAGCAACATCACCTATGCGCGTACTCGGTTGCGTCCGCCCAGTGCATATATAGAGACAGACATCCTTGCCAGCTGCCAGAGCTGTTTTCGGCATGAAAATGACAAAAATAACGATTAAAGCGATTTTCAATGCGGTGTCATAGTTGGCGCTCGTGAGATGGGCCATAGTATTTCGGAGGTAGAAACGAAGTTCGGATTTTCACGGACGACCATTGCAAGGGTGTACCGTGACTACAAGAATTCCGGCAAAACCTCCAACCTACGATACCAGTGTGGCCGTAAAAAGACATTGGGTGAACGTGACCATCGTCGGCTGTCAAGAATAGTTTCACGTGATAGGCGTGCAACACTCTCGCAGGTATAATCGGAATTCAATGCTGGAGCCTCAACAAGCATCAGCGTCCGGACTGTGCAACATACCCTGCACGATACGGGCTTTGGGAGCCGACGCCCAACTCGAGTCCCCTTGATGGGTGCACGACACAGACTTATGCGCCTCACTTGGGCACGGCAACACCGCCATTGGACACTTGATGACTGGAAACAAGTAGCCTGGTCTGACGAGTAGCGTTTCCAACTGTATCGAGCAGATGGGAGGATTCGTGTGTGGCGCAAACCCCATGAAGCCATGGATCCCGCCTGTCAACAGGGAACTGTACCGGCTGGTCCGTAATGGTATGGGGTGTGTTTAGCTAGACTTCACTGGGACCCCTGGTACGTCCACAAACTTCTGTGACCAGCCAACGCTATGTGCGCATCCCTTCTGACGAGATACACCCGTTCGTGTCCTGCATTCATGCTGATGTGTTGGACCTGTTCCAACAGGACAATGCACCTCCACACAAGTGTCGGGATGCCACATTATGGTTAGAGGAGCATTCATCTGAGTTTGGGGTGTTGCCATTCCCACCCAAGTCCCCAGATCTGAACGTGATAGAACACATTTGGGATGCCATGCAACGCACTATCGAACACAGGAATCCGAGACCTCGGAATACACCCGAATTGTGGAACGCTCTGCAGGAAGTATGGTGTGCATTGCCTACAATATTTCCAGAAGCTATTGGAGTTCATGCCCCGTTGTATTTCTGCAGTCCTGCGCTCCCGTGGGGGACCTACCAAGTATTAGACTGGTGTACCAGTTTTTCTGGCACTTCAGTGTGGCTAAACAAGCTTTTAGTAATCTTGTCACAGTCGGATATTTTGGACTCCCAGAAGCACTGTCACGAAGGTTGAAAAAATGTTGCCAGTAGTGGTCAATACGGATTCCTTTTCCTCCCTCACAAATATCAGATTCATTCTCGTTCACAGGAACCACAGGTTCTTCTTCCAGTTGCAGTACTTTCCATTCAAGTAGTTGGTCAACACAAACTGGATAGCAGAAGGTAGTACATTGAACGGCAATAAGGTAAGTTTTCTCCGCTACTTAAGACTTTTCTCAAAAATGGACAGTGTGCAGAACTTTTGTTAGGACTTCCATATACTACAAATATCAGAAAATACAGTCCAATCCATATATAATGAGCTTGCATAACACAAAGTTCTACATAAACTAAAGTTTTTATAGATCCCTTGAACTTCATAATATTATTTCTTGCTTGTTATTTTAACCATATATTACAAACAATATTTTTTGGAAAACCTGTGTTGAAGTTTAGCATAGTTGTCAGCAAACAAAATAAGTGACATTCACACAGTTTTTAGCCTTTCCTCTTTCACTGGAAAAACTGGAATCACCTACTGTTGACAACGCTCCACGGTTCCACTTACAGGCAGGTAAGTTTGCAGGAAGATAACAATGTTTCAGTTGTTTTTTACTACATCCCAGTACCCCCCCCTCCCACACACATTTATATGCATATGGTGCTAGTATCCAGGATGGTACCCTGATTATAAGGGCACTGATATGAAGCACTTTGCAACATACCAAAAGCCACCTTCATGGAATACCTTGCTTCAGAGCGGAAGGCAGGAGGTTCTCCCGTGTGCACAGAAATGCAATTTAGCAAAGTTAGAGCATAAATGGTTCTTCAACCTCCAGTTGGGTAACAATATAAAAGACCCATCCATATTCTGCAGTCACCACTTGGACAAAAAAAGTGGCCTGTCTTAATCCAAATGTCTTGAGTCGGACCTCAGTTTCTTTCAGTCCAAAATTTTCAGAAAACTGGAGTATGGTTCGCAATTCTGATATTTAGTTTTAGAGTAGAATGCTTTAATTTCAAAAATCTGAAAACTGCCATAGTGAAACCTGGATACTTTGAAATCTGTGGTTCAATTTTTTATAAACCTACAAATTAAAAAAAAAAATAGCTTACTGGCCACTCGGGCCAGTAGCATAAAATTTTCAATGGTCCAACGAAATTTTTCTTAGCCAATGGCCAGCATACCACTGGGTAATTTGAATGCTGTCTTTTTTTGTATCCTTTCCTCACCACCTTTCAAACACTAAATCTCAGTTCAGAAATTATTTTTGCATCTAGAAAAAGCTTAGCCACCGTGTCAGAGGAAGTTTGTAAACATCTAAACCAGCTATCATGACATGCACAAAACAAGCAACAATTAAAATTAAACCCATGTTTCTGATGTTATGTGCAAACACCAAATCAAATGGAATGCGTAAAATTTCAAATTTTGGCAGTTACGTTCATTTTTATATTAGTTAAATGTTTTGCTTGCTGCAGACCTCACTCATGTTTTCTTGTAACTATATTTTTTATTAACAAGTATTATTTACCTTCAACTAATTGATAAACAGCTTGTGATTGACTAATTTTAATTCGACATAATGTAATATACCTAAAATAGCCCCTTTTTTTTTAAATACTCTTCTGGTTATAATGAAGTTCACCTATATCAAGCACTTTGAACTCTCCCTTCAACTTTATTATAAACAAAATATATTAACGTATTTTCACACTGATTACAATTTGTATGCTAGCTAATGAACATGTATGTTGCATTAAACTTTGTTCAGTATTTTGAAGGGTGCAAGGTTTGAAAACAACATTTTTCATCTTTTCACCTGATTGGATCTATAATACTGCTACTGGAAGTGGATCAAATTGTCCAAAATGTTTGTCTTGTAAGATACTATTCTCATGATTTTTACTTATTTACTTATTAAGATCAACACTCTATTGAATCAAAATATGGTTTCCCCCAACCTGATTATAATAAGCAGTGCATTCACTGCATGCATACATCATAAAGCAATTGGAATTTCTGCACCAAACACAAACTATTAAACACTTTTACATTTTAAAGTCTTGAAAAGTCAAACTTACCAGTAAGCAAGTGATTTTTTTCTTTGATTCCTCACTACAATGAAACATATTATCACAATCTATTAGTAATCATTTTTGACATGTATAAATAAAAAAATTCACATCAATTTTAAACACATACAGCTAAATAAATATTTTCAGTTACAATAAGTATGTACATATAACATTCAAGCAATGTTTCATTAGTGGATTCTAATTTTTTTACTTCATTTTTGTTACACAGATTCTCCTGAAATGGCCCACTTAATTTTTTTCTCAGATTGGTCTTATAAGGACACATACCAAATTTAACAAAATCCAGATGGGAGAAGAAACTATTAACACAACATTCTTTCTCTCACTCACTCACTCACTCACACTCTTGCACGCGCACGCACACACACACACACACACACACACACACACACACACACACACACACACACACACACACACACACACACACACACACACACACACTCTCTCTCTCTCTCTCTCTCTCTCTCTCTCTCTCTCTCTCTCTCTCTCTCTCTCTACTAGTGGCAGCATAAATAATTATTTCTTGGGATCTGATTCATCATTCATACAAAAGAATAATTCACAAATGATCATTCAGTTTTCAGGATGTCACAATGCAAACCTTTTGTTACAGGGATCTCTTGTTTATGACTAAACAACTTTCAAGGGCATGGTGGAAATTGGTATATTGCTCAAAAGAGTGCAAGCTCTCCACCATTCATGAAGAATGATTCCCATGATAGAATTGGCAACTGCCCAAAAGAGCGCAAGCTCCCCACTATTCACGATGAACAATTCCCATGACGGAAACTGGCAACTGCCTAAAAGAGCATATGATCTCCATCATTCACGATGAATCATTCCCATGATGTAAATTGGCAACTGCCCAGAAGATCACAAGCGCTCCACCATTCATGATGAATGATTTCCATGATGGAAATTGGTAACTTCCCAAAAGAGCACAAGCTCTCCACCATTCACAATGAATTATTTCCATGATGGAAAGTGGCAACTTTCCAAAAGAGCACAAGCTCTCCACCATTAACAATGAATGATTTCCATGATGGAAATTGGCAACTTACTAAAAGAGTGCAAGCTCTCCACCATTCACCATGAATGATTACCATGGTGGAAATTGGCAACTGCCCAAAAGAGCATGGTTCTCCACCATTCACGATGAATGATCCACCACAAACTGGCTCACGGCAAATGATTCAGGCACATTTTTCGAATGAATGGCATTTACACATGACAGTGCTTCTGGGAGTTCAAAAATGGTTCACACTTATTAATTCCAAACATCACTTTTCTTATTGGGAATTTGTTTCGAAACTCACAGGGGTGGAAGAAATTTAATGTGCTGCCACTTCAGTGAGTGTTGCAGAAGAGTGTTGAGTATCATTTACAGGTCTCTTTGGCAAACTGCCCAAAAGAGAGAGAGGTCTCTATCATTCATGGTTCAACAAGAACATGACAATGATATGCAAAACATGTAACGAGAAATAACAAATAAAGGTAAGTAGATCGCACTAGTTGTGAGATTAGAACTTTTTCAAAAAAGTTCATAAGTTGTGAGTTATTGACCTCATTTTAGGGCATCATGCCAATGGATAACTAAGATTGTTTCCAGATTCTAAAGTTTGAATTTGTGTTGCTATTTTTGTTGCCAGATTTTAGAATCGATCTCCAGATCATTGGGATGTAGAGGGGAGATCTCGAACTGGGCCAAAAGAATTTCCAGTCTTTCATGGTAACAAAGGGCAAATCGATTATCAAAAGAAGCAATATGTTTTAATTCATTCCAGCAGGAAATTGCAGAAGTATCTTTCACTGTCAAAACAGACAAGCACAAGGCAGTATTTGGGTTGCCTTTCAGAACATCTTTTCTATGTTCCAAAATTCTATGGTTAATGCTTCTGTACGTACTTCCAATGTAAAAACTATTTGTACGTACTTCCAATGTAAAAACTATTACCTGTGGAAGAAGAGATAGGAATGCAGTAAACTCCTGGGAGATCAAGATTTTCAACTTTGTCTCTATCACTTTGTAATAGCTTCATGACACTTGGGGGATTTGATGGCCAGATAGTAACCAAAACTTCTGAACAGATTTTGTAACTTATAAGCAGAGGAAGGATGGTATGGAACAGATCCAGAGAATTTTTGGTTTTCCCTCTTTTGAGAATGGAGGCATTCAATTTTCTATTTGTTTTCGTATTTCTTTATGAGGGTGCTGACTGTAAGAGCAGGGAAACTATGAGAAAATGCAATTGTAGAAATTATGGAGAATTCTTCCTGAAGAGAAAGTTGGTTGTTGCTTATGAGATGAGCCCTGCAAATGTAACACTTTAATGCTGCGAACTTGTAGAGATGCAGAGTAAATAATTCGAAGGGAATGATGTTGGTGGCCGCGGAAGGTTTATGATAAACAGAAGAGATGGAGAGATTAGAGTTTCTGCAGCTGGAAACATCCAGGAAATCTGTTTTGTTGTTCTTTTCAGTAGATTTAGTGAGTTTAATAGATGGAAATTTGTTTTGTAATGGAGTTTATCAGGTTTTCTAGTTTGGAATCTGGATGGGGCCAGCTAATGAAAATTTCATCAACATATCTTAACAACAGGGAAGGTTGAAAAGAGTGGTGTGGAATGGTGGAATCTTCTATTTGTTGCATGTAAATTTCGGCAAGAGGAGGGGAGAAAGATGAGCCCATGGGAAGACCAGTTTGTTGCTGGTAAACAATTTTCTTGAAAACAAAACAACTATGTTCATGGATGGGTAGAAACAATCGTAGAGATCTTTGATTAGAATATCAGGTGGTTCAAACTGTAGAATCAATTTTTTCATGAGGAGCATGTAGGACTCTAAATATGGCACTGAGGCGAACCAAGATTCTACATCAAGAGTATATAAATGTTCACCCAGAAGAAAAAGAATTAGGAAATTTATGGATGAAGTCTGAAGTGAAAAGAACAGTATGAGCATGGCTCGCAGTCAAAGATTTGCATTTGAGGACCAATTTCTTTTCAAGGTTTATTGTGGGAGAGAAAGAATATTTAACCAAAGGTCTGATGGGCCATCAAACAAAGGTCTTCGCTCTTTCCACGTTTATAAGTGAGTCACGGAAAAACTATCATTGGCCGCCACCGGGTATCGAACCCAGGGTCTTCCAGTTACGCCGGATATGCTTCCACTACACCACAGCGGCCTCGAATTCCTTCAGACTCACACGCGCTAACTGCCAAGCCAATTTCACAGGTTGCTTCTTGGAGCCCCCCACAATGCTGGGGATTCACCAAAGATGGTAAGCAGCAACTGAAGAAATAATTAGAAGGCAAGGCAGTTAACGCGAGTGAGTCTGGAGGAATTCGAGGCCGCTGTGGTGTAGTGGAAGCATATCCGGCACGTAACTGGAAGACCCTGGGTTCGATTCCCGGTGGCGGCCAATGAGAATTTTTCAGTTACTCACTTATAAATGTGGAAAGAGCTAAGACCTTTGTTTGATGTTCCTGGTCCACGTCAAATGTCTGTATTAATTGGTCTGATGGGGTTGCCGGCTTTATGGAGTTTAGCTTGCAAGAAAAGCCTGAGAGTCCTATATTAGGGAGGGGGTGAGATACCTCCAAAGAAGGACTGAAGTGTTCCTTTCTTTGAAACTCTGTCAATGGAGTTTTTGAGTGAGCTGGGGGAGTCTGAATACAGAGGGATGCAGTTAGCAGAAGTAAGAAAGAAATTCACCTTTTCGTTCAGTACATCTTTTTCAACGATGACTGGCCAACCAACTTTGTCAGCTTTGCAAATGGTAAGGTCATTTTCCTTAATAAATGACCTGAATTCTTTCAGACAAGAAGATGAGTGCTTGATTGGTAAAGATTTTTGATTGGATAAGATAATGTTCAGCAGCATTGCCACGGAGAATTGCTTGGTGTACCATGTCAGTTCTATGGATGGCCGATTCTATAAGAGAAACAGTTGGCAGAAGATTAATAGGAACAGCTGGTGAATATTTTGGGACTAATGATAAGAAATTATCTAAGCTAGGAGGAAGAGTAACGGAAGATAAATTTACATACTTTGGCTTGGCAGTAGAAGCAGTAGAAAGAGTAGTCATAGCTTGACTTTTTTGCTTGGAAAGTAGAAAGTTGAATTTCTTCGAGAGGCGAGCAGATTCATTAACTTCTACTGTTGTAAGGGTTTGATTGATATGAATCATAAATATATCGAGCAAAGCAGGATTAGTGGTAGCAGCAAGAGATTGGTAGCTTATGTAGCATGAAAATATGGTTTTAGCAATAGAAGAACGAAGGTCACGGATAACAGCAGATAGGAGGTTATGGCTGGTGTGTTGTAGTAGTGCACTGTGGTTAAGATATGTTGATGACATTTTCATTAGTCGACCCCATCCTGAGCCCGAACTCCATTAAAGAAAAATTTCCATCTATTAAACTCACTAAATCTAGTGAAGAAAACAACAAAATAGATTTCTTAGATGTTCCCATCTGCAGAAACTCTGATCTCTCCATCTCACATCCTGTTTTTGTCATAAACCTTCTGCTGCCATCAACATCATTTCCTTTGAATCCTTTACTATGCATCTCTATAAGTTCGCAGCATTAAAGTCTTACATCTACAGGGCTCATTTCATATGCAACAACGAACTTTCTCTTCAAAACTTCTCCATAATTTCTACAATACCATTTTCTCATGGTTTCTCTGCTCTTACAGTCAACACCCTCATAAAGAAAAACAAAAACAAGTTGAAAATTGAATGCCTCCATCCTCAAAAGAGGGAAAACCTAAAAATATCTGGATCTCTGTTCCACACCATCCTTCCTCTGTTTATAAGTTACAAAATCTATTCAGAAGTTTTGGTTACCATCTGGCTATTAATCCCCCACCCCCCTCCCAAGCATCATGAAGCTATTACAAAGTGATAGGGACAAAGCTGAAAATCCTGATCTCCCAGTTTACTGCATTCCTATCTAAGTACATACAGAAGCATTAACCATAGAATTTTGGAACATAGAAAAGATGTTCTGAAAGGCAATCGAAATACTGCTTTATCTATTTTGACAATGGAAGAAGACAGTTCTGCAATTCTCCGCTAGAATGAAGCAAAACGTACTGCTTCTTTTGATAATCGACTATCCTTCCGCTACCATGAAAGCCTGGAAATTCTTTGGCCCAAAGACTTGCCATTCGGAATCTGCACTTTACACTAGAGATGGGTCGTTTGTGACTGACCCGTTCCAAGTGACCCGGTCGACAGAGTGAACGAAAAGATCCGTTCGGTTGCGCCAACAGATCACGTTCGCATGGAACGAAATCGTTCCCCGTTCGCATCGGTCATGGAGCCCAGGATCCAAAAGATCCGAAAATCCAAATCATTCGCCGTTTGCTTTGGTCATTTCGTTTGCTGTTCACTTTGGTCGTCGATCGGAGCTGGTATTTCATTGCCCATTGATTAGTTACTAGATCGAAAAAAATTTTGTGTTACTAGAACCATCTTATAATCATTTTATCTTAGGTTTTATCTACTACACTGGCGGAAAGTGCAAAAAGAACACCAAGAAGGAGACGTCCGATACCAACGAAATTTATACAGCATAATAACGGAATACAGAGGATAACGTGATCAAAACATTATGGCAAAATACAGCTGTATTTGTTGGTAAACTGAAAAATAACATTTCCATGTAACATGGTTAGTATGAGGTTGAACCGCCATGAACTGCGTCACACTGTGCAATTCTGGCATGGAGTCTGTCGTACAGATGTTGGATGTAAGTTTGGGGTATTGAGTTCCAAGCATCCTCAACTTGTACGCGTAAATCGGGGATGGTCGTGGCTGGCCGTGGAGACCGGATAAGTTGTCGTCCCATAAAATCCCACACGTGCTCAATGGGGGACAAATCCGGTGAACGTGCAGGCCACGGAAAGTTGTCTCACGCCCTGAAGTACATGTTGCGTTGCACGTGTCGTGTGTAGGCATGCGTTATCTTGCTGGAAAACACCACGATGGACCGACCTTACAAATGGCACAACAACGGGCTCAATGATGATGTTGATGTAGGAGGTGCTGTTTAACATACCCGGTACAAACACTAGTTGTGTACGGGAGTGATAGCTGATCGCTTCCCACACCAGCAGACCAGGTGTAGGCCCTGTGTGTCACTGGCGGATGCAAGAAGAGTGGAGACGCTCCCCTGTGCGTCTGCGAACACGCATACGGCCATTGGAGGCTCCCAAGCAGAATCTGCTTTCATCGCTGAACATGACAGATCGCCATTGCGTTCTCCAGTGCAGACGTTGGCGACACCACTGCAGCCGTTCCTGACGGTGGGCTGGAGTCAGAGGTACACATGTCAGAGGCACATGTGCATATAGTCCTACATCCAGTAGACGGTGGCGGATAGTTCGCACAGTCACCTCAGGTGCAACGGCAGCTCGGATTTGCGTTGCAGTGGATGTTCTGCTTGACAATGCCGTTCTTCTTATGCATCGATCGGTCCGCTTATCAGTCCGTCTGTGACTCCCAGTTCCACGTCTTCTCATGTGGGAATGTTCCTCGGACCATCTACGCCACCATCGTACTACCACCGATACTTCCCGTCCAATTAGCTCGCAATACGACGATACGGCCTTGCGGAGTCCGACTAGACGACCTCGCTCAAAGTCCGATAACTGCTGAAATCGTACAAGTCTTCCATGTGCAGGCATTGCAGCTTCTTCAGGGTCTTCGAATGTGTCCGTACGCCGACGACTGATTACATTCACTTCGCCGTACTCCTTAAATACCACCGACAATAATTTGCATATTATGCCGTGCTGTGGCGTAAGCGCTCACCGGTTGGTCCCGAAATTAACATCACACCTACGTAAACTGGACACCATTAACAAATGTAAATTTCATGATCGTCTGCCAATTCCTTCTTGGTGTTCTTTTTTCACTTTCCGGTAGTGTAGTTTGCAGTGAAATGAAGATATATCACTCTTTTTTTTTAATTCTATGATTTTCATATTTGGATTTTTCATTACGATTTCATTCACAAGATGGGGACACCAGCTTAGAACTCTGACTGCACTTTGTAATATGTAGCTGACAGTATTCGTTGATATTTAACTTGGAAACGTATATTTAATATTAATAAATACAAAAGGCAGTATTTGTACTACCACAAAGCGAAACAATTAATTATAAAACTCATCCACATCACTCTAAAACATTTAATTTACGGACATTTTAGATTTATAAATTGCAAATAAAATGTATATATCTGTAGTTTTTGGATATATACGGGATATTGGAAATAAAATGCAATTATCTGTAATTTTTGGATTTTTACATTGTAAATAAAATGCAAATATCTGTAATTTGTGGATATATATCATCATCATCATCATTGTCAACCATTATCAATCCACTGCTAGACGAAGGTCTCCCCAAGTTTCCTCCACAACGGTCTGTCTTGTGCCAGTCTCCTCCATGTCACTCCCGTATACTTTCGAATTTCATCCACCCATCTCCAATGTGGTCTTTTTCTGGGTCTTTTCCTGTCCCTTGGAATCCAATCTAAAATTTTGGCCGTCCATCGATGGTCTGTCCTTCTGGCAGTATGTCCAGCCAATTGCCATTTCAGGGATTTAACTCTGATCATGATGTCTTCAACTCTTGTCATTTTTCGGATCCACAAGTTCCTCTTATTATCCCTCCTGGTTACACCAAGCATGCACCTCTCCATGCTACTTTGAGTTGTCTGCAGCCTTTGTATGTCTCTTTTAGTGAAGGTCCACATCTATGCACCATACGTAAGCACTGGAAGGATGCATTGATCAAACACTTTTCTTTTAAGACATAATGGCATATTGCTCATGAAAATTATGTTGTTTCTTCCAAAAGCTCTCCAGGCAAGTTTTGTACGCCGATTAATTTCTTCATCAATGTGACCCTCACTTGATATCTGCTGTCCAAGATAAACGTACGTGTCTGTTATCTCTAGCTTTTCTCCATCAATCGATAAATCTTCATTTCTTGTAAAAGCATTGTACATCACTTTTGTCTTCTGAAAGTTCATTTTTAATCCCACTTCTTTACTCTTGTCAGCAAGTTCCTGGATCATACTCTGCCGCTCTGATGGGGTAGTTGCAAAAATGACTATGTCATCAGCAAAACGAAGGTGGGTTAGATAATCTCCAATAATCTTTATCCCTTTGTTTTCCCAGTTCAGTGATTGAAAAACATTTTCCAATGTGGTATTAAAGAGTTTCGGAGATATGGTGTCACCTTGTTTCACTCCCTTTCCAATTTTTTTGTGTACAAACTTTTATATATATATATATATATATATATATATATATATATATATATTGTAAATAAAATAAAATGCAAACATCTGTATTTTTTTATATATATATATTACAAAAATTGTAAGTATCTGTAGTTTTTGGACATATATTGTAAATGAAACATGAATACTTGGAATTAATAAATACGAAATATCGTATTCTTTCTACCACATACTTTCAACCCTAGCTCGCCCTCCAAAATTCAGGCGTTAACGCTTACTTGCCGCCATCTATTAGACGATTTATATTCAAATGAACAAAATGAGCGGGTCTTTTGAACGAATCATTTCAGTGACCGATCTGAAAGATCCGGATCTCGTAAATGACCGAATCTGCCCACCATTACTTTACACCCCAATGATTTGCACGTCAATTCTAAAATCTGGCAACAAAAATAACAACACAAATTCAAACTTAGAATCTGGAAACAATCTTAGTCGTCCAATGGTGTGATGAAGACCTAAGACAAGGATGAAAGCTCCCAACTTCTGAACTTCTTTGAAAAAGTTCTAATCTTTTAACATAACTAGTGTGATCTACTTACCTATATTTGTGGTTCAGAAGAAATTAACAGGCACGAGCCAAATAATTCAGGCACAACATATAGTGAATGCCCTTTTCTGCAGGTGGTGGGTTTCGAAGCCACGTCTTCCTGCTGAAGAGCGGGATGTTCTCGTGACTGAACTACATCAGAAGGGCTTACTCCTGCAACTTTCCATTTTGACTCGTGTGTCACATAATGCATATCTCTAACCCGCACCCCCTGAGAAAGGTGAGGGGCTTGCATGTTTCAGGTCCGCTGACAAATCATTTCTGAAAGCAATCACTATAAAAGAAATAATTCAGGAATCTATATATTAATTCTATAAGGTTTTTTACTGTAAGACCAGTTGTGAAAGAACGGCTGAACGTAAACATATGGTTGAGGTATCGAAATAAAGGTCTTATCATGTAGATGTGCCAGTCGAAGAGAAAAATAAGATTGGGGCAATGGTTCGGGCGCTGTAGGGCAGCAAAGTTCCCATGTAAAGTCTATGGGAGAAGCGTGCGGTTGACTCGCGCTGTTGAAGGCAGAAGTATGGAGGGTCCAAAGACTGAAGTCTCTCTTAGTATGTAGTCCAAAGTCTGAAGTCTCTCTTATCAGCAAACTGTTGTGCAAAACAACACTAGCAGGAATTTTTTTAAAAGTTCTTATCGGAACAGCGAGCACTCGAAGACCTGTTTGCATTGTGCCGTTGGACTGTATGATGTATACATACAATTTATTCATTCAATCTAGTTTATTCACGTACGTAAGGCGTTTCCCACTATGTAAAGATGTAAATAAACTTTTCACACAAGTTTATTCTTTAAAAAAAAAAAAAAAAAAAAAAAAAAAAACTAATCATCGATTCCAACAGGTTTTGTCTAGTTCTCATTAATTCCACATGATGTATGGGTGAATTAAGAATCATCACATTTTTTTTTAACCTCACTGCCAGGAGATAAATTTTTACATTTGCACACCAACATAGCAAAAGAGCCCATTACTAGTAGCCAGTGTTGGGATTCAAACTCACATCTTTCTACTCCGGAGCGGGATATTCTCCCAAATGAACTATGCCATCATGGTTTATCACCACAACTTACTATTTTGACTAATGTGTCACCTCAGTGGTACTTCACAGCCATTCAAATGAATGGCATTCACGTACATTCCCATTCTTAAGTTTCACTATTATTTCCTAGTTGACTGCTGATTGCTCACTCGCATAATGGTCGACACATATTAATTCTCAACATTACTTTTTTTTTTTAGGGTCATAGAACTCTAAAAATAATAAAAAAAAAGTTGAATGAGTTTGTATATTTAGGAAGTATGTTTGACAGAGAGAACAAATTAGATGGTGAAATCTGTAGGCCAGCAAATTCTTCATTGAAAGTCACAGCTGCCTTGGGAGGATTTCACAGGAATGTTAGGTTCTCAAGGAAGTCCTGAATGGCTGTGTATGAAAGTGTAATTGTGCCTACACTGAAGTACAGCAGTGAAACAGAAGAGTTGTTTATGTGCTGGGGAGATGCGTTACTTGCAGAGGGTTTGTAGTAAGACACGTGCTGATCATGTGAGGAATGAAAACATATAGCAGATGTGTAATTGTGAGGCAAAATGTTATTGTAAGGTGGAGACTAATATTCTTAGGTGGTTTTGGCCATATTGAAAGAATGGATGATGGGGTGCCGACTAAGAGAATTATTTCAGCACAAGTGGCAGGAAAGAAAGTTAGAGGAAGGCCAAGGAAATCATGGGAGGACCAGATTCAAGAATGTCAGCTTGAGAAAAAGATTATGAGTATGAAGTACAAAAGGTCTTGTGTGTGGTATGTGATGGATGTTAATGAAGCTTGGCAGTGTGCCAAGATTGTTGTAAATGGAGGCATCTGGTACACTAACAGTAGGTAAATTCTAGTTCTATCAGTTTAATGTCTACTTGGCACATGGTCTTTCTTTGGGGAGCTAACCTCTGAACCTCAGAAAACAGCTTAATGATATGTATGTACTATTTTTTATTGGGGTTTTGTTTTCAAGCTCATGGAGCAGATGGAAGAAAGTTAATGTGCTGCAACTTCAATGTGTGCCGCAGTAATGGTAGATTCAATGATCATTACCACAGCTGCTGAAACGATTTGCTGCAAAATGATCGATCTTAATTTGGTATCAACTACTCCCATGACAGCCAATGCCAAGCCCAAGAAGACATACATATATACATACATACATATCACTAAGCTGTTCTCTGAGATTCAGAGGTTAGCTCCACAAAGAAATACAAACTACCAGATATTTTTACTTACTGTTGCCGTATCAAACTTCTCCATTTACAGTGATCTTGACATACAACTCGGGCTTCACTGATATCCATTGCACGCCATACACAAGATCTTTTATACTTCATACTCATAATCTTTTTCTCGTGCAGACACTCCTGAATTTGATCCACCCATGTCTTCTTGGCCTTCCTCTGCCTTTCCTTCCTGCCACTTGGGCTAAAAAGATTTTCTTAGTACGCATCTCATCCCTCATTCTTTCAACGTGGCCAAACCACCGAAGCATATTGGTCTCCACCTTGCTAACAACATTTTGCTTTACATCACACAACTGCAATACATCTTCATTCCTCACACAATCAGATCGTGTCTTGCCACAAAACCCACGTAAGTAACACATTTCTCCAGCACACAAACGACTCCTATGCTGCTTCTGCAGTACCCAGGTTTCACTGCCATACATCAGAGTAGGAACAATTACTGTTTCATACACAGCCATGCAGAACTCTCGAGAGAACTCATCATTTCCTGTCAAAACCTCCCAGAGCAGATATGACTTTCAATGAAAAATTCACTCGCTTACTAATTTCGCCATCCAATTTGTTCTCTCTGTCAAACATGCTTCCTAAATACACAAACTCACTCACCTGGTCAATCACAGAGCCATTTATACTTACATTACATTCAGTGCTACCAGTTCCTCTCTCAAACACCATAACTTTGGGTTTTCCCTTATTTATACTCCAGTTTGAATTTCATGCAAACTTCGTACATCCGAGACAACATACTCTGCAAATCACTTTTGCTCTCTGCCAACAGGAGAGTGTAATCAGCATACAGCAATCTGCACGCACGGCTATCACCAAGACATAAACCACTATCATCTATTTTGGCATCACACATGCACAGGTCCATAAATATATTAAACAGCCACGGTGACATTACACAACCTTGCCTAACTCCTGCACCAATAGAAAACCATTTTGATAAAACACCATTCACTCGTACATAAGCTCTACTACCAGCATACATGGCTTTTACACTGTTAAGTAGATTCCCAGTAACACCATATTCATTCAATACCTTCCACAAAAGTGTCCTATTTACTTGGTTGTAAGCTTTCTCTAAATCTATGAAGGCAGCAAAAACTTTCTCACTAACAGCCAGATACTTTTCAATCATCATGCATAATGCAAAAATTTGGTTAGTGCAGCCTTTAACAGGCAAGAAACCACTGTGAACATCCCACACTTTCACTGATGTAAGGCTCTGTACTTTTTCAATAATGACCTTACCAAACACTTTCCCTGTCACACTTAGTAGGCTAATAACATGATAGTTCTTGCATTCAGTCTGATTACCTTTTCCCTTATGCAAGAGAACAATAATAGCATCCTTCCAATCCCAAGAGACCATTCCTAACTCCCAGCACAACTGGCATATTTCAGTTAACCAGTCAATTATAGAGTCACCACTATATTTCAACATCTTGGCAGTTATGCCATCAACTCCTGGAGCCTTACCATTCTGAAGAGATTTTAAAGCTTTACACACTTCTTCTCTTGAGATCACACACTGTGACATCATCTGCATCTGTCTCAGAATCGTCTTTGCTTTCCTGATCTAATAACTCACAGATATATTCACCCCCATCTTTCCCTTAACTCATTGGGCTCCCATATCATTTCCCCGATCTCATTCTTCACACAACTTACAACTTTGTTTCCCCTACTTTTCCTGAGTCTCGTGTACTTCCAGAAAGACTTCCTATCTTTCCAAAAAGCCAGTCCATGCCTTTCCACCTTCTCCTTCCTATCTTTTGCCTTACTCTGGTGAACCAGCTTCACGCTTCTTACAGCGATATTCATCCACCGAGACTCTACCTTGCAACATCCCCAAATAGACTTCCTTCTTTCTCTTTACTGCCTCTTCAATCTCACTACTCCACCAAGCATCACCTCTATTGTTACCCACTATTGTGGTGCCACAGACCTCTTTAGCAGCAGTGACAACACAGTTCTTAAAACATTCCCACTTCTTTTCTTCATCCCTCTCACCAGACTTGAGCTCCTTCAGTCGTTCTCTGAATAAGTCAGTAACGCTGATGATCTTCAAGGAGCCTATCAACCTTTATTCTTTCTATCCTGGGTCTCTTCCTATTCCTTTTCCTCCAACCAACATTAAGTTTCACTCATGACACTACCAAGAAATGATCAGAACCAACATCCGCACCTCTCATCACACGGGTGTCAACAACTAAAAGTTTCAGACGCTGATCATAGACAACAAAATCTATCACACTCTTTTGAGAGTGATAGATTTATCATTTTGACTTTATCACACTCTTTTGAGTGTGATAAAGTCAAAATGGTACCAGTGCAGAATAAAACTATTTTCCAACTGGCACAGCAGGGTTCCCACTAAAAAAATGCACAGGCTTTTCCAGGTGGTTTTGAAAGTTTTTCCAGAGTGGTGACCCCTATCAGGTTGCAATGAATTGTTACATTTTCCATTCATGCAATTTTCTCACCAAAGCACACATTTGTAAATTTTTTAAGTAATTTGCTTTTATAAATTAAATGCTTTTCATTAATAACAACTAAGTGTGCACACTATTTTCCATACCATAATTCCATGAACTTTTGTGAATACTACACACACAGAATTTAATGCATTCCCATAGAAATGGGCTATGTAAGAAAAAATCTGTCAGTTGATCAGTTTCAGTTTTTCTCTAACACAATGCAGCTAAGCTTAATGATGGAATGGTTCCTGTTCAGAGAAACATGTCACAAGAGAACCAACAGAAAAAGGACTTTGATCCATTGTTTGGTTGGTTCTCTTGTGATGTGCAGTGACTCCAACCCTGATCGGAAATTTTCATTAGTAAACAATAAAAGAATCTGCAGTTTTTAGCTTTTTTCAGTAGTAATAAATAAAACTGTATTACACATGGTAAAAAACAAATCGCCAGAGCAGCAAAATGACTGTAAATTCATAAAACAGCGAATTTCCGCTTAAAAAATTGTCCATAAATTGAAGACATTATTTTGTAAGAAACATTAAATGGTTCCAATATTTTTTTTCTAGTTTACCTCAAAAATCAATATACACTGAAGTGCCAGAAAAACTGGTACACCAGTCTAATACTTGGTAGGTCCCCCACGGAAGCGCAGGGCTGCAGAAATACGACGGGGCATGGACTCCACTACCTTCCGGAAATATGCTGTAGGCAATGCACACCATACTTCCTGCAGAGCGTTCCACAATTCGGGTGTATTCCGAGGTCTCGGATTCCTGTGTTTGATAGTGCGTTATGCATGACATCCCAAAATGTGTTGAATGATCTCTCTCTTGTAGGAACACTAATGAGGTTATTGCTATTGAAAGTAGTGATGGGCATAATCGAGAAGAAATAATCAATTTATTAGATTGCGGAAATCTCTCGAAACATTCGATTACGTCAAAATCGCTCAAATGAAAAAAAAACCACTCGAGAAAACTCTCGATTGCTCCTAAGCAGTCTCAATCCAACCAGTGCATTCGAAAGGCGAGAAAATTTCAGTCAGTCATCGTTCAAATTCTTTTGTGCAAAATCGCTCATCTGGAGAACTACTCGAGAGGTTCAGAGATGTTCTCGAAATGCTTTTCGTTTGATCGAATGATATCTCACTTGTAGGAACACTCGAATCACCTCTCGCTTGTGGGATCACTCGCCGGAGAATCTACTAACCTTGCTTTACTTCTACCTCAGTTACGCTACTTCAAAAAGAAAAGAAAAATAGCTGCGTTTGTCTTCTATTTATGTTTTTTGATTGGAGGTTTAACGACCACCGTGAGCAACTCAATGGGCTGTAAGCAGTCGCCCGTCCCTAATTTAGGGTCACTGGTTCCAGGGAAGGGAGAGAGCCAGTGGCGTAAGACAAACACAACATCCATGCCTCACCGGGATTCGAACCCGGACCCCGTTTGGACGAATGATCAGAGGCCATCGCTTAGACCACTGCGCCACCAGGGCGGCGTCTTTTATTTGCAACATGGATTTCTTACTTCGGGTAGAGAGCGGAAATCCACCGGTAAATTATAAAATTAGAAGTCATTCGAATAATTATTTCGAATGAATATCTCGATTTGTCAAAAGCTGAAGGTGGCTCTGAGCATATTGTTCCATCTACCGGTAAATTATAAACCTAAAAAGCATTCGAATGAATATCTCAATTTTTCAGATATCTCAATTACAACCTTCCAATTTTTGAATTCAATCGATTATGCCCAACACTAATTGAAAGAGCTAACTGAGGTGATTATCAAATTCATCTAAGAAAATCCTCTTTTACATTCACTTGAAGGTACAACAATAGTTTGCAAAGTTCACTTCAGCTGGAAAAGTTGCTTAGGTTTTTTTTTTCCTTGAAATTTGAAAGTATTCTTTAAAATCATGTTAAATTGGACCATACCACTGAATTCAAAACATAAAATTACTGAATTCAACACGAAATAAAATGGTTTTAAGAGACATTGCTCCAAACAGTTTTCTTTTTTTTTCTTATTCAATAGTGAAACTATCTTACTATCAGATCTTCTGTTATACATGTTTTTTATACCTTCGGATTCAAACATATGTAACTTTCATCTTTCTTTTTCTTTTTTTTTTTTTTGATTGAAGGTTTAACAACCACCGTGAGCAACTCAATCGGCTATAAGCAGTTGCCCGTCCCTAATTTAGGGTCACTGGTTCCAGGGATGGGAGAGAGCCAGTGCTGTAAGACAAACACAACATCCATGCCTCACCAGGAATCGAACCCGGACCCCTTTCGGAGGAGTGATCAGAGGCCATCGCTTAGACCACTGCGCCACAGGGGCGGCTTTCATCTTTCAGTGAATGCACAATTGGCGAAAAAAAATGTTAGCAATGGATAAAAAGTTTAGGCAAAAATATTGGCGATTACCATTATTAGGATTCATTATCTATAACATGCTATTTTGCTGCTTATTTGAAAAGAATCCATAACCTATTGTTTTTCTTAAAAAATCTCTTAAAGTCAAGCTTATAGCACAGTTTTTAAACAAAGCCTACCTCTGCTTTTAAACTTTATATAATTACATATGTATCTCACATACATAATACCTATGACATTCGATCACAGGACATTCATGTGAAACAACCATACTCGTACACAAATGTAGGAATATACATGTGCAAGATATGAAATTATATAAAGTTATAAGGAAAGTTGGGTTTTGTTTAAAAACAGTACTATAAGCTTAACTTTAAAAGATTTTTAACATTTTGCTTCCCATTAGGTTACTTACAAAATAATTGGGATATGTTGAAATTCCTCAATTGGACAGGCACGTTAGAGAAACAGGACACCACATGGCCTGGGACTCTTTAACTGTTATTGGACATCAATCCAACTTCCTGAAGCATAAATTGAAAGAGGGACTTGAAATTGGAAAATACCAGAACTTCATCATTAATGACTATAAGGGATTTTCGCTGCCTAACATCTGGCAAGATATCTTGCAGAATCGCCGTAACTGTCAAGGTTAATCGTAACCGAAGAAAGTGATGGAGATTGAATGAATGACTTCCTGAAGAAGGAGAGGAGTTCTCTCTGAAAATTTGCAGAAATTTGAGACTTTACCTAGATAAATCCCATAAAAAAGTTAACTACTTTCTCAAGATGTTTTTCTGAATATTAATATTATTTTTTGTACTATTGTAACACTTTGTTTTTAGTTTTTATGTTTGTAATGGAAAGTGAAAAAAAATTGGCCACTTCAGATTATATTTGATAAAAAAAATTGAATAAATAAAAAATTGAATTTGGCAAAAATTGAAAAAAAACCAAAGCAACAGCAGGGACACACTCATGTTTTATACTGGTTCTGGTATACAAACACCTGCAATCGGCGATTGGATAGTTTTGCATAATCTGGACACACCTTTTGATGCAAATTCTTTGCATCACAACTTTTTTTTCTTTTTGTAATGTTGATAGCTGGTTTTCTTGATGTTTAAGTGCACACAGATCATATATAACTTATTTTACAACTTTTATGGACTTCTTACAAGTAATGAAAAATCCCGTGTTACGGCAAATCGGTTATCTCTGCTCCTCTAAACACAAATGGTGATCAGAGTCTGAACAGCATTTATGCTAGGCTTATTCTATTTATGGTCCAACAATACTGACATTTGTTACCACTCCTAAATTCTGGCCTTCACTTAGCTCTCAATTCCTGGAAACACAAAAAGTATGACTATTCTAAATGTGGCATGATGACATCTGCTACATGAAGTGCAGCTCACTGCAGATTTTCTAATAGCATCTGAGTGTTCTGAAATCTAATCATGGCAACAGCATGGGAATCAGCTCCGTGCCAGATTTCACCTGCATTTTGTTCAATTGTTCACTTCCTATCCCAAAGAAAGTGTTTCAAATGGGCACTTTGGGCCTGGATAAATGCTTGTGATTAGTATTTGAAGAAAAATGATAAAACCA
The DNA here is from genome assembly GCA_039090855.1 of Macrothele yani. Classification (NCBI taxonomy): domain Eukaryota; kingdom Metazoa; phylum Arthropoda; class Arachnida; order Araneae; family Macrothelidae; genus Macrothele; species Macrothele yani. The sequence goes on along the minus strand of CM077009.1, from coordinate 40,413,902 downwards.
AGCACCACTCAGAATAGCATTAGCATCCAATAAATCATAAACCTCTTTAAAACGCTTCATCCTAGTCATTCAAATAAACATTTCGCATAAAACAGAGGTACGAGATGAATATCATTACACTCCCTTTATTTTCCCACAACTTTAATGAAGAAGTCACGAAGCATGCTCATCACCTGTCTATAGTTCAATAGAAGTGCAGCGGTTTTAATTTGACCAACATACACTATGCATCTTTTTAAATATAATAAGTAAATGCTGCATTGTTATTACCCCATACATGTGATAAACACAGAACCAAATGGGAAGGGGGATTTTTTTTTTTTTATTGGGGGTTCAACGACCATCGTGAGCAATTCAATGGGAGCCCTATAAGCAGTCGCCCATCAAATTTTGGGCCACTGGTTCCAGAGAAGGGTGCAAGCCAGTGCTGTAAGACTAAACATAACATCCATGTCTCACCGGGATTCAAACCCAGACCCATCTAGGACGAATGGTCTGAAGACAGAGGTTAAAACACTACACCACTGGGGTGGGGATGAAGGGGGATGCACAAAAAAACCTGAATCCCATATTAAACTTGCAAGACCACATACACTAATAAAATTCACCCAGCTACAGATCAAATATAATATAGTAAAGAAAAAGGGATACATAGAAAACAACCCTCAAGTACAAAATTTAAATTTCATATTGAAACTTGGTGCTTCAATACAACTATCTATTTCAGAAAGATTTCCATAATTGGTCTTTCCTACCGAACTAACACAACATTCTAAACACCAGTCTTCCATAAACTGAGAATTTCAGTAACACCTACATCTACATGAATACACTTCACTAGTGACTGTGGTACAAAATGTTGTGTTTTGATAACATTCTACTATTACAATGATAATAGGATGCGAAGGTTTTAAAATTATGTTCACGTAACCCCTCTGTGCAACAAGTTGTTAACCTCAAAATCACACAGGTAAGATCTGTGCTGGTTAGAAGCTATCTGAACTTTCCCAGGTGTCCATTTGCAATTTTGGTTTACCAACTAGAAAAGGCGGAACAGCCTATGCACACAAAATGATCGGATCAGGATACATTAGCATTAACACAATCGGTTCGACACTTAAATGACAATATAAACAATCAGATCTGACATTTAAATTTGAACTCGCACCTAAAGGATTGTTGCAACCGATCCTGTATCCTACCGGTTTTCGTCAGCATTTTCCCATTTTCACAGGGGTTGGGTTTCTGAACTCTACGTTTCTTCACCAAACAAATATTAGATGATGAACTTTCCAGTCTGGCATGATCCGACTGAACTTCGGGGCCGGATTCACATCTGAGGCCATTTCCAAACTGCAAAGCGTCTTTGTCAATGTTAAGTGGGTTAACTTTTTTCTTCGAGTGCTTGCTACATTTTTTTCCATTATCCTCCTTACCCTTCTCATTGAAACCAGACACTACAGCTGTGCTCTCCAACTTCATATCGAGAGCATTCATCACTGATGTAATAATATGTTTGTTTATTAAAAATTAATGTCATATCCGATAAGGCAACCATCTTGGAACAGCGATCAGCTGAGCAGAAAACTGAAGGCGGAGCTGCGCAGCACTACATGTTCACTCCAGAAAAAATAAACTGAACTTCTTTTTTTAACTGTAAATGGATGTGAAACTATAAATCTGTCTTTCACTCACCTCTAATTTATAAACAAGAAAATAAAATGTTACAAAAGGCGAATATTCATTAAAAATTTAATAGTTTTAAAATAAAAAACGCATTACTAATAAAAAAATCCCACTTTGAACTAAACTAATCAAAAAAATTCCTAGATGGCGCTCATAAAAGGCTTCTCTTGCAGTAGGTTTGTTTACATTTGAAATTTATTTGAAAGGCAATTTCTACTTTCAGCCTTACCTCAGATTATTCCGCAAAACGGACTGCAGTATTTTTTAAAAAACGCAAAAATAGTCATATTTAATCATTCCGCTAAGTAAAAGAAAGTAGCAAGTATGAGCTAAAGCTTAGGGTCAGTGTATAACATATTTCTACCAAAGTCTTCGTCAAAGCTGTAGCTGACACTTTCTGCTTGATTCTGCTGCATCTAAGAGCAGAAAAAAATCCTACCATAATTTATGTTTTACAAGAAAAATTAAGAAAGCAGAATCGTAAAGAAAACACAAGTCATATACTTTAAGTGACAAATTAGCAACTTTACAAAAGGATTTAGGTTCTCAATCTCTCGACCGCTCCTGAGGGTCTCGTACTATCAGCACTAAAGTGTTTGCTACAATGTCAATCTTCGCTTAACTAAAATATTATGAATAATAGAATAATTCTAAAGTTACTTAGGTGGAAAAATAAGTCTGTAGATTAGTTCATGCAAAATTTCTAACATATGTTTTCGAAAAGTATAATACACACAATGGACGAAAAAGTTATTAAAACTAACAGATTAGAAAATTATTCCAACTGACCTGCTGAGTTAACCAGACGCCCCGATGTCCACGTGGTCTGGTACGCTAGCCTCTGAAGATTCATCCGAGGTAAGCCGATGCTTGAGCACCGGGAGAAGCGTGGAAAAGCCGCCCCGGTGGCGCAGTGGTCTAAGGCGTTGGCCTCTGATCATTCGTCCGAAAGGGGTCCGGGTTCGAATCCCGGTGAGGCATGGATGTTGTGTTTGTCTTACGGCACTGGCTCTCTCCCTTCCCTGGACCAGTGACCCTAAATTAGGGACGGGCGACTGCTTATAGCCCATTGAGTTACTCACGGTGGTCGTTAAACCTCCAATCAAAAAAAAAAAAAAAAAAAAAGCGTGGAAAGCGGGTCTGTCCGATGGCACTGTTTATGTTCCTTCGCTGTAACCAGTGGTATTAAATGCGGTGCTGGCGTCTGCTACAGCCATTTGAGTTGCTCATGTTTGAATCGTTAACAACCGAGAAAATACACTGTTGTTTGTTGAAAATACAACACCCAGAAAGAAAACGTGAGCGATCGGACTAAAACTCGCAGGGTGGGTAGGTCACGTGAGGAGATGCAAATTATTACAACCGCAGCCCACATGCATATTAAATGTGCTAGCCACGCCCTTGTGGCACTCCTGCAGAACGTATAAAACGAAGACACCCAGGGCATAGGTCCGCGTATAGCGCAGTAGTCAGCGTTCATGACTTCCACGGACAGACCTCGGGTTCGATCCCAAGCAGGTACGAACGCTCGAACCACCAAATATCTGCCTTGAGTCGGATGGGCACGTTAAGCCGTCGGACCCCGGGTACTGCCCCCTCCCCGGTAATAAATGAGGGCGTCTTTCACCCTCGCTTCCGTGTCACTTTCCTATCTGGCACTCTAGCCCAAATATCCTAGCTTCCCATTTCTAAGGGTTGTTAAAGACCTGGGGTCAGGCACTCCCTTCCTAAAATCCTCTACATAAAATCTGATCTGATCAATTTGCCATTGAGTGCTGCGAATGGCCTAGTAGTCAACGTTCGTGACTGCCCCAGAAAACTCTCATGATTGGTCCGATGCAGTTACGAACGTTCGAACCATTGAATACCCGCCGTGCGTCGAATGGGCACGTTAAGCCGCCGTACCCTAGTCATAAATAAAGGTGCCTTTCTACCCCTTTCTATCTCACTTCCTTACGACTTTCCTGTCAGGCAAGTCTAGCCCAAATCAACTAGCTTTCTACTTCTAAGGGTTGTTTAGGACCTGGTGTCAGACGCTCTCCCTTCCTATGATTCTCTACATAAAATCCAAATCTCAATTTGCCATAGACGCCTCTCGGTAATTATAACAGCAAGGTAATGGTAGTAACTGAGTTTTGTTCCGTTGCCTGTAACAGACAACATACGCAACATACGTGCGTACAGCTGACGGACTTCGAGTAAAGCAGATAGGCCGCCCCGGTGGCGCAGTGGTCTAAGGCGTTGGCCTATGATCATTCGTCCGAAGGGGTCTGGGTTCGAATCCCGGTGAGGCATGGATGTTGTGTTTGTCTTACGGCACTGGCTCTCTCCCTTCCCTGGAGCCAGTGACCCTAAATTAGGGACGGGCGACTGCTTATAGCCCATTGAGTTGCTCACGGTGGTCGTTAAACCTCAAATAAAAAAAAAAAAAAAGCAGATAGATGTGTTGAATTGCGGGAAGGCGGACTTTCCGTCCGCGTCATCGCCGCTCCTGTTGAATAAAACGTGAGATTTTTTTATTGAAGGTTTAACGACGACCATGAGCAACTGAATAGGCTATAAGCAGTCGCCTATCCCTAATTTAGGGTCACTGGTTTCAGGGAAGGGAGAGAGCCAGTGCCGCAAGACAAACACAACATTCATGTCTCACCGGAAATCAAACCCAGACCCCATCGGAGACGAATGATCAGAAGCCATTGCCTAGACTACTGCACCACCGGGGCGGCAAACATGAGGCCAATGATACGGAAGAATTTCTGACGTACAGGTGTGAGGGCTCTGGAGCGAAACGACGGACGAAAGCTTGAAAGACTCTCATATCCACCGTATAGTGTTGGCGGATTGAACAGCAACGTCCCGAGGTTCATCACAGCAGTGAAGGTGTGTATCACCGCAAGGGTTGTCTGCAATCTCTGTCCAATACCGTTTGCTTCCGAGAGGCTTCGTCGTTTGCCTTCTATTGCTTCGACTTCCCTATTCCTCAAACAACCTATGACAGCTGCTACAATGGGAGCAAGAATAGCAACGTATGGTGTTTTTCGACGAGTTGCGGCTAAACATGATCCATGATGGACATAACCTTGTACGGCGACACCGTGTTAACGGCATCTGGAGACATGCATCATGCAGCGTCGTACGATCCCGACACCGGGTGTTTTGGTGTGTGTAGTGCTGTCAGGCACCACACACGTTTCCGCCTCCTACGCATTACAGGAACTACGACCAGCCAGCAGTACATCGCGAAAATTGTGAAGGCTGAAATGATGCCATATCTGCAGACGGTCAGCCGTGCAATGCCCGACCAAATGTGGCACGGGATGTTTTACAGCTCCCGGATGGATGACATATGTATATTCTACATCTTCTTTGGCCTGCGCGTTCGCCTGATTTGTCGCCCATTAAACAAGTGATGGATAATTACGCCTGATCCATCAGGGCCAGTTGCCAGTAACCCATGATGAACTTTGAGAGAGCATGGAATCATAGGCGGTGGAAGGTAGGGGACCCGGGGGTCCGGACTCCCTCTGGAATTTCATGGTCCCCCTCACCGAAGGAGGTCCGCCCAGGAAACGTCCTAAAGCTATGTCGTTCACATATAATTTATTGTTTGTTTTGGGGGTTTTCACGATTTCCGGGATACCGTCACCATGATTCGCAGTTTTCTGGAAAACTCTTGTACAACTTTGAAAATTGACTTCGCACAAACATACTGAAAAGTTAATTCAACGCTCTGTTTGTCTCCTGAAAAAGGATAGTTAAAGAATTCTTTAAATTTCTTTAAAGCAATAACCACGACAGAGAAAGGTCTCTCTCTCCTTCCTTCTGTGAGATCTTTTTTTTTTTTTCTATTCCAAGTCCGAATGTGTTTTGCTTGAGATCAGAAAGCCCATTAAATATTGTACCTCTGAGAAATAAATAACTGAACAAAAGAACTCGAACTCAAATTAATGCGTTGAGTATACTACTTGTTGTGCACAGAGCACAGGTCATTCTTGGTGTTTTCTCACATAGAAGATAAACGATCCTGAACGAATGTGCGTGTTATGGCTGCGATAACAACTATTGTCGAACTATAAGAGTAACAAAATCGCTTGCCACTGTGGCGTTCTGGATGGTGTTTTTGCCGATAGCAGAAACAATCTATCAGCGTTTCCCTGATATTTGTGTTTTCAACCGTCTGCTTCGTGCATAATGCTGGTGTGTGGCAGAGAAAACTCAAGAGATTTGCTTAGGCACTGGGCTTGATGTGGATTTCAAAGCGCCCGAGTAAGAACTGGTTCCTGCCATTTCAAAAACCGACTTTTCCATTTCAACAAAAGACTTTCCTGTTTAATCCAAAAGATATGTAATTGTAATGCTAAATGGTTGTTGTTATCCCAGGTATAATTAGGCGTTCATTACTGTGCAACTACAGCTTACCAGATCTTGACGTTTGTTGCCAGCTGTAAACAACCGAAAAATTCAGACACACTTTTTAATTCATTTATGACATTTACTGACAGACGGATGATGGAAAGGATTTCGGCGTGTCTTACACGTTTCGTGTTTCACAGGATGGAACGAGGGCTGGGGGCGATTTCTCAATTGTCACACCTCTTTAAGCCTTTAGCCTCCAACTGAGTCCGGTGCCTGCAATTCAACAGGCAGATGCTGCAAGGCAACAAAGTGGCAGAATGCACTCCCTTCTGGATATCATCATTTGACAGATGATGACACATTTTCAGTTGCGCTCAACATTTCCTAATATTTGTTTTCAATCTAGCTGTTCAGGTTGGGTACGAATTTTTGTTAGAAAATAAAAGATCTGCTCAGTGGCGCAACAGGAATTTCTTTATGATGGCAGCCGAAAATATTGCAGATGTAAATAAAATTACTTAGAGAAAACGTCACCTCAAGCATTGAGGAACGATAAACAAAACATATAGTCGCTATTTAAAATGAGTTTCCAATGATTCGTAAAATATGTATTTAAAATATATACAAATACACTGCTGGCCACCTTAAATGCAACACCAAGAAAGAAGCATCCGATTGGCCTGAAATTCGCAGCATGCGTCGCCCGCAAGAGGACATGCGAACGATTAGCATTGCAGGGCATATGCAAATCATGTGCGCCCGGCACACCACCAACAAGCACTATAAGAAGGGTGCACAGAAGACGGGGTGTAAGTAGTGGAAGTGTGTGGTGCTGCCGGACCTGTGCGTGGGAAGCTTCCTGATGCCTCGTCGCAGAATACGGCAGTCATTCCAGCACGTTTTGGAGTTCGACAGAGGACGAATAGTGGCTTATACAGAGATTTATCATACCGAGACATCGGCGCCCGTGTGGGACGACATCCAGCCACAGTGAGGCGAGTATAAGATTCGGTGGGTTCAGGAGGGACGGACGGACCGACGTGAGCGATTGCCGCAACCGCGGAACACCACCAAACGAGAGGACCGGTATGTTGTGCGGCGGGCATTGACGGCTCGCACCGCCACATCACGAACGTTAGCGCAGGAATTAGGGTGCGTTGCCCAACAACCTGGGTCAGCACGTACCGTTCGACGTCTTCTGCAGGAGCGGGGACTTGTCGCACAGCGCCCATTGCTCCGATTACCATTGACGTTACACCACCGGCGAGTGCGGAGGTAGTGGGCCGCTGAACGCCGCACCTGGACTACAGAATGGCAAGACATTTTCTTCTCCGACGAATCCCGCTTCTGCCTGCAACACCACGATGGTCGGATCTGCGTGTGGTGGCACCGCGGCGAGAGACTGTATGACGCCTGCATTATGCCTCGCCATACCAGTCCATCGCCTGGCGTTACGGTTTGGGGCGCAATTGGATATGACACCCGCAATCCTCTGGTACGCATCGCCAGTACACTCAACAGCCACCGCTACATCTACGACGTTATGGAGCCTGTAGTCCTCCCTTAACTGCAGGTCCTGTCAGCGGCCACGTTTCAACAGGACAATGCGCGCCCGCACGTGGCACGCATCGTGCAACAATTCTTCACGGCCCACCAGGTGTCACTGCTGCCGTGGCCAGCCTGTTCTCCCGATATGTCGCCCATCGAACACGTCTGGTCGCTGATCGGCAGCCGAGTGGCCCGGCAAGCACCACTAGCGGCTACGCCTGATGAACTGTGGCAACGTGTAGAAGCAGCCTGGACCGACATACCCCAAGCCCACATCCAAAGCCTCTTTCGTTCGATGCCGTGGCGCGTAGCGGTCGTTATTGCCAGCCATGGGGGCGACACGAACTATTGATGTCTGCGTGTTTCGCAAGTCGCACGGGCCTGTAAGCTTAATCGTTTCATCTTTGTATCTGTTGTTATGCGTCCAGTAAATCTGACTCTGCTATCTCGTGTCTTTCTTGGTATTGCATTTGGGTGGCCAGCAGTGTATATTTAAAAATGAGTAGCTAACGGTAAACAACTAAGCTCGAAGGACCAAACAACACTTTATGGGGAGCCCTACTCCCCCCCCCCCCCACACACACTTAGTGCATCACTGGGTCTGCTAGTATTTGGTACTTTTTTCCGAGAAAAGTCCATAAACCTGGAACTGATGAAACGGACGCTGAAGCCTGTAATTTCGTCAAAATAGGTAAGGTTTGTAGATGTTAACTTATTCTCTAGTTACGTAGTCTACACTCATTTGTGCATTTCTGCTTAGAAAAATGTACAGTTACTACACGTGGATGGGTCTAAAGCCTGTTCTACGAAAATAAATACACAAATAAACGGAAAGAAATACTGAAAGTTGTGTGAAATAAATAATATAAAAATATATTGAGATTCGTTGTTTGACAAATCCTTTCTGTATAATTCCGTTAAATGTCGAAAAAAATAATTGAAACCTATAATCAGTGATGTAGGTCTAATATGGCCGCTCCGGTGGCGCAGTGGTCTAAGCGATGGCCTCTGATCATTCGTCCGAACGGAGTCCAGGTTCGAATACCGGTGAGGCATGGATGTTGTGTTTGTCTTACCGCACTGGCTCTCTCCCTTCCTTGGAGCCAGTGACCCTAAATTAGGGACGGGCGACTGCTTATAGCCCATTGAGCTGCTCACGGTGGTCGTTAAACCTCTAATCAAAAAAAAAAAAAAAAAAAAGGTCTAATATGAAAAGTACATGAGCGGTGAAGGGATTAGGTAAAAACACCCCAGGAAGAGTTCCTTTTCTGCAGTGAGCCACTCCATGTTTGGGGCGGATTCTAAACCTGCGATTTCGTGCCCCCTTCCCTTCTTACGGAGTAGGGGGGATATACAGTATATGACGCACTACTGAGGTGACGCAAAAGTCAGAACGACAAGTTACAGCGATAGGCCAAGGTCGGTGTATTTCATTTGAGAGAATAACTGGCTTCGGATCGTGGAGATTTGTGAATCTGAATTCCACCACTGGCAATAAGGGCTTCTTTTCACAACCTTCTGTATTTATCAGTAATGAACAACATTGTGTTATCCACGCCGATACTAACATATGAGCTGTTGATAAAAATTTTAACCTTTAATTTAATTTTACTATTACACGTAAATAACTAGGGCAGTATGTGACTTCATTTTGTCTTATCTAGCAGTGCCATGTAGATTTTTCCTATCAAAAAATTTTTAAGAGCTCCGTAGCTGTTTTCACTTTAATTTAATTGCTAGTTCTGTACTTAAATTTAAATTGCGAGTAGGGAAATCTTTTACCACTGATTCTTGATTTCTTTTACACCGTTTAAACAGTTTAAAGGAAATCAACATATGATCGAATTCTATTAAAACATTAAATTTACGGTACAACTTAATGTTCTCAACTTATTGCAATTTTTGGAAGCTCTTAAGTCGGTCCCTCAACTTTGTGCTAAAAAAATTGTCAAACTGCTTTTCCCTAAAAATTCGAAGTTGCTGAAAAAAATGATATTTTTTTTTTATATTTTTCTCTCTGAGCTTGGTTGCAATATGTATATTCTGTTAACACACACGCACACACATACATATAAGTATATGTACAAGAGTTTATCAAAGTAATGGAAACACCGACTGCGACTAAAGTATACGCAAAACGCTGTATGCAAAGTAACGGGGACGACGTCACCGGCGATGTTAGGTATATAAAGGGGCGCAGTACGATGTCGGCTATCACGTCCTTCGTCGGGTAGCGGATGGCCTGGTGGTCAGCCGTTCGTGACTGTCATAGAGATAACCTCAGGTCCGATCTTGGGCAGGCACGAACGTTCGAACCACTAAATAACCGCCGTGCGTCGGATGGGCACGTTAAGCCGTCGGGTACTGACCTCCGGTTATAAATGAGGGCGTCTTCCTCTCTCTTTCTACCTTGCTTCCGTGTCACTTTGCTATCGGGCACTCTAGCCCAAACCTCCTGGCTTCCTATTTCTAAGGGTTGTTTAAGACCTGAGGTCAGACACTTCCTTCCTAAAATCCTTTACATATGATCTGATCTGATCTGTCGGCTATCACGTAGCGGTGCCATAGTCGCAGATAAAACATCTTTGTGGAGTAATTGCCGACAACGCCAGATCTCAGTGACCTCAAAAAAAGCATGATCATTGGTGCGCTCCTGGCAGGGGCTTTACTAACTAGAACGGTAGAAACAGTAGTGTAACACGAGAAATTGTATCGAAGATGATGAATATCTATCAACAAGGATATGGGGTTGCCTCCAAACGTCCAAACTGTGGACGTCATACGAAGATGTCATATAGGGATAGGCAAACGTTGGCACGAATTGTACAACAGAAACACAAGACCACGGCACTACAAATAACAACAGAGTTGAACACCAATCGGAATGATCCGTTTCCGTCATAACACTTCATCGGGAACTCCATCGTGCCAGTATTTATGGCCGTTCTGCAATCCACAACCTCTGATTACTAACATCAATGCAACAAAACATGTAAGGTGGTGGGTGCAAAGCACATAAATACCGGGATGCTAAAGACTGGAAACGTGTCATCTGGTCTGGTGAATCGTTCTTCATATTGTTTCCTACCATTGGTAGAGTGAACGTCAGGCAAAAACCTGCAGAAGCGTACCAGCTTGACTGTTTGATTCTCACTGTGAAGCACGGAGGTGGATCCCTGATGCTGTTGTGTGTAATTTGCAATGTACTAATCCATTCTTGAGGAGCACCTTCACCGAAGGTTGAAGACATGATTCCCTAACGGTCATTGCTGGTTTCAAGCAGATAATACACTCGTTCATTGTTCGAAACGTGTCAAGTTGTGGTTTGCAGAGCATAAAGATGAGGTACAGCAGCTATTCCAGACGTCAATATTGTAATTTACATTTGTGGGAATATCTGGAGCGGAAGGTCAGTCCATCCCACTTTCCACCTCCAAATTCACTGGCACAGTTGGGATATATATTTTTCTTTTTTCACTTTCCGCCAGTGTTTATGAACTTTTCCCCTTTTCATGTTTTTAGCTGCATGCGCAAGTTCTGCCAGTAGTCCCTCCAGTCCTGGCTCATGTAGGTCATGCCATTAAGAACATAGGACGGGGAAGAACTGAAGAACTCCAGAAGGGGACGGAATTTCCATGGGTATTGGACATGAAACCAATGGAGAAACAAACTATATGCCCAAATTTTCACTAAATGTCTCAAAGAAGGAAAAATTCCTTATGACTGGAAGAATGCTTCTTTGATCCTGACACATAAAAAATTGGACCTTGATGACCTCAGGAACAGCAGACCCATAAACCTCCTATCAGTTGTTCACTTCATTTTCAGGAAGGCACTGTCGCATTACTTGAAGAAAAATTAGACTTGACTTAACTAAAAGAACAAGCTGGATGCAGGAGCAGCAGTTGCATCATTTATCATATATACGTATTGAGATAACTAATTGAAAGAAAGAATGAATGTGAAATCCTGGCATTTACTTATTATGAAAAGGCTTTTGATTCTGTGAAATCATCAGAAGTTTTGATGTCTTTGAAATCCTGAGGTATTGAAGATGAATACATAACCATCATTAATAACATTTATGAAAATGCAAACACAAAGGTTCGACTGTCTGAGGACACAACACTTCTAAAAATTTGAAAGTGAGTGAAACAAGTTACATTTCTTAAACTCTTCAATACCATTTTTTGCAGAATGTGTTTCAGTCACTGAACTGGGAAGACAAGGGTGGAAAAGATAAATGTAGATTATTTAACTCAGCCTGGCTTTGCTGACGACATAGTCATTTTTGGGAGTAACCCCTCAGAGCTAGAGTGTATGATCCAGAAACTTGGTGACAAGAGCAAAGAAGGGGTTTACAAATGAAATTACATTTGACAAACTCATTTACTGTGCTTTTACATAAACTGAAGCTTAGGAAGTTGATGGGGAAATCTGGATGTGACCGATACTTACATTTACCTTGAACAACAGATAGCAAGCAAGGTCTACATAGAGAAGAAATGCGAATGTGAGTCAAACGTTCGTCCCGTTTGCAGCTAAAAAGCGGAATCATGCAGAATAGCCACACATACTCACCTTATTCTGCAAGTGCAGGCTGTTGTCCTACACTTCTTTGCCAATGTTCCACCAGAGCCACATTCCCACGGCGGTACCACTCGGCAGGTTTTGAGGACAGAAACTATCTGATGTGAGATTCCACATCCACCAATGAAGCGAAGTGCCCTCCTCGTATGAATTAGTCTACGGATCGAAACAGGTGGCATTTGGATGGGGCCAAGTCAGACATGTATGAAAGATGGGGTAGTACCCCAATCCACGGCCGCTTTCTATTGATGAGTGCTGGGTGACGGCGGTTGTTTCGCATAGAGATTCCGCCTGGAGCCTGAATATCTTGTACAAGTTACCAGTGGTGGAGACCCCTCACAATTCCACCAAATGTACAGTATGACTTTCCACTCGAGGTTCCTTCTTTGTGCTACTGGCTGTGCTTCCTGGTTTGTTTTCAGCCACTGGTGCCCTGTGGATAATGTAGGATCCCAGTTGATAACGTAGGATTACACACTTTTCATCGCCTGTGGCGATAGGACGCCAGAATCTGTCGTCTTGTGGATTTGGCAACAATCTTCGAATTGTTTTGCCTTCTGGGGTGTCAATGCATGGGAACCATTCGATGGCACCGGGAGGAGAAAACAAGTTTGTGCAGATGACGAGCAAAAATGGATTGGGAAATTGGTTGGCCCACTCACTTCCACCTCAGCTGCCATATGTCGTGTACTGGTAGCGCTGTTCGTTGTCACAACTTCTGCCGTGGTGTCGGTGTTGGTGATCGATGGACTTCCTGATCTCGATTTGTGTTCGACACTGATGTCTGCAGCATTTAAACGCCGGAACTATTTTCGTGCAGTGCTGCTGTCGACTGTTTTCTAGCTTTTAAGTGCAGAAATTTGTCTCGCTGCTGTCGCATTTAACCCATTTTTCTAATAATGGCGTAGGTGAACTCAAACAGTGAGTTTATTGACCTCCATCCTCTGCTTACCTGATGAAGCAATGTAGCTCAGTGCTAAACGCACGTCATTAGCCTTTTGTGTTCAGGTCATCTCTGAACGCAGTTGACAGTGGAGCTCGTTTTGCACAGGAATGGAAAACCAACGTTATGTGGAGCTCATAATAGAACGAACTTTTGAATCGTCCAGGTAAGTAGGCGTACAGAACTTAGTTGGAGAGCATTTGGAACAAACAGTGCATTTTTCAAGAGCAGTTTACCATTATGTCTTAAACGAAAAGTGTTTATACCTTTATGTATCCCTCCATTTCTTACATATGGGGCAGACACATTAACCTTAACTGAAAAAGACATACAAAGGATGAAGACAACTCAGCAAAACGGGGAAAGGTGCATGCTTGGTGTAATCAAGAAAGATAGGAAGAGGAACACATGAATTAGAGAAAGGAAAAACGTTAATGACGTCATGATCAAAGTGAGGACGCTCAAGTGACAATTGGCTGGGCATATTGCTAGAAAAACTGGCCGTGCTTGAGCAACTGATAGATATAATACCAAGGGGCGCGCAAATACGCAGAACAAGACCACGTGAAAATGGGTGGATGAAATACGAAAGCCTGCTGGAGTGACTTGGAAGAGACAGGTGCAAGACTGAAATTTGTGGAAGGTACTTGTCTAGAGACCTTCATCCAGCAGTAGATTGACAGTGGTTTATGATATGTACGAGTATGTACTCATATACCCTACGTTGTTTTATTTCTCTTTCTCTGTCTCCTTACTTTTTTTAAATTGTTTTTGCTCTCGGAGCAGTTGGACCCCCTCCCCTGAAAATATTAGGTTCCGCCGCCCATGCATGGAATGACCATTCGCCGTGCGACATTGAGAACCTCTTCCAGTACGAGCGGTTATCGCCGCTCGTGTAGGGAACAAAAAGCGCTGAGTATTGTGTTTCACATTCCTTGCAATTCTGTATTTCTGATCACTTACATCTTGTATCATAAATAATATACCCTATAAATATAAATTCAATATCTGAGGTCTTTCTCGATGTTGCATTTTCGACAGCAGTGTAAATAAATAAACCAAAAAGCTGTAGACAAATAGCATTCCGCTCATTGGTATAACTGTGGTATAGGTACATTCGCAGTTCGCACTATGTACATTCGTACCAGTGGCATATATTCGAGGCTAGCTGCGAAGCCCAGAGAATGCACAAATAAAACTGAATTAAATATGCACGAATAAAAGTCAATTATCAACGGTATTAAAATCTGTCGATGCTTTCGGTGCGAGAAAAAACGCGTGCGGATTCACTTCTTTGACTCAGTCTGGCGATCGAAAACCAACGGCATAACGCAAGCAACTCTTCCAGAGTCTTCGTAGTTCTGATTCGAAAACCTTCCTTACGATCGTCTGCTAGCGTTTCCAAGACGACATAAATCAGATGGTAGAGGGGAATGGGCCATTGTTTTGGGAAACGGTTCGCTCAATAAAAAGACACTCGCACACTCCCGCTCATAAGAGTGTTTCGCGAGAGTTGTTTCAGTTTTTGTGAAATGTCAATGAATTAAAATCAGAGATATTATATCTTAAATTCGTAGCTTTATTGGATTCGAACTGTTTTGATAAATTTTGTGAAAGCTTTCCTGAACGTCTACTGTCAGAACTTAAATAACTCTATGCTTCAAATTTTGATACGCCGCCCCGGTGGCGCAGTGGTCTAAGCGATGGCCTCTGATCATTCGTCCGAACGGGGTCCGGGTTCGAATCCCGGTGAGGCATGGATGTTGTGTTTGTCTCACGGCACTGGCTCTCTCCCTTCCCTGGAACCAGTGACCCTAAATTAGGGACGGGCGACTGCTTATAGCCCATTGAGTTGCTCACGGTGGTCGTTAAACCTCCAATCAAAAAAAAAAATTTTGATACAGCTCTACTAAAAAATTAACTGAAGGTGTTTCACTGCTTTGATGAATTCAAAAACAAATCAGTAAGAGACATTACGTGTTACATAAAGTTGAATAAATTGGACAGTGTTTGGTGAGGTGTAGAAATTAGCAGACCTCATATTAAGCTTTCCATCAACAACTGCAACTGCCGAAAGAAGTTTTTCAGCATTAAAAAGAATCAAGATATATCTGAGAGCCACACAAGGACATACACATTCGAAAAACTTGGCTGTTTTGTCAATAGAGAAAAACATTCTTTTTAAATATGAAAAAGTACTCGGAAGAAACATTTCATGAAAACGTAACACTCAAGTTCACACAAAAGGAAAGAAGAATGGAGTTCATGTACAAATAAAGTATTCAGAAGAAGAATGGAGTTCATGTACAAATAAGTGTTCAAATCCTAATCCTCATAATATTCGGTATCATGTTAGCAATGGCATGTACCTAAAATTCAGAAAAAAGTTACTCCTATTACTTAACAATTAAAAATTAAACTTCGCAGTTAAAAAAAACAGTACTGGGGGATGGGGGACGGATGAGGTAGCCCAGGTCTCGGATCCAAGATACGCCAGGGATTCGTATATACAATGAACTAGCTAAAAATAAATTAGAAAAGCTTTGCTTTTTAGCTTCATAATGTACTAGCAAATTTTAATGAATTAAAAATTTAATCACAATACAATAATCCCCTTTATCCACCAAAAACAGGAATATCTGTCTCCCGGTGTTCCAGTGATCTGGATCGCTAACAAATAATCCCCTAACCTCTTGGAAAATTTCGAATCGCGAAAGAAATTTGGTGGCTTAGCGTTGGCCGTAGCCTCCTAGAAATAACGACGGCTATTGAACATTCGTTCGAGGTGTATACGGGAAAGGTATGGATAATACGTTTGTCTCACGATTCCTTGGAAGCAGTGACATTAAATTCGGAACTGACGGCTGCTTATAGTCGATCAAGTTTCTCATTGTGGTCATTAAACCCCCAAAAATAAACAAAACGAAAAA
Organism: Macrothele yani; assembly: GCA_039090855.1. Taxonomy (NCBI): domain Eukaryota; kingdom Metazoa; phylum Arthropoda; class Arachnida; order Araneae; family Macrothelidae; genus Macrothele; species Macrothele yani. The sequence continues at coordinate 40,397,849 of CM077009.1, read as the reverse complement.
ATTGGAAAGTCGTGAGTTGACACTATACTTGTGAAGTCGCACTATTCTTATCTGTCTGATTGTGTTATCTGTTTCAATTATACTAAACTCCGAGTTAACCTAAGTATGTATTGTAAAAAACACGGAATAAAAAATCCTTAGCGTTTTTTTATTAGGGATTTAACGACCACCGCGAGCAATCCAAAGGGCTATAAGCAGTCGCCCGTTTCTAATTTAGGGCCACTGACTCCAGGGAAGGGACACACAGTGTCGTAAGACAAACATAGCATCCATACTATAGCGTCTAAAAGGGGAAGTGTGCCGTGCGAACTCAAAATCTGCGTTCGAAATATGTCCCACGCCGCATCGCGGCACTGCGAACGGCGTCTGTGTCAAAGATTGTGTGTACAGTTGTGCAATGTGAACCAAACAACAGGGGTTGGATTAGGATATGTACGATTTTCTTAAGTGTGTGATTATGGAAACACATTTTATGGTTCAGTGAAATGTCTACGTCTGGCGCAGAGTGCAGCGTCGGCAAATGTAATTGAAAGTATAATTATGCGTGATTTAAATTGATATGCTACCTCCTCGAAGAATGCCTACCAAAAGGCTAACAAATGGCTTGTATGTGCCAAGTAAAGAAGTGCTGTTTGGAAAATTTAAATGTATGTCACTTAGTAGCGGCTAGTGGTAAGCTGAGTCGAATCTGACGAAAAAGACAGGCTACGGTGCGAAATAGTCACGTGCACAACTTAGTGCTGTCGCCAAGTCAATCGGTTGAACAGCCATTGCGTTTCATTGTTGGTTCACATTTGTTTGTATTGAGTGAGTGTTCCGTTTATTGCCATTTGGATACACGTATAGTTTTGTAAGGTAGGTATTATTATATTTCTAAGGTAAGGTTAATTCTTAGTAAACGTTTTATTTAGTTTTAGTAATAATTATAGGTTTAATGAGTAGATCTTAGTTTCACACGTGTTGAAATCTGTTCATGTCTCGTGAATAGTGAAGTATAAAGAAGTGAGTTATTCTGTAGTGTTGAATTCTTATTTCAAATAGAATAATTAATATATTTTGCCAATGCCGATTCACATAGAGCTTGAATATTACCAGAAATCAGGGCAACTTTTCAGGAAATTAGCCTTCGTAATTTGTATAACATTTGCATCTCCAACAATCGTTAGCCCTTTCTTTACGAAATTAATGCTTGAACTGTTGTTGCATTGTAATGTGTCTCTGAATTAAAGAGTACATTTTTTAATTTCGTAACTTAATGCAACTGTGATATAGCATTTGTCTGATTGAATTTACTAAAGCTGTCTGAACAGTGTGGACAGATTATGTTGAAAAACTTGCATGGTCAACTTTATTCTAACTGTACAAAACATAGGGAACTACTTTCGATTAAAAATTTCATATCTAGTTCTTCACTTGTATTAAAAGGTGTAATTCTTTTTACAGGAATTGCCAAAATTTGCCATGCCACAGTGTTGCAGTGTTAGTGGCTGCTAGTTAAATTATAGAAGTCAAAAGGAGACTTACAACTTTTGCCATACCAATTGTCTTATACAAAATCTGCTGCATACATTTAAACAGACAAAGTTCTGATTTTAGATTTCCTTGTTCATTTTCCGTGGAATGTTTGTGTATGAGTAGCTTGAAAACTAAATAGGAAAACATAACTCTCCTCAGCTGGAAAATACTCTTGAACAACTTAGTGAAAGCCAAACATGACAACTGAAATTATTTGAAATCACGTGAAAGGAAAATTAAGAAGTTGAAAGTCTGAACGCTTAGTTTTGTGTGCCTCTCCTTAGTGCATAGTGTGCACAGAGTAAGTCCTGAGATAGGAAAAAGAGTTCAAACTTATCAAATATTTTATATGCAAAAGTGTATAGCCAGGTTGGTTAAAGTATTGAAATGTATTTTTCTTCTGTAATAAATGAAGATAACATTTCTGAAAAGTTATCTTTGAAACTGGAAAGTAAAGATCCGTCATATTTGGTTTAATTTTATTTGAAACTTGTATACCAGGAAGCAGTACTTCAGTTAGCTTCTCGTAACATATTTCCAATCTTTTTTCTGCTTCATCACATATTCACACAGTGATGCGGAGTGGTTGGTGGCATTCTGTACTGAAGATTTGTATTTAATATTTGGTGGTGTCTTTTTTTTTTTTTCAAATTGGAACTAATACTGTTTGTGCAGTGGTTGCCCGTCTTCAAAATGGACCAGAGGTCCTCATTTACTAGCAGGTTTGATTTCATCTGTCAAAATTCATTTGAAAATCTATGGACTATTTTCTTTCCGTGGAAGATGATGCTGTACTCCTTCGCGTCATGGGGTCCGGCTAGTCCCTCAACGACACCATACCCGTACGAGTTCCATGTCACTTATTTTCAGATTAATAAATGTTAGCAGTAATATTGTAGCATTTTTGTTTATGTTTCAATACTGTACCAAAAAATTCCAGGAAATTTCTCTTATTTTTCATACTTACCACTATGACTTCATTGCCATAAAATTTTTGATAAAAACACCTGTGAGAAATTAACTGAAGTGTTACTGTGTGTGTGTGTGTCAGAGCTGAGTTCGGGCTGAATTTCAAGATCCTGAGCCTGAAGTATGTCAGCTCGAACGAGCCCGAAAACTATGATTAACCTGTTAAGCATTGAAAAAAAGTCTTCCAGACTTCCACTCTTTCCTACCCATGCAATTAACTGATGTCTTTCTCAACTGCGGAGTGGAGAAGGGATGTCTATCTATTTCTATAGTTACCTTTAACCATTCATTTATTCCCGAAATGTTTTTTTGGGGGAGGGGGGGACATCTGGAGGCACAACAAACTATGTCGTATGTTGCTCAATAGAATTAGCAGGGAGCTGCCCCTTTGAGGTAGGGAGCAAAATTCCGTCAGCTTGCTATCTACTATCTATGCTTCTTAAAACTTATCCTTGGCAGAAATCCTGTAATTCATGGCCTATGGTATTTTGTTATCCAAGCCCGGAATGGATAGCCCTGCAGAATTCCTACTCCCCATTTGACCCAGTTGCTGAAGAATTCTCTTTCACAACTAGAAAGTGTAAAAAAAGTCTCGTGTGCTAAATTATATAAAATCACATTAAAAGAAAAAAGGAAGAAAATTCTTCCCCTCTCTCCAAGCCCGAACTCCAGTAAGTATTACACAGCCAGCGCCCGGTTCGGGCTCGGCCCGTCTCAGCACTGGTGTGTGTGTGTACTAGTGCTTAGCTTGACATTTATAGTAGGTATATTGAAAGTAAAAATTTAATTTTACTATAATGAGCAAATTTGGCTTCTAGTAAAGAATGTTAGTAAAATGTATAAATTCCCTAGTGTTATGAAAAACTACTAACCAATTCTGCTTAATTCCTTTAGAAATGTGTGGGAAATATTTATTTATACTGTTAAAATGTTGTCTAATCTAAAAAGTGATATCAAATATGTTTTATAAAAAAGTAGATCACAGGTATGAACATTACAAGAGTAGATTTTAGGTAAAGAAAATAATTGACATAACTCATACATAAAATATTCAGATGGTAACACACACTGGAGGATCTAAAGCTGAGATAATTTTGATGTAACTTGTGATGATTCAAACTATTTGAAACAGATGTCTTAATTTCTGCCATTGGTTAGCAAGAATTCTTTTTTTATTTTGTTGTGTGTATCTATAACTTTGTTGCAGATGCTATCACATAAAGGAAGTTTGGGTAACAATCTGAAGCTGAATACTGTTTAGCTTGTGATGACTTCCTTCTTTCAAACTATTTGAAACAGACATTTGAGGTACATTTATGTAAAAGAATGGACCCATTTGTTTATTTTTAATAGTATTTTTTACTTTGTTCCGCTTGAAGATACAAGACAAATTCATAGTCAATAGGTAAGTTGATACTTTATCCAAATGTAGTATTTATGCTAATTTTTAAAACAAACTAAAAAATTAATTTCTGAATTGTAGCAAAGTGCTTTAATAATATGAGGGTGGATCAAAAAGTTAGTTACACTGTTGAATAAAAAAATCAAGGATATACTCAGGGGATGTATGTTGGTTTACAACATTAATTCATTTTTCGACATAGTCGCCTAAGGACTGTAAACATTTATCGGAACGTGCGATTAACTTTCCCATACCTGTACAAGAAAAGTCCAGTTTGGTGCAACTAGTTAAGGACCGCACTTTTCACAGCCTCATCCGTTAGGAATCATTGTCCACTAAGCTCCTGTTTCATTTTACCGAACAAATGGTAGCCGCATGGGGATAAGTTGGGGCTATAAGGTGGATGCTGCCACAATTCCGACTTGAATTAATGCAGCAATTCCCTTAGTTTTCCGTGCTGTGTAATGTTCTTGGACATCAGTGTGACACCTTCGCTCAACTTACCCCGGCATCTGTCCTTAATTGAATTTCGCAAATTTAATGGTGTTTGGCAATATGAGTCACTTGATGGTTGTCTCTTTTGACAGAAATTCTGTGTAAACAACAGATTCACAGTCATCATGACCACTCCCGCAGACAGAGACAGTTGGACTTTTCACGTCTTCCTTGTTGGGGAGGTGACATGTTTCCATTCCATGGACGATCGTTTGATTTCAGTTACGTAACAGTAAATATGCGATTTCAGATTGCTTATAGAGATATATTTCCCACGTATAATAAGAAGAAATATTTCTTCCCCAGTGTTTACCTGTATAACTGGGAATTTGCTAAGCATCGACCTGACTCTAAATAGCTGAGCTACGATGAAGCAAGGCTCGCTTTGACTGGCGAAAATCTGATATGAAATGTAAACTAGAACAATCTGTAGGATGCATAATGCTGTATTTAGTTCCAGAACAGTCTGCTGATATACCAAATGTCTTCCACATATTCCTGGTCCAAGAAGCCCCATCACACGTAATGAAATTAACAAACAGACCTGCATTTTCAGTGAGAATAACAGCTTTAATAATTAATTTTGCTAGCAAAGTTCCACTTATATTGTTACTTGTGGCAAAAACACCAATTATTTGGGTCCAATCTCCATTTAATGGCTGAAACACCATTACCAGTCCGTGATTACATGGGGTATACTTAACAGTTTTTGAAGTGTATGGCCCAATATGAACAAACCCTAATATTTCACCAGATGATTTTGCATGCAGTTTTTCTGTAAGCTTCACTTCATCTATTAATATACCACCATGTCTTGCAAAAGGCTCCATTTCACTTGTTTTCTTTGAAATAGTTTCAAACGTCAGTGCATTGAATCCAAAACTGCTGTTGTAATTTGAAATATACTTTCTAATAGTTGTTCTATTAGGTAGGATCATGATTTTGTGTTTCCGTATGTGCTCGTACAATTTTGGACTTTTTATGTGCATTAGTAAGCATTCAAGTAACCATTCTTTGGTATATGACATACCTCTTGCAGATTTCTTTTTTGCTGCCTTATAACAATGAATAACCATTTGCTGCTGCTTAATGCGTAATTCTGCTATTTTTTCATTAATGGAAAGTTCTGTAAAATTCCTTTTTTTTTATTTTTTTTTTTTTTTTTAAGTTTAATTAGAGAGCGAAATAACTAGTTTCTTCAGCCTGTTGATTTTCCGAACTGTATTTTGATACTTATTTTTAAATGTAGCCTTTCTTCTATGATAAGCTATTTTGTGCAAAAGTAAGCCCTGCAGATACTTACATCTGAGGCAAGTCTTTGTTGTTCCTTTCGTTACACAATTTTTGCTGTACAAATTATTCTAAAAAATAACTCCACTTTCAAGGTACTTCATGTTATTTTCAAATTCTGAAATGGAGCCTGTGCCATGACATACTGTTAGCCTATCAGTGTCTCGAATAATGGATTTTGATTCATCTTTAGAAGTAATATTAGAAACTGAGTTAATTTTTATTCCACGTAAATACACTTTACAGGTAACCTCTGGTTAACTTTTGGTAACAACAACCAGTTTTTCTGTTGTCAATGAATTTGACAATTCACATTTGAATGAATGAACATGGAAAATTATGCACTTTGAATTATTTGCAGGAATTTGCTTACCCCAAAATACTGAAGGCTGTGATATTCAGAAGGCAGTTCCGTGTAACTCTTTGGGAAGTGAATTCCAAGCTATTTAAATTACCATCAGGCTTATCATCGGTTTCCTAACTTTCCTGTATTTTGCCAGAGTTTTTGACAAATAATGGGGAAGGTTTGGAAATATTGTTGGAATTGCATCTGGTGTCAAGATGGGCCGATCTCTGGGTATTAACACAGTCTCCTCATTTATTTTATGCACAAAATTTCGAACCACAAATCTCTCAAAGTGCAGTTCACATACAGCACTAAATTTGTCGTAAGTTTTTATCTGCACATCTGCACCGGGAATCAATCTTTGCCACTGCTGTAAAAGTTTATCATTTTTGGGTATTCCAAAGAGTGACGGCTTACTGTTTTTGTACTGAGTATTGCAACCTGGCACAAAACTATGGTTATTTCTCTTCCGCATAATGAGCTAAGTATAACTTATATACAATATTTAGGTAATCCACATTCCTTCTAAAACCTAAAACATAACACGTTTTCGTCTAAATTACCGTTCTTTTCACAGTAAGCAACACGAATTTAGTTTCCCGCTCCCATCACAGTAAGAAAGAGGGAAGGGAAGGCGATCGAAGCGCCATCTACGAAGGGGACAAATTTCGGTATCCACGCCAATCATTACGTACGCTAGGCGCTCGGCACACTTTCCCTTCTAGACGCTATATCCATACCTCACCGGGATCCGATCAGAAGCCATCGCTTAGACCACTACGCCACCTGGGTGGCCCTTTGCGTTTAGATCCAAAAGCAACATAATTATTGCTTAGAATCGATCTTTGTTTGCTCATCAGTTTATCTGGAAAAATTACTATCTAAAACAAATTTTCAAAATGTCTGAGCGTGTTTAGAAACTAATTTGATATGGAAGTTACTCAATCAAGAACCTCGCAGTTTCGGCAGCTGACTACCCAGCTGAGAAATGTACGTAACTGAGAGACTTCTCTAAACATTCGCAATATAGAGACAATAAACTGACAATCCAGGAAACTCGAAGGAATGGTACTTAAATATCAGTAGGGAAAGAATGTTTTCGAAATTCAGACCCCATCACATCTGCATTCTGTTCTATACCACCGCTTCTCTCGAAATAGATCTTTGTATAAGGCTCTTTCAGTTAATTAATACAGACATTTAACGTGGAAAATTTTCCGCAACATTAACTTCAATTTAAGGATGAACGAGTGTACTTTTCCACCCGACCCCCCATATTATACTGTACTTGCCACTGTTTTTAGGACAACTGCACTTTTTGTTTGTTTCTTAAATAAAAAAAAGAGATTTTAATTGTGATATAATAGTACCGCAGAACTACAACTGAACGGGCCCATTTGCAAAAATGTTTTCGAGCCCTTTTGCGACCGCCAATCCGCCCCTGTAGTCTTCTTTCTTATCTTCTTTGTCCTTTTTTTGTAATCTACCTGTTGGTATGTTTATCATCTTCAATTCCTGTTTGTGGTCCTCACACCTATATTTTCTCCCTTGTACACTGCAGTCTCTCGTGTTTGTATCACTCCACGACCTTCATGGTTTCAATTTTCTCATTCCCCACAAGCTGTGCTGTTCTATTTTTGTGCTTAGAAAATTCGTTATCTGTGAAGTTTGTATCTCAATCCTAACAGCTGCTCAGTTTCCTGGACTATCTTCTGCCCAAGCATAGCTTGAGCAGAAATTTCTCAATGCATTACGTGAACGTCTTTCTGTCGGCCCGGTGCTGGCCTCTGATCATTCGTCCGTAGGAAGTCCGGGTTCGAATCCCGGTGAGGCATGGATGTTGTGCTTGTCTTACGGCACTGGCTCTCTCCCTTCCCTGGAACCAGTGACCCTAAATTAGGGACGGGCGACTGCTTATAGCCCATTGAGTTGCTCACGGTGGTCGTTAAACCTACAATTTAAAAAAAAAAGAAAAAGAACGTCTTTCTACGGAGCATGCTACTGCTTCCTATCGGAGGACACTGGCACTGTTTAAACCACTTAGCCGCCAGCCTTCTCCTAGTTTACCATTCGTTGTAGCACACTTGTACTTGATGTTTGACTCCTTCGCCTGTTAGTGCGACTCCCCAGTGATAAATTTTCTGGAATCCTTGTTTTACCTCTGACTCAAGGGAAGCCCCTGTTTTCCACATTTTTCGTTTTGATTGTTTCAGCTTTTTCTCGTTAGTTTCTTGTTGACATTTTGGTATTACTGAGGCATGTTCGTTGATTTTTGAGTTGAAGTCTAGCATTTTTCTTCTAGTTCATCCCCAATTTTGTCTTTCATGCTACTCTTTTTGTTTGGTTTTCGTACCCTTTTCTTCTTTTGTGGCATTTATGACACCAGCACGTATGCGTTGGTTACCTGTTTAGTCGTGATGGCAGTTTTGTTTTGTTATAACCTCACTGCAGTTGTTTATTGATTTTTTTCTGACTTCTACTGTATTTACAGTTCTTTGTTCGGCGCTTCCTAATTGTACTGTGGTTTTTTATGGTGTGTTCGGTTCGTGTAGTTTATGTAAGTTGTGCATGCTTTTATTTTTTCTTTGGCAGTGTGACATTGGTTTCTCCTGCTCATTCGTTTCGGATATGGATTTTTTTTCGTCCCTGCCGTTACGACAGATAGTTTGATGCTACAAAATTTGCGTTATTGCTGTTTATTCTTGCTCATACTTTTTTTGCCTCCGACTATTTGTCCCTTTTTTTCTCCCACCAATATGACGGTACCTACGCTAGGAGCTTTTATTTTGATACTTGTATCTGTGTTGTCTTGCTTGCATGCTGTTTTAGATGCACTGCGTCATTAATTTTTGCAGATGTAGCTTTACTTTTTTTTATGTCGCGTTTTTTTTGTACATAATTTTTACGTTCTGCTTATATGCAATGGGCATGGGTGAATGTCTTTGGCTTACATCTGCTTGCGTTTCGATCAATAACTCATCAAGTTTGTTGTTCGGTCTTTTAATTTTTCTTGCGTAGTGTGTTTTTTGTGCAGCATTTGTGATGTTTCTCCTGTCGCATGTTTATGATTTCCCTCAACTGCTGTTATGTGCCGCAGTGGTCTAAGCGATGGCTTCTGATCATTTGTCCGAAAGGGGTCCGGGTTCGAATCCCGGTGAGGCATGGATGTTGTGTTTGGATGGATTGGAGGTTTAACGACCACCGTAAGCAACTCAATGGGCTATAAGCAGTCGCCCGTCCCTAATTTAGAGTCACTGGTTCCAGGGAAGGGAGAGAGCCAGTGCCGTAAGACAAACACAACATCCATGCCTCACCGGGATTCGAACCCGGACCCTGTTCGGACGAATGATCAGAGGCCATAGCTTAGACCACTGCGCCACCGGGGCGGCGATGTTGTGTTTGTTTTACGGCACTGGCTTTCTCCCTTTCCTAGAACCAGTAACCCTAAATTAGGGACGTGCGACTGCTTATAGCCCATTGAGTTGCTCACGGTAGTCGCTAAACCTCCAATAATAAAAAAACCAAAAAAAAACTGCTGTTATGCATTGTCTTTTTTGTGCTGTTTTTGTTTCACTGCGCTTTGTTGACGCTTTAATCAGTGGCGTAGCTATGACAACGTGCGCCCCTCCCCCGCAAGATTTACTTTAGCACCCCTAAGTACAGTAATTTCCCCAGGATTTCGAACACGAGGGAGGGTGTGTTTTTCGCTGTGTGGTGGTGCTAAGTTCACAAGGCTTGGATACCATCCTGACGTCAGAGAATTAGTCAGTTGGCCTTGTGCGATAAAAGATATCGAAAAACGATATATAACCATTCGATTAGGTCTTCATCAGACGGTACAACGTTGAAAAGGAATCACATTAGCGATTTCGAAGTTTCTCTGAAGGTTATAGAGGTTTCTGTAAATGACGTTTTCCAGAAATTTTTGGGGGAATACAATAGTGATAAAGATAGCTTCATTTCCATTTATTTAGAATTGGAGGAAGAACACGGAAACTTGCTGAAAGACTTCAATCTACTGGGTATTCGGGGTTTCGGACTGTATCTCTTGCAGCAGATGTTTCCGTTTTCGGAAATGTTTAAGTAACGAAAAAAAGCCAAACATCGCAAATTAATTTTTTTTTCTCATGGCTCTCTGTCACATCTTTTTTCCTGTTTTTTTATTGGTTGCGAAGAATTGGTTGGTTAAGGCTGTCATCGGGGAAAATATGGAATTAACAGATTTTCTTGAAAATTTCGGCGATGTTTTACGAACTGCTTGCGGAACCTGGGGTTCCGCGGAACACACTTTGAGAAACACTGCTCTACAAGAACGTCAGCGCCAGCGGTGGTTCGCAAAATTCCGTGTTGGTGATTTTGCGACCTCAATGATGCTCCTCGGTCGGGAAGGCCCACAGAGGTTGATGACAACCAAATCAAGGCATTGATCGAGTCAAACCCACGTTACACGACACGAGAGATTGCAGACACATTGCACATCCATCATTCAAGCGTTCACGACCACCTGAAGAAGCTGGGATACGTAAGCAAGCTCGATGTGTGGGTTCCTCATGAACTCAAAGAAGCTCAATTGACGGAGCGTATAAACATCTGCGATATGCTCATGAAACGTGAGGAAAGCGATCCTTTTTTGAAGTGACTGATAACTGGTGACAAAAAGTGGATTATGTACAACAATGTGCTGCGCAAACGGTCTTGGTCCCTACGTGCTGCTTCGCCTCAAACGACATCCAAAGCACATTCATCAGCAGAAGGTTCTGGTCTCAGTGTGGTGGGATTTTAAAGGTGTCGTGTTTTTCGAGCTCCTACCACGGAATCAAACAATCAATTCGAATGTGTATTGTCGGCAATTGGACAGTTTGAACGAATCCATCATCCAGAAACGCCCAGAACTCATTCATCGTAAAGGTGTTGTGTTCCATCACGACAACGCGAGACCACACACGTTTGATCACCCGCCAAAAATTATTGGAGCTTGGGTGGGATGTGTTGCCACACCCAGCATACTCGCCTGATCTTGCGCCGTCAGACTTCCACTTGTTTCGCTCTCTTCAACAGTCCTTGCGTGGTATAACGTTTAATTCAGATGAGGCTGTAAATCAGCACCTTGTACAGTTTTTCGCCACGAAAGACAGGTCCTTCTATGAACAAGGCATTCTGCAGCTCACTGAAAGGTGGCAAAAGGTTATCGAACAAAATTGGCATTATATCATTGATTGATCTTTGTTCTTTCTATCAATGAATGACCTTTGTAAAACATGGCTAAAATACGTCATGGCTTTTCCAACAACCCAATAATAGTGTTCTGCATACAGTAATGTCAATTATCGGATTACTATTCTCATTAACAAAAGCAACGTAACTTAAAAGTTTTCCGAAGTTTTTTAATTTTCAGTTCACGCCCCATTCAAGAGAACTTATGTTGCCATCTATGGCATGCACAAGAAAAAAACCTAACTGTACTTGTATTGACCATTTGATGCAAACTAGCGAATAGTTATTTGTTGCATCTGCTTTATTTCTGCATCAGTTACATGTGACGCCAGCATGGTATCCAAGCCTTGTGAACTTACCATCTCCGGAGGGGGGGGTCAGCAGGAAGTCAGAAAGCGTGGAAAAATAAGGGGGTGGGGGTACCCTGAGCACTATAGTTTTAAACAGAAGTACATAATGCAAATTTTACCAATCAGCCAATCAGGATTAACACGGTGCATGTACCGACGCACTAACATGAATATACGTTTTATTGGAAGAAACGAATTCGGTAAAATATATTTAAATGGTTAAGGTTAATAAATTCTGATTCGGTAAATATATTTAAATGGCTAAGACTTCATAATTACCCATTTTACTTTCATTTGTTTCTGAAGTGCTTGGTTTACGCAAAATGTCTGCGTCTAAACTTTGAAAAGTTGACATGCTAAACAAATCATCATTCTTTTCATCAGAAACGCCACTTCAGCTTAATTAACTCAGTGGCAAAAATAATTTTGGTCGAGTTTTCGAAGTTTCTTCGCGCACGCTTTCCTTTTTTTCCCGCTGATACTGTGTTCCACTATGACGCTTTTGTGACATTTTGCAAATGGATGTCATTCGCTTGTATACTCCAGTTTCCACACAGTGAATGAGATAAACATACTTACCATAAGGAAGAACTAAAAGCAACAGCAACGTGTAATTGTTTTGTCCAAAACTTAAATAAATCACCATGTTACACACAGTAGATCTGCGGCTGCTGTGAATAAATGTTAGTGCCTGTCATGTGGGTAATGCTAGGTGACAGACTGTTTTCCCACGTCCTCCACAGGTGTCGGGCAATCCCATGGGCCCTCACTCTTTTCCTTACCAGCGGAGAGAGAGGGGTGATTGGAGAACGATCATATTAGAACCCAGAGCGGCTGGAATAGCTTTAATCTGTAGGACCTCCAGTGTTTTAAAAGTGAAATTTTCCATTTATTTAGCCAAAGTTACATACATCTTACAAGGAAAAAATTTATCTTTGGGTTAATTATTCATTTTTGTGCATGTTCGGATTTTTCATGAAACCATTAACTGGCAGCTGCAGCATGCTCCTTTGTTACCTACACCTCCCCCTCGGGAGTGGTAGTTACGACACTGGTATCAATGTTTTCGTTCCCTCTTTACGAGTTTTTTTTTTCTTACTAATTTTTCGTGGTTTGCTTCCATTCATTACGAATAAGCGTTTCTTCTTGTTGTTAAATTTTGTTTCACCCCATAAATGTTTGACTTTAAGCTTGATAAGGGAAGGAAAAATTTCAAAAAACAGGGAAGTGACGAAGTTTGAGAATTTGAAAGAAATGGTGCATGTCGTTCAAAAGTATTTTTTTTTTTAATTGGCGATTTAAACAGCGTAAGCAACTCAATGGCTATAAGCAGTCCCTAATTTAGGGTCAGTGGTTCCAGGGAAGGGGAAGAACCAGTGTGATAAGATAAACACAACATCCATGCCTCACTAGGATTCAAACCCGGACCCAACTCAGACGAATCATCATAAGCCAGCGCTTAGACCACTGCGCCACTGAGGTGGCATACATCTGTGTATGTGTTCTAGAATTATTTCTGCTAGTGAATTGTTCAAATATTTTTTTTCATTGGAAGTTTAACAACCACCGTAAGAAACTCAATGGGCTATAAGCAGTCACCCGTCCCTAATTTTGGGTCACTGGTTCCAGGGAAGGGAGATAACCAGCGCCGTAAGACAAACACAACACCCATGCCTCGCCAGGATCGAACTTGGACTCCTTTCGGACGAATGATCAGAAGCCATTGCTTAAGACAACTGAGAAACAGGGGCTGCTTCAAGTATTCGCTGTTTGATATGGTGAGCTATTTGTATTTTACCAGCATAGTATCTTTTGTGCAACATTTGATGTGCCTCTTCTGTTGCATGTCTATGGTTTGCCTAATTTGTCTTGGCTACAGCAGTAGTCTTGCAAGTATCTCTCATTGGTTTCATGTTCCTCAGTCACGCCATTTGACTGTTTGAGTTATTTTTGTTTTGCGAAAGGTCTTCGTGCTGTTTTTGTTTTTATGTACATGTGCGTTTTGTCACCCTTGTGGTTTTAAATAAACTAGCCGCACGTTTTGAATGCTTACAGATGTAACCACTGCCCCACCCTGGTAATAATATTAGGGAGTCTGTTCCTCCCTCTTTCTACCTCGCTTCCGTGTGACTTTCCTGTCAAACACTCTAACCCAAATCTTCTAGCTTACTACTTCTAAGGGTTGTTTAAGACCTAGGGTCAGACACTCCCTTTCTAAAATCCTCTACCTCAATCTCTCTCACATTCATTTTGTTGTCAGTTTTGGTGAAGCCATTAATTATATGTGCAAAAGCTTGGCAAAGTTTGTTTGCTTCTTTTATGCCAATAAATGGATAGTTGATGTAGCTTATTTTCACTAATTTGCCAATTTTTATCACAATCAATCAATAATTAAAGACCCAACTTGAAAAAAAATGACTTTATTACTTCTCTCCTTTAAAAGTCTTACAGATGTAACAACAGAAACAGTTTTTGACAGGACAAATTTCTGAGTATTTACATTTTAAAGCAAAAAGCATTTTGAGATAATTACCTGCTTAAGAACAGCAACATTTACACACGCACAAAACAAAACCTTATTATCCATAGCCTATGAAAAGAGGTGAGGGTCAAAGCATTTTACGAAATAAGAATTCACTTCTTGTTAAGAGAAGACTACAAAACTACTATTACCTCATGCAGTGATCCAAAACTTGCAAAGAAATAATAGTAAACTTGGGCAGTGAGAGAAAGCATGATCTACAGTAAACTGTCATTTCAGAGAAGTCAGAAATTTCAGTTAAACAAAGGCTGCAGTATACGGGAATTGTCAACACATGCTATGTAGAACCCACTAAATGGTGCTAAACACAATCTTCATGTGTTTTTTATTTTCTTTTATATTTTGCTTATGAAAAAAGAAATATTGAAGATTCCAGTTTAATAGAAAACCCTTTCCACCCCAAACGTCATAGTAATTAGCTTTTCACATTAATGGCTTTCTATCTATACTTCTTGTTACACAATGTGTCAGAATAACCACATGCAATAAAAAAAATGATAAGTGATAATGCTTTGGGATTTGCACAATGTGAAATTGTAGCTTTAACACTTCTCCGATAACTCCACTGAAATTAAACAATGAGGATTTTTCATGCAAAGCTGTGCTTCCGTAATTTTACTGGTGATATATAGCATGGGCATAGACTTGTCCAATAAATGGGAGGGGGGGGGTATAATTATCGGGTACATGAAATATTTCAAGTATTGCCCGGCATTGCTCGGAAGAATTTGGTGACAATTCACTATCCAAATTTTGTACAAATCAAATGAAAACGATTCATTTTTTACGGCATTAACCATACTTAATACTGCATTTCATTTCTTCACTCAGTTTGAATTTTATTCTCTGCAGAGTCTTTAGGCACACAGTATTTTTAGTTTTTCCGTTTCATTTTTGTTATTTACTTACCTTCAGTTCCGATGCTGAAGTGGTTCTTCACTGGAAAGCACTTGTCGCAAAAAAAAAAAAAAAAAAAAAATCAATTCTCGCACTCATCACAACAAAAAGCATTAAATTTGAATTCAAAATAAAAAAGTAAAAAGTGGAACTTTTTACGAAAATGTTGTATGGGAGCCCCTTGACCCCGGGCTCAGACTCCTTCCAAAAACCGCCTACAGTCTAAGTTAGAGTACCATGAGATAGTATACAAATTCAAAATAAGAAATGGAACTTTTTACAAAAAATTTGTATGGGGGCCACTTGACCCCCGGGCTCCGACCCCAACCCCAAAACCGTCTACAGTCACCATGAGATAGCATACCAAATTTGGTGATTTTTAATTGAAAAATGTAGATTTGCATAGTGGACAAACAAACAGACATTCAACTTTATATATATTAGATGTATAAGTGTGGAACTTAAGATTTGGTGACTCGTGGATCAAATCCAGAAGTAACCGATGCCTACATTTAACTTCGACAACAGATGTCAAAGAAAGGGCCATATCAAAGAAGAAATTAACAGATGTATATATAACTTGTTTGGAAGAAACAGTACAATTTTCAATGGCTCATCGTCCCGGTGGTGCAATGGTCTAAGCGCTGGCTTATGATAATTCATTCGTGAAGGGTCCGGGTTCGAATCCCGGTGAGGCATGGATGCAGTGTTTGTCTTGTGGCACTGGCTGTCTCCCTTCCCTGGAGTCATTGGCACTAAGTTAGGGACGGGCGACTGCTTATAGCCCACTGAGTTGCTCACAGGGATCGTTGTTAAACCTTCAGTCAAATAAAACAAAATCACGAACCTGGACTATTGTCTTTACTGAAATGGTTGAATAAATTTGTTAATCAAATAAAGTTTACATTCGTTGTTTCATATGAGTCTATTCTTTTAAAAAACCCCAAAAAACAAACACTAAACATCGATTCCGACGGGTTTCGTCTTGTGTGTGTTTTAATGACGGACTGCAAGACTAAAATTCCCGCCCCACTTTGGTTGTTCCGATCCGCTCCCGAATTCAGCCACTGCAAAAATTAATTTTGAATGATGGACCTTACAGAACTATTAGCTTCAACAAAAACATATTTTATGACTGAATCACAAATTTGCCACGTGAGGCATTCACAAGCTAACACCTAACTGAGCAGTTGAGTGCCTGCACAAATCATAAAGTAAGCTGTCAAGGAAATTTCAAAGGTATGCATGAATGGAGATTTCTCTTTCACTCTTTTTATTTTCACATTCACCTATTTGAATTTTCTCAGGCAGAACACATTTAATAACAAATGGTGAAGGACAACAAGGGTAGGAATAGTGTTAAGTTCTATAGAAAATGCTATGTGGTCTTAGGCAAACAAGTACAAGTATTTATTATGTCCATTTTCCTAAAGATCTAACAAATATATATATATACACACACACATTCATGCAAGATCACGTATATGTGCAAATTTATGATTTATTCTGGTTTACATTAAAATCCAAATTGGGAAATGTCTAAACGATTTGCTACAGACTTAGTTAAATGCCAAATTCACAAAAAAATGAATGCAGAGTTATCTTACGTGATACTCAAATGACAATAAAACAAGTAGCAAAGGCAGGAGTGTATATAGGTCTTAAAACAGTGACCTTTTTTTGGATAATGGTGTAACACTTTAAAAATCCAAGTCATCATAAATGCAGAAAATATAATTTTTAATTACAAACAAGTGCTACAAAATATTATTTCAAATAGTCTGTATGTCACTTTTCACATGGACACTTTACCAGGAAGAGTCAAAAGTTTGTCCCATTTTTGAGCTACAGATGACGTTAGGCCTGCGTTCCGGTGCTAAATCGTCGACTGCGCATCACCATGACAACCATTTGGAATGGAGTCGCATTGTGTTATCAGGTGCGCAGAGGATGGAGGTTCATAAATGTGCTGTTCGGGTGCTCCTATGCCATTACAGGGGAAAAGGGTTAGGCGTGGCACCAGCAATAACAGAAATTTGTGCAGCTGAAGGCAAGAAACTGTAGGCAGCAGCACTGCTCAAAAATGGTCCCTACATTTTAGTGCTGAGGATACCAGTCTCAAAAACAAGCCAAGGTCAGAGCGTCCAACGACCACCAACACTGACACCCTGGTTGAAGCTGTGACAGTGAATCCTAGTACCAGAACATCACAATTGGAAGCTGAGATGGGGGTCTTCCCAATCCACCACTGTTCGTCACCTGCACCAGCTTTGGTTTCTCCTTGAGTCAACATCGAATGGTTCCCCATGTGCCGGTATCCTGGATTCACCATCATGAATTGACACCCCAGCAGAAGGAACAACATGCAGCACTCTGTTATAGATTCTGTCAAATCCACAGGACGATATGTTTTGCTGTTGTATCGTCACAGATGATGAGAAGTGGATATTCCTACATTAACCTACCACTGGAAACCAGTAGCTGAGGTCACACCAGGAAGTAAGGTTGGTTTGAGAAGAAAGTTGTGCTGAGCATCTGATGGAATTGTGAGGTCCTATTGCACTGGGAACTCATGCCAGATAGTCAGACTGTGAAATGGAACCTCTATGCCAAATGATACTCTGTGTCAGTGGTACCCAGAACTCAAGACGACAGGCATCATGGAACAAGTGGATAATACTACAAGGCGCACCTCCAGATTGGTCTACCAAAAATTACAGGAATTTGAAAAGGTTGAGATTCTACCCCATCCTCCATACAGTCTGGTTGTTACTTCATCTGACTATAACCTGATTTGCTTCATGGCTCATCATTTCCTATGAAGACAGTGGATAATACCCTAAGTCACACCTCCAGAGTGCTCTACCAAAAACTACAGGAATTTGAAAGGGTTGAAATTCTACTCCATCCTACATACAGTTTGGACCTTACCCCATCTGACTACCACCTGCTTCACTCTATGGCCCATCATTTTCTATATAAGGTCACACATCCACAGTTGTTCACCTAAAAACTACAGGAATTTGAAAGGCAGAAATACCCCTAGTCACACCACCAGAGTGGTTCACCAAAAACTACAGGAATTTGAACGGGTTGAGATGCTAACCCATCCTCCATACGATACAATCCAGACCTTACCCCATCTGACTACCACCTGTTTCACCCCATGGCCCACCATTTCCTATATAAGTGCACACATTCAGAGTGATTCACCAAGAAACTACAGGAATTTGAATGGCAGAAATACCCCAAATCACACCTCCAGAGTGGATCACCAAATACTGCAGGAATTTGAACGGGTTGAGATGCTATCACATCCTTCATACAGTCCAGACCTTACCCCATCTGACTACCACCTGTTTCACTCCATGGCCCATCATTTCCTATATAAGGGTAATGGAAAATACCCTAAGTCAAACCTACAGAGTGGTTAACCAAAAACTACAGGAATTTGAAGGGGTGGAGATCTTATCTCATCATTCATACAGTCCAGACCTTACCCCATCTGACTACCACCTGCTTCACTCCAGGGTTTACCATTTCCTGTATAAGGTCACACCTCCATAGTAGTTCACCAAAAAACTACAGGAATTTGAAAGGCAGAAATACCCCTAGTCACACTACCTGAGTGGTTCACCAAAAACTACAGGAATTTGAACGGGTTGAGATGCTAACCCATCCTCCATACAATCCAGACCTTAACCCATCTGACTACCACCTGTTTCACTCCAGGGCCCATCATTTCCGATATAAGAGCACACATCCTGAGTGATTCACCAAGAAACTACAGGAATTTAAATGGCAGAAATACCCCAAGTCACACCTCAAGAGTGTTTCACCAAAAACTACAGGAATTTGAATGGGTTGCGATGCTAACTCATCCTCCATACAGTCTGGACCTTACCCCATCTTACTACCACCTGTTTCCCTCCATGGCCAATCATTTCCTAAATAAGGGTAATGGAAAATATTCCAAGTCACACCTCCACAGTGGTTCACCAAAACTACAGGGCTTTTAATGGGTTGAGATGCTTCCCCATCCTCTACACAGTCCAGATCTTACCTCATCTGACTACCACCTGTTTCACTCTATGGCCCATCATTTCCTATATAAGGACAACATTTCATTTTAGTGGTGGATGTGGAATCTGGTATTGAAGAGTTTCGGCCCTCGAAACCTGCCATGTGGTACTATCATGGGATCGTGGCTCTGGTGGAATGTTGGCAAAGGACTATAGAAAACAATGATGATCTGTACTTTGCAGAATGAGGGGAACGTTTATGGATATCCCACATCATTCAATTTTTTAGTGGCAAACGGGATGAACTTCTGACTCACTCTGGTAGTTATCACAACCAATAATACAACATGAACTTAAATTCCATATTTTTAACAACACAAAAACAGGACCCTAATGAAAAGTCAGATAATGACTAGCTGTTCAAACATTGGAATCTACATGCATAACAATTAGAAGCCTTATTTGCAGTCATTTATTGCGATAGGCTGTTCATTCCTTTCTTTATACCCACCGTTAACACCACAAGAAACTCTCCTTATAAACTGAGATGTTTTTAACATACAAACATTGTTGAAAGAAAAATTTTTCATGAAAAAAAAGGGCATCTTTTTGGTTTTAACGATTACTTTTTAAAGAATTCTAAATGATTTTGTGCTTTTAGCAAACAGGAAATGTTTATACAGGCTGTTCCAAAATTAGCTTTACAACTTTGACTCTCAATAAAACCTAAACGAAATAAGAGTGAAGTTCTGTTTTTTGTACATGTAACAGCAACCTATAAAGTTTTATTGGTATGCAAAAGGTTTCTGTTTACTTTCAGGTAGGACCCTGAACTTGTGATGGCTACTCCACAGGAAAAGCCCCAGTGTGTGGCATGGTTCATAGAGACAAAGTCAGATACACAAGTTCGAAGGAATTTCCATACCAAATATGAACGTAATTCAACATTAAGACCCTCAATACACGAGTGGCTCAAGTGTATGAAGACTGGCAGTGCGCTTCATAAAAAGGATGCTGGTCGGCCAAGCACAAGTGAAGGATTTTTTTATTTTTTTTTTACTGGAGGTTTAACGACCACAGTGGGCTATAAAGCAGTCGCCCGTCCCTAATTTAGGGTCACTGGTTCCAGGGAATGGAGAGAGCTAGTGCTGTAAGACAAACACAACATCCATGCTTCCCTAGGATTCGAACTGGACTCATCTCGGACGAATGATCAGAAGCCATCGCTTAGACCACTGCACCACTGAGGCGGCGAAGAGGATATGGAACGTGCTCAACAGAGTTTCCTATGAAGTCCAGAGAAATCCATTCGTATGACCTCCAGGCACTTGGGGTTACCACCTACAATGATACGCAGGGTGCAGCACAAGCGCTTGCACCTGACTGCCTACAAAGTGCATTTGACACAGGCACTGCACCCCAGGGATAAACCAAAATGTTTAAATTTTGTTATTGATATGCTACACAGGATTCGTAATGAAGAAGGCATCCTGAAACGTGTTTTATTCAGCGATGAGGCAATGTTTCAGGTCTGTGGTGGTGTTAACAGGAATAATTATAGAATTTGGGGGTCTGAAAACCCACATGCCATCTGCGAGATTAAATGTGACAGCCCTAAGGTTAACACCTGGTGTTGTTTCCCGCACAACCGCATCATCGACCCATTCTTTTTCGCCGAAAACACAGTCACATCCAATGTTTATTTGGACATGCTGAGTGAGTTTTGTTCCCCCCTCCCCGCCACCAACTGGAGAGCCTGCAATCAGCTATCATCTTCCAGCCAGGACGGTGCACCCCGCACTTCATGTTAATGAGTTTCTTGATGAAACATTTCTGAAGTGATGAATTGGGCGGGTCGTCCGGTTCCTTGGCCTCCACGTTCACTATATCTTAACCCCCTAGACTTTTTTCTGTGAGGCTATGAGAAGGATATTGTATAGTGCACAAAGGTTCCGGATGTGGATGAGCTGAAGCACAGGATTACAGCTGCCATCGCAACAATTCCTGAGGACATGGCAGGAGGTCGAATACCATCTTGACCTTATTCCTGCAACCAACAGTGTGCATCAACCAACAAACTTTGGAATGTGCTGTTCAATATACAATAAAACAATTTTTGTTCTCTTGTGCTGTTTCTGTTTTACTGAGGGTCGAAGTTTTTTTTTTTTTTTTAATTGGAGTTTTAACGACCATTGTGAGCAACTCAGTGGGCTATAAGCAGTCACTCGTCCCTAATTTATGGATGAATGATCAGAAGCCATCGCTTAGACCACTGCGCCATCATGGTGGCTCAGGTCAAAGTTATAAAGATAATTTTGGAACACCCTGTATAATAGTTTTTTTTTAATGGGAATCATTATACAGATTCTATGACGTGCATCTGTATTTATTCTAACCTTCCTTGTTTTGAGTTTCTTTCTCTAATGCAAATTTTTTACCTCTCACATGTAATTTCATTCCAAATGCCACACCAAAAATTTCAAGTTTCTTAATATATTTTAGCAACAACTAACAGCTCGTCACAGTGTAAATAAAAAGTCACACTCTGTGTGAAAAGTGAGTGTGTCAGATGAGATTTCCTTCAAGTTGAACCACATGTGTCATCTTCATGTTGCTTTGTTTATGAATGTTACTTATTATGCTAATGTTGTACATAAGCCTTCAATGTGTTAAAAAGTAGTTCTAACATTATGAAGTGCGACAAGTGTTAACTGTTCGTGACAGCAAGCTTTGTTCGAGTTGTACTGTGAAGCACAAGGCGTGATTTGAAATGTTACCAGTGAATATGTAGTACCATATTTTCCAATGATAACACCGCTGCATTAAACTAGATTTTGCAAATGTGAATCTCAAAAATGCAGTGTTTAACTAGGTGCAGCTTGTAACAATTTTCAGTAGTATTATAGATTTCAACTGTCATTTACAATATTAAAACAGATCATTTTGTGAATCGGTTATGGCAGACACTGAGTTATGAAGAACTTGGAGTGCCAACTGTTTACTGATTATTAGAATAGGAACCTAGCCATTGCATAAAGAAGTCTTGAAACCTGCATAATTATGCATGAGAGAGAGAGAGAGAGAGAGAGAGAGAGAGAGAGAGAGAGAGAGAGAGAGAGAGAGAGAGAGAGAGAGAGAGAGAGAGAGAGAGAGAGAGAATCTTGCACTGCAACAAGAGAGATGGAAAATATTTGTAGTTAATAGGCATCAAATTTTTGTTAAAATATTTCTGTGCCTATTATGTGTGGTGCTTCATCAACTTGAACACCCAATTGTGAACATACAGGTATGATATGATATCGAGTGAATGAAAGAAACTAAATAGAATATTTCAACATTAGCCTTTAAGGTGGATCGACCTAAAAACTTTGTCCTGTGTTTCCAATGGCAAAAACTTCAGTAAACAGTTTCTTCGTAATCAATGCATTCCCAAGGATGAAAAGTTGCACATCGATAAAAATAACTTTATATTATAGCCTAGTATACTTAATATTTTCTAAAACTTAACCATAAATACATTAAGAATTTAAGAATCAATAACTTTTCCTTTGGTGGTGTTGATACCTGCAAACAGATGGTGCTACATGTGACTTGCTAAATGTAATCATGTCGCTTTTTTTTTCAACAATTTTATTAATTTCTGGAACAGAATCAGCACTTCAGTCTATCCATATCGGTAGCCTGGAATGTTTAGAATGATTTCAGATACTTAAATTTTCTGACAATAATTTAGCTGAAAATATCAACTGTAAGTAGCACTGACCTTTACTTTCAAAATCAACCAGCAAGCTCATGCTGAAACAGTTTCAGCTAAGTTATTGTCAGAAAATTTTATTTATGTGGCTCAAATCATTCTGAACATTTCAGACTATCACATGGATAGACAAGTGTTGATTCCATTCCAAAAATTAATAAAATTATTAGAAAAAAATGTGACAACTGTATTTAGCAAGTCACATCCTATGTGTGTGGTACCATCTATTTGCAGGTGTCAACACTAAGGAAAAATGATTGGTTTTTAATATAATTATAGTTAAGTTTTAGCAAATATTAAGTATACTAGGCTATAATACAAAGTTATTTTTATCAATGTGCAAATTTTCATCTTTGGGAATGCATTAATTGCAAAGAAAATACCTACAGAAGTTTTTACCATTCAAAACATAGGACAAAGTTTGATACTGTTGTCTTTGACTTGATGATATGAAGTCAAAGACACCTAAAAACAGTTTTTTTAGGCTAATTTAATGTGCTTACAAGAATTTAACTTTGCAAGTAAATTTGTGTGTGAAATACAATACACTCACTTTACATTCATTGTAGGACTAACACTATTTTTATAGCCTGTTATTTTGCCGATTTGTGATATGAACCACGAGTACCTCACCTTTGTTTGAAATTAAAAAAAAAAATATATATTTAGAAAGATCGAATGTTAATACTTTATTATACTGTAATTGAAATGATATTTGGTTTAAGGGAAATAGTGTTACTATTGATAAATTTAACTTACCATAAAACCACGTGGTTTGAGAATACTTACTTGGTTTGGTTGTACTGTTGATGCTCAAAGACTTTTTTACCCATACATACTTTTTAAATTGCATTTTACTAAATTTTAACCGAAAATACGGGTATACGAGTGTATCTCATATACGGTACACTAAATACAGGTACATGAGTGTACCTCATATACCCATATTTTCAGTTAAAATTTAGTAAAATGCAACTTAAAAAGTATGTATGTGTAAAAAATGTCTTTGAGCATCAATAATACAACTAACTAAGTAAGAATTCTCACCCCACGGAGTTTTAAGGTAAGTTAAATTTAAATTTATCAGTAGTAACAATATTTTTCAAAACCAAATATAATTTTATTTAAAGTATAATAAAGTATTAACATCTGGTCTTTCTAAATATAATTTTTTTAAATATCAAACAAAGGAAATTACACGTCGTTTGCATTGCAAATCAGCATAAAAAAAGGTGCTATAAAATTAGTGTTAGTCTTACAATTAATGTAGAGTGAATATATGGGCATTTCATACATAAATTTACTTGCAAAGGTAAATAGGACAAAGTTTTTAGGTAGATTCACCTTAAGTATTTACTTTTTTTACTTTTTATGCTGCACTGCAAATTCATGTTGAAAGTCATTAGAGAACAGAGCATGTCAACACAGATAACAAGGAAATTGTTGCACAAACTTATAATAGTCATCACCATATATGCTATGCATTTTGTAATAAATAATTATCAGGTTTTTATAAGAAAATCATGCACCATGTATTTTTGCACTGACTTAGAAATAGGCATCGTGGTTTTATGAAAGCCAATATTTTCAGTTTCTCATATAGTTGCAGTTAAAATACCTATATGAGGGCATTATTCTTCACATGACTTTTTCTTTTCGTTTTTCTTTTCCCGCGTGTGTGTAATGACGGATATGAGTAAGTGAACAAACAGCCAATCACAGTGAGTGTTGCTAGTTTCAGTAATTGTCCAGCAACATGTTCTATAATTTTTCACCTAGTTAGTTTATCAAAACTGATGGATTTGCACACTGAATGATCTAAATTAGTACCACATCTATGCCAATATGTAAATACGTATTCGTATCCAACACAAGTTAGCAAACTGATTTTTTTTCTTCGGCAAGATATTAAATAAAATATATGCACAGTTGAAATCCGAATGCAACAAAACCGACATATGCAATAAATAAGAGAAATGGGACTGATTTGCTGACTTTTTTTTTTTTTTTTATCAGCAAAAGCATTTCACATGTAAATCACAAACCTTTTCAACTTTTGCTTAGCAACTGGCTAAGTGAAAACTTTACAGAAATTCAATGAATAATTAACAGGTTACAGTTTTAGCTATGGCATTTCTTCTAACATGTTTTTTTCTTTTGCTTAATAGTAATATTAAAATTAGCCGTGGTAGTATTATAACAGTTTTTTTTTTTACCAATGACTGTGTTTTTACATAACACATTTTTTTCTTCATAAGTAATGATGGCAGAACAACAACAGAACAGGGACACCTAAGCATGCTCAGTATAGTCTTGGTAAATGTTGGTGTGTCTTTGTTACATAATATATGCTCCAACAAATCTACCATGCTTAGACACAGGCATGTTGATCATTAAAACTGTGCTAGACATGGCAATTAACAGTTATCACCCACAGGCACTCAAGTTTATCAGTGGTGGTAACAGCAGTCAGGTTAAAAACTATAGCTCTCTTGTTTCTCTGACATGGAGGACATCTTCATTCACTTTGAAAACTATGCAATCATACAGTTCAATATGCTGACTGAGCTTTCTAGTGCAGCCAGAGTGAGAACACCAACTTCAGCGGCGATATATAGCACAGTTGGTTGTTCACATGGACAGTAAAGTGGCATGCAGTCACTGTTACTGGACGAATATCATTTGACAGCATAATACTGTTGATTCATTTAAGGTGCATTACCAGTGCAAAAGGCATCTTACCTGCACTGTTCTTCATCTACTGAGACGAAACAAAATCACAAAAATTCAGGAAACTCTTGCAAACAAAACCTGATAGCTAGGCTACATCAGAAGCACATAACAAATTGCACAAACGGCGGTCTTTTAAATTCTCCACCAAAAGACTGAACGCAAGGAACCAATCGTTACATATCAGAAACAACAACGTTAAGAGATCCTGAGTATTGAGTTGCAAAAATAAATACAAATACAAATCAAGTCAAAGTTTAACTAGCACATTACAATGTGTGCTCCTTTGGGTTAAACCAAGCATTACTTTTCCACGTCACTTTGAGAATTGGATTCCATCACGCAAAAGTGATTTCTCTCTTTTTTTTTTTTTGCCATTTGAAGTACTTAAAAAAAAAGGGGTGAGTTCCTGTCATATGTACAAATTACAAAAATATTCCCATTAATTATCACACGTTCTCGCTCACAGTCGCTCTTACTTCTTCACCTTTCTTTCTGGGCGATATCTCAAGTGTCCACATTATGTACAAAGCCGAATCATCGTATCCAAGGGAATTGTAAATCGTTTTAAATAGAAAATGTTGTCATAGCAACTGACAGAACCACCTGGATTTTCGAACTGGTTCGTTAGCTTTTAACTGGTGTCCACTGGTTTTTGGAGGTTGTGTAGCTTCCTGAAAAGATAAAATATAACCAAAATTAAGAATGGTGATATCATTTTCATACTTAATCTATACTTCACACGCATGCACAGCATTTTCTAAAACTAAAAAATATTTTTAACACCGACTGGCATATTTTGACACACATAAGAGGGACTTTAAAAGTCATTTAGTTTCCCATGGCAACAATGCCAAAATTTGCACAAAAGCGATGTTCATTTTACATATACATACATACATATTTAAGTTGCGGAGTCATTTTGGAGGGGTTTGGCCATAACTCACCACGCTGGCCAAGCTGGTTGGTGAGTGAATTTTCAACATGAATTTGAATTTCTGCGGTATTGAAGATGCATACATTAATATTATTAATAGCATCTATGAAAAAGCAAGTGCAAAGATTCGGTTGTTTGAAAATACAACATACATAAAAATTGGAAAGGGAGTGAGACAAGGTGACACTATATCTCCCAAGCTCTTTAATGCCACATTGGAAAATGTCTTTCAATCATTGAACTGGGAAAACAAAGGGATAAAGATTAATGGAGATTATCTAACTCACCTTCGTTTTGCTGATGACAATGTCATTTTTGCAACTACCCCAACAGAGCTGCAGAGTATGATTCAGGAACTTGCTGACAAGAGTAAAGAAGTGGGATTAAAAATGAACTTTCAGAAGACAAAAGTGATGTTCAATGCTTTTACAAGAAATGAAGATTTATCGATTGATGGAGAAAAGCTGGAGATAACAGACACGTACGTTTATCTTTGACAGCAGATATCAAGTGAGGGTCACATTGATGAAGAAATTAATCGGCATATAAAACTTGCCTGGATAGCTTTTGGAAGAAGCAGCATAATTTTCAAGAGCAATATGTCATTATGTCTCAAAAGAAAAGTGTTTGATCAATGCATCCTTCCAGTGCTTACGTATGGTGCAGAGGCGTGTACCTTAACTAAAAGAGACATACAAAGGCTGCAGACAACTCAAAAAAGCATGGAGAGGTGCATGCTTGGTGTAACCAGGAGAGATAAGAAGAGGAACTCGTGGATCTGAAAAATGAAGAAGAGGAACTCGTGGATCTGAAAAATGACAAGAGTGGAAGACATCATGATCAGAGTAAAATCCCTGAAATGGCAATGGGCTAGACATACTGCCAGAAGGACAGACCATCGATGGACAGCCGAAATTTTAGATTGGATTCCAAGGGACAGGAAAAGACCCAGAAGAAGACCACATGGGAGATGGGTGGATGAAATTCGAAAGTATGCAGGAGTAACATGGAGGAGATTGGCACAAGACAGACCATTGTGGAAGAGGCTTGGAGAGAGCAGTGGATTGATAATGGTTGACAATGATGATGATGACATACATATTACAATGCCATTCTTTAAGATTCAGTGATTAGCTCCTCAAAGAAAGCTAATCTGCCAGATTAAAGTTTAAAACTGATTGTGCTAGATTTTACTTACTGTGGATATATCTGCAGTTACTTGAAAATTCATTGTCCTGGGTGGTATAGATTCCTAAGCTTCGGTTACTTGAAAATTCATTGTCCTGAGTGGTATAAATTCCTAAGCTTCAGCTACTTGGAAATTTGCTGTCCAGTGTAGAATTGATTCTATCACTTTGAAATTCATTCTCTTGGGGGGTATATATTTGTAAGCTTCAGTTACTTGACAATTCGTTATCCTGATTGGTACAGATTACAAAGCTTTAGTTACTTGAAAATTCGTTGTCTTGGATGGAATAGATTCAAAGCTTCAGTTCCTTGAAAATTCATTGTCCTGTGTGGTACAGATTCGTAAGCCGCCCTGGTGGCACAGTGATCAAAGCACTGGATTCTAATGATTCATCTGAGATGGGTCCAGGTTCGAATATCCCAGTAAGGCAGGGATGTTGTGTTTGTCTTACAAAACTGGCTCTCCCTTCCCTGGAACCAGTGGCCTTAAATCAGGGATGGGCAGCTGCTCATAGCCCATGAAGTTGGTCTAGTGGTTGCTAAATCTCCAAACCAATAATAATAATAATAATAATAATAATAATAATAATAATAATAATAATAATAATAATAAAGATTCCTAAACTTCAGTTACTTGGAAATTCATTGAACTGGGTGGTAGAGGTTCCTTAGCTTCAGTTGCTAGGAAATTCATTTTCCAAGTTAATACAGATTTCTAGGCTTCAGTTACTTTGATAACTCACTATCCTGTGTGTGGCATATATTCCTAAACTTCAGTTACTCAGAAATTCTTTGTCCTAGATAAAATAATGCAGGGCCAATATTAAGTACAGTATTAGCCAGTTCGCCAAATGTGATTTAGAAACAAGTTAGTAAAATCATGCAATGAATTGATTTTGATACGCTTTCCAACATACCAGAAATCATAGAAAAATGCCTTGGTTTTGAGGGGACTAAACTATGGTATAACGTTAGGGGTTCACATATGTCAAAATTAAATCGCTTTTTGCCCTTGTTACCTATTTCTATTATCAAGAACTACCACACATAAGCCGTTTTATAATTAAAAATTCCATCTAAATCGGACAATTTTCACGGAAGTTATAATACGAAAATAATGTTTAACGAATTTCATGCATGCGCACTGCCTACAATTGCTGACAAAGAACATTTTTGGCGGAACTGCTTCCAAAGTCGTTATGGAACAACGTATTGTATTTCGTTGCAATAGGAGCATTTTTACTCAAGTTATGAGATAATGACTGTGGAATAAATCTCGTTCCTGTGCCCTGACCATTGACCCCATTTTGATGATATTAAACATAATTGGATGAGTATACCTCCGGAACAACATGATAAAATTTTGTCGCAATCGAAGCATTTTTACATAAGTTATGACACATAAGGGCGATGGAATGGATCCTGCTCCTATGTCCTGACCTTTGACCCCATTTCATCTGTTTTCATTAGGGTTCATCCTCAGGTTGTCCCCTACCACATACTAAAATTTTATCAAAATTGAACCGTTTTTACGCGAGTTATCGTGCAGATGGACAGACAGACAGATGGATGGACAAAGCTGGAGCATATATGCTTCTTCATTCTATAGTTGGAAAGCTTAAAAAAAAAAAAAAATGGCAAAACCTAAAATAAAATTGGCAACATTTCTGGCAAATCCCTTTAGTTTTTATATTGTTGGTGAGAGACAGTGGAACAAAAAATGGAAATTTGCTCCTCAAAGCACATTAAAATCTTCTGTTTCATGAACAACCTTAGACATTAGAGATGTCTTGCAGTCATTGAATGCTGCAGCCACATGAATGAGGACTGCCATAATCAGCCAATGGACTGTTTGTCTTTAAAAGAGGAATTTAATGGGACTTCTACATGGTACCTTTAAATGGTTGAACAACTGCTCTCTTTCCACTTCTTGCCCTCCCTTTCCTTAAATATTTATACTCCTCTCTGCACATGGGTATACAATAACAATGGACATATCAGTTTACATTGATAAATGTGCTCATTGTTTAACAACAACACATCTGATTTCTTATCACCTTTTCATTATAGAAGAATACAAATGGTTATTTGTGAACTATAAACCATGTCCCACAACAATAATAATTTCCCTAAAATTAAAAGGGAAAAGTTAAAATGAAACATAGATCAGAATTAGTTTTTTTTTTTAATTAAGTTTTATGTAAATATAGCTCGTACATGTTTACAAAATCATTATGAAATCTCACTTGTTCTGCGTTAAGTGTTTTTGCAGTGAACTCCATAAAATTTCTGGCAAACAACTTTTTATTTTGGCAACACATCGTTTTTCTTAGTGCAGCACCTGAAAATGGCAGCACGCTCAAGCAGAAATCACGAGATGCGAGTTCAATTCCTGCTCCACAGTGATGCAGTTTTTGGGTTATCTGAGATGATGTTTACAATACAGTACTGAGACTCAAAAAAGCTACATGTTTAAGTGAGATGAAACATACAAATGTTACAATCACAACTGGGATATAAGTATGGGTGTCCGCTGCAACTCTTCCAGGGGGGGGGCAAACGGGTATACTCCCACTATCATAAGTATTGCTTAAATTTATAGTACCCCTGCATCCTTATATGACATAGTGGCGGTTGGGTTCAGGGGAGTGCAGCGAGCACCTACAGCTAGGGGGTGGGTTCAGAGCACTGCTACCAGACCCCTTTTTTTAGAAATTACACACATTTCAAAAGGAATTTTCATGCGATATCATGAAATGGGAACTTGGACACATCTTTCTTTCTATAGTCAATATTTAGTATTGAAATAATGGACAATAATAATAAAAATATAATTTACTAGTTACTGGCCACTAATTATTCATATCTGAGTCAAAAGTTTAATCTTACTGCAGTAAGTAAAGGGGGGGTGTTGTACTGCTCCACTGTCCTTTATTGACTTATACTCAATAAAGGACAGTGGAGCAGTACAATTGTTTTGTGTAATCCCAAGTTAATGTTTTAATACAAAAAGACTGTATTAAGTTGATTTTGTCCTTTATTGAGTATAAGTCAATAAAGGACAGCGGAGCAGTACACCCCCCCCCTTTTTTTGGTAGACATTGATCTTTTTATACCGTCCTCAATGTTCTGTCTCTTGCACTTTAGAAGAGCTACTATGGAATAAAAACTGCAAACGTTTTAAATTTTGTCCAAGTCTATCAATCATTATTTTGAATGAGTTCACGTTTATTCTCAAAAACCTTTTCTCGATGAACACTTATCATGCACAGTCCAGATAAACGTTCATCTGACACTGTTGACCTTAACCAGGATTTTACCTTTCTCATAGTGCTGAAGGACCTTTCCACTGTGCAGGTTGTTACTGGTAATGTTAGAGCAATAAGAATAGCCTGTCAAACAGAAGGAAATAGATCAGTGTGTTTGAGCAAGCCTTGAAAGTCTGTCTTCACATCCATCATCTTGTTTCTTTCTTCCTGACCACATTTCAAACCAAGTGACTGCTTCAGTTTCTAAGTTCTCAATTTCATATAGCTTAATGATCTTTGCAAGATGCTTTATGAATTCTTCCTTTGTAAGCTTTGCCATTTGTAGGGGATGAAGTGAAAAGGGCTAGAAGTTTGCAAATTTTCAGCAGTATTAATCGGCTTTCCAATGATGATATGATGGAGTCTAAATATGGCACATAGACTGATCTATGAAAACATTCTTCTATTGTTGAGACACCAACACTGGAATGGAATTTTTGTCGACCACACTGACTGGGAAGGGTTAGCCGAATGTCCAATTTTTCTGCCAGTTGTTCGATTTTCGAAAAAAATTTCTTGCTTTGTTCTGCTTTTTGTCTGTGGCCATGGAATACACTTAAGAGTTCCTGGGCATGATAATAAACTTTCATTACATCAAGCTGAGCAGATTGGAGAGCTTGTGCTACAGATTCCAGTCATGCTGAATAGGTTGAAATTATAATAAAACAGTACTTGCTGTACTTGAAGCAGATTCCAACTGATGAGCTTCTTGGCGTGCTTTATCTGAAGCTGTAGTGGCCAGTATACATAACTGATCAAAAATATTTTCAAAGTTATTGGAAAAAACTCTAATACTTTTATATTTTGCAATCCAGTGTGTTTCACATAGTAATGGCACACTTGGAATAAGATATCTT
This sequence comes from Macrothele yani, assembly GCA_039090855.1. Classification (NCBI taxonomy): domain Eukaryota; kingdom Metazoa; phylum Arthropoda; class Arachnida; order Araneae; family Macrothelidae; genus Macrothele; species Macrothele yani. Next base: position 40,366,033 of record CM077009.1, on the reverse strand, counting down.
CTCTTTGGACTCTCATGAAAAAACTTAAATTCTCCAGAGCTGCCAAATCAGCTCATAAGAATTTTGCCCCATTGCTTGCCAAATCAAATCAGCTCTAGAGAATTTTCCACTAAAACTGACACCACCACTGCAAACACACACGCACACACACACAAAATCTTGACCTTTGAATAAATTTCGTGACAGTCTTTTGATTTCGGGACTTTTTCGGGACCTCCATCCTGTTAAAGTGGCTTGATGGGGGGGGGGGAGGTGACTCATTTCTCATTTGCCCTCTCAGCAGACACCCATGGATATATGCATTACCAAATCCTCATATAAAGCCCTGTGGTACATGCTTGGAGGAATTCAAACATAGACATACACAAATTGTCAATGTTTTTGCTATTTCACCTATACTGAACTCTACATTTATGCCCCTTATTCATAACTTTCACTGGCTATTCAAAACTTTTGACAGAAATATGTATTTACTAGGAATGGAACCATTCTAAAACTCAAACATGGCTCATTATTTTATTTCCACTTAGTATTATTATTATCAGCAGCTGATAAGTTTTCAATTAAGGTGGTTCCACCTAAAAACTCTGCCTTACATTTCCAATGCTAAAAACTTCTGTAGACATTTTCTTCACAATTAATGTATTCCCAAGAAAGAAAATTTGAACATCAGTAAATAACTTTAAATTATAGCATGACAAACCTAATATTTGCTAAAACTTGACCATAATTATATCAAAAATCAATAATTTTCCCTTTGGGTAATGTTGAGACCAGCCAACAGATGGGGCGACCTATACATTGATGACATCAGTGGGCAAACAAATGTCTGATGGCTTATTTCAAAATTAGAAATTAGCTAAATTATTGTCAGAACATTTAATCTACAGGGTATCTTGGAAGTCTGGACCTAGGAGTTTCTCACATTTGTGTTTCTTCTTTCACAGGTAAACCATGTCGCTCAGTACAGAGGAACGAACTGATGCTATTTGGTTGGTTGGGACCCGAAGTCACAGGGAAATGGCCGAAGAATTCAACAAGCTGCATCCAGACCGCACACCAATAACACACAGATGTGTTGGCAAGCTGATATCCAAATTTAATGAAACTAGGTCCATACATGACAGGCTTCACAGCAGACCACCAAGGACTGTTACGGCAGCCCCAAGAAGTTGCTTCGACGCATGTCCACTGAAACTGAAATCTCCAAGAGCAGAATCCATCGCATCTTGAAACTTAATTGCTGGAATTCATACAAACTGCAACTCCATCCACGTTTAAGTGAAGGTGATCCTGATAGGCGTATTCAGTGTTGCGAATGAATTGAAGAACAATGCGTGAATGATGGGATGTTTCCATCACAAATTTTGTTCTCCGATGAAGCGAACTTTTACGTTTCTTGGGAAATCAACCGTCAGAACACTCGATACTGGTTACTACAAAATCCTTTTTGGTTCAATTCTTCCAAAGAACAAAGCGATGGGTGCATCGTGGCTTGGTGCGGGATATGGAAAGACAGAATCGTTGGTCCCTTCTTTTTTGATGAGACGGTAACCGCTGAAACGTACCTGAACATGTTGCAGGAGGAATTCCAAGTCTGTTGAATCCAGCAGGAACATTCCCATACCTGCCAACATTGGCAGGAGCCTTGTCAGTAGTAACTAGTATTATTGCGCAGCATACATAGATGCAGGAGAGTGGGAACATTGCAGGAGGGGAGGAAGGGGCGATTACTGGAGAAATCTTTGCTCCGTCTGAATTCCGGTAAGGGAATTTTCCTCATATTTTCAAGCTGAAATAAAAATACTTATGCAGCAAAATGTTATTTAACAATAATATTGGATAGAAGTAACATCGCAAGAAAAGAGAAATTACAATTACGCAAAAAATCTGAACTCCGTCGACCTTCGGTTTTTGAAAGTTTCGTAAAGATGGAATTTCGTCCTCTGAATACCTTCCCCCGTCACCACCAACCCCCCACCCCCTAATATCTGTTCACTTGGACGTCCATCACGTGAATGTGAATGACCAAAATAATAATGAAAAAGGCGGAATTCCTCGAATTCGCGGAAGAATCTTATGCATGAAGATCACGGCGTTTAACTTCCATTTTTGCAAATTGTTGCCTACATTTTCAAGCTTAAATACAAACATTTATACAATAAAATGATATTTAACAAGAATACTGGACATAAAGGCAACATTGGGAGAAAACAAATTACGAATACGGCAAAAAAAAAAAAATTATCTGTTTAACTACCGTTTCCGAAAGTTTTGAAACACGAAATACCGCGTCCCCAAAAATGACCCCACCCCTCTCCAAATTCTCTTCAGTTTTGCACCGATCTTGAGAATACTTTAAATGATGAAAAAAACAAAGCAAAATTCTGCAAATGCACTTAAAAGTTTAATGTATATCATAAAATAATAGCAAAGAAAAAAATGTTAATGAAAATTTGTAGAATCTATAGTTCCGGCGGCAGCGAATTCCATAGTTCCGTAGTCAGACAACTGAATCCATAGAAACTATGGACATTCCATAGTAGTTGGCAGGTATGCATTCCCAGAATGGTTTCAGAAGGATGGCGCCCCGCCACATTACATGCTGACATTACCTTAACACACAGTCTCCCGAATATTGGATTGGACACCGAGGATACATGGAGTGGCCTCCAAGAAGCTGGGATCTCACGCCGCTCAATTTTTATATGTGGGGTGACCTAAAAGCCGTGGTGTATGAGGTCAAAATTCAAAGCATTCCCCATCTTAAAAAATGCATTGTGCAGGCGTGCCAGCAAATTCGCATGACTGTGATCCATAAAGTGCTGCAAGAGTAGAGATTGTGTCTTCATCATCTGCATGTGCAACATAACGGCAGATACTTTTGAACATATTCTGTAATTATATGTGCTTTTCTCCTATTGGTCCCGATTTATGGGACACCCTGTATGTGGCTCAAAACATTCTAAACATTCCAGACTATCATGTGGATAGACTCAAATATTGAGTAATTAATGACTTCATGGCTTCCTCTAATTACTCCCAGTACTGAAAAACTTAACGAGAATTATAGAGGATAAATTTACTAAGGTACATTACCTCTCAAATTTTCGATCATACACTAGAGCATTCGAAGAATAGAGTCAAGAACCGTTTAGGCACATTAAAATTTATTCACTAAAATACTCTAGCACTTTCGAAGTCTTCAGTTGACTCAGATGTTTTTGAGTTACCCAAGATGCACTGAGGTACCTTGGGTAACTCAAAAACATCTGTTAGTGATGACGTCAGCTAAAAAGAGCAGATATGGTTTTTGGTGAAGATGAGGTAATTAACACAGTTCAAGGTCATGGTTTCGGTCTGGACCCCGTCAACAACTCACGAAAAATAGTCTCTTCATTAACAAGGTGTCTTCAAGAGTAGGGTAGAATAATAGGAGGTTTATCATTACAGCAGGTATTTGAAAATCTGTGTATTACAACTGCTTCGCCATATCTTAGGGACCAGTCATTAGTGTATCCAGTTAAAAGGGTTATGTCATCCCAAAACGGGTAGAATTGTTTGTCCGTAAAGGCTCTAGCCAGAGCTATTGAGCGACCACCGTTAGTAATAGTTCGTTGATGTTCATTAATTCTTGTACGTAAACGTCTTTTTGTACTTCCGATGTACATACTCTTTACGACTTCTGTGATGGGATGTACACCTTTAATTAAAGGTATTATGTAGATACCTGCATAGGTAAGGATATTAGGTGGGTGCCTATCTCTTCTGATGCACAAAAAGATATTTCTTTTACTTAACCAAAATTCAGGGAATGCCTCTGACAAGCATGTTGTAATAAATCGGTAACTGCTGGAATATATTGTATGGAACCAACATATTTTATAGCTTCCCTATAAGATCTCAGAGATGTGTTGAAAGCTGAGGAGTGTTTGGCACATCATCAGGAGTTCCTGCATCTTACTAACTTCCACGGGTCTGGCGACAAAGCCTCGTTGATTTGCTATCCAGAAAATTTACAAGACACAAGGTGGCAACACTGACACCCATGCTGGATTGTAAACCAACCAGGCTTGGTTGCCAGACCTGTGGAAGTAGTAAGGCACAGGAACTTCTGACAATGCTCTAGTGTGTGTAGATCAAAAATTTGAGAGACAATGTACCTTAATAAACTTATCCTCTATAATTCCCAAAACGTTTTATTGGTACTGTCAAACATTGATTCCATTCTAAAAATTAATTAAATCATTAAAAAAACTCAGTACTGTAGGTACTGCTGACTTCTAAATTCGACATCTAGCCTTCTCACCTTCACGTGCCAGACAACCGTCAAACGATGCACATGGACCTGATCTCACGAACAGTTTGCCATGGGTCAGTCTCTCAGGGTTCATACCCTTTTCTGTGGAAAGAAAATGAGGACTTTCTAAGGACCTACACTCCAATTGATATTTTGCATCGTGCGTGTGTGTGTGTGTGTGTGTGTGTGTGTGTGATTAAACAGTGCTAGTGGCCATTTACCAGGCATTTTGCCCCAAATATAAAAACTACTTTGCCCACAAAGAACAAAATTAAAGACATGCTGGGGGAAAAAAAAAGACAAGCAGGAGATGCAGTGACAATGAAGCAAGGTGAGTTGAGTAGACACTAGATAGATCAGACCACATGAGACAACTGACACCGTGAAGATGTCAAACAGACACACCCCCTCCTTTGACACTCTAACCCCTGAAAAGACACACAACACAGATGCTGACCCTACTGGTAAGGTCACACAACGTAAGTCATGCAGGCTACAATGGGGAAAAGTGTGTGTGTGTGTGTGTGTGTGTGTGTGTGTGTGTGTGTTTAAGGGAGATCATTTCTAAGAACATTCCAGGGGATTAGCTCCCTTCAATGAGCTAGAAGAAAGCTCCCCTGGTGAATGGGTTAGCACATTTACAGACACACAAACAAAAATTGGGGGCAGGGTTGCGATGGCCATTACTGCAGCACAAAAACAAGATGGGGGGTAAGCACTTGTTTTAAAAAATAAGGACTTTTAAGGGACTTAGAAATGAAAATCAAAAGTAAGGAGTTCTTATGGACTTTTAAGGACCGTACGAACCTTGTTCCAGAATATTCTTCAGCACCTCATCTGTGCCACACAAACTGAAGACAGCAGCCAATAAGATACATCACCTGGAGGTGCAAGTTTCCTTCTTTACGAAGCACACACTGCATTGGTTCATAACGTGTGATGAAAAGTGTGTCCTCTATAAGCACAGTGCTTGTATATCACAGAATGACTGAAACACTGTCCAAAGACACCCCTACACCTGTGGGAAGTGCTGTTTACGTATGGTGGTTTGATGCCAGCTTGATCCATCATTGATTTCCCCAACCAGGTGAGACCAGAAATTTGGACTGCTTTTCTGGTGAAATGTTGTAGAAGCACAAAAAGCTCCACAGCAAGCAGCCAGTTTTGGTGAACAGGCATGAGGTTCCTCTGTTGCATGACAAAGTGCATCTCATAGCACCCAAAGGACCAGCCAACAAATCCCCCGGTTGGGCTACGAAATTCTACCACACGCACATTCCCCACAGCCTGCTTTCAAAGATTATCACCTCTTCTGGCTTCTGGATCATTTCCTAGCAGAGACCTTCCCAAACAACCAAGCTATCTGTCAGGCCGCTGCCAACTTCATCGCCTCACAGAGTATGGGGTCTTATCTCTGCGAGATATTATTAATATCTCACAGAGTATGGGAGATGTTAATAATATCTTGTAGTATGGTGTCTTATCTCTGTGAGATAAGACCCCATAGTGTGTGAGTAACCTGTAGAAGTGTGCCAATGCAGAGGGGAACTACTTTGACAAAGTGGGTAGATGCTTCCTATTTTTATGAGGGTTTGTAGGAGGCACTCTCATTTAAGATATTTCATCCACAGCCTCATAACCCATTGGCAGAAGTGCGTTGATGCAGAGGGAAACTACTTTGACTAGATGGGTAGGTACTTCCTATTTTTTTATGAGGGTTTGCTCAGAAGGCGCTGTCATTTAGGAAATTTCATCCACAGCATCATAACCCATCGGCAGAAGTGTGCCGATGCATTGGGGAACTACTTTGCCTAGGTGGATAGGTGCTTTTTATTTTTATGAGGGTTTGCAGGTGGCATTCTCATTTCGGACATTTCAGCCATAGTCTCATAGCCTGTCAGCAGAAATGTGTCAATGTAGAAGGGAGCTACTTTGTCTAGATGAGTGGATGCTTTCTATTTTTATGAGGGTTTGTAGGTGACACCGTCACTCAGAACATTTCATCCACAGTAACCCATTGGCATCCACAGTAACCCATTGGCAGAAGTGTGTCGATGCAGAGGGGAACTACTGTGACTATACTGGTAAGCGCTTCCTATTTTTACGAGGGTTTGCAGGTGGCACTCTCACTTAGAACACTTCATCCACAGCATCGTAACCCGTTTGCAGAACTGTGTCGATGAAGAGAAGAACTACTTTGATTAGACAGGTAGGTGCTTCCTATTTTTATGAAGGTTTGCAGGTGGCAGTCTCATCTCAGAAATTTCATCTGCACCAAATGCATAGTTAGAATTGCTGTTGTCAAATACTATCCATGAGCTGAACTCCTCAGCAAATTTTGAAATCATATCCTGGAACAGAAATCAAACAAAAATTTTTTATATCATTCGACTTTCTATTACTAAAATATTTAAGCTTTCTGATGACCTACGCACACAAATGATATTTCATGGTAGCTGTTCCATACCAAAGCATACTGATAAATTTCAGTTGCCGACTTTTACATTTTCCGGAAAAATGTACCATATAGCACATTATCTCACAATTCCCACAAGCTCGCAGATGTATTGGATTGGAAAGAAAGTAGGTAATGTTGGCAAATGCAAGGCCACAAAAAAGTGATAATTACTGTATATACACTGCTGGCCACTCAAAATGCAACACTAAGGAGGAAGCACTCGATTGGCCTAAAATTCGCAGCATGCGTCGCCCGCGAGATGACAGGCAAACGATTAGCATTGCAGGACATATGCAAATCATGTTCACCCGGCACGCCACCGAGAAGCACTATAAGAAGGGAGCACAGAAGGCGGGGTGTAAGTAGTGGAAGTGTGTTGTGCTGCTGAACCTGCACATGGGAAGCTTCCTGATTCCTCGTCGCAGAATACGGCAGTCATTCCAGCACGTTTCGGAGTTCGACAGAGGACGAATAGTGGCTTACCGCGACAGCGGTTCATCGGACCGAGACATCGGCGCTCGTGTGGGACGACATCCAGCCACAGTGAGGCGAGTATGGATTCGGTAGGTGCAGGAGGGACGGACGGACGGACCGATGTGAGCGATTGCCGCAGTCGCGGCACACCACCATACGAGAGGGCCTGCATGTTGTGCGGCGGACATTGACGGCTTGCACCGCCACATCACGAACGTTAGCGCAATAATTAGGGCGTGTTGCGCAACAACCTGTGTCAGCACGTACCGTTCGACGTAGTCTGCAGGAGCGGGGACTTGTCGCACGGCGCCCATTGCTCCGATTACCATTGACGTTACACCACCGGCGAGTGCGGCAGCAGTGGGACGTTGAACGCCGCACCTGGACTACGGAATGGCACGACATTGTCTTCTCAAATGAATCCCGCTTCTGCCTGCAACACCACAATGATCGGATCCGCGTGTGGCGGCACCGCGGCGAGAGGCTGTATGGCACCTGCGTTATGCATCGCCATACCGGTCCGTCGCCTGGCATTATGGTTTGGGGCGCAATTGGATATGACACTTGCACCCCTCTGGTATGCATCGCTGGTACACTCAACAGCCACCACTACATATCCGACGTTCTGGAGCCTGTAGTCCTCCCTTACCTGCAGGACCTGCCAGCAGCCACGTTTCAACAGGACAATACGCGCCCACACGTGGCACGCATCATGCAACAATTCTGCACAGCCCACAAGGTGTCACTGCTGCTGTGGCCCGCCTGTTCTCCCGATATGTCACCCATCGAACACGTCTGGTCACTGATCGGCAACCGAGTGGCCCGGCAAGCACCACCCGCAGCTACGCCTGATGAACTGTGGCAACGTGTGGAAGCAGCCTTGACCGACATACCCCAAACCCACATCCAAAGCCTCTTTCGTTCGATGCCGCGGCGTGTAGTGGCCGTTATTGCCAGCCAAGGGGGCCACACGAACTATTGATGTCTGCGTGTTCCGCAAGTCGCACGGGCCTCTAAGCTCAATCGTTTCATCTTTGTATCTGTTGTTATGTGTCCAGTAAATCTGGCTTTGCTATCTCGTGTCCCTCTTGGTGTTGCGTTTCGGGTGGCCAGCAGTGTAAAAGTACAAATCAGTCCAAAATGTAGTTGCCATCATTTGCCACGACCTGCTCCCTTCATCGAATTGTGGCAGCTTGGATGCCGAGGAATGAGTAAGTGCGCATTCGGCATCGTACCGGTTGGCGAACCGCTGTCGATCCAAGAAATGCTGCAACGACGCAAAAAAGGTGGCAGTCACTTGGGGGGCAATATATCTGGGGAATACGCTGAGTGTGACAGCAGCTCCCAGTCCTGGTCCCTGGTCTTTTGACAGGTCGCCCGTGCTGTGTGAGGTCTCACTCCATCCTACTGTAGGAGGACGCCGCTGAGGTTTAGGTTTGAGCAGTACCGGTTGTTTTGACGCAAACGATGCATACAGATCGTCAAGCTGACAGCAGTACACGTCGGTGGTGATAGTGGTGTCCGGCAGCAGCTCAAAAACACGACAGCCGGCATATCCCACCAAACAGACAGCAGGACCTCGCATGCGTGTAAGATGGCTTTGGGGGTAGGCACGAGCTTCTGTCAAAACATGGTTTCCAGGCACAGACATTGTCTTACACGACCCATTTCTCATTACCTGTCACAATGTGGTCCACAAACAGTTCACCTTCGGTCACGGGCAAGCAGGGAAACACATGCACCCATGCGATTTGCTTTCTGCTCAACTGCAAGGTTTATACTCTTCCAAGCAATATAAATTCAAGCACTTTTCAAGGACTTTTTAAACCCAAATTATCATAGTGTGTAGTATCGGTCAGTAGGTATTTTAGTAAGTTCAGACCATTAATCTTACCTGGGGCAGGCACTCCTTCAATGACCTGCCTGACTCCACTGTTGGTTTATTTTCTTAATTTTGAAGAATTGCCCCTCTGTTTTGGTATTTTTCGAAATCATTTTATTTTGTGGAATATTGTGAAAGGGTACATTATTTTCATATTCATCTGCTGGTATGATACTTATTTATTTGCTTTAACTTTTTACTTTTGATGCATTTTTTGATGCAGCTAGGAGACAAAGGGTCCATGCATGAAGTGCAAGCAATTCCACTCTGCGGCAAAAATGCATCCCTAACTCCAGTAAACGGAAGCGCATCACAATTTGTGAATACATCATTCCACTTATTTTACTCACATGGCTGATGCTTTACTCTGTAGTGATATCATAGCCATGGCACTAGCTGTCCACACACTCCCCTGGGTTGAACGCAAGTTCTGTGCTATTTGATCAGCTTGGTGTTTTTATCAGAACTACACAGAAATCTCCTATACATTTTTTTAGCACATAACATTATTTGACACATGCTCTTTTGCATCCTTACTTAAAAAACAAAACACAACAAAATTTCAAGTACTATTTACATAGCCTTAAACTTTTTCAAGTACTTTCAAGACTTGAAAATGAACTTTTTTATTCAAGGACTTTTCAAGGAGCGTATGAACCATGAACTGTGAGTGGATGGGGTACCCAAACTGCACTCTCCTGCACCTTCCCAAGTTGATGCAAGTGTGTGATAATGCTTGTGTGGGTATTTCCCAGATCTTTGGCCAACTCCCACGTGGTCACACGTGAGTTAGTCTCCACTAAGGCCTTCACAGCCTGTCCATATCCACTGTTGCAGGCACAATCGCAGTGGCCAATGTGCATCGTGGCCGGGGCTTCAACTTCAAGTACCTTGTCATTGAACATTATTTTCTTTCCAACCCAATAAATAAAACCATGCATGCATAACATCCGTATGCAGTAATTTCCATTTACATCATTGTGCATTAAAAAAAGCACTGTAAAATATTTTCTTTACTGTGCATAAGCTTCACATATTTACTCTGCTTTTGCACAAATGCAACTGCTTAGAAATGTTTACTTAGGCCTAACCTGTGAACAACTGCCACCTCTCAAAACTGGTCACTTCTTCCTGGTGCAAGCAGTGACTGTCATTTGGAGGTTTTACTGTAGTATTAAATAATGAAATTAAAAAAAAAAAAAATAAAGTTGTTTAAAATTATAACATTATCCTTACTTATCTTCACACACCTACATACTTGCATGGTTTTCAGGCATGTATTTAGTAAAGATCGTGCATGTGTGTGTGTGACCATTATTAAAAAAAAAATCATTTATTTGGTCCCAAAAATTTCACAATAAAATGGACAGTTCAGTTCATGACACAGACACTCGCAAATCATAGACATTTAAGGCAAAATTAAATAAGTAGTAAGAAATTCTTGATCATAATATATCCAAATTCATTTGCTGAGGTAGTGTTTTAACACATTTCTGCTTATAGAACATAAAATCAGCACTTAGGCAAGTTTTTTTGTTTTTTTCTAAATTACATTCTTATTCCCTGATTTACGCATGCAAGAAACTATATTTCTGTTTAGCAGCATACATAAATCAATAACAAAAACATATGAAACCAGTATAATAATACAGTCAAACCCATATATAATAAAGTTGAAAGGAGAGCTAAAAACATTCAATATATGCGAACTTTGTTATAACCCGACAGATCGAAAAAGGGCTGTTTTTGGCATTATGTCATGTTAAAACTATTAAAACCACTCAATCGTAAATTATTTATCAATTAATCAATGGTAAATAATTATTGTTAATTGAAAACTATAAGTAGTGATAAAAATATATGAGTAAGACTTACAAAAAGCAAAGTCTTTAATTTTTGTGAAAATTAAAGTAATCGCCAAAAATCTGAAATTTCACCTGTTTGCTTCATTTCATTTGCTGTATACATGTTACATCGGAAGCATGAGTCAACCGTTGCTTGGTTTGTGCTTGTCATGCTTTAAATGTTTTCCAACTTCCTGTAATGCAGTGGTTGAGATGTTTCTAGATGCAAAAAAAAAATTCTAAAATTTTCTAAGCAAAGATTAAATGACTGAAAGGTGGCAAGGGGAGGGAATAAAAGGCAGCATTTGCACAGGAAATGTAAGAGGGTTGTACCAAAAATAATGCAAAAGTGGGCATAACTTTTTTATTAACTGACAGAGGTCGTTCAGATTGCACACGCTGGTAGAGTAACTCTTCCACTATAGTAACCCTTCTTCATTGCAGGTAAATAATGGATTCCAAGCAGAAGCAATGTGCCGCCATTGAGTTCTTGACGAAGGAAGGGTGCAGGCTGTCTGATATCCACAGAAGGCTACTGGACGTTTACGGAGATGACACCATTGACAAGAGCAATGTGCACAGATGGATGAAGAAGTTTAAAGAAGGGGAAACCAACATGGAAGACAAACCACACAGTGGGAGACCATCATCTGCGACCACTGACACGAATTGTCAGCGAGTGGATGAACTGACCACGCAGACAGATAAGTCACAATCCATGAGCTTGTTGCACAACTGGACTGTGGCCACAATGCCATACAGAAGATGGTGGAAGACTTAGGGGTATCGGAAAGTGTTTGCAAAGTAGGTACCGCAGCATTTGACACCCGATTTTAAGGAGAGAAGGGTGGAAGCCTGCTCTGATCTGCTGCAAGCATTCGAAGCCAATGAAGACGTTTTTTTCCGATCTGGTGACAGGGGATGAAACGTGGGCATAACTTTACAATCCCAAAGCAAAGAATCAATCCATGGAATGGCGTCACACCTCTTCACTAAGGCCTAGATGTTCAAGAGCCAGCGATCAGCACAGAAAGTCATGGTGACTGTTATTTGGGATGACAGGGGTGTAATTCTTCTTGATTTCCTGAAAAGTGACCAGTGAGCAGTACATTGAAACACTCAAGAAGCTCAGAGAAGCCATAAGGAGGAAGAGACCGAACAAGAATCTGAAAAAAAAATCTACACTCACCATGACAATGCGCGACCACACACATCTTTGGCAACGAATCAGGCAATCAGAAAACTAGGTTGGTCGGTGGTCCCCCATCCATCATACAGCCCAGATCTGGCACCTTCCGACTTCCACCTGTTCTGTCCAATGAAGGACTGTCTCCGGGGACAACGATCTGATGACAGAGACGAGGTGAAAGTGGCTGTGAAGAAGTGGGTACAACAGCCCACACCAGTGGCGGCTTTTCAGGTAAAGTAGGTGAAGTGCCTCTTCATCTATTTTATTTGAAATTAGGTTTTATTTAATAATTTCGTATAATATATTCTTTTTTTGCCTTTATTGCGTGCTAAAATACCCAAAATTTTGATTAGATATCAATTCACAATGCGCGTCCAATACGGAAAACAAGTCCTTATACCCAAAACAGTTCAAGTGAAGAGCTGAAATGAGAATGCTTGGAAGTCTGCAGTTTTCCTCCGAGTTGGCAGGGTAATTGTGACGTCACCCTCCCCTATCTGCCGGGCAAGTGAAGTGTTTTAGCTTGAGACGCCAAGCCTCTGCACCTGAAGTCGTGACCTTCCGAAGAGATTGCAGTGGAACGGGAACCATTGGCAATTCACTAGGGCTTTCCGAAAGAGATTTGTTTTTTTTTGTGTTTTGTGATTGTTTGTTAAAAACTTCATTAGTTAGCTTCGTGTACAGTTTAACTGATAGTGATAGTTTTAGTTTTCAGTATGTATCCTGTGAACAACATTGTCTGTAATTTATTACAAACTCCGTTCAATCGGTGGAAAGATGAAAATAAAAGAGACATTTTACTTCAAGGACGACCGATGGATTCACTGACAATTGTCGCCAAGAAAGAAATCAAGAAGAGTGGCAAATCTTACAATAATAATTTTAAAAATTGTTGGTTTACTGAATATAAGTGGCTTTGTAGCCCTTCTGTGTTACAAAAATTATTTGTTGGCCCTGCTTATTTTTTAGTAATAAAATTCGGCGTGGAGTAAAGACAATTTTCAGATTTCTTAAATATAAAACGGTCACTTCACAAACGTGGGGATTCTAGCGAACACCTGAAATGCGAATTAATGCTAAATAATTTTGAAAAGAATCAGAATACCATTGCCGATGCCCTGAGGGAGAATGCTAGGCTTTTGAAAATGCATTTCAACGAAAGCATTCGTTTAAATACTTTTTCTGCAGACGATGATTGATGCAGTACTGTATTTGGGTAAACAAGAACTAGCATTCCGTGACCATGACGAAGGCATTGACTCGATAAATCGTAGAAATTCAAGGAATTGCTTTCACTGTTGATATCAAGAGCTCCTTTAAAAATTCTAAATCAATACGAAACAATAAAAAATGTCTTCACAGGTGTCTCAAAAACTATTCAAAACGAATTAATTGAATGTATTTCTGAATATATAAACAATCACGTCAAAAATGAAATAAATGAAGTTCAATGCTTTTATATCCAAGTAGATGGGAAGACATAACCAGACTTCCGAGTGCTCTTTAATAATAAGATCTGTTGATTCGGAAGGTGTATTGACTGAGCGATTTTTAGGTTTCCATGGTGTGAGTGAAGATAGAATGTCAGAAGCTTTATACAAAATGCTAGACAAAGTTTTGGAACAGTTTGATTATCAACACAAGTCAATAATAGGACAATGTTACGATGGGGCAAACGTAATGTTTGGACACATGACTGTGCTCCAGAAAAATAATGAAGTATAAAGCTTCTCAAGCCGTTTTTATTATTGCTTAGTACATCGTTTGAACCTAGTATTACAGCAGAGTTTTTCTAAAATTTTTAAGTGTCGAATATTTTTTGCAAGCCTCAGTGTAATTCCTTTGTTTTTTCACCACTCAGCGAAGCGATCGCTTCACTGAGTACCTAGTATTACAGCAGAGTTTTTCTAAAATTTTTAAAAGTCGAATATTTTTTGCAAGCCTCAGTGTAATTCCTTTGTTTTTTCACCACTCAGCGAAGTGATCGCTTCACTGAGTGGTGAAAAAACAATACTCACATCAACAACCGCAAGATGCATGCCAACCATAACAGAAACTCGATGGTCCTCCACTTCGAAGTTAGCATATGTAATAGTTGAAGATTGGGATAAATTGAAGGAAGTATCCGAATTTCTCACAAATAGTGACCAATCAGAAAAAAAAATCAATTCAACTTGCCCAAGGGTTTTTAAATGATATGAACACTTTTGAATTTACATTTTTGGGAATAGTATTTAATGAAATATTTGACTTCACCAATCTATTATTCGAAATTTTGCAGAAAAAATAATTAGACATAAACTACTGTGTTACTCAAATTAAAAACAACTTATGAAATTTTGACCATAAAAGGAACGATGAGGTATTTGGAACACTGTTTGCAAAAGCTAGCAAAATCACAGAAATAAGTAGATCTAAACGGGAGTATGCTGCTCTTACACCAGAAACAATTTTTCAAAATTATAAACAATTGTATTTTGAAATTTTGTACCACATTCTTATGGAAATATGTATATAAGATTTCAAGACTGTGAGAAACTTAAACTTCAATTTGCCTGGCTTGCTGACACAACCAAATTCGACCCATTTAATTCATGCTTTCCCTCTCACGCACTTGAAAAACTACAACATTTTTACGGAATTTTTTTACTAAAAACCAGCGCCTTAAAGATGAACTGAGTCTTGTATATGCTGATAAACATTAAGGAATATATCGACTCATGAACTTCTTCGAAGGCTTCATGGAGATAAAGGCATTTTTACAGAAGCTTATAAATTGGTTTCTCTGATTTTAACAATTGCATCTGCAAGTGTTTCAGTGGAAAGAAGTTTTTCTTGCCTTAAAAGAATGCAAACTTACTCAAGAAACACTATTTCTCCAGATAAACTTGCTTCTTTGACAAATATTTCTATTCAGAAAGACATTCTTTTGATGTCACGAAGAAACAGCCATTTTATGACGACATAATCGACAAATTTCCAGCTTTAAAGGGAAGAAGAATTGATCTAATATATAAAAAAATAGGTAAGTTCTCATTAACTGATTTTCATTGAAGACAGTAGATATCTTTTCATATTGCTCTTGTAGCTCTTCCCCTATTTTTCCTACCACGAGCCGCCACTGGTCCACACTTGAATTTTTTCAAAGAGGATTTGAGAGCTGGGTTCAACAATGGTGCAAATGCATCATTTGTGATGTAGACTATGTTGAATAGTACCTTTGCATAGAGAAAGAGTTAGTCTACCAACATGTGCAATTTGAACAACCTGTCAGTTAATAAAAAAGTTATGCCCACTTTTGCATTACTTTCGGTACAACCCTCGTACGTGTAGCATACGGACAGGGATGCTGCATATTGTGGTATGCAGTAATACATACGCACAAAACTGAAACACTATTTTATTTATGTACAATGACCTGTCTATAAGTGTTACCGTTGGGTGTTTTCAACAACAGTGATACATTCCATTGATAAAGACACAAGCAAGTGTTGAAACATGTATGGAAGGTGGTGGCCATGATGTTAAGGATTCTTCAATTGTGTTCAAATACTCTAGACCCCAATTTTAATGATATCACAGGTTTTTAGATGGCTGAGTTTATACATCTTACCTTATTAAGGTTCTTTTGTTCCATTTTTTGCGTAATATCTAAGCATTCATTTTTAACTACGCACTTCGTTTAACTCTGTGCATATTATATCGCATAATGAAACTCCTGTTTTTTGGCAACATTTCCAGTAGCCATGGTGAAATGGAGATGGATTGATTCACCAATATATAGCGCTGCATTCTACGTATCCAGAGTGTTTGTCAACCAAAAATGGGTGAGTATGACTGAGACATATCCTTGAATACTTAACCCTAAATGAGTCCTCATCAGGCGACCACTACATTAACGTTTTGAATGTGTGTAACAGTAAGAAAATGTTGTAATGATAATAGTGATTCCTAGTTTTCCAGTGAAAATGGAAGGAGTAAATACTGGGAGAATGTCACTTATTTTGTCTGTTGATGACCAAGCAGAACTTCGATTCGATACATCCAGTTCCTCCAAAAATTATTGTTCTTCACATGCGTCTAAAATAGCAAAAGAGAATATTATGAAGTTTGAGGGATCTACAAAAATTTCGATTTATGTGGAATTTTGTACTACGCAAGCTCGTTATAAGTAGGTTTGACTGTATTAGGTCCCAATACATTTAGCACTTAGACTGATACTTATGCAAATATAAAAATCTTTACACAAAATCATTTGAAACAACATTCACAGTATTAAGCAATAATGACTATGCCAATATGTTTAAATGCTTGTAAGGTAGAAGCATGATAACATGCAAGAATCACAAAGAAAAAAAAAGTAGTTACAATATCATTAAGAAAATAAAGGTGGTCTTGTTTATGTGTGGAAAACAAAACAATTATAAAAAACAAACTTTTCCATGCAAACTATGTTAGCTTGTTAGTTATTCAACATAATGCTGATTTGCAATCGGCAAACAACAGTGCCTGAAAGTTTTCTATTGCTTACCTTCTACAATATTCCATAGGAAGGACAATGAAAAGAAAGGAAAACATTTAAAAATACGTGACCATAAAAATTAGCAATTGTTGTTTAAAAATTATTCCAAGAAGAAATACAACAATCAAATGCAAAATGTAAACAAGCATTTCCAAATATGAAAATTTGCGTACAAATATATCACTAAGCTGTTCTCCGAGATTCAGATATCAGTTCCTCAACAAAAAAAAATCATCTACCGAATCAAAGCAATTATGGTTCAAGCAGCACATAAAATTGAAATAAATCAGAACTATGCACCAAATTGCTTGTGGTTTACTGGTCTTCCATGTAACAGCTCCTCTGAAAACTTGAAAATTAGAGATGTTATATGGAAGACCAGTAAACATAAGTAATTTAGTGCATAACTGATTGATTTGAATTTATGTGCTCCTTGAACCGTAACTGCTTTGAATATGTACCCACGTATTTCTGAGGAAATATTTCTTCCTCAAATTATATATACTGAATCAAAGTAACTGATTGTGTTAGGTTTGACCTACAACATTAGTGTTTTCATTTACAGCAAGCTTAGTACACAATTTAAGCTTCACTAACATCCATCCATCACACATCATTCATACTCATTATCTTTCTTTTTCATAGAACATTCAAGAATGTGGTCGCATATTGTTTCCTCAGTCTTTTTATCACCCTATCTTTCTTGCCATTTGGGTAGAATAAATTTTCTTAGTAAGAACCTCCCCACTCATTCTTTCAACATTGCCAAACCACCTCAAAATATTTGTCTTTTCCCTACAAACAACACTTTACCTCACATTACACATCTCCAACACATCTTTATTTCTCACACGATCAGAATGTGCCTTGCCACAAACCCACCGAAGTAACCAAAATCTCCAGCACACAAACAACTCCTATGTCTCCTCCGCAGTACCCAGGTTTCACTGCTGTATATCAGAATAGGTGCAGTTACATTTTTGTACACAGACATTCAGCACCTTTTCAAGAATCCACCAGTCTTGTGAAATCCTCCTAAGGCAGATATGACTTTCGAAGATGAATTCCCTTGCCTACTAATTTCCCCATCTAATTCGTTTTCTCTGTTACACACACTTCCTAAGTATACAAATTAATTTGCCTGGTCTAATTCTGTATCACTTAGACTGCTCTTGCATTCAGTACCAACAGTTCTTTGTTCAAAGACCGTAACTTTGGGAGGATCTCTTTTTAATACCACATACAAACTTCATATATTCTGAACAACCTACTCTGCAACTTACTTTCGCTCTCCGACAACAGGGTATGTAATCAGCATACAGCAATCAGCACACATAATTAGTGTGTCACTAGATTTTTTTTACAGCTGGGTGGCAAGAAATTTTAGCTGGATGGTATTAACGATCCCTTTCCCCAATTGAGAAAAAAAGGATGTTGTTTTGCTTAACATTTTTATACTTATTAAACATCTTTAGCAGTGTGGTAGGCATTAATGTAAAATAACATGATAAACAACATCAGAAAATTGTATATAAATGATTAAAAAATGAATACTTTTGCCGATTATGAAAAGGCCTTTGATTCAATGAAGCCATCAGCAGTTACAATGGCTTTGAAATTCTGCGGTGTTGAAGATGCATACATTAATATTATTAATAACATCTATGAAAATGCATGTGCAAAGATTCGGCTGTTTGAGAATACAGTACACATAAAAATTGAAAAGGGAGTGAGACAAGGTGGCACCATATCGCCCAAGCTCTTTAATGCCACATTGGAAAATGTCTTTCAATCACTTAACTGGGAAAACAAAGGGATAAAGATTAATGGAGATTATCTAACTCACCTTCGTTTTGCTGATGACATAGTCATTTTTGCAACTACCCCAACAGAGCTGCAGAGTATGATCCAGGAACTTGATGACAGGAGTAAAGAAGTGGGATTAAAAATAAACTTTCAGAAGACAAAATTGATGAACAATGCTTTTACAAGAAATGAAGATTTATCAATTGATGGAGAAAAGCTGGAGATAACAGATACATACGTTTATCTTGGACAACAGATATCAAGTGAGGATCACATTGATGAAGAAATTAATCGGCATATAAAACTTGCCTGGATAGCTTTTGGAAGAAGCAGCATAATTTTCAAGAGCAATAGGCCATTATGTCTCAAAAGAAAAGTGTTTGCTCAATGCATCCTTCCAGTGCTTACGTATGGTGCAGAGACGTGGACCTAAACAAAAAGAGACATACAAAGGCTGCAGACAACTCAAAAGAAGCATGGAGAGGTGCATGCTTGGTGTAACCAGGAGAGATAAGAAGAGACACTCGTAGATCAGAAAAATGACACGAGTGGAAGACATCATGATCAGAGTAAAATCCCTGAAATGGCAATGGGCTGGACATACTGCCAGAAGGACAGACCATCGATGGACAGTCAAAATTTTAGATTGGATTCCAAAAGACAGGAAAAGACCCAGAAGAAGACTACATGGAAGATGGGTGGATGAAATTCGAAAGTATGTGGGAGTAACATGGAGGAGACTGGCACAAGACAGACTGTTGTGGAAGAGGCTTGGAGAGACCTTCGTCCAGCAATGGATTTATAATGGCTGACAATGATGATGATGACTTACTAATAAATCATATTCAGCACAGATTTCAGCCAGTTTTCAACAATATTTATGGTGTATGTGGAGATAAATTTTTCACTCTAACTATTACGTGCGTTATGAAAATGTTCATTAAAGGAAATTTAGCTGGGTGGCAGAGAAAATCAGCTGGGCGGGCCACTTAGTAAAAAGGCTCTAGGTAGAACACTACAGAGACATAAACCAGAACTGTCTGTTTTGGCATCACATGTGTGTGCATCCAAAATAAATGCGTTGAACAGCCATAGTGGCATTACACAGTTGTATCTGACTCCTACCCCAGTAGAAAACCATTTCAACGAAACATTATTCACATGTCTACACAAGGTACCATGTGTACATATGTCTGCTGCCATACATAGCTTTCACAGTCTCATGCAGACTCCCAGTTATACCATAATTATTCAAGACCTTCCACACAAGTACCCTGTTTACTTAGTTATAACCTTTCTCCAAAAACACGAAGACAGGAAAAAAAAAAAAAAAAAAAAACATTCTTACCAGCAGACTGTTACTTTTCAGTCATCAGATGTAACACAAGAATCTGGTTTGTGCAGCCCTTGCCAGGCATAAACAACTCTATACATCCCCCACTTCTTTAAAGTAAAGCCTCATAACTTGTCAATAATGATCTCTCCAAATACAGTAAAACCTGTGTAAGTTGAACACACCCTAAACATGTTCAACTTTAGGGGAATGTCCAACGTATACAGTATGATACCTCACAATTTTTTTCTTTTTCAGTAAAGCATATCAAAAGAATCTCTTTATAACATGTGGAAAACAGATGGTTTGAATTAAATACTGTAATTACTATTACAAAATCACAGAGTAATGTAGAATAAAGAAGTACTGCACATAGAATGTAATTCCTGCTATACATATATGTACGTAGTATGATTCCATGAAATTTATACTTAAAGCAGAAATAAAAAAAAAACGCATACATACACTCACTTCCATAACAATAACTACGCATATTTTAGGGTGAATTGATGCAGTCAAGTTAATGCAGTAATCATTTCTACTGTTTGGAAAAGTACTCTGTTAGAAGATTTTGCTCAACAGTAAGGAATGAATGTGGGGGAAAGTGGACAGGTCCTTAACTAAGAGTATCTATCCACTACACAGCTGGGGGCAGATTAAGAGGTTCCTGGAAGTGACAACAACTCAGAGATTATCCCCGAGGATAGATAATGAAGGTCAAAACGGGTATGACTAATGGCCTTTGTATAAACTTAACTGCCTGTGCACACAATAACTAAGCAGGTGACTTCTTTCATGCTTAATACACAAAAGCTGATCGGCTGAAAGCATTTGAAGCCAATGAAGAAGCGTTTTTTTTTCTGATTTGGTGACCGAGGGATGAAACGTGAGCGTATCTTTAGGATTTGGGAACGAAGAATCAATCCACGGAATGGCGTCACAGCTCTTCACTAAGGCCTAAGAAGTTTAAGAGCCAGCAATCAGCACAGAAAGTCATGGTGACTGTTTTTTGGGATGACAGGGGTGTCGTTTTCCTTGATTTTCTGCAACGTGGCCGTACAGTGACCAGCAAGTGGTACATTGAGACACTAAAGAAGCTTAGAGAAACCATAAAAAGGAAGAGAACAAACAAGAATCTGAAAAGGATCCACATTCACCATGACAATGCGAGACCACACACATCTTTGCCAACAAAGCAGGCGATCAGCAAATTAGATCCACCGTACAGCCCAGATCTGGCACCCTCCGACTTCCACCTGTTCTGTACAATGAAGAACAGCCTCAGGGGGCAACGATTTGATGACGCAGATGAGGTGAAAGTGGTTGCGAAGAAGTGGGTACAACTGTCCACACCTGAATTTTTCCAAAGAGGATTCGAAAATTGGGTTCTACAATGGCACAAATGCATCGCTTGTGATGGAGACTATATGCTGATGTATAGAGAAAGAGTTACTCTACTAACATGTACAATTTGAATGACCTAATAGAGGATAAAAGAAGTTATGCACACTTTTGCATTACTTTTGGTACAACCCTCGTAATAAATATAAGTTGCATATCAAAAGGCACTTTAGAGAGTTAAATAGTAAAAAGCGCTATGGAGCACAATATAAAAACTACTAACCATTTTCTTTTCCATTTTAGTTTTGATATCCCTGGCAAGAGAAAGAAAAGCTTCTTGAACATTTATACTGTTTTTCGCACTTGTCTCCATGAAGCGGATTCCATATTCTATAGCTAACTATAAAATTAAAAAAGTACAAGCATTAATATACATAGCAACCTTCTGTAAACTTAGAGAAACTCTGTAATTTCATATTATTTTATATCACCATGAAAACTTTATTTACCATTCACAAAAAAATGTAACGTCGAGTTCACTACCACTGTACATTATACCCAGTTAAAAAGTGCTTTGATTTGTTTTCATGTTTCATAGTATCATTGACTTTAGAGAAAAAAATTGCTTTTTACTCATTGAATATGAAACTGATGTCTTTTAGAAGTATTTGAAAAAGGAAAATATGTTTTGATCATAAACTTTCATGCATTTTTGTGATGATAAAATTTGCCCAATTCTAAGCTGCACATAATAAATGCATGCCAGTATTGACTGGGTACCGAGCAAAGAGATAGAGACTAATAAAGGGCTCACCTTATTGGCTGAGGTTCACCCGACATGAAAGATTTTGAAATGTTCCAGTGCCATTGCTGATGGGCATCTTTGTGAATTTTTACCATTGATTTCAATAGGTGTTCTGTAGTTTTTCCAAAAAAAATGACCTCATGTCAGCTTCTTATACAGCATATAACTGTATCAATCAATTGAGAAAGAGCACTGGAAATAACCTTGCAAAAGTTTATGGGCTAAACTTATTGAAATAAATGTATTATCAATATTTCTTTGTTTAACCTTCTGATTGTAACAAGCAGCACATAAACTACAGTTCAACATGTTTGTTTGTAATTACCATGCATGTAGTGTTAATAAAGAAAAAGTGAAAAACATAATGCTACCGACAGGAAATATTTCCTTAAAATATTTTTAAAACATCTTTTGAAAAACAAGACATTCTTATGTTACCAATATGTCTGTCCAATCCTTTGGAAATCATATTTCTGTCTGCATCTATTACTCCAATTTAAAAATGTCTTTTAGCAGTGGAAAGCCCGATATGTGAGAACAATGATCCTTGCTTCCCCCCCCCCCATGTATAATTTTATCACTATAGGTCGTAATTGCAAATGTTTTACTACCATATCATTGCTTTCTTTTATCTGTAACCATCTGATCGAAAAAAAATCTTTCATTCATTCAATACCATTTACAAAGAAGACCATTTTTGAATAGTTTGTTTTTTAAATAATGCAGTTTTTCTGCTAGACAGTGTAAAAGCAAATTGCATTTCTTCTGATATCTCTGCTCCTAAAAGCCTGATTTTAAAAATCCTTTTTACCTCAGATAATATTCGTGATGAGAAATGTTTTGCATATAATTCCTGAGTTTTTCTAGCGAGCAATTTTTCTATTAGGGCGAGACAGGGGACGTAAGGGTATATTTCTCTTTCTATGAATTTGCAACAAAATCTGTATTTTTAAAAATTTTACTGAAAAAAAATCTTTTTCTGTCAGATACCACTCATTAGGAAAACATTTTGCGCATATTATATGCTCACAACAATGTACAGTTTTTTCACCATGAGGCATAGGTATAAATAATATTTTCTGCAATATCTCTGCCTTCCAACAGTTCGATTTGCAAAATTCTTCTGGCGAGGAATTTTTCACTTATAATTTTTTTGCACCATACAATTTGCGACTAGAGTGCATACGTTCATATTTCTATTTAAATCATATTTGCAGTAACATCTTCATGTCTAAAAACCGGATTGAAAATATTCCCTTTCAGTCAAATACCTCCACTTGGGTTTCGATCCCACACCCAAATTGAAAGAATAATCCGAAGCCAATGCCTCAGACCACTTGGCCAGTGGGGCGACAATATTCTTGTTAGAAGCAATGATGCGGAATAAAATGGATTTCAAATTCGATTGGATCTGTATTTACTCCCACAGAGGCAAAATTATGCACTGGGAAAAGACCAAAAGACAAGGATCACCATTCGCATATTTCAAGGTTCCCCAATGCAGATATAACTTTTCAAATTGGACTCACAAGTGTAGAGATATGGTGTCTACAGTCAGACAAAACAGACTTAATGATAACATAGGCACACTTGTGTTTTTGTTTCTTTTTAAAGACGTGCTCAGAATTTCAGAATTATCGCTCTTTTGCATTGCATACAAGCATAACTTCTTTCTTGGAAATACTTATTCAATTTTAGGTGTATTACTACTCACATTTATAACATGTTTTAGGCATTTATTTTTAGGTTAAACTGATGCTAATGTTTACATTAGTTTTCACAGAGACACAGATCTTACTCAGACTTCTTGTTCTCTGTTGTCACCTCTTTTCTTTTTTATTTTTTTTTTATTTGGGGATTTTACTACCATATTGAGCAACTCAGTGGGGTATAAGCAGTCGCTCATCTGTAATTTAGGGCTAGTGGTTCCAAGGAAGAGAGAGAGCCAGTGCCATAAGATGAGCACAACATCCATGACTTGCTGGGATTCGAACCTGGATCCATCTCAGACGAATGATCAGAAGCCAGCGCTTAGACCACTGCACCAAGAGGGTAGCCGTTTTCACCTGTCATAGCAATCACCACTACTCTTTCAGTTTCTTTCAAACTTGGTGTCTCCTCAAGCACTCTACCTATTTCTATCTCATTGGTGCCGAGTTCACATGGAAAACAAGAGGCTGATGTCACACATTTGTCATGGAACCACATTGTGTTATCAGGTGAGCAGAGGATAGAGGTCGATAAACGTGCTGTTTGGGTGCTCCTACACCATTGTTGAGAAAAACGAGTTATACTAGTACGTTAAAAAAGTTCCGGAACTTTTGAATATTTGCCAAGTGTCAGTGAATTATGTCATTCCCCGCTGAGAAAGCGAAGAGCATCATGTGACCGACCAGCCACAACCAGTTTGATCCAGATCCAACACGTACAGCGTACGTGCATAGTTCGTGATTACAGGCATTTGAGGCTCTCCGTCGTGAGGACAGCGATGTTGAATTTTGGACAGCGTTCAAGTATAGAATTTTGTGTTCTGCTCAGAAAGTCTTTCGCAGAGACTATTCAAATGATTAAGTCAGTGTATGGTGAGAGTGCAATGAGTTAAACTAGAGTTCATGAGAGTTATCGACGATTTGAAAATGGGCGACAGAGCATCGAGGATGATGAGAGGTTAGGACGACCTTCAACATCCACAACAGATGAACAAATCGCCATTGTCAAACAAATTGTGAAAAATGACACTTGAAAAACTGTTGCAGTGATTGCAGAAGTTGCCATGCCATTTTAACAGAGAAACTGGGCATTCATTACGTGTGCCAATAAATTGTTCCCAAAAACCTGACACAAGAAAAAATGGATGAGCGCATGCAAGTTTGCAGGGATAACATAGATGCAGTGAATTCAGATCCCGATCTCTTGAATCGATTGATCACTGGCGATGAGACTTGGTGCTTTCTGTACGACCCCCAATTCAACCGACAGTCAAAAGTGTAGAAATCATCGGCGCCACCACGACCAAAAAAGTTCAAGGCTGACCGCTCTAAAGGAAAGGTCTTGTTAACAGTTTTCTTCGATTGCAAGGGGTCGTACACAAGGAATTCCTTCAACATGGTCATACAGTCACTAAAGAAGAGTACGTCAACGTCCTGAAACATCTCCGAGAATCAGTGAGACGCAAGCGACCCGATTTTGGGAGACCAAATTGTGGGTGCTCCATCACGATAATGCGCCGGCTCACAGATCCCTCCTGGTGTCCGATTACCTGTACAAACATCACATTCCCATTTTTCCATAACCAGCTTATTCCTCTGATCTCGCCCCGTATAACTTTTTCCTTTTTCCCCAGATGTAGAATTTGCTTAAGGGACGACGCTTCTCAAGTTCCGAAGAAGTGCAACGAGCTGCGATGGAGGCACTGGAGGATGTGGCAAAAGAAGGCTTGCAGTCTGCATTTAAATCTTTGTATGAGCGCTGGCAAAAAATGCAAAGTTGCACAGGGTAACTACTTCGAACGAAACACCACATAAACAGGTATTATCTGTACTCATTCTTTTTTAATATAAAAAGTTCCGGAACTTTCTGAACGCAGTAATATACTGCATCAGAAGTAATAGAAGTGTGTACAGTTGAAGGAAAGGAAACAGGGGGCAGCAACACTGCACACAAATGGTTCAGGTGTTTCAATGCTGAGGACACCAGTTTTGAACACAAGCAAAGATCATTAGCAGCTGAAGATGGGTTTACCAAATCCATCATCATAATCTAAAGGACGATAGGTTTTGGTGTCATATCGTCACAGGTGATGAAAAGTGGATATTCTTACATTATCCTACCACTGGATGAGGTTGCACAAAAAAGCACAACCAGTGGTGCAACAAGGACCATCTGAGAGGAAAGTTGTTTTGTGGGTTTGGAGGAATTGTGAGGGTCCTGTTCACTGGGAACTTGTGCCAGATCGTCAGGCTGTAGACTGTAACTTCTATGTCAAAGAACAGCAGAGGGTCTGTGATGCTCTGCGCCAATGCTACCCAGCATTCAGCAATAGGAAGTGGGTGTCACTGCAAGTGGATAATACAGTGAAACCTCCAAATAACGGTCGCTGTTTGGACCGGAAAAAAAGTTACCGTTCTCGGGAGGTGCCGTTATTCGGAGGTTAGGCCTAGGTTAACATTGCTAGTCCATTGCTTTGGTACAAAAAAGGAGAATAATTGTACAAAGCTTATGTACAAAGAAAACAGTTTCAGAACTTTTTCCAAATGCAGAACACTGAATAAAACTCAAGATTACAATTTTTAAAAAATCATGGTGCAGAGGATTTTAGGAAAGTGGTGTCTGACCTGTTGTCTTATAAACTTCCCCTTAGAAACAGCAAGCTAAGAGGTTAAGTTTAGGGTAAGCTAAGGGAAAGAAAAAGAAATAGAAAAATGTTAGACTGGGACGTCGTACTGCACAGTTAGCTGGCAACGCGCCAAAAAATAGGAACAGAACCCACAGGGACCAAATGAAGATATTCTGCTGCAGAAAACATTTCAGGCACCAGAAAACCCTTTCCCCCTCTGTCCCCCAGGTTGTGACTGAAACATACACAGCTTGCCTCACATAGAACTGAACTTTGACCCATTTCTTTCACTTAAGCACAACATTGTACCCACCGTAATGCAACCCATTCTTCTGGAAACATACTTCCTTTAGCGATAATATTATTTGTCTTCATATTATCCCTCTTGCTGAGGTACTGAAAGAATGTAAAATACTAAAGGACAAGGTGTTCGTTAAATCTCTTTCAGGAATAATTAGGGTGTCTCCGTTGGCTGCTGTTGAGAAGTTTCATTGTTCGGAGGTTATCGTTAATGTTAATCCTACGGAAGCTTTTCTGTACCAATCAAAGGTGTCCGTTAATGGAGGTTTCGCTGTACAACACAGTCACACCACCAGAGTGGTTTACTCATATCTACAGGAATTGGAAGGGATAGGGTTCAGTCTGGACTTTGCCACCATCTGATTACTATCGGTTACACTCCACGGCCTATTTCCTACAACGATTGCACTTTGTTTCGGTGGTGGATATAAAATTTGGCATCAGAGAGTTTCTGTCCTTGAAACCTACCAAATGGTACTGTCATGGCTCTAGTGCAGGGGTCAACAGACTATGGCCTGCCACCTCTTTTTGTATGGCCCGCGAGCTCTAAGAATGGATTTTACATTTTCAAATTCTTTAGAATTTCGAACTCTTTAAAATGTCAAAGTACACGGTATAACAGAACAGCCAACCGCCGAGTTGAGGAGTTGTGAGATACGACCATATGTGGCACTCTATAGCTTCGCATTCTTTGGCCTCTGCTACGACGTCACACAGTTATAATTCGGCAGTGTTTCCAGTGCCATGTGCACCGCTTTTCTGCACCATTTTGTTCTCGTTTTATTACACTTGCATATCCATCATGTCACAGTCAAGACTAGAAAAGAAGAGAAAAGTGGACATCGAATGTTGTGCTTTTAAGGCACAGTGGTGTGCGAATTATTTTGTTACCGAATTAGATGTGCAATGTCATGGCTTTAGTGCAGGGGTCAACAAAGAGTTCAAAATTGTGCAATGACACTGCAGCTGTACTAAAAGAGTACAATATATGTCGTCACCAGACTAAGCATTCGACACAATATTGGTGAAATGTTATCACCCCCCCCCAAAAAAAAACAATTCCATTCTTTTCATTAGTAGAATTGTATTTCAAACAATTGTAGTCTTTTTTTAGTCTACTTATTATTACATTTTTAGTCTAATTATTATTATTTATTATTACCTTATTTTTTAGCCTATTATTATGTCTCTTTTTAGTCTACTTATTATTCTTATTATTTAAGTAGGCCTAGCTACTTAAATAACAAGAAAAAAAAATACCTACATAAATATCCGTGAGTTTGCTTTTTGGCCCGCAGAGCCTAAAATATTTACTATTTGGCCCCTTACAAAAAATGTTTGCCGACCCCTGCTCTAGTGGAACATTGGCAAAGAACTAGAGAAAATGCCTGTGCTTTGCAGAAAAGTTGAATGTGTATGGCTTTCTTGCATCAATAAACTTTTCAGGTGCAAATGGGATGAGCTTTTGACTCCTCATGGTATCTGAAACATTTTGGGACAACATTCATAAAAAACTGAAATTTTCAAAGAACCTTATCTGGCTGCTTCTGGCTTAACATGCTGAATTCTCTTCAACAGCGTATCCATCAAATCTCTGCAAAATTCAGAGCTAACTTAAGGCAGTTGAAATAGCACACTTGCTACGTTAATGAAAAATTTAAAGCACAGAAGCCTTTTGATGCCATCTTGGGTCTTAATCACCTGTAAACATTCAAAATAAAAACTGGTATTCACAAGTGCTTCGTTATCTATCCTGGTAGAAATTCTTTTGGCATAACTCCTTGAAAGAAAGAAAGAAAAAGAAAGAAAGAAAGAAAGAAAAATAAATAAAATAAAATAAAATAAAAAAATCACCAACATCATCTTGGTTTCAGACTTTTAGACCCAGTTTCTTTGACTTTGGTGAATTTCCTCCAACTCATGCAACTGATCGAGTCGTACACAATGCACCAGGATTCATCACCAGTAATGTTTTTACTGAAAAAAAAAAAGAAGAGAAGTCTGTCTTCCACCTCACTTAAATTCCAACACACAGTATTTCACTCTTCCTTCTGTTCCATCATCAATGAAGGCAGTATGAAGGGTGAGCACACTTCTTTTTCTTAACCTTTGACTATTGAACATACTGTATCATTGCAGATGTGAAGCTTGTTTGCTATCATTCAGAGGGGAAGGTGATTATTTCCTCTAAAAGCTACTAAACTTTGTTGACGTTGGAGTCCGTACCACACTGGTAACGCTTTGCACATCGTCCTGAGTATCTTCCCTGCCATTCACATAATTGCCCACACCAGTGAAAATTTTACTGTTATAGCACTTCATCTCTGTAAGTTGCATGCACAATTGCAACCATGTCAGTTGCACTTTTTCCAACTTTAAAACTAAATTTGGTTGCCACTCTTCACTCAGCACTTGAATCCATGATGAGGTGACTTTAGTGCACCAACTTGAAAAACTAAAACTAAATTTGATTGCCACTCTTTGCTCAATACTTGAATTCATGATAAGGTGATTTTAGGCACACCAACTTGAACACAACTTTCCAGCAGAACCACTTTGTGCACACTGCTGGAACTTGGCACCAAGTTAGTTCAGATTTGATAGTGAATAATTCCAACAGTATTAAATGAATGCAGAGCTTGAAAAATATCTGAAAATTTACATGCACAGCTGGGCATGTGCAGACTATATTTTACCTGCCCAGGTAGTAAAAGCTGGATGCCCATGAAAATTTATCTTTTAAGATAACAAATCAGAACCCTCACATTTTTTTTAAGTTAAAAAATAAGATGAACTTCTTTTTTACATATTTCACATTTCCATTTTAAGAGCCCGTATTCATAATGTTCAATGCACAAATGTGTGTATCTGAAATTTTAAGACAATGATGCTGTAATTGGTATGAAATGGTATGATGATGAAATTGGTATTTGAGAAATTCATTGATTCTACCATGTTCCTTTCATTGAAGTTTTTGTCCTTTGTCACTAAACACAAGAGGCTAGTTCCATCAGAGGCATGCATCCCATTGTTGACTATAAACAACATTTGGAGCAGAACTACATATGCTTCCAATTTCAGGATCTAGAGCATAATACAATTAAACAAGTGCTCTTCTTCTGTCCTTGGCCCTTCAGAAAAATAATATGACTTTCGGTAATTAGCAGTTAAAAGAAACACAACATGTGAAAACTGTCTTTTTCCTTGTAGTAAGAAATTCTATTCCAAACTTTTTATTTTAAAATTTAGTTGCCTGGACCGGGCAACTAGATTTTTACTTACCCAACCAGACCAATAATTTACATGCCCGGGTCATCTCGGGCATGGTATTTTTCAAGCCCTGGAATAGCATTAGTAGTATCATTTAAACATAATAATTCCTACACTTTTTCAGACAGATCTGGTGTTTTCAATAAGAATATGGTTGTCAGAGATCTGAATTTCCTCCCTGTGTACAATGTAGTGTTTAAACCTATCCTCTAATATGCCAGAGAGAGAGAGAGAGAGAGAGAATGTGTGTGTGAGAGAGAGAGAATGTGTGTGTGAGACAGAGAGAGTAAAAGAGAGAGAATGTGTGTGTGAGACAGAGAGAGTAAAAGAGAGAGAAAGATGTGTGTGTGTAAGAGAGAGAGAGTGTATGTGTGTGAGAGAGTGAAAGAGAGTGCGTGCGTGTGTGTGTGAGAGAGAGAGAGAGTTCGAGATACAGAGAGCAACATGCGGGAGAGACAGATTCAGTGAAAATTATGACCCACTTGGGAACTTGGTGCGATAGCACTCTCTTGACTAGAGGGCATTGTTCGGAGCAGTAGTTTGAATAAAAAGGCAACATGCTGGAGAACAGATTTGAGTGAAAATGATGACCCACCTGGGAACTTGTCCTCATTTGAAGGTACACACCGTGATAAAGAGGTGGAATGATTTGATGCGCTCTGCCTGGTGGAATGATACTGGGCGCCCATTAAAATACTGCAACATTGTCCAGGAAAAGCACTTATCACCCACTACTACAACAATGAACAACAGTTCATATACAAAGAGCAATGAGTAACAATGAAATTCCATGAAGTTTCATGTCTTCGAAAGTAACAAGTCTCGAACTGAATTGTGCTGCCAGCTGTGAGAAAAAAGGAGAAACATTTGTGAAATGTTGTCAATTGCATTTCTACAAGTGCAACCAGGAAAAAAATGGTTAACTACTCAAATGCGTTTTTTTAGATCTAACTTGAAACTTATCACGTATATTAGGCTCATATGAAATTGCATAATGTAATTTTTTTTTAAATTGTTTCTAGAAAATTCAAAGTCTAATTTTTAATATAATCGCCTTGAACATTTTCTTCTTGGTACAGAAAACAAAAGATCAGTAAAATTAAAACCCACTGGTTTTACTCAAAACATGTCTGTTTTTCAGCAGCTTATGTCAAGTACATCAAGATATAAAAATCAAAGAAGTGAAACATGGTAGGACAAATTTTCTGAACCTTTGCTGGTTTTTAAGTAGCAATATATTCTAAAATATGAGTTATACAGGTATAATACTTTGTATACATTCATTTACATTTTCCAACAGTAGGTTGAAGAAGCGTATAGGCTCCAGCTTTGTCTGTCTGCACGATAACTCACATAAAAATGGTTCGATTTCCATGAAATTTTAGTATGTGGTACAGGAAAACCTGGGACGAACCCTATTGAAAATGGATGAAATGGGGTCAAAGGTCAGGACATAGGAGCGGGATCCATTCCATCCGCCTTATGCATCATAACTTGAGTAAAAATGTTTCGATTGAGACAAAACATTATGTTGTTGTTCCAGAGGTATACTGAACCGATTCTGTTGAATGTCATTGAAATGGGGTCTCAGGGCACAGGGGGGGGGGGGCGGCAAGATTTATTCCACAGCCATTATCCTCATAACTTGAGTAAAAATGCTTCTGTTGCGACAAAACTTCAGTATGTTGTTTCGGAGGTACACTGAACGAATCAATAATCAGGGTACGGAGGAGAGTTTGTGCGCGATTTCTGGTATGTTGGAAAGTGTATCATAATTAATGCATTGCATGATTTTACTAACTTGTTTTTAATTTGCAAGAGCTAGAGACTAGCTGCTCTGGTGGTCAAGTAGCCCCAAGCACAAGCTTCTGACCATTCACCAAAGATGGGCCCAGGTTGAAGTCCCAAATGAAGCATGGGTGATGCATTTGTCTGATGTCTGATAGCATTGGCCCTCTCCCATTCTTGGAACAAGTAGCCCTTAGGGAAAGGTAACTGTTTTTAGTTCTCAGTGTTGCTTATGGTGTTCACTGAACATCCCTTCCCCACAAAAATGTCATAAAATATAAGCCCAAATAACTAGAATTCAATGCAATAAATAAACTCTGAGAATTTATTAGTACTGCTTGTACTGTACAATGCAAACAATTTAAACACAAGTGTTTGGCTTCCTGGTGGCTGAGTGGTCTGAGACACTGGTTTTCAGTCTGGATAAGTGTGCTTGTCTGATGCTGTTGGCTCCGATTCTCTTCCAGAACCAGTGGCCCTCAATTAGGGATGAAGACTGTTAATATAGAGATTACTAAACCACATTAGAGGTCTGCACAAGCCTTAATTTGCAAAGCCTAGCCTGATAAGTTTTAGACTTCCATCCCACACTTTCCACCACTTATTGCAAATAATGCAAGTCTCTCTTCCTCTGGAGAAACAAAGCTGCTCAACTGAACTGAACGACCTCAGTAGTAAACAAAACGTAATGCACGCCCCGTTTCAGACTTTCACCCCACATTCTATGTCACTTATTGCAAATAATGCAAGGTTTCCTCTGGAGAAACAAAGCTGCTCTACTGAACTACCTCAGTAGTAAATGGAATCTAATGCATCGCTCGTATCAGACTTTCATCCCGCATTCTCCGTCACTTATTGCGAATAATGCAAGGCTCCCTGTGGAGAAACAAAGCTGCTTTATTGAACTACTTCAATAGTAAATGGAATCTAATGCACAGCCCATTTCAGACTTTCATCCTGCATTCCCCATCACTTATTGCAAATAACGGAAGGCTTCCTCTGGAGAAACAAAGCTGCTTTTCTGAACTACCTCAATAGTAAATGGAATCTAACGCACAGCCCATTTCAGACTTTCATCCTGCATTCCCCATCACTTATTGCAAATAACGGAAGGCTTCCTCTGGAGAAACAAAGCTGCTTTATTGAACTACCTCAATAGTAAACGGAATCTAATGCACAGCCCATTTCAGACTTTCATCCTGCATTCCCCATCACTTATTGCAAATAACGGAAGGCTTCCTCTGGAGAAACAGAGCTGCTTTTCTGAACTACCTCAATAGTAAATGGAATCTAACGCACAGCCCATTTCAGACTTTCATCCTGCATTCCCCATCACTTATTGCAAATAACAGAAGGCTTCCTCTGGAGAAACAAAGCTGCTTTTCTGAACTACCTCAATAGTAAATGGAATCTAACGCACAGCCCATTTCAGACTTTCATCCTGCATTCCCCATCACTTATTGCAAATAACGGAAGGCTTCCTCTGGAGAAACAGAGCTGTTCTACTGAACTGAACTACCTCAGTTGTAAACGAAATCTAACACACAGGCCCATATCAGACTTTCATCCCGCATTCTCCACCACTTTTTGCAAATAACGCAAGGCTTTCTGAGGAGAAACAAAGCTGCTTTACTGAACTACCTCAGTAGTAAACAGAATCTAACGCACCGGCCCGTATCAGACTTTCATCCTGCATTCTCTGTCACTTATTACAAATAACCAAGGCTTCCTCTGGAGAAACAAAGCTGCTTTATTGAACTACCTCAATAGTAAATGGAATCTAACGCACAGCCCATTTCAGACTTTCATACTGCATTCCCCATCACTTATTGCAAATAACAGAAGGCTTCCTCTGGAGAAACAAAGCTGCTTTTCTGAACTACCTCAATAGTAAATGGAATCTAATGCACAGCCCATTTCAGACTTTCATCCTGCATTCCCCATCACTTATTGCAAATAACGGAAGGCTTCCTTTGGAGAAACAGAGCTGTTCTACTGAACTGAACTACCTCAGTTGTAAACGAAATCTAACACACAGGCCCATATCAGACTTTCATCCCGCATTCTCCACCACTTTTTGCAAATAACGCAAGGCTTTCTGAGGAGAAACAAAGCTGCTCTACTGAACTACTTCAGTAGTAAACGGGATCTAACGCACCAGCCCGTTTCAGACTTTCATCCCACGTTCTCCGCCGCTTATTGCAAATAACGCAAGGCTTCCTTTGGATAAACAAAGCTGCCCCACTGAGCTGAACAACTTCAGCAATAAATGTAATGTAATGCAGGCAGGCCATTTCTCATAAGAATTCCTCCCACATACGAGGTTTAGACCTGACTACTTACTTCTGTTACAAAAGTAAACGTATTTACTCTGCCATACTTAAGTATAAAGGAGGTAGTAAGTCTAGATCTCCAAATGTGTAAAACAAATACAGGGTGTCTATAAGTGAAGTATACAACTTCAGTATACTATTAAAAAAATTATATGACAGAAAAAAATTTACTTTAAACGTCAAAAGACATGGCATGTGTTAAAGTTTGTTAAGTCAGATGATAGATGGCACCAGGTGTTTCATGTAATGAAAAATCTCGATGTTTAGACCACCATTTTCCAGGGAGTTTGATTGGACATGGGGGTCCGACGGCATGGTCACCCCGTTCTCCTATTACTCCATGTGATTTTTTTCTTTGGGGCTTTATTAAGGACACTGTGTACAAGAAAAAGGTTACATTTATCACCGAGCTCAAAGAATGCATTACTGCAGCCTTTCTACTTCTTACGCCTGACATTCTGCCATGTACACGGGTGGAACTGAACTTTCATTTAGACATCCTGCGAGCAACCAACGGAGCACACATGGAGACCTACTGACATTAAAAAAATCTTCCACAGTTACAATGTGTTTTGACATTAAAAGTTAGTTATCTATTGTAGTTTTTATATAATAGCATACTGAAGTTGTATACTTCATTTATGGACACCCTGTACTTTGAACTTCTTCGTCACCACTGTAGTAACAAATCGCACCTGAAGCTCACTTAATACAATTGTTTATAATTTTGAAAAATTGTTTCTTGTGTAAGAGCAGCATATTCCCATTTAGATCTGCTTATTTCTGTGATTTTGCTAGCTTTTCCAAACAGTGTTTCAAATACTTCATCGTTCCTTTTACGACTCAAAATTTTACGAGTTTTTTTAAGTTGAGTTACACAGTAGTTTATGTCTAGTGATTTTTTCTGCAAAATTTCGAATAATAGATCAGTGGGGCCAAAAATTTCATTAAATACTACTGCCAAAAATGTAAATTCAAAAGTGTTCATATTGTTTAAAAAACCCTTGGCAAGTTGAATTGATTTTTTGTCTGATTGCTCACTATTTGTCAGAAATTCGAATACTTCCTTCAATTTATCCCAATCTTCAACAATTACACTTACTAACTTCAAAGTGGAGGACCATCAAGTTTCTGCTATGGTTGGTATGTGTCTTGCGGTTGTAGATGTGAGTGTATAAGATTGCTTCACCGAGTGGTGAAAAAACGAAGGAATTCCAGTGAGGCTTGCGTAAAATATACGACACTTTGGAATTTTAGAAAAACAACTCTGCAGTAATACAAGGTTCAAATGATGTGCTAAGCAATGAACAAAAACAGCTTGAGAAGCTTTATCCTTGATTTTTTTCTGGAGCCCATTCAAGTGTCCAGACATTACACTTGCCCCATCGTAACATTGTCCTATTAATTTGTGTTGATAATCGAATTGTTCCAAAATTTTGTCTAGCATTTTGTATAAAGCTTCTGACGTTCGATCCCCACTCACGTCGTGGAAACCCAAAAATCGCTCAGCCAATACACCTTCCGAATTAACAAACCTTATTATTAAAGAGCACTGAGAAGTCTGATTTATGTCTGTGGTGTCATCTACTTGAATAGAAAAGCATTGAACTTCATTTATTTCATTTTTAACGTGATCATTTATATATTCAGAAATACATTCAATTAATTCATGTTGAATAGTTTTTGAGTCACCTGTGAAGACATTTTTTCTTTTCATATTGATTTTCAATTTCTATAGGACTTCTTGATATCAACAATGAAAGTAATTCCTTGAATTTTCCACGATTTA
Source organism: Macrothele yani (assembly GCA_039090855.1). Lineage (NCBI taxonomy): Eukaryota > Metazoa > Arthropoda > Arachnida > Araneae > Macrothelidae > Macrothele > Macrothele yani. Next base: position 40,330,263 of record CM077009.1, on the reverse strand, counting down.
TCGAGTCCATGCTTTCGTCATGGCCACGGAATGCTAGTTCTCGTTTGCTCAAATGCTAGCTTTTGTTTGCACCAATCAATGTCTGCAGGAAAATTCTATTTAAACGAACGTTTTCGTTACAACGCATTTTCAAAAGCCTAGCATTCTCCCTCAGGGCATCGGCAATGGTGTTCCGATTTTTTTCAAAATTCCTTAGCATTAACTCGCATTTCAGGTGTTCGGTAGAATCGCCATGTTTATGAAGTGAGCGTGTTATATTTAATAAATCTGAGAATACGTCTTTATTCCACGCCAAATGTTTATTACTAAAAAGTAAGCAGGGCCAACAAAATAATTTTTGTAACACAGAAGTGCTACAAAGCCATTTATATTCAGTAAACCAACAATTTTTAAAATTAATATTTTAAGATTTACCGCTCTTCTTGATTTCTTTTTCGGCAACAACTGTCAGTGAATCCGTCAGTCGTCCTTGAAGTAAAATGTCTCTTTTATCTTCATCTTTCCACCAATTAAATGGAGTTTGTAATAAATTACAAACAATGTTGTTCACAGGATACATACTTTAATTAAAACTATCACTAACTGTTAAACTGTACACGAAACTACAGTAACAGCTAAACTTTTTGACAAATAATCACAAAGCACGAAAAAAAAAATCCCTTTTGGAAAGCATTTACCACAACACTGCAAGATACCCTGGGTAAACCGTCTCATTTCACCGTGATCTCCTTCGAAGGTCACGATTCTATCTACAGAGCTTCGGCGCCGAAAGACAAAACACTTCACTTGCGCGCCAGATAGGGGAGGCTGACGTCATGGTTACCATAGCAACTCGGTCGAAAGCTGCAGACTTCCAAGGGTTTTCATTTCGGCTCTTCACTTGCACTGTTTTGCGTATGAGGACTTGTTTTCCGTACTGAACGCGCTATGTGAATTGATATCTAATAAAATTTTTGAGTATTTTGTAACACAATAGAGACAAAAAAGAATATATTACACAAATTACTGAATAAAACTTTATTTTAAGTAAAATAAGTGAAGAGGCACTTCACCTACTTCACCTGAAAAGCCGCCACTGAGTATCGCGCAGATCCGTCCGGATATAGTAGAGGAATGGCATAAACACCTGCTTCATTGTAAGGTGGAGACTTTTCAGTGTTTCCCTTAAGCATGGTATATAAAAATGCCGGAGATCTGATGCCAACACCAAGGTTCATCTTCTTGAGCGCGTTCTTGGGCTGATATGAAGCATTTGGTACATAGGGAATTGATCCCAGGTAGTGTAGCTGCGGCTATTAGTACCACTGGTCCGGGTTTTCTCGATGTAGCGATGCACCAGGTTTGGGGCATATCCTGCCTCAGTGGCCAGCTCGATAACGTTTTGCAATTTACATTGCCTAGAAGCAACATCCGAGGAGACTGCAAAGGCTCTTCGGATTTGAGAATGGAATAAAGCTGTCTTGTAGTAAACGGGGCAGAATGAGTTGCGGAGCATCAGGTTAGGTACGCATGTGGGTTTATAATAGACTTGTATGCGAAGGCGATTTTCAGGTAATTTACTCAGTAAAACATCCAGATAAGGCAATGCGCCATTGTGTTCGAGCTCCATAGTGAAATCGATAGTAGGGTGAATATCATTGATTTTATCTAGAAAAACCAGAATGGTATCCTTTCCGTGAGGCCATATGAAGAATATATCGTCCGCATATTTTAGCCAGTAAAACCTATCTTAGTAAAACCCATAATTTAGTGAAATTTATAGCAGTAGTATGTCGAATACTTCAACACTACAAACTTTTTTATTACATTTTACGGTTTTCATAACTACAATTTTAGACATATTAGTCGCACAGGGCCTTATGTAGAATTTGGAGGGGGAAGGGGGGATAAAAATTGGAAGTTTTTGAAATCCACCAGAACAAAATAAAAGTTAATGATTTTTTTAAATTGGGGTTTAACAACCACCATGAGCAACTTGCTTTTGGTTGGGGGTTTAACCACCACCATGAGCAACTTGATGCAAGTTGCTCATAGTGGTCATTAAATATCCAATAAAAAAAAATTGTTTTTTCTCATTAGCTTTTATTTTGTTCTGGTGGATTTCAGAAACTTCCAGTTTTCACCCCCCCCCCGCCTTCCTTTTTTTTTTTTTTTACATACGGCCCTGTGTGACTAATATGTCTAAACTGTAATTACGAAAACCATAAAATGTAAAAAAAAAAAAAAGCTTGTAGTATTGAAAAAGTATTTGACATACTATTGCATCAAAAATTCAAGAATGCCCATTCTTAATTTAGGGCAACTGATTCCAGGGAAGGGAGAGAGCCAGTGCCATAAGACAAACACAACATCCATGCCTCACCAGGATTCAAACTCGGACCCATCTCGGACGAATGTCAACATAAAAAAAAAAAAAGAACACTGTGTGTGGGGCAAGGCCCCTCCCCCACTGAAGTTGCCCCTTCTAAATAAATCCCTGAAGTCACAATAGCATTGCTTACCTGTTCTCCTCTTTCTTTAGAAACTTGTCTTCTTTCATTGACATCACATTTGTTGCCTAGGATCATTTTTTCCACATCTGTGGATGCATGCTAATCAAAAGAACACTAATTTATAAGCAAACATCACAAAACAACCAACATAGTTTACAACAACAATATATAACTATATATATGAAAATTCAATAAATTCTCAGATTTTTATTGAAAGTATAACATGACACACTAACATAATGGCTTGCTAACTAACCACAGAAATGAAAGGCTACCTAGTGCTACATAAAATATGTAGCCCTTCTGCCTCTAAGTTAGTAACTCTACACATTAATTAATTTAATTTTTCCACAGGAAAATTCATCTTTATTGGCAGCATGTTGTTAAACTAAGAATTTCATTTTAAAATAAATAATAAGGTAATGGGAAGAGAATCTGAGACAGCCAACTTAATTATAAGATATACTCACTTACAAATATCCTCCTGAAGTTTACTTCATTCAGATCTCAGTGTCTTCTAAATGAAGCATGTTAACATTGGGAGCACTAACCACAGCATCAATAGCTGTTCATTGAAGCACAAAAATTACATCCAGGAAAGAAATTCTTATACTTCATTAGTTATCTTAGCTTTGGGGGAAGGACCTTTCCTCCCATACCTATGGATTGATGCCAGATAAATCACCTCGTTCGGCAATCAATTTTCATCTTGTTATTGGGAAAGTTTAAAGTTTTTTCTCATCCACCAAAACCGAAATTCTAATTCTCCATCTTGTATTCCAATAATATGGAAATCAATTTTAAAATAAACATACTGAATACGACACTAGTAATTTAGCAACCATTTACTTACCATTATCCATCCTTTCTTAGTTTATAAAATCATCAGTTGAAAGCTTTCTTATTTAAATATTGTGTTTTTCAATGTAATTTAAAGATGTTTTTAAAGTTTCAATACTTGTTATTTAGTTGTATTAAATCATAAACACTTCTAAGAAATTCAACTGCACAATAATCATCAACAAAGCAGAATGACTTATCACTTAGCACAAAACTCTCATTATTACAACCTGCTTTATAACAGATTCCAGTCGTAGCAGACAAAAATAGTCTGTATTAGCTGAGTTGTCTTTCCGTATTAAGATTTTCAATTCATATGATTGTTGACATTTGTCTGTACACGATTCAACTAATATGACTATTCATGCATGTCTGTACAGGATGTCATTATCTTCTTCATTGACTTGTACTCAGAACATTATGGACAGCTTTATTATAAACAGTTTAGAGCAGGGGTGTGAAATTTTTTTCAGAGTGTGTGCCCAAATTGGCAATAATCCAAAAAATTATTTCATGTGCCGATAGTAATTTTGAGCAGCAGAGTGTCATTTATAATTCATCTATTTCACTCAGAAGCAACAGAAGAAAAATATGAACAGAGAGAAATCAATGCAAAGTGTTTACTTCTGTTATTACCAATAATATGTACTCTGGGTCAGCAAGGATTTAAAAAAGTGTCATACGACATAACATTTTCTCACAATCACCCAGCTAGCATGGCACTAAGCTACCATGAGAAGTCATTTGTAAACACTTCTAACTGTCAGCACTCAAAAGAGGCTAGGGTAAAAGAAGCAGGTCAGCCCTTCCCACTGGTCCAGATTGAGAGGTGATCATGCCTGCTACCATGGTTGTTGAACCCCTCCACTTTTCACTAAAGTCCTTTTAAGTTACAGCCAGGGAAAATTCTTTACACTCCTTAGAAACACATGGCAAATTGTCATCTTTTCTCTGTCTGGGCAGAGGCTCTCTTTGGGAAATTTCCCTCTGAAGACACAACAAATCCCCTTCTTCAGCCTTTACTGCAATTCTCTAAGCAATCCCTGACATTCAAAACTGAAAAATATCCCTTAGTAACAGCTGCTTCAATCAGCAGTAATGATGTAAATTACAAGGTTCATACTGTTTCAAGCAAAATAAATTCAAGCACTTTTCAAGACCAAATTTTTATATATGTGTGTGCTGTTGGTCAGTCAGTAGGTAGGTATTTTAGAAAGTTCAAATCATTGAACTTAGCACGAACGGGCACACCTTCACTTGACCTGCCCATTATCCCCTGCCTCCCTGCTGGATTACTTTATTAACTTTGAATTGCCCTGCTGTTTTGGTGTTTCTTTGAAATAATTTTATTTTGTGGAATATTTTGAAAGGGTACATTATTTTCATATTCACCCTATGGCAAGAGCACGGCCCTAACCCGTCAACAGAAGCCCACCACGATTCACGAATACATCATTCCACTTATTTTACTCCCATGGCTGATGTTTTGCTCCATAGTGATGCCATGGCCAAGGTAACAGCTGTCCATGCACTCCCGAGTTGAAAGCAAGTTCTGCGCTATTTGAACAGCTTGGTGTTTTAATTGGAACTACAGAGAAATTTCCTATACAATGTTTTTAGCATAAATTTTATACATGCACTTTCATATTACTTAAAAAAAACAAAAGAAACTTTTTTCAAGTACTATTTTACAGAGTCTTAAACTTTTTCAAGTACTTTCAAGGAGCATACAAACCATGTATTATGCATTTATATTATTATTATAGGTTAGAGGTCTGCACGGGCCTTAATTTGGAAAGCCCGGCCTGGCCCATAAAAATTCAACAATTACCAAAACACGAATTTGACACCTGGTGCACTCGGTTATTCGACTACTGAAGAGTTTTCGTTTTCTTGATTGCTACACGTATTCTATTACAATAAACGTTAATTCAGAATATTTCTGAGACTCTGTATAAGTCACGTGACGTCCAAGGAGGGGGGGCTTGTATACTCAAATATTGCATGAAAAGGACAATTTCCATGCCTTTAAAATTTTCTGGGTTTTCAAATTACCACTCCCTACCACTGGACCCAGAAATATCCTTGGGGATAAGGGGGGGGGGGATAATTAAAAAAGTACGAAATATCCAGAATTATGAGTCTGATCGTTCTACTGGGAGCAGATTTTATGGCTTTATAAACTGCACTTATCTCTACTGGCATATCATATCGCTGAAACCCAATGTCTCTCGTGTGTGTGTCTGTGGGGAGCATTTGTGCCGCTTAAGATGCGGTGTTCCAGACTTTGTGCTATCGTAACTCCAAAAGTTCTTCACTGCACAACGTTTACCGGCCAACTAGTTTCAGAACGGGACAATAATTTAAAATATTTCCAAATATCACTTTTCCCCTTTACATTGTCTCAGTGTTCATACCTTTTTCTGTGGGAAAAAATAAAAACTTTCTAAGGAGACCTACACTGCAATTAATATTTTGCATCACTGGAATATCATCATGTGTGTGTGTGTGTGTGTGTGTGTGTGTGTGTGTGTGTGTGTGTGTACAGTATATATATATATATATATATATATATATGTAGGAGATTAAACAGCACTAGTGGCCATTTACCAGACATTTTGCCCCAAATATAAACTACTTTGCCCACAAAGAACAAAATTAAATATACGCAGAAAAAAAAAAAGGACAAGCAGGAGTCACAGCGACAATGAAGCAAGGTGAATTGAGTAGAGCAGTAGATAGATCAGCCCACACGAGACAACTGACACCATAAATTGTGAAGTAGTCAAACAGACCCCCACCCCTCCCCACCTTTGCTTTGACCCTCTGACCCCTGAAAAGTGAAAAGACACACAACACAGATGTTAATCCCACTGGTAAGGTCAGGCAAGGTAAGTCATGCAGGCTACAATGGGAAAAGTGGGGGGTAGGGTATTGAAGGGAGATTATTTCTAAGAACATTCCAGGGGATTATCTTATTCAATGAGCTAGAAGAAAGCTCTCCTGGTGAACAGGTTAGCATATTTACAGACACACAAACAAAAATGGGGGCAGGGTTGGGATGCCCTTACGGCAGCACAAAAACAAGACAGTGGAAAAAAACAAGCACTTGATTTAAAAAATAAGGACTTTTAGAACTAAGGGCCTTAGAAATGGAAATAAAAAATTAAGAGTTTTTAAGGACTTTTAAGGACCGTACGAACCCCTGTGTCTACAAGCACATATTTTCCGGAAGCGATTTTTTCGCGAAAATCTTTCGCTTTCTTGAACTCCATAATAAGTATGGAAGAGTATTTGTCAGCAACACTGAACTGAGCATATGCTAAGGGAAAACAACGACAGACTGCCCAGCTAATTAGTGTAACCGAAGTTTTGAAAATGGCTGCCTGATAGTACAAATGGAGAAAATACGGCACAGATTTATGCACATAAGTAAGTTTCTCCCAGCCCACTTCTACCATGCCATTTAAGACAACTTAAAAGCCTTTCACACATCTAAAGAACAAAGTGCCGCCGACCAGAACAATAAAAAAGATCGTCTGTGACAGCCCTGGTCTGCGAGCAGGTGGCTCAGTTTAGAAAGGCTACAGTAAATAGCCTGCCCTGAAGCATGAGAGGAGGGTGAAAGTTAGAGAGAGAGGAGGGGTAACATTCACATTGAAAAACTAAGGCAGCTGACCCACTCCAATTGTTTTGTAGGAGCGAAGGATGTTGTCAAACTTCTATTTTTTTCATCAGCGGAAATTATTCAATCTTATCCTGCGGCTGTATGTTGAGAGCTTTCCAAATGAGAAAGGCATCGTACAGTGATTGTTTTGCTCATAAAAAAAAAAAAAAAACCTGCTCGGGCCGTGTCTGTTTTACATTAAATATTGAAGTCCCGGCCCGTTTTCCCAACTTAGAAATGAGCAAAGGCCCGACACGGTCTGGGATCGTGCAGACCTCTATTATAGGTGTGGTTTAAAGAACTGAAGGGCGACACTGCATGCTGTGTGCCAACGATTTTTTTTTTTTTTTTTCGTGTACCACCTTGGAAATACATGCCATACATAGGTTTAACACTCCTGATTTAGAGCATTCAGGGAATCGTTTTTAGGAGAATAAACAAGAAGGGTATACAAATGAAACTTGGACACATTCTTCAGATCAGTTGTTCCAGACCTTGCTCCTTCTGTTTAGCTTACTTCCACTGATCCTCATTCACCACAGTCTTATACAAGTGGGGTTCACTGTCACTGGAGCAAAATAGTTCCCATGGCTCAGACGATTACTGTATGTAACTAAATTTCATTTTGTACAATGTTTACAGTATTTTGTGTACTTTTCTGTTTATTGGGCATCTTGTTTAGTGCTTGTTTATGGACAGTTTTCCCATTGGTATATACACTGAAGAGCAATTGAATTAGAGACAGCTGGCATTATGCAAATGTGGTGCTGTGGGCAGTCCTGTAAACGGAAACGACATGACGTATGCAGCGATTCGACAACATAAGGAGTGATGTGATGGGAATCAGTAAGAGTCGGGCGCAGTATGGGTAAGACGAAAGATCTAAGCGCATTTGATCGTGGGCAAATTGTCGGGGCCCGACGAATGGGTCACTCCATCTTGGAAGTCGTGCAGGCACTGGGATTTTCACGAGCCACTGTGTCACGGGTGCACCGTGAGTACACCGAATCCGGTAAAACCATCTCTGCAAGGGCCAACTGCCTTGGACAACAGCGTGTGGATGAGCGGGGTCATCGTCGGCTAGCTCGCATTGTAACAGAGGATAGACGGGCCACAGTGCAAGAAATCACTCGGCAATTTAACGCTGGTGCACAAAAACGTGTAAGCAGCCACACCATCCAGAACCATGTCCTCACTATGGGGTACAGAAGCTATCGTCCCACGAGGATACCGCTGCTGACCGCACGTCACAGGGTGCAAAGATTAGCATGGGCGCGGGAACATCGCCACTGGACCCTAGACATGTGGAAAAATGTTGCCTGGACTGATGAGTCGAGATTCACGTTGGTATATGTGGATGGCAGGATACGAGTACGGCGCAAACCACAGGAAGCGATGGATCCTTCTTGCCAGCAGGGTACTCTTCAAGCTGGTGTGGGTGGCATTCTCGTCTGTGGACTCTTTATGTGGACTGAAATGGGACCCCTGGTACGTGTGACATTGTCCCTCACAGGTCAACATTACCGGGATATCCTGGACGACCATTTGTTCCCATTTGTACATCTTCAACATCCCACTGGGGACCTCATCCCGCAACAAGATAATGCACCGGGCCATCACTCCCAAATTGTATCTGAATGGTTGGATGAACACTCCACCGATGTGACCTCACTTCCTTGGCGAGCTAGGTCACCTGACCTCAACCCCATCGAGCACATCTGGGATGCCATCGAGAGAGATGTTCGAGGCTCTGACCCCCCCCCCCATCAAATCTTTTTGCGAACTGTGGGAGCTTGTTCAGGGGTCGTGGATCCGTATGGCTTCCCAACGCTTCCGGTGTGTTGTCGAGTCCATGCCAAGACGAATCGCCGCCGCCCTCATCAGGGCGAAAGGTGGTACTACACATTACTAGACAGGTATCTCTAATTCAATTGATCTTCAGTGTACAGTACACTCTCATTATAAGAAACTTGGATATAAGAAATTTAAAATTATAAGAAAGAAATTTATGACTTTGGAACGTATAGGAACATTTCATGTTTATAAGAAAGCAAAAAAAGTAAAACTTCAGTTATAAGAAAGTTCCAAAAAATTTATTTTCAAAATATATATATATATTTTGACTTGTATTGCAATGTTTCTTCTCTTTATTTTCCATGGAATTTTGAGGCCATTTTCGGAGCGATTTCTACCAGATAATGCATGTCATTTTTTTCCCCCATTCACCCCTGCCCACATTGCATGATAAATATTTTCTAGGAAGGGGTAAATCCCATTCTGACTTAACCTTTCCAAGAATTCTATGTCATCTGTTCGTTTATAGATGAAGATCGGTACATTGCTACATACAGTACGTTTGTATTCTGTGTTCTCATCTTCTGATTTTGCTCTGTTTTTGAGTTTTATTTTTCCTTTTTGCATTAGCAAGCGAACTAGCAATCTGACTGTTTGATATGAAAGAACACGCTTAAAATTGCACGGCAAACATTAGAACGACCTTGGAGTTTATGTTTGAATGCTGTAGCTAGCACGAATGTAAGTGGAGAGAGCTCGTTGGAGACATTTACCAGAGTGCAGTTGCAGGGTCAGTGGGCAAGAAGAAACTGGTGTGCAGTTAATGGGGCCCCGGATTATCATGTTGTCCAGCCTGATCAGACATCATATGAAGTGTTAAGAGTTGTTACAGTTTTGAGTTAGATTTTTTTTTCAGTTGCTCATGTAAAATGGCACCAAAGCGTAAAGCTCTGTTAATCGGACAAAAGATAAAGGTCATCAAAGCTGTTGATAGCGGAAGGAAGAAGATGGACATTGCCACAGAATCCGAAATTGCAGCCTACACACTGTCCACCATTCTAAACGGGTGGGGAAATCCTGTCTGGCACCATAAAGCAAGATCGGAAAAGGATTCGAGCTCCCATATATCCTGACATCAAAAATGCACTACTCTCGTGGTTCAAAGACATCAGGGACCACAATCTACCTATTAGTGGTGCTATTTTGGAAGAGAAGGACAGAGTCTTTGCCGTTGGATTTGGACATGCCGATTTCAAGGCCAGCAGCAGTTGGATTAGCAGATTCAAAGATCGATGCAATATTGTTTGCCGTCAGCTGTGTGCAAGTTCGCCTCAGTTTCCAAAACCACTGCAGAGGAATGGATGACCAAGTTAATACTGATCATTGCTAAATATGATGCACGAGATGTCTACAATGCAGATGAGACCGGATTACTTTTCCGAATGATGTCGGATGAAAGTTATGCATTCAAAAACGAAAAATGTCATGGTGGTAGATAAAGTAAGGAGCGCTTGACACCACTTCTTGCATGCAATATGGATGGTTCAGACAAAAGAAAAATCATTGTGATTCGTAAATCGAAGAAAACTCGGTGTTTTGCAGAGATTCCACATTTATCAGTGAAATATCTGTCTAATAAAAAAAATCTTGGGTGACTTATTCTATCGTCGAAGCCTGGTTAAAGGAATGGGACAATGAAATGAAGACACAGAAAAGGAAAATTCTGCTTGTTTTTGTTCTGCCCATAGATGTTGCATAAAGATGGATTCAAGTCAGGTATTGCATCTCCCTCCAAACACCACTGCTCAACTTTAGCCCATTGATCAGGGGATCATCCGATGCCTGAAAGAGCATTATCGGAAGAGACTAGTAAGGCTGATGGTTTTAAACATGGAGGCAAGAAAGGAGATGAAAACTGATGTGAAAATTGCCATTGATTTTGTAAACGCCACTTGGAATTCAGTGGACTCTCCAGTAATTAAGAACTGCTTTCGGAAAGCTGGATTTTATAATGAAGAAAATTCTGAACTGGAACCAGACTTTGAGGACGAATTTCCCCTTGATGAGTGGGTTCAATTGGATGTGAAAGGTGTTTCTTTTGAGGATTTTGTCATCGCAGATAATGGTGTGAAAACATCGCCTGAGCTGACAGACACCAAAATTCTGGCCCAAGTGAATCCTGTTGAAGAAACTGGAAGCAGCAGTGAAGAAGTGGATGATAACTTTTCTGAGCCGCAGCTACCGACATGGGTGGAAGTCATGGATATGATTCAGAAGGTGAAGGACTATGCGAGTAGGATTCCAAGTGCTCAAGAAGCAGAGAAAGAGCAATGTTTGATTGGACGACAAAAATGTGAGACAATTGTAAATGCAAAAAAGCAGACCTATATAACAGATTTTTTAAATAAAAGGTATGTATTGATGTAAACTTGTTTATTCATAAAATACATGTACTGCACATTATGTATCTGCTTTAATTTTGAAGTTTTAACCGTTTTATTCCAAATTCGGTTATAAGAAACTGATTTTCAATACCCTTGAACTTTCTTATAACGAGAGTTGACTGAATATACTACTGGGCAGAATAATGTTAACACCTAGGAAAAGATGGCTTTATGCACCTAGTAGGGTGTAGGACCACCTTTGGCATTCAAAACCACCTGAACCCTCCTTGGAATGGATGCATAAAAATCCTGGATGGTGGTTAGTGCGATGTTGCACCATTCTTCATGCAGAAAATGCTTCAGGTCCTTGAGAGATAAGAGGAGGAGGAGGAGGATGGGATCTTACTCAGTTTTCCAACACAGACAACAGCGGCTCAATGATGTTTAAGTCTGGTGATTGGGGAGGCGAACAAAAGTGGGAAAGTTCGTCCCCATGTTCCTCAAACCATGATTGGACATTCCAAGCTCTGGGGATCGGGGCATTATCATCTTGACAGATGGCATCCCCTGCAGGAAACAATGCCCGAGTCATTGGATGGACTTGGTCAGCCAAAATGGATTAATACGCCCTGCCAGACATCTGTCCTTTCAAGGTGATCAGAGAACCTGCTGAAAACCACGATATGACAGCCCAGAGCATGACACAACCACCACCGTGCTACACTGTTTGGGAGCAGACAATCTGGGTTGCACACTTCTTATGGTGTTCTCAACACTTAAACGTGTCTTGTGGTGGGGAATAGTGTGAATGTGGATTCATCCGACCACATTACATGCTCCTTGAGCCGTCACCATTGTGCATTCACACGGTTCACCAGGGGTTTTGCAATAGTAGCTCCGCAATCAATATCTTGTTTATGCAGTTCCCGGAGCACTGTTTCCAATGATACTGGGGTATGAAGATGCAGATTGAGCTTCACACTAATTTTCAGAACCGTGATCTTCTTTTTACCGGTAATAATCATCTTTAATGCTTTCCTGTCTCTAGAAGTCAGGGTCGTTTTCCGGCTGCTCTTGTGTTTTGCCATGAACATGGTATACTATTATGATAATAGTTAGTTCACAACACCCCCACTACCCTGGCGACTGTTGTCACGAAAGTACCAACTAGCCAGCTACTAGCAATTACCCCTCTTTCCAAGTCCGTTAGGTCGCTCATTTTGTCGTCACCTTGAAAGAAATTTTGCAACAAGATACTATAAATGCATTTAAACAAGACCTTGAGGTTCTAAACAAAGCTATTACAACCAAAAAATGATGGATACCTTTGTGTATTGTGACATATGCAGCTGCATTAAAGCCACGTCTCTGAACGTGGTGTTCACATTATTCTGTCCAACCCCTGGATATATCATCATCATCATTGTCAACCATTATCAATCCACTGCTGGACGAAGGTCTCCCCAAGTTTCTTCCACAACGGTCTGTCTTGTGCCAGTCTCCTCCATGTTACTCCCGCATACTTTCGAATTTCATCCACCCATCTCCCATGTGGTCTTCTTCTGGGTCTTTTCCTGTCCTTCGATGGTCTGACCTTTTGGCAATATGTCCACCCTATTGCCATTTCAAGGATTTAACTCTGATCATGATGTCCTCCACTCTTGTCATTTTTCTGATCCACGAGTTCTTCTTATCTCTCCTGGTAACACCAAGCATGCATCTCTCCATGCTTCTTTGAGTTGTCTGCAGTCTTTGTATGCCTCTTTTAGCTAAGGTCCACATCTCTGCACCATATATAAGCACTGGAAGGATGTACTGATCAAACACTTTTCTTTTAAGACATAATTGCATATTACTCTTGAAAATTATACTGTTTCTTCCAAACGCTCTCCAGGCAAGTTTTGTACGCCGATTAATTTCTTCATCAATGTGACCCTCACTTGATATCTGCTGTCCAAGATAAATGTAGGTATTGGTTATCTCCAGCTTTTCCTCATGAATCGACAAATCTTCATTTCTTGTAAAAGCATTGTACATAACTTTTGTCTTCTGAAAGTTCATTTTTAATCCCACTTCTTTACTCTTGTCAGCAAGTTCCTGGATCATATTCTGCAGCTCTGATGGAGTAGTTGCAAAAATGACTATGTCATCAGCAAAACGAAGGTGAATTAGATAACCTCCATTAATCTTTATCCCTTTGTTTTCACAGTTCAGTGATTGAAAGACATTTTCCCAAGTGGCATTAAAGAGTTGGGGGGATATAGTGTCACCTTGTCTCACTCCCTTTCCAATTTTTATGGGTGCTGTATTCTCAAATAGCTAAATCTTTGCACTTGCATTTTCATAGATGTTATGAATAATATTAATGTATGCATCTTCAATACCACAGGATTTCAAAGCCATTGTAACTGCTGATGGTTTCACTGAATCAAAGGCCTTTTCATAATCGATAAAAGCCATGCATAATGGAAGTTCATATTCCCTCACTCTTTCAATTAGTTCTCTCAGTATGTGGATATGATCTATAGCACTGTAGCCACTCCTGAATCCAGCTTATTCTCTTAGTTGAGTCATGTCCATTGTCACCTTCAAGCGATGTGAAAGAACTTTAGTGGAGATTTAATAAACCACTGGTAGGAGGCTGATAGGTCTGTAGTTCCTGAAATCTTCAATGTCACCTTTTTTATGTAGCAGGATCATTGTAGCACTGTTCCAATCCTCAGAAATCTCCCCTTCATTAAGGCATCGAGTGAAAACTTGGTCGAGTACTGTTTCAATTTCTCCACTTGCTTCTTGTATGATATCTATGGTAATTCCACCTTCTCCTGGAGCTTTTCCCCATTTCATGTTCTTGATTGCATGTGCAACTTCTGCTGGGAGGACTGGAAGAACTCTGGTACCTTTTGTAATGTCTGGAGTACATGTATCATCCCTTTCATATAGTTTTGAGTAGAAATCTTTCACTCTTGTCAAAATTTCGCCTCTATTTCTTGTTACAGAACCATCTTCTTTTCTCAGAGCCATAATCTGATAATTTCCCTTACTCAGATGTTCCTTTGCTCTCTTCAGGCTTTGGTTCTTTTCAATTGCTTTCCTCACTAGTTCACAGTTGAATTCCCTTGTGTCTTCAGTGATAATTTTTCATACCGTCTTGCATAGCTCTATATATTCCACTTTGGAAGTCACATCTCCTTTAGCTGCCCTCATCTCTCTTCTTTTTTGCACCAGAATTTTGGTTTTTCTTGATAATTTGTTCGTATGCAACTTGCTTTTAGTACCAGCTATTTTTGTTGCTGTTTCCATAAGAGCCTTGGTTAGTTTTCTGCTAACTTCAGATATGTCCACTTCTTCCGACGTTAGACCTACTACAGCAGAGAATCTGTTCCTCAGTTCCAATTTGAAGGTATTATGATGTTTTTTCAGGTTGGTCATGTCAATACACTTTGTTTGTTTTATGAGCTTGCCACGCTTGAGTTTAGCACTGAGGTGCATCTTACCATTCTATGGTCTCCCTGTATCATCATCATCATTGTCAACCATTATCAATCCACTGCTGGACGAAGGTCTCCCCAAGTTTCCTTCACAACGGTCTGTCTTGTGCCAGTCTCCTCCATGTCACCCCTGCATACTTTCGAATTTCATCCACCCATCTCCCATGTGGTCTTCTTCTGGGTCTTTTCCTGTCCCTTGGAATCCAATCTAAAATTTCGGCTGTCCATCGATGATCTGTCCTTCTGGCAGTATGTCCAGCCCATTGCCATTTCAGGGATTTAACTCTGATCATGATGTCTTCCACTCTTGTCATTTTTCGGATCCACGAGTTCCTCTTCTTATCTCTCCTGGTTACACCAAGTATGCACCTCTCCATGCTGCTTTGAGTTGTCTGCAGCCTTTGTATGTCTCTTTTAGTTAAGGTCCATGTCTCTGCACCATACGTAAGCACTGGAAGGATGCATTGATCAAACACTTTTCTTTTAAGACATAATGGCATATTGCTCTTGAAAATTATGCTGTTTCTTCCAAAAGCTCTCCAGGCAAGTTTTGTACGCCGATTAATTTCTTCATCAATGTGACCCTCACTTGATATCTGCTGTCCAAGATAAACGTACGTGTCTGTTATCTCCAGCTTTTCTCCATCAATCGATAAATCTTCATTTCTTGTAAAAGCATTGAACATCACTTTTGTCTTCTGAAAGTTCATTTTTAATCCCACTTCTTTACTCTTGTCAGCAAGTTCCTGGATCATACTCTGCAGCTCTGATGGGGTAGTTGCAAAAATGACTATGTCATCAGCAAAACGAAGGTGGGTTAGATAATCTCCATTAATCTTTATCCCCTTGTTTTCCCAGCTCAGCGACTGAAAAACACCCTCCAAAGTGGCATTAAAGAGCTTCGGAGATATGGTGTCACCTTGTCTCACTCCCTTTCCAATTTTTACGTGTGTTGTATTTTCAAACAGCCGAATCTTTGCACTTGCATTTTCATAAATGTTATTAATAATATTAATGTATGCATCTTCAATACCGCAGGTTTTCAGAGCCATTGTAACTGCTGATGGTTTCACCGAATCAAAGGCTTTTTCATAATCGATAAAAGCCATGCACAATGGAAGTTCATATTCCCTCGCTCTTTCAATTAGTTCTCTCAGCACGTGGATATGATCTATTGTGCTGTAGCCACTCCTGAATCCAGCTTGATCTCTCGGTTGAGCCATGTCCAGTGTTACCTTCAAGCGGTGTGAAAGAACTTTAGTGAAGATTTTATAAACTACTGATAGGAGGCTGATAGGTCTGTAGTTTCCAAGATCCTCAATGTCACCTTATGTAGCAGGATCATTGTAGCGGTGTTCCAATCCTCAGGAATCTTTCCTTCATTAAGGCATCGAGTGAAAATTTGGGCGAATACTGTTTCGATTTCTCCATTTGCTTCTTGTATGATGTCTACAGTAATTCCATCTTCTCCTGGAGCTTTTCCCCGCTTCTTGTTCTTGATTGCATGTGCAACTTCTGCTGGAAGGACTGGAGGAACTCTGGTACTGGTATCTTTCATGATGTCTGGAGTGCATGTATCATCCCTTTCATATAATTTGGAGTAGAAATCTTTCACTCTTGTCAAAATTTCTGCCTCTATTTCTTGTTACAGAACCATCTTCTTTTCTCAGTGCCATAATCTGTTTTCTTCCCTTACTGAGATGTCCCTTTGCTATCTTTAGGCTTTGGTTGTTTTCAATTGCTTTCCTCACTAGTTCACAGTTGAATTTCTTACGTCTTCAGTGATACTTTTTCTTACTGTCTTGCATAGCTCTATATATTCCACTTTGGAAGTCACATCTTCTTTAGTTGTCCTCATCTCTCTTCTTTTTTGCATCAACATTTTCGTTTTTCCTGATAATTTATTTACATGCAACTTGTTCTTAGACCCAGCTAATTTTGTTGCTGTTTCCATAAGAGCTTTGGTTACTTTTCTGTTAACTTCAGAGATGTCCACTTCTTCCGATGTTAGGCCTTCTAAAGCAGAGAACCTGTTCTTCAGTTCCAACTTGAAGGTATTATGGTGTTTTTTAAGGTTGGTTATGTCAATAGATTTTGTTTGTCTTCTGAGCTTGCCACTTTCAAGTTTAGTGTTGAGGTGCATCTTACATCTCACCAATCTATGGTCACTACCTGTGTTGAACTTGTTTAGCACACTGCAGTCTTCCATGACGAATTTTTTGTTACACATAATAAAATCAATTTCACTTGTCGTGCCATTTGGATGTCTCCATGTCCATTTCCTGTGTGGCTTTTTCTTGAAGAAGGAGTTCAAGATGAAAAACCCTTCTGCCTCTGCAAACTCAACGAGAGTATTTCCACGCTGGTTTCTGTTGCCGTGACAGAATTTACCTACTGAAGTTTCATTCTGTTGCCGTTGCCCTATTTTTGCATTGAAATCTCCCATAATTATTTTCAAGTGCTGCTTACCTTTATTATTTAGATGACAAATTTCCTCATAAAATTCTTCAATTTCTTCTTCAGGATGACTTGTGGTGGGTGCATAAGTTTGAATAATCTGAGCCTGGTATCTTTTCGAGAGTTGGATAACAAGTCGTGCAGCTCTGTCAGAGGAACTTTCAACTTCTACAACCTTATCCTTCAGTTTCTTGTATATATATATGCTAAAAATTGTACCAAGCTTTTGGAAGAAACAGTACAATTTTCATGGGTAATATGCCATTATGTCTTAAAAGAAAAGTGTTTAATCAATGCATCCTTCCAGTACTTACATATGGAGCAGAGACATGGACCTTAACTAAAGAAGACATACAAAGACTGCAGCCAACTGAAAGAAGTGTGGAGAGATGAATTCTTTGTGTAACCACAAAAGATAAGAACTCATGAATCAGGAAAATGACAAGAATGAAAGACCTATAATCACAGTAAAACCTCTGAAATGGCAATGAGCTGGGCATATTGCCAGATGAATGGACCACCAATGAACCAAAATTTTAGACTGAATACCAAGGGACAGGAAAAGACCCACAAAACCACGTCGGAGATTGGTGGATGAAGCTCGAAAGCATGCCATAGCAGACCTGCCAACCTCTTAGAACCAAAAAACGTAACGCTCAGATAGAAAAATCATGACACGACACATGCTGATAATTTTTTAAGCCTATTTCAGCTATATAAATTCTTGATGATAAGAATGTAGGGATTTTTTCCCTACATCAAAATTTTATTGAGTAACTAATTAAATCTAATTGGTAAACACTTTTATGTTGTTAATTATTAGAAAAAAATTACCATTACGGAAGAAATCCTCACTTCGCCTAGCTTCCGTTTTCGGAAATTTTGTTAGGCGGAGAACTTGCATCTCAGGAGGTCTGCAAAATGGTTTAATCGGGTTCTGGGGATGTCGTTTTTGTCTTCAGGACCGAAAATAAATCTGCGATGTGCATCGGCCGTCACCGCGAATCTGCTACTAGGATTAGTAGAAAATGAATCTCCGATGCACTTCGGCCGTCGACGCGATTCTGCTACGGGGACGAGTACAAAATAAACCTGCGATGTACGTCGCCGCGATTCTTCTACGGGGATGAGTACAAAATAATTCTGCGACGTACATCGTCCTTCGCGAGATAAAAAATTACGATTGCGGAAGATATCCTCACTACGCCTAACTTTCGTTTTCGGAAATTTTGAAAGGCGGAAAACTTGCATCTATGATAGAGAGTCTGCAAGATGGTTTAACAGGGTTCTGGGGATGTCGTTTTTGTCTGCAGGACCAAAATAAATCTGCGACGTATGCTGCCCGTCGCCGCGATTCTGCTACAAGGCTTCTTTCTGTCTGAAAAGGGAAAAAATTGAGAGAAAACATGACTATTTAAAAAAAATATCTTATTTTTGGCTGCAAAATCATATTATCGTACTGCAGCATGATTTATCATACTAAATACGATAAAATCGTAACAGTTGACAGATCTGCCACAGTGACATGGAGGAGACTGGTTCAAGAAAGACTGTTCAGGAAGAAACTCGGGAAGACCTTCATCCAGCAGTGCACTGATAAATAATGGATGATGATGATATATGTATATATATAAATGTATATAAATATATATAGTATGTATATATTCAGCTCATTACCCGGTTATAATGGATACCATTGTCCCCTGCCCATTATATCAAAGGTTTACTGAACTTTCAACTAATTCTATTACTGAACTAAAACCCAAATTTTATATTTTTAACAGATTCTCCTATTAGTAGAAATTTTATGCAATTTGTGCAATCAAAAGAATTTTTAGTTTACTAAGAATTAATGTAGTTTCTGAATAATCCATAACACTTAAGGCAAGAGAGACAGAGTTCAATTAAATAGGAGCCAAGAACACAATTTTTCACAAAAGATTAAAAATTTTCATGATAGTTCTTGGCAATATCTTCATCACTCTTATGAATGCCAAGATACAATGAAAACTCATTTACTCAAGTTACTCCACCTGCACACAAAAATATCGAAAATTATCAAGAAGACTCAACATGTTTCAACAGAGAGAAATCTCTAGTTCCATCTTCACCACAAGCATTCTTTACCTCTAATGACACATGGATGTGCAACAACCAGAAAACCAAACAATACTGCAAGTGACCCCCCCCCACACACACACACAAAGGGTTATCATTCTTTCTTTATCACATCATTCATGTTGCACTCAAAATTGGGTGCTAATTTTGAAGAGGCACCACACATAAATACAGGACATTAAAACAAAATAAAAATTTATGCTGATTAGCTACAAAGTTTTCTGCTTTTGACGAATTGCTACCTCTATCACTAATGGCAATTTTACACCATCAAAATGGTGTAAAATTTGCCACTCATGATAGAGAAATGATCTAAGTTTTCCCTATGGCCCACGACCAGTTGATTTATTAGAAAGCAACACTTATCATGGAAATCTTTCCCATATGATTCACATGCTCAAACTATCATATATGAGACCGATGAAGGGGGAAAGGGGGGAGGTTATCTTTTTACCGGGTGAAAAATCAATACACGTGGCAAGAATGCAGACTGTCAGTTTATCTTTTGTTGACTCTGCAGCTGCACAACATCCATTGCATAATTTTTCTTTCTACTGATATCTTTTTTCTCCGTATTTCTTCATTGTTTTTTTTTTTTTTTTTTTCCCCTCTCTGATACCTATGATTTCATCCATCATTCTGAAAGAACTTTCAGCCTGAGGACCATATGAGTGGATGGTATCAAAGTTTTAACTATTTTAAATAAATAGTGTAACTTAGAATATATGAGTACTTTTGAACACCATGAGTCAATTCTTACGAATTTTCCAATTTTGTCACTTCCATTTTCGAAATTTTTTCGTTCCCTTATCAAGCTTAGATGCAAACACTTATGGGAGGAAATAGCATTTAACAACAATGGAGGAGTGAGGGAACATCATGCACCGGGGGAAAGGGGAGGATAGAGAATTACGATTACGGGAGAAATCTTTGCTGCGTCTGACTTCCATTTTGGGAAATTTCTCCACCATTTTCATGCTGAAATACAAATATTTATGGAATAAAATGATATTTAACAGCAATACTGGGCATAAGGAACATTGCGTTAAAATAAAATACAATTGTGGAAAAAATCTTCACTATGACCTTCCATTTTCGAAAGTTCTGTACAGATGAAATTCCGTCCTCCGACGACTCCCCATTCAACTGCCACCCCCCTCTCCCAAATTTCTGTTCGGTTGTGCATCGATCTCGTGTATAACCACAATGATAACACAAAAGGCGGAATTCCTTGAATTCGCGGAAGAATTTAATGGCTGTGGACAGAGGCAACATCGCGAGAAAACTTTTTTACGATAACGGGAATTTTTTTTACTGTGTTTAACTTCCATTTTCGAAAGTTTTGAAACACAAAGTACTGTTTCCAGATGGAAAACGACTCCCCCCAAACAAAAAACTCTTCAGTTTCGCATCGATCTCAAAAATGATCTAAATGATGACTAAAAAAGCGAAATTTCGCGAAACCGTAGAAGAATGTTGTGTCTGAACAATAAATACATTTTCATTATTTTTTGCCTTCTACAAATTTAATACCCACCTCAGGTCTAATATCTGCATTATTAATCCTGTCAAGACACTGAACTGATTTTTTCCCCCTTACAACTGTCATGTAAGTCATGTCTAGCTGCCGAATGAGACCCTTACTTTGTACCTTAACTCTCACTGACATAGAAGAGGGTAGATCTAAACACTGCACTATAAACAGCTAGCTTTTTTCTTTAGGCAGCATTCTTCTTAGTGAAAAGAGTCCTATACAGCATGCAGTGAACTTCCTCACTTGGTTAATTCCTTCGTCCAATTCCTTATTAAGCTTTCCTGTCTCTTCAGTTACTGTATCCTGACAGTTAAAATCAGAGTGCCCTTTTTAAGCACCTTCCGTTAAATTACACAATTAATTCTTTTAGCAGTTCAACTTAAAACCATAGATTTCGACTTCTTCACATTTACTAGAATATCCATAGCAATCAGATAAACACTGAAACTCTAATAATAATTAATGACTTCTTGTCTTCCTCTTATTACTTTCAGTAATTTATTAAGGTACATTACTTCTCAAATTTTCGATCTATACACTAGATCATCGTCGGGAGTTCTTGCGTCTTACTACTTCCACAGGTCTGGCGACCAAGCCTGATGGATTTTCCATCCAGTATGGTCATTGATGTTGCCACCTTGTGTCTTGTAAATTTCCAGGGAATTAATTTTCCAGAAATTAGAGGAATCTCTGGAAATTTACAAGACACAAGGTGGCAACATCAATGACCATACTGGATGGAAAATCCATCAGGCTTGGTCGCCAGACCTGTGGAAGTAGTAAGACGCAAGAACTCCTGACGATGATCTAGTGTATAGATCGAAAATTTGAGAGGTAATGTATGTTAATAAATTTATCCTCGATAATTCCCATTGAATATTTATAATACTGAAATTCTTGCTGGTCACCCATGTAAACATCCCTGTGAAAATTTCAAATTTCATTGCTCTGAAGCTCGTTCAGCTTAAATAAAGTACAACTGTTCCATCAGTTAGCGTTTTAGTTCTTAAAACTTAGGGATGCAGGAATGCTAAACGCAGACAGAACACACAAACAAAATGTGACAAGAGTTATCATTCAGTGCAAGGTAGCTAGCATAACTTGTTGTATTATCAAAACTGGATCATTTAGTGCAAGGTAGCTGGCTAACTGAACTTTTGGCATAATCAAAACTGATTTTGATAAATAATAAGTACATATGCTCAAAATATTGACAAAAGAAAATTTCATGCATAAAACAAATCTCATTAATACATCTGCAAACTTGGAAAACTTTCAAAATGAGAAGTCTTACTTCTTCAATATTCCTTATCCAGTTCTTAATATTTTCGAAGGACCTATCATTAGTGACATCATATACCAGCATAATACCCTGAAAAATTTTGTTGATAATTAACACAATTTTAATTATAAAAATAACTAATAAATGAATTTTATACTACCCTTTATTAATAAGAACGGCGAATTTGATAATAATAGATCTAATATATTCATCAAATAACACTTGCACTTAGAATAACACTAAAAGGATGATATACACATCTACCCCACCAAATAACATGTGTGGACCCACCTTTTTGCTTTTATAACAGCAGCAACACATCGTAGCATGGATTTTATCAGGTGCTGGGAATGTTCGAATTGTATTGTGGACCACGATTCGACAAGAGCTGCTCGCAAAACGTGAAAGTCAGTGGTGGTGTTTTTCAGGCTCGAATGCGTTGCCCCCACTTCCTCCACAGGTGTTCAACAGAGCTCAAATTTGGAAAGTGAGAAGTTCATTCTAGAGAATTCACTGGAAACGCTTCTGCAACAGTCCTTCACCAGTTTATATAACATGACAAGGAATATCTATCTACCTCACATCTTTTTAAACTACACTATCTACCAACAAATAATTGGACACCCCTGCAATCGACGATATCTGCGGTCCTGATACACGTCATGGCCGCCGCCGTTAAATATCGTGTGGGAAACAACAACGCAACCAGTTGCATGCAAGATGCCACGCAGTTCGAAGCTCTCTGATTTCGAGAAAGGTGTAATCATCGGGTATCACAGAAATGGCCGATCCATACGGGACATATCCAGCGAGTTGAAGTACCCAAAATAGACAGTGGCCTACGTGATTGGCAAGTGGAAGATGAGAGGTGACTGTCGGAATGTGCCCCGATTAGGCAGACCCACAAAACTGGGAGTTTCAGAGACCGACGGGTGCTGGCCAGAGAAATTCCGAAGAACCGCACCAAATCGATGGGCCACATCCGCGAGGAGTTTCAACAGGCATCCGGGAGTGTTCTTTTGATGAATACCATCCGTAAGAAAGCCCATCTGCTCGGCTAACGTGGTGCAAAGAACACCGACAGTGGACTGTTGAACAGTGGAAACAGGTTCTCTGGAGCGACGAATCAAGGTTCACCCTCTACCGTTCGGATGGCAGGGTCTGGGTTTGGCGTCTGCCTGGAGAACGCCTACTGCCGGAATGTATTGTGCCAACTGCGAAGTTCGGCGGCAGTGGAATTATGCTATGGGGGTGTTTCTCCTGATATGGCAAGGGACCCTTGGTCGCAATTCCTGGTAGACTCAATGCCGAGACCTACTGCACCATTTTGGATGACCATGCGCTTCCTACATTGTGGCAGTTTTATGGGGTGGACCCATGTTACTTTCAGGATGACAATGCCACCTGTCATGTTGCGAGGTCCACCATGGCTTGGTATGGTGACAATGGGGTTAATTGAATGGACTGGCCTGCGCAGAGCCCGGACCTTAACCCTATCTAGCACCTCTGGGACGAGTTGGAGCGTCAACTTAAGGGGTGCCCCCACCGTCCGAAATCGGTGAAGGGACTGACCTGTCTTCTCCAAGCCGAGTGGAAGAAAATACCGCTAGCCGTCGTACAACGTCTGGTTGAGAGTATGCCCCGAAGGGTCGCAGCTGTAATCGCCGCTCGTAGAGGCTCCACCAACTATTGAAGGTGAATAAACTTCGTTTTCCTTTGCTATCACAGGTGTCCAATTACTTGTTGGTAGATAGTGTATAATTACAAAAAATGGTGTGCTTCTAAGTACTCTCTTAGAAATTTATTCAGAGCACTCCCTCTATTTCTGAGAAGTACAAACATTAAACTTTAAAAAACATTCTGAGAAGTACAAACATTAAACTTTAAAAAACAAATCATTTTATATAAAAAAAATTTCAATGAATATGCAAACTTCATGTATGTTTATCCAGGTTCCCTAAAATATTAGATGGCTACACCCACTATATGTTCTAACTGCTTAAATATTTTGGGGGGACTAAAGGGTGGGCTCAAAGAAAAGTTAGGTGGGCTGAAGCCCACTCCAGCCCACCTGTAGTATTGCACCAGAGCTAAACCTCAAAGGAATTTTTATTTGATGACCATCCCAGCTCTCTACCTACAAAAATTCCATGACTTTCATCAAACATAAATGACGCACCAAAGGGGAAGGTGTTAAGGGAAACTGTTTATATATTTTTAATACACTTCGAATTGGCTGTGCAACTCACATAAAATAACATTGGAGGTGAAAGTGCTGCTGAAGCATGGAAAGTTATACATTAAATGGTAGTCGTCAACACCATTTCATTGCTGCACTTGTGTAACTGTTCCTCCTAATGGGTGAAAGACCAGCTCATGAACATCCCATTTACAGGAAAGGATGTGAAAGACTAAGTGTTTCACAGCCGGGGATTTGCTATCAACCCTGTGTGGCAGAAGGTGAATGTCGTTTATCCTGTGGTTGACACCATAATGGTTTATGTGTTTAGAAAGACACCACCCTAATTTCATGTGCGATGCTGGGTGCACCTGCAATTTTGTGGTTTTTCCTGTTGTGGGCTAGCTGACTGTACTATGCATAAGGTTGAAAAGAAATCCATGTTTCACATTTTTTCCTTTCTAGTGTGAGATAAGAAAAAAAAACACTCGCTAAAAGAAAAAAAAACTGTGGCTAATGCGTAATTCATTAATCCTAAATAATGGCTTACTGTTTGGCAAAGATTTTCAAACAGTAAACTGTAAATCACACATGCACACACCAAAAAAAGGCCAGACTGAATACTTGTTGAGTTCCAAGTTGCCTATTAACCCTTTAACGACCATAACGCCCGTACATAGAAACGACCACAGCCGCCCGAAGCGCCTGTCTATAGTGAATCAGATATCCTACTGTTAACAGTTCTTCATATTTTCACGACCTATGAGGGATCAGCTGGAGTCACTCTCAGTCACTATTGTTGTTACTAAACAAAGAAGTGAGCCAACAGGCATTATGCTATTTAGAGATATACAAGATTTCTGGGTCATGGTCTTTAAAGGGTTAAAGAATAATCACACCAGTTTTGAGACTTCATTTACACAACAGTTCCCATGCTAATAATCAATGGAGAGCAGGCCAGGAGCAAGCTTTTCTTTTCTGGGAGGGAGAGACTTAAAATTACCCCCTTAGAGTTCAACAATTTCTCTCTTACACTCAAATAGTAAGCAGTTTTTACTTTCTCATACCTCCATGATAGGAAAGTATCACGATATTTTAAAAATCTCACTTTCGGTTTTTGTCATAATTTTACTAAAAACATAAAGACTGGGTAAAAGCCAAATTCAAGAGCAAACGGTTGTAAATATTAAGTAAAAGTTACGTGAACACCAACAACACAGCACTCCGCAGGAATGCGGAATTGAAAAAAACAAAAAAACAAAAACAAACAGAAAGAATGAGTACTGGGTACTGAAAACAACAATAGAAAGATGCTTTTGGGGTAAAGCTTGAAAACCTCCATTCAAGGTTAAACGCTTCAAGGGAGTTTTCAGTGACACAACACAAATGACTTATTGCTGCTACCTACAGCGTGTTCGGAGATGTCATGAAGATTAGGCATATCTGCATATTGTTTTATATGCTCCATCCACTGCTTCTGACAATTATTTTCATGCTAATGAGTGGTTAACACCTTGCATTGTAGGTTGTTCTGTACTCTGATTAGCTGTGCAGAATATTGCATACTGCTAACTAAAATAAAAAAAAATACTGATATGTATAACTTTCTCCTTCAGGTACAAATTTCAGTAAATTTATTCATACGTTGTGCTTTTATATTTTTCACACCAATCACAGCACAAATTTACACCCCTGGTATGACCATTCTGGAAGGGCAACCACCCTACTGGTAGGTACAGCTCTGACGGAGAGTTAGCACTCCAAATATTTTATAGCTCAGTGTCTACCACAAATTCACGCACCGATCTGTTTCAATATAGGCAGTCCCCGAGTTATGAATGTCTAACTTACATACACACAACCCACAGTTGCTAGCCAACCCCTGTTCTGACTTACATACAAATTCAACTTAAAGGCAGACTTGAACGGAACTCATTCGTAATCTGAGGACTGCATGTATTGTGAACAACAGTTGAAATTTGTAATGTTACAAAATAGGGATATAAGATGCGCCTAGTGAAATACTGCATTTAAGAGCTGTACATTCATAAATTCCATTTTAACACCACAGCACTGTAATCAGAAAATAACATACATAATTTCACGGGCTTTCATATTTATAACATGCAGCATTAGATATTCAGAACTGTACATAATAAGATACTTAGATACTGTCAAAAAAAAAAAAAAAAAAAAAAAAGGTAAGGTACATGTACCACACATATCTTACCATTGCACCTCGGTAATAGGCTGTGGTTATAGTTCGAAATCTTTCTTGACCTGCTGTGTCCCTAGAGAGAAAAAGATTAAAAAGACATTATAATGCTATTCAGTGTATGAAACCTGCATACATCAACTGATATTCTTTTGGGTACAAAAACTAAAAATGCCAAACCTAAATGCACTTGTCATATGACAAAAGCAATAATAATAATAATTACCTTCACTGAAAATAATTTGGATATCATAAGTGAATTGTGACATGCTATAAAGCAGGATTTTTCAGGAATACCTTTTAAATTTTATTAAAACTGTTCATCAAAGTCAATGCTTACACAGATAGTCATTCGTAAACAACACTTTAAAAAACATCTGAAATTCATGCGATAAAAATATTTAATGATTTTTTTGACTGACAAGAAAGCTATGCAGCAGTAGTTAATTACTTCTTTTATGCTAAGCATGTCCAGTTTTTGCTATGAGAAACAAGAAGTACATAAGATACTTAGAGTCTCAAATTTAGTGCCCTAAGTGTAGTAAATATTTGCCCAAGAATAGGAGAATTGTCGTTACCTCTTATTGTTTCACTTCCTGGCACATTATCATGAGCCCTCAGTGAAATTGCTGCACCACAAAAATCAGGAAATAGACTATATTATCAAATAATATAGTGCATTTCCATTCATGTCAGAGCCATGGTGCATACAGGTTTTGGAAGACACACATAGCCTGGAAAACATCATACACAACGATTGATTGGGAATTATTAACACAGCAATCGGAGATCTCTGAATTGTACATAGTTTAGTGTTTCTCATGTGATATTAATCACATCAGAAAACTTGAATGTTACATCACATTTGTTTCGACTGGTTGGTAAAAATCAGAGACTATTATGGTTCTTAACACTCTGATGCTTGGGACTTCATTATCCTGGGTGGTGTAATGGATAGCATGCTCGAATGGAAATCAGGAAACGCAGGTTCTATTCCTAATCCAGAGCAATGTAACTTTCAAGTTTTCTGATGTGATTAATGTCAAGTGAGAAACAGTAAACTACACACAGTTCAAATATGTCTGATTGCTGTGTTAATAAATCAGACGTAGAAGGGGTGTCTGATAAGTATCCCGATTTTTATTCCTATCAATTACAGGAGAGAAATAAAATATACTGGATGAATAAATATGATACTCACATATGTGGTACGAACACAGGGTTCATACCCTTTTCTGTGGAAAAAAAAAAAAAATAAGGACTTTCTAAGGACCTACACTCCAATTGATATTTTGCATCATTGGAATATCACCAGGTGTGTGTGTATGTATATATACATATGTAGGGGATTAAACAGTGCTAGTGGCCATTTACTAAGCATTTTGTCCCAAATATAAACTACTTTGCCTACAAAGAACAAAATGAAATACACGAAAAAAAAAAAAAAAAAAAGGGACAAGCAGGAGACACAGCAACAATGAAGCAAGGTGAGCTGAGTAGAGCAGTACACACTAGATAGATCAGATCCTGTGAGACAACTGACACCATAAAATTGTGAAATCAAATAGACCCCCCAACCTTTGCTTTGACCCCTGACAGAAAAGACACACAACACAGATGTTGATCCCATTGGCATAGATGCCAACCTCTAAAAGTAGTTTTCAGTAACCAACATGTTCATTTTTCAGTAATTTTCAGTAACAATTTTGTTTTTTTCAGTAATTTTCAGTAATCCAGTCTACAGTGGCAAATTCGGGTATTTAACACTGCAACAAATTTTAATCTGTCAGAACTATTAAAAAAAATAATAATAATAATAATAATAATACACTGCCGGACAATTGATAAGGACAGATGACAACAGCAACGATAGCAACCACAAAATGGAAGGCAGGAAAATGTGGAAATTAGCATAAGTGCGGGATACGGTAAGACGTGTTGTGCGTATGCAAATTTTGGATTGCCGAACTTGTTCGTGACGTCATAGCGCTGATAAGAGATATAAAGGATTTGACGCGTATTGACCGTTGTTGTTCAAACGCAAAGTTGAAAGGAGAAAGAATCAATTGACGAACTTGCAATTTTCAGTATGTCTTCCCGACATCACCTAGATGATTTTACGCGTGGCCGTATTATTGGTAAGATTGAAGAAGGGCGAAAAACAACAACAGATGTTGCCAGGGAGTTCGACGTCAGCCACAGTGTTGTTTCAAGGCTTTGGAAATCATTTCAAACAAATGAAGAGTGTAGCAAACGTCACAAGGGAGGTCGTGTTCGCAGTACGACACCTGCAGAAGATCGGTACATAGTGCTATTAACAAAAAGACACCGGCACAGCACAGCTAGTGAGGTAGCAAATCAGTTTATGGCTGCTACTGGCAAGTGGATCTCCCGAAAAACTGTCGCCAGACGTTTGCATGAAGGAGGACTATACGCCCGCCGTCCTGTTGTGTGCATCCCATTGTCTAGACGTCACCATACCGCCCGTTTGCAATGGTGCCATCAACATCGCAATTGGACTGATAACGACTGGTCTGCTGTCCTCTTCTCAGATGAGAGTAGATACAGTCTATCGTCTGATTGTCGACGACAACTGATCTGGCGTGATAGTGGTACTGCATATTGTCCAGCAAACATACAGGAAAGGGACCGATATCCGACATGTAGTGTCATGGTATGGGCTGGCATCATGATCAATGGCCGTACGTCCCTCTATGTGCTTCCAACTGGGACTATGACTGGCCAACGATACATTAATGATGTTCTGCTACCTCATGTTCGCATGTTCCGTGGTGCTGTCGGTGATAGATTCACTTTCATGGACGACAACGCAACATGTCATCGAACAGTCGCTGTCCAGGAGTGTCTTGAGAGCGAGGATATTCAACGCCTCGTATGGCCAGCAGGTTCTCCAGATCTGAATCCCATTGAAAATGTGAGGGATGCTTTGGGGAGGAGTCTTGCTGGTCGCCAATACCCTCCAATAAACAAGGACACCCTCATCCGTGCAATGACAGAGGAATAGGATAAATTACCCCAACAGCTGCTTGATAATGTTGTGCAAAGCATGACACGACGTGTGGAATCTTGCATCGACCTCCATGGTGGCCATATCCCGTATTGACATCTTACGCCGGAACGCCTGCGGACGGTAATTGCATTATTTTTCATTCATGTTTACGTATTCTGCACAAAATGGCCTGTTTGTCCCTTGAACACGTTCCAAAGCCTTCTGGATTTCAGAGCACAATAAATTGTCTTTCTTGTAATGTCCTGGCATTCTGACATTTTATTTCACTTGGCATCCAACCACACTTACTTTTTTTATGCGCTATATAGCCGTTTATGATCCGTCCTTAGCAATTGTCCAGCAGTGTAATAATACAATAAAAATAATTTGCTAGTGGGAAAATTTAAAATACTGTCTACCAGAAAAATATAATAAATTACCTGCAGACATGAAGAAAAATTATTCCTTAGAATGTTGGCCAAATTATTATGATAAACTGGCTGTAGCTGCCATTTTGGCCTTCCTTAGTTCAATTTGCGAAAACTTCTTCTGATAGCATAGTTCACTGTGTGCAATGCTGTTTATTTTTTCTACTAATAAAGAAGACAGCACATGAGTACTTAAATTAGGTCTGAATTCATTCATGTTTTTTTTTTCACAATACAGAAAATTCTTTCTGTACTTGCATTGCTATGAGGGACTATTAAAATTATTTTCATAATTTTGCTTAATGATCCATACTTCAACTGGCCACTTTCATTTTTCATTAAAGAAATTCTCAGAAATTCATCATTAAGTGGAAATTTTCTTAAAATGTAATTGCAGCCTGCCTTGTAAAATTCCCTTACTTCAGAATAAAAAGTAGCCACTGTGTCTTCACTCAGATCTGCAGTTGTGCCTATATAAGATCTCGCTTTTGACCCAATTACGAGATCACAGTTTTCTTTTGATTTCTCCTTCTTCCAAAATTTCCATCTGCAAGAGATGTTGCTGTCACATCAAATGCTGATGGTTTGCGGAGCTTCCTGCTACAAGGACACTTTTTTTGTTTTTTGTTTTTTTTGTTGGAGGTTTAACGACCACCGTGAGCAACTCAACGGGCTATAAGCAGTCGCCCATCCCTAATTTAGGGTCACTAGTTCCAGGGAAGGGAGAGAGCCAGTGCCCTAAGACAAACACAACATCCATGCCACACCGGGATTCGAACTTGGACCCCGTTCGGGCGAATGATCAGAGGCCGTCGCTTAGACCACTGCGCCACAGGGGCGGCAAGGACACGTTAACAGATGTAAACAAAGGAAGAGTAGCAGATAAAAAAAGACAAAGTTTAGATGAAGGATTTCCAATCATACTTGCAAGGTTCTTATACTGTGAATTAGCTTCTTCATTATCACTGAAATAATGTTCTAGAGCCTCCCACTGTTCTAAAATTCTGTCAATGGATTCCAAAAGTGATAACCAGCGAGTATTGACATGCTTTGGAATTTTGTGTGGTTTAGTACCACAAACAGCTTGACTCAGTTTTAGATTGTGTTTCCTCTTTGAACTTTTCTCAAAAAAAGTACAACTGTATCAGAAACTGCTCAACATTAAATCCTTTCAGTTGAGTAGCAGATTTCTGCGCAGCTAAATTTACTAAATGGCATGAACATCGCTGCACTATGATTGCAGGCTGAACCTTCTTTATGTGAGAAACAACACCTTTTACTTGACCTATCATAGTGTTAGCATTGTCACAGGAAAATGACACACAGTTGCTCCACGAGATATTTTTTTAACAAACTCGTTGTTCAAAACGTTGAATATTCCTTCACCTGTATTATTACTTGATTCAATCAATGATAACAAAACAGTTGAACTTTTCCCTATTTTTTCGTCAAAATATGTTATTGTAATGGGATACAGTTTATTTGCTTGAGCATCATTACTTCCGTCCGTAGATAGAGTAAAAGGATTTTTTTAAACTTCAGATACGACGTTACTTGTAGAAATACTAGCCTTGTGCTGAATTAGTGCAGTAGCCTTGGTTCTACCACACAAATATTTTTTGCTATCGCTGAATTGGGAAACATGGCTTGAAATAACGGGTTTTCAAGCCTTCAGTTTTCGGAAATTTATCCAACATTTTCAAGCTGAAATACAAATATTTATGGAATAAAATTATATCTAACAATACTGGGTAGAGGAGACATCGCGAGAAAAAAATTACAATTACCAGAGAAATCTTACCTCCGTCTACTTTCAGTTTTCGAAGGATGAAATTCCGTCCTCCGACGGAGAAAACGATCCCCCTCCCCGTCGCCACCAATTCTCCCAAAATTTAAGTTCAGTTATGCATCGATTTCGTACATGGTCCAAATGATAACAAAAAAAGGAAGAATTCCTCGAATCAGCGTGAGAATCTCGTCGCCGAAGATTACGGGGAAATTTTCGGGCAGCCTAACTTCCGTTTTCGGAAATCGTTGCCTACAATTTCAAGCTGAAATTATGCAATGAAATTTCATTTAACAATACTGAACAGAAGCAACATCGCGCGAGAAAAAATACGATTACGGGAAAAATCTGCACTTCGTTTAACTTCCGTTTCCGAACGTTTAAAAAGACAAAACAACGTCCCCAAACGGAATACGATATCCCGAAAATTATATCCCGAAAATGTCTTCACTTTATCCTGAACTAATATCCCGAAAATTTCTTCACTTTTGCATTGATTTCGAAAAAAACAAAAAAAAACAACAACATAAAAACGTAGGGGACTCCGCGAATCCGCGGAAGAATCTCACGTACGAATTAACCGCTGAATCGATTTCGAATGCCGTAAGATAACGCTAAAATATCGATGACCTGTAACCACTTTTGGCCCAAAATTGGCGCAGATTTCGTCAAAATGGCGAATTTTTAGCAGAATGGCGCACGAACAACGTTTTGGCGCGGGCTGCAGCAATTGGCGCAGGTCTGGCAGCCCTGAATGTAGCATTTAATTTTTTCCCCCAGAAAAACTTGAGCAAACAAAAATTTTTAAGTTGATGAAAATTTGCCTTCTATCTCAAAAAATTAAATCAAATGGCGATTTTCCGTAATTTCAGCGGTGTTTCCGTACTTCTGTAACAGCAACCAAAAATCCGTAAAATTACGGAAAATCCGTACTAGTTGGCATCTATGCATTGGTAAGGTCACGCAAGATAAGTCATGCAGGTTACAATGGGAAAAGTGTGTGTGTGCGGTAAGGGAGATCATTTCTAAGAACATTCCAGGGGATTATCTCCCTTTAATGAGCTGGAAGAAAGCTCCCCTGGTGAACGTGTTAGCATATTTACAGACACACAAACAAAAACGGGGGCAGGGTTGTGATGCCCATTACTGCAGCGCAAAAACAAGACTGGGGGTGTGTGTGGGGGGGGGGTGAGAGCACCTATTTTTAAAAATAAGGACTTTTAAGGGCCTTAGAAGAAATGGAAATACAAAATAAGGTGTTCTTAAGGACTTTTAAGGACCGTTCGAACCTTGGAAGAGTCAAAGTCACTTTTCCACATATTCTCCGTTCAGCATAATGCATTTTCTCCACCAATCAACAAGTTGATTCACTCTGGTAGCGAAGAAATCAGCAGGGGCGCTGCAAATCCATTGACGGACAGCAGCTCACAGATCATCCATGCTAGCTCTCATATTGGTGGCCATGAAGACCACCCTTCAAGGAACCGGAAACATGAAAATCGGAAGGTGCCAAGTCTGGACTGTAAGCAGGGTGCGGAAGAATGGTCCAACTCAGTTTTGCGATTTTTGCTTGCACTGGTTTAGCCATATGCAGGCGAGCGTTATCAAGCTGAAGCAACGTTTCATTTTTTTTATTTTTATTTTGGCCGTTTGGTCCGGATGCGCTGCGCAAGCTTTCTCAGCGTCTTCACATAGGCCTTCGCATTTATTACTTCATTTTTTGCCAAGTACTCAACCAGGAGGATGCTGTGTTTGTCCCAGAAGACAGTAGCCATGACCTTGGATGCCGATGAACTAACTTTGAACTCCTTTGATGGAGGCAGATTCAGATGACGCCATTGCATACTTTGCTGTTCTGTCTCCAGTTTGAAATGATGAAACCACATTTCATTGCCTGTGATTAAGCATCCCAGGAATGTGTCACCCTCCTCATCGTAGTGCTGTACCAGTTCATTGCATGTGTCTAGCCTTTGGCGTTTATGCACTGCTGTAAGCATTCACAGTACCCATCTGGCACAGATCTTCCTATAGTTGAGATGTTCATGAATAATTCGTCAAACAGAATCTTTACTGATATCCAATTCCATGGCAATATCCGGAATACAAGCACGTCTGTCACCTTTAATCAAGTCGTCAACCCGTTTCATCAGTCACAGCCATGGTAGGCCCACCTCACTGTGCCTCATCTTCAAGGCTCTCGTGGCTAGCTTTGAACTTCATAACCCATTCATAAACACTGGAACGAGACATAGCCACATCAGCATACAAAGTCTCCTCAGATAGTCCACCGCCTTTACACCTTCTTTCGTTAAAAATTTCACCACTGCTCGAACTGAACACTTAACGTAGCAGCCATTGTTTTTGATCAACAGAGCCACCTAACATTAGTATCAAGCCGCTCCACTTTTATGGAGCTTCACTGAAAGTAGTCATAATAGTTTCATGCATACATATGATCATACACACAGTTTTGTATCGATAGGAATAAAAATCCGGATATTTATCGGACACACCACATATTTCCATGTATTATGTGAAGAATGTTTCTTCCACACTATCTGATTATACACAAGCTGATGACAGTCCTGTTGGCAGAGCGCAAAAGTGAGTTGCAGGGCATGCTGCATCGGATGTACAAAGCTTGTACACTGGTGTGCAAAAATGAAGGACGAAGAGGAGAAATTAGCATAACAACGGAACGAGCAGGCAGAACGGACCGAAACGCCACTCAGGAGATAGACTAGGGTCTGGTACGGTAGGGCATACGCATATATGCAGCATGACGTAGGAAGGGTTAGTGTCGGAAGGGTATAAAGCACACGGGTGGTGTACTTCAGCAATTCGGTGAAAGCTATTGCACTGTGTACATCGGTTTGAAAGACGTCAAGTTGCTACCACCATGTGATATGGCCAACAGGCAATCCAGTAGACGACATCTGGATGACTTTACCCGAGGTAGCGTTATTGGGAAGTTGGAAGAAGGTCGAAGTGTGACTAGTGTGGCCGAGGAGTTCGAGATCGCTCACAGCATCGTTTCACGAGCTTGGAGAGCATTCCAAACAACAGGAACAGCTGTCCGAGAGTTTAGCACTGGTCGTCCACGAGCAACCACGGTGGCGGACGACTGGTATATTATCCTACAGGCAAGAAGAGACAGACGGCAGACAGCGGGAGAAATCGCAAGGCACATGCAACAGAAAACTGGACGTCCGTTATCGCGTTTTACCATGGCCAGGAGGCTGCACAAAGGTGGTCTATTTGTACAACGACCAGTATGGTGTGTGCCATTAATGCCTGCTCATCAGAGACGGCAGTTTCTGTGGTGCCACGAACACAAGAACTGGACACATCAACAATGGGGTAGAGTTCTCTTTATGGATAAAAGCCGATTTAGTCTGACGAGTGATTCTGGACGTATATACATCTGGAGAGAGCAGGGAACACGCAACAACACCTCCAACATCATCGAAAGGGACCGGTTTGGAGGTGGAGTTCTCGTTTGGGGCGGTATCATGCTTGGTAGCCGTACTGACCTCCACATCTTCCAAGGAGGTTCAGTCACTGGTGTCCGCTATTGTACTGAGGTTCTCCTGCTTCACGTGCGTCTGTTTAGAGGTGCTGTGGGTCCTGAGTTCCTCTTCATGGACAACAACGCTACACCTCATCGTACAGAGCTGTTGGAGAGTGAAGATATTCAACGCATGGATTGGCCCGCAAGGTCCCCGGACCTAAATCCAATCGAACACGTGTGGGACCTTCTCGGGAGACGCTTGGCAGCACGTCACCAGCCGCCAGCAACGATTCCGCAGCTGCGATTGGCGCTACAAGAGGAATGGGCCGCGATGCCTCAACAGCTCCTTGACAACCTCGTCCTCAGCATGGACAGATGTTGTAAATCCTGCAACGCAGTCAGGGATGATCATATCCCCTACTAAAGACTGGATTTTTCTTGGCAGCCGCCTGTCACATGGACGTTTCTGTCGTCTGTCCAGTTGTGCGCGAAGCTACCTTTTCAATAAAGTGCCTTGTTTGGACAGTTTTACTCACTTGTCCCATATTCTTACATCTTGGGGATCTTATGGTATGATTTGAGCCAATGTGGAGCACTTCTGCACGACGCTACATTCGAAAAACTGTCTCGTTCTTAATTTTTGCAAGCCAGTGTATGAAATTCAAACTGAGTATAAATAAGGGAAAAACCAAAGTTATGGTTTTTGAGCAAGGAACTGTTATTACTGAATGCAGGGTAGGTCTAAATTGCACAGTAATTGACCAGGTAAATGAGTTTGTATATCTGGGAAGCTTGTTTGACAGAGAGAACATATTAGATGGCAAATTAGTAGGCAAGTGAATTCTTCATTGAAAGTCATAGCTGCTTTAGGAGGTTTTCACAGGAATGATGGATTCTCAAAGGAGTGCTGAATGGCTGTGTATGAAAGTATAATTGTTCCTACTCTGATGTATGGCAGTGAAACATGGGTACTACAGAAGAGACATAGGAGTCGTCTGTGTGCTGGAGAAATGCGTTACATATGGGGGGTTTGTGGCAAGACATGTTCTGATTGTGTGAGGAATGAAGATGTGTTGCAGTTGTGTAATGTGAAGCAAAATGTTGTTAGCAAGGTGGAGACTAATATTCTTAGGTGGTTTAGCAATGTTGAAAGAATGAGTGATGAGATGCTTACTAAATCTTTTTAGCCCAAGTGGCAGGAAGGAAAGGCAGAGGAAGGCCAAGGAAGTCAAGGGAGGATCAGATTCAGGAGTGTCTGAATGCAAAAAGATTACGAGTATGAAGTATAGAAGGTCTTGTGTACGCCGTGTGATGGATGTCACTGAAGCTCATGTTGTGGGTCAAGATCGCTGTAAATTTAGAGGTTTGATACGCCAACAGTAAATAAATAATCAGTTAAAAATTTATCTGGTGGTTTGTATTTCTTTGTTGAGCTAATCTCAGAGAACACCTTAGGGATAAGTAACAGTATTATCAGTTAAATGTTTGTTTGTCAGATGGTCTTTCTCTGAGGAGCTAACCTCTGAATATCAGAGAAAAGCTTAATGATATGTATGTATGCATAGTAGAATGGGTCGTACAGCAGAGCTCAATGACTTTCAATGCGCCATTGTCTAAGATGCCATCTTTGCAACAAGTCAGTTCAGGAAATTTCTGCCCTGCTGCAGCCTCAATCAACTGCAACTGTGAAACGGAAACAAACACCTACGAGCAGCAACAACAGTTTGATCATAACCTGGTAGGCCACATAATACGACAAGGTAGGACCACCAAGTGGTGAAGTCGATGGTGTGACAAAATTATTTGTCCCTTGGTTACAACACCCACACCAAGTTCCGACATGCCTTAGGAAGAATTGGCAGCACCTTTGGTTTGTTAAGAGCTGAGGGGAATGGCCAAGCAGCCACACACAAGACAAACTTCAGCAAGATCATCAGCAAGCGTCAGTTGGAGTGGTGTAAAGCTCCATTCTAGATCTCTCCAGAGAAGCAGAGACATATTCCTTGGAGCGATGAATCAAGCTTCACCATTATGACAGTCTGACAAATAATCCAGGTTCGCTACTTGCCAACCGTGTTGTGTCAACAGTGAAGTTTGGTGGAGGAGGAGTCATGCTCTGGGGCTGGTCTTCATGTTTGGGGATGGGCTCCCTAGTTCCAGTGCCAATCACTGTGGGAGACATATTCCTTGGAGCGATGAATCAAGTTTCACCATTATGACAGTCTGACAAATAAATCTAGCTTTGCTACCTGCCAACCGTGTTGTGTCAACAGTGAAGTTTGGTGGAGGAGGCGTCATGCTCTGGGGCTGGTCTTCATGGTTTGGGGATGGGCTCCCTAGTTCCAGTGCCAATCACGGCAACTTATAAAAACATTCTCAATTTGTGTTCTCGACATTACTTTACACATTTTCACGTTCGCGCGTTACGAGGCATTTCGGAAGTTGATCGCAGTTTTTGCGTTGTTTGGCTTCAGATAACTTCATTTCAGTTAGATTGTTGCTGGGTTTTTTTATTATTATTATTATTTATTTTTTTACAAAATCCATATTTGTCAAGCATTTGCAACATTCCCTTCCATTTCTTTGGCCATGCAGCATTTTGGAAGTTGACGGTTGCATTTTATTTTATTTATCCTTTTTACTTCCAGATGGCTTTATTTTGGATTTTTTTTTCTAAAACCACATCTTTATGTATTTTTAACGCCCCCTGCTTTGTTTCCAAAGTCATATTACGCGGTACTCCGGAAACTGAGGGTCGCAATTTTTTTTAGCTATTATTTTCTTCCAAATAGTTTCCTCTCAGATTGATGAGGTTAAAAGTTTTTTTTTTTTTTTTCACATTCTTTTTATGTTTAGAGTTTTATCAAAACTATAGAACCCTGAGATTTATAGCCCGAATTTGAATTTCATTTAGCAGTAAGTAGTTTGGGTAGTAGGCAGTGCTTAATACACTTATATTATTACTCTTTGTTTCGACATCATCATCATCATGCATTACGTTTGTGAATGATACTTTGAAATTTGCTTTCGTTTCACCTAGCTCCTAGATCTGGAGCTTATTTTTCCAGCCCTGACTTAAGCTTTATATCTAAGAAAATTCCAGTTACTGTTTGTACACATATCTTCAGTTTTTAATGCATATTCTTCCTTTTACAAGTGCATATATTTCTGCCTATTTTAACCATATAATCTGCAGTTCATTCGTTACTCCGCATTAAAAATAATAATCAGAAATATCTACACACACACATACATCAAATTAATGAATACAGGCAAAATATAACACTTACTAAACATGCAGCTTACCATATTTGTAATTTGATCTTCTTTCCATCTAATTCAATAGTCTTTATTTTAAAATCAATACCTATATTAAAAAAAAAAAAAGCTTTCAGGAAAAAGAAACCATTCCTTAATTTCATATTCACAACATTATACATTTTTAGTTCTACAATGTGTAAAGTGAATCATATTCATCCTTTATATCTAAATGAAGGCAATTTGGTATATAAAAATGCAGTCACTTTAAGCAAATTTGCTTGAAGGACACACACCTGCTGTATTTGCTAAATCTGGGATGTCACCAAGGGGGTGACCCTGAAATTTGTCTTGCCCACCCTACCAACCACCAAATTCACAATGTGCCAGTTTTCAATTTTTTTAACTTTAAAATACATTCTGGACTTCGCCGAGTAATAAAAGTCTCACGTTTTTTATCTTGTAGCCCTATGTATATAAAATCAGCGCACCAAGAAGGAGGTGTCGGATTAAAATGCGATTTTAGTGGTGAGGTGGTACATACAATGGACAGAAGTGATTACAATACCACAGCAGCAGGACGACTTCCCGCAGACATACGGTACACATTCCGGTCAGTGTTAATACCACGTCAGGTCACCTCATACTCAGATACATGCGGTGATACGGTCCGGCATGGAGTCAAAGAGATGCTGTATGTTATCCTGGGACAGATTGGCCAATCTGTCCCAGGATAACATACTTCTTGCAACTGACTCTCTAAATCAAAAACACTGGGACATGGAGAAAGCTGGTGTCCCATCTGGTCCCACACGTGCTCGATGGGCGACAGATCAGACGATCTGGCAGGCCACATAAGTGTCGAAGCATGACATAGACAGTCCTGGGAAACCCGAGCCGTGTGTGGACAGGCGTTATCTTGTTGGAAAATGGCTCCGGACCACCCCGCCAGTATCTCCTGTATGTAGCACTAGATTGTCAACATGCTTAGGATCACTGCGAGGAAAGTCCAGCTGTCATACACGATGGCTCCTCAGACTGTTACGCCTGCAGTTCGGCAGGTGTGCCGCTGTACAGTGAGGTTGGGATTGTAGCGCTCACCTGCGGCTCTCCACACTCTAACACAGTGGTCATCAGTTACCATACAGAAGCGGGATTCGACACAACACTATGCATCACCAGTCCGTAGCATTCCACGTTGCTGACACCACTGCAATCAGCACCGACGATGGTCAGGTGTTAATGGCAGAAAACGTAAGGGACGTCGAGAGTACAGATTCGCCTCTGCCAGGCATCTGGAAATGGCTGGCGGATACACCTTGTACAGCCACCACATGTCTCTAGATATTGGATGAGGAAGTCGTTGCATTTTGTGTGTGCCGCTCTCACTATCCCAGGGTCCTCTCTGCTGGTAGTGTGTCTGGGTCGTCCAGAGACAGTCCGTCGTGTCTGTGTGCCTTCCCAAGTCCACTGCTCCTAACACGATCGCACCATACTGTCCGACTGGCCCAAATGGCGGCTGATTCGGCATGTCAGCCACCCTGCCTCTCTCATCCCGACTATATGGCCTCGTTCAAACTCCATCAGTTGCCCGCATGCACATCTGCGGAAGCTCCTTGGCATGTCTATCACTCAGGGATCTTACCTGAGTCTTACTGTGCACTTCGGCACAAATGTGGAGTCAGTCGCGTGGCACCTTATAAACCCCAAGGATTGCGATTGCAGCGCCAGTCTTGGACATGCAGGAGTGCAGAATCACACGGAACTTTAATCATTTGCACGTCTGCCCTCCCCGTAGCTATTCACCGAGTTTAGCGTTAATCACACGGTTTTTCCTTGGTGTGGAATTTTTATGGCAATGAGTGTGGCATCTTCAGTGCCTTGAAAATGCAATTACTCTTTACTCTTCCAAATCCTTAGTTTAAGCCTTTTTCATGTTAGTATGGTCAGGGTGAATAGATACGGTGGATAGGAATTCACTGAAGGAGGTTATTACTAATTGCTCTGCAGTTTGTTTGTGCTACTAAGTAGCAAAAACCCTGGTGTGGCATGAAAGGTCGTGTTTGCATGGAGTAGTTCGAATCCTGGTGTGGCATGGATGTTGTGTTTGCCATAAGGAACATGCTCTCTCCTTTTCATGGAACCAGTGGCCCTAAATTAGGAACAAGAGACTGCTTATAACACATGTAGGAGTTGCTCAGGATGATTGTTAAACCTGCAAAGATTAAAAAAAAAAAAAGCTATACTAGTGCTTTTAAACCTTTCTCAGGGTACTGAGGCAGCAGGACGTTGATGACAACTGCTTTGGAAGAGAGGAGTGCAAGGTAAGGTCACTGACTTGAAGGAAGGGGGTTAGGGAGGTGCAGAGTTGTACAAAAATAAAATGTATCTGCATACACAACCACTGAAACAGAAAATTTGCTGCAAACTCATGATAACAATAGAATAAGATAATTTAAAGAAAAATTGGTAAAACAATAAATTATTGTTAGAACATTACAGATTCCAGTGAGGAAAAAATAAATACAGTCAACTCCACTTATAGTGAACCTCTGCAGACTTGCATATTTCGTTCACTATGTCTGAGGTTCACTAAAACCGAAGTGTCTTCCCTTAACCTGAACTGAGTGGAATGGTGAGCAAGAAAATAAAATATGTACACATGAATCTAAAAACTAATGTTTTTCTGTAAGTAGAGTATATTCATTAAATTAAGAAAACAAATTTAATTTTACATTACCTTAATTAACATAAAAATAGTCCGTTATGTGCCTTTGCTTGCTGCAAACAGTTTTAATAAATATTTTCTCTATGTCCTTTTCTAGAGTCTGTGCTTTTGCTACACTCGATTCTACATTTTCCATACATTCTAGGAACTTTAGCACGGTCCTGACACCCTCCAACATGTCTATCACTGTTGGAAAATGCTAAATGCTCTTCATTATCATCCTCATCTTCAGATTCGTTTTCTTCCGTGTAGGAATGTGAACTATGGTTGGAACAGCCTTTCACAGCCTCGACAATAGTTTCATCCGGAATTTCATTCGTTAAAACTTCACAGTCAGCATCAACAAAATCTTCGGCTTCAGTGGAATTCGCACCAATATGCTGAAGCAGGTCCTTGAGAGGCACATCATCATTATCATCATCATCTTTGAATGCCACATGTCCAGTAGCCAAACCAGACCTATGGAAACAGTTCTGTATAGTGACAGCTGACACACTCCTCCACATTTTGGAAACAAAACGTACAGCATTCAGAACATTTATTGACGTGTTCTGCTTTCATTCCAAGGCTTGGATTAAATGAAGAGTTACTTTCCTTCTGTAATAGGTTTTAAAGCTGCAAATCACACCTTGACCCATGAATTGGAGGACTGGCATGGTGTTGGCAGGCAAGAACACCAGCTTGATGTTGCTAAGGCTTTTAAATCCTACCTTTGTCCTTCAGTGCACTTAAGGAGTAGTAGGCCTACAATATTGTTTGTTCTCAGCACATTCTTTCATGTTTTTACAAGAAGGTTTGTTTTGAAATAAGTTACAATTTCATGTTACAAGTACATTCTTTTCTTTGAAGTTCTATTTTTTAGGTTCACTAAAACCGAAGTTGAGGGTTCACTATAAACGAAAATTTCAATGCACATTTTCGATGTTGCGGGTTGGGATCAGTGATTTAGGTTCACTATAGCAGAGTTAACTATATCCAGAGTTGACTGTACGTTACAGCTGAATGTGTGTGTGTGAAATGGACTTTTATGGCAAAATATTAAAAAATATTGGACTATGGACTTATTGGAATATTGGATTATGAGCCTCTTATGACAAAATATTAAAAAATATTGAACTATGAACTTATTGGACTATGAGCCTCATAAAAACAAGAGACTAATTAAAGGAAGTTTTTATATCCAGAAAAGCATTCCATTAATGAGCCATCGAAAATTATAAATTGCATTTTCAACAACTTAATTCAAAAATAGTAGACTTACAAAGTACATGAGAAAAGATTTTAATTTAATAACTGCAAGAGAAACCTGCCAATAAAACTTAAATTCTTTCTGTGAAAAAGAAACTTCTGATACAGTTTCTATACTTTGAGAACAGGACTTGATAAAATCTAGAGGTCAGAAAACAAAAGAACTCAGAAGATGAGAAAAAAAAAGTGAAAGTTCAAGTTAAAATAGAATTAAGTATATTAATCTGAGTAAAGCCTTGAGTGAGTGTTTTAATTGCTGTAAATATGTATATATTTTTTTTATTCTGCAAGTAAAAACTATCTGCAAATAATTTAGAAACTATCCATGTCGTACAGTGTACGTCTACATTCTGCAACTGTGGAGAAGGGTTAAGTATTGTGTCTGCATGTCACAACATTAAAATTTGATTTAAATAAACAAAAAGAATATTTTCCTTTAAAGAAATTGTTCAAGTGCCATTCTCATAAGCAAAAATGCAAAATTTTGAAAAGCATTTAAGACAATGCATCCACAGCAAGTAAAAGTTAAAGGAGACATTCTACCAATACTAGTAGTACCTTGCACTAATGGCAAGCTAGTCATATCTGTGTGTGCGTGCGTCTCCAGAGGAAGGGGTGGGGATTGCGAGAATTCCGTTGTAGCTGGTAGTGAAGAGAACTAAAAGTTACGCCCTGCTG
The DNA here is from genome assembly GCA_039090855.1 of Macrothele yani. NCBI lineage: Eukaryota > Metazoa > Arthropoda > Arachnida > Araneae > Macrothelidae > Macrothele > Macrothele yani. Next base: position 40,287,163 of record CM077009.1, on the reverse strand, counting down.
GTCATCCATCCTTTCAAGGAGATCATGGAACGAAAACAAATGATATGACAGCCCACAGCATGACAAAACCACCACTATGCTGACTGTTAGGGGCAGACAGTCTGGGTTGAAAGCTTCTGACGGTGTTCTTCACATGTCAACCACTCCTGTGTTGGGGAATAGTGTGAATGTGGATTCACCCGACCACATTACACACTTTCATGCATCGACAGTCTACATTGTATACTCCTGGCATACCTCTGATGACCCAGGTGAATGCATTGTGCATTCACCTGGGTCATCAGAGGTTTTGCAATAGCAGCTCTGCCATGAATATTTTGTATATGCAGTTCCCTGTGCACTGTTTTCGTTGATACTGGGGTCTGGGGATGCAGATTGAGATCCGCACTAATTTTCGGCGCTGTGGTCTTATTACAGGTAACAATCCTCTTTAATGCTCTCCTGTCTCTATCAGTCAGGGTCGTTTTCTGGCCGCTCTTGTGTTTCACAGACGAGGTTTTGTCACAAACACGGTATGCTGTCATGACCAGGGCTAGACAAATATGCTCAAAATTTAGGAGCCCGGTGAAACGAAGTCAAATTTCAAAGAATAACACACAAACTAATTTGTGTTGATGATGCTGGAAGAAAAAGTAATCAAGAATATTTGCTGTCATTTTTTTTTCTTTTTATCCAAACCACTGAGAAATAAAGATCCAATTTACTCCATAATTTTCGTTTCCCATTCTTCTAGCTGTTGCTCTCAAAAATTAAAATTTTAGATTTTGATTTTATTAAAACACAATTTGTAGAAGTTATATTTTGTACATATTAATTCCAAGTACAGTATTTTCCTTCGTTTAACCTGCAGACCATAAATTCAGAAAAAAGAATCCTTCCGTAGATTCTCAGCAGCGTATAACTCACAGGCTGTGAAATAAAATTAAAAAAAATAATTCCAACTCATAATCCGCGGTGGCGTACAATTTCGTAGATCCTAAAAATTTTGAGATTTTTCCCCCCCTATGTATTTGTCCTCAGCAGCATGTCCACAGACCATGAAATTCAGAAAAAACAATTATTGTCATATGATCCACAGCTGTCATGTTCATCTTGAACCATAATTTCCGACAGAAAAACCATAATTCTTAGGATGACTGACCCAGAAGTCCAAAGAAGTAAGAAAGAAACAATTATCTTATTAAAAAAAAGCAACTGTTATTTTTAAGTACTCTTTTGTATTACTTTTAATTAAACAAATAACTAAATTCCCTGGCTTTTGCATTACCGTAGTTCATGAGTTAAACCTAAAATATCCGTACAAATTACAAGCAATCCATATCAACTGTCTCTTTTCCAAATATGTTTCAACTGAACAGTGAAATAAATCCATAAATAAAACGATTACCACAGCAAAACTAACGAATACAATTCTCAAAATGATTACGTGCCATGGATTAGCTCTGCGGGCTTCTCACAATACGTAGGGTTCTGCGAGCGTAATAGTACTGCATTTGTTGCATCATGTTTTCTTGTAGTTAATTGTGCAGTACGGGGATTACTAGGATATAAGTTTTCACTTTGTCAAATTTTCGGGTTGTACCCCAACATTTCTTCAGGACTGACTAAGATAGAAGGTTTAGTCAGTCCTGAAGAAGAAGACCTTCTATCTCACTCAGTCCTGAAGAAGGGTTGGGGTACAACCCGAAAATTTGACAAAGTGAAAACTTACATCCTAGTAATCCCCGTAATGCACAAGTAACTACAATAATTCTTCACTAGGATTTGCCATGTCTTCATTAATTCATATTTTCTGTCGGAATGCTCTTAAGAAAAAAATATTCTTTCAATCTCTTTGCTGTCTTCTATCTCCATACTGCTTTACATTTTTTCTGTTACTGCAGTTTCCGTACTTTTCAATAACACCACTTCTCCTAACAATTCCCACGCAGATTTTTTAAAACGCTGCAAAAACATTTTTTTTTTCTTTACCAGTATGTTATCGGGTGAACTTAAATTTATAACTTTTTAATAGATAATCCGTGGCTTCTACGACAGAAATTACAGTATTTGCAAATTACAAAATCTATATTAAAAAAAAATTGGAAGCCAGGATCAGATTTTTAGGCGCCTGGGCAACCTGGCGCCCGGGATTTGTTGAGCCCTGGTCATGACGCTGGACACAACAGCTCTTGATACCCCACTACCCTGACGTCTGTTGTCACAGAGGCACTAACAAGCTGGCTACCAACAATTAGCCCCTTTTTGAGGTCTGTTAGGTTGCTCATTTCATCATCGCCCTGAAAGAAATTTTGCAACAAGACACTTTAAATGCACTTAAACAGGACCTTGAGGTTCTAAACGAAGCTAGAACAACCAAAAAGTGGTGGGAACCTTTGCATATTGCGACATATGCAGTTGCATTAAAAGTCACGTCTCAGAGCGTGGTGTTCACATTATTCTGCCCAACCTCTGCATGCAGGCAGGATGAAACAATTTCCCTCCACTTGAATAAAAGTCAAAGGTAGACATTTTATCAATGAAACAAAAATTTACCTTTAATTTTTATTTAAAAGGCAGCATAATTACTTCTCCACATAATCATATCCCACATCAATACATTTCTTCTGTGTTAATAGTTTTTGAAGTCTGTTCCTTTAAAAACAAAAACAAAAAAATGAGGAATTTGTTTCTGAAACCACTGATCAGTGCCACCATTCTACTGATTTATTGGCAGTTCTACTGATTCTGAGTCCTGTCTACTGATAGAATTTTGTAACCTACTGATTTTTCTCTGTTTAAAGACCACCTACACACTCGGGGACGTGCTCTCTAAGAATATCTGCACTTTTTCAGTAGTCACCGTCAACTGTTCCAGTCGACAAGACTCACCTCAAAACTGGTCCGAAAAGAAAAAGCTGACGAAGACTAAATCAGATTACAGATCACATGTAGTAGATTTTAGGAAGGTCGTGTCTGACCCCAGGAATTAAACAACCTTTAGAAAGAGGAAGCTAGGAGATTTGGGCTAGAGTGCCCGATAGGAAAGTCACACGGAAGCGAGGTAGAAACATCAGATCAGATCATATGTAGAGGATTTTAGGAAGGGAGTGTCTGACCACAAGTCTTAAACAACCCTTAGAAATAGGAAGCTACGAGATTTGGGCTAGAGTGCCAGACAAGAAAATGACATGAAAGTGATGTAGAAAGGGCAAGGAAGACGACCTTATTTATAACCAGGGGGACCAGTATCTGGGGTTCGACGGCTTAACGTGCCCATCCGATGTATGGTGGATATTTAGTGACTCGAGCATTTATACCTGCCTGGGATCAAACCTGAAATTTCTCCGAGGCTACCAATTAATTTATTTTTTTCAAAATTCATGCTGGTTGTCAGGAATTTCTTTTTTTTTTCTTTATTCTAGATAACTATTCAATTACACAAAGATCCTAATATTTCGTTAAAATGAAGAATATTAGATAATGCCTATAGTGTGATATTTGTGTTCATACCTTTTTCGAGTGCAACACTTATTTCATATACTTTGGGTACATCTGTGTATCATAATCATAGAATCCAGCGAAAACACACAAAGTCACGTTGGTAGGTTCGTTTAGCAGTAGCTTTCGGTCACCCTACGACCTTGATCACCCGCGATTGACTGGATGGGCTAGTTGCCAGATTTTAGGAGAGAAATCCAAATAAATGGGATTTGGTGAAAGGTCTCTGAATTGCAGTTTTTGATGAATAAAATTTCAATGCTCTCTTGGAAACACAGAGATGCTTTTTTGTTGATGAATGGGGGAAACTTTTTTTTTCTTTTATTAAATATTTAAAAAAACAAAAAAAGTTGCCTCATTTATCAACAAATCATCTCTGCGTTTCCAAGAGAGCATTGAAATTTTATTCATCAAAAACTGCAATTCAGAGACACCTCACCAATTGGGTGCTGGACAATTTCAAATTGTACTTCTGGCAACTAGCCGATCCAGTCGATCGCGGGTGATCAAGGTCGTAGGATGACCGAAAGCTACCCAGACCTGCCAACCTCTCAGAACCAAAAAACGTAACACTCAAGATAGAAAAATCGTAACACCACGTATACTGATAATTTTTGAAACCTATTTCAGCTATATAAATTCTTGATGATGAGAATGTAGGGATTTTTCCCTACATCAAAATTTCATTGAGAAACTAATTAAATCTAATCAGCAAACACTTTTATGTTGTTAATTATTAGAAAAAAAAAATTATGATTACGGGAGAAATCCTCACTTCGCCTAACTTCCGTTTTCGGAAATTTTGTTAGGTGGAAAACTTGCATCTTAGGAGGTCTGCAAAATGGTTTAATCGGGTTCTGGAGATGTCGTTTTTGTCTTCAGGACCAAAAATAAATCTGCGATGTACATCGGCCGTCACCGCGAATCTGCTACTAGGATTAGTAGAAAATGAATCTGCGATGCACGTCGGCCGTCGCCGCGATTCTGCTACGGGGACGAGTGCAAAATATACCTACTATTTATGTCGGCCGTCGACGCGATTCTGCTACGGGAATGAGTACAAAATAATTCTGCGACGTACATCGTTCTTCGCGAGAAACAAAAAAATTACGATTACGGAAGAAATCCTTACTACGCCTAACTTCCGTTTTCGGAAATTTTGAGAGGCGGAAAACTTGCATCTTAGGAGGTCTGCAAAATGGTTTAATCAGGTTCTGGGGATGTCGTTTTTGTCGGCAGGGCCAAAATAAATCTGCGATGTGCATAGGCCGTCGCCGCGATTCTTCTACGGGGGTGGGTCAAAAATAAATTTGCGATGTACGTCAGCCATCACCGCGATTCTGCTACGGGGATGAGTACAAAATAAACCTCCGTCACCGCGATTCTGCCACGGGGACGAGTACAAAATAAATCTGCGATGCCGCGATTCTTCTACGGGGATGAGCACAAAATAAATCAGCAATGTACGTCGGCCGTTGACGCGATTCTGCTACGGGAATGAGTACAAAATAAACCTACGGTGTACGTCACCGTCGCCATGATCCTGCTACGGAGATGTGTACAAAATAAACCTGCGATGTGCGTCACCAGGATTCTTCTACGGGGATGAGTACAAAATAAATATGCGATGTACGTCGGCCGTCGACTCTGCTACGGGGATGCGTACAAAATAAACCTACGGTGTACGTCGCCCGTCGCCGCGATTCTGCTACGGGGATGAGTACAAAATAAACCTGCGATGTACGTCGGCCGTCGCCGCGATTCTATGGGGATGAGTACAAAATAAATATGCGATGTACGTCGGCCGTCGCCAAGATTGTGCTACGGAAATGAGTACAAAATAAACGTGCGATGTACGTCACCGCGATTCTTCTACGGGGATGAGTACAAAATAAACCTGCGATGTACGTCACCGCGATTCTACTACGGGGACGAGTACAAAATAAACCTGCTATGTACGTCACCGCGATTCTACTACGGGGATGAGTACAAAATAAACCTGCTATGTACGTCACCGCGATTCTACTACGGGGATGAGTACAAAATAAACCTGCTATGTACGTCACCGCGATTCTACTACGGGGATGAGTACAAAATAAACCTGCGATGTACGTCGCCGCGATTCTTCTACGGGGATGAGTACAAAATAAATCTGCGATGTACGTCGGCCGTCGCCACGATTCTGCTACGGAGATGAGTACAAAATAAACCTGTGATGTATGTCACCGCATTCTGTTACGGGGATGAGTGCAAAATAAACCTGCGATGTACGTCACCGCGATTCTTCTACGGGGATGAGTACAGAATAAATCTGCGATGTACGTCGCACCGTCGCCGCGATTCTGCTACAATGCTTCTGTCTGAAAATGGCAAAAATGGGGGAAAACATGACTATTTAAAAAAAATCGTATTTTTGGCTGCAAAATCGTATTAGCGTGATTTATGACATTAAATACGATAAAATAGTAAAAATTGGCAGGTCTGGCTACCACCAAAGAACCTCTTACCATACGTGACTTTGTGTGTTTTCGCTAGATTCTCTGTTTGTGTGTTATTGTCGTGTGAAGCCTGAGTTTAAACCATCATCGTATCGTTTAGTAAAAAGTAAGTATTTTTAGGAAGACAACAACAGTGGGACCAATACAACTGTGACTACATTAAAAGACCAATTCCATGATAATTTACGCCAACATTAGTTTTAATGATGAGCATTATTTTATAAAGCCGATCATGAGTAATATCTTCTAAAAAAAGCGACTCAGAACTGTGCTGGTTTGAATTTACATCTCAGTGTTTAGTTCGAGGAGTACTGGTAATATTTGACATACCAGTAAATTCATGTGTTCCATTTGTATTGAGATTACACACTATACTACATTACATTTGTCAGGTGGAGCATATTTCAAGTAAAAAAATCTGATTTTCTGGTCTACTCATTTCTGGTAAAAGTCTCGGACAACTGGCATATTGCTGACTTCAATTTGTGAAGTGGTGGCCCCTCAATTATCCCTTTAGTTTAGGAAACAAGTGGAAATCCCTAGGAGACAGATTTGGCTTCCACTGAGAACGTGGCAGCACAGTAAACTCGAGGTGTTCAATGATGGCAACAGGTGTAAAAAGCCTAATGTTGTCGCACTGAAGAAGTGTTTAATCACTCTGCTTTTCTTTTCTTTACGAGTTTTTTCGTTTCTGCAGAGTTCATACATAAAACTGATGAAAAAAAAAACGGAACTTTTTAAACGGGTGAAAGTCAGAATGCGCGGTGAGAAAGAAGAAACAGAACGAATATGACGCAGCATGAGCAAGACGGGATTGTTCACTAAAACTTCTTTATGCAAATATTGAACTGGAGCACATCATTGTATTCAAAATATAAAAATATCAACATTTAACAACACAGGATACAGGGAACATCGCGGAGGGAAAAAATTGCGATTACGGACGAAATCTTCGTTCCCTCCGACTACCGTTTTCGGAAATTTTCCTCCACTTTCAAGCTGAAATACAAATATGATACTTAACAACAATAATGGGCAAAAGAAACAAACCAAGAAAGAAAAATTACGACTACGAAAGAAATCTTTGTTCCACTTCAGTTTTCAAAAGTTTTGAAAGTCGGAATTCCGTCCTTAGAAGGAAAACGACCCACCAACCCAACCACACACACCCATTAGAAAAAAAAATGTTTACTAATGCATCGATCTCGAGAACTACACATATGGAAGAATCTAATGCCTGAAGATTACCGGGGAATTTTTGCGCCGTCTAACTTCCCCTTTCGAAACACTTTTCTCAATTTTTAAGCTAAAATACAAATGTTCATGGAGTAAAGCGATATTAATAACAATAATTCTGGGCAGAAGGAACATCGCAAGAAATAGAAATTATGATTACGGGGAAATCTTCGCTCCGTTTAACTTCCGTTTTCGAAAGTTTTGAAAGATGAAATACCGTCCGCAGACGGAAGATGACACTCTCCCTAATTACCCCCCCCAATATATCTCCCGTTTTGCGTCGATATCGAGTATGATCCAAATGACAACAACAACAAAAAAAGCGGAATTCCGCGAAAGAATCTCGTGTAAGAGAGTTTCAGTGTAACTTTCAGAATGTATCAACGCTCCTTTTTCTAGATATAGCCAGCAAGCACAAGTCCTTTTATTACAAATCTGCTTTCCTAGCTTCATCTCTACATTGCTTTAGTACCAACCATCTCACAGAGCTCACGTAAACACAATGAACCCTATAAAGTGCTTTCACTCTTTGACAGATGTTGATGGTGAACACCCGTTTCCCCTAATCACATTTACCCCAATCCCCATTTCCCCTAAATCTCATCTGCTCTCAACACGTTTTCCCTTATCAAGTTTGCCGTAATTTTGGTCAACCGAAATAAAACGGTGGGTCTTGATATTTCAAGAAAATTCTTCTTTCCATTCTTGTTGATGACGTCGACCACCATGCCAGAAAAAGTGTAAAGAAGTGCACATGGTTACAACCATTATGCGGCTAGTCTTTAACGCAGCCATTATAGACATCACATCCAACTTTTATTAAAGCAAGAAATAGTATTACAATGCATTCGCTGGAATTGCAAACTCAGAAGGCCCACTTTAAGAGTTCTCAGTGTACTAGACCTCCTTCCCACCCCGTACGCCAGCTGTGAAAATACCTTTTGTTAATTCAGTTCCATTTTTATACAGGGTGTCCGAGAATTATTGAACACATTACAAAATTATATAAAACAAAACATTAAACAGATAGAAAGAAACTGACTGTACTAACGTACAATGTAACTACAAAGATTAATAAATTTCGATGCGAGATACTTTGGTTGCTCGTAGTACGTCCAAGCGTTGCTCGATTTCATTTCATTTTATGCAAGCATCTGAGGAGTTATGGAATTAATAGCAGCTGTGATACGCTGCTTAAGTTCCTGCAAATTAGTACAAGGCGTCTGATAGATACGACCCTTCACATAACACCACGTGAAATAATCCAATGGAGTTAGATCTGGAGAGCGAGGAGGCCACGGAATGGGACCACCACGCCCAATCCATCTGTTGGTGAAATGCTCATTTAGGCACTTACGTACACACGTTGACCAATGCGGAGGAAAACGATGCCATATCTTTTGATCTGGGGTATAGCGAAATTTTCTAGCATATCCAAGTAAATGTCATCATTTATGGTTTGTTCGCAGAAGAAAAAGCCAATCACTTCTCTTTTTGATAGGGCGCAGCACACATTAACTTTTGGAGAATCACGTTCCAGTTCAATAGCAGCATGAGGCGGTTCACTGCCCCATATCCCACAGTTGTGACGATTCACAATACCTGATACATGAAATGTGGATTCATCACTAAAAATTACAGTACTGAGAAAGTTTTCGTCGTTTTCCACTTGATTCAGCATATCCACAGCGAAATGGCATCGCAGAGTGTGATAAGTTACATGCATCCTTTGCACTATTTGAATTTTATAAGCATGGAACTTTAATTTCTTGTGCAAGATATCGTGAACTATCGATTTCGCAATGCATGACAGTTCTCTGCTTGCTTTACGAACGGATTTCCTGGGGCTTCGTCGGAAACTTGCATTAAACTTGGTCAACCGTCTCATCGCTGACGCTAGGCCTACCGGCTCCTCAACGATGTTCCACATTGACAGTTTCTTTAAACTGTTTCATCCACCACATAACTGAATTCGTTGACGGAGGATTACAACCATACTCTAAACGGTACCGTCTTTTAACTTTAATGACAGACTTTAATTTCGCAAGCCATAACACACACACACATCGCCTTCTGCTGTACGGAGGACATGACTACTGACATTCCTTATCAGGTCACACCTAGCGCCATCTATCGGATTCTGGGAATAACAATTCTGCAAAACAAAAATATAGAAACCGTTTTAGTAATACGTGACATAGAAAAACAGACAATGCTCATAGATTTTTTTTTTTGTACATAATTTTGTAATGTGTTCAATAATTCTCAGACACCCTGTATTAATAGTAGACGTCCGTCTATCACGCTTGAATGTTTTCCCATTTGCCACCATCACTGATTATATTTCATGGAAACACGGCTGCCTCTGTGTACATGAGTTTTTTTATTAATCTGGCATCATATTTTCTGCATCTCAGAAATCAATAAAACTATTTTAAAAAAAAACCGGCAAATGGAAATTTTTTCGCTGTAGGTAAGAGTTTCAAAGACTTTTTGTTTTAATATACAGAAAAGTTTTCTTTCTTTGTTCGACACAGTTATTCTCTTATTTTTATATTCTTTTATTTAATTTTTCATCATTGTCAACCATTCTCAGTCAAGTGCTGGAGGCAGAACTTTTCAAAGCTCACCCTTGTAGCTTCAAAAGGGCCGAGTGAATAAAACTCTTGTACAGCATAGCTGTTCACTGACAATCAGATGTACTCTATAGTACTCTAAGATTCGCTCATTCGCGAGAGATAAAGTGTAACCCCCCTTTTTTTTTGCAACTCGCTCATTCGCGAGAGATAAAGTGTGTACGGCCCTGGCTCTCTCCCTTCCCTGGAACCAGTGGCCCTAAATTAGGGACTGGCGACTGCTTATAGCCCACTGAGTTGCTCACGGTGGTCGTTAAACCTGCAATCAAGCAATCAAACAAAAAACAAAAAAAAAAAAAAAGAAAGAAAAAGAAAAGAAATAAAGTAACCCCCTTTTTTTTTATTGACATTCACGGACACCTCGTGGGCATTTGCGGCCATGCGGAGTTGGCAAATAATTCCGAGTTGCCTACCATGCAGCGTCGTAGATGGGGTTTAGCAAGGAAAGGCAGCCTCCTTGTTTTTGCATCGTTCGTTGCGTTTACACGTCTCTGTCGATCATTTTTTTAAATCCACGTTTTTGCAGGTCTACGCTATTTCAAATCATTTTTGTAATTAATAACGGCATCCAAGCAGTGACGCAGTCCTGAAAAAAAGAAGTGACCTGGCGCTCCGCAGACCGACCCAGGCAATATCAAATCCAGCAGGTGTGCGTATAGGTGGTGGGGCCAACAAACCTTCGCCCCAAATTCATCATCATCATCATCATCATCATTGTCAACCATTATCAATCCACTGCTGGACGAAGGTCTCCCCAAGTTTCCTCCACAACGGTCTGTCTTGTGCCAGTCTCCTCCATGTCACTCCCGCATACTTTCGAATTTCATCCACCCATCTTCCATGTGGTCTTCTTCAGGGTCTTTTCCTGTCCCTTGGAATCCAATCTAAATTATATATATATATATATATATAATGCTTTTACAAGAAATGAAGATTCATCGATTGATGGGGAAAAGCTGGAGATAGCCGAACCTTGGACATCAGATATCAAGCGAGGGTCACATTGGGGAAGAAATCAATCAGCGTATAAAACTTGAGTTAGAAAGCTTTTGGAAGAAACGATATAATTTTTATGAGAAACATGCCGTTATGTCTTAATAGAAAAATGTTTAATCAATGCACATCCTTCCACTGCTTATATATGGAGCGGAGAATTTGCCTGCAGTCTTTGTACACACCCTTGGCCCGGATGCAGAGGCGTAACTAGGCATTTCTGCGCCCGGGGAAAACCACAAAATGTTACGCCCCATGTGTTTTTCTGTTACACACACACACACGCGCGCGCGAGCGCGCGCGTTTGTGTGTGTGTGTCTGGAGATTTCGGACCTTCTGTATCACATCGAACGGGCCAAATGCAGATGACTCGCAGCCACAATACTGATAAATAGAATAGCCCCCAGAGAATCTTCAACAAAGTGAGCGACATCCTTTGCTTATCTATCCAACTAAAGAAAAGCGACAACCTTGTATACATCGAACTAAAGAAAAACAACATCCTTATGTTATTCATCCAACTAAAAAGAAACGATCTATCCTTATCCATTCAACTAAAGAAAAACTGCTAGAAAGGCTGCGATTCTTCTTTACTTGGACGGACTATACAACTGCACCTTCATTTCTGAATGTAAGCAGCCAGCACCCGCTGAACATTTTGAGGAAGAAATCTGAGCATTAAGAGTGCCAGAAACTAGTATAAAAGTTTCAATTTTAAGAAGACTGCAAACAATGATTTTTGCGCCCTCTTCTGAGCAGGCCCCGTCTTAGTTACGGCTCTGGAGGATGGCAGCGTCGAGACGGGGCGTGGCATGGACGCAACGAGGCCCTAGAAGGTTGCCAGAGGCACACACGTGTGCTCATTCGGACTGCAGCAGAGCACGAAGGTCCCGGAGATGACGTGGTTGTGGGTCGGCACGTCGAAATTGTCGATTTAAATAGTCCCACAAGTGTTCTATGGGATTGAGGTCAGGCGAATTCGCCGGCCAAAGCAGAACGGGGACATCGCTGTCGTGTTCCTGGAACCAGTCACGCACCCCTTTGCGACGTGGCACTGCGCATTGCCCTGTTCGTAGACACCATCACCACCAGGGTAAACGTCCAACATGAAGGGATGTATGTGGTCAGAGAGGATGGACAGGTAGCCATTGGCGTTCAGGGACCCATCCAGTGGTCCCAGGTCATACCAGGAAAACATCCTCCAGACATGCACACTGCCACCGCCGGCCTGTACTTGACCGACAAGCGTATCCGAGTGTTGGTTCTCGTGTGTCTGACGTCATATCCGCCACCGCCCGTCACTTCTGTGTGGTAGAAACCTCTATTAGTCGGAGAAGGCAACCTTTTCCCACTCTTTTCACTGTCCAATGACGGTAGTCATATGCGAACTGCAGGCATCGTTACCGATGGACCTGGGTTAAAATGGGTCCCTTACCGCAGCGTCGACTCCGGAGACCCATGTGTAACCAGGGTTCCCACTGCTGTTATCGGGGACACGTAGCTAGGTGCCCTAGCGTTCGTTTGCGTGGTCAATTGCTGCACTGTTGCGCGTCGATTGCCCTTTACCAGGCGATGTTCTCCTTTAGGGTACATAGCCTTTGTGGCTCCGCAGTTTTGACGTTGAGAGGTACTCGGTGTGCCAGCGGTTCATTCTTGGTACACCCTTACTACAGAACCTCGGGAACAGCCACGAAGTCTTGCTGTTTCTAAGATGTTTCCACCCTTGGCGCTGTAGCCGATGATCATTCCTTTTTGAACGTCCATCAAATCACTACCTCTACCCATTGTGCTCACGGCATGCACTATGGCTCATCTGCCCTGGCCGGCCGCTTATATCTCAGTGTAGTTGAACTTATCGCGTGCACTCCGTGGCGCGCGTGGGCGGGTACACTGTGATTCCGAGGGTGATAATACTATTCTGATACGACTGTGTATATTTCAAGCCTTCACCTAGACTTTACCTCTAGCTACGGCCTTGACCATGTATTCTACATTTCTGCGGAGTGCTGTGTGTGCGTTTACATAACGTTTATGGTTGTACTTGATATTTACCACCGTTGGCTCTTGGATATTTACTTAGTTTTCACATTTTTAGTACAATTACGTCAAAAACGGGACTGCGATTTTTGAACGATCATAATACACCCTGATTCATAACGAAGTATACAGTTTCCAGATGCTGTAAAACAGTAACAACTGAAGACACGGACCACAACTGCGAACCGTTTGGTAGATGTACTCATAAAGTTTGCGTCCCGCTACTGAGGGAAGTGACGTAGGCGATAGCGCGCGTGCCACGCGACTAGTCAGTCAATATGGCAGCGTCTGCAGTGGAGAAGGCGTTTTGTGTTCTTGAATTGAGCAAAACGGAAACTGTTAGTGTTGTGCAACGGCATTTCCGGTCACGATTCGGAAAAGAACCTCCAACCAGAAAATCTATCTACGATTGGCATAAAAAATTTGAAACTACGGGCTGTTTGTGCAAACTTAAAAGTCCTGGACGACCGCGTGTATCGGAAGAAGTCGTCGATAGTGTTTGCACCGCCATTAACGAAGCCCGGGAAAATCAACGCGGAGGGTGGGTGAGTCGTGAAGTGCAGATTTCACAGCCCACTGTCTAGAGAATTTTGAGAAAGAAGCTGAAAATGATTCCATACAAAGTGCTGATGTTGCAAAATCTCACTGACCTTGACAAGACAAAGCGCTTTGAATTTTGTGTCCAAATGCAGCACCGTTTTGAAAATGACGATTTTGCCGATCACTTAGTTTTCACCGATGAAGCTACATTTCACGTGAGTGGTCAGGTAAACAAGCACAATGTTCGCTTTTGGAGAACGGAGAATCTCAGATTTACAGTGCAACACGTACTAGATTCCCCTAAGGAAAATGTGTTCTGTGCTGTGTCCAAAAAGAAAATGTACGGCCCCTTCTTTTTCACGTGTGTCGTGTGACTAAGGGTGCACACATAGAACATCTGTCACTGTCTCTAAAAAAAAAATTGAAACATTCCCCTACAATTCTGTTACAGGTAACATAAAATATCTTACATTGTTCTTGTTTTATAATGCGTTGAAACTGTATACTTCTTTATGAATCACCCTATACTTTCCCATAACGGAGGTATGAGAAATGAAAAACTCCGTACTATTTGAGAGGAAGTGAGAAGCTTTTGAACTCGAAAGGACATAATTTTTAAGCCCTCCACACACAAGCGCGCAGCTCACCGATAAGAAAAGATTTCTACTTCTTAAACAAAAAATATAGCGAAAGCAGAACGCCGTGCTGTAGTTCTGAGACGCAAGTCGGAAAGGGAAAATTGCGCTATTACGGTAAAACTGAAGGACAACGGGTGTATACGTTCTTCTCACTGACGACTCCTCAGATACAACTATAGACTTCTTTTTACTAGAAAGCTCTATTTTATCGAATGTGACCTACAGAGAGTTAAAATTGACTTTCCACGACACAACTGATTTCGTTAAACCATCCAACACACACGCGTTAATTCATAACGTAAATAATCTGTTTTATTTATTTATTTATTTATTTTCAACCGTAAAGGGTTCCAAACTCGACTCATCATTCACTTTTTTGTGACTGACGCGGAACAAACGATTGTTTCTTCAACAAAAGAACTCCGTATACGTCTCTTAAATCACATAATTACGCTGTAAAAACGGATCGCTTCTCAGGGTGGTCCAGTGAACTCCGTTTTACAAAGCGTGTCCAAAGTCAAACAACTGACTTCCTTATGTTCATTTACCATAAAAGCCAAAAGAGACAGAAACAAATACTTCCACACACACACACACATTCTCTTCCTCGTCGGGTAGTTCTGATGATTACGTGCGGGAAGCGACCCTGTTACATTCGTTCGTGGACGAAGCGACCCTGCTAATCGAATCATTTTACTTTTATATCATCATCATCATTGTCAACCATTATCAATCCACTGCTGGACGAAGGTCTCCCCAAGTTTCCTCCACAACGGTCTGTCTTGTGCCAGTCTCCTTATATATATATATATATATATATACTCTTACAACTTGAGTTTTCTATAATCATCTTCTTTCTGTTTATTAGTAACAGATGAAGAGCATGGGTCGGGCCGGGAAAGTTATGGATGCAAGCTAAATTGTTAATTAAAGCTTGGTCATACAACTGTGTGGAGGTTATATGACATATACATATATTTAATTTTTTTTTTTTTGGTGGGCTTATTACTTGCATCTATGACTTTGCAGAAACCCATTTCCAAATAGGTCTTTGTGGAGGTGAGAAAATGCAGAGTTTTTGCTGGTCCTTGATAAAGCCAAGGCTCAGTATTCTCGACACTTTCTACATTCAGTTGTTCTATTTTTTTCTCTCTTTTTACTCACACCGGTCAATACATAACCTTTTCTATGTTGTACTTGGTATGAGTCAAAAAATTTTTTTGCTTCAGTCTCTTCTTAATAGAATGTGAATTCTGAATTTTTATAACTGCTGCATTGCGCGTTTTGATCTTCAGCTTATTTTGCAACTTTCGTTTTAAATTCTTAAGTTTTTCTTATGTTTTTCGGCTATGCTCTTAAGTATATATATCATCATCATCATCATTGTCAACCATTATCAATCCACTGCTGGATGAAGGTCTCCCCAAGTTTCCTCCACAACGGTCTGTCTTGTGCCAGTCTCCTCCATGTCACCCCTGCATACTTTCGAATTTCATCCACCCATCTCCCATGTGGTCTTCTTCTGGGTCTTTTCCTGTCCCTTGGAATCCAATCTAAATTTTCGGCTGTCCATCGATGATCTGTCCTTCTGGCAGTATGTCCAGCCCATTGCCATTTCAGGGATTTAACTCGGATCATGATGTCTTCCACTCTTGTCATTTTTCGGATCCACGAGTTCCTCTTCTTATCTCTCCTGGTTACACCAAGCATGCACCTCTCCATGCTTCTTTGAGTTGTCTGCAGCCTTTGTATGTCTCTTTTAGTTAAGGTCCACGTCTCTGCACCATACGTAAGCACTGGAAGGATGCATTGATCAAACACTTTTCTTTTAAGACATAATGGCATATTGCTCTTGAAAATTATGCTGTTTCTTCCAAAAGCTCTCCAGGCAAGTTTTGTACGCCGATTAATTTCTTCATCAATGTGACCCTCACTTGATATCTGCTGTCTAAGATAAACGTACGTGTCTGTTATCTCCAGCTTTTCTCCATCAATCGATAAATCTTCATTTCTTGTAAAAGCATTGAATATCACTTTTGTCTTCTGAAAGTTCATTTTTAATCCCACTTCTTTACTCTTGTCAGCAAGTTCCTGGATCATACTCTGCAGCTCTGATGGGGTAGTTGCAAAAATGACTACGTCATCAGCAAAACGAAATATATATAGAAATCGTAGTCAAATTATTTATTTACATCTAATTAATTAATTACTTACATCAAGTTTTTTATACTAAATACAAGTCTTTAATATCATTTTGTATGTATATATATACATACATACAAATCGTAGTCAAATTATTTATATCATTAATTAAGTACCTACATCTGAATTTTGTAGCTTTTGCCCTTAGTCCAACTTGGTAACACAGCTTAATGCTTTCAGGCATTTTTTAAGAACTTTAGAATTTCCAAATTCCCCCATGATTTTGCGAATGTGTTCGTCTACTTGTATATGCATCTTCTTCCTTTTTCGACCAAGTTCTCCTAATCCTTTTAATTGTTGTTTGTACATCACACGTCGAATTTGGAAATTCTAAAGATATTAAAACATGCCTTAAAGCATTAAACTATGTTACCAAGTTGGACTAAAGCTACAAAATTCAGAAGATGTAAGTACTTAATCAATCAGATATAAATAATTTCACTACGATTTGTATATAAGTAAAATGATTCGATTAGCAGGGTCGCTTCGCCCACGATAAAATATAACAGGGTCCCTTCGCGCACGATTTCCAGAGGGTCGCTTGACACACACGGTCGCTTCGCGCACGACACCGTTCTGATCTGCAACAGTGCTGCTCACGCAAAATGAAATAAAATACGTTTAAAAAAAATCCTTCTCAATGAATTTTATAAACATTCCGTTTTCCCGATGCTGATACGCGAACGGGCCACACAATTACACGAAAATAGATAGATCGTATACATGAAATTTCAAAATGATAAATACTATAACATCGTACAATTTTGAATGCTTCCTGAAAGAAAAAAAAAATCAGAGTGGGATACCTCGTAATTTTAGATTACGCCAAATTATGATGCACGAATTCTTTGTTTGTTACCTTATAAGCCTACACAAATTCACGAGCCGCTTTCCACGATTCCTTTCGTGCGTTAACGAAGCATCACCGAGTGGCGGTTCTAGGCAAAAAAAAAAAAATGGGGGAGGGGAACGATTCCTGCATGCGCCCGTAATTAATAAAAAAAAATTAATATATAATTCCCCCCAAAACGGTTATCTTTGGGGGCTGCCCCCGGCCTAGTCCTTGGCTCCGACTTCACCAATAATGGGGGGGGGGGCGAGGAAAGACCAGTCGTGGGAGAGGCACGTCTTCTTCATTGTCAGGAAGAAAATATAAAAAAAAAAAAAACCGACATAAACTACGATCTGCGAGATTCGACGTATATTTTAAAACGTAATTATAATTGCTCATCAGCAAATGAACAAGAAAACAGAAATATTCTTTTGCCAAATATTAATATTTTTTACGCTTTCCAAACGTAGGTTGAAGAAGCGTATATTGCTCCAGCTTTTGTCCGTCTGTCTATCCGCACGATAACTCGCGTAAAAATGGTTCGATTTCGATGAAATTTTAGTATGTAGTAGGGGACAGCCTGGGGACGATCCCAATTGAAAATGGACGCAATGGGGTCAAAGGTCAGGACATAGGAGCGGTATCCATTCCATCGCTCTTATGTGTCATAACTTACGTAAAAATGCTTCTATTGAGACAAAACTTTAGTATGTTGTTCCGGAGGTATATTGAACCAATTCTGATTAATATAATCTAAATAGGGTCAAAGTTCAGGGCACAGAAGCGAGATTTATTCCACAGCCATTATCCTCATAACTTGAGTAATGATTTCTGGTATGTTGGGAAGCGCATCATAATCAATGCATTGCATGATTTTACTAACTTGCTAAAAATAAAATTCAACCTGTGATTTTATAAAAAAAAATATCCAGAGAGACTTTATTTCTAAGCTTTTATCAAAAAAAAAAAAAGAAAAGAGAATTAGCACTGTTACTCAAAGAACGAGAACTGCAAAAAAAAAAAAAAAAAAAAAGATGAAGGCGCGAGAGATTATGTTTCTGTATTTTTATTTATTTGATCGTTGATAATTGCTTTGAACATTTTGAAACATTTACCGCATATCACGAGAACATGCCAAACACTCAAACACAATACGGTCAGTTTCTTATCAAATAAGCAATGCTGAATATGGGGAAAAAACCTTTTGCTTATTATCAAATGAGCAATGCTGAATATGGAAAAAAACCTTTAGCTTATTATCAAATGAGCAATGTTGAATATGGAAAAAAACCTTTTGTTTATTATCAATGAGCAATGCTGAATATGAAAAAAAACTTTTGTTTATTATCAAATGAACAATGCTGAATATGGAAAAAAACCTTTAGCTTATTTTGTTATTTATTATTTTTTTAAATAAATCGCTTTGGCCTCATAAGGTAGAGCTTGGTCCATCTCATAAAAAAATAATACATTCTATAAAGGAAAGAAATGCATTTTTTGCAATTCTATTTATAGACTAAATAGAAAACATTTTTCCCTCAATCGAAATATTTCAACTCACGCATTTTGAAAATAACACAAAACTAAAAACTTATTTAATTAAACAAGACGAAAAATATTGGGTGGGCAATGACTAATGGCGTACCAGAAAATGCTGCCCTTCCTCCCCACCCCCGCAAAAACATCCTCGAGGCCCTTTTGTGAATATCATTAGCTTTAAAATGCTGACATTACTAAATTCCACGTTATTAACTAGGTTTTGTGAGCATTTTAATATTTCTCCAGATTTTTTTTTTTTTTTTTTTTTGGAACCCACAGGTATTTTTCGTAAAACGAAAATTATTACACTTTACCGCTTGTAACACAAATTTGCACGTTGTAGTTAAAATAATTGTCCTAGTTTTATACCATTAAAAAGTACTACGAAAAACCTACGCCAACTAAGGCCAGCCTCTTTGAAATGCCTAACGATCACATACGCAAAACATATAACCGCCGTGTGACAGTGTGTAATGAACTCTTCCGATTTATATGAAAACACGGAACATAAATAAGTAACACTTAAGAATTTATGACTCACAAAAAATAAAGCTATTTTAAATTACTTACATTTGAATACACACTGACGGGAAAAAAAATCCCAACACCAAGAAGGGGTTGTGTTAGATAAACGACAGTTGGTAGGCGGTGAGAGTACATCTGTAAGATGACGTCTATGCAAATTTCGCGCTCGGCGCATACGTGTGGCGCTAGTAGCGCCCCTCGGAACATGCAAAGCAGGTTTGCTGTAAATACACGCTGTAACGTTCGTGAGCGTTAGTTATCGTTGAGATTCGAAGTAGGGTGTTGATGTTAGTCAAGAATGCCTTTAAGAAGACGAAGAAGCCATTATCAACAGCTCACAAAGTTTGAACGAGGTCGTGTAATAGGGCTACGAGAAGATGGATTTTCTTTCCGCAATATTGCAGAACGACTTGGCAGAAATGTAGCCACTGTGTATGATTGTTGGCAGCGGTGGTCAAGGGAAGGTACTGCCTCAAAAAGACCGGGTTCCGGCCTGCCACGTAGCACTACTGAGAGGGAAGACCGCCGTGTACGGCGTATGGCCGTGGCGCATCGTACCGCGTCTGCGGCAGCAATTCGAGCTACAGTTGCCACCACAGTGACACAACGAACTGTTACAAATCGGTTACTTGAAGGACAGCTCCGAGCCAGACGCCCTGTAGCGTGCATTCCACTTACTCCAAACCACTGCCGTTTGCGACGTCAGTGGTGTTCAAGCTAGAGCTCACTGGAGGACGGAGTGGAGATCTGTTGTGTTTTCTGATGAAAGCCGGTTCTGCCTGGGTGCCAGTGATGGCCGTGTGTTGGTTGGGAGGAGGCCAGGTGAGCGCCTGCAACCAACCTGTCTGCGGCCGAGACACACTGGACCTACACCTGGAGTTATGGTCTGGGGGGCAATTTCCTATGACAGCAGGAGCACTCTCGTAGTTATCCCACGCACCCTGACTGCCCAGTTGTACGTGGGTCTGGTGATTCAACCTGTTGTGCTGCCATTCATGAACAGCATTCCAGGGGTGTTTTCCAACAGGATGACGCTCGCCCGCATACCGCTGTTGTAACCCAACATGCTCTACAGAGTGTCGACATGTTGCCGTGGCTTGCTAGATCACCAGATCTTTCTCCAATGGTGCATGTATGGGACATCATTGGACGACAACTCCAGCGTCACCCCCAACCAGCATTAACCGTCCCTGTATTGACCGACCAAATGCAACAGGCATGGAACTCCATCCCACAAACTGACATCCAGCACCTGTACGACACAATGCATGAACGTTTGCGTGCTTGCATTCAACATTCTGGCGGTTACACCGGTTATTAATGTACCAGCATTTCACATTTAAAATGGCTCTTCTTGCGCTTACATTACGCTGTGATCTTGAAATCTTAATCGATTAAATATGTTACCTATAAAAATGTATTGCCGCCATTTCATTCCTCTATAACTATTTTTTCGTGGTGTTGGGATTTTTTTTTTTTTTTTCGTCAGTGTATATATGTTGGGCGTTTGCACTAAAATCTAAAATACTCGAGATCTAAAATACACTGACGGAAAGAAAAATCCCAACACCACGAAAAAATAGTTGTAGAGGAATGAAATGGCGGCAATACATTTGTATAGGTAACATATTTAATCGATTAAGGTTTCAAGATCACAGCTTATTGTAAGCGCGAGAAGAGCCATTTTAAATGTGAAATGCTGGTACATTAATAACTGCTGTAACCGCCAGAATGTTGAATGCAAGCATGCAAACGTTCATGCATTGTGTCGTACAGGTGCTGGATGTCAGTTTGTGGGATGGAGTTCCATGCCTGTTGCACTTGGTCGGTCAATACAGGGACGGTTAATGCTGGTTGGGGGTGACGCTGGAGTTGTCGTCCAATGATGTCCCATACGTGCTCGATTGGAGACAGATCTGGTGATCTAGCAGGCCACGGCAACATGTCGACACTCTGTAGAGCATGTTGGGCTACAACAGCGGTATGCGGGTGAGCGTTATCCTGTTGGAAAACACCCCTGGAATGCTGTTCATGACTGGCAGCACAACAGGTTGAATCACCAGACCGACGTACAACTGTGCCGTCAGGGTGCGTGGGATAACCACGAGAGTGCTCCTGCTGTCATAGGAAATTGCCCCCCAGACCAGAACTCCAGGTGTAGGTCCAGTGTGTCTCGGCCGCAGACAGGTTGGTTGCAGGCGCTCACCTGGCCTCCTCCCAACCAACACACGGCCATCACTGGCACCCAGGCAGAACCGGCTTTCATCAGAAAACACAACAGATCTCCACTCCGTCCTCCAATGAGCTCTAGCTTGACACCACTGACGTCGAAACGGCAGTGGTTTGGAGTAAGTGGAATGCACGCTACAGAGCGTCTGGCTCGGAGCTGTCTTTCAAGTAACCGATTTGTAACAGTTCGTTGTGTCACTGTGGTGGCAACTGCAGCTCGAATTGCTGCCGCAGACGCAGTACGATGCGCCACGGCCATACGCCATACACGGCGGTATTCCCTCTCAGTAGTGCCACGTGGCCGGCCGGAACCCGGTCGTCTTGAGGCAGTACCTTCCCTTGACCACCGCTGCCAACAATCACGCACGGTGGCTACATTCCTGCCAAGTCGTTCTGCAATATTGCGGAAAGAAAATCCACCTTCTCGTAGTCCTATTACACGACCTCGTTCAAACTTCGTGAGCTGTTGATAATGGCATTCTTGACTAACATCAACACACTACGTAGAATCTCAACGATAACTAACGCTCACGAACGTTACAGCGCGTATTTACAGCAAACCTGCTTTGCATGTTCCGAGGGGCGCTACTAGAGCCACACGTATGCGCCGAGCGCGAAATTTGCATAGACGTCATCTTACAGATGTACTCTCACCGCCTACCAACTGTCGTTTATCTAACACAACCCCTTCTTGGTGTTGAGATTTTTTTTTCCGTCAGTGTATATAACAGACTGTCATAACAAAAATAAAAAAACTTGAGTTTTATTGAAAATGACAAGCTCAGGAATTTATTAGAGTATGGTTCTAAATTTAGACCTTCCTTCCCAATTTCCAAAGAGAGAATTCTTGAGAGCTTCACTCAAGATGTTATTAGGTACATTGTAAAAACCAGTTTAACATACAATCAGCCTATTGAGGCCTTCGCAGAATGGAAATATAATGTAATCAATAGCTTCACTGGTGAGTTGGCAGGTCTGGACTTTTGTTTCGATAGAAATCTCTTTTTCTCTGCAGATGCTAAAAGGTCACTCTCCAAACTACAAGACCTATTTATTTTTACCACTACGGATAAAGCTAGCAATAATTTTGCAATTATCTGTAAGAAGTTCTATTTTGAATTGTTAACTATGGAACTCAATAATAGAGTAACCTACGAGCCCGTAAGTTATTCCACCAAGCAGTTAGAAAATCGGTTTAAGGCATTCTTCAAGAAACTTAAAATTCCACAAACAAGAAGATATGAGCCTGAATTTCCATTTCTTTTTGCAACGGTTAAGTTTCATAAAGATCCAGTGAAGTTCAGGTTCATAGCTAGTGGAGTAAGGAGTCATAAAAAGAAAATAGATCTTGCTTTTGAAGATATCTTGAAGAAGGTTTTGAAACACATTAGAAACTGTACTAATTTGAAGTACAGAGATTTTTGGATAATTAATAATAATGCAGATGTAATTTCCACTATACTCAAAGTAAGTCCCTTAGATATTAATAGTTATGATTTTGAGAACCTATATATACTAATCTGCCTCTATCAGATATAATCACTACCTTTAAAGAGCTGTATGCAGAATTTAAACTTAACCAATTTGTTAATGTAGGAGCCTGGAACTCTTATCTCAATTGCTGCATAAAAAATAACCATATCTTATTTAATAATACTCTCTATAAGCAAGTGAACGATATACCAATGGGAACATCAACCTCCACGAGTATAGCAAATCTATTCCTGTTCTTTAAGGAATATAAATTCATTCAAAATCACTCCACCTGCTCCGATAACTACCTTTACACATTTAGATATATTGATGATCTGTTGTGTATCAATAATTCAGAAGTTATAGAGAGTGATTTTGATAATATCTATCCTAGCTCTCTTAACCTATGTAAAACCAACCACAGTAATCAGGAACTTGAGTTCCTAGACTTAAGCATTAAGCTTAACAGAGGTAACCCATCTATTAGCCTCTTTGATAAAAGAGTCAATTTTCCTTTCAAAGTAATTAAATATCTACACTGGAATAATAACATATCAACCAAAGTAATTGAGAATGTACTAATTTCTCAGGTCCTAAGAATTTCAAGAATTTGCAGCAACACTTTGGAATTCAATTACCACATTAATATACTATTAGAAAGTTTTCTAGAGAACGAAATTCCTTCTTCTTTCATCAAAAAAACTTTAAGAAAAATTATTCTGAATAATAGAGTAAGGTTGGCAGATCTGCTTTAATTTTCTACACAGTTAATAATATGATTCTGACCAATGAAAGCCGTTTGGAAATTGTCTAGATGATGCCTATTAACTACTAAAAGGAACCTTAGTGCTATGGATATGAAGGTCCTATTAAAATAAAAAATTAAATAATATAGACAAAATCACAAAAAAAGCTTAAAAATCTGTTTATAAAAGAAAATAAAAACAAATAAAAAAGAAAACTAGTTATTCACTCACTAGAATAGCTATACTAAAAATAGTAAAACTAACATTAAAATTAATAGGATTCTGAATAATATATAGAAGCTCACTAAGGTGATTAAATACATGCAAAGATTATTAAATACACTACCGGCGTATTTTATAATATTTCTCATGTATTCTGGAGAGTTAATTCAGCTCTTTCTGATCATACAGGTCCACAGTCTTAAGTATATATATTTTTTTCTCCGGTTAAAATCTCCGCGAGTTGGATTCTTTCAGTGTGTGGTGGCCCTCAGTCCCACCCACACTGCCCCCAAGCGTCTAGGGAGTGGCAGAGGTTTGTTGGAATTTTGGGGTAAAGGACGGCCATTTTCCTCTTGTGTGGAGAAAGTTCAGCTGCATAAGAGGTAAGCTCTCTTCATTGTCTTTGGGTTTTAGGTTTTCCAAGTTCAATGTTTGTACTTCTAGTATTTTTTCTCTGTTATATTTTGCTTTTTAGCATTTAGGCACTGGCAAGTCTGTTAACTTTTTTGCGGATTTTAACTCTTTCTTTTCTTGGTAACTTTGCGCGTTTTTTAGGAAACTTAGGCCAAGCAGCTGGCCTTTCATAGTTCTTGTACTTTGCGCTGTGTTTTCAAAGTAGGTAAGTTCTTAATAACTACTTAATTATGCACTTAAAGCACTTCTGAAATACTTTGTACATATTGCAACTAATTGTTTATGTCATATAACCTTCACAAAGCATTTCTTTAGTTAATTATTGTCTTTAATTTATTCTCGTTTTTGTGTTGTCAGAAGTTGTGGAGTAGGGGGTTTTAGAATCAAGTTTTCTTTCAAGAATCTGACTGAGTTTTAAATAATTAATATTTCCTTTTTTAATTGCAATGTAAGAATTTGGAAAACTTTTGCATTGCTATTCAGGTTTAAATTCTCTCTCAGGCGAACTTGGCATTTCGTTATAGCTGAACATTATTTCTAATTATTATGTCACTCTCACAACTTGAGTTTTCTTTAATCTTCTTCTTTCTGTTTAATCGTAACAGATGAAGAGCATGGGTCGGGCCAGAAAAGTTATGGATGCAAGCTAAATTGTAAACTAGAGCTAGGTCATACAACTCTGAGGAGGGCATGACTTATATATATATATATATATTTTAAAAATTTTTGGTGGGCTAATTACTTGCATCTATGGCTTTGCAGAAACCCATTTCCAACTAGGTCTTTGTGGAAGTGAGAAAATGCAGAGTTTTTGCTGGTCCTTGATAAAGCCAAGGCTCAGTATTCTCGACACTTTCCACATTCAGTTGTTTTATTTTATTTTTATTTTTCTCTTTTTACTCACACCGGTAGATACATAACTTTTTCTATGTTGTACTAGGTATGAGTCAAAAATATTTTTGCTTAGGTCTCTTCTTAATAGAATGTGAATTCTGAATTTTCATAACTGCTGCGTTGCGCGTTTTGATCTTCAGGTTATTTTGCAACTTTAGTTTTAAATTCAAAGTTTTTCCTTTGTTTTCAGCTTTGCTCTGCAGTGTATATATATATATATACTGAGTGGCCACTTTATTATGACCACCTGACAGTTTTAAGCAAATGAGCTATGGCTGCACGCTGTAGCCGCCAGAGGGCAATGCTAGTATAAAAACGGAAAGCTAAAGCTTAGTGCTTACGGCCGCGGATGGCCTATTGGTTAGTGTTTCAGACTATCGATGCTGGGTCCCCAGGTTCAAGCCTGGGCTGATCTTTCAGAGATGGTGTGATTTACTAACAATCGCTGAATATCCGCCGTGCATCGGACGAGCACGTAAAGTGACGGCCCCCAGGCTGGACCCACTGGTTAAATGGGTATCCTTTCCTATGTCCTCCCTGAAATTCTCTCACCCATCTATGTGCAATATCGTACTTGTACGGTGGCGCCATCTACTGTACTGTAATCTCACTACAAACTGTTCTGTCAAAAGTCGCTAGACTTGCTCTCATTCCTTCCGTTTCTGTGTCCTGCCCAAAAGGCGATCTCGCTGTAGGTGGCTGGGACCTAAACTCTACTACCTGTGGACGGAAGTCCTACATGAAAATGACAAATTATCACGGTAACACGGGTTAGTGCTTACGACAGTAGTAGAAATGATTTTTGGGTGACGAGATGGGTAAGAAATGCGATTTGACGGACTTTCAACGTGGGATGATTGTAGGAGCTCGGAGCCATGGAGAGAGTATTATTAATAACATCTATGAAAATGCAAGTGCAAAGATTCGGCTGTTTGAAAATACAACACACATAAAAATTGGAAAAGGAGTGAGACAGGGTGACATTATATCTCCGAAGCTCTTTAATGCCACATTGAAAAATGTCTTTCAATCACTGAACTGGGAAAACAAAGCGATAAAGATTAATGGAGATTATCTAACCCACCTTCGTTTTGCTGATGACGTACTCATTTTTGCAACTACCCCATCAGAGCTGCAGAGAATGATACAGGAACTTGCTGACAAGAGTAAAGAAGTGGGATTAAAAATGAACTTTCAGAAGACAAAAGTGATGTTCAATGTTTTTACAAGAAATGAAGATTTATCGATTGATGGAGAAAAGCTGGAGATAACAGACACGTACGTTTATCTTGGACAGCAGATATCAAGTGAGGGTCACATTGATGAAGAAATTAATCGGCGTACAAAACTTGCCTGGAGTGCTTTTGGAAGAAACAGCATAATTTTCAAGAGCAATATGCCATTATGTCTTCAAAGAAAAGTGCATCAATGCATCCTTCCAGTGCTTACGTATGGTGCAGAGACGTGGACCTTAACTAAAAAAGACATACAAAGGCTGCAGACAACTCAAAAGAAGCATGGAGAGGTGCATGCTTGGTGTAACCAGGAGAGATAAGAAGAGGAACTCGTGGATCAGAAAAATGACAAGAGTGGAAGACATCATGATCAGAGTTAAATCCCTGAAATGGCAATGGGCTGGACATACTGCCAGAAGGACAGACCATCGATGGACAGCCGAAATTTTAGATTGGATTCCAAGGGACAGGAAAAGACCCAGAGAAGACCACATGGGAGATGGGTGGATGAAATTCGAAAATATGCGGGAGTGACATGGAGGAGACTGGCACAAGACAGACCGTTGTGGAGGAAACTTGGGGAGACCTTCGTCCAGCAGTGGATTGATAATGGTTGACAATGATGATGATGATGATGATATATATATATATATATATATATATATATATATATATATATATATATATATATATATAGCAAACCCCTCCAAAATGATTCCACAACTTAAATCTTGGCCCTCAGTCTCCAGCAGCTGGAATGTACCTGGCCAAGGCAGCGGCCAGTGCGACATGAAGGCAGAGGGTGCTAAGAATCCCCGGAGAACCGGACTAGGCTGCACCATCTGATGCTGACCTTGGCTACTTACAATGGACGCTCTCTATCTTCTGATTCAAGGCTTCTTGAATTGGAAGAGGAACTGCAAAGGATCAAGTGGGACATCGTGGGGCTAAGTGAAGTAAGGAGAAAAGGAGAAGATCTCATCGAACTGAAAAGTGGACATCTCTTCTACTATCGTGGGACAGATACTGGCAGAGAACTAGTGGTGTTGGATTTATAATAAACAAGAAACTGAAGGATAAAGTTGTAGAAGTTGAAAGTTCCTCTGACAGAGCTGCACGACTTGTTATCCAACTCGAAAAGATACCAGGCTCAGATTATTCAAACTTATGCACCCACCACAAGTCATCCTGAAGAAGAAATTGAAGAATTTTATGAGGAAATTTGTCATCTAAATAATAAAGGTAAGCAGCACTTGAAAATAATTATGGGAGATTTCAATGCAAAAATAGGGCAACGGCAACAGAATGAAACTTCAGTAGGTAAATTCGGTCATGGCAACAGAAACCAGCGTGGAAATACTCTCGTTGAGTTTGCAGAGGCAGAAGGGTTTTTCATCTTGAACTCCTTTTTCAAGAAAAAGCCACACAGGAAATGGACATGGAGACATCCAAATGGGGAATGACAAGTGAAATTGATTTTATTATGTGTAACAAAAAATTCGTCATAGAAGACTGCAGTGTGCTAAACAAGTTCAACA
This sequence comes from Macrothele yani, assembly GCA_039090855.1. NCBI lineage: Eukaryota > Metazoa > Arthropoda > Arachnida > Araneae > Macrothelidae > Macrothele > Macrothele yani. The sequence continues at coordinate 40,259,256 of CM077009.1, read as the reverse complement.
CAGGTAGTGACCATAGATTGGTGAGATGTAAGATGCACCTCAACACTAAACTTGAACGTGGCAAGCTCATAAGACAAACAAAATCTATTGACATAACCAACCTTAAAAAACACCATAATACCTTCAAGTTAGAACTGAAGAACAGGTTCTCTGCTTTAGAAGGCCTAACATCGGAAGAAGTGGACATCTCTGAAGTTAACAGAAAAGTAAGCAAAGCTCTTATGGAAACAGCAACAAAATTGGCTGGGTCTAAGAACAAGTTGCATGTGAACAAATTATCAGGAAAAACCAAAATGTTGATGCAAAAAAAGAAGAGATGAGAACCAACTAAAGAAGATATGACTTCCAAAGTGGAATATATAGAGCTATGCAAGACAGTAAGAAAAAGTATCACTGAAGACGTAAGGAAATTCAACTGTGAACTAGTGAGGAAAGCAATTGAAAACAACCAAAGCCTAAAGATAGCAAAGGGACATCTCAGTAAGGGAAGAAAACAGATTATGGCACTGAGAAAAGAAGATGGTTCTGTAACAAGAAATAGAGGCGAAATTTTGACAAGAGTGAAAGATTTCTACTCCAAATTATATGAAAGGGATGATATATGCACTCTGACATCATGAAAGATACCAGTACCAGGGTTCTCAGTCCTTCCAGCAGAAGTTGCACATGCAATCAAGAACATGAAGCGAGGAAAAGCTCCAGGAGAAGATGGAATTACTGTAGACATCATACAAGAAGCAAGTGGAGAAATCGAAACAGTACTCGCCCAAATTTTCACTCGATGCCTTAATGAAGGAAAGATTCCTGAGGATTGGAACACCGCTACAATGATCCTGCTACATAAGAAAGGTGACATTGAGGATCTCGGAAACTACAGACCTATCAGCCTCCTATCAGTAGTTTATAAAATCTTCACTAAAGTTCTTTCACACCGCTTGAAGGTAACACTGGACATGGCTCAACCGAGAGAACAAGCTGGATTCGGGAGTGGCTACAGCACAATAGATCATATCCACGTGCTGAGAGAACTAATTGAAAGAGCGAGGGAATATGAACTTCCATTGTGCATAGCTTTTATCGATTATGAAAAAGCCTTTGATTCGATCTGGAAACCATCAGCAGTTACAACAATGGCTCTGAAAACCTGCGGTATTGAAGATGCATACATTAATATTATTAATAACATCTATGAAAATGCAAGTGCAAAGATTAGGCTGTTTGAAAATACAACACACGTAAAAATTGGAAAGGGAGTGAGACAAGGGGACACCATATCTCCGAAGCTCTTTAATGCCACATTGGAGGGTGTTTTTCAGTCGCTGAGCTGGGAAAACAAGGGAATAAAGATTAATGGAGATTATCTAACCCACCTTCGCTTTGCTGATGACGTAGTCATTTTTGCAACTACCCCATCAGAGCTGCAGAGTATGATCCAGGAACTTGCTGACAAGAGTAAAGAAGTGGGATTAAAAATGAACTTTCAGAAGACAAAAGTGATGTTCAATGCTTTTACAAGAAATGAAGATTTATCGATTGATGGAGAAAAAGCTGGAGATAACAGACACGTACGTTTATCTTGGACAGCAGATATCAAGTGAGGGTCACATTGATGAAGAAATTAATCGGCGTACAAAACTTGCCTGGAGAGCTTTTGGAAGAAACAGCATAATTTTCAAGAGCAATATGCCATTATGTCTTAAAAGAAAAGTGTTTGATCAATGCATCCTTCCAGTGCTTACGTATGGTGCAGAGACGTGGACCTTAACTAAAAGAGACATACAAAGGCTGCAGACAACTCAAAGAAGCATGGAGAGGTGCATGCTTGGTGTAACCAGGAGGATAAGAAGAGGAACTCGTGGATCCGAAAAATGACAAGAGTGGAAGACATCATGATCAGAGTTAAATCCCTGAAATGGCAATGGGCTGGACATACTGCCAGAAGGACAGATCATCGATGGACAGCCGAAAATGCAGATTGGATTCAAGGGACAGGAAAAGACCCAGAAGAAGACCACATGGGAGATGGGTGGATGAAATTCGAAAGTATGCAGGGGTGACATGGAGGAGACTGGCACAAGACAGACCGTTGTGGAGGAAACTTGGGAGACCTTCGTCCAGCAGTGGATTGATAATGGTTGACAATGATGATGATGATATATATATATATATATATATATATATATATATATATATATATATATATATATATATATATATATATATATATACATATTCTATAAAGAAGATACCTAAGCAAAAAAATACATATATAATTTTGACTCACACCTAGTACAACATAGAAAAGGTTATGTATCTACCTGTGTGATCAAAAGGAAAAAAGATAAAAAAATAAAATAAAACAACTGAATGTAGAAGGTGTCGAGAATACTGAGCCTTGGCTTTATCAAGGACCAGCAAAAACTCTGCATTTTCTCACTTCATTCTAAAATTTTTTCCTTAGTCTTCAGTTTTGCTCTTTAGTATATATATATATATATATATATATTTTTTTTTTTTTTTCAATTTTTTCCATCGCCAAAAAAAACAAAAAAAAACACGATTTTTTTTCGCAAATTGCGAAGAATGCGATCGGCAACGCGACACACGTGTGTGTGAGAGAGAGAGAGAACCAGGAAAAATAGGAAGAGAGGAATACATAAATTAGGGAAATGACAAGAGTTGATGACATTATGAACAAAGTGAAGTCTCTGAAGTGGCAATGGAATGGACATACTGCTAGAAGAACTGACCACCATTGAGCAACTAAATACTAGAATGAATCTCAAGAGACAGGAAAAGACCCAGAAGAAGACCATATAGAAGATGGGTGGTTGAAATTCGAAAGCATGGTGTAGTGACATGGAAGAGACAGGCTCAAGATAGAAAGTTATGGAAAAGACTTGGGAGACATTCATCCAGCAGTGCACTGATGGGTCGATGATGATATATTAGTATATAATTAAAATCGTGAATATGCATATATTCCACAATTTTGTCTTGAGAAATTCTCTTCCATGTCACTCCGGCATGTTTTTGAATTCCATGCATCCATCTCTCATATGGGCTTCTTCTGGGTCTTTTCCTGTCCTTTGGAACAGTATAGATTTCAGCTGTCCAATAGTGGTCAGTAATCCTAGCCAAATATCCAGATAGTGGCGTGTCCAAGGGAGGGGAGTGTTAACCCCCACCAAAAAAAATGAAACCTTTTGATATTTCAAAAACGCGATTTTAAAAGGCAGAGTTTGTTAGTATTTGAAATTGTTCTTATGCCACATGGCAACACCTGAACATGTTTGGGGCCGCGGGTGTCCTAGTTGTCAACGTTCGTGACCGCCACGGAGAGAACCTGGGGTTCGATCCCAGCAGGCCGTGCGTCGGATGGGTACGTTAAACCGTCGGGCCCCGTGTACTGTCCCCCCACCCCTTCTCCCGGTAATAAATAAGGGCGTCTTCTTCACTTCCGTGTCACTTTCTTATCGGGCACTCTAGCCTAAAACTCCTAGCTTCCTATTTCTAAGGGTTGTTTAAGACCTGGGGTCAAACAATCCCTTCCTAAAATCCTCTTCATATGATTTGATCTGATATGAACACGTTTTCCGCATGGAGACGAGGAAGCGACAAGGAACAAGATGTCCCATTGCAATCAAAAGCCAATACATGGGTATACTGAAAGTTTCTGCGGCGACGAGGCAATGCCAAATTTGAGTTCCATGACTTATTACTCTAAAGCACAACTGAAAAGCAAGGAGTTTTGATTAAAATACCAAGAATCTCATCAAAACAAAACCAACGCTGCAACATAAACACAGAAGGCTATTACAGGATTTCAGTTTATGTACCGTTTTTAGACATGTTTATTAGTGTTTTGGAAAATACAATTCTCGCACACAAATCGGTCTTATCAGGATTCTAGTCACTTTTCCCAACTTGTTTTCTGAAGAGATAAATAGCAAATATAAGTGATAACAATATTAATAAATAATTTCCAGCAATATTCATTTGAACATTTTTTGCGCGGATGTTGCATACATTTTAAAAATGCACTCATAACACATTCAGTTATATAAAGAAAAAAATCGTAACTCCCCCACCCCTTCTTCCTCCCTCCTAAAAAATTCTGGGAACGCAACTGTGTCCAGCCCATTGCCATTTCAAGGATTTTTATCTCGATCATATCATCAATTTCCGTCATTTCCCTGAGCCACAAGTTCCTCTACCTTTCCTTCCTGGTTATACCAAACATGCACCTCTCCAGGTTTCTTTCAGTAGTTTGCAGTCTCTGGATGTATTTTTTTTTTTTTTTTTTTAGTTATTTTTAAGGTTCATGTGTCTCTGAGTCATATGTGCACTGCAAAAAATTTCCTGAAATTCAGGGGCAAGTTTTCGTCATTTCTTTCGTGAATTAGCGAAGCATATTTCTGATACAATCGTTTCCCTGATATCGTTTTAGATATGTGTTAACGGAAAAATCTGAATGTTCAGAAACCTTTCCGCAGTTTCTTTCTTATGCTGATGGCAAATTACCGTTTTAGATATGTTTTAACGGAAAATTCTGAATTTTCAGAAACCTTTCCGCAGTTTTTCTTATACTGATGGCAAATTACCGTTTAAATAGGTGTTAACGGAAAATTCTGAATTTTCAGAAACCTTTCCGCAATTCCTTTCCTATATTAACGAAAAAAACCCCGTGCTCACTTTTTCCGTATCCGTATGACGAAAAATTACCGGTAATAGCAGCGTTTGATGAGAATACTTGAGGTTTGATTGCACTGTAAAAAATTAAGTGGTGTGAATTCACGGAAATTTTCTGAAAATAACGTACAGCAAAGTTGCAGGTAGGTATCAGTCTTTTTCAGAAATTTCCGTTTTTAGAAGTGCCCGTTTATTTTTTAACTTCCGCATTTTCACAGATTTTCCGTACACAGAAATTCCGTTTATTTCAGGAAAGTCCATTTCAAGTTTTTCCGTATTTAAATTGAAATTCCGCAAAATCGGTGACGCTGTGCAGCACTTACCCCAGATAATCCTTCCTCTGAGGTCAGAATCGAACCCCCGTCGTTCTCAACAGGTAACTCGCGCCTTTAACAACCAAGTCACAAACACTCAGCAATCCGACTCACATACACTGTAAAACGAATTCCGTGACGATGAATTATTTTTAATTATTTTTTTTTGTCATTAATCTCAGTGATTTAGTCATTTGATTTTATGTTGAAACTTTTTTTTTTCTTTCTGAATAGGTTTGTATTTTATTTTTTTTATTTTTTTTTTTTTCTGTAGGGGGACTTTTCACAAATTAAGCATTTTTCATCCCGATTTTTCGAAATAACAAAATGCTTTGCAACTTTATTTTTTAAACTGACAGTGACTTTTATAGTTTACTTTAAAAATAAAAGGTGAAATGTACTTTTTTAGTATTATTTCACACAAAAAAACACTAAATATAAAATTTACTCTTGATAGCTATAAGAGCTTTTGTCTTAAGTTATCCAAATACTGATACACAAACATCGTATAATCATCTGTACAATAAGTACCCGGTTTCTTACAGTAACACAATATATAATAAGTAGCTGATGCACCAAATAGGGGAGAGGAGAAGAAATATCCTGTGCCACAATAAACAAAATCAATGCGATATGCTATCCACAATATCCGATCTCGCTAAGGAACTTCAAAATCGACAGACGATTGAAATTTAAAAGTTAATCAAAAGTATTCTCACCAATCGCTCCTACTACCGGTAATTTTTTGCCATACGGATACCGAAAAAGTGAGAACGGAGATTTTCCGTTAATTTAGGAAAGGAATTGAGGAAAAGTTTCTGAAAATTCAGAATTTTCCTTTAACACATCTCTAAAACGGTAATTTACCGTCAATATAAGAAAGAAACTGCGGAAAGGTTTCTGAAAAATTCAGAATTTCCCCGAGGCACGAAAAATCCGTTATATTCAGGTTTCTTTCCATCATTTCACGGTAAAGGTTGTTTCAGAAATATGCTTCGTTAATGCACAAAAGAAATGATGGAAACTTTCCCGTGAATTTCAGAAATTGTTTTACAGTGTAACTTTTAAATTTCAATCGTCTGTCGAATTTTGAAGTTCCGTAGCGAGATCGGATATTGTGGATAGCATATCTCATGAATTTTGTTTATTGTGGCGCAGGATATTTCTTCTCCTATCCTATTTTGTGCACCAGCTTTTTATTATATATATTGTGTTACTGTAAGAAACGGAATATTTAACTCATTGTACAGATGATTATAAGATGTCTAAGTATCAGTCTTTGGACAACTTAAGATAAAATTTATTATAACTATCAAGAATAAATTTTACATTTAGGAGTTGTTGATTTTTTGTGTGAAATAATACTATAAAACAAGTTAGTAAAATCATGCAATGCATTGATTATGATACACTTTCCAACATACCAGAAATCATTACTCAAGTTATGAGGATAATGGCTGTGGAATATATCTCGCTCCTATGACCTGACCTTTGACCCCATTTCGATTTTAATAAACAGAACCGGCAAAGTATACTTCCGGAAAAACATGATAAAGTTTTGTCTCAATCGAACCATTTTTACGTAAGTTATAACGCATAAGGGCGATGGAATGGATCCCGCTCCTATGTCCTGACCCTTGATCCTATTTCACTCATCTTCAATAGAGTTCGTCCCCAGATAATCCCCTACCACATACTAAAATGTCATTGAAATCGAACCATATTCATGCAAGTTATGACGCATAAGGGCAATGGAATGGAACCCGTTCCTCTGTCCTGACCTTAGACCCCATTTCACCCATTTTTAACAGGGTTCGTCCCATACTAAAATTTCATCGAAATCGAACAATTTTGAATCAAGTTATGACGCATAAGGGCAATGGAATGGGTCCCGCTCCTATGTCGTGACCTTTGACCCCATTTCGTCCATTTTCAGTAGGGTTCGTCCCCAAGTGGTCCCCTACCGCATACTAAAATTTTATCGAAATCGAACCATTTTTACGGGAGTTATCGTGCGGACGGACAGACGGACAAAGCTGGAGCATATGCGCTTCTTCAACCTACGGTTGGAAAGCGTAAAAAGTACATTTCACCTTTTTTAAAGATAACTGAGAGTCATTGTCAGTTTAAAATAAAATAAAATTGCAAAGCATTTTGTTGTTTCGAAAAATCACGATGAAAATTGCCTTGTAAAGTCTTTGTAGAGAAAAAAAATTAAAATTAAATTATTACAAATCTATTCAGTAAAACAATAAGCTCCAACAGAAAATAAAATGACTAAATCACTCGTATTAATGACAAAAAGAAAATTTCATCGTGGCGCAATTTGTTTTACTATGTACGTGATTCGGATTTCCGAGCGTTTGCAGTGGCTCAGTGGTTAAAGGCTTGAGTTACCTGTTGAACCAACCCAAACGGCGGAGTTTCGTTCCTGACTGCGGATTATCTGAGGTAAGGGCTGGAAAATGCAGGGTCGTCAATTTTGCGGAATTTCAGTTTAAATACGGAAAAACCTGAAACCGACTTTCCTGATACAAACGGAATGTCTGACTACGGAAAATCTGCGAAAATACGGAAGTTAAAATAAATGGGAATTTTTAAAAACAGAAATTTCTGAAAAGGACGGACACCTATACTGGCAACTTTGCTTCACGTTATTATCAGAAATTTTCCGTGAATTCACATAACTTATTTTTTACAGTGTAAGAACTGGAAGACTTTTCTTTAAGACATAATGGTAAAATTGCTCTTGAAAATTGTACTGTTAGTTTTATCTACCTATTACTAGCTTCTTCGATATAGCACTTGCTTGATATATCAAATAGAAGTAATCGCTCCTTCCACGTTTATAAGTGAGTCACGGAAAAATTCTCATCGGCCGACACCGGGAATCGAACCCAGGTCTTCCAGTTACGCGCCGGATATGCTTAATGCTTCCACTGCACCCTCGAAATTCTTCAGACTCACAAACGATAAACTGCCAAATTTTTACATGGCAGGGTTGCTTCTTCGGAGCCCCGCACAAATGCTGGGGATTCACCAAAGATGAACAGCAGCAAGTGAACAAATAACTATACTTCGATTCACCCTAAGATGACTCTACAGCCTACGGACTCACTGAGCCTTCGGGGACGGGCGAAAGTTGTGTTCATCCGCGTCACTCCCCACTGTGTCCTGCTGTTTGCAGCTGTCAATTACTTCCTCCATTAACTCATTGGCGCCGTCACTCATACTCTCCGGTTTAATTGTTCTTGGTTTTAATAAGGGGCAGATTTTTTTTTTCTCAAGCATGCTTCAAATTCGTTGATATTTTATCGTATGATGTTTAGCAACAATCTGAGCCTACCTTTTAAATTTCGCCGGAACATGTTAAAAACTTCCCGAGTTAAATTTTTTTTTCATCATTTAAACTTTTATCAGCGATTCTTTCGATGCTGCTCTCATGGTTAACTAATTTTTTTTTTTTATTAGAAGAAATCAAATTCGCGAAATTATGGGAAAGGCGGATACCTTCGTTTATTTCATTCATATCATCATCATCAACCATTATCAATCCACTGCTGGACGAAGGTCTCCCCAAGTTTCCTCCACAACGGTCTGTCTTGTGCCAGTCTCCTCCATGTCACTCCCGCATACTTTCGAATTTCATCCACCCATCTCCAATGTGGTCTTCTTCTGGGTCTTTTCCTGTCCCTTGGAATCCAATCTAAAATTTCGGCTGTCCATCGATGGTCTGTCCTTCTGGCAGTATGTCCAGCCCATTGCCATTTCAGGGATTTAACTCTGATCATGATGTCTTCCACTCTTGTCATTTTTCGGATGCACGAGTTACTCTTCTTATCTCTCCTGGTTACACCAAGCATGCACCTCTCCATGCTTCTTTTGAGTTGTCTGCAGGCTTTGTGTGTCTCTTTTAGTTAAGGTCCACGTCTCTGCACCATACGTAAGCACTGGAAATTCCAGTGTTTACGTATCCTTCCTTCCTTCCATTCATATACCACCCAGTAAGTTGCTGCCATATGAAAATACTTCTCATCCTGATCTCAAAAGCATAAATTTCGTTTATAACTTTGCAGTTACACACACGCGAGCACACAGGAGAACCTGCGGCTCGTTGACGCCATCGCTATCGTTTCCATCACAAAATAAAAAGATAGGACAGTGAAACAATGAACAGCATTTCACTTGTACATTTTAAAATATTATAAAATACGAGCTACTGTTTCCTTCCAATCGAAAAATCAAAGAACACAAGACAAAAATGCGAGTAAATGAGAACAGCGATGCGAATGATGTGAAAGTCGGAAATTGAATGAGTGGCGTGAGTAACTCAAATGACATGCAGAACCCCAGGGGCGGCGGAAAGTGAAGTTCGTTGACCAGGCCTGAAATTTCGAATCGTGGTGCACCCTCCTTCAGTGGGCCGCGGGTGGCCTAGTGGTCAGCTTTCGTGACTGCCATGGAGATAACCTCAGGTTCGATCCTGGGCAGGTACGAACGTTCTAACCGCGAAATACCAGCCGTGCGTCGGATGGGCACGTTAAGCCGTCTGACCCCGGTAATAAATAAAGGCGTCTTTCCTCCCCTTTCTAACTCGCTTCCGTGTTACTTTCCCATCGGGCACTCTAGCACAAATCTCCTAGCTTCCTATTTCTAAGGGTTGTTCAAGACCTGGGGTCAGACACTCCCTTCGTAAAATCCTCTACATATGATATGATAACCCTCCTTCAGTGGCGTAAGTAGCACAACGTGCCCCTCCCCCCCCTTCCTTCCGCCAGTTTTATTTCAGCGCCCCTAAGCGCAGTAATTTTCCCAGGATTTCAAGCACGAGGGAGGATGCGTGTTTCGCGGGTGTGTTTGGTGGATGGGAAGGGGGGGTCAGGAACTCGGGGAAAGTATCTGGAAAAGTAATGCTGGTACCTAGAGCTCTGTAGTTTTAACTTTTGAAGTAATAGATTTAACAATAAATGTAATTGCTTTGTACAAAACTAAAATAAATAACTTGGAGAAATCACCCTCTTGTACATTGCAGATCCGCGGCTGCTGTGAATAAACGTTGGCGCCTGTCGTGCACGTAATCCAAGGTGACTGACTGACTATTTCCCCAGATACTCACTCCATGGGGAATTCCCATGTGGCCTCACGTTTTTTTCTCAGCAGCGCAGAGAGAGGGCGATTGGAGAACGATCGAATAGCTTCAATCTGTAGGACATTCAGTGCTTTAAAAGTGAAAGTTGACATTTATTTAGAAAAAGCTAAATGTACCTTAAAAGAAAATATGAACCTTTGGGTTAATTATTTGTTTGTTTGTCTTTGTGCGCGTTCGAAGTTTTTCAAAACTCTATAAGTGGAAGCTGCAGAACGCCCCTTGGTTACCGCCCCCCCCGCGGCTGCGGGGGTGGTAGTTATGCCACTGCCCTCCTTCCTTCCCGTTTCCTTGAACAAACAGAAGAAAAACAATGCCTAAGGAGATTTGTTAGGCATTAGGACCACCTGACCACTTACCTAGAACAACTTTCTAAGGCACACCACAGCAACAAATCACACGTATGCCAAATAAAAATCTTGGCTAAAATTATTGACAGGGCCCGGGTGGTTTCGGCACACAAGACGCCCCTGTCTCCAAACCATAACCACCCACCGCCCTCAAACATTTCTTCGAAACACCAGCTTGTTTCTGGCTGCAAATAATGGGTAAGGAGCGATGTCACCACCGCGTTGCAGCAGCCTCTTCCAGTCATTCATTCCTTCTTGATGGTCCTGCACAGGAAGGATTAGTGGTGGTGGTGGAGACGTAGTGGAGCAGTCTCCCAAACACTGCATATCTACGCATGCGTGTGTTGATCTAATTTTAAAACGCAATTTCTGAAAATAGACCATTTTTAGATTTATGTCTAAAATAACTATATGTACTTATAAGTAAACAGCTAGGACAACATAAAGTATGATTCGGGCAATAAATGCATTGGTTTTCACGGAAAATGTTGGGAACTACTTTTAGTTGCGGTGGTAGCTATCGCGTACCTTTCTCTTCAGTGTCATCTTAGGGTAAATCGAAGTATAGAAGGCGAATGAATGATAAATACAGTTGACGTGGACCAGGAACATCAAATAGAAGTCATCGCTCTTTCCACGTTTATAAGTGAGTCACGGAAAAATTCTCATCGGCCGCCACCGGGAATCGAACCCAGGGTCTTTGGCAGCTTGTCGTTTGTGAGTCTGGAGAATTTCGAGGCCGCTGTGGTGCAGTGGAAGCATATCCGGCGCGTAACTGGAAGACCTGGGTTCGATTCCCGGTGGTGGCTGATGAGAATTTTTCCGTGACTCACTTTTAAACATGGAAAGAGCGATGACTTCTATTTGATGTTCGTGGTCCACGTCAACTGTGTATTTATCATTCACTTGCTTGATATATATTATTCAAGGTAAATGTAGACATCGTTTACTTCTAGAATTGCTATATCGATCGCCAAATGTTCAGTTCTTGTAAAAGCATTGAACTCTTTACTACGTAAAACAAAATTTTACATTTCTTTCGTCCCCCCCCCCCGCCTCCCGTGGATTAACAACTATACTGTGATCAATTCTAAGGGCTATAAGAAGTTACCCGTCACAAATTTAGGACCACTGGTTCTAGGAAAGGGAGAGAGCAAGTGTCGTAAGAAAAACACTCTACCCATGCGTCTCATCCACGACTCGAACCCGGATCCAGCTGAACGATTGATCAGAAGCCAGCGTTTTGACCACCACTCCCAATTTTTAAAGGTACTTATTCTGAGTCTCACCAATAATTTTTTGCAAAATTAGAATATTCTCCATGGAATTCATTCGTGAGAAAAGTAAATGGATTTTGTAGCTTGCTCTTAATTCCGAACAAGTAAACTAACGTAAAGTGCTTCATTTTTTATAAGTACGTCTCTCAATTACAGAGAGACGTACTCTGCTTTGTCAGTACAAATTACCAACATTCTACAAGACATCTTTTTAAGATATAAATTTTCAGATGTAAATATCCCATTTACTGAAACAATCCAATTTTGTAATAAAAAATAAATAAAAAATTGTGTGTAGTGTGCATGTGTCCCCAAATGATCACCCGATTTGGGACACCCGAAATATTATTTCGGCTTTGGGAACATCCAAAATATATCCTCAAATGATCTCCCGATTTGGGGACACCCAAAATAATATCCCGGCTTTGGGGAGATCCAAAATATATCCTCGAATGATCTCCCGATATTTGGACACACCCCAAATAATATTCCTATGAAAATGCAAGTGCAAAGATTCGGCTATTTGAGAATACAGCACCCATAGAAATTGGAAAGGGAGTGAGACAAGGTGACACTATATCTCCCAAACTCTTTAATGCCACATTGGAAAATGTCTTTCAATCACTTAACTGGGAAAACAAAGAGATAAAGATTAATGGAGATTATCTAACTCACCTCCGTTTTGCTAATGACGTAGTCATTTTTGCAACTACCCCATCAGAGCTGCAGAGTATGATCCAGGAACTTGCTGACAAGAGTAAAGAAAATGGATTAAAAATGAACTTTCAGAAAACAAAAGTGATGTACAGTGCTCTTACAAGAAACGAAGATTTATCGATTGATGGAGAAAAGCTGGAGATAACAGATACGTACGTTTACTTTAGACAGCAGATATCAAGTGAGGGTCACATTGATAAAGAAATTAATCGGCGTATAAAACTTGCCTGGAGAGCTTTTGGAAGAAACAGCATAATTTTCAAGAGCATTATGTCTTAAAAGAAAAGTGTTTCATCAATGCATCCTTCCAGTGCTTACGTATGGTGCAGAGACGTGGACCTTACCTAAAAGTGACATACAGAGACTGCAGACAACTCAAGAAAACATGGAGAGGTGCATGCTTGGTGTAACCAGGAGAGATAAGAAGAGGAACTCGTGGATCAGAAAAATGACAGGAGTGGAAGACATCATGATCAGAGCAAAATCCCTGAAATGGCAATGGGCTGGACATATTGCCAGAAGGACAGACCATCGATGGACAGCTGAAATTTTAGACTGGATTCCGAGGGACAAGAAAAGACCCAGAAGAAGACCACATGGGAGATGGGTGGATGAAATTCGAAAGTATGCGGGAGTAACATGGAGGAGACTGGCAGAAGACAGACCGTTGTGGAAGAAACTTGGGGAGACCTTTGTCCAGCAGTGGATTGATAATGGTTGACAATGATGATGATGATGATGCAATTTTAAAGAAGGGTGCGTAAAAAATAATTGTAAACAACATGATCTCGTTAAAAAAGTGTGTATTAATTAAGTAAACAGAGTGAATGATCAACGACGCACTTTTTTGTTTCTTAAATATTTTGGGGTGGCGAGGCAAAAGGCCTCCAAGCGAGGTTGGCAGAAAACCCCAAAACTTTCAAATCCTTCACTTCACTGCTCCGAACTTGAACCAATGAGCTTAGTCCAAGCGTGAGAAGCCAACGTTCCAACCGCTTGGTGACACAAATGACGCTAAAACTTAATCTGAACGTAGCGTAAAATCTTTAATTTATGCTTCCAATAGAACAATTAAAAAAAAAAAAAAAAGCTCAGCTTAAAATACACACAACGTACCGCCTGATTCACAGTTTCTGACTAACACTCGAATCAATAGGAGAAATCAAGATCTCCCAGCTCGTTGTCGCTTAGATTTGTTAAATAATATTCCACCTAAGTTGGGAAATAATGCCTGATAAGGTGAAAAGAAAAAAAAAAAAAAACTTCCAGTTTGCCTTGAGATTTACACGTTGAACAGCAAACCACAGCGGAATGAAAACACAACAACAAACTACGAATGCGTTTCACGCACACGTGACGCTGACGCACTGCGCAACTCCGAAGAACTTTTACCACACAAAAGCTGCACATATAACGAATTAAAGAGTTTCGCCATTCATCCGCACACGTCACAACAACAAAACAGCCGAACTTGGAAATTCCCAAATTCGCTAAACATGGCGGACATGAACGTAGCCAAAAAGGAGGGTTCCTAGAACTCCGACCCTCCCGAAATTTTTTCACAAGGAGCGTTTTTTTTTTTTGTTTTTATAGTAATTTCAAAATACATTCTCTTTTTAAGACAAATATATACAGTTTGTGCATCGTTTTTCTCCTTATGTATATATATATATATATATATATTTTTTTTTTTTTTTTTGAAGGTTTAACGACCATCGTGAGCAACTAAATGGGCTAGAAGCAGTCGCCCATCCCTAATTTAGGGCCACTGGTTTCACGGAAGGAAGACAGCCAGCAAACACAACATCCATGCTTCACCGGGATTCGAACGCGGACCCCTCCCTGACGAATGGACATAAGCCACCGCTTAGGCCACTGGGGCGGTGTATGTAAGATTATCCAGGTTAGCTGTAGTCATTACAAATTAATTTGAATGTGTTTATACTGATCCAGTAGCGTACTCTGTGGGAGTGGCCCAGGAGCCTGGGCTCTCCTTTCCATAAGGTATCACCTGGCCCTTCGCACTTTGTTACTGGCCGCTTACTTTAAAATGAATTTGTAAATATTTTTAAATACATATTTTACGGGTAATTCCAAATTCACTTAAATATGACATTTTAATCGCTTCTGGATACTTTGGGAAATGTTTTCTCCGGCGTAATTTTTATTTGCATCTTCAATATTTTGGCACACTTCCATAAAGAAATCCTCGGTACTAAGCAGAGGTACCGAATTTTTGAGGACATTCTTGGAATTTAGTTTACTGTCCCCAAAGATATCATATATTTCTGAGGAGGCAAATTGTCCTCAAATGTAGATAGACTTCGCCAGTTCGTAACGTTTCAAATTAGAAATGTTCTTAGAAATCGTTTTCTTGTACCTACTTGCCAACCAGCTCATTGCAAAAACGAAGTCTGAACTACAGGGTGTCCCAAAAAGGTGTTTGTGGAGTGGTATATTGAAACACGATCCGAAACGCAGGTTGAGAGGAATTACAGAACAAAACTTGGGAGCAAACCGCCCACACCTAACAGCATCAGTAAGTGGTACAAGTCATTCAAGGAAACTGGTAGCGTCCTTACAAAGAAAACCTCTGGACGACTATCGCTTGTTCCAAAAAGGGACAAACATTCACTCCTGGCCTCGAAAGTCAATCAGACAAGCATCTTGTGAGACAAACATTCACTCCTAGCCCTCGAAAGTCAGACAAGCATCTTGTGAGGCAAACATTCACTCCTAACCCTCGAAAATCAATCAGACAAGCATCTTGTGAGACAAACATTCACTCCTAGCCCTCGAAAGTCAATCAGACAAGCATCTTGTGAGACAAACATTCACTCCTAGCCCTCGAAAGTCAATCAGACAAGCATCTTGTGAGACAAACATTCACTTCTAGCCCTCGAAAGTCAAGCAGAACGACATCCGGGCATCCCCAAGTCGTCAGTGCACAGTGTTACGTCAGAGATTGGAAATACACGCGTATGAACTGCAGATAGCCTATCACATAACCCCAAATGACCATATGAAACTTAAACCGTTTGCTGGAGAGATGTTGAAGAACATTCCAAGTGCTGAATCTTTCCTGCGAAACATCTGTTTCTCGGATGAGTGCACTTTCCATGTTTCTGGAAAGGTTAATAAACAGAATGCGAGAATTTGAGGAACTGAACACCAGCATTGCACAATGGAACATGAACATGCTAGCCCAAAAGTGAATGTTTGGTGTGGCATCATGGTCGACCGTGTTATTCGACTCTGTTTCTTTCAGGAAACGACCCTGAGTTCTTATAATTACCTGGACATGATTGAGCAGTTTGTGTATCCCCAGTTGGATGAACTTGCAACACCGGTCATTTTCCAACAAGATTGGGCGTCACCTCGTTGGGCTTTGATTGCGAGGAAGTCTCTGGATATACCAAAATTTCCCATTCGATGGATTGGGCGTGGTGGTCCCATTGCATGGCCCCCACGTTCGCTGGACTTAACACCCTGTGACTTTTTTTTTATGGGGATTCATCAAGGGTGAGGTTTACAGCACCCCTGTTGCAGACGTTGCTGACCTGAAGAGGATCACACACGCACTGCAGAAAGTTAATACGGACATTCTCGAACGAACATGGTTGGAACTAAAGAGGAGGATTACACACGCACTGCAGAAAGTTAATACGGACATTCTCGAACGAACATGGTTGGAACTAAAGAGGAGGATTACACACGCACTGCAGAAAGTTAATACGGACATTCTCGAACGAACATGGTTGGAACTAAAGAGGAGGATTACACACGCACTGCAGAAAGTTAATACGGACATTCTCGAACGAACATGGTTGGAACTAAAGAGGAGGATTACACACGCACTGCAGAAAGTTAATACGGACATTCTCGAACGAACATGGTTGGAACTAAAGAGGAGGATTACACACGCACTGCAGAAAGTTAATACGGACATTCTCGAACGAACATGGTTGGAACTAAAGAGGAGGATTACACACGCACTGCAGAAAGTTAATAGGGACATTCTCGAACGAACATGGTTGGAACTGGAATACCGTTTAGACATTGTTCGGGTGACAAATGGCGCCCATGTCGAATGTCTCTAAAACTTCATCATGTGTTCTGTCAATTAGGCACAAGTTGTGTATTGAGATCATTTATATTAAAATTGTTATGATTATTTAAAATTGGTTAGACCTTTACGGGACATGCTGTAATTTGTGTTTGTTTGTTTTCGGGGTTTAACGACCACCATCATAGTCGCATTTACAGGGAAGTCCAGGTGTGAAGCACCGCGATGCT
This sequence comes from Macrothele yani, assembly GCA_039090855.1. Lineage (NCBI taxonomy): Eukaryota > Metazoa > Arthropoda > Arachnida > Araneae > Macrothelidae > Macrothele > Macrothele yani. The sequence continues at coordinate 40,242,464 of CM077009.1, read as the reverse complement.
GAAGGGCCTCAAAAAAAAAATACCGATGTTTTTTACTTGCTTCCAAAGAAAAAGAAAAAAAAAAAAAAAAAAAAGGAGGAAGAAATTGCTCTTTTAGGGTTAACAGCATGAATCCTCCCAAACTCGAAGTCTGACATCATCAAGTATGAATTAACTGGCAAAAATGCAGGATCACTAAAAATAATTTTGAGAGTAAAACAGGGTGTTTTACTAGGTAGTTCTCCCAAAAAATCAGTCATATTTTGCAACGCACTCTATTTAGAAACATAACATGTGGTTTACAACGTGTCTTAGTTCGTGGGAATGTAGCACCATTCATAATAAATGCTGGAAATGTCCTCCACCGACATTCAAACACACTCGAATTCGACGCTGCATATTATCGGAGGTCCTCCGCAGCATGTCCACATCAATAGTCCGGATTGCTGCACTGATGTTGCTTTCTAACGTCCAAGGGTTATTGTTGTAAGCACGACGCTTCAAATATTCCCATAAGAAAATAATCGGGAGGAGAAAGATCGGGGAAAGAGGTGGCCAGTCCTTTGGAAATCACCCAGTCATCGAAGAGAGGGAAAATTTCACGCATGCTCACACGGGACGTGTGGCATGTCGCTCCATCCTGTTGTAAGTATCCCGTTGTCAAATCGATGTCGGTTAATTGGCCCACAAATTATCTGAAAAGTTCACAAACGACGCCGAGTTTACCACGCTCCGGAAGAAAATGGGTCCAATTATTCTGGTTCGCGACACAGCACACCAAACACCGACTTTTGAAGAATGTAAATGTGGTTTCGTGTAATTCATGTGGATTACCTGTAGCCCAGATGCGGAAGTTTTGGGAAATTGAAATACCCGTCCAAAAGAAACCATGTTTTGTCAGCGAACTATGTGAAATCCATTGGAATTACGAGTAAAAATGTCGGGAACCAATGACAATAAGACACATGCTTTTCAAGATCTAGTTCTGGCAACTCTTGCACAGCTGTTACACGGTACGGACGAAACAACGCTTTATTCTTGGCTCTTTGTCAGGTGGAAACAGAATATCCAGTTTCTTATGACAAACGTCGTAGTGACTTACTTCGGTGATGCCCGCATCCCGTGCTTCACCTCTCGATGTTTTCTTCCGCTAAAGGACGTCGTCCTCCACTGTACTAGTTCAAAACGCTGCCAGTGGTTTCAAATTTCTTGGTTAACCTGGAGAAGTAATTTCTGTGCCTTTCTTCCCTCAAACTTCTCCAGGAATTCACGCTGTGTTACCTTTATAGATTTTGTTATTCAACAACATCTAAAAAAAACCTGCTCCCTACGGTATACACAGCCATCCTGAACGACGTTCAACGACACAGTAAAAACATGCACATTGCCTCCAGGATAGAATTAGCATGACCTGCCATCTGGCAGGGTGACGTCACAATAAATCATCATCAGGAAAATCCATCCTGCACATTTCTGAAAGTGAAAGATCAAGGTAACTTATAAACCAAATGTCGTGTTTCTATATAGAGTGGGAAGAAAACAATAGTTGGTTCTTTGGAGGGGACTACCTAGTGAAACACCCTGTACTACATAGTACACTAGATTCCGGTTAATTGAGTCATCGGTTAATCGGGGCAGCCGATACACGTTAGCATCAGAGATGTCAGCGGGTCAAGGGGTTCCTGACCCTTATTTCGACCCGGTTTTATTTCAGTTTTATTTTTTAAAAAGAAAAAATGCGTACTCTGAAATTTTGTGCTCGATGCTGGTGCCAGTGGAGTGAAAAATGATTTGTCATAAAAAAAATATTGCTGTCTCTTTCTTAAAGCAAAGATTTTTTTTTTTTTTTTTTTTTTTTGAAGGTTTAACGACCACCGTGAGCGACTCAAGGGGCTATAAAGCAGCCGCCCGTCCCTAATTTAGGGTCACTGGTTCCGGGGAAGGGAGAGAGCCAGTGCCATAAGACAAACACAACATCCATGCCTCACCGGGATTCGAACCCGGACTCATCTCAGACGAAAGATCAGAAACCATCGCTTAGACCACTGCGCCACCGGGGCACAAACTATTCGAACAGCCCAATAAAAGCAAATTTTGACTTTTTTTAGTTTTGGGATTTTACAAGCACACTGAGTAACAACAGTCTGTCGTATCTATTTTAGGACAAGTGGTTCCAGGAAAGGGAGAGAGCCGGAGCCGTAAGACAAACACACCGTCCACGCCTCACCGGGACTCGAACTTCGATCCTCTCGGACGAACCGTCAGAAGCCAGTGCTCCACTGCGCCATCAGGGCGTCCAAATTTCGACTGCACTGTAAAATGTAAGGATTACTCAGTTTGCTCTTAATCCTGCACGTGTATCTAACGTAAGGTATTTCACTTTAGTTAAGTACGTTTTCCATCACAGCTCTACTCTGTTAGTACAGATTATCAACATTCAAACCGACGAAAAAAGCAAAAAAAAAAAAAAAAAAAAAGCTGAACTTTTTAATTGGGTAGAAAATCAAAACGCGCCGCAAGAAAGAGTGAATATATGCAGACTATCTTCAATTTGTCTTCTGTTGGCTCTGCACTGCATAATATCCATTGCTTAATTTTTCTTTCTGCTGATAACTTTGATATCTTTCGCTTCCCATTTATTCATTATCACTTTTTTTTTTATGCCCTCTGATGACAATAATTTAATCTACCATTCTAAATGATCTTTCAGCATGAAGACCATGAATGCTTTTGAACACCGTGTATCAATTCTTTTTAAATTTTCCAACTTCGTCACGTCCGTTTCCGACCCCCCCCCCCCCGAATTTTGAAGCTGAAAGGCAAATATTTATGGAATGAAGTTATATTTGTCAATAATAGTGGGCAGAAGGCATATCTCTAGGAAAAGATTATAATTACGGAAGAAATCTTCGCATCGTCTATCTTCCGTTTTCGAAAATTTCGAAACATGAAATTCCGTCCTCCGAGAGACTCCCCCCCCCAATTTCTGTTCAGTTGCTTATTGAACTCGTGAATGACCCAAATGGTAAGTGAAAAGGAGAAATTCCTCGAATCCGCCGAACAATCTCCTACCTGAAGATTACACGGAAATTTTCGCGCCGTCTAAACTTCCGTTTTCGCAAATTGATGCCTACAGTTTCAAGCTGAAATGCAAGCATTTCTGCAATAAAATTATATTTAACAATACTAGACAGAAGCAACATCGCGAGAGAAAAAAATATTACGATTACGGGAAATTCACATTACGTTTAATTTTCGTTTTCGGAAGTTTAGAAACACGAAATACCGTCCCCCAGATGGAACACGACCCACATCGCCCCTAATTTCTCTTCAGTTATGCATCGATCTCGAAAAAGACCCAAATGATGACATTAAAAAAAAAAAAAAAAAAAAACGGAATTCCGCAAATCCGCGGAAGAATCTCGTGTATGAAGAAAGTGTGAATATAACGCAGCATCAGCAACACAGAATCACTCACTGTAAGTAAATATTAAACCGGAGCAAACCATTGCATTAAAAATATAAAATTACTGAATTCAAAACGAAATGAAATGGCTTTAAAAGACATTGATTCAAAGATAGTATTTTTTTCTTGTTTTGTTTTGTTGTACTTGCTAGAACATCTGCTCAAGTTTCCTCTTGTGAAGAAGCCTTGCTTCCTTCATTTCCACATTCGTATTTGTTTCTTGTTGACTCTGCAGCTACACAACATCCGCTACTTAATTTCTCTTTCTGGTATCTTTCCCTTCCTATTTCTTCATTGCTGCTCCCCCCTCTCAGATGAACCATAATTTCATCAACATACTGAAAAAACTTTCAGGCTGAAGACAATGCATGCATGAGATCAAAATGTTCACTATTTTTGATAAATGGTTCAACTTTGAGAATACGAATACTTTTGAACACTATGCACCAGTTGTTATAAATTTTCCAACTTCGTCACTTTCGTTTCAGGAATTTGTTTTCCCTCCCTTTCAAGCTTAAATGCAAGCATTTAAGGGGCCGGGGTTAACATTTAAAAACAACACAGGATAGTGAGAACATCGCGGAGAAAAAATAAAAATTACGATTACGGGAGAAATCTTCGCTCCGTCCGACTTTCGTTTTCAGAAATTTTTCTTCCATTTTAAAGCTGAAATACAAAAAATTATGGAGTAAGATATTTTAAAATACTGAGCAGAAGGAACATAAAGAAAGAAAAAATTACGATTACGGGAGAAGTCTTCACTCCGTCTAACTTCCGTTTTCGAAAGACGGAATTCCGTCCTCAGAATGAAAAAGACACCACTCCCCCCAAGATTGTGCATCGATCTCGAGAATGACTCCATGATAAAGTAAAAGGCGGAATTTCTCGAATCTGCGGAAGAACCTTATATGCCTGAAGATTACAAGAAAATTTTCGCGCCGTCTAATTTCTGTTTTTGGAAACTGCTGTCCGCAGTTTTATGCTGAAGTACAAACATTTACGCAGTAAAATTATATTTCACAACAGTACCTGGGCAGAGCCAACATTCACAAGAAAAAGTTACGATCACGGGAAAAATCGTCGTTCCGTTTAACTTTCGTTTTCCAAAGTTTTGAAAGACGAAATACCGTCCCCAGACGGAAAACGACCTCCCACCAATCACCAAAAAATTTGTCTTCAATTTTGCATCGATCTCGAGTTGATCCAAACGATGAAAAAAAAAAAAAAAAAAAAAGCGGAATACCGCGAATCTGCAGAAGAATCTCGTATATGAATTCTAGAAGATTATCGTTTTAAAATTCATATTTCCAGATGTAATAAAACACTTACAGAAACAACACAGTTTTGTGGTAAAGATTTTTTGCATATTTAGTGTGAGTTTGTATGTGTGAGTCTCCAAATGATCTGCCCATTCGACGACAACGCTCTATGTCGTCCTGAAATCAGTATTCAATATCTGGTCACCCTGTCCATAACTCATCCAGGACTCGAACCTGGGTCCATCTGGGGCGAACGATAAGGTCAAAGGCCGGCGACTCTTCATCAAGAAACTTTGGATCAATGGAATGCGAAGATATGAATGAAGTCCACCCCCGCTGACGAGCTACACACACATACTGGATCATCAAAGACAAAGGTAAGGCTTTTCCAGTATGCATGAATCACACGAAAACCACCTGTATTAAATAAAAAGAACGCTGAACACCAGAGATGGAAACGGGTTACGGGTCAGAGGGTAGACAGTTTCTTGCTGGTCAAACAGGTCGGATCATGGAGTTCCTGACCCGATTTCATCTCAGTTTTATTTTTGAATAGAAAAAAAATATTTCACAGAGCCCTTCAGAGGTCTTTGAAATATTACTTCAGAGCTACAGCGCATGATCCAGGAACTTGCCGAGAAGGGCAAAGAAATGGGATTAAAAATGAACTTTCAGAAGACAAAACCGATGTACAATGCTTTTACGAGGAATGAAGATTTATCAATCGATGGGGAAAAGCTGGAGATAACCAATTCCTACATTTACCTCGGGCAGAAGATATCAAGCAAAGGTCACATTGATGAAGAAATTAGAGTAAAAAACTTGGTTGGAGAGCTTTTGGAAGAAGCAGTACAACTTTTAATAAAAGAGTGATGTGCCGTTATGTCTTTAAAGAAAAGTGTTCATCCTTCCAGTGCTTACGTACGGAGCAGAGACATAGACCTTAACTAAACAAGTTAGTAAAATTATGCAATGCATTGATTATGATACGCTTTCCAACATACCAGAAATCATTACTCAAGTTATGAGGATAATGGCTGTGGAATAAATTTTGCTCCTGTGTCCTCACCTTTGACCCCATTTCGATTATATTAAACAGAACCGGTTCAGTATACCCCCGGAAACACATGCTAAAGTTTTGTCGCAATAGAAGCATTTTTAGTCAAGTTATGTGGAATAAATCTCACTCCTGTGCTCTGACCTTTGATCCCATTTCGATGATATTCAACAGAGCCGGTTCAGTATATCTCCGGAACAACATACTAAAGTTTTGTCGCAATCGAAACATTTTTAAGTAAGTTATGACGCTTAAGGGCAATGGAATGGATCCCGCTCCTATGTCCTGACCTTTGACCCTATTTCGCCCATTTTCAATAGGGTTTGTCCGTAGGTAGTCAGTCCCCTACCACATACTAAAATTTCATCGAAATCGAAGCATTTTTACGCAAGTTAAGACGCATAAGGGCAATGGAATGGATCCCCGCTCTTATATCCTGACCTTTGATCCCATTTTGCCCATTTTCAGTAGGGTTCGTCTCCAGCTGGTCCTCTACCACATATTAGAATTTCATCGAAATCGAACCATTTTTACGCGAGTTATCTTGCCGACAGACGGACACAGCTGGAGCATATACGCTTCTTCAACCTACGTTTGGAAAGCGTAAAAAGACATACAGCAGACAGGTGAAAAAAGCATGGAGAGATGCATGTTTGGTATAACCAGGCGCAATGACAAAAGGAACTCCTGGATAAGCAAAATGACAAGAGTGGAAGACATCATGATCACAGAAAAATTCCTTAAAATGGCAATGGTCTGGACATATTGCCAGGAGAACGGATCGCCGATGAACAGCCGAAATTTTAGACTGGATTCCAAGGGGTACGAAAAGACCCATAAAAAGACCACGTGGGAGATGAGTGGATGGAGGAGACTGGCCCAAGATCGTCCGTTGTGGAAGAAACTTGGGGGAGACCATCATTCAGCAGTGGATTGATAACGATTGACAATGATGATGATGTATTCGAATTTATAGCTCAAAGCAGATTTGTCAGGGTGGGGTCCAAATATTTTTGCCCCGGTTCAAACTCTACTGAACATCACAATACGCCCCGGGTTTTTTTTTTATTGGAGGTTAGAAGTTAGAGGAGGTGGCAACAGCGCCTCTCCCTGTGCTTCTGTCGTGACGCCACTTTTTATCAGCTGACTACGCCAATGCGCCCAACCTAAGAATCTCCTGTATATCTCTATGGGGAAATCGCGATTTTGAACGGGTTTTTCCGACCCTTACTCTACCCATACAGGCATGAAAAAAATTGAGGCTGAAATATTCATTCCCATAATAAAAAATTTCCAGAAAAAACAGGAAAATATGTGTTGGTATTTTTTTAAAAAAATGAACAAAATAATGATTTTTTGAGCAGAAGTGCATAGTGCGCATGGTTACATACTGCCCATGTGCAAGTAACCATGTTTAAAATATAACCAAAAGCCTAATGTTAAGAAATAAGAAGTCCGAAATATTCCTTCTTTCCATCCTTGGTTTGCATGCGCTAAGCAAAACTGCTTAAGCCACAGGAAGTGACGTCACGTTCCCGAACTCTCGCAGCGCAGACTCCCAGCACCTCAGAGAGAGGACAGAAACAGCTGATCTGTTTTGGCTTCACTCAAAACGGGTCCCTTCACCTCCTCTTCTTCTAACCTCCTTGGGTTTAACGACTACCATGAGCAACTCAATGGGCTATAAGCAGTCGCCCGTCCCTAATTTAGGATCAATGGATCCAGGGAAGGGAGAGAACCAGTACCATAACACAAATACAACATCCATGCCTCATGGGATTCGAACCCGGACCCCTTTCGGACGAATGATCAGAGGCCATGGCTTAGACCACTGCGCCATATTTTTCTTTTAATCTGGGCAATTTAGATCCACTTTTCGTGCGCAAGAAACTTCCGACGTTTAAATAAAGACTAGTAAAACTGAGTTTGAATGAACTTTACAAACAAGTTCTGCTTCTGATGCAATACACGAGGCACGCGTGATAACGGAGTTTATCTCGAGTGTCTTACTCCATGTAGAAAAACGATCTTTCCTAATCAAGCAATTTCGTAATCTTCACTGTACTTAGACAGGAAAATCTGTGAAACTCGTTATCGCAATTGGTGTTTAACTAAAACAATAGAAACGGAATTTGTTTCTCCGCCTGACTAGCTGGAATGACCCCTCTGGTAGTAACCCATTCCATCACGACTAAAATTTATGGAACCTCCAATTCTTTAACACGTTTTCAATGACGTGAAAAAATTGTGTATAGTGAAAGCACAGTGTTTTTTATCAAAGCTTGCATGTTCAAGCATTGAAAACCTTCAAAATAAACAAGCATTTACGCCTTCAAAAATCGCGAAATATTCGCTGAAATAGAAGAAACATGCATTCAAATAACTAGAAGTTTTTCGGTGGGATTCATATATTCAGGGGCGTACTGATGCAACCCCCGCATTGTGGGAAAGCCTCACAGATAAGATGCAAAAGGTTTTTACAAAATGAATGGAGTTTCCGCAAAAGATTTTGAAAAATCTTTGGCGGAAACCCAATAAGAAATTGGTTAAAGAAATAGCCATGAATTTTTAACAAAAGCTTTGGAAGAAATACACTGAAGAGCAATTAAATTAGAGATACCTGTCTAGTAACGTGTAGCACCACCTTTCGCCCTGATGACGGCGACGATTCGTCTCGGCATGAACTAGACAAGACAACGGAAGCGTTGGGAAGCCATACCGATCCACGACCCCTGAACAAGCTCCCACAGTTCACGAAGATTTGATGGAGAGGGGTCAGAGCCTCGAACATCTCTCTCGATGGCATCCCAGATGTGCTCGATGGGACTGAGGTCAGGTGACCTAGCTGGCCAAGGAAGCGAGGTCACGTCGGTGGAGTGTTCATCCAACCATTCGGATACAATTCGGGAGCTGCATTGTCTTGTTGCAGGATGAGGTCCCCAGTGGGATGTTGAAGACGCACAAACGGGAGTAAAGGGTCGTCCAGGATATCCCGGTAACGTTGACCTGTGAGGGACGATGTCACACGTACATGGGGTCCCATTTCAGTCCACGTAAACAGTCCCCAGACGAGAATGCCATCCCCACCAGCTTGAAGAGTACCCTGCTGGCAAGAAGAATCCATCGCTTCATGTGGTATGCGCCGTACTCGTATCCTGCCATCCGCATGTACCAACGTGAATCTCGAATCATCAGTCCAGGCAACATTTTCCCACATGGCGATGTTCCCGCGCCCATGCTAATAATCTTTGCACCCTGTGATGTGCGGTCAGCAGCGGTACCCTCGTGGGACGATGGCTTCAGTACCCCATAGCGAGGAGATGGTTCTGGATGGTGTGGCTGCTTACACGCTTCTGTGCACCAGCGTTAAATTGCCGAGCGATTTCTTGCACTGTGGCCCGTCTATCCGCTGTTACAATGAGAGCTAGCCGACGATGACCCCGTTCATCCACACGCTGTTGCCCACGGCAGTTGGCCCTTGCAAGGATGGTTTTACCGGATTCGATGTACTCACGGTGCACCCGTGACACAGTGGCTCGTGAAAAAATCCCAGTGCCTGCACGACTTCCGAGATGGAGTGACCCATTCATCGGGACCCGACAATTTGCCCACGATCAAATGCGCGTAGATCCTTCGTCATACCCATTCAGCGTCCGACTCTTACTGATTCCCGTCGCATCACTCCTTATATTGTCGGATCGCTGCATACATTATGTCGTTTCCGTTTACAGGGCAGCCCACAACGCCACATTTGCATAACGCCAGCTGTCTCTAATTCAATTGCTCTTCAGTGTATTAAAAAGACAAGCATTCCCCCCCCAGCGATTTCAGTTTATAAAAATTGGATGACGGGAAAGCAGTTATCCCAGAGGACTTGAGGGCCTTTCTTACAGTCATATCCATACACTGAAGTGCCAATAGTCATGGGATAGCAGTATGCAAATTTTAAACTGGTACTACCGTCGTATAAAGGCTTCGACGCACGCCACGATATTTATCAGTTGCGAGGTGTAGTCAAGTTGAACAACCGCCATCAGGATTATGGCAAGCCCACGTGATTTATCGGAGTTGGAACGAGGCATGGAAGTGGGAGCCAGACGGATGGGACATTCAATTTCCGAAGTTGTGCGAATATTCAACATTCCTCGATCCAAGTGTCACGTGTGTACCGAGAATACCTCATGGAAGGCAGTGTCCGACCACGGGTGCTGAATGACCGTGACCAGCAGCGTCTGACCAGGATTGTCCATGCCAACAGACAAGAGACACTGGCTCAAATAACATTCAATGCAAGAGGTACCAGAGATATATCCATCTGGTCAGTTCATCATAATTTACGTCGGACAAAGCGCCTCATCTGGGCTCGTGAACACGGTAATTGGACCCAGTAAGACTGGCAACATGTGGCGTGGTACGATGAGTCACGCTGCCGGTTGTTACAAGCTGAGAGTAGGGTTCGGGTGTGGCGCAGACCCCATGAGGCCATGGACCCCAGTTGTCACCAAAGCACTGTGCAAGCTGGTAGTAGTTCCATACACGTGTGGGGTGTCTTTACGTGGCACGGTTCGGGTCCTCTGATCCTCGTAAACACGTCATTCACCGGTACTCACTTTGTTGCTATCAACAACTCTTCAGAAGTCTTCCGGCCATTTGTGGAATCGATGGCACGTCGAGTTGCTGCACTTCGCCGGGCTAGAGGAGGTCCTACACGATATTAAGTATGTATCCCATGACTTCTGGTGCTTCAGTGTAGTCCTATATACACCGAAGAGCAATTGAATTAGAGACAGCTCGCGTTATACAAATGTGGCGCTGTGGGCGTCCCTGTAAACGGAAACGACATAGTGTATGCAGCGATCCGACAATATAAGGAGTGATGCGACGGGAATCAGTAAAAGTCGGACGCAGTATGGGTAAGATGAAGGATCTAAGCGCATTTGATCGTGGGCAAATTGTCGGGGCCCAACGAATGGGTCACTCCATCTCGGAAGTCGTGCAGGCACTGGAATTTTCACGAGCCACTGTGTCACAGGTGCACCGTGAGTACATCGAATCCGGTAAAACCATCCCATGCAAGGGCCAACTGCCGTGGACAACAGCGTGTGGATGAGAGGGGTCATCGTCGGCTAGCTCGCATTGTAACAGCGGATAGACTGGCCACAGTGCAAGAAATTACTCGGCAATTTAACGCTGGTGCACAAAAACGTGTAAGCAGCCACAACATCCAGAACCATGTCCTCGCTATGGGGTACAGAAGCCATCGTCCCACGAGGGTACCGCTGCTGACCGCACATCACAGGACGCAAAGATTAGCATGGGCGCGGGAACATCGCCACTGGACCCTAGACATGTGGAAAAATGTTGTCTGGACTGATGAGTCGAGATTCACGTTGGTACATGCGGATGGCAGGATACGAGTACGGCGCAAACCACATGAAGCGATGGATCCTTCTTGCCAGCAGGGTACTCTTCAAGCTGGTGGGGGTGGCATTCTCGTCTGGGGACTGTTTACGTGGACTGAAATGGACCCCACGTACGTGTGACATCGTCCCTAACAGGTCAACGTTACCGGGATATCCTTGACGACCATTTGCTCCCGTTTGTGCGTCTTCAACATCGCACTGGGGACCTCATCCTGCAACAAGACAATGCAGCTCCCGAATTGTATCCGAATGGTTGGATGGACACTCCACCGACGTGACCTCGCTTTCTTGGCCAGCTAGGTCACCTGACCTCAGTCCCATCGAGCACATCTGGAATGCCATCGAGAGAGATGTTCGAGGCTCTGACCCCCTCCATCAAATCTTCGTGAACTGTGGGAGCTTGTTCAGGGGTCGTGGATCCGTATGGTTTCTCAGCGCTTCCGGTGTCTTGTCGAGTCCATGCCGAGACGAATCGCCGCCGTCATCAGCGGGAAAAGTGGTGCTACAAGTTACTAGACAGGTTTCTCTAATTCAATTGCTCTTCAGTGTATATATTAACAAGAGGATGTGAAAGAAATATTGGTTTAATTAATGAAATTTAACACCAATAAGGATAAGGTGTGATGCATTAAACTTTTTCGCACGTAACTACGCATCTTCAGAATTAATGAACTTAAAGATGTTCTTCGCGGTGAAGCAGAAGCAGAAACCTGCGTCATTTATTTTTATAACAGAGTCAAGAAAAATTAGTTGCCATGTGCAAAGCATTGTGGAATGTATGCTTTTTATATTCAAGAGTAATTTAAGTAGTTTTATTTTCTTTTGTGTCACAATTCTTAAATAAGCAAATAAATAACAATTACGTCCTGTATTTTCGTATAAATTGGAAAAGGTCATTAGATGCTGTCACACAGAAGTTACGTGTGTGTGTGTGAGAGAGAGAGAGTGACGCATTTTAAAGAAAGAGGCCCAACTTTAATTCGCTAAAAGAATAAAATTTACATGGTATGATTATCTTTGGCATAACTGTTTTCTATTATTTTCCATTAGTATAAAACTATGGAAATTACTTTAAGTACAACGTGCACATTTGGGGTACCTGCAATACAGTTCAACAACTTTGGTTTTATGAAAAATACCAGTAGACTACAAAGAATTTGAATTATTAAAGGGCCCATAAAACCTAGATAATAATGTGGAATTCAAAACATTTAAGTAATTGGAAGCTAACAGATTTTCACAAAAAGGCCTTGAAGATTTTTTGGGCCCCCCGCCTCCCTTCCGGGATTTTCCGGCACGCCACCGTATGTAATTACATGTAGATAGATGGATGTACATTTTACTCTTGAATATTTGCATGATGGCAAATAACTGAATGTTTCTTTCTTTTTACACATATTTTTAAAAGAAAAACCATGCCTACTATCAGTGAAAAAAAAAGTTATATAAAGAAAAAGTCCTTTCCACATCAACAAAAGTAATCGGTGTATGCACACAATGTAAGTGGGAGACATACTTTCATAAACAATATTTTTTCCTTAGAATTTCATCATTTTTTTTTTCAAACCAGCATTAACACACAGCACCTTGAAATACTTTTTTTGTGTAGCTTGTTCAGATATACTTTTAATGTCTTTCTCGTCGCCCTGGTGGCGCAGTGGTCCAAGCGATGGCCTCTGATCATTCGTCCGAAATGGGTCTGGGTAAGAATCCCGATGTGGCATGGATGTTGTGTTTATATTACAGTGGCTCTCTTCCTTCCCTGGAATCAGTGGCCCTAAATTAGGAACGGGCAACTGCTTATATCCCATTGAGTTTCTCACGGTGGTCGTTAAATACCCAATGAAAAAAAAAAAAATTCTTCCTTGTTGTCTTTCATCATTTTGAGAGAGTTTACTGCAGTTTCATCGCTTTTTTGCAGAGTAGGTACAACTGTCGAAAGTTTGGAAAAATAAACACTAATTATTGAGTTCACTTATGATAGTTAATTTTTGCAAGAGTTGTTTTTGTTTGGCTCTAAGGATCACGGAGGAATCCTTATCTGGAAGGGAATTCAAGATATCTGAAATTTGTTCCATGAGCAAAGCATAATAACATGCAGCTAAAATCCATAGTTCTCCACCTTGTTAAAACTGACAGTGGTAGGAGATTTAATTTTGGAGCCATTCACTTAAATAATTGTGTTCAAGAAACAGCTTTTAAGAAAACTTTCTTCACACTTGATATCAATCTGCCAATATTAGAAAATAATATTTTCACTTCTGAAACTGTGTAATACATGAGCCAAACAAATGAAATGGATCATATTTGAAAACAAAAATTTTAAAGTTTAGCCAGCATTTTCTTATATCTACCGACAGCATTTGTGGTTTCATCAATACAGATCCAGATTTTTTTTGCTAGTGCAATTCTTCTCTGATCTTTTGAATGGCATTTGCATAGCACCTCTCTCTAAATAATGTTTTGTCAAAGTTGATTCGTTTAGAACTATTTCTTTTGTGTTCTTTTCCAAGAAATGCTTTAAGGAGGAATTTTCTAACTTCCACAGTGAAATTCCCGCACTGATAAAGGCCTTGCACAAATCTAGAGAAGACTTCCTTGAGCCGCGGATCGCTTAGTGGTTAGCAAGTCAGACTATCGATGCAAGGTTCTCCGGTTCGAACCTGGGCTGATCTTTCAGAGATGGTGTGATTTACTAACAATCGCTGAATATCCGACGTGCATCGGACGAGCAAGTTAAGTGACGGCCCCCAGGCTGGACCCACTGGTTAAATGGGTATCCTTTCCTTTGCCCCCTGAAATTCTCTCACCCCACTGTGTGCAACATCGTACTAGTGCGGTGGCGCCATCTACTGTACTGTAATCTCACTACAAACTGTTCTGTCAAAGTCGCCAGACTTGTTCTCATTCCTTCCGTTTCTGTATCCTGCCCAAAAGGCGATCTCGCTGTAGGTGGCTGGGACCTAAACTCTACTCGCTGTGGACGTAAGTCCTACAAGAAAATGACAAATACTGTGACAGAGAAGACTTCCAGCTCGCGTGTGGATGTATTTAAAAGATGCATAATTCGAAATTACTAGGCATATTTTTCCTTTTGATTTCCAGCTGGCCAAAGGCATAATACTTGGCCTTCTTCAGATGTTGGGAAATGATAATTTTTTGTTTTTTTACTGGAAATAGGCTTTTCAGACACTTTACAAAACAATATTGTTGAAAATACACCTGGACTAAAATCCATCAGAGACTTACTGCAGCATGCTTTTACTTCAGGCATATTAAATAATATCATGCAGTTACCAGTCAACAATAACAAAAGTGCCAAAAATCGTCCTTGAAATCACAACAATAAACTCTATCATCTGACCTAGGGGGATCGAGAATCTAAAGCTCGATTACATACATCAAGGAGCCATTACATTATGACTACCTACCCAATAAGCTGTAGGACCCCCTATACCTCCAAAACGGTGGCCACTCGACGAGGCATCAACTTGATGAGGTGGCGACAGGTATCCTGAGGTATCTGGTACCATAATGTCAACAGCAGGTCCTCCAGTTCCCGTACATTTCAGGGTGTTGGTGATTTAGTGTAAACTCGCTTTTCCAAGTCGAACCACAAATGTTCGATTGGGTTCAAATCAGGTGAATTTGAAGGCCAGGGTGTAAACAGAAAGTCACCAGCATGTTCCTCGAACCACTCCTTGACGATTCTGGCAGTGGGGCATGGCGCATTATCCTGTTGGTAATGGCCATCACTAGCAAGGAACACAGTTGCCCTGAATGGGTGAACTTGGTCCGCAACGATGTTCAACCTGACAACTGTCGCAGATTGTGCGAACAACACATGGCTGGATGACGATTCATCATTTGGCCATACGTGCACTAGAGCTGAGTTCGGGCTCAATTTTCAGAGCCCGAGTCTGTCCTAACCCGTGGCATGTCAGCCCGAGCCTACCCGAGCCTGTATTTTATATTACAAGATACAGCCCGGGCCCGAAAACTGGCTAACCTGTTCAACCATTAATAAAAAACATCTCCTTTTCCACACTTCCACTCTCTCCTCCACCTGCCAAATGGGGAGTGGAGAAGTGACCTCTATCTATGTAACTGTATCATTTTCTTTGACCGTTCGTTTCCACCTGAAGCGCTTCGGGCGGCCAGGAATCCAAAATGATCGGGTGGTGCTGCAATTGTATACTGCTCAAATAATGCTAATATGATCATGCCATAATGCGCTGCAATAAGGACGTTGCAAAATAGAATGAGCAGGGAGCTACTGCGTGGAGATAGGGGGTAAATTATCGTTGGCATGCTGTCAACTACACAATATCTATAGTTCTTGTAAAAGCTGTTTCCTCTTTGCAGCAACACACTAACCCGCGGCCTATGGCATTTTCTACCCAAGCCCGGAATAAATAGCCATTTCGAATGCCCGCTCCCCAACCAGAAGCAGTTGTCGAAGAATTCCCTTCACCAACTATAGAGTGTCTCATTTGCTAAATCATATAAAATCACATTTATATATATATATATATATATATAAATTTCCTCGCTCTCCCTCTCCCTAAGAACCCCAGCCCGTCTGAGCCCGAAGCGTAGTAAACCCGGGCCCGAATCAGGCTCGGGCTCTGCTTCGGGCTTTCGGTCTCGGGTTCAGCCCATCTCAGCTCTGACGTGGACCACTTTTGATAGTTACTCACTACAGTGGCATGTGAACAACCCACAAGCTGAGCTGTTTCCAAGATCGTAGTTCCGAGGCGCCATGCCATCACAATTTGTCCTTTATCAAACTTCAATAAATCAGCAGCTTTTCCCATTCTTAAATTCTAAAATTTTTTCCTTAGTCTTCAGTTTTGCTCTTAAGTATATATATATATATATATATATATATATACTGCTCTGTAAATTTTACCTGCACCACCATTTGGTCTCCAGGCGTGCTCATTTCTCTAGGCTGAACACTGGAAGACCTGGGTTCGATTCTCGGTGGCGGCCGATGAGAATTTTTCCGTGATTCACTTATAAACGTGGAAAGAATGATGACTTCTGTTTGAAATAAGACTTAAATTTGATTGTTAATGTTTAATTCACGTGCAAATCTGTACAATTTGAAGTTAACTCACAGTAAGTATAGATTTTCAAAAGTTAATGTTTACTACACAGTCAAGTCACATTATTGTGACCACCTCCTACTTTTGATGTCAACAATGCGTAGCCAATCAAAGAAGGCATGTGTTGTGAGCTGGCTTCGAGGGTAATAAGGTGTGTGTAGGCATTTTGATATCACTCGGGCCACGGGTAGCCTAGTGGGCAACGTTCGTGACTGCCACTGAAAGGGCCTCAGGTTCGATACCAGGCAGGTACGAACGCTCGATCCCCTAAATACCCGCTGTACGTCGGATGGGCACGTTAAGCCGTCGGACCCCAGTTACTGGCCCCCGGCAATAAATAAGGGCGTCTTCCTTCCCCTTTCTACTTCGCTTCCGTGTCACTTTCCTATCCGGTGCTCTAGCCCAAATCTCCTAGTTTCCTGTTTCTAAGGGTTGTTTAAGACCTGGGGTCAGACACTCAATTCCTAAAATCCTCTACATATGATTATGATCATCATCTGATATCACTCGTTGCTGTCATGGATAAAAGGAGCGATTTATCAGATTTGCAAAAAGGGATGACTATTGGTTTTTGTGCCAAGGGTGGCAGTATTTCTAAAACAGTGCAGTTTGTGAACTGTTCGCGTGCTGCTGTGGTTAAAGTGCATCGTGACTAGAGAAATGGCACCATTGCGAATAAGCGACGAGTAAACTGCGGAGTACAACATATCATTAATGTGAGAGATGAACGTTGGCTGCGAAGGTGCATGAGGGCCGATCTACAAGCTACAGTGGAGCAACTCACTGGCTGAACGAATCAGGGGGCCATCGGAAGTGTGTCTATAATGACAGTTCAGCGAACCCTGCTGCGTATGGAGCTCCGATGCAGATGGATGGTCACTGCACCTATGCTAACAAAGGTGCATCAGCAGAAAAGGCCTACATCTGCACGGCAGTATCGGAATAAGAGCTCTACTGATTTGGCAAAGGATTGTCTTCTCCAATAAGTAATGTTTTCTGCTTTATTGAACGGATACATTTTTGCCGTATAAGGCGAGAAACATCAGAGAACAAACACTCTTCAACCATTGCTGGCAGAACACAAGCTGGTGGGGGCAGGGTTATGGTCTGGGGAATGTTTTCGTGGCATTCCCTGGATGCGCTCATACCTGTGGAAGGCACTACGGACTGAATTCGTTATGAATCCATCCTTGCAGATCAAGTACACCCATACATGCTGACTGTCTTCCCTGGGGTGGATGGGATCTTCCAGCATGACAATGTGACGCGTCACACAGCTAGAAATGTTAGAGAGTGGTTGGAAGAGCACAACGAATACTTTATAGAACTTCCTTGGTTCCATAATTCCCCAGACTTAAACCCAATTGAGCATATGTGGAACAATCTCAATCATGTTGTTCGCTCTATGGATCTTCCACCACGTACCCTCCAGCAGCTGTCAAATGTACTGCAGTCAGCATGGCTCCACATACCTGTGAACACTTTCCAACAACTTACTGAATCGCTCCCAGCCAGCCTAGCTGCTGTCCGTGCTGCACATGGAGGTTACTCTGGATATTAGTTGGTGGTCACAATAATGTGACTCGACCGCGTAGAAGTTCTCTCCGCACAGATTAGTGCCAACCTGCCTTGAAACAGCCACCCATCAGTGTATGGAAGCTTGGCATTATCAGTGTGTTCCAGGTCAATAAAATAAAATGGATTTCGTACTATGTAAGATTAACATGTTTTGGGAGTTTTAAAATGTCATCTGCAGCAGAGAGGGCCACAAACCCTACTATGAAGTGTCTATAGAAGAAGAAATATTAAAAAAAATAATAATAAACACTGTGAATATTAGCATCAATCAACCAGTAAACAGAATTCTGTGGATAAACATGTAAAGAGTTGAATTGATCTTGGAAAATGTTCTTGCAATAAAGATAAACTGTTTGATTTCTAGTTTTAACACATCAATAAAAAAAATATTTCACTTGGTTTTGAAATTGATTTAATTTTTCTTGGGAGTGCCCATTCCATTAACTTACACCACAGAGCCTATGCACATCTTAAGCACTCATGTCATTCATGAGTTATTCAGTGAAATGTCTTCCCTTATCTTACAGCAAATTAACAAGGAAGAGCAGGGACTGACTTAGACAGTCTGGGGCCTTGGGCAACAGGATTTCAGGGGGTCCCCTGAAAGCCTTAGACAATCATTTTGATATGCAAAGAAAGTAATATACAACTACATTTTGGAGGGCCCTTGGGCATGTTCCCTGAATGTCCTCTTGTAAATCAGACCCTGAGGAAGAGATCGTGAATCAAAAGTGAGGTAGCCAAATTGTCTGAGATGATTGCTCCTAACCATTCATCTAAAATGGGCCAAGGTTCGAATCCTGGATAAAACCGATACATAAAAAAAACATTGATTGATGTTTCTACCAATCCACTGAGTGTTTTAGCAAATATTATTGGTTACTAGATTTAGATTGGTGAGTAATCACCATTATATTTAGCAGAGATTTTACCTAGTGATGTGCTCATTTACTGCTGCAGATGGATAAAGTACAAATTCTTCGGCTTATCAGCAAAAATATTAAAACATCAAAGGTTTTAACTGATACATCGAAAATTTCCAACGATACTATGGATGTTTTGGAAATGTGTAATAATCCTGGGGGGAGGGATTTACAAAATGGTTTTTATTTTGTACAGTGAGTGGCTTCTTTTATGTTCAGATAAAGCCATCCATGTAAATAATAGCAGTTAAATTCAAGTTCCTATTAATACCCCCCCCTCCTTTTTTTTTTTTTATGCTGGAGACTTCTTTTTGGCCACTAACTTTTTGGGACTTACCAGTCACTGGCCACTTAGCGAAAATTTTAGTCTGCACCTACACCGAAGTGCCAGAAAAACTGGTAGACCAGTCTAATACTTGGTAGGTCCCCCACGGGAGCGCAGGACTGCAGAAATACGTCATACGACAAGGCATGGACTCCACTAGCTTCTGGAAATATGCTGTAAGCAATGCACACCATACTTCCTGCAGAGCGTTCCACAATTCGGGTGTATTCCGAGATCTCGGATTCCTGTGCTTGATAGCGTGTTGCAACGCATCCCAAATGAGTTCTATCATGTTCAGATCTGGGGACTTGGGTGGGATTGGCAACACCACAAACTCAGATGAATGCTCCTCTAACCATAATGTGGCGTCCCGACACTTGTGTGGAGGTGCATTGTCCTGTTGGAACAAGCCCAACCCATCAGCATGAATGCAGGACATGAACAGATGTACCTCATCAAAAGGATGCGCACATAGCGTTGGCCGGTCACAGAAGTTTGGAGACGTACCAGGGGTCCCAGTGAAATCCACCTAAACACACCCCATACCATTACGGACCCCCCCCCCCCCATAAGCTGGTACAGTTCCCTGTTGACAGACGGGATACATGGCTTCATGTGGTTTGCGTCACACACGAATCCTTCCATTTGCCCGATACAGTTGGAAATACGACTCGTCAGACCAGGCTACTTGTTTCCACTCATCAACTGTCCAGTGGCTGTGTTGCCGTACCCAAGTGAGGCGCATAGCTCTGTGTCATGCACCCATCAAGGGGACTGAAGTTGGGAGTCGGCTACCAAAGCCCTTATCGTGCAAGGTACGTTGCACAGTCCAGACGCTGATGCTTGTTGAGGCTAAAGCATTGAATTCCAATGATACCTGCAAGAGTGTCGCGTGAAACGATTCTTGACAGCCGACGATGGTCACGTTCACCCAACGTATTTTTACAGCCACACTGGTATCTTAGGTTGGAGGTTTTGCCGGAATTCTTGTAGTCATGGTACACCCCTTGCAATGGTTGTCCGTGAAATCCGAAATTCGTTTCTACCTCCGAAATACTATGGACCATCTCACGAGCGCCAACTATGACACCGCGTTGAAAATCGCTTAAATCGTTATTACTTGTCATTCTCATGCCGAAACAAGCTCTGACAGCTGGCAAGGATGTCTATCGCTTTATATACGCACTGGCGGACACAACTGATTACGCGCATAGGGGATGTTGCTATGTATTTTGCATAAGCTCTTCTGTACCAGTTTTTCTGGCACTTCGGTGTATACTGTGGGTGCTTGTTGTGGTGGTGTTTCTGTCTCATCCCTAAGACAAAAGGGACCAAATTAAGGATAGGCAACTGCTTACAGCCCTTAAGAGTTGCTTATAGTGGTGGTTCAACTTCTCAAAACAAACAAACAAGAGTGGTGTATGGAATATTAGAAGAACACGTGAAAGATATCTTGAATGAGGAGGTTGAAGAACTGAATAAGTGTCGATTAGATGTGCTGTTTGCAAGTGAAACTGAAAAGAAATGATCTGATTCACTCCTGATATCAGGATTCCATGACATTTTTGTAAAGCCAAGCAACGCCTTTGTCCAGTACAGGAAGAGACTGCTGTTCTACTGATCAATGCTCCCCATTAATTCCAATGAAGCAAATTGTGCAGAATATCAAAATATATCACTCCCAGGGGTAGACAAAGCCCCAAAATTTTCAAGCGCCATCTCCTTTTCTTAAAGAAACAGTTCATTTTTTAAAAAGAGAAAGAAAGAAAGAAAGAAAAAAAAGATCAATTCTGTACATATAGTTTTTTTAAATAAAAGCCACACATACAGAATTGTGACCAACTATCAAGCCCCGTGAGAGCAATGCATAGAACAGGGTTCATAACCTTTTCTGTGGGGAAAAATAAGGACTTTCTAAGGACCTACACTCCAATTGATATTTTGTGACATTGGAATATCACCAGGTGTGTGGGTATGTATATACATATGTAGGGGATTAAACAGCATTAGTGGTCATTTACCAGGCATTTTGCCCCAAATATAAACTACTTCTTTGCCTACAAACAAAATAAAATACATGTCAAAAAAAAAAAAAAAAAAAAAAAAAAGGACAAGCAGGAGACACAGCAACAATGAAGCAAGGTGAGCTGAGTACAGCAGTAGACACTAGATAGATCAGACCACATGAAACAACTGATACCATAAATCAGTGGCGGCTCGTGGGTTATTCAAATTGGGGGTTCACAATACATAAATTGTAAAAATTAAATTTTCAGTTATGACATAACGTACAGGTTAAAATACATTTCAGTTTCTACAAGTGAAAAAAAAAGCAATGCAACTAAAAGAAAGAAACAAGCACTCATACGTAGAAAAACTGTAACATTCGACTTTGTACAAAGGAAGATTCTATTACAATAGTGCTTACAATTTACTTCAAAGGTAAACATTCAAAGGAAATGTTGATTACTCAAGTGCAATTTTTGTAAATTAAGTCAATCCACCTGTTTCTTCTTGAGGCAAACAAATCAATAACATTTTCGTTGAATTTAGGTATGTCATTTATCATGTTTTTTTCAATTGAGAGTATGGCTAGAGTGCCCAGTCTGTCCTCACTCATGATGCTTCTTAAAAATGTCTCAACTCTTTTTAAAGTTGAGAAGCATCTCTCGGCCTCAGCAGTTGTTGTTGGAATAGTAGAAATAATTAGTAACAGTTTGTAGGAGAACGTAGTGTGCAAGTTATTTTCTGTAACGAACTGTAGAATACTAATGGCACCATTCATATTTCTGAAATCTGGTCTTCTGTAAATTACTCCTAGTTCAGTTTTCAGTTGATCCTTCTATAACATGGGATAAACACCTGTTGTTTGCTCAACAAGCTGATTTGGTAACTTTTTCCCATACTCCTGAAAATTTTTCAGCTTCGAGGAGAGAAACAGCAGAGTAGTGAGTTATAAAAGAAAATCTATCTTTTACTTGATTTGTGATAACATCACATATCTCTTTAGCTACCACAGTTTTATTTATCTGAATATTTTCTCTCTTCCTTTTCTTTGATGTTTCCTCTGTTTCTGATATCTTCATGGTCACTGTGTCCATTAATTTCCTTTCATTTTCCATTGACTGCTGGAAAGTGTTTACATGCTTTTGAATGAGTGCTGCATCAGTTAGTGTTTTCTTAAGCTGGTTGTATAATACATCCACATGGGGCATAATATTGTGAAAAACTGTAAGCCAAAACACAAATACAGAGTCCTCCAACATACGCCGAATAACCCCTGCTTGATTTATTGCTACAGCTTGTTTTGATGATGACTATTTTTTCCATGCATTCAGTTAACTGCTCCCTAGATTCATACACTGTATTGATGGTTCAACTCTTGAAATTCCACCTGGTGGCTGAACCATGAGCTATCCTTTTTCTAATAGTTTCATCTAGAATAGCAATCCTCTGTGGAGAGTTACTGAAAAAGTAATGTCACTTAGGTTGAAAAAAAATACTCAAACTTGTTGATTTTGACTAGTTTGCTTGGCCGACAATCAAATTGAGCTGATGTGCGTAGCAATGTGCAAAATGTGCATTCTTATAAGTACGTTTAATAATAGCCTGAACACCTGCGTGGTGACCACTTATCACGTTTGTACAGTCATAACTCTGGGATATCAATTTCTCGGCTTTGTCTACAACTTTTGCCAAACTAGCTTCAATACATCCAGCGATATATTCTGCATTATGTCCAGGTCGATTAGCGAATTCCCAGGATCTCTCAACTGGTGGTCCGTTACCTAAAGAGTATCAAAAAACGACAACCGATTGGGAAGCAGATGAAACATCAGTAGTTTCATCTGCAATCACTGCTACAAAACTTGCTTTTGAGATTTCATTTTTTATGTGGTTTTGGCAAACAGTGAACATACAGTCTAATAAATTGTTTTGAATTTCTTTTGATGTTCCTTTAAAAACAGTGGCATTAGTGAGATGGTCTTTTAAGAGATGCATCAAGTTCTACTGAGAAGTTTATAAGAGCTCCGAAAACGCCTGGATTTAACGAATCATCGCGTTCATCATGTCCTCGAAGTGCAAGCTGAAATGCGCCGCAAAATAGAATACAGTCAATAATTTTGGAAAGAACATGTAATGATTTTTGGATCACTTGCTCATTGTGTTTTTTTAACATTCAAATGAAATGCACTGTCAAGCTGTTAGCGAATATCAACCTTTCCCAGCAAACTAAACTCTAATGTGGAGTTTAAATGTGATTGGGAGCAGTGATGTTTATTAATTTTTTGAGTTAGTTTTTTTTTTTTTTTTTTTTGAGGTTTAACGACCACCGTGAGCAACTCAATGGGCTATAAGCAGTCGCCCGTCCCTAATTTAGGGTCACTGTTTCCAGGGAAGGGAGAGAGCCAGTGCCGTAAGACAAACACAACATCCATGCCTGACCGGGATTCGAACCCGGACCCCTTACTGACGAATGATCATAGGCCAGCGCCTTAGAACACTGCGCCACCGGGGCGGCGAGTTAGATGTGATAAATCAGCAACACCGTAGCTCACCCAACTTGAATCACCACCACTTTGTTTTGCAAACAGGAGACAGTGAAAAAACAAAAGAGACTGTTAGTTAATACACATCCACAGATACATGGATATTTCTCATATAAGTTGGGTTTGAATTCCCTTTTGAAACCTCTAGTTTTACATTTTGTCACCTGGATCAGCTTAAGCCTAGGTGTTGGCCTGAGCATTTTAATTTCAATTTTTCTTTCCAGTGGCAACGTTGAAAAATGTAATTGCTTTAGCTCAGAAACAATGATTTTACTAAGTGCCATTTTAACTGTTTACACATGTTCTTACACACAACAATAAAACTAACCTATAAGAACTAATAAACAAATTAATAACTGATAAACAACTACACTAACCACTTGTTGCCGCAAACTAAGGGAGAATCCAGACGAATAACAAACTGCCAATCCATCTGCGTGAGCTCTCGCACACCGAAGACTGCGAATTGAAAGCTTGTGAGCGGCGCTTATTCCTCACACGTGTGCCTCCTTTCCCACCGGACAAACTGGTTTTCAAGTAGTTTCTTCTACCGCACGTGCGATCGACATAAGGATTGCCGATCTATGCTGCTAACATTAATATCAGTTCAAAAAACGTTAAAGTCCACGTTAATTAATGAACGTTATTACGTGGCATATTACATTAAGTTCCATTAGCAGAAATTCGTAGAAGTCCTGTAATTTTTCTTCTGTTCTTCACGTTTTCTTCAAGTTTGCCGAAAACCATGATATCCGCACTCCCTAACCTCTTAAACGTTCAGGTGGTATCGTATTGAGGGTGAATGGCTCATTTATTTAAAATATGAAATAAACAACACATAACTTATTTCTTGATAGAAGATGAATGATAGGGTTAAAATAATACCATTGTTACCTCATTGGTGTGCAGTCTCCTTTTGACTAGTTGCACTCCGGTATACACTCAAGCAACAACAAACTACGTAGTCGAGGTTCCATAAAATGTACGTTCTCCGTAGGCAACAATGAAATATTTATGATAGCTAAAACCTCTAAAAAACTTCTATCGAACACATAAAAACCCTGTTCTTAATAGAACTTGAAAGAAAATTAATCCAAAGAATAAATAAAATCCAAGTAAAAAACCTTAATTCAAACCTCAAATTCGACTGATAACGATATGTAAAACAGTTATCATCGAAGGAATCCAGATCCCGATGATAACTGTTTTACATATCGTTATCAGTCGAATTTGAGGTTTGAATTAAGGTTTTTTACTTGGATTTTATTTATTCTTTGGATTAATTTTCTTTCAAGTTCTATTAAGAACAGGGTTTTTATGTGTTCGATAGAAGTTTTTTAGAGGTTTTAGCTATCATAAATATTTCATTGTTGCCTACGGAGAACGTACATTTTATGGAACCTCGACTACGTAGTTTGTTGTTGCTTGAGTGTATACCGGAGTGCAACTAGTCAAAAGGAGACTGCACACCAATGAGGTAACAATGGTATTATTTTAACCCTATCATTCATCTTCTATCAAGAAATAAGTTATGTGTTGTTTATTTCATATTTCATATTTTAAATAAATGAGCCATTCACCCTCAATACGATACCACCTGAACGTTTAAGAGGTTAGGGAGTGCGGATATCATGGTTTTCGGCAAACTTGAAAAAACGTGAAGAACAGAAGAAAAAATTACAGGACTTCTACGAATTTCTGCTAATGAACTTAATATGCTGCTAACTTTCGAATTTTATACCATTACACTCCTCGCGTCTTGCCAGGGTATTTAGAGGGGGGGGAGCTCCTCCCAAAATTAGCAAAACCTGATAATGTGTTTACTGTTTTATTTTATTTAACTTGCTATATTTTAATTTCTTTCTTTCGTTTTCTCTTTTTCTGTTTTGGGGGTTCACGTGCTTATGTGCACCAATAGAGGAGCCACCATTGCCATAAATAGTGAAGAAGTCAAACAGACTCCCCCTTTGACCTCTGATTCCTGAAATGACACATAACACACATGTTGATCCCACTGGTAAGGTAATGTAAGCCATGCAGGCTATATGGGAAAACTTGGGGGGGGGGGGGGTTGAAGGGAGATCATTTCATTTCTAAGAACATTCCAGGGGATTATCCCCCTTAAATGAGGTAGAACAAATCTCTCCTGGCGAACGGGTTTGCATATTTACAGACACACAAAGACGGGGGCAGGGTAGTGATGCCCATTACTGCAGCGCAAAAACAAGACTAGGGAAGAAATAAGCACTTGTTTTAAAAAATGAGGACTTTTAAGGGCCTTAGAAATGGAAATCAAAAATAAGAAGTTCTGAAGGATTTTTAAGGACCGTACGAACCTTGATAGAACCTAGAACAACACTGTGTGGTTATATGGAAGCATCATAGCATTTTGATATTTTGAATAAGTATCACTGCTCAGTTACTGCTCACTATTGAGAATGTGTTACAAAATGCAGCCCTTTCCCAATGGCTATACCAGCAATTCACCAAAGTTGCTAATGTAAAAAATATCTGAAATCAAAAACAAAAGTGAAAATAATAATAATAATAATAATAATAATAATAAACCTCACTAAATTCATCATCTAAATTTCTTGAAAATTGGATTCATCTACTTTGTGAAAGATTAACTGAAAAAATTTGCTTTACAATTACTCGGCCATGGGTTCTAGAAGCAAAAAAAAATTTTCATCCCATTCTGAGTTGTTTGTAGAAAAAAATAGTAAATAAACACAGCTATATAGCCTGGCCAAGTTAAATTGACATTTCAGTTCTAATTGCACCCACTGTTTAAATTAAATGATTTATCACTTTCAACACTATTGCATTCAATAGGCCTTTGTCAAGTTTTTGAGAAAAAAATAACTAACCAGTGAAAATAATCAAGATGCAAGCTATTTTAGCAGTCAAGCTAGTTACCCAAAACTATCATAATCAAGGCTTGAAAACTATCTGAAAAAATGACATGCTCTTCTGGGCATGTGCAGAAATTATTTACCTGCCCCGGTAGTAAAAGGATACCCAGGAAAATTTATCTTTCAAGATAACAAATCAGACCCCTCATTTTTTTAAGATAAAAAATATGAACTTTATTACATGTTCTGCATTTCTCTTTTAAGGGTCTGTATTCAAAATGTTCAATGCGCAAAAGTGCAGCGTTCGAATTACCCAGTGGTCCGCTGGCCATCGGCCAGTAAAACTTTCGCCGAATCACTGAACTATTGATTTTACTAGCCCGGATGGCAAGTAAGTTTTTTTTGTTTTTTTTTTCCCTAAGTTGTCACGAGTCAAAAAATGAATTTCTATTTCTTTTATGTTGCTGTACAATTTTCTTTTTAGGCAGCAAACTAATGAAAGGTTCATGAAATGCTATTGGATAACAGTTACTTTTTAATCCCTGGAGTGCAAAAACAAGAAATACAGAAAGGCAGTTTTTCTTTTTTTTTTTTTTGCTTGGAGGTTTAACGACCACCGTGAGCAACTCAATGGGCTATAAGCAGTCGCCCGTCCCTAATTTAGGGTCACTGGTTCCAGGGAAGGGAGAGAGCCAGTGCCGTAAGACAAACACAACACCCATGCCTCACCGGGATTCGAACCCGGATCCCTGACGGACGAATGATCAGAGGCCAGCACCTTAGACCACTGCGCCACCGGGGCGGCGAAAGGCAGTTTTCCAACCCTTGTCTTCTAACCGCAACAGCCACTTTTGGTTACCTCCGTCCCCACCATTCACAATGAGCAGAAGTAAGCACAATAAATTTCCTGCTCTTCCTTGGATTTGCCCACCGTAGTGAATGCAGCAGATGCTGACACCCGACTTTTTCTACCCCAAGAAAACACACTAACGGAGAACATTAATTGCATGTGTGAACATGGGTGCCGACAGAGGGGTTCACGGGGTCACTTGATCTCCCAGTAGAATTATTTTTCCCTTTATTTTCTTTTATTTATTACTTCTTTTTTTTTACACTCACAGAACTGGACCACAAGGAAAGATGGAGTTCAGGGTGTTTAATTTAATATTCCAATTTTACTGGATATTTGGAATTGGAAAACGATAACGTGAAAGCGGAAAACCTACCAAACCTTAGGGTAGTACGCCCAAACAAGGGTGTGTGCTGAACTTAAAAGGCTTGGCGTGGCTCTGCTTGACACTGTTCATTATTTTGAAAAGTTACCAATGTACATGATAATACACGACTATTACTAACATACACTTTCTTCAAGAGCAGCATCAATTAATAATAATAATAATAGTGTTCTAATGTAGTAAGTAGTAGTAATAGTAATAGCATTGATCTTTCAGTTTCACGAATTACTGTTTTCTACATATTAACCAAACCTTAATTAATTACATTTGACCCCCCTTGAAAAATTTCCTGCAGGTGCCCATGTGTGTGAAGGTAATTTTTGTAAAAAAACAATTTACATGAGAGAGTGTTCAAATGGGGATTGAAACTAACATCATGGGAATCTTCTCGTTCCCTTCTTACTCAAAAACAGATTGAGAATGCAGTCTTACTCTGCTATATCACCAATCTATTGGAATCTTATTCTGGAAACATTCTTTGTTCTGTGAGATGCACTTTCAAATTAGATGTTTTAAAATCAAATACTGGAAATAATCTAATTGAAATGATAGACATTTACAATATATGCAGAAAATAATGTAAAGTTTTTTTTGGGGGGGGGGGTTAGGGACCAGTGGGCATTTTTGTGGACCAGTGGTTTACAAATTCTAGTGGTCCGCTGGGCCAGTAAAAGATTTATATCTAATTCTAACACTGAAGTGTGTATCTCAAGTTTTAAGATGATGATGCTGAAATTGGTATGAAATGGTGTTATGATGAAATATGTATTTGAGAAATTTAGTGATTTTGCCATGTTCTTTTTACTAAAGTTTTTGTCCTTTGTCACTAAACACCAAATGCTAGTTCCATCAGAGGCATGCATCCCATTGCTCACTATAAACAACATTTGGAGCAAAGCTATGGAAGGTTCCAATCTGGACCTAGAGCATAATATAATTAAAGAAGTGATATTCTTCTGTTCTTGACACACTGTAACAACAATACAACTTCTGGTGATTAGCAGTGAAGTGAAACATGTCTTTTTTCTTGCAGTATAAAATTCTATTCCAAACTTTTTTATTTTTAAATTTAGTTGCCTGGGCTGGGCAACTAGATTTTTTATTTATCTGCTCAGACCAATAATTTACATAAAAAAATATAATATAATGTTGCATATTATATGCATATTAACCTTGAAACTGTCTTAGCACGATTCAAACTTGCGTGACATATCTTAGATTAAGAAATAACAAGTTATAACTAAATAAATAATCTTTAAGATTTTTCAGACTACACATTGAATCCATCTTCAGAATAACATAAATAAAATAAAAGTTACAATTTTAAATAAATAAACAAACATCGTAGTGATAATGATATACATCGGGCAATGCACGTGTTACATAGACTACATCTTCTTCTAAATTGGGTGAAAAGTTTGGGTATTATACAGATAAATTATACTTAAGTAAAACCTTCCAAGGTTGAGGAATGTTTAATGGGCCTTCTTCATTACAGCATCTGAGTGCAAATTTGTGTATAAAAATATTTTCTGATAATAATGATCTTGATTTTAAAGAAGGAGAGGCAAGAATCGTTGCATCGTCCCATTTTGGGAAGCGGGTACCTCTATGAATTGGGCGATATAGAGCTGTGGTCATGTCACCATTTTTAACATTATATTTATGTTTATTTAATTTTGTTTTTAATGTCCGAGTTATTGATCCAATATAACATGTATTTGCATGTTCCGGGTTTATTGCTTTTAAGGGAATACTATATATTATGAGTTTGTTCTGCTCTTCTACATGGTCACGATCTTTTTTAATAATGGATAAAATGTTATTTGTTTTTAATCCAAAGTTCAAGTTATGACGTCGGCAAATATAATGTTGAGCTTGAAAAATAAAATTATATATTTTTTATTATTATAAATAAAAATATTTTATTCTTACTATATTATTATTTTTATTAATATATATATAAATATATATTACTAAAAATAAAATATTTTATGTTATTAATATATATATAAATATATATTATAAAAATATTTTTTTATTTTTTATGTTATTTTATTTATTATTACTATTATAAATAAAAATATTATTATATTTTATTTATTATTATTATTATTTTATTTTATTTTTTTATTCAGAAAATATAATTTTCAGCTTGAAAAATCTCTATTCTAAAAAAAAAGTAACTGCCGCCGTTTCAGAAATTTCACAACACTCACGCTTTCCTAGCTCGCAGCACAAAAAGTATTGAACACAAAAATATGAAATTTACATTGTTTGTAGAGAATCGTTTGGAGAACATGCTGAAATAAACCATTTTTTGTTTGTGGCGATACTTCAAGAGCTATTGTATTTCAAAGTAATGGTAAGCAAAAAAAGTGCTATCAGTTTGCGCTCCAAAGAACAACCTAACATCAACAGAACCACGAAACTTTGTAGCCGAATTTTTGCACTTCGTCGCCCTTTTTTGAATTTCGATTTAGTTTACGAGAAATTAAATTTTCAAATTTCACAAAATTCTCTATTTTACGATGGGATCCGTTTTAACAGATATATGACAAACTATAAATCATAACACATTGCAATTTTTACAGCAAAAACTCATAACTATCATCCCTCTTTTAAAAAGAAAATTTTTAGGAAAAAATCATTTTCTGATTTTTTAAAAAAAAATTTTAAACGCAAAAGAAAGGAATGAACGTCTTTCTTTGCCTTCAATGATAACTACACAGGAAAGTTCTGGTCCCGTGACCTACTGCCATGGTGATGCAGCTATTTTTAGTGATCTCTTCTCATTGGATAAAAGGACAGGCTACAATCATATTGGTAAGGACACAATGCTTAGTGACGTAGCGACGCTTTTAAAGTTCGGCGTCTTCTGCCGGCATAAAATAAAATAAAAATGGTGGCTATGGAATTTCTCTGCTTGAAATTTTCGCCAATTGTTCGACTACTTCTACATGACCTGGAAATTTAAAAATTGTCATGTTGATAGGTCTTAACCCTTTAACTGGCTGGAACAAATTAACTCAGGAATAGCAAACTGCAGGTTGAAATCAGCTTAAACAGATATATCGGCTATCTAAGAAGTGGGCCGAACGCGTCTGGAATGAGTGAACAAGTTGAAGGGATGCCTTCCCCTTAGCTTTGCTATTCAAAGTTGTTATTTTATGGGGATGATTAAATAAAACTAATCCTGACTAACTACTTGCTTTTTGAAAAGGATGTAAGAACGGCAACGAGCCAAGAAAGCAGCTGTTTGAGTCACTTCTTTTTTTAATCAGAGGAAAGAGCTAGTTCATCCCTTTGAGGAACTGAATGCCGACCCATGTCTGAAAGGGTGGGTGGAAAACGGGTTGGCCACTTGTGCCCTACGTCATAGCGCTGGTTCTGCTTCCTGAGCTTCATTTGTCAACATCCCTACAAGACCAAATTTCCTTGGATTATATATAGCATTTGTTTCACGTGTTTTACTTAAGTTGTACACTCAGTGTTGATTTTTATTTCCGTTTTTGTAACGAAATGTCATGTGCCGATGTGATGTGCTGAAATACGCTTCTAAACACGAAAGGACAGGACATTGTTTTCCACGTCCTTTCGTGTTTATAAGAAGGATCTTTGTCGGGTTCCGAGAAAAATCCTTCTTTAGGAACTATTTCAAAAAACTTCCTCAAAACTAATTCTGTTAAAGATAATTGGGCAAGACTAATATCTGTTGCCTGTTTGACAGTACCATCATGTTCTTGGGATAATATTATTAAACAGTTTGAAAAGATTTTCTCTGCAGTTCACAACAGGACATTTAAAAAAGGAAAGGTGTTATTAGGGAACTCATAAATGATCTAGAAAAATGTTTTCTATCTGTCAACAAAGATGCTATTTGTCAGTTCTGCAAGATACGAACATTTATTCGAATTCATTTCCTGAACAGAAATTCACTATTAGTGCAGCACAGGAAAGCTCTGCAGAAAACGAAGAAAAAAACGAATTGACTCAAACGCAGTGAGAAAAAAACAATTATTTTTTTTCATTGGGGCATTGAAGAAAACAGTTTTACATTTTGTGCAATGAAAAAAACATTTTCCAGTTTGTGCAATTAAGAACATACATACCTTCATTTACTGAAGTAAATTTTGTTCACCACTTTTGAATAATGTAAGTAAATAATTTTTATTTTATACATTAACAGTGTTTGAACTACTTTTGCGGAGTTTGAAGAACTTAGTAACTTTCCATGTTTTAAAAGTTTTATACAACTAATGTTTGTAACAGAGAGAAAAAGTTTTTAAACCAGTAAACTTTTCTAGGGAACTACTATAAAAAATAAAAAAAGGAAAGATATGCTGAGTTTTTGTCATCAGAAAAACATAGTATAGTAAGCAAAATACGTTTTAAAGAAAAAGCATTCATGACAGAAATTGTTAATTTAAATTTTTTTCCCCCGTTTATACTATTACATCAACATTTTCTGATTTTATGACCTAAAATCCTTAACTTTTGTTTTCGAAAAGACAATTTCTAATATTTGAGTGTGCATTGTAATAGTTGATGCAATGTAACATGTTAAATATGGCAATAACATTGACTGAAAGTGCCTTTTCTACGGTGCTCCTTTAGAAAACAGCTCCCTGTGGCTCTTGGCTTCCGAAGAGCCAGCACAGCTACGTCATCAAGCTCTGCTGCATGTCTTAGGGGTGAAGCCCTTTTCTCTTAAGCCCTGTGTCACGACATCCGAGTCAGGGGAACCATGCCTTGGACCATAGGGCTGATAATTTAGAAGGAAACTCTTAAGACATTTAACAGGTAATCTGCATTCCTTTTTTGTCCTTGATCATAATCCTATATTACCTGCTTGATTATATTCATACTATATGGTTGGTACTGCTGAGACAAGAGGGGGAGAAAGGAATTATTTTACTGTATCCTCGTAAAATCCTGCTGCTGTGTGAATATTTCCGTTTGGGGGACTAGAAAAGTTTGAGTACTATTTGGTTCAGATATGCATCGGCCATTTAAAGGGTTAAGATCCGAATGCCTAGAAGAGTCCGAAAACAAAAAAATCTAAATGGCGGCTTTGGAACATTGTCAGCTGGAATTTTCGGCAAATTGTTTGACCACTTTTCAATTACCTTGAGATCTGAAAATTGGCATGCTTATAGTCCTTAAAATCCAGATACCTAAAGTCTGAAAACCAAATAGTTCAAAAGGAAGGCTTAGCTTTACTGTGGAAAATACTGATAAGTTTAAAGATAATTATGCCAGAAATATTGAAATGCTGTATAAATTCCATGAAATTTTGATTTAAAATTAAGGGGCACCAAAGCCTAATCCGTTTTACGTCAAACCGTAAGCATTGATGTCACGACCCTGTTCTAAATCGTGAAGCAGTTACAGATCTTAAATAACTTTTTTTTCCCTTAATTACTTTTCCTTTCTTTGATTTTCTGTTCAAAAAATTATAGGTTCAGAGAACGGGCATAACTGCTAGTAATAATAATGTTACGCTACTGCTGAAAGCCAAATAATAACTCTTTGTAAAATGTATGAAGAAAATTTATTTATGGATGGTGCATGCGTGATGCCAAAATAGACAATACTGCTATATGTCTTGGTGATAACCGTGTGTGCAGATTGCTGTATGCTGATGACAGTCCTGTTGCCAGAGAGCAAAAGTGAGTTGCAGAGTATGTTGTCCTAGATGTACGAAGTTTGCATGAAATTCAAACTGAGTATAAATAAGGGAAAATCCAAAGTTATGGTTTTTGAGCAAAGGGACTGTTAGCACTGAATGTAGTATAAGTCTAAATGGCACAATGATTGACCAGGTGAACGAGTTTGTGTATTTAGGAAGCATGCTTGACAGAGAGAACAAATTGGATGGTAAAATTAGTAGATGAATGAACTCTTCATTGAAAGTCATAGCGGCTTATGGAGGTTTTCACAGGAATGATCGGTTTTCAAGAGAGTTGCGCATGGCTGTTTATGAGAGTGTAATTGGGACAATTACACTCTCATAGGAAATTCTATCCCACACTCACCAACCCGCTTGGCCAGCGTGGTGAGTTATGGCCAAACCCCTCCAAAATGATTCCACAACTTAAATCTTGGCCCTCAGTCTCCGGCAGCTGGAATGTACCTGGCCAAGGCAGCGGCCAGTGCGACATGAAGGCAGAGGGTGCTAAGAATCCCCGGAGGACCGGACTAGGCTGCCATCTGATGCTGACCTTGGCTACTTACAATGGACGCTCCCTATCTTCTGATTCAAGGCTTCTTGAATTGGAAGAGGAATTACAAAGGATCAAGTGGGACATCGTGGGGCTAAGTGAGGTAAAGAGAAAAGGAGAAGATCTCATCGAACTGAAAAGTGGACATCTCTTCTACTATCGTGGGACAGATACTGGCAGAACTAGTGGTGTTGGATTTATAATAAACAAGAAACTGAAGGATAAAGTTGTAGAAGTTGAAAGTTCCTCTGACAGAGCTGCACGACTTGTTATCCAACTCTCGAAAAGATACCAGGCTCAGATTATTCAAACTTATGCACCCACCACAAGTCATCCTGAAGAAGAAATTGAAGAATTTTATGAGGAAATTTGTCATCTAAATAATAAAGGTAAGCAGCACTTGAAAATAATTATGGGAGATTTCAATGCAAAAATAGGGCAACGGCAACAGAATGAAACTTCAGTAGGTAAATTCGGTCACGGCAACAGAAACCAGCGTGGAAATACTCTCGTTGAGTTTGCAGAGGCAGAAGGGTTTTTCATCTTGAACTCCTTCTTCAAGAAAAAGCCACACAGGAAATGGACATGGAGACATCCAAATGGGACGACAAATGAAATTGATTTTATTATGTGTAACAAAAAATTCGTCATAGAAGACTGCAGTGTGCTAAACAAGTTCAACACAGGTAGTGACCATAGATTGGTGAGATGTAAGATGCACCTCAACGCTAAACTTGAACGTGGCAAGCTCATAAGACAAACAAAATCTATTGACATAACCAACCTCAAAAAACACCATAATACCTTCAAGTTAGAACTGAAGAACAGGTTCTCTGCTTTAGAAGGCCTAACATCGGAAGAAGTGGACATCTCTGAAGTTAACAGAAAAGTAACCAAAGCTCTTATGGAAACAGCAACAAAATTAGCTGGGTCTAAGAACAAGTTGCATGTGAACAAATTATCAGGAAAAACCAAAATGTTGATGCAAAAAAAGAAGAGAGATGAGGACAACTAAAGAAGATGTGACTTCCAAAGTGGAATATATAGAGCTATGCAAGACAGTAAGAAGAAGTATCACTGAAGACGTAAGGAAATTCAACTGTGAACTAGTGAGGAAAGCAATTGAAAACAACCAAAGCCTAAAGATAGCAAAGGGACATCTCAGTAAGGGAAGAAAACAGATTATGGCACTGAGAAAAGAAGATGGTTCTGTAACAAGAAATAGAGGCGAAATTTTGACAAGAGTGAAAGATTTCTACTCCAAATTATATGAAAGGGATGATATATGCACTCCAGACATCATGAAAGATACCAGTACCAGAGTTCCTCCAGTCCTTCCAGCAGAAGTTGCACATGCAATCAAGAACATGAAGCGAGGAAAAGCTCCAGGAGAAGATGGAATTACTGTAGACATCATACAAGAAGCAAGTGGAGAAATCGAAACAGTACTCGCCCAAATTTTCACTCGATGCCTTAATGAAGGAAAGATTCCTGAGGATTGGAACACCGCTACAATGATCCTGCTACATAAGAAAGGTGACATTGAGGATCTCGAAACTACAGACCTATCAGCCTCCTATCAGTAGTTTATAAAATCTTCACTAAAGTTCTTTCACACCGCTTGAAGGTAACACTGGACATGGCTCAACCGAGAGAACAAGCTGGATTCAGGAGTGGCTACAGCACAATAGATCATATCCACGTGCTGAGAGAACTAATTGAAAGAGCGAGGAATATGAACTTCCATTGTGCATGGCTTTTATCGATTATGAAAAAGCCTTTGATTCGGTGAAACCATCAGCAGTTACAATGGCTCTGAAAACCTGCGGTATTGAAGATGCATACATTAATATTATTAATAACATCTATGAAAATGCAAGTGCAAAGATTAGGCTGTTTGAAAATACAACACACGTAAAAATTGGAAAGGGAGTGAGACAAGGTGACACCATATCTCCGAAGCTCTTTAATGCTACATTGGAGGGTGTTTTTCAGTCGCTGAGCTGGGAAAACAAGGGGATAAAGATTAATGGAGATTATCTAACCCACCTTCGTTTTGCTGATGACGTAGTCATTTTTGCAACTACCCCATCAGAGCTGCAGAGTATGATCCAGGAACTTGCTGACAAGAGTAAAGAAGTGGGATTAAAAATGAACTTTCAGAAGACAAAAGTGATGTTCAATGCTTTTACAAGAAATGAAGATTTATCGATTGATGGAGAAAAGCTGGAGATAACAGACACGTACGTTTATCTTGGACAGCAGATATCAAGTGAGGGTCACATTGATGAAGAAATTAATCGGCGTACAAAACTTGCCTGGAGAGATTTTGGAAGAAACAGCATAATTTTCAAGAGCAATATGCCATTATGTCTTAAAAGAAAAGTGTTTGATCAATGCATCCTTCCAGTGCTTACATATGGTGCAGAGACGTGGACCTTAACTAAAAGAGACATACAAAGGCTGCAGACAACTCAAAGAAGCATGGAGAGGTGCATGCTTGGTGTAACCAGGAGAGATAAGAAGAGGAACTCGTGGATCCGAAAAATGACGAGAGTGGAAGACATCATGATCAGAGTTAAATCCCTGAAATGGCAATGGGCTGGACATACTGCCAGAAGGACAGATCATCGATGGACAGCCGAAATTTTAGATTGGATTCCAAGGGACAGGAAAAGACCCAGAAGAAGACCACATGGGAGATGGGTGGATGAAATTCGAAAGTATGCAGGGGTGACATGGAGGAGACTGGCACAAGACAGACCGTTGTGGAGGAAACTTGGGGAGACCTTTGTC
Organism: Macrothele yani; assembly: GCA_039090855.1. Taxonomy (NCBI): domain Eukaryota; kingdom Metazoa; phylum Arthropoda; class Arachnida; order Araneae; family Macrothelidae; genus Macrothele; species Macrothele yani. The sequence continues at coordinate 40,205,683 of CM077009.1, read as the reverse complement.
CAGCAGTGGATTGATAATGGTTGATGATGATGATGATGATGATGACACAGCCATGTGGGACTCTGATGTATGGAAGTGAAACCTGGGTACTACAGAAAAAACATAGGAGTCATTTGTGTGCTGGAGAAATGCATAACTTACGGGGGTTTGTGGCAAGACACATTTTGATCATGTGAGGAATGATCTGTTGTAGTTGTGTAATGTGAAGCAAAACGTTGTTAGCAAGGTGGAGACTAATATTCTTAGGTGGTTTGGACATGTTGAAAGAATAAGAGATGAGATGCTTACACTAACAATTTTTTTAGCTCAAGTGGCTAAGAAAAATCTTTAGCTCCATGGACTATAGTTACATGATGTAAAATAACTCTTAACCTTTTACACATAATACTCCTAATATGGCTATTCACCAAACAAAAGAACCAGATAATGTAAGCTGGTGGGCCATTTATCACCTAAAACAACAGGTGGGTAAGATAATGAAGTCCAGTCTTGGTGAGTGATATTAGCATCTATGGCTAAGAGGAGAACAGCTTTGGTTTTTTTTTAAGTTTGTTTGTTTTTGTTTTAACGAATTTTCTAATGAAATGCTGATTTTCTCATTCCTTCCTTACTTTACAACCACATGCTTACTAGGTAATGATTGTATAACAATATTGATCACACAACCATGCACATGAATTCTATATTCTTCTTAACCCATCTCTACAAAAGAATTATTGCAGAAAGAATAGCCATAATTGCAAAACAAACACAGTACTTATATGCACCATGGCTCTGCATAGTAGTTATTTATTTGACAACTATGCAATTTTGCAGAGTCCACATCTCTGTTCCACAACCAGGGCAGATTTAAAACTATAAAACAAACATTTCTGGCAACTGATATTGCTTTATCTCGGGCATGATCGTATCTAAGTGTTTCTGCTTTACATTTTTTTTTCTTTTGAATAGGTTAAACATGCACTTCTTAATTTGCACATTAACATGTTTAAACGTTTAAAAAGTGAGTACAAAACCGTTTCATGCCCAGGTAAGCCGAAGATACAATAACTACTATATAACTGTAACACAAAATTGCTACTTCTGAAGTCTGGGCAATAAAATTGTTAAGTGTGCATATTTATATATTTCCATTCATAAATTAGTTTTGCAGGTCGTTACTCGTTCATTCCTATGAAAGATAAAGACATCTACTTCCGTCTTACTCAGTTTACTATTTTTTCTGCTTATCTACGATGCTGTAAACACGCAAAGAAATTGACATGGTGAATACTCACCTATGGTAGAAATAAATGTTGAATTAAATGTATCTTCGGAAAATCGGAACAAAATACACGTTTTCCCAACACCCGAATCGCCGATCAGTAGGAGTTTGAATAGATAATCGTATGTTTTTGCCATCGTGACAATGTACTAAACCTCACTTTTTTTTTTTTTAAATGACAAATTTACTAATCATTCAAGACCCACCCTCAGACAATCTAGCACACTTTCACACATAAAATCCTCATTCTGCTAATTCCACGTTCAAGGAATTAACAACAGCGACATCATGCGGATTTCGCAAAAAAGTCGTGATCCGCAAACACATCAGCGATAGGGTCATTCATTCAGTACAATGAACCACTCCCTTTGGGTGGAACTAAATATTATTAGCGTCTAAGGGCGGGCAAACCACACTTGACATATTAACATAAAAATAAGTGAAATTTCTATTCTTCCTTTTATTAAAAAGAAAATCATTCAAAAGAAGTGAAATTCGATTTTTCTCCAGCGGGAATGGTAAGAAAAGCTTCGTTATTAATCCAATTGTTTCTTGTTTGTTTATTCGTTATATTTTGCTTTATTTCGCAGTTCAACCACCGCCATATTCATAAATTCAATAAGGAGTCGACCGCCTTTTATTTTTTAACCTACGGATCCAGAGAGGGAGAGAATCAGTGTCGAAAGAAAAACACAACATCCATATGATGTCTATGACTTCGAACCCAGACCCGGCAGTGTAAGAAGTTCAAGTTCTAGATTTAAATAAAAAGTTTTGGTCACATGCTTAAGATCCTTCTTCACATTCTGATGTGGTTTATCATCAATGCTGGGAAAACTACTTTTGAGAAGTAGTTAGCTACAGTTAGAATTTCAAAAAAGTAGTTCGCTACAATTAAATTGCCACCCCGGTGGTGCAGTAGCCTAAGCGATGGCTTCTGACCATTCGTCCATGATGGGTCCGGGTTTGAATCCCGCTGAGGCATGGATGTTGTGTTTGTCTTAGGGCACTGGCTCTCTCTCCCTTCCCTAGAACCAGTGACCTTAAATTAGGGACGGGCGACTGCTTATAGCCCACTGAGTTGCTCATGGTGTTCGTTAAACCTCCAATAGAAATTTAGAAAAAATACAAATAAAATTACTTTTTTCTGAAAAGCAGTTTCGCTAAAATTACATCTTGTAAAAGAAGTTTCGCTATAATTACTTAAAAAACTTTCTGAATATAAACGCGTACACGTGAAGGCATTGCAAATCGGAGGAGGTTTCGTGCGCTGGTCGTAGTAAAGAAGTGGAGATACAGCAGTGTGATTAAATGTGTTTCAATGAAATGTATAAAATTTTATTAAAATATATGAACTTAAAAGATTTGCACTTCCATTTAAAGACAACTCGTCACAATGTAGCTACAATGTAGTCTGACGCACCTTTCTTCCAGTCCAATTTAGAACAATAAAAATTTCGCCACAGGAAAACTGCCACATAGGGAAAGTGCCACACATCCTTCAGCAACATTGGAAAACTGCCCCCTTTTTTCACTAAGGGGCCGTGCACAAATTGTTTTTCCTCGGAGGAACATTTGAATGTGTTGCAGTTCTCCAAGTTTATGAATTGTGTGTAACAGCTTCCCAACGACGGGAAGTTCTTTGATTGTCTGTATTTTCAGGCTGGTTCATTCATTTTCCTACCGATCATGGATGGGAGAAACTTTCCGCACGAACACCCATTGGGAAAATTTTCTTAGGACCACCGATCAGGGAATTTTCTTAGTTAGGACCACCGTTCAAGAAAATTTTTGTAACGACCATCGAATCACTGATCGGGGAAATATTCCTAACGACTGGCAATCGAGGAAAGATTTGTAACTACCACTTAACGGCGAAATGGACCTTATTTACCTCGCATTGCATTATGGGAAAGATTTTTCGTGGCCTTGGACCATGGAGGCAGGGCGATAAAAGAGAGAAGGGCTTGTCCGTCGCTTTGTGGTTAGGGCCACGGACGGCCTAGTGGGCAACCTTCGTGACTGCCACGGAAGAGACCGAAGTTCGATCCCAGCAAGGTACGAACGCTCGATCCACTAAATATTCGCCGTGCGTTGGATGGGCACGTTAAGCCGTCGTCCCCTGAGTACTGGCCCCCGGTAATAATAAGGGCGTCTTCCTCCCCCTTCTACCTCGCTTCCGTGCCACTCTCCTGTCGGGCACTCTAGCCCAAATCTCCTAGCTTCCTATTTCTAAGGGTTGTTTAAGACCTGGGGTCAGACACTCCCTTCCTAAAAACCTCTACATATGATCTGATCTGATCGTCGCTTTGTAAAACCGAACCTCATGAGAGAGCTTGGGGGTCAATTGTGACGTCAAGGTGCTGCTTGGTCATTTTTTTTGATTGGAGGTTTAACGACCACCGTGAGCAACTCAAATGGGCTATAAGCAGTCGCCCGTCCCTAATTTAGGGTCACTGGTTCCAGGGAAGGGAGAGAGCCAGTGCCGTAAGACAAACACAACATCCATGCCTGACCGGGATTCGAACCCGGACCCCTTACGGACGAATGATCAGAGGCCAACGCCTTAGACCACTGCGCCACCGGGGCGGCACTTGGTCATCTCCAGTGCTGCTGGGATGTCATTGCGAGAAGAGTTTTCTGGCTTGCGCTTTATTCCGTCAAACTAGATTATTTTATCGTTAGCGATATATTTATTAGTGTACATGTAAAAAAAATAATTGTGTGAATATTTAATTGTGCATCTACTGTACGCATCTATATAAATAGTTAGTTTACATGTGCAACTGAACGACTTCTGTTAGTTAATAAAAAAGTTATGCCCACTTTTGCATTACTTTCGGTACAACCCTCGTTATTAAAAATGTTAACTGCAAGTAAAAATATGGATGGCACAGAGAAAAAATTAGGACTTCTTCAAGATCTTCATTTTTTGGCAGCATCGTTACATGCTTTTGGCTGTCCATCTTTCCGCTGTTTTACGAAGAAAATATTCTCAAATGTTTATCAACATGAGTGGTATCGGTCCAAGAAAGAATTTTTTAAATCGAGCTTTTAGAAGCTCAGATTTTTCTGCAAATACCTACGAAGCAGAAATTAACTCTTACGCCCGCCCCCTGGTGAACAAACCATATTTTATAAACAAAAATTAGAAATTACAATCAAAACATTTTCCACCAGGAGCTCTACCTGGTGCAGGCAGAATTTTTCAAATCGGAGTTTTTTTTTTTTTTTTTTTTTTTTTTTTGAGGTTTAACGACCACCGTGAGCAACTCAATGGGCTATAAGCAGTCGCCCGTCCCTAATTTAGAGTCACTGGTTCCAGGGAAGGGAGAGAGCCAGTGCCGTAAGACAAACACAACATCCATGCCTCACCGGGATTCGAACCCGGACCCCTTCCGACGAATGATCAGAGGCCAACGCCTTAGACCACTGCGCCACCGGGGCGGCAATCGGAGTTTTAGAAGCAGAGATATCAGGGAAAGCGCAATTTACCTTTACTCTCCCTAGCGAACTTTAAATGAATTACTTGAAAATTTTGAAATTTAATGGAAATCATGTCGTGCAGGAAACTCTATCCAACAAAGAAGAATTTTTTCAAATCGGACTATTAGAAGTAGAGATATTGACAAAAATAAGATATGCATTTACGCCCCTGGCGGAGAAACCATGTAATATTTTAAGAAGAAAATATTCTGAAAAGGAATTTATCGACGTGAGTAGTATCGGTGCATGAAAGAATTTTTTCAATCTAGATTTTAGAAACCCTGATTAGGCTGCAAACATATCAGAAGCAGAAATTAACACTTACGTCCCCTAGTGGCCAAACCATTTTGCACCAAACATTAGAAATTACATGAAAAATATTTTCCATCAGGAGCTGCATCCGCTGCAGAAAGAATTTTTCAAATCGGAGTTTTAGAAGCAGAGATATCGGGAGAAACGCAATTTACTTTTACGCCTCCTAGCGGAGAATCTATGCTTAACTTAAAGAAATGACTATACCTAAAATAGTCTTAGACATAAATAGAATCAAAAGGTAAAAAAAAATTTCAATCGACCGTTTAAAAGCAAATATATGGAACAAAATGTATTTTGAATTAGGCATTATCCGCATTCACGCTTTCTGGAGGCAAAATTTTGATTGGTGAGAAAAAAAAAAAAAAGTAAAGGATCACCATTTTCACATTTCAAGCTTCCGAACGCAAAAAGAATTTTTGAAATTGGGCAATTGGTTGCAGATATATGGTGTCCACAGACGGACGGACAAACCGATAACATAAGCGCGATCTTTTTTACAAACCACGTGCTAATAAAGGCACACAACAAATGCCTAGCTACCAATCAAAACTAGAACATGAAAAGACTGCCGGCTTTTTTTCTGCCTTGGCTGCCAGCAACAGCGCCTCCTCGCTTTAGTTTTCCCAAAGGCAGGACTAGATAAAACAAGAAAGATGACACCGAATTTTCGGGTGTAATTAGCACATCTTTTTAATCCATTCTGACGCAAATTAAATTTATCAAAGCTATTCAAAGTGAATGGAACCGATATGGAAACCAATGATATCTGATGGAAGAAAGAAGTTTTTCAATCGGGTTTTTAATCCCTCAGATATTGCTGTAAACGGAATCGTGAGCTTATGCCTTCTGGTTGCAGACTTGTGCGTAAAGAAAAATATGAATTTATATGAGAAACATTTCGCGCCGGAAATGCTCTCCAACACAGAAAGAATTTTTCAAATCGGATTCTTAGAAAAAGAGTTATCGATAAAAATAAGATGACTTAACGCCCCTGGTGGGAAAACCATGCATTATTTTAGGAAGAAAGAATTGGCAAAAGGTTTTTCCATATGAGCGGTATCAGTCCAAGAAAAAAAAATATATATATATTTTAGTCGAGTTTCCAGGAGCCCAGATTATTGCTGCAAATACATCAGAAGCATCAATTAACACTTATGCCGCCTGGTGGCCAAGCCATTCTTTATCAAACATTAGAAATTATATGAAAAATATTTTCCATCAGTGTTGTATGCGATACAGAGAGAATTTTTCAAATCTGAGTTTTAGAAGCAGAAATAACGCAGAAAACGCAATTAACCTTTGTTCCCCCTAGCGGAAAGTCTATGCTTTACTTGAAAATTTTGAATTTATAGGAAAAACATTTCGCATCGGAAACATTATCCAACAAAGAATAAATTTTTCAAATCGGACTCCTAGAAGTAGAGATATTGACGAAAATAAGACATACATCTACGCCACGGGGCGTAGAAACCATGCATTATTTAAGAAGAAAATGTTCCTGAAAGGTTTGTCCACATGAGTAGTATCGTCCACAAATGACTTTTTTTTTTTCAATCGAGATTTTAGAAGCTCATATTTTGCTGGAAATACATCAGAAGCGGAAATTAAGACTTGCGCCCCTCTGGTGGCCAAACCATTTTTTACAAAAATTAGAAATTATGTACAAAGGATTTTCCATCAGGAGCTGTATCCGCTGCAGAAAGAAATTTTCAAATCGGAGATTTAGAAGCAGAGATATAGGGGAAACTCAATTTACCTTTACGCCCCATAGGGAAAAGTCTATGAATTACTTGAAAATTTTGAAATTATATGAAAAACATCTCACATAGGAAACTATCTAATAAAGAAATAATTTTTCAAATCGGACCATTAGAAGATGAGATATTGACAAAAATAAGATATATGTCTACGCCTCCTGGCGGAGAAACTATGTAATGTTTTAAGAAGAAAATACTCCGAAAAGGTTTATCGACGTAAATGGCATCGGTCCACGAAATAATTTTTTCAATCGAGATTTTAGAAGCTCAGATTTTATGGCACATCAGAAGCAAAAATTAACACTTACGCCCCCTGGTGGCCAAAGTATTTTTTACCAAAAATTAAAACTTATATGCAAAATATTTTTCATCAGGAGCTGTATCCGCTAAAGAAAACGTTTTTCAAATTGGAGTTGTAGAAGAAGAGATATCGGGAAAAACGTAATTTACTTTCACGCCCCCTAGCGGAAAATCTATGCGTAATTTGAAAAAACAACTATCTCTAAAATACTCTTCGACATAAATGGAATCGAAAGATGAAATAATTTTTTCAATCGGATGTTTAGAAGCAAATATGTGGAATAAAATGTATTTTTGAATTCGACATCATCTGCATTTACGCCCTCTAGCGATGAAATTGTACTTCGTAAAAAAACCAAACGAAATGAACGACCATCATTCGTTATTTCAAGCTTCCCAATGCAAAAAGAATTTTCCAAATCGGACTAATAGTTGCAGAGATATCGTGTCTACAGACGGACAAACTGATAACATAAGCACGATCTTTTTTTAAAAGACGTGCTAAAAAATGAAAACTATTTTTCCGAATTCTTCACGTAACTGGCTGAAATTTGTACGTATACTATAATTGGCTAGGAGATGGTGACCTTAAAAATATCAAGTGAATTGGCAAAAACGTTTTCAAATTAGCCGTAAAATGCCGATTACGAATTCTGGTCAAATAAAAAAAAAATATGGCCCGTTTAAAAAGTTTTTAATTGATTTACACAAAATTTGAAAGGCTCATTCCTATTAGCTATTTATGGCGTTGATCAAAATTTCAAAGATTTTCATGAAAAATCGGCGGAGATAAACTTTTGCCATTTTTATCCCCCTTGAAAAAATCCTTGAGAGAACCAGCTGGCTGTTGTGTGCGGGGTTACGGGGAGAAGTGCAACGTGTGCGTCACTGCCTCTTGCCGGAGCTCCGCCTTGCTTCGTTACGAAGTGAGTCTGATTGGAGGTTTAACGACCACCGTGAGCAACTCAATGGGCTATAAGCAGTCGCCCGTCCCTAATTTAGGGTCACTGGTTCCAGGGAAGGGAGAGAGCCAGTGCCGTAAAACAAACACAACCGCGTATACAACTCGTGAACCCACCCACGTGTGTGTTCCACAGGGATGGGTGTTTAACGAAACAATTATTTTTGTTTCAGGTTTTCTTTTTTCATCTGACAAAAATCCCCTAGATATAAAAAGCAACAACACAAAACTATAGCTAAATTGAAAAAAAAAAATAAAATACGGGCGCACTTAAGAAAAAGGTGAGAATAGTGACAAAATTTTAAAAAAGGTAACAAAAAGTGACAAATTTAAAAAATGGTGACAAATAGTGAGAAAAGTGACTTGCGCCGAGGTCTGCGTCACATGACTCTCCTCATAGGCCCCGCCCATTCGCAATTTCCAAAGTAGCTCTGAACCAATCGTGTGCCAGAAAGGCCTTAATCGCAATTCCGTACATTTACTTGTGAAATACGCGGCCCGAACTCGTCTGCCAGGATACCGGGAGAACTCCTGGTGCGCTGCCATATCCTGGGCCGGCAATCCTCATGCTAACTCAAAAGAAAAAAAAAGAAAAGAAATAATTGCACTTCAATACTTTTGTGGAAGAAAAGCAAGTAATGCTAAACACAAAATTTGTCTACCACTTATTTAACGGCTTCTAAAAAAAGAAAAAAAAGACTTAGTAAGTGCTCTGTTGAGCCAAATATATATTTTTTAAATTGAAGGCTTAACGACCACCGTGAGCAACTTTAATGGGCTATAAGCAGTCGCCCGTCCCTAAGTTAGGGCCACTTACTCCAGGGAAAGGAGAGGGCCAGTGCTGTAAGACAAACACAACATCCATGCCTCACCGGGATTCGAACCCGGAACTTTTCCGGACGAATGGTCACAAGCCAGCACTGAGATCACTGTGCCACCGGGGCAGCAAATCGAGTTTTGGTACAACTCCTTCCCGTTTCTCGAATTCCTAATTTAAGTCTTTTCCTGATATCCTCTACCACAGTTCACTTTTGCCAGTTACAACTGAATAATCAATACAATCAAATTAAATATGCTATGAATAGTCTGGGATAAAAACTCAATCATCTTTCTATAAATCATATACGAGACCGACAACGAAAAAAGCTGAACTTTTTAACTTGGTGAAAAATCAAAACGCCTGACAAGAATGCGGACTACTTTCCGTTTGCCTTTTGTTGACTCTGCAGCTGTAAGCATCTATCGCTCAATTTTTCTTTCTGTTGATACCTTTCTTTAGCCATTTCTTTATTGACTCTCTTCTTTTTTTATGCCTTCTGATGAAAATAATTTTAACCATCATGCTGAAAGAATTTTCAGTCTGAGGCCCATGAGTGCATGGCATCAAAGCTTTAACTATTTTAAATAAATAGTGTAACTTTGAGAATAATAACACTTTTGATTGAACACAATACACCAATTCTTACAAATTATCCAACTTCGCAAATTCCGGTTTTGGAAAAATTTCCCTCCCTTATCCCTTCCATTATGAAGCTTAAATGCAAACACTTGGGGGTGGACGTTTACCAACAACACAGGAGAGTGGTAACAAAAAAATTGTGGTTACGGGAGAAATCTTCGCTCCGCCCTACTTCCCTTTTTGGAACCCCAATTTTCAAGTTGAAATACAAATACTTATGGAATAAAATTATATTTAACAATGCTGGGCATAAGGAGCATCGTGAGAAAAATAAAGCTACGATTACGAAAAAAATCTTTACTCCGTCGATCTTCCGTTTATGAAAGTTTCGTAAAGATGGAATTCTGTCCTCTGACGAAAAAGGCCTCCCCTCCGTCGCCACCCCCCCCAGATTATCTTCAGTTGTCCATCGATCTCGATAATAACTCAAACGATGGCAGAATTCCTCGAATTCGCGAAAGAATCTCACGCCTGAAGGTTACCGGGAAATTTTCGCGCAGTCAAACTTCCGATCTTGCAAATTGTTGCCCATAATTTCAAGCTGAAAGACAAACATTTATGAAATAAAATAATGTTTAACAACAATATTAGACAGAGGCAACACCGCAAGAAAAAAAATTACGATTACGGGAAAATGTTTCACTCCGTTTAACTTCCATTTTCGAAAGTTTTGAGACACGAAATACCGTCCTAAGACGGTAGATCCCCCCCCCCCCCCAAAAAAAGAAAAACCACCCCTCTTCGGTTTTTTTTTTTTTTGCATCGATCTCGAGCATGGCCTAAATAATGACAAAAAAAAAAAAAAAAAAAAAAACCGGACTTCCGCAGAAGAATCTCAAGTACGATAAATCCCTCACGTCGGCGATCGCGAAATGCAGGTATATTCTTTTATGCATTCTAAAAATGGTTGTCCATGGCTGCCAAATAGAGGCATTGGTGATAACGTCAAACGCCAGACAAAAACTGTGGAATAGGAGCAGTGACCACCCACACAGGTTTCACTATAATTAATAAGTTTCTCATTATCTAGAATGAATGAAAAACATTTTGCAACTTTGTAGTGGAGGGGGCGGGGGAATGCCGTAACATGTTCCTGACATAAAAGACGTTACCCTAAAAAGATGACTGGTCCTTTGGAACCTTGAACCATTTCAATTTTGATGGTCTTGGACAAGCGAATGCTGCCTTCAACCAGTGGCATAGCCGGTGGAGGGGTTTGGGGTTCGACCCCCCTCGAGGAGCGACTGAACACGAATTTAAAGCGATATATATGTGTATACGAGGCTTTCAGCAATGAACCAAACCCTTGGACCCCCCACTTAAGAAATTTCTGGCTACCCCACTGCCTTCAACCACCTGTCCCCTAAAGTAGCCAACATTTTTTGAATCTGCTCACAATTTTGTACTTGATTCAATACCTATCAACACTTCATCACCATCACCAAAGTAGTAGAATATAAACGTACGTGTGCAAGAGGCTAGTTTCCAAATTATTAGCAGATTTTGCAGATACTTTTTGCTTGTAGATTAAAAAAAAAAAAAAAAACCCTTATTTACAGCAATTAAAACACATGTTCAAGGCTTTACTCAGATTAATATATGTAATACTATTTTAACTTGAGGAACGCTGAATTATTTTTTATATCTTCTGAGTGCTTTTGTCTTTACAGACATTTCTGGCCTCTTGATTTTTATCAAGGCCTGCTCTCAATGTATAGGAGCTGTATCAAAAGTTTCACTTACACAGAAAGAATCTTCAGAGTTCTTTTGTCTTTACAGACATTTCTGGCCTCTTGATTTTTATTTAGGCCTGTTCTCAATGTATAGGAGCTGTATCAAAAATTTTACTTACACAGAAAGAATCTTCTGAGTTCTTTTGTCTTTACAGACATTTCTGGCCTCTTGATTTTTATTTAGGCCTGTTCTCAATGTATAGGAGCTGTATCAAAAGTTTCACTTACACAGAAAGAATCTTCAGAGTTCTTTTCTCTTTACAGACATTTCTGGCCTCTTGATTTTTATCAAGGCCTGTTCTAAAGTTTCACTTACACGGAAAGAATCTTCCGAGTTCTTTTGTCTTTACAGACATTTCTGGACTTTTGATTTTTATCAAGGCCTGTTCTCAATGTATAGGAGCTGTATCAAAAGTTTCACTTACACAGAAAGAATCTTCAGAGTTCTTTTGTCTTTACAGACATTTCTGGCCTCTTGATTTTTATCAAGGCCTGTTCTAAAGTTTCACTTACACAGAAAGAAATCTTCCGAGTTCTTTTGTCTTTACAGACATTTCTGGCCTCTTGATTTTTATCAAGGCCTGTTCTCAATGTATAGGAGCTGTATCAAATGTTTCACTTACACAGAAAGAATCTTCTGAGTTCTTTTGTCTTTACAGACATTTCTGGCATCTTGATTTTTATCAAGGCCTGTTCTCAATGTATAGGAGCTGTATCAAAAGTTTCACTTACACAGAAAGAATTTAAATATTATTGCTAGGTTCCTCTTGCAGTTACCAGTTATTAAATCAATTTTTTTTCCTTATGTATTTTGTAAGTCTACTATTTTTGAATTAAGTTGTTGAAAATGCTGTTTATAATTTTTGAAGGTTGATTAATGAAAATGTTTTTCGAATATTAAAATTTTCTTTAATTTTAAATAAATGAGTGGTAGGCAATGCACATAACTAACAAACAAATTAAGAAGAAAGTAGTGTAGAACACACAAAGTTACGTATAAAAGTTTAATGTAAATATATTTCAGCCATTACTATGGCCTTCATCAGTGCGACTACGATTTGTCTACGTTGCCAGATTGGAAAGGTAAGTTTTGTAATGGTAACTCCAGGTGACGTGATGCAATGAGGGATTTCCAGATGAAAGGAACGAAAATGGGGAGCTCAGAATTGCAATTTTTGGAAAATAAAATTTCCAAACTTTCTCTAAACCTCAGAGCATACCGATTTTGGAAGAGAGCCAACTTTTAGTATCGGACCAAAGTGGAATAGCAGAAGTGTCAGCTATGGTAAGAAGAGATAAGGCAGATAAAGGTTTTCCAAATTTCACATCAGATTTGTGTTCCTGAAGTCTTGAGAGAATTTTTTGGAATGAACTTCCAATGTACGCAGTTAATCCAACGTTAGTGTTGATCGGAATTTTATACACTAATGACAGAGACCCAAGACCTCCGCTTATGACAGATACCCAAGACCTCCGCTTTCTTCGCCTGGAGTGTATAAAATTCCAATCAAGACTAACGTTGGATTAACCGCGTACATAGGAAGTTCATTTCGGAAAATTCTCTCAAGACTTCAGGAACACAAATCTGATGTGAAATTTGGAAAACCTTTATCTGCCTTATCTCTTCTTACCATGGCTGACACTTCTGCTATTCCACTTTGGTCCGATACTAAAAGTTGGCTCCCTCCCAAAATCAATATGCTCTGATGTTTAGAGAGTTTCGAAATTTTATTTTCCAAAAATTGACAATCTGAGCTCTCCATTTTCGTTCCTTACATCTGGAAATTCCTAATTGCATCACGTCACCCGGAGTTAAAATTACAAAACTTACCTTTCCAATCAGGCAACGTAAACCAATCATAATCGCACTGATGAAGGCCATAGTAATGGCTGAAATATATTTGCATTAAACTTTTATATGTAACTTAGCGTGTTCTACACTACCTTCTTCTTAATTTCTTTAATTTGTCTCTTGTTTTATAAATGAGGTTCATAGTCCAATAGTTTGCCATAAAGGTCCATTTCACACACATTATTGCACATTCAATTGTAATGTACTTATTTTGTCCTCATTGAAATCTGTAATATTCTAATATTTATTTATTTATTGTTTCATTAATTTTTCTTTAAATTATCTTATGCTATTTTTATTGTGGTTCACGCTTTTTGAATTTGCAGCAAGTTTTCTGTTTCAGTGGTTGTGTACACAGATACATATTATTTTGTACAACCCTGATCATTTGTTTTTTTGTTTGTTTGAAGATTTAATGACCACCATGGGCAACTCAATGGGCTATAAGCAGTCGCCCGTCCCTAATTTAAGGTCACTGGTTCCAGGGAAGGGAGAGAGTCAGTGCCGTAAGACAGACACAACATCCATGCCTCACCGGGATTCGAACCCGGACCAGTTACGGACAAATGATCAGAGGCCATCGCTTAGACCACTGCGGCACCGGAGCGGCCCCTGATCATCATCATCGATCAATATCACTTCACTGCTGGATGAAGGTCTCCACAAGCTTGTTCCACAATGTTCTGACTTGAGCCAGTCTCCTTCATGTCATCCCTGAATGCTTTTGAATCTCATTCACCCATCTCCCATGTGGTCTTCTGAGTCTTTTCCTATCTCTTTGAATTCAATCTTAAAATTTTGGTTGTCCATCAGTATGAATCACTTAGAAGGCAATAAACAGTAAAAATGAAACCATTTATTTTCATCACACAACAAATGCAAAACATGGAATAATGATTTTCATATACATATGTGGATGATGTGCTTTATACAATCAAGCATCACATTCATATACAGCAACTCTTCTGTCGAATACACACTGTCATTTACACATTTCATAACAGGACATCATATGACTTTTGTGGTATAAAATAAAACTATATATAAGTCAAAAACAGTATATCTGAACACATTTCTCAAGTAGTAATAACATACTAACAGACATCTTACAAATATTTTCGGTGAATAAATGTTTACAATTAAACAAATGTAGCAGGCATTCAATTTTTACAAGTACACAGAATTTTTATAAACAAATACACTACCTTATGCATAACAGAAATACACATATTCACATGCTGTTAAACAAACATGACATAAATTTTACTTCCCTTCAAACAGAATTGTTATTTTTAGAACAAAAGCAAATAAAACATAGAGACATGGAACAATAATAAATTATGCCAGAAAAAATGAACAATAAGAATCCATCAAGAGAATTAAGCATTAGAGAATATTAACAGAGCTACTGCGCATGACAGAACTAAACGATTTTCTAGGATTAAAATGACTCCAACAGTAATTGCTGATGTACAGAGGACGCTCACACATTTTTAGAAAGTTTTTGATAAGAAATTACATAAAATAAAAGAAGTTCAAAGAACTGAAACTGGCAACAGCGTATTAGATGAACACGAAAGAAACATCTGCTGAAGCTAAATATCATCTGCTAAGAAACTGGTGCACACAAACAAGCTCTGGATAGAAGGTTTTGTTTTTGTTCTTTACAAAGAGAAATATTTGTTTTTTGTAATTAAAAACCGCTGTGAAATTCATGGAATTAGTATTTCTAAATGTGAAATAAGTAATATTAATAACAGAAGGAAAAATCGTCAATCATTGTTTCTAACAGGAAAAAGAACACCAAACAAATATCCAAAGAAGGGACATACTTTTACGACTATTTCAAAAGTAAGATCACTGGTCTTAGAAAATCCACAGACCCAAACAGCAATCGCTATGATGTTAAGAATCTAAGTATCAACTATAAACAAGGTAATAAACAAAGATTTAAATTAAAAAAATATATATTCATTACCTTTTGCCTAGTCATGTGACTGAGTGCAGAACATGTTGTAGACTTCTTTATAAAAATCACCCAGCCAGAAATGGATAGAAATTTATTGCAACTATCGATGAAGCATGGATCTACCTAAATGATTGTAACAGAAAGCAGTCGATTTACTATTGCAAAAGAGCAGAAAAAGAATTACAAACTTGGTTCCAAGAGTCCCAAGAAAGTTGAATATTGCTGGTTTCTCATTCAATGGGAAATTAAAGTTAAGAAAAGTTGAAAAGGGTGTTAAAATCTATTCTACATATTACCAAAATAATGTTTTAATTTCTATATTTAAAAAAGAAATACCATTGCTTTATCCACAGAGCTTTGAAAGAACAGAATTCCATCAGGATAAGGCTATCAGTCGTACATCCAAATCTACCACTCTATTTCTTGAAAAAGTAAAAAAAGGAGATGGGTATCAAGTCAATACCTTTTGCTGATATTCCTTCGAAGTCCCCTGATGGACTATTGTGCCTTCAGAAAGCTACAAAGAGCATTTTCTAAATGCATACCTAAAACAATGGTTGGACTATGGAAAGCAGTGGAAGAGGAGTGGAAGAAAATACCACTACCAATTTTAAGAAATGTATTGTTATCTTGGAAATCTAGATGTAGGTTCATGGTCCACAGAAAGGGCTATCAGATGGAACATTTAAGAAATAAACAAATTTTTTAAACATTAATTATATTGCTAGAAAACTGTTCTAAAAATGTGTGAACATCCTACAACAAAAAATATTGTAAAATTGAAATCAAAGATTCTTAAATTCCAACACAGTAATAATATAAAAGATGACATTATTAGATTCCAAAACGAAATGTTCTAAATCCTCATCATATATTAATGGGAAAGGGAATTTATAAAAGGAAGCATGGCCCAATCTTAAAAAATAAAATAAAAAAATCTATTGATTCTGCCAACAGGGATTCCGTAGAAATAACTAAGGGAATTTGATTCAGTATTTAAAAAGGTACAATTTGGCATGCAAAACAATTCAAAATTTGAAATTACTGTTGTTTCTTTTCAAAATTTCAATCAAACTTTATAGAATTTAAACAGCAGTGCAAGAAGAAAAATTGCTCTGTATATCCATTTCAAAGATGTGAAGAGAAGACAGGTAGTCAGCTTAAGTAATGCAGAATATATTCAGGGTTCCAAGATGCAGGTGTCTACTTGGTTATGGACACAATGAGAAGAGTAAGCACATAAGTTTGAAGTCCAGACACAGGAAATTCCAGAAGCTCTGATGAAAGCCATGACTGTGGTTGCAACAAATGGCATGAATAGTCTCATCAAAGGGCACCAGAACTACTTTTTGACAATGGGGCAAGAAATCAGGATATGTTCTTTTTGGTCAGGCAATAAAACTCATTGCACTGTTGTGAAACAGGACATAATGACATCATTACAACAGATAAAACTATCATATTGATGAAATCTAAATCAATATAAAACTTGAGTTTCATATCTGTAAAATAGATAGGGTGTTTCTCCATATAAAGACATTTATTCATATTATAAATGATGTTAAACTGTATTGGTTTGGACATCTTAACGTTAGTACGAATTCCACAAAGAACCACAGCCCTTACATTATACATCAAACAACATACATATAGAAATATATCTCATAACTTTTCCCCTTCCATTTTTTTCTTATTTTAAACAAAGATTGACATTATTATACTTAAATGAAATTGAAAATATTCCTTTAAAGAATTTCAGGATTACTGTTTTTTTTTTTTTTTTTTTTTTTTAAAGCTGGAACTTTGCGACATGTTTTTTTTTTCCCTTCTCAGACTTATAACTATAAAAATATCTAATACACAAAGTCGAATGTTTGTTTGTTCATTTGTCCACTATGCAAATCTAGTTTTCAATTTAGAACCACCAAATTTGGTATACTATCTCATGGTACTCCAACTTAGACCGTAGACAGTTTTTGGAAGGGGTGATTCCGGGGTTAAGGAGCCCCCATACAAATTTTTTGTAAAAAGTTAAATTTTTTACTATGAATTGGTATACTATCTCATGGTACTCTAACTTAAGACAGTTTTTGGAAGGGGTTGGATTCCGGGTCAAGGAGCTCCCCACACAAATTTTTTGTAAAAAGTTCCATTTTTTACTTTTTTATTTCAAATTTGAATTTAATACTTTTTGTTGTGATAAGGGCAAGAATTGATTTTTATGACAAGTGCTTTCCAGTGAAGAACTGCAGCACAATTCAGAATCGGAACTGAAGGTAAGTAAACAACAAAAATTAAATGAAAAATCTAAAAATACTGTGTGCATAAAAGACCACAGAGAATAAAATTCGAATTCAATGAAGAAATTTTTTTTCTTTTTGATTGGCGGTTTAACGACCACCGTGAGCAACTCAATGGGCTATAAGCAGTTGCCCGTCCCTAATTTAGGGTCACTGGTTCCAGGGAAGGGAGAGAGCCAGTGCCGTAAGACAAACACAACATCCATGCCTCACCGGGATTCGAACCCGGACCCCTTTCGGACGAATGATCAGAGGCCATCGCTTAGACCACTGCGCCACCGGGGCGGCAATGAAGAAATTAAATACAGTATTAGGTATGGTTCATGCAGTAAAAAATAAACCATTTTCATTTGCTCTGTACAAAATTTAGATAGCGAAATATCACCAAATTCTCCAGAGAAACGCCAGGCAATTCAGCTAATACATACATACATTGCACTAAGCTGTTCTCTGATATTCAAAGGTTAGCTCCTCAAAGAAAGAACTTACTATTGCCGTATCAAACGCCTTCATTTACAGCGATCTCTGCACACAGCTCGAGTTTAACTGACATCCATCACACAACACACACAAAACCTTTTGTACTTCATCCTCATAATCTTTTTCTCATGCAGACATTCCTGAATCTGGTCTTTCCATGATTTCCTTGGCCTTCCTCTACCTTTCTTTTCTGCCACTTGGGCTGCAAATTTTTTCTTAGTAAGCATCTCATCACTCATTCTTTCAACGTGGCCAAACCGCTTCAGAACATCAGTCTCCACCTTACTAACAACACTTTGCCTCACATTACACAACTGCAACAAATCTTCATTCACAAGATCAGCACATGTCTTACCACAAACTCCCTGTAAGTAACGCATCCCCCCAGCACACAAATGACTCCTATGCCTTTTAAGCACCCAGGTTTCACTGCCATACATCAGAGTAAGAACAATTACACTTTCGTACACAGCCGTTCGGGACTTCCTTGCTAACCCATCATTCCTGTGAAATCTTCCTAAGGCAGCTATGACTTTCAATGAAGAATTCACTAGCCTAACTAATTTCCCCATCTAATTTGTTCTCTTTGTCAAACATACTTCCTAAATATACAAACTCAATCACCTGGCCAATCTCTGTGCCATTAAAGCTTATCTTGCATTCAGTATGAACAGTTACTCGCTCAAAAACCATAACTTTGGTTTTTCCTTTATTTATACTCAGTCTGAATTTTACACAAACTTCGTACATCCAGAACAACATACTCTGCAACTCACTTTTGCTCTCTGCCAACAGGACTGTGTCATCAGCATAGAGCAATCTGCACACATACACACACATATTACCACGACACAAGCCAGCATTATCCATTTTGGCATCACACATGCAGGCATCCATAAATATATTAAACAGCAAGGGTGACATTACACAACCTTGCCTGACTCCTGCAGCAATAAAAAACCATTTCGATAAAACACCATTCACTCATACACAAGCTCTACTGCCAGCGTGCATGGCATTCACACTATTGAGTAGATTTCCAGTAATACCATATTTATTGAATACCTTCCACAGAAGAGTCTCATTTACTTTGTCATAAGCTTTCTCTAAATCTATGAAGGCTGCAAACACTTTTTTACCAACAGACATATACACTATCTACGAACAAGTAATTGGACACCCCTGCAATAGACGATATCTGCGGTCCTGATACACGTCACGGCCGCCGCCGTTAAATATAATGTGGGAAACAACAACGCAACCGTCGCATGCAATATGCCATGCAGTTCGGAGCTCTCTGATTTCGAGAAAGGTGTAATCGTCGGGTATCACAGAAATGGTCGATCCATACGTGACATATCCAGCAAGTTGAAGTACCCAAAATTGACAGTGGCCTACGTGATTGGCAACTGGAGGACGTGAGGTGACTGTTGGAATGTGCCCCGACCCGGCAGACCCACAAAACTGGGAGTTAGAGACTGACGGGTGCTGGCCAGAGAAATTCGGAAGAACCGCACCAAATCGATGGGCCACATCCGCGAGGAGTTTCAACAGGCATCCGGGAGTGTTCTTTCGATGAACACCGTCCGTAAGGAAGCCCATCTGCTCGGTTATCATGGACGTGCTGCCGCCCACAAGCCTTTGATCACCAAGTCCAATAGCGCTGCTCGGCTAACGTGGTGCAAAGAACGTCGACAGTGGACCGTTGAACAGTCGAAACAGGCTCTCTGGAGCGATGAATCAAAGTTCACCCTCTACTGTTCCGAAGGCAGGGTCTGGGTTTGGCGTCTGCCTAAAGAATGCCTCCTGCCAGAATGTATTGTATTGTGCCAACTGTGAAGTTCGGCGGCGGTGGACTCCTGGTATGGAACAGGACCCTTGGTCGCAATTCCTGGTAGACTCAACGCCGAGACCTACTGCACCATTTTGGATGAGCATGCGGTTCCTATGTTGTGGCAGTTTTACGGGGTGGACCCATGTTACTTTCAGGATGACAATGCTACCTGTTATGATGCGAGGTCCACCATGGCTTGGTATGGTGACAATGGGGTTAATCGAATGGATTGGTCTGCGCAGAGCCCGGACCTGAACCCTATCCAGCACCTCTGGGACGAGTTGGAGCGTCGACTTAAGGGGTGCCCCCACTGTCCGAAATCGGTGAAGGAACTGACCTGTCTTCTCCAAGCCGAGTGGAAGAAAATACTGCTAGCCGCTGTAATCGCCGCTCGTGGAGGCTCCACCAACTATTGAAGGTGAATAAACTTCGTTTTCCTTTGCCATCACAGGTGTCCAATTACTTGTTGGTAGATAGTGTACTTTTCAATTATCATATGTAAAACTAATAATTGATTAGTGCAGCCTTTACCAGGCATAAAGCCACTGTGCACATCCCACACTTTCTCTGATGTAAGACCCCATACCTTATCAATTACAATCTTTCCAAATACTTTCCCTGGCACACTCAGTAAACTGATAAAGCTCTTGCATTCAGTCTGATCACCCTTTCCCTTATACACAAGAACAATGATAGCATCCCTCCAATCCTTAACTTGTGTAAATTTTTAGCTGTAAATAAGTTTCATCTTTTAACTGGCAAAGCTAAAATGCATTAGTTTGTATCATGCTCAGACAGCTCTTTTTGCATTGTTTAGTGTAACTTTAGCACGAATTCAGTGATACTTGCCCCAAGAGTTGACTTAAGAGACATGCAAA
Source organism: Macrothele yani (assembly GCA_039090855.1). Classification (NCBI taxonomy): domain Eukaryota; kingdom Metazoa; phylum Arthropoda; class Arachnida; order Araneae; family Macrothelidae; genus Macrothele; species Macrothele yani. The sequence goes on along the minus strand of CM077009.1, from coordinate 40,185,095 downwards.
TGAAAAAGCCAATGAGCTACCCAAAATAGATAACTGATCCAAGTTTCGCAGTAGTTGGGCACATGGGTAGGTTTAAAGACAGTGCAATTGCCCCAAAGTACGGCAAATGTTTAACGTAGATTGCATATATTAAAAATATTCCAAATATGGTGTGCAGACTGCAATGTTCAACTGACTGACACAGAGCAGGACTGATACCTGAGAGCCAGGTAAAAGCTTACGAGCAATTTCCACATGGGTGCAGCATCATGTGATCATAGTGCAACACTGCATGTTAAATTATTACAAGGGAAAGGAAGTGGAATACAATACTAGACCACAGCAATGTGAAGATTACTTACTCTGTAGAGGGCTGCTCATGAGACCTACACTGCAGAGTGGCCTGAGAGATGCCATGGATACAGAGGTATCCATCCGCACAATACTACAACATTTGCATGCTCTATGACAGAGATTGAGATGCTCAACCTAGAATCTGACGTCAAGGCATCAATGCAGGGCATGTTGTCAGGAATGGTATAGCAAGAGACAGCACAGGACTGTGGAATGAAGAAGACTGCAATTCACAGACGAGTCCAGTTCAAGGTTTGTACTCTTCCAAGAAAAATAAATTCAAGCACTTTTTAAAACCAAATTATAATATGTGTTGCTGTCGGTCAGTCAGTAGGCAGGTATTTTAGCAAGTTCAAACCATTAAATGCAGTCGGGATGAGCACACCTTTGATGAACTGCCTGTTACCCCCTGTTGGTTTATTTTATTAACTTTGACTTGGCCCTATGTTTTGATGCTTTTCGAAATCATTTTATTTTGTGGAATACTTTGAAAGGGTATATTATTTTGGTATTCACTCTCCGGAAAGAATGTGTTCCTAACCCCAGTCAACAGAAGCCCATTACGAATACGTCATTCCACTTATTTTACACCGTAGTGATGTCGTAGCCAAGGTACCAGCTGTCCACGTGTTCCCCTGAGTTGAACACAAGTTCTGTACTATTTGATCAGCTTGGTCTTTTCATCAGAACTACACAGAACTCTCCTATACAACTATTTAACACAAACAATTATTTTACCCATGATCTTTCACATCATTACTTAAAAAAATAAATAAAAAAATAGCCAAACTTTTTCAAGTACCGTAATTTTTGGACTAAGAGCCGCATCGGCGTAAGAGCCGCATCGGCGTAAGAGCCGCACCGGCATAAGAGCCGCACCGGCATAAGGGTCGCACCTGTGAAGTCGTGGTGCTGCTAAGAAAACTAAATTATCTTCCTTATTTTCATGAATTAACTCACACCCAGCGTGATTATATGTATACTTCAAAGGCTAATCTGCAATTCAGTGTCGATCTGCTTTATGCACTTATTTTTTTATACTGGCAAAATTTTTGATTTATACATTTTTTATTAATCATATTAATGATGTTATTTGTTTGCCTTTATTAAATGCTCAAAACCATTTATGTAATCAATATAAATCACGGTTAATCTTAAGACTGCCGTTAGAATATCGCATTGCTCATAAAACCGCACAATTGTCTAAATTCCATTCAATGTGGATGTCTGCTACAGGATGGTTCTCTGTTCACCGTAATAGAATCTGTCTTAGAAGTAATTAACTTATAAACTATCGCTTGTAATGCTTTCGATTTATGTTTTCTTTAATAATATGTTCCTTATATGTTATGCTTTTTTTCTTTACCAGCTGCCTCGCACGTGTTCGTGGATCAGGCCGCCAACACTTTCATAACAGCGGTGCCGCTCTCTTTCAAGTGGTTTGACCTATTTTCATTTACTGCGCACCGAGCCTTCGCATTGAGCTCCGCTTTTATATGAATCCCTTCTTTTTTCTTTTCCAGCCGAAGCCTTCAACTTCCACTATCGTCACTCAATAAAAATAAAAAATAAAAAATAAATTAAAATCGAAGCAAAACTCAGGAGCACGAGCCAAGAAACACCTGTATCGCATGCCAGATTAACCAAGAAGAGTGAACAGAATTTGTCCTTCCGTCCCGCCAGTATTGTTTGGAATAGGTCTCTGCTAATGGAATCATCCTGGGGCAGGCTTTTGCATTGTTCATGTTCTTAAGCTTTTGTTCAGGAAAGTGCCCATCAAACAGGTCTCATCACCCCACTGAAAATCATCGCACCTTCCTGCATGATGTATGCTGCAGCGAACGAAAGAGATACGCTAGGCGCGATATCCACAGAAGCCTCGGACGTCACGCTACTCGTCTGTGTGCTTGTGTCCCCTTCCATCCCCCATTCCTCCATGCAAAGGGCATTTGAGTCAGGCATTCCTGTCCTCCCCCACTTTCCCTCCTAAACCAACATCAGGACAGCGGAGTTATCATGTCTAACGTATGAGTAGAAAGGGAGGAAAACTTTATCACAGTCGAGTTTGTGAAAAAAAAAAGACGTGGTTTGAAAAAATTTACTAAGCATCTGCATGAAAAAAAAAAAAAAAAAAAAAAAAAGGAGGGAAGAAACAGTCTTATCGAAAACAAATTCGGCATAAGAGTCGCTTCGGCATAAGGGCCGCACACCCGAAAAATTTCACTTTTAGTAACGTAAGAGCCGCGGCTCTTAGCTAAAAATTACGGTACTTTTAAGAACTTGAAAATGAACTTTTCTTTTCAAGGACTTTTCATGGTTTTTCAAGGAGCATACGAACCATACAGTTGTGTTTTGGTGTGCGGGATGGCCATATAGTATCTGTATGACACCACTGTTATCAATGAATTGTAGAGGCACTTATAGTCAACCACCGCTGTGCAGTGTGGGAGGCAGACGTTTCTGACGGGTGTTTGAACCCCGGTCCTGCCAGCCATCTAGTCTGCAGTGTTTCTGCGATTTTCCGCAGTCTCCCCGAATTTGGGGACGTGAATGTGTAGATGATTCCCTCCGAAGTTGGCCCCGGACGTGCTTTGTCTCTGGACCCCTTTCCCCAAGTTGCCTGGGTTTACCAGATGAGTGTCGATGCATTGGTAGAAAAACAATGTAAGACAAATGAAATTTGATGCCCCATGGCTTCAGGCACCTATGGGACTATTTATTACCCATGGTTATTGATGATGATGACCATACAATGCCCCAAAGTGCTGGTGGACAGGAATCCAATTCAGCAGATCTCTTGTCCATATCAACGGCTGAAGAAAAAACACTAATGATTTCTTAGGCAGACAGCAATGAATGCTGCTGCTGATGAAGACAGTCAAGTGATTGATGATTGCATTTTGTTCCTTTGTATGTATGTATGTATGCATGCATGCATGTATGTGTATGTGTGTGTGTGTGTGAGAGAGAGAGGGGGGACTAAGTAATTTGTCTTCTACACTGCTTCAAATGCAATATAAATGTCGTCTCTTATCATGCAAATGAAATTGCAACACAAATCTTCACATAAGTGTAGTTCAGATAATATAGCACATTCTGAAAATTACATTAGGTATAAAAAACAGAAAAAGAGTGCATAAATAATGAAAAGGCACAAAAAAAAAATAAAGATTACAATATACGAGGCCTGTTCAGGAAAGACGCGTACATCTTTTTTTTTTCTAGTATAGCTACATATTGGAACCAAAACTTCATCACAGCACACACCCGACCCCCGCTATGTGTGAAAGAACTTTTCCAGGCAGTTGCATTACACATGACCTTGAGCAGAACACCGTGAAGGAGTGTCTGTTTGTGCCCGCTTTTCAATTGAGTCATGGATATCTCAGTGGAAGAGCATGTGGCTCTGAAGTTCTGAGCTTGTTTAGGAAAAATGAATTTGGGAGTGTATGAAATGTTGGTGCAGGCCTATTGATCACTGAACTTTGTTCCTGTCTGTGTGTGTGAGAGAGAGAGAGAGAGAGAGAGAGAGAGAGAGAGAGAGAGACTAAAATAAAGAAAAAACGGGTAATTTGTCTTCTATTGGGTCGTTTCATAATTACTGGCCGATGCCGACCAGGCGAATTTGCATAGCCGGTTACAAGGGACGCCTTGTAGGAGGAACTACCCAACGCCCATGCAAATTGAATTGGTTCAGTCCACATGTATAAACCAGTATTTTAGACAGATCAATGGAGTTGGGGACGTGATGGAGCAATCTGACGTGAGATCAGTGATTTTGCACGAATTCAAACTTGGCAGGAATGTGTCCGAAATAGTCGCAAATGTCAATAGAGCGTGGGTTGTCGGAACGACAAGTGACAGAACTGTCCGTAGACTATTTTCCAAGTTCCATGCCAGTGATGTTGCCATCGATGATAAGCCAAGAGTCGGTCGTTCGGTTCTGTGTGACACTGTACATTTAAGGCGGAAAGTGGAAGAAAAACCAACGTCCACAGTACACGAGCCCAGTGCCAAACTTGTCGTATAATCAGCGACAGTTTCCAGACACCTGGCGGCTATGGACAAGGTTAAAAACTGGATACCTGGGTTCCACACGATCTCACAAAACAGCAGCAGATATAGTGTCTGGAAACATGCATTGCCCTCCAAAACCGCAAGGCTAGTGCTCCCTTTCTGCATCAGGTCCTTACGGTCGATGAAAAATGGGTGCTTTATGACAAAAGGAAGCGAACAGCGCCGTGGCTCGATAAAGGGGAATTACCAAAGCACATGTCCAAACCGAGTTGCACCCACAGAAGGTTCTGATCTCTGTGTGGTGGACTGCCAAGACTGGTTCATTACAAGTTTTTGCCGCGAGGTCAAACAATCACAACGGACGTGTGCTGCCGTCAGCCGAACGAATGTCACCAGAAATTCTGCAGCAAACAACCATCGCTCGCCAATCGTTTGGGTCCCATACTGCTTCAGGATGGCACACGACCACATGTGTCTATTGGAAGCATGCAAAAAATCAATGCCTTGGGGTACGAGGTCCTGATGTGGCCCCCTCAGACTTTCACATGTTTTGCCATTTGGACCACTTCTTGAGGGGCAAACAGTTTGCTAACAAGGATGCTGCGATTTCTGCAGTTAGCAATTCCTCGGAACACTGTGATGTCCGTTTTCTGCCACCGTGGCATTTTTGCACTGAAAACACGTTGGGCACAGTGTATTTCTGCCGACGGCAGGAATTTTTTGGAATAAAATGCATTTCGTTGTCTGTTACTGGTGTTTGTTTCTTTGTGTCCAAATCGACCAATAATTATGAAACGACCCAATCCACTGCTTCAAATGCAATATAAATTTTCTCTTATACTTTTCACGCAAGTGTAGTTCAGATATTACAGTACCTTCTGAATTACATTAGATATAAGGACAGAAAGAGAGTGCATAAATAATGAAAAGGCACAAAAATAAAATTAAAGTTTATAACATACAAGGCATGTTAAAGAAAGACTTGCACATTTTTTTTATTTTTTTTGTAATAGTATAGCTACATATTTGAAACAAAACATCATCAGAGCATACACCAGATTCCCCTCCGTGTGAACGAACCTTTCCGAGTTATTGTGTTGCATGTGACCTTGAGTAGAATCTGTTTGTGCCCCAGTCAAGTCATAGATATCACAGTGAAAGTGAATTGAGAAGTGTACAAGACGTCGAGTGCAGGCCTGTGGTGAGAGTGTGATGCCACATCGTACAGCACAGTGGTGGTTAAAAGAATTTTGTAAAGGCCACGAATCATTTCAGAGACAAAGTGGGTCTGGGGGTCGCCAACAGCCATTACTGATCAGATGGTGGGTACTGCGGCCGTGATTATTCGTGAGGATCGTCGACTCACAGTGAGACAAATAGCAGAACATTTACAGATCTCTATTGGAAGTGCCCACATTATACTCAGTGAGGAACTACACATGACGCGAGTCAGTGCAAGATGGGTTTCTCGGTTACTGATGCCCGAGCAAGTGTGTTTTGAGGTGTGTGAATTTTTGAAGCAAGAAATTGCTTCAAACAAGGACTACCTGAAGTCAGTGATTACAGGCAATGAAACTTTTCTTTATCACTATGATCCAGAGGGCAAACAACAGAGCTCTGTATGGAAAACTCCATCATACCAAAGACAAAAATGGCCAGATGTGAAAAATCTGCCGCAAAGGTAATGGTAATCATTTTCTTTGCTTACCAAGGAATGGTGTACCAGAATCATACATGAGACTGCCGAAGGGGGAAAAAAGCTGAACTTTTTAACCGCATGGGTGAAAAATAAGAACGTGCTGTGAAACCACGTGAATATAACGTGGCGTGAGCAAGATAAAATTGTTCACTGAAATTTATTATGTAAATATTAAGCTGGAGCACATCAATGTATTCAAAATACATAATTTTCTTTTTTTATCATTTAATAGCAACAGAAGATAAATGTAACAACGCGGAGAAAAAAAATTACGATTACCAGCAAAATTTACGCTCTGTCCAACTTCTGTTTTAGGATATTTTTTCTCCATTTTGAAGCTGCAAAACAAGTATTTATGGAATGAAATTATATTTAACACGGCTGGGAAGAAGAAGCATCACCATGAAAAAATGATTACGATTACGGGAGAAACCTTCACTCCGTCTAACTTCCGTTTGCGAAAGTCGGAATTCCGCCCACCGACGGAAAACGACCCCAACATCATCCCTACCACCACCAATCTCTCCCAAATTTCTGTTCAGTTCGGCATCAATTTCGGAAACCATCGAAATGACGATGGAAAATGCGGAATTCTTCGAATCCCCTAAAGAATCTCCTGACTGAAGATCACAGGGAAATTTTCGCGCCAACTTCCATTTTCGGAATTTTTCTTCCATTTTCAAGTTGAAATGCAAATATTGATGGAAAAAAATTACACTTAACAATAATACTGCGCAGAAGAAACATCGCGAGAAAAAGAAATCACGATTACGGGGGAAATGTTCAATCCTTTAACTTCCGTTTTCGAAAGTTTTAAAAAACGAAATACCATCTCCTTCAAAATTTCTCTTCAGTTTTGCCTCAATCTCGAGGATAATCAAAATGATGACAAAAAAAGCGGAATTCCGCGAATCTGCGGAAGAATCTCATGTATGCAGAATGTTGTGCTGCTCAATACCACAGTTAATGCGAATTATTACGTGTCTGTTTCGACAAAGCTGATCACACATCTGTGAGAAGTGTCCACACATTCACCAAATGATTGGAAACTCCACCATCATAATGCTTGTCTGCAAATGGAGCAGAAAGTCACTACCTTCTTGGCCGAAAATTTTTTTGTAACAGTTCCACACCCTCCGCACAGTCCAGATTTAGCACCCTGCGACCTTTTTCTTTCTTTTCCCAACTCTCAAAAAGAACTTGCGAAGAACTTAGGTTTACGTCAATAGAGGGATGCACAAAGATGGCTCCCAGCACATCCTCGAGTAGTGGTAGCGATGTGCGGTCAGGTGCATTGCCTCAAGAGATTCTTTTGAAAAGGACCACAGCCATATGTGGTTCAGGTTCGTATATACATGTTTATAAATTTCCGTGCAAGTTTTTCTTGAATGGGCCTCGTAGATCATTCCATAAAAACGAAAATTATTTTGCTTTTAGTAAATCATACTGTGGCATCTACCGTAATTTTCGTCGTATAATCCACGGATTATCTGCTAAAAAAGTTAAAAATATAGGTTCTGCAGATTATACGCCAAATTTTTTTAAAAAAGAAGTTTTTACGGCCCTTCAATTTTTTAACAAAATCTGCAGCGTATTTGTGGGAAAAATTTTCCTCAGTTCAAGAGTTTGTATGGAGCAGGGAGGAATGTCGTAATGAAGGATCGGCCAAGTTTTGGGGAGAGATGGCGGGGTTCATTTTGAATCGTTGAGAAGGACAACTCTAACTGTTTTGTGATCTCTGATTTTGTAAACCAGCCAATGAATGTACGCACTGTGCTTGCTGCACAAACCTATGCGTTCCTCCTTTCGGATCTTGTGTGCGCTGCCTTGTCTTTAGTTTGTCTTTCGCCGTTTTGGCCAATGTTGTTGCTGCTATTAATATTTTCCTTCATTGCTATTCGTGATTTCTTTGAAAAGGAAATGTTTCAGTTACACCGCCGAATATAAACTTAAAGTGGTGGACTCAATTGAGGATGTGATCGTGTCCCTGTGCAATAGTTTTGAGAAGGTCAGAAAACAATCGCGCAGTAACACGTGAAAAACCGTTGTCTAAAATGTAAATAAATCCGTCGATAAATTACGCCGGAGAATTCACGGAAGTTTTTTATTGGCCCACATAAGCTGAACCCCCAACTCTGAAAGCAGGATTCCTCCAAAAACTTTCGACTTACGCGCGAGTACATACAGTATTTCTATGACTTGTTCTGTATCAGTTTTTCATCATTGTCAAGTTGTAATGCAATACTCTGGAGCAGTGTTTAAGCTGGAATTTTTTTCTCTTGCAGCAATTTGGCTATTTTGTCAGCAAAAATTGCAGCAAAATGCTATGCAGATTGGCCAAATTTAAGGTTCTATTTCTTGCTGTATTTACGTATGAAAATACAAGCACAACGCATTGGCAAAATGAAATTTTCTATTTTAATTGGAATTCATGAATAAACACAAATAGGCGTTTACACTTCTAATTTTAATAAAAATGCTTACATTTGCTGATGCATGCAGTTTGTGAAAAATTATACAAAAACCAAGACTGAGGAAAATAACAACCAACGAAACACCGACCGTCTGGTCGACCCGAACCGAACTGGAGCGTGCTGCTCCCGCGGTTATTGCTGCGGTGAACCGCCAAAGAAACAAATGAAAGGCTTCTTTACTTATCTTTCACAGCAAAGCCGTTGCGAAAGGTACTCTCGAGGCTTACCGGTGATTTTTTGTGATAGGAGAAGACATTTTTTGTGATAGGCGATTTTTTGTGAAGGGAAAACGACAACAGGGCAGAACAGTGCGCAACATCGATAACGAAAACTGACAGGGAAGAAGGATACCAGGTCGGCAGGGTAAAGCAGTGATGATGGAATGAAAAAATGACGGGATAAAAAAAACGCGAGGGCGTAGCAGGGGTGGGCGTGATAACGGAAAAAGTATTACGGAGATGAACAATGCAAGGGCAAAGCTGGGGTGCGCAGGATGACGGAAAGAAAAAATGGAGGGGAAGGAAACCAGATCGGCAAGGCAAAGCAGCGATGACGGAACGAAAAAACGATGGGGGGATGAAAAACAACACAAGGGAGAAGCAGGGGTGGGTGGGACGACGGAGAAAGAAACCAGGTCGGCGGGGAGAAGCAGCGATGACAGAACGAAAAAATGACGGGGATGAAAATTAACGTAAGGGCGAAGCAGGGGTGGGTGGGATTACCAATAATAATAATAACGGGGAAACATTCGCTTTTTGGTGATTCAGTGGGGACTTTCTGTCGCAAAATTACCGTCTTTATCGCAAATTGGCAAAAATGTGAGTGACAGCTTAAACACTGCTCTGGAGCTGCATTGGCGTGATCTATGGATGTCACGCCCTTTATCTGTCTGGAGATAAAAATATGAAAAATATTTAAAAATGAATTTCTTCATTTAATAAAATCGTTTTTTTTTCTCTCTCTCTCACTTCTTTGGACTCCTGGGTCCTTATGTGGCTGACTTTTCTATCAGAAATTCTACTTCCAGTTTAACATCTATGATGTGCAAATTATACAGTGACTTTTTTTGCTGAATGTCACAATCTGCAGATTATATGAAAGAAAATTTTGTTTTTATGTGAATATTACAGTCTGCGGATTATACGCCGGTGAGGGTAACACGACGAAAATTACGGTAATTCCATTTCTTCCTCTTCCTTTTTTAGTGCATGATAGGTGGTATGCAAGGTGAATAACCACCTGGGAAAAGTAAAAACACACAGAGTTACATATAGTAATTAAATTCTTATAAGCATAAGCTTTCGACCATGCTATGGGTCTTAATCACCCCACAATAAACTGAATCAGAGGACTGGTTGCCAGAACTACAAATTGAATTGCAGGAACTGTTTCCAGCATCTCCAATTTAAGTTGTAGTTCTGGCAACCAGTCTACTGATTCAGTTGATTGTGGGTGATCAAGGCATGGTCGAAAGCTTACTCTTATAAAATTTAATTACTACACATAACTCCATTTTTTAAATTAATTCTCAGGCAGTCATCGCAGAGTGATGCCTGTGGTTTTAATTGTAAATGACCACCTTCAAGAATGAATTCCTTAACATGTCTGGAATTGGTTAGCAGTATTTGCATGATAAAAACATATGACATATTTTTGAAAATTCCTGAACAAGTCAACTAAATCCTAAAAGCTAGAAAGTGTTAAGCAACATTAATACAAAAATATAAAAGATCATTTGGTTGATAAAGAAATCATTTCTGCAGAATAAAGAAAATATACACCAATAACTGTTTTTCACAGCACTGTCCTATAGTTCTTGGAAATCTTGCGATGTGAACATAATAGAGGTGACAGTAGTTTTTTTATCGTAAACCGTCCATTTTTACTATGCCTGTCTTTGCTTGGAATGGATGGCTTTAACACATCACATAATGTTTGTCCATTAACATGAAATCTTGTGGGGATCGTACTTCCAGAAATACAAAATGTTCTTCAAATTACTCCATAAAAACTCTTAGTCTATTCTTGCTTTCTGATGAGCACAATGATGACAATGACATATGAAGTCGAATTAAAAAAAAAAAAATGCAAAAAACAGCCAAAGTATAAAAACAGTACAGAAAATAAAATATTCCTGCAGCATTATGACAAAGGCAAGTCTTTCCTCCACACTTATTTGTTTGGTCACCTTATTTCTACTTCAGCATACATTTATTCTGTAGTACAAGAAAGATTCAAGAGTCCAACAATTAAGAAAACTCCTACTTCTTCACACTTGCAGACACATCCTTAAAAACAAACTTTAGGAATCGAGTGAACAGATGATTCAAACAAGTTTCAAACACAGCTGCTCACTTTTTGGATGCTAATCTTCAATGCCTTTTTTTCTTTCTTTCTCTTTTCTTCCTTTGTACACTAACATTAACAAAACTCCAGAACGCATTTGGCAACTCTACTGTGGTGGATACGGCGTCAGCAGAATCCCACACATGTCGTTTGATTGGTCTGTAATAGTTAAACATTTCCATTGACAAAAGAAGTACTATTATGGAAAAGATAAAAATGAGAAATTTAAACACAACCAATAAATTATTAAAACAGCAATTCACATACAAGAAAACTTCTTGAACTGTGGCCTGACCTACTTGATATAGTTATTACAGATTGGCAGGCAGATGGCAGCACATCAGAGCTCACTCTCATCTCGTATGGTACCTCGTAGCTGCGGTGCATTTTGTAGCAGAAACCGGTAATTTGTTTCAACATTATTTTTTTTTTTTTTTTTTTTGGTTTCCATGTGTTCTTTTGCTGTAAGATGTGGAATTGGAAGAGGTTTCTAGGTGAAATGGTAGATGCAAAGACGTGCAATTGGCAGTGTGTAAAATTCATGAAAATGAGCCCGCTGAATCAAAATCATTAAAAAGGCCTAAGCTTTAGGGCCTTATAACATAGACATAAAATAAAAATCATAACAATATATCATTATATTATTATAGTATGTTTTTTATAATAATATATCATTATACTATTGTATTACAGTATGATTTTTATAATAATATAATGATACCCTATATTATAATAAACAATATACCATTATATTATTATTATAATAATGATATTATATTCGCACCTGGTAACTGTTGCCAACATTGATTTATTCTGCTAGATAGATACTACCACAAATATTTTCTTTCAGTAGACAGCAAACATTTGGCTACTTATATGTATGGTCAATGGGAAGGTAGGAAGAAAGGAAGGAAGAAAGGAAAAAAGGTAGGCAGATAAGATAGATAGACAGACACACACACACACATTAGTGGTGAAAGTAGACTGTTCGTTTTGGGGGAATGTAATTGTTTAGTGTTTAAAGTCTGGGTGGACCCCCCCCCCTCTCACACATATTTTATAGGTCTGTGTTCTTTCATATGCACTTAAATAAAAAAAAATATAATGAATAAAAACTAAACCCTAATAAACTTATAATTCAGCAAAAAATGTCTCTATCACAAAGAGCAGGTTACACATCAGCTGAAGCAGATTCGTTTTTACGCTTTCCAACCGTAGGTTGAAGAAGCGTATATGCTCCAGCTTTGTCCGTCTGTCCGTCCGCACGATAACTGGCGTAAAAATGGTTCAATTTCGATGAAATTTTAGTATGTGGTAGGGGACCACCTGGGGACGAACCCTATTGAAAATGGGAAAAATGGGGTCAAAGGTCACGACGTAGGAGCGGGATTCATTCCATTGCACTTATACGTCATAACTTGCGTAAATATGGTTCGATTTCAATGAAATTTTACAATGTGGTAGGGGACCACCTGGAAACAAACCCTATTTAAAATGGGTGAATTGGGGTCAAAGGTTAGGACTTAAGAGCGGGATGCATTCCATTGCTTTTATGCGCCATAACGTGCGTAAAAATGGTTAGATTTCGATGAAATTTCAGTATGTGGTAGGGGACCACCTGGGGACGAACCCTATTGAAAATGGATGAAATGGGGTCAAAGGTCAGGACATGGAATTGTGATCCATTCCATCGCCCTTATCCCATGTTATTAAGGTGGACGTCAAGTAATTTTGCTTCCTATACTTTCAATGGAAAAACTTTTGTACAACTTTCCTTCACAATTAATTGTGTTCCCAAGGATGAAAATTTGAACATCGATTAAAACAACTTCTTAATATAACTTGGAATACTTAATATTTTCTAAAACATAACCATAATTATATTAAAAATCAATAACTTTTCCTTTGGTGGTGTTGCAACCAGAAAAAGAATGGCGCAACCTGTACTTTGATGATGTCAGTAGACAAACAAATGTTGGATTGCATAATTATGGTTATGTTTTAGAAAATATTAGGTATCCCAAGTTATAAAATGAAGCTATTTTAATCGTTCAAATTTTCATCCTTGTGAACGCATTAATCGTCCAGAAAAAAGATGGCGCGACCTGTATTTTCATGACGTCAGCAGTCAAACAAATGTGCGGATGCTATTAAAGTTTTATGAAGTCACACTTTTGCTAGCAGATGGCCACGATTCCCATCTGCCTCATTACGTCACGCGTTGTGTGCGTATGTTCGTCTGCACGATAACTCGAGTAAAAATTGTCCGATTTCGATGAAATTTTAGTATGTGGAAGGGAATCACCTGGGAAGGAACCCTATTGAAAGTGAACGAAATGGGGTCAAAGGTGAGGACATATGAGCGGGATCCATTCCACTGTTCTTATGCGTCATAACTAACGTAAAAAAGGTTCGATTTCGACTAAATATTATTATGTGGTAGGGGATCACCTGGGGACAAACCCTGTTGAAAATTGGCAAAATGAGGGTCAAAGGTCAGGACATAGGAGCGGAATCACTTCCATCGCCATTATGCGTCATAACTTACGTAAAAATGTTTCGATTTGGATGAAATGTTAGTATGTTGTAGGGGCCTGCCTGGGGACGAATCCTATTGAAAATGGGCGAAATGGGTCAAAGGTTAGGACACAGAAGCGGGGTCTATTCCATAACCCTTATACATCATAACTTACGTAAAATTGCTTCAATTGCGACAAAACTTTATCATGTTATTTCGGAGGTATACTGAACCAGTTCTGTTGAATATCATTGAAATGGGATCAAAGGTCAGGGCGTAGGAGTGAGATTTATTCCACAGCCATTTTATGATTTCTAGTATGTTGGAAAGCGTATCATAATCAATGCATTGCATGATTTTACTAACTTGTTCTTAATTGCGCAGCTGAAAAATAGTGAAAATATTTGGAATTCCCTAATTGTTTTCCTACCTAATTGCATATAGAAATTATCGTAATAAATGAGCATATTCAGTTCATAGATGTTGTGCAGTATCAAAAGGACAAAAAAAAAAAAAAAAAAAAAAAAAAACACCCTGGTAATTTCAAGTTTGGGAGGAATACCTTAGAGAGTGTCCATTAATAAATTTATGTTACCAAAAAAACCAGTTAGACACCACTTTGAGCAATTAGAGGATACCGTCTCTTCCTGAAGCCAGTGCGGTCTTTGTCAGCTGCAATGTATTCAATTGTTACGGTCAATAAATCTGAGTTCAGGATTCAAAAAGCCAAGGTTAGTAGACTCTATTAACCTTGTTCTAAATCAAGCTTGCAAAATTCTTACTAGTTCCACATTCTGCCCTGCATGATAAAGTACTGAATGATACGAAAGCAAAATTTTTGAATGCAAGCATCCCCTCTGGCTATGGGCCCTTAGCTAAGAGTCCAAAGGACAAAATTTGTTGTCTTGAGTCAAAAGCTCTGAAAACTGCAGAATCAGAGACAAAATTTTCAAAAGTAAAAATCTTACACACATTATGAATAGAATTCATGGATAAATAAAGTGCAAAGTAAAAATCCTCCAATTACGTGGCGTCAGCAAATAAACAAATACATCGCCCATTCCACGTTCCAGAAACACATAGCAACCAAAAAATTTTTGTTCGGTCGCCGCTGGGGAATTTTTCCAGGTGACCAAAATAAAAATTTTTTGGTTGCTATGTGTTTCTGGAACATGGAAAGAGCGATGTATTTGTTTATTTAATAAAGTTCAAGCCAAAATTTCCTCGGTATAGTTCTGCAGTACTTTTTGTTTTGTTTTCAGAAATTGTATACTTTCATTCACCACTATTTAGGGGAACGCCGTTCCCCTTACCAATTTCTTAAGGGAACGCTATTCCCACCCACTTTTACCACTGATGCACATACACAGTAAAACCTGCTTATAACAAGGAGTTTGGGATTGACAGAAACCCTTGCTGAATCTTGGTGAATCCATTTTTGGGTACAAAATCTGCACCACAGAAAAGTATGCATATGTGATAATATGCATATATTCTTATATTACGTATCCATTAAAACTGGATATACTTGAAAGACTTAACTACATAAGCGCTATTGTTAATTCATGAAATCTTTCACGTATATACCGATGAGACATTACATTATGACCACCTACTTAATATACACTGAAGTGCCAGAAAAACTGGTACAGACGAGCTTATGCAAAATACATAGCAACGTCACCTACGCGCATAATCGGTTGTGTCCGCCAGTGCGTATATAAAGTGATAGACATCCTTGCTAGCTGCCGGACCTGTTTTCGGCATAAGAATGACAAGTAATAACGATTTAAGCGATTTTCAACACGGTGTCATAGTTGGCGCTCGTGAGATGGGCCACAGTATTTCGGAGGTAGAAACAAAGTTTGGATTTTCAAGGACGACCATTGCAAGAGTGTACCGTGACTACAAGAATTCCGGCAAAACTTCCAACCTACGATACCAGTGTGGCCGTAAAAGATATTGGGTGAAAGTGACCATCGTCGGCTGTTAAGAATCGTTTCATGCGATAAGCGTGCAACACTCTCGCAGGTATAATCGGAATTCAATGCTGGAGCCTCAACAAGAATCAGTGTCTGGACTGTGCGAAGTACCCTGCACGATATGGGCTTTGGGAGCAGATGCCCAACTTGAGTCCCCTTGATGGGTGCACGACACAGAGCTATGCATCTCGCTTGGGCACGGCAACACCGCCATTGGACACTTGATGACAGGAAACAAGTAGCCTGGTCTGATGAGTTGCATTTCCAACTGTATCGGACAGATGGAAGGATTCGTGTGTGGCGCAAACGCCATGGATCCCGCCTGTCAACAGGGAACTGTACCAGCTGGTGGGGGGTCCGTAATGGCATGGGGTGTGTTTAGCTGGACTTCAGTGGGACCCCTGGTACATCTACAAACGTCTGTGACCAACCAACGCTATGTGCATCCTTTCTGATGAGGTACACCCGTTCATGCACTGCATTCATGCTGATGGGTTGGGCCTGTCCCAATAGGACAATGCACCTCCACACAAGTGTCAGGACGCCACATTATGGTTAGAGGAGCATTCATCTGAGTTTAGGGTGTTGCCATTCCCACCCAAGTCCCCAGATCTGAACGTGATGTAACACAATTGGGATGCCATGCAATGCGCTATCGAACACAGTAATCCGAGACCTTGGAATACACTCGAATTGTGGAATGCTCGGCAGGGAGTATGGTGTGCATTGCCTACAGCATATTTCCAGAAGCTAGCGGAGTCCATGCCCCATCGTATTTCTGCAATCATGAGCTCCCGTGGGGTTCCTACTAAGCATTACACTGGTGTACCGGTTTTTCTGGCACTTCAGTGTAAGCTGTAAAACCCCCTTTAGCCAGCAAAATAGTGACCACTTGGCAAGGCATTGCTTCCATGAGGTGGCAATAGAAATCCTGGGGTATCTGGTACCATAATGCCAAAAGAATGTCTTCCAGTTTCCGTACATTTCAAGATGGCGGTGATTTAGCATCAACCCACTTTTCCAAGTCGAGCCACGTATGTTCAATTGGGTTCATGTCAGGTGAATTGGGAGGCCAGGGCAGAAAGTCACCAGCATGTTCCTCGAACCACTCCTTGACAATGCCAGGCAGATGTCAGATAAGAATGTATCAGGTCTGCATGTTTACATATTAGGTGTGCAACTTAATTCTTGGCCCCTAACCGTAAGTTATCATAGAACGTCAGCAAACACAAATAGCTGTGTGTGATAATGGCTAATTGCAGCACTATGCAACAGCTTTCCAGGCAACCATAACTGTGAGCAGCTGTAGTGACAGAAAAGATGAAAGTTGACGGTGAAAACAATGTTGTTCAAGAAGCAACATTTGAGGCACTGCCTCCTGTTCGCGTTTCAGCTGAAAAAAAAGTGCCCAGCAAGTGATCTGTGCTGCTTTGGGTGAGGCTGCAGTGTCTTACAGTACGTGTAGGAAGTGGTTCCTGCAGTTTAAGCTGGGAAATTTCGATCTCCGTGATGCAGAACGTCCTGGACAGCCACAGAAAGTTGACGATGAGAAACTGGAACAACTGTTGGACGCGGATCCCTGTCGCACACAGTCAGAGCTCGCCCAGGAACTTGGAGTAACACGGCAAGCCACTGCAAAGTGCCTGCACAAGCTTGGACAGATTCACAAAGAGGGCACTTGGGTGCCCCACCAACTCACAGCTGTGAACAAGTCTAGGCGCTACGATGTTGCTCGTGTCCTTGCTCTCCAGATTCAAGAAGAAGGATTTCCTCCACAAGATTTTGAACTGTGATAAGCAGTGGATCCTCTACGATAATCCTAAGCGGCGCAAATCGTGGGTTTATCCAGGTCAGCCTACCACCAGTACCGCCAAACCGAATATCCATGCCAGGAAGATGTTGCTGTGCATATGGTGGGATCAGCGTGGTGTCATACGCTATGAGTTGCTCAAACCAGGTAAAACGGTCAATGCTGAGCGTTATTGTCAGCAACTCATTCGTGTGAGTGACGCAATGGATGCGAAAAGGCCATACACCGGCAAGGGCAGAAGGTCGGTCCTGTTGCTTCAGGATAACGCACGTCCTCACACCACGAAAACAGCTTTAAACACAATCACCGACCTGGGATGGGAGATTTTGTCCCACCCAGCGTATTCTCCAAACTTTGCCCCATCGGATTATCACCTCTTTCGCTCCCTGCAACATCACCTGAGTGATACGCACTTCACTTATGTTGAGGAGGTCCACACAAGTTTTGATGACTTTATCAACTCGAAACAGCCCTCTTTTTTCCGCAGTGGCATTCGGCAGCTCCCTGACCGATGGCTCAAATGTGTCCAACACGACGGGGATTATTTCCCTGATTAGGTACGTATTCGATTTGCTATAATTTGCTGTCAACGTGTCGAGCCTGCGGCCGAGAATTAAGTTGCACACCTAATATTTATGGGTGCATAACATGTGTGATGACAAAACAGAAAATACTGGTCTACATCTTGGGATTTCCCAAGTATGCAAGTTATTGTATGCTGTTGCCTAAAAGCTGGTTGCTGAGTGTTATCCAGGATGAAATTAAAACTCAGCATAAATATGTGAAAAAAACCCCAGGTAGGCTCAGTTCTGGTGGTTGAGCCATCAGTTTGGAATGTAGGACTATGACTTGCAGATTGGAGAGATGAAATGAGCTAGTCTAGTATGGTTTTAAAGCTTTTATTTAATTTGTTATAGCCAACATAGGTCTTACTCTATGACGTGAAAAGTAGCTTACATAATTTTTTACAAATAATGCTGGATACATTGTGAACACAAAGCAGATCGATACACGAAATATCCAACGTGGTGCTCTGTGTGGGATCTATTACAAGATCCATGGCGAGATCTCGGGACATAAACTCTTTGAATCTCTTGTAAGTAGCCCTGACTTTGATGTTCAAGTTGAAATTGCTCGACAAAATGATCGGTATGTTGCCATTTCCCTTTCTGGAGAGTTGTAGGAAGGCTTCTGAAACCTTTGGTGTGTAAAATACAAGATTACTGTGTACGAACGTTTCCAGGTCATTGTGAGCAAGACTGCTATTCATAATATGATAATTAAATATTGAGATACAGGTGAATTTATCAACCAAAAGAGAGATGGACATCCAAGTGAAACTAACCCAGGTGATGACAATACCATAAGGCGAATAATTATGTGTTCTCCGAGGAGTTCGTGAAAGAAAGTCAAGGCCTTTCTACATTCAAAAGGGTCTGATATTGTTATCAGCATTGTTTCCCGATGTCTTAACAAAGATTTTGAATTAAAGTTTTATAAACCTGCACATAAACCTAAACTAACCTCTGTCATGAAAAAGAAGAGACTGCAGTTTGTAAAGAGTCATCAATCGTGGACTGCTGAAAATTGGAGCCAAGTTCTTTTTTCCAATGAATCAACTCTGCGTCAATTTGAATTATGTGGAGAACATGTTTGACGACCAAAAGGCTAAAGGTTTGATGAAAAAATACACCGTTATCACCGTGAGACATCCGCCTAGTCAGATGATATGGGGTGCTATGTCAGCATCCGGTACTGCTTCATTATCCTTTTTGCCGACAGGCACTACCATGCCTGGTCCTTTTTATGTGGAAATGTTACGTGAGAAGCTCTTAACTCACATGCAAGGGCACAGATGCACAATCTTTATGCTTGGTGGTGGTCAATGCCACAGATCAAAGACAGTAAAGGACAACTTGCAGAGGAAAAACATAACTGTGCTTGTCTGGCCTGGTAATAGTCCCAACCTTAACCCCATCGAAAATTTGTGGATAATTTTAAAAGACAAGGTAGCAGAAAAACAGCCAACAAATTCCCAAGCTTTGATTGGCGCTATAAAGTATGTGTGGTGCAAAGACATTTCAAGTGACTACTGCAAATCCCTCATTGAGTGTAAGCTACATCGTATTATGTCTGTTATAAAAAACAGAGGTGGCCACATAAAGTACTGATTTCGGTTTTTTATGTTCGAAAGAATGTAAGTATTCATCTGTAGTGTCATTTTTTCAAATATCTCTGACTAGTAATTAGTTGTTTCTTTGAAAATTTGTTTGATTTTCAATAAATTGACAGGTGGTCTTAAACTTTTGCAAATGACTGCATATCTATTCCTTTTGCCTGCCCTTCTTCTGTCTCCTTAGAAGTGCTTGTTGTGATGTCATATACACTGCCTACCAACAAGTAATTGGACACCCCTGCAATCGACGATATCTGCGGTCCTGATACACGTTACGGCCGCCGCCGTTAAATATCCTGTGGGAAACAACAACGCAACCAGTCGCATGCAAGATGCTACGCAGTTCGAAGCTCTCTGATTTAGAGAAAGGTGTAATCGTCGGGTATCACAGAAATGGCCGATCCATACGTGACATATCCAGCAAGTTGAAGTACCCAACATCGACAGTAGCCTACGTGATTGGCAAGTGGAAGATGAGAGGTGACTGTCGGAATGTGCCCCGACCCGGCAGACCCACAAAACTGGGAGTTTCATACCGACGGGTGCTGGCCCGAGAAATTCGGAAGAACCGCACCAAATCGATGGGCCACATCCGCGAGGAGTTTTAACAGGCATCCGGGAGTGTTCTTTCGATGAATACCATCCGTAAGGAAGCCCATCTGCTCTGTTATCATGGACGTGCTGCAGCCCACAAGCCTTTGATCACCAAGTCCAATAGCGCGCTGCTCGGCTAACGTGGCAAAAAGAACGTCGACAGTGGACCTTGAACAGTAGAAACAGGTTCTCTGGAGTGACGAATCAAGGTTAACCCTCTACTGTTCGGATGGCAGGGTCTGGGCTTGGCGTCTGCCTGAAGAACGCCTCCTGCCGTAATGTATTGTGCCAACTGTGAAGTTCGGCGGCGGTGGAATTATGCTATGGGGGTGTTTCTCCTGGTATGGCACAGGACCCTTGGTCGCAATTCCTGGTAGACTCAACGCCGAGACCTACTGCACCATTTTGGATGACCCTACGCTTCCTACATTGTGGCAGTTTTATGGGGTGGACCCATGTTACTTTCAGGATGACAATGCCACCTGTCATGTTGCAAGGTCCAACATGGCTTGGTATGGTGACAATGGGGTTAATCGAATGGACTGGCCTGCGCAGAGCCCGGACCTTAACCCTATCTAGCACCTCTAGGACGAGTTGGAGCGTCGACTTAAGGGGTGCCCCCACCATCCGAAATCGGTAAAGGAACTGACCTGTCTTCTCCAAGCCGAGTGGAAGAAAATACCGCTAGCCATCTTACAACGCCTGGTTGAGAGTATGCCCCAGAGGGTCGCCGCTGTAATCGCCGCTCGTGGAGGCTCCACCAAATATTGAAGATGAATAAACTTCGTTTTCTTTTGCTATCACAGGTGTCCAATTACTTGTAAGCAAATAGTGTAGTTTGGCACTTTGAACAATGTTGACTTGCACAGTAAATCTGCACTCCTACTTCTCTGACTTGTCTACACTCTGTCATACCAGAGCCTCTAAGTTCAATCTAATGAAACATTGCTCCTGATATACAGCACAAAAGTCTCATGGCACATAGGTAGTCGCATCTAAACTGTTACCGCAAATATAAACCTTATGAAAAATTGCATGGTGTGTTAGACAAAAGAAGAAGAAGAAGAAGAAAAAAAAAGGAAGGTGATGGTTTATGAGTGAGGTACTGTCACTAATACAGAATGCAAGATCTGTCTGAATGGCACAGAGTTAGACAAAGTCAATGAGCTTGCATATGTAGGAACCAAGCTTGACAGAGACAATTGATTATACGTTTAGATTTATGGGAAAGGGAATTCAACTTTGAAACTCATTGCTACAGGACTGATGGGTTGTAAAAAAGGTCTGAAGGGCTGTATATGAAAGTGCAACTGTTCCCACTTTGATGTGTACAGTAGTGAAACCACAGTATTACAGGAAGACACAAGAGCCATCAGTGTGTTGGAAAGATATGATACTTGTGTGGGGGAAGGGGAGCAACAGTCATGCTAATAAGGTGTGGAACACAGACATTTCTTGAATTTGTATTATGAAGTAACATTTTTCTCTGAGAGTGAAGATTCTCTTTGGTCTGGACATTCTGAAAGAATGAATGAAAGATAAGATGCTAACTATGTAGGCTATTCTGAAAGTACATGAATGGCAGCACAGCACCATTGCCATGGAAACAAGTCACATGTTTCCGGTGGGGAAGATTTCCCCATCTGTGCTGTGTTAGTTTGAGTGAAGACAACGCACAGTCTTTCCTTTCGGATGTGGTGTCATAGTTCACATGAAGTGTGTATTACAATGGCAGATGAGCACGGTATACTGCTAATTACTAGACAAAGAATCACGATTGAATTTTGTGTAAAGTTATGCAAAAGTGGCCAGGAAATGTTTCGGGTGATTCAAGAAGCAGGTGCAGAAGTGTTGGGCAGGTTGGCTGTATTCAAGTGGTGGAATCACTTCAAGGACGACAAACACGGCGTGCAGGATAACCTGCGGAGCAGGCGTCCATGAACATCAATGACCGATGAAAACATTGTGAAAGCCAAAAAAATTATTGAAAGATGATAAACGTTTATCAATTCGTGATTCGGCACTGCAGCTGAATGTTGGTGTAGCAAGATGCCACGAAATTGTAAAGCCATCTACCCCCCCTCCCATCCCTGGAAGATATCTCATGTTTGGGCAAAATGGATGCCATTTAATCTTACTGAAAAACAATGCCACGTTGAACTTAGTAACGCTTTTCTTCAAAGAGTGGAAACCAGAGCTGCCAACTTTTCAAAATAAAAAACTGGGACATCAACGCGTGTTCAGCAGTGTGCGTATTTATAACTTATAAATAATAAAATTACATATTATAGGTTTAAGACCTGACCCCCTCCCCCCAAAAAAAAAAACCAGTCAGCTTCTTTTCAGTTTTGCACTGAAGTCAAGAATGACCCAAATGTTGACAGAAAAAAGCGGAATTTCGCAAATCCACGGAAGAATCTAATGTATGAGAAAGAAGTGACTAAGAAATTGAAAAGCATGAATTTTATGGAAAATTAAATGAGAAAAATCGATACTGCATTGCTCACTCTGCTGTGAAACAATTTTACAGGGTGCGGAAACGGAGCGGATTTCACCATGGACAGATTAAATACCAATCTAGAAATTTAATTTCATTCAATAAAAGGGAAAAGGATGATAACGATTGCTCTCTATTGATTAGTTTTCAAGAAGTACCTATTAGAAAAAAGGAAGCATGCATTTCATTAGAAAATATTTTTAAGAAACATGAAAAATATGAAGTCGCTCATTTTCACTATTACCAAAGATACTAAAAATGAAGAACATGATCACACACACATGCAGAAAACATCAAAAAATAAAAATATAATCAGGCAGAGAGGTGGGGGGGGGAAGAGAAAAAGAGAGTCAAAAACTGATCTGGAAATGGAAAATGACGTAACACTCTCATCGCTGCTACAGCAGTAATTTTCGGTGTGACTACAAATATTTGTGAGATTCGCTGACTTCTTTCTAGTTTTTCCAATCGCTCCCTACCCTACCGTCATTTTTTGACTTTTTCTTAAAATTTCTCATTGCTAGAAAGAACGTAGTACTACTCAAAGACCTTTCACCAAAATGAGAAAAATCAAGGACTTTCCAAGACTTGGAAAAAAAGGGAAATTAAGTTTCAGAATTTTACCAGGATTCCAGGGGCTATGCAAACTCTGTCACATAACCAGATGCTTGTAACAATTATAACATCCAAAAAACAATAACAACAACAACAAAAAAACACTGAAGAAATGTCCTGATATTGGAAAACACCCAAAATACATTCCCGAAAATGTGCAACAAGTGTTAGAATCTTGAAATTACAAAAATAAACTTTGCACAGATGTTTAACATTATTTCACTGAGATTTTTGATTTCCATAGCATACTCGATGTTTTCCATAGTCCGTAGCGGACTGACAATTTCCATAGTAACTACATAAAATCCATAGTACTTGAAATCTCTTAATCTTTCTTTCCACTGCATGGTCTTACTCAGCGTCAAATAGAACGGTATGCACGGAGAATTTACTATGACGAAGTCCCAACGGTGACCACAGGGCATGGCGGCTCTGGTGAACAATCTGCCTTTTGTGGCAGGATGGTGCAAGATTTTTGCTTTGGCGCACATTGGTGCAGAATTCCCATCCCCGTATCAGGCACCACACAAGTGCCGTGTATGTGACGGCATAAACCAGTACAGGGGTGCCGCATTTTACGCGGATTCAATTATATGCGGTCAGCCCCATTGCTGTATTCATACAACACGGGAAATGGAACTACAAAAGATTCAATCAATGTGTGCTGCGACCCCCGTGGTGTGACTGTGTCAATGAGTTTAAAGATCTTCCTACCATTACTCAGATGGCCAAGCAGATTGGGGGGGTGAAGGCTTCATCAATATTCTGGAGGGAAAAAAATAACAGATTTGATTGGACATCAAGAACCGTTGACAAATTAAGAGTTAGAAGAACTTATGAAAACTTCTTCGGACGAAGATGATGATTATGACGGCGACAAACAAGATGAAACTGCCAGAGGTAATCTGCACAAGTTTGCCGAAATTTTCCAAGCAGCAAAGCACTTAAAATATTTAATTTCTGACTATGATCTTTCTATGGAACGTAGCCTTAAAATAAATCGAAGTATTGCCAACTCTTTAATGCCATGTTATGAGATTTTTAGCAGCTAAAGACGCAACAGCAACAGTTGCCAATAACGATGTTTTTCCAGAAAAAAAAACTCCTTTTACTGGCTCTCCATTGCCCCGCCCAGAGTCTCCAACTACTGCACCAGCTTTGGACCTCAGCTTTGATGACCGTGCAGTGGTGTTACGTACTGAAGGCAACGATTAGGTCGGTATGCATACGGATCTATATCATGCTATCTCATATTTTAACTGTAACTGTTACAGAAGTACGTATACATTGCTCTTTGTAAAACACACATTTTACTGTAATAGATATATGTAAGCAAATAATACGGTACATATGTAACGAAAAAAAGCGTGTGAAGTGATTTATTGTATGTAGTCTTATTATTGGCCTTGAATACACGTGGTTTCGTCAGAAAGTAACCCCCACGTAAAATGCGGCACTACTGTACTTCAACTTTCAAAGCCACCGACTGTCTCACTACCATTGTGGGGCTCACGACCTCTGCACTTGAAGAGCCGTGGATGAACAAAAAAACATGTCTCCATTGCTACCGACTTCTACAGTCAGCATTGACGTTGGAGAAAAATGATGGCTGATATCCTTAATGAGGGAAAAAAAAAAAATACAGTGCATAATAAATAAATAAATAAATAAAAGAAAAAAAAATAAGAAAACCGCGAAACCGGATTTTTTGTAGAAAGATAAGATTTCCGGAAAACACTTTCGAAATTGGATGAAATCCGGGAAAATCGGGACACTTGGCAGCTCTGTGAAACAGATTCCGACTTTTGAATCGAATAATTGCTGTAGACAAGTCTTGGATAAAAAATGTTGATCCAGAATCAACACAACACTCAAGCATATGAAAACACACTGACTCACCACCCTGAAGAAATTCCAAGGTTATAGTTCTTCAAAGAAATGGATGCTGATTTTGCTTTTTGAGGCCCATGGGATAGTATTGCAGCATTGGGTGCCCTAGAAACAAACCGTAAATTCACACTATTATGCTCGCATTTTGCGAGTTCACTTGAAGGGAGCAATGTGCAGGAAAAGACCGGAACTCCTCAATCAAGAATTGTTTCTTCTTCAGGATAACGTGAGGAAGCATGTGGCCCAAATAGAAATGCAAGCTTTGGACAAATATGGTGGCCAACGTCTATCACATCCTCCATACAGCCCACCCTGCGATTTCTCAGCCTTTCCAACACTTAAGAAAAAGTTGAAAGGAAGGAAGTGAAGGCTGCCATATTCCCTACCTTAAAGTGACTTTCACAAAATGGACTGCAACACGTGTTTCAGAAGATTGTGGACCATTTACAGCGATGTATAGCATGTGATGCAAGGTCAGGTGATGGGTAAGGTCAGGTGATGCGTAACATCACAGCCTCTCCTTGACAAATGTCAACCCCGCCTTCTCGTGGTGCATCCTGTTCCCACTAAAGGGGCTCTGACGACCGCCCATAGCGGTATAACTATACCATCGGGATCAGAGGAAATTCTATCCCACACTCACCAACCCGCTTGGCCAGCGTGGTGAGTTATGGCCAAACCCCTCCAAAATGATTCCACAACTTAAATCTTGGCCCTCAGTCTCCGGCAGCTGGAATGTACCTGGCCAAGGCAGCGGCCAGTGCGACATGAAGGCAGAGGGTGCTAAGAATCCCCGGAGGACCGGACTAGGCTGCCATCTGATGCTGACCTTGGCTACTTACAATGGACGCTCCCTATCTTCTGATTCAAGGCTTCTTGAATTGGAAGAGGAACTACAAAGGATCAAGTGGGACATCGTGGGGCTAAGTGAGGTAAGGAGAAAAGGAGAAGATCTCATCGAACTGAAAAGTGGACATCTCTTCTACTATCGTGGGACAGATACTGGCAGAACTAGTGGTGTTGGATTTATAATAAACAAGAAACTGAAGGATAAAGTTGTAGAAGTTGAAAGTTCCTCTGACAGAGCTGCACGACTTGTTATCCAACTCTCGAAAAGATACCAGGCTCAGATTATTCAAACTTATGCACCCACCACAAGTCATCCTGAAGAAGAAATTGAAGAATTTTATGAGGAAATTTGTCATCTAAATAATAAAGGTAAGCAGCACTTGAAAATAATTATGGGAGATTTCAATGCAAAAATAGGGCAACGGCAACAGAATGAAACTTCAGTAGGTAAATTCGGTCATGGCAACAGAAACCAGCGTGGAAATACTCTCGTTGAGTTTGCAGAGGCAGAAGGGTTTTTCATCTTGAACTCCTTCTTCAAGAAAAAGCCACACAGGAAATGGACATGGAGACATCCAAATGGGACGACAAGTGAAATTGATTTTATTATGTGTAACAAAAAATTTCGTCATAGAAGACTGCAGTGTGCTAAACAAGTTCAACACAGGTAGTGACCATAGATTGGTGAGATGTAAGATGCACCTCAACACTAAACTTGAACGTGGCAAGCTCATAAGACAAACAAAATCTATTGACATAACCAACCTTAAAAAACACCATAATACCTTCAAGTTAGAACTGAAGAACAGGTTCTCTGCTTTAGAAGGCCTAACATCGGAAGAAGTGGACATCTCTGAAGTTAACAGAAAAGTAACCAAAGCTCTTATGGAAACAGCAACAAAATTAGCTGGGTCTAAGAACAAGTTGCATGTGAACAAATTATCAGGAAAAACCAAAATGTTGATGCAAAAAAGAAGAGAGATGAGGACAACTAAAGAAGATGTGACTTCCAAAGTGGAATATATAGAGCTATGCAAGACAGTAATAAAAAGTATCACTGAAGACGTAAGGAAATTCAACTGTGAACTGGTGAGGAAAGCAATTGAAAACAACCAAAGCCTAAAGATAGCAAAGGGACATCTCAGTAAGGGAAGAAAACAGATTATGGCACTGAGAAAAGAAGATGGTTCTGTAACAAGAAATAGAGGCAGAAATTTTGACAAGAGTGAAAGATTTCTACTCCAAATTATATGAAAGGGATGATATATGCACTCCAGACATCATGAAAGATACCAGTACCAGAGTTCCTCCAGTCCTTCCAGCAGAAGTTGCACATGCAATCAAGAACATGAAGCGAGGAAAAGCTCCAGGAGAAGATGGAATTACTGTAGACATCATAAAAGAAGCAAGTGGAGAAATCGAAACAGTACTCGCCCAAATTTTCACTCGATGCCTTAATGAAGGAAAGATTCCTGAGGATTGGAACACCGCTACAATGATCCTGCTACATAAGAAAGGTGACATTGAGGATCTCGGAAACTACAGACCTATCAGCCTCCTATCAGTAGTTTATAAAATCTTCACTAAAGTTCTTTCACACCGCTTGAAGGTAGCACTAGACATGGCTCAACCGAGAGAACAAGCTGGATTCAGGAGTGGCTACAGCACAATAGATCATATCCACGTGCTGAGAGAACTAATTGAAAGAGCGAGGGAATATGAACTTCCATTGTGCATGGCTTTTATCGATTATGAAAAAGCCTTTGATTCGGTGAAACCATCAGCAGTTACAATGGCTCTGAAAACCTGCGGTATTGAAGATGCATACATTAATATTATTAATAACATCTATGAAAATGCAAGTGCAAAGATTAGGCTGTTTGAAAATACAACACACGTAAAAATTGGAAAGGGAGTGAGACAAGGTGACACCATATCTCCGAAGCTCTTTAATGCCACATTGGAGGGTGTTTTTCAGTCGCTGAGCTGAGAAAACAAGGGGATAAAGATTAATGGAGATTATCTAACCCACCTTCGTTTTGCTGATGACGTAGTCATTTTTGCAACTACCCCATCAGAGCTGCAGAGTATGATCCAGGAACTTGCTGACAAGAGTAAAGAAGTGGGATTAAAAATGAACTTTCAGAAGACAAAAGTGATGTTCAATGCTTTTACAAGAAATGAAGATTTATCGATTGGTGGAGAAAAGCTGGAGATAACAGACACGTACATTTATCTTGGACAGCAGATATCAAGTGAGGGTCACATTGATGAAGAAATTAATCGGCGTACAAAACTTGCCTGGAGAGCTTTTGGAAGAAACAGCATAATTTTCAAGAGCAATATGCCATTATGTCTTAAAAGAAAAGTGTTTGATCAATGCATCCTTCCAGTGCTTACGTATGGTGCAGAGACGTGGAGCTTAACTAAAAGAGACATACAAAGGCTGCAGACAACTCAAAGAAGCATGGAGAGGTGCATGCTTGGTGTAACCAGGAGAGATAAGAAGAGGAACTCGTGGATCCGAAAAATGACAAGAGTGGAAGACATCATGATCAGAGTTAAATCCCTGAAATGGCAATGGGCTGGACATACTGCCAGAAGGACAGATCATCGATGGACAGCCGAAATTTTAGATTGGATTCCAAGGGACAGGAAAAGACCCAGAAGAAGACCACATAGGAGATGGGTGGATGAAATTCGAAAGTATGCAGGGGTGACATGGAGGAGACTGGCACAAGACAGACCGTTGTGGAGGAAACTTGGGGAGACCTTCGTCCAGCAGTGGATTGATAATGGTTGACAATGATGATGATGATGATAGCATGTGAAAGTCACTATTTTGAAAAGGAAGCCCTCACCAAATCTCCAAGTGACACAGACTCAGAACAGAGACCTCAGTCCACTTATTTTTGGAACAGCCCTCATAAGACATTCAGTCTCAGTGGCAGGACAGAAAATTCAAGGGACGCCAAGGAAATCATGGGCAGATGAAGTTCAGGAGTGTCTGAAAAAGAAAAAGATTATGAAGCACAAATAGGATGTGTGTGTGTGTGTGCAGCTCAAGTTTGCACCAGTACTTCTGTGAAAGTAGACATCTGACATACACTGCTCTACCATTAATATCTAGACATTCCTCTGTTGACAGTGAATTAAGTCCTACACCAAGCACCACGCCTTTCTTTCTCTCTCTCTCTCTCTCTCTCTCTCTCTCTCACACACACACACACACAAACTATAAATATGCTTGTCAATCTTTGTTGTGGCAACAGCATGACTGTGAATGCAAGATGCCTCAATTATCAGTTAACTGATTTCCAGCACAGAATGATAACAGCATGCCACATAACCAGTCTCTCTTACATAACATGCAAATAGAAATGGAATGCAGCTTAATCTGCAAAGAAATGATCCAGTAAGTCACTGATGCTAAAAGAACATGACACAAGAGCTCAGTAAAGGGCTACCTACACAGAATGCAAATCAATTTTGTCTCAAATCACACAAACCCTAAATGATACCACATATCCATACAGCATTACAAATGTCAAATATCATTTAGCTGCTTAATTACTCACGTGCTATTTAGACATAATCTACATTTTTGAGGTTACTCACATTTATTCCAAAAATCTTTTAGGAGGTTTTCGTCTCTACACATTTCCAACACATATTTTTCTTAATTACATCGTGGTTCAAGCCCCCCCCCCCCCAAAAAAAAACAACAACATCTTTTTCAACTCAAGCAAACTTTGTTTTTTCTCTTTTTTTCCCCAATGACCAAATGCCAATTCACAATAATAAACCACAAGTATACATAATTCAACTCCCTAAAACACTAATATCTAATTAAAACTTCAATCAATAAAACTTATATTACACATTTCCTAAAACGTCAAAGTTAAAAAACTGTAACCCATAATTATTTACAACTGCACACCGGTAACCAATTGAAATAAACCTAAAACCTGACACAATCACTACACTCGACAATCTCGGACCTCTCCCCACTCAGAAATAAGCATACTATCCTAGCACTTTCAGCCTCAGCCCAGGGATGCGACAGATGAACCACCCATAACTGCCCTCAAAACATAGGGAATGTTCCAGTGCTCGTGCGGCATCGTCTCATTCCCGTTCTTCGCTGCTCAGGCGCCATCTTCTTTTTCTTTTTGTGCTTATAAATATCTGTTCGATAGCTGATCGTAGTTGATTCTTGAAATTAATCATCTTATGTTCTATCATAACATTTTTTTCTTTCCTTTCCCCCTCTGTTCTTCTCTATGGCTTTCCGTTCTGATCAAATCCTTCCAATACGTGTTTTAGCTATTAGGATCATTAACGTTAAATAACCTGTGTCTATATTTTTTCAATCAATACTCTCTCTGCTAATCTTAAATGCCTTTTCCATACGACAGTTCTTAATAATTTTTATTTCATCAAACTTTGGGTATTGCTTTTGTTCAATACAGTACTGGACCAATGCAGTTTTTGCTTCTTTTTTCAGCCAATTCTGTAGGTGCTGTTGTAAATGATGTTTTAGTTTATTTTTAGTGCTTCCTATATAGTATGATACTGCGGGATTGTTACTTATTGGAATTTCGTAAACACTATCCAAGCACTTCTTGTTTTCTTTCGTATTGAATACAATATCTTTAATGGTGTGCACTTTATTGCCCAATTGTAAATTATACACTGCTGACCACTCAAAATGCAACACCAAGAAGGACATGAGATAGCAAAGCCAGATTTACTGGACACATAACAACAGATACAAAGATGAAACGATTGAGCTTACAGACCCGTGCAACTTGCGGAACACGCAGACATCAATAGTTCGTGCGGCCCCCATGGCTGGCAATAATGGCCGCTACATGCCGTGGCATCGAACGAAAGAGGCTTTGGATGTGGGCTTGAGGTATGTCGGTCCAGGCTGCTTCCACACGTTGCCACAGTTTCTCAGGCGTAGCCGCGGGTGGTGCTTGCCGGGCCACTCGGTTGCCGATCAGCGACCAGACGTGTTCGATGGGCAACGTATCGGGAGAACAGGCAGGCCACGGCAGCAGTGACACCTGGTGGGCCGTGAATAATTGTTGCACGATGCGTGTCACGTGCGGGCGTGCATTGTCCTGTTGAAACGTGGCTGCTGGCAGGTCCTGCAGGTAAGGGAGGACTTCAGGCTTCAAAACGTCGGAGATGTAGCAGTGGCTGTTGAGTGTATCGGCGATGCGTACCAGAGGAGTGCGGGTGTCATATCCAATTGCGCCCCAAACCACAACGCCAGGCGATGGGCCGGTATGGCGATGCATAATGCAGGTGTCATATAGTCTCTCACTGTGGTGCCGCCACACGTGGATCCGACCATCGTGGTGTTGCAGGCAGAAGCGGGATTTGTCGGAGAAGACAATATCGTGCCATTCCGTAGTCTAGGTGCGGCATTCAACGGCCTACTGTCGCCGCACTTGGCGGTGGTGTAACGTCAATGGTAATCGGAGCAATGGGCGCCGTGCGACAAGTCCCTGCTCCTGCAGACGACGTCGAATGCTACGTGCTGACACAGGTTGTTGCGCAACACACCCTAATTCCTGCGCTAACGTTCATGATGTGGCGGTGCAAGCCGTCAATCCCCCGCACGACATGCCAGTCTTCTCGTTCGGTGGTGTGCCGCGGAGGTGGCAATCGCTCACGTCGGTCCGTCCGTCCCTCCTGCACCCACCGAATCTATACTCGCCTCACTGTGGCTGGATGTCGTCCCACACGGGCGATAATGTCTCTGTATGGTAAACCGCTGTCGCGATAAGCCACTATTCGTCCTCCGTTGAACTCGAAAACGTGCTGGAATGACTGCTGTATTCTGCGATGAGGCATCAGGAAGCTTCCCACATACAGGTCCGGCAGCGCAACACACTTCCACTACTTACACCCCGCCTTCTGTGCACCCTTCTTATAGTGCTTCTCGGTAGTGTGCCGGGCGCACATGATTTGCATATGCCCTGCAATGCTAATCGTTTGCATGTCCTCTCGCGGGCGACGCATGCTGCGAATTTCAGGCCAATCGGATGCTTTCTTCTTGGTGTTGCATTTTGGGTGGCCAGCAGTGTACTTATCACACAATTTATTAATTTCAGCTGAAATTCCTTTTATGTGCAGAAACGATCCAATATATTTAATCTGCTAAGCGATACTGTTGGGGCTGGTGTTCGATTCATCTCCAGAGACAATGTGATCCAAGAACTCCTTTCCTTCAAAGTGATACTGCAGTAGATGTGTCAATGCAGCACCTACCCTGCTTTTTCTGGCCCTCGCTAAGAACCTTCGGAATCCAACGAGTGCAAAGAAGCCAATAATTTAGATGTTCATGAATAATGGTGTGCATCGAGTCATGACTGATGTTCATACTTGCTGTCAACTCATCAATACTCTGGCGCCAATCTTGTCTGATCGACGCATCCACCTGTGCTAATGTGTTCGTTATGATGGCACGATGGTTTTGTCCCAGTCTTGGGTTGTTGTTGCAGCTTTCACGCCTTTCCTTGAAGCATCTGCTCCATCACTTCACTGTAGCTGATGAAATTAAATGCTCACCATAAACTGAAGACATGTGGCAATACATGTCATAAAATAAAAATACCAATGTTTACCACAATCAAAGGTTTATTATATAATATATATCGACTATAGTTTCGCAGAGCTATTGGCTCGGCAATAGCTCTGATGATGCCGAGCCAATAGCTCTGCGGAACTATAGTCAATATATATTATATAATAAACCTTTGATTGTGGTAAACATTGGTATTTTTATTTTATCTCAAAACCACAAGTTTTGTAGTCATAAATTATATATAATACATATCATGTTGTGAAACACCTCCAGCTGTTAAAAAATACCATACCATGCTGTTCTTTTGCTGGAGCATCCATTGCAGAGCCCCCCCCCCCCCCGTGTTCAAACCAATGCAACTCAGATTCCGCAGTATCTCTCCTTACAACTGTGCCTTGACTACTGACCTGACAGATAACTGCATGCGACAACACGTGTCAAAGTCAGTGGGCACAACCATTTGGATGTGGGGAAGGCTGACTCACTTTCGTTTGAATCACCCTTTTATACAACTTTCTTTTCACATATCTACCAACTCTGATTTTCACATTTAGTGGAGTCAGATAAACAAAAAAAAAAAAAAAAAATTCATTCAATTAACATAAAAATAACATCTTTAAAAGTTTACTCCCCATCCAATCTGCTTTTAATTTTTTATAATACCGGAAAAAGTATTTTTAACAAAATTGAAAATGTGAGATAAGAACGTATACAATGAAATAAAAGATGCTTACCTTGTAATATTTCAACTACAAACATAGATTCTTCTGACATATTTTGCACAACCTGTGAGAAAAAAAAACTCTTATCATTACACTTCACATCAATACATTTCATACTTTTTAATCAGCAGACCTGCAATGTCCATGCACAAAGTAAATCTTCCTCACATAAGTGAGTACCAAATACTTATGATTCGTACCTTCTAGATTCATATACAGTTGTTTTAGCAAGTTGAACAACATTAGGTTCAACAGTTCTCTTAACTACAAGGGCTGTGGATCAATAAGTAATTTCAAGTGACCCTTTGAAAGTGGATTAGATATTTATAAATTAAAGGAGGCAGGGGTGTCTCCCAATGTTATCAATCATCCTACACAATGTCATCAATCATCCTTCATGAATTTCAAAAAAGAAATGTCATCCACTCTCCTGACTAGATGTCATTGTATAGCTCAGGATTCAAATTAAAAAGGCAACATGCTGGAGAATAGCTTCAAATGAAAATCCCAACCCACCTGGAAACATGGTCTCACTCAGAGGTACACATGGTGATTAGGTTGAATGATGTGATGACACTCTCCTGACTAGAGGGTGCTGTTTGTCACAGGGGTTCGAATAAAAAAGTAACCTGCTGGAGAAAAGATCCACCTGGAAACATGGTCTCACTCGGAGGTACATGTAGTAATTAGGTTGAATGACGTGGCAACACTCTCCCGACTAGAGGGTGCTGTTTGGCAAAGTACGAATAAAAAGGCAATGTGCTGGAGAACAGATGTACCAGAAAATGACGACCCACCAGGAAACATGGTCTCACTCAGAGGCACATACAGTAATTAGGTTGAATGATGTGACGACACCCTCCTGACTAAAAGGCATTGTTCGGAACAGGAGTTTGAATCAAGAGGCAACATGATGGAAAACAGATTCAACTGAAAATGACGGCCCACCTGGAAACATGGTCTCACTTGGAGGTAAACGCGGTGATTAGGTTGAGTGATGTGATGACACTCTCCTGACTAGAGGGCGCTGTTTGGCACAGGAGTTCGAATAAAAAGGCAACGTGCTGGAGAACAGATGTACCAGAAAATGACGACCCACCAAGAAACATGGTCTCATTCGCAGGCAACATACAGTAATTAGGTTGAATGATGTGACAACACTCTCCTGACTAGAGGGCACTGTTTGGGAGTTCGAATAAAAAGGCCATGTGCTGGAGAACAGATAAAAGTGAAAATGACAACTTGCTTGGAAACATAGTCTCACTCAGAGATAAGCGAGGCAACTAAGTCGAATGACGTGAAGTGTGGTACTGAAAGAAACATTCTCAGCAATCTGATGAAAAGTCACACATTTGTCTTCCTGCACCAGAACCACTACACACGCCATGTCGCTATATGTTGTTGACAGTCGACCACTATGTTTCTCATTCATCACTGTACTGTGCCTGTGGGCGAATTCTGAATACCATTTCTACATGCTCATTCAGGACTACAGACTTCTTGCAGTTGGCGATGGATTTCTGTTGCCGATATTTTCTGTGCCCAAGGGAACCACGTGTACCTCTAAGTGAGATCATGTTTCTAAGCAAATCGACATTTTCACTTAAATCTGTTCCCCAGCATGATGTTTTTTTTTTGTTCCATCTTCTGT
This sequence comes from Macrothele yani, assembly GCA_039090855.1. NCBI lineage: Eukaryota > Metazoa > Arthropoda > Arachnida > Araneae > Macrothelidae > Macrothele > Macrothele yani. The sequence goes on along the minus strand of CM077009.1, from coordinate 40,150,321 downwards.
GCTAAACAACAACCCTATATAGTTAGGAGAGGGTAATGACATTGAGAGACACCAATTTAAATATCCTTATTCTACAACTAAAGCTGATTGGAAGTTATTCATTTGATCAGCCTATGTATGTACATACCGTAACCGGCGTATCAGTGTCGAGGTCATAAAATGGGAAAAGTATTAAAACAAGTTTGTAAAATCATGCAATGCATTGATTATAATACGCTTTCTAACATACCAGAAATCATTACTCAGGTTATAACTCAAGCCATGAGAATAAAGGCTGTGGAATAAATCTCGATCCTGTGCCCTGACCTTTGATCCCATTTCGATGATATTCAACAGAACCGGTTCAGTATACCTTTGAAATAACATGACAAAGTTTTGTCGCAATCGAAGCATTTTTAGGTAAATTATGATGCATAAGGGCTATGGAATAGATCCCGCTCCTTAACCTTTGACCCCATTTTCAATACAATTCGTCCCCAGGCAGGCCCCTACAACATACTAACATTTCATCCAAATCAAAGCATTTTTATGCAAGTTATGACGCATAATGGCGATGGAAGTGATTCCGCTTCTGTCCTGACCTTTGACCCCATTTCGCCCATTTTCAATAGGGTTTGTTGCCAGGTGGTCACCTAGCACATACTAAAATTTCATCGAAATCGAAACTTTTTACGTTAGTTATGACGCATAACATCAGTGCAATGGATCCCGCTCCTATGTACTGACCTTTGACCCCATTTCGTTCACTTTAAATAGGGTTCCTTCCCAGGTGATCCCCTACCAGATACTAAAATTTCATCGAAATCGAACGATTGTTGCGCGAGTTATCGTGCAGACAGACATACGCACACAACACGTGACGTAATGAGGCAGATGGGAATCGCAAACATCTGCTCGCAAAAGTGTGACGTCATCAAACTTTAATAGGATCCAAACACAACACGTGACGTAATGAGACAGATGGCGTGACAGCGCGCCAACATTCTCAAACGCGAGGTTGTGACATCATAAGATTTCTAAGCATTGGTAACATTAATTGAACAGCGCCATGACACTGAAAACGTTATAACTTGGGGTGGTTATTTAACCCACGAAACGAATTCTCCTAAAGTCAAGATCAAGCTAAATATATTTCTAGTACCAGAAAACGATAGGTTAACGACTTTCATCAAAATTCTTAGAGCTGTTTTCAAAATAAAATGTATATACATACATACAAGAATTGCTACTTTAAGGTGGACATCAAGTAATTTTGCCTCCTATACTTCCAATGGAAAAACTTCTGTACACATTTTCTTCACAATTAATGCGTTCCCAAGGATGAAAATTTGAACATCGATTAAAATAGCTTCATTTCATAACTTGGAATACTTAATATTTTCTAAGCCATATCCGTAATTATGCAATCCAACATTTATTTATCCACTGACGTCATCAAAGTACAGGTCGGACCATCTTTTCTCTGGTTTCAACACCACCAACGGAAAAGTTATTGATTTTTAATATAATTATGGTTATGTTTTAGAAAATATTAAGTTTTCCAAGTTATAATATGAAGTTATTTTAATCGATGTTCAAATTTTCATCCTTGGGAACACATTAATTGTGAAAGAAATGTGTACAAAAGTTTTTCCATTGGAAGTACAGGAAGCAAAATTACTTGACGTTCACCTTAATAATATGGGATAAGGGGGATGGAATGGATCCCGATCCTTTGTCTTGACCTTTGACCACATTTCGTCCATTTTCAATAGGGTTCGTCCCCAGTGGTCCCCTACTACAAACTGAAATTTCATCGAAATCGAACCATTTTTAAGCACCTTATGACGCATAAGGGCAATGGAATGCATCCCGATATTATGTCCTGACCTTTGACCCCACTTCACCCATTTTGAATAGGGTTCGTCTCCAGGCGGTCCCCTACCACATAGTAAAATTTCATTGAAATCAAACCATATTTACACAAGTTATGACATATAAGTGCAACGGAATGGATCCCGCTCCAATGTTGTGACCTTTGACCCCATTTGTCCCATTTTCAATAGGGTTCGTCCCCAGGTGGTCCCCTACCACATACTAAAATCTCATCGAAATCGAACCATTTTTATGCCAGTTATCGTGCCGACGGATGGATGGACGGACAAAGCTGGAGCATATACGCTTCTTCAACTTACGGTTGGAAAGCGTAAAAAAAACGAGGTCGACTTATATGGCGAGGATAAAATACCACCCAAAAAATTTTGTGCTAAACTTTTGATACATCCAGTTTTCATATTATTAACACTCATTTTTATATAACATTAATGCAAAAAGTTAATATACAAATTACTAAAACAAATTTTAAATCCAGAAAATTCCTCATCACTATTGCTTTTGAAAAGTTTTTTCAACAGATCGCGTGACTCAGTATCGGATTCATCGATATCATATGGGTCCCACTCATCACTGTTCATGTTAGTGTCACTATCGGATTGCCAAGGTGTGGTTTTTTGTGTTGCATAAACCGGCGACACCAGCTGTTTGTTGCCTTAAAATCCTTGGCCTTTTTGGCATTCGATTGTGCCCATTTCAAAGCTTGAATCCATATGGAATTCCTGGTCACAATATATCCATTTTGCCCCTGTTGCATCACCAACTCAAACATGGCATCTTCCAGCTCAGGCCAGCAAGTTTTTTCCATTCTTAATGCACACTTTTTCTTTGGCATGCTTTGCAAAATCTGTTCAGCTTTTCTCCAATCGCAAACAAGTTTCTCAGAAACATCAAATTTCTTCCCTGCTGCAGAATCATTTGATTCTTTAGCAAACTGAACAACTCGCAGTTCAAAACCAGCATCGTTTTTTCTCTCTTGTTAAACAGCACCATTTTGATGTTATAAGTTTACAGCGTGATTCACAATAGACTGAACAGTGTCGTGGGGGTGGGAATGTGTTGAAGGACCGGTTGACCTCACGATACTAAGAAACAGCAGCGGAGGGGACGGGAAAGCAGTGTGACCAGTTTTTTTAGACGTGGCCAATTGCCTACCAGCTTCAAAAACGCGTTTGATGTGCCTGTACACCTTTTTATGCGCATGGGTGCCACTAAAGTGCTTACGCCAAGACTGAAAATCGAGACACAATGTAAGGAGTTGAACTATATCGATTAATGTGACAAGGGGAAAAAAAAAAAAAGAATATATAATTAACTACCTCCCTCAACTTTATAAGTTGATAAGACAAAAACTGAATACTGTCATTTCGGTGATCTGTACAAGCTCTTTTCACAGCATTTCCTTAATCACTGTTTGCTATATCAAGAAATAAAAGGTGCGAGCATTTTCCTTTTTGTTTAATCAAAAATTAAAGTTCAAAATCAGAACTTCAACTGTCCATCGCCGTATATAATGATACACAGCAGTTTTCTCTGCACAATGAGTAATAAGTGGTGGCATTTTTGAACTTTAACTTTGTTAAGAAAATGGCAAAATGCCTGCTCTGTGATTTGATGTAGTAAGAGATGACTAGGGAATGGCAAAACATGCATTTTAAGTTAAATTAATTCCAAAAATCGGTACTGAGGTAGTCACTCTGCCTTGAATACGATTTTACGGGTCATGAAGATAAAACCGATTCTTTCACAGACACATCATGAACAGACTCTGAAACATTTCGCTTAGGAAAATTGGAGTGTAAAAATGCAAGCCCCACTGATTTATTTTGAAGCGGAGACTACGAAGTAGGAAAGCAAGCATTTCGTTTAGAAAAATTATTTAAAAATGCGAATTTGTTATTTTGCTCGGTTACGAAAAATAAATGAACATCATCGGAAACAATAAAAAATTAGGAATACGTCCAGGAAGAGAAGCAGTAATAAAAAAGACTCCTTCAGAAAAATTCAAAAAGCGGAAAATCACGGAACATTCTCATGTCCCCTAGACTGCACATTTATGCAGAACTTCCAGAAAATGTGATGAACCCCAAAAACGCACTTTCCGACCGGAAGAGATTTGACAAAATCCGGAAAATTTGGCTGGTGTGCAATCGTGATGAACTTTTCAGAACATTTTAATCACTTTTAAAACATTTGGTGCAACTCCACAATTTCAATGATTACAGAAACACACAACTTTTGGAGGAAAAACGAAAACAGAATTTAAAAATATTCTAACAAGAATAACAGGTGGCCAAAATCTTTAAAGGACGGAAGAATGGCAGCCATGTATGCGTTTCTCCCTCTCTTTTCCAAGAAGGATTTTGTTTGCAGAAGTGCGCACATGATTTTAATGAAGGGATATGTTTGGCAAAACGGGGAAAGAGGGTGGTCGACTTATACTACGAATATAGCTGAAATCCAACATTTTTGCTCTAAAAGTCCACATCGACTTATACGCTGGTAAATACGGTAGTTTAGAAAAACATACATTTTTTCATTATTTAAATTTTAAATGACACCTCATAATTTCTGAGAACTGCTGAACTCATTGTTCATTTTACTTCATGATACAAATACAGGCAGTGGAGGAAAATGAAAGAATAAGCAGTACTTACTTGCATGAGGTAGGATTTACCTTAGTTGTAGGCATACTGAATTACATGTATTTAATTTTGATATTTAAAAATGTGCCAGTTATTAAGAAGCAACACAAATAGTTTAAAGGCAGAAACCATACTGTATCAAATTGCAGTCTTGATTATATTACCAATCATGAAATAATAACTGTATTATGTTGCAAAAAAGATTCCTCATATTTTTAAGACTCATGATCAGGGTATGCATCAATTCATGAAGAAAAAGTCTTCAAATAGTAAGACTTTCAGAATTCAAACAAACTCAGAGTCTTCAGATGTATGGATGTACTTGCAGATGTGTTTTTACAAATGTTTTTTTATATGAGCATGTTACAATGAACCCATTCCCACTCACACTTGTAAGGACTGTGGTCTGATGGCAGAAATGAAAAACAGACTAACAGATTCAGTACATCTGTTATTAGTCCTAAGTCTAATGTGTTCAAAATGTTAAAATGCAGGGTATCTTATACTGCCCATTTCTGTTTCCCATGTTATACTGTATATTTATCTTGGAAAAAACTCTGTCATATTCCAAATGCAGTGCTATGTACTGGAAGTATTAAAACATTTAAAGATTGCAAGAGTGTTAAAAGAATTCGGTTATGCTTACCCAGTATCTTGGATTCACATTTATATTTCATTTTGTTACTGATGCACTTAATGCGAACTTCACAAGATCAAATTAAGAAGAAGGTAGTGTAGAACACGCTAAGTTATGCATAAAAGTTGAATGCAAATATATTTCAGCCATTACTATGGCCTTCATCAGTGCGACTACGATTGGTTTACGTTGCCAGATTGGAAAGGTAAGTTTTGTACTGGTAACTCCGGGTGACGTGATGCAATGAGGGATTTCCAGATGTAAGGAACGAAAATGGGGAGCTAAGAGTTGCAATTTTGGAAAATAAAATTTCCAAACTTTCTCTAAACCTCAGAGCATATCGATTTTGGAAGGGAGCCAACTTTTTAGTATCGGACCAAAGTGGAAGTGTCAGCCATGGTAAGAAGAGTTAAGACAGATGAAGGTTTTCCAAATTTCACATCAGATTTGTGTTCCTGAAGTCTTGAGAGAATTTTCCAGAATGAACTTCCTATGTACGTGGTTAATCTAACGTTAGTCTTGATCGGAATTTTATACACTCCAGGCGAAGAAAGCGGAGGTCTTGGGAAATATTCTAGGAGATTTTTCCGCTCCTTCTTTCTACAATTCTCCTAGATTATTTGCCCAAATTAAATTACACAAAGCTAATGCTCTAATTAGACCTCTTGTGGAAAATACTCACTCTCCTGCTTGTAACCTGGAAAAATGTCTTGCCAAAAAATTCAAGAATCACTAATAACCACCCCTTCAATATCTCATCCACTGCTGAATTCATCTCTAGACTTCCAAACTCCATTGATGGTCATGCAAGTATGTTTACCCTGGATGTTGAATCACTTTTTCCTTATGTGCCTCAATTTGAAGCACACATGCTACTCATTCATAAATTCAAAGAACAATTTACCATGGACGGCACTTTAACCAAGGATTTGTATGATTGCCTGTATTCTCTTCGTCAACACAGTTTCTTCGTTTTTAATAACCATTGCTATCAACAAAACCAAGGTGTACTGATGGGGTCACCTCTTTCCCCACTTTTGGCTGAAGTATACCTGCAAAATGTTGAACAATCAATAGTGATGCAACATGACCAACAACCTACCTTATAGTTCCTTTATGTCGACAATATTTTTTTCATCTGGCTTCATCCTAAAAAAGATCTATTGCAACTCACAAATTTAATCACTGAAAAATTCCCATCCATTAGATTCACTATTAATGAAGAAATTGATGGCAAGATAAATTTCTTGGATGTCAGCATCTCAAAATGTAATAATCTTCTTTCCACTTCTGTGTACCGAAAACCAGTTTCTACCAATAGCATTATTCGTTTCAATTCTCATACTTTCCCCCAAAATAAACGGTCAGCCCTCAAGTCTCTCATTCATCGAGCTCATTTGGTTTGTAACACTGAAGTTAATATAACAAATGAATTAGCAAACATCCGCTTGATCGCTACTCAACATGGCTTTCCCCCTCTAATGATTTCTAAATTAATTCAAAATGCTAAGAAAAAACCAGTTGTTGCTCTTCAACCTGTTTCACCAAAACAGGAACTAACGTTTGCTGGCTCAATCCCTTACCACGAACCTTCTGCCTACAAACTCATCAGTATCTTCAAAAGAGAAGGATATAGACTTGGCATTCGTTCTTCCCCTTCAATTTCTGTTATACTCCGTAATTACAGAGACCCAAGACCTCCGCTTTCTTCGCCTGGAGTGTATAAAATTCCGATCAAGACTAACGTTGGATTAACCGCGTACATAGGAAGTTCATTCCGGAAAATTCTCTCAAGACTTCAGGAACACAAATCTGATGTGAAATTTGGAAAACCTTCATCTGCCTTATCTCTTCTTAACATGGCTGACACTTCTGCTTTTCCACTTTGGTCCAATACTAAAAAGTTGGCTCCCTTGCAAAATCGATATGCTCTGAGGTTTAGAGAAAGTTTGGAAATTTTATTTTCCAAAAATTGCAACTCTGAGCTCCCCATTTTCGTTCCTTTCATCTGGAAATCCCTCATTGCATCACGTCACCCGGAGTTACCATTAAAAAACTTACCTTTCCAATCTGGCAACGTAAACCAATCATAATCGCACTGATGAAGGCCATAGTAATGGCTGAAATATATTTGCATTAAACTTTTATACGTAACTTAGCGTGTTCTACACTACCTTCTTCTTAATTTGTTTGTTAGTTACGTGCATTGCCTGAAAGATGAACAAATGAACATACTTCACAAGATCTCTGATAGCTGCATAAGATGAACAAATGAACTCTGTCCAAAAGTTCAGGTTAAAATTTAAAAATTAAAATATTGATACGGGTATTGGGTGCCTCAATCAATTTGATTAGCGAGAGGCGGGGAGGCAGACTTCAGTCAGTGTTTATTTTGCAAACAATTGAGAGCTCGTAATGCTCCTGAGCTAAGTGAGTAAACCTGAAAGAGCTTGCTGCTATGGGATGGTAGAGGGTGGGTGGGGTGCTGTGAACACAGCGAAGACATGGCTAGGAGGAAGACCCTGCATTTTGGCAGTAAGCACATTGGGTCGCCCCACCAGCAAAGTATTGCAATCATGCTCTTTCAAAAGTGCAAGACCATTAAAATGATCGAAAGCAAGGGTTTTAATAGGACTTTATGGCCATTGTTCAACAGCAAAAGTGACAGTTGAAAGGCTAAGATTTATGTGCAGGTCAGTAAGAGGGTTATCGTAGGTTTTTGAATAAAGTGTGTGTCATTACCATCTTGTGCTTCTAAAGCTTTCTGCTATTCAAATGACATTTAAAGGAAAACAAAGCAAGAAGGTTGAGAGATTGAAGCTGTGTAGCCGAGGACTTGCTGTTGGCCGGATAAAGAGCCAACAGACACAGTGAGGAAATTCACCTGCGGTTTTTTAACTTTGCAACATGGCAGCACGAGAGGAAGACTCAAACCATCCTCTAAACACCAAATATGTGGACTGTGCCTATAACAATAGGCAGTAATAACTTGCTAAAAATGGGGACAACAGTGCTGCTTGCGTTATAAGGGAGTCCTGATCCTTGATGGAAAGTCAGAGATTGGGAGCACCCTTTCTGCATATCATAATACATAAATGTCATTAGGTTGCAAAATTAATGCAGTCTGCAAAAGAAAATGAAGACAACCCAAAAGTAGCCAGCAGATGAAGCAATCTACCACAGGGCACCCTAAGAGTTCCCATCCTTGGGTCAGCAATATCGACTAGCCTGTGTAGAGAGTAGGAGACACACTTTCCTCCACACCAAGGTGCCAAAAGTGAGGGGGAGCAGGAGAGGAGGAAAGAGCTTTTCACTCCATAGTGAGAAATGAACAAACCTGCCAACCTCCCAGGTCAGAACCAAAAAACATAACACTCAAATAGAAAAATCATAACATGGCGCGTGCTGATAATTTTCGAAGCCTATTTCAGCTATATAAATTCTTAATGGTGTAAGGTGTAGCTATATAAATTCTTGATGGTGTAAGGTGTAGCTATATAAATTCTTGATGGTGTAAGGTGTAGCTATATAAATTCTCCATGGTGTAAGGTGTAGCTATATAAATTCTTGATGGTTGCAGGTGTAAGGAGAGAGTGGTTGCTTCGAATAAACAGACACTCATCCACATCCCAGAACTGACCAATCGGCAGCTTTAAGTATGACGAAGAGTTGAAAACACGAATCAGTCTTGAACGTTATACGAAACAAGTTGGGATTTGTCCATTGGTTGCTGATTGCACTTGACTTGATTTACTTTATTTCCGTTGGGAAACTAGAGGGAGGGAAATTTGTTAAGAGAAATCGGAAACCTCTCCAAGAAAAAAAACTTTCGAAGGATAAAAAACAGATTACATGTAAATTTTTCCCTACTTCTGTCTGAAGAGGGGAAAAACATGACTTCAAAAAAAAAATCTTATTTTTACATCAAAATCATATTATTGTACTGCAGCATGATTTATCGTACTAAATATGATAAAATCATAACAGTTCGTAGGTCTGAATGAAGTATCAACTAGTGCATTCATCTTCATGGAGCAACTACGTTCAGATGTACGCATAAATGTGCACCAGTAGAAAAAAATGTGTGCATACCTGTGCACTAGTGACTACTTTTACCTTCGAAGCAATTCCCTTCTGCAGCTATGCATTTAGTTAGACGCTGTTACCATTGCTGAACTTTGTTCCTGGAATACTCTTGAGTTCCTTTTTCACGTTACACTGGATGTCACAAATGTCTGAAAAACTCCATCTTTTCATGGCAGTTTTTATTTTTGGGAAGAGGCAGAAATCACAAGGCAGTAAATCAGGTGAATAGTGGATGATCCAATTTGGTAATTGATTTCTTAGCCTAGAAGTTGAAAACACTGAGAGCATCGTGGCTTGAGGCATTGTTAGTTCAGCTCTTTTCCTTCGAACAGAATCCCGTAACCTTTTCAACACCTTTAAACAGCATTGTTGGTTGACAGTTTGTCCCTGTCCAAGGAATTTGTGATGGACTATCCTCTTGTGAATGAAAAAACACCTAAGCATGGCCTTGAACTGCAAGTGTGACATGCAGGCTTTTTTCAATTCTTATGCTACTCAAAGACACTTGACTTTTCATAGCACCCTCACCATACACCACTTTCAATAGCTCTAACGTTTCAGTAGCACTTTTACCAATCTTCACACAGAATTTGGTGTTGATGGGCTGCTCTAAATTTCTATCACTAATTTTTACCTCAAAACACACACACAGACTTGCATTGCTTAACTCACAAATGGCTCTACTGGACTGCAGTTCATGCACACACTACTTGAAACATGTCGAGACATTCATAGACATGTGATTCTGCTTGCATCACCAAAAGAATAGCACCATGCTACCGTTTTGGTAATTAAGTTGCCACACCTCGTACATGTGTCTTCTTCAACGCACCATGCACCATACTGAAACCAGCAAGTGTTTTAAATCTGCAGCTAATCATACAGGTGTGGTTCTAGTACCAACACCTGCAAAATTAGATTAACAAGATGAAGAGAACTACTATTACAGGGTTCCTACTCAAAAGTAATAAAAAATTCCCTGACTTTTCCAGGTTCTCCAGTTGGTTTTTAAAGTTTTCCAGAGTGGCATGTTGCAAACAATTGTTACATTTCATTCCATTCCATTCATTTTTCTCACCAAAGCACACACTTGTAAATTCTTTACGTAATTTGTCTTTATAAAATTACCTGCTTTTCATTAATAACAACTAACTGTGCACATTATTTTCTGCACCAAAGTTCCGTGAACTTTTGTGAATACTATCCACACAGAATTTGTAAATACACTCCCATAGAAACAGTAAGAAAAAATCTGTCAGTTGAATAGTTTCAGTTTTTCTATAACACAATGCAGCTAAAGCTTAATGATGGAATGGCTCAGTTCAAAGAAACATGTTTCAAGAGAACCAACAGACAAAGGACTTTGATCCATCATTTGGTTGGTTCTCTTGTGAAGTGTTTCTTCAAGCAGGAGCCATTGTGCCTAATTGTTTCATGTTATAACAACTGCCTGCAGAAATTGAACAAAAGCTTAATAACTGGCAATTTTAAAAATTCAATTTTGCATCTTTTTTTTAGAGAATAAAGGAAATACTTAACATAACTGAAAGTAAGATCTACCAAATTCTAGGCAGGCAGTAATTGCAAGCAAAAGTTCAAAATCTTGAAAAAATAATTTTTTTTGGCAAAATAAAGTATCCATTGATTTTTACAAAAAAAAAAAAAAAAAAAAAAAAAAAAAAAAAAAAAAAGTGTAATTTTCCCAGAGTTTTCCCTGACTTTTACAAAATAGGGTAATTTTCCCTGCGTTTTGGAACCATTTTCAAATTCCCTGAGAATTCCAGGTTTTCCCTGTTTTCCAGGTTGAGTGGGAACCCTATATTAGAAACTTTTTACTAGCATGATGCAGTCAAGTGTATGTGTGAACATATCTGTAATGGTCATGGGCCTGTGAGAAGGGTGTGACACAGAAAGCATGTCACAGCAGCTGATACGACATGCAAAGTACTAATATCAAATACTCCTAGCCGAGTGAGCCACTGCTGCACTGAATCACCCACTGTATTTGCCTCAGACAGCAATGGCTGACTACTTTTTGCTTCCACAACTGAAATTTGCACTGAAAAAGATGAGAATTGCAAGCATTTGGGACATTCAAGTGAATAAGATAATCCAGCTCTAAACAATAACAAAGGAAGAATTTTCCCATAGAATCCAGCAGTTATATGAACGATGCCAAAGAGCATACTGCATTGGGGGGGGGGGATATTTTAAAGGTCAGTAAAGTAAGTTTCTTAAATATCACCTGTTCACTTTTACAGCACATTCACTGAATTTATTGATACCTTGTTTATGGAATGTATTTTGCACTGTTTGATTTTACAGATGCTTTCAGTGGTTTCATGTTAACCATAGTTGGTAAGCAGAAAGTGAAAAAACCTAAAACCGCTGAAAATGCCTGTGATGCTATGCAGTGCAAAATGCATTCAATACATGAAAGACTGACGAGTGTTTCACCATGAAACTGCTTGCACATACACAAGATATATTATACTTATTGGATGCCACATTTATTACAAAACACAACAAAATAATGTTAGTATTTAAATTCAGACTTACCTCATCGGTAACAACAACATGAATGGAGGACGGACCAGTAACATATATATCACGTACATTGTAAATAGATAAGCTGAATAAACTGGCTAACTTCCTTGCCAATTCCATACAGGTCAAATTTTCTAAATAAACTGCTCTAAACACTAAAAAAAAAAAAAAAAGAGCAGATATTTAAAAAATATAAGCGTGATGTCCAATAAAATTATTAATTTACAAAAAGAAATTCTGAAATAAAAATATCTCAATGGCAAACAAAAGAATATGAAGGCAGTCATATAAGAGGATGATATTATTTGATTTTCTTTTCTCTATGAAAAGTAAGCATTGGTTAAATTAAAACAAGTTAGTAAAATCATGCAATGCATTTATTATGATATGCTTTCCAACATATCAGAAATCATTACTGAAGTTATGAGGATAATGGCTGTAGAATAAATCTCACTCCTATGCCTTGAACTTTGACCCCCTTTCGATGACATTTAACAGAACCGGTTAAGTATACTTCTGGAACAACATGATTAAGTTTTGTCTCAATTGAAGCATTTTTATGTAAGTTATGACGCATAAGGGTGATGGAATTGATCCTGCTCCTATGTCCTGACCTTTGACCCCATTTCTTCCATTTTCAACATGGTTCGTCCCCAGGTGGTTCCCTACCACATACTAAAATTTCATCGAAATCAAACCATTTTTACGCAAGTTATGATGCATAAGAGCAATGGAATGGATCCCGCTCCGATGTCCTGACCTTAGACCCCATTACTTCCATTTCCAACAGGGTTCGTTTCCAGGTGGTTCCCTACCACATACTAAAATTTCATCGAAATCGAACCATTTTTACGCAAGTTATGATGCATAAGGGCAATGGAATTAATCCAGCTCCTATGTCCTGACCTTTTATACCATTTTTCCCATTTTCAATGGGGTTCGTCCCCAGGTGGTCCCCTACCACATACTAAAATTTCATCAAAATCGAACCATTCTTACGCGAGTTATCGTGTGGACAGACGGACAAAACTGGAGCATATACGTTTCTTCAACCTACAGTTGGAAAGCATAAATGACTTATAATTGGAAAAACAGAAACCTGGAATGATATTTTTTTCTTAGTACATAACACAAGAATTGTTTATGTTGACTTTAATGTTTCTTATACAATTCAGAGGTGCTGATTCCAAAGGATCTTAATTTTTTTGTATCATCAAAACTTTTTTTGATGATCTTAAATTTTGTGTTTTCATTAATACACTGTCATTTGCTTGCATTACAGGGTAAACATGGCCATGACAAGAGGTTGTAAGCTCTTCCCCTGGACTCTTCCTGCTATTTTTGTGGGTACTACAAAACATCGGTGAAAACTAAAGGATCGGCAAAATTGTCAATTTCAAAACGATGCTGCATTTCGGCACAAAATTCAAAGCGCTTTGTCTCGTCAAGGTCAGTGATATTTTGCAACATCTGCACTTTGTATGGAATCATTTTCAGCTTTTTTCTCAAAATTCTCCAGACAGTGGGCTACGAAATCCGCACTTCACGACTCACCCTCTGCATTAATCTTCCCGGGCTTCGTTGAATGGTGGTACAAACACTATCGGCAACTTCTTCTGATACAAGCGGTCGTCCGGGACTTTTAAGTTTGCACAAACAGCCTGCAGTTAAAAATTTTCTATGCCAGTCGTTGATAGATTTTCTGATAGGAGGTTCTTTTCTGAATCGTGATCGAAAATGCAGTTGCACAACAGTTACGGATTCCGTTTTGCTCAATTCAAGAACACAAAATGCCTTCTCCATTGCAGACGCTGCCATTTTGATGAACTAGTCATGTGACACGTGCGCTGTCGCCTACGCCACTTCCCTCAGTAACGGGACACAAACTTTATGAGTGCATCTACCCGACGGTTCGCAGCTGTGGGCCGTGTCTTCAACTGTTACTGTTTTACAGTATCTGGAAACTGTATACTTCTTTATGAATCAGGGTGTTATGAATCGAGTGTATATTTGTCCTATACATGTCAAGCACAAAATTACCTCAGGGACTAAATTTTTCAATGCATATCAAGCTTACTTCAGAATGCCTACGGGAGACCAATACGAGGTTTGGGCATAGCATTTTTGCTGTGGTAGTTCCAGCTCAACTTTGGAAGGTTGGCTTTGTGGTGCAAAGAAAGCAATGCCATTTGCCATTCCTTGAATTTGGAGAGAACCAAAGAGTCATCTTGATGACTGTTTCTTTTATATGGTGGATGTTTCCAAGTACAAGATGCCAAGAGACCAGAATGCCATTACCAGAGTTGCATAAAAATAAAATGTATCGGAGTATACAATTATTGAAACAGAAATTTGCTGCAAACCCGCGAATCACGATAACAATGAATAAGATAATTTAAAGAAAGATTAATAAAACAATAAATAATTATTAGTACATTACAGATTCCAGTGAGGACAGAATAAGTTCATTACAACTGAACGTGCAGCAATATGTGTGAAATAGACCTTTTGGGCAAAATGTTAAAATAATGGACTATGAACCTCATAAAAACAAGGGATTAAACAAAGAAAGTTTTTATATCTAGAAAAACATTTCCATTATTGAACACTCAAAAATTAGAAATACCATTCCAAAGATACTCTTGCTTTAACCCTAATTACAAATACCATTCTCAACAACTTAATTCAAAAATAGTGGACTTACAAAATACATAAGCAAAATATTTTAATTTAATAATTGACAACTGCAAGAGGAACCTGGCAATAAAATTTAAATTCTTTCTGTGTACAAAATCTTTTGATACAGTTCTTATACATTACGAACAGGCCTTGATAAAATCTAGAGGCCAGAAACGTCTGTAAAAGCAAAACAACTCAGAAGATGTGAAAAATTAGTGACAGTTCTTCATGTTAAAATAGAAATAAATATATTTATCTGAGTAAAGCCTTGATTAAGTGTTTTAATTGTTGTAAATAACATTTAATTTTTTTTAATCTACAAGCAAAAACTATCTGCAAAATCTGCTGATTATTTGGAAACTATCCGTGTACGGCGTACACGCATACGTCTATATTCTGCTATTCTGGCCATTACATATCCCAACATACCATCATCTATTGCACCAGTTCTACACTTTGATGAGCTTCCCATTTCACAACCACTAAAAAGTGTGGAGACAATAAAGAAAAATGCCAAGTCTGTTGACAATTTTGAGGACAGCAAAGATATGGACTTCCAAGGCACATCTTGCAGTGCTCACCAACATTTTCCAAATCAACAAGAAATTTTCTGTTTCACACGTTAAAATTCTTTGTGAGTATGGAAGGCAGTGTGCACAATTATGTGAGTGAGTTTTTTAAAAATCACTTTAATGAAAAAATGTTAACTCACCTTTGTTCTCCGTGGACTTCCTGCTAGCTGCTTGATGTTCGCGCAATATGTATTGCCTATCAGATGATATTGGCCTAAGCCAGATGAACCTATATCCCTTATTCAATGAATTAATACAAACCAGAATGAAGTAAAAAATCCTTAAAATTCAAATAAAATTCGAACATAATCGGAATAAAATCTGAATAGATAATGATAAAAAAAAAAAAAAAAAAAAACTGCGTTGACGAATCTTCAAAAAACCCCATCAGATATGCTTATGCACACACCTTCTCAGTCATTCCTTATGTGTTTCAATTACCAAAGTCGCAGTCTTCGTCGGTGGTCGGCGATTTTTGGAAGATTTATCATTACCGTTTTTTGTTCATTTTTTTTGTTGTAATCTTATTCAGATTTTATTCTGATTATGTTCGAATTTTATTTGAATTTTAAGGGTTTTTACTTCATTCTGGTTCGTACTAATTCATTGAATAAGGGATATAGGTTCATCTGGCTCATGCCAATATCATCTAATAGGCAATACATATTGCGGGAACATCAAGCAGCTAGCACGAAGTCCACGAAGAACAAAGGTGAGTTAACATTTTCGCATTAAAGTGATTTTTAAAAAATCTCGCTTACATAATTGTGTACACTGCCTTCCACAGTCACAAACGAAGAATTTTAACGGGTGAAACAGAAAATTTAAGAACTAAATATATTCTTCAAAATTGCTATTGGGTATAAAAATAAGTTTTGAGGGATTTTCGTTCGGTGTTGTACTTATTTATTGCTTGCATGTATTTTAAGGTGGCAACACTGCGATATCGCAGTACGAGACGCCAGCTGTCAGAGTCAGTATACGACGTTCGATTGAGGTACGAAGACATATTTTTTTTACTCGATGGAAAATGACAACTTTTGTCCTGACTATGGGGTAAAGTTGTAGCTTCAGAGAGAGAGCATACTTCGATTAATATTAAAATATTGTTTCTGTACTCCAAAAACGTGTTTTGTTCACCTCAAATCCCTCAAAACTTATTTATATACCCAATACTAACATTTTTTTGCCACGTAGTCCAGCAACAGGCTTAACAGCTTCAGTGATGTCGCAACAAGAACTAGATGATTTAATAACAGGGTTCATACAGAGTTCATGATTTAATAACAGGGTTCATATTTTTTTCCTGCGGAAAAAAAAAAATAAGGACTTTCTAAGGACGTACACTCCAACTGATATTTTGCGTCATTGGAATATCACCAGGTGTGTGTAGGAATTAAACAGCACTAGTGGTCATTTACCAGGCATTTTGCCCAAATATAAACTACTTTGCCTGCAAAGAACAAAATGAAATACTTGCCGGAAAAAAAAAAGGACAAGCAGGAGACACAGTGACAATGAAGCACACACACTTTTGATTCTCTGACCCCTGAAAAGACACACAACACAGGTGTTGATCCCACTGGTAAGGTCACACAAAATAAGTCATGCAGGCTACAATGGGAAAAGTGTGTTGTGTGTGTGTGTGTGGTGGGTGTGGGGGCGGGGTTTGTTGAAGGGAGATCATTTCTAAGAACATTAAAGGGGATTATCTCCCTTCAATGAGCCAGAAGAAAGCTCCTCTGGTGAATGGGTTAGCATATTTACAAACACACAAACAAAAATGGGGGGCAGGGTTGCGATGCCCATTACTGCAGTGTAAAACAAAGAGAGGGGGAGGGGGGATAAGGACTTTTAAGGGTCTTAGAAATGGAAATAAACAATAAGGAGTTCTTAAGGACTTCTAAGGACCGTACAAACCTTGAATAAGAGACTTGGGGCTACTGAAATCAAATGAAGAACTTTCGACTTCTCTCGTTTAATAAATAATAAAAGTTACTGTCACTGCATGATATAACACACAACTTCCAAATTAAAGTGACTGATGGTAATGACTTTAATTAAAATTAAAAATGATAGTTAAAATTTCACAACACAAGATCTTTCATGCCGGCTTCCAGCACATCATCATGAGGCAGTTAAAATAAATACATTAAAATGTGAAAAAAAAAACAACAAAAAAAAAAAAACGGTTTTACAAGGAATGCTACTTATATTTATACATACCACAGTACAGCTACACACAACCCCAAAGTAGACGTCATCTCAACCCAGCCAATGGTCACAGTGTTCTCTATGTTCGAAAGTCATGTCCCAGTAAATTATGTTTTACACTTAACAGTTTATTGGTTCACTATAGTTCGCAAATTATTGGCATCCAAGGGGAGGGATAAATTTTGGAACATCATCATTACAACATTTAGACTTATTATATATAATTCAAGACTACACACTTGCGATGTTGATTTAGAATAAATTATCAACGTTTTTTCACAATTAAATGTTTTATTAACATCGACTATAGTTTTGCAGAGCGTCTGGCTCGGCATCATCAGGACGAATGGAGCGTAAACATTCAAATCATTGTGACATCATCAGAGTTCTGACGGTCACGGTTTTTGGTGAGTTGTTTCCACGCGCTTGAAAGAAATGGCGTAGACGTCATGTCATTGACAAGTCGTGAAGAATTCCGGTATATGTGGAAAGCTTCTAATACATTAAGCTTGTTAGTCGAATCAGGTTTATCAATAAGAATAGCGTTTCCAAACAAAAATTTATGGTTATTTTCGTGACAATGTTGGGCTATTGATGACTTCTTCAGTTCATAGTTCCGTACGTAAGTCTTGTGTTCCTTCACATGGAAACTTAAAGCCCTGCGGGTCTGTCCTATATATGAAAGTCCACATTCACAAGGTATCTGATATATTCCCCAGGAATTTATGTCTTGGACGTAGTCTTTTGATCCGTAAAAATTCATCTTGTTTATGGGTTTGAAAATCACTTTGAAATTAAAACTTTTGAGAATTTTTGAAATTCTGAAGCAAATCTGAGGAGCAAATGGGATAACCGCCCAATTCGTTCGTACTGGGAGGTCTACTGGCATGAGCGAGCAGACGGGCTTCGGTTTCCTAAATTTTTGGACCGCTTTTTCTATCACGGAAGGGCTATATCCTCTGTGTACTGCAGTTCGTTTAAGAAAATCAAGCTCTTTTTGTAAGAAATCCTCAGTTGAGCATATATGTACTGCACGATATACGTATGTGTAGAAAGCAGACATTTTTTGTTTCCATGGGTGATTTGATTTTGCATGTGGAGGTAAGTAAACAGCAAATGGCTTTCGATAAACTGTTGTACTAAAGGATCCTTCAGAGCGTGACACCAGGACATCTAGGAATGGTAAGCAGCCATTATTTTCAGTCTCACATGTGAACTGTATATGAGGATCAATTGAATTGATAAGTTCAACTAATTTAGGTAGTTCGGAATTCCTGCCTTTCCAGAGGACAAAGGTATCATCTACATATCGAATCCACAGGTCGAATGTAACGAGCTGAAACAGTTTGTCCTCGAAGTGACACATGTAGACTTCGCATAAAACAGGCGACAGTGGGCTACCCATTGCAAGGCCTTCCGTCTGTTGAAAAAATCCTCCACGAAATAAGAAACTGTTTTGCTTGATACAAATTTCCACTAATCTCAAAATTTCTTCAACTTCCGGTTGGCTGAAATGATGTTCAATGAGACTTGCTTTCAAAGATTCGAGGGCTCCATTTAGTGGAATACTTGTGAACATGGATTTCACATCGAACGATAACATGAACTGATTGTTGTATGGATGCTGTTTAAGCACATTTACAAATTCAGTGGAATTTTTTACAGCAGTTTTGTTTGAAGAAGTCGTTATGGTGGACAGTTTCAAAGATAGAAATTTGGCCAACTTATGAGTAGCAGAGCCGATATTGCTGACGATGGGATGGAAAGAAACGCCAATCTTGTGTATCTTCGGAAGTGCATAGAAACGCGGACAAGGGGCATACGAGGGTTTCAGATAATTTTTTGAGCTTCGGTTAAGAGTAACGCAACTTGTTACTACTTTCCGAACTTCTTTTAAATATTTTTCCGATGGATCTTTTTTAATTTCTTTATACGGTCCCTCGGAAATAAGATTTTCGACCTCTGCCTCATAATGTTTTTTGTCCAGAATAACAACTTTTCCTCCTTTATCGGCTTTAGTAATGATGATATCAGAATTTGACTGTAATTCTTTTAAAGCTTTATATTCTTCCTGAGATTGGGTTTGAATGATGGAAAGGAATTTGACGTTATTACAAGGCTGACACAATGTCTAATCGCTTCTTTCTCATCAATGCTTAGATCGCTTTTTGTCAGGGAATCTTCAACTGACGCAACGATATTGGATACTGGTATCTTTTTTGAAATTGCAAAATTTGAATTGTAATGTAAAACTCGTTTTTGAATTTTGCTCGGGTTAAAAGAAGAAAGGTTAGATATTACTTCGTTATCCGTAAAGACTTCATCACTTTGAGAAGTAGAATTTCCTTTATTGTTGCTTTCAATAGTTTTTCAAATTTTCGTTCTAATGTCATTTTATGAGTAAACGACATATTGGAACTCCTAGACCAAGTTTTGCGGTCCAGGTCCGAAAATTCTGGTAACGTTTTAGCCAGCAATAGGTGCAGGTCATACAGTTCAATCTCAACGTTTGCAATACCCTTCCTAGTATCTTTAATAATAGCTCTTAATAGTGCAAACGAAGCATTAGCGATCGCTTTGTTGATGTTATGGGAAGGTCCCAAGTTGCATTTCACGGAAATAAAATTTGGCAATATATGTCATCTCTTGCATCGAAGTAAGAAGTTTAAGTGGTTCAGTAATTTGAACTTCTTTATCCTCATCTTCGAAAAACGGTTGATTGTCGCTGATAGAGATTTCGTCATAATCAAGATAGGAACTAGGTTTTAAAGTTCCTGAAACAAAGTCTATATCGGTATTAGAAGAGTCCACAAGACGGAAGCAAAGCAAGATGTTATATTGCGGCTCCCGATACAAGTTGTATCAATATACTTACGCACCAAATGTAGTCGCAGGTCCGGTTGACACCTAGAATATTATATATAATTCAAGACTACACACTTGTGATGTTCATTTAGAATAAATTATCAACGTTTTTTCACAATTAAATGTTTTATTAACATCGACTATAGTTTTGCAGAGCGTCTGGCTCGGCATCATCAGGACGAATGGAGCGTAAACATTCAAATCATTGTGACATCATCAGAGTTCTGACGGTCACGGTTTTTGGTGAGTTGTTTCCACGCGCTTGAAAGAAATGGCGTAGACGTCATGTCATTGACAAGTCGTGAAGAATTCCGGTATATGTGGAAAGCTTCCAATACATTAAGCTTGTTAGTCGAATCAGGTTTATCAATAAGAATAGCGTTTCCAAACAAAAATTTATGGTTATTTTCGTGACAATGTTGGGCTATTGATGACTTCTTCAGTTCATAGTTCCGTACGTAAGTCTTGTGTTCCTTCACACGGAAACTTAAAGCCCTGCGGGTCTGTCCTATATATGAAAGTCCACATTCACAAGGTATCTGATAAATTCCCCAGGAATTTATGTCTTGGACGTAGTCTTTTGATCCATAAAAATTCTTCTTGTTTATGGGTTTTTAGAGCTTGACTTTCTTAAACGAACTGCAGTACACAGAGGATATAGCCCTTCCGTGATAGAAAAAGCGGTCCAAAAATTTAGGAAACCGAAGCCCGTCTGCTCGCTCACGCCAGTAGACCTCCCAGTACGAACGAATTGGGCGGTTATCCCATTTGCTCCTCAGATTTGCTTCAAAATTTCAAAAATTCTCAAAAGTTTTAATTTCAAAGTGATTTTCAAACCCATAAACAAGATGAATTTTTACGGATCAAAAGACTACGTCCAAGACATAAATTCCTGGGGAATTTATCAGATACCTTGTGAATGTGGACTTTCATATATAGGACAGACCCGCAGCGCTTTAAGTTTCCGTGTGAAGGAACACAAGACTTACGTACGGAACTATGAACTGAAGAAGTCATCAATAGCCCAACATTGTCACGAAAATAACCATAAATTTTTGTTTGGAAACGCTATTCTTATTGATAAACCTGATTCGACTAACAAGCTTAATGTATTGGAAGCTTTCCACATATACCGGAATTCTTCACGACTTGTCAATGACATGACGTCTACGCCATTTCTTTCAAGCGCGTGGAAACAACTCACCAAAAACCGTGACCGTCAGAACCCTGATTATGTCACAATGATTTGAATGTTTACGCTGCATTCGTCCTGATGATGCCGAGCCAGAAGCTCTGCGAAACTATAGTCGATGTTAATAAAACATTTAATTGTGAAAAAAATGTTGATAATTTATTCTAAATTTAGACTTATTGTTGAAAAATATGAAGACTTTTGCTACCAAGGTTGCACCTTTAGTTTTTTGGCAAGAAATAAACACGGGCTTCTTCCCAAATAGGGATGTGTGTTCCACAGTTAACTAGTAGTGCTAGAACATTAGAGTTTAAGTGTGTCTTGACAATGTTTTTGTGTTCAGTAAGACTTTACTGGGACCTGACTTTTGAACATAGAGAACACTGTGACCATTGGCTGGGTTGAGATGACATCTACTTCGGGGTCATTCATAGCTGTACTGTGGTATGTATAAATATAAGTGCATTCCTTGTAAAACCATTTTTTCACATTTTAATGTATTATATTTTAATTGCCACCTGACGATGTGCTGGAAGCCGGCATGAAAGATCTTGTGTTGTGAAATTTTAACTTTCATTTTTAATTGTAATTAAAGTCGTTACCATCAGTCACTTTAATTTGGAAATTGTGTATTATATTCTGCAGTGACGGCAAATTTTATTAAACTAGGTTAATAGCACGAAGTTTTTTACAAGAAATTGTGTTTTGACTTCTTGTCTGAAAGAATGGAACTAATTGGATCCCATCTGCAAATTGACCATGTACAGAAAAAGACATGAAACATATGCACAATATTATGTTGTGACTGATGCTCTATGCCAGTGATGGGCAAAGTGTGGCCCTTGGACAGGTTCAATACGGCCCGTGACAGGATTCTAAATGCTATAATTTTTGTATTGTTTTTAATCATGAAAAACGGGGGGGAAAATGCATTTCGTACTCGATTGCTCACTAATTAATGCACTAACCATCCATAAAAGTTGCATTAAAAACCACTTTCATGGATGGTTAACACCGTTCATGATTAACAGTTAATCATTAACAGTGTTAATGTAACTTGCAAGGATGTTTTGCTATCAAAATCGTTACTCTCAACCCAATGTTACCTACAGTTCGTTGAGAGTAATGATTTTGATAGGAAGCCCTGGCAGCCAACATTTACTGGTGTAGTCTGGTTCAGGTTTTAAAACTGGCAACTATGCTAGTTTAGGTTGTGAAACTGGCAACTTCAACCACGCCCCACTTCACTTCCATTTGCCGTTAGCTGTGGGTTGGCGAGTATGCAATAGTTTTCAGTCTGAACATCATGTGTCCCGTGTCTAACTCGTCAGTTTATTATTATATGCTAGTTACAGTGAATGTTTGTGAAACGTTTCTGAGTCCACAAGATGACAACTCAAAAATGCAAAATTGATTCGGAATGCAGTGTTTTCAAAGAGGAATGGACTTGGAACTTTTTCACAACTTTTAAAGGTAAGCCATTGTGTCTTATTTGTAATGAAAATGCTCAGTGTTTGTGATATTTTGTGTCCTGACAACAGAAAGGATTTTTGAAACTGTAAGTTTGTCACGAAAAACAATTACTACTAGAATCGAAGCTATAGATGAGAACCTAACATCACAGCTACAATCCAGAATTGAACAGTTCAAATTTTGTTCTATTACTATGGACGAAAGCACTGACATTAGTGATTAATGGAGGCATTCTTACAACTGAATTTGGAACTGTTACTTTTTTATGCTTTCCAACCGTAGGTTGAAGAGCGTATATGCTCCAGCTTTGTCCGTGTGTCTGTCCGTCCGCATAATAACTCGGGTAGAAATGTTTCGATTTTGATGAAATATTAGTATGTGGTAGAGGACAACTTGGGGACGAACCCTATTGAAAATGGATGAAATGGGATCAAAGGTCAGGACATAGGAGCAGGATTCATTCCATCGCCCTTATGCGTCATAACTTGAGTAAAAATGCTTCTATTGCGACAAAAGTTTTTCATGTTGTTCCGGAGGTATACTGAACCGGTTCTGTTGAATATCATTGAAATGGGGTCAAAGGTCAGGGCACAGGAGTGAGATTTATTCCATGGCCATTATCCTCATAACTTGAGTAATGATTTCTAGTATGTTGGAAAGCATATTGGAATCAACGCATTGCATGATTTTACTAACTTGTTGTCATTGGTCATGACTATGACAGTGATGATTTTTCAGTAAAAGTGACAAAATAACAGTGATGTGATTTTTACCCATTTTTATTGAGAAGGTTGTCAACCAGCCAATAAAAACCTATGGACAGCACTTACTGCATGCCTTCTTTCAAAATTTCTTGTTCTGAGTCTTGTGTGCTTTGTGTCTTGTGTGTAGTTCTGAATGTTGGCATTAATTAATCTTTTAAATGTAAAGTGCGGAAGCTTTAGGAAAATTGGATGACAGGAAGATTGTACACATTTACCAAGAGCATCAAGATGCAATGAGTGATTTACATAAAAGTTGGAAACTGCATGAAAAAACCATGCGATGACATTTCACCAGGGCGATCAGGTGAATGAGTTTGTGTATTTAGGAAGCATGTTTGACAGAGAAAACAAATTGGATGGTGAAATTTAGTAGGCGAGTGAATTCTTCATTGAAAGTCATAGCTGTTTTGGGAGGTTTTCACAGGAATGATGGGTTCTCAAGAGAGTCCCGCATGGCTGTATATGAAAGTGTAATTGTTCCTACTCTGATGTATGGCAGTGAAACCTGGGTACTACAGAAGAAACACAGCAGTTGTTTATGTGCTGGAGAAATGCATTACTTATGAGGGGTTTCTGGCAAGACACGTTCTGATCGTGTGACGAATGAAGATGTGTAGCAGTTGCGTAATGTGAAGCAAAATGTTGTTAGCAAGGCGGAGACTAATATTCTTAGATGGTTTGGACATGTTGAAAGAATAAGGGATGAGATGCTTACTAAGAATTTTTTTTTTAGCCCAAGTGGTAAGAAGGAAAGGCAGAGGAAGGCCAAGGAAGCCATGGGAGGATCAGATTCAGGAGTGCCTGCATGGGAAAAAGATTATGAGTATAAAGTATAGAAGGTCTTGTGTACGTCATATGATGGATGTCAGTGAAGCTCGCGTTGTATATCAAGATAGCAGCTGTAAATGGAGAAATTTGATATGGCAACAGTAAGTAAATGATCAGTTAATTTATCTGGTAGTTTGTATTTCTTTGTTGAGCTAACCTCTGAATCTCAGAGAACAGCTTAATGATAATATATATATATATATATATATACAGGGATGCAAGGTCAGGTGAAGCGCAACATACTACAGCCTCTCCTTGACAAATGTCGACCCCACCTTCTCGTGGTGCATCCTGCTCCCACTAAAGTGGCTCTGACGACCACCAACAGCGGTATAACTATACCATCGGTATTAGAGGAAATGCTATCCCACACTCACCAAGCCGGTTGGCCAGCGTGGTGAGTTATGACCAAACCAATCCAAAATGACCCCACAACTTAAATCTTGGCCCTGTCTCCAGCAGCTGGAATGCACCTGGCCAAGGCAGCGGCCAGTGCGACAAGAAAGCAGAGGGTACTAAGAATCACCAGAGGACCGGACTAGGCTGCCATCTGATGCTGACCTTGGCTACTTACAATGGATGGTCTCTATCTTTTCATTCAAGGCTCCTTGAATTGGAAGAGGAACTACAAAGGATCAAGTGGGATATCGTTGGGCTAAGTGAGGTAAGGAGAAAAGGAGAAGATCTCATTGAACTGAAAAGTAGAAGACATCTCTTCTACTGTCAAGAGACAGATACTGGTAGAACTAGTGGTGTTGGATTTATAATAAACAAGAAACTGAAGGATAAAGTTGTAGAAGTTGAAAGTTCCTCTGACAGAGCTGCGCAAATTGTTATCCAACTCTCGAGAAGATACCAGTCTCAGATTATTCAAGCTTATACATCCACCACAAGTCATCCTGAAGAAGAGATTGAAGAATTTTATGAGGAAATTCATCATCTAAATAATAAAGGCAAGCAGCACTTGAAGATAATTATGGGAGATTTCAATGCGAAAATATGGCAACGGCAACAGAAGGAAACTTTAATAGGTAAATTCGGTCATGGTAACAGAAACCAGCATGGAAATACTCTTGTACACTGAAGAGCAATTGAATTAGAGACAGATGGTGTTATGCAAATGTGGTGCTGTGGGTGGCCTGTAAATGGAAACCACATGATGTATGCAGCGATCCGACAATATAAGGAGTGATGCGATGGGAATCAGTAAGAGTCGGGCGCAGTATGGGTAAGACGAAGGATCTAAGCGCATTTGATCGTGGGCGAATTGTCGGGGCCCGACGAATGGGTCACTCCATCTCGGAAGTCGTGCAGGCACTGGGATTTTCACGAGCCACTGTGCCACGGGTGCACTGTGAGTACATCAAATCCGGTAAAACCATCCCTACAAGGGCCAACTGCCGTGGACAACAGCAAGTGGATGAGCGGGGTCATCGTCGGCTAGCTCGCATTGTAACAGCGGATAGACAGGCCACAGTGCAAGAAATCAATCGGCAATTTAACGCTGGTGCACAAAAACGTGTAAGCAGCCACACCATCCAGAACCATCTCCTTGCTATGGGGTACAGAAGCCATCGTCCCACGAGGGTACCGCTGCTTACCACACATCACAGGGTGCAAAGATTAGCACGGGCATGGGAACATTGCTACTGGACCCTAGACATGTGGAAAAATTTTGCTTGGACTAATGAGTCGAAATTCACGTTGGTACATGCGGATGGCAGGATACCAGTACGGCGCAAACCACATGAAGCGATGGATCCTTCTTGCCAGAAGGGTACTCTTCAAGCTGGTGGGGGTGGCATTCTCATCTGGAGACTCTTTACGTGGACTGAAATGGAACTCCTGGTACGTGTGACATCGTTCCTCACAGGTCAACGTTACCAGGATATCCTGGACGACCATTTGCTCCCGTTTGTGCATCTTCAACATCCCACTGGGGACCTCATCCTGCAACAAGACAATGCACCGTGCCATCGCTCTTGAATTGTATCCGAATGGTTGGATGAACACTCCACCGACGTGACCTCGCTTCCTTGGCCAGCTAGGTCACCTGACTTCAATCCCATCGAGCACATCTGGGATGCCATCGTGAGAGATGTTCGAGGCTCTGACCCCCCTCCAGCAAATCTTCGTGAACTGTGGGAGCTTGTTCAGGGGTTGTGGATTTGTATGGCTTCCCAATGCTTCCGGTGTCTTGTCGAGTCCATGCCGAGATGAATCACCGCCGTCATCAGAGCAAAAGGTGGTGCTACACGTTATTAGACAGGTATGTCTAATTCCATTGCTCTTCAGTGTAGAGTTTGCAGAGGCAGAAGGGTTTTTCATCATGAACTCCTTTTTCAAGAAAAAGCTGCAAAGGAAATGGACATGGAGGCATCCCAATGGATGGACAAGTGAAATTGATTTTATTATGTGTAACAAGAAATTTATCATGGAAGACTGCAGTGTGCTGAACAAGTTCAACACAGGTAGTGACGTAGAATGGTAAGATGCAAGATGCACCTCAATGCTAAACTCGAGCGTGGTAAGCTCATTAAACAAACAAAGTGCAATGACATGACCAACCTTAAAAAAACATCATAATACCTTCAAATTGGGACTGAGGAATAGATTCTCTGGTCTAGAAGGTCTAATGTTGGAAGAAGTGGACATCTTTGAAGTTAACAGAAAACTAACCAAGGCTCTTATGGAAACAACAACAAAAATAACTGGTACTAAGAACAAGTTGCATATGAACAAATAATCAGGAAAAACTAAAATTTTGATGCGAAAAAGAAGAGAAATGAGGACAGCTAAAGGAGATGTAACTTCCAAAGTGGAATATATAGAGCTATGTAAGACAGTACATAAAAATATTACTGAGCAGAGAGCAAAAATGAGTTGCAGAGTATGTTGTCCCAGATATATGAAGTCTGTATGAAATTCAAACTGAGTATAAATAAAGGAAAAACAAAAGTTATGTTTGTGAGTGAGGAACAATTAGTACTGAATGCAAAGTAAATCTTAATGGCACAGAGATTGGTCAGGTAAATGAGCTTATATATTTAAGAAGTACGTTTAACAAAGAGAACAAATTAGATAATGAAAGTAGTACCCCAGAGAACTCTTCACCGAAAATCATAACTGCCTTAGGAGGATTTCATAAGAATGATGGGTTTTCAAGAAAGTCGCAAATGGACATTTACAAAAGTGTAATTGTTCCTCTGATGTACAACAGCGAAACCTGAGTACCACAGAAAAGACATAGGAGTTGTTTGTGTGCAGAGATGCGTTACTTATTGGGGTTTTGTGGCAAGACATGTGAGGAATAAAAATGTATTGGAGTTGTATAATGTGAGGCAAAATGTTAGTAAGATGGAGACTAATATTCTTAGGCAGTTTGGCATTGTTGAAAGAATGAGTGATGAGATGCTTATAAAGAGAAATTTTTCAGCCCAAGTGGCAAGAAAGAAAGAGGAAGGCCAAGGAAATCATTGGAGGACCAGAATCAGGAATATCTGCATGAGCAAAAAATTATGAGTATAAAGTACAAAATGTCTTGTGTGCGTCATGTGATGGATGTCAGTGAAGCTTGATCATGTGCCAGGATCGCTGCGAGTGGAGATGTTTGATATGGCAACAGTACGTAAGTTATGTAGTTCCACCAGTTAAATATTTATCTGGCAGATTGTCTTTTTCTGATGAGCTAACCTCTGAATCTCAGGTTAGTGATATGCTAACCTCTGAAAGAACTGGTTAGTGATATGTATGCGCATGAATTTCATGGTCTGCCGACCAGTATTACGCTAAGAGGAAGTATTGGGTTGCTTTGACTGGAGAAAACTTGAAGTGGCTCAGATACCTTAGACACTTGGAACTTCATTGTGCTGGGTGGTGTAAGAGATAGCATGCTCCAACGGAAATTGGGAGGTGCGGGTTTGATTCCTGCTCCAGGGAAGTTTTCTGATGTCATGTGATGTTACATGTATTGCGCTGGCCAAAAAGTAATTACGCTTTTTCCCTGTGTAAATGAAAGGCAAATTCTGAATGGGAAACAAAAACTTTAGTCAACAACATATTTGATCTGTTGACGTTTTTCTGATCTCTAAATTAATGGGCCAATATTTTTGGATCGGAAAACCCGTCACCAGATCCACGCACTCTCAATGAGAGTGATAATTTTTGTCATGAGATGATCTCAAATCCCCTTGGCAAGGAGGGAGTTAGAAAAAAAAAGATTTAAGAGTCAAGAAAAATCAAGTAAATTCTTTTCATTTATTTTCTTTTCTTTCTGATTTCTCTGTGAAGTGTTGATCTCTGTGTATGTAGTTAAATTTATGTGAATAGGTCTAGGTAAGTTAGCCTTGTGATATCTATTTCTAGTTAAGGGATGTGTAACTAGCTGGGAAGTAGATTTAAGGAAGTTTGACATCATGCTATATTGCTGTTTTTTTTGTTGTTCTTTCATGCAATGTTTTTTTCTTCCTTCCATTGCATTTTTTAGTGCACTGTTTACTTTCAGGGAAGAGATATTAGTGAAGTTTATTTTAGTGCAGTATATGATGTAGTGTATATGAATTGATTTGCCTTAGTTTCTTAAGTGTATAGTGCAGTTTATATATGTATAGTGTTAGATGTATCAGTTTAAAATTATCGGCGACGCCGCGGCGTTCGGTGTTATTGATCGTCGGGATAACATAGCGATAAAAAGAAAAATCGTAAGGTTGTAGTTCCGTATTTACCGTCGTTATCGCGATTTCTTTTATTGTATTATTCTGTAAGCTTTAATAATGGAAAAGTAATTTGTAAACATGTAGTGTTTGAAGTATTTTATCTTATTGTAGTGGTATCTAATGAGAAAAAACGCGTGTTTATGCCATATGTCAGTAGCGTGTATTAAAATCGTTGTTGTGTGTATCGGGCTTAATTTAGTAACCTTTCGTAATTAAAATCTTGCTTAGTATTAATATTTAGTTGGTTTTAGTATGAATCTTACTTGGTATTAACTAGTGATAGTATAATTCAGCGACTGATAGAAAAAGCGAGTCGGCGATCGCTCCGTAACGAAGAGACTTTCGTAAATTAATTGCGCGTGCGCTATCATCAAGGATATTTAATAGTCATTTAGTAAAAGAATAAAATTGTGGCTTAATGCATCAGGGCAAAATAACACATCGTTGCGTTACGCTATTTTTTCACAATTCCGATCGTCGTACCTGTGTAGCTAGAGAGAATTCGATTTTTATGCGTTACGAAGTTAATTGTAACGATGTTCGTTAATGTTAGTTAATTTGTTTAATGAATTTTTGTAAAGGTGGTCTCCAAAAGTCTTTGTTCAGAAAGAAAGAACGAAAATGGCTACAATTTCTGGTGTCGCTTTTCTAAAAGCGATAAATTCGTAGAATGGCATCTGTGAGGACGTTTTCGGAGCTTTACCAGTGCAGAAAGTCCGATTTATTTATGCTCTTGTTTACTTTGAAAAGGCATTTTTCGCTTTGCACAGGAACACTTCGGGATTTGGGCGGAATTCTGCGAAGTTCAACGCAGCGCCCGTTTTCGTGGGTCAAAGGTCAGTCATCCATCGAGGAAGTTTCTGCCTCCTGGCGTTCACGCAGCCAATTGGAAAGTCGGCGCTTTCTCGCACATGCGCGATGCGTAAGGCGAAGAGCATCGTTTTTTTTTTATGCTCTTAAGATGCAGAGATGCAGAGAGAGAGTTGAGCTAGAAACCACCAAGCACTAAGAAAGGGGAAGGAAAAAAGAAGCTATGCGGGAGAGATCGCGCTTCTAAATCGGAAATGCCGCCAAATTCCGGGAGGACGAAGGAAAAAGATGTCAGCGTCATGGTAGGACCTTTTAATTTGTTTTTAAATGCCAAAACAGAGGAAGCTACTTGAAAGCCCTCATTCTCACAGAGAATTGTAGCTGGGCTGGATATCTTCCACCCGCCAAGTTCGGGAGTCCCACGGAGACGCCGGAGAAATTGCGGCACAAGCATTGATACTTAAGTTTGAACCTTCGTCCGAGGAAATCTTCTAATTCCTTTCTTATTGTCCATTTGAAGGGCAGGGAAAGATATGTCCACGCAGTTCGGCAGCAAGGAAGGAAACTTGCGTAAATTCGCGGCGACGGACAGACTCCGTGACGCCGAACCTCAGCAGTTAACAAAAAAGAAAAAAAAACCCGTAATTCCTCCGCTCAGCTCAAACATTTCCATGCTGTTTGCTGAAAACTAAGGAAAAACTTTAGAATTTAAAACGAAAGTTGCAAAATTAGCCTGAAGATCGAAACGCGCAACGCAGCAGTTACGAAAATTCAGAATTCACACTCTATTAAGAAGAGACCTAAGCAAAAAAAATTATATATATTTGAGACTCATACCAAGTACAACATAGAAAGGGTTATATGTCTACCGGTGTGAGTAAAAGGAGAAAAGATAAAAAATAAAATAAAACAACTGAATGTAGAAAGTGTCGAGAATACTGAGCCTTGGCTTTATCAAGGACCAGCAAAAACTCTGCATTTTCTCACTTCCACAAAGACCTAGTTGGAAATGGGTTTCTGCAAAGCCATGGATGCAAGTAATAACCCACCAAAATTTGTTTTAAAATTTATATATATGTCATGACCTCCGCAGAGTTGTATGACCTAGCGCTAGTTAACAATTTTGCTTACATCCATAACTTCCGTGGCCCGACCCATGCTCTTCATCTGTTACTATTAAACAGAGAGAAGAAGATTAAAGAGAACTCAAGTTGTGAGAGTGACATAATAATTAGAAATAATTTTCAGCAATAACGAAACGCCGAGTTCGCCTGAGAGAGAATATAAACCTGAAAAGTAATACAAAAGAATTCCAAATTTTTACATTGCAATTAAAAAGGAAATATTAATTTTTTAAACCTCAGATTTTTGAAAGAAAACTTGATTCTAAAACCCCCTACTCCGCAACTTCTGACGACACAAAAACGAGAATAAATTAAAGACAATAATTAACTAAAGAAAAGCTTTGTGAAAGTTATATGACATAAACAATTAGTTGCAATATGTACAAAGTATTTCAGAAGTGTTTTAAGCGCATAATTAAGTAGTTATTAAGACCTTAACAACTTTGAAAATACAGCGCAAAGTAAAGGAACTATGCATAGCCAGCTTCTGTGCCTAAGTTTCCTTAAAGACGCGCAAAGTTACCAAGAAAAGAAAGAGTTAAAACCTGCAAAAATGTTAACAGTCTGGCCAGAGCCTAAATGCTAAAAAGCGAAAAACAGCAGAGAAAAAAATACA
This sequence comes from Macrothele yani, assembly GCA_039090855.1. Lineage (NCBI taxonomy): Eukaryota > Metazoa > Arthropoda > Arachnida > Araneae > Macrothelidae > Macrothele > Macrothele yani. The sequence continues at coordinate 40,118,682 of CM077009.1, read as the reverse complement.
GGAAGTATAAACATTGAACTTATAAAACCTAAAACCCTAAGACAATGAAGAGAGCTTACCTCTTATGCAACTGAATTTTCTCCACTCAAGAGGAAACATGGCCGACTTTTTCCCCAAACTTCCAAACACGACTGCCACTCCCTAGTCGCTGGGGGGCAGTGTGGGTGGGGCTGATGGCCTCCTCTCACTGAAAGAAGCCAACTCGCGGAGATTTTATCCAGAGAAAAAAATATATATACTTAAGACTGTGGACCTGTATGATCAGAAAGAGCAGAATTAACTCTCCAGAATACATGAGAAATATTGTAAAATACACAAGTGGTGTATTCAATAATCTTTGCATGTATTAAATCACCTTAGTGAGCTTCTATAGATTATTCAGAATCTTATTAATTTTAACGTTAGTTTTACTATTTTTAGTATAGCTATTCTATTGAGTGAATAACTAGTTTTCTTTTTTATTTGTTTTTATTTTCTTTTATAGACAGATTTTTATGCTTTTTTTGTGATTTTGTCTGTATTATTTAATTTTTTGTTATAATAGGACCTTCATATCCATAGCACTAAGGTTCCTTTTGGTAGTTAATAGGCATCCTCTAGCCAACTTCCTTACGGCTTTGATTGGTCAGAATCATATTATTAACTGTGTAGAAAATTAAAGCAGATCTGCCAACCTTACTCTATTATTCAGAATAATTTTTCTTAAAGTTCTTTTGATGAAAGATAAAGGAATATCATTCTCTAGAAAACTATCTAATAGTAAATTAATGTGGTAATTGAAGTCCAAATTGTTGCTGCAGATTCTTGAAATTCTTAGGACCTGAGAAATTAGTACATTCTCAATTACTTTGGTTGATATGTTATTATTCCAGTGTAGATATTTAATTACTTTGAAAGGAAAATTAACTCTTTTATCAAAGAGGCTAATAGATGGGTTACCTCTGTTGAGCTTAATGCTTAAGTCTAGGAACTCAAGTTCCTGATTACTGTGGTTGGTTTTACATAAGTTAAGAGAGCTAGGATAGATATTATCAAAGTCACTCTCTATAACTTCTGAATTATTGATACACAGCAGATCATCAATATATCTAAATGTGTAAAGGTAGTTATCTGAGCAGGTGGGGTGATTTTTAATGAATTTATATTCCTTAAAGAACAGGAATAGATTAGCAATATTCGTGGAAGTTGATGTTCCCATGGGGATACCGCTCACTTGCTTATAGAGAGTATTATTATATAAGATATGGTTATTTTTTATGCAGCAATTGAGATAAGAGTTCCAGGCTCCTACATTAACAAATTGGTTAAGTTTAAATTCTGCATACAGCTCTTTAAAGGTAGTGATAATATCTGATAGAGGCAGATTTGTATATAGGTTTTCAAAATCATAACTATTAATATCTAAGGGACTTACTTTGAGTATAGTAGAAATTACTTCTGCATTATTATTAATTATCCAAAAATCTCTGTACATCAAATTAGTACAGTTTCTAATGTGTTTCAAAACCCTCTTCAAGATATCTTCAAAGGCAAGATCAATTTTCTTTTTATGACTCCTTACTCCACTAGCTATGAACCTGAACTTCACAGGATCTTTATGAAACTTAACCGTTGCAAAAAGAAATGGAAATTCAGGCTCATATCTTCTAGTTTGTGGAATTTTAAGTTTCTTGAAGAAGGCCTTAAAATTGTTAACTATGGAACTCAATAATAGAGTAACGTATGAGCCCGTAAGTTATTCTACCAAGCAGTTAGAAAATAGGTTTAAGGCCTTCTTCAAGAAACTTAAAATTCCACAAACTAGAAGATATGAGCCTGAATTTCCATTTCTTTTTGCAACGGTTAAGTTTCATAAAGATCCTGTGAAGTTCAGGTTCATAGCTAGTGGAGTAAGGAGTCATAAAAAGAAAATTGATCTTGCCTTTGAAGATATCTTGAAGAGGGTTTTGAAACACATTAGAAACTGTACTAATTTGATGTACAGAGATTTTTGGATAATTAATAATAATGCAGAAGTAATTTCTACTATACTCAAAGTAAGTCCCTTAGATATTAATAGTTATGATTTTGAAAACCTATATACAAATCTGCCTCTATCAGATATTATCACTACCTTTAAAGAGCTGTATGCAGAATTTAAACTTAACCAATTTGTTAATGTAGGAGCCTGGAACTCTTATCTCAATTGCTGCATAAAAAATAACCATATCTTATATAATAATACTCTCTATAAGCAAGTGAACGGTATCCCCATGGGAACATCAACTTCCACGAATATTGCTAATCTATTCCTGTTCTTTAAGGAATATAAATTCATTAAAAATCACCCCACCTGCTCAGATAACTACCTTTACACATTTAGATATATTGATGATCTGCTGTGTATCAATAATTCAGAAGTTATAGAGAGTGACTTTGATAATATCTATCCTAGCTCTCTTAACTTATGTAAAACCAACCACAGTAATCAGGAACTTGAGTTCCTGGACTTAAGCATTAAGCTCAACAGAGGTAACCCATCTATTAGCCTCTTTGATAAAAGAGTTAATTTTCCTTTCAAAGTAATTAAATATCTACACTGGAATAATAACATATCAACCAAAGTAATTGAGAATGTACTAATTTCTCAGGTCCTAAGAATTTCAAGAATCTGCAGCAACAATTTGGACTTCAATTACCACATTAATTTACTATTAGATAGTTTTCTAGAGAATGATATTCCTTTATCTTTCATCAAAAGAACTTTAAGAAAAATTATTCTGAATAATAGAGTAAGGTTGGCAGATCTGCTTTAATTTTCTACACAGTTAATAATATGATTCTGACCAATCAAAGCCGTAAGGAAGTTGGCTAGAGGATGCCTATTAACTACCAAAAGGAACCTTAGTGCTATGGATATGAAGGTCCTATTATAACAAAAAATTAAATAATACAGACAAAATCACAAAAAAAGCATAAAAATCTGTCTATAAAAGAAAATAAAAACAAATAAAAAAGAAAACTAGTTATTCACTCAATAGAATAGCTATACTAAAAATAGTAAAACTAACGTTAAAATTAATAAGATTCTGAATAATCTATAGAAGCTCACTAAGGTGATTTAATACATGCAAAGATTATTGAATACACCACTTGTGTATTTTACAATATTTCTCATGTATTCTGGAGAGTTAATTCTGCTCTTTCTGATCATACAGGTCCACAGTCTTAAGTATATATATTTTTTTCTCTGGATAAAATCTCCGCGAGTTGGCTTCTTTCAGTGAGAGGAGGCCATCAGCCCCACCCACACTGCCCCCCAGCGACTAGGGAGTGGCAGTCGTGTTTGGAAGTTTGGGGAAAAAGTCGGCCATGTTTCCTCTTGAGTGGAGAAAATTCAGTTGCATAAGAGGTAAGCTCTCTTCATTGTCTTAGGGTTTTAGGTTTTATAAGTTCAATGTTTATACTTCCTGTATTTTTTTCTCTGCTGTTTTTCGCTTTTTAGCATTTAGGCTCTGGCCAGACTGTTAACATTTTTGCAGGTTTTAACTCTTTCTTTTCTTGGTAACTTTGCGCGTCTTTAAGGAAACTTAGGCACAGAAGCTGGCTATGCATAGTTCCTTTACTTTGCGCTGTATTTTCAAAGTTGTTAAGGTCTTAATAACTACTTAATTATGCGCTTAAAACACTGCTGAAATACTTTGTACATATTGCAACTAATTGTTTATGTCATATAACTTTCACAAAGCTTTTCTTTAGTTAATTATTGTCTTTAATTTATTCTCGTTTTTGTGTCGTCAGAAGTTGCGGAGTAGGGGGTTTTAGAATCAAGTTTTCTTTCAAAAATCTGAGGTTTAAAAAATTAATATTTCCTTTTTAATTGCAATGTAAAAATTTGGAATTCTTTTGTATTACTTTTCAGGTTTATATTCTCTCTCAGGCGAACTCGGCGTTTCGTTATTGCTGAAAATTATTTCTAATTATTATGTCACTCTCACAACTTGAGTTCTCTTTAATCTTCTTCTCTCTGTTTAATAGTAACAGATGAAGAGCATGGGTCGGGCCACGGAAGTTATGGATGTAAGCAAAATTGTTAACTAGCGCTAGGTCATACAACTCTGCGGAGGTCATGACATATATATAAATTTTAAAACAAATTTTGGTGGGTTATTACTTGCATCCATGGCTTTGCAGAAACCCATTTCCAACTAGGTCTTTGTGGAAGTGAGAAAATGCAGAGTTTTTGCTGGTCCTTGATAAAGCCAAGGCTCAGTATTCTCGACACTTTCTACATTCAGTTGTTTTATTTTATTTTTATCTTTTCTCCTTTTACTCACACCGGTAGACATATAACCCTTTCTATGTTGTACTTGGTATGAGTCTCAAATATATATAATTTTTTTGCTTAGGTCTCTTCTTAATAGAGTGTGAATTCTGAATTTTCGTAACTGCTGCGTTGCGCGTTTCGATCTTCAGGCTAATTTTGCAACTTTCGTTTTAAATTCTAAAGTTTTTCCTTAGTTTTCAGCATTGCTCTTCAGTATATATATATATATATATATATATATATATATATAGGGGAAGGTACATTTTGTAGAAAGATATTCCTTGTTTTGAAAAGGGAAAGAAAATTTATTAAACATAGAGGGGAGTAAAGAAATTGAAATTTTTTTTTATTATTTTGAGTGTGTGTAAGGTTTGGCCAGAACCAACAAATGTAGTAGAATGTGTTACTGTAAATTAAGAAGAGATTTTTCCAGGTAACTGATCAAAAGCAGTGTGTTGTGAAAAAAAAAAAAAAGAAAATTTTAAAATGTCACTCTTAACCATCCAAATCTAAATTGTAAAGAGCCTTTAACTCAAGGTTCAACAGGTATCAGATATGCACATCGAGCATTAAGCTCTTAGCACTCTTTGAGTGAATGATCACATTCTTTAAAGATTTTTGTAAGGCAGGCTGGTAACCAAATTGTGCCACTTACCTCCTTCATCCTCTAAACCACACAGGTGAAAACTACTTGGTTTGCAGACCAGGGTTTCTGAGAGGATTATTTAGGACTGTTAACATACTCTGGACTCTAAAATTCATAGCTAAATTCTTTTTTTTATTCGGCCTAGCCACCTAAAGTTTCCTTGTATCGAGTGTTTTTCCAACATGTGCCTGGGAGCACAAAATAAATTTATAGTTAATCTGGAACATATGTTTAATCAAATTATTTTGTGTCGTATGTGAATTTCTCTTGTCGGTGGTGGTGGAATCACCTTCCATTTACTGGGAGTTTTTAAGGATCGTACCTGGGGTGTTAGTCGTTGATGAAAAAATTTTTTTTTCCTAATTGGGGTCCCTAGATTGATCACCGGCCATTTTCTTCATTTTTAAAAATAAAATTGTGTAATATTTGCATTTTTTTCAGAAAAAAGTTCATCTTCATAATATAATAATATTTTTAACAACCAAACCACGACGTATCATATTATCCATTTTCTGCAATGACCTTTTGCCATCTCGCAGGCAAGTTCATGATTCTGCGCTCAAAAAGTTTTTTTTTTTTTTTTCGGCAAGAAAAAACCAGTTCCAAGGACGATTTGATAGCCTCATCAGCAGTAAAGACTTTATCATTCAAGGCGTTTTACAACGGATGAAACAAACGATAGTCTGATCCAGGTCTTGTGAATAAGGTGGATGTGGTAACCCATCCCATCCAAGCTGCAACAATTTTTGATGAGTGACCAAATTTGTGTGTGGTCTTGTGTTATCAAGATGAAACACAACATCTTTGTGATTCACCAAGTCTGGATGCTTCTGTTTGATTGCATCACTTAATTTATCTAGCTGATGACAGTACATGTCCGAATTAATGGTTTAGTTCCTTGGAAACAATTCAAAATGCAGAATACCTTTGAAATCCCACCAGACTGACAAGTATAATCTTCCTTTGGTGCATATCTGCTTTTGAAGTGCTTTGAGCAGATTCATCACGCTTGCTACATGATCTTTTTCATTCGACTCTGTTGTAGATGATCCATTTTTCATCAGCTGTTATCACACGTTTCAAAAATGGATCGATTTCTTCACGTTTCAAGAGCGAATCGCAGATGTCAACACTATTAGTGAGATGAACTTCTTTGAGCTCATGTGGTACCCACATATCAAGCTTACTGACATATCCCAGTTGCTTGAAATGGTTTTCAATGCTCGATTTTGATATGTTCAGATTCTCAGCAATCTCTCGTGTTGTTAAACCCCGATTGGATTCAATCAATGCCTTTATTTTGTCGTCATCAACTTTGATTGGCCTTCCTGAAGCTTGGTGCATCTTTCACATCAAAATCTCCAGACCAAAAGTTTGCAAACCAATTCTGACACTGCTGTAGCCTCTTCACCATACACATCACATAACTTTTTATGAGCTTGCACAGTGTTTTTTTCCTTTTCGGAAGTAATACAGCAAAACATGACGAAAATGTTCCTTTTGATTGTCCATTTTGAAATCGATGCCAAGCAAACACTTGTTAATGAAATCATCCACTTTCTGTTCCTAAAACAAGCTTCATGCACTTTCTGTTCCTAAGTAAGCTTGTTAAGAATAGAAAGTGAATGAAATCATGCACTTTCTGTTCCTAACAAGCTTACATAATGGACTTGCGGTTTCAAATGACATTAGTTACATTTCAAAACATGTTTTGCCATTTATGTGTAAAGAACGCAATGACTTTTTGGCCAACCCAATAGGACAGTAAAACAAGGCAATTCAGGATATTCTGGTTGTCAAGTTAATAATTCTGCATTAATTTACAATTAAAAGCAATTAAAAACAACAAAACATTATATACTTAAGAAAAAAAGATGATACCAAGCAAATGAAACATCCAGAGCACTTCCCACGAGTGCACTTTCAAGAGCACAAGCTCTCCTTTTCAAGTGAGAAACACACGATGCCTGCAAAAGCAGACTAATCACTATATGTATCATACGGGAAATTAGGCTTTTTCACCTTCAATGCAGAAGCAAAGTAAATTGGAGGTGATGCAAGTTAAAAACGTAAGTCAAACAGAAGTCATCGCTCTTTCCACATTTATAAGTGAGTCACGGAAAAATTCTCATTGGCCGGCACCGGGAATCGAAACCAGGGTTTTCCAGTTACGTGCCGGACATGCTACCACTACACCACAGCGGCCTCAAATTCCTCCAGACTCACATACGACTAACTGCCAAGCCATTTGGCAGGTTGCTTCTTATTAATTATTCATTCACCTGACGATTATGGGCAAAACACGTAACAATATTAACAAAGAAAGGTAACTTGATCACGCTAGTTACGTTAACTGAAAACTTTTACAAAGATCTTTATGATTGTTTCCACACTATTCATCAACACAGTTGTTTTGTTTTCAACAAAATTGTGTATAGGCAACAATCTGGTCTAACCATGGGCTCACCTCTTTCCCCTCTGCTTGCTGAAATCTACATGCAACATATTGAAGTTTCCATCATTCCTCTACACCCTTTTCAACCTTCCCTATGGTTAAGATATGTAGACAACATTTTCATTAGCTGGCCACATTCCGAGTCTGAACTACAGATACTGATCAACTCCATTACAGAAAAATTTCCTTCCATTAAGCTCACTATATCTAAGGAAGTAAATCACAAAATTGATTTCCTGGATGTATCTATCTGCAGAAACGCTGATCTCTCCATTACTCGTTCCGTCTATCGAAAACCTTCTGCAGCCACTAACATCATTCCCTACAAATCTTGCACCCTGCATCTCTACAAGCTTGCAGCATTGAAGTCCTACATCCACAGGGCTCATATTATTTGCAACAACCAACTCTCTCTTCAAGAAGAACTCTCCAAAATTTCTACAATAGCCCTCTCTCATGGTTTCCCTGCTGTTACAGTCAACTCCCCCATAAAGAAATATGAAAACCATTCGAAAATCGAATGCCTCCTTCCTCACAAGAAAGAAGACCTGAAATTCTGTGGTTCTGTTCCTTACCACCCTTCCTATGCTTATAAGTTACAGATTCTTTTTAGAAGTTTTGGTTACCATCTTGCCATTAAATCTACCCCAAACATCTTGAAACTTCTACAAAGGGATAGGGACCAAGTTGAAAGCCTGAACCTCCCAGGAGTTTACTGCATTCCTATCTCTTCTTCTACTGGGGATAACTTATACATTGGAAGCACATACAGGAGCATTAGCCATAGAATTTTAGAACATAGAAAAGATGTTTCGAAAGCCAATCCCAATACTGCCTTGTCTATTTTGACAATGGAAGACACATCTGCAGTTCCCCACTGGAACGAAGCAAAACGAATTGCTTCTTTTGACAATCGTTTTGCCCTCCGTTACCGTGAAAGCATAGAAATTATTTTCAACTCAATGACTTGCAACTCCGAATCTCCTCTCTACATTCCGTTGATCTGGAGATCAATTCTAAGTTTTGGCAACAAAAATAGGAAAAATTCAAATGTAGAATCTGGCAACAATCTTAGTCCTCCATTGGCGTGATGAAGACCTAAGATAAGGTCGAAAGCTTCCAACTTACGAACTTTTTGTAAAAGTTTTCAGTTAACGTAACTAGCATGATCAAGTTACCTTTCTTTATTCATTCACCTCCTAGTTATTTGTTCAGTTGCTGCTTACCATCTTTGGTGAATACTCAGCATTGTGCGGGGTTCTAAGAAGTAACCTACCAAGTGGCATGGCAGTTGGTCGTATGCGAGTCTGGAGGAATTTGAGGCCGCTGTGGTGCAGTGGTAGCATGTCCGGCGCGTAACTGGAAGACCCTAGGTTCGATTCCCGGTGGCGGCCAATGAGAATTTTTCCGTGACTCACTTATAAATGTGGAAAGAGCGATGGCTTCTGTTTGATGTGCCTAATCCATGTCAATTGTCTGTATTAAAAATGTAAGTTTGTGATTAAACTAAAGCTATAGTGTCAGTCAAATTATTTAACAGACATACTTCGTATATAGTTATTAGTTATTATCTTATCCATAACAATTCACGCACAAGCAACCAAATCCCAACAGAACACTGATAGCAACTGATGGTAGCATTTCTATGTCGAAAGTAATAACCTTATCATCATGTGCCTTGGAAATTAAATATTAATTATTTTCCATGATTTAAAAATAAGTGCAATTAATACGTACCTTGGTCTGCACCAGTGCACACGTACATAGTCAGGCGAGGACGAATAGCCCTAGAAAGATTTCTCTACATTAAAAACACATGAAGATAAATGATATGGTAATTTTACAATTATGCAATCAAACAGAACATATGATAAAAGAGATACACACGCGTTCATTGATACTACACTCTCAGAGACTCCAACCTTGATTGAAAATTATTGGTAGTAAACACGAAAAAAATGCAGTTTTTAGCCTTTTTAAGTAGTGAAAACTATAAAATTCCGTAGTTTTCAGAGTTTTTTAGTAGCAATGAATAAAATTGTATTACACACTTGGTAAAAATAAATTGCCAGAGCAGCAAACTGACACTGTAATTTCATAAAAAAGGAAATTTTTGCTTAAAATTTTTTACATAAATTGAAAACGTTTAGTGATAAACACTAAACGGCTTTAATATTGTTTTTTTTTTTGTTTTTTAATTTTAGTTTACTTCAAAAATCACACAATTTATGTTCTAATGAGAACCGTAGTAAACAATGTAAGTGCCTACACAGACTGGAAGTTGTCTATGATCGGCTTTAAACCCCAAGAAGAAAGAAAAAAATATGTAGTTTTTCTTTTCCTGCATTGAACAAAAAGAATTTCTTCATCGCAGGGAAGTATTCTAGTACTACTCCAGGACTCTACGCTAAAAATTAAGGACTTTCCAAGCTCTGGAAAGGGAACTAAATTTCAGGACGTTTTCAGGATTCCATGGGCTGTGATAACTTTGCATGTGGTCAGAAATGCTTAGACATCCAAAACATTCTTTGAATAAAGCTCATGTTGAGAATTGGCTTCCTAGTTTTTTAATTCAATTACTAATCCAAAACTTCTATTAATCTGTTAAAAAAGCCACCAATCTTGATTAAAAATCAATGCAGCTAAAAGAAAAATTAGAACTTCTTCCTAAATTAGATTCTCCTATTTCGGGTAGTTTAGACATAATGTCTATGTATACTCACAGCAATATAGATCAACTTATAGACTTTATGGTGGAAGACTTGGCAGACCTAATAGTTTTTCACAACAAAGTTAGAAACATATTAGTTGGAATTTTTGATATGCTTACCTTCTCTTTGCAGAATAACTACTTTCAATTTGAGAAAAAAAATTTCATTCAAAAATCTGAACTTGCTATGGGCACCCCACTGTCCCCACTCTTAGCTAACTATTATGTGGGAAAACTAGGAGAGAAGATACTAGTACAACCCACATATATCTGCCTATACAGCAGGTACAAGGATGGCATCTTATTTATAATAGATAGCTCAGAAATCGTTCCAGAAAGAATTCTAGACACATTCAATGAATTAGATGATTCCCTTAAGTTCACTATTGAATTTCAAAAAGAAAGAATAATTAACTTCTTAGATATTACTATCTATTATGAAGATGGAAAATTCCTCACTAGTTAGTATAAAACCCAATGAACACTAATAAACTATTGGATTTCAATTCCTATCATCCAGTTTCTATTACGAAGAATGTGGCAAGTCAGTCTTTAGAAAAAAAATTATAAAATAGTATCTACAGCAGATAAGAAAGAAGCCCATAAAGAAGAACTTAAAGTCATACTTGCAGAAAATAACCATCCTAAAGGAGAAATTGAGAAGCTTCTGAATTTAACTGGTGAGAAGAAACTGCAAAAGCAACAAGTAAAATTCACTAATAAAATTTCTTATCACAAAGGTTTATTTGAGTCCTTACAGAGAATAAGCAAGAAGTATAATACTGAGCTAGCTCCAAGTTTAGAGAACAAGGTTAAGAAATTTTTCCCTAAAACAGTTCACAGAGAAGAAAATATTTTAAAACTGCAAGGTGTTGCCTATGAAGTAAAATCTAGTTGTGGACTATCTTAAATAGGTTGCAGACTAGAAACATGTATAGCAGAGCATAAAGCTGCTATAAAAAATTGCTCCATGACTGGTTTAGATAGGCATGTTAGAGAAACTGGTCACAACATGGATTGGAATTCCCTTAAAGTCTACAGTTTCCATAGCAATTTTCAAAAAAGAAAGCTAAAAGAAGGAATAGAAATTGAGAAAAATCAGAATTCCATTATCAATGACTGCAGAGGAGTATCCCTGCCTAACATTTGGCAGGATTTGATGAAAAATAACTGTAACCGTCAAGGTTAACCGTAACCGTGATAGTGATGGGGATAAGTGACAACAAAACAGATCCTGAAGAAGGAGAAGAGTTTTCTCCGAAAATTTGCAATTAAAATAAAAATTTCCTAGTAAGAATTCCCATAATAGAAGTTTTTGATTAGGAATCCAAAACATGTTGAAAAATCATGGAAGAAATGTAACAATATTAAAAATATTCAAGAAATAGTCTTCAAATGTTTAATGACTCTTATCTAGAAAACATGAAAATAAACTTTATTCACATCATTAAAAAGGTTATTTCACTGAGATTTTTGATTTCCATAGTATATCTGATGCTTTCTGTAATTCGTAGTGGACCAATAATTTCTATAGTGACTATAGATAATCCATAGTAGTTTGAGTCTCTGCACTCTAACAGTAATCCTCAGATAACAATGCTATATTTCAGAACTTGAAATACTGTTTTCTACTTGGAGCTGTGATTTCACTTTGCAATAATTACTTTCTAGATATAAATAGCACTTTGGTAAAGTAATTTAACTTACAGTTTTAAAAAATAAAACAGAAGAGGACATGACAGAATTCATTATATATATTAAATTAAATTTTATGTAGGTTCACGAGCTTACCATGTTAGGCTAAAATCTGAAGTCATCTGAAAACAGGAAACCATTACAGGTAATATATTTTTTCTTTTGGTTTGTTTGTTTTGGTGTATTAATACATGTTTTGAAAATAAAAGACAGGAAATTTTCCACAGTGATTTCTTACGAGTACATACAGAGTGCTGGGACTATTCATGTATTCAGGGATTGTACTGACTTTTGGCAGTCCATTTACTGAGTTTTCCAGGAGTCTGAAACCTATTTTCGAGGAGTCCAAAACCTACTTTCGAAGAGTCCAAAACCTATTTTCCAAGAGTCTGAAATCGATTTTCCAGGAATCCAAAATCTACTTTCCAGGATTCTGAAACCTATTTTCTAGGAGTCCAAAATGTATTTCTCAGGAGTTGGAAATCTATTTTCCAGGAGTCTGAAATCTATTTTCCAGGGGTCTGAAACCTATTTCCAAGGAGTCCAAAACCTATTTTGTCAAAAATCTTTTTTCCAGGAGCCAATGATGATATCACAACTTTAAAAACTTTTAGTTGAATTTCTCTGAAAATGCATTATTTCCTGTTGCTTAGTTGCATCTTGCTATATCAACGGACAAAAGGAGCAAGCATTAAAGTTCAAAATTGGAACTTCAACTTTTTGTTGCCATCTTTTGTTCCCGCTAAAGTCGTTTTCTCTGCATGGTGGGAAATCTGTAGAGTTTTAGAACATTAATTTTGCTTTAAACAAAAGGAAAAGATGCTTGCTCTGCCTATTCATATAGCAAGAAATAACTAACAAACCAGAAAACACACGTTTTGAGTGAAATTAAATATTAAAAATTGGTACTGCATTGTCACGATATTAAAAAATCCAATAAACAATATCAGAAATATTTAATAAATATTAGAAACTCAGAAACATGTGAATAAGTTTTACACAGATATTGAATACCAAATTACTTCATTGAGATTTTTAATTTCCTGTACTCTATAGCAGATATCAACGATTTCTGGTGACTACAGAGAATCTATAGTACTTGGAGTACCCGTGTCTACTCCAAAGCAATGTCAAGATATGTGATAAAGTTTATCCAATCATGCCTGATGCTCACCCCACCAGCAGAGGAGTACCAAGTACATGTCTGTCAGTTGGAAAAGGTGAACCCAAAAAACAGCTTCTAGCAGATAAAATGGAATAGAGAAGTTAAAATAAAAATAAAAATTTGAAAGTTCATTTAAGGACTTTTCCAAGAGTCTGAGAAGAAAATAAGGAGTAAAAAGCCCATTCAAGGAGTTTTTAATTCAAGGAGGCACATGAGCTGCACTATTTAAATAAAAGTACTACATGGTTGCACAGCTTACATGTAAATAAACTTACATTTGCAGAACCACATGCACATGTGTGAGGTATGTTCATACTAGTACTAATGTAAGCTGTGCAACCATGTAATAATAAAACAGTACACCAAGTACAAGTACTGTGCACATATTGCAAACTTAAATTGCCAGAGGGTTTTCTGATAAAACTTAGAATGACAGAATCTTGCATGAATGTGGGTTCAAACCAGAAATTAAAAATGTTTGTAACCAGGAAGATACTTGGTACAACATATGTGGAACTGATTTTATGTAATACGAATAATTTTGGGAATACACACAGCTACTTTCGTGAAAACTGGTATAAAAGAACATACATGACTGACATAAACCCAGTTACTCATACTTAGTCTTCCAAAAATTATAGGGGGAAAAAAAGATAACATTTAAAAAAAAATCAGAAAATAATTTTCACCTTGAATGAAGAGCATTATATAACCGTATACCATCAGCAAGGCCACAAATTTGAATTAAATCATCTCTTGTCAGTCGCAAAATATCTGCACCTGCAATGAAATTCAAGAAAACAATGAAGTAATAACCCTGTACTGTATAACAGCTTAATTTATGAGCATTATTTTGACATAGAAGCTGACCACATGTGCATATGACTGAGACTGCTACCCATGACTAATCAATGTCTTTACTGATGGCATACACTCACGGACAATGACATTTGTGCACCTAGAAGAAAACATGCTACAACCACAAAACTTTGCAAATAGCTAGAGTGTGTGCTGGTATGCAAATGATCCATGTTCGGTATGACTGCACACCCTGCGGTAGTGCTGCAAGCATGAACCAGCATGTAGTTGATGCTCCACGAAAGCAAAAAGCACCGGACGATGCAAGCAAAAGTATAGAGTGACAAGAATGCCGCACTGACGCCATAGACATCGATTTATGCAACTTATGGACTTTGAGAGAGGCCTGATCATCGGGCTGAAAACTGCAGGGTGGTCGGCACACCATATAGCCCACCACGTGGATCGTTTTGGCCATACCGTTCGACTGTGTTGGGAGCAGTGGACACGTGATGGCACTGCCACATGGCGGAGTGGCTCCGGATGGGCCAGGAGGACCAATGGTAGAGAGGATTGGCAGATCGTGCTCTAGGTTCGAACCAATCCCACGGGGACCCAGTTCACTATACAGGCAGATGTAGCGGCTCCTGTGTGCCCGCGAACCATTTCCCGATGCCTCACGGATGCGAATCTGTGATCCTAGCACCCCTTACATGTGCTGCCATTAACACCGGGACATCGCTGGCTCCACGTGCAGTGGTGCCAGGCCAGAATGACGTGGAATGCCACAGACTCGTGACGTGTTGTATTTAGCAATGAGTGCAGCTTTGTTTTGGGGACAGATGATCATCGGGTCCGGGTGTGGAAGTCCGCGGGTCAACGGCACAATCCCGACCTCGCTATAGAGCACCACACCTCCACCACTGCAAGCATTATGGTCTGGGGAGCCATTGCCTATGATAGACAATCAGCTCTACTAGTGGTATGCGGATCATTGACAGAGCAGTGGTATGAGGATGTGATCCTATGGCCCCATGTGCTCCCATTCTTGGCCGGGATTCCAGGTGCACTATACCAGCAAGATAACACCTGCCCTCACATGGCTAGGGCTCCCTAGGACTGCCTACGTCATGTCCAGACACTTCCATGGCATGCCCGCTCCCTGGACATGTCCCCTATCGAGCATGTGTGGGACCAGTTGAAACGCCAGCTGCCACTGTGCCACACTATCCGGGATTTGGAGCACACTGCCCAACATGTGTCGGCCAGTCTGCCACAGGATAACATCAGGTGTCGGTTCGCCTCCATGCTATTGCAGATGACCGGACTGCGTGTCACATGTCCCTCTGTAATTGTTCTGTTGTTTTTGCCATCATGTGTATCACTCATCTGTATCATTACGTCCATAAAATTCCAGTTCAATCCGATGCTTCCTTCTTGGTGCGCAAATCTCATTGTCCGTGAGTGTATATGAAGAAAAAAGAATCATTTTTGGCAAAAAATGCATATTGTTCTTATAACATTTTTATTTGTCCTCTTCTTTTGGAAAATTTATTAGATTAAGGCACTTTTCAACCAGAATAGAACATTTTTGACGCTTTCCAACCGTAGGTTGAAGAAGCGTATATGCTCCAGCTTCGTCCGTCCATCTGTCTGTCCGTCCGCATGATAACACGTGAAAATGGTTCGATTTCGACGAAATTTTAGTATGTGGTAGGGACCACCTGGGGACGAACCCTATTGAAAATGGGCGAAACAGGGTCAAAGGTCAGGACATAGGAGCGGGATTCATTCCATTGCTCTTGTACGTCATAACTTGCGTAAAAATGGTTCGATTTTGATGAAATTTTAGTATGTGGTAAGTAACCACCGGGGAACCAACCCTATTGAAAATGGGCGGAAATGGGGTCAAAGGTCAGGGCATAAAAGTAGGATCCATTTGATTGCATTTATGCGCCATAACATGCTTAAATATGGTTCGATTTTGATCAAATTTCAGTATGTGGTAGAGAACCACCTGGGAACGAACCCTATTGAAATTGGGCAAAATGGGGTTAAAGGTCAGGGCACTGGAGTGGGATCCATTCCATTGCCCTTGTGCATCATAACTTACCTAAAAATGCTTCGATTGCAACAAAACGTTATCATGTTGTTCCGAAGGTATAGTGAACCGGTACTGTTGAATATCAACAAAATGGGGTCAAAGGTCATTGCACAAAAGCAAGATTTATTCCACAGCCATTATTCTCATAACTTGCATAAAACTGCTTTTATTGCGACAAACCTTTAGTATGCTATTCCTGAGGTAAACTGGACCGGTTCTGTTGAATATCATCGAAATGGGGTCAAAGGCCAGGACACACGAGCGAGATTTATTCCACAGCCATTATCCACATAACTTGAGTAATAATTTCTGGTATGTTGGAAAGTGTATCATAATCAATGCATTGCATGATTTCACTAACTTGTTGAATTTAAATTTTAAGCACTCAAAATAGAATCTGCCTGATTGGCAAAAACTTGTAATACTGTATACAATATTTTCTTTGCTCATTTGGAAATGGGCAATTTTCAGCTGTTGATACATATTGGGAACTTAATGGGGTCCAATGAAAAGGTAAGAAACTGTCTTGCAAAGATTCTACGTCTGTGAGGGGTCTGCATAGATCTGGGAAAGCCTGTAAAGTTCGGCTCAAGCTTTTTTTTTTTTTTTTTTTCCCCCATCATTTAAGTGAAAAATTCTGGGATCAGGCAGGCTGGGCTTGCACTGGAGGGTTTAGCATTTTGCTCCTGGGTGATAGAAGAATGTTTCAACTCACAAAACAAAGGCTGACTTGTTAAATAATCAGATGGCGAAGATCACTGAGTAAAACGAAAGTGCATCCACCACAGGATTCACTGATTATTTACTGCTGAAATGAACAAGCCAGGCTGTATGACTAGAGTCTGGGGCCAGTTAATTTTTTAAAAAGTCAAAATCAAATTCCAGGTTTACTTCGCTGACTTTAATTTCCTTTTAACACTATGACGATGGCAGCATTTGGGATTTCAGTAACTACCATAAGCACAATTTTTACACATGATGAAATCAGTCACTTCATGATTTTGTGGGATTTCTTTTTTAAATTCATACTTGGAAAGGGAACTCAGTTACAACCACATATACCCAGAACTGCAGCAGCAATCAGCTGGACTGTTATATAGATTTCAAGTAAAATGAGATAATTGCTGGGAAGTGGAGATTGGCCAGCGTCTTTGGACGTCATACAACACCTGACTGGTTTTCAAGTGATGTTTACATATACAGACTTAGTGACTAAAACACGTGGGTTTTTTCTTTTCTGAGAAATGTTTACATAAATATTTTTCACCTTCATGAAATTAGTGGACCAAGCTTCTAATGTGATTCTTTGCTACAATGGAGATGTTCAAAGTACTTGTTTACATATTTGAGGATTGAGGACACCTTGTTTATGCTTAAGTGTGGAAGGGAAAATGTGTTTACATTTCTAATGAATAATACAGGTTTCACATACTTATTATTGGAACATATGCAGTATGTTACAAACTCAATGAAACACATGCTTCCGCCCTGAGAGAAGCCTAACATACGTAGCAATTCTTTGTTAATTAATTGCTACGTGTTAGGCTTTTCTTGGGGTAGGAGCACGTGTTTCACCGAGTTTGTAATGTGCTGCATATGTTCCAATAATAGCAATGCAATACCTTTATCCTCATTAGTTTACTTGGAAGCACATTTTAACCATGAAACTATCCTCTAGGATAATTTTCATGATATGTATATGCGTTTACAGTTGTAATGGAAGTATGTAGTCAGGTCTAAACCTCATCTGTGGGAGAAGTTTCTATGAGAAATGGCACACCTCTCTGCACTACATTCCATTTACTACTGAGGTTGTTCAGTTCAGTAGAGCAGCTTTGTTTCTCCAGAGGAAGCCTTGCATTATTTGCAATAAGTGGCACAGAACACGGGATGAAAAGTCTGAAACAGGCCAGTGCACTAGATTCCACTTATTACTGAGGTAGTTCAGTTCAATAAAGCAGCTTTGCTTTTCCAGAGGAAGTCTTGCATTATTTGAAATAAATGGCAGAGAACACAAGATGAAAGTTTGAAACAGGCCAGTGTGTTACATTCGATTTACTACCGAGGTTGTTCAGTTCAGTAGAGCAGCTTTGTTTATCCAGAGGAAGTCTTGCGTAATTTGCAATAGGTGGCAGAGAATGTGGAATGCAAGTCTGAAACGGGCTGGTGTGTTACATTCGATTTAGTGCAGCGGTAGTTCAGTTCATACAGCAGCTTTGTTTCTCCAGAGGAAGCCTTGTGTTATTCGTAACTAGTGGAGGAGAATGCGGGATGAAAGTCTGAAACGGGCTGGTGTATTCAATTCCGTTTACTGAGGTAGTTCAGTTCAGTAGAGTAGCTTAATTTCTCCAGAGGAAGAGTATTACAATAAGTGGTGGAGAATGCAGGATCAAAGTCTGAAACTGCAATTTAAGATCACTGGTACCAAAGTAATGGGAAAAGCAAAACTAAAGAATAAACACAACATCCACATTTCACCTAGAACTAAAACTCAAGCCTTCAGCCGATGGAGCTTTGTCTCCTAACAGTCCAGACAGTGGGAGTTCACGATTAAATTGATTCCTAATATTTAACAGAAATAGTGATTTGTGGGGAGATGTCAAACTTAATCAAAACTGCTGTTGACATGATCATGGAGGACAACAAGAACAACACATCGTGTCCTATCAGGGGCAAATACAAAGGGGGTGGGGCGATCGCCCCCTCCTCAGAAACCAAGGAAAAGCTTTGATTTGTTAGGTTTTAATAATGAATTGAATATTTTTTTTGTGAAAGCATTACTTAAAAGTACACTACTTTCATTAATTAATTGGAAGAATTTATCGACACACTAAGAACACTTTTTCATTTTGCGGGAAAATATCAGAAAAGTGCCCAGTTATTCCCAAGTTAATCTTAAACGTATAATTTAGCAATATAGGGATTACTGGGATGACTTAATTTTTACTTCTTTGTCAAATTTTCAGGTAGCACACCAACCCATCATCAGGACAGACTCAAGAGAGTAGATGCTGCCACTCAAGTGATAATACTCAGCCTTACTGTTTGTTAATTGGGGCACCTCTTCTTCTTTCGATTTGTAGACTTTCCTGCAATTTTCGTTTTACAAAGTGCTGTTGATATGAGGGAATTTTTAAAGTCCCAGTTAATCGAATGTCTGGTAATATGTATCTGTCAAGGCCTGTCTTGTTGGAAGCGTTCCTTATAAGCACACCGGACAAAAAAAAATAGTCACCCGTGGCAGAACTTACCTAATAACAGGTGACAGTGCCTCTTGCCTTGATAATATCATGAATCTGGTGTGGTAGACACTCCATGAGGTTGTGGATGTATTTGAACAATGATTTGCAGCCACTTGCGCGTCAATTGGTCCCAAAGTTCCACCAGAGTATGTGGGTGTCTATTCTGGCATTTCACCTTCTGTTTCAAACGATCCCACAGATTTTCAATAGGATTTAAATCTGGGGAGTTGACGGACCAATCGAGATGAGAGTGTTGCTGATTGTTCATCGTGCCACTTAGGCATAGTTTCAGCCCTGTGCACACGGCAATTGTCGTCTTGGAAGACATGAGTGGCAATGTGATGCTGCTCCTAGAGATGTAGGGCAAAGGGCAACACTTCGGCACTCAGAATGCAAAGGTACGCATGCTTGCTCAAATTCATCGTCACTGCAATGAGAGGACCCACTTCATGGTAAGAAGAACATCCCCAAAACATCACAGAACCCCCTCCAGCTTGAACAACACCTTTGACCCAATCAGGACTAAAGGCTTCACTGGGCCTGTGATGCACTCGCCGTCTCCCATCACTGAAGTACAAACAAAGACGAGACTCATCAGACCAAATTACTCATTTCCAATCCTCCACAGTAAACTTTCGGTGCTTCTGAGCCCACTGAACAGCAAGTCACAAAGTTGCATTTTAATGCAACTTCGTGACTTGCTGTTAAAAGAGGCCTCTTCCAGGGTACTTTGTTAAGTACCCTGGAAGAGGCTGTTGACTTGCTGTTAAAAGAGGCCTCTTCCATGTACATCGCGTGCAGTTTTTGTCATAATGTCCTTTCAGAAATTGGTTGGAGTGGACTTTCATTGACTGCTTGGAGCAATTGTTGCTTGGTTTGAAACCAATTTGCAGTTACTAGGCATGAAACATGATGGTGGTCTGTTGGTGAGAATAGTCTTTCAGCCACAGCTATGTCGGCAATTTTCAGTTGACTGTGAATTACATCCAGCAGGCCTACATCACTGTTTGTAGACCCGCTGGACAGTACGCTTTGACACACCAACAAATTGGGCGACTTCATTCACTTTGTGTCCATGGGCACGGCCAAACATGATGGTTCCTTCTTGCCACTCACTAACATCCATCTTACGACCCATATTGCAGACTAAATTCAACACACATGTTGCTCTTCACCACTGCATGAGACAGAAATGATCCTGTAGGCTAAGTCAGTGCTATTTATCTCTCACCAATGCTATCACTGCGCCCTCTGTGCAAACGGTAACTTCCTACTATCATTTCTGTTAGGACTGACTAATTTTTTCTCCAGTGTGCTTAGCAGCTTTATGTTCTGCTATCCGGGTGCAATGTTATCTCGAAGTTTCTCCTACATATGTGTTACTACAATTGCAATCTACATTGTAGACAACTAATTGTGGTAACACATATGTAGGAGAAACTTGGAGATAACATCACACCCGGATAGCAGAACATAAAGCTGCTATAAGGAAAGTTTCCAACAAAACAGGCCTTGACGGATATATACTTTAGTTTTCATTTTTTGCTAAAATCATGCCTCTTGAAGAAATTTTGTTTGGACAGCTTCCAAAAAGGGACCTTGATCCAACTACAGGAAACAAAGCTATTACTTCTTTTGAAGCAAATGTAGTGACAATTAGAGAACAAATTGATGTTGATAGCAGTGCAGCAACACAAGGTACATCTGCTTCATTTAAAAAAGGAAAACTGACCACTCTGAGTGGATAAGGGAAGCAAAATAAGTCTGTGATGTCATTATTTCTCAGGCTGAAAGGCTCACTTTCACAGGGCATCTAGTTGTAGCATTGTTATTTTCACACCAAATGTTTTCACATAATGCCACTAAATTACCAGAGGATAGATTGAAAACAGTGTGTGGCATGTATTCATTTATACATACAATGGAACACCACCATGAATTTTTGTCTATCTACTGTGCAGAAGAGTTCACATGACTCTCAGGAGCTGTTAGCTTATGTGAGTTCATCATGGAACGCAATTTAGTTTTGAGGAACTCAATGACACAGGAAAGTGTGTCAGCCTTGGACATGTTTTCTATTGAGAAGGATCTTATCATGGATATTCCCAACTTCAACCAGAGCGTTATTGACAAATTTGCTCCCCAGAAAGAGAAATGGATGGATTTTCTCTTAAAAATAACTTATGGTTAAGCATGGGGTACCCATTTTCACAGTTTACACGAACATCACAAACTTCCAAAGTCAGGTGTTGATGGTCGTATGGGAGGTCTTCAATTCCTCTGCCAGTTCCTGCAGTGCTGTATCAGGCTTGGTCAATAGCACATGTTCCAGTGTATCATCTTCAACCTTACTGGGTCTGCCACTTCTGGGCGCATCAGACAGTTTTCGCACACCAGTGTCGAATTTCTTGTACTAGTCATAGCAAGTACTCTGTCCGATTATATCGTCATCAAATGTGTTTCACAATTTTCCAAGTGCTCCTGTAACTTGTAACTTTCATGCCATTCAAACATTCACAGAGCAATACTGCATGCACACCTTCCTTTTTTTTTTATTGAAGGTTTAATGACCACCGTGAGTAACTCAATGGGCTATAACCAGTAGTCTGTCCCTAATTTAGGGTAACTGGTTCCAGGGAAGGGAGAGAGCCAGTGCCGTAAGACAAACACAACATCCATGCCTCAACGGGATTCGAACCCGAACCCTTCATGGACAAATGATCATAAGCCAGTGCTTAGACCACTCCCCCACCAGGGCGGCACACCTTCCTTTGATAATGCAGGCATGAAAGTGAGCAGTGATAGGAAAAGATGAACTTCCACTCGCGGGGTGTGTGTGTGTGTGGGGGGTAATAAAGTGTTGAATCTTGCACTTCACTCTCTAATGTATACAACCATGACATTTAGGTATTGGTCACATGCCTGCCAACTAAATAGATATAATGTATGCATTTTGTTTCAAGAAAATTAAATATACACACTTCCAGACAATCGCTAAGGACGGATGACAATAGCAACCATAAAATGGAAGGTAGGAAAATGTGGAAATTAGCATAAGTGCGGAATACAGTAAGACGTGTTGTGCGTATGCAAATTTTGGATTGCCGAACTTGTTTGTGACGTCATAGTGCTGATAAGAGATATAAAGGATTTGACGCGTATTGACCGTTGTTGTTCAAACGAAAAGTTGAAAGAAAAAGAATGAATTGACGAACTTGCAATTTTCAGTATGTCTTCCCGACATCACCTAGATGATTTTACACGTGGCCGTATTATTGGCAAGATTGAAGAAGGGCAAAAAATAACAGATGTTGCCAGGGAATTCGACGTCAGCCACAGTGTTGTTTCAAGGCTTTGGAAATCATTTCAAACAAATGGAGAGTGTAGCAAACCTCACGGGGGAGGTCGTGTTTGCAGTACGACACCTGCAGAAGATCGGTACATAGTGCTATCAACAAAAAGACACCGGCGCAGCACAGCTAGTGAGGTAGCAAATCAGTTTATGGCTGCTACTGGCAAGCGGATCTCCCGAAAAACTGTCGCCAGACGTTTGCATGAAGGAGGACTATACGCCCGCCGTCCTGTTGTGTGCATCCCATTGTCCAGACGTCACCGTACCGCCCGTTTGCAATGGTGCCATCAACATCGCAATTGGACTGATTCAGTAGCTTATATTTCATAACTTGAACAGATGAAAATGTTTCAATTTTCATGCTGCTGGATTCTTTATCAAGTACATCCCCCATCATACTAAAGGAATTTTCCACTTCAGAGCCAGGAAAATAACTCAATAATGCCTTCATTATTTTTGAGAGGGCACTGAATTTGCTTAACTTAAAAAGTGCATGTTTTGGGATTCACTGAAATTCATTTATGTAAATATTAAACTGGAGCACATCACTGCATCCAAAGTATAAAATTACTGACATTTAACAACAACACAGGGTAAAGGGAATGTTGCGCGAGCGGGGATTACGATTGCCGGTGAAATCTTTGCTCCGTCCGACTTCCTTTTTCGGGCATTTTCTCTCCGTTTTTCATGCTAAAATACAAATATTTATGCATTAAAATGAAACTTAATAGCAATACTGGGCAGGAGAAACATCGCGAGAAAAGTAAATTAGGATTATGGGGGGAAATCTTCACTCCGTTTAACTTCCATTTTCGAAAGTTTTGAAAGATGAAATACCGTCCCCAGACGGAAATGACCCCTCCCTTCCCCCAAAAAACAGCTTCTTTTCAGTTTTACATCGACCTCAAGAATGGCCGAAAAGGATGACAGAAAAAGCGGAATTCCGCGAATCCACGAAATAATGTCATGTACAAGAAAGAAGTAACCAAGAAATGGAAAAACACTAATTTTATGGAAAATGAAAAATCGATACTGCGTTGCTCACTCTGCCATGAAACAATTTTACGAGACATGGAAACGGCGCGGATTCCACCACGGGCAGATTAAATACCGATCTAGAAATTTAATTTCGTTTAATAAAAGGGAGAAAACGATTGCTCTCTATTGATTAGTTTTGAAGAAGTATGCATTAGAAAAAGGGTAACATGCATTTCATTAGGAAAAATTCTTAAAAAAAGAAACGAGGTCGTTTCTTGTCACTATAATCAAAGATATTAAAAACAAGGAATATGTCAAGAAAACATCAAAAATAAAAATATAATCAGGCAGAGAGAGAGAGAGAGAGAGAGAGAGAGAGAGAGAGAGAGAGAGAGAGAGAGAGAGAGAGGGCGATGAACTTGGTCGAAAAAAATTTAATATGAGGAAATGGAAAACGACGTAACATTCTCAACACCCAAGAAACATTTCCGAAAATATTTAACAAGGGTTAGAATCTTGAAAACACAAAAATAAACTTTACACAGATATTTAATAATGTTATTTCACTGAGATTTTAGATTTCCGTTGCGTACTCGACGTTTTCCGTCGTTCGTAGCAGACCAACGATTTCCATAGCATACTCGATGCTTTCCGTCGTCCGTAGCGGACCAACGATTGCCATAGCATACACGATGTTTTCCGTTGATGATTTCCACAGTAACTAAGTAAAATTTCTAGTACTTGGAGTCACTAAATCATTCTTCCCACCACATGGACTTACTCAGCGTCAAGCGGAAGAGTGTGCACAGAGAATTTACTCTACCAAAGTCCCGACGATGGCGACGGGACACAGCGGTTACGGCGCACAATGGCGCAAAATCTGCCTCTTGTAGCGAGATGGAGCAACATTTTTGTTTTGGCACACTTTGGTGCAGAATTCCTATCCCGGGAAGAGGTGGCGTCATTCCCTGCTGTAACCATCCTGTCATTTGAAGTCATTACGATTTTGCTTTCCGGAAGAGGGAGGCACCCCCCCCTTCATAAAATTTTATTGCATTTTTGGAATAATATCGGTAACACCAAAAACGGAACAGAAAAAAGCGGATTTCCGCGTAAGTCTTTCAGGCCTGATAATGACATTGTATCGTCACCATGTGTGGCTAATCTTCATCATAACAGCATGTGCTCTGTCCTTAGAATCTATTCCTTGACACACAGCACTCTGGGATGTTCACGTCATCGCTGGCCTACAGATCTTGCATTACACACGCCACATATGATTTTTTCCAGAAACTATCTTTACAACCTGATGCAACCACCTGGAAATGAAGCACATGCAAGCATAAAAAGCCACACAAAGAACTGGATGGTGAAGTATTAGAGCTTACCTGAAAAACTAGAGAAGGTCTGAACAAAACTGCCAAACCTATGCTGCTGCAACCAGACTGACGTATCTGTTGAATTTGCTTCAGAGGATAAAGGTTGCTGACTCTATAAAAAAATTAAGTAAATAAATAAATAACTCAACAGTTTTCACATGTTTGTATGGAAAGAAACAATAATTACAAAGGCAATCACAAAATAACAACCTGTGAACACATAATACTATGAAAACTGTTATATAAAAATGTACAATGGCTGTTCCATAAAAACTCAGGGTAAAATCACACAAAATGAAGAAACATAGGTACATCAAAATATATGTTATTCTTTCTCAAAGTATCTTCTTTTGGATGATATGCAATGGTCCCATCATTAGGGGACCATTGCCGATCATCATTCGGTCCACTTCTCAAAGCGTGCGGAGAAGGCATTTTGTGGAAGCTGCTTTAGCGATCCCTGTACAACTTGAATAATGTCAGCATGTGTGTTAAATGTTGCACCACAGAACTTCTCCTTCATTGTTGGAAACCACCAGAAATCGCACAGGGCGAGGTCAGGACCATAGGCAGACTGTGGCATGATTTCAGTACTGCATTTCATAAGAAACTGTTGAACACAAACAGCCACATGTGGGCAGGCATTATCATGGTGCAGGGTCCACTTGCCCACCATTTCTGGTTGCTTAATCGATATGAATTGTCACAGACGCTTCAAGAGTGAAGTGTAATACTCAGCATTGACAGTAATTTGTGGAGGAACGGCATGTTGGTAGACTACACCTTTATGGCAAAAGAAAATTATCATCATCACCTTCCCAGCCGATTTGGTTTGGCGGACTTTTTTTGGAGGAGGCGAGCCTGTGTGTTTCCAGGCATTCGTTGCGTTCTTCGTGAGGGGGTTGAAATAGTGAACCCATGTTTCATCGGCAGTTATTACTGTGTTTAGAAAGTTTGGATCCTTTGCAATCATTTGTTTCCACTCATGACACACCTGAACTCTGGCTAACAGTTGTTCTCTCGTCAGGTGATGAGATACTTATCTGGAACACACGATGCAGCAGTAATTTGTCGTGTAGAATGTGGAATGCTAACATTTTTGAAATATCAGTTGACACAGCTATGTCTTCACAAGTCATTCATCAATTTTCTTGCAGGATTGCCCAAACAGTGTTAGCAATATGCTCCGTAACAACATTTTCAGGTCAACCAGATCTAGTGGTGTGTTCTGCCAACAAATGCCCTTTTTTGAAATCATGGTGCCATCTAAAAGTCGTTGACTCACCCACACATTTATCTTTGCAAGCTTTTTTCATTAAATCAACTGTTTCTGGAGCTGTTTCTCGCCCAAATGATAGCAAAATTTTATTGCAAAACGCATTTCACTTCTTAACTCTGAATCACTCACCTCCACAGCTGCATGGCAACTGCGCAATAACAAAACCAGAATCGTCTGCCATGGCTAATAACTGTTGCCATGGATACTTCCTTAATTCAGTTAGTCATCCGCATGGTTAATTTTCTCCTTCGCACTGTCGCCAACTAAAAAAAATTACTCTCAGTTTTTATGGAACGGCCTTTGTATCTTCGAAATAATTCAATAAGATTTTTCTGACTCTCTGGGTTAGCCAGTACAGCATTCCGCACACTTTTTAAAGCATTCATTAAATTTCCTGAATGATTCTTTAATTCCAGACCCAACATGAGCAAATGCTCATTAACAATGGGGTACAAAGAGAGGGGGGGGGGGCAACCTTGGTAACTTGATAACTATGTCTACTTTAAAAAAAGTTACATTACTGGCCCTCTTTAACATCAACATTGAAAATACCAGAAGGCTCTTCTTGTATTCTAATTTTGTTTCATACCCATCAGTAGAACTTCTTTCAATGCTAAAGCCTCCCTTCTGACTATGAATGACACAAGTCAGACATACACCAATTTTCTCTTCAAGCTATCCTGTACCAGCTAAAGTTTCTGACTTCTCATCCTGCTACATAGATGCGTCCCGCACTTACATTGATGTAGCAAATTATTAGAAACACCTACCTACCTAATAACGTGTTGGGCCACCCTTGGCTTTTGAAACAGCCTTGATTCAACGTGGCGTGGATTCAAGAATGTCCTGAAATCATCCTACAAGTATGTTTAGCAAAGCGGATACGATGGTGTCAGCCAACTGCCAAAAGTTTACTGTATCTGCAAACAGATCTCTCAATTTCATTCTACAGGTGCTCAATTGGGTTAAGTTCAGGGGACTGTAGTGCTCTGATTGAAGCACTCCGAGTACTTAGCACTTTGAAGTCACTGTCATGTTCTGGAACCACTGTGTGATGATGTGAGCATTTGAGTATAGCGTATTATACTGCTAGAAGTAGCCCTCTCCACCAGGAAACACCATGCATATGTATGGGTGTGCTTGATCCACATTAATATCAAAATACCTTGGGGCATCAAAATGCTGTTCCAGAAGTACTAAAGAACCCAATGCCTGCCATGAAAGCAGACCCCAGACCATTACACTGCCTCCACCAGCTTGTACAGTTAATGCTAGAGAGCTGGAATCCATAGATTTGTGCTGCTGACACCATATTCTGTCCAGCCCATCAGTGCGTATTAACTGAAAACATGATTCATGGGACCAGTGCACCTTTTTCTAAGCCTCAAGGGTCCAGTTTTGGTTCTCCCTTGAGCACTGCAGATGAATTTGTCAGTTCTAGCAGAGATGAGAGGCACATAAAGGGGACATCTACTGTTTTAGGCCTTTCACACCAATGTGCAGTGAGCTATTATGTTAAAATTTTCCTCTCAATACCACTGTTGTATTGAGCTTGATGCATTGGAGCTCATCTGTTATCTTGTACGATACTGTGCAATTTCTGCCTTTGAACATCAACTGATTGTTTCTTCCCATAGGAAGACCACTGACTGCTTATTTTGTTGTTTTTGCACCACTCATTGTACACAGTTTTTCTTGCATAGCCAAGAAGGTTTGCTGTTTCTGAGATGCTTGCACCTGCTCGACTAGTGTCCAGCATCATACCTCTTTCAAGCCCGCTGACTGCTTGTTTTGTTAGATCTGTACACAGTTTTTCTTGCATAGCCAAGAAGGTTTGCTGTTTCTGAGATGCTTGCACATGCTCGACTAGTGTCCAGCATCATACCTCTTTCAAGCCCGCTGACTGCTTGTTTTGTTTGATCTGTACACAGTTGTTCTTGCATAGCCAAGAAGGTTTGCTGTTTCTGAGATGCTTGCACATGCTCGACTAGTGTCCAGCATCATGCCTCTTTCAAGCCCGCTGACTGCTTGTTTTGTTTGATTTGTACACAGTTTTTCTTGAATAGCCAAGAAGGTTTGCTGTTTCTGGGATGCTTGCACCTGCTCCACTAGTGTCCAGCATCATACCTCTTTCAAGCCCGCTGACTGCTTGTTTTGTTTGATCTGTACACAGTTGTTCTTGCATAGCCAAGAAAGTTTGCTGTTTCTGAGATGCTTGCACCTGCTCGACTAGTGTCCAGCATCATGCCTCTTTCAAGCCCGCTGACTGCTTGTTTTGTTTGATTTGTACACAGTTGTTCTTGCATAGCCAAGAAGGTTTGCTGTTTCTGGAGATGCTTGCACCTGCTCCACTAGTGTCAAGCATCAAACCTCTTTCAAGCCCGCTGACTGCTTGTTTTGTTTGATCTGTACACAGTTGTTCTTGCATAGCCAAGAAGGTTTGCTGTTTCTGAGATGCTTGCACCTGCTCCACTAGTGTCAAGCATCAAACCTCTTTCAAGCCCGCTGACTGCTTGTTTTGTTTGATCTGTACACAGTTGTTCTTGCATAGCCAAGAAGGTTTGCTGTTTCTGGGATGCTTGCACCTGCTCCACTAGTGTCCAGCATCATGCCTCTTTCAAGCCCGCTGACTGCTTGTTTTGTTTGATCTGTACACAGTTTTTTTGCATAGCCAAGAAGGTTTGCTGTTTCTGAGATGCTTGCACCTGCTCCACTAGTGTCCAGCATCAAACCTCTTTCAAGCCCGCTGACTGCTTGTTTTGTTTGATCTGTACACAGTTGTTCTTGCATAGCCAAGAAGGTTTGCTGTTTCTGAGATGCTTGCACCTGCTCGACTAGTGTCCAGCATCATACCTCTTTTAAGCCCGCTGACTGCTGGTTTTGTTTGATTTGTACACAGTTGTTCTTGCATAGCCAAGAAGGTTTGCTGTTTCTGAGATGCTTGCACCTGCTCGACTAGTGTCCAGCATCAAACCTCTTTCAAGCCCGCTGACTGCTTGTTTTGTTTGATCTGTACACAGTTGTTCTTGCATAGCCAAGAAGGTTTGCTGTTTCTGAGATGCTTGCACCTGCTCCACTAGTGTCCAGCATCAAACCTCTTTCAAGCCCGCTGACTGCTTGTTTTGTTTGATTTGTACACAGTTGTTCTTGCATAGCCAAGAAGGTTTGCTGTTTCTGAGATGCTTGCACCTGCTCGACTAGTGTCCAGCATCATACCTCTTTTAAGCCCGCTGACTGCTGGTTTTGTTTGATTTGTACACAGTTGTTTTTGCATAGCCAAGAAGGTTTGCTGTTTCTGAGATGCTTGCACCTGCTCGACCAGTGTCCAGCATCAAACCTCTTTCAAGCCCGCTGACTGCTTGTTTTGTTTGATCTGTACACAGTTGTTCTTGCATAGCCAAGAAGGTTTGCTGTTTATGAGATGCTTGCACCTGCTCCACTAGTGTCAAGCATCAAACCTCTTTCAAGCCCGCTGACTGCTTGTTTTGTTTGATCTGTACACAGTTGTTCTTGCATAGCCAACAAGGTTTGCTGTTTCTGAGATGCTTGCACCTGCTCGACTAGTGTCCAGCATCATGCCTCTTTCAAGCCCGCTGACTGCTTGTTTTGTTTGATCTGTACACAGTTTTTTTTGCATAGCCAAGAAGGTTTGCTGTTTCTGAGATGCTTGCACCTGCTCGACTAGTGTCCAGCATCAAACCTCTTTCAAGCCCGCTGACTGCTTGTTTTGTTTGATCTGTACACAGTTGTTCTTGCATAGCCAAGAAGGTTTGCTGTTTCTGAGATGCTTGCACCTGCTCGACTAGTGTCCAGCATCATACCTCTTTTAAGCCCGCTGACTGCTGGTTTTGTTTGATTTGTACACAGTTTTTTTTGCATAGCCAAGAAGGTTTGCTGTTTCTGAGATGCTTGCACCTGCTCGACTAGTGTCCAGCATCAAACCTCTTTCAAGCCCGCTGACTGCTTGTTTTGTTTGATCTGTACACAGTTGTTCTTGCATAGCCAAGAAGGTTTGCTGTTTCTGAGATGCTTGCACCTGCTCCACTAGTGTCAAGCATCAAACCTCTTTCAAGCCCGCTGACTGCTTGTTTTGTTTGATCTGTACACAGTTGTTCTTGCATAGCCAAGAAGGTTTGCTGTTTCTGAGATGCTTGCACCTGCTCGACTAGTGTCCAGCATCATACCTCTTTTCAAGCCCGCTGACTGCTGGTTTTGTTTGATTTGTACACAGTTTTTTTTGCATAGCCAAGAAGGTTTGCTGTTTCTGAGATGCTTGCACCTGCTCGACTAGTGTCCAGCATCAAACCTCTTTCAAGCCCGCTGACTGCTTGTTTTGTTTGATCTGTACACAGTTGTTCTTGCATAGCCAAGAAGGTTTGCTGTTTCTGAGATGCTTGCACCTGCTCGACTAGTGTCCAGCATCATACCTCTTTTAAGCCTGCTGACTGCTGGTTTTGTTTGATTTGTACACAGTTTTTTTTGCATAGCCAAGAAGGTTTGCTGTTTCTGAGATGCTTGCACCTGCTCGACTAGTGTCCAGCATCAAACCTCTTTCAAGCCCGCTGACTGCTTGTTTTGTTTGATCTGTACACAGTTGTTCTTGCATAGCCAAGAAGGTTTGCTGTTTCTGAGATGCTTGCACCTGCTCGACTAGTGTCCAGCATCATACCTCTTTTAAGCCTGCTGACTGCTGGTTTTGTTTGATTTGTACACAGTTTTTTTTGCATAGCCAAGAAGGTTTGCTGTTTCTGAGATGCTTGCACCTGCTCGACTAGTGTCCAGCATCAAACCTCTTTCAAGCCCGCTGACTGCTTGTTTTGTTTGATCTGTACACAGTTGTTCTTGCATAGCCAAGAAGGTTTGCTGTTTCTGAGATGCTTGCACCTGCTCGACTAGTGTCCAGCATCATACCTCTTTTAAGCCCGCTGACTGCTGGTTTTGTTTGATTTGTACACAGTTTTTTTTTGCATAGCCAAGAAGGTTTGCTGTTTCTGAGATGCTTGCACCTGCTCCACTAGTGTCAAGCATCAAACCTCTTTCAAGCCCGCTGACTGCTTGTTTTGTTTGATCTGTACACAGTTGTTCTTGCATAGCCAAGAAGGTTTGCTGTTTCTGAGATGCTTGCACCTGCTCCACTAGTGTCAAGCATCAAACCTCTTTTAAGCCTGCTGACTGCTTGGTTTTGTTTGATTTGTACACAGTTGTTTTTTTGCATAGCCAAGAAGGTTTGCTGTTTCTGAGATGCTTGCACCTGCTCGACTAGTGTCCAGCATCAAACCTCTTTCAAGCCCGCTGACTGCTTGTTTTGTTTTGATCTGTACACAGTTGTTCTTGCATAGCCAAGAAGGTTTGCTGTTTCTGAGATGCTTGCACCTGCTCGACTAGTGTCCAGCATCAAACCTCTTTCAAGCCCGCTGACTGCTTGTTTTGTTTGATCTGTACACAGTTGTTCTTGCATAGCCAAGAAGGTTTGCTGTTTCTGAGATGCTTGCACCTGCTCGACTAGTGTCCAGCATCATACCTCTTTTAAGCCCGCTGACTGCTGGTTTTGTTTGATTTGTACACAGTTTTTTTTTGCATAGCCAAGAAGGTTTGCTGTTTCTGAGATGCTTGCACCTGCTCGACTAGTGTCCAGCATCAAACCTCTTTCAAGCCCGCTGACTGCTTGTTTTGTTTGATCTGTACACAGTTGTTTTTGCATAGCCAAGAAGGTTTGCTGTTTCTGAGATGCTTGCACCTGCTCCACTAGTGTCAAGCATCAAACCTCTTTCAAGCCCGCTGACTGCTTGTTTTGTTTGATCTGTACACAGTTGTTCTTGCATAGCCAAGAAGGTTTGCTGTTTCTGAGATGCTTGCACCTGCTCGACTAGTGTCCAGCATCAAATACCTCTTTCAAGCCCGCTGACTGCTTGTTTTGTTTGATCTGTACACAGTTGTTTTTTTGCATAGCCAAGAAGGTTTGCTGTTTCTGAGATGCTTGCACCTGCTCCACTAGTGTCCAGCATCAAACCTCTTTCAAGCCCGCTGACTGCTTGTTTTGTTTGATCTGTACACAGTTGTTCTTGCATAGCCAAGAAGGTTTGCTGTTTCTGAGATGCTTGCACCTGCTCGACTAGTGTCCAGCATCATACCTCTTTTAAGCCTGCTGACTGCTGGTTTTGTTTGATTTGTACACAGGTTTTTTTTTGCATAGCCAAGAAGGTTTGCTGTTTCTGAGATGCTTGCACCTGCTCGACTAGTGTCCAGCATCAAACCTCTTTCAAGCCTGCTGACTGCTTGTTTTGTTTGATCTGTACACAGTTGTTCTTGCATAGCCAAGAAGGTTTGCTGTTTCTGAGATGCTTGCACCTGCTCGACTAGTGTCCAGCATCATACCTCTTTTAAGCCTGCTGACTGCTGGTTTTGTTTGATTTGTACACAGTTTTTTTTTGCATAGCCAAGAAGGTTTGCTGTTTCTGAGATGCTTGCACCTGCTCGACTAGTGTCCAGCATCAAACCTCTTTCAAGCCCGCTGACTGCTTGTTTTGTTTGATCTGTACACAGTTGTTTTTGCATAGCCAAGAAGGTTTGCTGTTTCTGAGATGCTTGCACCTGCTCCACTAGTGTCAAGCATCAAACCTCTTTCAAGCCCGCTGACTGCTTGTTTTGTTTGATCTGTACACAGTTGTTCTTGCATAGCCAAGAAGGTTTGCTGTTTCTGAGATGCTTGCACCTGCTCCACTAGTGTCAAGCATCAAACCTCTTTCAAGCCCGCTGACTGCTTGTTTTGTTTGATCTGTACACAGTTGTTCTTGCATAGCCAAGAAGGTTTGCTGTTTCTGAGATGCTTGCACCTGCTCGACTAGTGTCCAGCATCAAACCTCTTTCAAGCCCGCTGACTGCTTGTTTTGTTTGATCTGTACACAGTTGTTTTTGCATAGCCAAGAAGGTTTGCTGTTTCTGAGATGCTTGCACCTGCTCCACTAGTGTCAAGCATCATACCTCTTTCAAGCCCGCTGACTGCCTGTTTTGTTTGATCTGTACACAGTTGTTCTTGCATAGCCAAGAAGGTTTGCTGTTTCTGAGATGCTTGCACCTGCTCCACTAGTGTCCAGCATCAAACCTCTTTCAAGCCCGCTGACTGCTTGTTTTGTTTGATCTGTACACAGTTGTTCTTGCATAGCCAAGAAGGTTTGCTGTTTCTGAGATGCTTGCACCTGCTCGACTAGTGTCCAGCATCATACCTCTTTTAAGCCTGCTGACTGCTGGTTTTGTTTGATTTGTACACAGTTTTTTTTTGCATAGCCAAGAAGGTTTGCTGTTTCTGAGATGCTTGCACCTGCTCGACTAGTGTCCAGCATCAAACCTCTTTCAAGCCCGCTGACTGCTTGTTTTGTTTGATCTGTACACAGTTGTTTTTGCATAGCCAAGAAGGTTTGCTGTTTCTGAGATGCTTGCACCTGCTCCACTAGTGTCAAGCATCAAACCTCTTTCAAGCCCGCTGACTGCTTGTTTTGTTTGATCTGTACACAGTTGTTCTTGCATAGCCAAGAAGGTTTGCTGTTTCTGAGATGCTTGCACCTGCTCCACTAGTGTCAAGCATCAAACCTCTTTCAAGCCCGCTGACTGCTTGTTTTGTTTGATCTGTACACAGTTGTTCTTGCATAGCCAAGAAGGTTTGCTGTTTCTGAGATGCTTGCACCTGCTCGACTAGTGTCCAGCATCGTAAGTCTTTCAAGACCACTGACTGCTTGTTTTGATGTTTGTGTACCACTCACTGTACACAATTATTCTTGCATAGCTGAGAAGGTTTGCTGTTTCTAAGATGCTTGTACCTGTTTTCCTAGCACCCACTATCAGGCCTCTCGACAAAGTTGATTAAATCATAAGTCATTCCCACACTGCCACTACTATGTTTTGTACGCATCTGAATCCTTTGCAGCAAGCTGCTTATAAAGCCATCTCAACATCATAGATGCACACACAAGAGAGGATGGCATGTGTCTTCTGATTGTTACTGCGTGTTCTTAACTATTTGCTACTTCACTGTATTTCACTGCACTCTTCAACTTAAACACACTTGCAGCTGCAACTTCCTACTGAATAAGAGCAGATAAATTTGCAGGGGGGGATTTATGTAAAGGATTTTAGGAAGGAAATGTCTGACCCCACATCTTAAACAACCCTTAGAAATAGGTAGCTAGGAGATTTGGGCTACAGTGCCCAACAGGAAAGTCACACGGAAGTAAGGTAGAAAGGGAGGGGAAGGCATCCTTATTTATAACTGGGGGCCAGTATCAGGAGTTCAACGGCATAACGTGCCCATCTGATGCGTGGCGGATATTTAGTGGTTTAAGCATTTGTATCTGCTGGGATCAATCCTTTTCCCCTGTCAGTCATGAACACTGATCACTAGGCCATCAACAGCCCCAAAATAAGAACAACTCAGTGAGTGTGATACTTATTCGCTGCTCACCTTGGGACAAAAGGATGGAACGCCTGGCATCGCTACAAGATTAGCAATTGACATATTCGCACAAATATGCCTAACATTTTTTGGCAAGGCTGCACACATTTTCCCAGAAGCTGCTCAACCAAATCGGTTTTTACATTGCCATGAATGCAAATTTTTCTTTTTAACCAAACCACTTATTGCAAAATAAAGCTCTAATTTGCTCCATGATTTTCTTTTCCTGTTCTTCCAGCTGTTACTCTCAAAATATTAAAATTTTAGATTCTGATTTCATTAAATCACAACTTGTGGAGACAAAATTTTGTGCATAACAATTCATAGTACCATATTTTCCTTCATATTATATGCAAACCATAAAATTCAGAAAATAAATTCCATTGTAAGATCTGCAGCAGAATGTAGTCTACAGACCATGAAGAAAAATAATCTGATGCATAATTCATGGCAGTGTATAATCTGTACATCATAAAATTCTAATAATTTTTTTTTTTTTTTGTGCTTCGTATAATCCTTGGCAGCGTGTCCACAACCATCAAATTCAGAAGGAAAAAGATCGTCATAAAATCCGCAGCTGTCATGCAGATCTGAACCGTAATTTCTAACAGAAATGCCACGCTTCACAGGATGACCGACCCAGAAGTCCAAAGAAAAAAGAAATGATCATTATATCAAAAAAAAAAAAAAAAAAAAAAGCTGTCATTTTTAAATATTTCTGTTACTTTTTAGTAAAGAACTAAAATCCCTGACTTTTGCATCATTATTCCATAGTTTATTAGTTAGATCTAAAAAATCCGCAAAAAGTCTCTTTTCTGAATACAAGCACTCCTCACTTAATGACCGAGTTCCATTCCTATGACTAGGTTGTTAAGCGAATTGGTCGATAAGTGAGGAACTTAATTTCTTTATTTATTCTGAATAAAGAAAAGGTCTAAAGGAAACTCCAACTTGATAACTTTGTTTTAATTTGCATCTCTTACATATTACAGAGCATAAAAATAGATAAAAATGATACCAAAAAAATTAAAGTTCATTCATAAAAAAAAAAGGCATTCAGATTAATATTTTAGTCATCAAATTCTTCAGTGTGGTAGTGGTTCGAGGTCATCAGTGTCATCATCGGAGTTATCAGGAGCTGTAGAGGCCCCGAGTAAGGGAGATGATGGTGAGGAAATGGAAGTATTTGTAGGGGTAGAAGTCCTGTGTGAAGCTCTTGAGAAGAATCTCATTAAAGTGATTTGCTTTGTAAGTTTCTTTTTTCTCCATAAATTTCACGATAGCATCATAAACCGTGGATTGTTGGCCACCGTGGTGTAAAGTTAACGTGCTTGGCTAGTTATCAAGAGTTCCGTTGTTCAATTCTACGGTGGCGGCTGAAAACAATTTTTCGGTTGCTATGTGTTTCTGGAACGTGGAAAGAGTGATATATTTATTTATTTACTGACGCCATGTATTTGGAGGATTTTCACCTTGCATCATAAAAGTTCATTCTTTGCTGTTCCACTTTCATGAACCGTTCAACATTCGGATCCATACCCTCTAGTTCTAATATAGCCGCATTCACTTTCGAGAACACACCAGCTAACCCCTTTACAGTGAACTTCTTTTGTATTTTTTCCATTCTTTCCTCTTCCAAGTACTGCTGCACTTCCAACTGTATTAAATCTTCGTTAGTTAGCTCTCCCTCGACATATTGCACTAATTCTTCAATATCTTCTACTTCAACAACTAAATTAAGCACGTTAGCAAGTTCCACAATTGTTTTATGTATAACATCACTAGGCTCATCTTTGTCAAACCCTTCAAAATTATTCACAAAACGTTTTAGGCATTTCTTCCATATGCTTTACATTTATGTTGTGTAAAATGTATGATTTCCAAAAATCACGAAGGATTACTTTGTGATTAGCAACCACGGCGGCGGACGACCGGTATATTGTCCTACAGGCGAAAAGAGACAGACGGCAGACAGCGGGAGAAATTGCAAGGCACATGCAACAGACAACTGGACGTCCATTATCGCGTTTTACTGTGGCAAGAAGGCTGCACAAATGTGGTCTATTTGCACGACGACCAGTACGGTGTGTGCCATTAACGCCTGCTCATCGGAGACGGCGATTTCTGTGGTGCCAGGAACACAAGAACTGGACACATCAGCAATGGGGTCGAGTTCTCTTTACGGATGAGAGCCGATTTAGTCTGACGAGCGATTCTGGACGCATACACATCTGGAGAGAGCAGGGAACACACGATCACACCTCCAACATCATTGAAAGGGACCGATTTGGAGGTGGTGGAGTTCTCGTTTGGAGCGGTATCATGCTTGGTAGCCGTACTGTCCTCCACATCTTCCAAGGAGGTTCAGTCACTGGTGTCCGCTATTGTACCGAGGTTCTCCTGCCTCACGTGCATTTGTTTAGAGGTGCTGTGGGTCCTGAGTTCCTCTTCATGGACGACAACGCTACACCTCATCGTACAGTGGCTGTCACAGAGCTGTTGGAGAGTGAAGATATTCAACGCATGGATTGGCCCGCAAGGTCCCCGAACCTAAATCCAATTGAACACGCGTGGGACCTTTTCGGGAGATGCTTGGCAGCACGTCACCAGACGCCAGCAACAATTCCGCAGCTGCGATTGGCCCTACAAGAGGAACGGGCCGCAATGCCTCAACAGCTCCTTGACAACCTCGTCCTCAGCATGGACAGACGTTGTAAATCCTGCAACACAGTCAGGGGTGATCATATCCCCTACTAAAGGCTGGATTTTTCTTGGCAGCCGCCTGTCACATGGACATTTCTGTCTTCTGTCCAGTTGTGCTCGAAGCTACCTTTTCAATAAAGTGCCTTTGTATCCTTTGGATTCCTTGTTTGGACGGTTTGCTCACTTGTCCCATATTCTTACATCTTGGGGATCTTATGGTATGATCTGAGTCGATGTGGAGCACCTCTGCACGACGTTACATTCGAAAAACCGCCTCGTCCTTAATTTTTGCAGGCCAGTGTACAAACATGATACAATGTGGTTTTTGGTTATCTGGTTATAATGCTTCTTTTTTTGTATGAAACCTTTTTGCTTAAAAAAAAAGACTGAATATTTTCATTTTTATTGGTTGTGCAGAAAAAGCAAAAGAAGCATTATTTACAGTTTTTCTTAATGTAATGACATTTGCTTGCCCCCCCTCCCTCCCTTGAGATCATTTTGATGATGAAGTTTACAACTATTTTAAAGTTGCACAATAAAAACGTGGGACAAAAATAAAGAAACTAGCAAACAAACCTATAAGGCTCTTTTATTAATTTTTAATAGGAATATCATATTTTATATGCTGAATTCCTTCAAGGTACATTACTTCAAAGATGTCAACAGAGCATACATACCAATTATACACTTCACCAGGGTTATAAACTTTAGGCTTAGTTAAAAAATAAGTGGGAGTAAAATCTTAACTCACCCAGACAAAAACATTGTAATTCGAAATATGATACATAAAAGCCAATGTTGAAAACTTTAGAATAAAATGTAAAAGCAAAATGCTAATGGCAGAGGAGTTCAGGGTTCGTACACTTTTAGAGAAAAAAATTCAAGGACTTTCCAGGACTTTTCCAGGACATATACAAAAAAAGTTCCAGGATGATTATTACGCTTTACAGTAACATGGTCAAATTATTTTTTTAAAGAAATTTCGGTTTTAAGTAATAAAAATGATGAAAGATGTAAATGGATGGGTGTGCTTTTTACTCATAACATTTCTTTTTAATGTTTTTAATTGGATAATTACCCAATAATGCAAAATTGAATCATGGTGGTGCAATCCTTGCAAGGCCTATCAGAAAATTTTTCCCTCAATGAGAAAATGATTAATTCAATCAGTCATTTCATCTGCATCACTTTTCTGCACTTTCTTCCCATGTAATAAGTTTATTGTTGATAACAATTGAAATTATTATAAAATAAAGCAAGAACAGATCCAGAATTTAAGAATGGGGAAGTCAAATGTCTAATCAGTGAAAAGAAGAAATATAGAAAGAAACATGTTATCAGTCTATGCCTGTTAGTGGAAAAAATGAGAATAATGGAAAGTTGGAAATAGGCGAAAAATATTCTTTGAATAAAGCTCATGTTGAGAAATGGCTTCCTAGTTTAATTGAATTAATAATCTAAAGCAACTTTTATGGGAATTTTACTAGGAAATTTTTTCATTAATAGCAAATTTTCGGAGAAAACTCTTCTCCTTCTTCAGGCTGTCTAGTTGTTGTCACTTTTTACTTGTCACTATCACGGTTACAGTTTACCTTGACTGTTACGGTTAACCTTGACGGTTTAGGTTATTTTTCAACAAATCCTGCCAGATGTTAGGCAGGGAAAATCCTTTGCAGTCATTGATGATGGAATTTTGATTTTTCTCAATCTCTATTCCTTCTTTCAGTTTTCTTTTTTGGAAATTGCTTTGGAAACTGATTACTTTAAGGGAATTCCAATCCATGCTGTGCCCAGTTTCTCTAACATGCCTATCTAATCCAATCTTGTTGGAGCAATTTTTTATAGCTGCTTTATGCTCAGCTATACGAGTTTCTAGTCTGCGACCTGTTTCACCTATGGAAGACTTGGCAGACCTAATAGTTTTTCACAACAAGGAAAATAACAAATTAGTAGGAATTTTTGAAATGCTTACTTTCTCTTTGCAGAACAACTACTTTCAATTTGGGAAAACTTTTTTCATTCAAAAATCGGGGCTAGCTATGGGCTCCCCACTCTCCCCACTCTTAGCTAACTATTATGTGGGAAAACTAGAAGAAAAGATACTAGTACAACCCACATACTTATGCTTATATAGCAGATACATGGAAGACATCTTATTTATAATAGATAGCTCAGAAATTGTTCCAGAAAGAATTCTAGACTCATTCAATGAATTAGATGATTCCCTTAAGTTCACTATTGAATTTCAAAAAGAAAGAATAATTAACTTCTTAGATATTACTATCTATTATGAAGATGGAAAATTCCTCACTAGTTAGTATAAAACCCAATGAACACTAATAAACTATTGGATTTCAATTCCTATCATCCAGTTTCTATTAAGAAGAATGTGGCAAGTCAGTCTTTAGAAAAAAATTATAAAATAGTATCTACAGCAGATAAGAAAGAAGCCCATAAAGAAGAGCTTTAAGTCATACTTGCAGAGAATAACTATCCTAAAGAAGAAATTGAGAAGCTTCTGAATTTTAATGGTACGAAGAACCCACAAAAGCAACAAGTAAAATTCACTAAAAAAATTTCTTATCACGAAGGTTTATTTGAGTCTTTAAAGAGAACTAGTAAGAAATACAATATTAGGCTAGCTCCAAGTTTAGAGAACAAAGTTAAAAAAATTTTCCCTAAAATAGTTCAAAGAGAAGAAGATATTTTAAAAATGCAAGGAGTAGTTTATGAAGTAAATTGTAGTTGTGGACTATCTTACATAGGTGAAACAGGTAGCAGACTAGAAATTCGTATAGCTGAGCATAAAGCAGCTATAAAAAATTGCTCCAACAAGACTGGATTAGATAGGCATGTTAGAGAAACTGGGCACAGCATGGATTGGAATTCCCTTAAAGTAATAAGTTTCCAAAGCAATTTCCAAAAAAGAACTCTGAAAGAAGGAATAGAGATTGAGAAAAATCAAAATTCCATCATCAATGACTGCAAAGGATTTTCCCTGCCTAACATCTGGCAGGATTTGTTGAAAAATAACCTAAACCGTCAAGGTAAACCGTAACCGTGATAGTGACAAGTAAAAAGTGACAACAACAAGACAGCCTGAAGAAGGAGAAGAGTTTTCTCCGAAAATTTGCTATTAATGAAAAAATTTCCTAGTAAAATTCCCATAAAAGTTGCTTTAGATTATTAAAAATATTCTTGACATAAAAAGCTATGCTAAGAAAAAAGAATTTTTCAAATGCATCTCCCAGAAGCAGAGATAGAGGGGAAATTTTTTATCTTTACGTCCCTAGTGGGAAATCTTTGCATTATTTCAAGAGGATAATGCTCCACATCTCTACTGTAGCAAACAGCATGCAGTTATGAAGACATTTCTCAATAGAGTTTTTAGAAGTGGCAATACAGCTAAAAACTAAAGTACAAAAACACTACCTAGTGACAGAACTGTGAACTACAAAATTCCTCATATACTAGCCTAAAGTGGTCTACAAGGTAAATGCCATCCAGTGTTGGAAGAATTTTTTAAATAGCACATGTAGAAGCAGAAATATTGAGAAAACACACTACAAATTGGCGACCCCTAGAGGCAAAATTCTGCATTAATTTGGAAAGTAAATATGCACACAGAGTTTACTTCTGACAGAAGAAAGAAGCTTTTCAATCAGATTCTCAGTCCCACAGATATTGTTGTAAATGGAAATGTTAACTTTCACCCCTGGAGGGCAGACTTGTGCATTAAGCAAATTTTAAATTATATGTTAAACATTTCACAGCAGAAACTCTCTCCAAGAAAGAAATAATTTTTCAACTCGGACTCTTAGAAGCAGAGATATTGGCAAAAACAAGATATGCATCTACGCCCCCGTGGCTGGAAAACTATGCATTATTTTAAAAAAAAATATTCTCAAAAGATTTTTTGAGGTGAGCATTATTGGTCTAGGATATAATTTTTTCAGTTGAGTTTTCAGAAGCTCAGATTCTGCTTTAAAAAATACTGAAGCAGAAATAAACACTTATGCCACGTGATAGCCAAACGATTTTTAACCAACTATTAGAAACTATATGCAAACATTTCCCATCATGAGCTGTATCCGATATAGGGAGAATTTTTCAGATCAGAGTTTTAGAAGCAGAGATAGAGGAGAATGCTATTTACCTTTACACCTCCTAATGAAAAGTCTACAAATTATTTGACATTTTTGAAAATATATGAAAAACGTTTCCGAGGTGCTATTCGACAAAGAAGGAATTTTTCAAATCAAACTCTTAGAAGCAGAGATATTGACACACAAAAAAAAAAAAAAAAAAAAAAACATCTATGCTCTGGTGGAGAAACCATGCATTAACCAGAAGAAAATATTCCGAAACGGTTTATTGGGGGTGAGTGATATCGATCCATGAAAGAATTTTTTCAATCGATATTTTAGAAGCTGAAATTTTGCTGCAAATACATCAGAAGAAGGAATTAACACTTCCGCCCCCAGG
Source organism: Macrothele yani (assembly GCA_039090855.1). Classification (NCBI taxonomy): domain Eukaryota; kingdom Metazoa; phylum Arthropoda; class Arachnida; order Araneae; family Macrothelidae; genus Macrothele; species Macrothele yani. The sequence goes on along the minus strand of CM077009.1, from coordinate 40,076,939 downwards.
TGGCAAAACCATTCTTTACCAATTAAAAAACATAAGCAAAGCATTTCCTATCAGGAGCTGTATCCGCTTCAGAAAGAATTTTTCCAATCAGAGTTTTAGAAGCAGAGACATCAGAGAAAACAGACTTTACTTTCATGCCCCCTAGCAGAAAATCTACACATAACTTGAAAAAGTGACTATACCTAAAATAGTCTTTGACATAAATGCAACTGAAAGGTAAAATAATTTTTTCAATCAGATATTTAGAAGCAAATATATGGAATAAAATATAATGGGTTGTAATAAAAGTTCGTAGCGTAGGTTAGGTGAAATTGAAAGACAGTGTTGACATACCTGTACATAGAATCATTAAACCACATACTGTATGCGCCATTTTGTTCCACAACCTATCGCTATCTGTGCGGCAGCTGCAGGATTACATTCTCCCAGAACTTCACATCTTGTTGGGCGATGAACTGTTCCAGGTGGCTTTCACAGGCTTCAAAGGAATTGAAGTCCTTTCCATTAAGGGAATTCTGTACGGACCGGAATAGGTGGTAATCTGAAGGTGTGAAGTATGGGGAATATGGCGGGTGGGGTAGGACATCCCAGCCAAGCTGCACTTAATTCTGCCGGCTCTGCAAAGAGATGTGTGATCTGGCGTGGTCCATATGGAAGACGAAACCCATCCGATTGGCCAATTCTGGATGCTCTGTATTGATTGCTGAATGCAATCGGTCCAACTGGGAACAGTACATGTTGGAATTCACTGTCTGGTTGAGTGGAAGAAACTCGTAATACACAACACACTTCTAATTTCCACCAGATACACAGCATCACCTCTTCGAATGCAGACTGGCTTTTGGTGTGGTTAATGGTGGCTTGTTTCGTTTCCCCAGGACTGTTTTCACACCATATTGTTTTACATGATCCATTTTTCATCGCCCGTGGTCATCCATTTCAGAAATGGGTCATTGGCATTGTGTTTCAGCAGAGAATCACAGATGGAAATGCAGTCCATTAAATTTTTGTCCATTACAGCGTGCGGCATCCAAACATTGTAGCAATTCACGTATCTGAGTGTCTCCAAATGCTTTGCAACGCTCATATGAGATATGCTGAGTATCTCTGCAATGTCCCGTGTCATGTGCCATGGATTATTTTCAATGAGTGTAACGATTTGGTCATCACCAACAACTGCAGACCTGTCGGAATGTTACCAGTGTTCCTGATCAAAATTGCCACTTCTGAACTGAAAGAACCATTTATGAAAAGCACTTGCAGCTATGGCACCATCTCCATAAACAGCACATATCTTTTGTGATGTCTGTTCAGTGTTTTTACCCCTTTTGGAATAAAAAGAGCATCAAATGACGAAAATGCACTTTGTTGTCCTCCATTTTCAAATTTCATTTCAACCCACTTAAACTGCACAAACCATATACAACTTGCAGTGTACAGCGCGTTACACTGTGAGCTTTCAGGCTTTGTTATTAGTGTCCCATGCTTCTGCTACACCTGCAATACATTCAAGTTACAATGCCAGTTACTGCCTAATGCTGCAAACTTTTGCTATAATCCAATATTTTGAATTCAATATCTTCTGTATTTATGCCTTCTAGCATCACAGTTGTGCATCGTAAAAAAAGAAAAGAAAGAAATGCAAGGATTATCATTCGCACATTTCAAGCTTCCCAATTCAAAAAGAATTTTTTAAATCAGACTAATAGTTGTAGAGATATGGTGCCCACAGACGGATGGGCAGACAAACCGGTAACATAAGCATGATCTTTTTTTACAAAAGACGTGCTAGAAAAGAGGTAACTGTGATTTCCTAAAAGAAATTCAAATATATTTTTAAGCACTAATTTCAAGGATGTTCAAGACAGTTTTTTTTTTTAAAAAAAAACACCGCTTCCCCAGCATATTCCAGGCTCTGAAAATGTAATCCTAATTTTCAAGGACTTTCCAGGTTTTCAAGCACCCGTGCACACCTTGAGAGTTCTTTCACTGGTTTTGGGGGAAGAGGGAAGGGGGCAGAAAAAGAACTCTACCCCAAAACTGGTGAAATAACTCTTCTGCCAGTAACATTTTACTTTTATATTTTCATTAGGTTTTCAACGTTGGCTTTTACATATCACATTTCAAATTACCATATATACTCACATATAAGCGTAACGTTTTTAGAAGAAATCCTGCTTTCAAGGTTGGGGTGTCGGCTTATACACAGGTCAGTAAAAAATAGGGCTGGACTTCCATGAATTCTCCCACAGAATTTAGCCACGGATTTATTTAGGTTTTAGATGACAGCTTTTTACGTGTCAAAAAAGTAAACAAATATGTTTCCGACCGCAGCTTTTTTCGCGTTCTTCGAAAGTACTTCCAAAAATAAAAAATGGAAAAAAAATTACGAAGAAATATTTTTCTATCCAGAGTAGGATTTCTTTGGGAATAAATGCCACTAATACGATAAGCAAAAAACCTAATCCTGTTTTACATCGAGACCACGAAATTTCTTGTCTCCAAACATGGAATAGAAATATCTCATTACTCTCTGTATGCAACCACATAACATCTTTCAAACTGGATATGCAGCGAGTCAGATACAGCATAAATCGCTTTGCTATTGGAGTGGGCCACAGCCAATCAGGCATCTCTCTCGTCTATGGAGTTTTCACGGCAAGCATGGGTATGTGTGCCTTCCGCTCCGCGTTGGGAAAAGCCATTGTTGCTATTAGACAGCAAAGACACAGTGCTTCCTGAAAGATGGTAAAACTGAGGGGGGGGCGACTTGGCCCTTGGCCTTGTTACTTCTTGAGTGAAACAACTATGGGATGCAATTTCACCAGAAATGGTTACAAAGACTCCCAAAAAATGCTGCATAAGTAATGCTATGGATGTTACGGAAGTTATTTGGAAACTTTAACCGTGAATCGTATACTTCAAAGGTTTTTAGAGAAGATAATCTCAGAAATTTGCATAATTCATTTCAATAACTATATTTTCCAAACTCTTGAAAATTAGCATCAGCTCATATGTGGGTCAAGATTTTTCATGAATTTTTAATTCCTGAACTAGGGGTCAGCTTATACACAAGTATACACTGAGTATTACCACTCCCTCAGTACTTCGTTGGGTCACCTTTTGCCTTTAATACTGTGTTGATTCTTCGTGGCATGGACTCCACGAGATGTTGATAGGTGGTTTGTGGAATCTGATACCATGCTTGATGAATAGCACTTTCCAGGAGTGTGAGATTGCAGGGTTGTGGATCCAGCTGTCTGATGGCTCGTTCAACTTCATCCCACAAATTCTCAATGGGGTTGAAATCTGGAGATTGTGGGGGCCACCTAAGCAAAGTAAACTCACCGGCATGTTCCTGAAGCCAATCCTGTACGATACGAGCACTATGGCAGGATGCATTATCTTGTTGAAAGTAGCCATCGCTATTGGGATAAACCATCCACATGACAGGATGCACTTGGTCCGCAACAATGTTTAGATATGATGTGCCAGTCAGACATTGATCAACACGAATTAAAGAGCCCAAAGCATGCCAGGAAAACATTCCCTAAACCATACCATTGCCTCCACCAGCTTGAAGGGTTGTAGCAATGCATTTGGGTCCATGCTTTCGTGCTCTTTCCGCCAAATTCTCACTCGGCCATCGGCAGTGCAACTGAAAACGTGATTCGTCGGACCACATAATTTGTTTCAAATTATCGACTATCCAATCCTTATGCTCCTGTGCGAACTGGAGACGTTTTCTCTTGTTAACTGCAGACAGCAAAGGTGTTCGAGCAGGCCTTCGGCTGCCATATCACATCCGATTAAGTGTATGGCGAACAGTGCGTGCAGAGATCATTTGAGGGGATCTTTGATTAAGATGGTCTGTAATTTGCTGCACTGTTGCTCTTCTGTTGTCTGTTACCAGTCTGGACACTCTCCGTTCCACCCGAGCAGTCACTAGTAGATGACGATCACACGTTGCACGTAGAGACCCAGTTTTTTGGCTCACAGTCCAGTCTTTAAACAGTTTAACAACAGCTGCTCTGGAACATTTCACGAAAGTGGAGGTTTCGGTGATACTCACTCCATGGCTCCGAGCTCCTACTATCATTCCCACATTGAAAGTCAGTCAAATCATATTTTTTACCCATCTCGTCACCCAAAAATCACTTGTACTACTGTCGTAAGCACTAAGCTTTCCCTTTTTATACTAGCCTCGCCCTCTGGCGTCAACAGCATGCAGTAATAGCTCATTTGCTTAAAACTGTCAGGTGGTCATAATAAAGTGGCCACTCAGTGTATATGGTATGTTTCAGATTAGGCAAGTTAAGATTTTATCCCCACTTGTTTTTCACTAAACCTAAAGTTAATACTTCATAACAAATGATTTTGTTAACCCTAGCGAAGTGTAGAATTTATATTTTGCTCTATTGACTTCTTCAGAGGAATGTGTGGAAAGCCAGTTAAAGGGATTTGATACATATAATATGCTATCCCTTAGATCAAAAATATTAATTAATACTTTAATTTTAAAGTTTTTATCATTATGATATCTTAACTTTTGTATTGAATATTATTTTACTAATTCAATGTAAGAAGGAAAAGCTTTTTAAGATCTTTACCAATAAACTGCTACTACCCAGAACAACTGTTACTTATAACATGTACTGAATCATTAGTTGTACTTGCAGCTATATGTTATGACTTTTGAAGGAAACAAATACTGAATTCGGCTTTTCAGGGGTGACAGAACATTTCATTTACCATGTTTAATTACAAAATTATTAGTTTGTTTTTTATTGAAAGCTGTTCAAAAGAACTGTAAAAAAACAAGTCTAAGAACTATTGAAGAATGAAAAAATATTAAAAGAAATGCATGTTACATTTTTTTAACAAAAAATATCTAACATGGAATCAAACATCAAATCTACTATCATTTGCCTATTGTAATAAGAACACACTAAACTTTAGGTTTAAAAAATTTTCTAACCTCCTTTTTAATTTGTGTATTTGTAGACAGACTGGGACCCAAGGGTGACTCCTGAGGGAAAAAAGAAATTATGCATAAAAATATTTCAAAGTTAAATGAAGTTCATGCATGTTCAACCGCAAAATATTATTTTTAAGATTTGCTTTTTAAAAAGGTAACAAAACAGGAATGAGCTTTAAAAAGCATGTTTTGCAAACTTATAAAGGTGCTCCTAAAAGATAAATTTCACCTCCAGAAGCTCATCATATTACAAATATATTTGGAAGGAAGAATTGGATAAAAAAATTCACAGCTGTTAGCTATATATGAGGGTTGTACCGAAAGTAATGCAAAAGTGACAGAGGTTGTTCAAATTGCACATGTTAATAAAGTAACCATTTCTCTAGCCCCCAGAAAACCAACCTCAACGTCCTCGTCGTGGGGTGGTGGAAACAGGTGGATTAGGTGGATTAGGTGCTGTGGATTCACAGTAGCTCCTTTCTTTGGAGCGTCCAAAACATGCTGGCTAACTGAGGCTCTGGTCTACCTAAGCCAAGGTGTGAGGTACCGTGCTGAGGGCTGATGGGTACTGAGGTAGTAAAATATCAGTATCGTTAACGATCCCTTCAGGGCACCAGGCAAAACCCTGTCGTAATTAGCCTTCCACCCAGGATAGGAGGATTACCGGGTGATGACCTTATTATTTTCCTCCAGTTTCGTGGGACCAGAAATGGATTCTTTGACAAAAACAACAAACCCTGGGTTAGGGTCTGACTCGGTCAGTACCCAACCTATAAAAGCAGCATCTTCCCAGCCAAGGTCGGGATCTGTTGATCCTGAGGTGAGGCCCAGTTGCTCTGGGAACACCTCTCAGGCTAAGGCGGGGGATGTTGTTTCACAAAAGCAAACAAGACATCTGAAGGCAGCAGATAATAGCGGGTTGCCAAAAGAGTCTGTGGTTGCTAGTGAGGCTGGTAACAGGAAGAAAGGGTTGCGACCAGCAAGACTGCTAAGCGGAACATCAGGAGGAAACTAGCAAGGCAGATGAAGGGTCAAACTGACAAGGAGTCAAGTTCAGTGGGACCCACATCTGTACACACTTCTCCACCTGTGGTGGATAAGAAAGGCAAGAGGCAGAGATCTGTTCTCTCTACCTCTTCTCCAGATGTGAGGAAGCCAACCAAAAGGAGTAGGGACGAGTCTCGTCCCAGCACTCATGGTGAGGCTGTCTCCACTGTCAGGATGGCCATCGTAAAGGAAAATTTCCCGAACGAGTGGCTTGATGACAGTGAGGTTGGGAATATTCAGGAGGAGCTTTTGAGGCGTGTGGATGGTTCTCAAATAGGAGAGCCTCTACCCTGCATCAAGAACTTTTCCCTGAACTCTGGAGCTCTTGTTTACCTTTGTGAAAACGAGGGAACAGGGCAATGGCCTTTGAAAAAAATGATAAGGTTTTGAGGGGCACTGGGCTCAAGATGATGAGGGCTAGTGATCTTCCAAAACCAATCAAGGCTGCCTTTAGGACAAGGGACATGTGGACCAAGGATCCAAACGTCCTCTGCAGGAGGTTGTGTGCCTGCAACAGCAGTTTGCATACAAACCACTGGAGGGTGTTGGATCGGGTACAAGATCCTAAGGCCATCAGGTGGATTTTTCAGGTAGACAGGGAATTGGTTAAAGCCATTGCTGAAGCCAAGTTCACTGCCTACACTGAGGTCGACGAGGGTCAATTTTAAGTACTACATGACCCTCAGGGCCTTAGCACTTCAAAGGAGGACACAGAAATGGAAGAGCCTCTTTCTGCAGTTGTGGAATCAGAAACAACTGCATTGTCTTCCCCTGGCCATGGTCTGGAAGCAGGGAAGGACTCAGGACCAGCTGCGAGTGGGGGGGGGGGCTGAGGAGGGGGGGGCTGAGGAGGCGGATGTGATCGGCCTGGGTGGTGTCCATGAAGGTGTGGGGCTGGCTTCCAGCACCCACCGGGTGGATTCTGACCCGGCTGATCCTTCTACCACTTAGTCTCCATGCCTATCTCACAATGGAGAAGTGCATGAAATGTATCCAGATCAATCTCCAACATAGTCAGTCTGCATCTGCTGCTTTGTGCTGCAGACTGGCTGCGGAGGATGTTGATCTGGCTTTCATTCAAGAGCCATGGATACATAATGGGAAGATCCTGGGCTTACAAGGAGAAGGCTTTACCGTCTTCTATAATACATCAAGTAGAAGACCAAGGACCTGTATACTGGTGAGCAAAAGACATCATGCTATGCCACTTCCTGAGTTTACCACAAGTGACACAACCGTGATTAAACTTTTTATGTCATCTGATGGTGGCAGAGAAGAGCTGTTTGCCATCTCTGCATACTTACCATTTGATGAACCTGAACCACCTCCTTCTCAGGAGGTAAGAGACATTGTCCACTTCTGTGAGTCAAGTGGAAGACGCCTCATTATCTGTTGTGATGCCAATGCTCACCATATCATGTGGGGGAGCAGCGACTGCAACAGACGAGGGGACAACCTTTTGGAATATCTGGTAAGTACTAAACTTTATATTCTTAATCAAGGCAATGAGCTCACTTTTATTGTTTCTAATAGAAGTGAAGTCATTGACCTCACCCTCTGTAGTGCTAACATGTTTGATCGCATTATTAAATGGCATGTATCTAGTGAACCTTCATTGTCTGATCATAGATATATTTGCTTTTTAGTTGCCGATGTAAGACAACAGCTGGTGCAAGTCAGAAATCCCAGAACCAATTGGGTTGGCTTCAGGGAAGATCTGGCGGCACATATCGGAGGCATGGAATTTAACATGCGCTCGGTGTTAGATCTCGAGTTAGCCGTTGACCAGTTGCAACGATCTATTCTCAAATCTTGCCACCAAAACTGTCAGGCCAAGACTGCTAGCTTACCAAGGCAAGTTCCTTGGTGGAATAAACAGCTTAGCAGTCTTAGAGGCAAAACTAGAAGGCTTTTTAATAAAGCCAAACATACTGGTGAGTGGACAGTATATAAGACTACCCTCACACAGTAAAACAAAGCAATTAGAGAGACAAAAGGAGCCTCTTGGAGAGATTTCTGTGGAAGTATTTCAAATACTCCCAGTACTGCCAGATTTATGAAAATCATGGCTAAGGACAATGCAAATTGCCTGAACACCATCAAACTAGTTGATGGGAGCTTCACAAAAACTGGTAAAGAAACACTAACAGAAATGCTAGGTGTACACTTTCCATATTCAAGCATAATTGATCCCACTGGCATACGCACAGCTAACCTTGAGCACCGACGTGCAAAAAAGGAGGACTGGAGGGTTGCCACAGAGGTGGTCAATTATTCTAGGAATAAGTGGTCCATTAATTCTTTTGAACCATTTAAATCACCTGGCTGTGATGGAATTGTTCCCATCTTAATGCAGCAAGGACTGGAGATAATTACTCCACTCTTGTGCAAAATTTACCGGGCTTGCCTTGCTCTTGGTTATATGCCAAGTGCTTGGAGACAGGCTAAGGTAATATTTATTCCCAAGCCAGGTAAGTCAAATTACCAAGAGGCAAAGGCCTTTAGACCTATTAGTCTAACATCTTTCTTTCTCAAGGCTCTTGAGAGAATGATGGATAGGCATATTAGGGAGGTGGTTTTACTCCCTAAACCCCTCTCAAAATTTCAGTTTGCCTACCAACAAGGCAAATCAACAGAAGCAGCTCTCCATGGCATTGTCTGTTGCCTGGAGAAGGCACTAGAATTTAAGGAGGTGGCATTAGCCACTTTCCTTGATATTGAAGGTGCCTTTGACAGGGTCTCTACGGAGACCATTGTGGGAGCTGTGGAAAGACATGGTGTTGATAGAACCTGTTGTCATTGGATTAAGGACATGCTCACAAGCAGAACGATCATGGCCTCGCTACTCGGGGAGACTCTGTCGGTCTCTACCTGCCGGGGCTGCCCTCAGGGAGGAGTTTGCTCTCCCCTGTTGTGGTGCCTGGTGGTGGATGAACTGCTAGGGGTCCTGGAGGGGTCTGGTTGCGACTGTTTTGGCTATGCAGATGACGTGGCCATAATTGTCAAGGGAAAATTCCCTAAAACAGTCTCGAGCGTAATGCAAAGAACACTGGGACTTGTTGAGGATTGGTGCAGGAAGGTTGGTCTATCAGTAAACCCTGACAAAACCACCCTTGTGCCTTTCACTACAAAGAGGAATCTTGGAGACCTTGGAGGTATTACTCTCTTTGGAAAAACAATTCCTCTCATCACACAGGTTAAGTACCTGGGAGTAATTTTGGACGGAGGCTTAACCTGGAAATAGCATCTAGATTACTTTATTGCCAGAGCCAAGAAAGTGTTCTGGTCATGTAGAGGTGCTATTAACAAATCCTGGGGTCTCAACCCAAGGATCATGCACTGGATATATACTATGGTCACTTATGGCTCAACGGTGTGGTGGCGCAGAGTTTACCTCTGCACGGTGCAGGCTGAACTTAACAAGTTACAAAGGCTGACCTGCATAGGTATATCAGGAGCAATGAGAACTACTCCAACAGCTGCTTGGAGTTGCTTCCTGATATTCTGCAACTTCACCTTCATATTGAGGGTGAGGCCATTATGGGGGCATATAGATTATGCTGCAATGGCATGTGGAGACCCTCGTTGTGGGTTGGCAGCCATACCAAGCCTATTCAGGAGTATTTTTGTAAGGAGCCCATCTTTCAAATAGGAACTGACAACATGCTAGTAAAATATCATTTCGATAAAGCATTCAGTGTAAACTTTCCTAGTCGCAGTGAATGGGAAACATCCTTTGTTCCTGGGCGCAGCGGTGAAACTGTTTGGTTTACTGACGGCTCCAGGACAAATGCAGGGGTTGAAGCAGGGGAGTATTGCCTATCCAGAGGTTATGGTTTATGACAAAGCCTTGGAAGGCATGCTACCGTGTTCCAAGCTGAGGTGTATGCTATTCTGGCATGTACCTCAGAATGTCTGATCAAAGGGTATCACAATGTGCGTATCCAGATTTGTTCAGACAGCCAGGCGGCTTTACTGGCACTTTGCCAGTGCTGCATTTCATCCAAAATTGTTTGGAACTGCCTCCAGACCCTAACTGAACTGGCAAACTGGAACAAAGTGCAACTGTTCTGGGTGCCAGGACATAGGGGTTTTGTAGGTAATTAGAAAGCTCACCTTCTTGCTAAAGAGGGGGCAGAGCAAGCTTTTATGGTCCAGAGCATGCATTAGGGCTCGCCTCTGGTGTGGCCAGAGGAATAACTAAAAGGCTGCTGAGGACTAAGCAACTTGACCTCTTGCATGCTACCAGGGGTCAGAGGCAGGCAAAGGAACTTAATCAAGGACCCTTGCCTCATAGGGCTAAGGAACTCCTTAAACTGCCAAAAAAGGATATTGGACTGATTGCTGGTCTACTTACAGGACACTGTTGTCTTAATAGGCACCTTAATTTGATTAGGGTGAAAGAGGATCCACTTTGTAGAAGATGCCATCTGGAAGAGAAGACTTCCTTGCATTTTCTTTGTCTGTGACTTTTTTGCAGCACTCAGGCTTGAACACTTTGTTACTCACAACTTGAGACCAAGTGATCTCTCTTTAGTACCAGTCAAGAGCAGTCTTGCTTTTGCTCGTGCATCTGGTCTCTTTCGAGATTAGGGCTGGGGATGCACAATAGACCTTAGGTCGCGGTGCTGGGTCAATGTACCCCCACCCCCATTGGAACAAGTAACCATTTCTCTATAGTAACCCTTCTTCTTCATTGTAGGTACAGTAAATAATGGTTTCCAAGCAGAAGCAACATGCTACCATTGATTTCTTGACGAAGGAAGGGTGCTGGCTGTCTGATATCCACAGAAGGCTACAGAATGTTTACACAGATGACACCATTGACAAGAGCAATGTGCACAGATGGATGAAGAAATTTAAGGAAGGGGAAACCAGCATTGAAGACAAACCACATAGTGGGAGACCATCATCTGTGACCACTGACACAAATCGTCAGCAAGTGGATGAATTGATTCGTGCGGAGAGACGAGTCACAATTCGTGAGCGTGTTGCACAACTGGACTGTGGTTACAATGCCATACAGAAGATGGTGGAAGATTTAGGGTATCGGAAAGTGTGTGCAAAGTGGGTACCTCATCAGTTGACACCCGACTTGAAGGAGAGAAGGGCGGAAGTTTGCTCTGATCTGCTGGAAGCTTTTGAAGCCAAAGAAGATAAAATAATTTCTGATCTACTGACAAGGGATGAAACGTGGGCATATATTTACAATTCTGAAATGGAGAATCAATCCATGGAATGGCGTCACACCTCTATACCGGGGCCCAAGAAGTTCAAGAGCCAGCAATCAGCACAGAAAGTTATGGTGACTGTTTTTTGGGACGACAGGGGTGTCATTTTCCTTGATTTTCTGGAATGCGGCCATACCGTAACCAGCGAGTGGTACATTGAGACACTCAAGGAGCTTAGAGAAGACATAAGGAGGAAGAGACCGAACGGGAATCTGAAAAGGATCCATGACAGTGCAATACCACACACATCTTTGGCAACAAATCAGGTGATCAGCAAATTAGGCTGGTCAGTGGTCCTCCCCATCCACCGTACAGCCTAGATTTGGCGCCCTCCGACTTCTACCTATTCAGTCTGATGAATAACAGTCTACGGGGACAACAATTTGATGACACAGAAGAGGTGAAAGTGCCTGTGAAGGAGCGGGTACAACAGTCCAAACATGAATTTTTTCAAAGAGGATTCGAGAGTTGGGTTCAACGATGGTGCAAATGCATTGCTTGTGATGGAGACTATGTTGAGTAGTACCTTTGTACAGAGAAAGAGTTACTCTATCAACATGTGCAATTTGAACAACCTCTGTCAGTTAAAAGTCATATTCATTTTTGCATTACTTTCTGTACAACCCTTGTATAATACATATGCTTCAACAAGCTAATGCAAACATTTTCATAAAAAGGTACAGGCAATTATGTTATGTTTCAAAGCAGATTTGGACACGGAAAATTTATACTTTGGAGCAATGGGATAACAATTTAATAATAACCTTTCAGAATGCATTTTTATTTTAAATACGTTTATGAAATTCACAACTAAAAAACAAATGCATACATTTTATTACATTAACTATTCCAATTCTTACTAACAAAGTTAATGTAGTAATAACAGATACATAACATACATACATATAATCTGCATGAACACTGAAGTAACATATTATTACAAACAGCCAACAGCAACGAGAAGCATGCCATCCTCACTTACATACGCAACTATGACGCTGAGGTGACTTCATAAATAGCTCACTGCAAAGGCTTCAGACATGTACGTAAACAGAAGCAATATGGGAAAGACTTGTGATTTAAGCAACTCTGAAAGAGGCATGCTAGTGGGCACTAGTTGGGCAGGTGCAAGTATCTCAAACACAGCAAACCTTGGCTATGCAAGAACAACTGTGTACAGTGAGTGGTGCACAAACAACAAAACAAGAACAAGCAGTCAGTGGTCTTGAAAGAGATATGATACTGGACACTTGTCAAGCAGGTGCAAGCATCTCAGAAATGGCAAGCCTTCTTGGCTATGCAAGAACAACTGTGTACAATGGGTGGTGCACAAACAACAAGCCAAGCAGTCAGCGGTCTTGAGGTATGATACTGAACACTAGTTGAGCAGGTGCAAGTATCTCAAAAAAGGCAAACCTCCTCGGCTATGCAAGAAAAACTGTGCACAATGAGTGGAGCACAAACAACAAAACAAGCAGTCAGTGGTCTTGAAAGAGGTATGGCTACTGGACACTAGTTGTGCAGGTGCAAGTATCTCAGAAACAGCAAACCTTCTCGGTTGTGCAAGAACAACTGTGTACAATGAATGGTGCATAAACAACAAAACAAGCAGTCAGTGGTCTTATAAGAGGTATGATACTGGACACTAGCCAAGCTGCAAGCATCTCAAAAATGGCAAACCTAGGCTATTCAAGAACACCTCTGTACAATGAGTGGTGCACAAACAAAAAAACAAGCAGACAGTGGTCTTGAAAGAGTTATGATACTGGACACTAGTCGAGCAGGTGCAAGCATCTCAGAAACGGCAAACCTTCTCGGTTATGCAAGAACACAACTGCGGACAATGAACGGTGTACAAACAACAAAACAAGCAGGCAACAGTCTTCCTGTGGGCAGAAACGTACAATCATCTCAGAAAGGGTAAACCTTTTCAGCTATGAAAGAACAATTGTATCGAGGGTGTGCAAAGAGTGGTGCAAAAACAATGAAACAACCAGTCAGAGGTCTTCACAAGGGCAGAAATGACTGGTCAGTATTCTAGGGTAGTGGCAGCTGATGAGGATTGTATGAGGTAAAAGATAAGCTCCAAAGAGTTGAGTAACCACAAAGTACAAGAGCAGTATTGAGAGCAGAATTGCATCAAACACAGTACACCAAAAGTTGGCACAAATGGGCTATAACAGCAGATGTTCCCTTTGGGTATCACTCATCTCTGTTAAAAACCAACAAATTTGTCAGCAATGGGCATGGGAGTACCAAAACTGGGTCGTCGAGGACTGGTAAAAGAAAAGGTTGTCTGGTCTGATGAATCACATTTTCAGTTAATGCATGCTGAAGAACAGGCCAGATTATGGCATCAACTGCACAAATCAGTGAATCCCAGCATTAACTGTACAATCTAGAGGAGGTGGTATAATGGTCTGGGGTCAGTTTTTGTGGCAGACATATGTTTCCTTAATACCTCTGGAACAGCATTTGGGGTACATTAACATGACTGCAGACCAATTATACCCACACATGTACGTGGTGTTTCCTGATGGAGAGGGCAGCCATGCCACAAGGCTTAGATCACAATATAGTGGTTCCAGGAGCATGACAGAAAATTCAAAGGGTTACAACCCCCCTCCCCCCAGTTCCTAGATCAAAACCCAATTGAACACTTGTAGGATGAGAGTGAGAGAGCCATTCGTAATGGAGATTCATCAACAACAAACATTCGGCAACTGACGGACAGCATTCTATTCGCATAGCTGAACATAACTGCAGAAAGATATCAGCACCATGTTGAATCCATGCCACATTGCACTGAGGCTGGTTTGAAGGCGGAGGATGGCCTAACACGTCTTTCGCCTTCAAAAGCTAGGTGTTCCCAATAATCTGTGTCTTCAGTGTATACTCATTGGCCAGATTACTGTGATTACACCTGTCTCCACAAAAGGATGCATCCCATAGCATATAGTACTGATGTAACCAACTAGCACAGAATATATAGAAATAGCATGGGTAAGACATGGTATTTTGCCAGCACAAAGCCTGTACAACAGGAAAAGGGAAGCATTTGTTATGGTTGGAACACAGAAAGATCTCAGCAACTGCAAGTATTGTAGATTGTTCAAGTGTAGTCATAGTGATGATACGATGGAGATAGTCTGAAGAGGCACACATACCCAAAGAACAAGCTGCAAATTAGAGACTACCACTAGCTAACTAACAGTCAAAGTAAGCACCACCTGGTGTGTGCTATCTGAGGCAGCAATAACACAGCTTACAAACCTCCAATCTCTTAAATCAGGGGTGGCAAACCTTTTTGACAGCATGTGCCCAAATTGATGATAATCTAAAAAACTCCCTTACAGATCCTTGGGAATTTAGAGCAGCAAATCACCATTTATTATTTGTGTACCGTTCACTCACAAACAGCGGAAGAAAAATGCAAGCAGAGCAAAGCCAATGTCAACCATTTACTTATGTTATGACCTAAATACTGATGTGTGGGTCTGTGAGGATTTCAAAGCACTTCATATGACAGCACACATACCTGCAACTGCCCAGCCCCCAGTGAGAGACATCTCCAGCAAACAGTTTTCACTGCTCTCATCGGCACTTGCAAGGAGCAAGGGTAAACTAGCAGGCCCATCTTCCTCCTGGATCAGGCAGAGTCATGATAGGGCATTCTACTATGGTAATTGAACCCTTCACTCGTCCACTAATGATCCTTCGAGTTATGGCCAGAGTCCTTTCGCTTTCCTTCTTAGGCAAACCCAGCAAACTTCTTGCTGTCTGGCTGGAGGCATTGTTTTGGGGCATTTCTTTCCGAAGACACATTAAGTAGCAACATATCCCCATCCTCAGCCTTTACTGAAATTCTCTAAGCTATTCCTCACACTTAAAACTCGAAATTTGGTTTAAGGATTCAGGGAGCAGCACCACGTATCACAGGTTTGTCACCAATGCCTTAAGTAATGGCAGATTATAACCAGAGAAACATCTCCAAATGCACAATCTACAGAACGCTCTTATAAATGAGCCTAATAAGTTGGTGGCCTGTTCATGTACCCATGTTTGACCAAAGATCATCAGCAGCTCTGCCTGCACAAGGCATGGGAGCATTGCAATTGGACATTGAATGAACAGAAAAGAACTGCCTGGTCTGATTAACACACCAATGGACAGGCCTATGTATGTTCTACTCCACATGGGTAAATAGTAGCAATCTAACTGCACAGATGAAGACAGGCTGGTGGTGATACCATGGTACAGGTATTTTTTATGGATATCACAAGATCTCCTCATCAGCATTCAACACACCTTCACTACCAAATTCTACGTAGCAATTTGCTTTGCACCATTGTCCTACGTGGTGACTGTATATCTCCATGGCAGTGGACTCTTCAAGGAAGACAGCACACCACGTTACAAGGCCTGCATTGCTCAGGAATGTTTTGATAATCATGTACAAGCATTTCAAGAGTTCCCCAGGCTAAACAATTACCCCAACTTGAATCTCAGCAAACATTTGGGGAACCAGTCGTTCATGCACAGAATTTGCCAGTCCACATAAGTGCCTCACTCTGTGACCAAACTCTAGGACATCATCACCAAGGTAGCACACCTCCTGTTCTGGAAAATATAGCCAAACCACTTCTGTTCCCAAGTGTTAAGCAGCTGTGGCCATTAAACATTCACCTGCCAGTTACGCACACTACCACTTTCCTTTCACTCTTGGCACACTTTAACTATGAGAGCCTGTGAACAGCTGACAAAGCACATCATTTCCACGATAAGCCATCATTTGCTCTGTATGCCATGATCATGCCCTTCTTCAAAGGGATCAAATCTTATTCCTTACCCATTACGATCACAGTTTCAGATCTAACTGACGCTGCATGTGTCATAGATGGCGCTGTACACTAAAGTGCCAAAAGTCATGGAATATGTACCTACTATCATGAAGGACTTCTTCCAGTCCAGTGAATTGCAGCAACTCGACATGGCATCGATTCCACAAATGGCCGAAAGACTTCCGGAGAGATGCTTAGCTATGCCATCCGAATAGCCGCCCACAGTTCCCTGGTATTTGTAGGTGCAGGATCTTGGGTATGAATGGACCTTTCCAACATGTCCCATAAGTGCTCTATTGGGTTCATGTCAGGCGAACGTGGAGGACACACCATTCGTCAGAACTGTCCAGAATGCTCCTTGAGCCAATTTTGGACAACATGGGCCTAATGACATGGTGCATTGTCCACCTGGGAAATCCCATCATTGTTGGGATACATGAAGTCCATGAAGGGCTGCAAATGGTCACCCAACAGAGCAACAAAGTGATTACTGGTTGATGACGTGTTTACGAGGACTCAAACTGTGCCACGTAAAGACACCTGACACATGTACGGAACCACCACCAGCTTGTGCAGTGTCTTGTTGACAGTTTGGGTCCATGGCCTATGGGGTCTGCGCTACACTTGAACCTTACCATCAGCTTGTAACAACTGGTAGCGTGACTCATCGGACCACACCACATGTTGCCAGTCTTCCAGGGTCCAATTACCGTGTTCGTGAGCCCAGGTGAGGCACTGTGTCCGATGTCTTGGTGTTAACAAAGGCACTCGGGTGGATCTTCTGCTTCCATACCTCATGCACGCTAAATTACACTGCACTGACCCGATGGATATGCCTCTGGTACCTCCTTCATTGAATGTGGATATTATTTGAGCCAGTGCCGCTCGTCTGTTAGCATGGACAATCCTGGTCAGACACAGCTGGTTACGGTCATTCAGCACCCGTGGACGGCAACAGTGCTGTCCACGGTGGGTGGTAATGCCTTCCAAGAGGTATTCTCGGTACACGCGGGACACCGTAGATTGAGGAATGTTGAATGTTTCTATGACTTTGGAAATTGAATGTCACACCACTATGGTGAATGTACTTCAGTGTTAGTATAATGACAATTTATGCCATAACTATCCTCAGTTTACATGCATACATATCACAATAATATATAGCTTATCTTTTTAAGGCGAGCTCATTTGACAAACATTTCACTGCATCATATATTCATACAGCATTGCAAATGTCAAATGTCATCTAGCTGCTTAATTATTCACGTGCTATTTAGACAATCTATATTTTGAGGTTACTCACCTTTATTCCCCAAATCTTTTAGGAGGTTTTCGTCTCTACACATTTCCAACACGTATCTTTCCATTTCCAACACTAAAAGTATGTGTTGGAAATGTGTAGAGACGAAAACCTCCTAAAAGATTTGGGGAATAAAGGTGAGTAACCTCAAAATATAGATTTTACTGCATGTTAGGTGTTGGAGTCTTTTTGTTGGTTTCAGCCCTGGTGGGGTGGTCTTGTTTCGCCTTCATTTCATACTTGCCAATGAGCGAATTAAACCACTTGAAGTGTTTTGCAACAATGACTTGTTACTTCCAAAAACTGTTAATATTTCTTTAAAAACTCTTCTACTAACATATAAATCAAACCAAGCAAACCAGAAAAACTTTTCAAACAAAAATTCTTTTACCCAACTACTAACATACATCAGCACACTCACTTTATCTCAAACTATGAAACCACATACAAATATTCTAAACATAAGGTTTAAAATATTCTAAACCTTAAAATAAACCTTAGGTTTAGAATTTATTTTAAGGTTTAGAGTATTTTAAACCTTAGGTTTAGAATATTTGTATGTGGTTTAGTAGTTTGAGATAAAGTGAGTGTGCCGATGTATGTTAGTAGTTGGGTAAAAGAATTTTTGTTTGAAAAGTTTTTCTGGTTTGCTTGGTTTGGTTCATATGTTAGTAGAAGAGTTTTTAAAGAAATATTAACAGTTTTTGAAAGTCATAAATCATTGTTGCAAAACACTTCAAGTGGTTTAATTCACTCGTCAGCAAGTATGAAATGAAGGCGAAACAAGACCACCAGACCGGGGCTGGAACCAACAAAAGACTCCAACACCTAACGTGCAATGAAATGTTTCTCAAAGGAGCTTGCCTTAAAAAAGTAAGGCTATGTATTACTATGTTGAATGTTAGTACGACTTGTAAATTGAATGTCAATTGAAATTGTCACGCTAACATGAGCCATGCTACCACGTCGGCTTGCCATAATCCTACTGGCAGTTGATCAGCCTGACTCACGAGATTATATCTCGCAACTGATAAAAACCGTGGCGTGCGTCAAAGCCTTTATACGCAAGGCAGCACCTGTTAAAAATTTGCAAACTGCTATCCCATGACTTTCGGCACTTCAGTGTATATAACTTTAATCTTCCAACATGTGCATCACCATCCAGAAAAGATCTGAACGTCAGATGGAGGAGTGAGGGGTCACAACAGTTTCTTTCTTCCTACTGTGTACATAATATTCAAATTTGAGCAACTGTAGATACTTTTAGACATCATTCATATGCCTCTAGTAAGCATTTAGCCATAAAATCCACTTTTTGGGCAAAACACTGGAACAATAAAAGAAAAATAAGGGGGGTAGCAAAGGAGATAGTTTGACTTG
Organism: Macrothele yani; assembly: GCA_039090855.1. Classification (NCBI taxonomy): domain Eukaryota; kingdom Metazoa; phylum Arthropoda; class Arachnida; order Araneae; family Macrothelidae; genus Macrothele; species Macrothele yani. Next base: position 40,058,162 of record CM077009.1, on the reverse strand, counting down.
ATTGAAATCAAGCCATTTGGACAGCTCACAACTGCTTACAGATTATTCCACAAATTGGCTGCAAATGGTACTGCAGCTTAGTGATGGCATAAATCATTCCTCCTTGACAGTTCATTCATCATTCATGCAAAAGTCATTCACAAATGATCACTCACTTTCCAGGATGTCACTGCACTCACTGAGTAAGTAAATCACTCATTGCAGGGAAACCTATGCTAACAAACTCCTGAAGCACTTTCGAAGGAAACAGCTCTTTTTGGAAAATTGGCCAAAAGAGCGACAAATTTTAATTTATTCTACACTCACAATGAATGATTCAATGGAAGCGAGCTCATAGCAAACGATTTGGGCACACTGTTCAAATGAACAACTTCCACATATTTTTTCCATTCTTAAGTTTCACTATTATTCCTTACCTGACTGCTCATTCACATAACAGTTCACACTTATTAATGCCAGACATTCCTTTTCTTACTGGCAATTCAGTTCCGAACTCATGGGGGCAGGAAAAAGGTTAAATGTGCTGCGATTTCAGTGTGTGTTGCAATAATGGTGGACTGAATGATCATTCACGGCAATGAGAATGAGCCATTCACCATTCATGAAGAGTCATTCGCTGTAAATGAATTGCTCCCAAATGGTCCATCACTACTGTAGACACATTTTAATGAAGCTACTGTGTACTGAACAGCATTGCCTCAATTGTTACGCAAAAGTTTTGAAAAATTCTTACTTTAAATACATGATCACAATTTTTGTACAACAACAAAAAACATTTCTAGCCGTCACAGTCTGACAACCAGTATTTATATTTTTAATATACATATACACCTCTACTGACACAACATTTGTCATTAGACACACACAAATGCAGATGAAATATCTGGGTGCCAAAAATAGTGAAAGAGTATTATGCATATGATAAAACATGAAAGTAAATGCTAAATACAAGTTACCACAATAACAAAATAGACATGGACAGACAAAGCTGTAGGTTTACACAGGTAGGAGGAAGGAAATTCACTTTAACGTTAGCTTATTTACAATATGACTAAGCACAGCTTATTTCTGGTCTACTACAGTTGGTCTCAAATGGACTGCAAAGATTATGAAGATATAATCTGATTACGAATGTAGAGGTTGTTCTGATTTTCAAAGTCCATTTAAAGAGTTTTTTAATCTGATTATAAATGTACAGCTTGTACTGATTTTCGAAAGTCCATTTAAGGAGGGTTTTTTTAACCTTATTATAAATGTATAGGTTGTGCTGGTTTTTGAAAGTCCATTTAAGGAGTTTTTTAATCTGATTATGAATGTACGGGTTCTACAGATTTTTAAAAGTCTATTTAAGGATTTTGTTTGATCTATGAATGTAGATGTTCTACTGATTTTCGAAAGTCCATTTCAGGAGTTTTCCAAAAGTCAACGAAAACATCAGTATTTAAAAAAACTTTACAAAGTTTAATTTCTCTGAAAATGCATGGTTTCCCTTTTCTAGTCACTTCTCGCTACATCAACAGACAGAAAGAACAAGCATTTCCCTTTTTGTTTAGAAAAAAATTAAAGTTTAAAATGGGAACAACAACTGTACATTGTCATCTTCCTTTTCTCATGAAGTCATTTTCTCAACACAGTGTGCACACTGTACTCTTTCTGAACATTAATTTCACTTTAAACAAAAGAAAAAATGCTAGCCCACACTTTTTAAGCAAAATTAAATACCAAAAATCAGTACTGCATTGTTCACTCTGCAACAAAAACAGTTTTACGGGCCATGGAAGTGGTTCCAATTAAATTATGGACAGACTTTATACTGATTTCAAATTTAATTTAACTTTAATAAGAGAAAGGGCTAAACATGTTTGGTCTTCTGATTGGTTTTGAAGAAGAGACTGCTATAAATAGGAAAACCTGCATTTAATTAGAAAGAATTCCTAAAAATACGAAACACCTCTTTTTCACCACTACCAAAGATATTATAAACCAGGAAAATGATCAATAAAATATAAAGAATATGAATATAATCAGTAACAGAAATGAAAAAACACACAAACAAATAAAGAACAACTCTGAAATGCAGCTTGGTCAGAAAAAAGTCGAGATTTTGAAAATCACAGAACATTTTCATCCCTTCTGGAACAATAAATTTCTAGCTGTTCCAAAATTTTTCGGGGAGCAGACAGCATGAAGATATCTAAAAACTATTGAAAAAAAATTTCTAAGGAAAGTCTTGGAACTAAAAATGTCCAAGAATCAATCCCCAAAAGATTTAATACATGTTAGAAACTTGAAATAAACTTTACACAGATGTTGAACAACATTATTTCACTGAGATTTTCAATTTCTGTAGTTATTCTATTTCCTGAACTTTGTATCGGACCAAAAATTTACGTAACGACTACGGAGAATCTGTAGCACTTGGAATGTCTGGGTCTTCTACGAAGCAATGCCAAGGCACATGACTAAGTTTATCCAATCATGCCTGTCACTCACCCCATCAGCTGGATAGGACTGGGTGTATGTCAGCTGGAAAAAGTGAGCTCAAAATAGAAGGTAAATTGCAAACATCCAAGATAAAAAAATAGAAAAGTTCATTTCCCACCTGCTAAACTGAGCAACGGAAGACATTGAAAACTCCCGAAGTACAACCATTTCCAGGTGTCTAAATTAAATTTAAGGACTTTTCCAGGAGTCTGCAGAGAAATAAGGACTGGGTGTATCCTCCTTAAATTCCAGGAAGCATATGAATCCTGTGAATTTATCTATTAAACCACCCCTACAAAGTTGATGAATTGTAGGTGCACTGATATAATGTAGAAAAAACAATTGTTGGGAAGAGTTGCAGAAGACAGCATGCCAAGATTTTGAACCTAACCTTCATTTTCACAGCCATAAATTGATTACACTTCTAAAAGCTTGTAAAATTTATTATGTTTCATTTGAAATAATGAACTTTTCGTTTCATTTGAAATCATCAACTTTTTGTTTGATTCATGCTAAGAAATTTACTGCAAAGAACTCAAAGTGACCAGTAAAAAGGTGAAATCTTTGTTGTATATTTACAACTGATAAGTGTTTTCAGTGCTTAGTGGGCCGCAGGTGACCTAGTGGTCAGAATTCATTACTGCCATGGAGATAACCTCAGGTTCAATACTGGGCAGGTACGAACGTTCGAATCACTAAATATCCGCCGTGCGTTGGATGGGCACATTAAGCCGTCGGACCCCGGGTACTGGCCCCCGGTAATAAATAAGGGCGTCTTCCTCCCCCTCTCTACCTTGCTTCCATGTCAATTTCCTATTGGGTGCTTTAGCCCAAATCTCCTAGCTTCCTATTTATAAGGGTTGTTTAAGACCTGGGGTCAGACACTCTCTTCCTAAAATCCTCTACATATGATCTGATCTTCCAGTGCTTAGCAGGAGAGGCAATCCAAAATTTTAAACCTAATCTCCATTTTCAGAGCCATAAATTGAATGCACTTTCAAAAGCTGGTAAAATTTCTTATGATTCATTTAAAGTCACCAACATTTTGTTTCATTCATGCTAAGAAGATTACCATAAAGAACTCAAAGTGACTAGTAAAAAGGTGAACTCATGATAAATGTTCCTGTGTTATGTTTCCAGTACTTAGCTGAAGAGATAATCCAAGATTTTAAACGTAATCTTCATTGTGGAAATAACTTTTTTACGGGTCTTATAGGGGTTATTATTCAAAAACGTTGGTGGTAAAATTTTTGAACTAAAGCCAAGTTCATCATCAGGACTACGTCACTGGAGTAGTTACTGCCACTCAGTTGGAAGTGTCCAAATGCAATTATCATTAATTGTGGTACTTCTTCTCGCTATTTCGATCCCTTCTTCTAGTTTCCTGTTTAATAAGTTTGATTGGTGGGCGATTATTCTTACTGAGTTCCAATTTATGGAGTGTCCACTTGCTTGTATATGTCTGTCTAGCCCTGTTTTGTCACTAATGTTCCTAATAGCTGTTTGGTGTTCTTTCATTTGGACTTCAATACTTCTTCCTGTTTCTCCTATATAGCTGAGCCCACAGTCACTCCATAAATTGGGACTCAGTAAGAATAATCACCCACCGATCAAACTTAGTAAAGAGGAAACTAGAAGAAGGGATCGAAATAGCGAGAAGAAGAAGTACCACAATTAATGATAATTGTGGTTGGGCACTTCCAACTGAGTGGCAGCAACTACTCCAGTGATGTAGTCCTGATGACGAACTAAGCTTTAGTTCGAAAATTTGACCACCAACTTTTTTTAATAATAACCTCTATAAGACCCGTAAAAAAGTTATTTCCACAGTAAACTATAAATAGAGGTGCCATAAATTCATTTACAACTAATCTTCATTTTCAGAGCCATAAATTGATTGCAGCACTTTCAAAAGGTAGTAAGTTTTATTATGATTCATCTGAAGTTATCAACTTTTTGTTTCATTCATGATAAGAAAGTTGCTACGAAGAATTCAAAATGACCAGTAAAAAGGTGGAAACTTTGTTGTGTATTTAGAACTGATAAATGTTTCTATGTTATGTTTTCAGTGCTTAGCTGGAGGGGTAACCCAAAGATTTAAACCTGAACTTCATTTTCACAGCCATAATATAATTGTGCTTTTAAAAGCCAGTAAGTGCATTCATTTGAAGTATGAGCATTTTGTTTCATTTGTGCTAACATGGTTATCATTAAGTACTCAAAAGTGACCACCAGAAAAGTGGAGGAGGGGAAGAACTTTGGGATTTAGAACTGAGAAATGTGTTAAACACTTATGTTTAACATATTTCTCAGTTATTATATTTCTCACATTCTCACATCTGTTATGTTTACGATGCTTTGCTGGAAAGGTAATCCAAGATTTTAAACCTAAAGTTCCTTTCTAGAGCCAAAAAATGATTGCACTTTCAAAAGCTGGTAAGTTTAATTATGATTCATTTGAAGTCAGAAGTCATGAAACTTGTTTCATTCATGCTAAGGATGTTACCATGAAGAACACAAATAGACCAGTAAAAAAAGTGGACTCTTTGTTGCAACTTAGAACTGACTCTTGGAAAGTAAGAACTGAAAAATGTTTTAAACACTCTATGTTAAAATTATAACCATTAGTATATTTAACGCATTTCTTGTCAATTTAGAATCTCAAATGTGGAATTCGTTATATGTCATGTAGCGGTTGCTCCTGAGTGTTATAATAATACAAAAACGTAATCGGCAATATTTTCACCAATTTTTTTTTTTTTTTTTTCGCAAATTGCGAAGGCTGCAATTGGCAGCATGACCCCTGTGTCATGTACATGTTGGGCATCAACTCTTGCTGTTTCATTCATGCTAAGAAGATTGTTGTCATGAACTCAAAAGTGACCAATAGAAAAGTGGGAGAAAGGGAAGCACTCATGGGTGATTTAGAATTGATAAATGTGTCAAACACTTTCTGTGACATTCCACAAAAGTTAAACATTGGTTTTATAATAAGGAAATTTCTCCTACCATAGACTCACCTCCTTTACAGGACTTTTTGTTGTGTACTTGTTGAGATAGGAATCTGGGAATAAACCTATGGATTTAATTGGAACGGGGGCAGGTGATTCAACACCGTCAGGAACTTCACTTGACACACTACCAGGAGTAGATGGATTCCTAAATTTGTGAAAGCAATAATTATCCACAATCAACTACTCATATTCAAATTCAAGTTATCCAAAGTCAAATGCATATATAGAGGAAGCAAAAAGCCTAAACATGCAGGTAGCTAAACACCACTAAATACAGTGCATGTCAAATGAAAGCTAAATCAAATAGTAATTCTAAAAATAAAGCCCATATTTTCCAAAACAAGCTTTCTAGTTCCATTAAATAGAACACTGAACTGAAATATTATATGGGATTCTTAACTAGGATATTTATTCTTAAACAATATTTGCAAAAATTTGGAGAATCTCATCTTCTTTAGGCCTAGGATAAATCAAACTGAAGAAAATATTTTGAAAATGCAAGGCGCAATATATGAAGTAAAATGTAGATGTGAATTATCTTACATATAAAAGAACAGAAATACAAAGAAATACAAACTACAAGATAATTTTTTATTTCTTTGTGGAGCTAACCTCTGAATATCAGAGAACAGCTTAGTGATATGTAGTGAGTGATAGGTAAAACAGACAGGTCACAGGATAGAAATTTGAATAGCAGAACATAAAGCAGCGATAAGAAAATTTCTCCAATAAAGCAGGTTTAGATAACTATGTTAGAGAAACTGGTAATAGCCTGGACTGGAATTCCCTCAAAGTCACCAGCCTTCAAAATAACTCCTTAAAAAGAAAATTAAAAGAAGGACTTGCAATTGAGAAGAAAAAGGATTCCATCATCAATAATATGGGTTTGCCACTAACTAACATCTAGCAAGATCTTGAGCAAAATAAGTGTAACAGTCAAGGTTACCCGTAACTGCAGTAGCACAGGAGTAAAAGAGTACCATATTTTTTGGCATATAATCTGTAGCAACGTATAATCAGCAGAAGGTAAAATTCAGCACGAGAGAAAAAAAAGTCAAAGTATAATCCGCAGTACAAAATCCATAGTAAAGGTTAAAAAACAGATGCACAACAGAGTTTTATAATAAATAATACAAAAAGGTAATTGCCAATATTTTCTCCAAAACGTTTTTGCCATCGACAAAACTACTTTTTTTTTCTTTGCAAACTGTGAAGAATGCGCTCTGCAGCACAACCACTGCATATTTATAAGGTGCAGACACACAGATTTTTGTTGCTACATGTAAGTGTGTGCTTTACGTCACGCATGTTACACAATTTTTGGATAACTTCAGAAATCCGGAATTTTCACAAATCTGGCACACCATCCGGTCCTGTCGACGCCGCATTTTCGAGGTTTTACTGTATATGCACACTTTCTTTCCATTTAATGAGTTTAACAAAATATAAAATCGCTGAAATTTTTTTTCAATTTAAAAGAAATATTGTTACAATACATCGCAACTTTCAAACGGTTGCGATATATATTTTTAATTTTATGTGGCAATTGTGCTGTAACTCTGAGTAAAGCTCAAATTACATCAACAACTGAAACACTGGATTTCAGACCATAAATAATTTACGACGGTGTCAAAGTTCTCCCCTTCAGTCTCGGAGCTGTAGTGTCAGAGGCATTCTCTTTTGAAGCAGAGCAAAATAAACAAGTGGGAGTGGAACCTTCGGAAGTGTGTATGTGTGTGTGTGGGGGTGACGTTACGGAAGTCTCCCGGTCAGAGCGACATGGAATAGTCGCGGCACTCTCCTATTCAAGGTCAACGCGGCAACGTTTTCTCCCCTAACTTTTACAAAGCAGCAATCCACATTAGAGGAAATGTCTACGTACACACAGACATTTTTGTCAAAAGCCACGGGGGAGATATGTTGGCAGTGAATAATATGAAGCTTTTAAAAATTACCGAAAAGCACATTATCGTCGAACACATGGCATTCTTATGAAGAGCAAATCTGCTTCACTTTTGAAGTTTACGGGGTGGGGGTGGGGGGGACTTCGTATTATCTGCACTGTCATATAATTCACAGTGGCTAGAATTAAAACTTTTAGGAACAGATAATTCGCTGATTATGTGCCAGAAAATACGGTAAGGTCAAATTACTGCCCGAAGAAGGAATTTTCTGTGGAAATTCACAAATATCATTTAAGAATAAATATCCTAATTAAAAATACCATACGTTTTTCAATTCAGTATTATACAAATAAAAAAAAAATTGCTATTTAAGATACATGGATTTTTCCACATCAGTAATAAAACATCGAAGTTGATTTTAAAATGTACTATATTTCAGTTATTAAATGGTATTTTTAGGCAATAGACTTACAACCCTTCCCCCCCCCAAAAAGGAAAAACAGAAGGAGATGTACCTTTTTGCATATACTGCTCCAACAATGCTCCAGCTTTGTACTAACCTTCTGTAATCTAAGATTTAAATATCACGACGTACCTACACGAACACGCAGAGTAGAATTCGAAAGTTTCTGGACTGCGTCCATATTACCCCAGGTGAATATTGGATTACGTTACACTATTCCCCCTCGCAGGGAAATTGCTTTCATCCATCTGCATCACGCACTCACTGCCGTATATCCGGGTATTGCAGCAACTGACGCAGTGTTCAGTGATCAAAAATGGCGTTTCCTGAGCAGCGCATTATTAACATTAAGTTTTGAGTCTGTTTAGGCAGGTCTAACAGAAACTTACAAGATGTTGAATGAAGTGTCATGTGAACACACCCTGTCTATGGTGACAAACATTCGATTGGCTTCAATGCTCGAGAGAAAGCAGACAGGAGGTCAAAGACCAATGATGTGGGCGACCGGCGACAGCTCGCACAGGTTAAAGCGTTTAGAAGGTTGCAGCCATCGTATGCGCCAACAGACGATTCAGCAAACAGCACAGGCTTCTGGGATACATGTCAACGAATACTAACAGATAATCTAGAGACTACATGTCAACGAATACTAACAGATAATCTAGAGACTACATGTCAACGAATACTAACAGATAATCTAGAGACTACATGTCAACGAATACTAACAGATAATCTAGAGACTACATGTCAACGAATACTAACAGATAATCTAGAGACTACATGTCAACGAATACTAACAGATAATCTAGAGACTACATGTCAACGAATACTAACAGATAATCTAGAGACTACATGTCAACGAATACTAACAGATAATCTAGAGACTACATGTCAACGAATACTAACAGATAATCTAGAGACTACATGTCAACGAATACTAACAGATAATCTAGAGACTACATGTCAACGAATACTAACAGATAATCTAGAGACTACATGTCAACGAATACTAACAGATAATCTAGAGACTACATGTCAACGAATACTAACAGATAATCTAGAGACTACATGTCAACGGATACTAACAGATAATCTAGAGACTACATGTCAACGGATACTAACAGATAATCTAGAGACTACATGTCAACGGATACTAACAGATAATCTAGAGACTACGTGTCAACGGATACTAACAGATAATCTAAAGACTACATGTCAACGGATACTAACAGATAATCTAGAGACTACGTGTCAATGGATACTAACAGATAATCTAGAGACTACGTGTCAATGGATACTAACAGATGATATAGAGACTACGTGTCAATGGATACTAACAGATAATCTAGAGACTACGTGTCAACGGATACTAACAGATAATCTAGAGACTACGTGTCACCGAATACTAACAGATAATCTAGAGACTACATGTCAACGAATACTAACAGATAATCTAGAGACTACATGTCAACGGATACTAACAGATAATCTAGAGACTACGTGTCAATGGATACTAACAGATAATCTAGAGACTACGTGTCAACGGATACTAACAGATAATCTAGAGACTACGTGTCAACGGATACTAACAGATAATCTAGAGACTACGTGTCTATGGATACTAACAGATGATATAGAGACTACGTGCCAACGGATACTAACAGATAATCTAGAGACTACGTGTCAAAGGATACTAACAGATAATCTAAAGACTGCGTGTCAACGGATACTAACAGATAATCTAGACTACGTGTCAACGGATACTAACAGATAGTTTAGAGACTACATGTCAATGGATACTAACAGATGATATAGAGACTACGTGTCAATTGATAATAACAGATGATATAGACTACGTGTCAACAGATACTAACAGATAATCTAGACACGTGTCAACGGATACTAACAGATAGTCTAGAGACTACTTGTCAACGGATACTAACAGATAATCTAGAGACTACGGGTCAATGGATACTAACAGATGATATAGAGACTACGTGTCAACGGATACTAACAGATAATCTAGACTATGTGTCAACGGATACTAACAGATAATCTAGAGACTACATGTCAACTGATACTAACACATAATCTAGACTACGTGTCAACGGATACTAACAGATAATCTAGAGACTACGTGTCAACGGATACTAACACATAATCTAGAGACTACGTGTCAACGGATACTAACAGATAGTCTAAAGACTACATGTCAACGGATACTAACAGATAGTTTAGAGACTACGTGTCAATGGATACTAACAGATGATATAGAGACTACGTGTCAATGGATAATAACAGATGATATAGACTACGTGTCAACGGATACTAACACATAATCTAGACTACGTGTCAACGGATACTAACAGATAATCTAGAGACTACGTGTCAACGGATACTAACAGATAATCTAGAGACTACGTGTCAAAGGATACTAACAGATAATCTAGAGACTGCGTGTCAACGGATACTAACAGATAATCTAGACTACATGTCAACGGATACTAACAGATAATCTAGAGACTACATGTCAACGGATACTAACAGATAGTCTAGAGACTACATGTCAACGGATACTAACAGATAATCTAGAGACTACGGGTCAATGGATACTAACAGATGATATAGAGACTACATGTCAATGGATACTAACACATAATCTAGACTACGTGTCAACGGATACTAACAGATAATCTAGAGACTACATGTCAACGGATACTAACACATAATCTAGACTACGTGTCAACGGATACTAACAGATAATCTAGAGACGTGTCAACGGATACTAACACATAATCTAGACTACGTGTCAACGGATACTAACAGATAGTCTAAAGACTACATGTCAACGGATACTAACAGATAGTTTAGAGACTACGTGTCAATGGATACTAACAGATGATATAGAGACTACGTGTCAATGGATAATAACAGATGATATAGAGACTACGTGTCAACGGATACTAACAGATAATCTAGAGACTACGTGCCAACGGATACTAACAGATAATCTAGAGACTACGTGTCAACGGATACTAACAGATAATCTAGAGACTACGTGTCAATGGATACTAACAGATAATCTAGAGACTACGTGTCAACGGATACTAACAGATAATCTAGAGACTACGTTCAACGGATACTAACAGATAATCTAGAGACTATGTGTCAACAAATACTAACAGATAATCTGAAGATACACTGGGCGTGTCAACACATTGTCCCAAGCATGTAAACTGATGATCAGTTGGCCATACGGATGGAAATGGCAGGTAATCTCTTAACTGCTGCCAACCAAGACCCACAATTTCTTAGAACAATCTTAACGGGTGATGAAAAATGGTGTTTCCCCTTCGACTTCCAAACTAAGTGGGCATCAGCCACGTGGAAATAGCCATTGTCTCCACGCAAGCAGAAATTAGGCCAAGATCGTAGCAAAGGCAAGATCATGCTAGTGGTCTTCTTCAGCAGCTAAGGTATTGTTCACCTTGAATTTATCCCTGAAGGACGCACTGTCTATAAGGAGCTTTATCTGGACATCATGTGTCACAGGGTGTCCACAGAATTATCAAACCTGCAGTCTTAATTGCCTTTTAACAAGGTATAACTTATATCACAAATTTTCTTCTACTCCTTTGGCCTAAAACAAAAAGAGAAATGTTAACAAGTAATGTAACACAACTTACAATAATAGGTAGAAAATACAAGGTTACATTAGTAGGAAGGGGAAGTTAGTGACTGTCTGCAACACCAAGTGCAAGTGTTTTGGGCGATGAGAGAGTCACTCCCCTACCAGTGGCGGTTCATGGTAGGAAAAATAGGTGAAGAGCTACAAGAGCAATATGAAAAAATATCTACTGTCTTCAATGAAAATCAGTTAATGAGAACTTACCTATTTTTTTATATGTTTAGATCAATTCTTCTTCCCTTTAAAAATGGGAATTCGTTGATTATGTCGTCAGAAAATGGCTGTTTCTTCGTGACATCAAGAAAATGTCTTTCTGAATAGAAATATTTGCCAAAGAAGCAAGTTTATCTGGAGAAATAGTGTTTCTTGAGTAACTTTGCATTCTTTTAAGGCAAGAAAAACTTTTTCCACTGAAACACTTGCAGATGCAATTGTTAAAATCAGGGAAACCAATTTATAAGCTTCTGTAAAAATGCCTTTATCTCCATGAAGCACTCGAGGAAGTTCATGAGTCGATATATACCTTAATTTTTTTATCAGCATATACAAGACTCAGTTCATCTTTAAGGCGCTGGTGTTTAGTAAAAATTTTTCCGTAAAAATGTTGTAGATTTTCAAACGCGTGAGAGGGAAAGTATGAATTAAATTGGTCGAATTTGTTTGTGTCAGCAAGCCAGGCAATTGAAGTTTATCCAAAATTTTGTCTAGCATTTTGTATAAAGCTTCTGACGCTCTATCTTCACTCACACCATGGAAACCCAAAAATCGCTCAACCGATACACCTTCCGAATCAACAGATCTTATTATTAAAGAGCACTCGGAAGTCTGGTTATGTCTTCCCATCTACTTGAATATAAAAGCATTGAACTTCATTTATTTCATTTTTGACGTGATCGTTTATATATTCAGAAATGCATTCAATTAATTCATTTTGAATAGTTTTTGAGTCACCTGTGAAGACATTTTTTATCGTTTCGTATTGATATAGAATTTTTAAAGGAGTTCTTGATATCAACAGTGAACGAAATTCCTTGAATTTCCATGATTTATCGAGTCAATGCCTTCGCCATGGTCACGGAATGCTAGTTCTTGTTTACTTAAATACAGTACTGCATATCATTGTCTGCAGGAAAAGTCTATTTAAACGAACACTTTCGCTGAAATGCATTTTCAAAAGCCTAGTATTCTCCCACAGGGCATCGGCAATGGTATTCCGATTCTTTTCAAAATTATTTAGCATTAATTCGCATTTCAGGTGTTCGCTAGAATCACCATGTTTTCGAAGTGGCCGTTTTATATTTAAGAAATCTGAAAATTGTCTTTATTCCACGCCGAATTTTATTACTAAAAAATAAGCAGGGCCAACAAATTAATTTTTGTAACACAGAAGGGCTACAAAGCCATTTATATTCAGTAAACCAACAATTTTTAAAATTATTATTGTAAGATTTGCCGCTCTTCTTGATTTCTTTCTTGGCGACAATTGTCAGTGAATCCGTTGGTCATTCTTGAAGTAAAATGTCTCTTTTATTTTCATCTTTCCACCGACTGAACGGAGTTTGCAATAAATTACAGACAATGTCGTTCACAGGATTCATACTGAAAACTAAAACTATCACTATCAGTTAAACTGTACGCGAACCTAAAGTAACTAATGAAGTTTTTAACAAACAATCACAAAACACAAAAAAAAACAAATCTCTTTCGGAAAGTATGTCCCGAAACACCGCAAAGAAAAAGCCCTATAGTGGATTGCCAAGGGTTCCTGTTCCACTGCGATCTCTTCGGAAGGTCACTACTTCAGGTGCAGAGGTTTGGCGTCTCAAGCTAAAACACTTCACTTGCCCGGCAGATAGGGGAGGGTGGCGTCACTGTTACCATGGCAACTCCAACGGAAACTGCAGACTTCCAAGCATTCTCATTTCAGCTCTTCACTTGAACTGTTTTGCGTATAAGGATTTGTTTTCCGTATTGGACGCGCATTGTGATTTGATATCTAATCAAAATTTTGGTTATTTTAGCACGCAATGAAGGAAAAAAATAATATATTATACGAAATTATTAAATAAAACCTTATTTCAAATAAAATAGGTGAAGAGGCACTTCACTTACTTCACCTGAAAAGCCGCCACTGTCCCCCGACGCTGGGTTAAAACTAGTTGTAGTCTAACTGTGATTGAAATTTCCCTGACTTTTTTTTAAATATCACTGATTTTCCCTGACATTTCAGGCATTTCCCTGACCAATTTTTATTTCCCTGACCAATTTTCATTTTGCTGACTTTCCCTGATTTCCCCTGACTTTCCAGAATGTGGACACCCTGTGTGATGTCTATGTGAGTTGATCCACAAAAAGAGGCGGTGCTATCAATTGTGGATGCTGTTGCATGGCAATGTACCGACACAAAGGTTACTCCGTGTTCAAACAAGGACTGTTATACTCCCACACCCACCGTACTCACCTGACCTCGCCCCCTGCAAATTCCACCTCTCCCCTGAGCTGACACAGACTTCAGGGTCATTAGTTTTCAAGAGCAGAAGAAGTGAAAAACACATTGCAAAGAATCGTTTAGCTGCCCCAGTGGCGCAATGGTCTAAGCGATGGCCTCTGATCATTCGTTTGAAATGGGGTCCGGGTTCGAATCCAGGTGAGGCATGGATGTTGTGTTTGTCTTACGGACACTGGCTCTCTCCCTTCCCTGGAACCAGTGACCCTAAATTAGGGATGAGCGACTGCTTATAGCCCATTGAGTTGCTCACAGTGATCATTAAACCTCCAATCCAAAAAAAAAATAAATAAATAAATAAATAAATAGGGTTTTAGAAGTGCTTCAATTAACTCTACAGCCTCTACAGCCGCTGGCAGAAGTGTGTTGTTGAAAGAGAGTCTTATTGTGAAGGAGAATGAGCTTCAGCTGGTTGCACTAAAGGCAGGGTTCCCACTCTTTTTCTCCCATAAAAAATAAGGACTTTTTAAGGACTTTTAAGCACCTATTGAACATTTTTTAAGGACCTCGGCAATTACACGCACACTAGCTTTATATACATATAGAAGAAAATGTAAGTAAATACATTTTCTTCTATATGTATACACTGAGTGGCCACTTTATTATGACCACCTGACAGTTTTAAGCAAATGAGCTATGGCTGCATGCTGCCAGAGGGCGAGGCTAGTATAAAAAGGGAAAGCTTAGTGCTTGTGACAGTAGAAGTGATTTTTGGGTGACGAGATGGGTAAAAATGCAATTTGACAGACTTTCAACGTGGGATGATTGTAGGAGCTCAGAGCAATGGAGCGAGTATCACCGAAACCGCCGCAATCGTGAAATGTTCCAGAACAGCTGTTGTTAAAGTGTTTAAAGACTGGACTGTCAGCCAAAAAACTGGGTCTCTATGTGCAACGTGTGGTCGTCATCGACTAGTGACTGCTCGGGCAGAACGGAGAGTGTCCAGACTGGTAACAGACAACAGAAGGGCAACAGTGCAGCAATTAACAGACCATCTTAATCAAGGATCCCCTTCAAATTACCTTTGCACACACTGTTTGCCGTACACTGCATCGGATGGGATATGGCAGCCGAAGGATTGTGGGTGATTCCATGCCAAATCAACCAGTCACTCAACCTGACCATTTCAGATTTCATGGAAACCTTCAGGGATCATTCTCCCTAGTGATATAAATGATAATATATATATTTTTTATTTTTCTCTCACTGGGTTTTCATGTAATTAATTTTTAAAATTTTTAAAAATCGTTGTTTTTTGTCTTGCATAAACTTTTTCAATCTTGAATTTCTCAAGTTCTAGTGCAAGCTAGTAGTTCTGTGTGACATTGGCGAAAAGACCCCAACTCACTGGGTTTTGTTCCAGAATCCTTAGGTTGAATGACCAACTGGAACCCTCAGCTGTGGGCTAATCCCCCACACTGATGTACTTACCTGATTAAAAAGACAAAAAGAAATATTAAGAATGACTCAAGTGTGGGATATGGTGGACCTACCACACTTGAGAAGGACAGTCCACCACGGAATCGACCTGGACTTTCTAAACGGCATATGAGAAAGCGATCTCGGCTGAATGAATGTAAGATTGGTGTATGGAATACTAGAGGTATAAATGGCAAGATGAGTGAGGTGATTGAGGAGATGAATAAGTATAGACTGGATGTGCTGTGTGTAAGTGAAACCAAAAAAAAAGAAGGAAATTGGGGTAGAAGAAGTGAATGGCACGGTGAGTGTGTGGTCTGGAGTATTGGATAATATGAGAGGACAGGCTGGTGTAGGTGTGATTTTAAGTGAAAAGATGAAGAACAACTTGATTCACTATAGTTGCGTAAGTGAGAGAATTCTCTGGATTCATTTGAAAGTGAAACTTCAGAGAATTGTAATTGTTGTAGTGTATGCTCCTTGTGACTTGGAACCTTCTGATAAGAAGGAAGATTTCTGGAATGAGCTAAAAGCTGTTTTGAGCCAGTTTGGTGCTAAAGAAAAAGTTATAATAGCAGGGGATTTCAATGCTAGAGTAGGTGTGCAGAATGCAATTTCTGACAATGTTCTGGGTAAGTTTAATGATCCTTGTGTGAATGATAATGGTGAAAGATTAATTGAACTCTGCATTGAAAATGGTTTGTGTGTATCTAATACATTTTTCAACCACAAGTATATACACACATATACTTGGGAAAATCGTACTCTTGGTCAAAAGAGTGTGATAGATTTTGTTGTCTACGATCAGCGTTTGAAACACTTAGTTGTTGACACCCGTGTGATGAGAGGTGCGGATGTTGGTTCTGATCATTACTTGGTAGTGTCATGAGTGAAACTTAATGTTGGTTGGAGGAAAAGGAATAGGAAGAGACCCAGGATAGAAAGAATAAAGGTTGATAGGCTCCTTGAAGATCATCAGCAGTATTCTGATTTACTCAGAGAACGACTGAAGGATCTGAAGTCTGGTGAGAGGGATGTAGAAAAGAAGTGGGAATGTTTTAAGAACTGTGTTGTCACTGCTGCTAAAGACGTCTGTGGCACCACAATAGTGGGTAACAATAGAGGTGATGCTTGGTGGAATAGTGAGATTGATGAGGCAGTAAAGAGAAAGAAGGAAACCTATTTGAGGATGTTGCAAGGTAGAGTCTCTGTGGATGAATATCGCTGTAAGAAGCGTGAAGCTACTAAGCTGGTTCGCCACAGTAAAACAAAAGATAGGAAGGAGAAATTGGAAAGGCATGAACTGGCTTTTTGGAAAGATAGGAAGTCCTTCTGGAAGCACATGAGACTCAGGAAAAATAGGGGAAACAAAGTTGTAAGTTGTGTGAAGAATGAGATTGGGGAAATGATATGGAAGCCCAATGAGTTAAGTGACAGATGGGGTTAATACTTCTGTGAGTTATTAGATCAGGAGAGCAAAAATGATTCTGAGACAGATGCAGATGATGTCACAATGAGGGATGAAAGCACAGGAGGGATCTCAAGAGAAGAAGTGTGTAAAGCTCTAAAATCTCTTCAGAATGGTAAGGCTCCAGGAGTTGATGGCATAACTGCAGAGATGTTGAAATATGGTGGTGACTCTATAATTGACTGGTTAACTGAAATTTGCCAGTTGTGCTGGGAGTTAGGAATGGTCCCTCGGGATTGGAAGGATGCTATCATTGTTCCCTTGTATAAGGGAAAAGGTGATCAGACTGAATGCAAGAACTATCATGGTATTAGCCTACTGAGTGTGCCAGGGAAAGTGTTTGGTAAGGTTGCTATTGAAAGAGTAAGGGGTCTTACATCATTGAAAGTGTGGGATGTTCAGAGTGGTTTTATGCCTGGTAAAGGCTGCACTAACCAGATTTTTGCATTACGCACGATGATTGAAAAGTATCTGGCAGTTAGGAAGAAAGTTTTTACTGCCTTCATAGATTTAGAGAAAGCTTACGACCAAGTCAATAGGACACTTTTGTGGAAGGTATTGAATGAATATGGTGTTACTGGGAAGCTACTTAATAGTGTAAAAGCCATGTATGCTGGTAGTAGAGTTTGTGTACGAGTGAATGGTGTTTTATCAAAATGGTTTTCCATTGGTGCAGGAGTTAGACAAGGTTGTGTAATGTCACCATGGCTGTTTAATATATTCATGGAAGCATGCATGCGTGAGGCCAAAATAGAAAATAGTGGTTTATGTCTTGGTGATATCCGTGTGTGCAGATTGCTGTATACTGATGGCACTATCCTGTTGGCAGAGAGCAAAAGTGAGTTGCAGAGTATGTTGACTCGGATGCACGAAGTTTGCATGAAATTCAAACTGAGTATAAATAAAGGGAAAAACCAAAGTTATGGTGTTTGAGAGAGGATTGGGTAGCACTGAATGTAATGTAAGTATAAATGGCACTGTGATTGACCAGGTGAGTGAGTTTGTGTATTTAAGAAGCATGTTTGACAGAGAGAACAAGTTGGATGGTGAAATCAGTAGGTGAGTGAATTCTTCTTTGAAAGTCATAGCTGCTCAGTGTGGTTTTCACAGGAATGATGGGTTCTCTAGAGAGTCCCGCATGGCTGTGCTTGAAAGTGTAATTGTTCCTACTCTGATGTATCATAGTGAAACCTGGGTACTGCAGAAGAAACATAGGAGTCGCTTGTGTGCTGGAGAAATGCGTTACTTACGTCGGGTTTGTGGCAAGACACGATCTGATTGTGTGAGAAATGAAGATGTATTGCAGTTGTGTGATGTAAAGCAAAATGTTGTTAGCAAGGTGGAGACCAATATGCTTCGGTGGTTTGGCCATGTTGAAAGAATGAGTGATGAAATGCTTACTAAGAAAATCTGTTCAGCCCAAGTGGCAATAAGGAAAGGCAGAGGAAGGCCAAGGAAGACATGGGTGGATCAGATTGAGGAGTGTCTGCATGAGAAAAAGATTATGAGTATGAAGTATAAAAGATCTTGTGTACGGCGTGTAATGGATATTAGTGAAGCACGAGTTGTATGTCAAGATCGCTGTAAATGGAGATGTTTGATACGACAACAATAAGTAAAATATCTGGTAGTTTGTATTTCTTTTTGGAGCTAACCTCTGAATCTCAGAGAACAGCTTAGTGATATGTATGTATGTATGTATGTATGTATGTATGTATGTATGTATGTATGTATGTATGTATGTATGTATGTATGTATGTATGTATGTATAAGGCCTAGCACGTTGTTTGACCCCTCATTTTAAAGAGAATTTCATGTTTTAATTTGATATGCAACTTGATTATGCTTGGCGAAAAAAAAAATTTATTTTAAAAATTTTTAAGATAGTGTTTTTTAAAATTTTTGAAAAAAATATGTTTTTGTAATATTATAAGCTTTAAATCCTGAAACTTTTAGAGTGGGATCTCAATGGGATCAGGAGTTATGGCACCAATGGTATTGTTTTAAATACTAGTTAGGGCTACATTGCTACCTTTAACTTTTGTAAGGTAAAAAAAAAAAAAAATACATTGGCTATAAGGTAACCAATTTACATTGGGGTCTATTACAGATAATGATTTACTAAACCCTGCAACGGTAGCCCTAGTCAAAGAATTCTATCAAAATGATGAGTTTAGTCATCAAATGCCTGGTAAAAAAAGACTTTGTTTCAGTCAAAAAAGATGGCAAACATGTGCATGTTCAAAAGTATTTAATTCTAAGTACATTAAAAGAATCATATGTTCTATTTAAGGAGCATTACCCTGATCAGAGAATTGGAATTTCTAAATTTTGTGAGCTTCGTCCCAAGCATTGTGTTCTTCCTGGGTCCAGTGGGACACATTCTTTGTGCGTTTGCACAACACATCAGAATGCCAAATTAATGATGGCCCAGTGTAAAATACCTGAATTGACAAATGGTGAACTCCCGATTAAAGCATACAAAGATGTAACAAGCAATATAATTTGCAAAACGCCAACATCTAAATGTTACTTCGCAAATTACGTTAATTGCCCAGGAAGTGATGATTTGAAGGCTCGGTTTGAAGAAGCTTTTGAGGTTAATAAGCATTGAAAATGTGAGTTTCAAACAATGGATGCAGATTGATAACAAGTGTGTCCTGGAAACTATTATAAAACCAACAGAAGAGTTTTTGGATTATTTGTTTTAGAATTTGCCAAAACTTTTAAGACACTCTTTCTGCTACTCAACAGTCTTCTTATTTGCGACGCTTGAAAGAAAATCTACCTCAAAACCAATACATTGTACTTTGTGATTTTGCTGAAAATTATGCATTTGTGCTTCACGATTTTGCACAAGGCTTTCATTGGAACAATGCTCAAGCAACAATACATCCGTTTGTTATATACACTGAAGCACAATTGGATTAGATATACCTGTCTAAGTAACGTGTAGCACCACCTTTCACCCTGACGACGGTGGGGATTTGTCTCGGCATGGACTCGACAAGACACCGGAAGCGTTGGGATGCCATACAGATCCACAACTCCTGAACAAGCTCCCACAGTTCACGAAAATTTGATGGAGGGGGTCAGAGCCTCGAACATTTCTCTTGATGGCATCCCAGATGTGCTCGATGGGATTGAGGTCAGGTGACCTAGCTAGCCAAGGAAGTGAGGTCACGTCAGTGGAGTGTTCATCCAACCATTCGAATACAATTCGGGAGTGATGGCACGGTGCATTGTCTTGTTGCAGGATGAGGTCCCCTGTGGGATGTTGAAGACACACAAACAGGAGCAAATGGTCGTCCAGGATATCCCGGTAATGTTGACCTGTGAGGGACGATGTCACATGTACCAGGGGTCCCATTTCAGTCCATGTAAACAGTCCCCAAACGAGAATGCCACCTCCATCAGCTTGAAGAGTACCCTGCTGGCAAAAGGATCCATCGCTTCATTGTGGTTTGCGTCGTACTCGTATCCTGCCATCCGCATGTACCAATGAGAATCTCGACTCATCAGTCCAGGCAACAGTTTTCCACATGCCTAGGGTCCAGTAGCGATGTTCCTGTGCCCATGCTAATCTTTGCACCCTGTGATGTGCGATCAGCAGCGGTACCCTCGTGGGACGATGGCTTCTGTACCCCATAGCGAGGAGATGGTTCTGGATGGTGTGGCTGCTTACACGTTTTTGTGCACCAGCGTTAAATTGCCCAGTAATTTCTTGCACTGTGGCCCATCTATCCGCTGTTACAATGCGAGCTAGCCAACGATGACCCCGCTCATCCACACGCTGTTGTCCACGGCAGTTGGCCCTTACAGGGATGCTTTTACCGGATTCGATATACTCACTGTGCACCCGTGACACAGTGGCTTGTGAAAACCCCAGTGCCTGCACGACTTCCGAGATGGAGTGACCCATTCGTCGGGCTCCAACAATTTGCCCACGCTCAAATGCGCTTAGATCCTTCGTCTTACTCATACTGCATCAGACTCTTACTTGATTCCTGTCGCATCACTCCTTATATTGTCGGATCGCTGCATACGTCATGTCGTTTCTGTTTATGGGGGCCGCCCACAGCACTACATTTGCATAACGCCAGCTGTCTCTAATTCAATTGATCTTCAGTGTACTACGTTGATGAGGAAACCAAAAAGTTGGCACACCTGAGCTTAGTTACTCTTTCTGATTGTATGGTGCATGATACAGTTGCTGTTCATTTGTTTCAATGCCTCATGATTGACTTTCTTAAACAGAATCTGCCCCATAAACCTGAAAACCTGAATTACTTTTCAGATGGAGCATCATCACAGTACAAAAACAAATCAAACTTTCTCAATCTCTGCCATCATGAGAAA
Organism: Macrothele yani; assembly: GCA_039090855.1. Taxonomy (NCBI): domain Eukaryota; kingdom Metazoa; phylum Arthropoda; class Arachnida; order Araneae; family Macrothelidae; genus Macrothele; species Macrothele yani. The sequence goes on along the minus strand of CM077009.1, from coordinate 40,036,857 downwards.
GATTTTGGCATCAAGGCGGAATGGAACTTCCTTGCATCGTCACATGGAAAAACTGCATGTGATGGTGTCGGAGGAACTGTTAAACGATTAGCGGCATTGGCCAGTCTACGAATGGTCTACAATGATCAAATTATGACCCCTCGCTAACTTTATGATTGTGCTAAAGACAATATTGTCATGGCGAAAATTTTAACCTCTGGTGAATTTCAGAGAGACCTGATCAATCTTTCTGTTGGTTTATCGGAGATTAATTAATGCAAAAATTTTCTCCCATGACATACGTTAGAAGAAAATTCCTGGTTGAAAGGCAGGGAATTCGTGCGCAAAATTCGCTTGTCTTAATCACAACCAGGAAAACAAAATTTCATGTTGGAGAAAGAGAAAATAAAAAAAAAAGAAAAAGAATAATATTTGATTTAACTGACTTCGGGCTTTTGAAAATAATTATTTTATCTATTCTTTTATCGCGATAGGAAAAGGCGAGTAGGTGTGCAGCTCAGAGAATCAAAATTAATTTTACTTTCACATCACGGAACGAGAGAGAAAAAAAAAAATTAAAAGTAGTGATTTTCTGCAAGGCAAGAATTCGCCATTTTTTGCGTTCCTGTTTCCAAACGTCGTGGAAAAGTCACCCAAAAGTGTAGCATCTTTTCGTCTTTTGGGGTAAGGAATTCAGCAACAGAATCTATTTTTAGACCTCAGGGTCAAAAGCGGGGTGCCTACGTGTGAAGGTCAGTGTGTCACCCTGGCTTGCGAGGGAGTTAAATTCCGTTGGGGAGTCGTTAGTTGCTAGGCTGAAGTTTCGACCAATGAGAGGGGTCAGCGGTTTCAAGCACCCCAGAGTTTTATCCGTTGAGAGAAGTCACTTTTGTGCTTGTCTTTTTTGCTGGCTGGCAGAGAGAGAGAGGACGGCGGAGTTTTTCTCCTAGCCTTTTGGTGGGAGAGTACCCACAGGAAAAAAAGTGGTTTTTCTTGACTGCCTTTGCTGACCACCAGTCCACCAAAAGGGGACAGACACTCTGGATCTGGGCTGCCTATTGAAAATTTTGACGATGTAGAACGCAGTTAAAGCGGCATTCTGCCGGCCGGGAACCTCGCCCTGAAAAACTAAATGGCGGAAGGCTGCAGGCTGGGACAATGTCGTTAGTGGAAAGTTCTTGGCTGAAGGGGGACATGCATTCTCCCTTATGGAAATCCCGGAAAGAGTGGGCCCAGCCTCTACAGCGTTCCCCTTCGGTTGCTACTCCGAAAGGAGGCCTGCTTCAAAGGCCGAAGGAAAGAAAAAAATAAATAAATAAATAAATAAAGGTTCCATCTCATCCCGAAGTTTTCAAAATGGTTACCTCGGCTATTAACCGTTTAAGGAAGGGAACTGGGAGGAAGAAAAGAAAGAAATACTAACGAGACTGTGGTTGCGCCAGGACTGTAAGCTGTGGTGAAAAAAAAAAAGGAAAAAAAGAACGCCAGCTCGAAGGTAATGTTTTAGCCCATATCTTTCTGTATTGATATATAACATCCCACGCAGGGTACCTAAACTTCGAGCTGAGCATAAGAAACAAAAAGAAAAAGAGCAAGTTTTTTTTTTTGCCTCTGATTATGGCTGTGTTGTCGTTCAGCTTTCAAAATTAAAATTTATTAGTTACTCAGGTATGAATTCAGAAAAAGAAAGAAAGAAAAAAAGAGAGGGGAGTTGAAAATGCTTTCATTTATGTTTTTTTTGTGTGTTGTCATGTCTGGTAGTTTAGCAACTTCCCAGGCCAGTAAATTTTAATGTATCGGAAAAATTTAGTTTAATAGTTGGGCACAGTGAATTTTGGTGCATCGATAATAGTTTAGTTGGGCATGTGATAATTGAAAAGCAGTGTTATTGTGATGTCGTGGGTGATAAAATAATAGTAAACATTTCTCTCTAGTCTTTTACAGCGTTGAGTTATTTTCTTTTTGAGTGAAGATAAATTATGGGATGATTTATATTGGAATTTTGGGGAACATATTATAGTGTGATGAAATTGGAAACCTAAAAGTGCTGTTTACATTCTTGGAGTGTTGAGTGTCGAAACTGAGATGGTAGGAGTGTTAATTGAGGACCAGTATTTTACATGCTCCAGATGAGTGTTAATCTCCCATTGGAAAGGGGTGATCTTAGGGCAAACCGGGAACTTGTCCTAGGGCAGAGGGCTCTGAGCAGGGAATTTTCACCAGGATGCGATATGTGCAGAATAGAAGTTAAAGTATTTTTTTGTTCTCAAGTTTAGTATTTCACAAAAAATGAACATCATGGGTTGAGAAGACACACTTTTGCTCACCAGTTCCAGTATTAATTGTTCTTTTCTTTGGCCTAAATTTTCTTGTTTTTTACTATAAGGTCAAAAGTCTAAATGTAATTTTAATTTTCAATAAGGTGAAAATATTTAGTGGGTTATGTAAATGGTCAGTGTTATTGTCTGAAGTGGACCTGTGCATTGCCATGGTGCAGAAGAATTTCCTTGCTAGTGAATTTTCCTGGGATGTATGTGGATATAGAGATAAGTGAATTTTCCTGGGATATATGTGGATAGAGAGATAAGTGAATTTTCCTGGGATATATGTGGATATTGTGATTTAGGATTTCTTGGGATATAGAGAGATAAGTGAATTTTCCTGGGATATATGTGGATATAGAGATAAGTAAATTTTCCTGGGATATATGTGGATATAGAGATAAGTGAATTTTCCTGGGATATATGTGGATATAGAGATAAGTGAATTTTCCTGGGATATATGTGGATATAGAGATAAGTGAATTTTCCTGGGATATATGTGGATATTGTGATTTAGGATTTCTTGGGATATATAGAGAGATAAGTGAATTTTCCTGGGATATATGTGGATATTGTGATTTAGGATTTCTTGGGATATATAGAGAGATAAGTGAATTTTTCCTGGGATATAGTTGTGTTGGTTCTGGGCCGGATGTGCCTGGAGTATTTAGGGTTGAAGTACGACAGGCTCTTGCAGGCGTGGTTGATCAAGGTGGGATCATGCATTGGTTCGAAAAGGAGATCCTTGAGGACGTGGTTTTGGGGAAACTTGTCTTCAACCCCCCCCTTCAGTAGTTTCAGCTGCTCACGGAGATATGTACTGCCAGCGAGGGTCGGTCGAGCGTTGCTTCAAGAAATGTGGTGAGATCATGTTAGAGGAAATTCTGTGCCTGATGATGATGTGTCGCACTTGAGGATTTTTTCCCTTTCCTTTTTTCATAGGCTGAAAGTGGATTCACGACCCAATTTCACGCCTTCAGCCTGACTGGTATTTTCGTCCTGTGTTGGTTCTCAAAACCCAGGGTAGTGTCTGAACTGAGAGTATTTGCCTCACCGCTACCTCAGTAATTCACTGCAGGTGTTAAATTTAAGTTTGTTTGGTGATTTAAAGTATCTAAATTTATTTGTTTATGATTTGCTGTAGTGCTAGGGATGTAAATTCTAAATTCTGGTTGTTGGTGTTAGTGAACTTGATATTTGGTTTGGAAATTTAGTTAATTGGTATTTTGAGCTTTTGTTTACAGTATAGAGTTATTAAGTATCTTGAGCTATTATGTGAAGTGCAGAGTGAGGTGATTTTTATGAGCAAGCTAGTGCAAGAAGATTGTTTGAATTTCTGAATTATGTTGATGTTATGAGTAGTGATAATTCTTAAGTTAGTGAGGTTTCTTTATAGGTGAAGTAGGTTCATTCAGGGTAGTTCTATAGGTTATGTAATGTTTATTAATGCTTGTGCTCAGTGTAAATTCTGTTTTGAGGATAATTTACTTGGTTTGTTTACTTTCAGATGGTAGATTTGTTAAAGTATAATTTGTGGCTCTTAAAATAACTGTAAATTTAAATTGAAGTCTTCGGAGCTGGTCTGGGAGATTGCGGAGTTTGCTAAGATTGCTTAGGTGCTGTAAATTTAAATCAATAAGTGTAAAATTGTAAATTTGTCATTGAGCTAACTAGGTGAGAGAGAAGAGAGTACGTTTCAAAAGAACAGAACTTGTCCACCTGGTGGAATTCAAAAGAATACAGTAATTTTTTTTGTGTGTAAGCTATGTGAATCGTAGTGGAATTTTGGATGCATACAGTGTGTAAACCATGTGAATCATAGTATGATTTTGAAGGCATAAATTAAAAGCCTAGTGTTCAAATCAACTGTGTTGAAATATGTCAGGCTGTGCTGTTCATAAGGCCAATGGCCAAATAGAAATAGAAAGAAAATTGAGATTCTGTTTTTATACTGCTGTGTTTAAGCAAACAAGAAAAAAAAGGAAATACCATCTGTTTGTCCACTAAATTAACTTATTAAGTTTTTAAAGAAAAATAATAAATACAGGCAGTAGCCTTTCAAAAAAAGTCCAAAATTAGTGCAGTGTGAAAATTTTGTGTGCTGTTGTCTTCCATGACTTGGTCCCATGTACACCACCTTAGCTTGACTAAGGCTATCGATCCGAATCCTGGTTTTATAAGGTATTTCATAACTGCAATTTTTGTCCTATCCTTTTAAATTGACTTTCACCGCCTCCACAAGTTGTTATTGAACGAGTACATTTTATCCTATGACTCATAGTGACACATTTTCATACACATGCAACAATATTCACTTATTTTTGCACTTTCAGATGACTCAACGCTGCGTGAACACAAACAACGCAAACTTTCCAATAACTTCTTGTGGAATGTAAATTTTCAGATGCATTTTTGTTTAGGATGTTCGTGGCCTTCTAATACTTAGAAAATATTTTTGGTTTCGAAATGCATCCAACCATCTCCCAAATTTAAATTTTCTATAATTTCCATAGAAATTTCAATACCAGCATAAATATAGTAATGCTTTTAATAAATAACAATCAATTCAATATACACAAACCAAAATAAATTCAAATTTTTTCACCATAACAATATGATGACATTGTTGGCTTTGTTACATGCCAATACTCAGACAAGTGGTGGTTAGGTTGCGTGTTAGGAATAGAAGGAGATGAAGTAAAAATAAATTTTTTGGAACCACGTGGCCCTTCTCTATCTTTCAAATACCCACAATTTACTGACATACTGTGTACTAGCTGTGCACAAAAGTGAGGTTTTAACAAAAGTTGATCCTACAACAGCTACAAGAACTTATTTGTTAAATTAAAGAAGAACTAAGAGGTCGCTATTTTGGCATAACTACAACTCTGAGTGCTAACTAAAAAAATGTTTATTAATCTTACCAGGTAAAACTTTTAGCCTGTTGGGACTGTCCATCCCTTGTTTTATGTTTGACTATGTATTAGTATGATGTATTATGTAGATTTTAAAACTCAGTGTCTGTTATCATGTAAACACACTAAAACGAGAATTATAATCCATTATTACTTGTACAGTAACTAAGTTTTTTACCATAGCTCCCGATCCCATCAAGATCTCAATCTACTATCTTAATAACTTTTAAATTTTTTTTTTTCACCAAGCATGGTCAAGTTGCATATCAAATTAAAACTTATGAAATTCTCTTTTAAATGAGGGGTCAAACAACTCTCTAGGCCTTATAGAACTTGAGAAATTCAAGATTGAAGAAATTTAGGCAAGCCAAAAAACGACGATTTAAAAAAAAAATTAATTAATTACGCAAAAACCCAATGAGATAAATAAATTTTAAAAATATATTCTCACTTATATCATTAGGGAGAATGATCCTTGAAGGTTTCATTGAAATCTGAGATGGTCAGGTTGAATATTGAAATTTTTTGGTTGATTTGGCATGGAATGATGATCCCTGTTCGAACACCTTTGCTGTCTGCAGTTAACAAGAGAAAACGTCTCCAGTTCGCACAGGAGCACAAGGATTGGACAGTCGATAATTGGAAACAAATTATGTGGTCCGATGAATGACGTTTTCACTTGCACCATGCCGATGGCTGAGTGAGAATTTGGCGGAAACAGCCCGAAAGCATGAATCTCAAATGCATTGCTACAACCCTTCAAGCTGGTGGAGGCAACGTTATGGTTTGTGGAATGTTTTCCTGGCATGCTTTGGGCCCTTTAATTCGTGTTGATCAACGTCTGACTGGCACATCATATTTAAACATCATTGTGGACCAAGTGCATCCTGTCATGTGGATGGTTTATCCCAATGGCTATGTCTACTTTCAACAAAGACAATATGATGACATTGTTGGCTTTGTTATATGCCAATACTCAGACAAGTGGTGGTTAGGTCGTGTGTTAGGAATAGAAGGAGATGCTGTGAAAATGAATCATCAAAAGGTTTCAGGAACATGCCAGTGAGTTTACTTTGCTTAGGTAGCCCCCACAATCTCCAGATCTCAACCCAATTGAGAATTTGTGGGATGAAGTTGAACGAGCCATCAGACAGCTGGATCCACAAATCTGCAATCTCACTCTTGGAAAGTGCTATTCATCAAGCATGGTCTCAGATTCCACAAACCACCTGTTAACATCTCGTGGAGTCCATGCCACAAAGAATCGACACAGTATTAAAGGCAAAAGGTGGCCCAACGAAGTACTGAGGGGGTAGTCATAATAAAGTGGCCACTCAGTGTATAAAGACACCAACTTTTTTTTTTTTTCTCAGTGTCTGGGCTCCAAATATTAATTAGGTATAGCATTTCATATGAACTTGCGTGCTCCACGAAAACGACCGATCAAGTTTATGGGCAAATGTGGAAAAATTGAAAAAAAAAAAAAAATTCCAAACAAAATAAAAAATAAGCACCTTTAAGCACTCCGAACAAAATAAAAAATTAGCACTTTTAAGTACTTTTTGCTCTTTTTGGGAAAATATAAGGACTTTAAAAAAAAAAAAAAGCACTTTTTAAGGACTTTTAAGGATTTATAAGCACCATGGGAACCCTGAAAGGGCATTGAAAAGAATGAGTTCCAGAAGTGCTTCGATGAACACCACAGCCACTGGCAGAAGTGTGTTGTTGCACGAGGGTCTTATGTTGAAGGAGGATGTGCTTCAGCTGGTTGCACTGAAGGACATTGCAAAGAATGGGTTCCAGAAGTGCTTTGACAAACTCTACAGCCGCTGGCAGAAGTGTGTTGTTGCAAGAGGGACTTATTTTGAAGGAGGATGTGCTTCAGCTGGTTGCACTGAAGGACACTGCAAAGAATGGGTTCCAGAAGTGCTTTGACGAACTCTACAGCTGCTGGCAGAAGTGTGTTGTTGCAAGAGGGACTTATTTTGAAGGAGGATGTGCTTCAGCTGGTTGCACTGAAGGACACTGCAAAAAAATGGGTTCCAGAAGTGCTTTGACGAACTCTACAGCTGCTGGCAGAAGTGTGTTGTTGCAAGAGGGACTTATTTTGAAGGAGGATGTGCTTCAGCTGGTTGCACTGAAGGACATTGCAAAAAAATGGGTTCCAGAAGTGCTTCGACGAACTCTACAGCCGCTGGCAGAAGTGTGTTGTTGCACGAGGGTCTTATTTTTAAGGAGGATGTGCTTCAGCTTTCTAACTCTAACTACGTGTGGACTTACGGACCTAGTCCAGGAACTTTTGGATCCTATCTAGTACAATGTAAAAACACTGTAATGTAGGTACATTATAGAGAAGGGTCAGAAATCACCACTATTATTTTGTCACCATTACTGAAAAATCACTGTCACCATTATGACCAGTGACAAAAAGTAACAGTTCCAAATTCACTGATCAAAATGTCATCATTAGCCATGTCTAAACAATGCATGGGATCCAAATTCACTGTTACATAATAGTTTCAGTTACCATGTCACCATATCTAAGCATCATAGAAGTCGTTAGTGATGTGAGCTTTCTTTTAGTCTCCCATTATTCCCACGCTCAAGATAGTTTTTATTCTTGCTTTCACTGTGTGTTCACTTGTAAACAAAGAATTCAAAGTGAGCTGATTGTAATAGTGATTTTGTAACTGTTACAAGCGAGAGAGTGACTCACCATTCTGTTACTGCCCTGTCATAAACAGTGTTTCTGTCACCATCACAAGTCATAAACAGTGTTTCTGTCACCATCACAAGTCATAAACAGTGTTTCTGTCACCATCACAAGTAAGACAGCGACTCACAGTTCTGGCTTCTTTACAGTTCCATCACTGCTGTTGTAAATGGTGATTTTGTCACTTGACTTTAAAGTCACCGCTACTTCTATGGAACAATCACCTATTGTCCCTGTGACAGGAAATCACAGTTAAGCTCACCTTTAGCACAGTACAATGTTTTTAAATCACTGTTTAGACGTTTCTTATGATTTTAATATTAAAGTTTGGAGTTTAAATTTTAAAACACAGAAGGTTAGTACAAACTGGAGCATTGGACGTGCAAAAACATGTATCTCTTACCGTATTTTCAGTAAGTTTTTCATTGGCCAAAAATACTATTTTTTTTTTTTAAATTTAGAATGAAGGCATGTTTTTAATTAAGATGGTCGTTTGAATGCGTTTTTAATTTCATTTACGTTTCATTAAAATTTCAATCCATACACTTTCTTGAGAAAATATAACTCGAAATTATTTGGACCTATATCAATATACATGTAATTATCAAACTAAATGCAATAAAAAATACAGAGTGATTTAAAAGTCCCTGAACTCTGAATTCAAATATTTCTACCACAAATATAGTGATGTATAACTATTTTTATGTGTGTTGTATTTTCAAACAGCCGAATCTTTGCACTTGCATTTTCATAGATGTTATTAATAATATTAATGTATGCATCTTCAATACCGCAGGATTTCAGAGCCATTGTAACTGCTGATGGTTTCACGGAATCAAAGGCTTTTTCATAATCAATAAAAGCCATGCACAATGGAAGTTCATATTCCCTCGCTCTTTCAATTAGTTCTCTCAGTACGTGGACATGATCTATTGTGATGTAGCCACTCCTGAATCCAGCTTGTTCTCTCGGTTGAGCCATGTCCAGTGTTACCTTCAAGCGGTGTGAAAGAACTTTAGTGAAGATTTTATAAACCACTGATAGGAAGCTGATAGGTCTGTAGTTCCCGAGATCCTCAATGTCACCTTTTTTATGTAGCAGGATCATTGTAGCGGTGTTCCAATCCTCAGGAATCTTCTCTTCATTAAGGCATCGAGTGAAAATTTGGGCGAGTACTGTTTCGATTTCTCCACTTGCTTCTTGTATGATGTCTACAGTAATTCCATCTTCTCCTGGAGCTTTTCCCCGCTTCATATTCTTGATTGCATGTGCAACTTCTGCTGGGAGGATTGGAGGAACTCTAGTACTGGTATCTTTCATGATGTCTGGAGTACATGTATCATCCCCTTCATATAATTTGGAGTAGAAATCTTTCACTCTTGTCAAAATTTCGCCTCTATTTCTTGTTACAGAACCATCTTCTTTTCTCAGTGCCATAATCTGTTTTCTTCCCTTACTGAGATGCCCCTTTGCTATCTTTAGGCTTTGGTTGCTTTCAATTGCTTTCCTCACTAGTTCACAGTTGAATTTTCTTACGTCTTCAGTGATACTTTTTCTTATTATCTTGCATAGCTCTATATATTCCACTTTGGAAGTCACATCTTCTTTAGTTGTCCTCATCTCTCTTCTTTTTTGCATCAACATTTTAGGTTTTCCTGATAATTTGTTCACATGCAACTTGTTCTTAGCCCCAGCTAATTTTGTTGCTGTTTCCATAAGAGCTTTGGTTACTTTTCTGTTAACTTCAGAAATATCCACTTCTTCCGATATTAGGCCTTCTAAAGCAGAGAATCTGTTCTTCAGTTCCAACTTGAAGGTAGTATGGTGTTTTTTAAGGTTGGTTATGTCAATACATTTTGTTTGTTTTATGAGCTTGCCACGTTCAAGTTTAGTGTTGAGGCGCATCTTACATCTCACCAATCTATGGTCACTACCTATGTTGAACTTGTTTAGTACACTGCAGTCTTCTATGACAAATTTTTTGTTACACATAATAAAATTAATTTCACTTGTCGTCCCATTTGGATGTCTCCATGTCCATTTCCTGTGTGGCTTTTTCTTGAAAAAGGAGTTCAAGATGAAAAACCCTTCTGCCTCTGCAAACTCAACCAGAGTATTTCCATGCTGTTTTCTGTTGCAGTGACCGAATCTACCTACTAAAGTTTCATTCTGTTGCCGTTGCCCTATTTTTGCATTGAAATCTCCCATAATTATCTTCAAGTGCTGCTTACCTTTATTATTTAGATGACGAATTTCCTCATAAAATTCTTCAATTTCTTCTTCACGATGACTTGTGGTGGGTGCATAAGTTTGAATAATCTGAGCCTGGTATCTTCTCGAGAGTTGGATAACGAGTCGTGCAGCTCTGTCAGAGGAACTTTCAACTTCTACATCTTTATCCTTCAGTTTCTTGTTTATTATAAATCCAACACCACTAGTTCTGCCAGCATCTGTCCCACGATAGTAGAAGAGATGTCCACTTTTCAGTTCAATGAGATCTTCTCCTTCTCCTTACCTCACTTAGCCCGACGATATCCCACTTGATCCTTTGTAGTTCCTTTTCCAATTCAAGCAGCCTTGAATCAGAAGACAGGGAGCGTCCATTATACGTAGCCAAAGGTCAACATCAGATGGCAGCCTAGTCTGGTCCTCTGGGAATTCTTAGCACCCTCTGCCTTCATGTCGCACTGGCTGCTGCCTTGGCCAGGTACATTCCAGCTGCTGGAGACTGAGGGCCAAGATTTAAGTTGTGGAATCATTTTGGAGGGGTTTGGCCATAACTCACCATGCTGGCCAAGCGGGTTGGTGAGTGTGGGATAGCATTTCCTCTAATCCCGATGGTATAGTTATACCGCTATAGACAAGGTGACACCACATCTCCGAAGCTCTTTAATGTCACATTGGAGGGTGTCTTTCAGTCGCTGAGCTTGGAAAACAAGGGGATAAAGATTAATGGAGATTATCTAACCCACCTTCGTTTTGCTGATGACATAGTCATTTTTGCAACTACCCCATCAGAGCTGCAGAGTATGATCCAGGAACTTGCTGACACGAGTAAAGAAGTGGGATTAAAAATGAACTTTCAGAAGACAAAAGTGATGTTCAATGCTTTTATAAGAAATGAAGATTTATCGATTGATGGAGAAAAGCTGGAGATGACAGGCACGTACGTTTATCTTGGACAGCAGATATCAAGTGAGGGTCACATTGGTGAAGAAATTAATCGGCGTACAAAACTTGCCTGGAGAGCTTTTGGAAGAAACAGCATAATTTTCAAGAGCAATATGCCATTATGTCTTAAAAGAAAAGTGTTTGATCAATGCATCCTTCCAGTAATTACGTATGGTGCAGAGACGTGGAACTTAACTAAAAGAGACATACAAAAGGCTGCAGACAACTCAAAGAAGCATGCAGAGGTGCATGCTTGGTGTAACCAGGAGAGATAAGAAGAGGAACTCGTGGATCCGAAAAATGACAAGAGTGGAAGACATCATGATCAGAGTTAAATCCCTGAAATGGCAATGGGCTGGACATACTGCCAGAAGGACAGATCATCGATGGACAGCCGAAATTTTAGATTGGATTCCAAGGGACAGGAAAAGACCCAGAAGAACACCACACGGGAGATGGGTGGATGAAATTCGAAAGTATGCAGGAGTGACGTGGAGGAGACTGGCACAAGACAGACTTGTTGTGGAGGAAACTTGGGGAGACCTTCGTCCAGCAGTGGATTGATAATGGTTGATGATGATGATGATGATAACTATTTTTACATACTGTTATACTGACACTCATACTTACAGGTAATGAAAACCACTTTACAATTGATGGTGGAATTGTCCACCATTCTGTTGAAGACACAAATTAACCTGACGACACATGTTGGCTGACACTTGTTTCAGCGTATTGGCTGGTATATCCCTCACGGCTGTAATGATGTTGTTCCGCAGGTCCTGTACTATTTTAGGGTTGTTGTGGTACACCATGTCTTTCAGATAGCCCCACAAATAAAAGTCTGGTGAACGAGGCAGCCAAAGTTTTTTCGAGATTAATCGATTGTGGAAGAACTCACGGAGCATCTCCATTGTGTCGTTTGATGTGTGGCACGTTGCTCCATCTTGTTGAAACCATCAGTAACGTTTGTGTTCTTTCAGCATTGCTACAAATTGGTGGAAGATATCTGCATACACAGTGGAATTTACAGTGGTGTCAAAAAAAAAAAAAAAATGGGCCTACAATTTGCCGTCTAGACATGGCGCACCACACTCCAACTTTCTGACAGTGAAGCCCAACCTCATGCAATGCATGTGGATTCTCCACAGCCCATATGCGAGTGTTTTGGCTATTGACATCCATTCAAATGAAACCCTGCCTCATCACTGAAAAAAGTGTTGTTAAGCTGGTTAGTCACATTGTTGCATGTGAAACTCTTAAACCATTGGCAGTAGGCAATGCGCTTTTCCGAGTCCAAAGGACGTAGCTCTTGCACTACTCGAATTCTGTACGGCCGTAGCTTTTGATGTTTAGTAGCCCTCTGGCAGGCTGAATATACGTTGACCCTAACTCTTGAGACAACTGCCCAAGTGACTTCCGGGGAGAGCGCTGCAGGGAAACATGAATTTTCTCCAGAAGCGTAGTAGTCACCATGGACAGACAGCCACTTTTAGGCTTATCCTGAACACTACCTGTCTCGCGAAACCGGTTCACAAGGCTATACGCGGTTGTTTTCCCTGGTATAGGAGCATCAGGAAACTTCCTTTGAATGAGCTGGATGCAACGTTAGTTAAGATTTTTCCACAAAATAAACTTCTAACAAAGCAACTCTCTGTTCTTGCGCGATACTCATAGGTGACTGAACGTTACTGCTTGCCAGCACCTGCGTAAGCGTAGTGTCACATGGTGCTATCACATGGCGCAGCTCGTTCCCCAAGGTCACACGCAACAGCCACAAGCATCAATACTCGGATATCTTTTATGGTTTTACAGCAAATACGTTTTAAAATATAGAGTTTGGGGACTTTTGAATCACCATGTATTATAACACAGAGTTTAATATCTGCCTCTTTCACAATCCTTAGATTTCTTTGGCTATCTTCTACTATTCTTTCCTGACACTTGGGGTGAATCAATTCTCTTAGCAATCATCTTACCACTGATTCTTTCAACACGGACAAACCACCTCAGAATATTTTTCTCCACCTTACAAACATTTTGCTTCACATTACGCATCTACAGCAGTTCTTTCTTCCCATGATCAGAACATGTCTTGACTGACACACACACACACACACACACACACACACACTCCCACCTCCCCAGTAAGTAACAAGCCTCTACAGCACACAAACAACTCCTATGTCTGTTCTGCAGCACTCAAGTTTCACTGCTGTACATCAGGATAGGAACAATTACACCTCACAGTCATATGCAGTCATTCAAAATCCTCCTAAAGCAGCTATGTAAAATAATTCGAGGTTAAAAATTGAAACTTAGAATCTAACACATCTCATAAAACAGAAAGAAGTGTTTGGGGGTTTCTGAGTACAAAGTTAAAATTTAAGAAAGCCAGGAAGCTAATTTCAATATGAATTACATGTTGTACTGAACAAATACTCCAGAAACTTTCCATGTAATTTATATTAACTAACTCTTTGTGAACATTAAAATAATATTCTCAATTAATTATTTTGTTTGTAATGTGCACTGAAATGATTACAAATCTTTGTAAGTCAATAAAAGGAAATTCAAACACTCACTTTGACATGTGCTGATAGTTTCCAAATTATTAGCAGATTTTACACAGATAGTTTTTGCTTGTAGATTTCAAAAAATTAATAATGTTATTTATGGGAATTAAAACACTTACTCAATGCTTTACCCAGACTAATATACTTAATTCTATTTTAACTTGAAGAATTTTCAATCATTTTTCACATCTTCAGAGTTCTTTTGTTTTAACAGATTTTCTGGCCTCTAGATTGTTATCAAGGCCTGTTCACAATGCATAGGACTGTGTCAAAAATTTTGTTTACACAGAAAGAATTAAAGTTTTGTTGCCAGGTTCTTCTTGCAGTTGCCAGTCTACTATTTTTGAATTAAATTGTTGAAAATGCTATTTATAATTTTTGAAAGTTCATTGATGGAACTGTTTTTCTGGATGTAAAAATTTTCTTCAATTAGTCTCTTGTTTTTATGAAGTTCATGGTACAATATTTTAATATTTTGCTATAAAGGTCGATTTCACACATATTGCTGCACATTCAATTGTAATGTACTTATTTTGTCCTCATTGGAATCCGTAATGTTCTAATAATTTATTGTTTTATTAACTTTTCTTTAAATTACCTTATCTTATTGTTATCATGGTTCGCGCTTCGCAGGTTTGCAGCAAATTTTCTGTTCCCATGATTGTGTATGCATATACATTTTTTTCTTTATACAACTCTGGCTATGACATCTGTTGACCACATATTTAACACCTGCAATGATGCTAAAGTTCGTCACAGGACCCTCGAACAAAGTACAAACTAAAACCAAAGAATAAATAAATAAATAATTTTTTTTTCAATAACATTTATTTCTAACCCTATAATAATTTGTGTGTAGTTTGTTTTACTGATGAGAGGGCAGCACATGCCATTTATACACTGAAGTGCCAGAAAAACTGGTACAGACGAGCTTATGCAAAATACATAGCAACGTCACCTATGCACATACTCGGTTGCGTCCGCCAGTGCGTATATAAAGCGATAGACATCCTTGCCAGCTGTCAGAACTGTTTTTGGCATGAGAATGACAAGTAAAAATGATTTAAGTGATTTTCAATGTGGTGTCATAGTTGGAGCTCATGAGATAAGCCATAGTAATTCAGAGGTAGAAACGAAGTTCGTATTTTCACGGACGACCATTGCAAGGGTGTACCATGACTACAAGAATTCCGGCAAAACCTCCAACCTACGATACCAGTGTGGCGGTAAAAAGACATTGGGTGAACGTGACCATCGTCGCCTGTCAAGAATCGTTTCACGCGACAGGCGTGCAACACTCTTGCAGGTATCATTGGAATTCAATGCTGGAGCCTCAACAAGCATCAACGTCCGGACTGTGCAACGTACCCTGCACGATATGGGCTTTGGGAGCCGACGCCCAGCTCGAGTCCCCTTGATGGGTGCACGACACAGAGCTATGCGCCTCACTTGGGCACAGCAACACCGCCACTTGGACACTTGATAACTGGAAACAAGTAGCCTGGTCTGACGAGTCATGTTTCCAACTGTAACGGGCAGATGGAAGGATTCGTGTGTGGCGCAAACTCCATGAAGCCATGGATCCCGCCTGTCAACAGGGAACTGTAACGGCTGGTGGGGGGTCCATAATGGTATGGAGTGTGTTTAGCTGGACTTCACTGGGACTCCTGGTACGTCTACAAACATCTGTGACTGGCGAACACTATGTGCGCATCCTTTCTGACGAGGTACACCCTTTCATGTCCTGCATTCATGCTGATGGGTTGGGCCTGTTCCAACAGGACAATGCACCTCCATACAAGAGTCAGGACGCGACATTATGGTTAGAGGAGCATTCATCTGAGTTTGGGGTTTTGCCATTCCCACCCAAGTCCCCAGATCTGAACGTGATAGAACAGCTTTGGGATGCCATGCAACACGCTATCGAACACAGGAATCTGAGACCTTGGAATACACCCGAATTGTGGAACACTCGGCAGGAAGTATGGTGTGCATTGCCTACAGCATATTTCCAGATGCTAGTGGAGTCCATGCCCCATCGTATTTCTGCAATCCTGAGCTCCTGTGGGGGACCTACTAAGTATTAGACTGGTGTACCAGTTTTTCTGGCACTTCAGTGTACGTTTTACTGACAATGTGTTGTAAATGCACTATTGGTCATTTAAAAAAAATCACGCCTCCTACATTTGAAAGTGAGTAAGCTCCATTTCGTTATCACAGAAGTCAGCTGGGAAACTTGAATGAGATTTCAAAATGTTAGCTATATTCAAACACACAAGGCTGAGTGAGACCTTGTGTATTTGAATGTAACTAACATTTTGAAAATGCTCCCAGTGAGGAGTGAAAGTCTTAGCAAGAATAAGGTTATGCCAGCGTGAGTTGGGGACCGAGAGTAAAGTGTAGAAAAGGAGTGTTTGTACATATTTTTTTTTTAAATAATTTGTTTTAAACAGTTGATATGTTTTTATTAGTTGGATTTTTAGTGGAAACCAGGAGCAGGGCAGAAATTTGTATATATGTAAAGTTTTAGCCTTTGAGATAGGGTTAGTTTAGTGGTAAGTTTCAGAGTTAATTTAAATGTGCATTTGTCATTTTCATGTAGGACTTCCGTCCACAGGGAGTAGAGTTTAGGTCCCAGCCACCTACAGCGAGATTGCCTTTTGGGCAGGACACAGAAACGGAAGGAATGAGAGCAAGTCTAGCGACTTTTGACAGAACAGTTTATAGTGAGATTAGAGTACAGTAGATGGCGCCACCGTACAAGTACGATATTGCACATAGATGGGTGAGAGAATTTCAGGGAGGACATAGGAAAGGATACCCATTTAACCAGTGGGTCCAGCCTGGGGGCCGTCACTTTACGTGCTCGTCCGATGCACGGCGGATATTCAGCGATTGTTAGTAAATCACACCATCTCTGAAAGATCAGCCCAGGCTAGAACCTGGGGACACAGCATCGATAATCTGAAACACTAACCACTAAGCCATCCGCGGCTCAATTTAAATGTGCTTAATAATAGTTTATAATAATAATAAGTTTTTAAAAGATATTAGTTGGTACTTTGCTCAGGGGTCCTGCAACGAATGTTGGCATCATTATGTGTGTTAAAGACAAGTCATAGCTAAGGTAAGTGTGGTCAAGACAAGTCATAGCTAAGGTAAGTGTTTGAATTTACTTTTTGCTTGATATAAGAAGATTTATAATTTTGTAGTTAAGATACACAGCCAAGTCAATTTAAATAAAATCAAGCCGATTTAGAACTAAAGCAATAACATGATAAAATTTGGACATAAGTATGTAGCCATAAATATAATAAGTGCTAAAACTTTAAAACATGCTCAAGTAAAGATTTTTATGTAACTTAAACATGCTTTAAAGTTTTTATACTTATAACTAAAGTGATGAAGGTGATTAAAGACAATACACTCCTCATTATTTTCAGTTCAAAATGAAAAAAAAAAAAATACATAAATAAAAGTATCGATAAAATTAAACAAAACTAAATGGTGTGATTTGCACAAGTGTTATCAAAAAAGCTGAATTTAATTTGTTGTTCTCTCATGTATGCTTTACATACAACAATAGAAAAACTAAGAATGCAAACATCTGATTTCTACAAAATCAGAATCAAAATGGTTAAAAAAAATTACAGTAACAGATGCTTTAAAACATTGCTGAAAACAAACTTACTGATCAGAAGGTAAAATGTACGTTGCAACGTCACTGTTGGACCCTTGGGGTGAATAATTTGGTGATGTATTTACAGTTGCTGTTGGGTTTGATGGGGCAGGACTGGTTGCTGGAATGGATGTATACACAGAATCGACTGGACACTGCAAAACAGAGATGGAAATCAGAATATGCTACACAAAATACTTTTTTGGAACAGAGAATATTAAACAACAATATAAGTTCAACAACATAAGCACTGTATTTTTCGGAACATAAAATGCATCAGTATATAAGACACATCCTTATTTTTTTTGAGAAAATTTTAAGCATAAAAACAGCAGCTTATAAATCATTAAATCCTTGCAATTTGCAAAATTAGCAATGTGTGACACTGCTGGTGAAAAGAATGTAGATAAATGTCATTCAATCCATCAACCAATGGCATACACGCACTACAGGATTAAGCCACAATATCACATTTTCATGTAGCCAATCGCCTTCGTCACTGGTTGGGATGGCCATCCTCACTGTATGACCAATGTGTTGAAGTAAAATAGCCTTGGTTGAAGTCTTGTCACTCTGTGGCATACTAACAATTCCTGAGAACAGAGATTTTTTTTAAAATCTAAAGCTTGCCAAGAAACGTTTGAAATAAAAATATTATTAAAGAAGCAAACGTCTCTGCACAATGCTGGTGAACAGCAAGGAAGCGAGATTGTCGGATATTGTGGTATCTTCTGTCGTGAACTGCAAATAAGAGTAAGTTCCCCCAGTTAAAATGCATGCTTCACGAATGGATTTTTTTAAAAAATTAATTCAAAATTCTCATTCCACAGTATATATGTTACTGTAAATGAATAAGATTTTTGCATTTGTCTACGAAAGTTCTGCACAAATCAAAGAATTTTCAGCGGTAATAATGTAGCCGGCACTAATGCATCTGCACTCCCAGTTTCGTGGTGAATGTCTTAAGCATCTGTTGTGACGTATCGTTCTAAGATGAGGTTCTTTCCCATTCCCCCCATCACTTTGCTTTTTAAAAGAATTATGATAGTCCTTTTATGTATATTACAGATGGCTATGTACAACATATGAGGTGTGTGCGTAAACTCTGTTTTACATCATTAACTCACAAATGCACAGGTATGCACACGCACACACACACACATTCAACAATGGATAAACATAAAAGTACAGTATATACAAACATCCAAGATACAACAGCATTGTAGTAAAAGTGCAAAATATGAACTACTGTATCTAAGATAATGCAATGCATGGTTATTACAAATGAAAGAGACAGTTTCAGCATTTTACAAAACCAAAACTATGTAAGATATTGATACTCACGATGCATCGTTCTGTCACTAATAGTTACGATTTTATTATATAGATAGTGTCACTAAAGATTGTATGTTTTCACCATCATGTGACCAGCCAGGCAAGATGGTTGCAAATACTGTGGAGAAGGCATTCTGTGTACTTGAATTAAGCACTATGGATTCTGTTATTGTTGTGCAATGGTGTTTTATGCAGAACATGCTTCAGGAAATCACTGCTGAATAGATAATCCACCTATGACTGGCACAAGAAATTTGAAACAACAGGATGCTTGTGTAAAAGCAAAAGTTTAGGGAGATGACATGTACCTGATGAACAAGTGGAGCATGTTTATGCCCCTTACCAATGCAGCCCAAGGAAATCCACAATGATGGCGGGTTGGGAGTTAAAAATTACACAACCAATCCACAACAGACTGTCTGAAATTTTTCGAAGTGGCGGAAAATAACTCCCTGCAAGCTGCAGTTATTGCAAAGTCTAAATTGCTATTTGACAGAATCGCATGTCACCTTTTCTGTACAGAAATGCAGCAGCGTTTTGAAGAAGATGGTTTTAGCAAACATCTAATTTTCAGAGACAAATAAACATTCCATGTAAGTGGGAAATTTAACAAACATAAGACTCGCATATGTGGACTGAAAATCCTAGAGCAACAGTGAAGCATGTGAAGAATTCCCCAAAGGTTAATGTGTTCTGTGCTATATCCCATAAAAAATGTGTATGGTCCCATCTTTTTCCCCAAGAAAACACTATAATAGGGAAGTTCGTATCTCGATATGCTAATTACTTGGTTGATGCCTCAAATGCACAAAGACAGTGATAACTTCATTTTCCAACAGGATGGAGCACCATCCCACTGGCATTCATCAGGAAGTTAGAAATTACCTCAATGAAAATCTTCCACAGAGCTGGATGGCCACACAACAAGCAACAACATGTCACTCACATGTTGGCCACCATGAAGTCCAGATCTAACACCCTGTGGCTTTTGTTTTTAATTGGGCTATGTCAAAGACAAGGTCTCTGTCCCTCCCCTTCCTGTTAATTTAGATGATTTGAAATAATGTATCACAACCACTACTGCTGGAGTTGATGAAGATACGTTAAAGCGCATTAGGCAAGAATTTGACTACCTTGTTGATATATGCCATGTGACTTAGGGTACACACACACTGACCATCTGTAAATTAGTGTAACAAACTTCAGGAATTTCCCTACAAAATGGTGCACACAAGTGTCAATATCTTAAATAGTTTTGGTTTTATAAAATGTTGAAACTGTCTATTTCATTTGTAATAATGACCTTCAGCATATAAGATGCAGGGCGATTTTGACACCAATTCTTTTGGGGAAAAAATGTATCTTATATTCCAAAAAATATGGTAACTACAAAAAAAATATGGCTAAACATGCTACAAACAGATTACAAAACCCAAACACCACACTGGTATAAAGGTGGCAGATGATGATTAGAAACAAGTTCAATGATATAAGTGACCTGAAACAAAAACAAACACAAAAAAGAAAAAAATTAGAAGACAGAAAAAATACAGCATAATCCTGTTTTATGAACTGAATTTGGACCAAGTACTTTCACTTATACTAACATTTCTGGAGAATTAATATTCAATGTGTGTAATCAATTGTGTAAGTAAATACAGTATCAAACTGATTATCCAGACAGGTCCGGGCCAGCGGCAGTACGGTTTCCGGATCTTTCCGGTTTTCAGAACCATTAAAAAAATCCTCCTGCCCCCAAGTCACCACCGTTATTTCTCCCATAAAATGCTGTATCGTTCACGTAAATATGAGGCAGACTCCGCCCCACTCCCGATCGCACACTGTACAACAAGGATGAACTCACGCATCCTGATCTCCTGGCCTTTTTGACATCACACGTGAGATTTCTGCAGCACCGGCCAAGGAAACAAAGTACATAAAGTGATTGACCTAATTTTCTGAAACAAAGTTGGTCTCCGCACTCTGTCTTCTTCTCTTCACAGGTAAGTCGTGAGTATTCCCGACCAGCTTATGACGTCACACCAATGATTAACGAATAGTGTGGTGAAGATTTTTGGCTTTCTTCCAAAAGCAATCACCAGCACAAGGGAAAATAGCGACGTCACCAGCTGAAAAGAGAAACGCTTCTCTTTTCTCTTGCGGAAACCGGTCTTCAACTTTGACGGCTATCTGATGGACAATAATGCCTCTGTTATTCTGGAAAGAGGTTTTGGGTTTCTGCTGACTGTTCCTTTGGGGGAAGATAGGGAGGGAAGAGGGTGAAGTTGGATGTCTGCCGCAAACAGTGGGAAAGGAAAATGTATCTTGAATTGTTCTAGAATGCTGTTTTGAATATGTATATGTACATACAATGGGGAGATTAAAAGGTATGGAGGGTCAGCTGGGGATGACTGAAATACGAGGCTGAGCTTCGGCATGGAACACCTGGGCCTCAAGGTGCAAGAACTATCGTGGTATTAGCCTACTGAGTGTGCCAGGGAAAGTGTTTGGTAAGGTTGTTATTGAAAAAGTACGGGGTCTTACATCATTGAAAGTGTGGAATGTTCAGAGTGGTTTTATGCCTGGTAAAGGCTGCACTAACCAGATTTTTGCATTACGCATGATGATTGAAAATTATCTGGCTGTTGGGAAGAAAGTTTTTACTGCCTTCATAGATTTAGAGAAAGCTTACGACCGAGTCAATAGGACACTTTTGTGGAAGGTATTGAATGAATATGGTGTTACTGGGAATCTACTTAATAGTGTAAAAGTCATGTATGCTGGTAGTAGAGCTTGTGTACGAGTGAATGGTGTTTTATCAAAATGGTTTTCCATTGGTGCAGGAGTTAGACAAGGTTGTGTAATGTCACCATGGCTGTTTAAAATATTTATGGACGCATGCATGCGTGAGGCCAAAATAGATAATAGTGGTTTATGTCTTGGTGATATCCGTGTGTGCAGATTGCTGTATGCTGATGACACTGTCCTGTTGGCAGAGAGCAAAAGTGAGTTGCAGAGTATGTTGACTCGGATGCACGAAGTTTGCATGAAATTCAAACTGAGTATAAATAAGGGAAAAACCAAAGTTATGGTGTTTGAGAGAGGAATGGGTAGCACTGAATGTAATGTAAGTATAAATGGCACTGTGATTGACCAGGTGAGTGAGTTTGTGTATTTAGGAAGCATGTTTGACAGAGAGAACAAGTTGGATGGTGAAATCAGTAGGCGAGTGAATTCTTCTTTGAAAGCCATAGCTGCTCTGTGAGGTTTTCACAGGAATGATGGGTTCTCTAGAGAGTCCTGCATAGCTGTGTATGAAACAGTAATTGTTCCTACTCTGATGTATGGCAGTGAAACCTGGGTACTTCAGAAGCAGCATAAGGAGTCGTTTGTGTGCTGGAGAAATGTGTTACTTACGTGGGTTTTGTGGCAAGACACGATCTGATTGTGTGAGGAATGAAGATGTATTGCAGTTGTGTGATGTAAAGCAAAATGTTGTTAACAAGGTGGAGACCAATATGCTTCAGTGGTTTGGCCATGTTGAAAGAATGAGTGATGAAATGCTTACTAAGAAAATATTTTCAACCCAAGTGGCAGGAAGGAAAGGCAGAGAAAGGCCAAGGAAGACATGGGTGGATCAGATTCAGGAGTGTCTGCATGAGAAAAAGATTATGAGTATGAAGTATAAAAGATCTTGTGTAAGGCGTGTAATGGATATCAGTGAAGCACGAGTTGTATGTCAAGATCGCTGTAAATGGCGAAGTTTGATACGATAACAATAAGTAAAAATATCTGGAAGTTTGTATTTCTTTTTGGAGCTAACCTCTGAATCTCAGAGAACAGCTTAGTGATATGCATGTATGTATGTATGTATGTATGTATGTATGTATGTATGTATGTATGTATGTATGTATGTATGTATGTATGTATGTAGGTCCGGTTTTCAGAACAGTTCAGTTTTTGGGAGTACAGATAATCGGTTCAATACTGTATAATAAGAATCAAAAGGTACATATGAAGGGTAGTTAAATGTGACCCAGCAGAGTCCAATAACACTACAGAAATATGAACGGATTGTTTATGAATCCAAATGATTATGCTTCCAATGGCAATAAAGGTAAAAACTGGTAACACGGCTTCAGCCAGTTGGACTCTCATCCGTCATTAGATTACGTCTGATGTTATGCTCTCGAGTAGTCTGAATCTCGCAACAGTTGCTGTCTTGTGGTGCCACCTTTTGGCTTGAACCTGTTGGCACAGTCAGAACATATGCCATAGTTAGAATGGTCCCATATTCCATTATCATATGTGTGTGTGTGACTTGTACAGGGCCCACTCACTACTGTACCCAAGTTTTTATTAGTGACATCGTGAATAATTACAGCAATTGAATGATATTTGGTAAGAACACACCTTCATCTATGAAAAACAGAATCATAGCATAAGAGATGTTGAAAGTGTCCACCCTGTGCACTGAGACAGGCTTGAACATGAGACTCCATACTTTGGAAAGTTCGCGCCAGTTGCTTCGCCATAATTGCTGCCACTGCCTCATAGATGTTGTACTTCAATGCCTCAAGGGTAGTAGACTTGTTTTGAAACACCACTGATTTGAGATACTCCCAGAGAAAGAAATCAGGAGTGTGTTAGGTCAGGAGATTGAGGTGGCAATATTCCTTTACAAATCACGTGATCTCCAAGGGATGATTAAATTTCAGCCATACTCACATGAGATGTATGGGAAGTTGCCCCATCTTGTAGAAAATATGCAGTGGTCAGCTCTTTAAGGTGCCGTTGGTTAAGGAATGCCTGCAAAATTTCCATGTAGACCGCAGTTGTGACCGTATCTTGAAAGAAGATAGGCCCAATTATCCGCCAACATGACAGTGTGCACCACACTCCAATTTTTTGTGTGTAAAGTGGTATCTCAATAAATGTGTGAGGATTTGTCACTGCCCACATGTGCCTGTTTTATGCATTTATGTATCCCGATAAGTGAATCCACACTTCATCAGAAAAAAAAAGGTGCAAAGATGTCTGAAACCACTGACAGTACCTCATTCTTTTCTCTTGGTTTGGCGCTTCCAGTTCGTGAACAGCTGACAAATGGTATGATTAAATTGCACCCTTCATTGCTGCTCTTCGACACATGCTCATTGACCTACCGGTTTCCTGGGCAAGTCTATGCAAATATTTCTGCGGCGAAGCAAGAAATATTTGCTGGACATCCTGCACTACTGTTTCTGACATTTCAGGATGGGCCACTTCCATGCAAATCATGTAATGTTCCATGGGTCTCCAGCTGCAGGTTAAACAGTTCACTTGGCGCTATCTGATACACGAATTTCCCATGAAATTTGCACTAACACTTCCTTATCGACTTAAGTCTCCCAATAAGAATGGACAAGAAACGCATGCTCAGGTATAGTTAACCGAGAAGACACTGTTAACGGATATGAACAGCCTCGTGACAAACGAACAACTGAATTAACCCTGGGGAATTACGAACCTGAAGTGCGTGACGTCCAAGGTCGCAACAATCTTGGATGTCGCAAATGTTGTTCTTCAGTGCCAACAGACACCGAGGAACAACATATGCGAGGCAGTGGCAGTGATTACGCTGGAGCAACTGACATGAACTTTCCAAAATATGGAGTCTCATGCAGAAGCCTGTCTCGAAGCACAGGGTAGACACTTTCAACATCTCTTATGATATTGTTCTGTTTTCCATGGATGAAGGTATGTACTTTCCAAATATCATTCAATTACTGTAATTATTCATGATGTTATTAATAAAAACTTGTGTAAAGTAGCAAGTAGGACACCCTGTATAAGTCTACTTCAAGTCGAATTACTTGTGTTCTAAAATCCTGATGTGAGGCTACAGCTTATTAATAACAAGTTAGTAAAATCATGCAATGCATTGATTATGATACGCTTTCCAACATACCAGAAATCATTACTCAAGCTATCACTCAAGTTATGAGGATAATGGCTGTGGAATAAATCTCGGTCCTGTGCCCTGACCTTTGATCCCATTTCAATGATATTCAACAGAACCGGTTCAGTGTACTTCCGAAATAACATGATAAAGTTTTGTCACAATGGAAGCATTTTTACATAAGTTATGATGCATAAGGGCTATGGAATACATTCTGCTCCTATGTCCTAACCTTTGACCCCATTTTGCCCATTTTATAGGCAGGCCCCTACAACATACTAACATTTCATCCAAATCAAAGAATATTTATGTAAGTTATGACGCATAATGGCAATGGAAGTGATTCTGCTCCTATGTCCTGACGTTTGACCCCATTTCGCCCATTTTCAATAGGGGTTGTCCCCAGGTAGACCCCTACCACATACAAAAATTTAATCGAAATTGAACCTTTTTTACGTTAGTTATGACGCATAAGAGCAGTGGAATGGATCCCGCTCCTATGTCCTAACCTTTGACCCCATTTCATGCACTTTCAATAGGGTTCCTTCCCAGGTGATCCCCTTCCCCATACTAAAAGTTAATCGAAATCGAACGATTTTTATGCGAGTTATCGTGCGGCCGGACATGTGCACACAACGCGTGACGTAATGAGGCAGATGGGAATCGCGACCATCTGCTCGAAAAAGTGTGACATCATAAAACTTTAATATGATCCACACACAACGCGTGGCGTAATGAGACAGGTGGGGTGACCGCGCACCAACATCTCAAGCGCGAGATTGTGACGTCATAAGATTTCTAAGCATGGACAACATTAATGGGACGACACCATGACAGTAAAAACATGGCAATTCGGAGTGGTTATTTTACCCACTAAATGAATTTTCCTAAAGTCGAGATCAAGCTAAATCGATTTCCAGTACCAGAAAACGGTAGGTTAATGAATTTCATCAAAATCCTTAGAGCCGTTTTCAAAATAAAATTTACATACATACAAGAATTGCTCCTTTAATTGTATGAGATAAGGGTGATGGAATGGATCCCGATCCTATGTCTTGACCTTTGACCCCATTTCGTCCATTTTCAATAGGGTTCGTCCCCAGGTGGTCCCCTACAATATACTAAAATTTCATCGACATCGAACCATATTTACGCAAGTTATGACACATAAGGGCAATGGAATGGATCCCGCTCCTATGCCATGACCTTTGACCCCACTTCACCCATTTTCAATAGGGTTCATTCCCAGGTGGTCCCTTACAATATACTAAAATTTCATCGACATCGAACAATATTTACACAAGTTATGACACATAAGGGCTATGGAATGGATCCTGCTCCTATGCCGTGACCTTTGATTCCACTTCACACATTTTCAATAGGGTTCATTCCCAGGTAGTCCCCTACAATATGCTAAAATTTCATCGACATCGAACCATATTTACGCAAGTTATGACGCATAAGCGCTATGGAATGGATCCCGCTCCAATGCTGTGACCTTTGACCCCATTTCGTCCATTTTCAATAGGGTTCGTTCCCAGGTGGTCCCCTACCACATACTAAAATTTCATCAAAATCGAACCATTTTTATGTGAGTTATCGTGTCGACAGACGGACAAAGCTGGAATCATATACGCTTCAACCTACGGTTGGAAAGCGTAAAAAAGTACTCCGAAAATAGAGTTCCCATTATTTTGATAATGCCCTATACATCACATGTATGTGTTATTTGAAAATTCCCTGCATGTTTTCACGATCTCAAGATTTGCAGTCATGTTGCCAGTTACCAACATTCTATCTGAAACGAGGGTATGGTGATAATGATACGATTCATGGAGTGAAACTGCATTACATCTTGCACCAAAAAAGTTTCAAAGGAATAGCACCATTACACAATGCATGCACAGTTCGCGCTTTATGTTTGAGGAGAAAGTTCCCCCATTGTTGTTCCAAAATGTTGACTTTACGTTACAAAACATTTCAAATACAAAATGTTATTTTATGACAAAGGATAATTACAAATTTGACTTAAATACTTATACACTGAGCAATTCAAAACATTAAAAATATATGTTAAAAAGGTACTGTTTACACAGGAATCCATTCCAAATCATGAAAGACCAAGGAAAATTCCTTACCTCAGAAAACACGGTACAGTCATATGATGGCTTGAATTTTTCCTAAACGGAAAAAAACAAATTAATTAGATGTGAGGCAATGTGAGTAATTTTTTTAATACATTAATGAAATATTATATTGTTCACTCCACAAAAATAATAATTATATTGTTTTACTCCACAAGTTCCATTTCTGAAAATAAGATAATAAAAAAGATCCAAACTGATGACTATTCCAATTTCAAGTATACACACAGTACCACCACAATTAACAAATAAAGGAAAGTAGATCATGCTAGTTACATTAAGAGATTAGAACTTTTACAATCTAGTATAGAAAACAACAAAATAGATTTCCTGGATGTTTCCATCTGCAGAAACTCTGATCTCCCCATCTCACGTTCTGTCTAACATAAACCTTCTACTGCCACCAACATCATTCCCTTCGAATCATTTACTATTCATCTCTATAAGCTCACAGCATTGAAGTCTTACATCCACAGGGCTCATCTCATTTGCAACAACCAACTTTCTCTTCAAGAAGAATACTCCATAATTTCTACAATAGCACTCTCTCATGGTTTCCCTGCTCTTACATTCAACACCCTCATAAAGAAATATGAAAACAAGTTGAAAATTGAATGCCTCCATCCTCAAAAGAAAGAAAACCTAAAATTCTTCGGTTCTGTCCTTACCATCCTTCCTCCACTTATAAGTTACAAAATCTGTTCAGAAGTTTTGGTTATCATCTTGCCATCTAATAACCCCCCCCCCCCCCCCCCCCAAGCATCATGAAGCTATTACAAAGTGATAGAGACAAAGTTGAAAATATTGATCTCCCAGGAGTTTACTGCATTCCTGTCTCTTCTTCCACAGGTGATAGAGTTTACATTGGAAGCACATACAGAAGCATTAACCACAGAATTTTGGAACATAAGAAACATGTTTTGAAAGACCATTAAAATACTGCCTTGTCTGTTTTGACAATGGAAGGCACTTCTGCAATTTCACGCTGGAATGAAACAAAATGTATTGCTTTGCTTCTTTTGACAATCGATTTGCCCTCCGTTACCGTGAAAGCCTGGAAATTCTTTTCAGCCCAAAGACTTGCAATTCAGAATCTCCACTCTACATCGTGATGATCCGGAGATCGATTCTAAAATCTAGCAACAAAAATTCAAAGGTAGAATCTGGAAACAATCTTAGTCCTCCATTGGCATGATGAAGACCTAAGATGAGGTTGAAAGCTCCCAACTTAAAAATTTTCTTTGTAAAAGTTTTAATCTAGAACTTCCTTTGTAAAAGTTCTAATCTCTTAGCATAACTAGAGTGATCTACTTACCTTTATTTGTTATTTCTTGTTATGTGTTTTGCCCATCATCATCATCACCACATTTTAAGATGAATTGAAACAAATCCATGCACTGTGGATATTTATTTATCAAAAACGACTACTTCATTGCATTGTTTCTTTTTAAATTACACAACACAACATGCAATGGTTTCACTGCTGTGATTTATTCTTTTGCTTTAAATTCACAATAATAAAAAAAAAAATCAAATATATTTAACATCACAGATATGGAAAGAAAAGAGAAAATTCGGAAACACATCTACTACAAATTTTCCACTGGATCTGCAACAATCAAAGCAGATAAATGCCTTTCATAAGAAATCCCTGGCACCTTTATCAGCAAGCCTTATTGCAAAACAAATAATTTATCTCATCATGAAGTGAACTGTAAGCCAATATTTTCAAGCACAAATCAATGAAGGAAGAAATATTCTTCATAATACATGGAAAATCGACAGAATATTCAGTCAAAGCAAACTGAATGGGCTTGTACCACTTACTAGTCATCCATGTAACACCTCAGAAAACTTGAAAATTTCATCATCTTGGAGCGGGAATCGAACCCTGCATCTCCCGATTACCGGTCGAGTATGCTAATCATTACACCACCTAGGACAATGAAGTTCCAAGCAACTGAGACATAGGAATCTGAAAGTCCTCAGATTTTCGCTAGTCGAAGCATCCATGCTTCCTCATAGCACTTTGACCCAATTCCCATTTGGAAAGATGTAGGTCGGAGGTCACCAGTATCACAGATAAATTAATGAAGAAAGAAATATTCTTCATAATACATGGAAAATCAATACTTGACTAGTAATTGGGAGATTTGGGGTTTGATTCCTGCTCCAGGACGATGAAAATTTAAAGTTTTCTGAGAAGTGTTACATGGATGACCAGTAAGTGGTACAAGCAAATTCAGTTTGCTTTGCCTGAATATTCTATTCTCAAACACTGCTTCCTATCTTACTCAGCAGCAGCTGATCAATAACATACAGTTGAAACTATTGTGCATATACCGGAGTCGAAGGGAGCACACAGAAATCAATACACCCTGATTCATAAAGAAGTATAGTTTCCAGATACTGTAAAGTAGTACCAGTTGAAGACAAGGACCACAACTGTGAACCGTTAGGTAGATGTACTCATAAAGTTTGTGTCCCGCTACTGAGGGAAGTGACGTAGGCGGTAGCGCGCGCGTCACGTGACTAGTCAGTCAAAATGGCAACGTCTGCAGTGATGAAGGCATTTTGTGTTCTTGAATCGAGCAAAACATAATCTGTAACTGTTGTGCAACGGAATTTTCGATCACGATTCGGAAAAGAACCTCCAATCAGAAAATCTATCTATGATTGGCATAAAAATTGAAACTACGGGCTTTTTGTACAAACTTAAAAATCCTGGATGACCGCATGTATCAGAAGAAGTCGTCAACAGCGTTAGCACCGCCATTCAATGAAGCTCGGGAAAATCAACCGGAGGGTGAGTCGTGAAGTGCAGATTTCTCTGCCTGGAGAATTTTGAGAAAGAAGCTGAAAATGATTCCATACAAAGTGCAGATGTTGCAAAATCTCACTGACCTTGACAAGACAAAGCGCTTTGAATTTTGTGCCAAAATGCAGCACCGTTTTGAAAATAATGATTTTGCCGATTACTTAGTTTCCACCGATGAAGCTACATTTCACGTGAGTGGTCAGGTAAAACAAGCACATTGTTTGCTTTTGGGAACGGAGAATCCCAGATTTACAGTGCAACACATGCGAGATTCCCCTAAGGTAAATGTGTCCTGTGCTGTGTCAAAAAAAAAAAAAAAGTGTACTGCCCCTTCTTTTTTCACGAGAAAACTGTCATGGGAGGCTCTTTTCTGGATATGTTAAGTCTTTGGTCGATGCCACAGTTGCAGGACGACAGTGACACTTTTATTCTCCAATTGGATGGTGCACCACCGCACTGGTTAGGCGATGTGCGATATTATCTCGAAGAACATCTTCCTCACCAATGGATTGGACGAGCCGTGGACTACAACATGCCACGGACCCAATGGCCACCCAGAAGTCCTGACTTAACACCTTGTGATTTTTTCCTGTAGGGGTATGTAAAGGACAAGGTATTCGCCCCTCCCCTTCCTGTTGATCTAGCCGAGCTGAAACAGCATATCACAGCCACTATCACTGTGCTTGATTTAGATATCTTACCTCGTGTTTGGGCGGAAATGGATTACTGGCTTGATGTGTGTCATGTGACTAAGGGTGCACACATAGAACATCTGTGACTGTCTCTAAAGAAACTTGAAACATTTCCCTAAATTCTGTTGCAGGTAACATAAAATATCTTACATTGTTCTTGTTTTATAGTGTGTTGAAACTGTATACTTCTTTATGAATTACCCTACATATACAAACTTTCTGATAAACAATTTTATTCCCATATATAAAAAAAGCACCACTGTACTAGGGTGGATCGAAAAGTAACGCACAGCAATTTTTTTCTCTTTGAAGGTTTGCAAGTAGCAGGTTGAAGTTTGGCAGACGAGTTTGAATATCACACTACAAGATCAGTTTGGCTGAATCAGGTATCGTTGTGGTGGAAGACAGTGTGAACAATGGCAGAAAGATGTTGCATTCGTTAGCATCATCTATGAATGAAGAGCAATGCGGCGTAGTCTGATTTCTGTGGGCTAAACAGAAAACTCCGATGGAAATTCATAAAGAAATGGTCAAAGGGTATGGTGGTAATTGCCTGGACCGCAGCAACATCTCCAGATGGTGCAGTTTCTTTGCAGAGGACTATGGCAAGATAACCGATTTGCCGCATTCCAGTCGACCTGTAATGCGCCATCACCTGCCACTGTGAGTAGTATTGAACAGGCAATTCTAAGTGACCGGAGGATCTATCTGTGCACATTGGCACACAAGTTCAACATTTCTTACAGTGTAGCGTACAATATTGTGCATGACAAATTGCAATTTTGCAAGGTCAGTGCGCGATTGTTGCCCAAAAACTTGACATACGACAAGAACAGACAGAGAATGATGTCATCCTTGGACCACTTGATGCGTTATGCAGAAGGACACGAATTTCTGGCAGGTGTAGTGATGGGCGATGAGTCCTGGGCGTACCACTACACTCCCGAAACAAAGAAGGCCAGTATGGCGTGGAAACATTCCGACTCCCCACCACCAAAAAAATTCAGAGGAACCCAATCTGCACAAAAAGTCCTCATGATAGTGTTCTGGGACATGCATGGTATTGGTAGAGTTTCATCCAACAGGGACTACTGTGAATGCCAAAACCTACGCCAAACATTGACAAAGTTGTGTCGTGCCCTTCGTGACAAAAGACCCAACAGAGATGCTACAAATGTCAGACTGCTTAATGACAACGCTCGCCCACATGATGCACAACATGTTAATGACAAAATTGCACAATTTGGCTGGGAGGTGCTCCAGCATCCACCATACAGTTCAGACCTGGCTCCTCTGGACTTTTATCTGTTTGGTCCCTTGAAAAGATTCCTGGATGGCCAACGCTTCGATTCATCTGATGAAGTCAAATCGGTTGTCCGCAGGTGGCTATACGTCCAAAAAATGGACTTTTATGAACAAGGTACACTAAAACTGGTACCATGCTGGGATGTCTCAAGATGTCTCAAGTATTTTGGTTCTTATGCTGAAAAATTAATAAGCAATGTAATTTCACTGTGTATATGTTATGTTTTGCCTATTTAATTAACTTAACCAAAAAAAAAAAAAAAAAAAAAGTGTGCATTACTTGTTGATCCACCCTCACTTTTTTAAGTGTGTACTACACTGCATATGACCAAAAATAGTCAACTGCTAATTGTTTAACTCAATTAATCAATCGTTAAACTTGTCCCAGCAATTAACAGCTATACTCCAAGTCAACGTAACAGTGTATTCTTATGGGAAGTACGGTAGCCAGCTCACAGCATTTTCATGTAATGCAAGAACACATTTTCATGTAATCAATCCACATTACACAACTCCTGTGGTTGCTTTCAAGCATTGTTCCCACAATGACTCCCTCGTTTATGACTTCATGACTGATGCTCTTTCTTACATCAGCCTTGTTACTGCAGTTCTTTCTTTTCTCCTTCTCTCCATAGCTGCTTCAACACACTCCATTTCCCTGATTGTAAATTTATTATCATTGTGTTGCAAATGTTGGTAGAAATCTGATAGCCCCTCCAAGTTTTGTACATTACCCAGATGGACAGTTCGTGGCCAAAAGTGCAAGGCTCTTCATAGAGTGTAACTTCTCATATCACATCTATCTCCAAAGAAGTCTGCCACTTTGAAAATTTGTCTTAAATTGCAGTTTTGTTCAAGAAACTGCTGAACAAACAAAAATGAATTATGAGCAATAATTATGTTGCTGTTCACTCTACGGACTACTTTTTGTAGCGGAGGTAGCTGTTCTGTACCTTCCATAAGAAAATGTAGAATACCCTTAGGTTGACTTAAGAGCATAGTCAGTGGTAAACACTGTAGTATAAAATCTGTTACAAAACAAAATTTAATGTAAGCCTGTTACAAAAAGTTATCGCATTTAAAAAAAAAAAAAAACTAGAAATTTATGTGTCACATTTACTTTGCATCTTACGCATTAAGTTGGAAATATGAGTCAATTGTTGATTGCTGTAATGAAAATAATTGGTAGTGAAACACGTAACACACAAAACATTGGAATAATTCCTGATGTCCACATCCAGAAAACATGATAGGACCTATCTATTGCTTTTCAATTTCACCTAATGCAGTTGTTAATAAATTTTTCAGCACAAAATAAGATTTCCTAAAGTTTCAACAGCAACCACATTTGAAATGGGGTTTGTCTTCACTGACTGGTTCATCATTTGTACCAAGAATCAACAATGCAACAATCATGTGGTAAAATCTTATGTACCAATTCCTGAGCTTATAAAACCAGGGTCAGACCATTTTGTGGTGAAATATGGTGCTTTAAACACTTCAAGAACAATGCTACATTTTAACTTTTTTTCAAAATTTGGAATATGTGAGAAAGGGAACAAGAGAACTTAACTATGATTTCCACACACACTGAGTAATCAAGTGCAAAACCAAGGGACATTATACGAATTCAATAGAAATACTAAGTTTATTTTATTTATTCCTGTAACAACCTGGGTTCTTCTGGCTTAACAATCTGGTCTGCCAGCTCCCACTGGACAAAATCTATGCCTTCCTCCAATAGAAACATAGACACCAGTCGATTTTAGGAGGCGTTCAAGTTTCGACTCAAAATCCATAGAGGAAATCATGACCTGGGGAACCGTCCCCCCCATCTCCGTGCGTCTACTGTCTGTTGTAACCTTGGTTGTAACAGAGACGTCTCAGATGATGATCGCCTCTATGGCGCTCAGAATATGCTCGTTTCAACCTCTTTGTAAAAACAGTATTTAAATTTATAAATTTAAATCTCATGAATTCAGGATTCATTCTATGATTAAAGCCTTTTTTAACAAAATTTACGAATCACAATGAGAATTTCCGAGTTTTATTTAGCCTGTACAATTAATGGTGTATTACACTGAAGAGCAATTGATTTAGAGACAACTGGCGTTATGCAAATGTGGCGCTGTGGGAGACCCTGTAAACGGAAATGACATGACGTATGCAGCAATTCGACAATATAAGGAGTGATGCGATGGGAATCAGTAAGAGTCGGACGCAGTATGGGTAAGACGAATGATCTAAGCGCATTTGATCGTGGGCAAAATGTTGGGGCCCGACGAATGGGTCACTCCATCTCGGAAGTCGTGCAGGCACTGGTATTTTTACGAGCCACTGTGTCACGGGTGCACCATGAGTACATCGAATATGGTAAAACCATCCCTGCAAGGGCCAACTACTGTGGACAACAGCGTGTGGATGAGCGGGGTCATCGTCATCTAGCTCGCATTGTAACAGCGGATAGACGGGCCACAGTGCAAGAAATCAATCGGCAATTTAACACTGGTGCACAAAAACGTGTAAGCAGCCACACCATCCAGAACCATCTCCTCGCTATGGGGTACAGAAGCCATCACTCCACGAGGGTACCGCTGCTGACCGCACATTACAGGGTACAAAGATTAGCATGGGTGTGGGAACATCGCCACTGGACCTTAGACATGTGGAAAAATGTTGTCTGGACTGATGAGTCGAGATTCATGTTGGTACATGCGGATGGCAGGATACGAGTATGGCGCAAACCACATGAAGCGATGGATCCTTCTTGCCAGCAGGGTACTCTTCAAGCTGGTGAAGGTGGCATTCTCGTCTGGGGGAGGTGGCATTCTCATCTGGGGACTGTTTACGTGGACTGAAATGGGACCCTTGGTACGTGTGACATCGTCCCTCACAGGTCAACATTACCGGGATATCCTGGACGACCATTTGCTCTCGTTTGTGCGTCTTCAACATCCTACTGGGGACCTCATCCTGCAACAAGACAATGCAACTCCCGAATTGTATCCGAATGGTTGGATGAACACTCCACCGACGTGACCTCGCTTCCTTGACCAGCTAGGTCACCTGACCTCAATCCCATCGAGCACATCTGGGATGCCATCGAGAAAGATGTTCGAGGCTCTAACCCCGCTCCATCAAATCTTCGTGAACTGTGGGAGCTTGTTCAGGGGTCGTGAATCCGTATGGCTTCCCAACGCTTCCGGTGTCTTGTCAAGTCCATGCCGAGACGAATCGCCGCCGTCATCAGGACGAAAGGTGGTTCTACACGTTACTAGACAGGTATCTCTAATTCAATTGCTTTTCAGTGTATATCTTACACACTATGTAAAAACTTTCTTCGTGGACAAAAAATTTCTGGGGAGGTGGCGCCTCACTGGCCTCATCTGATGAGCCGTCCATGGGTTGACGAGAGCCCAGGTGGCCAAAACCATGGTACCAGTTAGTACCTTCATTAGCATTTGAAAGTGGAAAGCATTCTGATTCCTAAATGATCTATGAATATTAAAATGCCATTAGCAAATTTGCTTTACTGTTTTGTTACAATACGTACTTGTTCAGACTGTGGCCTTTTACTCATTTTTTCCCTATCAGTTTTATGCTTCCTGTCAGCACCTTTAGGCTAAATGAAAGAAAGAAAACAAGCAATGTTTCAGGTAATCACAAGACAAAGATCATAGCATTAGTTATTTTAACAGTTTTAAACATCAATACATCCAAGAATAAATTAATAAACATTTATTTTTGAAAAAAGGCAAATTTCACTGCAACAAGAACAAAAAAAAAAAAAAAAAAAAAAAAAAAAAACACTGGAAATAAATGAAACAGCCTGCTTCCATCTTCTCTGGCTTGATGAACATTAACAATGCTAGGATGCAACCACTAGCTTCATCCATTTTTCTCTGTGTTGCACATTCAAGGATTGCTCTTCTATAATTAGTTCCATTAGATCCCTTTCCACATTGCCTCTCCATCTTCTTCAAAGCCATATGCTCTGGAGTTTACCAACTTATCTACTATTAGGTGAAAGCCCATCAATAATGACGGGGAAAAACATGATATCCAGAGCAATTTTTTAAAATTATTTATTTATTGAATATAGGTGAAAGCCCATTGTCAATAATGACGGGGGAAAATAAGATATCCAGAGCAATTTTTTATTATTATTTATTTATAGCAAAAAAAACCGTCCTGCGATGGGCATAAGACTCAGAACTTGGTAGATCTTTTGGCGTTACTCAGGTTGCAGCGCGAGGAGCTTGATCTTCCATCTCTTCCCTGTCCGTCCGTCAATCTGTCTGTTATGTGTTTTGTAAAATCTTGTGTCCTTATTTCGTCAACACTTCCTTGTACACAACAGTTTTCGTGTACACTGACTGTGAACCCTGCATCAATTTTCCGTTCTTTTCCGTGAACTATTTTTATCTTGACGTCATCATATCGTCGTACTCTTGTCATTGCCACATACAGATGACTGTGGCTAAACACCGGTACAGATACATTCCGACTTTTTATAACATCTGAGGAGTCATATTTGCTGAGCGATGGCAATCCTGATCGCATTCTCTTTGGACAACAGTCATACTTTCCCGACGGGCTCTTTCTCGCTCCGCCTTTTGTCTTTTTGCTGCTTCCATCTGGGCAGCTACTTCTTCAGCAGATTTTTTTCGCTTAGGAGGCATATTTTTGATGTTTTGAGACAAATGAACCACAATATAAATTGCTTGTTTATTCGAAGACAGTCAAAACATAAATGACTTCGAATTATTTAGGTGCAGCTGCACCAAATAAATTAGAATTTCGTCTCCACGTGGTGATTGCTTGTGGAATTTTTCGAATCAATAAAGTCAGCGTCGTTTGCTCAAATAGCTACACATTTGTAACGTCCTCCTTATCCTGTTCCAAATCTGAAAGCACGTGATGCACTTGATCATTGATCATCACTAACATGTGCATCACATATTGTTGAGCAAATATTGTTACATTTGTTCAGATGTCATAAATTTGCTTTTGCGTAAATATATATATATTTTTTTTTTTTGTGGCATGGAGGAGGGCTCTACCATATTATATGTAAGATTTTTGTTTTACTTTCAGCATACACGAGACTGACGAAGAAAAAAAAAACAAAGCTGAATTTTCTGGATACAAATTAGAATGGCCAGTGAAAAAGTGTGAATATAATCCACCATAAACAAAATGTAATTATTCACTATAATTTATTTATGTAAATATTAAACTGGAGCACATCATCATATTAACAATATAAAATTACTGAATTCAAAATAAAATAAAATGGTTTAAAAACACATTGTTTCAAACACAGTTTTTTTCTTGTTTTGTTGTTGCGCTTGGCTGCAAATCAGCTCAAGTTTCCTCTTGCACGAGCAAACCCCGCTTTCTTCTCAGCGAGGTCCACGCAAAGAATATAAACGCTTCGCGTGAAGAAGCTCAACTCTCGTAGAGATAATGTAAAACAGGCGACAGCAGCGCCACCATGTAATGCGGCAG
Organism: Macrothele yani; assembly: GCA_039090855.1. Lineage (NCBI taxonomy): Eukaryota > Metazoa > Arthropoda > Arachnida > Araneae > Macrothelidae > Macrothele > Macrothele yani. The sequence goes on along the minus strand of CM077009.1, from coordinate 39,999,757 downwards.
CAGATGCTCTGCGGGAAAGTTAACATTCAGGCGCAAAAAGCGTAGGAGACACGGGACGGGAAGCCTATTTCACTGCGACTGTTTCCTTCGGTCTCATTGGGTCTACTAAAGCATTTTTTTTTTGTTGTTCTTTTCTGAGTATCCCTCCTGTCCCTTCTTTTGGTGAAACAAATATATACATTAGCAATTAATATTATTTTAAGGAAATTTTAGCAGTTTTATTCTCACTTTAAGCACCGTAGTAATACCAGGTTGCTTGGCATGAATTTCATATTTACAATATACCTTAAATGTCAAAAATGCTGAGGCTGGTTTCCCAGTAGCAGCCATAATAATAATTAAAAAAAAAAAAAAAAAAAAGCAAAGACAACCGCAGTTTCCCAAAGCTACAATTTTTTTTTTCTACCCTTCCGAAGTTTGTAAATTAAACGCACTGCGCTGGAGAAATTTTCTCAACAGATCGGAAAAACATCCGTTCGCATATGAGTAGGTTCGAACCTGGGCCGCTGGCGTGATAGCTGAGCTCTCTACCGACCGGACTAACTCGCCACGATTGAGTGTATGCTTAAAGCTGTCTGTTTGGTATGCATTGTGTAATCGAATGCTTCCCTCTTTCATTTTACAATATTACGAGGTATTTTTCATAAAAGTCAGTTTCATATAATTGATAAATTAATTTTTTCAACGTAACGATAGCTTTTTTTTTTCAGCAAACGTTGTTTTAATGGTTTTCCAGGATATTTGTTTCAAACGGTTTCAAATTTGTTCTTGTTATTCATCCACTCCATTCCATGAATTGTTATTCATCGGAATGGAGTGGGTGTATTTCATGGCTGTAATATAAACGCAGATCTAGATGAGAACAACAAAACCTTTGAACAAAACGCCAACACAAACAAGCGTTTATATTCTTTGAACACAAACACGCATGCTCAGTCTAACTCAGTCTGCTCGGCATCCTGCGGCATCAGCCTGTAATGTTGGCTTCTGTGTAGTAATTCTTTGCCGCATAATATAGTGGCGCTAGTTACGTCTCGCTGAGCCTTACCTTCTTATCAGTTAGATATTCTTTGGTCCACGTGTTCATTTGCCTTCTGTTGACTCGGCAGCTACACAGCATCCACTGATAATTTTTTTCCCCTATCAATATCTTTTCAATCCCATTTCTTTATTGCTGCTTTTTTTTTTTTTTTTTTTTTTTTATGCCCTCAGAATTTGGCAAAATTGGAATCAACCGCTTCTCCCAAATAACCCAATTTACAGAAGAATTGAACTGCAGGCATAATCTGTGTTTTAAGTTTGTAGTCCAGTTTGCACAGCAGAATAGGTTTTGATTTTCATTCTTCATGACTTTATCATTAAATTGCTGAAAGAACTTTGAACCTGAGGATCATGAATGCATGATGTAAAAGCCTTCAATACTTTAGATAAGTGGTGTGTCTTGGAGAGGATGAAAACTTTTGACATCCATCATGCCGAAAGAACTTTCAGCTTAAGGACCATGAATGCATGACATCAAAGCTTTCATTATTTTAGATAAATGGTGTAACTTGGAGAGGATGAACACTTTTGACATCCACAATGCCAAAAGAACTTTCATTCTGAGGACCATAAATGCATGATATCAAAGCTTTCATAATTTTAGATAAGCTGTGTAACTTGGAGAGGGTGAACACTTTTGACATCCATCATGCTGAAAGAAGTTTCAGCCTGAGGATATTGAATGCATGATATCAAAACCTTCACTATTTTAGATGAATGGTGTAACTTCGAGAGGATGAATCTTATAAATACCATGCATCAATTCTTACAAAAGTTCATCACTTTTGTTTTCAGAAAACATTCTCTCTCTTATCAAGTAGAAATAGAAATGCAAACATTTACAAGAAAGCGGATAACACTTAACAAAATCTGAAAAAAAAAAAAAAAAAAAAAAATTACTGAAGAAATCTTTGCTCCATGCGCTAAACTTCTGTTTTTGGAAAATTTTCCTTCATTTTCAAACTGAAATGGAAATATTTATGGAACAAAATTATGTTTAACAGCAATACAAGGTGAAAGAATATCACGAAAAGAGAATGTAAGATTAGACAGAAAGTTTTGCTCCGTCTAACTGCCATTTTTGGAAATTGTTGCCTACATTTTCAAGCTAAAACACAAACATTTATGCAATAAAATGATGCTTAATAACAGTACTGGATAGCTGGAACATTTCAAGAAAAAAAAAATACAATTATGGAAGAAATTCTCACTCATCTAACTTCCATTTTTGAAAGTTTTGAAAGACAGAACCCTGTCCCCAGCCGGAACATGACCCCCCCCCCATCTTTCAAAATTTCTCTTCAGTTTTGCACTGATCTCAACAATGGTCCAAATGATAAAGAAAAAAGAAAAATTTTGCAAATCTGCAGAAGAATATAATGTTTGCTTCATGTCGGTAGATGGTACCACAGTGTTTCTTTTGTGTGAGTATATTTGTGTCAGTAGACTGCTGCGGCAGCCATCAAGTTGACATTCCTGAAAAACTCATCAAATGCACTTTTGAAATGGATCAGAAGTAAATATTTCTCTTCTAAATGCCCAGTTTTAATCTTAATTCATTTTCATTAATTACACTTAATCAGTAAACTTCAGTTTCATCTAAAAAAAGAACTTGTTTATTTGTGCCCATCAAATCAAAAGCCAGCATACTGTATATTTTCAGAGTTGCATTCTTGTTATAATATCTTGTACTAGACAGTCTCATTTAAAGGATCTATACCTTACTTTTTTCTATTCATCTATTCTTTCAATGTGTCCAAATCACCCCAGTCATGAAGTCTTGACTTCATCAATCTACGATTACAGCAGCCTAGGAGGTGATATAAAGTTTCTGGTCATATCTTGTTCTCCATTTTTGATGGGTCCAAATAATTTTCTTTATTATCTTCCTTTCAAAGCATCAAAGTAATTTTAAATAACTGTCCACAATGCTCAAGTTTTGGACTATTTAAAACAACAGGCATAATGATAGTTTTATAAATATCTAATTTGATACTACTTGATAAAATTTTGGAAGATAGTGGATGCTTGTAAGGAATAAAAAAATTCATGTCCATTTATATTCTGGCCTAAATATCAGCATTCATTTATTTACTATAATGCTACTATCAATGTTTGGCAATATTTAAAATTTTGTATATTGAAAAATGTCCTTTATCATGTTTATTAACATTACCTGCAATAAGATCTCTGGGTGGCTATCTTGGATTTGGCGCTTAGCAAATAAAATTTATGGCTATTTAAGTCACAAATGGGGTCAAACTAGTAAACTAGAAGATAGAGACACACAATAGTGCAATCAGCTTTCAAATGGCTAATCAACATGCACATGGAGCAGGCAGCACATTGGACACAGTACCAGGATCTGAGACACATCCCACCTGAAAGAAATACCGTATATACTCACACATAAGCTGACCCCCAACCCCTCCCCTCCCACTACTTCAACAGCTAAAACTTTATATAAAAAAAAAAACTTGACCCACCTATAAAGCTGGCCTTAAATTTCAATATTTTGGAAACCATTTCCTTGAAATGAATGATGCAAATTTCTGAGATTTTCTTCTGTAAAAACCTTCAAAGTACGATTCACTATCAGAGTTTACAAATAATGCCTATAACATTGATGGCATTACTTATGCAGCATTTTTTAAAAGACCTTATAACCATTTCTGGTGAAATTGCATGCCACAATTCTTTCACCCAACAGGTAACAAGGCCAATGTCAGCCTTCAACTTTTGTACAGCATAGTGTCTTTGTTCATCCAAAGCACTAACTGCACTGATTGATTCCACCAGATGTGACAGCGTGAGGGCACATGACCACACACGTCCACGCTTGCTGTGAAAATTCAGGAGAGATGTCTCATTGGTTGCGTGTGGGTCTCCAGCAACTAAGTGATTTATCTGGTGTCTGACTCACTGCATATCAGTACGAAAGACGGTGATCCACAGTTGCACAGGGGAAATAATCAGGTATTCCTTCATGTCTGGAAGCAAAAAAATTCCAGTCTCAATTTGAAATGATATTCGGTTTTGCACTAATTATATTAGTGGCACTTATTTTCACAAGAATCCTACTCTGGGTGAAAAAGTTTTTTTGTTTGTTTTTTGAAGTATTTCTGAATAAATGTTACCTGAATCCTCCTGCTGCAGGTGTTCGCAATGTGATTACTATGAGACCGCAGACTCCCGTGTGCCACTATGCCATATAAATATTGAAATGAAAAACAGGGTCGTATTTTTTCAAGAATACATATATGCACTGTTTGCAAAACAACCAACAACAAAAAAGCAAAGTACCCAGAAGGAATAATTCAATCAAGATTAAATTTAGCATGTGCAATGTACATGTATACAAAAAGAAATGATTGCAATTACAATGACACAGCAGTTGGGCCATTTATTCAGATAAAACAGCTACACAAGTGGAACAAGTCAGTACATTGTAGCGCCACCTCTGGCTCAGATACAAGCGGCTACGCAACGTGGCAAAGATGCACACATTTCACAGATACTTTCCTGACGTACAGCATGTCAGGTGGTGTCCAAACTGCAGGCCAGTTCGTCGACATTCCGAGATCGGCGTAGGTGGCTTCCCATCATGTCCCAAAGTGTGTCAACATTACAGAGGAATGCCAGGGAGAGCCATGCCATGCGTGGCCGAGAATTATCCCATTGAAACATTGCTCCGTGATGCCGTGGCGGGAATGGCAACACAACACGTCGCAGAATGTCGATGTCGGTGACATACCGGTGAGGGTGGTATGGAGGACTACCAAGGGTGTCTGGCTATCATAGGAAATGGCTGCCAAGGCAGTCACTCCCAATGTGCAAGCTGTGTGTGGTTTCGTGGTAGAGGCAGGATCCGTGAGTCAGACAGCTCATCTTCAGATACCTATGCGTTGGCCATTGGTGTCAAGTGCAAACCGTGACTCATCACTAAAGACAAGGCCGTCACCACTGGACACTATCCCACATTGATCGAGTCCAACACCACAGGACACTATCCCACATTGATCGAGTCCAACACCACTGGACACTATCCCACATTGATCGAGTCCGACACCACTGGACACTATCCCACATTGATCGAGTCCGACACCACTGGACACTATCCCACATTGATCGAGTCCGACACCACTGGACACTATCCCATATTGATTGAGTCCGGCACCACTGGACACTATTCCACATTGATCGAGTCCGACACCACTGGACACTATCCCACATTGATCGAGTCCGACACCACTGGACACTATCCCACATTGATCGAGTCCGACACCACTGGACACTATCCCACATTGATCGAGTCCGACACCACCGGACACTATGGCACATTGATCGAGTCCAACACCACTGGACACTATCCCACATTGATAGAGTCTGACACCACCGGACACTATGCCACATTGATCGAGTCCGACACCACCGGACACTATGCCACATTGATCGAGTCCGACACCACCGGACACTATGCCACATTGATAGAGTCCGACACCACCGGACACTATTCCACATTGATCGAGTCCGACACCACCGGACACTATGCCACATTGATCGAGTCCGACACCACCGGACACTATTCCACATTGATCGAGTCCGACACCACTGGACACTATCCCACATTGATCGAGTCCAACACCACCGGACACTATCCCACATTGATCGAGTCCAACACCACTGGACACTATGCCACATTGATCGAGTCCGACACCACTGGACACTATCCCACATTGATTGAGTCCGGCACCACTGGACACTATTCCACATTGATCGAGTCCGACACCACTGGACACTATCCCACATTGATCGAGTCCGACACCACCGGACACTATGGCACATTGATCGAGTCCGACACCACCGGACACTATGGCACATTGATCGAGTCCAACACCACTGGACACTATGCTACATTGATCGAGTCCAACACCACTGGACACTATGCCACATTGATAGAGTCCGACATCACTGGACACTATTCCACATTGATCGAGTCCAACACCACTGGACACTATCCCACATTGATAGAGTCTGACACCACTGCAACCAGTGCCAGCGATGCTCGCTAGTCAGTGGCAGGCGCAGGAGTGGCCTCTTCGAATGTAGTCCACGCGCCGCAAGTCATCTGGCAACGGTCCAGATGGCCACTTCCATACCTGTAGACAACGCAACATGGGCATAGATGGTTGAGAGCAATGAATTTTGTTCTGTTCGTCCGGCTCTCATAATTGCTTGATCTGCACATTCTGTCATTGCCTTCAGTTGTCTACTGCCTGCATGTCGCCGGATTGTGCCCTTCTTGACCCCCTGGCACCAACATCGTCCAATTGCTGCGTTGCTTCGACCAGCAATTGGATGATTCAGCAACTTGACCAACCAGCCTCTATTGGCCCAATTATACATCTACTCTTAAATTAACTCAACTGCTCATATTGTGCACGGATCAGACATCGAGGCATCCTCACAGTTCATGTAGATTAATGCAACAGCAATCTGCTGTCACAATTGTCCTTGCATGCAAGCTTTGCTTTTGATATACCCTCCTTGATGCGCGGTTCCCATGCACTGCGGCAGGAGGCCACTTTTTCATTAGTCATTATTTTTTAATCATTTGTATACTTAGGCCTGAGGTACTTGCATGCAGAATTTCATCAGGATCAAATGACTTTCACAAGGAGCTTTGTTGTTTTTGGCAAAGAGTATATATTTATATGAACACAAGTAAAATGTGTAGAATTAAATGTGAAAGCCAAGGTGAAAAATGTAAACAAACCCACTGGCAAATTTTGTGGGAGATTTCATGTAACACTTTAAAGGTCTAACAACCACCATGAGCAACTCAATGGGCTAAAAGCACGTAACACTTTCTAAGTCCAGCCATATTTTTTACTACATACATACATATCGTTAGGCTGTTCTCTGATATTCAGAGGTTAGCTCCTCAAAGAAAGACCACCTGACAAATAAACATTTAACAGATAATGCAAACCAACAGATAAACTTTTAACTGATTATTTACTTACTGTTGCTGTATCAAACTTCTCCATTTACAGCGATCTTGACACACAACACGAGCTTCAGTGACATCCATCACACGACGAACACAAGACCTTCTATACTTCATACACATCATCTTTTTCTCACTCAGGCACTCCTGAATCTGATCCTCTCATGACTTCCTTGGCCTTCCTCTGACTTTCTTTCCTGCCACTTGGGCCGGAAAAATTTTCTTAATAAACATCTCATCACTCATTCTTTCAACATGGCCAAACCACCAAAGCATATTAGTCTCCACCTTGCTAACAATATTTTGCTTCACATTACACAACTGCAACACATCTTTCATTCCTCACCATATGTTTCACCACATTTTTTACTGACCTGTGTATAAGTTGACCTCCCACCCCACTTTGAAAGCATGATTTCTTTCAAAACCTTTTGGCTTTTATGCAAATATGTACGGTACCTTGCATTGGTTCCACGAAGAGTGCTGGTCATCTGGTTGTGAAGAACAAAATAGTTTTAGCGCTGAATTTTAGAATTAAGGAAAAAGATGTAATGTTTAGAAGTTTTCAGATTATTTTTTTTTTCAAGGCATTCTCAGGATGTAAATCAGAAATGAGCTGAAACAAATACATCAAGAACTTCAAATCTTGTAATGAACAGGGTAAAAGCTAAAAGACTAGAATGCAATAGCACTACTGGGAGCTACTTAACAAATGGCTGAATTAATTTAACCAGTATAACAATGATCAACAAAAGAATTATTGGGAAGCAAATGGGTGTGTTTTATGCAGCACTACAAATATTTGATTGTTTAAAAAGGAGGCAATAAAAGAAACTGTTCTAATGTACACATCTGATACTTCGATGAGCTTTTTTTTTTTCTTTCTTTTCCTTAAACGTGTTTCTATATAAGAATTTATTACTGTTCAAATATGTTGAAAGTTCTGCACATAGAGGCATACACACAAGGATTCTCCATTCTAATAACATTATGATGCCACTATGAATAATAAGTTCTCTTTTGTTTATTATATATTTTCTATTCATATACATGGGATTTTAGTTTTTTAAGGTATATGCTAACCTGCTCTTTTTTGGAGTTCCAAAACTGGTCTTCAGACTACATCCCATCTGCAACACAGGTTCCAAACAGATACTGAGTGCTTCCCTGTGGTAAGGTTAAAATATTGGAGTAGAAAAAAATGTATCCTGTTACAGAGAACTGAAGGTCACAACAACTAACACCCTACTGAAGAAATGATTAAAAAACTATCAAATATCAAAAACCACAGCATATTACCATTCAACCATCAAAATCAGAAGTGCCATCCATCTACAAAGCAACAATGCAAAGGGCTTTTGGAAAATAAAAAGCCCATAAGCAAAGTCAGCCTACGAGAATTACAGTTTCCAAATGCAATGCACCTATGATAAATCTGGGGGAAAACACATACATTTATCTACGAAATCTCTTTGGTAAGTGCAAATTAACAGTGAGAAAAACAGTTGAAGTAACAGATAAAAAATTTAAAAAGGAAAATTGGACAACAACAGTTTATTAGCAAGCTTAGACATAATAAAGGCGATCTTAGTGAGAGATGGGTTTGCCTTCTCAGGGCACTACGTGGGAACAATGGCACACACAACAGCAACAAGGGCCTCTGTGAATCTTGGAGAGATGCCAGCTAGTTCTGTGTGACATTGGCGAAAAAGACCCCAACTAACTGGATTTCGTTCCAGAATCTTTAGGTTGAATGATCAACTGGAACTGCCAGCTGTGGGCTAATCCCCCTCACTGACATACTTACCTGATTAAAAAAAAATACAAAGAAATATTAAAATTGACTCAAGTGTGGGATATGGTGGACCTACCACACTTGAGAAAAATGGTCCACCACGAAATCGACCTGGACTTTCTAAATGGCATGTGCGAAAGAGATCTCGGCTGAGTGAGTGTAAGATTGGTGTATGGAATACTAGAGGTATAAATGGCAAGATGAACGAGGTGATTGAAGAGATGAATAAGTATAGATTAGATGTGCTGTGTGTAAGTGAAACCAAAAAGAAGGAAATCGGGATAGAAGAAGTGAATGGAACAATGAGTGTGTGGTCTGGAGTATTGGCTAATGTGACAGGCTGGAGTAGGTGTGATTTTAAGTGAAAAGATGAAGAACAACTTGATTCACTATAGCTGCATAAGTGAGAGAATTCTTTGGATTTGTTTGAAAGTGAAACTTCAGAGATCAGTAATGGTTGTACTGTATGCTCCTGTGTCTCAAAACCTTCTGATAGGAAGGAAGATTTCTGGAATGAGCTAGAAGCTGTTTTGAGCCAGTTTGGTGCTAAAGAAAACGTCATAATAGCAGGGGATTTTAATGCTAGAGTAGGTGAGCAGAATGAGATTTCTGACAATGTTCTGGGTAAGTTTAATGATCCTTGTGTGAATGATAATGGTGAAAGATTAATTGAACTCTGCATTGAGAATGGTTTGTGTGTATCTAATATGTTTTTCAACCACAAGTATATCCACACATATACTTGGGAAAATCATACTCTTGGTCAAAAGAGTGCGATTGATTTTGTTGTCTATAATCAGCATCTGAATCACTTAATTGTTGACACTCGTGTGATGAGAAATGCGGATGCTGGTACTGATCATTACTTGGTAGTGTCATGAGTGAAACTGAATGTTGGTTGGAGGAAAAAGAATAGGAAGAGGCCCAGGATGGAAAGAATAAAGGTTGAGGCTCCTTGAATATCATCAGCGTCATTCTCATGTACTCAGAGAACGACTGAAGGAGCTGAAGTCTTGTGAGAGGGATGTAAAAAAGAAGCGGGAATGTTTTAAGAACTGTGTTGTCACTGCTGCTGAAGAGGTCTGTGGCACCACAATAGTGGGTTACGATAGAGGGTTACAATAGAGGTGATGCTTGGTGGAATAGTGAGATTGATGAGGCAGTAATGAGAAAGAAGGAAGCCTATTTGGGGATGCTGCAAGGTAGAGCCTCTGTGGATCAATATCGCTGTAAAAAGCGTGAAGCTGCTAAGCTGGTGCACCAGAGTAAGGCAAAAGATAGGAAGGAGAAGGTGGAAAGGCATGAACTGGCTTTTTGGAAAGATAGGAAGACTTTCTGGAAGTACATGAGACTCAAGAAAAATAGGGGAAACAAAGTTGTAAGCTGTGTAAAGAATAGGATCGGGGAAATGATATCAGAGTCTAATGAGTTAAGTGAAAGATGGAGTGAATACTTCTGCGAGTTATTAGACCAGGAAAGCAAAGATGATTCTGAGACAGATGCAGATGATGCCACAATGAGGGATGAAAGCACAGGAGGGATCTCAAGAGAAAATGTGTGTAAAGCTCTAAAATCTCTTCAAAATGGTAAGGCTCCGGGAGTTGATGGCATGACTGCCAAGATGTTGAAATATGTGGTGACTCTGTAATTGCCTGGCTAACTGAAATTTGCCAGTTGTGCTGGGAGTTAGAAATGGTCCCTCGGAATTGGAAGGATGCCAACATTGTTCCTTTGTATAAGGGAAAAGGTGATCAGACTGACTGCCAGAACTACTGTGCCAGGGAAAGTGTTTGGTAAGCTCGTTGTTGAAGAAACACGGGGTCTTACATCAGAGAAAGTGTGGGATATTCTGAGTGGTTTTATGCCTGGCAAAGGCTGCACTAACTAAATTTTTGCATAACGCATAATGATTGAAAAGTATCTGGCTGTTGATAAGAAAATTCTTGCTGCCTTTATAGATTTAGAGAAAGCTTATGAGCGAGTAAATAGGACACTTTTGTGGAAGGCATTGAATGAATATGGTGTTACTGGGAATCTACTTAATAGTAGCCATGTATGCTGGCAGTAGAGCTTGTGTACGAGTAAACGGTGTTTTATCAAAATGGTTTTCTATTGGTGCAGGAGTCAGACAAGGTTGTTTAATTGTCACCATGGCTGTTTAATGTATTTATGGATGCATGCATGTGTGATGCCAAAACAGATAATACTGGTTTATGTCTTGGTGATATCAGTGTGTGCAGATTGCTGTGTGCTGATGACACTGTCCTGTTGGCAGAGAGCAAAAGTGAGTTGCAGAGTTTGTTGTCTTGGATGTATGAAGTTTGCATGAAATTCAAACTGAGTATAAATAAGGGAAAAACCAAAGTTATGGTTTTTGAGAGAAGAACTGTACTACCTGAATGTAATATATGTCTAAATGGCACAGTGATTGACCAGGTGAATAAGTTTGTGTATTTAGGAAGCATGTTTCACAGAGAGAACAAATTGGATGGTGAAATTAGTAGTCGAGTGAATTCTTCATTGAAAGTCGTGGCTGCTTTGGGAGGGTTTCACAGGAATGATGGGTTCTCAAGAGAGTCCTGCATGGCTGTATATGTTCCTACTTTAACGTATAGCAGTGAACTACTTTATTGTACAGCAGTGAAAACCTGGGTACTACAGAAGAAACATAGAAGTCGCTTGTGTGCTGGAGAAATGCATTACTTACGGGAGGGTTTGTGGCAAGACACATTCTGACTGTGTGAGGAATGAAGATGTGTTGCAGTTGTGTAATGTGAAGCAAAATGTTGTTAGCAAGGTGGAGACTAATATGCTTCAGTAGTTTGGCCATGTTGAAAGAATAAGTGATGAGATGCTTACTAAGAAAATCTTTTTAGCCGAAGTGGCAGGAAGGAAAGGTAGAGGAAGGCCAAAGAAGTCATGGGAGGATCAGATTCTGCAGTGTCTGCACGAGAAAAAGATTATGAGTATGAAGTATAAAAGATCTTTTGTACGGCGTGTGATGGATGTCAGTGAAGCCCGAGTTGAATGTCAAGATAGCTGTAAATGGAGAAGTTTGATATGGTAACAGTAAGTAAAAATTATCTGGTAGTTTGTATTTCTTTGTGGAGCTAAGCTCTGAATATCAGAGAACAGCTCATTGATATGTATGTTAGACATAACAGCACTGCTCCCTAATAGACAAACACTAGGGGCAAACAAAACTTATGGAAAAAATCAGATAACACAAATCTAAAAATTGAAATATGCGACAGACTAATATATGAATCAAAAAATAAATTTGTCAAATCTAATAGAAAAATAGTTAAATGTTAAACAAATGGGGATGCCTCATATAAGTATCTTCACTGAGGCAATCTTGCAAGAACTAAAAGATATAGAAAAACTGAACAAAAATTTCCTTAAGAGATGAAGATGATGTCCTTACAATATTATCAGAAGAAAATGTGTAAATTTACTACGTCAGTGACCTCCTCTGTTTCGGCCCTGGCATCCTTATGATGCACAGGCTTACATGGTGCCCAGGTGAGCTCAATACCCTTGGTATCATGTAAGCCCGAACACCATAAGGATGCCAGGGCTAAAACACAGGAGGTCACTGACCTTGTAAATTAAACATTTCATACTTCAATGTCTATTGCAGATGCAAACTGTTCCCAGAAATTTGCTACAACATAAAAATATGTAGAACTTAGGACTTTAAAAAATATTTGAATTCAGTGGATAAAAAAATAAATGTCACACTGGAAATTGGAGAAAATTTCACAATTACCATTTTTGAATCCGAAAATAATAAAAAATAGGGGGGGGGGGGTGCTTGTTGTGTATATAAAAACACCACAATACCCAAGTTACATAAATTACACCCCAAAAAAGTGCAGTGATTTTCACAGCATTTTTTAATTATGGAACACGAATATTTTTCTTCGTAAACAGCCAAACATAACCTTCTATAAACAACTTGTTTATGTGCGCTATTTTCTTAGCAGGCGATATTCAATTGTAGCAGAAGTTTCTTTCATGTCCATCTAACACACTGTTTCCAGTTTAAATTCTTTTAACTTCTTTTATCTCAGTAATTTCTTATCAAAAACATTCTAAAAATGTGTGCACACACACACACACACCTTCTGTAGCATATGGAAATATTCTGGGAGTGGACGCACATATATTAGGAACATTACCAAACTGAGCAGAATATACACCATAACTCAATGCTGTCGAGACACGATGCAAAAGAATGGAAATAATTGCAGATTTAGAAAGATGAACTTTTATTTACAATTAAAACCAGATTGAAATCGTCGCAAGATTTTTCAGACCCACTATTGGTCCTTCATCAGGCACTGCGGGGTGTAATTCCGCGAATCATATAGCCGGAGGCATACACCCACGATGCAACAGCATAGAACGGGGTGTCGCTCCAACCCAAGTATGTGCACTCCACGAACATACACACGATGCAAATCACTACAAAAAACACGGTTATGAGTTGTGATGATATACACAATGATTTGAAGTAAAATATTTCCATGAGGTGGGTAGAGTTCATGGCATGTCATCGTTACAACACTGATTGGCTAAGAGATTAATGTATAAACTTTCTGTGAACAATAAATCAGGCTTTGTTGCAGCTGTGACAATTAAAGTAGTGCTATTGCACTCTGGGACATGTTGGACTTGGTTAATTAATCTCGATAAGACAGTGGCATTCGATCCAGTTCTGACATTGTACTTGTGCTCAGATACACGTGTAGCAATTGTCCGAAGTGTAGATCTCTCGTAATTGGTGTCCTGTGCACTAGAGTCAATAGATTTAAGTGGAATGGAGAATGCCTGTGCAGCGGGTTAACTTTGGCATGGTCCTTCCTTATTAATGAAAATAGCTTGTTAGTCTTTATGCCAAAGACCAAACCCTGCCTGTGACAAGCATTTTTTAAGATGTGGACAAGTTCAGGGACATAGTCCACAGAGCCAATGTACCCAACTACTCCCTCATTGCCTCGTAAAGAGGTATACATGGAACGCTGACATCTCTAAAGCTGTCTTACAACAAAATCGTATGGATAGCCAAACTGAGAAGCCATGACAAAAATGAGTTTTATTTCTTTATTACGAGCTTTTGTAGATGAGGAATGTGAATATGCTCTGCGAAACAAAATCAACAAGGCAGCTGTCTTGTGTTTAGATGGACTAGAAGAAGTAAATGGGATCAATGTGGGTGGTGTAGAGGGTTTACGATATACAAAAAAAGAGAAGGAGTGGTTAAATGTGTTACGATACAAACAGAAATCAAGAAAAGGTAGCGAGCCCTGCGTTTCAAGTTCAACCGTAAAATTTATGGTGGGGAAAGGGGTGGAAAGTAGTTTTAGCAAAATCATAAAGGAAGGTACAGAATAAGGCCAAAATACTATAATAACATTGACGTACCTCAAAAAAAGCAATGGTTTCAAGGGGCGCTGCTCAAGAACTTCCTTTTCCAATTGCTGTAACACCACCTTGGCTAACAAAGCCAAAAGTGGTGAGCCCATGGGTGTACCCGCTTTTTGTCGATAAATGATGTTGTTAAATCTGAAATAGGTACGTCGTGCTATGACTCTTAGGGCGTCAACGATGGCTAGAGCTTCGGTGGGTGTAACATCTAAACTGGGGAGTTTTTTTTCAATAAGTGAGTGGGCAAGCTCAAGAGGTACACTAGGGTATAAAGAGACAACATCCAATGATGCTAGGATAAAAGGCAAATCCCAAGAGTCAAATGACTTAATTTTGGCAAGGACCTGTGATGAACTTTGAATGGAAACAATAGAGTTAGCAACTAAAGGGTTTAGGAAAGTGGTTAATGCTTTTTCCAAGGGTTGGGTGGGGTTAGCATAACCCAAAACCAATGAGCGAAAAGGATGGTCTTCCTTATGTAATTTTACCTTGACAAATAATTCAGGGATCCTAGGGCCATTGGGTGGATGCATATTTTTGGATATGTTAGTAGGGAGTAAACCTTGGTTTTTCATTTTACTTAGTGCCGCTATTGTGGCGGAAGTTGGATCACAGCAAATTATATTATGTGGAATTTTATCGATTGCCTCAACGACTTTACGGGTATAGTCATCATGATTCATCAGGGCAATTTGCCATGATTTGTCAGCAGATGTCACGGCTAAATGTGGGTTGCGTGATAAAAGTAGAAGCTGTTTTCGCTCATATTGTAAAGTCCTACATTGCTCAGTTTGCAGTGCCTTTTCAGGGTGATCCAATACTCGAATAACTTCGTAACGTGTTGGTTCCTGTCCCTCTTGTGGCAGTCTACATATTATGTTTTCAGCCCGAGATCCAACTTGAGCTTATTTTGACAAGAGTTCAGGTGTTGACACCAACTTGAGCTTATTTTGGCAAGAGTTCGGGTGTTGCCAAAATAAGCTCAAGTTGGTATCTCAGGCTGAGAACATAATATGTAGACTGCCACCAGAAGAACAGGAACCAACATGTTACGAAGTTACTCGAGTATTGGCTCACCCTGAAAAGGCACTGCAAACTGAGCAATGTAGGACTTTACAATATGAGCGAAAACAGCTTCTACTTTTGTCACGCAACCCAAATTTAGCTGTGACATCTGCTGACAAAGCACAGCGAATTGCCCTGATGAATCATGATGACTATACCCGTAAAGTCGTTGAGGCAATCGATAAAATTCCACATGAAATAATTTGCTCTGATCCAACTTCTGCCACAATAGCGGCACTAAGTAAAATGAAAAACCAAGGTTTACTCCCTACTAACATATCCAAAAATATGCATCCACCCAATGGCCCTAGGATCCCTGAATTATTTGTCAAGGGTAAAATTACATAAGGAAGACCATCCTGTTCGCCCATTGGTTTCAGGTTATGCTAACCCCACCCAACCCTTGGAAAAAGCATTAACCACTTTCCTAAACCCTTTAGTTGCTAACTCTATTGTTTCCATTCAAAGTTCATCACAGGTCCTTGCCAAAATTAAGTCATTTGACTCTTGGGATTTGCCTTTTATCCTAGCATCATTGGATGTTGTCTCTTTATACCCTAGTGTACCTCTTGAGCTTGCCCACTCACTTATTGAAGATAAACTCCCCAGTTTAGATGTTACACCCACCGAAGCTCTAGCCATCGTTGACGCCCTAAGACTCATGGCACAGCGTACCTATTTCAGATTTAACAACATCATTTATCGACAAAAAGCGGGTACACCCATGGGCTCACCACTTTCGCCTTTGTTAGCCGTGGTGGTGTTACAGCAATTGGAAAAGAAAGTTCTTGAGCAGTACCCCTTGAAACCATTACTTTTTTTGTGGTACGTCAATGTCATTATAGTATTTTGGCCTCTTTCTGTACCTTCCCTTTATGATTTTGCTAAAACTACTTTCCACCCCTTTCCCCACCATAAATTTCACGGCTGAACTTGAAACACAGGGCTCGCTACCTTTTCTTGATTTCTGTTTGTATCGTAACACATTTAACCACTCCTTCTCTTTTTTTGTATATCGTAAACCCTCTGCACCACCCTCACTGATCCCATTTACTTCTTCTAGTCCGTCTCAACACAAAACAGCTGCCTTGTCGTTTTTGTTTCGCAGAGCATATTCACATTCCTCATCTACAAAAGCTCGTAATAAAGAGATAAAACTCATTTTTGTCATGGCTTCTCAGTTTGGCTATCCATACGATTTTGTTGTAAGACAGCTTTAGAGATGTCAGCGTTCCATGTATACCTCTTTACGAAGCAATGAGGGAGTAGTTGGGTACATTGGCTCTGTGGACTATGTCCCTGAACTTGTCCACATCTTAAAAAATGCTTGTCGCTGGCAGGGTTTGGCCTTTGGCATAAAGACTAACAAGCTATTTTCATTAATAAGGAAGGACCGTGACAAAGTTAACCTGCTGCAAAGGCATGGTGTCTACTCCATTACGCTTAAAGCTATTGACTCTAGCACACAGGACACCAATTACGTGGGATCTACACTTCGGACAATTGCTACTCGTGTATCTGAGCACAAGTACAATGTCAGGACTGGATCGAATGCCGCTGCCTTATCCAGATTAATTAACCAAGGCCAACATGTCCCAGAGTGCAGTAGTACTACTTTAATTGCCACAGCTGCAACAAAGCCTGACTTATTGTTCACAGAACGTTTATGCATTAATCTCTTTGCAATTAGCGTTGTAATGATGACGCGCCATGGACTCTATCCACCTCATGGAATTATTTTATTTCAAATCATTGTATATATCATCACAACTCATAACCATGTTTTTTCTAGTGATTTGCATTGTGTGTATGTTTGCGCGTGGGTTGGAGCGACACCCCTTCTATGCTGTTGCACTGTGGGTGTATGCCTCCGGCCATATGATTCACAGAATTACACCCCACAGTGCCTGCTGAAAGACCCATAGTGGGTCTGAAATATCTTGCGACAATTTTAATCTAGTTTTAATTGTAAATAAAAGTTCATCTTTTAAAATCTGCAATTATTTCCATTCTTTTACATCGTGTCTCGACAGCATTGAGTTTTGGTGTATATCAACGGGCACAAATAAAAAACGGAATCTTGGATACCTGTGCAGAATATACCGAGTGTGCCATATAAAAGAGGCCCTGTGGCCAGACGTTGTAGTGTGGGGTAAATTTGTTTGGCGGGTTTCCAGTTAAAGCCGCTTTGTTCCACTTCTAACTGGTTTCTGCATGTACAGCTGCAAAGAAATTCTCCGGAGTGGTTAGTCACAGCCAGAGCAGTGTAGGTATGCGGTCATAAGTGTAACTGAAGAGAGAACAAAGGCAACGGAAATGGTTTTAAGTACGGAACAGCAGGTTTTTATTGTGGAACAGTATTTCAGAAATAACTCATACAAGGTTTTAAATGAGTTCTTTACAGAAACATTTCCACATTGTGCAGCACCGGCGAAATCAGTGGTACATAAGTTAGTGCGGAAATTTTGTGAAACTGGCACGGTGTGCAACAGGAAAAGAAACAAACCCAAGACAATTCGTACTGAAGACACTATCAAGGATGTGTGCACAATGATGTTACAAAGCCCTCGGAAGTCAATTCGCCGATTAACGTCTGCAACGGGAATATCTGCCACATTATGCCGACGCATACTTCAGGTGGATTTGCATTTTCAGCCGTACAAAGTTATGGCACTCCAAGAACTTAAAACTCCTGATTATGCAAAACAGATGCAATATTGTAAGTGGTTTCAGGAGACCATCATCAGCAGTGAAATGAACCCAACACTTTATTACATGACAGATGAAGCATAGTTTCATCTGTCCGGGTATGTCAATGCACAAAACAGCAGGATTTGGACCGATGCGGATCCTAGATGGACAATGGAGACTCCTCTGAATGATAAAAAAATAGGTGTTTGGTGTGCTGTGTCTGCGAAGAGGATAGTCGACCCATTATTTTTCACTGACACCATCAACTCGGAGTGCTATATGTTCAGCAACTGTTCAACCCATTTGTTGCCACACTTACAGAAGAAGAGCGAACATATGCTTTCTTTCATCAGGATGGTGCAAAAACGCATACTGCACGGAGCAGTCTACGTGCTGTTCATGAAATGTTTGGGGAGGACAGAACTGTATCGAAGGGACTATGGCCACCCAGATCATCAGATCTCTCCACCTGTGACTTTTATCTGTGGGGAGCATTGTAAGGGAAAGTGTATGCAGCTAATCCACACACCCTTGATGAATTAAAAGTGAACATTATGGATGCCATAGCCCAGATTACTGCCGATTAGTTGTGGCGTGTTACGGACATGTTCCGTCGTGTGCAGCTGTGTCTTGATGTCGGAGTACAGCACTTTCAGCAATTGTTGTAAACGCAGGTAAATTACTCCTGGTTTCTGTCATTTCAACTATTCCTTACCATGTATAGTAACATTGCCTGACTGTTGTCGTTCATTATACTCGAGCCTCTTTTATATGGCACACCCTGTATCTAAATGGCCTAAGCAGGGTGTGTCAGTTTGACGTATTAGGCCCACACAATGGGGAAAAGGAAGGACTTGTCAGAGTTTTAATAGGGAAATATTATTGGAGTGAGGAAGGTGGGAGACACCATCTCTGCAACCACAGCATCATTAGCTGCTTAAGGGCTACTGTAGTGAAGCTGTGGCAGAAATGGTCCGCACAGAGACACATCCACCCAACATGCTGAAAAGAGAGCAACACCAATGGTCGACAGTTAGGTGAGCACCAGATGGCCCTTGCCGCCTAGGACAACAGATGGCTCATATGATCCCTCAATTAACAAGCATACTACACTGCTGGCCACCCAAAATGCAACACCAAGAAGGAAGCATCCGATTGGCCTGAAATTGGCAGCATGCGTCGCCTGCGAGAGGACATGCGAACGATTAGCATTGCAGGGCATATGCAAATCATTTGCGCCCGGCACACCACCGAGAAGCACTATAAGAAGGGTGCACAGAAGCCTAGGTGTAAGTAGTGGAAGTGTGTTGTGCTGCCGGACCTGTGCGTGGGAAGCTTCCTGATGCCTCGTCGCAGAATATGGCAGTCATTCCAGCACATTTCGGAGTTCGACAGAAGACGAATTGTGGCTTATCGTGACAGCGGTTTATTGTACCAAGACATTGGCGCCCATGTGGGACAACATCCAGCCACTGTGAGGTGAGTATGGATTCGGTGGGTGCACGAGGGGTGGATGGACCGTCGTGAGCGATTGCCGCAGCCGCGGCACACCGCCGAACGAGAGAATGGGCATGTTGTGTGGCGGGCATTGACGGATCGCACCGCCGCATCACGAAAGTTAGCGCAGGAATTAGGGTGTGTTGCGCAACAACCTGTGTCAGCACGTGCCGTTCGACGTCGTCTGCAGGAGCGGGGACTTGTCGCACGGCGCCCATTGCTCCGATTAGCATTGACGTTACACCACCGGCGAGTGCGACGGCAGTGTGCCGTTGAACGCCGCACCTGGACTACGGAATGGCACGACATTGTCTTCTCCGACGAGTCCCGCTTCTGCCTGCAACACCACGATGGTCGGATCCGCGTGTGGCAGCACCGCGGCGAGAGATTGTATGACGCCTGCATTATGCATCACCATAAAGGTCTGTTGCCTGGCGTTGTGGTTTGGGGCGCAATTGGATATGACACCCGCACCCCTCTGGTACGCATCGCCGGTACACTCAACAGCCACCGCTACATCTCCGACATTTTGGAGCCTGTAGTCCTCCCTTACCTGCAGGACCTGCCAGCGGCCACGTTTCAACAGGTGGCACGCATCGTGCAACAATTCTTCACGGCTCACCAGGTATCACTGCTGCCGTAGCCTCCGTGTTCTCCCGATATGTCGCCCATCGAACACGTCTGGTCGCTGATCGGCAACCGAGTGGCCCGGCGAGCATCACCCGCGGCTACGCCTGATGAACTGTGGCAATGTGTGGAAGCAGCCTGGACCGACATACCCCAAGCCCACATCCAAAGTCTCTTTCGTTCAATGCTGCGGCGTGTAGCGGCCGTTATTGCCAGCCATGGGGGCCACACGAACTATTGATGTCTGCGTGTTCCGCAAGTCGCACGGGCCTGTAAGCTCAATCATTTCATCTTTGTATCTGTTGTTATGTGTCTAGTAAATCTGGCTTTGCTATCTCGTGTGGCCAGCAGTGCACATGTTCTGAGCGTGCAACTTGGTACACATTCTTGCAGAATTGCATGTTCAGAAAGGTTTCTCCATACAGGAAACCTTTCTGAGCAGAGGCCTTAGGAGTCTGCAGCACATTTGTGTGCCTGACTGACCATCATGCACAGCTGCACCTTGTAGTGATTATACGCAGGACAAGTGGAAAAGAATTGCTGGATTTGCCGAGTCAAGGTTCTAGCTCCAACATGCTGATAGATGGGTCAATATTTGCTGATAGATGGGTCACATGCAAAGAGTTGTAACTAGAGAGCATTAGTGGATAAAAATAAGTTAGCAGCAGCTGTATTACGGTAGTGAGGTTGTTCTTATGGACTTACTCATCCCCAGTGGATATAGCCTCACTGCACAATACTACCTAAGTACTGTTTCGGACCAAGTTTTCCCCTACAGGGTAACCATGTATCCCAATGGCATTGGACTCTTTTACAAAGACACCACCACTCCATGTTGTAAGGATCGCTTTGTGTAGGAATGGTCAAAGGTTCATGACTAAGCACTTTGAAATTACATTCACAGACAGACACAGAGTTTAAGAAGTTCCTTATTTTTCTTTTTCTCTGAGCTTTTGTTTTTTAGATGCTTCTGACCTTTCGCCAAAACCTGTTCTCAATACTTTCAATTTAGTTTTTGAAATTTGTTGCCACTGAAAGATTGCTTAATATACTATTGGGTTGGTGCAGATGAAATGTTCACTATCAACAGATATACACGTTTGATCCCTCCAGTAAAATAATGACGTCCAACAATGACACGAGAATGGCATATATCTGGTGTATGTGCCTCATTTCATGACAAGATTCAACCATGAGTGCACAGGCATCAGACAAAATGGTTCGTGCAGATAGGCTAGTTATGCACAACTTGGACATTCAGCGGGTACGGAGGCTTGAAACATGAGTTCAGGCAAGGTAATGCAAATAAACATACCATACACTCATGGTTCACAAAATTCCAAGCAGGAGACATGTCCTGTGCAAATGCACCTCATGATGATTCACCAATAGCTGTAACAGATGAGGAGCAGAAAAATGTTGCGGAAGTTGACCTTTGGCAAAGTGTCAGTGAGATCACAGTGAAGGTCCATGTGCATCATTTGACAATTGTCTGGCACCTAGTGGCCCTGGGGAAGGTGAAAAAGCTGGATATCTGGCTGCCACATGAATGGACAGCATCTAATAAGACATGTCGTCTGGAGGTATGCATTTCCCTCCTTCCCAGGCACAGTTGGGAGAGATTCCTGCACTAGATTGCAAGCTGCAATGAACAGTGGATCCTCTACAACAATCATAAGCAATCGGCACAGCGGTTGGATATTGCACAGCCAATCAGCACAGTGGTTGGATATCACACAGCCAATCACCACAGTGGTTGGATATCACACAGCCACATAACCACTGTACAGAGCCACCTCTACACCAGCAGAAAGGTTTTTGTTTGGTGGTCTGCTGCTGGCTTAATCCATCATTCCTTTCTCTGAACAGGTGAGACCATCAATTTGGACTGCTATTGAGTTGAAATGCACCAGATGCATGAAACGCTCTGTGCCGAGTGGCCATTTTTGGTCAACAGGCACAGGGTCTTTCTGCTGCATGACAATGCTTGCCCACATTTCCCAAAGGAATGTCCAACAAATCTACCAGTTGGACTAAGAAACTTTGCAGCACCCTCTATATTCCCCAGATTTGCTCCCCTGGATTATCACCTTTTCTGTAATCCAGACCATTTCCTGGTGGAAAAGACCTTCCCAAATAACCAAGCTGTGTGTCAGGCTGTTGCTACCTTTTTACCGCTCAGAGACTCTGAAGCGGGATTCACGACCTTGTAACCTATTGGCAGAAGTGTGTCAATGTAAAGGGGAACTACTTTTGAAAGGGTGGGTAGGTGCTTCCTAATTTTATGAGGGTTTTCAGGTGGCACTCTGGTTTCAGAAGCTCCAACCCAATAATAAATAAAAACTAAGAAGATACTTTTTCAACCAAACATAATCTCAATTTCTGAGCAAAACCAAAAATAAGATTTTTTGTTTGTTTAATGGCCACCATGAGCAACTCAAAGGGCTACAAGGGATCACCTGCCAGCCCCTAATTTGGGGCCACTAGTTCACTAGTTCCAAGGATGTGGAAAGAGCTAGTGGAATTAGTTAAGTACACCATCCATAACTTATTCAGGACTCAAATCCAAGCCCAGCTCGAATGATTAACCAGAAATCTTCCTCTCTGACCACTTGGTCACTGGGGCAGCACCTTGACATCAATCCCACTGAACATTTGTGGGATACAGCAGAACACAGCATTCGGCAGTCCACGCCAGTGCCTTACTCTGGGATTTCATACCGTTTGGCGAGCTGGTACTGAGTAGCTAAGGATAGGTCTAGTGAAGTTAATGCACTTCTGGCTGGAAATGGTTACCATCATAGCCCACCCTTTAAAGAGTATCCACGAAACACTACTTAATTTTAATGGCCAAAACACTACTATTTTGGCCATTAAAATTAATCCTGCTACATCTTATTCGCCGTAGCAGGATTAATTTTAATGGCCAAAAATCTGCATAATAAGTTCACCCTGAAATTTTGTCTAGTGGTATCAACGATGAAGTTGGGTTCCCTAATTAAGGGTCTCAAAGCTCAGGGTCGATAAGTGCATCACATTGTGTTTCACATGGGACAGCATGGGGCTTGCATGCTCTTCCATATGCCACAAAGAAGTTTAATTAAGGAACAAACAGAGGTACTTAGATATTTTTAACACTGTTGTGCAACCTTTAAATGAACTTAAGTGTAAAAAAAAAAAAAAAAAAGAAATGAACCTAGAATTATGCTCAAGAAATATTTGCTGACATACTAAAATGACACAGGCAAATATTTAAAAAGATAAAACAATTTATTCTTTAAAATTTTGTCTTAACATTAGGTACATGAGTACCAGTGGAGTCCTTTATAGTTAAATTAGACATCCTATGCCTCCTAAACAAAAATTTGGTAACCAGATTTTTAACCACATATTAAACAATGCCTCTGTAAACATATGCAATTTAAGAACTTATTCACAGTTAAAACACTTCAATGCATTAGAGAAAACTTAATTTTACTGAGACCACTGGGAAATAGGCCCTGCATAGCGCATGCAAAGCTATGAGGCATGATTCAGAAATGTACGAGTTGGAAAGCATCTTACCCTCTCTTTTTATAAGGTGTCGGTGTTCAGCTTGCTGGACGGCAGTTGTGTACTATGATGCCTTGGGCTTAGAGTTTTCTCAAGCTACTCTCTTCCTAGTGCAGCTCTTAAAACTTTTTCATCCTAATGCTACGACCCTTTTACTGCATCACCCATCTCTACTCAGCTAGTTACTCAACTTCTGACTCTCTGCCTCATGTCTCAAGTTTCACCTCTGGTCTACATCTCCTATACTTTACCTTTTCTCACTTCTTTCTTAATCCTTTTTCTTCACATTCGAAGGTCCGGTTTCAGCGAGTGTGACCACCTGGCTTTCCAAAATGGCACCGGGTTACGTAGGTCACTACAGGCCCACCCAGCCTTGCGATTTGCTTTTCTCCTGGTTTTCCTTCACTGGATTCGCAGATGATCCTGTCCTTTGTGGACCCGACCCGTACCGAAAAATGGGCTCTTTCAGCTGTCATCTCATTTTTCTATCCTTTTGGTAACAGGCGCGCCTAGCTCCCTTACACAAGTTTGTCACGTACGGAATTCCTGGCTACATGCTTTTCTCAAGTTCTCGTCCTTTTGAAACAACGATTTGACGCTTAACCTTAACACAGTGTGGGTTTTGAAAGGGGTTTATGCAGCCAACGAATTTATGACATACTTGCTTTAGAAAATACACAAGAAACTAGGTGAAGTGATTGTACCCTGGTTTTTGTGTGTGTGAGAATTTGGAATAATAAACGTCTTCTCCCCCCCCTGGTCTGGGTTGCAGCATGCAATCCCCACGAATTGCGGCAAAAAAAAAAAAAAAAAAAAAGTTTTATGCCCGTAACTTACTTGAAGACCCTCTATTTATTGGGGGAAGGAAAAAAATTAAGAAGTTCTTGCTCGACTCCATCTGAAATTCATTATTATTAAAACTATTATTTTTCCTATATTAAAAAAATCATTAAGGCCAAGTCTGTATGTCACTTAATTGTTACAGTTAAAATAAGAGTTAAATGTTACTGGAATACGGGGAATTCCCAGTAACAACATAGCAAAAAGGTGGCACAATATAATATTATAAATTGTACTGATAGTATTCACCACTCTTGCAGATAACACAAGGATAGAAAACCCCTGTCTTATCATTTACAGTAATTTCAACAAAATTACTAAGTTGTGTTATTAATAAAAGTCATGCACTGCATTCTTTTGAATAACACACAAGGAAAATTATTAAACCATTAGAAACAAGAAGACAAAAAGTTAGGTAACAAATGAATGGACAACTCATGGCAAAAACCCGAACTCACCAGTTGTGAGCTAGCAAGCACATTTCCACACCTCTGCCCATGTGGTAGGATAGGAAGTACAAGTGATCATAATGAGCGGTATGCAAAACTATCAAATCTTTCAATATTAAAAAGTTGGTTTCAGAGAATAAATAGTGTTATTGCTGGAATATTAATGCACAATAACAATACTGTTAAACTGAAGTTTGTGAAATATGTTGGAAAGCTTAAATTATGTCGCATAAAAAGATTTACATAAAAAAAATTCACAGTAAAGATTAAAAGATTATCACTGAACTGGTTAATCAAATATATTAAAAAAAAACTGTTGGAAAAATTTGTAGAGGATAACCATGATTCAAAAATGTGAACCAACTAAAAAAATGTGCATCAAGTACAAAAAAGTTATATGTAAACTGGGTGATAGACTCGGACCTGAATCCTGAGAAATGTAGAATGATCACCCTACAAAGAGACACCTGCTGCATCAACCATTACATTATCTTTATTTTCACAACTTACCGCTTGATTTTTTGAGAATGGATAACTGATACAAAGTATGTAAGCACATATAAATATGACAGAGTCTAATCAAGAAACACTACAACAAATAAAATATCAAAAAGGCACTTTTCTTGGATGCACAATTAAAAGGCAATTTTCGCAACATTACCTTGAACACTTTGACTTGACAAGATGCTGTATGCTGTCTTTGAGAGCCATCTTCTTCATGAGAAAAAGTCTCTATCTGAATTCTAAATGGCACACCTTTTTCTCCACCATGCTTCTTAGGTGTGAATTCTGTGCTGATACAATTTACCTAAACATTTCATTACTAAATGCATCAAACAAATCTTTCTCACAAAAGGTAAAAGAAATGTAAAGCAACTACATGGGTATTAAATA
This sequence comes from Macrothele yani, assembly GCA_039090855.1. Lineage (NCBI taxonomy): Eukaryota > Metazoa > Arthropoda > Arachnida > Araneae > Macrothelidae > Macrothele > Macrothele yani. The sequence continues at coordinate 39,973,863 of CM077009.1, read as the reverse complement.
AATACTCAAAAATCACATATTGTAAATTCTTTGTGCCCATAAATGTAATGATGATCCAGTTATCTCTCATGACCAGAGTTCCGAAGTTAAGGTAAATTGCCTTAAAACTCCTTCCATTAAAAGTAGAAAAAGTCGTTTTTGTTAAAAAAAAATTTATTAGTCTACTTTTAAGGATTTTTTTTTTACTTTTCCATTTAATTTTTATTTATTTATTTTATTTCAAAACAAACCCACTATTAATAATGAGGAATAGCACACAAATTATAGTACACCAATTACTATAATTATAGTATTATAGTACACCAATTTGTGTTGAAATTGTTAAGTGTAATCCGATTTATTGGCGTAAGAAATAGACATATAAGCGTTTCCAAGCTTTCGCACATCAACCAGATGGCTTTTTCAAGGAAGTCAGACAGAAACTGCAAACTGAAAAATAGAACGCTTAACAATTAGAACGTGGGGACTTGACTTGACAATAAATATAAATGACATTATATTCATTTAAAGATATGAGGCATCATCATGTTGGTTGTGCGCGAGGTATCCTGGTAGGGAGAAGGCGTTACTTGAAGAGCTGGTTCCAAATTTGTGGCAACTCGAGTGAGACACCATCATTGCAAGTATCGCTGTTCGTAATGGATCACCAAGGTTTCCCAAATGGCTGTACATTTAGGGGCAGAGTAGGTGGCTAATTTCTTTATATCATTCCACATAGGAGTAGGGGACTTGAATTTGACTTCTCTGGATAGGGCCATGGTTACTTGATAACCATTACACTGATAACCATGGTTACATGGTTATCAGTGGACTCTAACTTAGTAAACTTTTCCCTTACTTTGCTCCTTTAGTTCGTGACAGAATCTTCCAAAAATGGCATGAATACAAAGTTCAGAACTTTGGAATCAAGTATCACACAAAAACATTTGAGATAGAAAGCTTTTTACCGCTTTTTAGCGCTCCAAAGTAAACCCACTCGCTAAGGCAGGGAACTCAATCCGCCATATTAAGCCTAACTGTTTGCCCCCGTTAAGTTGCTTTCACAGCACAACCTGCTTAAGCAACATCTGCTCGGGGAAAATATGACGAAACTTCCAGTGACGTCCGAACTCTGGGGCTGACAGTTTGTGACGAATATCATTAGTCTTGTCGTGCTGGTTCGAGAGTAACATTTCAAAGGAAGATGACCATGCATTATCTGCGGAGGGGGTCGGTTTAAGAAACCCAGACTTTCAGCACTTAAAGCGTGTGTGTGCCTGCTTTATTTTCTCTGATTTAACTGCATCCAAATTACAACAAAATTAAATACATAAAGTACTCTAAAAAACACTTTTTTTCCTGAAGTTGAAATGCCTAATCAGCATTTAATCCTCTGAGATTTTAGGGGAAAGCGGAAGGACCAAGTGACATCGCCTCCTCGTGTGATATCAATTGGTCCTTAGTTCTTTGTTATTCATTGCTTATTTTTAAATAGATTTTTACATGTTTTAAAATATATAATTTTTATCATTTTCCAATAGTCTGGGAGATGTTTTTCTCGGGGTAGTTTAATTTGCATCTTTATCATTATAGACTACCACTATAAAGACTTACTGAGTATGGTGGTAGCTACTATAATTAACCCCAACAATTTCAAAGTGGAGTTAAAAGATTTGAATCAACCATAAATGTTATGTTTTAACCATCGAACCTATCCCCAATAACCAGCATATACTGTAGTTCTTCATGAAACGTGTGCTCCAGTGAACTTCCAGCAGCGTCACGTTTTTTTAATTTACCCAAATTTATGATAACCATGGAGGCTCTGAATTTATAGCTAGTGATTTTAACATCACTCTTCCTTATCAAGGTCATATAAATAGGAATAAATTTATTACTTCTAAGACCTTACAAGATCTTCTTACTTAAAGAAATCTTTCGTAGGCACTTGTCAATTTGCTGCATCGAATCAGAAGGGTATTACGGGAATAATACCTCAAGGCAATAATTCTAGACTGTTTTATGTCTTTCTAAACAGCCAAATCAGTCAAAATAGCATTACTATTACCAAAGAATATTTAGACGCTAATAACATTCATATATCTTACAACTATCATCAAATTAGCAGGGAGAATAGTGGGTGTTCAGTGTCGTGCTCAGGTTGCATATTCGGAAATAAATAAGGCTATTTTTTCTAATAAAGACAGCCTAAAGATGAAAAAAATGGAATTAAAAAATGGTCTCAAATACATTACTGTAAACACAAGGTGAAGAGTTAAAACTGAAATAAAAAAATAGCACAAATATTAAGTAAAATTCGAATACAAAAATAAGAATTGAAATATTCAACATATGGTGATATTATTAAAGGAAATTGATGCCAACGATCTTTTACACAAAACTAGGAAATTTACGCAAAGCGATCTCAAGACAGCACACATAGTTTAAAAAAAATTTTGAGTAGAAAAAGATATTAGCAAAGGATAAAAGGAATAAAAAAAATGAACAGAACAAAACAAATGATAATAAAACCCAACATCACCTGCCGAAAAGTATTTGTATCATCATCATCATCATCATCATCATTGTCAACCATTATCAATCCACTGCTGGACGAAGGTCTCCCCAAGTTTCCTCCACAACGGTCTGTCTTGTGCCAGTCTCCTCCATGTCACCCCTGCATACTTTCGAATTTCATCCACCCATCTCTCATGTGGTCTTCTTCTGGGTCTTTTCCTGTCCCTTGGAATCCAATCTAAAATTTCGGCTGTCCATCGATGATCTGTCCTTCTGGCAGTATGTCCAGCCCATTGCCATTTCAGGGATTTAACTCTGATCATGATTTGCATTTTTGAACTTCACTTTTAGTTGGTAAAGTTCGATGACCACTTACCGCACGTGGGGCTTGGCTTTCAATCCATATTTCCGTTACGTGGATGCGGCACGGGATTTTTTCATTTGGCCACGGGTCTGCTTCTTCTTTTTTTTTTTTTTTTTCTCCGTTGGAATTTATTTTGTCTCATCACCAAATGAGTTTTTCCTTTGCTGCATCCTCATTTACTTCAATATTTATTCATACCCGAGTACTTTCGGTACTACTACTATACCGTCTTCGAGGGGACATTTTGCTCCAACTAGCACGGACCGTGTCAGCTGGGCATTTCGGTGGTTCTCGCGGGCTGCTTCTGTCATCTGCTATCGCTTCTTCTTGGGCGTTGTGGCGCCATCTCTTGTTGGTCAGTGATCTCCTTTTTCGAACTTTTTCTTTTTTTTGCTCAATTTTAATTAAATTTCTCCAGCTGTTTCTCAAATTATTAGGGTCATTGTGGTTGCAAACTTTTGTCCTATTTTTTTCAATCATTACCGACTCTGCTATTCTGAGGTGTTTTTCGGATTTACAGCTTTTAATGATCATGATGTCTTCCACTCTTGTCATTTTTCGGATCCACGAGTTCCTCTTCTTATCTCTCCTGGTTACACCAAGTATGCACCTCTCCATGCTTCTTTGAGTTGTCTGCAGCCTTTGTATGTCTCTTTTAGTTAAGGTCCACGTCTCTGCACCATACGTAAGCACTGGAAGGATGCATTGATCAAACACTTTTCTTTTAAGACATAATGGCATATTGCTCTTCAAAATTATGCTGTTTCTTCCAAAAGCTCTCCAGGCAAGTTTTGTACGCCGATTAATTTCTTCAGCAATGTGACCCTCACTTGATATCTGCTGTCCAAGATAAACGTATGTGTCGGTTATCACCATCTTTTCTCCATCAATCGATAAATCTTCATTTCTTGTAAAAGCATTGAACATCACTTTTGTCTTCTGAAAGTTCATTTTTAATCCCACTTCTTTACTCTTGTCAGCAAGTTCCTGGATCATACTCTGCAGCTCTGATGGGCTAGTTGCAAAAATGACTACGTCATCAGCAAAACGAAGGTGGGTTAGATAATCTCCATTAATCTTTATCCCCTTGTTTTCCCAGCTCAGTGACTGAAAAACACCCTCCAATGTGGCATTAAAGAGCTTCGGAGATATGGTGTCACCTTGTCTCACTCCCTTTCCAATTTTTATGTGTGTTGTATTTTCAAACAGCCTAATCTTTGCACTTGCATTTTCATAGATGTTATTAATAATATTAATGTATGCATCTTCAATACCGCAGGTTTTCAGAGCCATTGTAACTGCTGATGGTTTCACCAAATCAAAGGCTTTTTCATAATCGATAAAAGCCATGCACAATGGAAGTTCATATTCCCTCGCTCTTTCAATTAGTTCTCTCAGCACATGGATATGATCTATTGTGCTGTAGCCACTCCTGAATCCAGCTTGTTCTCTCGGTTGAGCCATGTCCAGTGTTACCTTCAAGCAGTGTGAAAGAACTTTAGTGAAGATTTTATAAACTACTGATAGGAGGCTGATAGGTCTGTAGTTTCCGAGATCCTCAATGTCACCTTTCTTATGTAGCAGGATCATTGTAGTGGTGTTCCAATCCTCAGGAATCTTTCCTTCATTAAGGCATCGAGTGAAAATTTGGGCGAGTACTGTTTCGATTTCTCCACTTGCTTCTTGCATGATGTCTACAGTAATTCCATCTTCTCCTGGAGCTTTTCCCCACTTCATGTTCTTGATTGCATGTGCAACTTCTGCTGGAAGGACTGGAGGAACTCTGGTACTGGTATCTTTCATGATGTCTGGAGTGCATGTATCATCCCTTTCATATAATTTGGAGTAGAAATCTTTCACTCTTGTCAAAATTTCGCCTCTATTTCTTGTTACAGAACCATCTTCTTTTCTCAGTGCCATAATCTGTTTTCTTCCCTTACTGAGATGTCCCTTTGCTATCTTTAGGCTTTGGTTGTTTTCAATTGCTTTCCTCACTAGTTCACAGTTGAATTTCCTTACGTCTTCAGTGATACTTTTTCGTACTGTCTTGCATAGCTCTATATATTCCACTTTGGAAGTCACATCTTCTTTAGTTGTCCTCATCTCTCTTCTTTTTTGCATCAACATTTTGGTTTTTCCTGATAATTTGTTCATATGCAATTTGTTCTTAGACCCAGCTAATTTTGTTGCTGTTTCCATAAGAGCTTTGGTTACTTTTCTGTTAACTTCAGAAATATCCACTTCATCCGATGCTAGGCCTTCTAAAGCAGAGAACCTGTTCTTCAGTTCCAACTTGAAGGTATTATGGTGTTTTTTAAGGTTGGTTATGTCAATACATTTTGTTTGTCTTATGAGCTTGCCACGTTCAAGTTTAGTGTTGAGGTGCATCTTACATCTCACCAATCTATGGTCACTACCTGTGTTGAACTTGTTTAGCACACTGCAGTCTTCTATGACGAATTTTTTGTTACACATAATAAAATCAATTTCACTTGTCGTCCCATTTGGATGTCTCTATGTCCATTTCCTGTGTGGCTTTTTCTTGAAGAAGGAGTTCAAGATGAAAAACCCTTCTGCCTCTGCAAACTCAACGAGAGTATTTACACGCTGGTTTCTGTTGCCGTGACCGAATTTACCTACTGAAGTTTCATTCTGTTGCCGTTGCCCTATTTTTGCATTGAAATCTCCCATAATTATTTTCAAGTGCTGCTTACCTTTATTATTTAGATGACAAATTTCCTCATAAAATTCTTCAATTTCTTCTTCAGGATGACTTGTGGTGGGTGCATAAGTTTGAATAATCTGAGCCTGGTATCTTTTCGAGAGTTGGATAACAAGCCGTGCAGCTCTGTCAGAGGAACTTTCAACTTCTACAACTTTATCCTTCAGTTTCTTGTTTATTATAAATCCAACACCACTAGTTCTGCCAGTATCTGTCCCACGATAGTAGAAGAGATGTCCACTTTTTCAGTTCGATGAGATCTTCTCCTCTTCTCCTTACCTCACTTAGCCCCACGATGTCCCACTTGATCCTTTGTAGTTCCTCTTCCAATTCAAGAAGCCTTGAATCAGAAGATAGGGAGCGTCCATTGTACGTTGCCAAGGTCAGCATCAGATGGCAGCCTAGTCCGGTCTTCCGGGGATTCTTAGCACCCTCTGCCTTCATGTCGCACTGGCCGCTGTCTTGGCCAGGTACATTCCAGCTGCCGGAGACTGAGGGCCAAGATTTAAGTTGTGGAGTCATTTTGGAGGGGTTTGGCCATAACTCACCACGCTGGCCAAGCGGGTTGGTGAGTGTGGGATAGAATTTCCTCTAATCCCGATGGTATAGTTATACCGCTATTGGCGGTCGTCAGAGCCCCTTTAGTAGGAACAGGATGCACCACGAGAAGGCGGGGTTGACATTTGTCAAGGAGAGGCTGTGATGTTACGCATCACCTGACCTATAATGGAAATCCCAATTATATCCGTAGATCAAAAAAGGCATTTGACATTATAAATAGAGATTTCCTATTTATTGTGTTGGAAGAATACAACATCGATGGAGAAATAAATACAATACTCAAAACTCTATATCAAATTTCGCACTGTAAATTAATTTTTCAAACTAAGTTAAGCAAAAAAATAAATAATAACTAGAAGAGAAGTTCGGCAAGGTTGCCCCTCTCCTCCACTGTGCATAACATGTACTTCTTAAATATAATGGACACGGATAACCATACATGGGAATTCCTTATTCAGGGAAACCAAAGCCAGGCGATTAAACACCTAGCTGATGCAGACGATATAAAGGCCTTTGCAAAAGAAAAAGCAGATGTCAATCAAATGTTCAATTTACATATATAATACCTAAAGTGAAATGGCAGGGGCTGTGCTCAATTATGGCAAGAGCAGAACTGTCACATAAGGTAAATGGAACAGCCAAGGCTGCCGAATCAGAAAGATCAATGATTGCATGAAAATACTGAGAAAAAATTTTGTACCACAAGAGCCAAATTTACAAAAATAGTGGGAGGATGGTCTCAAAGCCACAGATAAATACACAAAACTATTCAAAAATAAAGAATTGTCTTTATATGGTAAAATACAAACCGTAAATTTAGTATTGTTTTACCAAACTTTATATATGCCTTCAACTCAAAAATACCACATAAAATGATTACTATAAATATAGAGAGGCTTTCCAATTCATACAGAGGGAAAACAGAAGAACTCAAGAAAATTACCATGAACGATGACATTAAAAAGTAAGGCATATGAATAAAAAATCCTACTGTAGTAACAGACATTCAGGGGCAGTGCCAGGGGTGGGCCGAAGCAAATTTTTATGTCGAAAAATCTAAAATTCGTACGCTAATCTAATATAGAGTCAATAATTCAAGCTTTCAGCTGAACACTACCATTGTTATGCGGAAAGTGTTGAAGTGAATGTTTTGAAAAAGATGTAATGATGACACGAACAGGAGAACCAGTGTGAAATAAAAACACTTTCACATCAACTGAATCTTCTTGGGAAGTTGCTTGTTTGTGCAAAAGGAAGCCAGAATGAATGGAAATCCCAAAGTGTATGTGGAAACTTTAGATAATGACTGAAAGCAAATTTGTAAAAAAATGAAATGCTCACTTACAGTAACTTATTGTGAAAATAAAATTATATTCTTAAATCCTTCAAATTGGGATTTCATTCTTAAATTTTCATGAACAAACTAATATTGAACAACTTATCATTACCGTTATCATTCCACCGCTGGAGGAAGGCCTCCTCCGTGTTACTCCGGCATGTTTTCAATTTCATCCATCCATCTCCTGTGGGGTATTTTTCTGTTTTTTGGCATCCAGTCTAAAATTTCGGTTGTCCATTGGTGGTCCGTTGTTCTGGCAACATGTCCAGTCCATTGTCATTTCGGGAATTTTAATCTTATCGTGATGTCTTCCACTCATAGCATTTTCCTTATCCATAAGTTTTGCTTTATATCTTTTCCGGTTACATCAAGCATGCATCGCTCCATGCTTCTTTCCGTTGTCTGCAGCCTTTGTAATACATACACCGATGAGCCATTTACATTATGACAACCTATTTAATAAGCTGTAGGACCCCATTTTGCCCACAAAACAGTGGCCACTCGGCGAGACATCGATTCAATGAGGTGGCGAGAGGTATGCGTGGATATCTGGTACCACAATGTCAGCAGCAGGTCCTGCAGTTTCCATACATTTCGGGGTGATGGTGATTTAGCGCGAACACACTTAGAAAAGCGTGTTCGCGCTAAATCATGTTCCCCGAACCACCCTTTGACAATTCTGGCAGTGTGGCATGGCACATTATTCTGTTCGTAATGGCCATCACCAGCAGGGAAGACAGTCGCCGTGAATGCGCGAACTTAAGTCTGTAACGATGTTCAGATACCTGACAGCTATCAGGGATTGTGCTATTGGGATAATGGGGCCTAAAGTGTTCCAAGAAACTATCGCCCACAGCATAACACAGCCGTCGCTGGCCTGTTTCCGACCGATAGTGCATCTAGGTGCCATGGCCTCCATTGGTAATAGACGTATCCGTGTTCGGCCATCTACGTGATGCACCAAGAATCTTGATTTGTCAGACCAGGCCACTTTCTTCCAATCAATCATCCACGGTCCAATCTGGATGATGTTGGGACCATTTCACGCGCTGTTGGTGATGACGTGCAGTGAGCCTGGGAAACTGGCGGGGTCTTTGGCTATGCATGCCCATGCACAGAAGGCTGCGATGAACACATTGCCCTGATCACCAGTGTTTTAGCTGCGGGTGATTTGTCACACTGTGGCCCTGCGATCGCTATGAACAATCAGGGTTCCCTACTCAAAAGTAAAAAAAAAATTCCCTGACTTTTCCAGGTCCTCCATGTGGTTTTTAAAGTTTTCCAGAGTGGCATGTTGTAAAGAATTGTTACATTTCATTTCATTCCATTCCATTCATTTTCCTCACCAAAGCACACACACACACACTTGTAAATTCTTTATGGAATTTGTCTTTATAAAATTACCTGCTTTTCATTAATAACAACTAACTATGCACATTATTTTCTGTACCAAAGTTCCATGAACTTTTGTGAATACTACCCACACGGAATTTGTAAATACATTCCCATAGAAACAGGTCATATGTAAGAAAAAATCTGTCAGTTGAATAGTTTAAGTTTTTCTATAACACAATGCAGCTAAGCTTAATGATGGAATGGCTCTGTTCAAAGAAACATGTTTCAAGAGAACCAACAGACAAAGGACTTTGATCCATCATTTGGTTGATTCTCTTGTGAAGTGTTTCTTCAAGCAGGAGCCATTGTGCCTAATTGTTCCATGTTATAACAACTGCCTGCAGAAACTGAACAAAAGCTTAATAACTGGCAATTTTAAAAATTCAATTTTGCATCTTTTTTTTTACAGAATAAATGAAATACTTAATATAACTGAAAGTAAGATCTACCAAATTCTAGGCAGGCAGTAATTGCAAGCAAAAGTTTGAAATCTTGAAAAATAAGTTTTTTTGGCAAAATAAAGTATCCATTGATTTTTACAAAAAAAAAGGGGTAATTTTCCCTGAGTTTTTCCTGATTTTTGAAACCATTTTTGAATTCCCTGAGAATTCCAGGTTTTCCCTGTTTTCCAGGTTGAGTGGGAACCCAGACAATGCGCGACAGTCTCCGCTCCCATTTGGCATCGATGAGCTGCGGACGACAAATGGCTGGACGACGATTCGTCGTTTGGTCATCGGTGGAACACTTTTGATACGTACTCACTACAGCAGCACGTGAACATCCCACAAGACGCGCCATTTCCAAGATCATAGTTCCGAAGCGCTGTGGTGTTACAATTTGTACTTTATCAAACTCCGATGAATCTGCAGCTTTTCCAATTCCGACTCCGAATACTCTACTAACAGAAAGCCAGATCTCGGCTTGTATATATACTTCTCCGTGAACTTCATGTGCGCCACCGTTTGGTCTCTAGGCGCACTCATGTCTCATCGGTGTGTAATAGGCGGGGCAGGACAGATGAGCCATAGTGCGTGACGTGAGCACAAAGTGCAGAGGTAGTGATTTGACACTCGTTCAAAAAGGAATGATTATTGGCTACCGCACAAAGGGAGGAAGCATCTCAGAAACAGCAGACTTCGTGAGCTGTTCGTGAGGTGCTGTAGTGGTGTGTCAGCGGTACATTCTGTGTAAGAATGTGCTGCTGACACACCGAGTATCTCCCGATGTCAAAACCTGTGGAGCCCTAAAGGCCATCGACCCCAGAGAAGAACGTTGTCTGGTAAAGGGTAATCGAGGGACAACAGTGCAGTGATTGACCACTCAAATGAACGCTGGGGAACCCAGGTACATGTTCCCAATAACAGTAAAACGAACCCTGTTACACATGGGTCTCCGGAGTCGATGCTGCATGAAAGCACCCATGTTATTTCAGGTCCATCTGTAACAATGCCAACAGTTCGCATGGCACTACCGTCATTGAACAGTGGAAGAGTGGGAAAAGGTTGCCTTCTCCATTAAATCGAGATTTCTGCTCCACAGAAGTGACGGACGGTGGCGGATATGGCGTCAGACACACGAGAACCAACACCCGGACATGCGTGTCGGTCAAGTACAGGCCGGCGGTGGCAGTGTACATGTCTAGCTGGGTAATGTTTTTCTGGTATGACCTGGGACCTCTGGTACCACTGGATGGGTTGCTGAACGCTAATGGCTACCTGTCCATCCTCATTGACCACATGCATCCCTTCATGTTGGACGTTCACCCTGGTGGTGGTGGTGTCTACCAACAGGGCAATGCGCCTTGCCATGTCGCTAAGGGGGTGCGTGACTGGTTCAAGGAATGGGACAGCGATGTCTCCATTCTCCCTTGGACGGCGAAATCGCCTGACCTCAATCCCATGTAACACTATTGGATCTATTTGACCTCAACCCCATGTAACACTATTGGACTATTTGGATCAATAAGTTCGACGTGCCGACCCACAAGCACGTTATCTTCTGGACCTCCGTGCTCTGCCGCAGTCCGAAAGAGCAAGTGTGCCTCGGGCAACCTTTCAGGGCCTTATTGCGTCCATGCCAATAAGTCCTGGAAGGCTGCCCAAAGTTCATGCACCCAAGTTATCTGGATATTCGTCTCGGAGCTGTCAAAGTGGCAGTTGCAAGATGGTTGCTTGTGAGCCGATTTCTGTGGTCCACAGACTGTGGAGTTAATTTCAAAATGTGCAATCAGCTTCCCAACAGTACAGCAAAACACTACTAGAGCTAAATCATCTCTGGATGACTGATATCTCCAATTAACTGCGCAGAGGAACAGGACAGCAACCCTGACAGAGCTGCAATTTCTGTAGCTAGAGGAACAATGGAACCTGCTTTCTACTGTGAGCAGAAGGCTTTGGGAAGCAGGTGTTTATGCTAGGCAACCAGCACTCTGCAGCTCCTTACCCCCCATCACAGGGCAAACACTTGAATTGGGTCAAGAACTCACAACAACTGGACTGAAAACCAATGGAGGTCAGTATTCTTCACAGATAAGTCCATTGCAGAACGATTCCAGTCATGCTCTGATTAGGAAAGAACAAGGGACACGTCATAATCCCTCTATGACTGGTTAAAGGAGACCTTAGGGCAGTGGTAGGTAGTGTGCTGGTTCAGGGAGGTATCTTGTTACATGAATATGCGTGTTTCCAAGAAGAACCATGAATGCTCGACACTATAGGGAAAATGTCTTGGGGCCCCCACGTTCACCCTATGCAAGTACAATATGAGATACATTTGTCTTACAAGATGGCAACACTTGTCCTCATCAAGCAAGGTTGGTAGAGCAATATCTTTAAGACAAGGCCACTGTTTGTATGGATTGGCCAGCCATGTCTCCTGACCTCAATATAATCGAGTATGCCTGGGATGCTCTAGAAAGACATGCTGCTGCTCTCATCCCCCTCCAAAAGACCTGCAAGGGTTTAGACAAACTTTGCATGAACAATGGTCACTGCTTCCCTAGTGAGCTTTTGGACACCATCATCACAACAGCATAAAACATCACTGCGAGGGGTGACCACACTCCCTATGGTGTATTTCATTTGACACCGTATTTCTCTCCTGGTTCTGAACGTGGTCATTTTTGTTGGAAAAAAATGTTTCTTACAAAATGATTTACGGTCTTTCTCTACCATATGATGCAGGTTTTTACCAAATTTCATAACATTTCATCATGTATTCTTTGAGTCATCAAGATTTTTTGTTTTCACCACAATTTAATTTATGAAAATCAGTGTATTTGAAATCAAGGTTAAAAGCTCACATTTTCAAAACCCCCATTTGTTTTTATTTTTCTTATTATGCAGGTAGATGTTTGCTTGGAAACAGTTTTGGTGACAAAGAGACCTGTACCTTAACTTGAGGTTGGGAACAGAGCAAAATGAAATTGGTGTGTCCATTTTCTCATAGCTGTTTAACCCTTTTGTACCGAGTGGTACACATATGTACCAGAAAGAGTGCAAATTACCAGAAACCTGGAGAACGCTTGACAGACAAGTAAATATTGTACCACAGCGGTGTTTTGTGTTACCGCTTACTGAAAGGTTAACACATGGAAGACTGGAGAGACACTTTAGCTGAGATTGGGTAATGCAAATGTATGAATGGAAGTGACGACTACAAAATACCGTTTTAGCACATTCACATCGTGCTTAGATGATATGTAGCCTTTTTTTTTTCGCTATGGAAAAAACGATATTGGTATCGTTATTTCCGTAGATAATGATACTGATATCGTTATTTCTCGCAAGAAAATATCAATCCGACGGCGCATTGGAGATAGAGTTTTGCTCCGGCCGCCGACCTTTTTTCACTGCGTTGCCACCCCAGTCATTTGATCGGTGCGTCGATTCGCACAGTGAAGTACTGGGAAATCGTCAAAATCCCGAGAAATCTGATATTGATGCTTCAAATAATCGCCAATCAGAAATTTAATGTCGATTTTTGCATGAAACTATTGATAATCGCTAGCGAAGCTCAAAATTTTGGGTGTAACTCTACTAGCCAAAAAATTTTTTTGTCGCCATCACACCACTGTGACACGCAAGAGACAGTGAAAGAGTGAGACGAATTTACAGCAAGTTTTCTGTTTTAATGATTGTGTATGCAAATATTTATATATATATACAACTCTACTATTGTGCTACAGCTGAGATCTCAGAAAATAATAGTAATAATAATAACCCTCCAGGTTGTATTAAACCAGGAAAGTCATCAAAAGCCAAAAGTTTTAGGTGCTGGAGGAAAAGAAATAACTAAAATAACATGTAAGAAAATGTCGCTCATACATCACAACCCAATCCTCCCATAAAGCAAATTGTTAGAACCTCCACCACCATGCTCCTTTTCCTTATATGTACATAAATATGTTTCCCGGAATCCCGGATGGTACAGCAAAGATTAATCGGAGTATGGATGGGGGAAAATATCAGTATCAGTGTTTTCTAAAATCAAAGTTTTTCCAAGTGATAATAAATGTTAGAAACTGCAAAGGAATATTTTCTATGTGTAGTAACTGAATTTCTCTTTGCTGCATTCTTTTAAATATAATAACCTTAGGTCATGAATTAGGAACTTTTTCGCCATTTTGCTCGATGTTTCATCACTGAAAATCGAGTTCTTTTCCTTGATGTTACAGGAACCGATAAGTCCTCCCCCGCCCTTCCCAAAAATCGAGGTTTCATGACCAATGTTTGAAACTGCAATAGCGCAATCAACTGGAAATTTTTCTGTGATAAGTAAATGAATTTGTCTTTTTGTATTCTTATACAGAGAAAGGAAATATCACCTTTCTTTTTCATCTTCTTATACTGAGAAAGGGAATATCACCTTTCTATGTCGCAAATTAGTGATTTTTTTGCCGTTTTTTTGCAATGTTTTGTCACCGAAAATTGAGTTCTTATCCTCGATGTTACTGGAGCCAGTGCATCGAGGTTTACGATACATCAAGCACTTTAACAAATATTATGGTTACTCGATGTTGAATTAGTGAGCTATCACCAATATACTAAACGGCGATTTATTCATTGATGTGCCAATTACTGCTGCAGATGGAAAAGATGCAAATTATTTGGTTCTTTAGCAAAACATAGTGGTTTTTGCTGACATGTCGAAAATTTCCACCCATATTACGGATGCGTGAATATTTCGGGAAAGAATATCCACTGATATGCCTACCCCCACTCTTAGTCAGATCTAGAAATGCACACGGGGAAGAAACACTTCCTCTCACCAGGGCCCGACTCGATCAAGAGCAAAGCGTTACCTTTTGCTCGATGGAGTAGGGCCGTGCTCCCACAATACTTTGGGGTTCCTTTCAGCAAGCTTTGTATCAGCTGTCATTATGCAGCCTACAGAAGAGGCTCGCTCGCTGGGCTGCTAGTGATGACGCAGTGATCGATACGCCTCCATCAGCGACAGTTTTACTGAAAACATTTCATGACGACGAAAAAAAAAAAAAGAAAAGAAAAGAAAGCACAGTTAAATACAATACTCAAGATGCCTCTCACACTAAAATAATTTTAAGATAACATTTTACTGAAAGTGAAGACACCATCACAGTTCAAAATATATTTGTAAAGATACCGTTCGAGCTAAAATATTTTTATGAAGATACTGTTTGAGCTAAAAATATTTTTGTGAAGATACCGCCTAACAGCATCAAATTCCGAACAGGAAAACAATTTAATATTTTTATTGCTTGCCAACAATAAATTCCCGATCGCCATTGGCGAGTGGGCGACTGAAAATTTTGCGCCCTATTGCTAGTCAAGGTTGTGTCATGCCGCCACCGAAAAAATCTAGCTGGCATGCCACCGCTGTGTTCTTTGCTTCGTGGCAGAGCTCTAGTTGGGGATCATGACGCCATTTCGAACTACTTCCAAACTTTCGGCTGGCCGCAGGTTGTGCATCTCTGGTAATAAGACGAGAAAAATCTCAGATTTTTTTTTTTTTTTTGCTTAATGCTCAATTAAGAGTATTTTACATATTTTATGGATTATGATTTGATTTCTGGAGCGAAAGAACAACTTTCGTGGAGCTGCGGAGTTTTAGTGTTTTTCCGGAGAAACTCCGTAAAATTCGGAGCAATTGGCAACCCTGCATGAGGTGTATCCTCAGTACAAACGTGACATTATGGATCGAGGAATGCTGAATGTTTACACGATTTTGAAAATTGAATGACCCATCCATCTGGTTTCCGATACCATGCCTCGTTCAACTCCGATAATTCTCGCCGGCTTACCATAATTGTACTGGCGGTTGTTCAACCTGACTCACAAGATTACACCTCACAACTGATAAAAATCATGGTGTGTGTTGAAGCCTTTATACGATGGCACTGCCAGTTAAAAATTTGCATACTGCTATCCCATGACTTTTGGCACTTCAGTGTAATATGCATAAATACAGATGTTTGAAAACTTTGAAAGTTCAGAATGTCTAACACATACACACAAGTAAACAAAAATTTGCTCACCCTAACAAAAACACCTGTCTCTTTTGTGGGATCCCATAAAAATTCACAAACATGAACACTACTTGGATCATTAACTACATCATAAACTCCATATGATAATGGAATGTCTGAAACAAAAACAAAAGAGAGCATATTTTTCATCAGTTACAAGTAAATATTTTCAAAGTAACATAATAAAAAATGAAAATCAATATTATAGAAAAATTTTATCTGAAATAATTCTTTCTCAGAAAACTTTTCTGTCAGGACAAACAACATGAATTTTCATTACACACCTATTCATTCAAACATTCTTTTTGAAATTTGATTTGCCCTCCTATGCGCAACTCTAATCTATACCTTCTCCTGCACACACTAAAAATTGAAACCCCAAATGCCACAATACTGATAAGCTGACTGCTCGCTACATACACTATTGTTTGTGAAACTTGTAACACAGGTCATTTCCCTATGAAATTAACAAGGGGTCTGGACCTTGGTGTCTCAGATTTCAAGGATTTTTGGTATATACACTGCTGGCCACCCAAAATGCAACACCAAGAAAGAAGCATCGGATTGGCCTAAAATTCGCAGCATGCGTCGCCCGCGAGAGGACAGCAAACGTTTAGCATTGCAGGGCATACGCAAATCATGTGCGCCCGGCACACCACCGACAAGCACTATAAGAAGGGTGCACAGAAGGCGGGGTGTAAGTAGTGGAAGTGTGTTGTGCTGCAAGACCTGTGCGTGGGAAGCTTCCTGATGCCTCGTCGCAGAATACGGCAGTCATTCCAGCACGTTTCGGAGTTCGACAGAGGACGAATAGTGGCTTATCGCGACAGCGGTTTATCATACCGAGACATCGGCGCCCGTGTGGGACGACATTCAGCCACAGTGAGGCGATTATGGATTCGGTGAGTGCAGGAGGGACGGACGGACCGACGTTAGCAATTGCCGCAGCCGTGGCACACCACCGAACGAGAGGACAGGCATGTTGTGCGGCGGGCATTGATGGCTCGCACCGCCACATCACGAGCGTTAGAGCAGGAATTAGGGTGTGTTTCGCAACAACCTGTGTCAGCACGTACCGTTCGACGTCGTCTGCAGGAGCGGGGACTTGTCGCACGGCGGCCATTGCTCCGATTACCATTTACGTTACACCACCGGCGAGTGCGGCGGCAGTGGGCCGTTGAACGCCGCACCTGGACTACGTAATGACACGACATTGTCTTCTCCGACGAATCCCGCTTCTGCCTGCAACACCACGATGGTCGGATCCACGTGTGGTGGCACCACAGCGAGAGACTGTAAGACGCCTGCATTATGCATCGCCATACCGGTCCGTCGCCTGGCGTTATGGTTTGGGGCGCAATTGGATATGACACCCTCACTCCTCTGGTACGCATCGCCAGTACATTCAACAGCCACCGCACCATCTCCAACTTTTTGGAGCCTGTAGTCCTCCCTTACTTTTTTTTTTTGTTGTTTGTTTGATTGGAGGTTTAACGACCACAGTGAGCAACTCAATGGGCTATAAGCAGTCGCCCGTCCCTAATTTGGGGTCACTGGTTCCAGGGAAGAGAGAGAGCCAGTGCCGTAAGACAAACACAACATCCATGCCTCACCGGGATTCGAACCCGGACCCCGTTCGGACGACCTCCCTTACTTGCAGGACCTGCCAGCGGCCACGTTTCAACAGGACAATGCGTGCCAGCACGCGACACGCATCGTGCAACAATTCTTCACGGCCCACCAGGTGTCACTGCTGCCGTGGTCCGCCTGTTCTCCCGACATGTCGCCCATCGAACACGTCTGGTCGCTGATCGGCAACCGAGTGGCCCGGCAAGCACCACCCGCGGCTAAGCCTGATGAACTGTGGCAACGTGTGGAAGCAGCCTTGACCGACATACCCCAAGCCCACATCCAAAGCCTCTTTCGTTCAATGCCGTGGCATGTAGCGGCCATTATTGCCAGCCACGGGGGCCACATGAACTATTGATGTCTGTGTGTTCCGCAAGTCGCACGGACCTGTAAGCTCAATCGTTTCATCTTTGTATCTGTTGTTATGTGTCCAGTAAATCTGGGTTTGCCATCTCGTGCCCTTCTCGATGTTGCATTTTGAGTGGCCAGCAGTGTAGTTTGCACCCATGGGATATATGAAAAATCTAAATTTTCAGAATTTTTGGGTCAGCATTTTTTTTATTTCCGATTTTCAGAAATGACAAAAAATGCCTAATTTGGCAAGAATGCCATTTACAAAAATTTAATAAGTCTGCAAGTCGTGATGCCAGAGGTCTCATCTGTAGCTCTTTTCAAAGCCCTTTTTATGGGCTTTAATTTGATATGCAACACAACCCACTTTGGAGCATAAAATGTTTTCTGACATATTTTCAAAATTTTTGATTTTGAACATCTCAAAAACACCTCTTTTAAAATAAAAACAAAACACATGTTGGCTAGAAATATACAAAGTTTGACGATGGATTTTTGAGAAACTGAATTTTGAGTAGTATATCTGTAGTATATAGGTAATTATCGAACAAAGTTCGGCTGAATTATCGGAAATATCAGCTATGGATAGTTTCTCATCATTACATGGCAGCTATTCTAATAATGGGCAGATACATATAGTAACTGTGGTAATTTAAAATAAAAATTTATTACCTGATAGGCCAATTCATCCGGGCGAAGTTGTTCAAAATGAAGCACAGTGGCAGTTAAACATTTCAAAACTCAAAAAAAAAAAAATTCTTTTCATTTGCTCCCACACTGTACTATTTACACAGTTCATATCATTTATGGTCATGCAGTCCAGTAGCAAACAATGTTTACAGTAAATAATTATTATCTAATAAGACTCCCATTTTACAAGTTACAGATTTTCAAATTCTATATTTTTTTCTTTTAAATAAGTTGATATGAATCCACTTTGCTTGTAACTTTTTCTCTAAAACAGCTGTTGAAGCTGACATTGATTCCTGTGTAAGTGTGTACATTCTTCCTGTTGCTGTGCAGGCATCTACTTTTCTCAAGAGAGTATCAGCCAAAACATCCAGAATACCAAATCAAGGTTTGGGATAGTAAAATGATGGAGCTGGTTCTTAGGGTGAAGGAAGCTAACTTTTTAATCATTTGATTCATGATTTTTAGCAAGAATACAAGCAACTCACCAAAAACTATCATAAACAACTGTGATGAATCCAGACTCAACTTCTTGAAACTCAGTTGTGCTTTCTGAAGTTACAGGTGCCTCTATGGATTCTCAAGTACTGAAAGAATACGGTTTTGTCACCATTTGTAAGGCAGACAGTGGGATGACTGTATGCATCTCCTGTGTTCCATATACTGTTTGTCGGTTCATCAAAATGTGAAGATAGTCTTTTCTCATTTTTATAGTACTCTTCATTTGTGCAGCACATGAAATCTATGCCCGGAATGTTTTCTTTTGCAAAATCATGAAGCTGTCGAGGAGTTGTTATCTAACAAGAAGCGACATAGCAAGTGTAAATAGGAAGCAGATATGGGGTTATTCAGTATGTTGTGTCTTAAATAATATCAACATTACTTCATATTTATTACCTGTTCCTTTCTGTTGGATGTTGTTCTTGAAAGTTACTGCTCTTTACCATAACTATATGTAACCTTACTAAAATTCAAAAATCTGTTTCTCAGGAACCCATCATTTATTTCTCCATCTTCAAACTTTGCATACCTCTAGTCAACATGTGTAAGATTGACATGCGATTTTTTTTAAGTCAAAAAGGATCTTTTTGAGATTTTCAAAATCAATTTTATTGAAAATTTGTCAAAAACATTTTATGCTCTAAAGTGGGCTGTGTTGCATATCAAATTAAAGCACATAAAAAGAGCTTTAAAAAGAGCTATAGATGAGCCCTCTAGCATCACTACATGCAGATTTATTAGTATTATTATTATTATTATTATTATTGTGAATGGCATTCTTACAAAATTTGGCATTTTTTTTTTTTTTTTTGCATTTTTGAAAATCATAAATAAAAACATATTGCTAACCCAAAAAATCTGAAAATTTAGATTTTACATATAATACATAGGTACAAACTATAAACCAAAAATCATTGAAATCTGAGACATCAAGGTCCAAAAAATTTTTATTCATTGATTTGACATGGAATGACCCACACCAAGAAAAAATTGCACTATTTAAATGAAATTTATATCACAGATTCCTCATGTTACAGAAGATAACTGATTACATTTCTAGAGCTACACAAGATTTTTTCACTCCCAAAACTAAGTATTGTGTGAAGCCACCTTGAGCAACAATAACAGCCTCTACATGGCATGGCATTGAATGGAAGAGGTTTTTGATATCATCCTGGGAAATAGCCTTCCAGGCAGCTCCTATGTGAGACCAGGGTTCAAGTGTGGTGACTGGCAGAGGTGCTTAACAAGCCAGACCTTTAGCTACCATGTTGCAGACATGTTCGATTGGGAACATATCTGGTGAATATGCAGGCCCGAGAAGAAGTGGTATCTACTGTGAATGGAAGAGGTCTTGGACATTCTGGGTCATATGTGGCCGAGCATTATCCTGCTGGAATATAGCACCACCAGGACAACTCTGAAGGAAGAGTATCACCTGCACCTCTAAAACATACCTGATGTAGCACTGGTTGTTGACGGTTCCCTCAATTCATATCAGGCAAGACCAGTAGCGTACCCATGTTTCAAAATCTGTGTGGGGGTTTGGTCGGTAACACATACACATAATCGGATCCCCAGATTATACGTATACATATATATACATACTGTATGAAATAGTTTGCCCCCCCCCCTACACACGCACAGTTGCTGAGGTGCGATCTAACGGGCACGACATAGGCGCCTCTGTTGGCGAAGTTTGGAACTTAGCGAACATCAGAGTTGTGTAAAAATAAAATGTATCTGCGTACACAACCACTGAAACAAAAAACTTGCTGCAGACTCGCGAATCAAGAATAACAATACAATAAAATAATTTAAAGAAAAATTATAAAACAATAAATAATTATTAGAACATTAGATTCCAGTTAGGACAAAATAAGTACATTACAGTTGAATGTGCAGCAATGTGTGTAAAAATGGACCTTTATGGTAAAATATTGGACCACGAACCTCATAAAAACAACAGACTAAAGAAAAAAAAATTATATCCAGAAAAACAGTTCCACTATGAACTTTAAAAATTATAAGAAGCATTTTCAACAGTTTCATTAAAAATAGTAAACTTACAAAATACATAAGGAAAAGATTTTAATTTAATGAGTAGCAACTACAAGAGGAACCTGGCAATTAAATTCAAATTCTTTCCATTTAAACAAAACTTTTGATACAGTTTCTATGCAAGGAGAACAGGCCTTGATAAAATCTAGAGGCCAGAAATGTCTGCAAAAATAAAAAAGAACTCAGAAGATGTGGAAAATAATTGAAAGTTCAAGTTAAAATAGAATTAAGTACATCAATTTGAGTAAAGCCTCGAGTAAGCGTCTTAATTGCTGTAAATAACATAAAAATTTTCTAGTTGTAAATGAATTTATGGCACCTCTATTCATAGTGATTGTGGAATAACTTTTTTACGGGTCTTATAGAGGTTATTTTTCATGAAAGTTGTTGTCAATTTTTCGAACTAAAGCCTAGTTCGTCATCAGGACTATGTCACTGGAGTAGTTGCTGCCACTCAGTTGGAAGAGTCCAACCACAATTATCGTTAATTGTGGTACTTCTTCTTCTTGCTATTTCGATCCCTTCTTCTAGTTTCCTCTTTACTAAGTTTGACTGGTGGGCGATTATTTACACTGAGTTCCAATTTATGGAGTGTCCACTTGCTTGTATATGTCTGTCTAGCCCTGTTTTGTTATTAATGTTCCTAATAGCTGCTTGGTGTTCTTTCATTCGGACCTTAATACTCCTCCCTGTTTCTCCTATATAGCTGAGTCTGCAGTTACAGTCGATGCAATAAATTACTCCTTCTTGCAATTGAATGTCCAATTCTTTCTGCTTTAAAGCTGGCAGGAATTTCTTTATTTTGTTATTAAGATCTGGAGCTAGCCTGATATTATATTTTGCTCCGATCCTTTTCAGTTTCTCGAACATTTAATTTTTTGTTTAATCTACAAGCAAAAACTATCTGCAAAATCTGCTAATAATATGGAAACTATCTGCATACGTGTGTACGTCTACATTCTGTTACTCTGGCGAACACAACTGTAAAACTACGATACATAGGGCAGAAATGTAAATTATAAAGTTGTAGAGCTGACTTTGTTTATTAGGAATCGACATCACTGTTTTATTAAGTACACATTATACACGTGTTTGCATTCTATGAAAAACCACAATCTCATATTATTAAATTTAGTCGGCTCACATCATAAAAAAGTGTGCATTATATTCCAGAAAAATGGGGGGGGGTCCTTTACATTGGAGATCCCAAACTCTGAAAATCTAGAGGTGTCCTGGACCCCCCCCCCCAGTGGTTACCACAAATTGAACCCAATGAGGCCCCAAACCATGACACTTGGCTTTGGGCCAGTATGACACTGAAAAATGCGAGCTGCTGTTCCCCACAATGTCTTTGAACATGTATGCAACTATCATGGTGCATGAAGTTGAATCATGACTCATCAGAAAACATGACCTGTTGCCACTCTGCGTGCCAATGTCTGTGTTTTTTTTTTTTTTTTTTGTTGTTGGAGGTTTAACGACCACCGTGAGCAACTCAATGGGCTATAAGCAGTCACCCGTCCCTAATTTAGGGTCACTGGTTCCAGGGAAGGGAGAGAGCCAGTGCCGTAAGACAAATACAACATCCATGCCTGACCGGGATTCGAACCCGGACCCCTTTCGGACGAATGATCAGAGGCCATCGCTTAGATCACTGCGCCACCGGGGCGGCTGTCTGTGTTCAAGACCCCATTTTCAGCCTGAGGGGTCTATGTTTGAAGGTCAAAGGAATGCACAGAAATAGATGCTAGAAACCAGCTCTCCGTTAAGCAGAAACCGTAGAACTGTGCTGGAGGACAAAGCGTGACCTGTGACGGTACTCCACTGCTGTGCGATTGGTCACTGCCATGTGGACGAGGTACCATCATCTGAAGTTGTGCACTTTTGCCACATATTTCGCAGATTTCTGTGTATCTGAGCCCCATATGTCAACTGATGCCATGTTTGCATCACTGTACTGCAGTTTCGTCCTTTATGAGTGGTAATTTTGCGGTAGAAAAATCCAGCTTCTCTCATCCCAACAAATCCTTCTTCGCTCAAAGTCCGTCAGGTGTTAAGTTAAAAATATAGGTTCTGTGGATTATACGCTGATGCGGATAATATGCCGATTTAAAAAAAAGCTTTTACGGCCCTTCGATTTAAAAAAAATTCTGCAGCGTAATTGTGCAGGGGAGGGGGTATAATTGGAAAAGGAACTCCCTCGGAAAAATTTTCCTCGGGTCCGGAGTTTGCGGAGCGGAGAAGAGGGGGAAGGAATTTCGTAATGAAAGATCGGGCAAGTTGTGGGGAGAGAAGGTGGGGGTCAATTTGAATCGTTGAGAAGGACAACTCTGAGTGTTGTGCCATCTCTGTTTTTGTAAATCAGACAATGAACGCACTGCACTGGCCGCACGAACCTAAGCGTTGCTTTGTGTTTAGTCACAGCGCGACTCGAGCGAGCGAGAGGTAACGCTTCGCTTTAGTTCGTCTTTCGCCATTTTGATCAACGTCATCCTGTTATTTCCTTCATTGCTAATCATAATATCTTGGAAAGGAAACATATCAATAACACTGCGGAATTTAAACTTGAAGTGGTGGACACAATTGAAGATATGATCGTGTCCATGCGCTTAGTTTTGAGAAAGTCAGAAAATAACCGCACAGTAACATGCCGAAAGCCATCGTATAAAACGTAAAACAAATCCGTTGGTAAATTCCGTGGGAGAACTTACGAAAGTTTTTTTTATTGGCCACATGTAAGCTAATGCCCCAATTCTGAAAAGCAGGATTCCTCCAAAAACTTTCGACTTATACGCTAGTACATATGGCATTCTATGACTTGTTCTGTATCAGCCTTTCGTCATTGGCAAGGTGTAATGCAATACTCTAGAGCTGCATCGGCGTTTTCTATGGATGTCACACCCTTTATCTGTCCGGAGATAAAAATATATGAAAAAGTAACCTTTAAAAATGAATTTCTTCATTTAATGAAATAGTTTTTTTGGTTTTTTTTTCTCTTCTTTGGACTCCTGGCACATTATGTGACTGACTTTTCTATCAGAAATTCCACTTCCAGTTCAACATCTATGATGTGCGGATTATACGTCGATTTTTTTCCTGAATGCCACAGTCTGCGGATTATACAAAGGAAAAAAAAATTTTTTATGTGAATTTCATGGTCTGCAGATTATTATATGCCGGTGCAGATAATTTGACGAAAATTTCGGTACTATTCCAAGACTTTACGCAAAAATATGAAAAATTAGGGACTTTCCATGTTCTGGAAAGGGAACTAAAATTTGGGGACATTTCCGAGATTCCATGGGCTGTGATAACTCTGCATGTGGATAGAGACACTTAGACATCCCAAACATATTAAAAAATCACTAAAGAAATGCAACAATATTGAAAGCATTCTAAGAAACACTCCACAAAATGTTTAACAAATGTTAGAATCTAGAAAACATGAAACAAAACTTTAGGCACATTGTTAAAAAAGTCATTTCGATGAGATTTTCGATTTACGTGGCGTATCCGATGTTTTCCGTAATCCGCAGTGGACCGACGATTTCCATAATGACTATGAAGAATCTGTAGCAAGTAGAGCCTCTGACGTTGTTTTGTGCCACAATGACTGAGAAAGCTGAGCAGAGAATCTGCATTAAATTTTGCCACAAACTTGGTCACACATCAGCTGAAACAATTGAAACGATTAGAAATGCTTTTGGTGATAAAGCCAGGGCCGTGGAGAGCAAGCTCGGGCCCCAGTGCAATAAAATCTCCCCCCCCCCCATCTCGGCTCCACCACTAACCACATAATCCATATTTCAGCTTCCTCACCTCCCCCCCATACCATTTCCCTACTTCCCGATCAGTTGCAATTCTTCTATCTCTTTTTTTTTCGGTGGATAATTATAATTTTTCATATTCTCCCTTACGCACATCAGTGATATGTCGTTGCAAATAAACAGGTAGCTTATTTTAAAATAAAAAATTCTTCACAAAATCAGATACACATCTAAATCTCTTCAATCGCGGTTTTCACGTGCACAATGAGTGCCGAACGGCCAGAATGCGTTTGAAGTAAACAAACCCTCAAACCCTCCCTTTCAAGAAAAGAGTTTTCTCAGAAAACTCTTGAACGCCATCTACCGACAGACATTCTTATTTTTCTATACGTCTAAAAATGCAGCCTCTGGGAAAGTATCCACAAAGAGTTCTCATAAGTAAACATTTAATTTTGTGTTTTCTCTTTTAAGTTGCCGCTGTGAACAGGACGACTTCATCGGAATAAAGGAAAATAAACGAAGTCAGAATTACGCCCAAAGACACTATATTCATTTATAGAAATTGCCGCAATGGGAAAATAATGAGTTGAGCATAAAATAAAAAGACAAAAAATGCCGGCTTCTGGTGGAAAATACAAAATTGACAAAATCCACATGATGAAAATTGTCTGCAGCCTTTGATGACTCGCAATAACGTTGTATATCATACACAATGGTCTGTGTCGGTGAGTAGCAAAGCAACACAGGGAACCCAATGTGTGGTGTCGGCGTGTCCTTGGAAAGGAAAGAAAAAATGAAAAACGGAATATGGAGAGCCCGTCTGATTTGCCGAAGGTAACCCACGCACGTGTTGCAGTTAGCCTGGGAACTCGAGTAACATTGTAACACTTTGTTTGTTTTGTTCCTTTTGTTGCATTTGAAGCAAGTTTCAAATTTATTACATATTTTACATTTATGACATAAATGACGCATTTTTACGCGTCACGTAGAAAATATTTTTTACGCATAACTTTTCAACTCTGGTGACAGTATAGCTTGAAAAATATTCGAACACCATAAAATAATAATTAGAAAAAAATTACTTTAGAAACGAACTCTTGGCCACCGCCCGTGCCTCGGTGCTACAGCACTCCCCACCCCCACCCCCTCTCATCAGGCCTGGATAAAGCTATGGGTGTAAAACAAATCAAGGAGTGGTATCAGTGCTTCAAAAATGAACGAATATCTGTTGTTGGGTTGATGTAGAAGAAATGTCCAAAATGAGAGTTCCAAATGCACTCATCATAGAAAAAGAAAGCATCATTTGCCCAGTCAGTGTAGTCTGCTCTGCATCGACATACTTTTGCCAAAGGCTCATGAAGTTGAGGGTCCTATGGCAATATAACTCTGAAGTCTTTGAAACGAAGGAGTGGCAACAGCCTGACACACAGCTTGGTCATTTGAGAAGGTCTCCACCAGAAAATAGTCCAGTTGCCAGAGGAGGTGATAATTTATGCAAGCAAAGTCTGGGAAATACACAGGGTGCAGCAGAATTTCATAGTCCAACTAGTGGATTTGTTGGACGGTCCTTTGGGAAACATGTGCATAAGCACTGTTGTGCAACAAAAGGATCCCATGCCTGTTGCAGGTAAAACTGGCTACTTCGTACACAGTTTTTTGTACCGTAATTTCCGTCGTATAATCCGCAGATTATCTGCTAAAAATATAAGTTCTGCGAATTATACGCCGATCTAAAAAAAAAAAAAAAAAAATTATGGCCCTTTGATTTAATAAAAAATCTGCAAGATAATCGTGCAGAAGAGGCGTATAATTGGAAAAGGAGCTTCCTTGAAAAAATTTACCTTAGGTCGGGAGTTTGTACAGAGCGGAGAGGAGGGGTTTCGTAATGAAAGATCGGGAAAGTTGTGGGGAGAGACGGCAGGGGTCGTTTTGTATCGTTGAAGACAGCTCTGACTGTCGTGCCGTCTCTGTTTTTGGCAGCCAGCCAAAGAAGTACGCACAGTGCTTGCTTCACGAACTTATGTGTTCCTCCTTTCAGATCTCATACGTGCCATGCCCTCTGTTTAGTTCGTCCTTTGCCGTTTTGAGTTGACCAAAAATGCCTTTGCTGCTGATGTTTTCCTTCATTGCTACTCACTATGTCTTTGAAAAGGAAATGTTTCAGTTACACTGCCGAATTTA
This sequence comes from Macrothele yani, assembly GCA_039090855.1. Classification (NCBI taxonomy): domain Eukaryota; kingdom Metazoa; phylum Arthropoda; class Arachnida; order Araneae; family Macrothelidae; genus Macrothele; species Macrothele yani. The sequence continues at coordinate 39,947,301 of CM077009.1, read as the reverse complement.
AACTTAAAGTGGTGGGCACAGTTGATATGATCATGTCACTGCACGATATTTTTGAGGTCAGAAAACAATTGCTCAGTAACACGCGAAAAGCCGCTTCACCATAATCTAAAACGTAAACAAATCCGTCTGCAAATTCTGCGGGAAAATTTACGGAAGTCTAGCCCTATTTTTTATTGGCCTACGTATAAGCCTGTCCTTCCCCCCCCAACTCTGAAAGCAGGATTTCCAAAAAAACTTTCGACTTATACGCGAGTACATACGGTATTTCTATTACTTGTTCTGTATCAGCCTTTCGTCATTGGCAAAGTGTAATGCAATACTCTGGAGTTGCATCACCATGATCTATGGATATCATGCCACTGAGCTTTATCTGTCCGGAGATAAAAATATGAAAAAGTAACCTTTAAAAATTAATTTTTTCATTTCATAAAATCATTTTTCTTACTTCTTTGAACTCATGGATCATTGTGGGACAGACTTTTCTGTCGAAAATTCCACTTCCTGTTCAAAATCTATGATGTGCGGATTAAACAGCGATCTTTTTTTTTTTTTTTCTGAATGTAACGTCTGCGGGTTATACAAAGGAAAAATTTTTTTTACGTGAATTTCGCGGTCTGCAGATTATACGCTGGTGCAGATAATATGACAAAAATTACAGTACATCTTCTGCATTTCATCAGAACAGCAGTCCAAATTGATGATTTCACACTCAAGAAACACTTATAAGCATAGTAAATCAATTTATTCACTGGTATAAATAAGCATAAAATTTTGTCCAGCTTTTGCACTCCACTGGGAGGCTTTTTCAAGACAATGGTACACATAAAAATGCAGGGAATTACAACATGTAAGAAACAAAGATTATTTTTTTTTTAAATAACACAGGCGACATCACGAGTGGTATTATGTGAATTTTTATCACACAATTATATGGTGTGCTGCCAAGTGTGTCCATCTATCAATAACACATGTCAAACCATTGGTAGTTTGATAACCATTGGTAGTTTGATAGAGACCATACATTGCATGCTAGTTTGCTGGAGAGGATTGCCTTTGTTTTTTTTTGGGTTGGAGGTTTAACGACCACCGTGAGCAACTCAATGGGCTATAAGCAGTCGCCCGTCCCTAATTTAGGGTCACTGGTTCCAGGGAAGGGAAAGAGCCAGCGCCGTAAGACAAACACAACATCCATGCCTCACCGGGATTCGAACCCGGACCCCTTTCGGATGAATGATCAGAGGCCATCGCCTTAGACCACTGCACCACCGGGGCGGCGAGAGGATTGTGACTGTGTAAGGAGCAACTCCTCTAATGTTTTCCCATAGAGGAACAGCCAAGCAATGCATAACTTCTCTGGTGAGGGCTGTATTCTGCATGTCTTGGTTGACATTTCATGTGTTCTTTACATCTAATATCTAAGGATCACTTTGCCAGTCCGATATATATCTTTTCTGTGTTGTTAGGATACACCAACGATATAGCGTACATGCCAGCTTTTTCCCTTCCCACACTGTCTCTCCTTGCAGTTTGATATTATATGAGATAACGGAGTTGGTGATTTCATTGCTATTGAGATGTTATACCTACATAATGAATTTGTTTACCAATATATTAAGCCTGGGACACATGTGATGGATCCTGCGTATCTCACTGTCTTACTAGTTGATTTTGTTATCATAGACATTATACGATTTCTTACAGTTCCATGTATTCTGTCTATGTCATCCTTATTATTATCCATACACGAGACCTACCAAGAAACAAAAAAGCTGAATTTTTTATCAGAACATGCGATGAGAAAATGTGAATATAACCAGCACGAGATGGAATTGTTCACTGTAATTTATTTATGTAAATATTAAACTGGAGCACATTGCTGTAGTCACAATATAAAATTGAGTTCAAAACAAAATAAATTGTTTTAAAAGGCATTGCTATTTGTTTGTTTTTGTTCTGTTGCTATACTTGCTAGAACATCAGCTCATTTAAGTGGAGTGTACATGAATTCATTGTAATGATGGAAAAACAAAAAATTGTTGAATTAATCATTGAACAGAAAAATAATTCTCAAATTGTCTCACTAAGGAAGTCCGCACACCGCTGAGGCACTTTTTTCATAAAAGTACATCACTGGTGTAATCATTCGTGAATGATGAATTAACTTTCCTCTTCTATTGCTTTGTTCTCAGCAAATTCCATGGCCATGTGTTTTCTTTTGTTGACTCTGCAGCTGCACAGCAATCATTACTTAATTTTAGTTTCTGTTGATATCACTCCTTTGCAATTTTTTCATTGTCACTTTAAATCTTTTCTTTCTTCCTGCATTCCTCGGATGACAATTTTATTCATCATGCTGAAAGAACTTTCAGTCTGAGAAACACGACAAATACTTTGAACACTATGCATCAATACTTACAAATTTCCACTCTCTTACCAAACTTATATGCAAACATTTATGGGAAAAATTAATGTTTAATAACAAAAACATCGTGAGGCGGTGGGGAATTATGATTACATAAGAAATCTTAGATTTCCGACTTCAATTTTCAGAAACGTTCCTCCATTTCAAGCTGAGATGCAAATATTTATGGATAAAATTATATTTATCAACAATACTGGGGGGCAGAAGAAACATCTCGAGAGAGAAAATTACGATTACGGGATAAATCTTCACTCCATTTATCTTCCGTTTTTGAAAGTTTCGAAAGGCGGAATTCCGTCCTCAAATAGAAAAGAAATCTCTTCCACCACCACCACCAATCCTCTTAAAATTTATGTTCAGTTATGCATTGATTTCCACAATGCCCCAAATGATAATGGAAATGGTGGAATTCCTCGAATCCACGAATGAATCTCAAGCCTGAAGACTACAGGGAAATCTTCGCACCCTCTTAACTTACGTTTTCATAAATCATTGCCCACAGTTTCATACTGAAATACAAACATTTATGCGATAAAATGACATTTAACAACATTGCTGGGCAGAGGCAACATCATTAGAAAAAAATTACGATCGCAGGAAAAAATCCTCACTCCGTTTAACTTCTATTTTTGAAAGTTTTGGAAGATGAAATACCATCGTTTTCCCAGACGGAAAACGACACTTTCCCTCCCCTCAAAACTTCTTTTCATTTTTGCATCCATCTTGAGAATGACTCAAATGATGACAAAAAAAAAAAAAAAAAAGCGGAATTCTACGAATCTGTGGAAGAATCTCATGTATGTATATCCAGCCCTTAGACCTTTGTTATAAATATTATCAATGTTCTTATTACTTAGGTAGTCGGGTTCGCATACTTTATACGCTCTACAGAACCAGGCTCTAAACACAGAGAGTTTCAACTCTTTATGAACAAGTTAGTAAAATCATGCAATGCATTGATTATGATACACTTTCCAACATACTAGAAATCATTACTCAAGCTATTACTCAAGTTATGAAGAAAATGGCTGTGGAATAAATCTCACCCTTGTGCCCTGACCTTTGATCCATTTGGATGATATTCAACAGAACTGGTTCAGTATACCTCTGAAATAACATGATAAAGTTTTGTCACAATCGAAGCAATTTTACGTAAGTTATGATGCATAAGGGCAATGGAATAGATCCCGCTTCTGTGTCCTAACCTTTGACCCATTTCGCCCATTTTCAATAGGATTCGTCCCCAGGCAGGCCACTACAACAAACGAACATTTCAACCAAATCGAAACATTTTTACGTAAGTTATGACGCATAATGGCGATGGAAGTGATTCCGCTCCTATGTCCTGACCTTTGACCGCCATTTCGCCAATTTTCAATAGGGTTTGTCCTCAGGTGATCCCCTACCACATACTAAAATTTAATCGAAATCAAACCTTTTTTACGTTAGTTATGACGCATAAGAGCAGTGGAATGTATCCCGCTCCTATGTCCTGACCTTTGACTCCATTTCCGTTCACTTTCAATAGGGTTCCTTCCCAGGTGTTCTCCTACCACATACTAAAATTTCATCGAAATGGAACGATTTTTACGCGAGTTATCGTGCGGATGAACATACGCACACAACGCATGTCGTAATGAGGCAGATGGGAATTGCGACCATCTGCTCGCAAGAGTGTGACGTCATAAAACTTTAATAAGATCCGCACATTTCTTTGTTTACTGACGTCATGAAAATACAGGTCGCGCCCATCTTTTTTCTGGACAATTAATGCGTTCACAAGGATGAAAATTTGAACATCGATTAAAATAGTTTCATTTTATAACTTGGAATACCTAATATTTTCTAAAACATAACCATAATTATGCAATCCAACATTTTTTTGTCTACTGACATCATCAAAGTACAGGTTGCGCCATCCTTTTTCTGGTTTCAACACCACCAAAGGAAAAGTTATTGATTTTTAATATAATTATGGTTATGTTTTAGAAAATATTAAGTATTCCAAGTTATAATAAGAAGTAATTTTAATTGATGTTAAAATTTTTATCCTTGGGAACACATTAATTGTGAAGGAAATGTGTACAAAAGTTTTTCCATTGGAAGTATAGGAAGCAAAATTACTTGATATCCACCTTAATACAATATGGGATAAGGGTAATGGAATGGATCGCAATCCTATATCCAGACCTTTGACCCCATTTACTGAAATTTCATCGAAATCAAACCATTTTTACGCATGTTATGACGCATAAAGGCAATGGAATGCATCCCGCTCTTATGTCCTGACCTTTGACCCCAATTCACCCATTTTGAATAGGGTTCGTCTCCAGGGGGTCCCCTACCACATAGTAAAATTTCATTGAAGTCAAACCATATTTACGCAAGTTATGACGTGTAAGTGCAATAGAATGGATCCCGCTCCAACGTTGTGACCTTTGACCCCATTTGTCCCATTTTCAATAGGGTTCGTCCCCAGGTGGTCCCCTACCACATACTAAAATTTCATCAAAATCGAACCATTTTTACGCCAGTTATCATGAGGACAGACGAACGGACGGACGGACGTACAAAGCTGGAGAATATACGCTTCTTCAAACCTATGGTTGGAAAGAGTAAAAAAGCCTCCCAGTAGAGTGTGAAAGCTTGGCAAAACTTTATGTGTATTTACATACATACATATCACTAAGCTGTTCTCAGAGATTCAGAGGTTAGCTCCAAAAAGAAATGCAAACTACCAGATATTTTTACTTACTGTTGTCGTATCAAACTTCTCCATTTACAGCGATCTTGACAGCATATTTACATCAGTGAATAAATGGATTTACTAGACTGTAAGTGTTTCTTGAGTGTGCACACTCTACTCTGAAATTTATGTTGATGGCCTCACCTGGGTGGAGAGATGAATAATGGATCAGGCCAGCAACAGACCACCACATGAGAATCAGCACTTTCCACTGATATAGGAGCAGCTCTGAAATGTTTACATGGCTGTGTAATATCCAACCACTCTGCTGATTGCTTATGAATGTTTTAGAGGACTCACTTTTCATTGCAGGTTACAATCTCATGAAGGAATCCTTTCCATCTTAAAAAAAAAAAATTCACAATACACGATGCTATCATTGCACGATGTTAAAAAACAGAGATGTATGCATATTCACCATGCAAAAGCTTTAATACATTAAAAATCTAATACATAAAGTTGAATGTTTGTTTGTTTGTTTGTCCGCTATGCAAACCTACACTTTTCAATTTAGAACCACCAAATTTGGTATACTATCTCATGGTACTCTAACTTAAACACCTGACAGTTTTTTGAAGGGGCAGGAGCCCGGGATCAAGAGGCCTACATGCAACATTTTCGTAAAAAGTTCCATTTTTTACTTTGGGCTCAAGGCAAAGTAAAAAATGGACACCAGCTACACCAGCCTTGAGTTAAAAGTACCTATTTCTGATTAGATATGTGAGGCAGAAATTCACTTCCTACTGTTTGTAATCAAGAACTTTACTTTCAGAGAAGTAAAGTTTTTCATTCATAATTCAAGAACTACTTCATTTGATTCAAGTAAACTTGAAAAAATACCTAATACACCACTTATTCCTCCTCCCCCTCCTTTTTTTCTCTTTCAATTTTCTGATGGTGTTTTCATATTTGAAAATTACTATACTTTAGAAAATGAGAAGTTCTGGATTATATAATATCAAACTCATAAAATAAATCCATACCACAACAATAACTCACCAATTTCTAGTATTCTTTCCCTTGGCCTCTGCTGTTGCCACTGTACAATTTGCTCCTTCTCCATGTACTGCAACCGCCTCTCCTGAAAACCAACTCGGACGGTGCTCTGAAATTTGAAACACACAAAAAATGTGTTGTACAGTATTCACAGAAATGCTTCACATTTAAACTCATAAGATTTAAAGCAGAACCGAACACAATTCTAACAAAAATATACACAGCATTTTATGTTGATTTATAATTAAGTCAAGTTCTAAAACTGCAATTACAGTGAATGCCAAACTGAGAAAAAAAAAAAAAAAGGTTGGTTGGACGGCATCTACTGCCACAAGGGCCTCGAACACCAAGTCCCACGATATGCGAAACAAAGAAAAAAAACATTTTTTTAAAACATAATAAACAAGAAAGATGACACCCAATTTTCGGTTCTAATAAGCACATCTTTTAAATTAGTTCTGATGCAGACAAAATTTACCAAAGTTATTCAAAGTCAATGGAAATGGTTAGAAAGAAAAAAAAAAACAGATTTCTACAATCGATAGAACATTTAGAAATATAAATAGCTACTTATTTCCACGAGCAGCTAAAAAATTTATGAAAATTAACAAACAGTGCACAAACAGTTTTTTTTAGCAGAAGGAAGATATCAGAGACAAAGCAATTTTCAAATTGAACAGTTAAAAGAAGAAATATAGAAAGAAACATGATATAACTCTACACCTTCTAGTGGAAGAATAATGGAAAAGCATACTGGAAAAGCTGAAAATAGGTGAAAAATGTTCTTTATGGAAAAAGCTATACTAAGGAAAAAAGAACTTTTCAAATACATCTCCCAGAAGCAGAGATAGCGAGACAAAGGTTTTGATCTTTACACCTCCTAGCGGGAAATCTGAGCATTATTTAAAGACTATAATGCTTCACATCTCTGATGTAGCTAATATGGCATACACAAAAAAAGGAATTTTCCAATTAGATTTTTAGAAGTGGAGATAGAGCTGCAAACAGAAGTACACAATCACCACCTAGCAACAGAACTATGAACTATAAAACTCCTCAAATACAAATCTAAAGTGTTGTACAAGGTAAATGGCATCCGGTGTTGAAGAAGTTTTTAAAATCGCATATGTAAAAGCAGAGATATTGAGAAAAACATATTACACATTGGTGCCCCAGCAGCAAAATTGTGCATTATTTTGGGTAGAAAATACACACAAAACAGTTTCCATAGTTAGCAGTATCTGACAAAAAAAAAAGATTTTTTCAATCAGGTTTTTAGACTCGTAGGTATTGCTGGAAACGGAACATGAACTCATGCCCTCTAATGGCACACTTGTGCATTAAGAAAAACTTGAAATTATATGCAAAACATTTCCCCATCACAAGCTGTATCCAATGCAGGAAGAATTTTTAAAATCAGAGTTTTAGAAGTAGAGATATCGGGGGAAACGCAATTTATCTTTATGCCCCCTAGTGGGAGATCTATGCATTTCTTGAAATTTTGAAATCACATGAGAAACATTTCACACAGGAAATGCTCTCCAACAAAAAAATAATTTTACAAATTGGACTTTTCAAAACAAAGATAGCAACAAAAATAAGATATAAATCTATGCCCCTGGCAGAAAACTATGCATTATTTGAAGAAGAAAGTATTCTGAAAAGGTTTTCAGAGGTGAGCGATATTAGTCCGGAAAAGAATTTTTTCCATCGAGTTTTCAAAAGCTCATATTTTGCTGCAAATGCATCAGAAGCAAAAAAAAAAGAAAAAAAAAACTTATGCCCTCTGGTGGCTAAACCATTCTTTACCAAAAATTAGAAATTATATGCAAAACATTTCTCATCAGGAGTTGTATCCTATGCAGGAAGGATTTTCCAAATTGAAATTTCAGAAACATAATTTAATCTTTATGCACCCTAGCGGAAAATTTATGCATTACTTGAAGAAGGACTGTACCTAAAATAGTCTTCAATATAAATGGCATCGAAAAAAAAAAAAAAAATTTTCAATCAGATATTTAGAAGCAAATATATTGTATTAATAAGATGTATTTTGAATTTGACATCATCTGCATTTATGCCCTCTAGCAGCAAAGTTGTGCATTGGGAAAAAAAAAAAAGAATGTAAGAATTATCATTTTTACATTTCAAGCTTCCCAATGCAAAAAGATTTTTTCAAATTGGAAAAATAGTTGCAGAGATATGGTGTCCACTGACAGACGGACAAACTGACAGCATAAGCATGATCTTTTTACAAAAGACGTGCTAAAAAGTAGGACGCAAAAACAAAACAGTTCAAATGGCCAACAAAAAGCAATGGACTATACACAAAATGAAACAAATGAAAACCCCAATATAACATAAAAAAAAAAAAAAAAGAACACAGAACCACAATGATAATGTAAATAGCAACATAGGGTTTATGAGTCATCTGGTAAGGTGGGTACATAAAAGCAGAAAATGAGCACATTCACAAACAAAATCACCACGAATACAAAACATTAGCAACAGTCAGAGGTACATAACCCATCTCAAATGTGTGTGTGTGTGTATGTGCGTGTAAGGGCAGCTTTGCCACACTGCAAATGGCAATGAGTGAAATAGAAATCCTAACGCAGAAACATGCCAGCACAACTTTCTCCCTAAAATTCCCCCAAAAAGATGAAACAAAGACTCCAAGAACTGGCCTGATACAATGTAGTTTTGTTTCCTACCTATTGGTGTCACAGAACCTACAACACACACTTAATATGATCCCGAACATTTGAATCTAAGTCCCTGTAGTACAGTGGCATGGTTGCGGCCCTCAATGAGGACTAAGTAGAAAGGAAGATTTATACAACATACCTAACTAAACACATGAGTTTCCGTTCTGCCAAGATGAAGAAATTTCTGACACATTCTAGAATACCCTTTTGTTATGGGAACCATATGCCGATTCTGTTTGTGATATTTGAATAGGTTGCAGATAATTTAAGTTCATCACATGTAAAAACATAACATGGGGTTCACAAAAATTTACAGAAAATAAATTTCAGCACTTTTCCACGAGTTCATCAAAAAATTCCAGCAGCTTAAATTTTTGCTAGAATCATAGTGGTTTGTTTTATATTTTGCAAACTGGGGTGAAATTTACCCTGCATTTAGAATTCTAAGGAAGTCAGATGGGTTTTGCTGTTACAAAATGTTCCTCAGTGTGTGTTACATTTTTGATGAAGTGCCAAAATTTCATCATATAAAAACTGCTCTGCATAAAACTTGTATGAAGTAATCTGGAACTTAGCAGAATGATAATAATCATTTGCAAATTTTTAAGACCACCTGTTGGTATTAGGAGATTTCTGCCGATTGTGTCAGCTGTCTGTATTACTCAACTTCCTGTTGGTGTTGCATAATCCTATACTGGCAGCTGTTGATAGAGTTGGGAGAAGCGTGCAAGCGTCAGTTTGCTTCTGGTTTTCATGCTGAGAAGTTTTATACGTATTTTCTATAAAGCAAAAAATGGGTAAAAATGTGTCATTAAGTGTTACTCAGAGGGCAGAAATAGTGACTTTGTATCACGAAGGATACTCCGAACGTGACATAAGCAGAAAGGTGAATGTAAGCAAGACTGCTATTCATAATGCGATCATGAAATATCGAGATACAGGTGAACTTAGCGACCGAAAGAGAAGTGGACGTCAAAGGAAAACAACCCCAAGTGATGACAATACCATAAGGTGAATATTTATGCATTCTCCAAGGAGTTTGTGCACGGAAATCAAGGCCTTTCTACATTCAAAAAGGTCTGACATTAGTATCAGCACTGTTTTCCGACATCTTAGCTAAGATTTTGTATTAAAGTCTTATAAACCTGCACATAAACCTAGACTAACCTCTGTCATGAAAAAGAAGAGACTACAATTTGTGAAGTGTCAGAAAACATGGACTGCTGAAAATTGGAGCCAAGTTCATTTTTCTGATGAATCAACTGTGCGTCAATCTGAATCACGTGAAACACATGTTCAACGACCAAACAGCAAAAGGTTTGATGAAAAATACACCGTTAGCACCGTAAGACATCTGCCTAGTCAGATGATAGGGAGTGCTATGTCAGCATTCGGTACTGCTTCATTATTCTTTTTGCCAACAGGCACTACCATGACTGGTCCTTTTTATGTGGAAATATTATGTGAGAAGCTGTTAACTCATATACAAGTGCACAGATGCACAATCTTTATGCAAGATGGTGCTCCATGCCACAGATTAAAGACAGTAAAGGACTATCTGCAGAAGAAAAACATAACTGTGCTTGACTGGCACAGTAATTATTAAGTCCCGACCTTAACCCCATCGAAACTTTGTGGGCCATTTTAAGACAAGGTAGCACAAAAACAGCCATAAAATTCCCAAGCTTTGATTGACATGATAAAGTATGTGTGGTGCAAAGACATTTTAAGTGACTACTGCAAATCCCTCATTGAGAGCATGCCACATCGTATTCTGTCCGTTATAAAAAACAAACATGGCCACTCAAAGTACTGATTTTGGTCTTTTTGTGTTCTAAAGAATGTAAGTATTCATCTGTGGTGTCATTTGTTTCAAATAGCTCTGACTAGTAATGAGTTGTTTCTGTGAAAATCTTAATTTTCAACAAATTCAAAGGTGGTCTTAAACCTTTGGAAATGACTGTAATACAAAACAATTTTGCAAGGTACTAAAGAACATTCATCTATTCTCATGCACATTGGTCGCAGAGAGGCCAGATATCAATTGCCTTCAGTGAGGAAAGTGGGTACTAGAAGTAACAGCCTCTTGGACCCATAGGGTTTCTACACACAGTTGTGACTCAAACTGCACACAACTGCTACGCTACAAACAAAATGGCTAGAAAGATGCCACTCAAACGTCTTGCACTACAGCATTACACAAGATGAAAGAGATGACAACATGTCTTCACACTCCATGGAAAGAAGTGATGTCATCACAAGCAGACGCCCCAGGCAGCTGTAACAAAATGACTCAATTCAGGGCTGGAAATTTACTGTATATGCTCGTGTATAATCCAAAAGTTTTTGGAAGAAATTCTGCTTTCAAAGTTTGGGGTGTTGGCTTATACGCGTATCAGTAAAAAAATAATAATATTATAAATAAATAAAAATTATATTATAAATAACAATATATATATATCATCATCATCATTGTCAACCATTATCAATCCACTGCTGGACGAAGGTCTTCCCAAGTTTCCTCCACAACGGTCTGTCTTGTGCCAGTCTCCTCCATGTCACTCCCGCATACTTTCGAATTTCATCCAACCATCTTCCATTAAGTCTTCTTCTGGGTCTTTTCCTGTCCCTTGGAATCCAATCTAAAATTTCGGCTGTCCGTCGATGGTCTGTCCTTCTGGCAGTATGTCCAGTCCATTTCCATTTGAGGGATTTAACTCTGCTCATGATGTCTTCCACTCTTGTCATTTTTCGTATCCACGAGTTCCTCTTCTTATCTCTCCTGGTTACACCAAGCATGCACCTCTCCATGCTGCTTTGAGTTGTCTGCAGCCCTTTTATGTCTCTTTTAGTTAAGGTCCACGTCTCTGCACCATACGTAAGCACTGGAAGGATGCATTGATCAAACACTTTTCTTTTAAGACATAATGGCATATTGCTCTTGAAAATTATGCTGTTTCTTCCAAAAGCTCTCCAGGCAAGTTTTGTACGTCGATTAATTTCTTCATCAATGTGACCCTCACTTGATATCTGCTGTCCAAGATAAACGTATGTGTCTGTTATCTCCAGCTTTTCTCCATCAATCGATAAATCTTCATTTCTTGTAAAAGCATTGAACGTCACTTTTGTCTTCTGAAAGTTCATTTTTAATCCCACTTCTTTACTCTTGTCAGCATGTTCCTGGATCATACTCTGCAGCTCTGATGGGGTAGTTGGAAAAATGACTACGTCATCAGCAAAACGAAGGTGGGTTAGATAATTTCCATTAATCTTTATCCCTTTGTTTTCCCAGTTCAGTGATTGAAAGACATTTTCCAATGTGGCATTAAAGAGCTTCGGAGATATGGTGTCACCTTGTCTCACTCCTTTTCCAATTTATATGTGTGTTGTATTTTCAAACAGCCGAATCTTCGCACTTGCATTTTCATAGATGTTATTAATAATATTAATGTACGCATCTTCAATACCGCAGGATTTCAGAGCCATTGTAATTGCTGATGGTTTCACCGAATCAAAGGCTTTTTCATAATCGATAAAAGCCATGCACAATGAAAGTTCATATTCCCTCGCTCTTTCAATTAGTTCTCTCAGTACGTGGCTATGATCTATTGTGCTGTAGCCACTCCTGAATCCAGCTTGTTCTCTCGGTTGAGCCATGTCCAGTGTCACCTTTAAGCGGTGTGAAAGAACTTTAGTGAAGATTTTATAAACCACTGATAGGAGGCTGATAGGTCTGTAGTTCCTGAGATCCTCAGTGTCACCTTTTTTATGTAGCAGGATCATTGTAGCATTGTTCCAATCCTCAGGAATCTTCCCTTCATTAAGGCATCGAGTGAAAATTTGGGCGAGTACTGTTTTGATTTCTCCACTTGCTTCTTGTATGATGTCTACAGTAATTCCATCTTCTCCTGGAGCTTTTGCCCGCTTCATGTTCTTGATTGCATGAGCAACTTCTGCTGGGAGGACTGGAAGAACTCTGGTACTGGTACCTTTCATGATGTCTGGAGTACATGTATCATCCCTTTCATATAATTTGGAGTAGAAATCTTTCACTCTTGTCAAAATTTCACTTCTATTTCTTGTTACAGAACCATCTTCTTTTCTCAGTGCCATAATCTGTTTTCTTCCCTTACTGAGATGTCCCTTTGCTATCTTTAGGCTTTGGTTGTTTTCAATTGCTTTCCTTACTAGTTTACAGTTGAATTTCCTTACGTCTTCAGTGATACTTTTTCGTACTGTCTTGCATAGCTCTATATATTCCACTTTGGAAGTCACATCTTCTTTAGTTGTCCTCATCTCTCTTCTTTTTTGCATCAACATTTTGGTTTTTCCTGATAATTTGTTCACATGCAACTTGTTCTTAGACCCAGCTAATTTTGTTGCTGTTTCCATAAGAGCTTTGGTTACTTTTCTGTTAACTTCAGAGATGTCCACTTTTTCCGATGTTAGGCCTTCTAAAGCAGAGAACCTGTTCTTCAGTTCTAACTTGAAGGTATTATGGTGTTTTTTAAGGTTGGTTATGTCAATACATCATGTTTGTCATATGAGCTTGCCACGTTCGAGTTTAGTGTTGAGGTGCATCTTACATCTCACCAATCTATGGTCACTACCTGTGTTGAACTTGTTTAGCACACTGCAGTCTTCTATGACGAATTTTTTGTTACACACAATAAAATCAATTTCACTTGTCATCCCATTTGGATGTCTCCATGTCCATTTCCTGTGTGGCTTTTTCTTGAAAAAGGAGTTCAAGATGAAAAACCCTTCTGCCTCTGCAAACTGTACAAGAGTATTTCCACGCTGGTTTCTGTTGCCGTGACCGAATTTACCTACTGAAGTTTCATTCTGTTGCCGTTGCAATATTTTTGCATTGAAATCTCCCATAATTATCTTCAAGTGCTGCTTACCTTTATTTTATAATATATATATATATATATATATATATATATATATATATATATATATTATAATAATAATTATATTATATTATAGTAATAAAAATAAAAATTATATTATAATAATAAAAATAAAAATTATATTATAACAATAAAAATAAAAATTATATTATAATAATAAAAATAAATATATATTATAATAATAAAAATAAATATTATATTATATTATAAATAATAAAAATAATATTTATAAATAAATAAAAATTATGAAATATTTTTCTACCTAGAGTAGGATTCCTACTGGAACAGGTGCCGCTAATATGATAAGTGAAAAACTTAATCTCGTTTCAAATTGAGACCGTGAAATTTCTTGCTTCCAAACATGGAATACATCATTACTTTCCATGAGCAACCGCAAGATGAAATCTTTCAAACTAGACATGCTGTGTGAGTCAGACCAGCTCTGTTCAGACATGGCGTAAATCACTTAGCTGTTGGGGTACGCCACAGACAATCAAGCATCTCTCTCCTCTCTTGAGTTTTAATGATAAGTATGGGAGATCATATCTTCTGCTCTGCACGGGCAAAAGCAATATCAGAGCAAGCAAAGAGCAAAGACACAGTGCTTTACTGGCTGTATTGAAACAAAATGGCCAACTTGGCTTTGTTATTCTGGAATGCAATTTTGCCAGAAATCCCTATAAAGTTTGTCAAAAAAAGGCGGCATAATTAATGCATCAGATGTTACTGGAGTTATTTTGAAACTCCGATAGAGAATCGTAATTCAAAAGTTTTTACAGAAGATAATCTCAAAAATTTACACAATTCATTTCAAAAAATATATTTCCTAAAATCTTGAAATTTAAGGTCAGCTTATATGCAGGTCAAGGTTTTTCACAAATTTTTAGCATTTGAAGTAGGGGGCTCGGCTTATATGCGAGTATTTATGATGCCTAGCAAAAAGTTTTTTTATTTAAAATTTTGTAATTTGCAGTAAATACTGCAATTTCCGTTGAACAGAGGGTGAGTCAAAAGTTCTACAATATTTCAATCACTTTATGTCTGCATACGTACCTTTATGACGAAAGCTGACTAACATTCAAAGTATAGGCCATCGTGTTGCAATATTTGGATCACTTTATGTCTTTATACGTATCTTTATGACGAAAGCTGACTAGCATTCAAAGTATAGGCCATCGTGTTGCAATATTTGGATCACTTTATGTCTTCATACGTATCTTTATGATGAAAGCTGACTAGCATTCTAAGTATAGGCCATCGTGTTGTAATATTTGAATAACTTTATGTCTTCATACGTATCTTTATGCTGAAAGCTGACTAACAATCAAAGTATAGGCCATCGTGTTGCAATATTTGGATCACTTTATGTCTTCATACGTATCTTTATGACGAAAGCTGACTAACATTCAAAGTATAGGCAATCGTGTTGCACAGTCTTTAGCCATCTGTCTGCCAGTTCTTCGATTCCACGGCAGTGCCAGTTCTTGTCCTTCAAGGCAAAGAACTTCTTCATCCCAGCTGCTATCTCCTCCTGGTTGTTGAAGTGCCGCCCAAGAAGGAAGTGGGCATGGACCGGAACAAGTAATAATATGATAGGGCAGGGTCTGGACTATATGCTGGATGTGGCATGAGTTTGATGCCCTTAAGTTCCTGGAGTTTTGCTCAGGTCGTTCACGTGGTATGAGGCCACGTGTCGTCCTGCTGTAGGAGAGTGCGCTTTCGGTTCACCAGTGCCGGGTACTTCTCCCCAATACATCCACTCCAGCTGTTCATCGTAGAGGTTGGCATTGATGGCCCGATCATCTGGAACAAATTCGTAATGGATTATCCTCTCAAAATTCCACCAGACACAGAGCATCACCTTATGCTCAAAGCGCCCATGTTTGGCAACAGGTTCAGGAAGCTGGCGTAGGCTCAACCACTGCCATCGTGTGTTAGGATTACGGAAATAGACCCACTTTTCATCGCACGTAACAATTCTCTTGATGAAACTTACATCACACCGGTTTTCTAGGAGTTTTGTGCACACTTCCACTCGGTGGTTTGCTTCAGCTGGCGTCAGTTCCTAAGGGACAGTGCGGCAGCTCCTGTACACCTTGCCGAGGTCCTGAAGGTGGTCTGTAATATGCCCAGCTCGCCTGATAATCTCCAAGTGCTGGTTATCTAATTTGCCTCTACAGCCTGATGCACAGCCTCCGAATTAACGGTCCAGTGCCTACCTGACCTTGGCTGATCGTCCAGGTTTCTGTCACCTGAGCAAAATTTCTTGAACCATCTGGTTGCGGTGCTGTGGTCCATGGAACCCACCCCTTTCACATGAAAAATGTTTCGTGTTGCATGAGCAGCATTATGGCTGTGTTCAAACTCGTAAAGCAAAAGTTTCCTAATTAGCCGGTTGTGGCTGTTCATCTTTTAGGCGTCCCAACCACCCACAGACAGAATTACGACATGCAATACTGTTCAAGCAATGACTACCACTTTATATCCCTTTCAACTGACTGCAGTGTGAAACTCGAACTAGTTTAATTAGGTGACATACTCGTCGCAGCACATGCGTTTATGCAAATATTGCAAAACATTCGACTCACCATCTGTATAGTCCATGGATTATCTGTTAAAAAGTTTTAAGTTTAACTTAGGATCTGTGGATACTATACTGCTTAAGAAAAGCTTTGTGGAACTTTAATTTTTTTAAAATCTACGGAATGTTCGGATAGCTGGTGGTATTGGAAAAGTACTGAAATTGCATTAACAGGAAAATGTAACACAGGCACAGAGCCGCAAAGAGACGGAAATATGTTGGGTTGTTTTTTATTTATGAGCATTTGATGGAACATATGATGAAACAAAGGTAGTACTATTTGTGCTCGCTAAAGGCTATGTGGGAAGCCAGCTGAGCTATTTCATGGTACATGATTGTTGCCTCCTCAGTAGAGTAAACATTCTGTGAATTGGATTTGTTAGTTTTGTGGTACTAGTCCTGTTAGTTAAGGCTTTTGTTCACAGAAACATTTTCAGAAATGCCAAATAGTATGGATTGGCAGGAGTTCCTACATATTTTTGGATCTCAATAATGAACAATGGGGCCTAATGCCTGATATTCAATTATTTGAAATTAACAAAAAGTATCTAAAAAGTGACAGTTACAATTTTTAATAAGATCCTTTCCTTCTGACTGCATTGGACTTTTGGATTATCCTGTGAATGAGTATGAAATACATAAGGTCTTGTGTATGATGTGTGATGGATGTCAGTGAATCTTGAGCTGTGTGCCAAGATCACTGTAAATGGAGACCTTTGATATGGCAACAGTAAGTAAATAATCAGTTAAAAAATTCTCTGGTGGATTGTCTTTCTTTGTGGAGCTAACCACTGAATCTCAGAGAACAGAATGTCAACAGCCTTTCCTTTTACATGCTCTCTGTGCCATACGCTTCCTCACAGCTCTGTGATGGTTACGGACATGTTCGCTCACGTACTTGACTGTGTTGTGCAAGTTACCACACCTTCCACAATTTTTCCGTTTGCATGCTCTGTGCCACACTTTCTCACAGCTTCGTGATGGTTACGAACATGTTTACTCATGTACTTGACTGTGTTATGCAAGTTACTGCACCTTTCACAATCTTTCCTTTCACATGCTCTTTGTGCCATACCCTTTCTCACAGCTCTGTGATGGTTACGAACATGTTCGCTCACGTACTTGACTGTGTTGTGCAAATTACCACACCTTCCACAATTTTTCCGTTTACATGCTCTGTGCCACTTTCTCACAGCTTCGTGATGGTTACGAACATGTTTACTCATGTACTTGACTGTGTCATGCAAGTTACTGCACCTTTCACAATCTTTCCTTTTACATGCTCTTTGTGCCAAACCCTTTCTCACAGCTCCATGATTGTTACGGACATGTTCCCTCATGTACTTAACTGCGTCATGCAAGTTACCGCTCCTTTCGTTTTACATGCTCTCTGTGCCATACCCTTTCTCACAAATCTGTGACTGTTACCTCACCTTTCACAACCTTTCCTTTTACATGCTCTCCATGCCACACCTTTTCTCACAGCTCCGTGACTGTTACGGACAGGCTCACTCGTGTACTTGACTGCATCATGCAAGTTACCACTCCTTTCGCAACCTTTCCTTTTACATGCTCTTTTTATCACACCCTTTCTCACAGCTCCATGACTATTACAGACATGTTTGCACGTGTACTTGACTGTGTGGTGCAAGTTACCACATCTTTAATGCATTACAACAGCATTCACCAAACTTTATTGACACACCTCATATATCATTCAAATCAAAGCAACATTTGTTAAAGAGGTGGTAAAAGGTAATTAGTGAATTGTAAGAAGACTTACAGCATTATAACATTTGAAACACTTTGATCTTATACTTGATTTGTGAAAGGCAAAAGAAATATACTAATAGTTAATGTAATGGAAAACACAAAAACTATTACAAGTTTCAAAATAAAAAATGTTCACATCTTGTCTTTCTTTCTTATTTTTTTCTTTACCTTCAGCATTTTCCCCCTCATTTCTGTTAAATCCCCTAATTTCTTCAATTTTATTTCATAGGACTGACCTAAAAATGCAAGAGAGACAAATTGTAAGCAATGTAAACATAAGATGCTAAGCAGAATAATAGGCAATTCAATGAAATTTGAAAAATAAAGAAACAGCATTTATAAAATAAAATTCTTCACAAAAACTAGACTAAATGAAATTGGTTGCGATGCAGTGTAGCAGTTCAATTTATGATCTTCCTCTTGATCAGCACTTTTTTTTTTCTACAATGACACTCTTTGTCATACAAAAGCCAATCTGTTGCAAGGTTCTCCACTTGCAACTAAGACTTTTGCACAACAAAGACTGAGAACAGAGAAATGACCGAAAAACCAGAAAGGAGATAGATGGCCACTCATCAACCGCTGGGGCAAAAAAAAAAAAAAAATAATAATAATAATAATAATAATTCTCTGACAACAGGTAGCTGTAATAGACAGCATGCAACATGTCTACAACAATCCAAACTGCATCAGCCAGCAAACATGAATGCATTATGATCACTGTGATGCAAATGCAATGGGGAAGAAAGACAGTTTCACCACCCTAATCCACAGCACTAACATTCACCATTGTTTATGAATGTGGTAAAAGTTTCATTTCACAAAAACAAAGATAAAACATGAGTGGAGAGAGAATGAGCCTTTGTTTAATTAATCCTCTAATTACATTTTACTAAATTACAACAACCATAAAAGAGTAAACAAAAATGGAAGGTAACAAACAACATTGTACATCACTTGCTCTTGAAACTTCATTCATTTCTCTGGAGGTGAGAAACTGAGATAGTGTACAGATTCGTGTATTTTACCCCAAAGGAAAGACCAGAATAACAAGAACACCTGTCTTTAGCAACGATTTAGTCTTCACATTGTAGAACTTTTAGTCTTCACATTGTGATAAAATTCAACGATTTAGTCTTCACATTGTGATCTTTGATGTCTGCTTGAATATTGACACAGATGGTTTTGAAACAATTATTTCTACACTCACTGTAATGTGAAAAAATAGGCAGGAAAGAAACAAGCTTAGTTTTCAATTACTGTGTTTTACGGCACATAATCTGCGGATCATCTGTTCCTAAAAGTTTAAATTCTAGCCACTGCAGATTATACGACGGTGCAGATAATTCGACCCCTCGCCAACTTCAAAAATGAAGCAGTTTTGCTCTTCATACCGTGCCATATGAGAGAAATCTATCACGTCAAAGCTTTTAAGAATGCCATGTGTTCGATGATAATGCGCAGTGTCACTGCATTAACACCCCTCCCCCACCTGGCTTTGACAAAAATGTCTGTGTGTATGTGTAGACATTTCCTCTATGCAGATTACTGCTTTGTAAAAGTTAGGGAGGAAAACATTGCCTGCAGCAAAGCACGTTGACCTTGAATAAGGGAGTGCCATTTCCATTCCATGCTGCTTTGGCCCGTGACCTCCGTAACATCACTCCCCACCCCCACACACTCTGCCCGAGGTTCCAACCCCACTCCCACTTGTTTATTTTGCTCTGCTTCAAAGCGAATGCTTCTGACACTACAGCTCCAAAACTGAAGAGGAGAACTTTGACACCATCACAAATTATTTACGGCCTGAAATACAGTGTTTCAGATGTTGATGTAATTTAAGCATTACTCAGAGTTACAGCACGATTGCCACATAAATTAAAAATATATATCACAACCGTTTGAAAGTTGCGGGGCATTGCAACAGTAACTTTTTTAAATTTTCAAAAAATTTCAGCAATTTTAATATTTTGTTAAACTCATTAAATGGAAAGAAAGTCTATATATACAGTAAAACCTTGAAAATCTGGCATCAATAGGACTGGACGAGTGCCGAATTTATAAAAATTACGTATTTCTGAAGCTATCCAAAAACTGTGCCACGGGCGTTACGTACTTACTTGTAACATGTCACTTTAATGAAAATTTGCGCATCCACACCTTATAAATATGCAGGGGTCGCGCTGCTGATCGCATTCTTCATTGCGAAAAAACAACATTGTTTTGGAGATGGAAAAAATATTGGAGATTACCTTTTTGTATTATTTTTTATAAAACTTTGTTGTGGATTATGCATTTGTTTTTTAACCTTTTAAGGTTAGAACTTGAAGATTTGCCAGCCACAGCAGTTTCTTTGTTTCTTTCTTGTGCAGCCAGAGGTTAAAATACACACACTATGCTGTAGTGGCAAACTAGTTGCCAGTCTTGTTTGGACTTACCAGCAGGTTTTCTTTGCCCATCAGCTTTAGAATGGCATTTGAAGCATCAAGCTGGGCTGGAGGATGACTACACCTCACAGGTCAGATACCCTCCCTACCTTTATCCAGACAGGAAGCTGAAGTAAAAATTAAATATCTTGATGGAACGGGAACACTCAGTCAGTCTTAACCACTTATGCTTTATTGAACTTCCTATTCATGAAGCTTCTTAAGAATCTCCTCGAAAAAAACAATTAAACCTTGTTCAGAGATAACCTTCTTCGAATAGCTTAGCTAGTTATATGAGTAACTGTGACAGGGATGTTTCATCAGGATAGAATTTAGGGTCTAGAGCGTGAGCCTTTTTAATTAATTTTGCTCAGTGTGTAGACTAGAGATGAGCTCGGGACCGGACTGTGTAGACTAGAGATGAGCTCGGGGTAATTAATTCAACACATATAATTCCGAGCCTGGTTGAATAACACGTGTTGAATTTATTTGTGAATTTGTTACCATGGTGGAAGGATTTTCAATTTCCTAAGCTAGCTGCCATTGCAAGACAAATTTTGCTTAGCAAGACTTGCATTATGCATTGTCCAAAGCTATGGCCTAAGCAAGGATTAAATTAAGGAGGTCTGGTATCGAAAACCTGGGGAAAAATCACATTCTCATTTTTTGTATTTTATTAAAAAACAAGAATCTTATCTTCAAAATGATGTATTAATTTCCAAAATTGTGCAGTTAGAAGTATTGTCATTTATTTTTTAAAATTTCCTCACTCTCGCGATTTTTGGGGTGATGTTGGTTTTTAGTGCAGCAGGTCGAGTTTTAGAGAAAAGAAGATCAAGTTGAAGCGCTGGGGCATTAGATGCAATTTTCTCTCTCTTTTTTCATAATGAACTTGATCTGGAAACTGCACACACATATGATAATATTGTGATTATTATACTATTAAGCGCAAAGCTTTGTTAATATTACAAAATGCAGAATAATCTGGTCTGGAATGCTTTGACGTTCTTTTTTTATTTAATTTTGGAAATTTCCCTACGTGCTTTTTTTATATTCTACTACATCACTCTAAACTACCTTTACCAATCAGCATATATGTAAATTATATTGCAAAGATTAGTTTTCTAGAGTCAAAATTTTAAACACTTGCAACTGTCTTTACGGCGTTGTACGTTTTATAATGCAATTTATTCAAAATAAAAGTAAATTTAGAAATCAAAAAGAAAGAATGAATGGAATTTTTTGTTTCTAAATGATTTTCTTTTCTTCAGCTTTTACCAAAATCACAGTTTCCCCTGATACGGTTGAAGGACACGATTATTTATTTATTTTCAAATCCACATTTTAGAACATTTAGCTTTATGCGTAGTATTTCTAAAAACATATTAATATTGTGAAGTGGATTAACTGAACTAAACTTTTTAAACTAATGATTTTTAAACTAATCCTTGCTTGGGCCATATCTTTGGCCAGTGTATAATGCATAAATACAAGCCTTGATAAGCAAAATGTTCCAAGAATCTGGGCCTGGGTTCAATAAACACATGTAATCAAAGAAAGCGGGCCGGGCCCGGGCTCTAGGCCTTTGGACCCGGGCTCCTAAAATTGAGCTCGAACTCATCTCTAGTGTAGACCTTGCTGATGAACTTTGATCAGTAAGCAGGCCTTGCTGATGAACTCTGATCAATGTGCAGACCTTGCTGATGAACTTTGAACAGTGTGCACGCCTTGCTGATGAACTTTGCTCAATACACAGGCCAGGTTGCTAAACTCTGCTTACTGATTTTTTGCATCCTGGAGGGAAATTTATAAACCGAAAATAAAAGGGCACAAAAATACAAAAGTTACTTTATGACCGATCAAGCTGATAAAACCTATTAACACGATAATTTCGAGGTATTAAAATTTTCTCATTACAGTGTACACAAAAAATTTCTGATGTAAATAAAAATTTAAGACTGCTAAAGACATTTGGTTTTCATTTGCTCTGCAAGCATTGTTGGATGCGAAAAAGTGGTTTCACTACGATTAAAATAAGCTTTAACTATGCACTGAAAATGCACATGACTTTAACCAACTCTTACTGGGCAATCTGCACAATGTAATTAAAATAAATTTTAAATATGTGTTCAAACTGTGCATGGCTTTAAGCACTCCTAGTAGAAAATTTGTTCACTATCAGACTTTGCTCTAGATATTTTTTTTCTTCAGTTATTTTTAGCCAATTTTCCTTTTTCTTTGGCCATTTTTGTTCTTCTGTAGACAATTTTTTTTTTCAAAAATATACACAGTGCGTCAAAGAATTTTTAAGACTGGCGCTAGATTTCAGCCTATGGTGGCGCCACCAGTGTAATCGCGAATGGGTTATAAACCGTGACCATCTGCTTGCTTTCTGCCAAAAGTACTGCGCAGTTGTTAAAGTAACTTAAACGAAACGGGCGTTCATTAGAGAAGTAAAATTTTTTTCATGTAGAATTATTAAGATGGAACAAAAGGCTGTTATTAAATTTAACGCAAAACTTGGTAAAAGTGCCTCGGAAACGTATCGAATGATGAAACAAGTTTACGGTGAGTTTTGTTTAAGTAGATCAAATGTTTTCCTGTGGCAAAACCTTATTTTGGACGGAAGAGAGACGCTAGAAGATGATAAGCATACCGGAAGACCAAGTTCATCTAGGGCACCTAAGATTATTGAAAAAGTGCGTGATTTCTTGGCAAACAATCGATGTGCGTCACTAAGAATGATGGAAGAGTCTTTAAACATCAACAAAGAAACGATTCGAACAATCCTGCATGAAGATTTGGGCAAAACAAAAGTCTGTGCTAAATTTGTTTCACACACGTTAACCAATGAGCAAAAATCAAGGAGAAGTGCACATTGCAGAGACATCATTTCAGCAGCTGAAAATGAACCAAACTTCTTACAATCGATTGTTACTCGTGATGAAACAGTGTGTTTTCAATTTGATCCTAAAACAAAGCGACAAAGTACGGAATAGAAGTAAAAAAACTCGCCACAAGCCAAACAAACAAGAAAAGTTCCATCGAAAATCAAAACATTGCTCATTACATTCTTCGATAGTAAGGGTATTATCCACAAAGAATTTGTTCAAAGTGGACAAACAATTACTGGTGAGTTTTATTTAAATGTTTTGAGCCGTTTGATGGGCAGAATTCGTCGCATTCGTCCAGAATATCGAGATGAAAACAGTTGGTGTTTGTTGCATGATAATGCATCCAGTCACACCTCACTTCTTGTTTGTAGATTTTTGGCGAAAAATAACGTCTGTGTGTTGAATCATCCACAGTATTTGCCTGATTTAGCACCCTGCGACTTTTCTTTGTTCCCAAAACTTAAAATGACGTTAAAAGGGTGTTATTTTGAAGATATATTGCGACCATACAACAAACAGCTTCGACGCATGCTTCGAAGGCAATTCCGCAAAGTGAACTGGAATAGGCATTCGAATCATTATTAAATCGCTGACACACGTGTATTGAAGCCGGAGGGACTTATTATGAATAACAAACCAAAACAAATTATAATTTCTTGTTTCTATTTCAATTTACAGACACAGTCTTAAAAATTCTTTGATGCACTGTGTACATATATACTCACACAAAGGTTTTTCATTTACACAAAGATACCTCCACAACGTAGCTGGCAAAAATAAGCCATTGCAGCACATCAGTTCTGATTCAATAACAAAATACATTTTTAAAGCAAAGGAAATTAATACTGATACATTATTATGGTTATTGCTATACTCATATTCATATAGATACGTCGTCAAATTTATAAGCGGGCGGTCATAGTGTGCGATGGGTTTGCCACCTCGGGGCGCTCTGTGGTAACAATGGCACACACAACAGCAACCAGGGCCTCTGTGAATCTTGGAGAGTTGCAAGCTAGTTCTGTGTGACATTGGCAAAAAGACCCCAACTCACTGGGTTTTGTTCCAGAATCCTTAGGTTGAATGACCAACTGGAACCCTCAGCTGTGGGCTAATCCTCCACACTGATGTACTTATCTGATTAAAAAGACAAAAAGAAATTTTAAGAATGACTCAAGTGTGTGATTGGTGGACCTACCACACTTGAGAAGGACGGTCCACCACGGAATCAACCTGGACTTTCTAAACGGCGTATGAGAAAGCGATCTCGGCTGAGTGAATGTAAGATTGGTGTATGGAATACTAGAGGTATAAATTGCAAGATGAGTGAGGTGATTGAGGAGATGAATAAGCATAGACTGGATGTGCTGTGTGTGAGTGAAACCAAAAGAAGGAAATTGGGGTAGAAGAAGTGAATGGCACAGTGCCTGTGTGGTCTGGAGTATTGGATAATATGAGAGGACAGGCTGGTGTAGGTGTGATTTTAAGTGAAAAGATGAAGAACAACTTGATTCACTATAGTTGCATAAGTGAGAGAATTCTCTGGATTCGTTTGAAAGTGAAACTTCAGAGAATTGTAATTGTTGTAGTGTATGCTCTTTGTGACTCAGAACCTTCTGATAAGAAAGAAGATTTCTGGAATAAGCTAAAAGCTGTTTTGAGCCAGTTTGGTGCTAAAGAAAAGGTTATACACTGCTGGACAATTGCTAAGGACGGATCATAAACGGCTATATAGCGCATAAAAAAGTAAGTGTGGTTGGATGCCAAGTGAAATAAAATAATGTCAGAATGCCAGAACATTACAAGAAAGACAATTTATTGTGCTCTGAAATCCAGAAGGCTTTGGAACGTGTTCAAGGGATGAACAGGCCATTTTGTGCAGAATACGTAAATGTGAAAAATGCAATTACCGTCCGCAGGCGTTCCGGCGTAAGATGTCAATACGGGATATGGCCACCATGGAGGGCGATGCAAGATTCCACACATCGTGTCATGCTTTGCACAACATTATCAAGCAGCTGTTGGGGTAATTTATCCCATTCCTCTGTCAGTGCACGGATGAGGGTGTCCTTGTTTATTGGAGGGCATTGGCAACCAGCAAGACTCCTCCCCAAAGCATCCCACACATTTTCAATGGGATTCAGATCTGGAGAACGTGCTGGCCATACGAGGTGTTGAATATCCTCGCTCTCAAGACACTCCTGGACAGCGACTGTTCGATGACATGTTGCGTTGTTGTCCATGAAAATGAATCTATCACCGACAGCACCACGGAACATGCGAACATGAGGTAGCAGAACATCATTAATGTATCGTTGGCCAGTCATAGTCCCAGTTGGAAGCACATAGAGGGACGTACGGCCATTGATCATGATGCCAGCCCATACCATGACACTACATGTCGGATATCGGTCCCTTTCCTGTATGTTTGCTGGACAATATGCAGTACCACTATCACGCCAGATCAGTTGTCGTCGACAATCAGACGATAGACTGTATCTACTCTCATCTGAGAAGAGGACAGCAGACCAGTCGTTATCAGTCCGATTGCGATGTTGATGGCACCATTGGAAACGGGCGGTACGGTGACGTCTGGACAATGGGATGCACACAACAGGACGGCGGGCGTATAGTCCTCCTTCATGCAAACGTCTGGCAACAGTTTTTCGGGAGATCCGCTTGCCAGTAGCAGCCATAAACTGATTTGCTACCTCACTAGCTGTGCTGCGCCGGTGTCTTTTTGTTGATAGCACTATATACCGATCTTCTGCAGGTGTCGTACTGCGAGCACGACCTCCCCGTGACGTTTGCTACACTCTCCATTTGTTTGAAATGATTTCCAAAGCCTTGAAACAACACTGTGGCTGACGTCGAACTCCCTGGCAACATCTGTTATTTTTCGCCCTTCTTCAATCTTGCCAATAATACGGTCACGCGTAAAATCATCTAGGTGATGTCGGGAAGACATACTGAATATTGCAAGTTCGTCAATTGATTCTTTCCCTTTCAACTTTGCGTTTGAACAACAACGGTCAATACGCGTCAAATCCTTTATATCTCTTATCAGCGCTATGACGTCACGAACAAGTTCGGCAATCAAAAATTTGCATACGCACAACACGTCTTACTGTATCCCGCACTTATGCTAATTTCCACATTTTCCTGCCTTCCATTTTATGGTTGCTATCGTTGCTATTGTCATCCGTCCTTAGCAATTGTCCGGCAGTGTAATAGCAGCGGATTTCAATGCTAGAGTAGGTGTGCAGAATGCAATTTCTGACAATATTCTGGGTAAGTTTAATGATCCTTGTATGAATGATAATGGTGAAAGATTAATTGAACTCTGCATTGAGAATGATTTGTGTGTATCTAATACATTTTTCAACCACAAGTATATACACACATATACTTGGGAAAATCGTACTCTTGGTCAAAAGAGTGTGATAGATTTTGTTGTTTATGATCAGCGTTTGAAACACTTAGTTGTTGACACCCGTGTGATGAGAGGTGCGGATGTTGGTGCTGGTCATTACTTGGTAGTGTCACAAGTGAAACTTAATGTTGGTTGGAGGAAAAAGAATAGGAAGAGACCCAGGACAGGAAGAATAACGGTTGATAGGCTCCTTGAAGATCATCAGCAGTATTCTGACTTACTCACAGAATGGCTGAAGGATCTGAAATCCTGTGAGAGGGATGTAGAAAAGAAGTGGGAATGTTTTAAGAACTGTGTTGTTACTGCTGCTAAAGAGGTCTGTGGCACCACAATAGTGGGTAACAATAGGAGGTAATGCTTGGTGGAATAGTGAGATTGATGAGGCAGTAAAGAAAAAGAAGGAAGCCTATTTGGGGATGTTGCAAGGTAGAGTCTCTGTGGATGAATATCGCTGTAAGAAGCGTGAAGCTGCTAAGCTGGTTCGCCACAGTAAGGCAAAAGATAGGAAAGAGAAAGTGGAAAGGCATGAACTGGCTTTTTGGGAAAAGATAGAAAGTCCTTCTGGAAGTACATGAGACTCAGGAAAAATAGGGGAAACAAAGTTGTAAGTTGTGTGAAAAATGAGATTGGGGAAATGATATGGGAGCCCAATGAGTTAAGTGACAGATGGGGCAAATACTTCTGTGAGTTATTAGATCAGGAGAGCAAAAATGATTCTGAGACAGATGCAGATGATGTCACAATGAGGGATGAAAGCACAGGAGGGATCTCAAGAGAAGAAGTGTGTAAAGCTCTAAAATCTCTTCAGAATGGTAAGGCTCCAGGAGTTGATGGCATAACTGCAGAGATGTTGAAGTATGGTGGTGACTCTATAATTGACTGGTTAACTGAAATTTGCCAGTTGTGCTGGGAGTTAGGAATGGTCCCTTGGGATTGGAAGGATGCTATCATTGTTCCCTTGTATAAGGGAAAAGGTGATCAGACTGAATGCAAGAACTATCATGGTATTAGCCTACTGAGTGTGCCAGGGAAAGTGCTTGGTAAGGTTGTTATTGAAAAAGTATGGGGTCTTACATCAGAGAAAGTGTGGGATGTTCAGAGTGGTTTTATGCCTGGTAAAGGCTGCACTAACCAGATTTTTGCATTACACACGATGATTGAAAAGTATCTGGCTGTTGGGAAGAAAGTTTTTACTGCCTTCATAGATTTAGAGAAAGCTTACGACCGAGTCAATAGGACACTTTTGTGGAAGGTATTGAATGAATATGGTGTTACTGGGAATCTACTTAATAGTGTAAAAGCCATGTATGCTGGTAGTAGAGCTTGTGTATAAGTGAATGGTGTTTTATCAAAATGGTTACCCATTGGTGCAGGAGTTAGACAAGGTTGTGTAATGTCACCATGGCTGTTTAATATATTTATGGACGCATGCGTGCGTGAGGCCAAAATAGATAATAGTGGTTTATGTCTTGGTGATATTCGTGTGTGCAGATTGCTGTATGCTGACGACACTGTCCTGTTGGCTGAGAGCAAAAGTGAGTTGCAGAGTATGTTGACTTGGATGCACGAAGTTTGCATAAAATTCAAACTGAGTATAAATAAGGGAAAACCCAAAGTTATGGTGTTTGAGAGAGGAATGGGTAGCACTGAATGTAATGTAAGTATAAATGGCACTGTGATTGACCAGGTGAGTGAGTTTGTGTATTTAGGAAGCATGTTTGACAGAGAGAACAAGTTGGATGGTGAAATCAGTAGGCGAGTGAATTCTTCTTTGAAAGTCATAGCTGCTCTGGGAGGTTTTCACAGGAATGATGGGTTCTCTAGAGAGTCCCGCATGGCTGCGTTTGAAAGTGTAATTGTTCCTACTCTGATGTATGGTAGTGAAACCTGGGTACTGCAGAAGAAACATAGGAGTCGTTTGTGTGCTGGAGAAATGTGTTACTTACGTGGGGTTTGTGGCAAGACACGATCTGATTGTGTGAGGAATGAAGATGTATTGCAGTTGTGTGATGTAAAGCAAAATGTTGTTAGCAAGGTGGAGACCAATATGCTTTGGTGGTTTGGCCATGTTGAAAGAATGAGTGATGAAATGCTTACTAAGAAAATAATTTCAGCCCAAGTGGCAGGAAGGAAAGGCAGAGGAAGGCCAAGGAAGACATGGGTGGATCAGATTCAGGAGTGTTTGCATGAGAAAAAGATTATGAGTATGAAGTATTAAAGATCTTGTGTACAGCGTGTAATGGATATCAATGAAGCACGAGTTGTATGTCAAGATCGCTGTAAATGGCGAAGTTTGATACGACAACAATAAGTAAAAATATTTGGAAGTTTGTATTTCTTTTTGCAGCTAACCTCTGAATCTCAGAGAACAGCTTAGTGATATGTATGTATGTATGTATGTATGTATGTATGTATGTATGTATGTATGTATGTATGTATGTATGTATGTATGTATGTCAAATTTATTTGCATGTAAGGCTCTTACCATCTCAAACAACTTTTCATTCCAGAACTTTTTTTAAAGAATGAGCAAAGCAAAATCTTCTATAGTTTTTGCTCTCTAAACTTATTCTCATCAACAGATAAAAGCATGTAGGATTGTAGGTTTTAAAAACAATCAGTGGGCAGGCTTGATCAGGTTTTGTCAGCTAAATTAGCATTTTCTATCCACAATAGCTACAAGTAAAGTTATAGGTTACATTTGCAGCTTTGCAAAGTTCAAGGCAGACCTTGCTTTGCTCTGTCATTAGCACCTGACACATTTTAATCACGGTGCACCTCATTCTGCTACACCAAAGAGCCAAAACATTATGACAAGTGCATCTTTATGAAAATTGAAGCAACTACAGCTCAATGACAGCACATGTGAAGGTCATGAAATGGTGTAAATAAACACCAGATACTGAACTCAGTTAATTGGTGATGTTCTTGTTTTTCTGGTGGAAAGGCAGCGGACCTGAGAACATTTGACAAAGGCCAAAGCATAATGAATGGTCAGACAACTGGGTCAGAGAATCATTTCCGAGATGGCAACACTTGTACGGTCAGCCGTGGTTAGCACCTTCAAAATGCGGTCTGAGAAAGGAAAAATCATGAACTGCTGGCAAGGTGTGGGACAACAACAATCACAGCTCATCAAAGCTAGAGGCGAGCAAAGACTATTCCATATGGTACGAGCCAACAAAAGGGATACTGTGGTGCAACTCGCCATTTGAATGCTCGTGACAAGAGTAGTGTCACAACA
Organism: Macrothele yani; assembly: GCA_039090855.1. Lineage (NCBI taxonomy): Eukaryota > Metazoa > Arthropoda > Arachnida > Araneae > Macrothelidae > Macrothele > Macrothele yani. The sequence goes on along the minus strand of CM077009.1, from coordinate 39,917,162 downwards.
CGGTATTGAATGTTCGTGACAAGAGTAATGTGTCACAACATGGTATAGAATGTTCGTGACAAGAGTAATGTGTTACAACACGTATGGTACAAGCCAACAGAAGGGATACTGTGGCGCAACTCGGCATTTGAATGCTCATGACAAGAGTAATGTGTCACAACACACAGTACATCAAAGCCTTCTGAAAGTGGGACTGTGCAGCTGCAGGCTGCTCCGAGTTTCCCTGCTAACCTCGGTTCACTGTCGAAGTGCCTACAATAGGCACATGAGCATCAAAACTGTGCCTTGAGTGATTAGAAGAATGTCTTTCGTCTGATGAATCTCATTTCTTGTTGGACCATGTGGAAGGACGGCTATGTGTGTGTTGTTTACCTGGGGAAGTGTTGGCACCAGGATGCACCGTGGGACCAAAACGTGCCAATAGAGGAAGTGCAAGGCTGTGGGCAATGTTTTGCTGCAGAATCCTGGGTCCAGTCATTCAAGTGCTGAAGTCTACCACCTACCTAAACATCATTGCAAACCAGCTACGCCCTTTCGTGGCAATGGTATTCTCCTCTAGAAGTGCCTTCTTTGAGTAGGATAATGCAGAATGCTTCACTGCCAGGATTGTTCAGGAATGGTTCACAGAACACGAGAAAGACTTCCTTGTATTGCCCTGGTGTCCAAATCTTCCAGACATCAATCCGATCTGTGACAGCTCAATCACACAATTTGTCACAGTTAAAGAATCTGCTGGTAACGTGTTGGTACCAGATACCACATGGCACCTTTAGAAATCTTGTAACACCCCCCTCATCCATCCATGCCTTACCGGGTATGTTTTGGCAGCATGAGGAGAACCAGCATTACATTAGACAGGTGGTCGTAATGTTTTGGCTCTTTGGTGTATGTACATGTTGAGCATTCCTTACCCAAAATGCTGGAGGCCGAAAGTGCCTCTAATTTTATTTTTTTTTTTTTTTTTTTTTTTATACAATATATTTATAAAATCAAATAGCTTAGGGATGGAAACAAGTTTAAACACTAAATCCATTTATAGTTCAAGAATTAAAGTCACTCACAAAAAACGAATCAGCAAACTGACTTGCTTGCAAACAATTTTTTTAATGAAAACAATCTTGACTCTGATGAAAAAGTTTTTCAAAAATTCATATATATAAATCCACGAAAAAAGCCTTTCCAATAAACCAGTTTATTCCTACTATAAAGAGCGAGAACAAGGTTGGGCTGCAGACCGAAACCTGAGAAACACCCTGACCTAATCTGAACTTTTACGATAGTGTTTTATTGATCTTCACTGTGATGGAAAGGTTTTTCAAAAATTTTAAAAACCATGAAAAAGCCTTTCCACTAACCAATTGGATTCCAACTAAAAAAAGCAAGAACAGGGTTGGGCTACAGACTGAGACCTGAGAAACACGCTGACTTTCTATTAGGGGTATGCAAAAGTTTTTGCCATTTTAAGGAGAAAGGTACAATCAGGAAACCAGTACACATTTATTCACATTTATGACCTTTAGCCATTTTTCAGGCAACAAATGAATGCCCTTGTGATAAAAAGGACTCTGGTTTTGAGCTGGAGAATGCAGCAACAAAATTTCCCACCTCTGGAACTGTGGTGAACTGCTGGTGGGCTAGGGCATGCTGCATAGAGCGAAACAGATAAAAGTCGGAGGGTGCAATGTCTGGGGAGTAATCCGGGTGTGGTAAAACATCCCAGTGTAACTGTTCAAGGGTTGATTTTGTGGTGGCAACGATATGTGATCTGGCATTATTGTGTAACACGATGACTGGGCAGCATCTTTTACCTGTCCATGGCCGATTTTGCTCAATTGCGGCATTCAGTTTCATCAACTGATCGCTATACCATTGTGCAGTGATTGTTTTGCCCGGTTTCAACAGTTCAAAGTATAGCACTACATGCATATCCCACCCCACACACTCCACAGCACCTTTTTCCTGTGGATATCTTGTTTTGCAGTGGATGTTGATGGCTGGCCTGGGTCAACCCAGGATCGCTTGCGTACGGGGCTGTCGCAATAGACCCATTTTTAATCCCCGGTGACCACCTTCCACAAAAAATCCTTCTCTTGAAACTTCTTCAGCAACAACATGCAGATGTCCAATCGTTGACCAATATTATGCTCTGTTAAAGTACGCGGAACCCACTTATACCAATCTTCTGGATCTTCCCCATGGCCTGTACATGACGTACTACCGTCGATTGAGCCACTTTTAAATGTTTTTTCTTGTCAATTGTGTGGTTGATTGTGTGGCATCCTCTTGCAACAGCAATTCCAGCTCCTAGTCTGCAAGTTCCTGCGGTCTACCTGCACATGGCTTGTCTTCCAAGCTTTTTTATTTTTTGATTGAAGGTTTAACGACCACTATGAGCAACTTGATGGACTATAAGTAGTCGTCTGTCCCTAATTTAGAGTAACTGGCTCCAGGGAAAGGAGAGAGCCAGTGCCTTAAGACAAATACAACATCCATGCCTCACCGGGATTCAAACCCGGACCCTTCTTGGACGAATAGTCAAAAGCCAGCGCTTAGACCACTGCATCATCGGGGCAGCCTTCCAAGCTTAGATCACCTTTCTTTAAACTGGCAAACCATTCTCAACACGTCCGCTCACCCATAACCGTTTTGCCCTACGCCTGACATATTGAGCCGTATGCTTCACTCGCACTTTTCCCTAAGTTAAACATGAATAACAAACAGTGCCACAAATGAACTTTATTGACTTCATGTACAAACTGACAGCAGGGGTTGCCAGCCAGTTAAGACCCCTACAGCGCCCACTAGCTGGGGCGGCGGAAACTTTTGCATACCTCTAATGCAATAAAAGTACTATAACCTGAAAAGAGAAAGAAAACAAAAAAGTGGCCAATCACATGGTCGCTCAGGCGGTTATCTTTCAGGTAGTGCTTAACATATTATGTAAATTAACTTCTTAAGATGACAAATATATTGGAAAACATTTAATTGTGAAATTATATGGAACTTATGAAAGCACCATGTTTCACAGAGAATCTTTTCCAAACCTTAAGAATTCATATTAGCTAAGAGACTAGGATGGATTATGAATACTTTCTGACTTAATAAGTGAAAATTTTCAGGTTTCATTTTACATAAGTTCTAACAATTTGTATTTCCTTCACATTGTTCACCTTCAATGCTGCCAAGGCACTGGTCATATTTTTCTTAATCGTATGTTATCTTACCATACATATAATTGGGAAACAAATCTCCTTGAAGAAGTAATTCTTCACAAATGCATGGAAGGTAATTGTTGGCAAAAATGTGCCTTATTTTCATTGTTTTCCTTTAGAAAGGGTTCGATTCCCGCTCCACGGTGATGTAATTTTCAAGTTTTCTGAAGAAGTTCCTACATGAAAACTGAGAAAATATGGCACATTTGTGCCAACAATTACTTAAGTTATCTTATGTTTAATTCATGAACCAAAATAATATCTAGTGAATATGCAGAGAACTGATTCATTTCTACATAAAAAAATTTCTGGTAATCCATACAAAATTTATAAAATTGAACATTGCTGATCTCAGTGTAACCAAAACTTTGCGTAGTGAAAGTAATTTCCATAAATGACATTTAAAAATAAAAAAAAGGGGCCTATTTTTACTGAAATAATTTACTATGTTAAATTCATGTGATCTAAAATTCTTCATAAATTAGATTTTCATGAGGAACAAAATGAACTGTGATAATGTGCATCACTAGTAATAAAGTTTCTTACAATAATGTATTATATGCCTCCATTCTACTAGCAATAAGTCTGGCCATGGGCTGGACATACATATAATGGGTTTTTGTGGTTTCTTATTCACTCTAGAATACTTGTGCTTGGAAAAAGAGCAAGAATTTTTTTTTTTTTTTTTTCGATTAAGTTCGTAGAAGAGTAAGTAAAAACCTCTTCATTCGTTTAACTTTTTGCGTGTTATCATCTCTGCTATCACCTGCTTCCATTCTCAATCATATTCCAAATAAAAATGTAAACATGGGATTTTCATAATTCGTTAAATTTAAATAAACAGTATGAAAGTAAAAAAAATATAGTGCATGATGGATGATGAGAAAGACAGTGGGTTAGGCTTATTGAGCTCCCCTGATGGTGAACAAATATTTCACTGAAATGCATTAGAGGGCACAACAACTAGTCCTACTAAAGATTTAGCTATCGTCCTGTTTCCCCTTCTGTTTTTTGTTTCAGAGGATGGACACACATCTGCTTTAGGTTCCTATGTTTGGTGCAACTGCATTTCATTCGTAAACTTTCCCTTTTGTGCTTTATTTTTTATTAGAATTCTTTCTTTTAAAAGAACTCGTTTTTGAGAGGTGTTTTTAATATAGAAATTTGTCACATGTACGGAATTTGTGACATATCGTATTTTTCACCCTCTGTTCAATGGTTTTTCGAATTTGAGCCACTTATAACTTCATTATCTTCATTGAACCAACTTTTAATTCAATCAACTTTTAATTCAATCAATTTTTAATTCAATCAACTTTTAATTCAACCAACTTTTAATTCAACCAACTTTTATTTCAATCAACTTTTAATTCAATAAATTTTTAATTCAATCAACTTTTAATTCAACCAACTTTTAATTCGACAAACTTTATTCAATCAACTTTTAATTCAACCAACTTTTAATTCAATCAACTTTTAATTCAACTAACTTTTAATTCAACCAACTTTTAATTCAACAAAGTTTTAATTCGATCAACTTTTAATTCAACAAACTTTTAATTCAATCAACTTTTAATTCAACAAACTTTTAATTCAATCAACTTTTAATTCAACCAACTTTTAATTCAACCAACTTTTAATTCAATCAACTTTTAATTCAACCAACTTTTAATTCTACAAACTTTTAATTCAATCAACTTTTAATTCAACCAACTTTTAATTCAATCAACTTTTAATTCAGCCAACTTTTAGTTCAGCCATTGGCATTTTGTTAATTTTAATAACTGTCAACCTGGCTGTATATACTGAAAAAGATTGACGTGTTTGGTAAGCATATGTTTACTTTCATATAGTTTATTTAAATTTAACAAATTATGACAATCCCATGTTTACATTTTGCTTTGGAATATGATTGAGAATGGAAGCAGGTCATAGCAGAGATGATGATGACACAAAAAGTTAAACAAATGAAGAGGTTTTTTAATTCATACATGAGACTGACCAAGAAACAAAAAAGCTGAACTTTTTAATCGGGCGAAAAAATCAGAACATGTGACAAGAGAGTGTGAATATAAAGCAGCACGAGCAAGATGGAATTGTTCTCTGTATTCACAATATAAAATTACTGAATTCAAAACAAAATAAAGTGATTTTAAAAGACACTGCTTCAAACACATCTCTCTCTCTCTCTCTCTTTTTGTGCTACATCAGCTCAATTTTCCCCTTGTGTTGCTTTCTTCTCAGCAAGTTCCACGGCCATATTTGTCTTTTGTTGGCTCTGCAGCTGCACAGCAATCTTTGCTTAGTTTTTCTTTCTGTTGATATAATTTCCTTCTTATTTCTTCACCACTTTTCTTTCCTCCTCCCCTTTCATTCCTGCAGATGACAATAATTTATCCATCGTGCTGAAAGAACTTTCAGACTGAAGACCACGAGCGCATGATATCAAAACTTTCGCTACTTTAGATAAATGGTGTGACCTTCAGAATATGAATACCTTTCAACACCATGCATCAATTCTGACAAATTTTTAAACTCCGTTACTTCCGTTTTCGGAAAATGTTCCCTCCTTTATCAAGCTTAAGTGCAGACATTTATGGAAAAAAGTAACACTTAACAACAACACAGGATACTGAGAACATCGCGAGAAGAAAAAAATGCAATTTCGGGAGAAATCTTTGCTCCTAGCGAATTCCGTGTTCGAAAACTTCTTCCTCCATTTTTAGGTTGAAACGCAGTATTTGTGGAATAAAAGGATATTTAAGAACAATACTGGGCAGAAGGAACATCGCGAGAAAGAAAAAAAAAGGATTATGGGAGAAATCTTTGCTGTATCTAACTTCCATTTTTGAAAGTTTCGTAAAACAAAATCCAGTTGCCAAACCAAAAAACGTATCCCCCCCCATTTCTGTTGAGTTGTGCATTGATCTCAAGAATTGCACAAAATGATAACGGAAATGGCGGAATTCTTCGAATCCATGGAAGAAACTTTGCCTGAAGACTACAGAGAACTCTTCGCACCGTCTTAACTTCCATTTTTGGAAATCGTTGCCCACAGTTTCATGCTGACATACAAACATTTATGCAATAAAATGACATTTAATAACAATATTGGGAACAGGCAACACTGAAAGAAAAAAAATTACAATTATGGGAAAAATCGTCACTCCGTTTAACTTCAGTTTTTGAAAGTTTTGAAAGACAAAATACTATCCCTAGATAGAAATCGACCTCTCGCTACACACACACACACACACCCCTCATTTCCCTTCAGTTTTGCATCGATCTCAAGAATGACCCAAATGATAAAAAAAAATTAAAAAAAAAACGAATTCCGCGAAAGGATCTCATGTATGTTAATTATACTCTTCTACGAACTTAATCGAAATTTACATTTACAGCGTGTTTCACAGTATATGAGAATTTTAATGTAAGAATTTTTTTATTTATTTATTACGTTCATTTTTTTAGTGTAATAGTTTTTGTAGGTTTCAACACGAATCATTTCGATCCCGGTTTTTTGTTCACTCTAAAATACTACTTTTGTGTTTGTAAAAAAAGCACAAAAAAAAAAACTTTATTCACTTTTTGAACAATTTTTGGTTAATTCTAAGCAACTCATGAGATTAATTTTTTTATATATATACACTATATTGACAGAAGTCACTGGACACCTAGAAGAGAAACACAACATAGCATTTATTGACATGTACACTACGGTGTCGGTCCGCCTTCAGCCTTAATGCATGCTCTGACCCTTCAAAACATGCTTTCAACAAGATTTTGGAACACAGCGATAGGTATGCGCTTTCATTCAGTACATAATGCTGCCGCTAACTGTTGCTTAGTAGTAGGCTTTGGTTCCAAATTTCATATGCGGTGCTCTAATTCATCCCATAGGTGCTGTATGGGATTAAAATCAGAGCTCTGTGCTGGACAGTCCACACACAATACAGAATTGTCGTCAAACAACGCCGTAACAGTCCTTGCTTTATGGCTCGGTGCATTATCCTGCTGGTACCAACAAGACCCGGTTCCATAGTACTGCCCCAGAGTTGGTAGGGCATAATTGTCCAGAATATCGAAATAGATGCGCTGGTTACCTAACAGGTTTGTCCCCGATAACCAACAGGCCGGGACCATACCACGAAAAACACCCGCACACGAGTACACTGCTAGCTCCAAACTTGACCGTAACCGTTGGAACAGTAACTGTGGTAAATAGGGTTCCTCCGGTTGCCGCCATACCCACACACAGCCATCAGACTGATGGATCGTGTATCTGGATTCATCAGTCCATAGACCCGTTTCCATTGATCCACAGTCCACGATAAATGTTCTTTACACCATGCTAAACGACGAGTAGCATTCCGAGTGGAGACGAAAGGCTTATGAGCAGCTGCACGACCACGGTAACCAATGCAGTTCTCTGCGAATGGTATGTGTACATACCGAGGTTCCAGCATTTTTACTCACCTGTACACTGAGGTCTTGTGCAGTACTCCGCCGATTAGCTGCAACAACTCCTCTGAGGCTTCGACATTCTCTTTCACTGATTTTCTTCGGTCTGCCGGTACGTTTTACTGCTTCAGGCACACCATCGCGTCTTCCACTTATTCAGTATATCCAAAACAGCTGACTTCAGTATGTTTAAATGCCTCTCGGTTTCTCTTATGGACAACCCACTAATATAACACCCAACAATATTTCCTTTCTCAAAGTCAGTTCCGCAACATTTTCACTCAACCTCACAGTGTGATATGATTGCAGTCGGCTGCAGGCTTGTTTTTATACCGTTTGCAGCTGTACCGCGCATCTTAACAACGCAGCGGATCTGTTCATTTGCTTTTGAAGGGGTGTCCTGTGACTTTTGTCAATATAGTGTACATCTACATAAACATGATAACTGTAGTTATAAATGCTAACCTTGATTTAAGTATGTCATAGTTTCTTCATGTATTTTTGTGGCAATGGATGTAGCAGCCCCAAGAACATACTGGAAATTACTGTTTTTAGATGAATATCCTTTGCCTGTGGTAGGAGGAGGTGAATCAGAAATGTGCAATACATGAGAACGCATGGAGGCACTGAGAAGAGCCACTGAAGTAGACGATTGAGAACCAGCAGCTCGTAAATCTGGCACTGAAGAACTATGACGCTGTCTACAAATAAATAAAATGAAAACACATGAACTAGCATTCAACACACACCAAAACATTAATTAGATACGGGTACACAAAAAGTCCAAACATTAAATGATATCAAATAAGACAGTAACACCACACACTTCCACATATTGCCCTGTACATCAGTTGGGAAAATTCGGACAGCTCAACACTACATAACTGCATAAATTTCATTTAATGCTGAAATGCAGCTGTTTTAAATTGGCAAAACTGTCACTGAAAAAGTTATTTTTCATTGCCTATAGGGGGAAAAAAAGGAAAGGTATGTAAGATTAAAAATATATTCTGGTGGCTCACAAGTATGCAAAATTGCTAAAACTTATGGCATAGGTTTGTTCTACCATGCTGTACATACAACATAATTTTACTTACCACTATATTTGCTGCTATTCACTCTATAATTATGCCTGAAGCCAAAATTATGGCATTTCGTGATTAGAAGAAAAATCCTTATGTAGTACAGATGGGTCAGAAATCACGTAACTGTAATTTGTCACCATTACTGAGAAATTACTATCACTGTAATGACCTACAACAAAAAGTAACAGTTCCAAATTCAGTTATAAGAATGCCACCATTAACCATTTCTGAAAATGCTTGGGGTTCAAAATGCCTTCTTACGTCATAGTTTCAGTTACCATGTCACCATATCTAAACAATTTGTTTTCTTTTCTGTTGAAATATCATAGAGGCCGCTAATGATGCGTTCTATTTTTTTAATCTCCCTTTTTTCCCATGCTTAAGGTAGCTTTTATTTTGGATTTCACTGTGTGCTCACTAGTAAATAAAGAATTCAAAGCAAGCTGATTGCAACAGTGATATTGTCACTGTTACAAGCAAGATGGCATAGGTTTGTTCTACCTGCTTCGTAAGCCTTGTCATAAACGGTGATTTTGTGACTGTTTCAAGTAAGACTGAGTTGCAGTTTCAGCTTCTTCACAGCTAGGTCACTGCTGTTGTAAATGGTGATTTTGTCACTGTTTCAAGTAAGACGGTGAGTTGCAGTTCAGGCTTCTTCACAGCTAGGTCACTGCTGTCGTAAATAGTGATTTTGTCACTGTTTCAAGTAAGATGGTGACTTGCAGTTCCGCTTCTTCACAGCTCAGTCACTGCTGTCATAAATAGTGATTCTGTCACTGTTCCAAGTAAGATGATGACTTGCAGTTCTGACTTGTTCACAGCTCACTCAGTAACTGCTGTCATAAATGGTGATTTTGTCACTGTTACTTTCATGGAACTGTCATCATTGCCAACATGACAGGAAAATCACTGTTAAGCCAACCTCTATATAACATAGGTTCTCTGCTGACATCAGAGCCAAAGAAGCAGCATTTTAACCAAATCACTCAGTCAGGTTAGGTTACAGTTAGAATGGTACCATGTTAGACAAAGTAAACGAGTTCAGCATCTGCTTAACAAAGAAAGCATATTAGATATCGGTGGACCTATAAGAATCCCATTCTGAAAATCTTGAATGCATCAGGTTGGTTTCATGGAAGTAATCATGAGCAACATATCAAGTAGCTGTGTTTGCCAGTTCATTAGTTCTACTATAACATATGAATGCAAAGTGACAAAACCAAAGAACAGCAGAGGAAATCGGGGGTGCCAACGCCTGTTGGGAAGAAGTACAGGGTGTCCGTAAATTATTACACTATGCTAGAATTTTCTAATGACGAAACTGTTTTCTTTTTACAGTGATCTTATACTTCCATCTATCACAAGCTAGAATTTTTTAATGACAAGACTTTCTTCTTTTTACAGTGAGGTATCTTTCATCTACCACATCCACCACTAGCAGAGCTGTGCAGTTAAGATGGCATTTGTGACAGAGAAGGCAGGATGTGTTGTGTGGTTGGCAGAAATAAAATCTCCTTAAAAATATAACTTAGTTTTATATAGGGGAACAATGAAAGTGACACTTACTTACCTTGTCAAATTTCAGGTAGCACAGTAACCCAATTGTTGGGACTGACTCAAGAGAGTAAGAGTTGCCACTCATGCGGTTGCCATTCATGCGGTAACACCCAGCCTTTCTGTTCATTTGTTGCGGTACCACTTCTTTCAATTTCTCTCTCAACTTCCTTTCACGAAGTACTATTGATGTGAAAGAATTTTTATAGAGTCCTAGTTAACTGAATGTGTCTGTCAAGTGCTGTTTTAGAATATTCAAAGCAATCATAATTATGCATCGAACTGCTTGTGGTTTACTGGTCTTCCACATAGCAACTCCTCAGTAAACTTGAAAATTACATCGCCCTGGAGCGAGAATCGAACCTGCATCTCCCGATTTCCGTTCGAGTGTGCTATCCATTACACCACTCAGGACAGTGAAGTTCCAAGCAACTAAGGCTTTTTTAAGAAATCTGGAACCTCAGATTTTATCGCTAGTCAAAGCAGTTAGCCTCGCCACAGCATCATTTTGATCATTACATACCCAGTGTTGGATGTAGGTCTGATATCACCATAGATATACAGGGTGATTCATAAAGAAGTATACAGTTTCAACTCACTATAAAACAAGAACAATGTAAGATATTTTTTGTTACTTGGAACAGAATTGTAGAGGAATGTTTCAAATTTTTTTAGAGACAGTCACAGATGTTCTATGTGTGCATCCTTAGTCACACGACACACATCGAGCCGGTAATCCATTTCCGCCCAAACGCAAGGTAAGATATCTGAATCAAGTGCAGAGATAGTAGCTGTGATACGCTGTTTCAGCTCCGTTAGATCAACAGGAAGGGAGGGGCGAATACCTTGTTCTTTACGTATCCCTCAAAGGAAAAAGTCACAAGGTGTTAAGTCAGGACTTCTGGGTGGCCATTGGGTCAGTGTCATGTTGTAGTCCACGGCTCGTCCAATCCATCGGTGAGGAAGATGTTCATCGAGATTTGTGTGACTAAGGGTGCACACATAGAACATCTGTGACTGTCTCTAAAAAACTTGCAACATTCCCCTACAATTCTGTTACAGATAGCATAAAATATCTTACATTGTTCTTGTTTTATAGTGCGTTGAAACTGTATACTTCTTTATGAATCACCCTGTATATACCGTAATTTTCGTCATACAATCCGTGGATTATCTGCTAAAAAAAGTTAAAGATATAGGTTCTGCGGATTACACGCCGATGCAAATAACATGCCGATTTCAAAAAAAAAAAAAAAAAAATTAATGGCCCTTTGATTTTTAAAAAAATATGCAGCGTAATTGTGCAAGGGAGGGGGTATAATTGGAAAAGGAATTCCCTCGGAAAATTTTTCCTCAGTTCAGGAGTTCATACAGAGCAGGGAGAAGGGAAGGAATGTTGTAATGAAAAACAGAGTAAGTTGTGAGGAGAGACAGTGGGGGTCATTTTGAATCGTTGAGATGGACAACTCTGACTGTTGTGCTGTCTCTGTTTTTGTCAACCAGTCAATAAATGTACGCACAACGCTTCCTGCAGGAGCCTATGTGTTCCTCCTTTCAGATCTCATGTGCACTGCCTTGTGTTTAGTTCGTCTTTTGCCATTTTGACCAACGTCGTTGCTGATATTTTCCTTCTTTGCTATTCATGATGTCTTGGAAAAGGAAATATTTCAGTTACACTGCCAAATTTAAACTTAAAGTGGTGGACACAATTGAGGATATGATCGTATCACTACGTGATAGTTTTGAGAAGGTCAGCAAACAATCGTGCAGTAACATGTGAAAAGCCACTGTGCCACGGTCTAAAACATAAACAAATCCGTTGGTAAATTCCGCGGGAGAATTCATGGAAGTTTTTTATTGGCCCCTGTATAAGCCTATTCCCCAACTCTGAAAAAGCAGGATTTCCTCCAAAAACTTTCAACTTATATGAGAGTTTATACGGTATTTCTATGACTTGTTCTGTATCAGCCTTTTGTCATTGGCAAGGTGTAATTGCAATACTCTGGAGCTGCATCGTCGCGATCTATCGATGCCACGCCACTGAACTCTATCTGTCCGGAGATAAAAATATGAAAAAGTAACCTTTAAAAATGAATTTCATTTTAAAAAAATATTTTTTTCTTACTTCTTCGGACTCCTGGATCATTGTGTGACCGACTTTTCTGTCGGAAATTCCACTTCTGGTTTAACATCTATGATGTGCGGATTATACAGTGATTTTTTTCCCTGAATGTCACAGTCTGCAGATTATACGCCAGTGTGGATTATACGAAGGGGGGAAAAAAAAAAAAGAAAATTTTACGTGAATTTCGTGGTCTGTGGATTATACGCTGGAGCAGATAATATGACGAAAATGACAGTAATTTGAGAAAGAAATATTTTCTCAGAAATACATGGGTACATATTCAAGCAGCACAAAAATTCAAATCAATCAGAATTATGAACCAAATTGCTTGTGCTTTAATGGTCTTCCATGTAGCAGCTCCTCGGAAAACTTTGAAAATTACATCACTCTGGAGCTTGAATCGAACCCACATCTCCTGATTTCCATTCAAGTATACCATCTGTTACACCACCCAGGACAATGAAGTTCCAAGCAACTAAGGCTAAGCAATAATAAAAATGAATAACTTCACAGGATTACCAAAAAATTCCATGTTCGTAGTGAGAAGAATTGGCAGGAAAACAGGTAACACACAAAACATTAAAATAATTCTTGAAATCGTCATCACACACGTAAGTTACTTTGAAAAATTATGAGCGGGACGTTTCGGTAGCAACTTCTACCTTCATCAGCCATGGAATGAGACACTTGGTAAAAGTGTCAGTTGTTGCCAGATTTCAAAATCACTTTCCAAAAAATAGGGATGTTAAAAGGTGCGTCAGTATTGCAGGTGTTAGGGGTAAGGTAGATTTCAATGCTTTCGCGGCATGCCGATTGCTGAACGGGGCGATTCACTTAACATTATGCCAATCGGGAGCTGCAGACGTATCGCTGATGGTTAAAATTGAAAGGGAGGTGGAAGGGCTACCTTTCTTTACATCAGCGATATGCTCCAACAAACGCCAGTTCATGCTGCAGTAAGTACAACCAATATAGTGGGTATATTGGTAGTACTTACCGCAGCATTAACATCCCTATTATTTGGAAAGCAATTTTGAAATCTGGCAACAACTGACGCTTATACTACGTGTCACATTCCATGGCTGATGAAGGTAGAAGTCGCTACCGAAACGTCCCGCTCATAACTTTTCAACATAACTTACGCGTGTGATGACGATTTCAAGAATTATTTTAATATTCCATGTTCGACTTGCTGCAGACCTAACAATAAAATTTTTAAAACCTTCCCTCCCATTAGGCAAAAAATACTGAAAAACTTCAGAGGAATTGCTTAGCCTCAGTTGCTAGGAACTTCACTGTGTGGTGTAGTGGATAGCATACTCAAACAGAAATCGGAAGATGCGGGTTCTATTCCTGCTCCAGGGCGATGCAATTTTTAAGTTTCTTGAGGAGCTGATACATGGAACACCAGTAAACCACAGGCAATTAAGTATTGGGTATATAAATAAGTTTTGAGGGATTTCCTTTTGGTGTTGTACTTATCACTGCTCGCATGTATTTTAAGGTGGCAAACACTGTGATATCGCAGTACGAGACGCCAGCTGTCAGTCAGTATACAACGTTCGATTGAAGTGCGAAGACGTATTTGTTTTACTCGATGGAAAATGGCAACTTTCATCCCGACAAGACAGCATTTGAGGGAAGTGTTAGTGCATTACTTTATTGTCAAGAAAAGTGCTGCCGACAGCTATCGCTTAATGTCAGAAATCTATGGTGAATATTCCCCATCCATAAAAACATGTGAGTATTGGTTTAGACGATTCAAAAGGAACAATTTCGATGTCAATGATAAAGAACGTTCTGGACCACCCAAAAATAATTGCTGATGCCGAATTGGAAGCTTTACTCGACGAGGATCCGTGCCAGACCCAAAAAGAACTAGCAGCAGCATTAAATGTTAGTCAACCATGCATTTCACAACGTTTAGCTGCCATGGAAATGGTGCAAAAAGAAGGGAATTGGGTTCCACATGCTTTGCGGAAAAGAGACCTTGAACGTCGAAAAACCATTTGCGAACTGCTGCTTCAAAGGCAAAGAAGAAAGGTTTTTTTTGCATCGTATTATCACTGCCGACGAGAAATGGATATGGCACAATAACCCTAAACGGCAGAAAGCATGGGTGAAGCCAGGTGAACCAGGTCCTTCAATGCCAAAACGCAATATCCATGGTTCAAAGGTAATGCTGTGTATCTGGTGAGACCAGAAGGGTGTGATCCACTGTGAACAGCTGAAACCGTCAGTCAGAAACTATTACTGGTGATCAGTATTGAACCCAATTAATGCGTTTAAAATGAGCTCTCACGCAAAAACGGCGGGAATGGGAGAATAGACACAACAAAGTGATCTTCCAGCATGGCAACACAAGACCACATGTTTCTCGACCTGTGAAAAAGTACTTAGAAGGATCCGACTGGAAAGTTCTACCCCACCCGCCATATTCGCCAGATATTGCGCCATCGGATTACCATTTGTTCCGGTTGATGCAGTCAGCACTTTCTGAAGAGCGGTTTAGTTCTTATGAAGACATCAAAAATTGGCTAGACAACTGGATCTCTTCCAAGGAACCGGAATTCTTCCTTCAGGGCATACATTCACTGCCCGAAAGATGGGGTAAAGTTGTAGCTTCAGAGGGAGCATACTTTGATTAATATTAAAATATTGTTTCTGTTCTCCAACAACAACATTTTGTTCACCTCAAATCCCTCAAAACTTATTTATATACCCAATACATAATTCTGATTGTTTTGAATATTCTAGTGCATTACCATATTTTTCTGAGGAACATTTCCTCCTTAAATTCTAAGTCATGTTTTGTTAGTAGCATTTCTTATACAGTCGCGCCAATTTATAACGATCATGAAGGGACTATGAAAAAATTTTGTTATATCCGCAAATGTTTTTATAAGAAATACGTATTGAATAAAAAAATTTTACCATGAAAATTAAAATTTCCAACTTTACTTCTTTTATAAAGAGGCGTCCAAACTACATTGCTTTTTAATGGAGCACTGTCTCATTATTAAATGCTCAAGAAAGAGAACATTTTGCTGACGACATGATCAGTGAAATCCAAGTGAATGAAATGAAGACGTAAAACAGGTGGATATCTAATGGTCAAGACTTCCTGGAGTAAGCTACAGCCAGACAAGAGAAGATAACTTCTGGCTTTCTGTTCGTACAGTGATAAAGCAACCCTTTTATTTATCTGCCTTTGTTCTGTGCTTCTTGTGCATTTCACATTCCAATCCCACCTTCCTGGAACTCAGTAATCCTTCCAAGCACGTCCATCCCTCCTAGTCTATTCAACTTTGTGATGCCTTGCTGCGTTCCCCCTTCTTTCCCACACTTGTACGCTCGCTTCTTGAGCCAATTTTGTTAATCTGCCTTGCCTTTGTTTCCCCCTTTCCCAGCTGTGATCTGCAAGTGGATTGTTGTTACTGCTGTAGGGTTTGGGCTTTAGAACTTCATTATAAATGCAAATGGATAATTTCATTCCTTATTAAGCTTTTTAAACATGTAATTTTCTACCGAAACAAAGGGCCCTGACAATTTGTACATTATAACCACAAATTCACTATAAACGACTTTGTTATAAACGGACGTGAATGTAGCCGCTTTATGTTTTGCTACACAGGTTCAAAGTTGCCTTCCAGTTTCTCCTATATAGGTGTTCCCACAATTGTAATATACACTGTACACCACTCCTTCTTGTAGCAGGGCATCAGTATTTTTTTTTTTTTTTCGTTTTTACTATTATTTTATTTTATTTTTGCTAGAATTTACAAGTTTTATTGTTTCGTTCTACAGCAAGTCAAACATGGAATATTTTTTGCTAATCCTCTGAAGTTTTTTCAAATAATCCTTTATGATATATGACTTTCCTGGTTAGTTTAATGTTATTGCTTTATTGTTTACAATTCAACTCTATTTTCCTCTGAAGCTTTTCAAATAATTCTTTATGATAGATGACTTTCCTGGTTAGCTTAATGTTTCTGCTTGATTGTTTACAATTCAACTGTATTTTTTTGTTATTTTTTTTTCTATCATTGTAAAAGGATAAGTATTTCCAGCATGTATACTTTTTAATTCTTTTTTATGGAGCTGTTTTTAATATTTCTGAAGAATACAGAGCTTCTATTTTTTTCTCCAGAACTGTGCAGCCAGATTAAATAGGTTGGATGATAAGAGTGGTAGCTCAGAACTCTGTTAGCACTGGTAGTTTCTTTACACAATTTTGTAGTAATTTTCCTCCTGAGACAGTAAAGGATTATGTCCGGGAAGTTCAGGTTATTGTCTAGCTGAAGTTCTACAGTGAATTTCAAAGAATTATCGTAGATTGGTGAAATTTATTAGAAGAGTTTCATCATTGCTGTTAACTATTATGAGGATATCATCAAAATATATCACGTACAGACAGAATAATGAAGAGGTTGAGGTAGGACAGAGTTGTATAAAAATAAAATGTATCTGCGTGAACAACCATTGAAACGGAAAACTTGCTGCAAACCTGCAAAGCGCGAACCACAATAACAATAGAATAAGATAATTTAAAGAACAATTAATAAAACAATAAATAACTATTAGAATATTATACATTCCAATTAGGGCAAAATAAGTACTGTACTACAACCAAATGAGCAAAATGTGTGTGAAATGGACTTTTATGGCAAAATATTAAAATATTAATCATAAAAACAAGAGACTAATTAAAGAGTTTTTAATCCAGAAAAATAGTTCCATCAATGAACCTTCAAAAATTATAAACAGCATTTTTAACAAGTTAATTCAAAAATACTGGACTTACATAGTACATAAGAAAATTATTTTAATTTAATAACTGGCAACTGCAAGAACCTGGCAATAAAATTTTAATTATTTTTGTGTAAATGAAACTTTTGATACAGTTCCTATACATTGAGAACAAACAGGCCTTGATAAAACTTAGAGGCCAGAAATGTCTGTAAAAACAAAAGAATTCAGAAGATATGAAAAATAACTCAAAGATCTTCAAGTTAGAACAAAATTAAGTTCATTATCTGAGTAAAGCCTTGAGTAAGTGTTTTAATTGCTGTAAATAACATTTTTACATTTTTTTATTTTATTAGTTTACAAACAAAAACTATCTGCAAAGCCTGCTAATAATCACTATTAGCATACAGCGTATGCCCGTACATCTACATTCTGCTACTCTGGGGTAGGATAACTTTATCTCTTTAAGTTTTCCCAAATAATAGTTTACTAGAAAAGGAGCCAAAGCAGAACCCATTGTTAAGCCTGATGTCTTTCGGAAAAAATTTTCCTTAAACTGAAATAAGTTATGCTTGAAAGTAAATAACAAAAGTTCATAAAGTCCAGTGAGTTTTTCTTTTTTACTATGTCCCAGGAAAACAATTCTGTCTCTGCCAGATCTTCTACCAGAAATGCTAAAAGAAGGTCTCAGCTGATGTTTGTGTGCATACATACATATTACAACTATACTTGCAAGAATAGGATGCTTCATAACAGAGAGTTCTAACTTTTTGATCAGTTCTTTTGAATTTGTTATTATTGCCAGAGGAGTGGATGACAAAATTCATTGATCACAAAATGGATGACAGAATTCCTAAAACATATCCTGGTAGTGTCCAGTGGAAGTTCAGAACAAAGTATGGAAAGAAGCTACCTGCTGTGAAGTTATGTTACATATTGTTATAGATATCAATTGTCCTGTGTGCTGCAGTTCCGGGCCAACAAGAAATCATAGATGACAAAAAAATTCTTGGAAATAGTGAAAAAGGAACCGAGCATATGTAGAAACTTTCAAATATATATGGTGGGAAACATTCAAACAGCTTTCACATGGCCCCCATGAAAACTGGTGAGACCATAATACTTCATTTGCTCTGTATGCTGCAGGACAATTACTCTTGAATTGGTCTGTTCTTTCCACTGTCTTGATACATGAAACAGGAGATCATCAAACCGAAAAGTGATATTCATCCCTTCATCCCACAAGGTCACAAAACGTCATTCTGTCGAACAGTTAACTTGAGTATGGCACCATTTCATATGCTGGCAATGATGATCACTGGATAAGCACATGCAATGGAATAGACAGTGTGTAAAGTCCAGCCTCTGCCAGTCTTTGAGATAGGGTATGTCTTGTGATGAAATTATTTAAAGCAACATTTAGCTCTCCTGATGGTAGATAGAATGGTTATAGGAACAGCAAACGCTTTTCACCAGATCATATGGTCTTCCTGTGGTGTAGTTCCATGCCAACAAGAAATTGTACCTCCAACTGCTGCCAGCATTGATACACTATTGCATTGCCATGGCCTAAATGCTGCTTGATAGAGCAAGCTGACCATCCCCCTCCTCGGAGAACAATAAATCCCATGTCCCTTCTCAAATACTTAGCTGGAGATATGGTCCGGAAATTTGGTAGCTTGGCATTCAGCCTGAAGTTCCATTTCTCCTAGAAATTGCAGCTCAAAGCCAGAAGACTCATCTCACAGGGAAATCTGTACCTGTTGTGAAGCAGTTGCACAGACAGTCTCACTTAAATTGGCAAATCACTGCAATCAGATTGGTCCCCATGTTTTAACCATGCACACATCTCAGCTCAGAATAGCCATCCACTGATTTGCATGTGCTTCCAATCATTCTTTAACGGTGTTGAAATTTCAATGTTAGAGTGTGCACGCACACACATCTGGAACAAATGTAATTCTAAATCCTTAATCTTCATTTAAGTTAACTCGTAGTTTCTTTGCTTCGTGCATTTTTGTGACAATGAATACAGCAGCCTCAAGAATGAACTCTAAATTATTGTTTCAAGGTGAATATCCTTTGCCTGTGACAGGTGGAGGTAAAAATAAATGTAGCTTAAGAAGTCACGAATCATTGCATAACATCGCCCAATTTTATGCCATTAAACAATACAGCAATGGTATTATTTTACATCACAGAAGTCTCCTTGACTGTGTTGTAATACATACACATTCAAGTACGTATTTTCTGAGAATAACAATGCAGTTCCATTTATTTCGTTAGTTTGGCATTAGAGATAATGCTGCACCCGGTTTAAAGTTATAGGTAAACATACCACAAAAGAATTTTTATTTGATGGCCATTCAAACCCCTCTTGCCTCAATTTGGTAGCAGGGTACAATGTGCGACTCGTCAAAGATAAATGATGCAATGAAGGAAACTGTTAGGAAAACTGTTTATTTATACTTTTTGTGAAAATTGCAACACCAAGAAAGAATCATGCTATTTAAATGAAATTTATATCACAGATTCCTCGTGTTACAGGAGATAACTGATTACATTTGCACAGTTATTCAAGATTTTTTCACTTCAAAGCTCAATATCGTGTGAAGCCACCTCGAACAACAATAACAGCCTCTGCATGGCATGGCATTGAGTGGAAGAGGTTTTAGATATCGTCCTGAGATAAAGCCTGCCAGGCTGCTTCTATGCGAGACCAGAGTTCGTTTGTGGTGATTGGCGTAGGTGCTTGACAGCCAGTTGCTTAGCTACCATGTCCCAGGCAGGTTGGATCGGGAACATATCCGGCGAATGTGCAGGCCAGGGAAGTGGTATCTGCCATGCATGGAAGAGGTCTTGGATATTGTAGGCCACATATGGCCATGCATTGCCCTGTTGAAATATGATGCCAGGACAACTCTGAAGGAAGAGTATTGCCTCTGCCTATGAAACATCCCTGATGCATTCCTGGCTGTTGAGGGCTCCCTCAATTCGTATCAGGTGAGATCTCGAATTGTGCCCCAAACATTGATGCTTGGCAGTGAGCCAATACGACACTTCAAAATGCACACTGCAAGATGCCATTTACCACGATGTCCTCGAACATGTATGTGACAATCATAGTGCATCAAGTTGAATCATGACTCCTCAGAAAACACACCCTGCTGCCAATCAATGTGCCAATGCCTGTGTTTGTGACCCCATTGCAGCCTGGGGCCTCTGTTAAGCAGACAGCATCGAACTGTGCTGGAGGACAAAGCCTAACCTGTGACAGTGTTCCACTATGTGATAACATTGTACATGTCGCTGTGTGATTGATCACTGTTATGCAATAGAGGTGACTGCTGTGACTGTCATCCTGAGCAGGCATGCGATTTTGTGGTCCATTTTCTGGATTTCTAGGCGGCCAAGCCTCATCTGTCCAGTGATGCTACATTTGCATCACTGTACTGGCATTTTATCCTGTATGAGTGGTAATTTCGCGGTAGGAAAATCCATCTTCTCGTATCCCAACAGTCCTTTCTCGCTCAAAGTCCATCATAATATGACCTTCTTTGGCGATGAAGCATAGTGAGACACAAGAAACACCCTTTCAACTCAATGTCGCCTCTTTACTGAGTGCAACATCTCATTTGAGCCAGCTCTTTATGCCAAAGGCCGGACAGTTCAAAAGGCACTGCTCCAAAACCACGTGTGCATTTTCACTGACATTTTTATAATTTGCATGTCCAAACCTGTTGTATACACTATATTGACAAAAGTCACCGGACACCTAGAAGAGAAACACAACATGGCATTTATTGACATACATCAGTACGGTCTCGGTCCACCTTTGGCCTTAATGTATGCGCTGACCCTTTGAGACATGATTTCGACAAGGTTTTGGAACACAGCGATAGGTATGCGCTTCCATTCAGTACATAATGCTGGCTCTAACTGTTGCTTAGTAGTAGGCCTTGGTTCCAAACTTCTTATGCAGTGCTCTAATTCATCCCATAGGTGCTCTATGGGATTAAGATCAGGGCTCTGTGCTGGCCAGTCCACACACAATACCGGATTATCATCAAACCACGCTGTAGCAGTCCTTGCTTTATGGCCCGGTGCATTATCCTGCTGATGCTAACAAGGCTCAGTTCCATAGTAATGCCACAGAGTTGGTAGGGCATAATTGTCCAAAATATTGAGGCAGACGTGCTGGTTAACAGGTTTGTCCACGATAACCAATGGGCCGGGACCATGCCACGAAAAACACCCCCACACGAGTACACTGCCACCTCCAAACTTGACCGTAGGAACAGTACACTGTGGTAAATAGTGTTCCCCTGGCTGCCCCCATACCCACACATGGCCATCAGACTGATGAATCGTGTATCTGGATGCATCAGTCCATAGTACCCGCATTGATCTACGGTCCACAATAAATGTTCTTTACACCATGCTAAACGACGAGTAGCATTCCGAGTAGAGATGAAATGCTTATGAGCAGCCGCACGACCATGGGAACCCATGGAATGAAGTTCTCTGCAAATGGTGCATGTACATACTGAGGTACCAGCATTGTTACTCACTTGTACACTGAGGTCTTCTGCAGTACTCTGTCAATTAGCTGTAACGACTCTCCTGAGGCTTTGACGTCCTCTATCACTGATTTTCTTTGGTCTGCCGGTACTTTTGCTGCTTTAGCACACCATGTGTCTTCCACTTATTCAGTACATCCAAAAAGGTTGACTTGAGTATGTTTAAACGTATCTCGGTTTTTCTTATGGACAACCCACTAATATAACACCCAACAATCTTTCCTTTCTCAAAGTCAGTTCTCTGCCACCACAATATTTTCACTCAATCTCACAGTGCGATATGATCGCAGTCAGCTGCAGGCTTGTTTTTATACCATCAGCAGCTGCACCACCCATTTTAACAATGCAGCAGATCTGTTCATTTGATTTTGAAGGGGTTTCCAGCGACTTTTGTCAATATAGTGTATATCCTGTAAGTTTCAAGCTAATACCAGTAGTCTTTCATGGTGTTGCAATTTTCACAAACAGCAGTGTACTTTTAAAACCATTTGAATCAGCTGCACAACTCACATCAAATAACATCAGAGTTGAAAACCCTCAAGATGCATGAAAAGTTATGCACTAAATTGCAGTGGCCACTACTGCTTCATTGCGGTACTTGTGTAACCTTTTTTCTGTTCCTTTCTTCAGTAAACACTGAGTTGAAAATCCTCCAAATACGTGGCGTCAGTAAATAAATAAATACATCGCTCTTTCCACGTTCCAGAAATACGCAGCAACCGAAAAATTGTTTTTCAGCCGCCGCCATGGAATTGAACCACGGAACTCTCGATAACTAGCAGAGTGTGTAAATGTAACGCACTCGGCTAGTTATCGAGAGTTCCATGGTTCAATTCCACGGCGGCGGCTGAAAAACAATTTTTCGGTTGCTGTGTGTTTCTGGAACGTGGAAAGTGCGATGTATTTATTTATTAAACACTGAGTTAAACACCACAATTCTGAATGGCACATTTGCAAAACTGGGTTTAATACTGCAGCGTTATAATCAGAAAAAACAATAACACCCCAGACAGTTGGTGATGCTCGCCAAAGCTGCAGCAAAGAAAAATGGGCATGTTACCATCTACCGTCGTTAAACACAATTAACAGCTTCATACACACAATTGACGTGGATTAGGAACATCAAACAAAAGTCGCTCTTTCCACATTTATAAGCGAGTCACAGAAAAATTCTCATCGGCCACCACCGGGAATCAAACGCAGGGTCTTCCAGTTACACGCCGGACATGCTACCACCGCACCACAGCCGCCTCGAATTCTCCAGACTCACATATGACTAACTGCCAAACCACTTGGCAGGTTGCTTCTTGGAGCCCCGTACAGTGCTGGGGATTCACTAAAGAGGGTAAGCAGCAACTGAACAAATAACAAGGAGGTGAATGAATAATTAATACACACAATTGATGTGGATTAGGAACATCAAACAGAAGTTATCGCTCTTTCCACGTTTATAAGGGAGTCACGGAAAAATTCTCATCCGCTGCCACCGGGAATCGAACCCAGGGTCTTCCGGTTATGCGCCGGACATGCTACCACTGCACCACAGCGGCTTCGAATTCTCCAGACTCACATATGACTAACTGCCAAACCACTTGGCAGGTTGCTTCTTGGCGTAACTGGAAGACCCTGGGTTCGATTCCCGGTGGCGGCTGATGAGAATTTTTCTGTGACTCACTTATATACGTGGAAAGAGCGACGACTTCTGTTTGACAAATAACAGCACATTTCTGCTTTCTAAAGTGCATCCTGTGATGGTTAATCACCTGCCTTCAAAAAATTATGGCACTTATTTAGATGTATTTCGTACATCACACAGATTTTGTCCTAGAACACTCCTTTAAGTTTTAGCTCCATAAAATAAACAACTGCAGTCATTAAATCACAATTCCCATTTTTATGTTGTATTGGGTTGGAAAGAAAGTAATCAGTGCAAATGCAAGGCTACAGAAAAGAGCTAATTACCGTATATGCAGGTACAAGTCAGTCCAAAATGCAGTCGCCATTGTTTGCCATGACCTGTTCCTATCGTCTGGGCAGCTGTTGGATACCGTCCTTGTAGAACTGAGGCGGATTGGATGCAAAGAAGTGAATAAGTGTGCGTTTAACATCGCCCCAATTGGTGAACCACTGTTCATCTAGGAAATGCTGTGACGACTGGAAAAAGTGATAGTTGCATTGGGGCAATGTCTGGGGAATAGGCTGGTGTGGCAACAGCTCCCAGCGCAGGCCCATGATCTTGTGACAGGTCACCCGTGCTGTCAGGCCTCGCTCTCCACCCTGCTATAGTTGCCGTTCAGCAGTGCTGATCATTTTGACATGAGCGATGCATGTAGATCAAGCTGACGGCAGTACACATTGGCAGTGACAGTGGTGTTGTCCGGCAGTAGCTCAAAAAACGTGACACCCTCTGATATACCACCAAACAGACAGTAGGACCTTATGTGGGTGTAAGCTGGCTTTAGGGGTCGGCATTGGCTTCTGTTTTGCGTCCAACCACTGTTTTCCGGGCGGTGACATTGTCACACAGGACCCATTACTCATCATGTGTCATAATGCACTCACTCCAAGAACGGTTCAACTTGGTTATGTGCAAGCAGGGAAATGCAAGCACTCGTGTGATTTGCTTTCTGCTCAACTGTGAGTTGATGGGGTACCCTAAGTTTCCTCTTGTACATCTTCCCAAGTTGATGCAGGTGTGTGACAATGATCCTGTGGGTAGTCCCCATATGTTCGGGAAACTCCCATGTGGTCACGCGTGGGTCAGTCTCCACTAAGGTCTTCATTTATTTCTAGCTTTGGGACTGCCTGACACGTCAAAATTTCCCTCTCGAAGCTGTTCAAACCAAAGACATCATTGACGATGTGGATGGCATTGGGGTACACAGGGCCGGATGGAGCTATTGCGGGGCCCTGGGGGAAATTTCATTGCAGGGCCCAGAGCAAAATTTCTCTGTGGGCACTAAAAGATAAATCTCGTATTTTAATAAAGTCGTTTCTGAAAATGATCGTTCATGAGGAAGACACACGAACACTACCGTAAAGACAAAATGATTATCTTAAAGAAGTATTTGCTTTAAGCTTAAGAAAAAGCCCATAATGCAGACTGAAAGTTCAGAGAGAGAGAGAGAGAGAGAGAGAGAGAGAGTAAGAGAGACAGAGAGAGAGAGAGAGAAAGAGAGAGAAAGAGAGAGACAGAGAGAGAGAGAGAGAGAGAGAAAAAGAGAGAGAGTAAAAAGTGTTAAAATCTACGATTTTCTTTCCTGGGAGAAGAGGTTTAGGTTGCATTGTGACTCTTACAACAGCTTATTTACAAAATGATAAAAAGATACCTACTTAGCGAATATTTTTGTATAGGAAATATAATAAGGTTCCCTCTAAAATAAATTGGTATAAACACTTTTCTCCCCTGATACATGTTTAGTGATTGATTTTTAATGCACAGTGGAGTAACTGACAAATTAGTGACATTCTAAACTTTTATACGCGTTCATATATGAAAGTTGCCTTTTTTTTCTTTTTTTCAATTTCTTGTAATGTTGGAAAAGTGGCCTCCATGTGTAGCCCAAAAGTAACTTCGATATTGTTCTTTTTATTTCCTTAAATTTAAGTATCAGGTTTCACCACAAATTGTTGGATATATAAAAGTAGGGGACCACAAAATGATGAAATTTAATTTGCTATTTCATGAATGCGGAAAAGATTAAGGTGGCTACAAAAATAATTTCGAATCTGCAAATCTCAGTGTCTGTACGATGAACAGGGGGATCACGTGTTCAAAAATGGGGAGATTGGAAACAAACAAAAAAACTTCAAAAATATATTTTTAAGGGCCTTGCACCCCAAAAGTTACAAAAAGAAATGTAGTTAAAAAAAATTTTTACCGAAAATTATTTTGTTTTCTAAACTGCAGGGTCCCCTGAAGGTGCGGGGTCCAGGGCAACCACCCCGGTTGCCCCTATGGTCCAGTCGGTCCTGGGGGTACACACTGGTAATGTTCCTTACAACACTTGTGGGGTATACTGCAATGAAACTCATACAGAATGCAATGGCAGATGCACTCCTTGTCCACTTCCATGTTGGCTGGTGCTTACACTCTTCGCCTTCTGATGGCTAACTGCCACTGGCTTAAACCACATACCTGCTGATGTCATGCTGCACAATCTCAGTGGACAGTGTGTGCCATGGCTTCAATTTTGGGACCTTGTCATTGACCATTACTTTCTTTCCAACTCAATATGACTGGCAAAAAAATACAGCAGAACCCATGTGCAATGGGTTCTACTATATATGCATTTACACATTTTTAATAATGTTCATAGCTTCAATAAGTACGCTTATGAAACTTATGAGATAAATTATTCTAAAGATGTTATTACTGATCAAAATACCTAGAGCTCTGTGAACTATCACCATCTTCTCTATCACTACTGACACAAAACCTCTTGATGGCACTTGAAACGTCTTCGTCTGCACTCAGCGCCAGTCGAGTCTTCTTTGCCTGGGCTGCAGAAGCTGCTCGTAAGCTTTCCACAGACTCTATTCTCAAGTCAGAGCAATGAGAAGCATCGCTGCATGAAAGTAATAAACGAAAATGTTACAAACTCATCTGTGAATATTTTACCTAGCTATATTTTACAGCTGTTATCAAATAAATTAATGTAATTTCCGTTGTATAATCAGCAAATTATCTGTAAAAAAAGTTATAACTTTAGGTTCCGCTGATTATGTGCTGAAGAAGAGAACACGCTACTTAAAAACGAAAATATGTAACTGCGAGCTTTCCACAGACTATTCTTAAGTCAGAGCAATGAGAAGAATCCCTGCATGAAAGTAATAAATAAATATTTTACAAACTAAACTGTGAATATTTTACCTGGCTATATTCTACGTCTGTCAGTCAAATAAATTACCATAATTTCTATTGTATAATCAGCAGATCATCTGTTTAAAAAGTTATAACTTGAGATTACGCTGATAATGTGCCGATGCAGATAATACATTGCTTAAAAAATATGCTGCTGCAAGCTTTCCACAGACTCTATTCTGAAGTCAGAGAAGCATTGTTGCATGAAAGCAATAATGGAAAATCATATAAACTTATCTGTGAATATTTTACCTGGCTATATTTTACAGCAGTTTGTCAAATAAATTAATGTAATTTCTATTGTATAATCAGCAAATTATCTGTTTAAAAAATTATAACTTTAGGTTCTGTGGATAGAAAACATGGCCGCCCCGGTGGCGCAGTGGTCTAAGGCGTTGGCCTATGATCATTCGTCCGAAGGGGTCCGGGTTCGAATCCCGGTGAGGCATGGATGTTGTGTTTGTCTTACGGCACTGGCTCTCTCCCTTCCCTGGAACCAGTGACCCTAAATTAGGGACGGGCGACTGCTTATAGCCCATTGAGTTGCTCACGGTGGTCGTTAAACCTCCAATCAAAAAAAAAAAAAAAAACATGACACTTTGAAAAGAAAACACAACTCTGAGGCACTTTGATTTTTCAAAAATCAGTATGGCAATTGCATAGGAGAGGTGATATAATTGAAAAAGTACCAAACAATGCATTGACAGCATTAAAAAAACAAAATTAATACTATACAAAGAGAGATTTGAAATGATTGGAAAAACTGTTTTTTATTCTAATGAGCATTTTACCAGAAAATGAGATGCAATAAAGACAGATTGCCCTAGCAGAAATTACATATGCCCCAGTGGTGCAATGGTCTAAGCACTGGCTTATGATCATTCATTTAATCTGAGTTGGGTTAGTGTATAACTCCCGGTGAGGCATGGCTGCTGTTTTTGTCTTATGGAACTGGCCCACTCCCTTCCCTGGAACCAGTGGCCCTAAATTAGGGATGGGTGACTGCTTATAGCCCATTGAGTTGCTCATGGTGGTCATTAACTACCCCCCTCCAAATGAAGCTCAGTAACACTCACGTTCATGGGTGCTGTTCAGCTTCCCAAAGAAAGTAATTACTGCTGTCAGTAATCACTTGATGAATTTCAATCATCAGTCTCTACTGCACTAATCACATTACCTAAGGTTTTGTTCACTCTTCAGTTGAAATACTTTCAGAGATACCGAATACTACGGATTTGTAAGTCTAACTATGAAAATACAGTAATGCTGAAAAAAACTAGGAATGTTTGCTTTTATATTCACTTTTTTATGCTTTCCAACTGTACGTTGAAGAAGCGTATATGCTCCACCACTGTCCATCTGTCTGACCGCACGATAATTCGCGTAAAAATGGTTTGATTTCGATGAAATTTTAGTATGTGGTAGGGGACAACCTGGGGACGAACCCAATTGAAAATTGGTGAAATGGGGTCAAAGTCCAGGACATAGGAGCGGGATCTATTCCATCGCCCTTATGCATCATAACTTACATAAAAATGCTTCGATTTCGACAAAACTTTTCATGTTGTTCCGGAAGTATACCGAGCCAATTCTGTTGAATATAACTGAAATGGGGTCAAAGGTCAGGGCACAGGAGCGAGATTTATTCCACAGACAGTATCCTCATAACTGGACTAAAGATACTTCCATTGCAACAAAACTTTAGTATGTTGTTCCAGAGGTATACTGAACCAATTCTGTTTAATATAATAAAAATGGGGTCAAAGGTCAGGGCGCAGGAGCGAAATTTATTCCACAGCCATTATCCTCATAACTTGACTAAAAATGCTTATTTTGCGACAAAACTATAGTACGTTGTTCTGGAGGTAAACTGAAACGGTTCTGCTGTTGAATATCGTCAAAATGGAGTCACAGGTCAAGGCACAGGAGCGAGATTTATTCCACAGACAGTATCCTCATAACTGGACTAAAGATGCTTCTATTACAACAAAACTTTAGTATGTTGTTCCAAAGGTACACTGAACCACTTCTGTTTAATACCATCCAAATGGGGTCAAAGGTCAGGGCACAGGATCGAGATTTATTCCACGGTCATTATCCTCATAACTTGAGTAATAACTGGAGTAAAAATGCTTCTGTTGCGACAAAACTTTAGTATGTTCTTCCGGAGGTATACTGAATGAATCAATAGTCAGGATAGGGAGGAGGGTTTGTCTGCGCGCGATTTCTGGTGTGTTGGAAAGCATATCATAATCAATGCATTGCATGATTTTACTAACTTGTTAAAAACTACAGGATTTACACTGAAAAATTAAAAAAAAAAAAAATTCCCTGACTTTTCCAGGTTTTCAAAGTGTTTTTAAAAGTTTGTTCCATAGCTGCAGCACAAATCATGTTACGATGAATTGTTACATTCCCTTCCATTTTTAAATTTTCTAGCCGAAGCACACATCTGCAAATCTTCAAATAATTTATCTTTATACAATTACTTGCTTCTGATTAATAACAACTAAATGCATGAGACACTTTATTTTTGATACCATAATATCAAAGATTTTTGTGAACCTGTTTGGTATACTGCCCACATAGAATGTGTATTACATTCTCAGAGAAATGGTTCACATGTAAGAACAAATCTGTCAGTCGATTAGTTTCAGTTTGTTTGTTTGTTTTTTTATATAGCCCAATGCAACTAAGCTAAGTGACTAAATGGGCTCCTGTTCAGAGAAATATGTCACAAGAGAGCCAACTAACAGAGGGCTTTGATCCACTGTTCAGTTCACTTTTTTGCGATAAGATTCTACAAGCAAAAAAGAAGGCCATTGTGCTTAATTGCTCCATGTTACAAGACATAATGCTGTCTG
Source organism: Macrothele yani (assembly GCA_039090855.1). Lineage (NCBI taxonomy): Eukaryota > Metazoa > Arthropoda > Arachnida > Araneae > Macrothelidae > Macrothele > Macrothele yani. The sequence continues at coordinate 39,887,668 of CM077009.1, read as the reverse complement.
AAAAAAAAATCTTAGGGGCATCATCTAAGCCACTTATACGGACTTATGGAAAGTTTTCCATATACTGTTGTGACTCTAACTGTATGCAACTGTTACACCACAAACAAAGGTTACTGGAAATATGGCACTCAAAGAATATTCAAAGTAAACAGAATAAAAATTCTGAATTTGCTTGTAACACTTACTTAGTCATCCATGTAACATCTTTCAGAAAATTTTAAAATTCCATCGCCTGGAGTGGGAAACGAACCCGCAGGGCAATGAAATTAAGTTTTCTGAGAAATGTTACAAGGATGACTAGTAAGAAGTGTTACAAGCAAATTCAGAATTTATATTCAGTTTTTTAATATTCTATCCATTTCCCATGTATTATAAGGAATATTTCTTCCTTCATTGATTTGATGGCACTCAAACATCTTGCACTGCAGCCCCACATCAGATGAAAGTGACGACATCCCGTTTCCACCCTCCATGGAAGGATGTGATATCATCACGAGCAGACCTCAAAGGGAACTAGAACAAAGTGACAAAATCAGTCCAAACATTTTACTAATTTTTTTTTTTTTTTTTTTTTTTTCCATTGCAAGAAAAAAATTCCAGGACTTTTCTAGGATTCCAGGGGCAGTAAAAACCTTGGCTTTATCAATGCAGACTGATACTAAGCAGGCTAGCATCAATCTGTTTGGGTGGGTTATCAAGGCAAACTAATTAGTATCAGTCTGCCTTGATAAAGCCACTCACCCATTGGTGCATGAAAGCTTGCCAATATCAGTTATTTATGCCAATAATAACAATAATAAACGGATTTTTGTAATAGCATATAATAATGATTGGAAGTCTGTTCTTCCCTGCTTATCCACAACCAAACAAATGACATTTTGTTATGCCTCATCATGTTTGATGAGAAATGGATGCTGTATGACAATTACCAATGTTCAGCTCAATGGCTCGACCACAGTGCAGTCCCAAAACACACCTCAAAGTTGCCTGCCGCTCCATCCATGGAACACAATAGTTAATGTTTTGTTGTCTGCAGTTGCTGTGATTCACTTCTACAAGTCAAATCATAATGGGGAGCAGGTATTGTCAAGAACTTAACATCATGCGTGGAAAACTGTCCACCAGACAGCCGGCATTAGTCAATCACCATGGGCCCACAAATCTCCAAGACAGTGCGAAACCCTACATGGCACACCAGATTATCTCAAAGCTGCATCAGCTGAGGTACAAAATCATACCTTGTCCACCAGTGTCTGGTGGACAGTTTCCTACGCATGTCTACACAATCCGTACAAGCTTAGAAAACTCTCCACTAGAGTGTCTGGTGGACAGTTTTCCACGCATGTTTTCCAAACAATCCATACAAGCTTGGAAAACTCTCCACTAGAGTGTCTGGAGGACAGTTTTCCAAGCTTGTACAGATTCACAACGACCCTCCTTGTGAATCCGTACAAGCTTGTGCAAGCGCTTTGCAATGGCTTGCCGTGTTACTCCGAGCTCCTGGGCAAGCTCTGACTGTGTGCGACAGGGATCCGAGTCCAACCGTTGTTCCAGTTCCTCATCATCACCTTTCTGTGGATGTCCCAGCCGTTCTGCATCACGGAGATCGAAATTTCGCTGCTTAAACCGCTGGAACCACTTCTGACACGTACTGTAGGACACAGTAGTCTCACCCAAAGCAGCACAGATCATTTGCTGGGCTTACGCTGCACTTTTTTTCAGCTGAAACGCGAACAGGAGGCAGTGCCTCAAATGTTGCTTCTTGAATGATATTGCTTTCACACACAAACTTTCATCCCTTCTGTCACTACAGCTGTGAGCGGTTACGCTTGCCTGGAAAGCTGTTGGATGGCGCTGCAATGAGCCATTATCACACACAGCTATTTGCATTTGCCGACGTTCTATGATCGCTTGCGGTTAGGGGCTCAGAATTAAGTTGCACACCTAATACATACATATCATTAAGCTGTTCTCTGAGATTCAGAGGTTAGCTCCTCAAAGGAAGATAGTCTGCCAAGTAAATGTTTAACTGATGAAAAATTAGATTGTTACTTACTGTTGGTGTATCAAATGTCTCCACTTACAACGATCCCAGCATACAGTTCAAGCTTCATCACATGTTACCCACAAGACCTTTTGTACTTCATACTCATAATCTCTTTCTCAAGCAGACATTCCTGAATATCGTCTCCCATGATTTCCGCTGCCTTGCTCTACCTTTCCTTCCTGCCACTTGGGCTGAAAAAATTCTCTTAGTCAGCACCTCATCACTCATTCTATTAACATGACCAAACAACCTCAGAATTATTAGTCTCCACCTTAGTAACAACATTTTGCCTCACATTACACATCTGCAACACCTCTTCATTCTTCACATGATCAGATGGTGTCTCGCCACAAACCTCCCGTAAGTAATGCATCTCCCCAGCACAAAAATGACTCCTATGTCTTTTCTGCAGTACTCAGGTTTCACTGCAGTACATCAGAGTAGGAACAATTACCCTTTCATATACAGAAATTCAGAACTTTCTTGAGAACCCATCAATCCTATGAAATCCTTTTAAAGCAGCTATGATTTTTAAAGAAGAATTCACTCGCCTACTAATTTTGTCCCCCATCTAATTTGTTTTCTCTGACAAACATACTTCCTAAATATACGTAGGTGAGTCAAAAAGTTAGTTGCACTGCTTGATAAAAGAACCCAGGATTGAAATTACAGAAAAATGTTATATGTACCTGAAAGTTCCATACAAAAAAGTTACTTCTCGACGTAATCACCTAGTTTATTGAAACATTTGTTGAGGCGTGGCACAAGTTTTTCTATGCCTTCTGCGACGAAATTCCGTCCAACGTCCGATAACCATTGCTGGGCTGCAGCTTTCACCTCGTCATCCGAGTGATATCGTCGCTTTGCAAGTTCTTGTTTCATGGAACCGAAGACGTGGAAGTCACATGGTGCAAGATCTGGGCTATAAGGGTGGGGGGGGGGTTCCACACCTCCCACCTAAACTTTTTCAGAAGGTCCCTCCCTCATTAGGTTCGCCGCATGCGGTCTCGCATTGTCATGCAGGAGCACAATACCTTTTGAAAGTCTTTTCAGGTTTCACAATAAGACGATGCTGTAATCTTGGCACCCTTCAGCATGAATTTGGTATGCACCACACCTTCTCTGTTGATAAACAGCGTCAGCATCACCATCTCCGCAGATGGAACTGTTCGGCACTTTTTCGAGTCGGGAAGTGGAATGTTTCCACTCGAGAGAGCTGTGTTTCATTTCAGGTGAGAAATGATGCACCCACGTTTCGTCTCCGGTCACAATTTTGTCCCAAAACTCATTTCCTTCCTGCTGATAACGCTTCATAAATGCAAAGGCACTTTCAAAACGATTCCCTTTGTGTTCTTCAGTCAATAGACGAGGCACCCATTGAGGAGAAACTTTACGGAATTCAAGATGCTGCACAATAATTGTATGCACACTTCCACGTGAAATATCCAGTTCTTTTGCGATTTCGTTTTCTGTTACTCGTCTGTTTGCAAGAAGGAGTTCATTCACGTGCGCAACGTTCTCAGCTGCTGTGGAAGTTGACGGTCTTCACTTGCAGTAATCGTCCTCGATATCAGTACGTCCGTTCTCAAACAAGATGCACCACTTTGCGATAGCTTGACGTGATATCGCTCTCACAGTACACTTCGTTCAACTGCCGAAAAATTTCAGTGCAGTTACACCCTTTTGTCCACGAAAAAACGAATCACTGCTCGCAGTTCCAATTTGGACGCCACCAGCAGCTGCCGAGGCATGTTCACGACCCGTTAGCGAGTGAACTAAAACTACTGCCAACTGCAGCATGTGCTGCAGATAAATGCCAGCAGTCTTATCACAAAGTGTCAACAAAATATCATTTAACCAAAATGTTTTATGGAGCAGTGCAACTAACTTTTTGACTGCCCCTCATACAAACTCATTCACCTGGTCAATCTCTGAACCATTAAGACTTACCTTGCATTCAATACTAACAGTTCCTCACTCAAAAATCGTAAATTTGGTTTTTTCCTATTTACAGGGTTCCTACACTTTTGGAGGGAAAAATTCAAGGACTTTCCAGGACTTTTCTAGGACATATACATAAAAATTCCAGGATGATTATTACGCTTTACAGTATCATGGTCAAATTATTTTTGAAAAGTAATTTTGGTTTTAAGTAACAAAGTTGATGAAAGATGCAAATGGAGGAGTGTGCTTCTTTACTCATTAAATTTCTTTTTACAGTTTTTAGTCAGAGAATTACCCAATAATGCAAAACTGAATCATGGTGGTGCAATTACCACAAGGCCAATCTCAGAAAATCCTTTCACTCAATCTAAAAATAATTACCAGTCATTTTAACTGCATCACTGTTCTTTATTATAAAATAAAGCAAGGACGGATCCAGAATTTAAGAATGGGAAGAGCACACATCTAATCAGTTAAAAGAAGAAATATAGAAGGAAACATGATATAAGTCTACACCTGTTAGTGGAAATAATGGAAAAGCTGAAAATAGGTGAAAAATAATTAATCTTTATGGGAAAAAGCTATGCTAAGGAAAAATAATTTTTTAAATACGTCTCCCAGAAGCAGAGATAGCGAAAAAAGAGGTTCCGACCTTTACGCTCCTAGCGGGAAAACTTTGCATTATTTAGAGAGGATAATGCTCCACATCTCTATTGTAATGAATAGCATCGAGTAAAGAAGAAATTTCTCAATAGGGTAAATCGAACTAATAGTTGCATAGATATGGTGTGCACAGACGTTGGCCGGATGGATGGACAGACGGACAAACCGACAACATAAGCACGATCTTTTTAACAAAAGATGTGCTAAAAATGAGGTACCACTGATTTTCTAAAAGAAATTCAAATATATATTTTTAAGTGCTAATTTCAAATTTCAAGGCTTTTCAAGATAGCTTTAAAAAAAAACACTGTTTTTCCAGGATATTCCAGGCCTTGAAAATGTAATCATGATTTTAAAGGACTTTCCAGGTTTTCGAGCACCCGTGTGCACCCTGTATTTATACTCAGTCTGAATTTCATACGAACTTCGTACATCCGGGACAACATACTCTGTAACTTACTTTTGCTCTCTGCCAACAGGACTATGTCAACATCATACAGCACTCTGTACATATGGATTTTACTGAGACATAAACCAGTATTATTCATTTTGGCATCACGCAACAACAAATTAAACATAAACCTAATATGGATTTCATTAGTCTGAGTAAACAGGCAGGCTATTAAGAAAAAGTTATCAAGAAAGAATGAGAAGAATCTATAAACAGTGAGATTATTCATGAAGCAGTGTAAGGGTTATTGCTGCAGTGAACATACACAGTTGTATTAGAATAATATGACCACCTACCTAATAATGGGAATGACCACCCTTGGCCCGAATGACAGTGGCAAGACAGCGTGGCATGGATGTAATGAGGCCCTGTAAAGTTGCCCGAGGCACACATGCCAATTCGGACTGCAGCAGAGCACGGAGGTCTGGGAGATGACATGGTTGTGGGTTGGCACGTAGAACCTGTCTACCCAAATAGTCCCACAAGTGATCTATGGGACTGAGATCGGGTGATTTAGCCAGCCAAGGGAGAACAGAGACATCGCTGTCATGCTCCTAGAACCAGTCACACACACCCTTAGCAACATGGCATGGCGCATTGTCCTGTTGGTAGACACCATCACCACCAAGGTAAACATCCAACATGAAGATGCATGTTGTCAGCGATGATGGACAGGTAGCCATTGACATTCACGGACCCATCCAATGGTACCAGAGGTCCCAGGTCACACCAGGAAAACATCACCCAGACATGCACACTGTCACTGCCGCACTGTACTTCACAGGCAAGCATGTCCGCGTGTTGGTTCTCGTGTGTTCGACGCCGTATCCACCACCGCCCGTCACTTCTGTGGAGTAGAAACCTCGATTTGTCAGAGAAGGCAGTCTTTTTCCACTGTCCAATGATGGTAGACCACGCAAACTGCAGGCATCGTTGCTGATGGACTTGGGTTAACATGGGCGTCTAAACCAACGTTGACTCTGGAGACCCATGCGTAGCAGGGTTTGCTCTACTGTTATCGGGGACATTTCTCCAAGGTCCCCCAGCGTTCATTTACATGGTCAATTGCTGCACTGTTGCACGTTGATCGCCCTTTACCAGTCGACAGAGGTGACGTTCTCCTCTGGGGTCGATGGCCCTTGGGACTCCACAGTTATGACGTCGGGAGGTACTCTGTGTTCCAATAGTCCATTCTTGGTACACCCTTATTACAGCACCTCGTGAATAGCCCACGAAGTCTGCAGTTTGTGAGATGCTTCCACCCTTGGTGCGGTAGCCAATGATAATTCCTTTTTGAATGTCCATCAAATCACTACCTCACTACCTCTGCCCATTTGTGCTCATGTCACACACTATGGCTCATATGTCCTGGCTGGCTGCTTATTATCTCTGTGTGGTCAACCTTGTCTGCACCATGTGACGGGCCTGTGGAGGGGTACTCTGTGATTCTGGGGGTGGTCATATTATTCTGATACAACCATGTACATGAAGAATTAAGGAAAATGTAAAATGGTAAAAAGCATGACAAGATTAAACACAGTTATTGAACTTTTTAAACATGGAGGTAAAAACAGTTTGCCACTGGATCACTTTACAATTGAAATCTTCTGAATGGTAAAGAAATACAAGTATAAATCAGAATTGCATACTTACTGGTATTTAAAACTGCCACCCTTGGCCCGAAAGCCGATAATCATTCCTTTTTGCAAATCTGATAAATCATTCCTTTTATCCATGACAGCAACAAGTGATATATTTTCAGAATGCCTATAGCACACCTTACATACCCTCCAAGCCAACTCACGACACATGTCTTCTTTCATTGGGTACGCGTTGTTGCCGTCAAAAGTAGGAGGTGGTCATATTAATGTGACTTGACTGTGTATAACAAGGATTCTAAAAAAATTATCTATAGTAATAAAATTACCATGTCTGCTTGTGTCTGTCAGGTCCCTATAGAAGAAATTCCTGAATATACAGGTTTGAAATTTGGCAGGAACCTGATGAGGCCCATGCGTATGTGATCACCTGGAAGCCCTTTTATGAAATTCAAATATGAATAATTTTTTTTTTTTTTAAGTTTTTTTTTTTTTTTTTTTTTTTTTTGATTGGAGGTTTAACGACCACCGTGAGCAACTCAATTTGGCTATAAGCAGTCGCCCGTCCCTAATTTAGGGTCACTGGTTCCAGGGAAGGGAGAGAGCCAGTGCCGTAAGACAAACACAACATCCATGCCTGACCGGGATTCGAACCCGGACCCCTTACGGACGAATGATCAGAAGCCAGTGCCTTAGACCACTGCGCCACCGGGGCGGCTTTTTTAAGTTTCAACCAATGTTGAAATTTGATCTTACCATATAGTGTGTATAAGCTCACAAAATAATATTTCATTACACACTTTTGTGCAACTACCTTTCAGTACACTTTTGGATAAACTACAAGAACAAACACAATGGAGACAACAACATTAATAGGTTGTGCTAAAATTATGGAGCTGGATTTCCAAAGTGTTACACATATTCTTATGCCACAGTTGCTTGCACATTTGTTTGCGTTTTAGATCATAGCTTGGGTGGACTTTACAGTTCGGCCCCTGTCGTCTGCTTCAACCAACACGCTTCTGGAATCACAGGAAATGACACGTGTAGTGATAGGCGGAGCTGCTGCTGCTTCCTTGTAATCGGTGTTTGCTCCCGCCCTGTTGGGGTTACATAATCGCTCTTTGCTCAGTGCGCGAGCCGTGAGACCCCTTTATTTACTTCTGTTCGCCCTGTTTTAAGCGATAGGCGGCTTGTTTTTTTTTCCCAGCGTGTGTTGTAATTCTGTTATCTGGAGATGTAGAATTGGAGGCGTTTCTTCGGTGAAGTTTGGAAGGATGAAGAAACATGTATTGCATGGTGTGAGCAGAAAGGATAGCTTCCAACCAAACAAAGATTAATAATCTAAAGCAACTTATGGGAATTTACTAGGAAATTTTTTCATTTATAGCAAATTTTCGGAGAAAACTCTTCTCCTTCTTCAGGCTCTCTTGTTGTTGTCACTTTTTGCTTGTCACTATCATGGTTACGGTTAACCTTGACGGTTTAGGTTATTTTTCAACAAATCCTGCCAGATGTTAGGCAGGGAAAATCCTTTGCAGTCATTGATGATGGAATTTTGATTTTTCTCAATCTCTATTCCTTCTTTCAGTTTTCTTTTTGGAAATTGCTTTGGAAACTGATTACTTTAAGGGAATTCCAATCCATGCTGTGCCCAGTTTCTTTAACATGCCTATCTAATCCAGTCTTGTTGGAGCAATTTTTTATAGCTGCTTTATGCTCAGCTATACGAGTTTCTAGTCTGCGACCTGTTTCACCTATGTAAGATAGTCCACAACTACAATTTACTTCATAAACTACTCCTTGCATTTTTAAAATATCTTCTTCTCTTTGAACTATTTTAGGGAAAAATTTTTTAACCTTGTTCTCTAAACTTGGAGCTAGCCTAATATTGTATTTTTTACTAATTCTCTTTAAAGCCTCAAATAAACCTTTGTGATAAGAAATTTTTCTAGTGAATTTTACTTCTTGCTTTTGTGGGTTCTTCGTACCATTAAAATTCAGAAGCTTCTCAATTTCTTCTTTAGGATAGTTATTTTCTGCAAGTATGACTTTAAGCTCTTCTTTATGGGCTTCTTTTTTATCTGCAGTAGAAACTATTTTATTAATTTTTTCTAAAAACTGACTTGCTACATTTTTCTTAATAGAAACTGGATGATACGAATTGAAATCCAGTAGTCTTTTAGTATTCATTGGTTTTTTATACCAACTAGTGAGGAATTTTTCATCTTCATAATAGATAGTAATATCTAAGAAGTTTATTCTTCTTTCTTTTTGAAGTTCAATAGTGAACTTAAGGGAATCATCTAATTCATTGAATGAGTCTAGAATTCTTTCTGGAACAATTTCTGAGCTATCTATTATAAATAAGATGTCATCCATGTATCTGCTATATAAGCAGAAGTATGTGGGTTGTACTAGTATCTTTTCTTCTAGTTTTCCCACATAATAGTTAGCTAAGAGTGGGGAGAGTGGGGAGCCCATAGCTAGCCCCGATTTTTGAATGAAAAAGTTTTCCCAAATTGAAAGTAGTTGTTCTGCAAAGAGAAAGTAAGCATTTCAAAAATTCCTACTAATATGTTTTTTTCCTTGTTGTGAAAAACTATTAGGTCTGCCAAGTCTTCCGCTATAAAGTCTATAAGTTGATCTATATTAATGTGAGTATACATAGACACTATATCTAAACTACCCATAATAGGAGAATCTAATTTAGGAAGAAGTTCTAGTTTTTCTTTTAGCTGCATTGAGTTTTTAATCAAGTTAGGTGGCTCTTTTAAAAGATTCTGAAGGTGTGACTTTAAAAAATAGTTTAGATTTGAAAGAATAGAGTTTTTTGAGTCTATTATTGGTCTAATTGGTTGGTGTTCTTTATGCAGTTTGACTATTCCATATATTTGAGGTAATCTGAACTGTAATTTTGAGAATTGTTTATAGTTTTCTGGAAGCTGGTTTTCTTTTTTGAAGTGAAATAAGCTTAGAGACTTTTTAATCAAATCTGGTAGTGGGTTTTCTTTTACTTCTTCATACATAGGTTTTTTAGTTCTTCTTCCATCTTTTCTAGATAATCTTTCTTATCCATAATAGTAATCAACTTACTTTTGTCTGTTTTCACAGCAACTATACTTTCATTTTTTCTGAAATCTTTAAGAGCTTTTAATTGACTATTATCAAAATTTTTTTGAGGTTTCCTTACTTGCTTCTGGAATTTTGTAAGGCTATTGTAGTAATCTTTTCTGAGGAGGTCTGCTTTAATTTGGTCCTCTTTTTCTAAAGTGCTGCAGATGCTTTCCAATTCAATTACCAATTTTTCTGGATTTAATTTTTCTTTGGATAGATTGAAATTACTTCCTTTATTTATCACTTGTAATAATTCTTGGCTAACTCCAGTAGCAGTGTTGTCCTTCACATGACTAAGAACTGCAGTTTTTTTGTTTTTACTTGAATAGTTTTTCTTCAAAAATTTTTCTTCTTTAAGGTTCAGCTTTTTAACAAATTTCTTATTTTTGTTTCTTACTCCAATTTTTAGCCAGTCATCCAATTCTGCTTTTACTGTATCCCTTAAGATTCCAGAAATTTTCTTTTCATTTTCTACTTTTACTTTTTTATAATAAGCAACATTTTTATATTTTGCTTCTATACTTCTTTTTAACGTTTTTTGCTCTATTTTTCTTATGAAGTTGGCTGAAAGTAAATCTTTAAATGGTTTTCTAAGTCTAAATGAATTTGGAATAAAGTTATTTACCTTGCAATTTTTCAGGAACTTGATTTGAGCTATGGATCTTTCCATCTTCAATGTAGCATGTTGAACTTTCTTTATTGTTTGCCAAATTTCTGACCCATACTCTGTTCTAATTCTTTGAATAAAGCTCATATTGAGAAATGGCTTCCTAGTTTAATTGAATTAATAATCTAAAGCAACTTATGGGAATTTACTAGGAAATTTTTTCATTTATAGCAAATTTTCGGAGAAAACTCTTCTCCTTCTTCAGGCTCTCTTGTTGTTGTCACTTTTTGCTTGTCACTATCATGGTTACGGTTTACCTTGAAAGATCCATAGCTCAAATCAAGTTCCTGAAAAATTGCAAGGTAAATAACTTTATTCCAAATTCATTTAGACTTAGGAAACCATTTAAAGATTTACTTTCAGCCAACTTCATAAGAAAAATAGAGCAAAAAACGTTAAAAAGAAGTATAGAAGCAAAATATAAAAATGTTGCTTATTATAAAAAAGTAAAAGTAGAAAATGAAAAGAAAATTTCTGGAATCTTAAGGGATACAGTAAAAGCAGAATTGGATGACTGGCTAAAAATTGGAGTAAGAAACAAAAATAAGAAATTTGTTAAAAAGCTGAACCTTAAAGAAGAAAAATTTTTGAAGAAAAACTATTCAAGTAAAAACAAAAAAACTGCAGTTCTTAGTCATGTGAAGGACAACACTGCTACTGGAGTTAGCCAAGAATTATTACAAGTGATAAATAAAGGAAGTAATTTCAATCTATCCAAAGAAAAATTAAATCCAGAAAAATTGGTAATTGAATTGGAAAGCATCTGCAGCACTTTAGAAAAAGAGGACCAAATTAAAGCAGACCTCCTCAGAAAAGATTACTACAATAGCCTTACAAAATTCCAGAAGCAAGTAAGGAAACCTCAAAAAATTTTGATAATAGTCAATTAAAAGCTCTTAAAGATTTCAGAAAAAATGAAAGTATAGTTGCTGTGAAAACAGACAAAAGTAAGTTGATTACTATTATGGATAAGAAAGATTATCTAGAAAAGATGGAAGAAGAACTAAAAAAACCTATGTATGAAGAAGTAAAAGAAAACCCACTACCAGATTTGATTAAAAAGTCTCTAAGCTTATTTCACTTCAAAAAAGAAAAACCAGCTTCCAGAAAACTATAAACAATTCTCAAAATTACAGTTCAGATTACCTCAAATATATGGAATAGTCAAACTGCATAAAGAACACCAACCAATTAGACCAATAATAGACTCAAAAAACTCTATTCTTTCAAATCTAAACTATTTTTTAAAGTCACACCTTCAGAATCTTTTAAAAGAGCCACCTAACTTGATTAAAAACTCAATGCAGCTAAAAGAAAAACTAGAACTTCTTCCTAAATTAGATTCTCCTATTATGGGTAGTTTAGATATAGTGTCTATGTATACTCACATTAATATAGATCAACTTATAGACTTTATAGCGGAAGACTTGGCAGACCTAATAGTTTTTCACAACAAGGAAAAAAACATATTAGTAGGAATTTTTGAAATGCTTACTTTCTCTTTGCAGAACAACTACTTTCAATTTGGGAAAACTTTTTCATTCAAAAATCGGGGCTAGCTATGGGCTCCCCACTCTCCCCACTCTTAGCTAACTATTATGTGGGAAAACTAGAAGAAAAGATACTAGTACAACCCACATACTTCTGCTTATATAGCAGATACATGGATGACATCTTATTTATAATAGATAGCTCAGAAATTGTTCCAGAAAGAATTCTAGACTCATTCAATGAATTAGATGATTCCCTTAAGTTCACTATTGAACTTCAAAAAGAAAGAAGAATAAACTTCTTAGATATTACTATCTATTATGAAGATGAAAAATTCCTCACTAGTTGGTATAAAAAACCAATGAATACTAAAAGACTACTGGATTTCAATTCGTATCATCCAGTTTCTATTAAGAAAAATGTAGCAAGTCAGTTTTTAGAAAAATTAATAAAATAGTTTCTACTGCAGATAAAAAAGAAGCCCATAAAGAAGAGCTTAAAGTCATACTTGCAGAAAATAACTATCCTAAAGAAGAAATTGAGAAGCTTCTGAATTTTAATGGTACGAAGAACCCACAAAAGCAAGAAGTAAAATTCACTAGAAAAATTTCTTATCACAAAGGTTTATTTGAGGCTTTAAAGAGAATTAGTAAAAAATACAATATTAGGCTAGCTCCAAGTTTAGAGAACAAGGTTAAAAAATTTTTCCCTAAAATAGTTCAAAGAGAAGAAGATATTTTAAAAATGCAAGGAGTAGTTTATGAAGTAAATTGTAGTTGTGGACTATCTTACATAGGTGAAACAGGTCGCAGACTAGAAACTCGTATAGCTGAGCATAAAGCAGCTATAAAAAATTGCTCCAACAAGACTGGATTAGATAGGCATGTTAAAGAAACTGGGCACAGCATGGATTGGAATTCCCTTAAAGTAATCAGTTTCCAAAGCAATTTCCAAAAAGAAAACTGAAAGAAGGAATAGAGATTGAGAAAAATCAAAATTCCATCATCAATGACTGCAAAGGATTTTCCCTGCCTAACATCTGGCAGGATTTGTTGAAAAATAACCTAAACCGTCAAGGTTAACCGTAACCGTCAAGGTAAACCGTAACCATGATAGTGACAAGCAAAAAGTGACAACAACAAGAGAGCCTGAAGAAGGAGAAGAGTTTTCTCCGAAAATTTGCTATAAATGAAAAAAATTCCTAGTAAATTCCCATAAGTTGCTTTAGATTATTAATTCAATTAAACTAGGAAGCCATTTCTCAATATGAGCTTTATTCAAACAAAGATGTTCCGCAGGTCATCCAATGAGTTTGCGAGTGGATATGCGTCATCGTTTAGGACAATTCGGGTGTAGGAAGAATCACATTACAGAGAAAAGTGAGCAGTGTTCCTGTTTACTTGGGACATGGTTTGAAGCTGCTTGTATTCCTCTTGATAAGGTGAAGACTCTTGTGTATTGCTTCGCCAAAGGATTGTCCTACGATGATGCAATTGAGGAATCTTCCAAGGGTGGGGTTTACACATCCTCTGCGACAGTCAGCGACTATTATCAGTCTTGCAGAGAACTAGTTACAGAGTTTATGGTAGCCTACGAACAAGACGAAGGACAGCTTAAAGGCCCTGGTGTAATCGTAGAAGTGGATGAGGCGAAGGTTGGGAAGCGGAAGTATAATCGTGGTCGTCTCGTTGAGGGCACCTGGATCCTTGGCATCTTTGAACGAGATTCTAAACAATTCAGGGTAGAGATCTGCCCGGAAAATAACCGCTCTGCTCACATATTGCTGCCACTCATCCAGAAACATGTGCAACCTGAAAGTACTGTTATGACGGATCAGTGGGCTGCATACCATAACCTCCCATCCTGTGGTTTTCAACATCTCTCAGTTAACCACTCACTCAATTTCGTTGATCCGACTACTGGGGCATATACTCAGGGTGTTGAGAGCAATTGGCGGCCCCTCAAACGCACACTATCTAATGGAATTCACAAAAACCACTTGGCAGACCACATTCTCGAATATTTATTCTGACGAAATTGCTGTCTTTCCTCTGAACACTGCTTTGAGGTGATGATTGGTATCATCAAACAGTTGTTCCCTAGTACGTAATGTTTTCCAGTGAAATATTCATACTAGATAGACAGGTTCTCAGTGAGGAGGAAACATTTCTTTTCCATCGTTATAAATATTTAACAACACCTGAACTACTCACATTCTATAAAAGCCCTTTTCAGGGCCAGCCATATTAGCAAATAAACCCATTCCTTTCAAAACAGATAATATGTCGCATATTTCTCGTCCTTAACAGTCATCCCGCACAAACCACACACTGATTACATAATGCAGGCAGCGAAGGAGCAAACAATGCTGACACAGCTGCAGCGCCACCTATCGCAAAACGTTTCTCCCGTGATTCCACAAGCACATTGGTTCAAGCAGACGACAGGGGCCGAACTCTAAAGTGCATCCCATAACTCTTCATGTGCTATTAGGCACTATAAATAGTTTCCCTATTAAAAAAATTTTTCCATGATATTTTTTGAGAGGAAATATATTTCAATGAAATACAAACAGAATACAAGAAATGAAATGTGAGAAAAATTTGAATTTTTTAGCATTTCATTCCTTCAAAGCTCAATATCCTGCTGTTCCTCCCAAATGTGACAGAAGCAACAATATTAATAAGCCATGCAAAAAATTTTGGGAAGGACTTGTGTATCCTTCCACACAGTTGCTGGTGGTTTCATTTATGTTGTAGACCCGGCTCTGCGTGAATTACTATGCAAGCAACTTTTATGGAAGGATTTTGACTTCCTTCAACCACTGTTAATTTGGCATTATGTGCACAGTGTACAATTTAAATTTCGATTTTGCTGTTTACTGTGTTAAACTTCTTAAAGTATTCCACCCAAGTTGTAAGTGGGTTTGTTAACATTTTAGATGACAACTCTCCATGTGTTTTACTACACAATATAAATACAGTGAAACTTCCATTAATGGACACTTCTTAATAGCGGACATCTCTCTATAATGGCCAATTTTTTTATTTCCCTGCAGAAATGCATGGCTCCTTATAAGGCATTCACTTCTTAATAGCGAACATTCTAAATAGGGGATGTGGACACCCTTAAAGAACAATATAACGGACAATTTGCTTTCCATTCTAGGAATTTCTAGGGGTGTGATTCTCCCAAAGTCACAAAATTTTTCCTTTTTGTTATTTTACCCATCCTCATTCTCTGTCTTAACCATTTTGTTCCCAACAACTAGTAAGTTTTAGGGTGCTAAGTGCTATGTATCTCGGGTAAGTTGCCGAAATCGCTGGAAAAAGGATTAGCGTTCATGCTCACCAGATTGTCTGACCCTGTCATTGCACACCTACATTTGACTAGGAGAAACTGGCTTTTAGCTCTTTAGGTGCTCCCAATGAGATGAGACCACAGAAACGGGGACCAGCGCTCAGGGCCGACTAATTCGGGAACGGTAATCGGATTGAAACACATGCAACACATTCACCTCAAAAACAGGGACCAGCGTTCAGGGCCGGCTAATTCGGGAACGGTAATCGGATTGAAGCACATGCAACATAATTCAGGTGTAGGTGGGAGGGATTCTCTTCAGGTGCTCCCAATGGGGTGAAACCTAAAAAATGGGGACCAGCGCTCAGGGCTGGCTAATTCAGGAACGGTAATTGGATTGGAACACAAGCAACACAATTCAGGTGTAGGTGGGAGGGATTCTCTTCAGGTGCTCCCAATGGGGCGAGACCACAGAAACGGGGACCAGCGCTCAGGGCCAGCTAATTCGGGAATGGTAACCTGATTGAAACGCATGCAAACACAATTCAGGTGTAGGGACTCACTTTTTGTTGTTTGGCAAGGTCAAAGTCAGTAGTGCACAGGGATCAATTTTAAGTCCGGATTACTGGAAATCACATTTGTTCGCAATAATCATGTAGGTTTTTCTCATCAAGCGAGCTGTGAAGCAAAGATTTCTCAAACGTCGATTTTAAAATGTTGGACAAACGTAAGCGCTTGACTCTAAAAGAAAAAGTTGAAATAGTGGAGCAGAGTGAAATGGAAAGATTAAGTGTGCACATTCTAGAAGATAAACTAAGCATTGGAAAAACGCAAGTAAGTGAAACCTTGAAGTCTTGGCAAGATTGCAATGGCAACCAGAAGATTAAGAGAGCTTTCCCTAAAACTGATGGTTTAGCTGTGGACACTCTTACCTATGAATGGTTTTGTCATGCTACAGCCAACAGCATTCCTTTATCAGGGACGGGAATTAATCAAAGGGCTTTAGAAATCGCAACTGAATTAGGATTCACAGAATTCAAAGCTTCAGGTGGCTTGCTAGAAATTCATTTAGAAAACAAAATTTTGCAAGAATGTAATAGACAAAAAACAATACTTTATTATTTTGCTTCTTAGGTTTTGATGGATATTTTTAATAAAGGTTTGTACAAGTTTGCTCTACTCATTGCATTCACATTTATATTTACTTATTTTTTAAACTGCTTTTTTTTTCTTTTTTTCTTTTTTTTTTCCGTTTGGAGGTTTAACGACCACCATGAGCAACACAATGGGCTATAAGTAATCGCCCTTCCCTAATTTAAGGCCACTGGTTCCAGGGAAGGGAGAGAACTAGTGCCGTAAGACAAACACAACATTCATGCCTCACCAGGATTTGAACCCGGACACCTTTCGGACGAATGAACAGACGCCACCGGGGCAGCTTTATGTTATAAACATAGTATACTGTCATAAATCATGATTTAAACTGCTTAATTACGTTATAAACATAGCATACTGTCATAAAGCATGATTTTCCCAATAGCGGACACTTCTAAATAATGGACAATTTTTCTTTCTCCTTCGATGTCCGCTATTCGGAAGTTTTACTGTAGTTCGAAGCCATTTCTATGGAAAGATTCTGACTTGGTTTCTTTAAGCATTGTTTTGAATTTGACATACTAAATGCAATTTACAAATAGAAATCTGATTTTGCAGTTTACTGTGTTAAACATCCAAAGTGCTGTGCATATTCTTCTACCACAGTTGTCAGTGAGCTTGTTGATGTTTCAGACAGCAGCTCTTTACATATTACTATGCACTATTAATAGTTCCACTATTTAAAAAAGAATTAGTTCCATGATACTTTTTGTGAGGAAATATATCTCAATGAAATGAAAAAGGAATACAAGAAATGAAATATGAAAAAAATGTAAATTTTCTTGTATTTCATTTCTTCAAAGCTTAACATTGCTATTTCTCCATTGGTACAGTTCTCACTTCACCTATCATGCTTCTCAGGAATCGTATTCACCTACACTGTGCCATGACTGACTGTCAAGAAACCCATGTGAAATGTCACCGAGCTACCATCAAAACTGGCCATGCTGTGTGGAATAAAGACTATGTCTTTATTCCACACAGTCAGTCAGTCAGTCAGTCAGTCTCACTCACTCACTCACTCACTCACTCACTCACTCACTCACTCTCTCTCTCTCTCTCTCTCTCATCTTTCATTTCAGAGTTTAAACACCTACAAGTTCTTGTTCTTCTCACTTTTGCCATACATATCAACAAAGCACAGGATCAATCATTATAAGTTGTTGGACTCAACCTGCAAAACCAATATTTTTCCCCATCACCAGCTCTATCTTGGTTGCTCCAGGATTGGCAACAATAAAAATATTTTCATCTTGGCTCCAAACAGAAGAACACTCAACACCATTGACCCAGAGGTTCTTCAATACTTCTGCTTCAGAAAAATAGTACATTACATAGACCACAACACAACAGGAAAATTTAGATGTTTCAAATATTTAAAATTTCCTATATGCACAGTCAATAAATAAAGACTGCTAGTTTCAACCAAATGTGCCAGCATAAGTATCAATTTTATTATTTTTAATTACTTTCTTTTGATTATTGAAACATATTTAAATTAAATATTTCCATGGAATAAATCCTTTCAAAATATTTTATTTTTATTTTTGTTAAACTTGGGCAACACTAGTGCCCCCTTTGCTAGTAAAAAAAAAAAATAAGAAGAAGAAGAGAGATAACATAATACCTCCAAAAAGATGGGTGTATTTACTGTACAAAAATCTTGTGATGAGCATATGTTCATTATCTGACAAATCCAGAAATGGTGTCCAAATAACAAAAAGGAAATAAGGAAGAGTTTCATAGATTTGGAAAAGACCTATGCTAATGTATGTAGGGAGCTGCTAGGAAATATTAACACACACAAAAAAAAAGCATTTTGAACTCAGCAACACATGGTATTTGTCCAATGAAAAAACTTGTGAATAAAACAACTGAAACAATTTTAAAATACTCATCTCAGTACAGGCAACTTGGTTTGGCCCAGAAACACATAGTATTTGTCCAATGCAAAGACATTAATTTTACATATAAAAAAAAAAAAAAAAGGTAGAAAAAAAAACTGAATCAGTTTTAATACATTCAGTAAAAAGAACCTATTTTGAATAAAAATCTGATCTATTAACAGGAACATACATGCATGCTATAATTGTCGACACAAATTAGAGACGACATGACAGATTGCATTCCTGAGTCCACTATATTGCTTGCATGACACATTTTAGGATCACCGAATATTTTTCACAACTGGTCAATAGCAATACATTAAACCCAACAAACACGAAACACATTTGAGAATCAAAAATTCATCACAACACATATACAAGCACTGGCCAAAAAGATACGAGCCTTTATTTAGTATTGATAAAAGCCATCTTTGTTGAGAATGACAGCAAGTATGTGATATAACATGGATTCTATGAGGTACTTGAATTTTCTTTGGTCCAAAGATAGCCATTCCTGTACCAAAATGCTGTGCAATTTTGTCAGTATTGATGGAAGAGGGCATAGACACCAAAAAGTGCCTTCCAGCATGTCCCATACATTTCCAATAGGATTTAGATCAGGGGACTGTGGAGGCCTGGGAAAATGATGGGAGTACTACTCACTCTCATCAGACAACTGTTGCATGACTCTGGCACGATGTGCAATTATGTTGTCATCCATAAAGATATCATCACAAGCAGGAAAAGAAAGTAACATAGCAGGGTGCACTTTGTTCGCTACAATACTCATGTACTCCCCGGATGACATCTTACCTTCCACTGGTGACCTAATCCACAGTAGTGGCGCCAGGTACGAGCATACCAGGCAGCCACCCAGGGCCCCGCACCACCGCCAATTAATTAGTAGTTTTTGCCTGGCATCACCTAAAATATTGTAGTTGTAGTTTACAGTCATATACAAATAAAAGACAAATTTTAATATTTGTTTACTGCTTTTAATTAGTGACATCAAAAAGTTAATCTTGTTTGTGGACGCCACAGTGGAAGGTGCAGTACCTTCTTTGGTTAGCTGAATTTAAATCAGTCAAGCATGTTCAGCAGCATGCACAAAGGGAATGGAAAGTGGATCCTTCCACATCCAAATCCATTCTTCAGTGGGATAAGCCACTAAAAGAGACAGGAAGTTTAGTTTGGCAAATTGGAAAACACCTAAAAAAGCATGTGACCGACGAGACTGGATCAGGTGAGGGGGTCATTTCCTAGGAGCCCACGTTACGCCAATTAGACAAGCTAGTAAGGAACTGCATATTTCTCGTTCAACATTTCATGACATTGTTCACAAATGTTTCTGTTTGCGTGTGTGCAAAATTCAACTTCTTCAACATTCAAGCCAAATGATCACCGCTTCAGAGCTGATTTTGCTGCTGAGATAATCAGTCATATTGATGACAGTCCCAATTATCTTGATCTGCTGTTATTCAGTGACAAATCCACCTTTCATATATGGGGGAAAGTTAACAGACAATATTGCTGCATGTGGGGTACAAAGAATTCTCACCAAGTGATCAAAAATGAAAGGGACACACCAAAAGTCAATGTCTGGTTAGGGATGCACAAAAATGGTGCCATCAGTCTAATTTAATTTTTTTTCCATAAAGCCCACAGTAACGGGACACACTTACTTTGACAAGCTGCAGATCTTTGCTATTCCACAGATTCCCCCAGGTTTCACATTTCAGCAAAATGATGCTCCACCGCACTTCCATGGAAATGTTACGTTTTTGAATTAGACTTTTCCTGGACATTGGAGTAGAAGAGAAGGCCCAACTGCCTGGATGCCTACATCTCCAGATCTAACTCCATTAGACTTTTTTGCATGAGGCTTTATTAAGCATTGTGTGTAAGAGAAAAAAGCTCGAGATTTGGACTACTTGAAACAGCGTATCATTGAAGCAGTTGCTCTAATAACACCTCAGATGGTAAAAAACACTTGGCAAGAGCTCAAGTATCATTTTGACATCTGTCGAGCTATAAAAGATGCCCACATTGGAATTTACTAACCTGCATAAAAACTTAAGAGTGTTACTCTGTATAATAACAAAAAAAAAAAAAAAAAATTCACTGAACCTTATAGATACTAAGAGATATGTGTACATTTTTAGATACCTTTTAAGCCCAGACACCCTGTATTTCTGTTTTTTTTTTTTTTTTTTTTGTTGTTTTTTTGCTGATGCAAGTGGCCTTTGAATAGGCAGACAACTTCCAAGTCCCAATTTCTTTAACTCCCTACAGGTTGAAATGGGCAGCTCCTGGCCTCGATTGAATTCAAGAGTCAAGTTACCACACAATGGAAGACTTGTTCTCACAGCATGATGATCATGCTTTTTAAAGCCTAGTTTTCCTGTCATCTTTTATGCTTCTTGGATATCAAAGATCCATGCTAAGTGGATCTTTGATATCTCTTTTGTTTGTTCATTGTGTCCCCTGCTAACCATGCGCCTGCAATTAGACATTTTTCGAATTCCAACAGAACCTGAGTTTTCCCCATGCTTAACATGAGTTACAGCAACTGAAGAGTCTATACGCTCTTTGTAAAAGACGAGACAAAAGGTCATCAATCTTTATGACTGTTACAATTGTCGCCACTGTCTCCTCACAAAGGTTCGTAAGTTTTTGGCCAACATGTGTATGTGCACATATATTCAACAATTTGCAATAGCATCATTGGACTGCATGCTGCATCTGAACCTAGGTTTAAAGAGATGTAAAGGAACTATCAACCTGTCAAGATCCGAAAGCATCTCTTGCACAGACCTTATAACTTCTACGTTCAGAGTGTCAGACAATCTGTAAGGATGACAGCATAGCACATGAGATCATCAAAAAAGAAATTAAAATGTCAACATGTTCTGGCAAGTTCAACAAAGAGCATGAACTACACTGAAGTATATCATCATTATAAAATACATTAAACCACCAAGGTCATATAAGCAACTGACAAGAGATACTTATATATGACTAAATATAGTGTCCTTCCAAAATCTTTTCTTCATAATGGTACGTTTCTGGTCTCTCGATGGATGTGTTTTAAAAAAAAATTAATATTAGCATACAAAATAAACATTATTGCCCCCCCCCCCCATACCACACCCTAGTTCAAGAGTAGTGTACCATTTTTGAGAGGGTGTGCCCAAAAGTTTAGTAATCATCCAAAAAATTCTCAATGGAATTTTCAGCAGCAGATTATCACCAATTATTTATTCACTACCCACTTACACAGAAGGAAAACGTAAGCATAGCGGAGTCAATGCCAAGTATTTACTTCTACACACACCAGTCACTGAAATAGAAATCTTTATGCAGTTGTTTATAAATAAATGTCACACAGCATACATGCAAAACATGTGGTCATGTGCAACACCACAAGATCAGGCAGCTATTTAAGACAGCTGCTCATCAGCAATTATCCGTAGTGTTGATAACAATGGGAAAAACAAAGGATCTTTCGGAGTTTGATAAAGGGCTTTTTGTGGGTGCCCATCTAGCTGGAGCAAAGATTTTCCATTTTGAAAACAGATGGGTTTCTTAAATGGTGAGATGTCTCAGATCTTTAATCAGTGGAAAAATAACCCACATTGCTTATCTAAAAGGTGTGACTGTGGCACGATGAAAATTTGTCAGAAACAAGATCGCCGTCATCTGAGAAGGCTTGTACAGAGAAACAGGACTTCCTGTGTGCAGCAATTGAACAAAGCATTTAATGAAACCTGTTCCAAACACATATCTCGGTGAAACTACACACAGAGAATTGAAGATCAGTATTGGCAGTCACATGCTTATAAGAAAACCAATCATTTCTGTGAAGGACAGGTAAGTTCATCTACAGTGGTGTCAGGAACACCATGACTGGATACTGAACGACTGAGAAAAAGTCACCTGCTCTGACGAGTCATGGTATACTTTGTTCTGTACTGCCAGTAGGCAGAAGCTCAATGAAGCAATGGATTCAGTTTGCTACAACTGAACATTCTGGAGATGGTGTCACGGTGTGGGACATATCCTGTTGGTACAGAACAGATCACATAATATTGTTGGAATGTCAGGTGTCCAAAGATTATCTGAATACTAGATGAAAGCCCGCCAATAATGACAGGGAAAAATAAAATTTATGATACAGAAGTTATTGACATTTATTTACTGAGTTTTTGAGTTCAACGTCAATAGATGACGACATTGGCTCGCAGCTTTCTGAAAATTTCCCGAGCAGTCGGTTATGGAATTTAATGCGATGGGCTGTCTGTTTGTTATGTGTTTTGTAAAACCTTTAGCCCTTGTCAACACTTCCTTGTACACAACATTTTTCATACACACTGACTGTGAACCTTGTATCAATTTCCCCTGTTCTTTTCCATGAACTATTTTCATCTTGACGTTGCCACATACAGATGGCTAAACACCGGTTCAGGTAGTGAACCAAAATTCCTGATGTAAAGTTTTCGTATCTCTAAAGAGTTGACTGTGTGACGTAACGCATCTCTGACGTCATGTGAGAATGATTTGGATTAGATGACATCACACCAGCAGTTGTGTCCTTTGTTGCTATGACAACAAAACAAAGTGATGTACGTGTGGCCTGTGCACGTGTAGGTTATGACGTCACCTATACAAAAACATGAAAAGCTAAGCGTGACGTCACAAACATTTGTTTCTCGGTTGTTGCAATGACGACTTAAAAAGGTGGTACGGAGGAGGGCTCTAGCAAATTATATATTAGGATTGTTGTCAATCAAGTCCATCCTGCAATGTTGACTTTTTATCCAGCAGGTGACTGCTGTTTCATGGACAACAATGCTATTTATTATCCATTGGGCAAGATGTGTTCAGTGAACATAATGACTTCCACCATCTTCACTGGTCACCAACCACAAAGCCCAGATCTGAACCCTATTGAGAACACATACTTGTTAGAAAAACAGATCCAGGAATCCTTAATCTGAACCAGTTTAAGGATTGCCTGGTGAATGCCCAGTACGCTGTAGATGGACTCCAACACTTTGTGGAGTCTATGCCAAGCCACATACATGCTGTAAATCAGGCTAAAGGAAGTCCAACCAGGTACTGAATAAAAGTTTCTAATTCAGTGGCAAGTATGTGCATTATTACCCATGATTTGTGCACTGGGTCTGCGAGGATTTCAAAACATGTGACATAACATCACATGTTGCTACAGCCCAACTAGCACATTTTTTTTAATAATGGATGTTTTAAAAGCATACTATTGACTGCTCACCAAAGTGAGCGTGTACACAAGCAAATTCAATCTTTCGGTTGTGCGATGGCAGGTTCCAAATTAAAATAAACAGTGCCAGCCACACCCTTAGTCATCGACATCTTCAAAGTGTTTCCAAATTCAAATGCAAAACCAGAAATAGCATTCTCAGCAATGATCCATGTGAAAACTATTTTCAGAAACAGAATGGACACAGAGACTTTACAAGATGATCTTCGAATTACTTTGGAGGGCTCAGAACACAAAGAGTTTAACATACAGTGATGATTTAACTTTAGGCAAGAAGCATAAGTATCTTGATGTAAAGCCACACTAAACTTCTACATGCATCTAAGAGTGATTCTGAAAAATGTCACCTTTCACCAATGCTCCCTGTCCAGCATTTTTTTTTCTTTTTTTGTAAGTACACAAATCAGCGGGCGGTCTTAGTGAGAGATGGGTTTGCCTCCTCGGGGCGCTCCGTGGGAACAATGGTACACATAACAGCAACAAGGGCCTCTGAATCTTGGAGAGGTGCCAGCTAGTTCTGTGTGACATTGGCAAAAGACCCCAACTCACTGGGTTTTGTTCCAGAATCCTTGGGTTGAATGACCAACTGGAACTGTCAGCTGTGGGCTAATCCCTAGCGTTTATGTACTTATCTGATTAAAAAGACACAAAAAAATATTAAAAATTACTCAGGTGTGGGATATGGTGGATCTACCACACTTGAGAAGGACGGTCCACTACAGAATCGACCTAGACTTTCTAACCGGCATATGAGAAAGAGATCTCGGCTGAGTGAGTGTACGATTGGTGTATGGAATACTAGAGGCATAAATGGCAAGATGAGCGAGGTGACTGAAGAGATGAATAAGTATAGACTGGATGTGCCATGTGTAAGTGAAACCAAAAAAAAAAAAAAAGGAAATTGGGATAGAAGAAGTGGATGGAACGGTGAGTGTGTGGTCTGGAGTATCGGATAATGTGAGAGGACACGCTGGTGTAGGTGTGATTTTAAGTAAAAAGGCGAAGAACAACTTGATTCACTATAGCTGCATAAGTGAGAGAATTCTTTGGATTTATTTGAAAGTGAAACTTCAGAGAATAGTAATTGTTGTACTGTATGCTCCTTGTGACTCGGAACCTTCTGATAGGAAGGAAGATTTCTGGAATGAGCTAAAAGCTGTTTTGAGCCAGTTTGGTGCTAAAGAAAACGTCATAATAGCAGGGGATTTTAATGCTAGAGTAGGTGTGCAGAATGAGATTTCTGACAATGTTCTGGGTAAGTTTAATGATCCTTGTGTGAATGATAATGGTGAAAGATTAATTGAACTCTGCATTGAGAATGGTTTGAGTGTATCTAATGTTTGACACTTGTGTGATGAGAGGTGCGGATGTTGGTTCTGATCATTACTTGGTAGTGTCACGAGTGAAACTGAATGCTGGCTGGAGAAAAAGGAATAGGAAGGGGTCCAGGATGGAAAGAATAAAGGTTGAAAGGCTCCCTGAATATCATCAGCGTAATTTTGGCGTACTCAGAGAATGACTGAAGGAGCTGAAGGCTTGTGAGAGGATGTAGAAAAGAAGTGGGAATGTTTTAAGAACTGTTGTCACTGCTGCTGGAGAGGTCTGAGGCACCACAATAGTGGGTTACATTAGAGGTGATGCTTGGTGGAACAGTGAGATTGTGGAGGCAATAAAGAGAATGAAGGAAGCCTATTTGGGGATGTTGTAAGGTAGAGTTTCTGTGGATGAATATCACAGTAAGAAGCATGAAGCCGCTAAGCTGGTTTGCCAGAGTAAAACAAAAGATAGGAAGGAGAAGGTGGAAAAGCATGAATTGGCTTTTTGGAAAGATAGGAAGACTTTCTGGAAGTGCATGAGACTCAAGAAAAATTGGGGAAACAAAGTTGTAAGCAGTGCAAATAATAGGATTGGGGAAATGATATGGGAGCCCAATGAGTTACGTGAAAGATGGAGTGAATACTTCTGTGAGTTATTAGATCAGGAAAGCAAAGGTGATTCAGAGGCAGAAGCATATGATGTCACAGTGAAGGATGGAAGTACAGGAGGGATCTCAAGAGAAGAAGTGTGTAAAGTTCTAAAATCTCTTCAGAATGGTACGGCTCTAGGAGTTGATGGCATAACTGCTGAGATGTTGAAATATGGTGGTAACCCTGTAATTGATTGGCTAACTGAAGTTTGCCAGTTGTGGTGGGAGTTAGGAATGGTCCCTTGGGATTGGGAGGATGCTATCATTGTTCCCTTCTATAAGGGAAAGGGTGATCAGACTGACTGCAAGAACAATCGTGGTATTAGCCTACTGAGTGTGCCAGGGAAAGTGCTTGGTAAGGTCGTTATTGAAAAAATATGGGGTCTTACATCAGAGAAAGTGTGGAATGTTCAGAGTGATTTTATGCCTGGTAAAGGCTGCACTAACCTAATTTTTGCATTACACATAATGATTGAAAAGTATCTGGCTGTTGGTAAGAAAGTTATAATTGATTTTGGTTAGTAAAATAACCAAAAATAAAATATGTGGTATTATATAATAGAATAATAGCTATATAATATATTCACTACTGTTTCACACGTTATATACGTTCTGTGCGTTGTGTGCACATTTGCATCAAAATCATCCTGGCATTTATATATCATATGAATAGGAATAATATTATAAGTTTTAATTATTATATTATCAAGGACTCACCTTGTATTGACATTCCAGCTTAGTAAGCTTCCTCTTGTATCTTTAACAATATGTTTATCTAGCGTGTCATTAGCCACGTGGAATCATCGTATTAAAAATAGGCCTAATTGAAATTTGCGACCAGGGTTTAAATTCAAATAAAACACGACTATGGATATCATACAAAGAGATTGTGAAAGGACTATATACAATGCAATTAAGAAACATGTGTGTCTAGGGTGTCATTAGCCACGTATAATCATCATATTGCCACTAGGTCCAATTGAAATTTGCTACCTGGGTTTAAATTCAACTATGGATATCATACAAAGAGAGCGTGAAAGAATTATATACAATGTAATTAAAAAATCTATACCATCAACAGGTATTGTCAATCTTTAAAAGAATGAATGGATAAAATCAATGACCTTACAAACAGTCCTCAAATAAAACTCTTGTCCATTATTGAACAATGCCAGATAATCTCTGTAACACGAACACAACTCCACGTAAACCACCGGACATGTTTCGGCTCGACTGACTTTCGGCCATTATCAACGGTATGCATCCTGGATCAATGTTCAAAGTTGTTATATATCTAGGTCACCTTGGCCTCACCTCTGCTATAGTTGTTCTACGTCGACATTTTCTGTCATCGTTACATATACGTGTATTCACGTGTGAGTCACCTCCACGCCATCTATTGGGTTAATTTCGGAATTGCTGTCGCTGTTTTTATTTCGTAAGTATATGTTATTTCCATGGGTACGGGATATCTTTAGGAGTAGACGTATTGCAATTGGATTTTTGGGTTTTCTCAATTGTTATAGCCTCAGACCACAAAATTTGATTATTTTTATTGTGGGAAGTTAAGATTTTACTATTTTCCCAATCTGGTATTAATTCATTTATCATATACAATGTTGCATAAGTGATGTTTTTTCTTCTTTTTTAATCCAATTTTCATTGTGCTCATTCAACCTCGTTTTAAACCTTCTTTTAGTACTACCGATGTAATATTTGTCTTGCTTATTTTCCTTTGGGTCTATTGTAGGAATCATGTATACACCTGCCTTATTTAGTGGATTTTTATTGTAACCACTGTTTGTCAGTAATTTAGAATTATCAGTAACTATTTCTGCAATATTGTAATTCTGGCATTCTTTTCTTATAATATTGCTTAGTGGAGGCAAATATGGTATACTTCCATAAAATAACGTATTTCTTTTTGTTAATCCATTGTTGTGTTTTTGCATATCAGCTCTTCTTATTTTACGACATAGTGAATCTATCAAGCCAACCGGATATCCAAAACATTTAGCAGTGTCTTTAATCCATTTTATTTCCTCAATTAGTGCAATTTTTGTTGATGAATGTGTTATAGCTCTATTTATAAATGATCTGAACACTGAAATTTTATATCTCCATGGGTGACAGGATTCATTGGGAATTATAGCAGGAACGTAAGAAGGTTTTGGATATACACCAAATTCTATTTTATTTTGATGCCTAAATAAAGAAATGTCAAGAAAATTAAGTTTGTTGTCAATTTCTTTTTCATATGTTACTTGAATAGTTGCGTACACATTATTGAATTTGCTTATGAAGATCTCCATATCTTTTTCTGAGTGTGGCCAGAAAATCAATACATCATCTACATATCGTAAATACAGTATAGGTAATTTACAAATAGATCTGTTATTGAATATTTTCTTTTCGATGTCTTGCATAATAACCTCCGCAAGTAGCCCGGATAATGGTGATCCCATTGGTGCGCCATATATTTGTCTATAAATTGTATTATTGTATGTGAAGTTATTATTTTCTGTTATAAGCTTGAGTGCACATACAATGCTTTTAATTTTCGGCAATTCGATGTTTTCTTCTTCTAATCTTTTTTCAATTAGGTTAATAGCATCCATTGTGGGAGTATTTGGGTACAATGAGATGACATCCATACTGTACATCAAATATTTGGCACAGTCAACAGCTTTAATTTTATCAATTACTTCGGTGGAGTTCTTCACTGTATATTTATAATTACAATAATATATTTTCAAGTGGTTATAAAGACTTTTTTCTAATTTGATTGTTGGGGCTTTATTTTTGTTAACAATGGGTCTAATTGGCCTATCACATTTGTGGGTTTTTAGCTTCCCGAATATGTGAGGTACAGATGCAGCAACGGGAGGGTGCGCATTCTTTTTAACATCATCTGGAAGTGACATATGGTTCTTTATATGTGCCATTCTACGCAAAATATTATCTGTAGGATCATTATTTACGGGGGTGGCGTTTAAATCATCAATAGCATCTTTCATTTTTTGATTATAATCAGCTTGGTCAAGAATTATGAGCTGTTTAGATTTATCGGCTAACATGCATTTAACGCCAGGGTTATTTCGTAGTTCCAGCAAGGCTTGTCTTTCGTATTTAAGTCGAGCATCAGGTAAATTCTTTTTCATATGATTAATACATCTTACCATTTTAAAACGAGCAGCATCTTGTTTCTTTTTAGGAATTCTGCGTATAACGTCTTGAATTCCTACAAGTTAACACCAAGCCGATCAATTATTACGACAAGAAAGTCATCAAAGTATGTGAAGTTAAACGACTAAGGGCCACAATACGAGATAAGAGGAAGTCCATAGACTACCTAAGTAGAAAATGTTTTGAAAAATATTCTGAATGTACAAAGTACATGGAACATAATAATATCAGAATAGAAATTATAAGAATCTTCGCCACTATCGATAGACTGTGTACTACATATAGGACTAAACATTTTTATAAAATAGAGGGTTTAGTAGGCTCTAAATATCAATATAGTAGCAACAAGAAGAATAACGACCAAAATGTAATGTTCACCAACTATTCAAGCGAACAAATTACGACATGGCAAGAAAAGGCTTTAAAGGAGGGTATAAAATTTGCATATGCTACTTCCGTGCCAAAATTAGAAAAAATCTTGCCTCAAATTCAAGATGTTATACGCAGAATTCCTAAAAAGAAACAAGATGCTGCTCGTTTTAAAATGGTAAGATGTATTAATCATATGAAAAAGAATTTACCTGATGCTCGACTTAAATACGAAAGACAAGCCTTGCTGGAACTACGAAATAACCCTGGCATTAAATGCATGTTAGCCGATAAATCTAAACAGCTCATAATTCTTGACCAAGCTGATTATAATCAAAAAATGAAAGATGCTATTGATGATTTAAAGGCCACCCCCGTAAATAATGATCCTACAGATAATATTTTGCGTAGAATGGCACATATAAAGAACCATATGTCACTTCCAGATGATGTTAAAAAGAATGCGCACCCTCCCGTTGCTGCATCTGTACCTCACATATTCGGGAAGCTAAAAACCCACAAATGTGATAGGCCAATTAGACCCATTGTTAACAAAAATAAAGCCCCAACAATCAAATTAGAAAAAAGTCTTTATAACCACTTGAAAATATATTATTGTAATTATAAATATACAGTGAAGAACTCAACCGAAGTAATTGATAAAATTAAAGCTGTTGACTGTGCCAAATATTTGATGTACAGTATGGATGTCATCTCATTGTACCCAAATACTCCCACAATGGATGCTATTAACCTAATTGAAAAAAGATTAGAAGAAGAAAACATCGAATTGCCGAAAATTAAAAGCATTGTATGTGCACTCAAGCTTATAACAGAAAATAATTACTTCACATACAATAATACAATTTATAGACAAATATATGGCGCACCAATGGGATCACCATTATCCGGGCTACTTGCGGAGGTTATTATGCAAGACATCGAAAAGAAAATATTCAATAACAGATCTATTTGTAAATTACCTATACTGTATTTACGATATGTAGATGATGTATTGATTTTCTGGCCACACTCAGAAAAAGATATGGAGATCTTCATAAGCAAATTCAATAATGTGTACGCAACTATTCAAGTAACATATGAAAAAGAAATTGACAACAAACTTAATTTTCTTGACATTTCTTTATTTAGGCATCAAAATAAAATAGAATTTGGTGTATATCCAAAACCTTCTTACGTTCCTGCTATAATTCCCAATGAATCCTGTCACCCATGGAGATATAAAATTTCAGTGTTCAGATCATTTATAAATAGAGCTATAACACATTCATCAACAAAAATTGCACTAATTGAGGAAATAAAATGGATTAAAGACACTGCTAAATGTTTTGGATATCCGGTTGGCTTGATAGATTCACTATGTCGTAAAATAAGAAGAGCTGATATGCAAAAACACAACAATGGATTAACAAAAAGAAATACGTTATTTTATGGAAGTATACCATATTTGCCTCCACTAAGCAATATTATAAGAAAAGAATGCCAGAATTACAATATTGCAGAAATAGTTACTGATAATTCTAAATTACTGACAAACAGTGGTTACAATAAAAATCCACTAAATAAGGCAGGTGTATACATGATTCCTACAATAGACCCAAAGGAAAATAAGCAAGACAAATATTACATCGGTAGTACTAAAAGAAGGTTTAAAACAAGGTTGAATGAGCACAATGAAAATTGGATTAAAAAAGAAGAAAAAACATCACTTATGCAACATTGTATATGATAAATGAATTAATACCAGATTGGGAAAATAGTAAAATCTTAACTTCCCACAATAAACATAATTAAATTTTGTGGTCTAGGCTATAACAATTGAGAAAACCCAAAAATCCAATTGCAATACGTCTACTCCTAAAGATATCCCGTACCCATGGAAATATCTAATACAACAAGAAAATAATACGAAATATAACAACAAAAAGGAAAATAAAAGAAATAACATATACTTACGAAATAAAAACAGCGACAGCAATTCCGGAATTAACCCAATAGATGGCGTGGATGTGACTCACACGTGAATACACGTATTGGTAACAATGACGGAAAACGTCGACCTAGAACAACTATAGCAGAGGTGAGGCCGAGGTGACCTAGATATATAACAACTTTGAACATTGATCCAGGATGCATACCGTTGATAATGGCCAAAAGTCAGTCGAGCCGAAACATGTCCGGTGGTTTACGTGGAGTTGTGTGCGTGTTACAGAGATTATCTGGCATTGTTCAATAATGGACAAGAGTTTTATTTGAGGACTGTTTGTAAGGTCATTGATTTTATCCATTCATTCTTTTAAAGATTGATAATACCTGTTGATGGTATAGATTTTTTTAATTACATTGTATATAATTCTTTCACACTCTCTTTGTATGATATCCATAGTTGAATTTAAACCCAGGTAGCAAATTTCAATTGGACCTAGTGGCAATATGATGATTCTACGTGGCTAATGACACGCTAGACACACGTTTCTTAATTGCATTGTATATAGTCCTTTCACAATCTCTTTGTATGATATCCATAGTCGTGTTTTATTTGAATTTAAACCCTGGTCGCAAATTTCAATTAGGCCTATTTTTAATACGATGATTCTACGTGGCTAATGACACGCTAGATAAACATATTGTTAAAGATACAAGAGGAAGCTTACTAAGCTGGAATGCCGATACAAGGTGAGTCCTTGATAATATAATAATTAAAACTTATAATATTATTCCTATTCATATGATATATAAATGCCAGGATGATTTTGCTGCAAATGTGCACACAACGCACAGAACGTATATAACGTGTGAAACAGTAGTGAATATAGTATATAGCTATTATTCTATTATGGTAAGAAAGTTCTTGCTGCCTTCATAGATTTAGAGAAAGCTTATGACCAAGTAAATAGGACACTTTTGTGGAAGGTATTGAATGAATATGGTGTTACCGGGAATCTACTTAACAGTGTAAAAGCCATGTATGCTGGCAGTAGAGCTTATGTACGAGTGACTAGTGTCTTATCAAAATGGTTTTCTATGGGTACAGGAGTCAGACAAGGTTGTGTAATGTCACCATGGCTATTTAATATATTTATGGATGTGTGCATGCGTGATGCCAAAATAGATAATAATGGTTTATGTCTTGGTGATATCCGTGTGTGCAGATTACTGTATGCTGATGGCACTGTCCTGTTGGCAGAGAGCAAAAGTGAGTTGCAGAGTATGCTGTCTCGTATGTACGAAGTTTGCTTAAAATTCAAACTGAGTATAAATAAGGGAAAACCCGAAGTTATGGTTTTTGAGAGAGGTACTGGTAATACTGAATGCAATATATGTCTAAATGGCACAGTGATTGACCAGGTAAATGAGTTTGTGTATTTAGGAAGCATGTTTAACATAGAGAACAAATTGGATGGTGAAATTGGTAGGCGAATGAATTTTTCTTTGAAAGTCATGGCTGCTTTGAGAGGGTTTCAGAGGAATGATAAGTTCTCAAGAGAGTCCTACATGGCTGTATATGAAAGCGTAATTGTTCCTACTCTAATGTATGGCAGTGAAACCTGGGTACTACAGAAGAAATATAGAAGTTGTTTGTGTGCTGGAGAAATGCGTTGCTTATGGGGGGTTTGTGGCAAGGCACGTTCAAATTGTGTGAGGAATGAAGATGTGTTGCAGTTGTGTGATGTGAAGCAAAATGTTGTTAGCAAGGTGGAGACTAATATGCTTTGGTGGTTTGGCCATGTTGAAAGAATGAGTGATGAGATGCTAACTAAAAAAATATTTTTAGCCCCAATGGCAGGAAGGAAAGGTACAGGAAGGCCAAGGAAGTCATGGGAGGATCAGATTCAGGAGTGTCTGCATGAGAAAAAGATTATGAGTACGAAGTATAAAAGATCTTGTGTACACCGTGTGATGGATGTCAGTGAAGCCCGAGTTGTATGTCAAGATCACTGTAAATAAAGAAGTTTGATACGGTAACAGTAAGTAAAAATTATCTGGCAGTTTGTATTTCTTTGTGGAGCTAACCTTTAAATATCAGAGAACAGCTTAATGATATGTCATCATCATCATCATTGTCAACCATTATCAATCCACTGCTGGACGAAGGTCTCCCCAAGTTTCCTCCACAACGGTCTGTCTTGTGCCAGTCTCCTCCATGTCACTCCCGCATACTTTTCGAATTTCATCCACCCATCTTCCATGTGGTCTTCTTCTGGGTCTTTTCCTGTCCCTTGGAATCCAATCTAAAATTTCGGCTGTCCATCGATGGTCTGTTCTTCTGGCAGTATGTCCAGCCCATTGCCATTTCAGGGATTTAACTCTGATCATGATGTCTTCCACTCTTGTCATTTTTCGGATCCACGTGTTCCTCTTCTTATCTCTCCTGGTTACACCAAGCATGCACCTCTCCATGCTCCTTTGAGTTGTCTGCAGCCTTTGTATGTCTCTTTTAGTTAAGGTCCACGTCTCTGCACCATACGTAAGCACTGGAAGGATGCATTGATCAAATACTTTTCTTTTAAGACATAATGGCATATTGCTCTTGAAAATTATGCTGTTTCTTCCAAAAGCTCTCCAGGCAAGTTTTGTACGCCGATTAATTTCTTCATCAATGTGACCCTCACTTGATATCTGCTGTCCAAGATAAACGTACGTGTCTGTTATCTCCAGCTTTTCTCCATCAATCGATAAATCTTCATTTCTTGTAAAAGCATTGAACATCACTTTTGTCTTCTGAAAGTTCATTTTTAATCCCACTTCTTTACTCTTGTCAGCAAGTTCCTGGATCATACTCTGCAGCTCTGATGGGGTAGTTGCAAAAATGACTACGTCATCAGCAAAACGAAGGTGGGTTAGATAATCTCCATTAATCTTTATCCCCTTGTTTTCCCAGCTCAGCGACTGAAAAACACTCTCCAATGTGGCATTAAAGAGCTTCGGAGATATGGTGTCACCTTGTCTCACTCCCTTTCCCAATTTTTACGTGTGTTGTATTTTCAAACAGCCTAATCTTTGCACTTGCATTTTCATAGATGTTATTAATAATATTAATGTATGCATCTTCAATACCGCAGGTTTTCAGAGCCATTGTAACTGCTGATGGTTTCACCGAATCAAAGGCTTTTTCATAATCGATAAAAGCCATGCACAATGGAAGTTCATATTCCCTCGCTCTTTCAATTAGTTCTCTCAGCACGTGGATATGATCTATTGTGCTGTAGCCACTCCTGAATCCAGCTTGTTCTCTCGGTTGAGCCATGTCCAGTGTTACCTTCAAGCGGTGTGAAAGAACTTTAGTGAAGATTTTATAAACTACTGATAGGAGGCTGATAGGTCTGTAGTTTCCGAGATCCTCAATGTCCCCTTTCTTATGTAGCAGGATCATTGTAGCGGTGTTCCAATCCTCAGGAATCTTTCCTTCATTAAGGCATCGAGTGAAAATTTGGGCAAGTATTGTTTCGATTTCTCCACTTGCTTCTTGTATGATGTCTACAGTAATTCCATCTTCTCCTGGAGCTTTTCCTCGCTTCATGTTCTTGATTGCATGTGCAACTTCTGCTGGAAGGACTGGAGGAACTCTGGTACTGGTATCTTTCATGATGTCTGGAGTACATATATCATCCCTTTCATATAATTTGGAGTAGAAATCTTTCACTCTTGTCAAAATTTCGCCTCTATTTCTTGTTACAGAACCATCTTCTTTTCTCAGTGCCATAATCTGTTTTCTTCCCTTACTGAAATGTCCCTTTGCTATCTTTAGGCTTTGGTTGTTTTCAATTGCTTTCCTCACTAGTTCACAGTTGAATTTCCTTACGTCTTCAGTGATACTTTTTCTTACTGTCTTGCATAGCTCTATATATTCCACTTTGGAAGTCACATCTTCTTTAGTTGTCCTCATCTCTCTTCTTTTTTGCATCAACATTTTGGTTTTTCCTGATAATTTGTTCACATGCAACTTGTTCTTAGACCCAGCTAATTTTGTTGCTGTTTCCATAAGAGCTTTGGTTACTTTTCTGTTAACTTCAGAGATGTCCACTTCTTCCGATGTTAGGCCTTCTAAAGCAGAGAACCTGTTCTTCAGTTCTAACTTGAAGGTATTATGGTGTTTTTTAAGGTTGGTTATGTCAATAGATTTTGTTTGTCTTATGAGCTTGCCACGTTCAAGTTTAGTGTTGAGGTGCATCTTACATCTCACCAATCCTATAGAAATCTACAAATATTTGATAAATAACATTTTCATTTTCAAATAATTATTTTTTGCTACATGCTAATTTTTTTAATGCGCATTTTGTGGAAGAGAGCATAGAAGAAGATCAAAGTGGAAGATGACTGAGAATTAAGATGAAAAATATACCCCGGCCCTCATGGGGTAATAATATCTGTTAGTTAGTACTTTTATACATATGTAGTAAACTTTAAATTTCTAAAATTTGCTACACAGAATCAAGAAATTGCTCTTAAAAAAATTCTGCATGGCAGATTTTGCTACTGAATTTTTTTAACACATTTTACTTTAGCATGAGGCAGTAAAGAGAAATAAGGAAGCATACTTGGGGATGCTGCAAGGTAGAGTTTTTGAGGATGAATCACTGTAAGAAGCAAAAGCTGGTTCACCAGAGTAAGGCAAAAAGTGCAAAGGAAAAGGAGGAAAAGCAGGATTTGGCTTTTTGAGAAGATAGAAAAATATTCTGGAAGTACATAAGACATAGGAAAAATAGAAAAGATTATGTGTATACAACTGTTTAGCTTTGCTTTGCTAGCAAGATTATGATAATCCTGGAGCCAGTCTATCATTTTTTTGTGCTTATCGTCTTAGTTTTTCAAACTGTATTAACTGCACAAAAATTGACAAATGAAAATCATGTATTAAGGAAAATCCATATTTATTTAAAATTTATAGAGTAATAACTTTTAGGAATAACCATGCCACCCTTTAATTACTAAGATAAAAGAGATGTCAAGAAATGCCTCCTGTATACAGCTCTTTCTCTACTCACAATTGGAGACACCTGTGTTACACTGAACTGCAATACCCCAAAAGGATGACTACATTCACTTGCAAGCCTTGTGCTACAGAGAATAGTGTTCTCCCTAGAGCCTTTTTATTTTCTCTGCCGCCCAGCTAAATTTCATTTAATGAAAGCTTTTACAATGTACAAGAGTGGAAAATTTACTTTTTTTTTTTTTTTTTTTGATTGAAGGTTTAACGACCACCGTGAGCAACTTAATGGGCTATAAGCAGTCGCCCGTCCCTAATTTAGGGTCACTGGTTCCAGGGAAGGGAGAGAGCCAGTGCCGTAAGACAAACACAACATCCATGCCTGACCGGGATTCGAACCCGGACCCCTTACGGACGAATTATCTGAGGCCAGCGCCTTAGACCACTGTGCCACCAGGGCGGCACCGGGATTCGAACCCGGACCCCTTTCGGACGAATGATCAGAGACCATCGCTTAGACCACTGCGCCACCGGGGCGGTGAAAATTTACTTCCACATACACCATAAATACTGATGAAAACTGCCTGAAATCTGTGTTGAACATGCTTTATTAATTAAGAATTCATTTTTTTTTTTTTACCATTTATATGCTATTTTCTAATGGTTTTTTTTTTTTTTTTTTTTTTTTTTTTGTCATGTTATGTTGCATTAATGCCTATCACACTGCTAAAGATGTTTAATAAGTATAAAAATGTTAAGCAAAACAACATTCTTTTTCTTCTCGATTGGGGGAGGGTTCATTAAAAGTACCATCCAGCTAAAATTTCTTGCCACCCAGCTGTAAAAAATATCTAGGGAGAACACTAAGAGAAAGCACTGAAATTCTACAGAACATAAACTCTTACTATTCAGATGTACCATCCAACATTCCAATTATTTGAAAATCTCTACTGTCAACATATTTGCAAATAAGACCTACCATGATGTGTAATCTTGCTATTACTGTGGCCATTGCTGATGTGCACAACTAAAGGATCTTATTGGAAACATATATTTGCATACATACATATCACTAAGCTATTTTCTGAGATTCAGAGGTTAGCTCCACAAAGAAATACACAATACCAGATAAATTTTTAACTGATTATTTACTTACTGCTGACGTATCAAACTTCTCCATTTACAGCAATCTTGACAAACAACTCAAGCTTCACTGACATCCATCATACGACGTACACAAGACCTTCAATATTTCATATTCACAATCTTTTTCTCATGCAGGCACTCCTGAATCTGATCCTCACATAACTTCCTTGGCCTTCCTCTGCCTTTCCTTCCTGCCACTTTAGCTAAAATAAAATTGTTAGTAAGTATCTCATCACTCTTTCTTTCAACACAGCCAAACCACCGAAGCATATTAGTCTCCACCTTGCTAACAACATTTTGCTTTGCATTACACAACTGCAACACATCTTCATTCCTCACCCGATCAGAACGTGTCTTTCCACCCCTCGTAAGTAACGTGTTTCTCCAGCACACAAACGACTGGGTTTGCCACCTCTGGGGGGGGAGGTCATCGGCAATGATGGCACACAGAACAGCAACAAGGGTCTCTGTGAATCTTGGAGAGGTATCAGCTAGTTCTGTGTGACATTGGCGAAAAGACCCCAACTCACTGGGTTTTGTTCCAGAATCCTTAGGTTGAATGACAAACTGGAACAATCATTTGTGTGCTAATCCCCCACACAGATGTACTTACCTGATTAAAAAGACACAAAGAAAGAAATTAAAGAAAAATATATTTAAATTAATCATAATAAATCATTGCAGTGAAAGATTTATCATAATTTTCTGGTATGTGTCCCAGCTTTTACTTCAGGGAAGTATGATGATGCTGGAATACATATTAAACAGAAGAAGTGAATATTTTGCATGCTTCCTGAACACAAGACTAATTATCACAGTGGTTGTGGAAACCACAAGGTGGACAGGATAGCCACAGCTGTTCATGAACTATGGGAAAGTCATGTAAAAATTAATTCAGAAACTCATTAAGGAAATGGGAAACAATGATGCCTATTGGTTACAAACTATCATTAAGATGGTATGGGAAACTGGTCTGATTACTCAAGACTAGTGGCAATCACTCATTATGCAAACTTACAAGAAAGCAATCACTGTAAAATCTTTTTAATTACTGTAGCCTTTTACAAAGTTCACTCACAAATATTACAAAGCTGCCAACTTATCAAAATAACAAAAGAGTAGATTTTTCACATCAAGGCATGTCTGCCAAATTCTATATGCTATAAAATTATTTTTCTCAGTGTATAAACACTGAGAAAGTGTGGGAAGAAGGGTGGTGTAACAGTAGCATCTCTGAATGGAAATCGGGTGACGCAGGAGGTTCGATTCTCACTCCAGGGTTATGTAGTTTTCAAGTTTTTCCTGAAGAGGTGACTACATAGGTGTCGACTATGGGGGAGCAAAGCGAAACTTACTCCTCCAACAATTTTACCGGGGGTGCATGCCCACCCAATATTTTTCGTCGTGTTTAATTAAATGAGATTTTGTTTTTGTGTGTGTACATCATTTTCCAAATGTGCAAGTTGAAATATTTCTATAGAGAAAAAATGTTTTTCCATAAACACAGAAATCGAGTAAAAACACAGTCACATATGATAAAAAAGTTTGTTTAACGGTAGCTTTTGGTCATCCTATGACCTTAATCACCCGCGATCGACTGGATGGGCTGGTCGCCAGAACTGCAATTTAAACCATGTTTTTCTATGCTATTCAGGCTATCATGTGCTGTGCTAATGGCAAAAAATGTGTTTCTTTCCTTAATAGAAATGTATATTCTTTATAAGATGGATCAAGCTCTACCATATGAGGCCAAAGCGATTTATTTCCAAAAAATTAATAAATAACAAAATAAATAGAAACTTTTTTCCCATATTCATCATTGCTCATTTGATAAGAAACTTGATTGCCAGACATATATTGTGTTTGACATGTTCTCATGATATGTGATAAATGTTTAAAACAATTATCAAAAATAAAGTAAATAAATAAAATACATACGCATACAATCTCTAGCGCCTTTATTTATCTATTTAGCTTTTGCACTTCTCATTTTCTGTTACAGTAACCACACTAATTCCTCATATTTTTTATAAATGTTTGGAAACAAAATCTCTTTGGATATTTTTATAAAATCACAGACTGAATTTCATTTTTAAAAATATTAATATTCAGCAAAATAATATTTGTTTCTTTGTTCATTTCCTGATGAACAATTTCCTAGTTTATCTCCCCCCCCTTTTTTTATTTTTCCTGACAATGGAAGAGGCATGCCCCTCCCACGCTGCCCCCCCCAACAATTTGATGAAGTCGGCGCCTCTCGGTTACTACATGGGAAACAATGAAAATGTGGCACCATTGAGCTGATAATAATATGGCTTAATATTATCTGCTCATTTATGAAGAATTATTTCTTCAGGGGGATTTGTTTCCTATTTTTTTCTATGATGAATTGTACACAAAAATGTTTATATACACATGTGTAAAATTAAGTTTTTTTGTTTGTTATTGTGATTTGATGCATTCTCTCCACCCCCACCCCACAACAGATTTTTTTTTCGTCATGAAAACCAATTCACTGTGAACAAGTTGTGCATTGACAACAGTTGATGATTGAAGGGGAGGGAGATATTTTAGGGTTTTTTTGTATGTAGTAAGCATATATTACTGTGGAAAAAAATAATTTAGGTAACACCTAAAGCTTCTTAAAATTAAAATGTGAGAGAAATAATTTTTGAGAATTGAGAGAAGTTCACCACAGAGACTAAAGAAAACAAGGTATTAGCTACTAAAAAGGGAGGGGAGAAGGTGGAGGAAAAAGAAAAAGGAGGGGTAGCAAAAGTAAAAAGAAAATGGGAGTGGGAACCTGGAAAAGGAAGTGAAAAGGGAAAGGAAGGGGTGAGGCAGCAAAGGAAGGACACAAAGGATATGCTTGGTGGAGCAACAGCGTAAGAAATAATTTCTTAAAAGGTAATGTTCAAGAATTTATTGTAATGTCACATCATCATCATCATTGTCAACCATTATCAATCCACTGCTGGGCAAAGGTCTCTCCAAGCCAGTCTCCTCCATGTTACTCCTGCATACTTTTGAATTTCATCATCCACCCATCTTTCGTGTGGTCTTCTTCTGGGTCTTTTCCTGTCCCTTGGAATCCAATCTAAAATTTCGACTGTCCATCGATGGTCTGTCCTTCTGGCAGTATGTCCAGCCCATTGCAATTTCAGGGATTTTACTCTGATCATGTCTTCCACTCTTGTCATTTTTCGGATCCACGAGTTCCTCTTCTTATCTCTCCTGGTTACACCAAGCATGCACCTCTCCATGCTTCTTTGAGTTGTCTGCAGCCTTTGTAAGTATCTTTTAGTTAAGGTCCACGTCTCTGCACTATACGTAAGCACTGGAAGGATGCATTGATCAAACACTTTTCTTTTAAGACATAATGATGTATTGCTCTTGAAAATTATGCTGTTTCTTCCAAAAGCTCTCCAGGCAACTTTTATACGCCGACTAATTTCTTCATCAATGTGACCCTCACTTGATATCTGCTGTTCAAGATAAACGTACACATCTGTTATCTCCAGTTTTTCTCCATCAATCAATAAATCTTCATTTCTTGTAAAAGCATTGAACATCACTTTTGTCTTCTGAAAGTTCATTTTTAATCCCACTTCTTTACTCTTGTCAGCAAGTTCCTGGATCATACTCTGCAGCTCTGATGGGGTAGTTGCAAAAATGACTAAGTCATCAGCAAAACGAAGGTGGGTTAGATAATCTCCATTAATCTTTATCCCTTTGTTTTCCCAGTTCAGTGATTGAAAGACATTTTCCAATGTGGCATTAAAGAGCTACGGAGATATGGTGTCACCTTGTCTCACTCCCTTTCCAATTTTTATGTGTGTTGTATTTTCAAACAGCCGAATCTTTGCACTTGTATTTTCATAGATGTTATTAATAATATTTATAATGTATGCATCTTCAATACTGCAGGACTTCAGAGCCATTGTAACTGCTGATGGTTTCACTGAATCAAAGGCTTTTTCATAATCGATAAAAGCCATGCACAATGGAAGTTCATATTCCCTCGCTCTTTCAATTATAGTTCTCTCAGTACGTGGATATGATCTATAGTGCTGTAGCCACTCCTGAATCCAGCTTGTTCTCTCGGTTGAGCCATGTCCAGTGTTACCTTCAAACGGTGTGAAAGAACTTTAGTGAAGATTTTATAAACCACTGATAGGAGGCTAGTAGGTCTGTAGTTCCTGAGATCCTCAATGTCACCCCTTTGTATGTAGCAGGATCATTGTAGCAGGATCATTGTAGCGTTGTTCCAATCCTCAGGAATCTTCCCTTCATTAAGGCATCGAGTGAAAATTTGGGCGAGTACTGTTTCGATTTCTCCACTTGCTTCTTGTTTTATGTCTACTGTAATTCCATCTTCTCCTGGAACTTTTCCCCGCTTCATGTTCTTGATTGCATGTGCAACTTCTGCTGGGAGAACAGGAAGAAATCTGGTACTGGTACCTTTCATGATGTCTGGAGTACATGTATCATCCCTTTCATATAATTTGGAGTAGAAATCTTTCACTCTTGTCAAAATTTCGCCTCTGTTTCTTGTTACAGAACCATCTTCTTTTCTCAGTGCCATAATCTGTTTTCTTCCCTTACTGAGATGTCCCTTTGCTATCTTTAGGCTTTTGTTGTTTTCAATTGCTCACCTCACTAGTTCACAATTGAATTTCCTTACGTCTTCAGTGATACTTTTTCGTACTGTCTTGCATAGCTCTATATATTCCACTTTGGAGGTCACATCTTCTTTAGTTGTCCTCATCTCTCTTCTTTTTGCATCAACATTTTGGTTTTTCCTGATAATTTGTTCACATGCAACTTGTTCTTAGACCCAGCTAATTTTGTTGCTGTTTCCATAAG
This sequence comes from Macrothele yani, assembly GCA_039090855.1. Lineage (NCBI taxonomy): Eukaryota > Metazoa > Arthropoda > Arachnida > Araneae > Macrothelidae > Macrothele > Macrothele yani. The sequence continues at coordinate 39,845,568 of CM077009.1, read as the reverse complement.
AGCTTTGGTTACTTTTCTGTTAACTTCAGAAATATCCACTTCTTCTGATGTTATTCCTTCTAAAGCAGAGAATCTGTTCTTCAGTTCCAACTTGAAGGTATTATGGTGTTTTTTAAGGTTGGTTATGTCAATACACTTTGTTTGTCTTATGAGCTTGCCACGTTCGAGTTTAGTGTTGAGGTGCATCTTACATCTCTCCAATCTATGGTCACTACCTGTGTTGAACTTGTTTAGCACACTGCAGTCTTCTATGACGAATTTTTTGTTACACATAATAAAATCAATTTCATTTGTCGTCCCATTTGGATGTCTCCCTGTCCATTTCCTGTGTGGCTTTTTCTTGAAAAAGGAGTTCATGATGAAAAACCTTTCTGCCTCTGCAAACTCAACGAGAGTATTTATATATATATATATGCCATATCATACATCAGTTGACAAAATATTGAATGGTTCCTCTTTAAAAGGTTGAGGTGCTTTCTGTGAATACTAAATTTTTAAATAGAAGTGGAAAGACAGCTGACACAGCATCAATAAGCAAATAAACAAACCAGTTGCTTGGGTCATTAGCAAAGGAAATAATAGCCAATTGGATCACTGGACCAATCACAAAATAAAACATTTGATTGGATCACTCAATAGTTAGCAAAAGGGAAAAATAGTCGACTGAATCATTATATTACCAAAGGCCAAAAACAATTGTTTGGATCTTTACCAAAGGAAAAAACAGTTCATGGGATCATTGGAATTTCGCAGCAGAGTAAAAAATAATATTTTATCAAATCATTGGATCATTACAAAAGAAAAAATAACTGACTAGATCATTAGTTCATTAGAAAAGAAAACAGCTGAGTGGATCATGAGATCACTAGCAAATGAAAAAAACAATGTTTGATGCATTCATGATGTTTTTGCTGCTGACTACAAAAACACCATGATCCAATTAACTATTGTTTTATATCACTAACAGCAAAATCTGTAAGGAAATTTAAAATTGAAACAGCTCACAAAAAACACTTTTATGAAAAAAAAAAACTTTCCCAGAACAACAGGCATAAAAAAGAGATAAAAATTCAACCTCAGTCCAAATTTACAATAAAAAAAAAAAAAGAGCTATAATTCAGGTTGGATCACACAGATTGAGCCTACAATTATTAATCTATGCATCACACAGATTGAGCCTCAAATTATCACTCTATGCACCACACAGATTAAAATGATCAATCTATGCAGCACACAGACTGAACCTCAAATTATCACTCTTTTCATCACAGATTGAGGATCAAATTTTGGTTAAAATGGAAAACAGTAGAGCTTTCATGGGCTTGAATTTCTGACTACCATATTCAAACTGAAATTCTGCTGGGTGTGGGGAGATTGATCCATCTCCTAGTTGTATATCTTCTTGCACATTGAAAAAACTGTGGTGCTGAACTTTGGAGGTACAGATAGAGTTTGATAAACAAACAACTTTAGTTCAAAGTGTCATCTTTCAAAAAATCTGTAACTCTCAAGATACTAAACTTCGAACACATACTGTCACAGATGTAACATGGATGTAATTTTTGGTCCATTATAAAAGCTTAACATCTACAGAACCAATTTTATAAGAAAATACCTAAAACTTCCCTTCTCACACAACTTCAAGTATTTAATCCGTTTTTTACTGGTGTAACAATTTACAAAAAGACAATGATTAAGTGATTAGCTTTCGCACTCCAAACAGGTTTTTTAAGGCTTTGAAAAAGCCTCCCGTTTGGAGTGCGAAAGCTCAGCACTTGGTCATTGTGTTTTTGTAAATTGTTACACCAGTAAAAATGGGTTAAATAATTGAAGTTGTGTAATACTTAGGTGTAAGTTCCATTATTGTAACTTCCCTTCTTGTTTTCTTTATCTGGTTGACAAAACTTAAACTAGAAGATAAATCCCAGATTTTTTTTCCCCCTTTTGAAAGTTCTCTGTTCTCTTGTAAGCAGTTAATATTAGAAAAACACAAAAAGAAACAATTCAGATAAATATAATATACATATAATAAATGGTACACAATACACATTTTTCAGAGTAACTGACATTAGAAATTACAATATAGAAAAACAAGCACAAATGACAGAAAAAAAGTTAAAATGAAGAAATACACAACTAGAATAATTACCCATTTTCCCGACCATTTTCTTGTTTCAAAGCTGAAATACTGGGTAATGCCATGAGAGCATCACTAAAATGAGAAAACAAGAATGAAAAATTATAAACCCAAGAAATACAGTTCTGATTAATTACAAGCTCATAAGTGCTCAGAATAAACTTAAATAAATAAAAATATTCTAGGTAGTGCACATTATTTTTATTTTATTTTGAACATTTTCAATGCAAGCATTTTCTGCAATTTTTTTTTTTTTTTTTTTTTGTCACTGCGATAAAAACATTTATTTTAGCTTCCATGAGTGATGAACATACAAGACAGCAAGAAACCCCAAGTTCTTACAAATTACCTTAACTACTATTCACCAACAAGACAACTGCCAACTTGACTAGATGATATCCAAATTCGACCATGTGTGTGAATGAGTAAACACATGGAACAGACATTTTACCCCTTTGAAACATACATACATATCACAAAGATCTTCTCTGAGATTTAGAAGTTAGCTTCTCAAAGAAAGCTTATCTGTCAAATTAAAATTTCAAACTGATGGTGCAATGTTTTACTTACCATCAAAAGCTTCCATTTACTATATTATTTCATCTTACACTCTTTGGTGCTGAGCTTCGTTTACATGGTTAAATGATTATATTATAAATATTTTTCAACTACATAGTTGTGATATTTCAATATACTGTTACACACATTGTATCAATATTAAAGTGTTGGCACAAAACTCACACTGCCTCGTCAAACACTGAACTGACACTGTTGAATGCTATAGAATATTAAAAAAAAAAATCTAAGGTTAAGTATTATACAAGGTGTTTTACTTGCTACTTTACCCGGCATTTTTGCAATAACTGTAAGAGGAATGAAGATATCGTAACAAAATTTGAACTGGACTTACCTTAGGCTGTGAGAAAGCAAACGGAAGCGACCTGTAGTTGCGCCGGCGTCATAGGCATGGTCAGAGAGAAGCGGCGGCACTAGTGTATCGCGACTCCTCATTGCCTGCCGGACAAGCGGGCGTCTGTCAGTTTACTGAGTCTGCCGACACAGTACAGTTGTTGTTTTGCCGCTCGTTGAACAGCACGATTGTGCGTGTGTTGTCGGAGAAAAAAAAACAAAAAACATTGGAACGAACCGACATACTCTAGAGGAGTGATTGTATATTGTGGGGACACACTGGCAAACTAAATTGTTGAAGTCATGTCAAAAAGAATTTGTTAAGAGTTCGGAGGTTGGAAACCACCATCAAAGCCTTGCATTTTGGCCACGTCACGGAAATTGGAAACAGCGGGAAGTTTGTGAGACGCGCATGGAGGAGGTCGATGACAAATGCCGGAAGAAACGGTCGAGAATGTGAGGCAGGGTTATTGCTGTCTCCCCAAAAGTCCTTACAGCATCTGTCATAGGAAACCGGCTTATCCACAAGCACTTGTTACAGAGCTGCGAAAAAAAGGTAACCTTCACCCATATCATGTAAGCATTGTTCACGCATTAAAAATGCCAGACCACGTGAAAAGAGTGGCATATTGTCAGTGATTTCACACATTCCTGCAACAAAATCCTGGCTTACTGGATTACTGTTGGTTCACAGATGAGGCCTGGTTTAATCTTTCTGGATATGCCAATACCCAAAATTCCCGTTTTGGGGCAACTGACAATCCCGATGCGACACACGAAGAACCCCTATATTCAGCAAAGATTGGTGTGTGATGTCACAGCGGTGCATTATTGGGCCGATCTTCTTCGAAACAACCATCTCGACAGCAGCTTATGTGGAAATTTTTCAGACCTTCGTGAATCAGTTGGACGATGAGGAATTATCCATTGGATATTTCCAGCAGGATGGAACAACATGCCATACTTCCCGTACCAGCATGGCTGAAATTGAGTCATTTTTCGAAAACAGATTCATTTCGAAGGGACTTTGGCCTCCGTGGTCGCCAGATTTGACTCCGTTCAATTACTTTCTCTGGGGCTATCTGAAAGGTAGAGTTTGAGGCAATAATCCACAATCCATCGCCACATTGAAATCCAACATCATTCAAGAAATTCAGCCAATTCCTGGGGACATGCTGACTCGAACCTTCCAAAATATTGTGCGTCATGTTCAACTATGCCTGGGCGCAAATGGTGACCATTTCCAACACATGTTATGATGCCATCTGCTTTCTCACAGCCTAAGGTAAGTCCAATTCAAATTTCATTATGATATTTTCATTCCTCTTCCAGTTATTGCAAAAATGCTGGATAAAGTAGCGAGTGAAACACCCTGTATATATACACAGAGTGGCAGAATGTAGACCATAGTTCCCACTCTTTTTCCACCAAAAAAATCAAGGACTTTTCCAGGACTTTTCAAGGACTCAAACATTTTCAAGACTATATTCATGCCCAATAAGAACTCTCATGATACACTAAAATAAGTTAAAACAAACAGTCAAAAACTTCAATTAAAATTATAGTTATATCTAAACATAAGGACATACTTTGGTGAGGTATTATTGTTCCACAAGATCTCTTGCACAGAGCTACAGATATGTATACTGTATTTATGGATGATATCATGATCAGAGTAAAATCCCTGAAATGGCAATCGCGTGGACATATTGACAGGACAGACCACCGATGGACAACCGAAATTTTAGACTGGATTTCTGGGCTACAAGCATTCAGCAGATCACAAACCCAGTTTGAGATGCTAGTACCTTACACCCCCTCACATTCACCTGTCGTAGTTCAGAATCACAACCGCATGAAAACTGGAAATGTGACAGCTATGTGCTCCTGATGCCAAGAGAATGTTCAACAATACAGCACGGCTACCTGTGACATTCTTCTCTTCAACGAAGTGAGGCTATTCTGAAATTTGGTCAACAGGAAAAAAAATCAAGTACTTTTTAAAGACTTACAAAATTCAAGGATTTTTAAGGGCCCTTGAAAAGGAAAATTAAATTCAAGGAGTTTTCAAGGACTTTCAAGGACAGTGGGAACCCTGTAGACATACACATGTAAGCCATACGCAGACAGTTTCCAAATTATTAGCAGATTTTACAGATAGTTTTTGCTTGTAGATTAAAAAAATGTTATTTGCAACAATTAAAACACTTACTTAAGATTTTACTCAGATTAACATATTTAATTCCAGTTTAACTGGAACTTTCAATTATTTTTCACATCTTCTGAGTTCTTTTGCTTTTACATATGTTTCTGGCCTCTAGATTTAATCAAGAACGCTTCCTAATGTGTAGGAACTGTATCAAAAGTTTCATTTACTCAGAAAAAATTTCAACTTTATTGCCCGGTTACTGTTGCAGTTGCCAGTTATTAAATTAAAATAATGTCCTTATGTATTTTGTAAGTCTACTATTTTTGAATTAAGTTGTTGAAAATTCTATTCATAATTTTTAATGCTCATTTATGGAACTGTTTTTCTATGTATAAAATCTTTCTATTAAGTCTCTCCTTTTTATGCGGTTCATTGTCCAATATTTTAATATTTTGCCCCGAAAGGTTCGTTTCACAGGCATTCCTGCACATTCAGTTTTAATGTACTTATTTTGTTCTGACTGTAATCTGTAATGTTTTATTAATTATTTATTGTTTTATTAATTTCTCCTTATATTATCTTATTCTATTGTTATCGTGATTCGTGGATTTGTAGCAAGCTTTCTGTTTCAATGGTTGTGTACGCAGATACATTTTATTTTCATACAACTCTGTATATACATGAAAATTGTTACTCACTGCCTCATTTTCATCGGTAAACCTTTGGATATTGCACAATCTTCTTAGTGTTTCATCGATGTGCTTGACAGGCTATAAGCACAAAAATTTGCAATGAAGTCGTCTGTTAAAATTTCAAGGAGTCAATTTACGAAGATGCACGAAATGGTGAACTGATATATAGGTGGGTAATTTACCTTCTTTGTGAATCATGAATCCAATCAACAAATGAATCTGAAAGAAAATTGAATAAAAACAACCAAGCCTTCAAGTTGAAGGGAAAATTAATCAGATAAAAAATTCAGTCTCTGCAACAGCATAGACTTTGTCTCCCATCATCATCATCATCAATAAGCTGTTCTCTGAGATCCAGAGGTTAGCTCCACAAAGAAATACAAACTACCCGATAATTTTTACTTACTGTTGCCGTATCAAACTTCTCCATTTACAGCGATCTTGACACACAACATGGGCTTCACTGACATCCATCACACGCTGTATGCAAAAGCTTTTATACTTCATACTCATAATCTTTTCCTCAAGCAGACACTCCTGAATCTGGTCCTCCCATGACTTCCTTGGCCTTCCCCTGCCTTTCCTTTCTGCTACTTGGGCTAAAAAGATTTTCTTAGTAAGCATCTCATCACTCATTCTTCCAACATGGCCAAACCACCGAAGCCTATTAGTCTCCACCTCGCTAACAACATTTTGCTTCACATTACACAACTGCAAAAAAGTAATGCTTGACAGCAGAAACTTGATTTCCATTAGTATTACTTAAAGCCAAAAGCATATTCAAGTTGCAAGTACAGTTTCTATGCCAAAATTTAATCATATACGTAGTGCAAACAAAAAGTTCTGAGACTACGTATAATACGTAGCGTGCCAACAGAGGGAAGTACATGGATGCGTGAGGAGCGGTCGAGGGCAGTGACCTTCACGAGTCATTGTGCTGAGTGGCATCGTTCTGTGAACATCGGGAGCTGTGCTACATGATGTTTGGTGACCATGTGCAGAACAAAGCTGTGATTTTGGTATGGACTGCAAAATAGAGCAGCGAGCGAACATCAAATTCTGCGTCAGACTTGGCAAATTGAGAACGGAGACACATGAAATGTTGCAGCAGGCATTTGGCAATGAAGCAATGAGTCGTGCAAGGTGTTTTGAGTCACACTCACGCTTCAAGAGTGGCAGAACAGCACTGGAAGACGACGGGAGGTCAGGGCGGCTGTAGATGTAGAGAAGCTCACTACCACGATGGTGTCCATCACTGTAATGCAGAAGCTCACAGAGCATTAGCAACATGACAGTTTTGCAGCCGCAACCACATGACTACCCTCCTCACCCACCTTACTCACCGGATTTGGTCCCCTGCGACTTCTCTCTGTTCCCGAATACGAAGCTCAAGGGTCGCCGTTTTGAAACCGTGGATGAAATCCAGCGCAAATCGTAGATGGTGCTTGACATGATTCATGAACAAGACTTCCAGGGAGTGTTCCAACAGTGGCAAAAATGCTGGCAGCAGTGTATTATATGCCCAAGGAGACTACTTTGAGGGAGACCATAACCAGACTTAAGTAACGTAAGTACTTCGTTGTATATCGGCCAAGTCTTAGAATTTTTTTATCAGACCTCGTATATATATTTACACTGAAGTGCCAGAAAAACTTGTACAGATGAGCTGATGCAAAATACATAGCAACGTTACCTATGCACGTACTCGGTTGCGTTCGCCAGTGCGTATACAAAGTGATAGACATCCTTGCCAGCTGTCAGAGCTGTTTTCGGCATGAGAATGACAAGTAATAGCGATTTAAGCCATTTTCAACGTGGTGTCATAGTTGGCGCTCGTGAGATGGGCCACAGGATTTCGGAGGTAGAACCGAAGTTCGGATTTTCACGGACGACCATTGCAAGGGTGCAATGGCCGTAAAAAGACATTGGGTGAACGTGACCACCTTCGGCTGTCAAGAATCGTTTCACGCGATAGGCGTGCAACACTCTCGCAGGTATCATCGGAATTCAATGCTGGAGCCTAAACAAGCATCGATATGGGCTTTGGGAGTCGACACCCAACTCGAGTCTCTTTGATGGGTGCACTACACAGAGCTATGCGCCTCGTTTGGGCACAGCAAGACCGCCACTGGACACTTGATAACTGGAAACAAGTAGCCTAAACTGACGAGTTGTGTTCCCAACTGTATCGGGCAGATGGAAGGATTCGTGTGTGGCGCAAACCCCAAGAAGCCATGGATTCCGCCTGTCAACAGGGAACTGTACCGGCTGGTGGGAGGTCCGTAACGAATGGGGTGTGTTATGCTAGACTTCACTGGGACCCTGGTATGTCTACAAACGTCTGTGACCGGCCAATGCTATGTGCGCATCCTTTCAGATGAGGTACACCCGTTCATGTCCTGCATTCATGCTGATGGGTTGGGCCTGTTCCAACAGGACAATGCACCTCCACACAAGTGTCGGGACGCCACATTATGGTTAAAGGAGTATTCATCTGAGTTTGGGGTTTTGCCATTCCCACTCAAGTCCCCACATCTGAACGTGATAGAACACATTTGGGATACCATGCAACACGCTATCGAACACAGGAATCCGAGACCTCGGAATATACCCGAATTGTAGAACACTCTGCATGAAGTATGGTGTGCATTGCCTACAGCATATTTCCAGAAGCTAGTGGAGTCCATGCCTCATCGTATTTCTGAAGTCCTGCGCTCCCGTGGGGGACCTACTAAGTATTAGACAGGTGTACCAGTTTTTCTGGCACTTCAGTGTATATACCGTGCACATGGAAGATATCATGATCAGAGTAAAATTCCTGAAATGGGAATCAGCTGGACATATTGCTAGAAGGACAGACCACCAATGGACAACCAAAATTTTACACTGGATTCCTGGGCTACAAGCATTCAGCAGATCGCAAACCCAGTTTGAGATGCTAGTAACTTACGCCATCTCGCATTCGCTTATCGTGGTTCAGAATCACAACCATGTGAAAACCGGAAATGTGACAGCTACATGCTCTTGATTCCAGGAGAGCATTCCACGATACTGTGCAGCTACAGGTAGCTGTGCTGTATTGTAGATACAGTTCTGTGACATCTCGGAGATAGATTCTCGTCAATGAAGTGCAGCTATTAGGAAATTTAGTGAATGGGAAAAAATCAAGTACTTTTCAAGGGTTCTTACAAAATTCAAAGACTTTCAGGGGCCCTAGAAAAGAAAAACTAAATTCAAGGAGTTTTCGAGGACCGTAGGAACCCTGGTAACAGAGGTGATGCTTGTTGGAACAGTGAGATTAAAGAAGTGTTATGTTGTAAGAATATTATCAGGTCACGGCACGATTTATTATGGTGGAAAAAAATTATTCATGATTGATGTTATTTATCAAAAGAGACTATATTTATGCTGATATTGAAATTTATATAGAAAATTTGAATTTGGGAGATGGGTAGATGCATTTCGAAACAAAAATATTTTCTAAGTATTAGAAGGCCATGAACATCCTAAACAAAAATGCATCTAAAATTTACATTCCACAAGAAGTTATTGAAAAGTTTGCGTTGTTTGTGTTCACACAGAGTTGAGTCACCTGAAAGTGCAAAAATAAGTGGATATTGTTGCATGTGTATGAAAATGTGTCACTATAAGTCATAGGATGAAATGTACTCGTTCATTAACAACTTGTGGAGGTGGTGAAAGTCAATTTAAAAGGACAGGACAAAAATTGCAGTTATGAAATACCTTATAATACCAGGATTCGGATCGATAGCCTTAGTCAAGCTAAGGGTGAATACAAGGGTCCAAGTCATGGAAGACAACAGCACACAAAATTTTTCACACTGCACTAATTTTGGACTTTTTTTTAAAGGCTACTGCCTGTATTTATTATTTTTCTTTAAAAACTTAACAAGGTAATTTAGTGGACAAACAAATGGTATTTCCTTTTTCTTGTTTGCTTAAACACAGCAGTATAAAAATAGAATCTCAATTTTTTCCTATTTCTATTTGGCCACTGGCCTTATGAACAGCACAACCTGACATATTTCAACACAGTTGGTTTGAACACCAGGCATTGACTTTATGCATCCAAAATCATACTACGATTCACATAGCTTACACAAAAAAAAAATACTGAATTCTTTTTTTTTTATTTTAATTCCACAAGGTGGACAAGTTCTGTTCTTTTGAAACGTACTCTCTTCTCTCTCACCTAGTTAGCTCAATGACAAATTTACAATTTTACACTTATTGATTTAAGTTTACAGCACCTTAACAACCTTAGCAACCTCTGCAATCTCCCAGACCAGCTTCAAAGACTTTAATTAAATTTACAGTTATAATAAGAGCCACAAAGTATACTTTAACCAAATCTACTATCTGAAAGTAAACAAACCAAGTAAATTATCCTCAAAACAGAATTTACACAGAGCACAAGCATTAATTAACATTACATAACCTATAGAACTATCCTGAATGAACCTACTTCACTTATAAAGAAACCTCACTAACTAACTTAAAAATTATCACTATTCATAGCATCATCCACATACATAATTCAGAAATTCAAACAATCTCCTTGCACTAGCTTGCTCATAAAAATTACCTCACTCTGCACTTCAAATAATAGCTCAAGATACTTAATAACTCTATACTGTAAACAAAAGTTCAAAATACCAATTAACTAAATTTCCAAACTAAATATCATGCTCACTAACACTAACAACCAGAATTTAGAATTTACATCCCTAGCACTACAGCATATCATAAACAAATTAATTTAGATACTTTAAATCACAAAACAAAACTCAAATTTAACACCTGCAGTGAATTACTGAGGTAGCGGTGAGGCAAATACTCTCAGTTCAGACACTACCCTGGGTTTTGAGAACCAACTCAGGAAGAAAATACCAAGTCAGGCTGAAGGCGTGAAATTGGGTCGTGAATCCAATTTCAGCCTAGGCAAAGGGAAAGGAAAAAATCCTCAAGTGCGACACATCATCATCAGGTACAGCATTTCCTCTAACATGATCTCGCAGCATTTATTGAAGCAACGCCCGACCGACCCTCGCTGGCAGTACATATCTCCGTGAGCAGCAAAACTACTGGGGGGGGGGGGGTTGAAGACAAGTTTTCCCCAAAAAACCACGTCCTCAGGGCTCCTCCTTTTCGAACCAATGCATCCCACCTTGATCAACCACGCCTGCAAGAGCCTGTCGTACTTCAACCCTAAATACTCCAGGCACATCCGGCCTAGAACTAACACAACTATATCCCAGGAAAAAATCACTTATCTCTCTATATCCCAAGAAATCCAAAATCACCATATCCACATATATCCCAGGAAAATTCACTTATCTCTATATATCCCAGGAAAATTCAAAATCACAATATCCACATATATCCCAGGAAAATTCACTTATCTCTCTATATATCCCAAGAAATCCAAAATCACAATATCCACATGTATCCCAGGAAAATTCACTTATCTCTCTCCACATATATCCCAGGAAAATTCACTTATCTCTATATCCACATATATCCCAGGAAAATCACTTATCTATCCACATGTATCCCAGGAAAAATCACTAGCAAGGAAATTCTTCTGCACCATGGCAATGCGCAGGTCCACTGCAGACAATAACACTGACCATTTACATAACCCACTAAATATTTTCACCTTATTGAAAATTAAAATTACATTTAGACTTTTTTAGTAAAAACAAGAAAATTTAGGCCAAAGAAAAGAACAACCAATACTGGAACTGGTGAGCAAAAGTGTGTCTTCTCAACCCATGATGTTCATTCTTTTTGTGAAATACTAAACTTGAGAACCCAAATACCTTAACTTCTATTTTGCACATATCGCATCCTGGTGAAAATTCCCTACTCGGAGCCCTCTGCCCCAGGACAAGTTCCCGGCTTGCCCTAAGATCACCCCTTTCCAATGGAAGATTAACACTCATCTGGAGCATGTAAAATACTGGTAATCAAATAACACACCTACCATCTTAATTTCGACACTCAACACTCCAAGAATGTAAACAGCACTTTAGGTTTCCAATTTCATCACACTATACATATGTTCCCAAAATCCCAATATAAATCATCCCATAATTTATCTTCACTCATAAAAAAAAAAATAACTCAACGCTGTAAAAGCTAGAGAAAAATGTTTACAATTATTTTATCACCCACGGCATCACAATAACACTGCTTTTCAATTATCACATGCCCAACTAAACTACAATCGATGCACCAAAATTCACTGTGCTCAAACATTAAACCAAATTTTTCCGATACATTAAAATTTACTGGCCTGGGGAGTTGCTAAAATACCAGACATGACAACAATATGGGGACATCTGTCCCACATCCAGCTAACCTCAAAAAAAGATTTCTTTTTTTTCTTGCAGAACTATAATTTTGATTTCACACTGCTGACTACTCGTTCAACAATTCCGCAGCGGTCACATACAACATAATACAAAAAAAAATCGAGAAAGAATTTACCTTCTGGGCTGGGCATGAACAACTCTTGTTTCAAATAAAAAAAAAAATCTTCTCGTCACACCGTCCCTGTTGATTTTCTCTTCGCCTCCAACAATGTCTTTCTCTTTTTTTTTTTTTCTTTTTTTTGGACACAATGTGCCCGAGCAACTCACCCGAACACAGGGAAAACAAAGGCATCCTGAAGCTGGTGTTGGTGGACCCTCTCCGAGGGAGTAATTCTCCCTTGTTTTTTTTTCGATGCCTACGGCTCTCCCCTGGTAGGAATTTGGTCGGCTGCATTGGAAGGTGGACGGCATCATCCTCGGAGTTCCCCTTTCTTTATCCATTATCTCTCACGAGAATGCTTAGGTGTGCATCGGTGAGCATCTTTCGCTGCGCCCCGAGGAGGTCTCGTCCTACGGTGGTCCTGTCCTTTCTTCATTATTTCTTCCACCTCTTTGTATTTGGAAGAATCAGTGAACAATTCATCGCAAGCCCTGAGCTCCTTTTAATTCTTTTTTTTAGTAACCAACCATGAACCTGACAAGTCCCCACGCTAGAAGACCGTCGCTACTAGGCTCCTTTAAGCTTTTTACCTAGATGTCAAATCATGGTGGTCAGCAAATGCTCTCAAGAAAAAACTTTTTTTTTCTGTGGGTCCTCCCCACCAAAAGGCGAGGAGAGAACCCGGCTGTCCCCTCTCTTTTCCGGCCAGCAAGACAAGAGCAAAAGTGACTGAGACAAGCGTCTCAAAGTGTAAAAGAATTCTGGGCTGTTGGAAAAATGCTGACCCCTGATTGGCAGACCTTTGCCTGGCAACAGCAGTTCCTTCCCACGTCTCAAGTGACCTCTGACCTTCACACGTAAGCCAAGCAACTTCCCATGTGCAGCTGCGACCTAGTTTCTAAAAATAGAACAGCGCCAACTCCCTAAGAGCATTTTCTGCAACATTTTCTGATCGACAACTACAGGACACTTAAAATGGCCGATCTGAAAGAAGATTTCCTTTTCTCACAACTCCTTTTTTTTTTCTTTTCAGAAATGTTTTTTTCCTCATTCCGTGATGTAAAAGTAAAATTAATTTTGATTCTCTGAGCTGCACACCTACTCGCCTTTTTCTATCGCGATAAAAGAACAGATAAAATAATTATTTTCAAAACCCCAAAGTCAGTTAAATCAAATATTATTCTCTTTTTCTTTTTTTCACCAACATGAAATTTTGTTTTCCTGGTTGTGATTAAGACAAGCGAATTTTGCGCACGAATTTCCCTGCCTTTCAACCAGGAATTTTCTTCTAACGTATGTCATGGGAGAAAATTTTTGCATTAATTAATCCCTGATAAACCAACAGGAAGATTGATCAGGTCTTTCTGAAATTCACCAGAGGTTAAAATTTTCGCCATGACAGAAATTCACCAGAGGTTAAAATTTTCTTGTCTTATTAGAAAAAGAACAACAAAAGAAAAACCGACATAAAAGACAAGAAAACCGGGATAGGAATAGAAATTAAAAAAAAAAAAAGAGTTATATTGATGAAACATAGATGGCGCTAGCAGGCCTTGATAAAGAAATGTATCCAAGAAAGTATATCCGACGAATGACAACGAGGAGTATCGAACTCAATTAGCGCGAAGTTAACCATGAACATCGGTGGAAAAGTCGCCACACTCCTGAAGATACCCAGAGACTAGGTGAAAATTTCGAGTATAAAGAATGGTAAAAGTTGATATTTTTGAATCCTAAAGTGAAGATCCACTGAGTATACCCAGAGAAAAGTGTGTTGAAATAAAGTTATACATATCATACAACGGACATTAGGACAATAACATCAACAAAAACCGGAAAACGTGCATGAAATGTTTTGTCAACGCTAGTAAGGAATGCCAAGGTAAGCATTATCCTCTAGAATATTGTACAAGTTAGTTTGAAATTTGCACGTAAAAGAGAATAGTAGGATGATCAGAGCTATTTAATAGTCTGAAGTAGAACTACTAATAGGGATTATAAGCAAGGTTAAAAAAATATTTTCTATCATTTCTATACATTTTCTGTATGCCTAAAATGTCCTCTTTAAAAAGGCAGTGAAAACCAAAACTTTCGATCTACAATAAGAGGAAAGCAATTGCCTTTTTTCAAAACCATTGTGAGGCCCTATTTTGGCATGCTGCAGAAAAGAAAAATGAACCTATATCCAAGATGGTGGCACATAAAACTAAAATAAAAATTGTTATGAGCAGTTCACTTACAGGGTTAAACTATGGGGGTGGGAGGGGGTGGAAAGGTGTATAAAATGGCCAAGCAATCACTTAATTAAAAAATTGGGTAATATCATGTTGGAATGTTCCATATGTAAAACACGCCATTTTGGATTTTTTTTTCCCTTGCCAAAATTGCAAATTGCCCAAAGTATTTTTTTTTTTTCTCCTGCTGAAAGGTTACGTTATAATACACACATGAAAATATTTTTAGCAAATTTGAAGTGTGGGCTCATTTTGAAAAAAAAATGTTTTGTTTAATAAAAATGTCACCTCATTTTTCCATGTCTTTTGTCATTAAATTAAAAAAAAAAAAAAGTGTTCTTTTAAGGTGAAAATCCTCCAAATATGTGGCGACAGTAAATAAATAAATGCATCGCTCTTTCCACGTTCCAGAAACACACAGCAACCGAAAAATTGTTTTTCAGCTGCCGCTGTGGTATTGAACCACAGAACTCTCGATATCTAGCCGAGTGCGTTACATTTACACCACGGTGGCCAAAAATCCACGTTGCTATGTGTATTTTTAAGTCAGCTTCTGACATCATAAATCCGTAAGATGGGCTCAGCTACTGAGACGTCTCCATCTGTTGGGCATAGGACCCCCCCCTACCCCCAAAGAAAAACCATCTTCTCTTCAGTTATGCATCGAACTCGAGAATGACCCAGAATATGACAGGAAAAGCGAAACTCCGCGAATCTATGAAGGAATTTCATGTATGAGTAAGAAATGACTAAAAAATTGAAAAATACGAATTTTATAGAAAATTAAATGTGAAAAACTCTCGCATGAAATAATTTTACGAGGCATGGAAATGCAGCGACTCTGGCACACAACGGCGCAAAATCTGCCTTTTTGTAGCAAGATGGCACAAGATTTTTGTTTTAGTGCAGAATTTCCATCCCTGCATGAGGCAATGCACAAGCGTTGTGGAAGAAATGATCACTGATATCATTAATAAAGAGGAGGGGGATACCATGCATAATAAATAAATAAAATAAAAAAATGATAAAACCACAAAACCGGATTTTTTGCTGAAAAATCTAATTTCCGGGAAATATTTTCGAAATAGGACGAAATTCGGGTAAACTGGGACACTTGACAGCTTTGCTATGGGATGAACTTGAATGATGGGTGAGGTCTAGATCAACACGACCTTCTTCACTGACAGAGTTGGTTGATGTACTCAAGGTGGAATAGAGGAACATTCTGCCCTCCATATTCAATGGACTTGTGGACAGTTTACCTCGATGGGTGTGGCTGCTGTAATCTTTGCAAATGGAGGATCTACCCACTACTGAAGTAAATATTGGGTTGGTGCTAATGAAATGTCCGACGTGAACGAGCAGTGGAAACAGGCCCCGACCACAGGTGCTGCGGGTATTAGGTCACAGAGTTACTATAAATAGCTAGCACGTGTGTGAAGAACAAGGTTCAGGCATGGTTTTTTTGGACGTAACGTGGCTTGCAAAGGAAACATGCAGACGCCAGATTTGAGAGTCATCTCCCTGTATGAATTTAAACTGGGCCATTTTGCAAGAATCGCCACTCAAAACGTTAAAGCGTTTGGGGAGAATATACAGCTAACAAATGAACCCATTCGGCGATGGAGGACCTGCAAAATGAAGAACGTGGTCACCAACCTGTTGCTGTTTCTGACAATGTTTTGTTACGTGTGGTTGAAGCGGATCCCTGAAAAACGTGTCGTGAGATAGCGGCGGAGGTAGGTGTCCACCACATGACAGTTGTTCGCCGTCTGACTGCGCTGGGTAAGGTAAAAAAGCTGGACATGTGGCTGCTGCATGAGTTGACAACTGATGTCAACTCATGCAACAGCCACATGTTCTGCTTTAGAAGTCTGGAAGTCTGCACAACGCTGCTTGCCAGGAATAAACAGGAACCTCTAATGCATCGAATCGTCACGTGCAAAGAGAAGTGGGTCTTTTATGATAATCGGGAATGATCTGCACAATGGTTAAGCAAGGCACAGCCTGCTGGACAACATCCTAGGCCACCCCTACACACCAAGAAGATGATGCTTCTTGTCTGGTGGTCCACAGCCAGGATAATACATCGGAGTTTCTTGGCAAGAGGCCAAACTGCAGAACATTATTGCGCTGAATTGCACCAGATGCATCGGAAATCGCTGCAGAAACAACCGGCTTTGGTCAACAGACATCAGTGATGTAGTTCTAAATAAGAAAGTGCCTTAGTGCTGAACTGATTAGAAAACCTCAACCTGGAAAGAATACTGTCAAAAAATTTTCAAAGGCCCTATGAAAAAAATCAGACTTTATTTATTTTATAATTTTTATTACTAATTATTTTTATCAATTTATATTAAAACTAGTCAATTTCAGCAGTTTTAAATAAAAGAAAGAATGTTACGTGGTAGTCAAATGCTAAGAATACTAAATTTTTATTTAAAGACCACTCTTTAGTTCTGCACGATTCCAAATATTTATTGTGAATAATGCATACTAATCACATTGAACAAATGTAAAGTCTGACATAGTTACATAAACTCCGTGTGACTAATGTGCAGTTGCTGTTTTTTTGGGTTTTTTTTTTCCAGATTACGAGGTGGATGCACAATATGCCTTTTGTGTTGCTCATAAAGAAGCATGGAATGAGTTCAGTGGATAACTTTAATTAGAGTCGATATCGAGCAGTTTAATAGAAATGCCCTTCGCTAACGTTTTTACTCGGGACAGTGCAATCTTAACCCCACGGAGTATCCATCACTTATAACTTTCTTTTAACTGTCGTCGAGAAAAAAAGAATCCACAATGACTGTGCTGTCGAACCCCTAGGATCCGTGAAACCCCTACTGCATGATCAGACTGTATCATTTCATCTATACAGTGTTTTTTGTTTGTTTCCTAATCACCATGAGGGCAATAAGCAGCCGCTCGTCCCCAATTTCGCGCACCTAGTTGCAGGTGGTAATCCCACCCATACTTCTTCATGGACTCTAGCCAAGGCCCGGCTAGAACCAATAGTCGAGTCAGACTACTCTACCACTGGGGCGGTCATTTCTGTAGTATAAACATTTGGTTAAGATAGGATTATGTAAATCTAGTATAACATTTGGTTAAGATAGATTTACCTATTTTTGTATATGCGATCATGACAAAAAAATCCTTGCTCAGTTTCCCTTACCATCTAACCACAAAAAAATGGCACTAAGCCTAAAAAAAAAAAAAAAGTGCCTTAGCGCCGCTAAGGTGTGCTAAGCCCCTTCTACATCACTGACAGACATGACAGTATTCCTCTGCCCCAGGACAACATCCGCACTCATGTCACACACAATGAATGATGCTGCCTCATCTTGCCTATTCCCCGGACTTGTCTCCGACAGACTATAATCCATTTCGTCGCCTGGATCACTTCCTGTCCGGGAAACAGTTCACGACAGACAACGAGGTTCAACATGCAGTTGATGACTTCTTCGGGTCCCAGCCACAAGACTTTTTCGTATCGGGATCATAGCCTCGCCGGACAGATGGCAACTATGTGTCGATGCCAAAGGGGGGGGAATATTTTGCTTAGGTAAGTTGTCCTACTTTTCCTTTCTTGCCATCCATGTGTGCTGGTCCTTTGCCAGACATTTCATTCGCACCAACCCATACATTACTGTTTTTCTATTTACTTATAGTGCCCAATCACATTTGTCCACATAGTGTACAGGCACCCATGTAGGTGACAATATCAACATAAAAACAAGTTATATGTTACCTGCATACCCAGAGTAGCAGAATGTAGACGTACACGTGTACGCCGTACGCGGATAGTTTCCAAATTATTAGCAGATTTTGCAGATAGTTTTTGCTTGTAGATTAAAACAAAATAAAATGTTGTTTACAGCAATTAAAACATGTACTCAATGTTTTACTCAGATTAATATATTTAATTCTATTTTAACTTGAAGAACTTTTAATTTTTTTCACATCTTCTGAGTTTTGTTTTTACAGAAGTTTCTGGCCTCTAGATTTTATCAAGGCCTATTCTCAATTTATAGGAACTGTATCAAAAGTTTCATTTACACAGAAAGAATCAAAATTTTATTGCCAGGTTCCTCTTGCAGTTGCCGGTAATTAAATTAAAACATTTTCCTTGTGTATTTTGTAAGTCTACTATTTTTCAATTAAGTTGTTGAAAATGCTATTTATAAATTTTGAAGGTTCATTAATGGAACTGTTTTTCTGGATATAACTCTTTAAGTAGTCTCTTGTTTTTATGAGGTTCGTAGTCCAATATTTTAATAATATGCCATAAAGGTCCATTTCACACACATTGCTGCACATTCGGTTGTAATGTACTTATTTTGTCCTCACTGGAAACTGTAATATTCTAATAATTATTTATTTTATAATTTTTTTAAAAATTATTCTATTGTTATTGTGTGATTTGCGGGTTTGCAGCAAGTTTTCTGTTTCAATTGTTGTGTACGCAGATACATTTTATCTTTATACAACTCTGTGCATACCCTAAAATGAAAGAAAAATATTTACAACCATTAGAAAAAAATTCTGATGCAAAAAAAAAAAAAAGCATGTAAACGAAAGCCTGTTTATAATTCTGCAGAAATACCTGCATAAGTATCAAGCTAAAATAAGAACAAGTGCTTCACATTAAATTTAAGAAATACACGATTTTCTGAGCAGAAGAAATTTTTCTTCTACACTACAATGCTTCAGAAATCTAAGAACTAAGACATGAATAGTATCTATCATTTACAACTCAGTATTAAAAAATGTCTACTTCACAGAAGAATATCACGGCATTAGCATGCATACACAAGTCAAAAACTATTGACACAAATTTATCTAGCACGTAACATTTCACTAACCAGTATGATTTTAAACAATTGCAGTGAATTTATAACAAAGTGAATACAAACCTCATATTAAAAGAAGAGGTCCCAAGCTCCATGCCCAAACCTGAGAGGCTGCCATCAAAATCTGCAGCCAGGACATCGTCGATGTCATCTACTGGCCAGTTGGCCGCACTGGTCATTTCTAACTACGTCTGATGCTAACTGGAAGGAAAAAAAATCTGATTGGAGTAAAAAAATGCAGTGCAATGAATTTAAGATATATTTTTCAGCCAAAAAGTTTCATTCACATTACATTGTTATAAACATACATACATATCACCAAGCTGTTCTCTGAGATTCATAGGTTAACTTTACAAAGAAATACAAACTACCAGATAGTTTTTACTTACTGTTGCTGTATCAAAATTCTCCATTTACAGCGATCTTGACATACAACTTGGGCTTCACTGACATCCATCACACGCTGTACACAAGTTCTTCTATACTTCATACTCATGATCTTTTTCTCATGCAGACACTCCTGAATCTGATCCTCCTCCAACTTCCTTGGCCTTCCTCTGCCTTTCCTTCCTGCCACTCAGGCTAAAAAGATTTTCTTAGTAAGCTCGTTGTTATTAACCCTCATATAAAATTATGAAGGGCATTTCAAAAGTACCATTTATTATGTTAGATAACTTTATTAGACTTTATGGAAGAAACTGGAAGAGACCTTCATTCAGCAGTGGATGATAGTAGTTGACAATGATGATTATATATATGCTACAGGCAAATGCCGAATTCTGGAGAGAGATCATGATCTGCCTGGGAAAATCATGATGTGCCTATCCGTTTCGAGCCAAGCTCGATGTATCTTGGTATTTCGGGATGTGCCCAGGCAAATCGAAATCTGACCGATTGTCTTTGGACAAATCGCAATTCAATCAATTCAAAGAACCATCCTACATTTATATTTGTTTCAAAGGTTTTTAATAAATTTACTGAAACATAAAATAAAAATGTAAAGAATAATGCAGATAAAAGAAAGTATTGACAATATATTTAATTACAACTCGAAACATTACGAAATAAACTTTTCAATTTAATTACATGAAATTGAAGAACATAAAAAAACTTTATTAAAAAATTAAGAAACTACTGAAATGAATGTCTCTTCTGTAAGAAAGATGTTCAACTTGGTGAATATAACAGTCTGCAGAGATAAGCGATTCGAGATTTGCCCAGCATTAAATAGTCATATCGTGATTTGACCGGCCACATTCCGATACGCAATGGAAAATCAGGGTTTGCCCAAAACTAAGTAGGCACATCGCGATCTGTCCGATTTCGGTTTCTGCCCATAACATACAGGGTGATTGTAAACTCCTTCAACGAAACAAGAGGAATGATAGTACACATCAAGACAAACAATATTTGCAATGGAACCTAGGGCCGCATTCCACTCCTAGTGCCAGAAAAGAGCACGTTCGAAAAATGTCCAGCAGGCACATGGAGTTCCAACCAGTGCATGAGAAGTTCAAGATGCAAATCAGGTGTGCTGAACACGTGTGCAGACGTTGAGGAGCAAACATTTAAAAACGCAGCTGAACCTGTTCAGCGATATTGCAGTGCGAACATCACATGAGAATTGACGTATTCGTGAAGTAGGTATGGAGGACTACACATACGACATATCCCGGGCGGTGTATTGGATGCGGGGTACCTATGGCTTGAACTCCACGCTCCCCAGACCTTAATCCACTGGACTTCTGGGAACACATGAAAACATTGGTGTATGAGACACCGATGGACTCACTGGAAGATCTCATTGCGCGAATCGCTGTTGCTGCGGAGCGGACAAGATCAACACCACACCGGGAGTCTACGAGAGGGTGCAACAGTCCTTCATTTGCCAGTGTGAGCTGTGCAACGACTCCCTTGGACGCCAGTGTGAGCAGCTCCTTTGAGTCTTTCGCTGATGTGATAGGAATTGTGCAACTCATAAATTACGCATGTCTCTTTGTTTTCACTGCTGAAGGCTCAACGTGGATATGTAACTTTACTTTTTTCTGGCACTAAGAGTGGAATGTGGCCCTAGGTTCCATTGCAAATATTGTTTGTCTTGATGTGTACTATCACCCTTCTTGTTTTGTTGAAGGAGTTTGCAATCACCCTGTATACACTAAAGTGCCACTGACTTAGAGATACCTGCCTAGTAATGCATTGGGGCCATTTGTCACCTAAATGACAGCAGCCACACAATGAGGTATGGACTCTGCATACTTATGAAAATGTTCTGCAGGCATCGCCAGCCATGCCTCCTCCAAAGCTGTTCATAAATTCACTCAGGTTTGTAGCCAATGGAAAACGTGCCTGAACAGCATGTTCAATGGTATTCCAAAGATGTTTGTGGGGTTTAAACTGGGCTTCTAGGTAGCTACTGAAGCACTTCAAATTCACTACACTGCAGTCATAACCATGCAGTAGCTAAGTGGGACCTGTGGGATGGGCAATTATCTTGCTGGAATACGCCACTGCTTCCGGGGTGCATGTTGGACATGAATGGGTGCAAATGGTTGGCTAGGAAGTCCACACATTTGAGGGCACTCAAAGTCAACTGTACATGTACCAAAAGTCCCAAAATACTCCAGCTGAAGACACCCCACACCATCACTTTGCCACCACGAACTTGTTCCATTCCAACTTGACATGATGGGTCCACAGCTTCATGAGGTTGAAGCCAGATCTGCACAGTCTCATTGACTCAGGGCAATTTAAATCTGGATTCATCACTCCAGGCTACCCACTTCCAAGTCCTCTGTGATCCAAGATTGGTGTGCTTTTGCCCAGGCAGGGCATTGAGCCCGGTGTCGTACCGTTAACAATGGGACACTTAGGGCTGGCAGCTCTTGAACCGTAGATGTTTAAGAGTAGTCCCCTCATTATCCACGGTCTCAGTTTCTGCTGTCCCAGGAACCCAAAGTTTACTGCGGTCTCAGTTACCTGCAGTTTGAAAATCCTAAATAGAAAATTCCAGGAATAAACAATTCGTAAGTTTTAATTGCATGCAGTTCTGAATAGCGCAATAAAATCTCACGTCATCCTGCCCGGGACATGAACCATGCCCATAAGTCACCAGATCAACTGTCACGGTATCGTAGTACTTGTTTTCAAGTAATCCTTATTTTACTTAATAATGAATCCAAAAGCACAAGAGTAGTGGTCCTGATAATTAGGATATGCCAAAGAGAAGCTGTAAAGTGCTTCCGTTAAGTGAAAGTTCTAGGCTTAATAAGGAAAGAAAAAAAATTTTATACTGAGGTTGCTAAGATCTACCACAAGAACAAATCTTCTATCAGTGAAATTAAGAAAAAGAAAGAGAAATTAGTGCTAGTTTCACATTCACAAAAGTTTCATTAAAGTATATTGTTCTATTTTATTATTAGTGATCGTTGCTAATCTCTTATTGTGCCTAATTAATAAATTAAACTTTATCATAGGTATGTAAGAATAGAAAAAAACACAGTATATATGGGGTTCAGTACTATCCGGTGTTTCAGGCATTCACTGGGGGTCTTGGAACATATCCCCTGCAGATGAGGGGGAATTACTGTATTTTGCAATGTCCTTGCACTGACATGGCAACTTGATCCACTGTTCAAATCGACGATTTGTGATATTGTCTTGCACTTATCAGTTCAAACAATGCAGCCCAAACAGCATACACAACATGTGTGATATTGTCTTGCACTTATCAGTTCAAACAATGCGGCCCAAACAGCATACACAACATGCTGTCAAGGCTGGCACACTTCTGCAATTCATTCGGGAGCTTGTTCTTTTGCAAGAATTTTCATATTCCCAAAACACCCTGGACACTGTAGTATGGATAAACCCCAGTGTATTGATAACTTCTGAGATGGAGTCAACCATCCTGTAGATACCTACAATCTGCCCTCTGTCAAAAGCGTCGAAATCATGCATCTTATTCATCACACCTGTAATCACTATTGTGGAAGCTAGGGGTGATGGTTGCATTTAACCACAGTTTCGGCCAGGGTGCGCATTAATGTAGGAGTTGTGTTTGCAGATTTCAATATGACATTCAAATCTGTGACTGACATATAACAAATGGAAAAAAAAAATAAACATTGGTTCACAAATGGCAGCACATCCGCCCTTCTCAGATGTGATTGATCAAGATATGAGATGTGCATTCAAAGGTGAAAAAGACAGCAGCCTACCTATCCTATTATGAAAGAGCACCAACAAACATGCAGGATCTGTCTGCCTTGCTGGTATATTCAGCCGCTAGCAAACAACACCAGGAGTTGTCAAAAGTGCACCACTAGCGGGGTGTCCATTGAAGAATTGAAACTCAAGTCACTGTTACCTAGGCATCATTTTTATCTTTAAAATTTTTTTTATTGTTTTTCATCAGTCAAAAATTTGTAATCAAATTTTAACTTTATTTTGAATACCATTAATAACACTATTTTAGTTTCAAATGCAATTTTTAAATTTTGCTAATGGGATAGTTGAGGACTAAATTGCATATGACATATGGTTTTTACTATGCTTTAGGTAAACTAATACTTATGAACAACAATTTCTTCGTTAGGTCAAACAAGGTGAATTACAAAAATCAATTAAGTCAGGCTTGATAAGGAAAGAAACACTAGCATGTAGATTACTGTCCTGAAAACTCGTCTATGACAGCCTTGATGTACATTGTAATTTGTCTTTTTTTAACAGGGAAGTGAAATGAGAGTATCTTTACGCTGTGAAAATAATTTAGTGTTAGAATTAGAAATAAATCTTTTACTGGCCCAGTGGATCACTAGAATTTGCAAACCACTGGTCCACCAAAATGTCTATTGGTCCGTAAAAAAAACCCCAAAAATATATATATATGCAGAAAATAATGTATCGTTTCAATGAAATTATCTCCAGTATTTGTTTTTAAAACATCTAATTTGAAAGTGCAACTCACAGAACAAAAAATGTTTCCGGAATAAGATTCCGATAAATTATTGATATAGCAGGGTAAGAGTGCATTCTCAATCTGTTTTTAAGTAAGAAGGGAACGAGAAGACTTCAAATGTACAAAAATTCACAACCTTTCTTGTTTTATCATTTAGGACTTAGCTTTTTTTTTTTTTCTTATTTTATTAGACTTATTGCCTATCCCTCCTACTTTCCCATGAAGTTAGTTTCAGTCCTCCATTGAACACTGTCTCATGTGAATTGCTGTTTTACAAAAATTACCTTCACACATCCGATTGACGTCCTCTGTTATTGTGTTTTCTTGGGGCAGAAACAAAGTCTGGTGTTAGTAACTGCTGCATTAACTAGGGTGGGCAAATCCAAGGAAGAGCAGGTTATTTATTGTGCTTACTTCTGCTCATTATGAATGGTGGGGATGGAGATAACAAAAAGTGGCTGTTGCCGTTAAAAGACAAAAATTGGGAAACCGCCTTTCCGTATTTGTTGTTTTTCCACCCCAGGGATAAAAAAAAAAAAATAGCTGTTATTCAATAGCATTTCATGAACCTTTCATTAGTTTGCCACATAAAAAGAAAATTGTACAGCAAGGTAAAAGAAACAGAAATTCATTTTGTAACTTGTCACAAACTGGGAAGAAAACAAAAAAACTTACTGGCCATCTGGGCCAGTAAAATCAATAGTTCAGAGGTCCGGAGAAAGTTTTACTGTCCAACGGGTAATTTGAACGCTGTACTTGGTCTCCGGGTGATATCATGACAAATTGCATTCAATTTACCATAAATCCTCTATAGTATTCATTAAGAAGAACTGTTTGTCATCTCCCTGTAACCACAAATTCAGGTCATTCAGATGTGCTGTAATGTCAGCGAGGAAGAATGGGATGTGAAGGGCATCCAGCCTCCAGCAAGGTTGCACTATATCCTCACATTCATCAGTGAAAAGGTTAAACAAACCTAATGTATACATCAAAGGAGACTGGCACAAGACAGACCGTTGTGGCGGAAACTTGAGGAGACCTTTGTCCAGCAGTGGATTGATAATGGTTGACGATGATACATCAAAGAGCAAAAAAAAATATGATTAGTGTCTTTATGCAAATTAAAACACTGCAGGTAACTGATGGTGCATGTGAAGGTCATGAAATTGTATAAATAACACCTGATACTGAGCTCTGTTAATCAGTCTTGTTCTTCAGATGTGAAACGCAGCAAGCTTGCCGAAGGCCAAATTGTAAGGGCCAGACAACTGGGTCAAGAGTATTTTCGAGAAACAAAGCTTGTGGGGTGCTCACAGTCGGCCATGGTTAGTACCTTCAAAAAATGGTCCAAGAAAGGGAAAATCACAAACTGCAGGCAAGGTGTGTGGCGACCAATGCTCATCGATGCTAGACTTGAGCAAAGGCTCCCCCGTATGGTACAAGCCAACAGAGGTCGTGCTGCGACACAACTTGCCAGTAATTTGAATGCTGGTGACGAGGGTAATGTGTCACAACACAAAGTACATTGAACCTGCTGAAAGTGGGGCTGCACAGCAACAGGCTGCTCCGAGTGCCCATGATAACCTTAGTTAGCCATCGAAAGCACCTGCAATGGGCACACAAGCATCAAATCTGGACCTTGAATGAATGGAAGAAGGTTGGTCTCATGAATCTCATTTCCTGTTGGACCATGTGGAAGGATGGGTAGGTGTGTGCTGTTTACCTGCGAAAGTGTTGGCACCAGGATGCACCGTGGAACAAAAACGAGCTGGTAGAGGAAGTGTAAGGCTTTGGGCAATGTTCCGCTGGGAAATCCTGGGTCCAGTCATTCATGTGCAGGAAACTATGATATCTACCACCTACCTAAACATCATTGCAGACCAGGTATATCCTTTCATGCCAGTGGAGGAAGTAATGTTTTGGGCAATGTTCTGCTAGGAAACCCTGGGTCCAGTCATTCATGTGCTGGAAACTATGACATCTACAACCTACCTAAACATGATTGCAGACCAGGTACATCCTTTCATGCCAGTGGAGGAAGTAATGCTTTGGACAATGTTCTGCAGGGAAATCCTGGGTCCAATCATTCATGTGCAGGAAATTATGACATCTATGACCTACCTAAACATCATTGAAGACCAGGTACATCCTTTCATGGCAAGGGTCCAGGGGATGAAGTGTAATGCTTTGGGCAATGTTCTGCTGGGATATCCTGAGTCCAATCATTCATGTGCAGGAAACTATGACATCTATTATCTACCTAAACATCATTGCAGACCAGGTACATCCTTTCATGCCAGTGGAGGAAGTAATGCTTTCGGCAATGTTCTGCTGAGAAATCCTGGGTCCAATCATTCATGTGCAGGAAACTATGACATCTACCTAAACATCATTGAAGACCAGGTACATCCTTTCATGGCAAGGGTCCAGTGGATAAAGTGTAATGCTTTGGGCAATGTTTTGCTGGGAAACCCTGGGTCCAGTCATTCATGTGCAGGAAACTATGATGTCTACCACTTACTTAAACATCATATTGCAGGCCAGGTACATCCTTTCATGCCAGTGGAAGAAGTAATGCTTTGGGCAATGTTCTGCTGGGAAATCCTGGGTCCAATCATTCATGTGCAGGAAACTATGACATCTACCACCTACCTAAATATCATTACAGACCAGCTACCTCCTTTCAATGCAACTGTATTCAGAGGTGCAACTAGGCCTTTCTGCGCCCGAGGCAGTCCCCAAGCATTGCACCCCCATCTGTCTTTCTATTAAACTGTGACTGTTTTTACAGCATTTTGAAACTGCTTCAGAATTAGGACCTTTGGTGCTACATTAAACAGACTGAATGTAGCTGGCAGTCATGTCTTGCAGCTAGGGCCGGATTAAGAAGGGGTATATAGTGGTGGCTACATATAGCCTTGGGGCCCACCATGGCCAAGGGACCAGCAGGCATGCTTGGGCAATTAATAAAGAGAGAGAGGTTTATAAAATAGTTTTATTTCTGTCTTGTATGATTTCCATTTGGTCAGAAACAGAGGCTGGAAGACGAACAGATTTCAAGGCTGTGACTCACCAAGGGTAAAGGTTTCATGTCGCCATGTACAGTGGGGTCGGCAAGACAGTTTCAGCTTTTTCACTACCATCCACCCACACATCCCAATTTGCACTTGGGGCAGTTAATGGTCAAAGTCCACTGTGGCTTCACATTGCATAACAAAAAAGATGCACTACGAAAAGTATACAATGCTAAATCATTAGAAAATCCAAGACAAAAACTAGGAATCTTAAGCTTCCAACTCATGGTCTTGTGAGAACAATGAAAAATACAGTGACTTATGAAAAATCTGCAGATAATTTAGTAGTTATAGTTTCGTTTTTTAATGGATTTAATAATAATTCCCCATCATGAGTTATTTGGGGCCCTACTCAGATGAGATGTCTTAGCCTTGGGGCCCACTCAAATGTCTTAGCCTAGGGGCCCACTAAGGCCTTAATCTGGCTCTGCTTGCTGCCATAGTAATGACTGAGTAGCCCCCCAGAAAAACTTTAACAATGTGAACGACATCCTTATCTTTACAACCAACTAAGTAAAAACCGCAGGCTCCATAGTTCCTAACAAATGCCTTTATTTTTCTTTAGTTCAATGGCCTCTAGAACTATGTCTTTATTTCTGAATGTGAATAACAAGCATGGTCTGAACATTTTGAGAAGGAAGAAATTCGAATTTGAAGTGTACCAGAAACTGGTGTAAAAGCTTCAATTCCAAGTTTAATAATGATTACAAGAACTGATCCTTGCGCCCTCTGTTGAGCTGCGCCCGGTAAAGATCCAGACTTACAAATTTTGCTAGTAGACATTGGCCACCAAGACCAAAATTGTTAGTGGCCATAAAAAAAAAACTCAGTGGCCAAACTTTGAAAAAAAAAAAATCAAATTGTATATTTCATACTAAATTATTTTTATAAAATTGCTTAGTATAAATATCAGTATCTTTTATTTTGCATATTTCAGAAAAGTTGAAACTGAAGTAATAAAACATTGCAGAAGAGTAAGAACATGGCGCGGGGCGGGGAGGGGAGTGAGCTTACTGAACTCTATGCACCACCTGACTTCCGGTTTTGGAAATTTTCCCGCTATTTTCAAGCTGAAATACAAATATTTATGCAGTTAAATATTACTTAACAATAATATTGGACAGAGGCAACATCGCGAGAAAAAAGGAATTACGATTGCAGAAAAAAATCTGAACTCTGTCAACCTTCCGTTTTCGAAATTTTCGTGAAGATAGAATTCCGTCCTCCAACACACACACACGCCCCCTGTGTTCACTGGTTCATTGATCTCGCGAATGACCAAAATAATAACGAAAACTGCAGAATTCCTTGATTTAGCGGAAAAATCTGATGCCTGAGATTACGGGGAAATTTTTGCGGCGTCTAACCTCCGTTTTCACACATTGTTGCCTACAGTTTCAAGCTGAAATACTTTTATGCAAAAAAATCCTATTTAACAATAAAACTTTACACTAAGGCAATATCGGGAGAAAAAATTACGATTACTGTAACTTTTTCACTCCTTCAACTACTGTTTCCGAAAGTTTTGAGACACAAAATACCGTCTCCAGACGGAACTCCCCCACCCACCCGCAAACTGTCTTCAGTTTTACACTGATCCTGAGAACAATCCAAATGATGACAAAAAAAACGCGAAATTTCGCGAGTCGGCTTAAGAATCTCATGCATATCATAAAACAATAAAATTAAAAAAAAATGAAAATTCGTAGAATCTGTAGTATCGACAACGATGTCCGTAGTCAGCCAAATAAATCCGTAGAAACTACGGACATTCCGTAGTAGTTCGCAGATATGGAAATATTACAGTACAACCTCGAAAATCCGGAATCGGCCGGAGATCCAGACTATGCCGATTCCGGATTTTAGAATTTTCCTATGGACTAGGCAGGCTTTCAGCCAACATTCGTTAAAAATACTAATAAAAAAAATGCCTAACTTTTAAAGTTTTAATCGGATTTTGAAGAAATTTCACATGGGAGTTTATTTTGACGTGTTTTGGTTACTGTAAAATTTGCATTCAGTTATTTAAAAAATTGGAGAATTTTTTTATTAATGAAAATTTCTCCCAGTTGGACTTTTCCAACGCAGACAGTTGAGCTGTCTACCAATAGCTTTCATCCCCACCGCAACCTTGCCAACTATGATGACCCAGCCTTGGCGCATTCTTTGTGATCAAAAACCGACGCCCTCGCCTTTTTTATAAACTTTTTTTCTTTTCTGCTGTTCAAGCAGAATGAAAAGGTGATGGCTGACTTTCGTACAACTCAAATTTCGTGCGATTTCCACACATTTGGAGTAAAAATTAAAAAAAACGTGCAAGTTCCGTACAAGTTAAAAAAAAATTCCGTACAATACAAGTTAAAAAAAAAATTCCGTACAATACAAGTTAAATAAAATAAATGTTTTTCCCGTACAGGTCGCCAGAATTGCCAATTTAATCAAACATTTTTAGTCGCCACGATGACGAAGTTTATCGCCAGTGGCGACCTGGCAACCGTGAGTCTGGATCTTTAGCGCCCAGGGCGGCCGCCCCACCTGCCCAGCCCTAGTTAGGGCCCTGCTGTATTCCTCTTTAATGGTACATTCTTTCACAGGATAATGCACTGTGCCACATTCTCCAGTGTTCAAGAATGGTTTGCAGAACACAAAGAAAATTGCAGGTATTGTCCTAGTCTCCAAATTTCCTAGACATCAATCCAATCAAACATCTGTGGTTTATATTGGAACAGCACATCCCACCTGCAGCAGCTCAACCACATAACTTACAAAAATTAAAGGATCCGCTGGAATGTGTTGGTACCAGATACCACAAGACACCTTTAGAAATCTTGTAGCAACCATGCCTCCCCAGGTAAGAGCTGTTTTTGGCAGCATATGGAGGACGAACATGATATTAGACAGGTGGTGTTTTGGCTCTTTAGCATAAAAGCAGGTTTATTTTAAAGAAAAATAATGCAAAATATCACCAGCAAAATCTTGTGATTATTTAGCAGAGCTTTTTTTTTTTTTTTCAATGTTTTGTGGCTGGGACTTGCTGTGTGCAATTAAAAGTCAGTCCATGTGTCAAACATGGATGGACCATAGTTTGCTGCCCTTTACAGAAGGCAGAATATTAGAATTAGATTACACTACCCTACAAAATTTAACTTTTTAACTGGGGTTTACATTACTTCAAGTGATTTAGATTAATTTTGCTATGCTAATTTCAAAAACAACATTTATTTTTCTCTGTCACGTAAGGATTTTTCACAATCGTGAAAACAAAATCATGAATATGCTGCATATGTGTGTATATATGAATATACAGGGCGCAAAATTTGCGGTCACCCAGTCGCCAATTGCAACCAGAAATTTATGTTGCTGAGCAGTAAAATAAATTGTTTTCCTGTTCGGCATTTGATGCTGTTGGGCGGTATATTCACAAAAATATTTTTAGCTCAAACAGTATCTTCACAAAAATAATTTGAACTGTGATGGTGTCTTCACGTTCAGTAAAATGTTATCTAAAAATAATTCATTGTGAAAGGCATCTTGAGTATTGCATTTAACTGTGTTTTCCTTTTTCTTTTTTTTTTTTTCGTGGTCATGAAATGTTTTCAGTAAAACGGTCTCTGACGGAGGCGTATCAATCACTACGTCATCACCAGCAGCCCAGCGAGCCAACGAGAGCCTCTTCCGTGGGCTGTGTAGCGACAGCCAAGGGTAGCGCGTCTTCGCAATTTGAGAAAATAAAATCGTTTTGGCGATTACTTTTTTGTACTGTTATAAAATTTTTGGCGATAAAAAAACGAACTTGGTGCATAAATTAGCGAAAACTTTAGAAGAGCCAGTGAGACCCCTGGCGACAGCTGATGCGAAGCTCGCTGAAAGGAAACCCAAAGCATTGTGGGAGGAAGCATTTCTTTTGCGCAGTGGCGTTAAGTCAGAGTGGGGATGGTCATACGGTGGATATTCATTCCCGAAACATTCACTCATCCATAATGTGGGTGGGAATTTTTGATGTATCAGCGAAAACCACGATGTTTCGCTAAAGAACCAAAGAGTTAGCATCTTTCCCATCGGCAGCAGTTATTGGCACATCGATGAATAAATCGCCGTTCAATATATCGGTGTTAGCTCACTAATTCAACATCGAGCAACCATAATATTTGTTAAAAGTGCTTGATGTATCGCAAACCTCGATGCATTAGCTCCAGTAACATCGAGGATAAGAACTCGATTTTCGGCGACGAAACATCGCAGAAAAACGGCAAAAAAAATCGCTAATTCGCGACATAGAAAGGTGATACTCCTTTTCGCAGTATAAGAATACAAAAAGAAAGGTGATATTTCCTTTCTCTGTATGAGAATACAAAAAAGACATTCATTTACTTATCGCAGAAAATTTTCCAGTTGATTGCGCTATTACAGTTTCAAACATGGGTCATAAAACCTCAATATTTTGGGGAGGGCAGGGAAGGATTTATCGGTTCCTGTAACATCAAGGAAAAGAACTCGGTTTTCGGCGATGAAACATCGAGTAAAACGGCGAAAAAGTCCCTAATGCATGACCTAAGATTATATTTAAAAGAATGCAGTAAAGAGAAATTCATTTACTTCACGTAGAAAATATTCTTTTGCAGTTTCTAACGTTGATTATCACTTGGAAAAACGTAGATTCTCAAAAACACTATTTTCCCCCATCCGTACTCCGATTAATGTTTGCTGTACCAGCCAGGATTCTGAGAAACGTATTTATGTACATATGAGGAAAAAGAGCATGGTGGTGGAGGTGCTGACAATTCGCTTTATGGGGGATTGGGTTGTGGTGTATGACCAACATTTTTTTAAATGTTATTTTAGTTATTTCTTTTTCTTCAGCACTCAAAAACATTGGCTTCTGATTACATTCCTGGTTTAATACAACCTGGACTGTTATTATTATTACTATTATTTTCTGAGATCTCAGCTGTAGCACAATCACAGAGTTGTATATACATAAATATTTGCATACACAATCATTAAAACAGAAAACTTGCTAATTCACTGTCTCACTCTTTCACTGTCTCTTGCATGTCACAGAGGTGTGATGGCGAGTGAAATTTTTTTTTTTTTTTTTTTGGGTAGTAGATTCAGACCTGAAATTTTTAGCCCTTATATATATATATATATATTGTTTATCAGTAATTCATAAAATTTGTTTCATTTTCTGAAGAGAATATACAATCCACGACCCATTGATATAGATACAATCCAAATAAAAATCACTTGTGTGAAGATAAAAAATAGTAAATGAAAATATATATATATAAACAAAATCAAAATCAATGTGTTCTTACAAAATCATTTTTCATTTCCGTCAAACAAACATTTAACGCTTTTCTTATATGGTGAAATTTCAGAATCTCTCTTTAAACCCCAGCAGTAACCTGCCATCATATTTACATTCCATTGTCCGTGATATCGTTTTTCCATACATTTTATACCTTGGTGAAATCTCTCACCTTGCTCTTCACTCACAGCACCAAGATTTTTAGGAAAATAGTCAAGGTGAGAATGCAGAAAATGAATTTTCAAGCTCATGTTGCAACCCAGATTCTTAAATTTTTCTAGCATAGTTGCTGCAATGGCTCTGTAATTAGGATTCTTGTAATTGCCTAGAAAATTTTGAATGGCATTTCTGATACTAACCCATGCTTCTTTTTCTATTGTAATAATTTTTTCCTCAAAAGTTTTATCTTTAATTAACTGCCTTATATCTGGGCCAACAAACACTCCTTCTTTGATTTTTGCTGCTTATAAATGTGAGAAAGCATTAATCGAATATTGAAAACATTCACCATTTTTGTCCAGAGCCTTGACAAATTGTTTCATCAATCCTAATTTAATATGCCTGTTGATGTCTTTTTGACAAAATCCATTATTTTCTGTTGACTTTTTTACCACAAAACTACCACATATATTACAAAATGAATCGGGACTATTAACACTGCCTCTTGACGCCATAATGCAGTAATAACGAACAACACAACAGTTAAACTGAGCGAAATACCCTTTGGTCTTATCGCTTAAAACACAGTGTTTAAAATGGCAAAAACACACAATGTTTCATTCACTGATATAGAGGTGCCGTCTATCGTATCACTTTCCAATTAAAATTTATCTATTGTATCATTTTCCAACTGCCGCAATCTGCTTTGGCTAGTAAATTTAAATTTTTAGAATAAAAAAATAAGATTATTTCATATTTTTCATTTTTGTCATATATAAACAAGAATAACATAGGAAATTGTGAAAAATCTGTAGATGACAGAGAAAAATGGATGTGATATTCGTGATCAGCATACCTGAATTACTATAAATACTTGGAATTTTGCAAACCCCAGAATCATGTTGAGTTTTGTTATTAAAAAAAAATAATGGGGTTTCTCCTCAGCTAAAAAATCCCAACTGGAGAGGGTGGAGATCAAACATTTGTAAGGAGTTGCAAGATGGGTTCCATTTCAACTCAGGCAGGGTCGTACCATCATGGTCTCAGATTTCTCTAAAAAAATTAAGGGTGTTCCTTGACTAAAATAAGGAGACCCATATTTTTTCTTTCGGCAAGAAAATTTTTCCCTTCGAGATAGAGGGTTTCAAATCTTGCACCGTCAAACAAGCTCTCTAGAAAACGGTTATTTTTCCTAACTTCAGCAAGTCATTGCAGCAGAGTTAAAAAGATATCGTGTTCTTGTATTTTTTTTTACATTGTGTGTATAACATATAATAATATATGGTGCTAATATTTGCTACACATCATATGATTAAAATTTTAAAAAATCGTAAACTTTGTGATTTTTAAATTTTTTTAATTTTTTAAGTTTTTTTTTAAACAGGTTTGGATGGAGTTTTTTCTATATTCGTTTTTTTCGTTAAAGACATACAAATGTGCACTTTATTTGTAATTTTTTGTGTGTCTGTGAAACTGCTAGTTTCCAAGCGTTTCGGCAGCGTTAAAAACAGCCGATTTTGAAAAATCTCCTAACTTTGCCAACGATTTTCTCAAAAAGGCCATTTTTTAAAATTCTGAAAATTAAATCCCTGTTTTATTATCAACAGGAGAATATCTGTGTAAATTTTTACGGACCTAAAAACACCCGTTTCCGAGTTAGACGCGTTTGAAATCGGTTTGAAAGCCTACGATTCCCCGTGTTCTAAAGGCGCCATTTTGAAAAAATCTCAGGCGCAAAGTACGTACGTTATCTCTTACCCGAATCAAAGCGTCAGATATTCTTTGCCGAATGATGGAATGAGAGCATTGGTTCAGCTGGCCCTGGTTGGATACATCCACCTCACCCTTCCCCGAGTGATGACATGCCTATAAAACTGTCGGGGGGGGGGGGATTACCAATACATAAAGAAAATTCTTGCTGCTCCACTAACAAAGTTGAGTTGCGAAAGACAGCAGCAGTTGTTTGTTTGTTTACGTATATACTTAAACATCGCATAAGAAAAGACTATGAAAGAGTAGAAAACTGTTGTGAAACAATTTTAAGAAAAAGAGTGCAGGCACGTGTACTGTAAGTTAATTTTCGATGGCTAAACACCCTCAAGTTTCTCTGGGAGTTGCTAATTGTAGGCTACTGTCAGAAGAGCAGTTGCTGTTTTGTTATAGTTGCTAAAATTAACTTCTCAGTTTTTGTAATAGTAAAATATTCGCTCAGGAGAGTTTTGTCCTCTGCGAACGGGGAGAAAGGTGCAATGCTCTTGACCTCGCTGCTGGGTTGATAGCGCTGATCGCCACCGAAACTCTGCTTACCTCCTCTCCAAAACGTAATGGCAATTGTCTAATCTACTAAATAAATAACAATTAACACATACACGTGCATGCTTATTCATAAAATGTAAGTTGAGTATATTTCCTGTTCAATCAGCTGATTTTACAAGTAAAATTAATATACATCTTATGCGCTTATAATGGTGTAAAGATTTTTATCTATTTAAAACATATTCAAAGATTTCAATTTTTTTAAAGAGGGGGGGGGATTGTGTTCTTAGTGATCTCCACCTGGGCCACGATAAACCATGCACTGCCCATGTCTTCTGTTCCCTTAGAAGATAATCCTGGATCGATGGGAGACCAGCGGAGTTTTGACACCCACCCCCCCTCTCACGTGGTGGTGAGGTATCTCAAAGCTAGGTAGCTTTCAAAAATGTTTCAACTTAGTTGGCTGGTAATAACAGAAGGATTCCATTTCAACTCTTGCAGGGTCGTACCGTCACGGTCTCAGATTTCTCTAAAAAAATTAAGGGGGTGTTCCTTGATTAAAATAAGGGGACCTATATCTTTTCTTTCGGCAAGAAAAATTTTTCCCTTCGAGACAGAGGGTTTCAAATCTTCCACCGTCAAACAAGCTCTCTAAAAAACTGCGGTTATTTTTCCTAACTTCAGTGAGTCATTGCAGCAGAATTAAAAAAGATCTTTTGTTATGGTATTTTTCATTACATTGTGTGTATAACGTATAATAATATTTGATGTTAATATCTTTTACACATCGTATGATTAAAATTAAAAAAATCGTAAACTTTGATTTTTTTTAAAAATTGAAATTTTAAGATTTTTTTTAACTGGTTCAAATGGAGTTTTTGTTTTCTATACTCGTTTTTTTTTGTTAAAGACATACAAATGTGCACTTTATTTGCAATTTTTTATGTGTCTGTGAAACTGCTAGTTTCTGCAGCGTTAAAAACAGCCGATTTTGAAAAATCTCCAACTTTGCCAACGATTTTCTCAAAAAAGCCCTTTTTAAATTCTGAAAATTAAATCCCTGTTTCATTATCAACAGGAGAATTTCTGTGTAAATTTTCACGGACCTAAAATCGTCCGTTTCGAGTTAGACACGTTTGAATTTGATTTGAAAACCTACGATTTCTCCGTGTTCTAAAGGCGCAATTTTGGAAAAATCTCAGGCGCAAAGTACGTATTCTCTTACCCGAATGAGAGCGTTGGATCCGTCCACCTGACCCTACCCTGGGCGATAACATGCCTAAAAAACGGTCTTGGAAAAAAAAAAAATAACAAATCTATATATATAGATTTGAATGTATGTCTGCTAAACAAATCTACAGTTTTCAATTTAGAACCACCAAACTTGGTATACTATCTCATGGTACCCTAACTTAAACCGTAGACGGTTTTTGGAAGGGGTCGGAGCCCGGGGTCGTCAAGGGGCTCCACACAAAACTTCCATAAAATCTAGTTTTCAATTTAGAACCACCAAATTTGGAATACTATAGCATGGTACCCTAACTTAGACCGCAGACTGTTTTTGGAAGGGGTCGGAGCCCTGGGTCAAAGGGCACCCACACAAAATTTCCATAAAATATACTTGTAAACTATAGTGCCCTAACTGAGACCGTAGATGGTTTTTGGAAGGGGGGTAGAGCCCTGGGTGGGTGGGAGCCCGTGGTCAAAGGGCCCCACGCAAAATTTCCGTAAAATCTAGTTTTCAATTTAGAACCATCAAATTTGGTATACTTTTTCTTGGCACCCTAACTTTGTAAAATATTTTACGAAAATTTTGTAGAGGTGGGGGGCTTGACCCCGGGTTTCGACCCCTTCCCAAAACCGTCTAGTCAAAGTTAGGGTGTCAAGAAAAAGTATACCAAATTTGATGGTTCTAAATTGAAAACTAGATTTTACGGAAATTTTGCGTGGGGCCCTGACCCGGGCTCCCCTTCCAAAACCGTCTACGGTCTAAGTTAGGGTACCATGAGATAGTATACCAAGTTTGATGGTTCTAAATTGACATACATTCAATTCTCTCTATATATAGATTTGTTATTTTTTTTTTCCAAGACCGTTTTTTTAGGCATGTTATCGCCAGAAGTAGGGTGAGGTGGACGGATCCAACACTCTCATACGAGTAAGAGAATACGTACTTTGCGACTTAGATTTTTCCAAAATGGCGCCTTTAGAACACGGAGAAATCATAGGTTTTCAAACCAAATTCAAACGCGTCTAACTCGGAAACGGGCGTTTTAGGTCCGTGAAAATTTACACAGATATTCTCCTGTTTATAATAAAACAGGGATTTAATTTTCAGAATTTTAAAAGGGCTTTTTTGAGAAAATCGTTGGCAAAGTTGGAGATTTTTCAAAATCGGCTGTTTTTAACGCTGCAGAAACTAGCAGTTTCACAGATACATAAAAAATTGCAAATAAAGTGCACATTTGTATGTCTTTAACAAAAAAAACGAGTATAGAAAACAAAAACTCCATTTGAACCAGTTAAAAAAAATCTTAAAAATTTCAATTTTTTTAAATTTTAATCATACGATGTGTAAAAAATATTAGCATCACATATTATTATACGTTATACACAATGTAATAAAAAGTACCAGAACAAAATATCTTTAATTCTGCTGCAATGACTCGCTGAAGTTAGGAAAAATAACCGTTTTTTAGAGAGCTTGTCTGACGGTGGAAGATTTGAAAACCTCTGTCTCAAAGGGAAAATTGTTTCTTGCCGAAAGAAAAGATATGGGTCTTCTTATTTTAATCAAGGAACACCCCCTTAATTTTTTTAGAGAAATCTGAGACCGTGATGGTACGACCCTGCCAGAGTTGAAATGGAATCCCTCTCTTGTTACCAGCCAACTAAGTTGAAACATTTTTGAAAGCTACCTAGCCTTGAGACACCTCACCACCACGTGAGGGGGGTCAAAACTCCGCTGGTCGGTCTCCCATCGATCCAGGATTATCTTCTAAGGGAACAGGAGCCATGGGCAGTGCATGGTTTATCGTGGCCCAGGTGGAAATCACTAAGAAAACAAACAATCACCCCCCCCTCTTTAAAAAAATTGAAATCTATGAATATGTTTTAAATAGATAAAAATCGTTACACCCTTATAAGTGCATAAGTTGTATATGAATTTTACTTGTAAAATCAGTCGATTGAACAGTAAATATACTCAACTTACATTTTATGAATAAGCATACACGCGAGTTATTTATTTAGTAGATTAGACAATTGCCATTACGTTTTGGAGAGCAGGTAAGCAGAGTTTCGGTAGCGACCAGCGCTATCAACCCAGCAGCCAGGTCAAGAGCATTGCACCTTCTCCCCCGTTCGCAGAGGACAAAACTCTCCTGAGCGAATATTTTACTAAATTACGAAAAACTGAGGTTAACTTTAGCAACTATAACAAAACAGCAACTGCTCTTCTGACAGTAGCCGACAATTAGCAACTCCCAGAAAAACTCGAGGTTGTTTAGCCATCGAAAATTAACTTACGGTACCACGTGCCTGCACTCTTTTTCTTAAAATTATTTCACAACAGTTTTCTACTCTTTCATAGTCTTTTCTTATGCGATAACAAACAAACAACTGCTGCTGTCTTTCGCAACTCAACTTTGTTAGTGGAGCAGCAAGAATTTTCTTTATGTATTGGTACCCCCCCCCCCCCCGACAGTTTTATAGGCATGTCATCACGCGGGGAAGGGCGAGTTGGATGTATCCAACCAGGGCCAGCTGAACCAATGCTCTCATTCCATCATTCGGGCAAAGAATATCTAACGCTTTGATTCGGGTAAGAGATAACGTACGTACTTTGCACCTGAGATTTTTCCAAAATGGCGCCTTTAGAACACGGGAATCGTAGGCTTTCAAACCGAATTCAAACGCGTCTAACTCGGAAACGGGCGTTTTTAGGTCCGTGAAAATTTACACAGATATTCTCCTGTTGATAATGAAACAGGGATTTAATTTTCAGAATTTTAAAAAATGGCTTTTTGAGAAAATCGTTGGCAAAGTTAGAGATTTTTTCAAAATCGGCTGTTTTTAACGCTGCCGAAACGCGGTAACTAGCAGTTTCACAGACACACAAAAAATTACAAATAAAGTGCACATTTGTATGTCTTTAACGAAAAAAACGAATATAGAAAAAACTCCATCCAAACCTGTTTAAAAAAACTTAAAGAATTCAATTTTTTTAAAAATCACAAAGTTTACGATTTTTTAAAATTTTAATCATACGATGTGTAGCAAATATTAGCACCATATATTATTATATGTTATACACACACAATGTAAAAAAATACAAGAACACGATATCTTTTTTAACTCTGCTGCAATGACTAGCTGAAGTTAGGAAAAATAACCGTTTTCTAGAGAGCTTGTTTGACGGTGCAAGATTTGAAACCCTCTATCTCGAAGGGAAAATTTTTTTTCTTGCCGAAAAGAAAAAATATGGGTCTCCTTATTTTAGTCAAGGATCACCCCTTAATTTTTTTAGAGAAATCTGAGACCATGATGGTACGACCCTGCCTGAGTTGAAATGGAACCCATCGCAAGTATTGTAGAAAAGAAGTGAACTATTTTATTTCTTTCCAAATAATGTGACAAAACACAAAAAGTGGGCGTACCTTTAGACTTGAATCTTGTCAACCCAATGGAGGACAGACTCAGAGAGCAAAGGTCAGATGGCACAGAGAACATCAAAGCTTTTTTTCTTTGAAGATGGTCAGACTGGAATACTTTCAAATGGGACTTTAGTCTTGAGTTCAGAGATGGCACAAACGTAGTCACCTGCAGAAGAGATTATTTTGAAAAATAACTCTGCAAAGAGAAATGTTTGATGTATATTAGGGTGATTCAAAGAAATCATTGCCATTTTGAAGAGTCATCCTGTGTCAATCAATCACTTGGAGCACCTGCGTTATGCAGATAAGAACAATGCGTGACCTGAAAATAGGTATCATCTAGTTGGTATAGACAGGAGCACATGCTGCAGTGATTTATTGGGAAATGTTCTGCTATCAAAAGCTATGGATGAGAGATACACGATCTGAGTGCTGTTACGTTTTTCTTTTAAAAAACCAGTTGACCGCTGCGGCTGCAGCAAAGGATATTTGTGCTGTGGAAGTTAAAGGAGCAGTGTCTGAAACAATGGCAAGATTTTGGTTTCAGCCATTAAAAATGGGGACTGCAACCTTGAAGACATAGCACATGCTTAAAAAGACCAATGGTGAATTCTGAAGCTGTACACCAAGCCAGAGAGTAAAATCCATGGACAAACACTAAACAACTGTCCAATCTGGGAATACACCCTGAAGACATAGCACATGCTCAAAGACCAACAGTGAATTCTGAATGTACATCATGCCATAGAGTAAAATCCATGGACAAACACAAGACAACTGTCCTATGAGCTGGGAATACACCCTGAAAACATAGCATATGCTTAAAGATCAATGGTGAATTCTGAAGCTGTACACCAAGCCATAGAGAGCTAAATCCATGCACAAACACTAGGAAACTGTCCAATGAGCTGGGAATACCTTAGCCCACAATTGTTTGTGAACTGCACAAGCTCTGCAAGATGCACAGAAATT
Source organism: Macrothele yani (assembly GCA_039090855.1). Lineage (NCBI taxonomy): Eukaryota > Metazoa > Arthropoda > Arachnida > Araneae > Macrothelidae > Macrothele > Macrothele yani. Next base: position 39,804,706 of record CM077009.1, on the reverse strand, counting down.
GTTGACAAGTACCCCATGAACTGACTGCTGCTCAAGCTCAGCGACATGTGCATGTGTGTTGCCAATTGCTGGAAAATCCCTAAGAAAACTGTTTCTCAAGGCGAATTGTGACATATGATGAAAAGTGCATATTTTTCTGGAATCCTGACATGAGAAATCTGCAGCTAAGTCCCAAAAAGCCACCAGAACCAGTCCCCAATGGAGAACGATTTGAGCACAAAGTTATGCTATGCATTTGGTAGAACGTTGAGACCTCCTATCCCTTGGGAATTGGCTCCAGATGGATGAGGCATTAATGTGCAGCTATTACTGTGGCCAGTTGGATCATATGTATGCTGCTTTAAGCTGAAAGTGCCCTGCTGTGATGAACCATAAAGGAGTTATCCTCCAAAAGGATAATGCTCCTGCTCATAGTGCCCGGTCAACTAAGGAAAAATACAGGAACTGGAGGGTTATTGAGCTACCCCCCCCCCCCCCGCTCGTAGTACGGATTATGTGCCTTCAGACTATCACTACTTAATCCGCTCCATGGCACATTTTGTATGTGGAAAACATATTCAAAACATCCAAAATGTTGAACTTGATGTCCAAGACTTTTTTGCCTTGAAACCGAAAGAATTTTTTTGCAGGAGGATTCAAGACATGGTATCACAATGGTGTAATACCATAGAGAATGACTTCAAAAATTAAACTTTTACATTTATGCATTTATACATGTTTTCATCAACTGTCCAAAAACAGCAATAACTTTTGAATCACCATGGTAAGTATGTCAACCTCTCTATAGTCTAACAGGAAAGTTATTAGCTAACAGGCATTACTTTTGCAATGTCCCTTGTAATTAAGGCACAAATTATGCAGGTCTACAAAATATTACAAAGTTGAGTTATTTTGGCAAATGCTGCACAAATTTATGGTGCTAATTGCAAATACAATTTCAATTTTGCTACGCTATCGCTTAAAGTTTTCTCACAAAATGAACATGTAACACTTTGGACAGAGTATGCGTAAAACGGTAGTTTATGAAATAGAAAAAATGCAGAATAAAATTATTTTAATTACAGTAAAATCCTTTAAATATGTAGCGTTAGTGAATAAACAAAGACTGCTCTTTCCATGTTTATCAACACATAGCAACCGAAAAATTGTTATTCGGCCACTGAACGGATCGTACCCCAGATCTCTCTATATCTAGCCGAGTGCGTTCGCCTTATGCTACAATGGCCAACATAGATATCGAGAGATCTGGGGTACGATCCCAGCAGTGGCCAAATAACAATTTTTCGGTTGCTATGTGTTGATAAACGTGGAAAGAGCGATGTCTTTGTTTATTCACTAATGCCACGTATTTAGAGGATTTTCACTATTGTTCTCGCCCTTTGGATTTATTTGGTATAATTAATATATAGCTTGTGCTATTAATGCCCACCACATGGAGACGTCTCAGTTGCTAAGCCCATCCTACGGATATGTGATGTTAGGAGGTGACAGATAAACGCACATAGCGCTGTTGATCGTTGGCAATTTGTAGCATAAGGCGAACGCTCACGGCTAAATATTGAGAGATTTGAGGTACGTTCCCAGCAGTGGCTAGATAGCAATTTTTCAGTTGCTATGTGTTGATAAATGTGGAAAGAGCGATGTCTTTGTTTATACATTATTTTAATAATTGAAGGCACAATCCCATCACACTTTCAACATTTGTAGATATTTTTTGCTCTTACATCTAAAGACTCCTTGTTAATTCCTGTCTTTTTGCTTCACAACTGCACTTCCTACACTTCCATTTTATGTGCAACATCCAGCCGTATTCACTCATCATGTTGACACTCTCCATAAATTTGCCTTTCTCTGAATCTCCTTTATATCTTAACGAAACCTTTCACCTTGCTCTTCACTCAAAGCTCTCACATTTATCACTGCTCTCTCATTCAGAGCTTACAGGAACCTCTTCACGTGTATTAGCACCAGTATGCCTGAACCAAGAGCAATAGGTTGTATTGCATATTGAAAACTTAAGATACAACATCTCATTTTCATTTTTAGTGTTGTATCCTAGTACATCACAAGAGCTAAAGCAGAAATCATCACCATGATTTTGTGGTTCAACACTTCGATATATTGGCAAAAGAACACAAATGAATTTTTTCTTGCCTTTCGTCTAGTGTATCATTTCTTCAACATAAACAGCACAGATCTTATGTGGAGCCCATGATTTGTCCTTGTCTTCAAGTTTCATTCCAGATTATGCATAACAAGCTTTTTTTCAATGTCTGTAATGTTCTTTTGCAGTGTTCGTGCAGATTTTTGGAAGTTCATTTAAGCTTTCCAGGAGTCCCAAACCTATTTTCCAGGAGTTCAAAACCTATGTTACAGGAATCTTAAACCTATTTTCCAGGTCCCAAACCTATTTTTCAGGAATCTAAAACTTAGTTTCAAGGAGTCCAAAATCTATATTACAGGAGTCTTAAACCTATTTTCCAGGACCCCAAACCTATTTTTCCAGGTGTTCTAAACCTATTTTCCAGGAGCCCAAGATCTATTTTCCAGGAGTCCAAAACATATATTCTAGAAGCCCGAGACCTATATTCCAGGAATCCGAAACCTATTTTCTAACATTCCAAAATCTAGTTTCTAGTAGTACCAAATCTATGTTACAGGAGTCTGAAACCTATTTTTCAGAAGTCCCAAGCCTATTTTTCAGGAGTCAAACCTATTTTTCAGCAGTCCAAGACCTATTCTCTAGGAATCCGAGACCTATATTCCAGAAGCGTGAAACCTATTTTCTAGGAGTTGATGACATCAAAGCTTTTTTTAAATTTAATTTTTCTGAAAAGGCATAGTTTCCTATAGCTTACCCACTTCTTGCTTTATCGACAGACAAAATAAGCATGCATTTTTCTTTTGTTTACAAAAACATTAAACACACTTGAGAGGCAAAAATTCAAGGCTTCTGAAGGATTTTCGGAAACATGAAAGTAAATCAGCACCCTCACTAGCATAGCCCACACACAAAATTTGTGTAAAAATTTTAACTTGGCAGGGGTTTTTTTTTCAATACTTTTGCAGCCAGTTAAAAACAAGGATGATACGGCAAGCAAGCCCCCTCTCCTCCCCGGAAAGTAGACGATGTAAATTCTCTGAACTTTTCTTTTTGGTGGCTTATAAAAATTTATTTTGTATTTCATTATAAGCATGAATACTTTACCTTATTTATTCATGTATTGCACATTCTAAAAAAAAGCACAACTGACATGGTACAGAACAAATGGTGGATAACTCAAAAGATATTACTGTTGGAAGGGAATCAGTAGGAACTGCTATGTCAACGATTCTCTGCTACATGGGCACCGGACTTGTTGCTGCTAAGGGTCAGAGGGAAATCCCTTTTTTTTTCTTTTTTTTTTTCTTTTTTTTTCTTTTTTTTTTTTTTTTTCTTTCTTTTTGGAGAAACTTACAAGGTGCAGAGAGCGAGTCGAAAGTTTTGCAATATTTCGATCACTTTATGTCTGCAATATTTCGATCCTTTACGAAAAAGCAGACTTACATTCAAAATATAGGCCATCATGATGCACTGTCTTTACCCATCTATCTGCCACTTCTTTGACTCCGCGGTGGTACCAATTCTTGTCCTTCGACGTGAAGAACTCCTTCACCCCAACTGCTCTCCTCCTGGTTGTTGAAGTGCTCCATGTGAAGGAAGTGGGCCATGGACTGGAGCAAGTAAGAATCTAACGGGGCAAGTTCTGGACTATATGCTAGGTGTGGCATCAGTTCAATGCCCTCAAATTCCTGGAGTTTTGCCTGGGTCGTTCGTGCAGTATGAGGCCAAACGTTGTCCTGTTATAGGAGAGCATGCTTTCTGTTTACCAGCCGTGAGTACTTCTCCAAAATGGCATACAACCATTCCAGCTGTTCAGAGTAGAGGTTGGTGTTGATAGTCCGACTGTCTGGAACAAATTCGTAATGGATTATACCCTTGAAATTCCACCAGACGTGGAAGAACACCTTGTGCTCGAAGCAACCACGTATGGCAACAAGTTCTAGAAGTTGACCCGGGCTCAACCACTGCTACTGTGTGTTAGGATTAAGGAAATAGACTCACTTTTCATCGCACATAACAATTCTCTTGATGAAACGTACATTGCGCACATTTTCTAGGAGTTTCATGTACACTTCCACTCGGCGGTTTGCTTCAGCTGGCGTCAATTCGTGAGGGACAACGCAGCAGCTCCTGTAGATCTTCTCGAGGTCCTGAAGGTGACTAACTACAGTGGTCTGTGATATGCCTAGCTCACCTGATAATCTTCCAGTACTGGTTGTCAGATTTGCCTCTACGGCTTGGGGCACGACCTCCGAATCCAAGGTTCGCAGCCTACCCGATCTTGGCTGATCATTGAAGTTTCTGCAACCTGAGCGAATTTTCATAAACCACCTGGTTGCGGTGCTGTGGTCCACGGAACCTTCCCCTTTTGCATAACAAATGTTTCGCATTGCTTGAGCAGCATTATGGCCAAGTTCAAACTCATAAAGCACATGTACTCTATTTAGCCAGTTGTGGCTGTTCATCTTCTAGGTGTCCCAACCGCAGACAGAACGACAACATGCAATGCTGTTTTCACAGCAACTACTACTACTTTATATCCCTTTTCGACTGACTGCAGTGTGTGACTTGAACTAGTTCAAACAGGTCACAGCACATGCGTTTATTAAAATATTTCAAAACTTTCAACTCGCCCTACGTAAATGAATACATCATACCCGCCGCAGCACATGCGTTTATGCAAATATTGAAAACTTTCGACCCACCCTACGTAAATGAACAATGATGACTAGAGAACATTTTAGCTAAATGTATCCCTATAGGCAATGTAAAACAGTGCTGAAGAGAAATCTCTGTGTGAGAAAGAGAGAAAGTTTTTAATTTCTTCCTGTTCATGAAAGAAATACGGGATTACGCCATATAATACAAACTTTGAAGATGACAATCCAATTTTTGGCGTAAATGTGACAAGGATGGTAAGTCAGATTATATCCGAAAACTTGGAAATTTTCATCGTCCCATGCGGGACTCGAACCCGCGTCTCCCAGAAAGCATACCCGGGCGTTTTCAGGGAGACGCGGGTTCGAGTCTTGCTCCAGGACAATGAAAATTTTCATGTTTTCGGATATAATCTGACTTACCATCCTTGTCACATTTACGCCAAAAATCGGATAGTCATCTTCAAAGTTCTTCCTGTTCGTTGTTTTGCTGTCAGTTGGAGTGGTTTTGTGATGCATGTGTGGGAAATGTATTTATTAGGAGGAATCTGAGACTTTTGGTTTTTGAGTGGGGAAAGGAGCTTTTGCTGTTGACCATGGTAGGAACAGGCTATCTCTGAGCACCAGCGAAGGAGAATGCGCAATTAACGATGGAGAAGAGCTGAAATTTGGCATCAATAACTCCTCAATGCCACTGCAATGATCCACGGAAAGGAACCAGAAGAGTAAACTAAAAGATAAACATGGGTTTTTTTCATGCTAGTGGGAAGTCATCTTTCTTCCAGAGATAATGACCCTGCAACTCAGCCACAGTAACAAAAAAATTCTGATAAAGCGATTTATTTTTTTATATTTCAACAGATTTTATTTCCTTTCCTCAACCTACACAATTTTTCATATTTTGAATTTTTTTTTTTTTTTTTTTTTTTATGTTTTAGCATGGAGAAAATGTTTGCTACTGATGTGTGGAGTAAAATAATGAAAGGAACAAAAATACAAAGTAAAACTTGCATCTGTATTCCTGGACCCAGTTCTGAGACCGAGGTACAGTCATGCTTAGAGGGTTTGTACATATTTGCATAACATAAATTTCAGGACTTTTCCTGGGGTTTTTCAGAAGTTCATAAAAAATTCCAGAAGCTGCAATTTTTGCTAGAATCATAGAGCTCTTTTTATATTTTCTAATTTGATATGAAATTCCACTGTGCATTTAGAATTCTTATGAAGTCCTATAGGTTCCACTGTCACAAAGTGTTCTTCAGTGTGTGTTAGATCTTCAATGAAGTGGCAAAATTTCTCCATATAAGAACCTCTCTGTATAAAACTTATATGAAACAATCTGAAACTTAATGATAACACAAAATAATTTTGCCATGGAACTGAGGATTCCCTGTTTTATAGTAATCTATTCAAGGTTCATACTCTTCCAAGCAAAATAAATTCAGGCACTTTTCAAACCTGAATTATCATGTGTGTACTGTACTGTTCGTCAGTCAGTAGGAAGGTATTTTAGTAAGTTCAGACTATTAATCTTACCTAGGGAGGACACACCATTAATGGCCTGCCTGTTACCATTGCCCCCAGTAGGATTATTTTGTTAGCTTTGAATTGCCCCTCTGTTTTTGTGTTTTCCGAAATCATTTTATTTTGTGAAATATTTTGAAAGGATACAATATTTTAGCATTCATCTGCTAGTATGACACTTATTTGTTTGCTTTAACTTTTTATTTTTGATTCACGACTTTGATGCATTTTTTGATGCAGCCAAGTCCATGCATGAAGCTCAACCAATTCCTGGAAGTTCCACCTTCCGACAAGAAAACGTCCCCAACCGCAGTAAACAGAAGCCCATCACAATCTGCGAATACATCATTCCACTTATTTTATTCGCATAGCTGACGCTTTACTCTGTAGTGACATCATAGCCAAGGCACCAGCTGTCCACGCGCTCCTCTGGGTTGAGTGCAAGTTTTGCGCTATTTGATCAGCTTGGTGTTTTTATCAGAACTACACAGAAATCTCCTATACAACTTTTTAGCACAAACAGTTAATTAACACATACTCTTTCACATCATTACTTACAAAACAGAACAAAAAAATTCAAGTACTATTTACAGAGCCTTTTTTTCAAGTACTTTCAAGGACTTGAAAATGAGCTTTTTTTATTCAAGGACTTTTCAAGGTTTTCAAGGAGCGTACGAACTATGCTATTCCCACGCACACTGGTGACACGGAGGTGAGATATCAAGCTCTTTCAGCAACAAAAGCGCATGCTAGAAGAAACGGCAATCTTTAACAAACACAGATGTTTTCACACGCTGTTGTGAATCCAACTGCACACAAAGGCTGTGTCACAAGCCCAGAACACTGAAAATATGGCACTCAAACATCTTGCACTGCAGTATCACATGAGATGATGTCATGCTCCAACACTCCATGGAAGAAAGTAATGTCATCACAAGCAGATGCTGCAGGGAGCTTGAAGTAAAGTGATGCATCAATCAAAACACTTCGACCAATTTTTGTTTTTCACTCCAAGATAAAATTCTACTATCATTCCATGACCTTTCACAAAATATAAAAAATCAAGGACCCTGAGAAAAGAAAGCAAAATAAGATTGCAGGACATTTCAAAGATTTGCAAACCTTCCATATAGTTTTACTCAATGGCCAAACCCGGAGCAGCAGATTTTTTATTTTATCAATGAAAAATATGAAGAAATTGTATGAGGGAGGTTATCAAGTTTATACATCTTTTTACAATGTACAATTTTTAATGATGAAAAAAAATTACTTTTGTTGGCTACTTATCAATGAATTTTCATGCAGTTTTAAAGCATGAAAGTTGATAGTTAACGAAAAATTTACTATTTGAAAGTAATATCATCAATTCATTGCAAAAGTGACAAAAATGTTGGAGGGCTAATTGCCTTCCTATTCCCAAATCACATCTCTGGCAGGAGTAGAGAAAAGTCAAATATTTTTAAGATCCAGCACATTTTTTTTTGAGAGATGAGAAGAAAACCATGACTGATCTAAACAAGAACTACATTTGCAGCATTATGACCTTTAGGCTCCAGCAGTCAAAATTAATGCATTAGTTTTTGGATATTGTTTACTAATTTAGAGCAAAATGCATCAACTAAAACTAGGGAACATAATATACACTTGTGTTAATAGTTATATTTCAAAATAGGTTTTCATTTAAGAAAGTTCAGCTTTGTCTTCTGGCGTATCGCATTCAATAACAACACTAGTGAATAAATATGCTCATAAAAGCACCCAATGCAAAATCAATGCCATGGCTAAGAATGCTCTGATAAAAACACACACATCTCCTGGATTGCAACACAGAACTTCAATTTGAATTACTACTAACCATACAGAGCCTAAAGAAAAGAACACCATGCCCGAGATGCCCAGGGAATGTCAATTATTGGCCTGGACAGGTAAAAAAGCAATCTAGTTGCCCATACTGGGTAACTAAGTTTAAAAATGAAAAAGTCTGAAATAGAATTTCCTACTACAAGAAAAAAGACAGTCATGTCATGTTTTATTTCACTGCGAACCACCAGAAGTTGTATTATTGTTACGGAGTGCCAAGGACAGAAAAATATCACTTCTTTAACCATATTATGCTTCAGGTCCAGATATTGGAACCATATGTAATTTAGCTTTAAATGTTTTTTTATAGTCAGTGAAGGGATGCATGCTCCTGATGGAACCAGCTTCCAGTGTTTAGTGACAAAGGGCAAAAACTTTAACAAAAGGAACATGGCAGAATCACTAAATTTCTTAAATACCAATTTCATCATCATACCATTTCATACCAATTTCAGTATCATCAGTGGCGTACTGGAAGAAACTGAAGGAGGGGGGGCTCACAAAAAATACCTTGGAGGCCCTTTTGCAAATTTTTTAGCTTTTAATTACTGAAATTTTTAAATTCCATGTTATACAATTAAAGTACTACAAAACCCAACATTTACATCAAAGGTAATAGGTAATCATATACAAATTTCATTCTTTTACAGAATTAAGGCTATCCTCTTTGAAATCCACAGGAGCACACTCATAAAACACGTAACTGCCCTTAGTCGGAGTTTATTGGCGCAAAGGCCTCAATGAGCCGAAGAGTCCCATACTGTTTACGTGGTTGGAATTTGTTGGCGCAAGGGCTTCATTGGGCCAAAGAGCGCTATGCCAAATGGTTTACATCTGGAACAAATGCAGCATCAAAACTATTACAAAAGGTAAGGCATGAAACATAACGAGAAACGATGTGCATGGCCGACAATCAAACAACGGATTGAACAAAACGAAAAACGCCACACGTAACTGACATGTGGCAGTGTCTAAAAGTGTTTTCCAATTTATACGAAAACATAGAACATAAATAAGTAAAAATTAAGAACTAGTAAATATCTTATATGAATCCAAAATTTGTGTTTCTAGGTCATGTAGTGATTATTCACACCAAAAATTCAGTACTTAAAAATAAATACTTTCACTCATGGACCTAAATACCATTACATATCTTATAATCCATAGTTGATATGAAGCACATTGTTGGTGTGTTAATTTATATTCTTTGTGGACACACTGATGAATCCCAACCATGTCGCGATTCTTCCAACTACAACTCCATCAGTAGATAAAACATCTGCATTTATTATCTCATTCATGTACATTATTGCACATTGGTTCCAACACTCCAACACTCCAACACATTATGTACATATGCCAGTAACATTTCTTATTCCATTGATGTTCACATGCAGCTGTTGCACAACTAGTTAAAACTTGTCTAAAAACAGTTCACCATCTAAAACATTTCACCTACAAAGTCTAAAACATTTCACCCACCGATGGAGTTATAGTTGGAAGAATTGCGACATGGTTGGGATTCATCAGTGTGTCCACAAAGAAAATAAACTGACATACCAACAATGTGCTTCATATCAATTAAGAATTGTAGCAAAAAAAAAAAAAAAAAAACTTCTTAAATTATTTTGAATATAAAAAACATTTAACACATGCCCCATTTTGTACGTAGTAAAAGGTCACCTGCGAAGAACATCTTTTAGTTCACTATATATTGAAGGATGCATAGGTATGTGCAAACTATTGTAGTAGATAACTACTTATCCTTATTAGTGTAAAAAATTCATTCATTGAACGTTCCTTTCACATTTGCTAAGGCTGTGAAAATGGGCCTCAAGTCATCTGGAGCAGCTGCTTTTCCATCATGCAGTTTTTATGAACTAAAACTGCAAAACTTATTTCTATTTTACTTTATTTACTGAAAATAAAAAAATTATTTTCTTTTTAATACTTCTTTCAAAGCTACCGTCAAAATTCCCCGCGATTTCCTTAACCAGCTTCATATGAAATTTTTGCCAAAATTTTTGTTAAAAAAAAATCCCTGCTTAGGATAGAGCACCCCCCCCCTCCCCACACACACACACACACAGACTGCGGGGGTTGCAGGGGCTATCAGTACGCCCGAGTATCATCAACTTGAGATATACACGCTTTTGTGCATTTAACATTTTCAATTTCATTTTTCAAAAATAAAAAATTGGGATTAACTATGAATTTAAATAAAACAAAATATTTATGCATTGGAAGTAATGAAACAAACCTACAGCTTGAAGATCACAAAGAAACTGCAAGATCTGACCACTTATAATGGTCACAACTTTGATGTTAAAATTACATAAAATAGAGAAATACAATGGAATTAAGATATAGAATTGCACAGGGAAGAAAAGCTGTTAAATGCCTGAATGGAATCTGGTGGAGTGATGAAATAACCAGAAAAAGGAAATGAGATATTTATAATAGTATTGTTAAGAGCATCTTACTATATGTGGCCAAGGCTGGCAATTAACAGGAGCCGACAGAAATAAAATAACAGCTGTAGAAGTGGATGCTTTAAGACGATCATGTAGTGTCTAGAAGACAACAAATAATGAACGAAAGGATTAAAGAATTGATGGAAGTAAAAGACACAATTTTAGAAGACATACAGAAGAGACAATTACGTTGGTTTGGTCATGTTAAAAGAATGAACAATGAAAGACGGCCCAAAATTACAATGGAATTTAAATCAAACAAAGGAAAAAATTGAGGCCGACCTAGAAGAACATGGTCTGATGGAATAAAGAAAGCACTTTGTTAAAATAGACTGATGGAAGAATGGTGCTTAGATAAAGAAAGAAAAAAACCCTTGGAGATCGTAAGGCGACGTCAGATGCCATAAACCGATTGTAATGTACAGGTGTCACACTGATGATCGCAATTTGCGAAAAAAAATCGTTTTGGCGATGGAAAAAAGGTTTTGGAGAAAATAGTGGTGATTACTTTTTGTACTGTTATAACATTTTGGCAAAAAAAAAAAAAAAAAATTCAATTTGGCAAAAACTAAAAAAGCTACAGCAACTGCTGTACATATATATATATACATACATTTTGAATACAGACCCTTAAAACAGAAATGCAAAACATGTACAAAAAAGTGCATTTTTAACTTTAAAAAATGAGGATTCTGATTTGTTATCTTAAGAGATAAATTTTCCTGAGCATCTAGCTTTTACTGCCTGGGCAGGTAAATAATTTTTGCACATGTCTGCCTGGGCATGTAACTTTTCAGATATTTTTCAAGCACTGCCATATTACTACAGAATGCACAACATGGTTGGTGACAGTGCCAAAAAATTGATATTGACATCTTTATTACGCTGATTTTATGGAAAGCACTCGACAAAAAAGGAGCAAACAGAAAAAATCAGTATATAGAACTCCTTGCTTTATTAGACAGAAGTTGCATGATAAAAATATAACTTTGAAAAACAAAATTTTCGATATCAAATTTGGAAACAGCCATGGCACATTGCATTTGTCTACTCCTGATCGTTGGGCAGTATAATTTTATTCTTTTTCCATGATAATTATTACTCTTTTTTGTTTGAGGTTTAACAACTGGATGGGCTATAAGCAGGCACCCATCCCTAATTTAGGGTCACTGGTTTTAGGAAGGGAGAGTGCCATAAGACCAGCACAACATCCATGCCTTGCAGGGAACACTTGAACACAGGCCCATTTTGGATTAATGGTATTACCTTTTTAAAAGCAAGTTTCTTCCTATTATTCATATTTCTATAACAAAATAACTGGCAGCCACACAGTACTTAGAAACAATTTCCTCAGGAATGCATTTAAGATTTTCCCCTTTCTACTTTTTAGTTCTTTTTTTAAGCAAATTATTTGGTAAATTAATGGCATAAAGGGACTTGTAATCAATGAATCATGCATAAAACCTATTTTCCAATATTACCTTTTTATGTTAACTGCGATTAGATGTACAGTATACTGGGCTACATTGTTTTATCAAAATAAATTAATACACACGTTAATGAACATTTTGGAGCATAATTTCCATCTTCGGCATTCAGCACCGCCGGATAACGTTTTACATACGGCACTGAAATACAAATACCAAGGGAGGTATCGCTATTTGTTATTACTCCGTTGAGAAAACACAATTTTGGCTTCAAAACAGGTATATTAGTACATTACAAACAACCGCTTTGCGAGTTAGCGCTAAACATACTTGTGCAGCAGTTTTCTAGAAAATGCTACATCCAATTCAACTTCAAGGTCAAAATCAACGCAGTTGCTTGGAAACCCAAATAAAAGAATTAAAAAATGACAGATTCTGATAAGCATAAACACGTTCAAAGTCGGGTTCCATAAATAAATAGCACGACTTTCTCCAGACAATTTGGTTCACAAGGATCATATCAAAATTGTGGATAAATCAAGCTCCTTTACAAACAGGTGGGGCAAAAATCATTTAACGCTTCACGCTGACATTTATTACTGTGAAAGAAAAATTACATTTCTTACTTTTGAAAATTAAAGCAGATTCATTCTACCCTCACACCGATAACAACTAAAGAAACGCAAACATACAAATATACAGTGAGTATAACACTTAACTGCCACCGTGGTTGGTTATTAGAACTGTTTGTAAACACTGCAAGCCACACCTCAACACCACTCACCCCTAACGTTTCAACAGCAAAGACTGAACGGAAAGGCAAAATGTACTTGCAGGTCAATCTTAAACAGTTTTTTAATAAGTCAAATAAAATAATATAGCTAAATTCCCTCATTAACTTAGACACTCGGTGCATTGGTATACAGTACATGTTTTTTTTTTTGTTTTTTTTTATTGGAGGTTTAATGACCACCGTGAGCAACTCAATGGGCTATAAGCAGTCGCCCGTCCCTAATTTAGGGTCACTGGTTCCAGGGAAGGGAGAGAGCCAGTGCCGTAAGACAAACACAACATCCATGCCTCACCGGGATTCGAACCCGGACCCCTTACGGACGAATGATCAGAGGCCAACGCCTTAGACCACTGCGCCATCGGGGCGGCGTACATGTTCACACAGCCACCCCGTTTGCCGAGTGCTTTGAAGCGCTGGCTTCTGACCATTCATCCAAGATCGGCCTGGATTGGAGTTCAGGATGAGACAGGCCGTGGTGTGCGTGTCATATGTAAGCTGACCAGAAGTCCCCAATTCTTGAGAACAGTCCTCGAATTTAGTTTACTATCTCCAAAAAATCCTGATGCCTTTGGGGACGCAAATTATCCTCAAATTTTATTGTTTGTCCTCAAGTGTCCTCGAATTTACCCTTCCTCATTAGATTTCTAATGAAAAATGTTCTTAAAAGTAGTTTTTGTTGTACATGTTTTCCTACATGCTTCTTCTGAAAACAAATTTTACCTATTTCTGTTTTTCTTCTTTCCGAGTTTAACGACCACCGCGAGCAAACTCAGAGAACTCTCTAATTTAGAGACATTCGTTCTAGGGAAGGGAGAGGGAGTAAGTTCTGTAAGACAAACACACCGCCCATGCCTCATTCGAGACTCGAACCAGTGCCAACTTGTTCGAATCATCGTCAGTGACCAGCACTAAGACACTGCACCACTGGCACGGTCAAATGTCGACTGCACTTGTTTTGAGTTCCTCGAAGAACTTTGGCAAAATGAAAAATTTGCTATGCAATTACTTTGGTGTGCAGCTTGATTTTAATGCGGCATATATACCTAAGGTATAGCATTTTACTTTTGCTAATATGTTCTCGTCATCATAGTACTACTTTGTCAATAAAAATTACCAACATTCTACAAGATATATCCTTTTAAGACACAAATTTTCATATGAAAATCCCACTTCTTGAAGCAACGCAGATTTGTGACAAAAAGATTTGATAATATTTATATTGAATACGTATGTGTCCCCAAATGAACTGCCGATTTGGGGACACCACGCCCTTTTGTCCTCAAATCAGTGTTCCAACCTTAATTTGTTCCAACATCTGGTCACCTTAGTCATATGGCACTGGCTCTCCACTTCCTGGTACCAATGGCACTGAAACCAACAAAAAAGAACAAAAAAACTGCTTACAGCCCCAAGAATTACTTATTGTGGTAGTTAAACTGGAGAGAGAAAAAACTGCTGCATTCTACCCAAATATTGTTACATTCTCTCTATGCATATCTTTCTGATACACATCTTAACAGGCTTTGGTCGCCTTAAGATCAAGTGGGTAAGATTGCGAAACTTTAATGCCGAAGACACCTGCTCTAGCATCGGGACATAAAGTAAGGCATCTGGAGAAATTTGTGGGCTGCGTATTTTCCGGACTAGAAATTTAAAAAAAAATCCTGAAAAAGCTGGAGGCCGCTCCGGTGGCTGAGCGATCTGAGGCGTTGTCTTCCGATCACTCGCCCTAGGTGGGCCAAGGTTATAGTCCCGGATGCGTATTTCACAAGTGAATGTACGAAATTGCGATTAGAGCCATTTCCGCCACGCGATTGGTTCATAGTACTGTGGATATGTGAGTGGGCGGGGCCTATGAGGAGAATCACCAAGCATTGTTTCACAATTTGTTAAATTTTTTAGAGCCTTTGTATTTCATAGTTAAGTTTACTGTGGATTTGTAATCACCAACGGCATGCTGCTTGCACTGCAATACATCATCATATTTTGGAAGCTGGCATTCAGCTTTATTTCAGTCTTCTGCATGCCGACTTCCCATGTATATGGTTAAGTAAGCCTCAATGTAGTTAACGTGACGTTAGGGCTTCCAATACAACAAAATATTTGCGCTACCTAATTTTTAACGATAGCAAGTTATTAAAAATGATTCACATATTTATTTATTTTTCCTGGTGGTAATTATGTGGTTTACGCTTCGTGACAAAAAAAAAAAATAAAAAAATCCAGGAATTTCAAACGATTAATTAATTGTTGGTTTTTTTTACTACTATGTGCTAACCTAAATAATCTAAAGGGGCTGAAACCAAGTGGCAGCGGAATGGTTTGCACCAAACTACTAGGCACTGTAACCAAACGTTTTCAGGTAACAATGGCCGCCCCGGTGGCGCAGTGGTCTAAGGCGTTGGCCACTGATCATTCGTCCGTAAGGGGTCCGGGTTCGAATCCCGGTCAGGCATGGATGTTGTGTTTGTCTTACGGCACTGGCTCTCTCCCTTCCCTGGAACCAGTGACCCTAAATTAGGGACGGGCGACTGCTTATAGCCCATTGAGTTGCTCACGGTGGTCGTTAAACCTCCAATCAAACAAACAAACAGGTAACAATGTAATGATTCCTTAATAATAAAAAAAACGCTTGTTGTATGACTTAAATATTTTTGCCACTCCTAATGTTTAGGGGGGGGAGAATTTTCTCCAGCACAGCAGCGTTATCTTATTAGCATCCTTAATATTTTACACCACCGCAGCTTGGTGAAACCCGTGGTGCATTACTGAATTAAAATAAAGGTATAATTTTTTCACATTTTTAATCACTTGCATGTGTCGATTTCAGAAATTTGTTATATGTGTTAATGTATATACAAATAATACAATATGTATTAATGTATAAATAAATAACAAATAATAACAAGTTTGAGTCCCCCTCCCCCAAAATTTGCGATTCTCCCCCGGAAAAAACTCTCTGAATGTAACGCTGATTACGACCTCAAGACAGTGTTCTGTTGAAATAAGACACTTCCGTTGGAATAAATACTCCAGAATGTTGTTTGCCATATACTGTGTCTGAGAAAATAGTAAGTGATCTGTCATATATATATGTTTCTAATATTTAGGAAATTCCTCATATTTTTGTCCCTTCAAACTTAATCAAAAATGCCTTCAATTCCACATTTAAACCCGTTTTCTCCACGGGGGAAAAAAAAACGTTAAACAGCTCATGGTTCTCCATACAAAACACATCAGTACTAATCCTGTTCTACATCACTGTGCGCTGACGTGCTGACATCTATCGGCTCTGTGAGAACAATATTGATTGAAACATGGCTTTCTGCGATTAATCAAAGATAAGTCACAAGTCCATGAAGTCATGTTGATATAAAAACTCAAAAGTTCCCCTATCAATGAAGTACACTCTCTATTTACCTCCTGTCGTAATCCGAATGTACGGGTAAAAGAACTGGGGTTAACCATAGTCGCAATGAAAACACCGGAACATTAAAATGGTATGGCGTGTGCAGCGAAGCTTACATGTCTTGCTTACATGCTCTCCTCGTAGGCCCCGCCTACTCGCAATCTCCAAAGTGGCTCTGAACCAATCGCGTGGCGGAAGTGGCCTTAATCGCAATTCCGTACATTCACTTGTGAAATACGCGTCCGGGTTCCAATCCTTGCATATGAGGCATGGATGTTGAGTTTGTCTTTCTGCACTGGCTCTCAATGTGTTACTTTGTCAACACTGGATAACTGAATTTGAGATAGAGGTTGATGTTCATATGTTTGTGACTGTAGTGTGATCTTGCAGTCTACAGCTAGTATGCCTAAGTCGAGTGGTTTGAAGCGGCGGCTTCTGATCATTCGTCCGAGATCCACGGGGAGAGGCGGCAGGCGCGCGCCTTCTCCTCGGGAACCAAGGAAAAGATTCGTTAGTTTCAATTTACTTCCGATATTGGAGGTTAATTATTTAACGTGCATTAATGCATTTGCATTTTTGAACTTCACTTTTAGTTGGTAAAGTTCGATGAACACTTACCGCACGTGGGGCTTGGCTTTCAATCCATATTTCCGTTACGTGGATGCGGCACGGGATTTTTTCATTTGGCCACGGGTCTGCTTCTTCTTTTTTTTTTTTTTTTCTCCGTTGGAATTTATTTTGTCTCATCACCAAATGAGTTTTTCCTTTGCTGCATCCTCATTTACTTCAATATTTATTCATACCCGAGTACTTTCGGTACTACTACTATACCGTCTTCGAGGGGACATTTTTGCTCCAACTAGCACGGACCGTGTCAGCTGGGCATTTCGGTGGTTCTCGCGGGCTGCTTCTGTCATCTGCTATCGCTTCTTCTTGGGCGTTGTGGCGCCATCTCTTGTTGGTCAGTGATCTCCTTTTTCGAACTTTTTCTTTTTTTGCTCAATTTTAATCAAATTTCTCCAGCTGTTTCTCAAACCATTAGGGTCACCGTGGTTGCAAACTTTTGTCCTATTTTTTTCAATCATTACCGACTCTGCTATTCTGAGGTGTTTTTCGGATTTACAGCTTTTAATGATTTTTATATTTTCGAATTTTGGATATTTTTGGTTATCCAGACAGTATTGAATCAGTGCTGTTTTTTCTTCTTTTTTCTGCCAGTTTTTTAAGTGTTGTTTTAATCTGTGTTTAAGCTTATTTTTGGTACTTCCTATATAAGCCATTGGAGGAGCAGCCCGCGAGAACCACCGAAATGCCCAGCTGACACGGTCCGTGCTAGTTGGAGCAAAAATGTCCCCTCGAAGACGGTATAGTAGTAGTACCGAAAGTACTCGGGTATGAATAAATATTGAAGTAAATGAGGATGCAGCAAAGGAAAAACTCATTTGGTGATGAGACAAAATAAATTCCAACGGAGAAAAAAAAAAAAAAAGAAGAAGCAGACCCGTGGCCAAATGAAAAAATCCCGTGCCGCATCCACGTAACGGAAATATGGATTGAAAGCCAAGCCCCACGTGCGGTAAGTGTTCATCGAACTTTACCAACTAAAAGTGAAGTTCAAAAATGCAGATTCGTTAGGTTTTCATAACAAAATGAATATTTGTTCGTGAAAGAAAGTATTACTTAAAAGTATAGACCGTATGCATTGACGTCACGAAACCGCGGTTCGCGTTACTTTTTCGTCTGCTGCTTTCTTTTTTTTTCTTTTTTTTTTTTTTTTTTTATTGGAGGTTTAACGACCACCGTGAGCATCTCAATGGGCTATAAGCAGTCGCACGTCCCTAATTTAGGGCCACTGGTTCCAAGGAAGGGAAAGAGCCAGTGCCGTAAGACAAACACAACATCCATGCCTCACCGGGATTCAAACCCGGAATTCTAACGGACGAATGATCAGAGGCCATCGCTTAGACCACTGCGCCACCGGGGCGGCAGGATGGTTTGGACTTCGTTATTGTATAAATCATGGTGAAAGCTTCCTCAGATAAAAATCTTGCGTAGAGAGACGAAAATATAATTGCTGTTACTTATTTGCCTCTTGCCCAATGGTGAAAACAATACATACATATATATATATATATATATATATATATACTGAAGAGCAAAACTGAAGACTAAGGAAAAACTTTAGAATTTAAAACGAAAGTTGCAAAATAACCTGAAGATCAAAACGCGCAACGCAGCAGTTTTGAAAATTCAGAATTCACATTCTATTAAGAAGATACCTAAGCAAAAAAATACATATATAATTTTGACTCACACCAAGTACAACATAGAAAAGGTTATGTATCTACCTGTGTGAGTAAAAGGAGAAAAGATAAAAAAATAAAATAAAACAACTGAATGTAGAAGGTGTCGAGAATACTGAGCCTTGGCTTTATCAAGGACCAGCAAAAACTCTGCATTTTCTCACTTCCACAAAGACCTAGTTGGAAATGGGTTTCTGCAAGGCCATAGATGCAAGTAACATTCCCACCTAAAATTGTTTTAAAAAATATATATGTCATGTCCTCCGCAGAGTTGTATGACCTAGCACTAGTTAACAATTTCGCTTGCATCCATTAACCTTCCTGGCCCGACCCATGCTCTTCATCTGTTACTATTAAACAGAGAGAAGAAGATTAAAGAGAACTCAAGCTGTGAGAGTGACATAATAATTAGAAATAATTTTCAGCTATAACGAAATGCCAAGTTCGTTTGAGAGAGAATTTAAACCTGAAAAACAAAGCAAAAGAAATCCAAATTTTTACATTGCAATTAAAAAAGGAAATATTAATTTTTAAAAAACAGATTTTTGAAAGAAAACTTGAGTCTAAAACCCCCTACTCTACAACTTATGACAGCACGAAAACGAGAATAAGTTAAAGACAATAATTAACTAAAGAAAACTTTGTGAAAGTTATATGACTTAAACAGTTAGTTGCAATATGTACAAAGTATTTCAGCAGTGCTTTAAGTGCATAATTAATTAGTTATTAAGTACTTAACTACTTTGAAAATACAGCGCATAGAAAAGGAACAAGCTTAGCCATCTGCTGTTCCTAGGTACCCCAAAAGACGCGCAAAGTTACAAAGAAAAGAAAGAGTTAAAACCCGCAAAAATGTTAACAGACAAGCCAGTGCCTAAAAGCTGAAAAGCAAAAAATCAACAGAGAAAAAGTACATGAAGTACAAACATTGAACTTATAAAACCTAAAACCCAAATACAAGGAAGAGAGCTTACCTCTTCTGCGACGAAACTTTCTCCTCACAAGAGTAAAACATGGCTGACCTCTTCCGCCACTCCCTAGTCGCTGGGGGGCAGTGCGGGTGGGGCTGATGGCCTCCTCATACAGAAAGAAACCAACTCGCGGAGATTTTAACCAGAGAAAAAAATATATAAACTTAAGACTGTGGATCTGTATGATCAGAAAGAGCAGAATTAACTCTCCAGAATACATGAGAAATATTATAAAATACACGAGTAGTGTATTTAATAATCTTTGCATGTATTAAATCACCTTAGTGAGCTTCTATAGATTAATCAGAATCTTATTAATTTTAATGTTGGTTTTACTATTTTTAGTATAACTAGTTATTCATCACTAGCTATCCTAGTGATGAATAACTAGATTTCTTTTCTATTTGTTTTTATTTTCTTTTATAAACAGATTTCTAAGCTTTTTTTTGTGATTTTGTTTATATTATTTAATTTTTTGTTTTAATAGGACCTTCATATCCATAGCACTAAGGTTCCTTTAGGTAGTTAATAGGCATCCTCTAGCCAACTTCCTTACGGCTTTGATTGGTCAGAATCATATTATTAACTGTGTAGAAAATTAAAGCAGATCTGCCAACCTTACTCTATTATTCAGAATAATTTTTCTTAAAGTTCTTTTGATGAAAGAAGAAGGAATTTCGTTCTCTAGAAAACTATCTAATAGTATATTAATGTGGTAATTGAAGTCCAAATTGTTGCTGCAAATTCTTGAAATTCTTAGGACCTGAGAAATTAGTACATTCTCAATTACTTTGGTTGATATGTTATTATTCCAGTGTAGATATTTAATTACTTTGAAAGGAAAATTAACTCTTTTATCAAAGAGGCTAATAGATGGGTTACCTCGGTTGAGCTTAATGCTTAAGTCTAGGAACTCAAGTTCCTGATTACTGTGGTTGGTTTTACATAAGTTAAGAGAGCTAGGATAGATATTATCAAAATCACTCTCTATAACTTCTGAATTATTGATACACAGCAGATCATCAATATATCTAAAAGTGTAAAGGTAGTTATCTGAGCAGGTGGGGTGATTTTTAATGAATTTATATTCCTTAAAGAACAGGAATAGATTAGCGATATTCGTGGACGTTGATGTTCCCATGGGAATACCGTTCACTTGCTTATAGAGAGTATTATTATATAAGATATGGTTATTTCTTATGCAGCAATTGAGATAAGAGTTCCAAGTTCCTACATTAACAAATTGGTTAAGTTTAAATTCTGTATACAGCTCTTTAAAGGTAGTAATTATATCTGATAGAGGCAGATTAGTATATAGGTTTTCAAAATCATAACTATTAATATCTAGGGGACAAACTTTGAGTATAGTAGAAATTACTTCTGCAATATTATTAATTATCCAAAAATCTCTGTACATCAAGTTAGTACAGTTTCTAATGTGTTTCAAAACCTTCTTTAAGACATCTTCAAAAGCAAGATCTATTTTCTTTTTATGACTCCTTACTCCACTAGCTATGAACCTGAACTTCACAGGATCCTTATGAAACTTAACCGTTGCAAAAAGAAATGGAAATTCAGGCTCATATCTTCTAGTTTGTGGAATTTTAAGTTTCTTGAAGAATGCCTTAAACCGATTTTCTAACTGCTTGGTAGAATAACTTACGGGCTCGTATGTTACTCTATTATTGAGTTCCATAGTTAACAATTCAAAATAGAACTTCTTACAGATAATTGCAAAATTATTGCTAGCTTTATCCGTAGTGGTAAAAATAAATTGGTCATGTAGTTTGGAGAGTGACCTTTTAGCTTCTCCAGAGAAAAAGAGATTTCTGTCGAAACAAAAGTCCAGACCTGCCAACTCACTGGTGAAGCTATTGATTATATTATATTTCCATTCTGCGAAGGCCTCAATAGGCTGATTGTACGTTAAACTGGTTTTTACGATGTACCTATTAACATCTTGAGTGAAGCTCTCAAGAATCCTTTCTTTGGAAATTGTGAAGGAAGGTCTGAATTTAGAGCCATACTCTAATAAATTCCTAAGCTTTTCATTTTCAACAAAACTCAAGTTTCCGGTGATAATATGGTTGTAATTCTTATCATAGTGAACTGTTTCTTTATGTTCATCACAAGAACATGTAGTAATTACAGGAAAGTAGCTCGAAGAGTTAAGTTTGTAGTTTTTAACTATTTATCCTAAGGTCTTAACATATTTAAAACTTACAATAGACTGGTGCCTGTGGATGGGAAAAAAATTGCATTATTGTAGAACAGCTTCCTTACATTGAGATTATCGTAGGCTTTATTTAGAAACCTGATGGTTACAAAATTACTGGAAAATTCTTTAAGAGAAATTTTATCTTTAAGAATATGTTTAAGAATGTCCAGAACCAAAGCAAAAACATGCTTATCAACATGGTCAGCAGTTTCATTCCAGAATTTGAAAAAACTTTTAAGGACAGAGTGCTTGAAGGACTTGAGAATTTTGTAAGTATTTTTAACAAAATTAGTGCCTGTTTTAAAGCTTTCCAGAGTTATTAGCAAGTTAGCAAAATCAACTTTGCTTGATGTGCGAAATAACCTCTGTCCTCTGTTACCTCTAGTGCAGCTCTTATTATTAACAAGAAAGAAGAGTTCACGAATTGAAAATTTATGCTGATTATGCTTATTGTCAGATAGAGTGGAATTAAGACCATAAGGATAAAGAGACTGATGCTGCAAAATTTCAAGGGATTCAGTTTCTAGCCGAGCATAGAGGTCAGGGATAATATGTAGTACCTCTATTTTCACTTTGTCAAAACCATGAGTATGGAAATGCTCTAATTCAAAGGTAGAGTACTGGTTGGCGTTTGTGGAGGGGTTCACTCCTGAATTAGAGAACTTGTTAACTAGAGACCTGTGTCCATTAATCCTAAGATGAAGAGGATTTTTACTTTGGCCAATATAGCTAAGGTTGCAGACAGTACAGGTGAGCTTATAGATGGCATTGTAGGCTTTGCAAAACTTGTTGGAGCAATTATCCTCAACAGAAGAATACAGGTTAGGATCTGCAGATTTACAAAATTATATATGTATTTTTTTGCTTAGGTATCTTCTTAATAGAATATATATATATATATATATATATATATATATATATATATATCATCATTCATCATTGATCATTGTCAACCATTATCAATCCACTGCTGGACGAAGGTCTCCCCAAGTTTCCTCCACAACGGTCTGTCTTGTGCCAGTCTCCTCCATGTCACTCCCGCATACTTTCGAATTTCATCCACCCATCTTCCATGTGGTCTTCTTCTGGGTCTTTTCCTGTCCCTTGGAATCCATATATATATATTAAAATTTAAAGATGGTATTGTATACAAATATAGAAAATTATTGGAAAACATTTTTAAGAAGGTAATGCGGCAACGATTTAAAATAATGGAAACGCAAATAATTTATTTAAAATCAATAAGTAGCTATTAAATGCAGCAAACTACTGATTTGAACCCGAAAAAAAGGCTTCCACATGCTTTACATAGAAAAGCTGAAATTATGTGAATGTTTTTCCTTGTTGCTTATTACCTCTGTCATTCTGATTTATTTATTATGTTTGCTCAAAAAGTTTTGAATTTCACCAAACATTTTTTGTTATGCACTAAGGAAATTTCAGGTTTAACATTTCATATTATATATTTGGGCAATATAGCAACGAAATGTCGTATTAAATGGAAGCATTCATTAACAAGAAAAGTCAAAATCATGTCTCTCAGCAAATTAAAACCAGCGTGATATTTTTTTATATCGCAGATACCGGAATGTCTTCTCTGGAATTTAAGCCCTGGCCGAATCCGAAAGAATTCAATATTTTGCAAGACCCTTGGCATTCTAGTTAGCACTAAGGAATAATACTGTTTCTTACTTAAATTTTATAACTTCCGCCGCTAAATGGGTACTGACTGCTTTGAATCTCAATATAAATAGAAAATCACAGTACCAAACTCGTATTCCTTTGACTTAATGCAAAGTAGCCTTGCTTAAATGGATCGTGATGACCCGCTGAAAATGGCGCCTACCTTCTCACGCCTCATGGGCTGGGTGTCCAATCTGGCTTCTTGTATATGATATCTGTGGCCGTAACTCACTCTGCTGTGAAAACAATTTTACGAGTCACAGAAAATGGCACCAGCCCCATTATGGACAGATGAAAAACAGACATTTAGAAATTTAATTTAGGTTAAAATCATTGGGGATGGGGTAAAAATGTGAGCTTTGTTGACTGATCTTGGAGGAAAAACTCGTGTGATAGGGAAACACACATTTCATTAGGAAAAATACTTTTAAAAATACCAAGTTGCTGTTTTGCCCCATTACAAAAAATAAGAAATGAACATTGTCAAAAAACAATTAGAAATTAGAAATATACTCAAGAAGAAAAAAATAATAATAAAAAAACTTCGTCAGAAAAATCGAAACATCAAAAATCGTAGAATATTTTTATCATTGCTACGACAGCTAATTCTGCTGATTCCAAATTCGGCCAGTGGGCGGACATCCAAAAATGTAACAAAATTCAGTAGTAAGCTTTTTTTCTGAACTGGAAGACACAATAGCAAAATCCAGAAAACTCTGCAGGTATGCAACATTTTGGAAAGATGGAAATCTGTTTCCAAGATGGAAAAATGACACCCATGTGAAAAATAAATCTGATTGAAAATAAAAATAACGCACTGTATAACAATGAAAGATATCAGAGAGAACAATATGCCACTCCACAGGATTGCAACAACTGAATCCTTGAGGGGAAAATTCATTTCACCAATACCTGTTACTAATAATTTTGAATAGTATTAGCCATTCTACAGTAGTTAGCAAAAAAAACTGCCAGTGCTGTTAATTAAATTTTTTCTCTGGTTGAAAACTGGATTCTGGCAAATTGATGCTCACACAAATGTAAAACTTCCTGTGTTCATTAAACATGTTTGCAAGAAAAGAAACAATCTTACCTATACAGTATTTGTAGCCTGAACTTCTGATCTGGTTAATGATGAAATTCGGACCATTAAAAGCGAACATTTTGAATGGATTTTTCTTTATATAAATCTACTACAAAACATTTCCTTCAAATAGTCAATACAGTCTCAAAGTGAAATCCTTTATCAGCCACAGAAAAATGCATTCCACTGGTAAGTACATATGCTTGTCCTTTCAAAAGGCTCATTCATGTACTGTTCTGATGGGAAGAGAAAAAACCTGAAAGGAGGTGCATGAATTTATACAAGAATACCAAATGGTTAAAAGTTAAAACACAAAATAAGAAAAGCTACTAACACATTAGGCACTAAAGATTTACACTGAAGTGCAAAACACATTTCCCCAGCTTGACCACACCTATTACACTGATTCTACAGAATGGCTCAGTTAAGATGCTTCTTGATGTGATCAACTGAGATGCAAATCTCTATCATCTTTCATACCACTTCATGTTGGTAAATGGTCAAGTGATAGTTTAGAAGATTTTACAGTTCTATCAAATAGTTCAGTGCCTGCCATAAGCAGTTTCTCTATATAGTGCAATCTGAATCATCGCCGTCATTCTGTTCTTTCCTAACTGTCTGGAAAAAAGTGGGAAGGTTTGTTTAACCACTTGTTTAAAAATATGCTACACATGATTTAGTAACAATTGGCCTTGTGCTGCGAAACACTCAGTGCCATAGCCAGCAATCTATGCTATTTAGCAAAGGGACCATTT
Source organism: Macrothele yani (assembly GCA_039090855.1). Classification (NCBI taxonomy): domain Eukaryota; kingdom Metazoa; phylum Arthropoda; class Arachnida; order Araneae; family Macrothelidae; genus Macrothele; species Macrothele yani. The sequence continues at coordinate 39,779,444 of CM077009.1, read as the reverse complement.
CCTCTCCCACACAAAGTATCTTAATGAGGAGAGACGGAGAATAAAAAAGCATAGGGCCGGAGAATGTGCATCTATGCTAAGAGGTGAAAATTCAGAAAAGCATACATTTTACAAAGCATGGTAACAAAATTAAAATATGCAATGTGCACAAACATATACAACAGAAGAAACAGAGATACAATGTACACAGCATAAAGCAGTAAGAAAATGTAACAATTCTGGTAAATATTAAGTACACTTAATTTCTTTGTTTTATAAAAATGCAATGCTTTTCAGTCTACAATAATAATTGTTAATGAATATGCAATTAGAAATGCCTGCAAGCTTAATAGCCATATTTTGACAGGATAAGCCGTGTGGATATTTTCATCTAGGCTGTAATACTGTTCTGCTGATTCCTGTGGGTAGTTGATGAATTCAAAAACTGTTCTTCAAATGTTTCTGGAATAAGCTCATTACAAGAATAACAAAGGCAGCCAGTACGCCACTTTAAGCTTCTGTGTTAACTAATGGTAGATATATCATCATCATCATCATCATCATCATTGTCAACCATTATCAATTTACTGCTGGACGAAGGTCTCCCCAAGTTTCCTCAACAACGGTCTGTCTTGTGCCAGTCTCCTCCATGTCACTCCCGCATACTTTCGAATTTCATCCACCCATCTTCCATGTGGTCTTCTTCTGGGTCTTTTCCTGTCCCTTGGAATCCAATCTAAAATTTCGGCTGTCCATCGATGGTCTGTCCTTCTAGCAGTATGTCCAGCCCATTGCCATTTCAGGGATTTAACTCTGATCATGATGTCTTCCACTCTTGTCAATTTTAGGATCCACGTGTTCCTCTTCTTATCTCTCCTGGTTACACCAAGCATGCACCTCTCCATGCTACTTTGAGTTGTCTGCAGCCTTTGTATGTCTCTTTTAGTTAAGGTCCGCGTCTCTGCACCATTCGTAAGCACTGGAAAGATGCATTGATCAAACACTTTTCTTTTAAGACATAATGGCATATTGCTCTTCAAAATTATGCTGTTTTTTCCAAAAGCTCTCCAGGCAAGTTTTGTACGCCGATTAATTTCTTCACCAATGTGACCCTCACTTGATATCTGCTGTCCAAGATAAACGTACGTGTCGGTTATCTCCAGCTTTTCTCCATCAATCGATAAATCCTCATTTCTTGTAAAAGCATTGAACATCACTTTTGTCTTCTGAAAGTTCATTTTTAATCCCACCTCTTTACTCTTGTCAGCAAGTTCCTGGATCATACTCTGAAGCTCTGATGGGGTAGTTGCAAAAATGACTATGTCATCAGCAAAACGAAGGTGGGTTAGATAATGTCCATTAATCTTTATTCCTTTGTTTTCCCAGTTCAGTGATTGAAAGACATTTTCCAATGTGGCATTAAAGAGCTTAGGAGATATGGTGTCACCTTGTCTCACTCCTTTTCCAATTTTTATGTGTGTTGTATTTTCAAACAGCCGAATCTTTGCACTTGCATTTTCATAGATGTTATTTATAATATTAATGTATGCATCTTCAATACCGCAGGATTTCAGAGCCATTGCAACTGCTGATTGTTTCACCGAATCAACGGCTTTTTCATAATTGATAAAAGCCAAGCACAATGGAAGTTCATATTCCCTCGCTCTTTCAATTAGTTCTCTCAGTACATGGATATGATCTATTGTGCTGTAGCCACTCCTGAATCCAGCTTGTTCTCTCGGTTGAGCCATGTCCAGTGTCACCTTCAAGCGGTGTGAAAGAACTTTAGTGAAGATTTTATAAACCACTGATAGGAGGCTGATAGGTCTGTAGTTCCTGAGATCCTCAATGTCACCTTTTTTATGTAGCAAGATCATTGTAGCGTTGTTCCAATCATCAGGAATTTTCCCTTCATTAAGGCATCGAGTGAAAATTTGGGCGAGTACTGTTTCGATTTCTCCACTTGCTTCTTGTATGATGTCTACAGTAATTCCATCTTCTCCTGGAGCTTTTCCCCGCTTCATGTTCTTGATTGCATGTGCAACTTCTGCTGGAAGGACTGGAAGAACTCTGGTACTGGTACCTTTCATGATGTCTGGAGTACATGTATCATCCCTTTCATATATTTTGGAGTAGAAATCTTTCACTCTTGTCAAAATTTCGCCTCTATTTCTTGCTACAGAACCATCTTCTTTTCTCAGTGCCATAATCTGTTTTTTCCCCTTACTGAGATGTCCCTTTGCTATCTTTAGGCTTTGGTTGTTTTCAATTGCTTTCCTTACTAGTTCACAGTTGAATTTCCTTACGTCTTCAGTGATACTTTTTCGTACTGTCTTGCATAGCTCTATATATTCCACTTTGGAAGTCACATCTTGTTTAGTTGTCCTCATCACTCTTCTTTTTTGCATCAACATTTTGGTTTTTCCTGATAATTTGTTCACATGCAATTTGTTTTTAGACCCAGCTAATTTTGTTGCTGTTTCCATAAGAGCTTTGGTTACTTTTTCTGTTAACTTCAGAAATATCCACTTCTTCCGATGTTAGGCCTTCTAAAGCAGAGAATCTGTTCTTCAGTTCCAATTTGAAGGTAATATGGTGTTTTTAAAGGTTGGTTATGTCAATACATTTTGTTTGTCTTATGAGCTTGCTACGTTCGAGGTTAGTGTTGAGGTGCATCTTACATCTCACCAATCTATGGTCACTGCCTGTGTTGAACTTGTTTAGCACACTGCAGTCTTCTATGACGAAATTTTTGTTACACATAATAAAATCAATTTCACTTGTCGTCCCATTTGGATGTCTCCATGTCCATTTCCTGTGTGACTTTTTCTTGAAAAAGGAGTTCAAGAAGAAAAACCCTTCTGCCTCTGCAAACTCTACGAGAGTATTTCCACGCTGGTTTCTGTTGCCGTGACCGAATTTACCTACTGAAGTTTCATTCTGTTGCCGTGACCGAATTTACCTACTGAAGTTTCATTCTGTTGCCGTTGCCCTATTTTTGCATTGAAATCTCCCATAATTATCTTCAAGTGCTGCTTACCTTTATTATTTAGATCACGAATTTCCTCATAAAATTCTTCAATTTCTTCTTCAGCATGACTTGTGGTGGGTGCATAAGTTTGAATAATCTGAGCCTGGTATCTTCTCGAGAGTTGGATAACAAGTAGTGCAGCTCTGTCAGAGGAACTTTCAACTTCTACAACTTTATCCTTCAGTTTCTTGTTTATTATAAATCCAACACCACTAGTTCTGCCAGTATCTGTCCCACGATAATAGAAGAGATGTCCACTTTTCAGTTCAATGAGATCTTCTCCTTTTCTCCTTACCTCACTTAACCCCGACGATGTCTCACTTGATCCTTTGTAGTTCCTCTTCCAATTCAAGAAGCCTTGAATCAGAAGATAGGGAGCGTCCATTGTACGTTGCCAAGGTCAGCATCAGATGGCAGCCTAGTCCGGTCCTCCGGGGATTCTTAGCACCCTCTGCCTTCATGTTGCACTGGCCGCTGCCTTGGCCAGGTACATTCCAGCTGCCGGAGACTGAGGGCCAAGATTTAAGTTGTGGAGTCATTTTGGAGGGGTTTGGCCATAACTCACCACGCTGGCCAAGCGGGTTGGTGAGTGTGGGATAGAATTTCCTCTAATCCCGATGGTATAGTTATACCGCTATTGGCGGTCGTCAGAGCCCCCTTTAGTGGGAACAGGGTGTACCACGAGAAGGCGGGGTTGACATTTGTCAAGGAGAGGCTGTGATGTTACGCATCACCTGACCTCACATCCCGGTAGATATATATATATATATTTTCATTGGAGGTTTAACGACCACCGTGAGCAACTCAATGGGCTATAAGCAGTCGCCCGTCCCTAATTTAGGGTCACTAGTTCCAGGGAAGGGAGAGAGCCAGTGCCGTAAGACAAAACACAACATTCATGCCTCACCGGGATTCGAACCCGGACCCCGTTCGGACGAATGATCAGAGGCCATCGCTTAGACCACTGCGCCACCGGGGCAGGTAATATATGTATCATCATCATCATCATCATCATCATCATCATTGTCAACCTGTATCAATCCACTGCTGGACGAAGGTCGCCCCAAGTTTCCTCCACAACGGTCTTTCTTGTGCCAGTCTCCTCCATGTCACTCCTGCATACTTTCGAATTTCATCCACCCATCTCCCATGTGGTCTTCTTCTGGTTCTTTTCCTGTTCCTTGGAATCCAATCTTAAATTTCGCCTGTCCATTAATGGTCTGTCCTTCTGGCAGTATGTCCAGCCCATTGCCATTTCAGGGATTTTACTCTGATCATGATATCTTCCACTCTTGTCATTTTTCGGATCCACGAGTTCCTCTTCTTATCTCTACTGGTTACACCAAGCATGCACCTCTCCATGCTTTTTTGAGTTGTCTGCAGCCTTTGTATGTCTCTTTTAGTTAAGGTCCACGTATCTGCACAATATTTAAGCACTGGAAGGATACACTGATCAAATACTTTTCTTTTAAGACATATTGCTCTTGAAAATTATGCTGTTTCTTCCAAAAAGCTCTCCAGGCAAGTTTTGTACGCCGATTAATTTCTTCATCAATGTGACCCTCACTTAATATCTGCTGTTCAAGATAAACGTACGTGTCTGTTATCTCCAGCTTTTCTCCATCAATCGATAAATCTTCATTTCTTGAAAAAGCATTGAACATCACTTTTGTCTTCTGAAAGTTCATTTTTAATCCCACTTTTTACTTTTGTCAGCAAGTTCCTGGATCATACTCTGCAGCTCTGATGGGGTAGTTGCAAAAATGGCTACGTCACCAGCAAAACGAAGATGAGTTATATAATCTCTATTAATCTTTATCCCCTAGTTTTCCCAGCTCAGCGACTGAAAGATGCCCTCCAATGTAGCAATAAAGAGCTTCGGAGATATGGTGTCACCTTGTCTCACTCCCTTTCCAACTTTTATGTGTCCTGTATTCTCAAACAGCCGAATCTTTGCACTTGCATTTTCATAGATGTTATTAATAATATTAATGTATGCATCTTCAATAACGCAGGATTTCAGAGCCATTGTAACTGCTGATGCTATCACCGAAAAGGCTTTTCATAATCAATAAAAGCCATGCACAATGGAAGTTCATATTTCCTCGCTCTTTCAATTAGTTCTCTCAGTACGTGGATATGATCTATTGTGCTGTAGGCACTCCTGAATCCAGCTTGTTCACTCGGTTGAGCCATGTCCAGTGTTACCTTCAATCGGTGTGAAAGAACTTTAGTGAGGATTTTATAAACCCCTGAAAAGGAGGCTGGTAGGTCTGTAGTTCCTGAGATCCTCAATGTCACCTTTTTATGTAGCAAGATCATTGTAGCGTTATCCTCCGAAATCTTCCCTTCATTAAGGCATCGAGTAAAAATTTGGGCGTGTACTGTTTCGATTTCTCCACATGCTTCTTGTATGATGTCTACAGTAATTCCATCTTCTCCTGGAGCTTTTCCCCGCTTCATGTTCTTGATTGCATGTGCAACTTCTGCTGGGAGGACTGGAAGAACTCTGGTACTGGTACCATTCATGACGTCTGGAGTACACGTATCATCCTTTTCATATAATTTGGAGTAGAAATCTTTCACTCTTGGCAAAATTTCGCCTCTATTTCTTGTTACAGAACCATCTTCCTTTTTCAGTGCCATAATCTGTTTTCTTCCCTTACTGAGATGTCTCTTTGCTATCTTTAGCTTTTGGTTGTTTTCAATTGCTTTTCTCACTAGTTAACAGTTGAATTTCCTTACGTCTTCAGTGATACTTTTTCGTACTGTCTTGCATAGCTCTATATATTCCACTTTGGAAGTCACATCTTCTTTAGTTGTCCTCATCTCTCTTCTTTTTGCATCAACATTTTGGTTTTTCCCGATAATTTGTTTACATGCAACTTGTTCTTACACCCAGCTAATTTTGTTGCTGTTTCCATAAGAGCTTTGGTTACTTTTCTGTTAACTTCAGAAATATCCACTTCTTCCGATGTTAGGCCTTCTAAAGCAGAGAATCGGTTCTTCAGTTCCAACTTGAAGGTATTATGGTGTTTTTTAAGGTTGGTTATGTCAATACATTTTGTTTGTCTTATGAGCTTGCCACGTTCAAGTTTAGTGTTCAGATGCATCTTACATCTCACCAATCTATGGTCACTACCTGTGTTGAACTTGTTTAGCACACTGCAGTCCTCTATGACGAATTTTTTGTTACACATAATAAAATCAATTTCACTCTCCATGTTCATTTCCTGTGTGACTTTTTCTTGAAAAAGGAGTTCAATATGAAAAACCCTTCTGCCTCTGCAAACTCAACGAGAGTATTTCCACGCTGGTTTCTGTTGCTGTGACCGAATTTACTTACTGAAGTTTCATTCTGTTGCCGTTGCCCTATTTTTGCATTGAAATCTCCCATAATTATCATCAAATGTTGCTTACCTTTATTATTTAGATGACGAATTTCCTCATAAAATTCTTCAATTTCTTCTTCAGGATGACTTGTGGTGGGTGCATAAGTTTGAATAATCTGAGTCTGGTATCTACTCGAGAGTTGGATAACGAGTCGTGCAACTCTGTCAGAGGAACTTTCAACTTCTACAACTTTATCCTTCAGTTTCTTGTTTATTATAAATCCAACACCACTAGTTCTGCCAGTATCTGTCCCACGATAGTAGAAGAGATGTCCACTTTTTAGTTCAATGAGATCTTCTCCTTTTCTCCTTACCTCAATTAGCCCGACGATGTCCCACTTGTTCCTTTGTAGTTCCTCTTCCAATTCAAGAAGTCTTCCACTGGATCACGGAAACTTCGTGCCAAAATATAATGAAAGTTACAGTTCAGAAAAATATTTAATGTACTGAATAGTTGTTGTTGGTACTAGTATTTCATGCCCGTGGATTTAAAAATATTTTTTGCAATTTCTGGAATCTTGTACGATGAATAATGTGGAAGTATTTGCACACTGCTCCGTTTTTAAACGTCTTACTTTAAGACCAGCAACAAAGTCTTTGAAATGCACATTACTGCAAAACTCATCTATCATACCTTCAATTTATGTCGACATATGGCATTTAATCCAAGTAACTCACTAATGTTCATCATCGGGAAATGCATTGTAATTTATTCCTGTCACTACACCTTTTTGCAACAGCGAAATGGCACAAAACGAAGCACTGCTGCAAATCTCAAAATATTTATTTTAACATGAAAATATCTCCAAAAACAACCCAAATAAATGCTTACTTACCCATATTCCTCAGCTGAAATCAATAGTGAAGATTGCTGTTTTGGGGTCGCGATATGGCGTCCTTGTGTGACTGAAACGGCGTTTTTGCTCGTACACGGAATCCCGTAGGAACGGCGACAGTGGTATAGTCTTGTATTATACGATTAATTGCAGAAAGCCATGGTCTGTCTGAAGGCGTTCAGTCTATTCCTTTCCTGGAACGAATGGCTTTAATTTAAGAACGGCGACTTCATATAGCCCTAAGCGTTCCTCATGGTGGTCGTTTAACACTCAAGCAACATCAAGAACAACAACAAAAAACTGGTTCCAAGGAAGGTAGCAAACTTTAGTGTGCCGCCCCGGTGGCGTAGTGGTCTAAGCGATGGCCTCTGATGATTCGTCCGAAAGGGGTCCCGGTTCGAATCCCGGTGAGGCATGGATGTTATGTTTGTCTTACCGCACTGGCTCTCTCCCTTCCTTGGAACTAGTGACCCTAAATTAGGGACTGGCGACTGCTTATAGCCCATTGAGTTGCTCACGGTGGTCGTTAAACCTCCAATAAAAAAACAACAAAAAAAACCTATAGTGTCGTCCAGTAGCGTAGCCAGAAATTTCTTAAGGGAGGGAGGAGGAGGACCGGCATGGATTTTTTTTTTGACTGGAGGTATAACGACCACCGTGAGCAACTCAATGGGCTATATAAGCAGTCTTCTCTCCCTAATTTAGGGTCATTGGCTCTAGGGAAGGGAGTGAGTCAATACCGTAAAGCAACCACAACATCTTTGCCTCACCGAGATTTGAACCCAGACCCCTTCCAGACGAATTGTTACAAGCCATCGTTTAGACCACTGCGCCAACGGGACGGCTGGATTTGGTTTATTGGTAAAATCCTATATATACATATATGTAGCTTTTTAAATTCGTAATCAATCCACCTTCAAGAGGGGTGCGAGCCCGAAGATCCTCCCTTTGTAACTACATCTCTGGTGTCGTCGGACAGGCATACCGCCCATCCTCATCGGTGACTCGAACCGGAGCCCACCTCGGACAAACAGTCGTAAGCCAGCGTTTACGCTGCCACGTTACTGGTATTATACAGTCTCTTTTTGGGGATTTTCTAGAATTCTCCAGTGGCTGCGATTGAAATATTGCAATGCGCCTGGAATGTTTGGATGATCATTATTAAACTGCCAATACTACAGTGGGTCTTTTAATCCCCCCAGCCGCTACAGCGCGGCAGTGGTCTAAGCGCTGGAGTATGACCATTCATCGATATTGATCCGTGTTCGAATCCCGGGTGAAGCAGGAATGTTTTTTTTTTTGTCTTTTGGCACTGGCTCTCTCTCTTCCCTAGAACCAGTGGCCCCAAATTAGGAACGGACTTATGTCCCATAAATTGTTCACAAAGTTCACTAAACCCAGAAGCTAGAAAAATCCCTCTTTGTTTTTTTTTTGTTTTTTACTTGGAGGTTTAACGACCACCGTGAGCAACTCAATGGGCTATAAGCAGTCGCCCGTCCCTAATTTAGGGTCACTGGTTACAGGGAAGGGAGAGACACAGTGCCGTAAGACAAACACAACATCCATGCCTGACCGGGATTCGAACCCGGACCCCTTACGGACGAATGATCAGTGGCCAGTGCCTTAGACCACTTCGCCACCGGGGCGGCTTGGAGGTTTAGCGACCACCGCTATCAACTCAATGGGTTACAAGCAGTCAACCCTTCCTAATTTAGGGTCACTGGTTCCAGTGAAGGGAGGGAGCCAGTGCCGTAAGACCAACACAGCATCCATGCCTCACTGGGATTCGAACCAAAACTCCTTTCGGACGAATGATGAGTGCCATCGCTTAGATCACTGCGCCACTGGGGCGACACTCTTAATTTTGGTGCGTTTGTCAAAGAAAGCATAGCTTGTAACTAAGCTCAGTCGATTTGACAATGCCAATTCATACATTATTTTTTAATGTAGTTTAATTTTATAAGATCTAAAATTTATTTTTGCTGTAATTAATCTTGTAAAAATTATGTACTGTTATTTGGTTAAAATAATTAAATAACGTCCATCGTCAATGCTCTCTTTAATTCCCGTCAGTACTCATGCTACAGCTTATAAACGCGCTGACTAGAAACAGAGAAGCGGCAAGGGATCTGTGAAGTTTAAAGTTGTATAAAAAAAGAAGCAACAAGCAACATCGTGTACGAAAATGGCGGACAAAGAGGATGCTGAACCCACTATTGCTCAAGATTTGGTGGTTACGAAGTACAAAATGGCTGCAGAAATGGTGAATAGTAAGTGAAAAACACAATTTCTTGCAACTTAGCACACGATGTGTGCTTGGGGAAGGACGGAGCATTATATGATGATTCTGTCGGCAATTGCTACAATCCCATACGGGACCATGTGCTTAGGGTTATGTGCGGCGTTATCGTGCAATTTAGTGGTTTTCCAGTATGATTTTAATAATTACAATTGAGAGTGGCGTTGTTTCAAGTTTTAAAAGATCTGCATTAACTGTAGTTGCAATTGCTGCGTAATCAGGTCAATCAAGCGGAGTGGAGGCATAAGTGTTGTATCTGTAGCTAATGTGCAAATTAGTGGTTAGTCTGTAAAGGTAAAATTATTGGCTTCCAGATGGTGACAGATGGTATTCGTTCAATATCACAATGAGTGGGTTTTTTCAAGGCCGTGTGTCAAGTAAAAGGGTACAGTTCCAACGTGAAATACCAGTTCAGTTTTGGAGGTGCAGTGATGCACTACTTAGCAATGTGGTGTTTTAGGATATAGGGCATACGATACATTACATAAAATGCGTGCATTTTGTATAACGAAAAGGAGTTTCTCTCCAAGTTGCAGTAAAGTTGCATGTTTCGAAGCAAATAATTGCAGTTACATTATAGCATTTGACAGGATGATTTGGGGGAATAACTGAAAGAAGCCCACAGAAATAGCCCCCATTTTTCTCAAAGATTGAAAAAAACGCACAATTATTGAAAATAGGAAAATATGCTAGCCACTGATGTCTTCTTCTGTCTGTTAGAAATATGATTTGTTGTTTTTCTATCTTGTGAAGAAAGATCTCAATTCCAGCTAAGCAATTGCAAAATAGGAGTCAGAGTACCATACTGAACCTGAAGTGCTTGTATAGTCCCAAGGCATAGGGAACCTGAAGTGCTTGCATGCATAGTCCCAAGGCATAGGAATTTTCAACGGAATTTGGTAATATTCAAATACAGGCAACTTTGAAATCCACCGCGAGATGCGGCGAAGCCTCGTTGGCAGACATCAGTTTTCTTTGGTGATGACCGTTTACAAGTTGGCCTGTCTCTTAAATTGCATTTGTAGTACTCAGTAACCTAGGAAATGCCACCAGGATTGTCAGGGGGTGACATCCAAATTAAAATGACTTACTACATTGACAGAAGTGCATCTGCACTCTAATATAGTGCAATGACATCTTTCATCCATAGCTATATACATGTACTTCTCTTTTCTTATATTAACATGTTTCCTTCTTTACAGCACATGGTGTTTTTATTTAAGATTGGTTGGGTCAGGTTTTGCCATTCCTCCCTGGTATTGTTTTAGGCTGGTGGCCTGCTACTGTGCCCTACACTATATTGAAGAGTTGTTGACTTATATTCACTTGCATTTCTTTTTCTCCCCGGATTCCACTCGGGGGTCCTAAGTGACATGCCCCCATAATTATAAGCCTAAAACATACAGATCTATTTATTTATGCATTTCATAAAAATGAATGTAATGCATTTTTCAAATGTAAATTCCTAAAAGGGTCCCTGGTGCTTGAACTAGTACTTTGGCTGCTCCAGTGGCACAGTGGTCTAAGCCAGTGGTTCCCAACCTTTTCCCACTTGTGTACTCCTTTTAAACCCATTTCTATAAATTGTACTTTTTGTTTTTAAAATACTCGTAGCTGTGGACACGTGTTTAGAAGTACTTGGCAACTGGTTATAATCCACATCAAGTTTTTTTTTTTTTTTAACTATTCCTGTTTTTAACCACTGATCCATAACTGACACCATTAAAAATCACTGACAATAATAACTGAAACTACTTTAAACATTAAATAAAAAAACGGCTAACCTTCCGAAAGTGGCCCGCTCCGATAGATGGCGTCATGGTTACACTTCTCTCCTCTCTTCTCGCGCTTTCGCGTAAACCAAATGCGTTATAGCTACTTACGTCACTTTGTTCGCCGTCTCTGCTCCTGTGTTACGTATCTACGTGTCGATGCGTCTCATCGTTTAGGACTATTCAGGTGTCGGAAGAAGCAAGCTTCAGGGGATGAGTACTCTTCCCATACACTTGGTACGTGGTTTTTTTATGCTCACATTCCTATGGTTACAGTCATGATTCTGACGTATTGTTTCACCAAAGGATTGTCTTATGATGAGGCGATTGAGGAAGCGTCACATGGTAATGTTACCACATCCACTGAGACAGTTAGCGACTGGTATTCGTATTGCAGACAACTAGTCTCAGAGTTTATGGTAGCCTCGCAATGTGACGAAGGAAGGCTTGGTGGTGCTTGAATGATCGTTGAAGTGGGGAAAAGGAAGTACAACTGCGGTCGTCTTGTCGAGGGCACATGGATTCTTGGAATCTTTGAACGAGATACCAAGCGTTTCAGGGTCCAAATCTGCCCTGATAACAAGCGCTCGGCAGACACATTGCTGCCCCTTATCATGAAACACGTAGAGCCTGGAACAACAATTATGACGGACCAGTGGGCTGCATATCGCAATCTCTAAACCTCTGGCTACGCACATTTCACAGTCAACCATTCCCTCAACTTCGTTGATCCCATCACGGGCACACACACACAAGGAGTAGAGAGCAATTAACACAGGGGAACCACAAAATGTACTTGGCAGGCCATATTATGGAATATTTATTCCGACAGAATTGCTGAATTTCATCAGAACATTGCTTTGAAGTCCTGATTCGTGCGATCAGGCAGTTCTTCCCTGGCAGATAAAGCTTTTCTGGCTTCTGCTAGGTAGACAGTATAAGATTCATGAGGAAAACTCACTCTTTTGTCGTAATAAATATTTTCCACATATGCCAGAATGTACATTCATAAAGGATTTTAGGTGGCCTTTTAAGGGCCACCTAAAATCGTTATTATTAACTTCCTCTGCCCATTTCACAACGTCACGCTACGCTTCAGGATTAAGCGCTAACGTGTCGCCATCTATCATCGCTTCAGAAACTACTTTTGGGCCACTTTCGGAAGGTTTACCAAAAAAACTACTTGAAAACAATTACAATAAAAGACAACACACTTACTTATACTCAGACAATAACTGAACTGATCAGTCAGGCTACGGATGTATTTGTAACAAGCGATTGTTCTGTAAAGAAGGATGGGTGACAAAAGTGACACATGAACTGTGCTTAATGATTGGTAGAAGAATGGTTTGGGAGGAGGGGTTTATAGCCAGGGTAGAAAGATATTCTGAAATCTGTTGGCCAGCTAAATTTTTTAGTGGCGAGAAAAGGAGAAGATCTCATCGAACTGAAAAGTGGACATCTCTTCTACTATCGTGGGACAGATACTGGCAGAACTAGTGGTGTTAGATTTATAATAAACAAGAAACTGAAGGATAAAGTTGTAGAAGTTGAAAGTTCCTCTGACAGAGCTGCACGACTTGTTATCCAACTCTCGAAAAGATACCAGGCTCAGATTATTCAAACTTATGCACCCATCACAAGTCATCCTGAAGAAGAAATTGAAGAATTTTATGAGGAAATTCGTGATCTAAATAATAAAGGTAAGCAGCACTTGAAAATAATTATGGGAGATTTCAATGCAAAAATAGGGCAACGGCGACAGAATGAAACTTCAGTAAGTAAATTCGGTCACGGCAACAGAAACCAGCGTGGAAATACTCTCGTTGAGTTTGCAGAGGCAGAAGGGTTTTTCATCTTGAACTCCTTCTTCAAGAAAAAGCCACACAGGAAATGGACATGGAGACATCCAAACGGGACGACAAGTGAAATTGATTTTATTATGTGTAACAAAAAATTCGTCATAGAAGACTGCAGTGTGCTAAACAAGTTCAACACAGGTAGTGACCATAGATTGGTGAGATGTAAGATGCACCTCAACACTAAACTTGAACGTGGCAAGCTCATAAGACAAACAAAATGTATTGACATAACCAACCTTAAAAAACACCATAATACCTTCAAGTTTGGAACTGAAGAACAGATTCTCTGCTTTAGAAGGCCTAACATCAGAAGAAGTGGACATCTCTGAAGTTAACAGAAAAGTAACCAAAGCTCTTATGGAAACAGCAACAAAATTAGCTGGGTCTAAGAGCAAGTTGCATGTAAATAAATTATCAGGAAAAACAAAAATGTTGATGCAAAAAAGAAGAGAGATGAGGACAACTAAAGAAGATGTGACTTCCAAAGTGGAATATATAGAGCTATGCAAGACAGTAAGAAAAAGTATCACTGAAGACGTAAGAAAATTCAACTGTGAACTAGTGATGAAAGCAATTGAAAACAACTAAAGCCTAAAGATAGCAAAGGGACATCTCAGTAAGGGAAGAAAACAGATTATGGCACTGAGAAAAGAAGATGGTTCTGTAACAAGAAATAGAGGCGAAATTTTGACAAGAGTGAAAGATTTCTACTCCAAATTATATGAAAGGGATGATACATGCACTCCAGACATCATGAAAGATACCAGTACCAGAGTTCCTCCAGTCCTTCCAGCAGAAGTTGCACATGCAGTCAAGAACATGAAGAGGGGAAAAGCTCCAGGAGAAGATGGAATTACTGTAGACATCATACAAGAAGCAAGTGGAGAAATCGAAACAGTACTCGCCCAAATTTTCACTCGATGCTTTAATGAAGGAAAGATTCCTGAGGATTGGAACACCGCTACAATGATCCTGCTACATAAGAAAGGTGACATTGAGGATCTCGGAAACTACAGACCTATCAGCCTTCTATCAGTAGTTTATAAAATCTTCACTAAAGTTCTTTCACACCGCTTGAAGGTAACACTTGACATGGCTCAACCGAGAGAACAAGCTGGATTCAGGAGTGGCTACAGCACAATAGATCATATCCACGTGCTGAGAGAACTAATTGAAAGAGCGAGGGAATATGAACTTCCATTGTGCATGGCTTTTATCGATTATGAAAAAGCCTTTGATTCGGTGAAACCATCAGCAGTTACAATGGCTCTGAAAACCTGCGGTATTGAAGATGCATACATTAATATTATTAATAACATCTATGAAAATGCAAGTGCAAAGATTAGGCTGTTTGAAAATACAACACACGTAAAAATTGGAAAGGGAGTGAGACAAGGTGACACCATATCTCCGAAGCTCTAATGCCACATTGGAGGGTGTTTTTCAGTCGCTGAGCTGGGAAAACAAGGGGATAAAGATTAATGGAGATTATCTAACCCACCTTCGTTTTGCTGATGATGTAGTCATTTTTGCAACTACCCCATCAGAACTGCTGAGTATGATCCAGGAACTTGCTGACAAGAGTATAGAAGTGGGTTAAAAATGAGCTTTCAGAAGACAAAAGTGATGTTCAATGCTTTTACAAGAAATGAAGATTTATCGATTGATGGAGAAAAGCTGGAGATAACAGACACGTACGTTTATCTTGGACAGCAGATATCAAGTGAGGGTCACATTGGTGAAGAAATTAATCGGCGTACAAAACTTGCCTGGAGAGCTTTTGGAAGAAACAGCATAATTTTCAAGAGCAATATGCCATTTTGTCTTAAAAGAAAAGTGTTTGATCAATGCATCCTTCCAGTGCTTACGTATGGTGCAGAGACGTGGACCTTAACTAAAAGAGACATACAAAGGCTGCAGACAACTCAAAGTAGCATGGAGAGGTGCATGCTTTGTGTAACCAGGAGAGATAAGAAGAGGAACACATGGATCCGAAAAATGACAAGAGTGGAAGACATCATGATCAGAGTTAAATCCCTGAAATGGCAATGGGCTGGACATACTGCCAGAAGGACAGATCATCGATGGACAGCCGAAATTTTAGATTGGATTCCAAGGGACAGGAAAAGACCCAGAAGAAGACCACATGGGAGATGGGTGGATGAAATTCGAAAGTATGCAGGGGTGACATGGAGGAGACTGGCACAAGACAGACCGTTGTGGAGGAAACTTGGGGAGACCTTCGTCCAGCAGTGGATTGATAATGGTTGACAATGATGATGATGATATATATATATATATATATATATATATAATACCAAAGTCATGTATGTACACTTCTGTCCCAAAAAAAAAATGTTCTACCCTCAGCTTATCTCTCCCTGACAAAAAAAAAAAAAACTACTATTTTTTTTTTTTTTTTTTTTTTTGAGATCGCAAATTCTAGAGTTACTGTAATTTTCGTCGTTTATCCCCAGACTGGAATTTGCACCATTTTTTTTACCTTTGTATGATCTGTGCTATCGTATAATTCGCAGATTGTGATATTCAGTGAAAAAAATAAAAATAAAAATCGCAGTATAATAAAAACAAAAAAAAACAAATGCTGATCCAAAAGCTGAATTTTTGACAGAAAAGTCTGTCACATAAAGACCCCGGAGTCCGAACAAATAAAAAAAAAAAAACGATCTTATTAAATAAAAATATTCATTTTTTAAAGGAAACTTTTTTAAAATATATTTTTATCTTCGGACACAAAGAAGCTTAGTGGCGTGGCATCCATAGAGCACAAAATTTATTCACTCCAATGCAGTAGCTCCAATTGCGTTACACATTGCCCAAGATAAAACGCTGATACAGAACAATTCATAGAAATACCGTATGGACTCTCGTGTAAGTCGAAAGTTTTTGGAAGAAATCCTACTTTCAAAGTAGGGGAGTCTGCTTACACATACGTAAAAAAAAAAAAAAAAAAAAAAAAAAGGGGGATGGACTTCTCCCGCAGAGTTTACCGATGGGTTTGCTTACAATTTAGAACGCGGCTTTTTGCGTGTCACTGTGTGCTAGTTTTCTGACCTTTTGAAAACTATAGCATAGTGACGTGATCATATCCTCAGCTGTTTGTCACCCCACTTTCAGAAGTTTAAATTCGGCAGTGTAACTGAAACGTTTCCTTTTCGAAGACATCATGAATAGCAATGGAAGAAACTATCTGCAGCAAAGACTTTGGTCAAAACGGCGAAGGGCGCACACGAGATCCAGAACATGGAACTTTGAAATCAGGCATGCATGTGTTGTGTAGGTTCGTGCAGTGAGCGTTTTGCTTACATTTTTATTGGCTGATTGACGAAGAGAGGGCACAAACATAGTCGGTGTTTTCTCTTTCCTAACAATACAAAGACAAAATAACTCCCGCTGTCCCTCCCTACAACTTTCGCGGTCTTCCATTATGAGACCCCATCCCCCTCCTCACTGCACAAACTCCTGAACTGAGAATTTTTCTGAGGGAGTTCCTTTTATTATACCCTCTCTCCTGCACAATTACTCTGAGGATTGTTTTTTAAAAATCAAACGGCCGCAAAAACATTTTTTTTTTAAATTTTAAATTGCCGTTTTTCCGCTGTTTATACGACGGAAATTACTGTACGTGTTTTTCTGTGATGGCCCGGAGAAATATTTTGGTCTCCCTAGGCGACCTCATTTTTGAACCCCTGTTTATAGCCATGCACTTGCCAATCATCATTCAGATCAGATCCTATGTAGAGGATTTTAGGAAGGGAGTGTCTGACCCCAGGTCTTAAACAGCCCTTAGAAATAGGAAGCTAGGAGATTTGAGCCAGAGTGCCTGTTAGGCAAGTTACACAGAAATAAGGTAGAAAGGGGAGGAAGACTCCCTAATTTTTAACCGGGGGCCAGTACCCGGGGCCCGACGGCTTAATTTGCCCATCTGACGCATGGCGGATATTTAGTGGTTCAAGCGTTCATACCTCCCTGGGATCGAACCTGAGGCTTCTCCGTGGCAGTCACGAATGTTTATCACTAGGTCATCTGCAGCCACTAATTATCATTCGCTAATGTGAGCTGGTTTTGAAGTGTCTCCATTAGTGGTGATTCAAACTTAACATTTATTGTTCCATAACTAATTTTTGCATTTTTTTTGTTTTTCCGCCATTGATTATTTTTCGTGTACCCTTAACGGCCCAGAACGTACCACCGGTTGGGAACCGATGGTCTAAGCGATGGCACTGATCATTCGTCCAAAAGGGGTCTGGGTTTGAATACCGGTGAGGCATGTATGTTGTGTTTGTCTTATGGCCCTGGCTCTCTCCTTTCCCTGGAACCAGTGGCCCTAAATTGAAGAAGGGTGACTGCTTATAGCCACTGAATTGCTGACGGTGGTCGTTAAACCTCCAATAAAAAACAACTGATACTTGCTTGTATACTCAGAGCTTCCATCTCTATGTGCTGTGATTACATTATAAACACTTTATTGTCACTGGTTTCCTCACTGTTTTACCAGCTGTCAATGCAATGACATTAAATATTTTTTTTTCGTGTTAGCCCAGGTTCCATTCTGGCAGTATGTTACAGATAGCACTTATTCTAAACTTTAAAACAAGTGGTATTAGACTAATGAATCTCCCTTAGTTTGGAATATAGCCTATGGTATCAGCTGATTTGCATATACTGACTCCCTGTTTTTCTCATTTGGGCTCTCGCTAGTTTTCTTACTACATACCATCTAAACAAGTTGCTTCAGGCTGCATCATGCATTTGATGGTACATGCTGCCATTGGATTAGTTATCAGGGCACCAGCCCAAAACAATACCGAGGTGTTATTACTAATTCTAAGTAATAACACCATGAGTTGTAAGGAGGGCAGTGTGTTAATATAAGAAAATATAAGTATATGTACAAGGGTAAGGGCGAAAGACTTCATGACACTGTCATAGTAAGTCGAATTAGAATTTGTATTCTGCTCCTTCAGAATCCTAGCTGTGTTTCCTAGGTTACTTTTACAAATGCAATTTGTAGGGGTCTCAGAGTCTGTGGTCATCAAAAAAAAAAAAAAAAAGCTGCCTGCTATCTACGCAGCTAGACTTCCCTGCATTTCCTGGTGGATTTCAAAGTTGAATGTATTAGGACATTACCCCAAATTTAACTTAAGGTGGTTCCACCTAAACTCTGCCTTATGTTTCCAATGGTAAAACTTCTTTACATATACCATACCAAAATCATCGCTCTTTCCACGTTAATAAGTGAGTCTCAGAAAAATTCTCGTCGACCGTCACCGGGAATCGAACCCTGGGTCTTCCAGTTATGCGCCGGACGTGCTACCACAGTGGTCTCGAATTCTCCAGACTCACGAGTGATTATCTGCCAAACTACATGACACGTTGCTTCAAGGAGCCCAGCACAGTGCTGGGGATTCACCTAAGATGGAAAGCAGCAACTGAACAAAGAACTAGGAGGCAAATGGATAATTAATTCAAACACTCGACGTGGATCAGGAACACCAAACAGAAAGCATCGCTCTTTCCACGTTAATAAGTGAGTCTCAGAAAAATTATCGTCGGCCACCACCGGGAATCAAACCCAGGGTCTTCCAGTTGCGCGCCGGACACGCTACCACTGCACCACAGCTGCGTGATTATCTGCCAATCTTCATGGCAGGTTGCTTCATGGAGCCCTGCACAGTGCTTGGGATTCACCAAAGATGGAAAGCAGCAACTGAACAAAAAACTAGGAGGCAAATGTATTATTAATTAAAACACTCTACGTGGATCGGGAACACCAAACAGAAACCTGCCATGTAGTTTGGCAGATAATCACGTGCAAGTCTGGAGAATTCGAGGCCGCAGTGGTAGCATATCCGGCGCGTAACTGGAAGGCCTGTTTTCGATTCCCAGTGGCTGCCGATGAGAATTTTTCTGAGACTCTTATTAATGTGGAAAAAGCGATGATTTCTGTTTGTTATTCCTGATCCACGTTGAGTATTTGAATTAATTCTTTACATATTTTCTTCACAATTAGTGTATTCCCAAGAATAAAAAATTGCACATCGATAAAACTAACTTTAAGTTATAGCATGGGGTACTTAATATTTGCTAAAACATAACCATAATTATATTAAAAATCGATCATTTTTCTTTTGAGTAATGTTAGACCTGTTAATAGATGGCTCGACATGTACATTGATGATATCAGTAGACAAACAAATGTTGGATTGCTTAATTATGGTTATGTTTTAGCAAGTATTAATTATTCCATGCTATACCTTAAAGTTAGTTTTATCAGTGTGCAAATTTTCATCTTTGGGAATACATTAATTACGAAGAAAATAGGTAAAGAAGTTTTACCATTGGAAACATAAGGCAGATATTTTAGATGGAACCACCTGAATTCTTGAATTTTATGGTGAGGAGAGGGCAAATACATACAGAAGCTAACATAGGAGGAGAAGCACATCAGTTCATTAGGTGCTTATAAATTGGTCTCGGGCATTTTTCACAATATTTCATTAAATGCTTAATATTTTGCCTAAAATGTGATAAATACTAATCAAGAGTCAGAGGCGTAACTAAGCATTTGTGCGCTTGAGGTAAACCACTAACTATTGCCTCTCAGTATGTCCTTCTATCTTGTATATATGAATATATATATATATATATATATATATATACTTAAGAGCAAAACTGAAGACTAAGGAAAAACTTTAGAATTTAAAACGTTAAGAGCAAAACTGAAGACTAAGGAAAAACTTTAGAATTTAAAACGAAGGTTGCAAAATAACCTGAAGATCAAAACGCGCAACGCAGCAGTTTTGAAAATTCAGAATTCACATTCTATAAAGAAGATACCTAAGCAAAAAAATACATATATAATTTTGACTCACACCAAGTACAACATAGAAAAGGTTATGTATTGACCTGTGTGAGTAAAAGGAGAAAAGATAAAAAAATAAAATAAAACAACTGAATGTAGAAAGTGTCGAGAATACTGAGCCTTGGCTTTATCAAGGACCAGCAAAAACTCTGCATTTTCTCACTTCCACAAAGACCTATTTGGAAATGGGTTTCTGCAAAGTCATAGATGCAAGTAACATTCCCACCTAAAAAATTTTAAAAAATATATATATTTATATATGTCATGACCTCCGCAGAGTTGTATGACCAAGCACTAGTTAACAATTTAGCTTGCATCCATTAACCTTCCTGGCCCGACCCATGCTCTTCATCTGTTACTATTAAACAGAAAGAAGAAGATTATAGAAAACTCAAGTTGTAAGAGTGACATAATAAATCAGAAATAATGTTCAGCCATAACAAATTGCCAAGTTCGCCTGAGAGAGAATTTAAATCTGAATAGCAATACAAAAAAAGTATTACAAATTTTAACATTGCAATTAAAAAAGGAAATATTAATTTTTAATTTTTTTAAGGCACAGATTCTTGAAAGAAAACTGGATTATAAAAACTCCCTACTCCACAACTTCTGACAACACAAAAACGAGAATAAAATAAAGACAATAATTAACTAAAGAAATGCTTTGTGAAGGTTATATGACATAAACAATTAGTTGCAATATGTACAAAGTATTTCAGAAGTGCTTTAAGTGCATAATTAATTAGTTATTAAGAACTTAACTACATTGAAAACACAGCGCAAATTACAAGAATAAGCTGAAACGGCCATCTGCTTGGCCTTAGTTCCCTAAAAGACGCGCAAAGTTACCAAGAAAAGAAAGAGTTAAAACCCGCAAAAATGTTAACAGACAAACCAATGCCTTAAAGCTGAAAAGCTAAAAAACAACAGAGAAAAAGTACAAGAAGTTCAAACATTGAACTTGGAAAACCTAAAACCTAAAGACAATGAAGAGAGCTTACCTCTTGTGTGACAAAAACTTTTCTCCATTCTTGAGAAGAACATGGCTGACCTTTTAACCCAAACTTCCAAACACCCCTGCCACTCCCTAGTCGCTGGGGGGCAGTGTGGGTGGGGCTGAAGGCCTCCACACACTGAAAAAATCCTACTCGTGGAGATTTTAACTAGAGAAAAAATATATATAAACTTAAGACTGTGGATCTGTATGATCAGAAAGAGCAGAATTAACTCTCCAGAATACATGAGAAATATAAAATACACGAGCAGTGTATTTAATAATCTTTGCATGTATTAAATCACCTTAGTGAGCTTCTATAGATTAATCAGAATCTTATTAATTTTAATGTTGGTTTTACTATTTTTAGTATAGCTATCCTAGTGATGAATAACTAGTTTTCTTTTTTATTTGTTTTTATTTTCTTTTATAAACAGATTTTTAAGCTTTTTTTGTGATTTTGTTTATATTATTTAATTTTTTGTTTTAATAGGACGGTCATATCCATAGCACTAAGGTTCCTTTAGGTAGTTAATAGGCATCCTCTAGCCAACTTCCTTACGGCTTTGATTGGTCAGAATCATATTATTAACTGTGTAGAAAATTAAAGCAGATCTGCCAACCTTACTCTATTATTCAGAATAATTTTTCTTAAAGTTCTTTTGATGAAAGAAGAAGGAATTTCGTTCTCTAGAAAACTATCTAATAGTATATTAATGTGGTAATTGAAGTCCAAATTGTTGCTGCAAATTCTTGAAATTCTTAGGACCTGAGAAATTAGTACATTCTCAATTACTTTGGTTGAAATGTTATTATTCCAGTGTAGATATTTAATTACTTTGAAAGGAAAATTAACTCTTTTATCAAAGAGGCTAATAGATGGGTTACCTCTGTTGAGCTTAATGCTTAAGTCTAGGAACTCAAGTTCCTGATTACTGTGGTTGGTTTTACATAAGTTAAGAGAGCATAGAAAATAACCATATCTTATATAATAATACTCTCTATAAGCAAGTGAACGGTATTCCCATGGGAACATCAACGTCCACGAATATCGCTAATCTATTCCTGTTCTTTAAGGAATATAAATTCATTAAAAATCACCCCACCTGCTCAGATAACTACCTTTACACTTTTAGATATATTGATGATCTGCTGTGTATCAATAATTCAGAAGTTATAGAGAGTGATTTTGATAATATCTATCCTAGCTCTCTTAACTTATGTAAAACCAACCACAGTAATCAGGAACTTGAGTTCCTAGACTTAAGCATTAAGCTTAACAGAGGTAACCCATCTATTAGCCTCTTTGATAAAAGAGTTAATTTTCCTTTCAAAGTAATTAAATATCTACACTGGAATAATAACATATCAACCAAAGTAATTGAGAATGTACTAATTTCTCAGGTGCTTAGAATTTCAAGAATTTGCAGCAACAATTTGGACTTCAATTACCACATTAATATACTATTAGACAGTTTTCTAGAGAACAAAATTCCTACTTCTTTCATCAAAAGAACTTTAAGAAAAATTATTCTGGATAATAGAGTAAGGTTGGCAGATCTGCTTTAATTTTCTACACAGTTAATAATATGATTCTGACCAATCAAAGCCGTAAGGAAGTTGGCTAGAGGATGCCTATTAACTACCTAAAGGAACCTTAGTGCTATGGATATGACGGTCCTATTAAAACAAAAAATTAAATAATATAAACAAAATCACAAAAAAAGCTTAAAAATCTGTTTATAAAAGAAAATAAAAACAAATAAAAAAGAAAACTAGTTATTCATCACTAGGATAGCTATACTAAAAATAGTAAAACCAACATTAAAATTAATAAGATTCTGATTAATCTATAGAAGCTCACTAAGGTGATTTAATACATGCAAAGATTATTAAATACACTGCTCGTGTATTTTATGATATTTCTCATGTATTCTGGAGAGTTAATTCTGCTCTTCTCTGATCATACAGATCCACAGTCTTAAGTTTATATATATTTTTTTCTCTGGTTAAAATATCCGCGCGTTGGTTTCTTGCTGTATGAGGAGGCCATCAGCCCCACCCTCACTGCCCCCAGCAACTAGGGAGTGGCGGAAGAGGTCAGCCATGTTCTTCTCTTGTGAGGAGAAAAGTTTTTGTCACACAAGAGGTAAGCTCTCTTCCTTGTTTTTGGGTTCTAGGTTTTATAAGTTCAATGTTTGTACTTCATGTACTTTTTCTCTGTTGTTTTTTAGCTTTTCAGCTTTTAGGCATTGGTTTGTCTGTTAACATTTTTGCGGGTTTTAACTCTTTCTTTTCTTTGTAACTTTGAGCGTCTTTTGGGGGTACCTAGGAACAGAAGATGGCTAAGCTTGTTCCTTTTCTATGCGCTGTTTTATCAAAGTAGTTAAGTTCTTAATAACTAATTAATTATGCACTTAAAGCACTGCTGAAATACTTTGTACATATTGCAACTAACTGTTTAAGGTATATAACTTTCACAAAGTTTTCTTTAGTTAATTATTATCTTTAACTTATTCTCGTTTTCGTGCTGTCATAAGTTGTAGAGTAGGGGTTTTAGACAAGTTTTCTTTCAAAAATCTGTTCGTTAAAAATTAATATTTCCTTTTTAATTGCAATGTAAAAATTTGGATTTCTTTTGCATTGATTTTCAGGTTTAAATTCTCTCTCAAGCGAACTTGGCATTTCGTTATGGCTGAAAATCATTTCTAATTATTATGTCACTCTCACAGCTTGAGTTCTCTTTAATCTTCTTCTCTCTGTTTAATAGTAACAGATGAAGAGCATGGGTCGGGCCAGGAAGGTTAATGGATGCAAGCGAAATTGTTAACTAGTGCTAGGTCATGCAACTCTACGGAGGACATGACATATATATATATTTTAAACTATTTTAGGTGGGAATGTTACTTGCATCTATGGCCTTGCAGAAACCCATTTCCAACTAGGTCTTTGTGGAAGTGAGAAAATGCAGAGTTTTTGCTGGTCCTTGATAAAGCCAAGGCTCAGTATTCTCGACACCTTCTACATTCAGTAGTTTTATTTTATTTTTTTATCTTTTTCTCCTTTTACTCACACAGGTAGATACATAACCTTTTCTATGTTGTACTAGGTGTGAGTCAAAATTATATATGTATTTTTTTGCTTAGGTATCTTCTTTATAGAATATATATATATATATATATATATATATTTTTTTTTTTCATATATACAAGATAGGACATATTCATATATACAAGATAGAAGGACATACTCAGAGACTGAAGCAAAAAAAATTTTTTTGACTCACACCAAGTACAACATAGAAAGGTTATGTATTGACCGGTGTGAGGTAAAAAGAGAAAAAAATTAAAACAACTGAATGTAGAAAGTGTCGAGAATACTGAGCCTTGGCTTTATCAAGGACCAGCAAAAACTCTGCATTTTCTCACTTCCACAAAGACCTATTTGGAAATGGGTTTCTGCAAAGTCATAGATGCAAGTAATAAGCCCACCAAAAAAAATTTAAAAAATATATATATTTATATATGTCATGACCTCTGCAGAGTTGTATGACCAAGCCCTAGTTAACAATTTAGCTTGCATCCATAACTTTCCTGGCCCGACCCATGCTCTTCATCTGTTACTATTAAACAGAAAGAAGATTATAGAAAACTCAAGTTGTAAGAGTGACATAATAAATCAGAAATAATGTTCAGCAATAACAAATTGCCAAGTTCGCCTGAGAGAGAATTTAAATCTGAATAGCAATACAAAAAAAGTATTACAAATTCTTAACATTGCAATAAAAAAAGGAAATATTAATTTTTAATTTTTTTAAGGCACAGATTCTTGAAAGAAAACTGGATTATAAAAACTCCCTACTCCACAACTTCTGACAACACAAAAACGAGAATAAAATAAAGACAATAATTAACTAAAGAAATGCTTTGTGAAGGTTATATGACATAAACAATTAGTTGCAATATGTACAAAGTATTTCAGAAGTGCTTTAAGTGCATAATTAATTAGTTATTAAGAACTTAACTACATTGAAAACACAGCGCAAATTACAAGAATAATGAAACGGCCGGCTGCTTGGCCTTAGTTCCCTAAAAAACGCGCAAAGTTACCAAGAAAAGAAAGAGTTAAAATCCGCAAAAAAGTGAATAGACTTGCCAGTGCCTAAATGCTTAAAGCAAAAAGAGAAAAAAGTACAAGAAGTTCAAACATTGAACTTGGAAAACCTAAAACCCAAAGACAATGAAGAGAGCTTACCTCTTATGCAACTTAACTTTCTCCATTCTTGAGGAAACATGGCCGACCTTTTAACCCAAACTTCCAAACACCCCTGCCACTCCCTAGTCGCTGGGGGGCAGTGTGGGTGGGGCTGAAGGCCTCCACACACTGAAAAATCCTACTCGTGGAGATTTTAACTAGAGAAAAATATAGACTTAAGCATTAAGCTTAACAGAGGTAACCCATCTATTAGTCTCTTTGATAAAAGAGTTAATTTTCCTTTCAAAGTAATTAAATATCTACACTGGAATAATAACATATCAACCAAAGTAATTGAGAATGTACTAATTTCTCAGGTGCTTAGAATTTCAAGAATTTGCAGCAACAATTTGGACTTCAACTACCACATTAATATACTATTAGACAGTTTTCTAGAGAACAAAATTCCTACTTCTTTCATCAAAAGAACTTTAAGAAAAATTATTCTGGATAATAGAGTAAGGTTGGCAGATCTGCTTTAATTTTCTACACAGTTAATAATATGATTCTGACCAATGAAAGCCTTTTGGAAGTTGGCTAGATAATGCCTATTAACTACAAAAAGGAGCCTTAGTGCTATGGATAAGAAGGTCCTATTAAAAATAAAAAATTAAATAATATAGACAAAATCACAAAAAAAAAGCTTAAAAATCTGTTTATAAAAGAAAATAAAAATAAATATAAAAGAAAACTAGTTATTCACTCACTAGAATAGCTATACTAAAAATAGTAAAACTAACATTAAAATTAATAGAATTCTGAATAGTCTACAGAAGCTCACTAAGGTGATTAAATACATGCAAAGATTATTAAATACACTACTTGTGTATTTCATGATATTTCTCATGTATTCTGAAGAGTTAATACTGCTCTTTCTGATCATGCAGGTCCACAATCTTAATTATATTTTTTTCTCTAGTTAAAATCTCCGCGAGTAGGATTTTTCAGTGTGTGGAGGCCTTCAGCCCCACCCACACTGCCCCCCAGTGACTAGGGAGTGGCAGGGGTGTTGAGAAGTTTGGGTTAAAGGTCGGCCATGTTTCCTCAAGAATGGAGGAAGTTAAGTTGCATAAGAGGTAAGCTCTCTTCATTGTCTTTGGGTTTTAGGTTTTCCAAGTTCAATGTTTGAACTTCTTGTACTTTTTTCTCTTTTTGCTTTAAGCATTTAGGCACTGGCAAGTCTATTCACTTTTTTGCGGGTTTTAACTCTTTTTTTCTTGGTAACTTTGCGCGTTTTTAGGGAACTAAGGCCAAGCAGCCGGCCGTTTCATTATTCTTGTAATTTGCGCTGTGTTTTCAATGTAGTTAAGTTCTTAATAACTAATTAATTATGCACTTAAAGCACTTCTGAAATACTTTGTACATATTGCGACTAAATTGTTTGTCATATAACCTTCACAAAGCATTTCTTTAGTTAATTATTGTCTTTATTTTATTCTCGTTTTTGTGTTGTCAGAAGATGTGGAGTAGGGGGTTTTTATAATCCAGTTTTCTTTCAAGAATCTGTGCCTTAAAAAAATTAAAAATTAATATTTCCTTTTTTTATTGCAATGTTAAGAATTTGTAATACTTTTGTATTGCTATTCAGGTTTAAATTCTCTCTCAGGCGAACTTGGCAATTTGTTATTGCTGAACATTATTTCTGATTTATTATGTCACTCTTACAACTTGAGTTTTCTATAATCTTCTTCTTTCTGTTTAATAGTAACAGATGAAGAGCATGGGTCGGGCCAGGAAAGTTATGGATGCAAGATAAATTGTTGACTAGGGCATGATCATACAACTCTGCGGAGGTCATGATATATATATGTTTTTAAAATATATATTTTTTAATTTTTTTGGTGGGCTTATTACTTGCATCTATGACTTTGCAGAAACCCATTTCCAAATAGGTCTTTGTGGAAGTGAGAAAATGCAGAGTTTTTGCTGGTCCTTGATAAAGCCAAGGCTCAGTATTCTCGACACTTTCTACATTCAGTTGTTTTAATTTTTTTCTCTTTTTACTCACACCGGTCAATACATAACCTTTCTATGTTGTACTTGGTGTGAGTCAATTTTTTGCTTCAGTCTCTTCTTAATAGAATGTGAATTCTGAATTTTCATAACTGCTGCATTACGCGTTTTGATCTTCAGGTTATTTTGCAACTTTCGTTTTAAATTCTTAAGTTTTTCTTATGTTTTCGGCTTTGCTCTTTAGTATGTGTATATATATCACATTAAAAAAAAAATATAAGAAAATATGTTGAATCCATACTGTCCTAAAACTGTACTTAGCTGCTAGAATTAAGGATAGGTAATATACATAAAATTATAATTTACTCAAGTCACGCACTCAGTTACACTGACATAACACAATTTCAAAAGAAAACTTCAAACAATTATGTGGCAGAGGACCACTCGTCAGGAAAGACATCCACAACCACTGGCCACACCTCAAACTTCAGGTTTCATGTGGATGTAAATTAACTCAAATTGGCCAGAATAAAATTATTTAAAAAAAAAAAAAAAAATTAAATTTCGAACAAAAACACCCAGTTTTTCCTACCTGAAATGAGGAACACAAATGCTAAGAATTATAACTTACGACAAACCTGGAAATTAATAAGCCCAATGCATATCGCATCAGCCAAATGTAAACAGTGGCCTACAAGGCACTGTTAATAGAACTTCCTACTCTACTGAAGCTGAAGGCATCCCAGCAACCCTCTAGATTCGCAGGTGTTTTCAGAAGTATGAAAGACAGCCAATGGCATAATTAGGAGTGGATGTGAGCAAGTGTAGTGTTCTCCCTAGAGCCTTTTTACTGAGTGACCCGCCCACTTAATTTTGTCTGCCGCTTGGCTATATTTCCTTTAATGAATGCTTTCACATTGCACATAATAGTAAGAATGGAAAACTTATTCCCACATACACCATCAGCATTGATGAAAACTGGCTGAAATCTGTGTCACCGCTGTGGTGGTGCAGTGGTATGTTACATTAAGCACTGGCTTATGACCATTTGTCCAAGTAGGATCCAGGTTCGAATCCTGGTGACGATGGATGTTGTGTTTGTCTTGCAGCTCTGGTTCTCTCCCTTCCCCGGAACCAGTGGCCCTAAATTACGGACATGCGACTGGTCATAGCCTAATGAGTTGCTTACAGTGGTCATTAAACCTTCAATCTATTAAAAAAAAAAAAAGAAATCTGTGTTGAATATGATTTCTGAGTAAATAAATACTCATTTTTTTTAACCATTTTTGTGCAATTTTCTGTTTATCATGTTATGTTACATTAATGCCTACTACACTGCTATAAAGATGTTTGATAAGTATAATAATGTTAAGGAAAACATTTTTTTTTTTTTTCGATTGGGGAAGGGGTCATTAAAAGTACCACCCAGCTAAAATTTGTTGCCGTATGGCTGTAAAAAAATCTAGGGAGAGCGCTAAAGTGATATAGTTAATTTTTCCGGTGTAGCTCGGAAGAAATGAACGTTGTTTTTGAAGTCCGAAGAAAAGGTTATTTCAAAGAGAAAGGTGCAGCAATATTGCATAATCTTACATTGCAAGTTTTTCATTGTTCAGAGGCAAGTAAATTCTTAAAATTAAAAAGACTGTAACCATAGGGATAGTTATTATTAACACAAAGAGAAAATAACTTTTTTTACCTGTTTTGTGATGTTAACCTTGGTGTTGCAAATTCATGTTATTCTTAAAAATTGGGATATAATATTTCTAGGAATATTTTTAGAAATATTTGAAGACAAATAGCTCAAATATTTAGGCCCAAAATTAAATGCAATTCTTTTATCAAATACATCAATCACATCTTTTCTATTAAAGAATATTTTCATATCCAAAAAATAAAGATGACCTTCATTATTTGTTTGTAGCAGGACCAACTCCTTAAAACAGGGTTGCCAGCCGACCGGAAAACCTTGAAAAATCAGGGAATCAGAAAATAAGGCTAAAACTCAGGGACAAATAAATTTTTTAGCCAAAACCTGGAAAAGGTAAAAAAAAAAATTAAACTGATAATTTTTTGTGTAATGCGTATGCAGTTACCAGAGATGAGAATTCAGCGCCAATTGCGCCAAAACAAAAATCTTGCTACAAAAGGCAGATTTTGCGCCATTGTGGGCCAGAACCGTCGTGCTCCGTCACTATCATCAGCACACTACATTCTCCAGCACACTACATTCTCCGTGTGCACCGTTCCGCTTGACGCTGTGTTAAACCATACAGTGAAAGAAAGTTTCAGCGATTCCAAGTACTAAGGGTTTTACGTAGTTACTATGGAAATCATTGGCCCGCTATGGATGACGGAAAACATTGAGTATGATATGGAAATCGTCGGTCTGCTACGGGTGACGGAAAATGTAGCTGCTATGTAAATCGTCGTTCCGCTATGGACGACATCGAGTATGATATGGAAATCGTCTGTCCGCTACGGACGACAGAAAATATTGATGAGTATGCTATGGAAATCGTCAGTCTGCTACGGACGACCGAAAATATTGATTATGATATGGAAATTGAAAAGCTCAGTAAAATAATGTTATTAAACATCTGTGAAAAGTTTATTTTCAAGATTCTAGCACATGTTAAACATTTTCAAGAATATTTCTTGGGTGTTGAGAATGTCACTTGGTTTTCTGTTTCTGCATAATAAATTTTTCCATACAGGCTTCCTTTTTTTTTTTTTTTTTCTATGCCTGATTATATTTTTATTTTCGATGTTTTCTGATTATGTTCCTCGTTTTTAATATCTTCGGTAATGGTGAAAAAGAGCGACCTCGTATTTTTGAAGATTTTTTTTTAATGAAATGCATGTTTCCCTATTTTTAATACATCTTCAAATCTAATCTATAGAAAGCAATCGTTTTCGCCCCTTTCCCTTTTATTAAACGAAATTAAATTTCTAGATCGGTACCTAATCTGTCTGTGGTGGAATCCGCGCCGTTTCCGTGCCCCGTAAAATTGTTTCATGGCAGAGTGAGCAACACAGCATCAATTTTTCACTTTAATTTTCCATAAAATTTGTGTCTTTCTATTTCTTTTTCACTTCTTACTCATGTATGGTATTATTTTGTGGATTCGCGGAATTCCGTATTTTCCGTCTTCATTTGGGTAATTCTCGTGACGATGTAAAAAAAAAAAAAAAAAAAAAAAATTGGGTGGAGCTCTTTTCCGTCTGGAGACTACATTTCATCCTCAAAACCTTCAAAAACGGAAGTTAAACGGAGTCAAGATTTCCCCATAATTCTAATTTCTTTTTCCCCACAATGTTTCTTCTGCCCAGTATTGTTATTAAATATCAGTTTAATGCATAGGCTTGATTATTTTGCCATTTACTGGAAGGTTTACATTTCCACTGGAGTTTTGCCAGGTCAGATGGGTGGAAAATGCAGCGATTTCTCAGAGAGCTGTTCAGGTCTTTCCCGACATTAAAAAGTACATAGTAGTATTCGATCGCTACTTAATACATTTACTTGTGATCAAGTTGAAAAAGCTTGCATAGATAAACTTATTTTAACGAAGTTGGCCTTTTTCATTTGTTGCTTCAATGTTAGAACCATTTCTTAAAAGTTCTTCTCAGAAACCGATGGTACCACCTTTCCCGTATGAAGCCTTGTACTACCTGATTTCCCAGTTAATGAAAAAATTTGTCAAGAAGAAGTTCTGGAATGTACTGAAGCTCCTGAAAATCATAATCTGCAAATTTTCAATGTGGAACATCGTGGAGGAGCCAGTAGGCCTAGCGTCAGCGGTGAGACGGTTGACCAAGTTAATGAAAGCTTCCAATGAAGCCCCAGGATATCCGTTCGTAAAGCAAGCAGGGAACTGTGCATTCCGAAATCGACAGTTCACGATATCTTGCACAAGGAATTAAAGTTTCATGCTTATAAAATTCAAATAGTGCAAAAGATGCATGTAAGTTATCACACTGTGCAATACGATTTCACTGTGGATATGCTGAATCGAGTGGAAAACGATGAAAACTTTCTCAGTACTGTAATTTTTAGTGATGAATCCACATTTCATGTATCAAGTATTGTGAATCGTCACAACTGTAGGATATGGGGCAGTGAACCGCCTCATGCTGCTATTGAACTGGAACGTGATTCTCCAAAAGTTAATGTGTGGTGCGCCCTATCAAAAAGAGAAGTGATTAGCCCTTTCTTCTTCTGCAAAAAAACCATAAATGGTGACTTTTACTTGGATATGCTAGAAAATTTTGCTATACCCCAGATCAAAAGATATGACGTCATTTTCCAAAAAGACGACTCGCCTCCGCATTGGTCAACGTGTGTACGTAAGTGCCTAAATGAGCATTTAAAAATGAGCATGGATTGGGCGTGGTTGTCCTATTCCGTGGCTTCCACGCTCTCCAGATCTAACTCCATTGGATTATTTCATGTAGGGTTATGTGAAGAATCGTGTCTATCTTGTACTGATTTGCAGGAACTGAAGCAGCGTATCACAGCTGCTATTAATTCCATATCTCCCCAGATGCTTGCCAATACATGGCATGAAATCGAGTATTGCTTGGACGCACTACGAGCAACCAAGGGATCTCGCATCCAAATTTGTTAACTTGTGTAGTTACATTGTAAGTTAGTGCAGTCAGTTTCTTTCTATCTATTTAATGTTTTGTTTTATATAATTTTGTAATGTGTCCAATAATTCTCTGACACCCTGTATATATATTACTAATTTAATAGTTGTATGTATACATAAGTATATACCGCTCCACAAAACAGAATTAACGTCGTACCCTGACATTATCTCTATGAATGAGGCACAATCAAACTGTGACTGTTTTTAGAGCTTTCAAATGCTTCGGAGTTCGGATCTTTGCTACCACATCAAATGCACTGAGTTTAGAACCCAAAGAATCTTCAACAATATGAACGTCTTTATCGTGCAACTTATGCCAGTATTAGTTAATTCAATTAAAAAAACCCTGCAGGTCCGATTGTTGTTGACAAAGGCTGTGGTTCTTCTTCAATTGGACAGATTCATGCATTCAAATTCATGCCTTCTTTTGTTAATGTGAGAAACTAAACATTCCTTGAACATTTTGAAGAATTAATGCGAACTTTGAGCTACCAAAACTTGAAATGGACAAATGACCAAGTATGATGTACTAGAAACTGGAGCAAGAGTTTCAATTTCAGTTTTAATCAGATCGTAAGCAGTGGTTTTTGTGTCCGACCTCTTCAGTTGCACCTGGAGCAGCTGCCCCACTTGCTCCACCCTAGTTAACGCCTCTGGGAGCATGTGCAACACAATGGTCACCTAGATTTCAGGCCTTTTCAGTAGTCTTAATATTTGGTGTGCATATGTAAGAAAAAGTAGAAAATAGAACTCAAGATGGATTCCATTTCAACTCAGGCAGGGTCATGCCATCACGGTCTCTATATTTTTCTTACAGCAAAAAAAAAAAAAAAAAAATTCCCTTCGAGATAGAGGGTTTCAAATCTTGCACCCTCAAACAAGCTCTCTAGAAAATGGTTATTTTTCCTAACTTCAGCGAGTCATTGCAGTGGAATTAAAAAAGATATCTTGTTATGGTATTTTTTATTACCTTATGTGTGTCATCATCATCATCATCATTGTCAACCATTATCAATCCACTGCTGGACGAAGGTCTCCCCAAGTTTCCTCCACAACGGTCTGTCTTGTGCCAGTCTCCTCCATGTCACTCCCGCATACTTACGAATTTCATCCACCCATCTCCCATGTGGTCTTTTTCTGGGTCTTTTCCTGTCCCTTGGAATCCAATCTAAAATTTCGGCTGTCCATCTATGGTCTGTCCTTCTGGCAGTATGTCCAGCCCATTGCCATTTCAGGGATTTAACTCTGATCATGATGTCTTCCACTCTCGTCATTTTCGGATCCACGAGTTCCTCTTCTTATCTCTCCTGGTTATACCAAGCATGCACCTCTCCATGCGTCTTTTAGTTGTCTGCAGCCTTTGTATGTCTCTTTTAGTTAAGGTCCACGTCTCTGCACCATACGTAAGCACTGGAAGGATGCATTGATCAAACACTTTTCTTTTAAGACATAATGGCATATTGCTCTTGAAAATTATGCTGTTTCTTCCAAAAGCTCTCCAGGCAAGTTTTGTACGCCGATTAATTTCTTCATCAATGTGACCCTCACTTGATATCTGCTGTCCAAGATAAACATATGTATCTGTTATCTCCAGTTTTTCTCCATCAATCGATAAATCTTCATTTCTTGTAAAAGCATTGAACATCACTTTTGTCTTCTGAAAGTTCATTTTTAATCCCACTTCTTTACTCTTGTCAGCAAGTTCCTGGATCATACTCTGCAGCTCTGATGGGGTAGTTGCAAAAATGACTACGTCATCAGCAAAACGAAGGTGGGTTAGATAATCTCCATTAATCTTTATCCCTTTGGTTTCCCAGTTCAGTGATTGAAAGACATTTTCCAATGTCGCATTAAAGAGCTTCGGAGATATGGTGTCACCTTGTCTCACTCCCTTTCCAATTTTTATGTGTGTTGTATTTTCAAACAGCCGAATCTTTGGACTTGCATTTTCATAGATGTTATTAATAATATTAATGTATGCATCTTCAATACCGCAGGATTTCAGAGCCGTGGTAACTGCTGATGGTTTCACCGAATCAAAGGCTTTTTCATAATCGATAAAAGCCATGCACAATGGAAGTTCATATTCCCTCGCTCTTTCAATTAGTTCTCTCAGTACGTGGATATGATCTATTGTGCTGTAGCCACTCCTGAATCCAGCTTGTTCTCTCGGTTGAGCCATGTCCAGTGTTACCTTCAAGCGGTGTGAAAGAACTTTAGTGAAGATTTTATAAACCACTGATAGGAGGCTGATAGGTCTGTAGTTCCAGAGATCCTCAATGTCACCTTTTTTATGTAGCAGGATCATTGTAGCATTGTTCCAATCCTCAGGAATCTTCCCTTCATTAAGGCATCGAGTGAAAATTTGGGCGAGTACTGTTTCAATTTCTCCACTTGCTTCTTGTATGATGTCTATAGTAATTCCATCTTCTCCTGGAGCTTTCCCCGCTTCATGTTCTTGATTGCATGAGCAACTTCTGCTGGGAGGACTGGAAGAACTCTGGTACTGGTATCTTTCATGATGTCTGGAGTACATGTATCATCCCTTTCATATAATTTGGAGTAGAAATCTTTCACTCTTGTCAAAATTTCGCCTCTATTTCTTGTTATAGAACCATCTTCTTTTCTCAGAGCCATAATCTGTTTTCTTCCCTTACTGAGATGTCCCTTTGCTATCTTAAGGCTTTGGTTGTTTTCAATTGCTTTCCTCACTAGCTCACAGTTGAATTTCCTTACGTCTTCAGTGATACTTTTTCGTGTTGTCTTGCATAGCTCTATATATTCCACTTTGGAAGTCACATCTTCTTTAGTTGTCCTCATCTCTCTTCTTTTTTGCATCAACATTTTGGTTTTTCCTGATAATTTGTTCACATGCAACTTGTTCTTAGACCCAGCTAATTTTGTTGCCGTTTCCATTAGAGCTTTGGTTACTTTTCTGTTAACTTCTGAAATATCCACTTCTTCCGATGTTAGGCCTTCTAAAGCAGAGAATCTGTTCTTCAGTTCCAACTTGAAAGTATTATGGTGTTTTTTAAGGTTGGTTATGTCAATACATTTTGTTTGTCTTATGAGCTTGCCACGTTCCAGTTTAGTGTTGAGGTGCATCTTACATCTCACCAATCTATGGTCACTACCTGTGTTGAACTGGTTCAGCACACTGCAGTCTTCGATGACGAATTTTTTGTTACACATAATAAAATCAATTTCACTTGTCGTCCCAATTGGATGTCTCCATGTCCATTTCCTGTGTGGCTTTTTCTTGAAAAAAGGAGTTCAAGATGAAAAATCCTTCTGCCTCTGCAAACTCAACGAGAGTATTTCCACGCTGGTTTCTGTTGCCGTGACCGAATTTACCTACTGAAGTTTCATTCTGTTGCCGTTGCCCTATTTTTGCATTGAAATCTCCCATAATTATCTTCAAGTGCTGCTTACCTTTATTATTTAGATGACGAATTTCCTCATAAAATTCTTCAATTTCTTCTTCAGGATGACTTGTGGTGGGTGCATAAGTTTGAATAATCTGAGCCTGGTATCTTCTCGATAGTTGGATAACGAGTCGTGCAGCTCTGTCAGAGGAACTTTCAACTTCTACCACTTTATCCTTCAGTTTCTTGTTTATTATAAATCCAACACCACTAGTTCTGCCAGTATCTGTCCCACGATAATAGAAGAGATGTCCACTTTTCAGTTCAATGAGATCTTCTCCTTTTCTCCTTACCTCACTTAGCCCGACGATGTCCCACTTGATCCTTTGTAGTTCCTCTTCCAATTCAAGAAGCCTTGAATCAGAAGATAGGGAGCGTCCGTTATAGGTAGCCAAGGTCAGCATCAAATGGCAGCCTAGTCCGGTCCTCCGGGGATTCTTAGCACCCTCTGCCTTCATGTCGCACTGGCCGCTGCCTTGGCCAGGTACATTCCAGCTGCCGGAGACTGAGGGCCAAGATTTAAGTTGTAGAGTCATTTTGGAGGTGTTTGGCCATAACTCACCACGCTGGCCAAGCGGGTTGGTGAGTGTGGGATAGCATTTCCTCTGATCCCGATGGTATAGTTATACCGCTATTGGCGGTCGTCAGAGCCCCTTTAGTGGGAACAGGATGCACCACGAGAAGGCGGGGTTGACATTTGTCAAGGAGAGGCTGTGATGTTACGCATCACCTGACCTTACATCCCTATGTGTGTATGTGTGTATGACATATAATATATGATGCTAATATTTTTTACACATCATATGATTAAAATTTAAAAAAAAATCGTAAACTTTGTGATTTAAAAAAAAATTGAAACTTTCAAGATTTTTTTTTAACAGGTTTGGACGGAATTTTTCTATACTCGTTTTTCTTGTTAAAGACATACACTATCTACCAACAAGTAATTGGACACCCCTGCAATCGACGATATCTGTGGTCCTGATACAGGTCACGGCCGCCGCCGTTAAATATCGTGTAGGAAACAACGCAACCAGTCGCATTCAAGATGCCACGCAGTTCAGAGCTCTCTGATTTCAAGAAAGGTGCAATCGTCGGGAATCGCAGAAATGACTGATCCATACATTGACATATCCAGCGAGTTGAAGTACCCAAAATCGACAGTGGCCTACGTGATTGGCAAGTGGAAGATGAGAGGTGACTGTCGGAATGTGCCCCGACCTGGCAGACCCACAAAACTGGGAGTTGAAGACCGACGGGTGCTGGCCAGAGAAATTCGGAAGAACCGCATCAAATCGATGGGCCACATCCGCGAGGATTTTCAACAGGCATCCGGGAGTGTTCTTTCGATGAATACCATCCGTAAGGAAGCCCATCTCCTCAGTTATCATGGATGTGCTGCCGCCCACAAGCCTTTGATCACCAAGTCCAATAGCGCTGCTCGGCTAACTTGGTGCAAAGAACGTCGACAGTGGACCGTTGAAGAGTGGAAACAGGTTCTCTGGAGCGACGAATCAAGGTTCACCCTCTACCGTTCGGATGGCATTGTCTGGGTTTGGCGTCTGCCTGGAAAATGCCTCCTGCCAGAATGTATTGTGCCAAGTGTGAAGATCGGCGGCGGTGGAATTATGCTATGGGGGTGTTTCTCCTGGTATGGCACGGGACCCTTGGTCGCAATTCCTGGTAGACTCAATGCCGAGACATACTGCACCATTTTGGATGACCATTCACTTCCTACGTTGTGGCAGTTTTATGGGGTGGACCCATGTTACTTTCAGAATGACAATGCCACCTGTCATGTTGCGAGGTCCACCATGGCTTGGTATGGTGACAATGGGGTTAATCAAATGGACTAGCCTGCGCAGAGCCCGAACCTTAACCCTATCGAGCACCTCTAGGACGAGTTGTAGCGTCAACTTAAGGGGTGCCCCCACTGTCCGAAATCGGTGAAGGAAGTGACCCTTGTCTTCTCCAAGCAGAGTGGAAGAAAATACCGCTAGCCGTCGTACAACGGCTGGTTGAGAGTATGCCCCGGAAGGTCGCAGCTGTAATCGCCGCTCGTGGAGGCTCCACCAACTATTGAAGGTGAATAAACTTTGTTTTCCTTTGATATCACAGGTGTCCAATTACTTGTTGGTAGATAGTGTACAAATGTGCACTTTATTTAAAATTTTTTATGTCTGTGAAACTGCAAGTTTCCGCGTTTCGCCAGCGTTTTTTAAAAACAGCCGATTTTGAAAAATCTCTTAACTTTGCCAACAATTTCCTCAAAAAGACCATTCTTAAAATTGTGAAAGTTAAATCACCGTTTTATTATCAACAGGAGAAATCTGTGTAAATTTTCGCGGACCTAAAAACTCCCGTCTCCGAGTTAGACGCTTGAATTTTGTTTGAAAGCCTACAATTTCCCAGTGTTCTAAAGGTGCCATTTTGGAAAAATCTCAGGCGCAAAGTATACACAAATGAGAGTGTTGGATCAGCTGGCCCTGGTTGGATTCGTCCACCTCTCCCTTTCCTGAGCGATAACATGCCTAAAAACGGTCTTTGAAAAAAATAACAAATCTGTGTATATAGAATTGAATGTTTGTTTGTTTGTATTTCTGCTATACAAATCTACAGTTTTCAATTTAGAACCACCAAACTTGGTATACTATCTCATGGTACCCTAACTTAGACCGTAGACGGTTTTGGAAGGGGTCGGAGCCCGGGGTCAAGGGGCCCCACACAAAACTTCCGTAAAATCTACAGTTTTCAATTTAGATCCACCAAATTTGGTGTACTATATCATGGTACCCTAACTTAGACGACAGACTGTTTTTGAAAGGGGTCGGTGCCCTGGGTCTAAAGGGTCCCCACACACAAAATTTCCATAAAATATACAGTTTACAATTAAGAACCATCAAATTTGGTATGCTATCTCATGGTATCCTTAGATGTTTTTTGGAAGGGGTCGGGGGTCAAGGGGGGCCCCTATATAAAATTTTCATAAGATCCACAGTTTTCAATTTAGGACCATCAAATTTGGTGTACCATCACATAGTGCTCTAAGTGAGATCGTGGGTGGTTTTTGGAAGGTGGCGGAGCGCGGGATGAAGGGGCCCCACACAAAACTTCTGTAAAATCTACAGTTTTCAATTGAGAACCACCAAATTTGGTTTACTATCTCATGGTACCCTAATGCAGGGATCGCATTCCTCCTAAAATTCCTAATATTTTGTGACCCTCCTTAAATTCCTAAAATTAGACCTAAAATTTGCTATTCATCCTAAAATTTTCGTAAGCTTATTTTTATTAAAAACACAACCGTTATTAACGCCAATAAATTTACCATTACGGTAAGGTAAAAGACCTGTTATTGTAGAAACACAGCCTATATGCTGTGCTGCTGAAGGAGGGAAAAATGACGCCATCGAGATGCACTTGCTTCGGGGCGGGCGCTCCATTTTTTTGCCTTCGAACAGTTTTCGAGAGTAACAAGAGATCTAAGGGAAAAGGGGAGGGGTCATTTTCACCCCTGGTTTGCGCTTTGCAGGCGAACTCCGTGGCACGCAGAAGATCGTACTTTATTTTTGTACATGCCTTGTGGAACCTCCTCTTTCTGCTGATGTTTTGTTATTGTAAACCGCAGGTGGGTGGAAGCAAAGAGGAACATGTGGTCTCCTTCCGTAACCTCCGGTAATAGACGATGGGATGGTAGCTGAGTATTATCTTGGCAGGCAGTAGAGCACGTGATCATTGACCTTCGATCATGCGTCGGCGACAGCGACCTTCGATACGCAATATATCTCGGCTCCGACTCGCTTTGACTGAACTTGCGTGAGATGCGTATGATAGTTTCTGGTTTACGTCTTTTATGGTGTTCTCTGTGCTGTGTGCAGGTTCAGTTCTCTAGTGGTGACCTGCTTTTTTTTTTTTTTTTTTTTTCATATCTTCTGACATCCTCGCAGCCAAATTTCGGGAAGTTGTCTGGTTTTGCAATATTGGAACGTGTTTTTGTACTTCCCTTTCATTTTCTGGTTAGTAATACAAGTGTTTAAGATGCCTAAATCCAAAACGAAATTTCAAGATGCGTGGCTCGCCAAGAATTGGACGGAGTGAAGTTGAAAGAATGGTGTTCTGCAACTGAAACAATATTTTCTGCTAAGTGTATATTGTGTTCAGAAATTTTCAACATTTCTAATAGTGGCTTTTCACAAGTAAAGCGCATCATAAAGGAAAAAAACATTTGCAGAAATTTCAAAGTAAATTTCAAAATAAGTCCATCCTGAAAGCCTTTGGAGGACGGGATCTTCAGCCCAAAACAAATATTAGTCAAGTACTGAGTCATGATTTACAGTTGGCTAAAGCCGAAGCATTATGGGCCATGAAAGTTGCTAAGGACAATATGTCTTTTGTTTCATGCACTGAAACAGTTGAACTTTTCAAAGAAATGTTTCCTGATTCTGCTATTGCAGCCAAAATGCAACTTAAAGAAAAAAAAGTTGTTTATGTGATATCACATGGATTGTCAAAAATATTTTGAAGAGGATTTGAAAAAAGACATTGCATCTAGTAGCCCAGGAAAGGTTACTATGGCATTTGATGAAACTACAAATACACAAGTGAAACGGCAGTTGGATGTGTATCTCAGGTACTGGTCTTCAGAAATAAATTCAGTTTCTTGCCGATACCTAACAAGCGTTTTTCTGGGTCATGCAACAGCAGATATTTTGCTAAAAGAAATTCTTGATGTGTTATCATCCTTCAATATTTCGTTGAACAGGAATTGTATTTGTGTATCCATGGACAGCCCAAATGTAAATAAGTGCTTTTTCGCAAATTCAATGAAGTTGTAAAACAAGAAACAGGCCAGAAATCTTTGGAACTAGGTTTTTGCAACCTGCATGTTGTTAGTAATGCATTTTAAATTTTTTTAACAAGCTTAAATATAGATTTTGACGAATTTGCTACTGATATGCATTACTTTTTAAAGGTAGTGCTGCAAAGGCAGAGGATTATAAATCTGTCGAGGATATAACATTGGTCACTGCCAAATTTCTTTTGCGTCATGTCAGCAACAGATGGTTAACCGTTGGTTCTGTAGCCCAGAGGCTCTTGGATCAATGGCTAAATATTACAGAATATTTTTTAACTTCTTGCCATCTCAAAAAATATTTGAAAAACAACTACGCAATTCGGCAAGGTATAAAAGAATTCACTGTTTCCTGAAAAATGAGCTTACTCCTTGCTATTTAGCATTAATTTCATTTTCACACCAAAATTTTGAAAAGTTTTCATTATGTTATCAGAGTGAAGAACCAAAAATACACCAGTTATATTCTGATTTAAATACTTTAATGAGGAATGTTATGGCTCAGTTTATCCAAGATGATGTTATAGCAGGGAAATTTGGAGAAGACCTAAAGAATGTAGATTTTGAAAACAAAAATTCATGGAAAAAACTAGGGGAGTTAGAAGTTGTTATGAAGACAAAAAATCTCCTCAGGAATGTTCAGGAGACTAGGCAGAAATTATTTCTCTTAGATGTAAGATCATCACTAATTGCAACCACAAAATATTTAAAGTCAAATTTGCCATTCTGCAATCAAAAGCTAAGAGACATAGAAGTTTTAAAGGTAAAAGAACCAAAGAAAGAGTCGACTCAACTTTCAGTCACTGAAGGACTTTCGGAAATAACCAGAATTTCAAGTGTTTTGCATCTTTCTGAGGAACAAATTGATAGACTAAGAGAAGAGTGGAAACTTTTAAATTGCGATAAGCCAACTCTAGATGAACTAGTGAAATTTTCAGAGGAAGGGCATATTCCAGTGCGGATTGATCATTACTGGCGTAATATATTTAGTATTAAAGACTCTAGCGGAAAAGAAAAATACTCAAATCTTGCTAAACTCATAAAGTCAATTTTAGTTTTACCTCATGGTAATGCTGATGCAGAAAGAGATTTTCGGTTAACACTGCTCTGTTAAGGAAGGACAAGGCTAACTTAAAAGACTCAACTATAACATCATTAAGAATAGTTAAAGGGGCCATTAAACACTATGGATGTGTAAGTAAAGTTCCCATAACAAGAAATTTGTTAAATAGTGTTTGTGATTCACATAAATTTTATAAAGAGTATGTTGATAAGCTGAAGGAAGAAGAATCAAAAAAGGTAAAAGAAAGGAAGCAGAAAGAGAGGGAAAATAAGGAAAAGCAGCTAGAGAAAAAAAAAGAAAAGCTGAGTTTGATGACAAAATAAAAGAAAATGATGCAGAAATAAATAGACTTAAAAACGATAAAGAAGCCTCCCTAGCAATAATTCAAGAGGGAACAGAAAGAATGAGAAAAGCTGTAGAAAAACAAAATACTGTTGAAATAGCAGTTGCCTCTAACTTGATCATACAAGGTTCAGCTGAAATAAAGAAAACTGAAAGTAAATTAGTTGTGGTAGAAGCAGAAAAAGATAGGCTAATCAGGAAAAGGTTAAAACAATAATATGAAAAAAGTAATTCAGTGAACAATTGTACATAGTTCTTGGTTTTCAATTACCTTTTTAGGATATTATAATTTAATGTGAAACCTGAAAACTTTACTGTGAAAATCGTGAATTGCTTCTGGTTCAATAGCATATTAATGTTCAAAGTGAAACTTGAATGTGGTAAATATACTTGAATATGATAATAACACGTGAAAAGATAAGAACTGAACATTAGAAGTAAATCATACTTAAACTTTAGACATTAGACGTTATGCAAAAAATTTGGGTGTTAACTTCGACCATATATACTAATGGACTGCACATTGGCAATAGCTGCATCAAAGCCGCCATGGCTCAAACATTGGGCACGTCGTCATCAGACTCCAAATTTCGTGTAAAAATGCTGTTATGATTACTAATTTACGCTGCAGAACTTCAGTGTTTTCGGTGTATTATGTGAATGCGCCTCATATATAATGAAAACTCTTCAGGTAAGTTTACTTATGAGCTATATACATGCATGATGGGGTTGTTTACATTTTGTGATTTATAATGTGATGAACATCTGCGAAGAATTTGGAACATGCATTCCATTTTTTTTCTTAAGTTACTATATTTTTATATCAATAGCTGCAAGTTTCTGGTTCAGTAATTGAACTTTATTGACTTAGGTATTTAATTCGTTTCTTACCCATGAAAAATCATAGAACTTTCTTTACTATATCGCTCAGAGCAACCATAAGCAGGTGTAACCCATCTTTTTGACTGTTGTCATGTGATTTTATGTTGGAGCCAGAAATTTTGATGTCATGCGCAGTCTATCAGTATATATGGTTGAAGGGTGTGAAGCAAACTCTTTACAATGTATACAAGTTGTTTTACTAGATGTATACAAATATACATCTAGTTTTTATTGAAATACACTCCTAAAATTTTCCCTAAAATTTTTTCTAAAAATTCTAAAATTCCTACCTAAAATTTTCCAGAAGTATGCTATGATCCCTGCTAATGTAGACCGTAGACTGTTTTTGAAAGGGGTCAAAGCCCAGGGTCAAGGGGCCCCCATACAAAATTTTCGTAAAATCTACAATTTTTAATTTAGAACCACCGAATTTGATATAATATCTCGTGGTACTCTAACTTAGACCGTAGACTGTTTTCGGACAGGGTCAGAGCCCGGGTGTCAAGGGGCCGGGGCTGGGCCCCCATACAATTTTTTTTTTTAAGTTCAATTTTTTTACTTTTAAGAACTGCAACACAGTTCAGCGCTTCAATACCAGATCTACAGTCTAAGTTAGAGATCATAGATAACAATGAAGTGCAAAAATATCTGTTTAATTAATGGTGTATTAAAAACACAAATGAATAAACGTTAGCTTTCACCACTAACGGCAGCTTCATCAGGAAGAAATACAATGCAGTGTATATAGAGAGTTACAGATATTCGAAATTCAAAATGGTAAACAAAGGATGATTAATGTTATGTCGCATGCACGCGACAAGGCATAGGTACATTGTATTTCAGTGTCGCGGGATTATCAGAAGCGCATGCCAGATGCACGGCAGTTCTATAGATGTCTCCTCGAAGGTAATATAATGTATACATTACCAGAAAACAAGAATGAGGAATACACTCGAGGAGATAAATAAAACAAAACAGAACTTCATCAGAAAAATTTAAAACACTGAATATTTTCATTCCTCCTAGTACTAGCATTTCCACTGACACCATAAAATTTTGGCTCGCAGGCAGACATCCCATAAACATTCAGAAGTGTAATGAAATCTGGTAAAGTTTTTTCTGACCAGAAGACAACAGCAAAATCCAGATAACTTGGCAGGTATACAGTAGTGTCAAATTTTTTAAAACGTTTTGAACACTTAAAACCATTTGATGCACTATCAGACGCCTTGTACTGATTTGCATTCTT
This sequence comes from Macrothele yani, assembly GCA_039090855.1. NCBI lineage: Eukaryota > Metazoa > Arthropoda > Arachnida > Araneae > Macrothelidae > Macrothele > Macrothele yani. Next base: position 39,735,724 of record CM077009.1, on the reverse strand, counting down.
TTACTTTATCGTGAGATTGGGTTTTGATGTTTGAGTGACAGTTTTTAAAATGTTATTTTAGTTATTTCTTTTCCTCCAGCACTTAAAACTTTTGACCTTTGATTATTTTCCTGGTTTAATACAACCTGGAGGATTATTACTATTATTTTCCGAGATCTCAGCTGGAGCATAATCGCAGAGTTGTTTATATAAAAAATATTTGCATACACAATCATCAAAACAGAAAACTTTCTGCAAATTCACTGTCTCACTCTTTCAGTCTCTTGCATGTCGCAGAGGTGTGATGGAGAGTGAAAATTTTTTTGGCTAGTAGAGTTAGACCTGAAATTTTGAGCCCACAACATTATGTCTAGCGAAACATTAGTATTGAAGCCATATCTTTCAGCGTGCACCATGCACTGATAGTTATCTAAAAAGTTGTGCTGCACAAGTTACTTCCATCTGATGTCAAAACTGCAGCCTGTGCTTTAAGATACATGAATAAAATCCAGAATCCTTTCCCTAATGCCTTCATCGCCTACAGGATATCACTTACTGTCCCTGTAATGGTGGCAAGCATAGAAAGAAGCTTTTCACGCTTGAAGCTGATAAAATCTTATTTAAGATCTGTCATGTCTCAAGAAAGATTGATATCTTTGGCAACATTGTCAATTGAACAGGATGAAGCAAGCAAAATAAATTTTGACTAGACAAAACCCGTCTCAATCGTCGGTTAGTTTTTTTTTTTTTTTTTTGAAAATAATTATTTATTTGATTGACAAATTCATTCACCCACTTCAGTAAAGACAATAGTCCAGGTTCGGGATTTTTTTTTTGACCGAAGTTTTAACGACGGCCATGAGTAGCTCAATGGGCTATAAGCTGTCGCGCGTCCCTAATTTAGGGTCACTGGTTCCAGGGAAGTAAAACAAACACAACATCCATGCCTCACCATGTTTCGTACCCGGACCCTTCACGAATGAATCATCATAAGCCAGCACTTAAACCACTGCGCCACTAGGGCGGCAAGGTTCGTGATGAGCATCACGACTGCACCCTTTTTCAGCCGTAAAATGTGAGGCGGAAGTCCACTCATCTCGATCGTGTGAAAAAATTCAACTGGATAGTGCACTCTTTCACTTTCATCTTCAGTCACCACTGTGTTTGTAAATGTTGTTGGAATGAGATTCGTGTTGCAAGTACTCTTCACCCGTCAAAATCAATGGTTAGTTTTTTTATTTTATTTTTTTTTCCCAATAGAGTAAACTCACATGAAACAACAAATGTAAACTTTATTTGATTGACAAATTCATTCAACCACTTCAGTAAAGACAATAGTCCAGGTTAGTGATTTTTTTTTTTTCCCGGAGGTTTAACGACCACCGTGAGCAACTCAATGGGCTATAAGCAGTCACCCGTAATATTTTCACTAATAATGGTCAACAGAATGTTTATTTACATCTTTACATAATGGGAAACATCTTGCCTACGTGAATAAAGTGGATCGAATGAATATTAAATTGTACATATACATCACACAGTCCAATGGCATAACACAATCAGGTCTTCGAAAGTGTTCGCTGTTCTGATGGAAAGAACTTTGATACCAATGCATGCTAGCATTGTTTTGCGCAACGGTTGGCTCAGAAAAGAGACTTCGGGCTTTGGACTATCTCAGTCCCTCCATGCTTCGCCTTTAACAGCGCGAGTCAACTGCAGGCGATCGAAAGTCAATCACAAGCTTCTCCCATAGACTACATGAAAAATTTGCCACCCCACAACGCCCGAACCGTTGCCCCAATTTCATTTTTCTCTTCGACTGGCATATCTACATGGTAAGACCTTTATTTTGATACCTCAACCATATCTTTACATTGATCCGTTCTCTCAAAATAAGACTCACAGTTAAAAACCTTATGGAATTAATATATGGATGATTTAATAGCTGGCTTTGTTGGGATAAAAGCAAGAAAAGTCCAGTTCTTATAAGGCGTTCAATAATGTAAGTACTGTCCCATAATAAGTAGAGGCGGATACATTGTGAGGGAAGGACGTATGCTGGTGTGCTTGTTTTTTATGTACATTATTTAAGACATTTACAAAATATCAGTAGTGTCTAAAAATTTTTAAATGCTGTCTTTCGTTATTGGTTAATTTTCAAACGTCTTGAGGTTTCATTAAACTGTGAAGATAACTGTAATAAACCATGTTTTTAAGTCTAGTGTAAGAGGGAGGGTTAAAGCAAGGGCCCCGCGACTGCTGAGGGCGGCTCCGCACAGAAATGCAGTTTTGCACAATATTTGGAGAGAGTAGAAAAGTAAAAGGGAGAACACAAGAGTTTTAAAATAATCTGGCAATTATGACAGGTTTCCATAATTTTCAAAAGGCCAAAATCCTGCTTCTGGACAGAAGAGTGGGAGCCACGGGTGCTTCCATACGGTTCTACATGAATTTGACGAAAACGGATTCATCGAAAAGCAAATTCTTCAAAAATTAGGGCTCCAGGTGAATTTATCGAAAGCGAAATCACTGAAAGATGCAATATCATAGGGTAAGCTTTTGACGAAAACTTTGACTATAATTCGAATATGGCTAAGTGGCCACAAAAGCGTTTGGGGAATGTATAAAAATTGCATTTTTTTATTTCTTAGATTACACTTTCAAGTAGGATGACCACAAAACCGTTTGGGAGTCTAGCAAGAATCAGACATTTGATTTCATCGTTTCTACTATCCCCGTAGACTGCCTCTAAAGATACGGCTTAGGCAGTGGCCTTTTCAAGTGTTTTTATTCCGCCATGATCATATTTATAAGGTTTGGACATACAGACAGGTTAGTAATATCACACTTTTTCTTTGGTGCTAAAAATAAATTAATATGCATAGGCCTAAACTTAGGCCTTTTTAAGTTTTTATTCCATCGTTTTCATGTTTGTAAACTTTAGACACCAGGTCAGGATAGTATTATTGCGCTTTTCCTAAGTAGGCATTAAATTTTAATACCTTGGCCTAGGCCTTTTTGACAGTTTTTATTCGATTGTGCTCTTATTCATAAGGCTTAGACCCAAGGTAAAGTTAGTATGTATTATTTCGCGTTTACTTAGGCATTAAATATTAATACATAGGCCTATGCCTTTTTAAGAGTTTTTATTCCATCGTGTTCATATTCATTAGGTCTAGACACAATGTCAAGTTAGTATTGCGCTTTTAATGAGGCATTAAATATTAATACCTTGGCCTAGGCCTTTTTAAGTTTTTATTCCATGGCATATTCATAAGGTTTAGACACCAAGCAGAGTTTAAGCTGGCTCAAAAAATGCTGTAGCAAAAATGCTAAAATGAAGGAAAAAGTTGTAGCAAAATGCTAAAATGAAGGAAAAAGTTGTAGCAAAATGCTAAAGAAATTTAGCCTCTTTTGTCGATGAACCGTCGTGGATGAACTGGCGCGCACCGAATCGTCGCCGTCCTGGCGCAACACTTTCAGATCGAACAACGGATGACGGAGTTTCCGTTGTATGACAGAATACTTTTACCCACGAATTAGCGGCGGAATTTAAATTTTTTCTCTGGACTACAGGAGTTCAAATTTTCGGAAATTTCGGAACACAATCACCACTGTGATATTTAAATGTCTGGCACCATTTTGCGACAGGACGCTAATTTTCTCGCACATTTTAGTTTAATTCATTGCATTTTGTGAAAATAGCGATCGTAGCTTAACCTCTGACACCAAGTCAAGTTATTATTATTGTGCTTAAGCATTAAACATTAATACCTTGGCCTAGGTCTTTTTAACAGTTTTAATTCCATCGTGTGCATTGTGGAATAACTTTTTACGGGTCTTATAGAGGTTATTTTTCATGAAAATTTGACCACCAACTTTCATGAAAAATAACCTCTATAAGACCCGTAAAAAAGTTATTCCACAATCACTATGAATAGAGGTGCCATAAATGCATTTACAATCGTGTGCATGTTCATAAGGTTTAGACACCACACCAAGTCATTTAAGTAATATTATGATTTTACTTAGGCAGTAAATATTAACAAATAGGCCTTAGGCCATTTTAACAGTTTTTATTCCGTTGTGTTTGTATCATAAGGTTTGGCTGCCAAGTCAAGTTAGTATTATTGCACTTTAAGGCACTAAATATTAATCAAATAGGCATTTCGTCCAGGTCTTTCTGGAAGATTTTGTTCAAGTGTATGAAATATTTTTTCTTAAGTAAAAGCTCAATATTACTAACTTGATGTGATGCAAAGCTTATAAATACGAGCACGGCGGAATAAAACTGCTAAAAAGGCCTAAGCCCAGGCCAAGGTATTCGTATTTAATGCCTAAGCAAAAGTACAATAATACTAACTGGACTTGGTACGTAAACCTTATGAATATGAACACGATGGAATAAAAACGGTTAAAAAAGGCCTAGACCTATGCCAAGGTATTAATATTTAATGCCTAAGTAAAAGCACAATGATAATAACTAGACCTTGTGTCTAAACCTTATGAATATAAGCACAATCGAATAAAAACTGTTGAAAAGGTCTAAGCCTAGGCCTATTTGTTAATATTTAATGCCTAAGTAAAAGCTCAATAATACTAACTTGATTTGGTACCTAAACCTTATGAATATGAGCACGACGGGAGAAAAACTTAAAAAAGCCTAAGCCTGTTTATTAATTTTTGGTGCTTAAGTAAAAGCACAGCATCATTAGTTTGATTTATAAAGTAGACATTATGAATATATTGCCTCTTGCTCAGATTCATAAGGTTTAGATGCAAGGACTATTATTGCCTTTTTACTAATGCACTAAATATTAATCCTTAGATCTTTGTGCACGTCTGAAACCAAGAAACTGCAATTTTTATACAGCCCCTAAAGTGGGTGTCTGCACTTGTCCGTTTGGCCAACTGTTTAGTGGCCAGTTGTCTTAAACTCTATTTCAATGAATTCATTTAAATTTTTTTTTTTGAAAAAGTCTCCTTTCGGTAAATTGCTCGTTCGATAAATTTGTTTTCGGTGAATTCACGTTCGACGAATTAGTTTCCAATGAATTTGTTTCAATTTTTTCGATAAAGTCTTCTTTCGGTAAATTGTTTGTTCAATAAATTTGTTTTCGATGAATTCGTTTTTGATGAATTCACCTGCTCCCCTTCCATACACTAGTACTTAGCCTATGCAATACTTTACTTGTGAGGTGGGAGTTCATTTGATTTTACCATGCATGTAATATTCATTCAGTTTGTGGGCTTTATTTTAAGCTGCTTCCCCTTTAATGTAAAGTTCTAGGTGCAAATCTTACAGTACCATATTGCAGAATCTGTTTTTTGAGTGAAAGGCATATAACAGGCATGCTCAAACACATTTAAAAGAAATTGTGAATTAAATTATTAAATATGGGGTATTCGAGGAATCCTCTTATAAATGCTTGAAATTTTACCTACGTGAATAAAAAAAATTTTGTGCATGGGATGCAAGGATATAAATTTTTGTAGATTTTTAAACCATATTTTATCAAAGCTCTTTGTAAACTGCAGTTTAAAACTTATTTTACCAATAAAATGTTCTGTAGATGTTCAAGGTATTTATGTATAATAAATACCTTTAACATCTAAGCTGAATTGAAATTTGATGTGGGAGATTCGTAATTCACTGAGTTTTGCGATTGTGTCTGTTTGTTTGGGAGAAAAGAAATGAATAATGTGAAGAGTTTCTAGTAATAAAACACATTTTGTTCTCCTGCATGGCAAAGTCCGCAAGAAAAATTAACACGCCGTTGTCACTGGACCACGGGTTATGCGTTATTGCACTATTGAATCATTTTTTAGAACGTTACACTGTTGGAATAATTTTTTCGAGCCCTTTTTTGAACGGGGCTCAAAAAAACGATTCCAACAGTGTAACGTTCTATAATTCACCCACATTCCCATGTGAACAGCCCTACCTCAACTGTAGTAGGAAAAGCTTTGGCTAAAATTAGTCTTCCTCCCATCATGTGGCGAAAGTGCGTGGAAAGGCTATAGTGAATGCGAACTTACGATATGATTCTTACAGACTGTATATTCTCATGATTTTTTCAATAATAATGCTGCTTGATGGTATGATTCATGGAGATTTCGTTTCAAAATAATACGATTAATAAATGATATGATCATTCACTTCGATATCTGCTGTCTGATTTGGAAACTACTCTCATCAAAATCGAGGGCTGATCATTCAGCCTACCGCGCTTTTAGCACAACATGCGCAGGCTGACGAATCGATCGTCGTCGCACTAAAAGGGTTCTGCAACATCGTGGTTTAAACGTCGATAAACAGTGGCAAAACTTCGATGCTAAAAAACATTAAGATTTTTCACCATCTGGTGAGTGGCAAGTGCTAATTTGCACCTTTATGTAGTGAGTTGAATTTATTTTTTCAAAGGAATCTGTTTGTCCATCGTTACAGTGGAACAGAGCATCAAAGCCCTACCGATGGTATCTGAGGCCACATTTGTAACCATCGGGGTGAGTGGAGACGTGCACAATGCCTGAGAATCTTCCCGAAGCCTACTGAAATTTTTATTTTGTGACATTACGTTAGCCAGGGTTCATCCTAGGACTAAAAAAGGGCTGGGTGCTTGTGGAAAAAAGGGCAGCTTGCACTTTCAAAGGGCATTAGAGTTATAAATCAACCTTACAAAAACATGACTATACATGCAGTTCAGGAGTAATTCACTGTTGGATACAGGGATGAAAGAGTTCCGCCTTTTTGGAAGTCTCCTGGGGAGTTTCTGAGATCGATGCAGAAATGCAATAATCGCAGTAAAACAAATTAGATCCGTATAAATATGGGATTGACATTGGTTTGATATAAGCACATCTGAAATAAAATTCCTATTTGTTCCTAAAGAAATGTTAAACAATTTTATGGATTTCATATTCACTATGTTGACATAAGTCACCGGACACCCCTTCAAGAACAAATGAACGGATCCGCTGTGTTGTTAAGATGCGCAGTACAGCTGCAAACTGTATAAAAACAAGCCTACAGCTGACCGCAATCAGATAGCACCGTGAGGTTGAGTGAAAATGTTGCGGCGGGAGAGAACTGACTTTGAGAAAGGAAAGATTGTTGGGTGTTATATTAGTGGGTTGTCCATAAGCGAAACCGAGAGGTGTTTAAACATACCCAAGTCAACTGTTTTGGATATACTGAATAAGTGGAAGACACATGGCCTGTCTGAAGCAGCAAAACGTACCGGCAGAGTAAAGAAAATCAGTGATAGAAGACATCTAAGCCTCAGGAGAGTCGTTACAGCTAATCGACGGAGTAGTTACTGCACAAGACCTCAGTGTACAGGTGAGTAAAAATGCTGGAATGTCGGCATGCACACGTACCATTCGCAGAGAACTTCATTCCGTGGACTACTGTGGTCGTGTGGCTACTCATAAGCCTTTCATCTCCACTTGGAATGCTGCTCGTCGTTTAGCATGGTGTAAAGAACATTTATTGTGGACCGTAGATATGGAAACGGGTCCTATGGACTGATGAATTCAGATACATGATCCATCAGTCTGATGGCTGTGTGTGGGTATGGCGGAAGCCATGGGAATGCTATTTACCACAGTATATTGTTGCTGCGGTCAAGTTTGGAGCTGGCAGTGTATTCTTGTGGGGGTGTTTATCGTGGTATGGTCCCGGCCAGGGCGCGATTTCACCGATTAGCAAATAGCTAGTGGAAAAATCAAATTTGCTAGTGAAAAAAAATCGCAGTTGCAAATATTGCTAGTAAGGTAATTTCTTTATTTAAAGTAATCAAAAATCATTATTAATCCACGAAGTTTACATAAGTTTCTATTATCACTTGTTAAAACAGCGACGATCAGCGATTCTCTTTCGCCAATTTCATTTCGACACTTAATACCCATCCTCCCCATATCTTTCATTCCTTCCAAACTGGCGTAGAAGCGCATTGAAACTCCTCTCCATCGTGCCCTCATTGGTCTATTACAGAAACTGAACGTGACGTCGGCAACGGTTGCTGTGGCAACCCAGAGCTCTGGGGTTGATCGGTTGTTTGACCACCTGCTCTGCCACCCTCCCTTCTTTTGCCCCACGAACTTTGTCCTCAACTCCTGTCGTACCCTAAGCGAAGCGATCTCCTACTTCCACAAGTCTTGATAGTCGTGCATACATCAAATACTGCGCTCCAATGATCAGTGATGAATAAGCAAGAATAATTCCACCTATTCGGATGGTAGACAAAACCGAAAGAAGCAAACCAAAATGTTACTGGAAAATAGCCTGCCAACACTGGAAGAAGTCTTATCCATAGTAACTAGCCTTATTGCGTGGCATAGACGCTTTTTACGAAACGTGTTCGTGGAGGGGGTAAACGATTACGGAAGAAACTTTTGCTTCGTCTGACTTCTGGTTTTGGAAATTTTCCTTGTGTTTTCAAGCTGAAATACAAATATTTATCCAGTAAAATGTTAATGAGCAATAATACTTGACAGAGGCAACATCGTGAGAAAAAAAAATATGATTACGGAAAAAATCCGAATTCCGTCGACCTTTCGTTTTCTAGTTTCGTAAAGACGGAATTCCAATAATAACGAAAAAGCCGGAATTCCTTGAATTCGCGGAAGAATCTCGTGCCTGAAGATTACAGAAAAATTTTGCAGCAGCCAACTTCCGTTTTTGCAAATTGTTCTCCACAGTTTCAAGCTAAAATGCAAACATTTATGCAATAAAATGATATTTAACAAGAAAAGCGGACACAAAGACAACATTGGGAGAAAAATTTGCGATTACGGCAAAATTTTCTTACTCCGTTTCACTACTGTGTTTGAAAGTTTTGAAGCACGAAATTTCATCTCCAGATGGAAAACGACCCCCCTTTTTTTTTTTTGTCATCATTTAGAATGATCTAACTGATGACAAAAAAAAAAAAAAAAGCGGGATTCCGCGAATCCCTGTAAGAATCTCGTGTATATCATAAAAATAATAGCAAAAGAAAAATTTGAAACAAAATGAAAATTTGTAGAATCCGTAGTTTTGATAGTGAGTTCCGTAGTCAGACAACTAATTCCGTAGAAACTACGGCATTGTGTGGTAGTTGGCAGATCTGAAGTGTGTAGAAGTTTAGCAGAAATTTGTGCAATACTTCCACTTAGTACTGCATGTTGTGAGGTGGGATTCAGTTTTTTAAAAAGAATACAAGGGGATTGGAGGAACAATTTGTCTGTTGAAACTTTAAATGCTCTGATGACAATTGAAATAGAAGGGCCACAAGAAGAGATTTTTAATCCACGGTCAGCAGTTATAAAGTGGTATGATGACAAAGTCAGACACCCTGAGCGTAAACCATATGGGAAGAAATCTGAATTAGAATGTCTGAAATATATTCATGTGGTATGAGAATTTGTTAGAAATTAATAATAAAGATAGTCACTAAACTTATCTAAGATTCTATTCATTATTCAGAAAGGTAAGTCAAAATATTTATACACATATTTAAATTTCTGTGTAACTTTATTAGAAAATAAGTTACGATGTGATTTAGTTTTACTTGCTAGTCATGCAAACGTTTTGCTAGCAAACTATTTGGTCACTAGCAAAATTTGCTAGTGAGCAAAAAAGATGAAATCTTGCCCTGGTCCCGGCCCATTGGTTATTGGGAACAAACCTGTTAACCAGCACGTCTACCTCGATGTTCTGGACAATTATGCCCTTCCAACTCTGTGGCAATGCCTATGGAACCGAGCCTTGTTGGTACCAGCTGCATAATGCACTGAGCCACAAAGCAAGGACTGCTACACTGTGGTTTGATGATAATTCCGTATCGTGTGTGGACTGGCCAGCACAGAGTCCTGATCTTAATCCCATAGAGCACCTATGGGATGAATTAGAGCGCCGCTTAAGAAGATTGGAACCAAGGCCTACTACTAAGCAACAGTTAGCAGCAGCATTATGTACTGAATGGAAGCGCATACCTATCGCTGTGTTCCCAAACCTTATTGAAAGCATGTTTCGAAGGGTCAGTGCATGCATTAAGGCCAAATGTGGACCGACACCATGCTAATGTATGTCAATAAATGCTGCGTTGTGTTTCTCTTCTAGGAGTCCGGTTACTTCAGTCAATATAGTGTATAACCTTTGGCCTTAATGCATTCATTGACCCTTCAAGACATGCTTTCGACAAGGTTGGAACACAGGAGAGGTATGCACTTCCATTCAGTACATAACGCTGCCTCTAACTGTTGCTTAGTAGTAGGCCTTGATTCCAAACTTCTTATGCAGTGCTCTAATTCATCCCATAGGTGATCTATGGGATTAATTAAGATCAGGGCTCTGTGCTGGCCAGTCTACACATGATATGGAATTATTGTCAAACCACACTGTAACAGTCCTAGCTTTATGGCTCGGTGCATTATCCTGCTGGCACCAGCAAGGCTCGGTTCCATAGTATATTGCGACAGAGTTGGTCGGGCATAATTGTCCAGAATATCGAGGTAGACTTGCTGGTTAACGGGTTTGTCCACGATAACCAATGGGCCGGGACCATACCACGAAAAACACCACCACACTAAAGATTAAAATTAGCGGTCACCACTCGCCACGTGGCAACTGGATAAAATAAAATGTCCAGTAGAAAAAGTAACTTTAGTCACCATGCTCAAAAATTCGCCTTTTTTCATTGCTAAAGAATTAATTAGCATTAATAATCTAAAGCAACTTATGGGAATTTACTAGGGAAATTTTTACATTAATAGCAAATTTTCGGAGAAAACTCTTCTCCTTCTTCAGGCTGACTTGTTGTCACTTTTTACTTGACACTATCACGGTTACGGTTTACCTTGACGGTTACGGTTAACCTTGACGGTTTAGGTTATTTTTCAACAAATCCTGCCAGATGTTAGGCAGGGAAAATCCTTTGCAGTCATTGATGATGGAATTTTGTTTTTTCTCAATCTCTATTCCTTCTTTCAGTTTTCTTTTTTGGAAATTGCTTTGGAAACTGATTACTTTAAGGGAATTCCAATCCATGCTGTGCCCAGTTTCTCTAACATGCCTATCTAATCCAGTCTTGTTGGAGCAATTTTTTATAGCTGCTTTATGCTCAGCTATACGAGTTTCTAGTCTTCGACCTGTTTCACCTATGTAAGATAGTCCACAACTACAATTTACTTCATAAACTACTCCTTGCATTTTTAAAATATCTTCTTCTCTTTGAACTATTTTAGGGAAAAATTTTTTAACTTTGTTCTCTAAACTTGGAGCTAGCCTAATATTGTATTTTTTACTAATTCTCTTTAAAGCTTCAAATAAACCTTTGTGATAAGAAATTTTTCTAGTGAATTTTACTTGTTGCTTTTGTGGGTTCTTCGAACCATTAAAATTCAGAAGCTTCTCAATTTCTTCTTTAGGATAGTTATTCTCTGCAAGTATGACTTTAAGCTCTTCTTTATGGGCTTCTTTTTTATCTGCAGTAGAAACTATTTTATTTATTTTCTAAACACTGACTTGCTACATTTTTCTTAATAGAAACTGGATGATACGAATTGAAATCCAGTAGTCTTTTAGTATTCATTGGTTTTTTATACCAACTAGTGAGGAATTTTTCATCTTCATAATAGATAGTAATATCTAAGAAGTTTATTCTTCTTTCTTTTTGAAGTTCAATAGTGAACTTAAGGGAATCATCTAATTCATTGAATGAGTCTAGAATTCTTTCTGGAACAATTTCTGAGCTATCTATTATAAATAAGATGTCATCCATGTATCTGCTATATAAGCAGAAGTATGTGGGTTGTACTAGTATCTTTTCTTCTAGTTTTCCCACATAATAGTTAGCTAAGAGTGGGGAGAGTGGGGAGCCCATAGCTAGCCCCGATTTTTGAATGAAAAAGTTTTCCCAAATTGAAAATAGTTGTTCTGCAAAGAGAAAGTAAGCATTTCAAAAATTCCTACTAATATGTTTTTTTCCTTGTTTGAATTCTAGAATTAGATGATTCATTCAATGAATTAGATGATTCCCTTAAGTTCACTATTGAACTTCAAAAGAAAGAAGAATAAACTTCTTAGATATTACTATCTATTATGAAGATGAAAAATTCCTCACTAGTTGGTATAAAAAACCAATGAATACTAAAAGACTACTGGATTTCAATTCGTATCATCCAGTTTCTATTAAGAAAAATGTAGCAAGTCAGTGTTTAGAAAAAATAAATAAAATAGTTTCTACTGCAGATAAAAAAGAAGCCCATAAAGAAGAGCTTAAAGTCATACTTGCAGAGAATAACTATCCTAAAGAAGAAATTGAGAAGCTTCTGAATTTTAATGGTTCGAAGAACCCACAAAAGCAACAAGTAAAATTCACTAGAAAAATTTCTTATCACAAAGGTTTATTTGAAGCTTTAAAGAGAATTAGTAAAAATACAATATTAGGCTAGCTCCAAGTTTAGAGAACAAAGTTAAAAAATTTTTCCCTAAAATAGTTCAAAGAGAAGAAGATATTTTAAAAATGCAAGGAGTAGTTTATGAAGTAAATTGTAGTTGTGGACTATCTTACATAGGTGAAACAGGTCGAAGACTAGAAACTCGTATAGCTGAGCATAAAGCAGCTATAAAAAATTGCTCCAACAAGACTGGATTAGATAGGCATGTTAGAGAAACTGGGCACAGCATGGATTGGAATTCCCTTAAAGTAATCAGTTTCCAAAGCAATTTCCAAAAAAGAAAAACTGAAAGAAGGAATAGAGATTGAGAAAAAACAAAATTCCATCATCAATGACTGCAAAGGATTTTCCCTGCCTAACATCTGGCAGGATTTGTTGAAAAATAACCTAAACCGTCAAGGTTAACCGTAACCGTCAAGGTAAACCGTAACCGTGATAGTGTCAAGTAAAAAGTGACAACAAGTCAGCCTGAAGAAGGAGAAGAGTTTTCTCCGAAAATTTGCTATTAATGTAAAAATTTCCTAGTAAATTCCCCATAAGTTGCTTTAGATTATTAATTCAATTAAACTAGGAAGCCATTTCTCAACATGAGCTTTATTCAATTAATTAGCATTTTTAAAACGCTCCTGTTATAGGAAATGCATTTTCAAATCGTCCAACTTGCGCGTTGAAAAACAGTCCTTTCCTCCGCAAATAAGCGGGTATGATCTATTTATAGATTCACTCTTCAAGAACGGTGGCGATTATTTGTTTTTCCACTTAAGTTGGTGCACAAAGTAACCATATCGGGAATGGACACCTGTGGCTTTAGATGGAACTGTGGCATCACAACCCATCGTCAGCAGCTAGTTTTTTAAAGTTTGGTTTCTCTGAAAATGCACGATTTTTCGTTGCTTAGGCGCTTCTTGCTTATCATCAAACAAAATGGGCAAGCATTTTCCCTTTTGTTTACAAAAAAAAAAAATCAAAGGTAGAAAATCGGGACTTCATTTTCCGCCGCTGCGTGCCGTCTTTCATTCCACACAGAGTCTTGTTTCTTTTGCACGTGTGAAGTTGGCTTTAAACAAAATAAAAAACAAAACAAAACAAAATCTTGTCTGCTCCTTAATACAGTAAAATGTTACTAAGGGATGGGTAAACACAAGTTTTTCAGCGAAATTAAATACAAAAGATCAGTACTATATTGGTCGCTCTGCCGTGATAGTCATTTTACGGGTAACGGAAGAAGGGGGGGGGAGGTATTCTATCACGGGCCGAATAAGTACCGATTTTGAAATTTAATTTGGCTTTAAAAAAGCGGAAAAGAAGAAACACTTTCCATATTGATTGGTTTTGAAGAACAGGCTGTTAGAAATAACAAATACTGCGCTTCACTAGAAAAAACTTTTAAAATACGAAGTTGTTCTTTTTCACTATTACTGAAGATATTAAAAACGAGAAACATACTCAGAAAAAATCCAGAAAGTGAAAAGAAGGTGCATCTTGGGGTAAGAAAAATTCGAAATTTAGAAAACTACGGAACATTTTCATCCGTGCTAAAACAATCATTTTTAGGCGACGAACGACATGAAGATGCTCAAATTATATCGAACAAATAACACAACATTAAAAACATCCAACAAACAGTCCCAAAAATGTTTGATGAATGTTAGAATATTGAAAACATGAAAATAAACTTTGAACAAATGATTGAATAACATTATTTCATAGATTTTTTATTTCCGTAATATATTTGATGTTTCCCATATTCTGTAGCGATCGACGATTTCGTAGTGACTATGGAGAATTCGTAGCATTTGGAAGATCTGAGGTGGGCAAACAGGAAAAAATGACAAATAATTAAAATCCTACCAAAACAACATTTTCTGAAGGGAAAAAAATGGCAACCAGATTTTTTATTTCCGTAGTATATTCGATGTTTCCCGTACTTCGCAGTGATCGACGATTTCCGTTGTGACTATGGAGAATTCATAGCATTTGGAAGGTCTGTAGTGGATAAACAGGAAAAATGACAAATCATTGAAATTCTACCAAAACTGAACATTTTCTGACCCCCCCCCCCCAAAAAAACACACCTGATGCTGGGTTTGAAAACCGGACAGAATCCAATGGAATTAGGATACTCTGCAAGTATTCTTATTTCGTCACAACTATTTTTTCAACACCTGTGAAGGTTTATCAATGTTTTAAATGTAATATTTATTAGAACATCCCAGGGAATTACTTGTATACAATGGTATCTATTACCAACAAAAACAAGGTGTACCTATGGGCTCTTCTCTCTTGCTGAAATTTATTTGCAGAATATTGAAACATTGTTGCCCCATCCCTCTTAAAACCCACCATTTAGTTAAGGTATGTAGACGACACCTTCATTATTTGGCCACACCAAAAACACTCCTTGTTTGAACTCATGTCCTCCATAACTTCAAAATTCCTGCATATAAAAAAAATTTTCCTCTCAAGAAGAGATCAACAATAATATTAGTTTTGTGGATGTTAACATCAACCCAGACTTCTCACTTGGCCTCTCTGTTTACAGGAAACCTTCTGCCACCCATAATACATATCATCCCTTACCATTCTCACACTTTTGGAAAATACAAACTGTCTGCTCAAAAGTCATACATTCACCGGGCCAACCTTATTTGCAACAGCCATTCTGCTCTTCAACTAGAATATCAGAACATCATCAACATTGGCAAATTGCATGGCTTTCCATCCCTCTTATTACATAGACTAATCAAGAGGTTTGAATCACAGAATAGATCTAGTTTACTGCCTGAACCTTCCACCACCCATCAGTTTGTTGGCACTTTGCCCTTTAGCCTGTCCTTCACTCATAAAGTTTGCTCTATTTTTCAAGTCTTTTGGCTACAGGATTGCAGTCAAACCACCTCCACATCTTCTCAAACTCATCCTTAAGGATAGAGATCTCAATAAACCCCTAGATTTACAAGGTGTCTACTCTATCCCTGTCAACACTTCCACAGGCGTTACCCACTATATTGGTAGTACTTATCGCAGCATATCACTGATGTTAAGAAAGGTAGCCCTTCCACCTCCCTTTCAATTTTAACCATCAGCGATACGTCCGCTGCTCCCGATTGGCACAATGTTAAGCGGATCGCCCCATTCAGCAATTGGCATGCCTTCGGATACCGCAAAAGCATTGAAATCTACCTTACCCCTAACACTTGCAATACCGACGCTCCTTTTAACATCCCTATGATTTGGAAAGCGATTTTGAAATCTGGCAACAACTGACGCTTTACCACGTGTCTCATTCCATGGCTGATGAAGGTAGAAGTCGCTAATGAAACGTCCCGCTCATAATTTTCCAACGTAAGTTACGCGTTTGATGACTATTTCAAGAATTCTTTTCATGAATATTTTCTGTTGGTGGTCAGAAATCATTGCAAGTCTGTAAAATAAAGTGACCAGGTTGGTATCAGATTTCTCCCAATCTTAGCTGTACCACAAAATGATACTGTTATAAGGTATGAAATTCATTTTTGAAAGCTATACAGCCAGTTTTCATTTTGACACCAAGAAGAACTAACCAAAAATAAATGGAATGAAAAGAAAAATTTAGCAGAATGGAAGCAGCTTCAAAACATAATGTCTGAACATTTTAAACCATCAGTAACTCACTAAAACAAAAAACAAGAAATTTTTAATACATGAAGGTCATAGCACAAATTGTTGAAATACTCAATACTGCAGACTGTTATGCCAAGAAATTCAGAAGTTAAGAGAATGCAAGCACTGTGGGCAATGTTCTTGATGACAAGACAATGCTCATGAAAAGAATGACTTTAGAAAATACAGCAAATTAAATAAAGTACTGCTTGAAAATTTTGACCCATCCACTGCTATCAATTCATGGTGGAGAGATTAAGAGATTTTATTTGTGAACATAGCGAGAGACCAAATAAAAATGATTAAATTATTTTTCCAATAAAAACTTTCTAGAAAATTTGGTTGATGTGGTTGAAGAAAAATGTAACTTTTAAGATTATATTTATTCATTTAATTGCACTGGACAATAGACAGTGGGCCATTGTAACTATTAAGCTTAAATTTATCTATGTCTAAATAAATGAAAGGTATATAGTCAGTGATAAAATGAGTATAAACACAAAATAGCCGTAAGGAAAGTGGCCACTAGATTTTGTCCACCCACTGGCCACTAGATTTTGTCCACCCACTGGCCACTTGAAAAAATCACCAATTTTAATCTTTACACCACACAACTGCATTGCCAGCTCCAAACTTGACCGTAGGAACAGTACACTGTGGTAAATAGCATTCCCCGGCTTCCCCCATAACCACACATGGCCATCAGACTAATGGATCAGGTCTCTGGATTCACCAGTTCATAGGACCCGTTTCCATTGATCTATGGTCCACAATAAATGTTCTTTACGCCATGCTAAACGACAAATAGCATTCTGAGTGGAGATGAAAGGCTTACAGCTGCATGACCACAGTAATCCATAGAATGAAGTTCTCTGCGAATTTTACGTGTACATACTGAGGTTCCAACATTTTTACTCACCTGTACACTGAGGTCTTGTACAGTACTCCGTCGATTAGCTGTAACGACTCTCCTGAGGCTTTGACGTCCTCTATCACTGATTTTCTTTGGTCTGCTGGTACATTTTGCTGCTTCAGGCACGCCATGTGTCTTCTACTTATTCAGTACATCCAAAACAGTTGACTTGGGTATGTTTAAATGCCTCTCGGTTTCTCTTGTGGACAATCCACTAATATAACACCCAACAATCTTTCCTTTCTCAAAGTCAGTTATCTCCCGCTGCAACATTTTCACTCAACCTCACGGTGCTATATGATCGCGGTCAGCTGTAGGCTTGTTTTTATGCAGTTTGCAGTTGCACCACGCATCTTGACAACGCAGCGGATCCGCTCATTTGCTTTTGAAAGGGTGTCCGGTGACTTTTGTCAATATAGTGTACTTCGTACTTACTGTATATTTGGTGCTTAGGGTGCTAATAAATGTTGAAAGGTTAATTATTTTTGTATATTCCTCCCACGTGAGAAAAGTTCAGCCTTTTTCTGCCATAACCACTTTTCATGCCTGTGGATATTAAAATATTTTATTTTTGTATGTATTATCAGAAAGTGCTAGTTTAATTTGAGAAAATATTCTTTCTGTTTCAGCATTTGAAATTGCTAAGGTACATGCAATGTTCAACAGTTTCTGTATTAGTAGGAATCTTCTACTCACAGTTTCTTATGATTTTGAGAGAATTGAACATTTTTGGAATTGACAAATATTACTCTCAATACCAGTTAGGGATAGAAACATTGTTTTGTACTCATTCCACTCTAATAGTAAATCATTTTTATATAGGTTGAAGTACTCAGCCAGCTCCCTTCAGCAATGCCATAAAGGCTTAGAGTGGTTTCTGACCCCTACTTTTCTAAGATACCAAGATTTGTAATAATAGACTGGCTTTCTAACCATCTAAAAATGGTTTAATGCAAATAATCAATAAATGCACGTGCATCTCTTTCAAATGGACTGTTAGGGGTAGTGCAGTCATTTTACGCTTGAGGGCAGGCAGCAGCATTTGTGAAACTGCTGAAATTTCTACTAGCCAGTGTGGTTAGTGGAATAAAAAATTTACTAGCTAAATGACAAAATCTAATGGCCATGCAAAGTTAAAAAATATAATTCGTAACCTATGAAACTAAATGAGTGAATGTTTTTTTTCTTATTTTTTCTAATGGGAAACGGGGGGGGGTAAATACATCAGTCATGTACGCTTCTCCGAAAAAGTTTTCTACCCTCAGCTTATCTCTCCCTGGCAAAAAGAAAACAACAACAAAAAAACGGTACTTTCTTTTCTTTTTTCTTGTCTGGTGCTCGGAAATTCTTTAAATACCGTATTTTGTGGTTTAACCCAAGACCCTGGAATTCACAAAATTTGTTTTACCTTTGTATAATCTGTGCCGTTTTATAATTTGCAGATTGTGACATTCAGAGCAAAAAAAAAAAAAAATCACTGTATAATCCGCATATGACAAATGTTGATCCAGAAGCGGAATTTTCGACTGAAAAGTCTGTTACATAAAAGACCCTGGAGTCCGAAGAAATAATAATAAAAAAAAAAAAAAACGATCTTGCTAAATAAAGAAATTAATTTTTAAAGGACATTTTTTAAATGTGTTTTTATCTTCGGGCACAAAAGAAGCTTAGTGGCGTGGCATCCATAGAGCACAAATTTTAATCACGCCGATGCAGCATCTCGAATTGCATTTACACATTGCCAATGATGAAACGCTAATACAGAACAATTCATAGAAATACTGTATATACTCGTGTGTAAGTCAATAGTTTTTATAAGAAATCCTGCTTTTAAAGTAGGGGAGTCTGCTTACATACAGGTCAAAAAAAAAAAGAATGGGGCTGGACTTCCATGAATTCTCCCGGAGAGTTTACCGAAGGGTTTGTTTATGTGTTAGACAGCAGCTTTTTGCGTGTATCTGCGTGCTAGTTTTCTGATATTTTGAAAACTATCGCGTAGTGACACGATCATATCCTCAGCTGTTCCCCCATTTTAAGTTTAAATTAGGCAGTGTAACTGAAACGTTTCCTTTTCGGAAACATCATAAATAGTGATGAAGGAAAATGTCAGCAGCAAAGACTGGTCAAAATGGCAAGAGATGAACTAAAATACAAGGCCACACGAAATCCAGAGCACAGAACTTTGAAATGAGGCATGCATGTGTATATGTTATAGGTTTGTGCAGCGAGCGCTGTGCGTATATTTTTATTGGGCAATTGACGAAGAGAGGGCACAAGCACAGTCAGTAATTTCTGTTTCCCAACAATAGAAAGACAGTAACTCCCTCCATTCCTCCCTCCAACTTTGGCAGTCTTTCATTATGACACCCCTCCCCTCCTCCTCTCTGCTCCCCTCTGTACAAACTCCTGAACTGAGGAAAATTTTTCCCAGGGAGTTTTTTCCAATTAACCCCTCTCCTGCACAATTACGCTGCAGATTATTATTTTTAAATCAAACTGCCGCAGAAATGTTGTTTTTTTAAATCTGCGTTTATCCACGGATTACATGATGAAAATTACGATGCACGTTTTTCAGTGATGTTTTCTGAGAGGGCGCTACAATGCAGGCGCATAATTACTCTCCCATTCAAGCTGGCTGGCAACACTAGCCTTGTGTGTCAAGTCATCAAAGCTGCTCGAAGTGGGATTTCATGTGCTGTAGTAATTTGTGAATGTGTAGATAATAAATCCATGTAAATATGTACATCTGCTTCTTCAATAATCGCACAGTGGCGATTCATCCATCGAATCTCTTATGTAAGGATTGCCTATTTCTTCCTTGCACAGGTAAAAGGAACCTATGATGACATTATCTGCTGCTAATGCTTCAGAGATAACGGTGTATGCCCAATAGCTACTCACTCTTGATTTCAATCTCCATCGGATATTTAAGTGGTGGCCATTTCTTGTAGGTAATGTTTCCACGCCAATAATTGGTGCTGATTTTCTTTACCATTTCAGTTTATTTCCTGATCTACGAAGGAAATGTCTAGTAGACATGAAAACCAAAATAATTTCGCATGGTAAGTTGCTGCCAGCCAAAATTCATTCACTAAAACTGGTAACAGGTGATAGCATTTATCATAAATTGCTATGTGAATTTTCAGGTGTAACAGAACCACCTCGCCATGATCAACCAGTCAAACACAGTGTTCTACGCCATATAGAGACCACTGGTCCACCAGTAACAGCAAAACCATGAAGATTGGCTCCAGACCGACTTCGCATTGCTAAAACGAAATTTCAACACATGTTAGATCTTGGACTCCCATCAAAAAGCAATTATGCATCACCACTTCATGGTTCCAAAGAAAAACTGCATCGATTGGAGGCCAGTCGGAGACTATCGTGCACTAAATGAACAAACAGTTAAGGATCGATATGGAGTACCCAACATTTTGGATTTCACTTCCGAGCTTCATGGGGGAAAAAAATCTTTTCACATATAGATCTTGTCAAGGCTTATCACCAGATTCCCATTAATCCTGCTGACATACATAAAACAGCAATCACCACACCATTTGGTTTGTTTGAAAGCACTCTAATGCAGTTTGGACTATGCAACGCCTCATCTCCCTTTCAGCACTTCATAGATGAAGTTATTCGTGGTCTGCTCTTTGTATACGCCTTTGTGGATGATATCCTAGTTGCATCAAATTCACTGGAAGAACACTTAGCGCATTTGAGAACATTGTTTGAACGCCACCATGAGTATGGTCTTAGCTTGAAACCTTCCAAATGTATCTTTGGAGTTCCCTCCATTGAATTCTTGGGATTCAAGGTTTCAGAAGCTGGCATTGAACCACTTCCAGACTGCACCAAAGTCATCGGAGACTTTTCCTCAACCAACCACTATAACTCAACTTAAATGATTTCTCGGTCTATTCAACTTCTACAGATGCTTCATTCCCAGAGCAGCTGACATCCTTGCACCGTTAGTGAAACTTCTTGAAGGACGCAAGAATAAAAATAAATCTTGTCGTGTTACATCTGGTCAGCCAAAGGACACTCTACAGTGGTCTGATACTGTTAAGAAATCTTTCACTGATGCCAAAGAAGCACTAGCTCAAGCCAATCTGCTACACCATCTGATACCTGGTGCTAACTTAAGTATCTTTGTTGATGCATCAGAAGTAGCATTGGGAGGTTCCTTAGCAGTTTGTAGAAAAAGTTTGGCAACCTATAGCTTTCATGTCAGTCAAACTAAGTGCTAGTCAACGTAAATGGTCAGCATATGATTGAGGGTTATTGGCAATCTACACAGCAATCAAACATTTCAGGCATATGCTCAAAGGTTGCAGTTTGTCATATTTACAGATCAGAAGCCTCTTACTTATGTATTTAAACAGAAACCTGACAAGTGTAGTCCAAGACAACTATGGCACTTTGATTTCATTTCACAATTTTCTACGGACATAAGACATCTCTGGCACAAGTAACACAGTTGCTGATTCTCTCTCATGCATTGAGATTGATTCTATTACTACTGCCACTTCACTCGATTTCCAAGAGTTTGCCAGACTGCAATCAACAGATAGTGAGATTCAAAATATTATTCAAAAGAATTCTTCACTCCAGTTAAAAAAGCAACCCTGTCCACTTAGAGACACAGAACTGTATTATAACATATCAACTGGAACTCCTCGTCCATTTGTTCCACATGCCTTTCGAAGATGTCTCTTGGACCATTTCCATGGTCTTTCGCATCCTGGTATCGCAAGCACAATGAAACTCATTAGCTCTAGTTATGTGTGGCCGACTATGAACAGGATGATAAAGGAATGGGTTCGAAGCTGTCGGGCCTGTCAATGCTCCAAAGTCCAGCGCCATACAAAAGCTCCATTAGGAACTTTTGCCATGCCCGATGCACGTTTTTCATACATCCGCATAGACATCATTGGTCCATTACCAATGTCTGATGGAAAACGTTACTGCCTCACCATCATTGATCGATATACTTGATGGCCTGAGATAGTTCCCATATCTGACACCACTGCTAACACAGTTTGCCATGCCTTATTTCATTCCTGGATTTCTCACTTTGGATGTCCATCAACCATGGACCAAGGAGACAATTCGAATCATCCCTATTCAGACAGCTTACTGACATGCTTGGAACTAATCAAATTCGAACCACCGCCTAACACCCAAGTGCTAATGGGTTGATAGAATGGTTCCAAAGGGACCTCAAAGCTTCCATAACAGTTCATGAACAAATCAAATGGACAGAAGCACTGCCTATAGTTCTTGGCATTCGCTCTGCTGTGAAACCCGACATACAAGCATCTTGTGCTGAACTCTTCTATGACACTTCTCTGTGACTACCTGCAGACATGTGCTCCAGTGTGAAATATCCACCCCCAGATGAAACTAACTTTGTTTCTTATCTAAGTGATTATATGGACAAAATGAAACCATCTGCTCATGGTGACATATATTTTTGTGCATCTATCCTTACATAACTGTTCCCATGTGTTTCTTAGAGTTGACGCAACTTGCCCATCATTATCTCAACCATACACAGGACCACATAAGGTTCTTGAGAGAAATGAGAAAACTGTCTTAATCGTACTAAATGGTCATAAGACTAAGGTTTCCATCGACCATGTGAAATCTGCTTTCCTTTTACAGGATTCCTTGTGCTCGGAGCCAGTAGCAACTATTACCAGTGTTCATCCAATAACAGGTAACGCTACGGAGAAACTTGTCCGTCCAATGAACACCAGATCCGGACGACAAGTCAATTTTCCTAAAAGACTAGTGACAGTCATGTGATGTGGACACACACAAAAACTCTAATCATAGTTATTATATACCGTATAAATTCATTGTAAAATTTTATCGTTCGTCCCTCACTGAGGGCATACTCTGTGGCATATCACACTATGTCTCCTCTCAGTGTCGTGAGAGGGCGCCACAATGCAGGTGCAGAATTACTCTCCCATTCGAGCTGGCTGGCAACACTAGCCGTGTGTGTGTCAAGTCATCGAAGCTGCTCGAAGTGGGATCTCGTGTGCTGTTGTAATTCGTGAATGTGTAGATAATAAATCCACGTAAATATGTGCATCTGCTTCTTCAATAATCGTACAGTGGTGATTCATTCATCGAATCTCCACAAAGTAAATTCAAAAATTTATGTATTTAAATTATTGATACATAGTAAATGAAATGTGCTTGTTGCATTATTGAAGTAGTTCATTACATGAAAGTAATTTTTTTATAAGCAATTTAGTAATTTTCCTCTCCCATGAATTTAACATTTCTAATGCATTTTTATTTGTTTTTTTATTCTAAAGGAGTTCTGCTAAAATTGATTGAAAAGTGCAAGTCAGGCGAAAGTGTTATTTCCATCTGTGAGATTGGGGACCAGCTGCTTGCTGAGGAGACAGGAAAAGTTTTTAAGAAAGAAAAAGAGCTAAAAAAAGGTATGTTTGATAATTAATTACTTGTTGCAGCATTACATGTGAAGTGATATGTTATTTTGCCTTTTTTTTTTTTTTTTTAAGATATGTGAAGAACGTGGGGAAAAAAAAAAAAAAAAGGATCGTGGGCTTTAATTCTGTTTTAACTTGAAAAGCTTTGAAATATTCTTCATATCTTCTGAGTTCTGTTTTATTTTCAGGCAGTGTTAGAATTAGAAATAAATCTTCTACTGGCCCAGCGGTCCACTAGAATTTGCAAACCACTGGTCCACAAAAATGCCCTCTGGTCCGTAAAAAAATCAAATAAAAACAAAAAAAACTTAGACATTTACAATATATGTAGAAAATAATGTATCATTTCGATGGAATTGTATCCAATATATGTTTTTAAACCTATCATTAGTTTGCAGCCTAAGAAAAAAACTATACACAGAGCTTGAAAATGATCTGAAAAGTTATGTGCCCAGCTGGGCATATGCAAAAAAATATTTACTTGCCCAGAAGTAAAATCTACATGACCAGAAAAATTAATATTTTAAGATAACAAAACAGAAGCCTCATTTTTTTAAAGTTAAAAATTATGATAAACTTTTTATACATCTTTTGCATCACCATTTTAAAGTGTCTGTATTCAAAATGCACAAAAGCACATATCTCAAGTTTTAAGAAAGGTAGTCGATGGCATTTGAGAAATTTAGTGATGATGCCATGTTAAAGAATTTTTAATACATGTCCTGTGTTTTACAAAAAAAAAAAAAAAATATGATAGTTAACTGTATAGCAGTTTTTAACAATTTTGAATGTAAATATTATTTACCTTTTTCTCTTGTGCAAACAGAAGTTATTTTGCATCATAACATATCCCAAGAACTGTTGTTTAGAAACAAAGGCAAATCTCATGTTTTTGACTACTGTTGTGTGCACTTAGTTATTAAACTATATTATCACCTGATACCCCACATTGCTTGAGATTATTACTGGTGGTATCGGCAATTTTAGGATGGTTTTCGCAAACAGTGTACCACATAATAGTCTTGTCATTTTACTTTAGCCAATTAAATGCTTTTATCCAAGATTTCTCAAATGTGCAACAGTGTTTTCTTGTACGCTTTATCATAGTCCGCTTGCATAAGTTTCAGATTTGCCAACGATGTAGATTCCGATTCTGAAATTACGCCACTCAACAGTGCGGAAGACAAATTTGTAACTACCGCTGACAGATCGGGAATTTCATATATTGCTTACTATGAGATAAACTCTCATTGTTGGACTTTTTTTCCCAAAAATACATCGTGTATCCATTACTAAATAGAACTTATATCCACAGCTAGCATGAACCGCAACTAACACGAATACTGTTCTCTCAGATAAACTAAGTTATCTGCGTCGGTAGTTTTTGCTCTTTTCCCGGTTAAGTGGAACGCATTGCGCAGGCTCATTCTTAAACGAAACTTAGCTTTTGTTTCGGTAGTCCCGCTGTCAGTTCATGTGTGTGGGAGCATGCGCATGCGGAAGCTGCCACTTTCCCCTCCCTCACTTGCACAAGTTATATCGGAGACCCCGCCCCACCCGGGGCTGTGCAATAAATATTCCGTTGTGGCTCCCTACCCATAAAGCACAGCTTTTTTGCCCATCGGTCTGCGTCCTCCTGTTTGATGACAATTTACGCATTTTGTCACTAAACACCGGAGGCTAGTTTCATCCGAGGCAAGCATCCTGTCATTAACTGTAAACGACATCTGGAGCAAAACTACGTGTGGCCCCAATTTCTGGATGTAGAGGATAATATAATTAAAGAAGCGCTATTCTCCTGGCCTTGGTACTCATTCAGTAACAGTAATACAACTGCAGTAAAATGAAAAGCATGTGACGACAGTCTTTTTTTCTAGAGCAGAAAATTCTCCATTCCAAACTTTTTTTTTTTATACCCCTCTACGTCTGGTCGCCCGATTGGACAACTATTTCATTTTGACTTGCCCAGGCCAATAGTATACATTCCTCGGGCATGGTAGTTTTCAAGCCCTGCATTAGGGTGAGATGAAAAAACCTTTTTTTTTTTTTATTTGCATATCGCCTAGCACGGAAAAGTTGCCATCTGGGTCAACAAGAATAACAAAAGAGATTTTTTGAAATCAACCAATATCTTACGTCTCCACACGGCACACTAAGTTCGCATTTTTCCGACTGCATTGGGCAGTAAGCAAAAACGGATGGAATTTTTTTGTAATTGAAATCTAGTAACCCCTAGTGCAAAAAATTGTCCTTTAGTGTTCCCAATAACAGTGAAAAATTGCACTGTTCTGAGTGCACCATGCGCGTGCATGTGTAGTACACTCAGTTTGCTTTGCAATGTGAAGCGTGTACCTCTTCGCTTGCTTCCAATGTCACATATGGAAACAACCCAGAACTCGCCACAAGGAGGGTGGCTACTGGCAACACTTCGAGTTCCGCCAACCCTCCCTCCAGCTCAGAATTTTAATTCTACGTATTATATCTTGTTTGGTAATCCGCTTTACTCGAAAAATGTGGGATTAATTGCAGTGATGCAATTGTTGCTCCTATGAACGAATCTCTAGCTTCAAATCCACACACTGAGGCAGCTGCTTCGGTCACCAGTTTCACGCAACGTTCCACAGCTTGCGAGTGGCAGGGAAACTTGGTTATTTCTTCGGCAGCTGCAGCAGAAGTTGCGATTAGTCGATCCAGATCTTCGTCTGAGATGTGTTTTGTCAGGGGTGGTTGGGTAAGACGTGTTTTAGTCCAATCGGTCATCTCATAATATTCATTAGCATCCAGATTTAATTTTGGCACTTCGAATTCTCTTATGACATCATTCATTTGTTGTTGTGTAGCTTTCTTTATTCTTCTCCATCCCAAAGCTCTAACGTGGGTGCGTTCTTCCGCAATCATACTTAGCAATATATTCTCTGGGTGACTGAAAAACGAGTTTCTTTTGATCACTGCATCAATGTCGTCGCCACTCAAAACCCATCGCAAACTTTGATCTGTGTTGCCAACTACATAATGAAGGTATATGCCCCGGTCTGGTTTTTCATAAAGAAGAAGCCTTCGTGCACAGAAGGGGCCAAACACTTTTGGAAACTGATCAACTTATCGTGCTTCATGGATTTGAAGTGCAAAGTAATAATTGATGCAGTGATCAACAGAAAAATGCATTCTTCAGTTATCCAGAGAATATATAGCTAAGTATGATTGCGGACGAACACACCCATGTTAGAGCTCTTGGATGGAGAAGAATAAAGAAAGCTAGACAACAAATGAATGATGTCATAAGAGAATTAGAAGTGCCGCAATTAAATTTGGATACTAATGACTATTATGAGATGATCGAGTAGACTAAAATGCATCTTGCTGTGGAACGTTGCGTGAAACTGGTGACCGAAGCAGCTGCCTCAGTGTGTGGATTTGAAGCTAGAGATTCGTTCATAAGAGCAACAATTGCATCATGGCAATTAATGCCACATTTTTCGAGTAAAGCGGATTGCCGAACAAGATATAACACGTAGAATTAAAATTCTGAGCTGGAGGGAGAGTTGGCGGAACTCGAAGTGTAGCCAGCAGCCACCTCCTCGTGGCGAGTTCTGGGTTGTTTCCATATGTGACATTGGAAGCAAGCTTAGAGCAACCACGACACATTGCAAAGCAAACTGAGTGTACTACACATGCACACGCATGGTGCACTCAGAACAGTGCAATTTCCTATGGATTTTTTGATGCCCTACATGCCAGGATGCCTTTACTTAGCCTAGCCCTATGGGCCAAATGTGGGAAGAAAATGGCGAACTTCGCAAGCAGTGCGGAGACATAGCATATTGATCAACTCAGAAAAAACAAAAAAATCACTGTTATTGGGACCTAAAGGACACTTTTCCGCACTAGGAGTTACTCGATTTCAATTGCCAACAAAATTCCATCTGTTTTTGCTTACTGCCCAATGCGGTTGGAAAAACGTGAACTTAGTGTACCGTGTGAAGACCTAAGATATTGGCCAATTTAAAAAAAAAATTCTTTTGTTATTCTTGTTGACCCAGTGGCAACTATTCCGCACTAGGCGATATGCAAATTAAATTTTTTTTTTTTCAGTCCACCCTAGCCGCATACAGCAAGGTAAAAGAAACAAAAAATCATTTTTTAACTTGTGACAAACTAGGGGAAAAAAAAAAAAAAAAAACCGTAGTGGCCATCCGGGCCAGTGAAATCCATAGTTCAGTGGCCTGACTGAAGTTTTACTGGCCAACGGCCAGCGGACCACTAGGTAATTTAAACGCTGTTTTCAGGTGTTTCGGGCCTCTAGATCTTTATCAAGGCTTGTTTCTTCTCAATGAATAGAAACTGGTGCCAAAGGCTTTTTTTTACACAAAGTATTTAAATTTCGTTGCCATCTTCCTTAGTTATTATGACCAGTTTTTAAATGGAAATCTAATGTATTTGTAAATACATTGGTTTCGGATTAAGTTGTTAACACTGTTTTTTTTTTTTTTTTTTTTTTTGCTTTTTTTTAGTTGTAAGTTCATTATTCTGGATGCAAAAACTTTAATTAGGCTCTTATTTTTATGTAGTAATAAACAAGAGCATAAATAATACACATGTGAATGAACACATAAATCATTGCCATTCACTACAAATTATTGTTAAAAGTTGGTTCATAATCAGGGCCCGATTTCACCGATTAGCAACTAGCAAATAGCTAGTGAAAAATCAAATTTGCTAGTGAAAAAAATCGCAGTAGCAAATATTGCTAGTAAGGTAATTTCTTTATTTAAAGTAACCAAAAATCATTATTAATCCACGAAGTTTACATAACAGTTTCTATTGTCACTTGTTAAAACAGCGACGATCAGCCATTCTCTTTCGCCAATTTCCTTTCGACACTTAATACCCATCCTCCCCATATCTTTCATCCCTTCCAGTGGAAACTATCGTACATTGAAACTCCTCTCCATCATGCCCTCATTGGTCTATTACAGAAACTGAACGTGACGTCGGCAATGGTTGCTGTCGCAACCCAGAGCTCTGGGATGGATCGGTTGTTTGACCACCTGCTCTGCCACCCTCCCTTCTTTTGCCCCACGAACTTTGTCCTCAACTCCTGTCGTACCCTAAGCAAAGTGATTGCCTACTTCCACAAGTCTTGATAGTCGTGCATACATCAAATACTGCACTCTAATGATCAGTGATGAATAAGCAAGAATAATTCCACTTATTCGGATGGTAGGCAAAACCGAAAGAAGCAAACCAAAATGTTACTGGAAAATAGCCTGCCAACACTGGCAAAAAGTCTTATCCATAGTAACTAGCCTTATTGCGTGGCATAGATAGATGCTTTTTTACGAAACGTGTTCGTGTAGGGGGTAAACGATTACGGAAGAAACTTTTGCTTCGTCTGACTTCTGGTTTTGGAAATTTTCCTTGTATTTTCAAGCTGAAATACAAATATTTATCCAGTAAAATGTTAATGAGCAATAATACTTGACAGAGGCAACATCGTGAGGGAAAAAAAAATATGATTACGGAAAAAATCCGAATTCAGTCGACCTTTCGTTTTTTAGTTTCGTAAAGACGGAATTCCAATAACGAAAAAAGCTGGAATTCCTTGAATTCGCGGAAGAATCTCATGCCTGAAGATTACAGAAAAATTTTGCAGCAGCCAACTTTCGTTTTTGCAAATTGTTCTCCACAGTTTCAAGCTAAAATGCAAACATTTATGCAATAAATTGATATTTAACAAGAAAAGTGGACACAAAGACAACATTGGGAGAAAAATTTGCGATTACGGCAAAATTTTCTTACTCCGTTTCACTACTGTGTTCGAAAGTTTTGAAGCACGAAATTTAGTCTCCAGATGGAAAACGACCCCTCCCCTCTCCCAAATATCGATCTTCAGAATGATCTAACTGATGACAAAAAAAGCGGGATTCCGCGAATCCCTGTAAGAATCTCGTGTATATCATAAAAATAATAGCAAAAGAAAAATTTGAAACAAAATGAAAATTTGTAGAATCCGTAGTTTTGATAGTGAGTTCTGTAGTTAGACAACTAATTCCGTAGAAACTACGGCATTGTGTGGTAGTTGGCAGATATGAAGTGTGTAGAAGTTTAGCAGAAATTTGTGCGATACTTCCACTTAGTACTGCATGTTGTGAGGTGGGATTCAGTTTTTTAAAAAGAATACAAGGGGATTGGAGGAATAATTTGTCTGTTGAAACTTTAAATGCTCTGATGACAATTGAAATAGAAGGGCCACAAGAAGAGATTTTTAATCCATGGTCAGCAGTTATAAAGTGGTAAGATGACAAAGTCAGACACCCTGAGCGTAAACCATATGGGAAGAAATCTGAATTAGAATGTCAGTGAAATATATTCATGTGGTATGAGAATTTGTTAGAAATTAATAATAAAGATAGTCACTAAACTTATCTAAGATTCTATTCATTATTCAAAAAGGTAAGTCAAAATATTTATACACATATTTAAATTTCTGTGTAACTTTATTAGAAAATAAGTTACGATGTGATTTAGTTTTACTTGCTAGTCATGCAAATGTTTTGCTAGCAAACTCTTTGGTCACTAGCAAAATTTGCTAGTGAGCAAAAGAGATGAAATCTTGCCCTGTTCATAATCATTCAGATTCTTCTTCCTGAGAGTACTGTAAAATCAAATTCCTCCAGATAGAGGGAATGTATACAGGCTTGTCTTTATTGCAGTATTTTCGTCCAAGTTTAATGATATATAGGCTCTCGGTAAAAAGCATAGAACATTTATTAAGAGGAGTCTACAATAAGCTCACATTTTCCCAATCAGGTCTTAAGTCTTTTTTAGTAACAATTTTTGACAATGTTGAAGCAGCGGATTCTTTACGGATGGCATATCTGTGTTCAACCCAGTGAGTACCCAGGCTTCGATAGGTCGAGCCCTCATAGCAGAGATTTGTTAATTGACCATTTTTGTCCAATAAAGGAATGTTATAAACTCCAAAAATGGGAAATAGTTGGAACTACGTCTATCACGTCTAATTAATGAAAGACCATTGGGAATTGGGCTCAATGAACATAAATATGCCATTAAGAATGGCCTATCAAATATTGCTCTTGCAAGACTAGTGAACGATGAACATTATCCTAATTAGAAACAAGCTAAAACCATTATCACCACACACTATCCCCTCCTTATTATTCATGGAAAGTTTGATTATTGCTGAACAAGGAACTTCATGTTGTAATGACAAAACTCCTGTCTACATACCGACACCCTAGACACAACTATTAAAATTTTGCCCTCCATTTGAGGAGAATGAAAATATTTAATATTTAAAATTTTTTTGTCATATTCTTGTTGGACTTGATTATGTATATCATCCGGTTATTATAATTAAGTTACGTAAGGTTGCCTCTTTATCGTATTTATTTGCCCGATTTCATTCATTTATTCTTTTTTTTTCTCTCTGTCTTGTCTTGTTTGTTATTTATTCGATAATTTGACCTCTTGATTGTAACATACACTGAAGAGCAATTGAATTAGAGATACCTGTCTAGTAACGTGTAGCACCACCTTTCGCCCTGATGACGGCGGCGATTTGTCTCGGCATGGACTCTACAAGACACAGGAAGTGTTGGGAAGTCATACGGATCCACGACCCCTGAACAAGCTCTCACAGTTCATGAAAATTTGATGGAGGGGGGTCAGAGCCTCGAACATCTCTTTCGACGGCATCCCAGATGTGCTCGATGGGATTGAGGTCAGGTGACCTAGCTGGCCAAGGAAGCGAGGTCACGTTGTCTAAGTGTCCATCCAACCATTCGGATACAATTCAGAAGCGATGGCACGGTGCATTGTCTTGTTACAGGATGAGGTCCCCAGTGGGATGTTGAAGACGTACAAACGGGAGCAAATGGTCGTCCAGGATATCCAGGAAACGTTGACCTGTGAGGGACGATGTCACTCGTACCAGGGGTCCCGTTTCAGTCCACATAAACAGTCCCTAGAATGCCACCCCCACCATCTTGAAGAGTACCCTGCTGGCAAGAAGGATCCATCGTTTCATGTGGTTTGCGCCATACTCTTATTCTGCCATCCGCATGTACCAACATGAATATCAACTCATCAGTCCAGGCAACATTTTTCCACATGTCCAGGGTCCAGTGGTGACGTTCTTGCTCCCGTGCTAATCTTTGCACCCTGTGATGTGTGGTCAACAGCGGTACCCTCGTGGTACAATGGCTTTTGTACCCCATAGCAATGATGGTTCTGGATGGTGTGGCTGCTTACATGTTTTTGTGCACCAGCGTTAAATTGCCGAGTAATTTCTTGCACTGTGGCCCGTCTATCGGCTGTTACAATGCGAGCTAGCCGTCGATGACCCTGCTCATCCACATGCTGTTGTCAATGGCAGTTGGCCCTTGCAAGGATGGTTTTACCGGATTCGATGTACTCAGGGTGCACCCGTGACACAGTGGCTTGTGAAAATCCCAGTGCTTGCACGACTTCCGAGATGGAATGATCCATTCGTCGGGCCCTGACAATTTGCCCACGATCAAATGCGCTTAGATCCTTCGTCTTACCCATACTGCGTCCGACTCTTACTGATTCCTGTCGCATCACTCCTTATATTGTCGGATCGCTGCAAACTTCGTGTCATTTCCGTTTACAGGGCGCCCATTGCGCCACATTTGCATAACGTTAGCTACCTCTAATTCAATTGCTCTTCAGTGTATATTGATTTAAAACTTATCATATTTGGATTTGACGACATGATCACCTGTTCAGTTCGTCACATTCTGCCTGTAAGTTACTTATATGTCTCTGCACCCCAAAAAACTTTAGTGCTTCGATTTGATGGTCTTAAGGAAGACCGAAAGTTCTTGTGGCTTTATTTTTAACCTTTTAACTTATACATTAAATAAGTTCATTTCATTTGAAGCTTGTGTACTGTTTTAATTATCGTGCTTTTAAGACTGCTTCCTTAAACTTTTATGACTGATTCATTCCGCACGAGAACCTGATGCCTTATCTATGACATCAGTACAGAGTAAAACAAGTGGAATGATGTATTCATGGATTGTGATGGGCTTCTGTTTACTGGGGTAAGCGACACATTCTTGCTGGAGGGTAAATACAAAAATAATATACCCTTTCAAAACATTCCACAAAATAAAATTATTTCGACAAACCAAAACGGGTGCAGTTCAAAGTTAATAAAATAAACCAACAGGAGGGCAGCAGGAGGTAACAGGCAGTTCAATGGAGGTGTGCCCGTACCAGCCAAATTTAATGGTTTGAACTTGCTAAAATACCTACCTACTAAACAACTGACAGCACACACATGATAATTTGGTTTTAAAAAAGTCCTTGAAAAGTGCTTGAAAGAGTACTAGCCTTGGAGATCTGCATCTTACTACTTCCACAGGTCTGGTGACCAGACCTGGTTGATTTTATTATTTCTTTTAATTTGGAATGTACAGATAATAGTTAACCTATTTTTCTACTCATACTTTATAGCTAGTGCTAGTCCCCCCCCACCCAATCCACACGATGTTCCCACTCTCCTGCGTTGTTAAATATCCCCTGTCCTATAAGTTTTTGCATTTAAGGTTGATAGAAAAGAGGGAATTTCTGCAAACCAAAGTGACGAAGTTGGAAAATTTGTAAAGATTGATGCATGGTGTTCAAAAGTATCAATCTCAAAAGTTACACCATTTATCTAAAATATAGTGAAACCTGCTTAATACGGTTTTCAAGGGAGTGACTCAAATTAGCGTCTTAAATGGGAAAGCATCTTATCAGGAAATAGAAAAGGGAATAAAACCTACGCTACGTACCTTTGTATATGTCAGCTGCATATTCACGAAACTGTTTGAGAACACCAAAAATAATAGTATTAAAAAAAAAAAACGGAAAAAACACAATTTTCTGTAGTCACAAACTGTTACCTTACAATATTAATTTAAAAAATACATAAAAACATCACATAGATTATAAAAATTATTTTGTTCTTGTACAGTATTTATAAACTGTATCACTTTTTTTTATAGTTTCTTAAAATAATTCTCAATCTGATTTTGTTACATTTTTTTAAAAGCGGAATTCAGAATTATCGTTTCTAGCTGTTTTATTTTATTGATGGTTTCAGAAACTCCAATCATGCTGGACACAAAATGCCTTACTTTAGCGAGTGAATTTAATGCTGTGGCTGGCATCGGCGGTGGCACAGGCTCTTCTTCCTCACTCTCCTCATTTGTAATAGTACTCACAGCATTGTCTTCTACAATTTCTTGTATCGTTCAAATCTCACAAGTTGCGATATCATTAACAACAGACACATATCCAGGAACATTCATGAAAATGGGATCCTCTTCGACTTCAGGTTCATTTTGTGGCCATTTGATGCCTGCTTTAATGAAACAGTTCTTAATAACCTCGGGGCAGACTGCTTTCTGAATGCTTAAGTGGTGTTAGAAGCATATTAAATATGGCATATTTGTACTTATTTGCCTCTAAATTCTAGGAACTGCGTGAAAAATGTATTTAACAGGAAATCGTATTAACCGTGAGCATATTCAGCAGATTTCACTGTAGTTAAAGCTTTGATATCATGCACTCGTGGCCCTCGGGCTAAAAGTTCTTTCAGCATGATGGATGAAATTATTGTTATCAGAGGGGTGGAAAAAAGAAACAAAAGAAAGGCAACAATGAAGAAGTAGGGACAGAAAGATATCATCAGAAAGAAAAATTAAGGAATGGATGCTGTACAGCTGCAAAGTTAACAAGAGACAAAACTGACAGTTTGCATTCTTGCTGTGTATTCTGATTTTTCACCCAGTTAAAACGTTCAGCTTTTTCTTTCTTTCTTTGGTCTCATGTCATAAACTGCGATTTTTGAGCCAGTATGATCATATGGTAAGCGAAGGTTTGTGCGCTGTGTGTTCGCATGCTTGGATTTCGCGTCTGTCAAGCGTTGTGGCATTCTGAATGATGCATCTGACTGATTTTTACTGGTGGAAGTTTCGAACTTAAATCTCGCAATGTTACCTATCTTGCTCTCGGCAGAGGAATCAACTTTGTGTTTCTCACATGTTAAGTTTGTTTCATTAGTGTCCTTGTCTGTTGTAACGTTTTGTTGTGGTACGTGTTTCTTTTTCTCAAAGAGATAGATCGTTTCATAAAAAAGCATCTATGTATGCCGCAAAATAATACTGGTTACTACTGACAAGACTCTCACCAATGTTGGCAGGTATGCTCATTGCTCGTACAGCAACATTTGGATTCTTTGGTGGTATGCAGGTCCTACAAACCAGTAACTTTTTCCATGTAACATCATTGAACTTGATGGCTACCACACTTGGACAAAGTATTGAATGATTTTGAGGCCATTTTTGATGCTCTGAAATTGAAAGTGGAAAACTGTCATCAATTATCATTCAAGACACAATCCTCATTTGTTGCTAATGAACAGCTAAAATGCATGAAATCAGGGACATTCATTTGCCCAGCAGTAAGATTATCAGATGTATCTTGCTGTCTGCAAATGGTTTCTGTAATCTGTGGGGGTACTGTTATGGAAGCTCTCAGTGACCCGCAGGAAGACCCTATAAAAAAATTAGAAAACAAATGTGTTCCAGGTTTGCACAGCTTCTAAAATCTGGGAAAAGTACTGGAATTTGACTTCCCTTTTTCTGAGCCAGGGCCCTTAATTTTTCATATTTTCGTGAAAGGTTTTGGAATAGTCCTTGATTTTTCATATTTTTTTGTGAAAGGTCGTGGAATAGTCCTAGATTTTTAACTTGCAATAAAAAAAAACAACAAATTGGTCAATATGTTTGGATTGACTGTGTCACTTTGTTCTCTAGCTCTGTGCAGAATATGCTTGTGATAACATTATTTCCTTCCATGGAGTTTGATGTGATGCCATCTTATGTAATGCTGGAGTGCAAGTTGTTTGAGTGCCATATTTCCAGCCACGGTGGTGTTTGTGGTATAGCAGTTGTGTTCAGTTGGAGTCTCAACAGCATGTAGACACCTTCCCGCAAGTCCAAGGTGGCCATTCTTTCTAGCACACGCTTTCGTTACTGAAGGAGATTGATATCTGTCCTCCCTGCTGCCAGTGTACATGGGACTAGATGACTGCAGAATAAAGAATCTTCAGTGCTATGTCAAAGTTTGTTTTGTATTACAGTTGATTCTCTTTATAAGAAGTTTCAAGGGGATTGAAAATCAGTTTCTTATAACCAAAATTTCTAATAACCAAATTTAGATTAAAATGTTTAAAACTTCGAAATTAAAGCAGATACGTAATGTACAGTACATGCATTTTATGAATAAACAAATGTGCATCAACGCATTCCTTTTATTAAAAAAAATGTTATGGGTCTGCTTTTTGCATTTACCATTACAGTTGTCTCGAATATTGCTTTCTCTTTTTCTTGAACACTTGGAACCCTACTCACATTGTTCTTCACCTTCTGAATCATATCCATGACCTGCCCGTGTCGTTAGCTGCAGCTCAGAAAATTTGTCATCCTCTTCTTCAGTGCTGCTTCCAGTTTCTTCAACAGGATTCACTTGGGCCAAAATTTTGGCGTTTGTCAGCGAATGTTTGCACACCATTATCTGTGGTGACAGAATCCTCAAAAGAAACACCTTCCACATCCAATTGAACCTACTCATGCCTCCCATGTGGCGCAGTGGTCTAAGCCAGTGGTTCCCAAAGTGTGCGCCCTGGGGAACCACGGCTTTATCACAGGGGTGCCGCGAATTATTACAAAATTTTCATAATTTCATTTCCATTTTCAATTCAATGTGATAGGACACTACATCTAGAAGACCTGGTGCAAACCAGTAACTCACATAATAATAACTGTTTGCAGAAGCTTCTACACATGGCTACTAGATCGCGCTCTAGAATATTATTACAAGCGTGAAAGCCTCCGAACTGGTCTGTGAATTCAGAGCAAAGGGGCCGACTGACTGACTCGCCACTCTTGAGAACGCAGATGGAGTACCTGCGGTGTTTACGCTGAGAAATATTTTCGCGAGTGCGATACTAAATAGCGCACACCACAATAAATTGACCGGGTTTTTTTTCTTTATTTTTCGTCCTTAGATAATGCCAAAAGACTCCATCCTTAGTTTTCATTTTTTCTCTGTTACCTACAATGATATCTAGAAATAGTGAAATTCCAAAGCTTTGCTCTTGTGCTGCGAAAGGATTTCATGTACCGGTCTTAGAAATTATTTTTTCAGGAAATTTTTCCTTTAGTCTTCATTTTGGCTAAAGGAACACAAACATAATAGTTTTTACACGCATAACATCAAAAGTCCAACATTTTACGTTAAGCATTTTTGCAACTAAGATTTTTTTTTTTTTATGTGCGTGGCTGGCAGATTGGCAGGAAATGCATGACTGTCAAATTGGCAGAATATAATCATTTCACTCAAAACTTTTAGAAATTCCCTTCACGTTCAATTTATTAAAAACAAAACTAATCACGTAACGAACCCGAAAGCAAAATTTCTGATTTGATGAGTATATTTCCTGAAATTGCGGTAAGATATGTGCTCAAATCTTGTAACTACTAGAAGGTAAAAAAAATATAAATTAAAATCACTTAGGAAAAAGTTTTGTCAAATTTACATGGAAAGTATTAATGTGGATATCCTTGAATTTATGAACATAACGTCATAAATTTTATGCCGTAAACATAACGTCATAAATTTTATGCCGCAAATCTAAATGTCATATCTTTTTTTTTTCTAATTTTGCAAAAAAAAAAAAAAAAGGTATTACACAAAAGGTATTAATTTTCTCCAGAAGTATATGGTAAAGCAAACTTTTGTTTTTACATTTTTCAACTGAAACATATATTGAAAATATCAATTAACACATTAACAGATCCCCCCCCCCCCACACACACAAATCTGGCAAACCGAAGATAGGAGCATCAACAAATGTGTTTATTCATACATTATATATAAGTACGTTTTTTTTTCCCCTCGGTGTGCTTCTTTCAGAAAGAAACGAAAACTTCTAAAGAACATTCACACATCAGTGGAAAAGTGGGCCGCCTGGTGGCGCAGTGGTCTAAGCGATGGCTTCTGCTCATTCGTCTGAAATAGGTCCAGGTTCGAATCCCGGTGAGGCATGGATGTTGTGTTTGCCTTACGGCACTAGTTCTCTTTTCCCTGGAACCAGTGACCCTAAATTAGGGACATGCTACCAAGTAAGTTAAAACGCCATTTGGAAACCAATCATCCCAGCATTCTTAATAAATCTTGTGATTGATTTACGAGAAAGTTACAAGAGTTAAATCAACAAAAAGGTAGTTTTTATAAGCAGGCATCAATACCAAGCAATGCTTTGCTAGCATCTTACAAGGTGGCACATAGAATTGCAAAATGTAAGAAGCCTCATACCATCGCAGAAGAACTCATTCTACCGGCTGCTGTAGATATGGTGGACATTATGATTGGTGAGTCTGCTGGGAAGCTGCTTTCAAATGTGCATTTGTCCAATAACACCATCAGTCGCAGAATATATAGCACATAACGGAGGACCTCAATGATCAATTAATTGGAAAAATGAAAGGTAACGAATTTGGGTTGCAGCTGGATGAGGCCACAGATAATAATAATGATGCTCCCTTGATTTGCTGTGTACGGTGTATAGATGGTAATAACATTGTAAAAGACCTCTTTTGTAAAGGTATCGCTGGTAGTGCTAAGGCTCAAAACTGGTTCGAGATCTTTGATACTCTTTTATCCGAAAATAATTTGGAGTGGACTAAGTGCGTTGGTGTCTGTGCCGATGGTGCTCATTCTATAATATGTCCGGCTGTTATGGAGGACTGCAGGTGTGTATTCGAAGCAAAGCCCCTGATGCACTGGGGACCCATTGCGTTATTCAAAGGGAAGCACTCGCGTCAAAATATCTTGAACCAGGTTTTAGAATATGTAGCGAATGTAGTAAACTTTATAAAAATTTGGCCATCGAAGGCAAGGTTTTTCAAAAAACTATGTGAGGGTATGGGATCTGAGCAAACGTCTTTGTTGTACTACAGCACTTCGCGATGGCTTTCTCGTAGTAATGTTTTGTCTCCTACTTTTGAACTGTGACACGAATTTTTTTTTCTTAAAGAGAAAGACCACAAGTATACCGAAAATTTTGGAAATGAAGAATTTTTGGTAAAACTAGCATACTTATGTGATATTTTTGAAAAGATGCTCTGAATCTCTCCCTGCAGGGAAGCAACATGCACCTTTTTAAGTCGATTGAGAAAATTTCAGCTTTTATAAAAAACTAAAACTACGGAAAAGAAAAATGAATGAAGAGGAAGGGGAAGAATGTTTACCCTTTTTGCAACAATTTTTGACCTCCAATGTAGTTGATTTTTCTCGAGGCATGAAATCCATTTTTGAAGAATACTTATCACAGCTTATCACCTGGTTTGAGAAATATTTTCAAAATGATAATATCGATAAATTTGTATGGATTCAAGATCCATTTCATGCCACTGCTCCATCTGAATTTACTGCTGCAGAAGAGAATCTTATTGAGTTGTCTTGCGACAATACGTTGAAAACAACATTTAGCAGAATGGAGTTACCTGAATTTTGTATATCAGTAAAAGATGAATATCCCCCTTCTGAGTGGTAAAGCTCAGAGAATTTTAATTCGATTTGCGACTTCTCATTTGTGTGAAGCTGGGTTTTCGGCAGTCGCTGTTATAAAACCTAAGTATCGCACGAAAATCAATGTGGAGAAGGAAATGAGGGTGGCTCTGTCCAGTTTGATTCCAAGATTTGAGAAAATGTGCGGTGATCAGCAGGTTCATCCATGCCACTAATTATAATTAGTTGAATTTTTTCAATTAAATTTTTTTGTGATCTTTAATACGTGTTTTATTTATTTTTACCTAAGTGTACTTGTTAGAATTTGACATAGGGCGCCTTGGGAAAACCTGGATTCAGCAACAGTGCCGAGAATCGAAAAGTTTGGGAACCACTGGTTTAAGCGATGGCTTCTGATCACTCGTCCAAGATGGGTCTGGGTTTGAATCCCAGTGAGGCATGGATGCTGTATTTGTCTTATGGTGCTGGCTCTCTCTCTTTTCCGTAACAGTGGCCCTAAATTGGGACGAGCGATTGCTTATAACCCATTGAGTTGCTCATGATGGTCGTTAAACCTCCAGTGAAAAAAAAAAAAAAAAAAAAAACCACTCGTCAAGGGGAACTTATTCCTCAAAGTCTTGCTCAAAAGCAGTTCTTAATTACTGTAGAGTCCACTGAATTCCAAGCGGCATGTACAAAATCAGTGGCAATTTTCACATCAATTTTTGTCTCCTTTCTTGTCTCCATGTTTAAGATAATGCACTTATAGGCATCAGGTGATCCCCTGATCAAGGGGATGCAATTGAGAAGTGGTGTTTGGAGGGAGATACAACACATGAATTGAATCCAGCTGTATGCAACGTCTATGGGCGGAACAGTTGTCCAAAACAAGCAGAATTTTCCTCTTCTGTGTCTTCATTTCATTGTCCTGTTCCTTTAACCAGGCTTCGAATATAGAAGTCACCCAAGCTTTCTTATTTGACAGATATTTCACTGGCAAATATGGAATCCCTGCGAAACGCCAAGGCTTCTTTGATTTACCACGATTTTTCTCTTGTTTAAACCACCATATTGCATGCAAGAAGAAGTATCAAGTGCTCCTTACTTTTTTGACCACCGTGACATTTTTTGTTTTCGAATGCAAAACTTTTATCCAGCATCACTCGAAAAAATAATCCAGTCTCATCTGCATTGTAGACATCTTTGTACATCATATTTAGCAATGATCAGTCATCCATTCCTCTGCAGTATTTTTGGAAACTGAGGCAGACTCGCCACACAGCTGATGACAAACAATATCGTATCTATCTTTGAATCTGCTAATCCAACTGCTGCTGGCCTTAAAATCAGTATGTCCAAATCCAACAGCAAAGACTTCTCTTCCAAAAATAGCACTGCTATTAGGTAGATTGTGTCTTTTCATGTCTTTAAACCACAAGAGTAGTGAACTTTTGACGTCAGGATATGCGGGAGCTCGAGTCCTTTCCCAGTCTTGCTCTATGGTGCCAGACAGAATTTTTTTTTCTGTGCGCTTAGAACTTTGGAAAGTGTGGAGGTTGGAGTTTCGAATTCTGCGGCAATATCTATCTTCTTCCTTCCGCTGTTAACAGCTTCGATGACCTTTATCTTTTACTCGATTGACAGAGCTTTACACTTTGGTGCCATTGTACATGAGCAACTGAAAAAAATCTAGCAACTCAGAACTGTAACAACTCTAATGCTTCATGTGACATCTGATCAGGCTGGATAACATGGCAATCCGTGGCCTTGTTAACTGCACACCGATTTCTCCTTGCCCACCGACCCTGCAACTGCCCACAGGTAAATGTCCCCAACAAGCTCTCTCCGCTTACATTTGCGCTAGCTGCGTCATTCAAATATGGCTTCCCAGGTCATTCCAATTTTTGGTGTGCAATTTTAAGCATGTCCTTTCATATCTAACAGTCAGATCGCTAGTTTGCTTGCTAATGCAAATAGGAAGAAGTAGAACTCAAAAAAAGGTGCAAAAGGAGAAGATGAGAACAAAGAATACATTACGTACTACTGTGTATGTAGCAATGTACCGATTATCTATTGAGCGCGCAGGTGATGACCTGGAATTCTTAGAAGAGTTAAGTCAGAACAGGATTTTCCCCTTCTAAGAAAACGTTTATCTTGCATTGTGGAGAGGGGCAAAAACGACGTGCATTATCTTGTGCAAGTCACTCCGAAAATGGCCTTGAAGTTCCATGGGAGATAAAAAGAAGAAACATTGCAATGCAGGTCAAAATTTTTTTATTTTGAGAATCAATTTTTTGGAACTTTCTTATAACCGAAATTTGACTTTTTTTTTTTTTTTGGGGGGGGGGGGGGGCTTTCTTTATAAGCATGAAACGTTCTTATACTTTAACATTGGGCCAACCAAAGTTATAAATTTCTTTCTTATAACCTTAAATTTCTTATATCCAAGTTTCTTATAATGAGAGTGCACTGTATTTTCATTGTGCTAGGTTCCGGATTGCTTCATACAAGTTTATACAGAGCAGTTTTTATATGAGGCAATTTTGCTACTTCATTCAAAAACTAACGTGTACGCCAAAAAACACTCTGTAGCAGTGGAACGCATAGGATTTCATAAGAATTCTAAATTCATTGTGAATTTCATCCCAATTTGCAAAATGTAAAAAAAAAAAAAACTGATTTTAGCAAAAAATTAAGCTCCTGAAATTTTTCGATGAACTCCTGGTAAAGTCCTGGAATTTATTTTCTCTAAATGTGTACAAACCCAGGTGTTCTGTCTATGGCCAAAGCTAAAATCTGATACAAAATGGAAAATGCAGCACACTGAACCTTATTTATTGCTCTTTGTTGAGCTAATAACTGAGCAGCTGAAAGTTAGATATTCCAACTTAAATGGAAGTAAATACAATTGCAGTGAGTAGGATCTTATCCTTTTCTGAATGGCCACCATTCAGCAAACCTCAAAAAAAAAAAAAAAAAAAAAAAGGGCACTGATTGATGATGAATATAATGATATATTGAAGAAATTCAGAGTTCGAACAGCTATTATATTGAAGTTAAGTGGATTTCTTTAAAAAATCACTATACTCTTTCAACGTGGAATGCAGCAAATTATTCTGGGAAGAGAGAAATTTGCAGTATCATATTGGGCGTGCAAATATTTGGGGGCCGCCCCGGTGGCGCAGTGGTCTAAGCGATGGCCTCTGATCATTCGTCCGGAAAGGGTCCGGGTTCGAATCCCGGTGAGGCATGGATGTTGTGTTTGTTTTACGGCACTGGCTCTCTCCCTTCCCTGGAACCAGTGCCCTAAATTATGGACGAGCGACTGCTTATAGCCCATTGAGTTGCTCACAGTGGTCGTTAAACCTTCAATAAAAAAAAATATATTTGGGCTGCGACTAAAGTTTTGAAATTAAAGTTCATTTTTTATAAGTAGCTTGCCATGAAGAAGGGCAGCAGAGAAAATACAGTGTGCATATTAAATACACAGATGGTTCATTTGTGGATAAGTAAAATTGAATGCAGACTACAAACTTCTGGTATACACTGGTTCACAGAATCAGTAACATTTTTTTCCCCCTTCAAAATTTTACTTCTGCCATATAGGATATATGAAGTGAAAATCCTGAACTGACACTTGCTGAAAGTCAAGCTGTGTGGAACTTGTCCATTGTGAATGATGGGAGGTTGATTTAATTTCACAAAAGAAGTATAGTTTTGTTGTAATTTTGTGACATGGCTTTTGTGTAAGTTGTTTTCTTGTTAATTAATTTTTTTTTAATGAATTATGTTCATTGTTTAGGTATTGCCTTCCCTACATGTGTGTCCGTAAATCACTGCATTTGTCATTTTTCCCCCTGAAGAGTGAGCCTGACTACATTTTAGTTGATGGTGATATGGTTAAACTGTAAGTATAATTTTTGTGTTATCAATGGCAACTAGCTTGAAATTTTCTTTGTATATAACTTCCATGAGAAGTATTAGAGCTAATTTAGAAAAATATGTGTTAAAGAAAGTTTGGAAACTATATCACCATGAGAGAGGGACTCAGTTCTGATCTATGCTGATAAGTGTGAAAATTGATAATAGTAATGGCCGCACCGGTGGCACAGTGGTTTAAGCGCTGGCTTATGATCATTCGTCCGTGAAGGGGTCCGGGTTCGAATCTCGGCGAGGCATGGATGTTGTGTTTGTCTTACGGCACTGGCTTTCTCCCTTCCCTGGAAGCAGTGGCCCTAAATTAGGCCTATTGAGTTGCTCATGGTGGTTGTTAAACCTCGATCAAAAAAAAAAAAAAAATTAGTGAATAAGTTTTCAGATGATTAAGATAAGCTGTAATTGAGATTTCAATTAAATCTGTTTTTGTTTTTTATAATTATGTGTGTGTGATTCCCATGTGTATAGTGTAAGGGTAGCGTTATTCTGTTGGAGCACTGTATTAAGTGCATTCGCCAAAAACACGATAAAAGGTTGGAATTTACCACTTGAATGGCAACACCTACTATAGCTGTAGTCCTGAGGAAGGGTAGGGATACTACCAAAAAATTTGACAGCAAATATTCTTTTTATTCCTTAGTAAAAACCCATAATTTGAGATAATTGTAGGATTAACAGTGCATCTAACATGTGGTAATCTTTGCAAGTATCCTTTTCAGAGCTACAAAGTACGAGGTTGAATAAAGAAGTAAGGTCAGTGCTCACATTACGTAGGCA
The DNA here is from genome assembly GCA_039090855.1 of Macrothele yani. Lineage (NCBI taxonomy): Eukaryota > Metazoa > Arthropoda > Arachnida > Araneae > Macrothelidae > Macrothele > Macrothele yani. Next base: position 39,691,951 of record CM077009.1, on the reverse strand, counting down.
AGCAGAGCTACAGCAGATTGCTGTTTGGAGAGGAGAGAGCACGTGAAAGATGCAGTCCCTAATTTTCTAACTGCAGTTACCCAGCAGTTGTAAGGGTGCAAACACTGCCACTCGTTTGTCGGAATGCTCCATCATCAAGCAGCGAAGTGTAGCGAAATTTTTATGGGCTAAGGGTGTGCAACCCGCTGAAATTCGTCGTAGGATGCTTGTAAAATATGGGGAGGACAAGTGTATGTGTGGATAGAAAAGTTTCAAGCCAGTAGAACGAATGTGTTTGATGAAGCTCGCTTGGGCCGCTAGTCGACCTCTCGCACAAAGGACCATCTAGACCGCATCAAGGCACTCATTAAAGAAGAGTGCCAGGTTACTCTGTCTGAGATTACCCAAAAGCCAAACATTAGCTATTGTTCTGAATTCTCAATAGTGTATGACAATCTTGGATATCAAAGTGTATGCCAAGATGGGTGCCATGGCAGTTGTCTGATGCACACAAGCAGCAGTGCCTGGAAATTGGCAGAAATTTTTTGCAGCAGTATGAGTCAGATCCCAGTATTCTTGAGGGAATTGTCACTGGGGACGAAACATGGGTCCATCGTCACGACTCCGAGAGCAAAAGGCAAAGCATAGAGTTTAAACATCAGAGCTCCCCATTCAAAAAGGTAGTTTTTGGATATATGTAGTTTTTTTCATAAGTAGTTTTTGGATCATTATAAGAAAGAGAACAAATGACTGACAAGGCAGCAAAAATCTAATATCCTGCTGCTGTTGGGAAATTTTACTGTTCGATCCAAAATGTATTTGTATTTCATGTGGGGAATTGATATGAGTATGGGAGACGACCACAGAATATGTTGATTTGCTGATTAATAAATCAGAATCATTGCGTCTGGTTATTTTTGTGATGCACTGTTTTGAAGCGACAAGCAGGGCTGGAAATTTTTCAAAATTGTTACATGCCCAGAAAAATGCCTGAACCAAAATTTTACACACACAAACACCTTTAGTACACCGTGTTCGATTTTTTTCTAAAAATTTCGGAAACAATATAAGAAACAAAGTACTTATACTGCATTTCATAAATTGTCTCCCAAAAGTGAAATTTGAACTTACCTATATTTCACTGCCTTTCATATATTGTACCCAGCAGTGAAATATGAATTCACTTCACAGGCCATTCCATGTCAAATTGGCACTAAAATGTAACATTTTTGACCTGAACCCTTTTCATTTTCATGAAACTAGGTGCTTTTGCAGGCTTTATAAAGAAACTAAAAGTGTGCACTTAATTTTTTCTGATAACTTCGTCTTATATTAACTAACTTCATGAGAATAGGAAATAATGTTGCAATTAGTCATTTTGTACTTCGTGCAAACAAACAATTAAATTTTACACTTATCCACACCATGATTTCTCATTGCCACATATTTAAACACACATAAGAAATACAAAAAAAGTTTGTAACCATCATGATCCTACAGCATTGGCAAGTCCTTGGGAAATTTTGATTAAACAAAACAAAAAAAAAATCTTTAATAATATCTAAATAAAAGCTTCCAATAATTTGTGTTTTTTAGCACTACTTTTGTAAAAAAAATATCCTGCTTATGTTACCGGTTTGTCAGTCCGTCCGTCTGTACACACAATATCTCTGCAACTATTAGTCCGATTTGAAACATTCTTTTTGCATTGGGAAGCTTGAAATATGTGAATGATAATCCTTTATTCATTTTTTTTTTTTTTTATGATGTATAATTTTGTCGCTACAGGGCGTAAATGCAGATTCTGTCGAATTCAAAAATAAGTTTTATTCCACATATTTGCTTCTAAACATCCGATTGAAATTTTTTTTATCTTTCGATTCCGTTTATGTCGAAGAGTATTTTAGATATAGTTACTTTTTCAAATTACGCATAGATTTTCTGCTAGGGGGCGTAAAAATAAATTACATTTTCCCCGATAACTCTTCTTCTAAAACTCCGATTTGAACATTTTTTTCTTCAGCGGTTACACCTCCTGATGGAAACTCTTTCATATAATTTCACATTTTTGGTAAAGAATACTTTAGCCACCAGGGGCGTAAGTGTTAATTTTTGCTTCTGATGTATTTGCCATTAAATCTGAGCTTCTAAGATATCGACCATGGACTGATGCCACTCACATTGATAAACATTTTCGGAATATTTTCTTCTTAAAATATTCCACAGTTTCTCTGCCAGGTAGCGTAGATGTGTATCTTATTTTTGTAAATATCTCTGCTTCTAGGAGTCGGATTTGAAACATTCCTTCTTTGTTGGATAGTGTTTCCAATGTGACATGTTTTTGATATAATTTCAAAATTTTCAAGTAATTCATAGACTTTCCGCTAGGGGCGTAGAGGTAAATTGTGTTTCCCCCTATATCTCTGCTTCTAAATCTCCAATTTGAAAAATTCTTTCTGCACCGAATACAGCTCCTGATGGGAAATCCTTTGCACATGATTTCTAATTTTTAAAAAAAAAATGGTTGGCCACCAAGGGGTGTAAGTCTTAATTTCTGCTTCTGATGTATTTGCAGCAAAATATGAGCTTCTAAAATCTCGATTGAAAAAAAAGTGGTTTGTTGACCGATACTAGTCATGTCGACCAACCTTTTTAGGAACATTTTCTTCTTGAAATAATGCATGGTTTTTACGCCAGAGGGCGTATATGTATATCTTATTTTTGTCAATATATTTTTTTCTAGGATTCCGATTTGAAAAATTCCTTCTTTGTTGGATAGTGTTTCTGATGCGAAATGTTTTTCCTATAAAATTAAATTCAAAATTTTCAAGTAAATCATAGACTTTCCGCTAGGGGGCACAAAGGTAAATTGCTTTTTCTGCATTATTTCTGCTTCTAAAACTCCAATTTGAAAAATTATTCCTGTATCGCATATAAGACCTGATGGAAAATATTTTTCACATAATTTCTAATGTTTGGTAAAGAATGGTTTGGCCACCAGGGGCATAAGTGTTAATTTCTGCTTCTGATGTATTTGTAGCAAAATCTGCTGCTGAAAACGACTTTTTTTTTTTTTCTTGGACCTATAGTTCTCATATGGAAAAACCTTCTGAGAATACTTTCTTCCTAAAATAATGCATGGTTTTCCCACCAGGGGACGTAAAGTCACATCTTATTTTTGTCGATATCTCTGTTTTTAAGAGTCCGATTTGAAAAATTATCTCTATTTTGGAGAGCGTTTCCGGTGCGAAATGTTTCTCATATGAATTCATTTTTCTCTTAAATCTTCAACCAAAGGGCGGCATAAGCTCACGATTTCATTTACAGCAATATCTGAGGGATTAAAAACCGGATTGAAAAACTTCTTTCTTCAGTCAGATACTATTGTTTTCCATACCGGTTCCATTGACTTTGAAAGCTTAAACAATAATGAAGTTATGGCAGCATGATTTGGGGACTGGGAGTAAAGTGTAAAAAAGGTGTGTTTGTTCTGTTTCTTAAGTACCTCATTTTAAATAGCGAGTTTTATTAGTTAAATGTTTTAATAAAAGAGGGGTATAGCGTGAATTGCATGTACACTTACTGCCTGACAGAGAAAATGCCACACTACGGAGACGTGAATGCAGCGCCTTGCAAATTGCAGGGTGGGTGCACACTTACAAGATATGCAAGTGGATTGCATTTGCAGGCCTATCGCACAAACTGTGCATGGGATATAAGCGGACAACCAGCCCGCGGGGCCATCAGTCGAGATTTCGTCACGGCCGTGAGAAGTGAGTGTTTCTGCTGTAACCATGTCTGGAGAACAAACAAGGGGCGCCCATTCCGTTAAGACGCAGTCGTGCACGATTTGGTCAAACGGATGAGTTCACGAGAGGTGTCGTCGCAGGCCTTCGTACCGCCGGATGGTCCTTGCGTCGTATTGCAGAAGAAACGCAACGTGATGCCCCAGCCATCGGTCGCATTTGCAGACAGTGGTCCCAAGGAGGATCTGTGCGACGTCGTAGGGGGAACGGAGCACGGAGACGGACGTCGAAGCTCACCGATCGTTGCATCCGACCTCGTGCCGTAGCAGACCCCCCAGGTCGCAACGATATACGACGCAGATTGTGTCGCTCCGATTGGCTGCGTCTGGTTTGCTGTCCAACCGCCTGTTGCGAAGGCTGCCCTGAATAGCGAGCCATCGTGCCACCGCTTGTTGTGGTGCCAAATGGAACAGTGTGGTGTTCAGCGACAAATCGCGGTTCTGTCTCACCACAGATGATCACCGTGTGAGAATCTGTAGGTGACTTGACAAAAGGCAGGTTCCTCCTCCATTGTGGAGTGCCACACGGCCCGGCAACGCGGAATCATGGTGTTGACTGCTATCAGATCCAACAGCAGCACACCGCTGAGTACGCATTATGGGCACATTGACGGCACGCCACTATGTTGATGAGGTGCTGCGGCCCGTGGCACTACTATGTCTGCAGGGCATCCTCAAACGCCGCTTTTAAAGAGGATAACGCCATACCGCTTGGATCAGCCTGAATGCTTTACACTGTGTGCGGATGCTTCTGTGGCCAGTACGGTACCCCGACCTCTCGCCCGTCGAGCATCTGTGGATTATGACTGGACGTTGGTTGAGTACCCTCCCACCTCTGCAAAATGAAGATGAACTGCGGACTCAGATCAACACCACATGGTCCATGATACCCCAGGGCTCTATTTGGACCCTCATTGCCTCGATGCCACGTCAGATTCAATGCCGTATTGCCTAAAATGGGGGCCACACTCCTTATTGATCATCGTGTATATTTGGCCACTGGAGCCTAGTCTGTATGTGACAATTAAATCATTTGTTCAGGACCTACTTGGTTATCCGTGTGTGCCGTTTTGTCTGTTTTCGAGAATTCCTTCATGGTGTGGCATTTTCTTTGTCAAGCAGTGTGAGTGGTGTAAAGTTTTAGCGTTTGATATAGAATTTAATATTTATGTTGGTTACATAGTAATAATTTTCAGTCAGTGTAAATGTTCGTAATGGTAGTTTGTAATAATCAAATGTTTTTAAAAGATATTAGTACTTCGCTCAGTGGTCACTGCAAGGAGCATCTGTGTTTAATATGTAGAAATGAGAAGTCATGTTGTGAGGGAATTTACTTTTACACGACTTCAAAGATTTTAACTTCATGTCCGTTGTATTAATTTTTTCAGTGGTGTGGCATGTCTGAGTAAAAGATATCCTTTTTCTGTTTCAGTGACCTTGGTGCTCACATAGATGGTTTTATTGCTGTTGTAGCACACACCCTTATCGTTGGAGCTTCAAAGGTATGGCCATTCAGTTCATATAGTGTGCTGTGTAGAACAAGTCATTCTGATTTAATTTAATTTTAATTATCTTTAATGTGGGTTACACGCTGTACTTAAAATAGAAAACAACTGCTTCATTGTGGAGTTGATTGGTATTAAAATTACGCAGCTGGGTATAATGTATTTGTATAGTAGTGTTTTCTAGTACTTCAAGTACGTTATACCCAGCTTTGAAGCTCTGAAGGCTGAAACATTGTTATGAAAGCTGAGCTTGAATTAGATATTCCACATACACTGAGTTAGCTTTCCATTAGGAACACTCCCTGTTTTACACTGTCAGAGCAATTAACAAAGTACACTGTGATCCTCTACGTAATCAGTGAGCTTTCGCCAATAATGTGGAAACGTGGCGACCAGGCGACGATAAAATTTTTTTTTTTTGCAGTAGCAACACTTGCCTGTGGCCTTATTTTTTATTATCAAAATGCATTATCTACTAGCAAAAGTTTATTAACATTATACAAAAGAAACTTTAACATTTCCCCCTGTAACTGTCACATTGTAATGCTGAAAAGATTACAGATATTTAGACATAACTCACCATTTCATGACTGGACAGATTAATTCTAACAATGTAATTCGAATGCTGATATTTAAAAAAAAGAATTTTTTATTTAACTTTATTCACAAATTCAAGAACACTTCAAAATCTTAAGTTATTTTCCGTACGGTTTACGATCTGGGTTTCGGGTCTTTTCATCATACCATTTTAAAACAGCAGGCCTGGGGTCAAACTTGTTTTTGGACGGACCTTCAGCCTCAATGCAATACTCATGAGGGCATTTGTAAGTTTAAACTGCCCCTCCAATCACCCTTGATTTTCCCTTCATGAAACTGAACCCAACCTCACATGCAGAAGTAGATAAGGGAAATATACTGGATATTTCTACTAGTGCCAAAATGTTTTTATAATGTTTGTACTTTTTTTTTCCCCCTACGGCGCAGACCTTTATTCCACATGCACAATGCAGTTGGCACTTTACATTTCACACTAAAACATTCAAAAATTTTCCAGTAGCAACTTATTCTAGAACCACTTTTTACCACTAGCAAAATGCATTTGCATGCTAGCAATTTGCTCCTGACTACCGGTCGAAGTCGCGCCCTGGTGGTGACGTAAGCCAATTTGACCTCGGCCAGATAGTTGGGGCCTGGAGGTGAGGTGTTAGTATTTCAGAAACAGCTGCACTCGTTGATGTTCCCATGCTACTGTATCAAGGGTGTACCAGGACTGGATTAACCATGCACAGACATCCAGCAGAAGGGCTCACATTGGTCAGCCACACGTGTTGGCTGCTCCCGTACTACTGTATCAAGGTTTACCAGGACTGGATTAACCATGCACAGACATCCAGCAGAAGGGCTCACATTGGTCAGCCACACGTGTTGGCTGCTCCCGTACTACTGTATCAAGGTTTACCAGGACTGAATTAACCATGCACAGACATCCAGCAGAAGGGCTCACATTGGTCAGCCGCACGTTTTTGATCTGAGAGGTGAGCGTCGGGTGTCACGACTGGTATCTCAGCAACGACATGTGACAGTCACCCAGTTCACCCACCAGTTCAACAGCTGTGCAGTTTGACATATTTTCACATGCACCATGTACCATACCTTACTTTAGCTATGGCTCCACAGCTGGAGTCTAATGAGGGTCCCCTGATGCCCAAGCATTGCAAATGCCTCGCATGGGCCAAGGAACGTCGACAATAAACTCTTGACAGTTGGAAGAAGGTCGTCTGGAGTGACAAGTCCCATTTCCTGCCACACCATGCAGATGGCCTGGTTCGCATAGTGCGTAAACAGTAAAACCCTATCCCTGGCTGCATAGTTGGGGTTCTTTCTGCCCAGTGCTGTTGTTAAATATAATTTTATTCCATAAATATTTGTATTTTAGCTGAAAATAGAGAATTTTTCTCTCCCAAAAACGGCATTTAGGAGGCATGAGAAATTTCCAGTGATCTTCAGGCATGAGGTTCTGCCATTTGTGTGGGTTCTAGAGATTGATGCATAACGGAACAGAATGTTGGGAGGATTGGTGGTGTGCTGGTAAGCATGTAATTTTCCACCTAAGGATGGAATTCCGACTTGCAAAACGTTCATTAACGGAACTTAGAGTAAAGATTTTGCCCATAATCAGAATTTTTCCCCCCTTGTTATGTTTCCTATGCCCAGTGGTGGTGTTAAATATCATTTTATCCATATGTATTTGTATTTCACCATAAAAATGGAGGGGGAATTTCCGAAGTCAGATTGAGTGGAGATTTCACAAACACACACACGCACGCACAAACGAATCTGGGTACTACAGAAGAAACATAGAAGTCATTTGTGTGCTTGAGAAATGTGTTACTTACGAAGGTTTGTGGCAAGACATGTTCTGATTGTGTGAGTAATGAAGATTTGTTGCAGTTGTGTAATGTGAAGCAAAATGTTGTTAGCAAGGTGGAGACTAATATGCTTTGGTGGTTTGGCCATGTTGAAAGAATGACTGATGACACACTTACTAAGAAAATCATTTCAGTCCGAATGGCAGCAAAGGAATACTAAGGAAGTCATGGGAGGATCAGATTCAGGAGTGTCTACATGAGGAAAAAGATTGAGTATGAAGTATAAGAAATCTTGTGTACGGCGTGTGATGGATGTCACTGAAGCTTAAGCTGTATGTCTAGATCGCTGTAAATGGAGAAGTTTGATACGGTAACAGTAAGTAAAAATTATCCAGTAGTTTGTATTTCTTTGTGGAGCTAACCTCTGAATCTCGGAGAACAGCTTAGTGACATGTATGTACATATACAGTGAAACCTCTTCGAGCGACCACCTTTATATAACGACCACCTCCCCTAATGACTAATTTTCTTAGGCACGGAATTTTAGACTGTAGACGTAATGTTAAAAAGCCCCCTATGAACGACCAAGCCAACTTCCATGAGCGTCCGGTTTTCCCTCCTTCCCTCCCTAAAAGAAGAATTCGACCCGCTTGGACGCGGGGAACATGTGGAGAGGAGATAGCTGTCTGACTTTGGCGTGTACACATGTGATCGCTGATTGCTCATTCGAGGGCGGGCATTCGAGCATTGCATTGTCGGACGAAAGCAAGAAATTCTTGTCGTATCAGGCCAGTGGTGAATCTAGTGTTCATTCACGAATTCAAGTGGATAATTTTCGCTTCTTACAATGTCTAAAAAATGGGGTTTTTAACAGCGTGTTGAAGTAATAAAATTGCATGAAATTGGAAAATCTGAAAGGAAGTTATCAGAAACATTTAACTGCAGTAAGACTCAAATAAACAAGATTATAAAGGACAAAGCTGCAATTTTAAAAGAATGGGAGTACTTCAAGTTTCATGGAGTCAAATGGATTCACCTCACAAAGTTTTCGGATATCAATGAAGCTGTGTTGGAGTGGTTCAAAATCGCAAGGGCAAAGAACGTTCCGATCAGTAGACCTTTGATTAAGCAAAAGGCTATTTAGATATCAGATGCTCTCGGGATTGAAGGCTTTTCTGCTAGCAATGGATGGTTGAACAAATTTCGGATCCGACATAACATCGTTTTTCATGCATTGAGTGGTGAAGTGGCAGATGTAGATCAGCAATTGTGTGGACTGGGTTTTGAGACTTCCATTACTTTTGGCCGGTTATGAAGACAAGGACATTTTAAATATGGACGAAATAGGACTTTTTTCCGTGCTCTGTCGACGATAAGCATGATGCAAAAATTGGAAGAATCACAAGGAGGCCAAATTGCAAAACAACGCTTAACTCTTGCATTTTGTGTTAGTGCTGCAGGCGAAAAAGAGAAACTGTTGGTGATCTGGAATTACCAAAGACCAAGATGTTTAAAGGGAAAAAACATTGCAAATATGGGTGTGATTTGGAAATCAAATTAAAAGGCGTGGATGACTCTCCCTATATTTGAAGAGTGGCTCATAAACTTTGATCAAAAGATGAGAATAAATAATAACACAAGGAACTGTACACCAACTATATATAAGATAGTACAACTATACTAGTTATCCGAATTTATTGGCGTAGATAAAATCAAGGTTTCCAAGCTTTCGCACATCAACCAGATGGCTTTCTCAAGGAAGGTAGACAGCAAACTGGATAATAGAATGTTGCAACAATTTGAACGCGCTGAGTTGACTTGATGATAAACGAAGAGATGCGAACGTAATTATTCAATAAAAACACGAGACATTATGTTCGTATTGCACGCGGAATCCTTGGAGGAAAACAAAAGGCATTCATTATTTGAAGAATTGGTTCCAAATTTGTGGTAATTCTAGCGAGACGCTATCATTGCAGGCCTCATCATTGGTAATGATCTCCAATGTTTCCCGAATGGCAGTGGATTTAGGAGTAGAGTAGGCAGCTAATTTCTTTATGTTATCTCACATAGGATCGGCAGACTTGAACTGGACTTCTCTGGATAGGGCCGTGGTTAATTTGCCGTTCTTTATGTCCCTCTTATGCTCATTGACTCTAATTCTAAATGAACGTATAGTCATCCCAATGTAGTATCGCTTGGAGCCATCCGGATATTGTAGAGGGACGGCATAAACACCTGCTTCGTTGGAAAGTGGGAGCTCGTCAGTATTTTGCTTAAGCATAGCATATAAAGCATATAAAGGTTTATACTATCTTATAAAAGATGAGAAATCATGGAAGTGTCCTGCTTGTGCTAGACAACTCCACTTGCCATGCATGTGAAGCAAGTCTCAAAAACATAAAATTTCTCTTTTTACCCCCAAACACTACTGCTAATTTATAGCCTTTGGATCACGGTGCAATTAAATGTTTCAAAAATTAATACCGGCGTTATGTATTGCAATAGATCCTGGCTCGAATTGATGAAAGCGCAATTGCTTCGGAACTGGCCAAGAAAATCACAGTTGCAGATGAGTGGATAAATTCTGCCTGGAGGGATGTTAGTCCAGATCTTATCAAAAAGAGTTTGATAGTTGTGAAATAATGAATTAAAAACTTGAAAACCAAACTAAGCCACTTGATAAACGAGCATCAGCGATGATATATTAGTTGAACTCTCCAAGGTTGTTGTCGTCGAATGCGACCAAACATCATTGAGTATGAGGAAAACATTGAGTGCTTCGATGACCTAGATGAAAATTGGGAGGCACGACTTTTGGAAAATGCAGCTGCGCAAGGCAAGTAGATTACATTAAAATTGTTATAATGTATGTACTGTACACAGATGTTTTTCAAATTCACAAGGTCTTACCTATTAGAAAATGTTTGTGCCTTTCAGGCGCTGATTCAGATTCTGAAGAAGATGGGGTTAATGATGAAGCCAAGCCAGTTATTTCAGCCCAAGAGACCTTAAAGACTATAGATGAACAAATGATTCATTCTGAATGCATGGCCGATGAGCATTTATCTACATTATTTTCCCTGATAAAACAGACAATCGAAAAATCTGTAGTTAGTGAGAAGTGTGACGATTATGGGCAAAACACGTAACAATATTAACAAATAAAGGTAACTTGATCACGCTAGTTACGTTAACTGAAACTTTTACAAAAAGTTCGTAAGTTGGAAGCTTTCGACCTTATCTTAGGTCTTTATCATGCCAATGGAGGACTAAGATTGTTGCCAGATTCTACATTTGAATTTTTCTTATTTTTGTTGCCAAAACTTAGAATTGATCTCCAGATCAACGGAATGTAGAGAGGAGATTCGGAGTTGCAAGTCATTGAGTTGAACATAATTTCTATGCTTTCACGGTAACGGAGGGCAAAACGATTGTCAAAAGAAGCAATTCGTTTTGCTTCGTTCCAGTGGGGAAAACGAATTGCTTCTTTTGACAATCGTTTTGCCCTCCGTTACCGTGAAAGCATAGAAATTATGTTCAACTCAATGACTTGCAACTCCGAATCTCCTCTCTACATTCCGTTGATCTGGAGATCAATTCTAAGTTTTGGCAACAAAAATAAGAAAAATTCAAATGTAGAATCTGGCAACAATCTTAGTCCTCCATTGGCATGATAAAGACCTAAGATAAGGTCGAAAGCTTCCAACTTACGAACTTTTTGTAAAAGTTTCAGTTAACGTAACTAGCGTGATCTAGTTACCTTTTATTTGTTAGTGAGAAGTTCAAAAATTTGAGACAAACTGAACTTGCATCTTTTTTTTTTCAAAAAAGATTGATTTATGTATGCTTCTTAAACAAATATTGGTCTTTTAAAACTATTTTTATACATATGTACTATTTTACTTAGATACCTCACAAATTGCAATTTAACTCATTCTTGATGACTGAGGAGAATACTGATACTTAGTATCAACACCTCTTTAAGCGCTCTTTCCAACGACCACTTTTTATCCGTACAGAGGGTGGTCGTTCTTGAGAAGTTTCACTGTATATCACTAAGCTGTTCTGAGATTCAGAGGTTAGCTCCACAAAAAAAGACAATTCACCAGATAAATGTTTTGACTGATTATTTATTTACAGCGATCTTGACACGCAGCTCGAGTGTCACTGACAGCCGTTACACGATGAACACAAGACCTTCTGTACTTCATACTCACAATCTTTTTCTGATACAGACATTTCTGCATCTGGTCCTTCCATGATTTTCTTGTCCTTCCTCTAGACCAGGGTAGCCTAACATTTTTGTGTAAAGGGCCACTTAAAAAATTTTCACGGAACTCACGGGCCAACGGTTAAAAAAAATATATATATATATCCATAAAAAATATTATATATATTAATTTAAAAGCAAAAACATTAGAAATGGACCGTAAAATTAGACGTAGAAATTTCCAAAAGATTTGACATTAAAAGTAATTTATTACCTTTTCTTTCATTGTTGAACCAAACGCTCAGTTAATGTGAGGTCTGACATAACTTTTGCTTACACAGGTAGTCCATGTCTGCCCGTACACTTGATGTAGCGATGCGCAGAATTACAGTAAGATGTTCGTCTGCCAGATGGGACCTTGATTTTGCTTTTATGGCTTTCATCCTAGAAAATAGCTTTTTGCAGCAATATGTCCTACAAAACAGTGCAATGCATCAAAGGGCATGTTTTGAGACATTTGGATAAAAATCTGAGGGAACATAATTTTTTATAAAATGTTAACAAATCATGCTCTACAAATGCTCTCTTCATGGCAGTGTCATTTTTGATGTCGACTAGTTCCATCTTCAACATATCAGGAGCATCATTGACACCGGTTCCAAATGGATCTGAAAACAACTTCATTTCACCACTGTGCTCTCTGAAATCCAAAAATCTTTCTGTGAATTCATCATTAAGTTTTTCAATCAGTTTAGAGTACTTTTTATGGTTTCACTGTCTCGGACAGCCTTGTTGATAACGTCATGAAATGGACGAATTTTCTCACACTCAACTGCCGCTGAAACAGTTGTAACTTCTGCATGAACGCTTGGATATGCTCGAACAGTTTATAGGCAAGTTGATCCCTTCCTTGTAATTTCACATTTAAGTCGGCAAGATATTTAGTGATATCTACCAAGAATGCCAAGTCACTCAACTGCTTATCGTCATTCATAAAACTTGCATCTTTCCCTTTTTTTGCAATAAAGATCTTTATTTCTTCAAGCAGTATCCAAAATCTGGCCAGTGTCGCCGCCCTGCTGAGCCAGCAAACATGGTTGAAGTAACTTACATCACCATCAGATGATTCTAATTCTGCAAGAAAAGTTTTGAACTGTCTGTGATTGGGCCCCTTGAACCTTATAAAATTGATTGTTGGAACAACCTTTTCCATTACGTGTTGCATATCCATGGTCTTTGCACACAGTTGCTCTTGGTGAATGATGCTGTGGTATGTGATGATATCATTAGGCACTGATTTCAGCATCAGATTTGCAAATCCATTATACTTTCCTATCATTGCCTGGGCTCCATCTGTTGTAATTCCACAAAGTTTGTTCTTCTGGAAGACTGAATTTCACCAAGACATGTTTTACCTCATCAAAAATACATTTTCCAGTTATTGTGCCTTTCAGTGGACATAAGTCCAATAGTTGCTCAACGATTTCAAAAGTTGCAGTGACTCCTCGTTCATAGATTGCCAGTTCTGCTGCATCACTTATATCCATACTTTCATCGAGCACTAAGCTGTAAAATTGGCAAGATTTGAGCCTTTTAATGAGAGCATTTTCAATGTTGCTAAGTGTTCCACTCTTCTAGTAACTGTCTGGTGTGAAAGAATCAAACTTTGGTTTGCAGATTTAAAGAAAGATTGTTGCCCGATAATATTGTGTTTTAGAGAGTTCACTTGATTGATTCTTTCTTGGCCTATTAGATTGTCATATTTGCTGGCATGCTTCGTAGAATAATGTCTCTTGGTATTATATTCTTTTACAACAGCGATTCTCTCTTGGCATATCAAACACAATATGCCCCCGTTATGCTCAATAAAAAAATCATTCCAAGCACCCTTAAAAGCTCTATATTCAGAATCGATTTTCCTTTTCTTGCGTGTATTCACTGGAGCCTTCATGTTTGGTGCGATGTATTTTAACAAGAACTTTGCTGGATATTTAATTAATAAACACACTGATATTTAGCTAGTAGTTAAAAAAATCTAGGGAAAACACTAATTTTTAAAATTCTTTTGTGTTAATTTTAAGTGAATGAACACCAAAAGTCCATAGATTCATCAGCATTATTCTTGTTCATTAGTAAGACCTTAAAAATCCATAGAAACTACGGCAATCCATAGTTTAAAGCATTTCTGAAAATGTTTCTGAGAACAAATACTTTAACTAACAGGATTGGTGCAACAAAACTGAACAATCCGATTCGCAAAGTGATGTCTTTACCGAGGAGGCAACGATTACATACCATGGAATTGCTTGGCAGGCTTCCCGCAAATAATACCACCTTCATTGCGTCATATTTTCTGTCAAAATACTCGTAAGTAAAAAAGGCATATTTCCGTCTCTTTGCACCACTCTGCCTGCGTTTATTTTTTCTGTTAACACATTTTCAATACTTTTCTAAAACCACCAGCCAACGGTTGCTCTAGCTTTTCTTAATTTTTCTAAAACCCATTCACCAAATTAATTTTTTGTTTTGTTTTTGCTAGATGTAATCTGAAGTGGTCTTTTTTATTTTTTATAAATAAAAACCGTAAAGACATGAAATGTAATCCAAAGTTGCCAATTTTTTCTTTTTTTTTTTACAAACAGTGTTATAACAGGTCTTATGTCAGCGTTTGCGCCACTCTTCACATATCGCTTTCTGCCTCATGCGCAGTGTTAACGATAAAAAAATAACTTAACGTTCGAATTTCGTTTTTCAAATACCAAATTGAAAAAATAAATAAAAAATGTTTTTTGTTCTGAGATCATAAAAAAAGGGTAATCGCCAATATTTTTGACAAAACTTTTAATTGATTGCTAAAACGATTTTTTTTCGTAAAGTGCGAAGAACGTGATGGGCTGGGCGTCCCCTGCCACCAGCTATCCTGACATCACTCAGATTTTAAAAAAATTTAAGTGCCTCAAACATTTTTTTATGCAAACTAGTATCAGCAGAACCTAAACTTATAACTTTTTAACAGATAATCTGTGGATTATACAACAAAAATTTCAGTGTTTCCTGCATATTGTGAAATTTGAAGTACAAAAAAAATCAGGCAGCAGTGCCTGATTTCTAGGAGTCAGTTTTCCAGCACTGTTGTAAGTAAGTATTTTTAAAGTTTACAGTAGTAATCCTAACCATTGTACATGCAGTAAGTAACTGTTAAAGCATCAGATTCAATACTGAAAGCTGAATATGTAATTACAATCTTGGTATTTGTTTGTAGGACACTAAAATCACAGGTCGAAAAGCAGATGTCGTCAGGGCTGCATACTATGCTGCTGAAGCTGCTCTGCGCCTCGTGAAACCAGGTGGAGAAGTAAGTTAAAGACAAATTTGTTTCTGTATTCAGTTGTTATTTTTAAACTAAAATGTTTTGCCATTAATACATGTCATACAAAAAGCTATGCCATACATTTCCTAAAAGTGGAATACTATAAAAAAAAAAATCTTGATTGAAAAGCGGTGCTTTCTGAATGAACATGTGGGCTTGTTTTGAGGATTCCTAGAGTTAATTTTTCTTTCTCAAGAACAATACATT
This sequence comes from Macrothele yani, assembly GCA_039090855.1. Taxonomy (NCBI): domain Eukaryota; kingdom Metazoa; phylum Arthropoda; class Arachnida; order Araneae; family Macrothelidae; genus Macrothele; species Macrothele yani. Next base: position 39,676,503 of record CM077009.1, on the reverse strand, counting down.
GATGCAGATTTGTGAGAAAAGAATTCATGTGGGCATGCTATTTTTGCAATCATTTGTAGTATAAATAGAAATTGATGTATGTGCTGGTTAAACTCTTGACAACACTTACAAAACTGAAACTTAAGCTTAAAAAGTTGCTCAATAATTATATATGGATTTTCAAATATGATGTCTCAAGAGTTCAAGAAAGAAATGTTCTTCACAAATACATGGCAAAGTTTGCTAGCATGTTATTTTCAAACCATCAGATTACTGTTCAGAATTACATTAGGATTGCTGTTCACCATGTACAGGGTTTAAAAGGCCCCTGGAATTTTATTTCACTTTTTTCCAGGCCTGGAAAGTCCTTGATTTTTCACATTTTTGTGAGGGGTTGTAATTTTTCTTCCAGTGGAAAAATAGAAATTGGTCAAAATGCTTGGATTAATTGTGCCACTTTGTTCTAATTTCCTGCAGCATCTGCTGCTCACTTGACATCACTTTCTCCCATGGAGTGTGGAGACATGTCATCTCGTGTGATGCTGGAATGCAAGATGTTTGAGTGACACATTTCCAGCTACCTTGGTTTGTGGCATAGCAGTTGTGTACAGTTGGAGTCAAGACAGCATGTGGAAACCTTCCCACGAGTCCAAGTCGCCTTTCTTTCTATCTAGCACTTGCTTTTCTCACTGAAGGAGATGGATATCTGGTTTCCTTTGCCACCAGTGTACGTGGGAATAGATGACTCTGGAATAGAGAATCTTCACTGCCTTGTTTTGTATTATTATTGTAGTTTTAATTTTATGTTACAGGTTGCTTGTTATATAAGTCTTATACAGAGCTATGTATATACAGGAAAATTTTGTCACTCATTGAAGATGTAACACATGCTCAAGAACACCCTACAACAGTGGAACACATTGAACTATGTAAGAATTATGAATGCATGATAAATTTCACCCCAATTTGCAAGATATAAAACGAAATACAGTAGATTCTGGTTAATTGGGCTGCTGGTTAATCGGGGCAGGTATTTATTTGGAACACTACTTGAAGAAACTCCCAAATTATCTCTTTGAGATACAGCTCTGCATAATTAGGGCAGACGCTTTATTGGGCCTAAGTGTTGTAGTCCAGTTGTGTCCCAATTAATTGGAAACTACTGTACTGTAATTCCAGCAAAATTTTAAGCTCCTCGAAATTTTTGATGAACTCCTGAAAAAGTCCTGGAATTTATTTTTTTGTAAATGCATGTAAGCCGTGCATGTAGCATCTGAGAAAATTTGAAATTTACATCACCTGGAGCAGGAATTTAATGAGCATTTCCTGATTCCCATTCGAAGAAGCTAAGCTTTAACATAGCCTAGAAAACTGAACCAACTTCAGAAGCAATTTTGTGCTCCTTTGTAATGGTCTACAAATGTCTTTGTCCCATTGAAGATGGACGTTTTCGGCTGGCAGTGGCGAGAATTGAAAGAAGTGACACCTGGACAACTCTTCCTCTACCTCTTCATCAATGCTGAACTTCCAACCAAGAAGAGATTAAAATCACTTGCTGCAAGGTTCATGTTCTAAGGTGGATGTGGAAGAACTTCAAACTTGAGGTTTTGAATTGTCGCCATGGTTGTAACTGCTGGGCGGGGACAAGAATTGTCATGGTACAAGAGAACAGTTTTTGATAATGTTCTTCTTTTGTTGCGAAGTGCAGGTTTCAGCTTGTCTTTTTAAGCATTGGTGAATATAACTTGTACAAAATTCTGGCGGATAATGCTTACCTTGGCATTTTTTTCTAGTGATGGGAACATTTCACGCACGTGTTTTCCAGTCTTTGTTGATGTTATTGTCCTAAAGTCCGTTGTCTGCGATGACTGGCTTTACTTCTCACTCTTTTCGCTGGGTATACTCATTGGATCTTTGCCTTAGGATTCCAAACACATAAATTTTTACCGTTCTTTATACTCGAAATTTTCACCCATCCTCTGGGCATCCTCAGGAGCGTGGCGACTTTACCACCGATGTTCGTGGTTAACTTCGCGCTAATGGAGTCCGATACTCCTTGTTGCCATTTGTCGTATATACTTTCCCGGATATATTTCGTTATCAAGCCCGGCTGGCGCCATCTATGTTTCATTAAAAACAACTTTTTTTTTTTTAAATTTTTTAAAATTTCTTCTCCTATCCTGGTTTTCTTGTCTTTTTTGCCGGTTTTTCTTTTGTTGTTGTTTTTCTTGTCATATTAGTTCTTTCCACAGGCCCGATAATGTGCTAGGGTCGTTCTGGTTACATACCCTTGCTTTATTTTTATAGATTAATATTGCTTCTTCCCTCCTCATTTGCCTTTCTGATTTTTTATTCCTTTTTAGCATTTTAATTTCATCGAATTTTGGGAATGTCCAGTTTTCCATGCAGAATTGCACTAAAGCAGTTTTGGCTTCTTTTTTTTTTTTGCCAATTAGATATGTGTTGTTTAAGTCTTTTTTTTATCTGTTTTTCGTACTTCCAATGTACGATATTGGGGGTATGTGTGCAATTGGAATTTCGTAGGTTCCTGATTCTTCTAGCATTTTTTCCTCTGTTTTTTTGTTGACAGTCATACTTTTCACGGTGTGCACTGAGCTTCCTAGTTGTAAGTCATATTTAGCACAGTGCCTATTGATTTCATTACTCACTCCTTCCAAGTATGGGAAAGCTCCAATGTATTTCAATTTTTTCTTCCTCATCTTCCTTTGGTTGTGCACTTCTTGGCCTTCTTTACTCTGAGTCATATGCTTTTTACTCTCATGGGAGTAAAAGCATATGACTCAGAGTAAAGCAAGGTATGTAACCAGAACGACCCTAGCACATTACTCTGAGTCATATGCTTTTTACTCTCATGGGAGTAAAAGCATATTTTTTTTTTGCCAATTAGATATGTGTTGTTTAAGTCTGACGAATGGCAACAAGGAGTATCGGACTCCATTAGCGCGAAGTTAACCACGAACATCAGTGGTAAAGTAGTCACACTCCTGAGGATGCCCAGAGGATGGGCAAAAATTTCAGTATAAAGAACGGTAAAAATTGATGTGTTTGGAATCCTAAGGCAAAGATCCAATGAGTATACCCAGCGAAAAGAGTGAGAAGTAAAGCCAGTCATCGCAGACAACGGACTTTAGGACAATAACATCAACAAAGACCGGAAAACACGTGCGTGAAATGTTCCCATCGCTAGAAAGGAATGCCAAGGTAAGCATTATCCGCTAGAATTTTGTACAAGTTACTTTGAAATATCGCACGTAAAAGAGAATAGTAGAATGATTTGAGCTATATAATAGTCAGAATTAGAACTACTAATTGGAATTGATTGGTGAATATGTTGCACTGTTAACAGTTTATCCGTGAAAAATAAAAAAATTGCATTTCAGCTTGAAAATGGAGGGAAAAAATTCCGACAACGGAAGTTAGATGGGCCAAAAACTTGTCTCGAAATCGTAATTTTTTTTTTTGCACTTGGAGCTTTGAAAAGCAAATAAAGGCATGCACATTCACATTCAGAAGCCAGGGTATTTTTGATCTTAGTTATTATTGCAGTACATAGTCTTAACTTTTTTTTTTTTTATTCACAAGAAAGAAATATCAGGTGGCAAGTTTTTTTTCCGCCTGGGCAAATTTTTGTTTTTCGCATCCAGTACTTGTCTTAATCTGTGACCACCCTGCAAATTATTTTGACACACCATGATGTCCTTCGCAGACTGATCATGAACTTTTTACTGTGGGGCATGTTACTAATCTCTGGTAATAGTGAAAAAGTGACTTGGCATTTCTTAAGAATTTTTTTCTAATGAAATTATGTTTACCTATTTCTAACAGCCTCTTCTTTAAAACCAATCAGTAGAGCAAGTGTTTTTGCCTCCATTCTCTTTTAAAACAATATTAAATTTCAAAATCAGCATTTAATCTGCCTGTGATGAAATATGAATCATATCCATGGTCTATAAACCTGTTTTCATGGCAGGCTGAACAATGTAGTACTGATTTCTGTTATTTAACTTCACTTAGAGCGTATGAGCAAACATGCTTTTTCTATTTTTTTCAATGGAGTCACAGATACATCAGAAATGAATGTAAATACATCATACATAATTGCATCAGAAAGAGAAATATTTACTTATGCCCTCTAGTGGCAAAACATTTGTTATTAAAAATTAGAAATTAAATGCAGAACATGTCTCATTAAGAGCTCTATCTGATGCAAAATGAATTTTTCAAATCGGACTTTTAGAAGCAGACATATTGGGAAAATCGTGATTTGTTATGCCCAAGCTGAAAAACTGGGCCCTGCTTGAAAAAGAAATGGTGCTGAAAATAGTCTTTGTTATAAATTGAAGGGGAGGGAAACTTTTTTAAACAGCAGGGATCGCATTTCTCCTAAAATTCCTAAAATTCCTAATATTTTGTGACCCTCCTTAAATTCCTAAAATTATAACTAAAATTTGCTAATTCTTCCTAAAATTTTCGTAAGCTTATTTATTAAAAATACAACCGTTATTAACGCCAATAAATTTACCATTACGGTAAGGTAAAAAGACCTGTTATTGTAGAAACACAGCCTATATGCTGTGCTGCTGAAGGGAGGGAAAATGACGCCATCGAGATGCACTTGCTTCGGGGCGGGCGCTCCACTTTTTTGCCTTCGGACAGTTTTCGAGAGTAACAAGAGATCTAAGGGAAAAGGGGAGGGGTCATTTTCACCCCTGGTTTGCGCTTTGCAGACGAACTCAGTGGCACGCAGAAGATCGTACTTTATTTTTGGACATGCCTCATGGAACCTCCTCTTTCTGCTGATGTTTTGTTATTGTAAACCGCAGGTGGGTGGAAGCAAAGAGGAAACATGTGGTCTCCTTCCGTAACCTACGGTAATGACGATGGGATGGTAGCTGAGTGTCATCATGGCAGGCAGTAGAGCACGTGATCATTAACCTTCGATCGTGCGTCGGCGACAGTGACCTTCGATACGCAATATATCTCGGCTCCGACTCGCTTTGACTGAACTTGTGTGAGATGCGTATGATAGTTTCTGGTTTTGCGTCTTTTATGGTGTTCTCTGTGCTGTGTGCAGGTTCAGTTCTCTAGTGGTGACTTGCTTTTTTTTTTTTTTCTATCTTCTGACATCCTCGCAGCCAAACTTCGGGAAGTTGTCTGGTTTTGCAATATTGGAACGTGTTTTTGTACTTCTCTTTCATTTTCTGGTTAGTAATACAAGTGTTTAAGATGCCTAAATCCAAAACGAAATTTCAAGATGCGTGGCTCGCCAAAGAATTGGACGGAGTGAAGTTGAAAGAATGGTGTTCTGCAACTGAAACAATATTTTCTGCTAAGTGTATATTGTGTTCAGAAATTTTCAATATTTCTAATAGTGGCTTTTCACAAGTAAAAGCGCGTCATAAAGGAAGAAAAAACATTTGCAGAAATTTCAAAGTAAATTCATCCTGAAAGCCTTTGGAGGACGGGATCTTCAGCCCAAAACAAATATTAGTGAAGTACTGAGTCATGATTTACAGTTGGCTAAAGCCGAAGCATTATGGGCCATGAAAGTTGCTAAGGACAATATGTCTTTTGTTTCATGCACTAAAACAGTTGAATTTTTCAAAGAAATGTTTCCTGATTCTGCTATTGCAGCCAAAATGCAACTTAAAGAAAAAAAGTTGCTTATGTGATATCACATGGATTGTCAAAATATTTTGAAGAAGATTTGAAAAAAGACTTTGCATCTAGTAGCCCAGGAAAGGTTACTATAGCATTTGATGAAACTACAAATGCACAAGTGAAACGGCAGTTGGATGTGTATCTCAGGTACTGGTCTTCAGAAATAAATTCAGTTTCTTGCCGATACCTAACAAGCGTTTTTCTGGGTCATGCAACAGCAGATATTTTGCTAAAAGAAATTCTTGATGTGTTATCATCCTTCAATATTTTGTTGAACAGAATTATTTGTGTATCCATGGACAGCCCAAATGTAAATAAGTGCTTTTTACGCAAATTCAATGAAGTTGTAAAACAAGAAACAGGCCAGAAATCTTTGGAACTAGGTTTTTGCAACCTGCGTGTTGTTAGTAATGCATTTAAAATTTTTTTGACAAGCTTAAATATAGATTTTGACGAATTTGCTACTGATATGCATTACTTTTTAAAGAGTAGTGCTGCAAGACGAGAGGATTATAAATCGGTCGAGGATATAACATTGGTCACAGCCAAATTTCTTTTGCGTCATGTCAGCAACAGATGGTTAACCGTTGGTTCTGTAGCCCAGAGGCTCTTGGATCAATGGCTAAATATTACAGAATATTTTTTAAACTTCTTGCCATCTCAAAAAATATTTGAAAAACAACTACGCAATTCAGCAAGGTATAAAAGAATTCACTGCTTCCTGAAAAATGAGCTAACTCCTTGCTATTTAGCATTAATTTCATTTTCACACCAAAATTTTGAAAAGTTTTCATTATGTTATCAGAGTGAAGAACCAAAAATACACCACTTATATTCTGATTTAAATACTTTAATGAGGAATGTTATGGCTCAGTTTATCCAAGATGATGTTATTGCAGGGAAATTTGGAGAAGACCTAAAGAATGTAGATTTTGAAAACAAAAATTCATGGAAAAAACTAGGGGAAGTTAGAAGTTGGTATGAAGACAAAAAATCTCCTCAGGAATGTTCAGGAGACCAGGCAGAAATTATTTCTCTTAGATGTAAGATCATCACTAATTGCAACCACAAAATATTTAAACTCAAATTTGCCATTCTGCAATCAAAAGCTAAGAGACATAGAAGTTTTAAAGGTAAAAGAACCAAAGAAAGAGTCAACTCAACTTTCAGTCACTGAAGGACTTTCGGAAATAACCAGAATTTCAAGTGTTTTGCATCTTTCTGAGGAACAAATTGATAGAGTAAGAGAAGAGTGGAAACTTTTAAATTGCGATAAGCCAACTCTAGATGAACTAGTGAAATTTTCAGAGGAAGTGCATATTCCAGTGCAGATTGATCATTACTGGCATAATATATTTAGTATTAAAGACTCTAGCGGAAAAGAAAAATACTCAAACCTTGCTAAACTCATCAAGTCAATTTTAGTTTTACCTCATGGTAATGCTGATGCAGAATGGGGATTTTCGGTTAACACTGCTCTGTTAAGGAAGGACAAGGCTAACTTAAAAGACTCAACTATAACATCATTAAGAATAGTTAAAGGGGCCATTAAACACTATGGATGTGTAAGTAAAGTTACCATAACAAGAAATTTGTTAAATAGTGTTCGTGATTCACATAAATTTTATAAAGAGTGTGTTGATAAGCTGAAGGAAGAAGAATCAAAAAAGGTAAAAGAAAGGAAGCAGAAAGAGAGGGAAAATAAGGAAAAGCAGCTAGAGAAAAAAAGAAAAGCTGAGTTTGATGACAAAATAAAAGAAAATGATGCAGAAATAAATAGGCTTAAAAAAGATAAAGAAGCCTCCCTAGCAGTAATTCAAGAGGGAACAGAAAGAATGAGAAAAGCTGTAGAAAAACAAAATACTGTTGAAATAGCAGTTGCCTCTAACTTGATCATACAAGGTTCAGCTGAAATAAAGAAAACTGAAAGTAAATTAGTTGTGGTGGAAGCAGAAAAAGATAGGCTTATCAGGAAAAGGTTAAAACAATAATATGAAAAAAGTAATTCAGTGAACAATTGTACATATTTCTTGGTTTTCAATTACCTTTTTAGGATATTATAATTTAATGTGAAACCTGAAAACTTTACTGTGAAAATCGTGAATTGCTTCTGGTTCAACAGCATATTAATGTTCAAAGTGAAACTTGAATGTGGTAAATATACTTGAATATGATAATAACATGTGAAAAGATAAGAACTGAACATTAGAAGTAAATCATACTTAAACTTTAGACATTAGACGTTATGCAAAAAATTTGGGTGTGAACTTCGACCATATATACTAATGGACTGCGCATTGGCAATAGCTGCATCAAAGCCGCCATGGCTCCAACATTGGGCACATCATCATCAGACTCCAAATTTCGTATAAAAATGCTGTTATGATTACTAATTTACGCTGCAGAACTTCAGTGTTTTCGGTGTATTATGTGAATGCACCTCATATATAATGAAAACTCTTCAGGTAAGTTTACTTATGAGCTATATACATGCATGATCGGGTTGTTTACATTTTGTGATTTATAATGTGATGAACATTTGCGAAGAATTTGGAACATGCATTCCATTTTTTTTTCTTAAGTTACTATATTTTTATATCAATAGCTGCAAGTTTCTGGTTAAGTAATTGAACTTTATTGACTTAGGTATTTAATTCGTTTCTTACCCATGAAAAATCATAGAACTTCCTTTACTATATCGCTCAGAGCAACCATAAGCACAGCAGGTGTAACCCATCTTTTTGACTGATGTCATGTGATTTTATGTTGGAGCCAGAAATTTTGATGTCATGCGCAGTCTATCAGTATATATGGTTGAAGGGTGTGAAGCAAACTCTACAATGTATACTAAGTTGTTTTACTAGATATATACAAATATACATCTAGTTTTTATTGAAATACACTCCTAAAATTTTCCTAAAATTGTTCTAAAAAGTCTTAAAATTCCTACCTAAAATTTTCCAGAAGTATGCTATGATCCCTGAGAATTGCACTAAAGCAGTTTTGGCTTCTTTCTTTTTGCCAATTAGATATGTGTTGTTTAAGTCATTTTTTTAATCTGTTTTTCGTACTTCCAATGTACGATATTGGGGGTATGTGTGCAATTGGAATTTCGTAGGTTCCTGATTCTTCTAGCATTTTTTCCTCTGTTTTTTTGTTGACAGTCATACTTTTCACGGTGTGCACTGAGCTTCCTAGTTGTAAGTCATATTTAGCACAGTGCCTATTGATTTCATTACTCACTCCTTCCAAGTATGGGAAAGCTCCAATGTATTTCAATTTTTTCTTCCTCATCTTCCTTTGGTTGTGCACTTCTTGGCCTTCTTTACTCTGAGTCATATGATTTTTACTCTCATGGGAGTAAAAGCATATGACTCAGAGTAAAGCAAGGTATGTAACCAGAACGACCCTAGCGCATTACTCTGAGTCATATGCTTTTTACTCTCATGGGAGTAAAAACATATTTTTTTTGCCAATTAGATATGTGTTGTTTAAGTCCGACGAATGGCAACAAGGAGTATCGGACTCCATTAGCGCGAAGTTAACCACGAACATCGGTGGTAAAGTCTCCACGCTGCTGAGGATGCCCAGAGGATGGGCAAAAATTTCGAGTATAAAGAACGGTAAAAATTGATGTGTTTGGAATCCTAAGGCAAAGATCCAATGAGTATACCCAGCGAAAAGAGTGAGAAGTAAAGCCAGTCATCGCAGACAACGGACTTAAGGACAATAACATCAACAAAGACCGGAAAACACTTGCGTGAAATGTTCCCATCGCTAGAAAGGAATGCCAAGGTAAGCATTATCCGCTAGAATTTTGTACAAGTTACTTTGAAATATCGCACGTAAAAGAGAATAGTAGAATGATTTGAGCTATATAATAGTCAGAATTAGAACTACTAATTGGAATTGATTGGTGAATATGTTGCACTGTTAACAGTTTATCCCTGAAAAATAAAAAAAATTGCATTTCAGCTTGAAAATGGAGGCAAAAAATTCCGACAACGGAAGTTAGATGGGCCAAAAACTTGTCTCAAAATCGTAATTTTTTTTTTTTTTGCACTTGGAGCTTTGAAAATCAAATTAAGGCATGCACATTCACATTCAGAAGCCAGGGTATTCTTGATCTTAGTTATTATTGCAGTACATAGTCTTAACTTTTTTTTTTTTTTTTTTTTTTTTTATTCACAAGAAAGAAATATCAGGTAGCAAGTTTTTTTCCGCCTGGGCAAATTTTTGTTTTTCGCATCCAGTACTTGTCTTACTCTGTGACCACCCTGCAAATTATTTTGACACACCATGATGTCCTTCGCAGACTGATCATGAACTTTTTACTGTGGGGCATGTTACTAATCTCTGGTAATAGTGAAAAAGTGACTTGGCATTTCTTAAGAATTTTTTCTAATGAAATTATGTTTACCTATTTCTAACGGCCTCTTCCTTAAAACCAATCAGTAGAGCAAGTGTTTTTGCCTTCATTCTCTTTTAAAACAATATTAAATTTCAAAATCAGCATTTAATCTGCCTGTGATGAAATATGAATCATATCCATGGTCTATAAACCTGTTTTCATGGCAGGCTCAACAATGCAGTACTGATTTCTGTTATTTAACTTCGCTTAGAGCGTATGAGCAAACATACTTTTTTCTATTTTTTTCAATGGAGTCACAGATACATCAGAAATGAATGTAAATACATCATACATAATTGCATCAGAAAGAGAAATATGCACTTATGCCCTCTAGTGGCAAAACATTTGTTATTAAAAATTAGAAATTAAATGCAGAACATGTCTCATTAAGAGCTCTATCTGATGCAAAATGAATTTTTCAAATCGGACTTTTAGAAGCAGATATATTGGGGAAATCGTGATTTGTTATGCCCAAGCTGAAAAACTGGGCCCTGCTTGAAAAAGAAATGGTGCTGAAAATAGTCTTTGTTATAAATTAAAGGGAGAAAAACTTTTTTTTAAACAGTTATTTTGAAGAATTATATGCATTTTAAATTCGATAGCACCTTTGTTTACTAGCTGTGGAGTTGTGCGTCGGGGGAAAAAAACTAGAGAGCAAGGATTGTTGTTGTTCCCACATTTCAAGTGTGCAGTGCAAAAATAATTTTTCAAATCTGACTTTTAAAAGCAGGGATATGGTGTTCAGGAAAGGACAGACAAAGTGGTAACAGAAGCATGTACTTTTTTTTTTTCAAAAGACGTGCTTAAAAAAAATGCTTGTTCCGTTGATATAGGCAATCATGTTTTTACAAATTTACCCTTTTATTTTGCTGTTCCCATAATTTGTTATAAAGTGTGTAATAAAGTTTTATTAGTTACTACTAAAAACTACTGATCTTTCTAGTGCTTTCTACTGAAAATTTCCAGTTTGGGTTGAATCACCGTAAATGGAGAAATTTCATACATAAACAGTGTTGGGATCCAACCTCTGAAACTTTAAACAGCTTAGTGATATGTGTATATATATGTAAAATATTTCATAAGTGATTTTAAGTCAGTTTTTGCCATAAGTGGTGATGTACTACAGAGGTAAAGCACGTGTCAAGACGACAAATCTGCGGCAATATATTCTGTCCGTGTAGCTTAGTTGGGAGAGCAACTTACTCTGGGGTGAGGGGAGCGACTTCGATCCTCATCACGGGCAAATTTTGTGTTTTCACAAAGTGTTTGTAATATTAAATTTTAATTGTTAATTTTGTTTTGTTTTGAAGGATCATTCTACCATATTTTTTTCTTTATAGAATAACGCAGTTACTGATGCTATCCAAAAAGTAGCAGAGTCTTTCAAATGCAAGCCTGTTGAAGGTAAAATTTTACTGTAATTTTCATGATTTTGAATTTCAGTTTTTTGGCATTTTGATTTCTATAGATCCTTCTCTAGTTTTTTTTTTATTACAAGGTGTTTTACTTTGCATTTGTTTTAAGCAAAATGGAATTGTAAAGTTAATATTTCCTTCGATATTATGTGGTGTCTGAGATATCGTCAGATATTTTTATCTTTGTCTTTGCATTTTTTTTTTTTTTTTTTTGTAGGCATGCTTTCACATCAGCTAAAGCAGTTTAGGATAGATGGCGAGAAATCTATAATACAAAATCCAACAGAGGCGCAAAGGTAATATTTTTATTTACATTATTTACTAAGTCATGTAAATGGAATGAAGTTGAATTATATATATTTATGTAAATGTAAAAATGCAATGTGATAATGAATTGTATACAAAAGAGTGTATTTCCTTCCTTTTCAACCTGTGAGTTTATTTTAGGGTTATATAGGGCAGGATGTAGATTTTGAAAAAGTGTCAGTTATAAAAGTGGAGGCTGGGGTCTTTGACAAAGAAGCCACTGTAGAATGCAGAATGGCATTGGTTCTACATTTACATTATTTACTAAGTCATATAAAAGGAATAAAGTTGCACATACTAATATGCAAAAGTTTGATCCTCCCCTGCAAAATAAAAACATGCTTTTTACGTGAAGCTTTGAAGGAAGTGTAAATGTTTAAAATATTAGTTATGGAAATCATTTGTAAGAGTAAAAACTTGCAACCTTCACAAAAATGGTACATGACATTATGTTGAATAATTTGTCTGTTATGGTAATTATGTACAAGAAAAATGACACTGAATTTTCAATTGTAATGAGCACATTTTTTTATCCTTCCTGACATGAGAAAATATTTCAAAGTAGACTAATATATTTGGCTTAAATGAACAACGAAAATCTCTGAACTCCAAAAAAGTCTTTTAAAAGTATGCACATTAATCTGATCAGATTAATGTGCATGGAGTTTTAAAGGACTTTTTGGATTTCCAAGATTTTAGTTATTCATTTAAGCCAAACATATTAGTCATTTTAAGCATGTTTTGTAATAAATTCGTTCTTACAAATACAATTTCGAAGAAGATTTTCGGAAATTCCAAAAATGCAGCAAAAAAAAAAAAAAAAAAAAAATGAAAATGCACTTGACCACCTAGATGGAAACTACACATAATTTAAAATATGCAATGTGAGTAGACACATTCATAGTCAATGGAACAGGTTTAAAAAAAAAAAAAAAAAAAAAAAAAAAACAGATTTCTACAATTGATAAAACCATCTACAAATAGAAATAGCTATTTACTTATTCCCACTAGTGGCTGAAAAGTATATTCTTGACATACGACTTGGGCTTCACTAACATCCATTACACGCCGTACACAAGATCTTCTATACTTCATACTCATAATCTTTTTCTCAAGGAGACACTCCTGATTCTGATCCTCCCATGACTTCCTTGGCCTTCCCCTGCCTTTCCTTCCTGCCACTTGGGCTAAAAAGATCTTCTTATTATTTTTTATAGTAATAAAGAAAATATTTTCTTTATTATTATCTTAAGCAAAAATATTTTATTTTTTATTTTATTTTTGGGCTAAAAGATTAACTTTATGCCCCTAGTGGAAAACCTGTGTATTATTTAAAGAAGAAAATGGATTCAGAATACTCATCATAATGAAGAGTACCCTACCGAAAAAGGATTTTTAAAGAATTATTAGGATCGAGTAAATTTTTGAAACAGAAATATATGTGCTTACAGCCCCTGGTGGAAGAATTTTGAATAATGAAGAAGTTAAAAATAAGTAAAATAGATATGTTTCCTTTAGTGGCTTCATATAATTTACCTGAGTTTCTTCATAAAACTCCTGTTTTCCTGTCATTTGTGGTCTTATGATACCATATAAAAGTTTTCATGCTACAGCGAGCGGAATGCTTTTTCCGCTCGCTGTAGCATGATGACACTGTTCATGTTAAAATTGGTCAAAATGAAATTTGAAAATTGGTACCTACCCCTGTGATGTTTTGGCAACCTCCATTTGCAATAGCACACGAGTTCTTTTCATAGCACAGGTGTCTTCTGTTATGTGGAACTTCCGGTTGTCAACCAATAAGCAGCGAATGGGTAAAACTCCAGCTTCATGCCATCATATTACAGCTGAGCGGAAAAAGCATTAACCTGATACGGGAAAACAGATTGCGATTCTTCCAGTTGAATGTTTATCTTTATATTGCTTTCGTATTACAGCTGAGTGGAAAAAGCATTTACCTACCAAATGTCACATTATAACTGAGCAGAATAAGCAGTCGTGACACGGGAAAATGGATTGTGATTCTGCTAGTTGAAGGTTAATCCATATATATATATTTGCTGGTCCTTGATAAAGCCAAGGCTCAGTATTCTCGACACTTTTTACATTCAGTTGTTTTATTTTATTTTTTATCTTTTCTCCTTTTACTCACACCGGTAGACATAACCCTTTCTATGTTGTACTTGGTATGAGTCAAAAAATATATAATTTTTTTTTGCTTAGGTCTCTTCTTAATAGAATGTGAATTCTGAATTTTCGTAACTGCTGCGTTGCGCGTTTCGATCTTCAGGTTAATTTTGCAACTTTCGTTTTAAATTCTAAAGTTTTTCCTTAGTTTTCAGCATTGCTCTTCAGTATCTCTCTCTCTCTCTCTCTCTCTCTCTCTCTCTCTCTCTCTCTCTCTCTCTCTCTCTCTCTCTCTCTCTCTCTCTCTCTCTCTCTCTCTCTCTCTCGTGACTGTCTGTTCGACTTTACAAATGGATCTTGCAAAGATTAAGTAAGATATGATCAGTGATTTAAAAAATTGATAAACATGTTCTTCCAATGGCATAGAGTGCATTGGAGTCGCCGACGAAATACCGGAAGTTCCAGTTGCCTCGAGAATGTGTTGCTGTGCACATCATTCCTGCGTATTTTGTTTCGTGCTATCGCATGATGCAGTTTCCTGTGTCATGTGACATGATAGTTGAATGCCTTTTCCGCTCGCTGTAGCATGACGATGTGAAGCGAGTTTTATCCATTCACTGCTTATTGGTTGGCAACCAGAAGTTCTGCATAGCAGACAACATCTTTGCTGTGAAAACAACTGTACATGTAATTGCAAATGAAGGTTGCTGAAGCATCGCAAGGGTATGTATCGATTTTCAAATTTCATTTTGACCAATTTTAATGCAAAAAAATCTCCTTGGATGCTGAGATAGGGAAATATAAATTTTGACATTTATATTCCTTAGCAGAAAAACTGTGCATTATTTAAAGAGGATAATGCCCCTCCCCTTTTTTTACTGTAGTGAATGGCAGGTATACAGTGAAAAAAATAATTCAGTAGGATTTTTTAGAGCAGGGATACATTTGCATACCTGCCAACTACTACGGAATGTCCATAGTTTCTACGGAACTATGGACATCGCTGTCGAAACTACGGATTCTACGAATTTTAATTTTGTTTAGATTTTTGTTTCATTTTTTGTAGTATTTCATGATATATACATGTGATTCGTGAGCGGATTCGCAGAATTCCTTTTTTTTTTTTTTTTAGTTAATCATGTAGATCTACCTCGAAAGCGGTATTTAGTGTTTTAAAATTTTCTGAAATGGTAGTTAAACGGAGCGAAAAATTTTGCCGTAATCACATGTTTCTCTCTTTTGATGTTGCCTTTGTGTCCACTTTTCTTGTGTAAACATCATTTAATTGCATAAATGTCTGTATTTCAGCTTGAAACTGCAGGCAACAATTTGCGAAAATGGAACTTAGAACGCCGCAAAATGTTTCCCGTAGTCTTCAGGCACGAGATTCTACCGTGAATTCGAGGAATTCCGCCCTTTCGTTATTATTTTGGTCATTTACGAGATCGATATACAAGTGAAGAGATTTTTGGCGCTGGGGGGGGGGGGGTCGCGTCGGAGGTCGGAATTCCATCTTTAGGAAACTTTCAAAAACGGAAGGTCGACGGAATTCAGATTTTTTCTGTAATCGTAATTTCTTTTTTCTAGCGATGCTGCCTCTGTCCAGTATTATTGCTAAATATCATTTTACTGCATAAATATTTGCATTTCAACTTGAAATTATGTGGAAAATTTCCAAAACTGGAAGTCGTACGGAGCAAAGATTTTCGCCGTAATCGCTACCCCCCCCCCCCATGCGGTGTTTCCACACTTCTGCATTGTTAAATGTTTCCCATCCCATAAGTTTTTTGCATTTAAGCTTGATAAGAGAGGGGTAAGTTTGAAAACGGAAGTGACAAAGTTGGAAAATGTGTAAAAATAGTTGAAGCTTTGATATCATGCACCATGTTCCTCAGGCTGAAAGTTTTTTCAGCATGCTAGAAGAAATTATTGTTATTAGAAGGAATAAAAAAAAAAGAAAAGAAAGAAAATCAACAATAAAGAAA
The DNA here is from genome assembly GCA_039090855.1 of Macrothele yani. Lineage (NCBI taxonomy): Eukaryota > Metazoa > Arthropoda > Arachnida > Araneae > Macrothelidae > Macrothele > Macrothele yani. Next base: position 39,660,598 of record CM077009.1, on the reverse strand, counting down.
TAGGGAAAGAAAGATATCAGCAGAAAAAAAAAAAAAAAGCAATGGATGCTGCACAGCTGCAGGGTCAACAACAACAAAAAGAAACTGACAGTGGTCTGCAGTCTTGCTGTGTGTTTTGATTTTTCACCCAGTTAAAGCATCCAGCTTTTTTTTCCTTCTTTGGTTTATCTTGCCATAAACTGCAATTTTAGAGGCAGTATGATCATATGGTGAGTGAAGTTTCGCACGCTGCACATTCACTTGCTTGGATTTCCCATCTGTCTAGTGTTGTGGAATTCTCAACGCATCTGACTGATTTTTATTGGTGGAAGTTTCGAACTTAAATCTCGCAATGTTATCTATTATGCCCTTGCCAACAGAGGAATCAACTTTGTGTTAAGTTTGTTTCATTAGAGTCCTTGTTTGTTGTGGTGCATATTTCTTTTTCACAAAGAGATGAATCGTTTCATAAAAAAGTCTATGTATGCCGTGCAATAATACTAATTACTACTGACAACGCTCTACCCAATGTTGGCAGGTATGCATTTGTAAACAGAAATGGCTACTAACGCGCACCAAAACTGTGGACTACAAAAAATTCACGAGTACATGCAAAATGTTCCTCAAGGTTTACCATCCATGGTGATTGGTCATTCATTGCGAACGAATCATTCATGAATAGTCCTTTGCTAGTGCTGACTCTTTGCAATGCTTGGGCACAGTCTGGGCACTTTTTGGAGGAGAAGGTAGTTTGGTCTACACTCCAGTTACATTTAGAAAAATGGTAGAAACACAGTAGGCTTTCGTTTCAGTTTGGGTCTTGATCATCTGTAAATAGTTGGATCAAGATTTGAGTTTTCAAGTGCTTCATTACAGTTGTTACCAAAGGGTAAGAGGGATTTCCAAATGAAGGGGGGGGGGTTAAATTAATGACTACCTGTCTTGCAGTTCAAAGAGGTAGCTATTTTAATGCTCTCGTGAAAATGTAGATCCCTTTTGTTGGCAAAAGAAGCAATTTTATCAGTGTTAATCTAGAGAGGCGCTGCTGATGCATGTAAGAGTAGTAAATGACAAGGAAGAATTTAGTCTTCCTTGGGCAATATCCATCTAATGCTCATCCAGATGCTTAATAATAATGTCGTTGCAATTGTGTTGTATCTAAATTGCTTTTATGGTGGTATTTTATGTAACACAAGTACGAGCGTTGTACTGAAAGTAATGCAAAAGTGGGCATGACTTTTTCATTAACTGACAGAGGTCATTTAAATTGCACATGTTGGTAGAGTAACCCTTCCTCTATAGTAACCCTTCTTCTTCATTGCAGGTAAATAATGGATTCTGAGCAGAAGCAACGTGCCATCATTGAGTTCTTGACGAAGGAAGGGTGCAGGCTGTCCAACATCCAGAGAAGGCTACATAATGTTTATGGAGATGACACTATTGACAAGAGCAATGTGCACAGATGGGTGAAGAAGTTTAAAGAAGGGGAAACCAGCATTGTAGACAAACCACGCTGTGAGAGACCATCATCTGTGACCACTGACAAGAATCGTTAGCGAGTGGATGAATTGGTTCGTGCAGAAAGACAAGTCACAATCCGTGAGCTTGTTGCACAACTGGACTGCGGTCACAATGCCATACAGATAATGGTGGAAGTCTTTAAGGTATTGGAAAGTGTGTGCAAAGTGGGGTACCTCAGCACCCAATTTGAAGGAGAGAAGGGTGAAAGTCTTCTCTGATCTGGTGGAAACGACACGTTTTTTTTTTTCCCCGATCTGGTGACAGGATGAAATGTGGGCGTATTTTTATGATCCGGAAAGAAGAATCAATCCATGGAATGGTGTCACACCTCTTCACCAAGGCCTAAGAAGTTCAAGGGCCAGCAATCAGCACAGAAAGTCATGGTGACTGTTTTTGGGGGATATCAGAAGGTGTGTGCAAAGTGGGTAGCTCTCTCCTTGATTTTCAAAGTGGATGTTATTCTCCTTGATTTTCTGGAACGTGGCCATACCATGAACAGCGAGTGGTGCATTAAGACACAAAAGAAGCTTAGAAGAACCATAAGGAGGAAGATCTCGACTGAACAAGAATCTGAAAAGGATCCACATTCACCATGACAATGTGAGACCACTCACGTCTTTGGCAGCAAATTAAGCTGGTTGTGGTCCTCCATCCACCGTTCAGCCCAGATCTAGTGCCTTCCGACTTCCACCTGTTTAGTCCAATAATGGACAGTCTGCAGGGGCAACGATTTGATGGCACAGATGACATGAAAGTGGCTGTGAAGAAGTGGGTACAACAGTCTACACCTGGATTTTTTCAAAGATAATTCGAGAGCAAAATTTATCACTTGTAATGGAGACTGTTGAGTAGTATCTTTAGTATAGAGGAAGAGTTACTCTACCAACATGCGCAATTTGAACAAGCTCTGTTTGTTAATAAAAAAGTTAAACCCACCTTTTCATTACTCTTGGTACAACCCTTGTGTATATTGATCAGAAGTTCTTCTAGGAATGACTACAAAAAATGTTTTTCCTTTTGTGTTGTATAAAAATTGCTTTTGTGGTGGTACTTCACGTAATACAAATATATAATGACTAGAAGTTCTTCTTCTAGGAAAGACCATGAAAAATGTGAGTTTGAACTTCATGAAGTTTATGCCATTGATGTTCTTGTTAGTACTGGGGAAGGCAAGGTAAGTTGCTGGCTTCTTCTATTTATTTGTTTATTTTTGGAATGTATGTTAATTAAAATGCGTGACTATGAATAATTAAAAAGGGATTTCCAAATTATTTTGTTTCAGCTCTGAAAAGGTTTAATTTGTTGTTATGGTTTGAAAAAAGCTGTGACTTATCTGTATATGTGTTGATTCATTAATTTATTGTTTTTTGGGTTACATCCAATGGTGTGTTTGGGCTTGAGAATATTGATCTTCATCTATGTGATGCTATGCTCATACCTGCCACGTTTTGCGATTTTCCCGTAAAGTTTATGGAAACATGACTAGTTTTACGGGCAAAATGTTACTTTTACGGATTTGATGGTTTCCCGAAATTTATTTTCCTTTTTTGATGATTTTGCACCCGCTATTAAAACTTTTTTATTTAACTTAATCCATTCAAAGCAAAGCGCCGATGTAAGTTACGAACAACTTTTTAGGTAATATGAATAAGCTTATTCGTAATGTGTTTGTGGGAACATTTGCAGCAGTTTTCCCACACGTTAAGTTTTGCGTTGTTTCAAACACTAAAACTTGCGCCACGCGTAGACTGATAAGTATAACAACCAGCTGGGCTTGTTTAACCTTGGGCTTGGTTCTCTCTCGCTGTCCCCATGCATTCTTCGTCCCCCGGGTCGCAACTTCTAAGGAGGCCAAAGTGGGTGTGACTTGCATTGCAGCACACACTTGGGAGCTGGTGTCTTCACTACCCTAGTTCGAAATGTGATCTCAGAACGTAGTTATCGTAGAAAAAAATTCAAACGGATTTTAAATCTGTGTAATTTTTAAGCCTAGATCGATACCCAACATGATGAAATTAAGCAAAAACTGTCAGTTTTGTGAAATTAAAAATGCATTGGGTCATGGTTTCGTAACTTCTTCTCTGGTAATAAATTTGACCTAACGGAAAAATGCTAATAGGAAGTTAAAAGAAAAAAAGTAAGTCCAATGTTCATTGGAGCCAGTGCTTCTTCAGCAATGATTTATTTTGTTCGTCCGTTAGTAAGTTTGTACGTTTTCCAACCAATGCTTTGTTCGTCTCTCGATAACGTGCGTAAAAATATTTTGCCTTGATTCAACCAAATAAATATGTTGCGGTACTATTTTTTCCTCTGCAAATTGCATCTTTTTAAACTGTTACTGTTTTACTATAGCAGTTTCACTTGCATTTTTTTTCAAGTGTCAATAAATTTAATGTTAGTGATTTGCTATGAGCAGCAATATAAAAATGCATATTCTGCAGTTTCCTGTGTATTGCAAAATCTTCAAAAAATGAAAAATATGCATTTTGCTGTACGTGTCAATGTAATTTCAGCGTTTCGCATGGTGAAAGGAATGATATTACTTATTGTATAGCGTCGAGCATAAATTTAATGTTGACTGCGTGAAAAAAAAAAAAAAATACGAAATTAACTTCCTTTGTAAAAAGTTATAATGAACTGGATGCGATTCGTGCAAAGTGTTTATTCACTTCGTTTTTAGTTGAGCATAATTCAACAATTAGTGTCCCTCAGTCACTCATTTATTTCATTTGACTGTCTCATCGTTCGTCTCTCCGTAAGATAATCCTAGCATGAAAATGGTTTGTTTTTGAAAACATTTGTTTGTTCCGTGACGGCGTGGGATACGATCCTATTGGATTTGGGGGTCAAAGGGTGGAACATCCTTCCCTTTAGATGCAAACCTCCATAAAAATAAATTTTTATCTCTTTATATGTATATCATAATGATAGCATAGTAATGAGAAATTATGTATAGATTCTATTTTAATCGAAATAAACGTGCCGATAAATTCAAACATCTGTAGTCATATAAATTAAAAGTTGATACTTGTTTCAAAGGTAACATCATTTTTAATCGATATGTTCAGTACATTTAATCAATATGCGTGACAAGTAATTTCATTGAATATATCGATTAAAATTTTCATCGAACATATCGATTAATTTTTTTTACGGATTTCGGTTTCTGAAAGTTGGCAGGTATGTATGTATGCTGTCTTTATTTGTTTTTCACGTGGTTTGGAAAAAAAAGCAGTGACTTATCTGAATGTGAGTTGCCTCATTAATGCTGTAAAACGTATTTAAGACAGAACCTGCATAAATGGAACTTTTTTTTTTTTTATCTCAAATTATAGAAAATTACATGCTATTCAACCTATCTGAAACAGAATCTAATAACATGGAAATGGCCAGAGAGTAAATGAGCCTTGTAACAACAGATGTTCCCTTGTCATCAAGTATTTTAATCAAATACAAAACATTGCATTATAAAGTATAATGAGGAATTTATATGGAACAAATTTGCTTGAAGTTGGAGATAACCTCAAGCAAATTCACTCTTTACGCAGATGATATCTTTTTGGCTTCGTTACGCAGATTATATCTTTTTCTTATGGAGTCATGGACTTTGAGGCCTTAAAAAAGTTTCTCAATGATCTGAACGCTGCCCGTCGAGACTTGCGTTTCACAGCCGAATACAAAGTAAACGGAACCCTCCGTTCCTGGATGTACTGGTATCAAGGAGCTCCACAGGAGAACTGCACACTAAAGTTTTTATAAACCTTCTCACGTGCAAAACCCTATCCTACCTGGATCAGCAGGACCTCTTGAGCACAAATATGCGCTCTTCAAGCACTGAGCGAGCAGAATCATGTCTACCTCCGACGATCTTGAAGATGAGCTGCGCAGCCTTCGGGTTCTAGCACACAACGCTGGATACGACATGGGGCATATTGAGCAAATCATCTCTAATGCAGTTAGAAAAGATGAAAGAAGATCGCTAATTGGTCTGATGCAGAGAAAAAAGTTTGTTGGGTCCATCCCGTACATTCCTGGGCTTACTTATGCAATAAAAAATTCCTTTAAAAAGTTAAACTTTGACGTTGGAATTCAGTCACCGAAAACTATCAGTGCCGTATTTGCACCAGACTGTCGTAATATGGAGGTCGAGAATCAGGCACGAGTGTACGCCGTACCTCTCCAATATTCGAACTCATCTAGGAAAGTCTACATCGGTATGACCAAGAGGTCATTCAAGGTCCGTATAAAAGAACACCAGCGTGATGCGAGGAATAGCAAACTGAGCGCGGCTCTAGCTCAGGATGCTGCCAGCCTGGGAGCCTTACCCATTTGGTCTGATCTGCGCATGTTAGCCCCTTACGATGGACCAAGATCTATGGCTGTACACAAAACTATCGAAATCCTGACGCGCCACGAATCCTGCAACACTGATATAACGATGGAACTCTCTCTTATTTGGAGCAGAATTCTAGGTATACAGTGAGCGTGCCTGTCATGAGCGACATGACCATTATGAGCTTGTGAGCACTCACTCCTGTTTGATTGTTTGACATATTTGAACATACAGGAAATTCTTTCGCAGATCCGCGGAATTCCGCTTTTTTGTCATCATTTAGGTCCTTCTCGAGATCAATGCAGAACTGAAGAGAAATGGGGGAAGGGTCAGTGAGGTCTCATTTTCCGTCTGGGGATGATATTTCGTTTTTCAAAACTATCAAAAAATGAAGTTTAACGGAGTGACTATTTTCCCCGTGATTGTAATTTATTTTTTCTCACGATGTTGCCTGTTCCCAGTATTGTTGTTAAATATAATTTTATTGCTTAAATGTTTGTATTTCAGCATGAAACTGTGGGCAACGATTTCCAAAAACGGAAGTTAAGATAGCGCAAAGATTTCCCTGTAGTCTTCAGGCATGAGATTCTTCCCGGGATTCGAAGAATTCCGCCATTCTCATTATCATTTTGGGAATTCTTGAGATCAATGCACAACTGAACAGAAATTTGGGGGTGGCGGTAATGGTGGAGGGATTCATTTTTCGTTTGACAATGGGATTCCGTCTTTCGAAAACGGAAGTTAGATACAGCGAAGATTTCTCCCGTAATTTTATTATTCATTTTCTCGCGATGTTCCTTCTGCCCAGCATTGTTCTTAAACATCCTTTTATTCCACAAATACTGCATTTCAACCTAAAAATGGTGGAAGTTTCCGAAAACTGAAGTCGATCGGAGCGAAGCTTCTTCCCGAAATCCCCCCCCCCTTTTTTTCTTCCCGCGATGTTCTTACTCTTCTGTGTTGTTGTTAAGTGTTACTTTCCCCCATAAATGTCTGCACTTAAGCTTGATAAGGGAGCGGAAATTTTCCAAAAACAGAAGTGGCAGAGTTTGAAAATTTGTTAGAACTGATGCATGGTGTTCAAAAGTATTCATATTCTGAAAGTCACTCCATTTATCTAAAGTAGTGAAAGCTCTGATATCATGCGTTCGTGGTCCTCAGGCTTCAGTTTTTTCAGCATGATGGATAAATTATTGTCATTTGAGAGAATAAAAGGATAAGGGGGAAAGAAACGTGGTGAAGAAATAAGAAATAGGAAGGGAAGGATATCAACAGAAAGAAAAACTAAGCAAAGATTGCTGTGCAGCTACAGAGTCAACAAAAGACAAATGGCCATGGAACTTGCAGAGAAGAAAGCAACACAAGAGGAAAATTAGGCTGATGTTCCAGCAAGTACAAAAAAAAAAAAAAAAAAAAAAAACTGTGTTTGAAGCAGCGTCTTTTAAAATCACTTTATTTTGTTTTGAATTCAGTAATTTAATATTGTGAATACAGTGAACAATTCCATCTTGCTTGTGCTGCTTTATATTCACATTGTCTTGTTGCACATTCTGATTTTTTTCACTCAATTAAAAAGTTCAGCTTTTATTGTTCCTTGGTCAGTCTCGTGTATGATTTGAATTGCATTTGTGCTCTGTTTTATCTATTTATTTTTTCCGCTGCCCAACGAAGCTTCCCGTTGGAAGCAAAAGCTTGCAAAATAAAATTAAGTTTCTATGCCTAATAACGGAGCTTTGAGTTTTTTTGTTTATATTTACTATAATACCAGGTCATTCGGGAAATAATGGCCAATTTGGAGGGTAAAAATGAGACAGACATATTTCATAGCACACAGCATTGTATATGCCTTCAAGCAGCTACACAGCTCTGCCAGCGAGTGACAAGTGTTTTTCAATGCCAGTCCGGAAGAAATCTGGCTCCCTGGACGAGTCCTGGAATGCAGTTTTGGATTCCTCCATTTCTGAAGGTCCTGTCCTTGAGGTAATTTCTAAAATGCACAAACAGGTGGAAATCGGTAGGTGCCAAGTCAAATGAGCAGGCTGCACATGGGAGAGTTTCGAACCTCAGTTCGTGTAGTTTCTGTTTCATCTTTTGTGACACATGTGGTCTCACGTTATGAAAGAGGATAGGACCCTTCCTGTTCATCAAAAATGGCTGTTTTGAACAAAACTTCTGGTGTGTTTGGTCAATTTGTTCATACAGGGTGTCTGCTGGTCCTGAAAGTCATGAAAAAGTAATGAAATTGAGCAGATGGTCATGAAGTAATGAAAAAGTAATGAAATCGAGTGGGTGGTCATGAATTTTTTTTTTTTTTTTTTTTGTATCAGCACATGAATAAAGACAAGTTTGCACCTAGAAGAAAACACGAACTGGCACCCTTATAAACTTGCATGTAGTCAATGCCCCATCAAAGCGAAAAAACACCCGCAGACGCAAGCAAGAGTACAACAGTGCCAGGTAGAAGCCAGAGACTTCAATTTACGTAACTTACGGACTTTCAGAAAGGCCTGGTTATCAGGCTGAAAACTGCAGGGTGGTCGGTGTGCAGTGCAGTGTAATCCGGCACGTGGATTGTTCTGACCATACCGTCCAACTGTGTTGGGAACAGTGGACACGTGACGGCACTGCCACACAGTGTATAGCCATTTTAGCAGCAATGATATTACGGACACATCAGTTTTGCCTTAACTATTGTCGCATGGAATTAATTTCAGTGTTTGTAAAAATAAAAAATAACCTGGGGTCTCAAGCCCAGGTTATTTTTTATGTCGAGCATGGTTTTCATTGTGCCACTCATTGCCGGAAGTCGTGAATTTAACTGAAGATGTCATAAAAAAGTCATGAAAAAGTCATGAATTTGGTTCATTGAAAATCAGTAGACACCCTGTCACAGCATGTGATTGAGGTAATGCTTTCTCCAGCATTCAAGAACCTGGAGTGTATGACACCATGAGCAGTCCTCCACACTATCAACAAAACCGACTTTGGCATCAACCTTGGTTTAGGGTGTGTTTCTGTGGTTCACCATTGTTCAGCCACTGTCCACTTCACTTACGGTTGTCGTATAGCACCCACTTTTCATCACAGGTTACAATGCGATCAAGTAGGGGCTCATTTTCGTTGTGAAGCAGGAGGTGGTTACTGCACATCCCAAACCGTTGTTGTTTCTGATGCTCCGTCAGTTTGTTTGGGACCCACTTATCGAGCTTCTTGACCTTACCAATTTGAAGGTTGACACCGGCACATTGTACTTTTTGGAGAGTTCTTTAACTATGATGCATGGATTTACTAGAGTGTTATTATCAATGACCGAATGTCGTCCTTGGCCCTCCTCATCTCATTGGCTTGTGTCACCAGAATGAAACTTTTAAAACCATCGACGGACAGTGCGTTCAGATATTGCCTCCTCGCCCCATGCCTCAACCACACTATGGTAGGTTTATGCTGCATTACGACCCAATTTGAACTCATGAAGCAGAATCACCTGCAACTCACTCTTTCCTAACATGTTGTGCAGACCACTCTCACACGGGTAGCAACAACTGCAGCTCAACAGATTATGCGGGCATGAGATTCTTCCGTGGATTTGAGGAATTCCACCATTTCCGTTATCATTTGGGGCATACTCGAGATCAATGCACAACTTAACAGAAATTTTCGAGAGATTGGTGGTGCTGGGGGGATTCGTTTTCCATTTGAGGACACAATTTCGTCTGTCGAAACTTTAAAAAACGGAAGTTGGCTGAGTGAAGATTTCTCCCTTAATCGTTATTTTTTTCTCGCGCAACGTACCTTCTGCCTAGGGTTGTTGTTAAATATCCTTTTATTCCATATTCCATAAATATTTACATCTCAGCCTAAAAATTGGGGGAAGTTTCTGAAAACGGAGGTTGGAAGAAACTAAGATTTCTTCCGTAATCGTAAAGCCCCCTAGCGATGCTCTCACTATCCTCTGTTGTTGTTGAATGTTACTTTTCCCCGTAAATATCTGCATTTAAGTTTGATAATGGAGGGGAAATTTGTACACATTGATGCACGGTGTTCAAAGTATTCATATTTTCCAAGTTATTTAAAGTAGTAAAAGCTTTGATATCACATATTCATGATCTTCAGGCTGAGAGTTTTTTCAGCATGACGGATAAAATTGTTGTAATCTGAGAGAATAAAAAAAAAAAAAGAAGAAATGGAAAGCAAGAATGAAGATATGGGAAGGCAATCGTGTCAATAGAAAATAAAAATTGAGCAAGGAATACTGTGCTGCAGAGTCAACAAAACACAAATATGGCCATGGAACTTGTCGAGAAGAAAAGAATACAAGGTGAAATTTGAGCTAATGTTCTGGCAAGTATAACAACAAAACAAAGCAAAAAAAAAAAAAAAAACAAAAAAAAACACTGTGTTTAAAACAATGTCTTAAAACCATAGTATTTTGTTTTAAATTCATTAACTTTATATTGTGAATACAGAGGTGCTCCACTTTAATATTTACATAAGTAAATTACAGTGAAAGATTCCATCTCATGTTTATATGCACACTTTCGTGTCACACATTCTGATTTTTCATCCAATTGAAAAGTTCAGCTTTTTTGTTTCTTGGTCGGTCTCCTGTATGATTATGGCATGTATGTGGTATCATAGTCGCCCTTCAACTCACGTGAATGGCACTGCGAGTGGGTTGGTCTGCAAGCATTGTGGGCGAGTTGAATGTGGTGCCTCAGAAAAGTAGCAGTTATTTTCCGAACGACCTGATATTTGCACACACACACTTCATTGCACTCACTGTTTGGCTTCTACTTAATCACGTAGCATGACTAAGGCTTATGTCATGTGACCAGCATTATTCTCTTTGCTGAATGTGAAGTCCAAAGTCTTAACAGCTAGCTGGCTGTTTCATACAGATTTCAAACGAGACACACCGATTTCAATTTCTTAACATTTATTCACTGAGATGATCATTCACAACCTTTTGCTTGTTGTGAATTGTGTTTGTGTGCCTCTTACAATGGTGTGAAGAATAACTTTCTCGATTTGGTTGCAAAAGTTAGTTATTGAAACGCATGAAAAAAGTGAGTACCAAGCATTTGGCAGAGAATTTCAATGCCAAAAAGTTCAAATTTATGACATTTTAAAGTTAAAAGACTACCGTATATACTCGCGTATAAGTCGAAATTTGGGACAAAATGAGAGCTTCAAAGTAATAGGGTCGACTTATACGTGGGGTCTAAAAAAATCGTAAGTCCAAAAGTTCTTTCCGTGAGGCAAAAGGCAATCCACCCCCCCCCCCCAAATGCCGATGCGATATTAATTACGAAATCGCAACCCTCCGAAAGAAAAAACGCCGATGTGGTAGAATTACGAAATCGCAAACCTAAGAATTTCTCCGCGCTTTGAGAAGTCTTCTCTCCTGGCTTTGCGTATCCACAGCGCAGTCAGAGCCGCGCATAGAAAGCTCCGCCCTTCCGACTACCAGTTGATTGCACTGATCTTCGACGTAACGGCAAAGAATATCACGCGAAGCGTTTTTCTTTGGTAACGGAGCCATGCGACAGCCAGTGTTAGGTGTTGCTTGTTCTTAATCGCACGTGTCTCGCTTCTCCTATTATGGGTGACACTGATTGTGTAAAGAAACGGATGTCCTATAACGCAGGATTCAAGTTGAAAGTGGTTTCTTTTGCAGAAAATACTAACAACTGTGCTGCTTCACGTCAATTTGGCATTAACGAAAAACTGTGATCATGCCCCCCACCCCTTTCTACTCATACGTTAGACAATAACTTCGCTGTCCTGATGTTGGTTTAGGAGGGAAAGTGGGGGAGAACAGGAATGCCTGACTCAAACGCCCTTTGCATGGGGGATGGAATGGGGACATAAGCACACAGACGCTCCGAGGCTTCTGTGGATAGCGCGCCCAGCGGTAACTGCTCAGTGCGCAGTAAATGAAAGTCGGTCAAACCACCTGAAAGAGAGAAAGTGCACCGCCAATTCGAAGTGTTAGCGGCAGATCAGCGGCGAACACGTGCGAAGCAGCTGGTAAAAGGAAACGTCTCTACATGAGAAAAAAAGCATAACATAGAAGGAACATATTATTAAAGAAAACATTAATCGAAAGCATAACAAGCGATAATTTATAAGTTAATTACTTCTAAGACGGATTCTATTGCGGTTAACAGAGAACCATCTTGTAGCAGACATCCACATTGAATGGACTTTAGACAATTGTGCGGTTTTACGAGCTATGCAATATTCTAACGGGAGTCTTAAGATTAACTGTGATTTATATTGATTATATAAATGGTTCTGAGCATTTAATAAAGGCAAACAAATAACATCATTAGCTTGATTAATAAAAAATGTATAAATAAAAATGTTTGCCAGTATGAAAAAATAAGTGTGTAAAGCAGATCGACACTGAGTTGCAGAATTAGCCTTTGAAGTATACATATAATCACGTTGGGCGTGAGTTAATTCATGAAAATAAGGAAGATAATTTAGCTTTCTGAGCAGCACCACGACTTCACACGTGCTGCCCTTACGGCAACTTTTGCTTCCAAGATCGCAAAAATTCTCACCTGCGGCTCTTAGTCCGAAAATTATGGTAATTCAAAAGAGAAAAGAGACTGCTTTTGAACTTTCCCAAATAGGGAACATGGATGAAACCGCCATCTGTTTCGACCTTCCTGGAAATAAGACGGTGAACCAAAAGGGCCAAAAAAATATCTTGATCAAAACGACTGGCCACGAAAAATCCAGTTTCACGGTTGTTCTTTCCTGTTTGGCCGACGGCAGTAAGCTACCTCCGGTAATTATTTTCAAACTCAAAACTCTGCCGAAAGGCGTTGTCTTTCCGTTTGGTGTGCTCGTTCGTGCCCATGAAAAAGGATGGATGAACGAATCCGGAACAATTGACTGGTTAAAGAATGTGTGGAACAAAAGGCCAGGTGCACTTTTGAGGAAACCTTCTCTTTTGGTGTGGGATATGTTTGTTGCACACCGTTGTGCAGAAGTGAAAAAACTGCAGAAAATTCAAAAACAACTCTTGCTGTCATCCCTGGTGGGTTGACATCTGCTCTTCAACCACTAGATATCTGCCTTAATAAGCCCTTCAAGGACAATGTGCGGATGTATTGGGCAGATTGGATAAGTTCCGATTTGCCGACTGAAACCAAGGGCGGAAAACTAAAGAAGCCAGATATCGTTTTGATTGTGCGATGGGTCAAGGATGCTTGGGATGCGATACCTGCGGAAATGGTCGTGAAATCATTCAAGAAATGTTGCATTAGTAACAAACTTGATGGCACAGAGGATGATGAGATTTTTATGAGTGATGATGACAGTGATTCTGATGACACAGGCATAGATGGGAATACTGATGTTTATGATGACGCGCCGATGACGGAGAAAGACTTTTTTGAACTGTTTGGCGAGTCTGACTCGGAATCGGATTTTGAAGGGTTCCGATGAAGTTTTTGGGTATGCAAATTAAATTTAGTATTATATATATAATTTTTTTTCGTTTTCAAATGTTTTTGAATAAATTAATTTAAATTTTTTTTTTCTCATTCCGGGATCGACTTATGCGCGAGTTTCCGATTTCTTACGATTTTTTTCCTCTGAAAGTGGGGGGATCGACTTATACGCGAGTTTCCGATTTCTTACGATTTTTTCCTCTGAAAGTGGGGGTCGACTTATACGCGAAGTTGACTAATACGCGAGTATATACGGTAGATAACAGAGCAGTGGTGTAAAGGTAATAGCTCAACAAAGTGAAAATTGCAGAAAGCCAGTAATAGCTCAACAAGGTGAAAATTGTAGAAAGCCAGTAATAGCTCAACAAAGTGAAAATTGCAGAAAACCAGTAGTAGCTCAACAAAGTGAAAATTGCAGAAAGTCAGAAATGAAGAAACCAGGATAGTTGATTGAATGAGATTGTCTGGGAATGGTTTATAAGAGCAAAAATTTTACCAAATCCAGGCCACGTGTTGTAAACACAAGCAAGAGATGTAATAAAAAAAAAAAAAAAACTTGGAAAATAGTTCCCTGCTTCAAAAGCATGGTTAGAGTTTTCAAAAGAGGCACAACATTTCGTTGAAGGAAATGTGTAAAGTAACAAATGTCATAAAAATAATTTTTAAAATTTCGAATTTGATGATAAAGCATCGCACATAATATTCAGGATACTCTAGAATTTGCACTTCTCTGGGGTGATTGTGAATTATTTCAGTTAATGAGCAGCACACATGTTCTCACTAAGCATCATAAAATAAGTGTTACTCTACAGAACTTAATGATGGATTATTTAAAAAAAAAAAAAGTTTTTGATTTTTAGTTAAGTTCCTATGAACAGTACATTCTCTTAAGTAATCACTAATTATGTAGAATCTGTTATTAGCATGACAAAAATTCAAATGTTTTTTACATTTCAGTTGCTTCCATGGATGCACCTGTGTGAAAAAAGTCAGCGTATAGACAAAATTTATAATAAAAGTTAAAAAGCAGATGCATAATCCACCACAGTTTTATAATAAATAGTACAAAAAGATAATCACCAATATTTTTGCTGAAACTTTCTTTTTCTCTCGCAAATTTTGAAGAATGCAACTTCTCTCCTGCATATTTATAAAGTGTAGATGCACAAATTTTCATTAAAGTACGTGTAAATGGGTGCTTTTATGTAGCTCACATTACTCAGTTTTTGGATAGCTTCCAGTCCCGCCGATGCCGGATTTTCGAGGTTTTACTGTATATATATATGTTTTCTTTCCATTTAATATGAGTTTAAAAAAATGTAAAATCACCGAAATTTTTTGAAAATTTAAAAAAGTTAATGGTACAGTGCCTCGCAACTTTCAAATGGTCGTGATATATATATTTTTAATTTCTGTGGCAATCGTTCTATAACTCCGAGTAATGCTTAAATTACATCAAAAACTGAAACACTGGATTTCAGACCTTAAATAATTTCTGATGCTGTCAAAGTCCTCCCCTTCAGTCTTGGAGCTGTAGTGCCAGAGTCATTCTCTTTGAAGTAGAGCACACACACACACACACACACTTTTGTCAAAGGGGAGGGGGAGATATGTCAATGCGGTGACAGTGTGTATGATCGTTGAACATGTGGCATTCTTAAACCTTTGACACGATACAGATTTTTCTCATTATACGGCACAGTATAAAGAGAAAAACTGTTTCATTTTTAAATTTAGGGGGGTGGGGGTCCATATTATCCGCGCCATCGTATAGTCCGCAGTGGCTAGAATGAAAACTTCTAGGAACAGATAATCCGTGCGGATTATGTGCCGGGAAATACGGTAATTTCTCGTCATCTTACACCTGTGTTCCAGCATGATTCTAGAGCAAATATTTAAAAAGTTAGTAAAATTTCTTCCATTTCTTTATTCCTTTCTGCCCATCATTGGATTTTCTGTCTCTAATGTATTGCTTGCTGTATTACTCTTAGCCGATTTGACATTTCTAAATATGGAGGTGGCTGTTTTACCTCATGCTGTGCAAACCACAACTTGACATGTTTTGCTCAATGCACTGGTGCATTACCTGCTTGAAACTAAGGGCAGTCATTTGGGAACAATGCATGCAACAGTGGGTGCATAAGAATGGATTCCTGTGTTGCAGACGTAACACGGCCCTGCGAAATAACTACTTGCTCTAAGCAATGCCACAATATGGCACCCCACATCATCAGGGATCCACCTCGTGCGTGTGTGTGTGTGTGTGTGTGTGTGTGTGTGTGTGTGTGTGTGTTAGGTGTAGGTGTGTAGTCAGGGTGGTATGTTTCTGCAGTTTTCACCAGTTGTACACTCTACCAGTGGGGGGGGGGAGAAACAAGGCAAAGGATGATTCATCAGACCAGGTGACATGTCGCCAGCCTTCAGCATCCCAGTTTTTATGTGCTTTTCATATCTGTAAGTATGTGGAACATCAGTGATATGATTAATTAAATGACCTAGACAAAAGTCGCAAGGTTTTGAGGTTAGAGAATAATCTTTCTTGACAGGGAACATATCCCCAGTAAGTCTATAAAACACCTTGAGCACTGTGTTCTCTTCTGGGAGTCAGCATGGGGGAAAATGGGGTAATGCTGGGTTTGCCCATGCTATAAAACACTACTGTCCATGACTAGCTTCCAATTTGTAGGCATTCCGAGTTTCATTTTCTCATGTAATGACACGATACTTCTGCTTCGCATGTTGTTATTAGGGTGTATATAATGATTTGTCCATTCAGTGCAACTAATATAAATAATTACTGGGTGCTTTATCAGCAGGGCAGTCGTGAGGATGGGGGTAAGCTGGGTGGGCGCCACGAGCCACAAGGCACTCCGATGCGCCCCTCTTACGCATTACATTATGCAAGTCGAGCTGAGATCGTAAAAAAAAAATGTTTTCAGATTACCTGGCTTTTCCACAAAATGTTATGCCAAAATATTCCAGAAAATTGCTAGTGCTCGAATTCTTTTTTTGAATGTCTCTATATTACATTCTCACAAAACATCCACTTTAAAAAGTGGATTTTGATTTATTTTTTAAGACATGGCCAACTCAAGAGGCATGTGCCTAAGGTGATAGTGTGCCTTGGGTGGAGGCCTCTCTGAAGGGTTCTGGAGCATATTCAGGTTACATCTGAATTCGGTTTTAGGTCACATATCTGCTGTGTCACCCACAGCTGGTGGTGACATGGCAGCATCATGTTATTGGCAAGCCGCCAAACAAAACAATTACAGATGCTGGTGCCGCAGTGATTAGGGAAGTTTCGGTGATTGCAGCGGAGCCGTCGCGTCCCCTTTCTCATGCGACGGTGTGGCGGCTACGGTAAACAGCCTGTGAAAGCTACTAGGGGGCTTCCGCTGTCCGAAAGCCTGCGATAACAAATTCCAAGACTTCCAGAATAGGGGGTGGCAAAATGGGTGTTGAATTTTTTTGTAACAAGAAATGCAGTAGAATGTAAAATGTAAAACCTGGGGTGGGATAAAATGGCTATGGGTGGAATATACCTTCTCTGATGCACTTTTCTTAAATAGCAGAAATTACCCATTGCCATCGGCTCTTAACGAATCATTTCGCAATCGAGCAGGAGAATTGCGCATGCGCGAGAGTGTCTGGAAGGGAATCGGTGATCACCAACTTCCCTGTGGCGCTAGACTCTTGTCTCCACCACATCAGACACAGACAAGACAGTGGCAGGTTGTTGGAACCTGCACTGTGGTATTGTTTGCTTTGCTCAGTTTCAATTTAGTGATTTTTGTCTAGAACAGTCTTGTGTTTTTGTTCAGTTGTGTTGCTCCCGGTATTTTAAAGTGGCATATCTGAAATTGATATTGCTGTGTGGATTCAACTTAAAACTTAGGAATGTCTTTCTGTGGGGGAGAGGGGGGGGACCTTGTTGAATCTCGCCCTGGGTGCTTACAGGCAAAGCGACAGCTCTGTTTATGAGGTTGTGTTCTACATTATTAGGCATACAGGTGAAATTTTGGTCGCAAGTTCTTTCCCAGCTAATTTTGCTGTTTGAGTTATTCATCCATCTCTGTATCTTGTTAGCTTCCTGTTCATAGGGTGTAGTAAAAGTGTAGTTGAGCCCTTCTCCAATCACCTGATAGGTGTGGTATTGGCTTATGAAAGTAATTTTTTTCTGTTTACATGTTGTGCTAAAAACTGTTTTTAATTTTGAAATGCTTCAGTGTTTATTTCACTCTTACAGAAAATGATTTTTAAGATGTGTGTGTCACATTCTAAATGTTGGCATTTGTTTAAAATAATTTTCGTATTGTACTTTACAGGGCCGAGAAATGGATACAAGAACTACTGTGTACAAAAAACAGATGAAATATATAATTTAAAAATGAAAGCTTCTCGAGGTAATCTTTTTTCTATGAATTTCTAATTGAGTTAAATTTAGTGTATATAATCACAGCTGAAACTGGTATTTCCCAAAGTTCTGAAACCATGTGTATTTTTTGGTTTTATTTTTCTGATATACAGTATTGTTCAAAGAAACTGCATAACTTGCATGTGTAATTGTTCTCAGCAAGCATTTTGTGGATGGAAATTGCTGTATTAAGAGTTTGATATGAACAATACTTACTTAGGAAAGGAATGCAACAACAATTTACTGTAAACTCGATCTGTGGCAGAAAAAAAGGAAAAAGTACAAATGAGTAAGTCCTTGTAATATTTGACACATACCTAAGTATCCTTAAAAAACATTAAAGAAATCTCCCACCCCCTGCCTTTAATGAGTGCATGACAATGATGGAGCATAGACAAAATTAGAATTTTGGTGTAATCTGGTGGCAATTTGTGGTACCAGACAGTGATGAGTACTTCCTGGAACTTGCAAAGTGTTTGTTGCTTCTTACGTGCTACAGCTTTGTTCATGTGGCTCCAACAATTTTAAGTCGTGTTGAGATCAGGGCTCTTTCCTGCGCATGACAGTGTATCAGTAGACTGCCGACACAGTTTTTTGACCTATTTATAAAACAACATTCTGAAACTGTGGAGAAGCAACATTATGATACGCTGCTTGACACTGAAATTACTCCATCTAGAAAGACTGAGCCAAATAAGCCAAAAATCACCAGAGACATAGATTGTGAGGTGGATAATACGTGATTTAATTTCCAAGGCAATATGTCAGTTAGACAGACTACAAGACAAAATTATATGACAGCAGTAAGTACATTGTGTGACCATTATGTGTTTGATGCAATTAGACACATGGTTGAGCATGTAGAGATACATCCTACTAATAGTGTTCTGCGATATCTGGAATCGCACAATGTTTACCTGCTCATATAATTCAGCAGCATTTCGAGTTTGCTGAGAAGAGGCTTGCAAGCGTCATCAAATGAGGTTCCATACATGCTCAATGATGATAGGTCCAGAGATCTAGCTGACCACAGAAGTATACAGACCCCTTGTTCGCATGCTTGGGAGGTGTTAGCCTTGTGTGTATCCGAGCATTAGCTTGCCGGAAAATGACCTCCTGGACACCACTCAGAAATGTCAACAACACTGGATGTAAAATGTCATCCACTTACTGATAGGCTGCCACCATGCCCATATACATACGAGGTCTAATCAAAAGTTCCGAGACTAGGCCGATATACAACAAAGTACTTATGGTACTTAAGTCTAGCTATGATCTCCCTCAAAGTAGTCTCCTTGGGCAGCGATACACCACTGCCAGGGTTTTTGCCACTGTTGAAACACACTCTAAAAGTCTTGTTCGTGAATTGTGTCAAGCACCGTCTGCGATTCGCACTAGATCTCGTCCACGGTTTCAAAACGGCGTCCCTTAAGCTTCATCTTCGGGAACAAAAATAAGTCGCAGGAGGCCAAATCCGGCGAGTGAGGAAGGGTAGTCATGCTGTTGCAGCTGTAAAACTTGCATGTTGCTAACGCTCTGTGAGCTGCTGCATTGTCCTGGTGGGGCAGGAAATTGCCCCTGCACCACATTTCAGGTCATTTGTGGCAAATGTCCTCCCTAAGACACTGCAGGACATCACCGTGAAATAGGGTGATTACTGTCTGGTCCTGGGGGACGAATTCACGGTGCACAACCCCATGAATGTCAAAGAACATGATGAGCACACTTTTGGTGTCGCTCCGGACCTCTCGGGTCTTCTTCAGTTGTGGAGATGCCAGGTTCTTCCACTGTGACGCCCGTGTTTGGTCTCCGAGTCGTAACCGTAGACCCAAGTCTCATCTTCAGTGATGATCACCGACAGGAACGTTGGTTCATTCGCCTCCGGCTGACAAAGATCTTGACAGACTTTGACACGGAGTGCCTTCTGTTCCTGGTTCGGAATTTTTGTTACAAACTTTGCAGCAATGTGGTGTATGTTCAAAACCGATGTCAAAATTTCTTGCACTGTTCCGTATGACACATTGACGATGGTGGCAATGTCATTAATGGTTATCCAATGATCCTCATGCACCAGTTCCCTAATTTTGTCCACATTTCGGGGTTGCTCATGGACGGTCACTCTGACCTCTCGTCGTCTTCCAGTGCCATTCTACCACTCTTGAAGTGCGGGTGCCACTCAAAACACCTCGCATGACTCATTGCTTTATTGCCATAAGCCTGCTGCAACATTTCATGCGTCTCCATTCCTGATTTGCCAAGTTTGACGCAGAATTTGATGTTCGCTCGCTGCTCTAGTTTGCAGTCCTTACCAAAATCGCAGCTGTGTTCTGCACGTGGTCACCAAATATAGTGTAGCACAGCTTCCGATGTTCACAGAACGACGCCGCTCGTCACAATTACTCGTGAAGGTCACTGCCCTTGACCTTCTGCTCACGCATCCACGTACTGACATCTGTTGGGGCCCTATGTACCAAGTCTTTGAACTTTTTGATCGCGCTACGTATCAGAGGTGACAGGTTATCATAACTAATGGTACCCCATGTAAGGATGTATGTTTTGCTATTAGTATGCAGTTCAGAACTGGCAGCTAAATGCTGCCTGCGGGAATGTCATCAGACACGGACATGATCACTGGCACTGAGGCAGAATCATGACATAGCTGAGCCCAACATAGCACCATTTATGCTGTCGTGCAGCTCTTCTGTGACACCTCTTCATCCAAGCTCAGCGATGCACTGTGGTCAATGACAGTTGATGCAATGGCTGCCGAGATCACAGACCGTAGTTGCCATTACAGCTCATCAAATGCTCTCTGAAGTAGCTTGTGGCTCTGCAGTTGCATCACTACCAATATGCAAAGTGATGCATGCTGACATCCTCCTGACTGAACAAGTTCCACTACGTCAACTGGCAGATCTTTTTGCAACAACTGTTGTGAACAGTATTTCAACTGTTTTGATATTGTAATGTACTTGGGCAGTGATCAGGCAAATTGACCCACCAGCTTCATGGAGGCCTATTCTCCTGCCTCTTTCAAACACATTCCAGCTGGTGATAAAATTGGCGGGCAGTGAATTATACGAGGCATCTCTAGTCCTGGGATGTGCTTTAGCAATCCTCAACGCTCTGATCCTTTGTTTCATACAAGCTGGAGCTCAGGAATTTCAGTGGCTTGCGTTTGCCCTTTTATCTTGCGCATATATATCTCAATTAGTTGCCTACCCAAAGGATTTGCATATCTCACCTCAGGGCTTGAAAAATACCATGCCCGGGACATGTAAATTAGTGGCCTGGGCAGGTAAATAAAAAATCGAGTTGCCCGCTCCAGGCATCTAAATTTAAAAATAATAAGTTTGGAATAGAATTTCTTACTACAAGAAAAAAGACAGTCCTCACATGTCATGTTTTTCATTTCACTGCAGATCAGATCACCGGAAGTTGTATTATTTTTATAGAGTGCTAAGGACAGAAGAATATCACTTCTTTAATTATATTATGCTCTAGGTCCAGAAATTGGAAGCATTGGTAGTTTTGTTTTAAATGTTGTTTATTGTCAGCAACAAAGATGCGTGCCTCTGATGGAACTAGCCTCCAGTGTTTAGTGAGAAAGGGCGAAAACTGCACCGAAAGGAACATGGCAGAATCACTAAATTTCTCAAATACCAATTTTGTCATCATTCCATTTGATACCAATTTCAGCAGCAGCATCTTAAAACTTGAGATACACGCATTTGTGCAACAGTTTAAATACAGACCCTTATAACGAAAATCAAAATACTGTATTTATCGGCGTATAACACGCACCCTGATTTTAAGAAGGAAGTTTGAATAAAAAAAAATTTAGATTTAAAGTAAATGACTTGGGAGCTTTGAACTTTTTAGATAGCACACATTTATCAATATTTATACCACGTATAAGGCAAATAATACGAAAGAAAAAGCATCTGTTTGAACAAAAACACTTAGATATTAGACCTGTTACAAAAATTTCAATCAGAATCACTGCTATCTTGGAAAGTAATGAAGCAGGCTAAAACATTAAAAACAGCTAGAAGTTTGGGTTCCTTAAATAGACACCATTTGCCGATAATGCATGGTCACGTCGCAAGAAATAATACCCTCAAACTAGCACGACAAAACCACGCATACACTAGTGATTTTTATCACCAACCGTCAGCCGTGGAGTTTGGACATCATCGGAAGTCTCATCATATTTTCCCCGAGCAGCTGCTGCTTAAGCAGGTTGTGCCGTGAAAGCAACTTAACAAGAGCAGACACTTAGGCTTAACGTGGCAGCTCACATTTGCTGCTGAAGTGAGTGAGGTTACTTTCAGGTGCTTGAAAAAGGTAAATCAGGAGTGTTTCTCGAAAAAAAATTGTGCGAATCTTCTTTCCGAAGAACTGGATTGTATTAATACCACTTTTAACAAGATCCGTCAAGAAACAGAAGAGATATGCATTAGAGAAGCATCTGCAGTTAGAGTAAAGTGATACCAAACCATTAGCATTTGGCAGCATCAGGATGTGTCGCACTCTGCAGAAGTATTAATTTTGCCTAAGTTTAAATTTAAAAAAAGTAGTATAACACGCAGGTAGAATTTCAGCCCTAAATTTTAGGGGGAAAGTGTGTTATACGCCGATAAATGCGGTATGTGAATAAAGTTCATCCTATTTTTTAACTAAAAAAAAAAAAAAAAAAAAAAAATGAGGGTTCTGATTTGTTATCTTAAGATAAAGTTTCCTGGGCATCCAGCTGTTACTACTTGTGCAGGTAAAATAATTTCTGCACATGCCTGGCTGGGCATATACCTTTTCAGTTATTCAAGCACTGCACACCCACCAATTTGCACGCTGTTATGCTGACTCCTCCTCGTCAGGGTGATTTCAGTGTCGAGCAGTGTATGTTAGATGATATAATAGCCAAATACGAATAGTACATACCGTTTTAGCTATGTGTCAGGGTGCTTAATCATGTTGAAACAAGTTAGTAAAATTATGCAATGCATTGATTATGATACGCTTTCCAACATACCAGAAATCATTACTCAAGTTATGAGAGTAATGGCTGTGGAATAAATCTCACTCCTGTGCCCTGATCTTTGGCCCCATTTCGATGATATTAAACAGAATTGGTTCAGTATACCCCCAGAACAACATGATAAAGTTTTGTTGCAATCGAAGCATTTTTAGTCAAGTTATGAGGATAATGGCTATGGAATAAATCTCTCTTCTGTGCCCTGGCCTTTGACTTCATTTCGATGATATTAAACAGAACCGGTTCAGTATACCTCCGGAACAACATGATAAAGTTTTGTCACAATCGAAGCATTTTTGCACAAGTTATAATGCATAAGGCCGATGGAATGAATCCCGCTCCTATGTCCTGGGCTTTGACCCCATTTCGTTTATTTTCAATAGGGGTTGCCCGCTACCACATACTAAAATTTCATTGAGATCAAACCATTTTTATGCAAGTTATCATGCGGACAGACAGACGAACAAAGCTGGAGCATATACGCTTCTTCAGCCTACGGTTGGAAAGCCCAAAAAAGGCACTCACTAGTCTCTCCAAAGTGTGCAGAAATAGTAGGTGATAAAGTGGACTCAAGGATGTCTCTGTATGTCTGTTATTGACTGACCTATTCACATAATGTCATCTGCTAAACTCCACGATAGCCGGCGCGGAGGTCTAAGTGATGGCCTCTGATCATTCCTCCGAAAGGGGTCCCGGTGAGGTTTGGATGTTGTGTTTGTTTTACGGCACAGGCTCTACCCTTCCCTGGAACCCAGTGATCCTAAATTAGGGACGGGCGACTGCTTATAGCTCATTGTGGTTGTTAAACTTCCAATAAAAAAAACAACAGAAAAACTCCATAATAAGAAATGCGGTGCCAAACCATCAGTTTTAAGAAACTTCACCATGGGCACAATTGGGATGAAATTCATCTTGCCTTGTCCTCAACTGCTGGCCATTGGTGTTGAAGTTTGACTCATCCCAGAAAATAACCGGAATAATGGTCAGAATTGGCTTCTTTCTTCAACAAACGTAGAGCAGGTTAGAAAAGGTGGGACTTACTACCAGTGTGCAGTTATGCAGAAAAGTGCTGACAAACCAGTTTTCTTCCCGACTACTGCATTTTGAGCATGGCGTAACACCTGCCAACTCTCATAGTAGGCTCATTTCTTTTCCATCACTTCTTTCACTGTGACATAATTCTGTAGGTGAGCAATAAAATATAGATTTCTGAGATATTCTCATCAACTAAAAAAACTAAATAAAAGTGGCGCACTTGCAGCCATTGGGCAAGATATATAATTTGCACTCCTTGGAAAATAACAACACAGATGTTTGCGAAAATTGTTTTGTGAAGTGGCTTGAGTATTTTAAAAATCTCTTAAAAGTCAAGCATATATATAAGCACAGTTTTCAAACAAAACCTACCTTTGATTATAACTTTATATCAGTGGTTCCCAATCTTCTTTTGGCCATGCCCCACCTAATCATCTCAAAATCGTGATGTCCCCCCCCCTCCTTGACATATAATTTCTTATTATTCAAAAAATGAACTCCTATTCACGTGTTCTTTGGAAGCTTGTTAATGGCCTTCTAAGCCATTAACAAGCTTCCAAAGAACATGGCATCCGTTAAAGAGAAAAATAAAAGAACAAAATTACAGTTGAAGTACTGAGGAAAAAATCCCTAAGAAATTGTTAAAAAAAAATAATAATATGAAGTGATATGAAAAAACAGCAAATAAAGTTTCAAAACTTATAATGGAAAACTGAAATGCATAAATATAAAATAATTTTAATGGAAGCTTTTTCTGTAATACTTTGTTTTAACTGACTCATCATTTTGCATTTCCGAGAGTTCTTCTTGATACTGCATTGAAACATCAGATAGATCCACTATCACTGGCTGCATCACCCATGTTGGAAAATCAATTTGTATTAAATCAGAAAATCTTTCTTTCAAATCAGAGGCCAATATTTACAGATGATCCACAATGACAATTACAGCAGCATCAGCCACCTCACATTTCTTTAGCCAATGAAACAGGTCAAAAGTTTTGTCAGGAATATGTTTTTGAAATAACTCTATAAATGTAATTAAGCCAAATATTTTTGCCTTTGCATCAACAAGAGTTTTATTTGTTCCTTGAAGTTGTTTATTCAACATATTCAGTTTTTCAAAGATGTCTGCTAAATAACTCAGAAATGCTTTACCATCAACGGTTAGCAGGTGCTTCATTTCCGGCTTGTCACTTAAAAAGTCACTAAGAATATCAAATAGTTCTATGAATCTTTTCAAGCAATTTCCTTTTGAGAGCCATCTTACCTCAGTGTGAAGTAAAAGTCTCACATGGTCTGCATTTTTATCTTCACAAAATTGCTTGAAAAGACGTTCACATTTGGCATTAGCTTTGATAGCATTGATACATTTTATAACTGATTTTAGTACCTCATTAAGAACAGGAGAAATATTTTTGGACACTAAGTTTTCTCTATGAATAACACAGTGCACAAAAAGCATATCTGGATTCTCATCTTTCATCAATTTTAAGCAGGCATTTTTCTTCCCCATCATAACAGGAGCACCATCTGCAGCACAAGATGTTATGTTTTCCATTGGTATATTATTGACATCTAAGTATTTTTTTAGCTTATTATATATACCAGTGGTGGTAGTGGTGCTCCCTAATGATTTGCAGAATAACATTTCTTCAGCAAATTCACCTTTATCAACATATCTTACATAGGTTAGCAATACAGCCTCACTGCCTCTCAGAGTTGATTCATCCATTTGTACTGACCATTTTCTTGATTTCAGCTTTTCAAGAAGTTGTGTTTCAATATCTTCACTCATTTAATCTATTCTTCTGTAACAGTATTGTTACTGAGTGGCATGGCTTTCACATCTTTGTCATCTTTTTCCAGAACTGTTTTAAGAAATGCTGATATTAATGGTTTAATTAAATCCTCCCCTATAGTATGATTTTTTCCAGATTTAGCAATGAGTAAAGAAATTTCGTAAGTAGCCTGAAGAGTACGACTGACAGTAACAGTTTGTGCAGTGAACAGAGACTTTACTGTTGTTCTTTTTTCAAACTTCTCCTTTAAAGTCTTGAAGTAATTTAAATCTGAATTTACATACGCACTATGTTTCGCCTTCAAATGCGCCTCAAGTCGACCTTGTTTCATTGATTCGTTGGTCAAGCATTGTTGGCATAAGAGGCAGAAAGGTGACCGTTCATGGTGGATAGATAGCAGGTATGAAACCAAATTTTAAATACTCCTCTGAATACTGACTAACTTTTTTCTTGCTTGCACTACTCATTTTGTGCATAGGGTTTGTGACTGAAAGAAGTAAATGTGAGAAAAACTTATGAAATGCACTTTGATGGTTGTGGCAATGTGAAAGCAGAGGGAGTGGGATAGTTACTTTTTATGTTTCGGAAAGAGCAGATAAGACAAGTGTTTTTGGTTTCGAATCGAACGGAAGTACTTGGCATCAGCATTCTGTTATTTTGTTGCGTGGAGGCGAAGAGAATAGGATTGCGTTCGCGTGGGATTCATGGGAATATCGCTGGGGTTCAAAGGTCAGTGGAAGCCTTGCGAGTGAACTTTGAAATGGAGTTTGAAGGAGGGTTTTTCTCTTAGTGGAGCGGAAGTGAGCATGCGCTAGGAGATTG
Organism: Macrothele yani; assembly: GCA_039090855.1. Classification (NCBI taxonomy): domain Eukaryota; kingdom Metazoa; phylum Arthropoda; class Arachnida; order Araneae; family Macrothelidae; genus Macrothele; species Macrothele yani. Next base: position 39,634,192 of record CM077009.1, on the reverse strand, counting down.
CAAGCGGGGAGAAATTTTAGAGGTTTTGGGGGATTCTTCTTGTTCTGGTTTTCAGAAAACAAAAATCACAGGTTTGCCTGTGAATTTTTTTACTTTCTTCTGGCGATGTTAAAAGAAAGTAGAAAAGTATTTAGTGTGCTCATTCTCAAATTGCCCCCTGTGGGGCGTGCGTCCCACGTTGGGAACCACTGCTTTATATAATTACACATCTCACGCACGTAATATCTCCGACAACGAATGTTGGAGGTATTACATGTGTGAGATGTGTAATTATATAGTTATAAGCAGACGTAGGTTTTGTTTCAAAAACTGTACTTATATGCTTGACTTTGCGATTTTTTAAGTTTTGCTTCACACGTTATATTACTCTTAAGTATGAACTATTTGTGGGATGATATGTTTGCATTTCTCAAGAGGTTTTATGAATATTAGTGGTTTGAGTATTGGTAAGCACCTACCTGAGAAAAGTTTGTTTCTGTATTGAACATATTATGTGAGTTTATTCAAAGCAAATTTAATTTCATATAATATGCTTTTAAAATATTAACTAGAACCTAGATTAGACAGCAAAAATAAATATATATATTTATATAAGTTAATACAACATACCAAGCAAAAAACAAAGGACATCACCTTAATCTTCAGGGGAATGCAGGTGTGTACACACCTGCATTCCCTGAAGATTAAGGTGGTGTTCAGATTGCTTTTGCTTTTGCCTTTGCTTCTTGTTCCGTCATTGGTTCAGGCTGTTTTTGGTACTTATTGGACATAAACTTCAAGAGAGCTTATTGGGCTTCCACCCTTTTAAATTTTTCATTTGGTTTTTTGGTGATTTCAGCATTGTCAGTTATGTTTTGTTGTGTTGTTGTCATATATATATATGTACATATATACTCACAACAAAAAGAAATTTCAACAGGAGCCAAAAAAAAAAGAGAGAGAGAGAGAGAGAGAGAGAGAGAGAGAGAGAGAGAGAGAGAGAAAGAAAATAAAAACCAAGGCAAACGGACAGGGAAAAACATACAAGAATGTATAAGGTATTTGAAAATGCTGATCTTTGGCTTTATCAAGGACCAGCAAAACACAGCATTAACTCATCTCTACAAAGACCTAGCGAGTTGTTGTGGGTTGGGCTAGATATTTCATGAATGTATTGCTAAATTCTTCATTTTTACCTTTCCGTGGCTTAGAAAGTTTTTTTGTTTTTGTTTTGTGGGGTAATTTGACTGAAATACATTTATGACATAGCAGAAACCCATATTCAACTAGGTCTTTGTAGAGATGAGTTAATGCAGTGTTTTGCTGGTCCTTGATAAAACTTTCTGTATTTGCTGGTCCTTATCAATACTTCCTGCATTCTTGCATAAAAAAAAATTCACATTTTTTTTTGTTCGTTCCTGATGTTTGGTTAAATTTATATGTATATATATATATATACTGAAGAGCAAAACTGAAAACTAAGGAAAAACTTTAGAATTTAAAACGAAAGTTGCAAAATAACCTGAAGATCAAAACGCGCAACGCAGCAGTTTTGAAAATTCAGAATTCACATTCTATTAAGAAGAGACCTAAGCAAAAAAAAAAAAAATATATATATTTTTGACTCACACCAAGTACAACATAGAAAAGGTTATGTATCTACCGGTGTGAGTAAAAGGAGAAAGGATAAAAAAATAAAATAAAACAACTGAATGTAGAAAGTGTCGAGAATACTGAGCCTTGGCTTTATCAAGGACCAGCAAAAACTCTGCATTTTCTCACTTCCACAAAGACCTAGTTGGAAATGGGTTTCTGCAAGGCCATAGATGCAAGTAACAAGCCCACCAAAAATTGTTTTAAAAAATATATATATGTCATGACCTCCGCAGAGTTGTATGACCTAGCACTGGTTAACAATTTCGCTTGCATCCATAACCTTCCTGGCCCGACCCATGCTCTTCATCTGTTACTATTAAACAGAGAGAAGAAGATTAAAGAGAACTCAAGCTGTGAGAGTGACATAATAATTAGAAATAATTTTCAGCTATAACGAAATGCCAAGTTTGCCTGAGAGAGAATTTAAACCTGAAAAGCAATGCAAAAGAAGCCCAAATTTTTACATTGCAATTAAAAAAGGAAATATTAATTTTTTAAACCTCAGATTTTTGAAAGAAAACTTGATTCTAAAACCCCCTACTCTACAACTTCTGACAACACAAAAACGAGAATAAATTAAAGACAATAATTAACTAAAGAAAAGCTTTGTGAAAGTTATATGACTTAAACAATTAGTTGCAATATGTACAAAGTATTTCATCAGTGCTTTAAGTGCATAATTAAGTAGTTATTAAGAACTTAACTACTTTGAAAATACAGCGCAAAGAAAAGGAACTATGCTTAGCCATCTGCTGGGCCTAAGTATCCTACAAGATGCGCAAAGTTACCAAGAAAAGAAAGAGTTAAAACCCGCAAAAATGTTAACAGACAAGCCAGTGCCTAAAAGCTGAAAAGTAAAAAACAACAGAGAAAAAAAGTACAAGAAGTACAAACATTGAACTTATAAAACCTAAAACCCAAAGACAAGGAAGAGAGCTTACCTCTTATGCAACTAAACTTTCTCCACACAAGAGAAAAACATGGCTGACCTCTTCACCAAACGTCCTAACACTTCCGCCACTCCCTAGTCGCTGGGGGGCAGTGTGAGTGGGGCTGATGGCCTCCTCATACTGAAAGAAACCAACTCGCGGAGATTTTAACCAGAGAAAAAATATATATATACTTAAGACTGTGGATCTGTATGATCAGAAAGAGCAGAATTAACTCTCCAGAATACATGAGAAATATAAAACACACAAGTGGTGTATTTAATAATCTTTGCATGTATTAAATCACCTTAGTAAGCTTCTATAGATTATTCAGAATCTTATTAATTTTAATGTTAGTTTTACTATTTTTAGTATAGCTATCCTAGTGATGAATAACTAGTTTTCTTTTTTATTTGTTTTTATTTTCTTTTATAAACAGATTTTTAAGCTTTTTTTGTGATTTTGTCTATATTATTTAATTTTTTGTTTTAATAGGACCTTCATATCCATAGCACTAAGGTTCCTTTTAGTAGTTAATAGGCATCCTCTAGCCAACTTCCTTACGGCTTTGATTGGTCAGAATCATATTATTAACTGTGTAGAAAATTAAAGCAGATCTGCCAACCGTACTCTATTATTCAGAATAATTTTTCCTAAAGTTCTTTTGATGAAAGAAGAAGGAATTTCGTTCTCTAGAAAACTATCTAATAGTATATTAATGTGGTAATTGAAGTCCAAATTGTTGCTGCAAATTCTTGAAATTCTTAGGACCTGAGAAATTAGTACATTCTCAATTACTTTGGTTGATATGTTATTATTCCAGTGTAGATATTTAATTACTTTGAAAGGAAAATTAACTCTTTTATCAAAGAGGCTAATAGATGGGTTACCTCTGTTGAGCTTAATGCTTAAGTCTAGGAACTCGAGTTCCTGATTACTGTGGTTGGTTTTACATAAGTTAAGAGAGCTAGGATAGATATTATCAAAATCACTCTCTATAACTTCTGAATTATTGATACACAGCAGATCATCAATATATCTAAATGTGTAAAGGTAGTTATCTGAGCAGGTGGGGTGATTTTTAATGAATTTATATTCCTTAAAGAACAGGAATAGATTAGCAATATTCGTGGAGGTTGATGTTCCCATGGGAATACCGTTCACTTGCTTATAGAGAGTATTATTATATAGGATATGGTTATTTTTTATGCAGCAATTGAGATAAGAGTTCCAAGTTCCTACATTAACAAATTGGTTAAGTTTAAATTCTGCATACAGCTCTTTAAAGGTAGTGATTATATCTGATAGAGGCAGATTAGTATATAGGTTCTCAAAATCATAACTATTAATATCTAAGGGACATATTAGAGTATAGTAGAAATTACTTCTGCATTATTATTAATTATCCAAAAATCTCTGTACATCAAATTAGTACAGTTTCTAATGTGTTTCAAAACCTGCTTTAAGACATCTTCAAAAGCAAGATCTATTTTCTTTTATGACTCCTTACTCCACTAGCTATAAACCTGAACTTCACAGGATCTTTATGAAACTTAACCGTTGCAAAAAGAAATGGAAATTCAGGCTCATATCTTCTAGTTTGTGGAATTTTAAGTTTCTTGAAGAATGCCTTAAACCGATTTTCTAACTGCTTGGTAGAATAACTTACGGGCTCGTACGTTACTCTATTATTGAGTTCCATAGTTAACAATTCAAAATAGAACTTCTTACAGATAATTGCAAAATTATTGCTAGCTTTATCCGTAGTGGTAAAAATAAATAGGTCTTGTAGTTTGGAGAGTGACCTTTTAGCATCTCCAGAGAAAAAGAGATTTCTATCGAAACAAAAGTCCAGACCTGCCAACTCACAAGTGAAGCTATTGATTACATTATATTTCCATTCTGCGAAGGCCTCAATAGGCTGATTGTATGTTAAACTGGTTTTTACGATGTACCTAACATCTTGAGTGAAGCTCTCAAGAATCCTTTCTTTGGAAATTGTGAAGGAAGGTCTAAATTTAGAACCTTAGTACAGTTATGCAAGTGAGATAACTGTATAGTAAAGCGACTACGTCCAATCGAATGCAACCAATAGCAGTGCCCCTAGTGGCGAAATGCGGAAATTGGCCTTGCAAATCGAAAATGAAAGATAGAGAGCAAAATTTCTAATTACAAAGTTGTAGAACATCAATTAATTAGTACAAAACGACATTTGTTTCGCACGTATAAATTGTCGCCTGAATATCCTAATATGTCTGAATTTGATGCACGACGATTCGAATCTGCATATTCACATTTCGCAAATGTAGCCGTATGCAAATGCAGATTGTGACATTGTACCATACTTACATTATAAAAACCAGTAGCAGGATGTACCCTGATCAGAGAGCCGCGGATGGCTTAGTGGTTAGCCAGGCAGACTATCGATGCAAGGTCCTCAGGTTCGAGCCTGGGCTGATCTTTCAGAGATGGTGTGATTTACTAACAATCGCTGAATATCCGCCGTGCATCGGACGAGCACGTTAAGTGACGGCCCCCAGGCTGGACCCACTGGTTAAATGGGTATCCTTTCCTATTCCCCTCCTTAAATTCTCTTACCCCTCTGTGTGCAACATCAAACTTGTATGGTGGCGCCATCTACAGTACTCTAATCTCACTACAAACTGTTCTGTCAAAGTTGCTAGACTTGCTCTCATTCCTTCCGTTTCTGTGTCCTGCCCAAAAGGCGATCTCGCTGTAGGTGGCTGGGACCTAAAACTCTACTCACTGTGGACGGAAGTCCTACAAGAAAATGACAAATACACAAGATACCCTGATCAGAAGTTTAGGTCTATGTACGCTGTGTGAGAATGGTGAGCTTGGATTTCTGGTGTTACATAAAAAATCAGGTATATGCAACAGCGCCTACAAGTCTGCTGGATCTACGTCGCCGTGTTACAGATGCTTGCAATAGTGTGACACCTTCCATGCTGAGGAATATGCATGCAGAGTTACTTTCACGAATACAAATATGTATCGTGGGCATTGGCGAACTCTTCGAACATACTCGACATTACCCTTTTATCATTGTGCGCCAGTTTGCCTTTTTTGTTTTTGTTTTGTCTGATGTCATCAAACTGTATTGACATAAGTACGCATTTATGCAATAAATTGTGCGTATTTGCTCATACCTATGCCTGTTCCCTTCAAACGTTCACACAAAAGGTCGCGCATCGATTTCAGACATTTTAGGGTATTCAGGCGACAATTTATCTTATCCGTGCGAAACAAATGTCATTTTGTACTGATTAATTTATGTTCTACGACTTTGTAATTGGAAATTTTGCTGTCTTTTTTTTCAAGTTGCAATGGCTAACTTTTGCATTTCGCCACTAGGGCGCTGCTATCGGTTTCTTTCGATCGGGCGTAGTCGCTTTACTATACTGTCTCTCTTGCATAACTGTACCTCTCTCAGTTCGCAAGTTATTCCAGGCTAAAGGGACTTTCCTGTGCACCCTGTATATATATTCAGGGTGTCCGAGAATTATTAGACACATTACAAAATTATGTAAAAAAAAAAACCCATGAGCATTGTCTTTTTTTCTGTGTCACGTATTACTAACAACGTTTCTATATTTTTGTTTTGCAGAATTGTTTTTCCCAGAATCGATAGATGGCGCTAGGTGTGGCCTGATAAGGAATGTATGAGAAATGTGCAATCAGTAGTCATTTCATCAGTACAGCAGAAGGCAATGTATGTGTTATGGCTTGCGGAATTAAAGTCTGGCATTAAAGATAAAAGACGGTACTTCAATTGAGCGGTGGATGAAACAGTTTAAAGAAACTGGCAATGTGGAACATCATGGAGGAGCCGGTAGACCTAGCGTCAGCGGTGAGACAGTTGACCAAGTTAATGAAAGTTTCCGACGAAGCCCCCAGGAAATCCGTTCGTAAAGCAAACAGAACTGTGCATTCCGAAATCGACAGTTCACAATATCTTGCACAAGAAACTAAAGTTTCGTGCTTATAAAATTCAAATAGTGCAAAAGATGCATGTAAATGATCACACTCTGCGATACCATTTCGCTGTGGATATGCTGAATCAAGTGGAAAACGACAAAAACTTTCTCAGTACTGTAATTTTTAGTGATGAATCCACATTTCATGTATCAGGTATTGTGAATCGTCACAACTGTAGGATATGGGGCAGTGAACCGCCTCATGCTGCTATTGAACTGGAACGTGATTCTACAAAAGTTAATGTGTGGCGCGCCCTATCAAAAGTGATTGGCTCTTTCTTCTTCTGCGAAAAAACCATAAATAGTGACATTTACTTGGATATCCTAGAAAATTTCGCTATACCCCAGATCAAAAAATGTCCTCCGCATTGGTCAACGTGTGTACATAAGTGCCTAAATGAGCATTTCCCCAGCAGATGAATTAGGCGTGGTGGTCCCATTCCGTGGCCTCCTCACTCTCCAGATCTAACTCCATTGGATTATTTCATGTGGGGGTTATGCGAAGGATCGTGTCTATCAGACGCCTTGTACTGATTTGCAGGAACTGAAGCAGTGGATCACAGCTGCTATTAATTCCATAACTCTTCAGATGCTTGCCAATACATGACATGAAATCGAGTATCGCTTGGATGTACTATGAGCAACCAAGGGATCTCGCATCGAAATTTATTAACTTGTGTAGTTACATTGTAAGTTAGTACAGTCAGTTTCTTTCTATCTGTTTAATGTTTTGTTTTATATAATTTTGTAAAGTGTCCAATAATTCTCAGACACCCTGTATTATACACACACGCATACATGCATGTATATGTTACCACTAAAGCTCGAAAGCCGTTACGTGCACATTACCTAGCTAATCTGCAGATTAACTGATTTGCTCCGTTAACGTGCGGAATCAAGAGTTTTCCGCATTTTACCTAGGTAATGTGCACATTAACGGCTTCCGTATCGTTAAAGTTCAAAAGTTTGTTTCTCTCATTTCCTTTCCCTACACCTTCCCCCTCTCCCTTCACTTTTAGTTTCGTTTCGCCAGCATCTAAGATCTTGGCTGGAACAACAGCAACGTTTCTGTACGCTTAAATTAACATAATATTATTTATTTATTTTTCAATATATAAAGAATCAAGTTAATACAATCAAACAATCAACAAATTAGTTGATAGAATCAATCGTCAATCAATTAAAAAACTATAATAGAAAGAATCAAACGGTTTAAAATATTATTATAATTAAGGAAATGAATTTGCAAAACATGATAAAATTATGCTTACTTATTAGTGCAATCTAAAGATTAGTGACACTTTGAATTACATAGCAATTGGTTTTTATCATATGTTTTGCAAATTCATTTCCTTAATTATAATAATATTTTAAACCGTTTGATTCTTTCTACTATAGTTTTTTAATTGATTGATGATTAATTCTATCAACTAATTTGTTGATTGTTTGATTGTATTAACTTGATTCTTTATATATCAAAAAATAAATAAATAACATTGTTAATTTAAGCGTACAGAAACGTTGCTGTTGTTCTAGCAAAGATCTTATTTTCACTTTAACGAGTGCCTAGTAGGTAATGTGCAGAATATCTAGGTAATGTGCAGATTATCTAGGTAATTTGCAGATTACCTAGGTAATTTGAGAAATGAAATAATTTTCGGCACTTTAACGGATCACCCTAGTTAATCTGCACATTACCTAGATAATCTGTAGAATAACTGATTTCTGCATTTTAGCGGTAACATATATATAATGAATCAGTGCTGGGCTGAATGAAGCACCACCAAAAAGCCCCCATGGCACCTAATAAAATGGCAAATTAAAAACAAAAATAGAAATTTTATCCCCCTCCTTGTGGCTGAGTGTTCTAAGGCGCTGAATTCTGACCATGTGTCCAATCGGGCCCAGGTTTTGATTCCCAGGTGATATTTGTCTGATAATGTTTTTCGGCTTCCCCAGAACCAGCTGCCATAAATTAAGGACAGGTGATTGCTCATAAACCATAGTTTCTCATGGTGGTTGTTAAACTCAAAGAAAAAAAAAAAAAGTGTTGAACATACAACTGCAAGGAAATTTTTACCCTGTTTTAAAATTATTTGCCATTGCCCATTTCCAACTTTAGCGTGGGGGCAAGCTCCCCCCCCATCACTTTGCTTCTGGGGTAAAGCCAGCAGCAAATTTGCCATTGGCTTTTTATAAATTAAAAAAATTGCTGTTATTATTTTTATAGGCAAAGCCAAGGAGAAGGAGGGAGGCATTCTTTGCCTCTGAAAAAGCCTAAGTCAAATTTGCAGAATCAAATTCTGTGCATGTTAAAACTCTAGAACATACCAGTCTTCTAGTGTGGTTGTAAACAGCCGTGTAGCATTGACTCACACCAAATTTCTCAGTTTTATGGAGTTTCTTGAATTTAAAGATGGGAGCTCCCGTAATGCTCCTCATAAGTCACAGATCCATCACAGGGCTTGAAAAATACCATGCCCAGAGCATGTAACTTATTGGCCTGGGCCGGTAATTAAAAAGTATAACTGTCCAGTTCCAGGAACTTGATTAAAAAATTTGGAACAGAATTTCCTACTACAAGAAAAAATACAGTCATCACATGTTGTTTCATTTCACTGCTAATCACCGGAAGTTGTATTATTGTTACGGAGTGCTAAGGTAAGGACAGAAGGATATCACATCTTTAATTATATTATGCTCTAGGTCCAGAAATCTAAAAAAAATGTAGTTTTGCCCCTAATATTATTTATAGTCAGCGACTGGGTGCCAGGGGCGGATCCAGGATTTCCGTTAGGGGTGTGTGTGTGTGTGTGGGGGGGGGGGTGATATTTTTTCTTGGAATGAAAAAGTGTTCTTAGTATATGTGTATAAATCCTTCCACTTAATTAAGGAAAGTAATATACTTTTAAGTAATACTTTCTTTCACAAAAAATTATTCAATTTGTTATTAAAACCTAACAAATCTAAGCTTTCTTGATCCTGAGGGGAGGGCGCACGCCCCCTCCCTGAGGACCAAGAAAAAGTTTCGATTTGTTAGGTCAGGGCCCACGCCCCCTCTGGATCCACCCTGCTGGGTGCATGCCTCTGATGGAACTAGCCTCCAGTATATAGTGACGAAGGACGAAAACTTCAACCAAAGGAACATGACAGAATCGCTAAATTTCTCAAATGCCAGTTTCATCATTATATCATTTCAGCATAATCATCTTAAAACTTGAGATACATGCTTTTGCGCATTGAACACTTTGAATACAGACCCTTAAAATGGAAATGAAAAACATGTAAAAAAAATCATCATTAATTTTTAACTTAAAAAAAAAAGCAGATTCTGAATGTGGAAAATTAATCTTAAAAGTTGAATTTTCCTGTGCACTCAGCTTTTAATTCCTGGGCAGGTAAATATTTCTGTACATGCCCATCTGGGCATGTAGCTTTTCAAATGTTTTTTCAAGCCCTGTATCAGAAATATGCAATAGCATAAGACTTCACATTAGAAAATTGGAGTTTTATTACTAAAGAACTGTGTTGTTTGCTCTCACAAATTGAAACTGGAGAAGATTGCCCCATGTGTTCCAACTCCAAACAGCAAGACAAAATATTATTTATGTAGATATCCTGTACAGTGAAAATATTACGCCAACATTGAATTTTTTAAATATTTTGTCACAGGCAATACATAAATTTTTTTGCTTAAAAACTCTGTTTGAGTGATATCAGTTGCATGATAAAGCTGTTTGTATTTTTTGATCTATATATCTTCATTCACTGTTAATGAAATGGAAAGAGATGAAATAATTGGGAGTCTTTTAGTGTATGCGCTCAATGTGTTAGCTAAGATTGTAGCTATATTAAGTAATTGTTAGCCAGATTTTGTATCGGCTGAAAAAAAAATTTTTTTGATTCAAAAACAAGATTTTATAATAAGTTTTTAAAAGTTTAAAGTATTTTTATGTTGAATCTAATTTAAAAAAATACTAATTTCTGATTAAATTTTTAAATCATTCCTTTAAATTTTAGTGAAACTATTTGTGTTGGGAGTGAGATTTATCTTTCACATGCCCATTTCTTCTGCAAGGAGAAATGTGAAACACAAGATGTATTCTGTGATAGGAACACACTTGCAGGTGTAAACTGGGATGTCAGTTGTTGTATAATCATCTTAAGCAGAGATAATGAGTGAAAGGATTTAAAGAAGGGGAAGGAAAGAAGTGAGAAAACAGTTCTTTAACCATTTAAAAGCACCAGCTAGTTTTGTGAGAGTTACACATATGTTGAATTCCTCTTTCAAAGATAGTCATTCATTGAACTTTCGGCAGCCATCCTTCATCATGTGGCTGTAGCATTCAGTGTTTTATAAAGTTTCTCTGATGGCCTTGGTTAGTTTTAGGTTTTTCTAAAATTATGTTACAAGATTTTAATGAGGTCTGAGGAGTAAATTTCCTTTTCTTCTATCGTGTATCTTCAACAAAAAGACAAAGCGGGTTTGCTTGAAATTGAGCCAATTTGATTTCTGGTTTACTCCCCCCTTTTTTTTTTTTCATTCAGCAAGCTGGCAGGTATGTAATATGGGCCTTCCTTATGGTTTTAATCAAAGGTACTTTTTGACCTAATGTACAACTTGTGTCAGGTATCACTGGTGACATGAGAATTTAGTAGAGTGAAATCCTTTTGTGCTTATTTTAGTAGGAGGCCATTTATCTTAAGCTTAAATCCTAGTAGCACATAGCCAGGCATTACCAGGATTTTTCAAAAATTATCAATAAGCTATTTTTTCACATGAACATTTAATTGTAATGTCTTCTGATATGTGGCTTTTGCTTATTTGCCTGAATTACTGAACCCCCCCCCGTTTTTTTTTTTTTAACTCGCGTGTCAGTGTGCTGACTTTCTGCAGCACAGAAAAAAAATTGTTGCTCACACGATAGAACAGACCTTAGTGAAGTACTTGTTTGTAGCAGTGAATGCAATGTCTTATAATTAGCAAAAAGAAAAGAAAAAAAAGATGTCTCACCTGACTAAGTTTAGTAAAACATGGCCATTGTTTTTATTGTGAGGTTTTGTTCCTTTCCTGAACTGGCAATGAACAATTTGAATGGGATGAGTCATAGTTCATAGGGGTTGTTACACTGGAAATAAAAAATGTCTGCATGTTTATGGTTGCTGCATTATTTGTAATTATTTTTTTCTTCTTCATGTGGCATTACAGATCATCAGAATTCCTTACTATTTGCCAGTTATGTTGGGAGTTAGGAATGGTCCCTCAGGATTGGAGGGATGCTATCATTGTTCTCTTGTACAAGGGAAAAGGAGATCAGACTGAATGCAAAAACTATCGTGGTATCAGTTTGCCGAGTGTGCCAGGAAAAGTGTTTGAAAAGGTCATTATTGATAAGGTACGAGGTCTTGCATCAGAGAAAGCGTGGGATGTACAGAGTGGTTTTATGCCTGGTAAAGGCTGCACTAACCAAATTTTTGCATTATGCATGATGATGAAAAGTATGGCTGTTGTTAAAATAGTGTTTGCTGCCTTCATAGATTTAGAGAAAGCTTATGACAATGTAAGTAGGGCTCTTTTGTGGAAGGTACTGAATAAATACAGGGTGTCTACAAATGATTGGAGCGGTTTTGTGATTTTTTTCGTGGCTGTAATATTAGTGATATGCTGCTCGAGTTGGATGTTACCAGACACGCATTGCACAAAGTTTACTTTGGTCGCCGCTGGTGGCTGTGAGAGGGCAGTATTTGTCTTATCGTTGGTAAGATGGCTTCAAACAGCGAGAAAGCATTTGCTGTCCTCGAATTTCATGCTAGTCAATCTGCGACAACAGTTCAACAACACTTCCGAACGAAATTTAGGAAAACTCCACTCAGCGCCAACTCCATTCGGCGACGGTATGAACAGTTTAAAGCGACAGGATGCCAGTGTAAAGATAAATCAACAGGTCGTCCATCAGTGCCTGAAGAAACCGTGGAACTCGTGTGGTCAAGTTTCATGCGTAGCCCACAGAAGTAGACGCTCACAGTGAGTAGAGAACTGGATATTCCACGATCAACCGATTGAAGCAGAAGCCGTACCCCTTGCAATTGCTACAAGCTCTGATGCCCGATGACAAAGTGAGCCGCTTTGAGTTTTGTTCGAGATTTCAAATTTTATGTAAGAAGGCGATGCTTTTTCTGATAAAGCAACATGTTTTGTTAGTGGCAAAGTGTATAGGCACAATGCGCGAATCTGGGGCACAGAAAACCCCCACGCCTTCACATTTGGGTTTCTCAAAAAATCGATGTTTTCTGTGCGGTCTCAAAATTTAAAGTTTACAGCCACTTTTTCTTCTGCGAAAGGACTGTTACCGGACACGTGTTTTTGGACATTTTGGAACATTGGTTCATGCCGCTGTTGGAGACAGACAGTGTGGACTTTATCTAACAACAGGATGGTGCTCCGCCCCATTTCCATCGCAATGTTCGTGAATTCTCGAGTGCCAGATTGTGAAAGTGATAGATCGGTTGTGATGGGAATGATGATCACCAACTGCTGTTATGGCCTCTATGCTCCCCCAACCTAACCCCCTGCGATTTTTTTTGTGTGGGGTTATGTGAAAGACTCTGTGTTTGCGTCTCCTTTACCAGCCGATCTACCAGAACTCAGGGCTCGCATCATCAATACCTTTGCTCACTTTGATAGAGACATGCTATTTCGTGTGTGGGAGGAACTTCATTTCAGAGTTGTTTGCAGAATCACTCATAAGGCGCATATCGAGCACCTGTAATATGCCCCAAAAAAACTTTGAGCATTGTTATATGTAATTGTAAAGTTTCGGGATCATATATGTCAAATAATATACCTATAATAAAATCGTGAAACCGCTCCAGTCATTTGAAGACACCCTGTATGGTGTATTACTGGAAATCTACTTAATAGTGTAATCCATGTATTCTGGCAGTAGAGCATGTGTATGAGTAAATGGTGTTTTATCGAAATGAGTTTATATTGGTGCAGGTGTAATGCAAGGTCGTGTAATGTCACCCTAGCTGTTTGATATATTTATGGGTGCATGCATGTGTGATGCCAAAATGAATAATACTGGTTTATGTCTTGGTAATGTGTGTGTGTGTGTGTGTGTGTGTGTGCAGATTGTTCTACGCTGATGACTCAGTCCTGTTGGCAGAGAGCAAAAGTGAATTGCAGAGTATGTTTCCCCGGATATTACGAAGTTTTTATGAAATTAAACTGAGTATAAATGAGGAAGAAAACCACAAGTTATGGTTTTTGAGCAAGGAACTGTTCGTACACAGAGGTTGACCAGGTGAATGAGTTTGTATATTTAGGAAGTATGTTTTGCAGAGAGAACAAATTAGATTACAAAATTAGTAAGCAAGTGAATTCTTCATTGAAAGTCATTGCTTCCTTAGGAGGATTTCACAAGAATGATGAGTTCTCAAGGAAGTCCAGAATTGCTGTGTATGAAAGGGTAATTGTTCTTAATCTGATATACACTGAAGAGCAATTGAATTAGAGACAGCTGGCATTTTCCAAATGTGGCGCTGTGGGTGGCCCTGTAAACGGAAACGACATGACGTATGCAGCGATCCGACAATATAAGGAGTGCTGCGACGGGAATCAGTAAGAGTCGGACGCAGTATGGGTAAGACGAAGGATCTATGCGCATTTGATCGTGGGCAAATTGTCGGGGCCCAACAAATGGGTCACTCCATTTCGGAAGTCGTGCAGGCACTGGTATTTTCACGAGCCTCTGTGTCACGGGTGCACCCTGAGTACATCGAATCTGGTAAAACCATCCCTGCAAGGGCCAACTGCTGTGGACAACAGCGCGTGGATGAGCGGGTTCATCGTCGGCTAGCTCGCATTGTAACAGCGGATAGACGGGCCACAGTGCAAGAAATCACTCGGCAATTTAACGCTGGTTCACAAAAACGTGTAAGCAGCCACACCGTCCAGAAACATCTCCTCGCTATGGGATACAGAAGCCATCGTCCCACAAGAGTACCGCTGCTGACCGCACATCACAGGGTGCAAAGATTAGAACGGGCGCGGGAACATCGCCACTGGACCCTAGACATGTGGAAAAATGTTGCCTGGACTGATGAGTCGAGATTCTCGTTGGTACATGCGGATGGCAGGATACGAGTACGGCGCAAACCACATGAAGCGATGGATCCTTCTTGCCAGCAGGGTACTCTTCAAGCTGGTGGGGGTGGCATTCTCGTCTGGGGACTGTTTACACGAACTGAAATGGGACCCCTGGTACGTGTGACGTCGTCCCTCACAGGTCAACGTTACCGGGATATCCTGGACGATCATTTGCTCCCGTTAGTGCATCTTCAACATCCCACTGGGGACCTCATCCTGCAACAAGATAATGCACCGTGCCATCGCTCCCGAATTGTATCCGAATGGTTGGATGAATACTCCACCGACGTGACCTCGCTTCCTTTACCAGCTAGGTCACCTGACCTCAATCCCATTGAGCACATCTGGGATGCCATCGAGAGAGATGTTCGAGGATCTGACCCCCTCCATCAAATCTTTGTGAACTGTGAGAGCTTGTTCAGGGGTCGTGAATCCGTATGGCCTCTCAACGCTTCCGGTGTCTTGCCGAGTCCATGCCAAGACGAATCGCCGCCGTCATAAGGGCGAAAGGTGGTGCTACATGTCACTAGACAGGTATCTCTAATTCAATTGCTCTTCAGTGTATGGCAATGAAACCTGGGCACCGCAGGACGTTTGTGTGCTGGGGAAATGCATTACTTGGGGGGGGGGGGTAGACACGCTCTAATCATGTGAGCAGCAAAATGTTGTTAGTAAGGTGGAGACTAATATGCTTAGGTGGTTTGGCTATGTTATGTTGAAAGAATGAGTGATTAGGTGCTAAGAGAATTTTTTGAGCCCAAGTGGCAGGAAAGAAAAGTACAGTAATACCAAGGAAATCGTGGGAGGACCAGATTCAAGAATGTCTGCTTGAGAAAAAGATTAAGTATGAAATACAAAAGGTCTTGTGTTTGGCATGTGATGCATGTTAATGAAGCTTGAGCTGTGTGCTGGGATCATTGTAAGTGGAGACATTTGATACACCAACAGTAAGTAAATTCTAGTTCTATCAGTTAAATGTTTACTTGGCAGATGGTCTTTTTTTTGGGAGGAGTTAACCCCTGAATCTCGGAGAATAGCTTAATGATATGTATGTATGTAGAATTCCTTGCTGCTGAATGGAACTGACCTCTGTTAGGATTCTCACCCAAGCATACACCAGGTTGGGTGGCCAACCCAGTGTTGAGGGAAAGGTCAGAATTCCAGCGGCAACAACCGAAAACCTCTGATGCACATTTTTGGAAAAACCCATGAACTGGAGGGTGGCAACAGGAGTCAAACCCAAGCTGTTCGCCTAACACGCAGGCACAAGACTGATGATTAGCCAACTGCAGCATGCCAGTGGGGGAATTCTTTTTTTACCTGTTGATTATTTTTACAAATGGGATTATTATTATTTTCTTTCTTTTCTGAAATCTGTTAGATTGTGACATAAAGGCTCACGCACACTGTTTGAAAGAAATTGTATTTGTACTCTTTCCTGAGTTTTATCATACTAATTTTCTATTTTATTATTTTTTTTAATTCAAAGCTATGTTTTAATGTATTTTGTTTATTTATTCCAGCTTTCTTTAGTGAAGTTGATAAAAAATTTGGGAGTATGCCCTTCACACTGAGGTAAATAGTTATTGTTGCTATTGCTGTTGTGATTTCGCATTCTAGTTTTGTTTTATTACGTGGTCACAACTTTTTTTTGTTTTTAAATTGTTATAGTTATTGTGGGTGCCTTGTTTCTTCAATCCCCATAGTCACTTACTTTTCCCGTAGTTTCTTGTATGAAGTTTTGTTCCCTTCTTGTAATTTCTATAATTTTGACAAAAAGGTAGAGGATTCTATCTCGATACATCCACTATGCCCATGTTGCGAACAGAATACTGTGTGTGTGTTGGGGGGGGGGGGACTCAGTGTGGAGAAGGGCTGTTGCTATGGCAACATTAACATCTAAGGGTCTTTATAACAGTGATCCATCTGTTAGAAACCCGTGAAATTCTTTTGCGGATTCGTGAAATCCCACGTTTTTCATCATGTGGATCATTCTAGAGATTGATGCAAAACTCGAGAGAAATTTAGGAAGGGGTCACTTTCAGTCTGGGATCAGCATAACGTTAAATTGGGTGTTCCTTTGAATTCCTGTGCTTTTCACTATGTGAGCTTTTCAAACTTGGCTTAAACTTCAGTTGTTATCTACTGAAACTCTCATTTTGCCCAGTATGAGGTTTCATTGCTTTCACGAGGTAAAATTTCTGAATGTCTTTAGTATAAGATATTACTGGAAATCTTAATTGATGGCGGTACACTGGGTGATCACTGAATTATGACCATCATTGTTGGTCCTCCTTTCACTCTCAGTACCCCAGCTATCCACCATAGCATCAATTCAATAAGATGCTGGAAGCAGTTGGGTGTGCCGTCCCGGTGGCGCAGTGGTCTAAGGCGCTGGCCTCTGATCATTCGTCCGTAAGGGGTCCGGGTTCGAATCCCGGTCAGGCATGGATGTTGTGTTTGTCTTACGGCACTGGCTCTCTCCCTTCCCTAGAACCAGTGGCCCTAAATTAGGGACGGGCGACTGCTTATAGCCCATTGAGTTGCTCACGGTGGTCGTTAAACCTCCAATCAAAAAAAAAAAAAAAAAAAAGCAGTTGGGTGATATGGCCAACCAAGCTGTGTGTAATGCAGCCTTCAATGCAGGTATGGAGGTGATTGGTACTTCGTAGGTCCTCCTTTCGTCCTAGGTACAGCAGCTATCCGACATGGCATCAATTCAAAAAGATGCCGGAAGCAGTTGGGAGGTATGGCCAACCAAGCTGTGTGTAGTGCAGCCTTCAATGCAGGTATGGAGGTGATTGGGTACTTCGTAGGTCCTTCTTTCGCCCTCAGTACAGCAGCTATCCGACGTGGCATCGATTCAAAAAGATGCCGGAAGCAGTTTGGAAGTATGGCCAACCAAGCTGTGTGTAATGCAGCCTTCAATGCAGGTATGGAGATGATTGGTACTTCGTAGGTCCTCCTTTCGCCCTCAGTACAGCAGCTATCCGACGTGGCATCGATTCAAAAAGATGCCGGAAGCAGTTGGGAGGTATGGCCAACCAAGCTGTGTGTAGTGCAGCCTTCAATGCAGGTATGGAGGTGATTGGGTACTTCGTAGGTCCTTCTTTCGCCCTCAGTACAGCAGCTATCCGACGTGGCATCGATTCAAAAAGATGCCGGAAGCAGTTTGGAAGTATGGCCAACCAAGCTGTGTGTAATGCAGCCTTCAATGCAGGTATGGAGATGATTGGTACTTCGTAGGTCCTTCTTTCGCCCTCAGTACAGCAGCTATCCGACGTGGCATCGATTCAAAAAGATGCCGGAAGCAGTTGGGAGGTATGGCCAACCAAGCTGTGTGTAGTGCAGCCTTCAATGCAGGTATGGAGGTGATTGCGTACTTCGTAGGTCCTTCTTTCGCCCTCAGTACAGCTGCTATCCGACGTGGCATCGATTCAAAAAGATGCCGGAAGCAGTTGGGAGGTATGGCCAACCAAGCTGTGTGTAGTGCAGCCTTCAATGCAGGTATGGAGGTAATTGGTACTTCGTAGGTACTCCTTTCACCCTCAGTACAGCAGCTATCCGACGTGGCATCTGTTCAACAAGATGCCGGAAGCAGTTGGGAGGTATGGCCAACCAAGCTGTGTGTAGTGCAGCCTTCAATACATGTATGGAGGTGATTGGTGTATCTAAACGCCTAATATGCCATTCCATTGTGTCCCACAAGTGCTGTATGGGATTGATATCAAGGCAGTTCGGAGTCCAAGTGATGTGCTGGAATGGAAGTCTGAACTGTGTTCCTCAAACCATTCTTGCACACCATTGGACCTGTGGCTTGGTGCATTGTCATCTTGGAAGACACACCGTCGCCATTTGGGAAAAAAAGTGAGACATTGCTGTTTTTACAGAGCAAGCCTTGATTATGTGTTTTTTTTTTTTTTAGCAGTAACAACACTTGCTAGTGGGCTTATTTTTTACTAGGAAATTGCATTATCTACTAGCAACAGTCTATTAACAATTATACAAAAGAAACTAACATGTTCCCCTTCGTTAGTCAATCATGACATTTTGATTTCACTCCTGTAACTGTCACATTGTAATGCTGGAAAGATTACAAATATTTAGATATAACGCACCTTTTCATGACCTGGCAGATTAATTCTAAAAATTTAATTCGAATGCAGATATTTAAGAAAGCATTTTTTTTATTTAACTTTATTCACAAAATTCAAGAACACTATTCAGAATCTTAATTTTTTTTTTTTCTGTACGGTTTACGATCTGGGTTTCGGGTCTTTTCATCGTACCACTTTAAAACAGCAGGCCTGGGGTCAAACTTGTCTTCGGACGGTCCTTCAAGCTCAATGCTCATGAGAGCATTCAATCTTTGTAAATTTAAACTGCCCCTCCAATCACCCTGGATTCTTTTCATGAAACTGGACACAACCTCACATGCAGAAGTAGATAAGGGAAATATACTGGATATTTCTACTAGTGCCAAAATGTTTTTATAATGTTTGTACTTTTCAAGAAACATTTGTTTCCAGAATGCAATTGTTCCTTTTTGTATGTGTCTAAAATATTCCACACGCACAATGCAGTGGCACTTTACAGTTCACACTAAAACATTAAACAATTTTCCACTAGCAACTTTCGCTTTGAACCACTTTTTATCGCTAGCAAAATGCATTTGCTTGCTAGTAATTTGCTACCAACCTCCGGTCGAAATCGAGCCCTGGTACAGAGTCCGCAAGCAACTCACTATAGTGGGCACCAGTTATACGTTGTTCCACATGCACCAGGGGTCTAAGTTCCTGCCAGGTAAACATTGTCCCACACTGTACAACTTCCTCCACTCGTCTGCATTGTGGAGACCATGCAGGATGGATGGAGTGCATCATGTCGTTTGTGCCAAATACGTACACGACCATCCACTGAGTTGAGTACAAAATGCGACTCATAAGTGGAGTTGTAGAATATAGACTAACGCCGTTCGCAGAAAGTTTTCCGATTTTGCAGAAAAGTAAATATTAAAAAAAAAAAAAAAAGTGTCGCTAGGTGTCACTATCTTCGTTAAAACGTTTATATATTCACGGTAGTAAACATCACATTCACTATACAGTACAAAGTTTGAAATCCGGACATCCAAAATGACCCAAAATCCGGACATTTTTCTGCGGCTGAGAGCAAAGCTGCCACCATCTATTGGCAAAAAAACCCAAGACACTTGGGAAATTCGGCTACAGATATATATTTATACATACAGTAAAACCTCAACAAACAGCGACCAGAGAAAATATGCTGGCGAGTGCCGTAATTTTGGGGCTAAGAGCCGCGGTTCTTACATTACATTAGTGAAATTCTTCGGGTGTGCGACCCTTATGCTAAAGCGGCTGTTTTGCCGAATTTGTTTTTGGTAAGACTTTGTTGTTTTTTTTTTTTCCGTGCAGATGCTTAGTAAATGTTTTCAAAGAATGTTTTTTTTTTCCCTTCACAAACTGGACCGTGACCCCCCCCCCCCTTGTTCATACGTAAATGAACACGGAAAGCAGATAAGAAACTCGGTCGGGATTAATTCGTAAAATACATTTTGTTTATTTTTAGCTGGCTGCTCTGCGATGCTCAAAAGCCTGCAGGTGCCCCTAAATGCAACACCCACAGGAGAGCAGCCAGAGAGATAGAATATATGGACTATGCAGGCTTTCAGCAAACATTTCTTAAAAATAATTAAAAAAAAAAAAAATGTCTAACTTGAAAGTTTTCATCCGATTTTGACGAAATTTCACGTGGGAGTTTATTTTGACGTCTTAGTTACTGTTAAATTTGCATTCAGTTATTTAAAAAATTGGAGAATTTTTTTTTATAAAAATTTCTCCCAGTACAACTTATGCCACGCAGACAGTTGAGCTATCCACACAGCAAGGAAGTGATTCATTGCCAAGGGGAAGAAGCTTTCACCCCCCCCCCACCAAACCTTGTGAACCTTGGTTCCCCACAATGACTTGTCACAGTCACCTGTAAAGACATTCTCTGAGATCAAAAACCAATGCCCTCGCCTCCTTTATAAACTTTTTTTTTAATCTTTTCTGCTGTTCAAACTGAAGAAAACACAAGAACCTTTCCTTCTTCATGTTTAAATGCAGTGTTTTAATGTATCATTTCTATCATGTTCAAGCAGAATGAAAAAGATGATAGCCGACTTACATATTACTCAAATTTTGTGCCATTTCGTGCGATTTCTGTAAGGAAATCGGAGTACATTTTTCAACAACATGCGAGTTCCGTAAGTTTATTTTTTCCCCCGTACAGTAAAAGTTAATTGAATTTTTTTGTTTTTATGAAATAATTCTGCAGTTAATAAACTTGGTGATGGCGAAATTCGCAATATGATTTTGAAACAAGGCATGGATGACAGCGAGTCATAAAATGATTGCGAATGTGAGGAAATTGAGGAACAAAAAATTCTTATTGATAATCTGCCAGACCTTTTAGACAGTGCCATTAAAGGACTCTAGCAACAAAGTTTTATAACAGAACAAGAGATTATGTGCGTGTTATAGAATCAGAGAAACTTCTGAATGAAAAGCCTACAGGCTAATGAAGCAATGCACGCTGGACTGAAATGTTTAATGTAAACAAAGCAAGCATATCGAATGTGTAATGCATTTTGTGCTTCACACTCATTACTTTTAATTTTATTTTAGCAATATTTTAAAATTTTCACTGTACTATGGTATTAAATCGTTTTCAATTATGATAATTCTCATATCAGCTTTGTTTCTCATAGTACAATTTTCGTAATGAATCCAGTACGTTTAAAATTAGCGTTTTGTAGTTAAAGTTTTCAAAAAGATTTGAAATCCGAACTTGTCAAAGTCCCGAAGAGTTCAGATTTTGGACTTTGTACTGTACCAAGGCTAACTGGCAGCTTTGATGGGAGGTGAGATACTTTCGGCACTATCAGAGATTCCGCTCTAGTGAATATCCGCAGTCTAGAATAGCCCACAGTCAGGAAAGGTAGCGGAATGATGTCATTCCATCTCGACCATTATATTCGTCCACAAGTAAAATGATTCTATTCTGATTCTATTGTGTGGCATCAGAGAAAGTTTATGAATGAATGACAAATTCAAACTGAATTTCAGCCACCCTTAAAAATAATAGCAGACAAAGCGACTTGAAAACACCATACTAGACACTTCATTATGGCTGTGACTGTCGTTCCAGACTCCAATCAACTTATTCATGCCATCTTTTTTGGGGCACCCTGTGATCAAAGTGCACAGTGGTCAAGCTGTGGCAGACAGTATACTCTCTTGCATTTCTCAGTGGGGTGTAACAAAGGAACAATTTATTGGAGGTAGCTTTGATGGCCAGTATTTTAATTTGGGTGTGCCTAATTATTTAAATCAACATTTTGCAACTACAAAAAAAAAAAAAACATTTTATTATGACTGGGACCCTATGCATAAAGCAGGTCAAGTTGATGACCATATAAGAGGAAAAAAAAAAAAATTCATGGGTTGTGATGATATCTCATACAATAACTTCAATTTTTAATGAATTCAATTTTGGGAAAGAATATGAGAATTTAAAAGATGTCAGTTCCCAATTAAATGTGCAAGTTCCTAATGGAGCACAGGACAAATTTAAAAATCCTTGTTTCTTTAGTGAAACAAGGTTTGTAAATCGCTGCAAATAAGAACTTTAGAAATAGACAGGACTTTAAAGCTATTATAACCATCTTAGAAGAACAACAAGTGGAATCTATTGATGGGACTTCTTGAATAGATTGCCCTCTCTCTTTGAATGAAAGAGAGGGCAACAAATGCAAATTCGCAAATGAATAAAATTTTCAATTTTAAATTCCGCCTTCGACTCTCTGGGTTATGTGATTTATATGACCAGTTCAGCAAAATTATATGCATTTTGCAGAAAGTAGATATTCTCCCTCATGACCGATATTACAGCTTTATTCGTAATATTTAAAAGCAATGTCCTTGCAGTAACAGTAAGACCAGAAAAATCTGAAGATGAATTTGATCAAGTGGTGTGTTTTTGGCCCACTTACCATGCAGACTCTTGCATCTTTAGACACTCTTGGAGCATATCAAGATGTTCCTCTTTTTTTTTTCACAGAGCCTTATGACTTAAATACTTCCTGCAGTAAAGCAAAAACTGATTTTAGTGCCAGTAAATTGGTAGTTGACAGTGAATTGTGTGATCTTTCTTTGCGCACAGCACAAGAACTGTTAACAAATGTGTTTACCAAGGATGATGTAATGATATTTGAACATTTAAAAGTTCTGACAGACTTAAAACTCCTAGCTACAAAAATAAAACTGAAAGGAGTTCCTTTAACAGCTGCATCTCAAACGAAGAAGTTTTTGATTTCAGCACAAAGACTGGTTTATGACTTAAAAGATGTATCCCCATCTGAGCTGCAGCTTCAGTATAGGAGGTTTTTAGTTAAAATTAAAGATATTGTAAAACAGCAAAACAATTTAAAGAGTTGACCAGCATGGATCTGATAAAAAAATTTCTCTACAGCAAGACAGCTTTATATAAAAGCATTGAGCTAATAATACACTCAATATCTGTAACTTCAATTATATCATCAGTCAGGGTTCCCACGCCACCTGGAAAACCGGGAATTCTCAGGGAATTTGAAAATTGTTCCAAAAATCAGGGAAAACTCAGGGAAAATCGTGTTTTTCCGTAAAAATCAGGGAATTTCTTATCAGGGAACTGAAAAGTCAGGGAATTTTTTATTTTGCCAAAAAAATATTTTCTTTCACACTTTTGTAGAATATATTTCTGTATTGCTAAGTTTTAAAATAATTCCGAGTTGTTTTATACTTCGAGGCAACCCACCCACCGATTAAAGTGCAGCTGTGCTGGGGAGTGCGTCTCTTCGCGGTTTCCCCCATCTCCAGATGCTCTAAACTACAAGCGAACAAACGGACACGTCAAAGCGTGAGAGAAAGCCATTAATCACACCCCCATTTCGCAGGCTCTTATCTGCTGCGTTCGCGCAGAGGCAGTCACATGTTCCTAAGTAGGTGTCCTGGTTCTCTGTGTAGACTGGGAAAAAAATTATGAAAAAGCTATTTCCTCAATTTTTTAAATAACCGACTGAAATTTTTACAGTGGACAAGATATATGAAAATAACGTTCCATTTTAAATTTCGCCGAAATTCATCGGAAACTTTAGAAGTTGCGCTTTCCCCCCCCCCTTTCCTTTTGCATGTTTCACTTGTGTTTTATCAAACCGTACAAAAACATTTTATTTTGCCGGATGTTGGTTATCCTAATAAGATTCGTTGTTTTACGGCCGGAAAGAGATTTTTCTTGATTCTGTCTTATTTCTATTTCATAATGCATGAAGAAATTAATTTATAGCTATTTTGGCGATATTCCGATTACTGCAAGAGCTGGCTGGTTGCGAAAAATAGGGTAGTCCGACGCCCGGAACCATAGATTTTCACATCTGGGTCATTCCACGCAAAATCGTCAGATATTGAAATAATTTTCCACCAACACATCTCTGATTCTTACAGGTAGCTGCTTCCAAATTATAAAAAAAAACCCCTAAAAGTTTAAACTTTTTTTTGTTTCTGATAGATTAGAAGATATTATTTTTGAATTTTTGTGCATAATGGAACCGTTTTCCGTAAAAACGCAAATATCTCCGTTAATTAGAATAAGAAATATAAAATTCATCATTCTCTCGTAATTTTTCCTAAGGTTTCAGCTTATACATAGGGAAAAAAATTTTGCGAGAACAAAAGTTAGACGGGGTAGAAATTTTCTTGTAATCGTAAATTCTTTTTCTTGCGTTGCTGCACCTCACAAGAGTTGCATAAATTATTCATTTCACATCTTTACCCTCACATTGCCGAAAAAAATATAAAAAATCTACCTAGTTACTACTGATTTAAATGTTTGCCGTACTTGCTCTATTGGTTTCAAGTTTGTCAGTGCAGGCGCTAAAGCTTCTGTCTCCGTTTTGGATGACGTTATTTGTGGGGAGTTACTGCAAATGACCTGAGTGGGCTCCAGACCTTTCTCGCACTTTGCCTGATCAACATCGCACAAAAATGTTTTGCCCTTCGTAAAGATATTGTTAAGTATAAACATGCCACTCGCCACAGGATGAAAAATTATGTTGAAAAAAAAAGTGTTAGGAGGATTTTATGAACACACATGCACACAAAACTTCCTCTAATTGTTTCCCGTACAAGTAATTTGACGTAGCGTGGAAATGAACTGTGACCTGCGAGAAAAGTTCAGTACTAATGTTTGTGTCACAAACGTAGCCAATCAATTTTAAGACTTCCGCATTTTGGAAGTACTTGTATGAATTGTAGCCTCTCAGGCAAAGTGGTATTCCGTATTAACTGTTAGTTTTCTCCACTTGTTGCTTCCATTATTTTTTCTTTATCCAGGGTTTAATTTTTTTTTTTTTTTTTTTTTTTTGCCGTTATGGCATTAGGATCTCTGTGTGCCAGCTTATTGGTTATGAAATTTAACAGCACAATGTCTAAATATCCTATGCTGCGTTATTTAGAAGCAAATAGCAGAGGTGCCAACTATTACGAATTGCCCGTAATTATTACGGTTTCGACTGTCAGATTACGGAATTAGGGGCAGGTTGGAAGAATTACGGATTTCAGTGTGTTTTGGAGAATCTCAATTTTGTATCCTTTTTCGTTAAACCCTTTTAGTGCGACGCTGCCGATTTGTAGGCCTTCGATTTTGATCCGCATATTTTCCGAATCAGACTGCAGATTTCGGCGTCTCAATGATCATATCATTTATCAATCAGATTGTTTTGAAATGGAATGTCCCGCAGTGGTCTAAGCGATGGGCTCTGATCATTCGTCTGTAAGGGGTCCGGGTTCGAATCCCGTTGAGGCATGGATGTTGTGTTTGTCTTAAGGCACTGGCTTTCTCCCTTCCCAGGAGCCAGTGACCCTAAATTAGGGACGGGCGACTGCTTATAGCCCATTGAGTTGCTCACGGTGGTTGTTAAACCTCTAATCAAAAAAAAAAAAAAAAAAAATGGAATGTCCATGAATCATATCGTCAAACAGCTATATTATCGGAAGAATGGTACCGTAATTTTCTTCGTATAATCCGCGGATTATCTGTTAAAAAAGTTAAAATTATAGGTTTTGCGGATTATACACCGATGCGGTTAGTACGCCGATTTAAAAAAAAATTACAACCTTCCGATTTTAAAAAAATATGCAGCGTGATTGTGCAGGGAAGGATGTAATAATTGGAAAAGGAACTCCCTCGGAAGAATTTTTCTCAGTTCAGGACTTTGTACGGAGCGGGGAGGAGGGGGAGGAATGTCGTAACGAAAGATCGGGAAAGTTGTGGGGAGGGATGACAGGGGTCATTTTGATATCGTTGAGGAGAGCTCTGACTGTCGTGCCGGCTCTGTTTTTGGCAAAAGCTAAAGAAGTACGCACAGCACTTGCTGCACGAACCTATGCGTTTCTCCTTTCGGATTTCATGTGCGCGACCTTGTGTCTAGTTTGCTTTCGTTGTTTTGGCGAACGTCGTTGCTGCTGTTTTCCTTCATTGCTAATCATGATATCTCTGAAAAGGAAACGTTTTAGTTACACTGCCGAATTTAAGCTTGAAGTGGTGAACAGAATTGAGGATATAATCGTGTCACTGCGCGATAGTTTTGAGGTCAGAACACAATCGTGCAGCAACATATGGAAAGCCTCTGTGTCGCGATCTAAAACGTAAACAAATCCGTCGGTTTATTCCGCGGGAGAATTCACGGGTTTTTTATTGGCCCGCGTATAAGACGATCTCTCAACTCTGAAAGCAGGAATTCCTCCAAAAACTTTCGACTTATACGCGAGTACATACGGTATTTCTACGACTTGTTCTGTATCAGCCTTTCGTCATTGGCAAGGTGTAATGCAATACTCTGGAGCTGCATCGGCGTGATCAATGGATGCCACACCCTTTATCTGTCCGGAGATATAAAACAGTTACCTTTAAAAATGAATTTCTTCATTTAATAAAATCGTTTTTTTTTTCCCTCTCTTACTTCTTCGGACTCATTATGTGTTTCTGGAACGTGGAAAGAGCGATGTATTTATTTATTTATGTGACCGACTTTTCTGTCGGAAATTCCACTTCTGGTTCAACATCTATGATGTGCGGATTATACGGCGATTTTTATTTTATGAGTGTCACAGTCTGCGGATTATATGAAGGATTTTTTTTTTTTTTAATATGAATTTCGTGGTCTGCGGATAATACGACTAAAATTACAGGTAATATGCCGTAAGTGTCATCGTAAAAGAGTTTGCGCTTGCTATCGGTTCCCCACGCACTTTTCCGTGTGACGGGAGAAAGGTGACTTTAGCCAAAACTTTTCCAGCTGCAGTTGAGGCAGTGCTGTTCACTTTGCATTGTTGGTGAATTATAAGACGTCGTACTGTCGGAAATCACTTTTTCGAGCCCCGTTCGAAGTGCAATAAGGATCAACTCGTCGCAACCCGTGGTCCCGTGATGACGGATGTTTATATTTCTTGCGGACTTTCGCCGCGCGGGAGAACGAAGTGCGGTGTTTTATTACTAGAAGCTCTTCACATTATTCATTTCTTTTTCCCAAACAAACAGACACAATCGCAAAACTCCGTGAATTACGAATCCCCATTTTTTTCCAAACTTGTATTAGCAGAGGATGATTTTATTGACAGCTTGTTCCTCAGACTAGGAGACGTGCTTTTCCCCACTGCGTGAAATTGTTTTCTAAGGTTATTTGAAGTGGCTTGTAGTGAGAGTGAAAGTTTGCCAAGTGATGGTGATGATTTTGAATCATCTGAGAGTGATATTGGCCTAGCAACATCAAGCCAAAAAAACTAGCCACCATGCCACGCACACCTTATCTTCTTCAGAGGGTGAAGATCTTCATAGTGAATCTTCAGATCATGAAAGTTCTGAAAGTGAATGGGAGGATGTTAATAGAGAGAAGTGATGAACAACCTCAGCATCTTTTTTTATTAACATGAAATGCAGAGGCCCAAACATGCTCCCGCAACTGATGTGGCACCTATTGCATATTTTTTACTTGTTTTTTACCAATTTCATCCTTGGAATTATCGTTTCTGAAACAAATAAATATGCAAAGAGGTTTCTCCAGGAACATCCAAATCTTGAGCAAGGAAATGGAAAATGTTACAAATGCTGAAATAAAGGTTTCCTTGCGTGCCTTCTAATATGAGAGTTATCAGTAGCCCATGTAGGACGAGATGATTGCCAAAGGCATATCCAGTCAAAACAAACGCCAGGATTGTGTAAAATTAAAGACTCGATCAAAGCCTTTGGATAATTTTTTTGCAAAAAAGAATGAAAATAGCGTGATAAACGCTGAATTGCTGTTTACTACAATCGTTGTGGAGCATAACCTACCTATAGCAAGCTGTGATCATGCTGGTCGCTTCTTTCATGCCATGTTCTCAGACTGATATTGATGAAGCTGGATATCCTTGAGCAGATGTGGCATGGAATGAAATATCTAAGACAAAGGATTCATCTGGCCTTCCCAAGTATTCCACATTGCCTAAACTAATGTTGGTAATATTGACTATCCCTCACAGCAATTCCTCTACGTAGAGAATATTTAGTATAGTAAGGAAATACCTCACATACTTTTGCCCAACAATGAGCACCAAAACATTAAGCGCCCTTGTTGTACAGAAAAGTAAAGCATTTTCCTCAGGTGAGCTATGTTATAAAAAGTTTTCTGAAAAAGAATATACCACTGCAAAGCAAGCAACAAGGGAGTTTTTATGTCAGCAATGACATGAGGTAAGTACAATATTGATAATTTAATTTCATATTTTTTTTGTGAGGATAGTGTAAACATGCAAAGTTATTACATATTTCATGCATTAATTTCTCATGAAATACCCATTCCACGCGTTAACGGCATATGGTGATTACCGATAGGCACCTCATACAAGTATTACAGGTAACACAGTAATACAATAATATTGTCCTTAACTTTTTAATAAAAAAATGGTGTGTTACATTACTGAAAGTTTGTGTTACATTATTGAAACATTACTGAAAAATCCCCTATTTATTACTGATATGTTCTGCTAGAGGTTGGCACCTCTGAAATAGCATAGATTCGATGTTCTCATAGCCAAGTGCAAGAACTAACTTTAGCTAAAATAATTACAATTTTGATTTTTAAATGTCAGCCGTATTTTCCCTGATTGCTAGAATTGTTGGGGTGGTACTGGCACACGTTTTTCCTCAGATGCAGAAATGCTGTCATGATTTTCGTTCTCTCTCTCTTCTTTTATTTTTTATTTTTTAATAGCTGTTTTAGTTTGCTTTGTCTTTAAAGATTCTAAGTGAATTCCAATAGAAAATACAAATTGTTAGATCGATTTGATAGAACCGCTCTAACAAAATGTTAAGAGACTCTGTCAGACACTCTCCATTTTATCATTCCCATTAGACTTCAATTTCAGCAAAAGTTTCCGTGTTCTGTAATATTTATGTAAAATAAGCACTTAAAGGATTTAAAGCTTCAGCATTGTATCATTTAACGGCAATTTATTCTCTTCAGTCACATTCTCCCAGCTTGCATTTTTAAACCTAACTGGAACTCTAAATGTTGTGAATCGTTTAAAATGTTATTTATATACTTGTGTGCACTTAAAATACAGATAAACCAGTTATATCATTTCACCTAATCGATTGAAATATTTCATTATATGTAGAATTTAAATTAAGTCTTTGTTCACATATTCTTGAAAACATGTAAATACATGGTTTGCCACCTCGGTGGTGCAGTGGTCTAAGCTCTGGCTTCTGACTATTCGTCCAAGTGAGCCTGGATTCAAGTCCCAGATGAGGTATGGGTGGTGTGTTTATCTTACGGCACTGGCTCTCCTTCTTCTTGAAGCCAATGGTCCTAAATTAGGGATGGACGGATATAGCCCAACAAGTTGCTTATGGTAGTCGTTAAACCTGAAACAAAAAATAAGACATGATTTTGTTAAATATTATGTAAAATTTATGCTAAATACACAAATTTTTGTAACTATAAAGTAATTAGGGAAAATGAAAGTTATTTATCCTTTATATTCCATATTTTCTGTTTATCTTTATGGACTGTATAATCGGGACGTTCATTATGTGGTGTCTTTTTAATTCTCCCTCATATGTGAGATGAACATAACATTATCAGTATTAATTTCAGGTAAGCAATTATTTGCAATTACAGCCTGTCTAGAATTTGATAAATCTTGCTTTCAATACACATTATTCCTTAGTTCTAAAAATTATCAAAACTGAATTTAAAAAATTGCCTGTAGACATTATGGTTTTATTCGATTTCTGCAGATAGTTTGTTTCATATTTTGTAACGTGGAACAGTTAGGCACAGTGGCCTGGTACACTCTTGCTTGGAGAAACGCATCACAAGAGAACCAATTAAACAATGGATCAAAGCCCTTTGTTGGGTGATTCTCTTTCAACATTTCTCTGAGCAGGAGCCCATTCCGTCATTAAGCTTATCTACACTGTGCTATAGAAGAAAGGAAAACAAACTATTTAACATACAGATTTTTTTCTTACATATGAACTGTTTCTACGGGAATGTATTAACAAATTGTACATGGGCAGTATACCACTTAGGTTCAGAAAAGATCATGGAATTATAATACCAAAAATAATATGCCTCATGCATTTAATTGTTATTCATAAAAAGCAGGTAATTGTATAAAGAACAGTTATTTAAAGAATTAACAAATGTATGCTTTCATAAGGAAAGCAAGAATGTAAGGAAATGCAACAATTTGTCGCAATGTTATTTGATTTGCTGCTCTGGAAAAACTCTCAGAACCACCTGGAAAACCTGGAAAAGTCAGGGAATTTTTTTCTACTTTTGAGTGGGAACCCTGTCAGTGGAATCTGTGTGCAAATCTTTAACATCCATCTATGAATATCATAATAATAAGCATACATGAGATTCTTCCGCGAATACGCGGAATTCCGCTTTTTTCGGCATAATTTTGGTCATCCTCGAGGTCATTGCAAAAATGAAGAGAAAATTTTCAGAATTTTTTAGGGGGGGTCGTTCCATAGAAAAACTTCTTGAAAAAGCGGAATTCCGCGATTCCGCTTTTTTGTGGTGTAAAAGAACTAAGCGCTTTCTAGCTGAGAGCGTTGTTTTTGGAGCAGGCGCTGGGGGCAAGAAATGTTGGAGGGTGGAATCAGGAGCTCACACCCGTTTACTGCTGTCAACAATGGATGGGGTCAGTCACTTGAGCATCGCAGCACGAAGGGTGGAAGCTCCGCCTACTTCGTGCTTTAGGGAAACTGCCGCAGCCCACGAGCCATTCCGTGTCTTGCGGGAAATCGCCACTCTGCATTCTATCCGTGACGTCATCGCCAGGAACTCTCTCTCTTGTAATTTGCGATGTATCCGAATGCGTTCCCACTTTTCTGAGATCGTTAGAGAATCGAAGTTCTCGTGAAATCTCTTTCTACAAAGGACGCACATAAATTACGGAATCTCCGTAATTGCCAAAAATTATGGAATCTCCGTAATTATTACGGATTTCCCCCGGGATTACGGGTGACTAACAAAAAATTATGGATATTTAGATTTTCGCTGTTATTAAGAAAGTTTTAATGGTTTTGTAAATAATCGATGAAAAGCCTCTGAATAAAGTTCGTAACACAGCCCTTTGTATCCTTTTTTTTTCTTCTTCTGAGGTGGCGGAATTTGTTTTGCTTGTTCGAAAGTGTAAAAAAAAAAAAAAAAAAGCACGGCACTAGGATTGCATAAATCCGGCGTGCTTCTTTCGGCATGGCCCGCTATTACGTGCTTCTTTCGCTGTGGCCCGAGATTATACGTCGGCCTGAAGCATCTGAATAAAGTTGGTGACGCAGCTTTCTTTTCTTAAATTCTCCCCCCCCATCCCGAAGAGAAGGAATTTATTTTGCTTGTTTGAAAGCCGGGAATGGAAGCACGGCGGCGCGCCGGGATTACGTATAGGCATGGCGTGCTTCTTTTGCCGTGATCCGGAATTACGTTATCTCGGACGTGCTTCTTTCGCAGTGGCCCGGACTTGCGTCAGCCCGATGCCTCTGAAACAAGTTCGTGACGCACCTCTGTGTTTTGTTTTTTTTTTTCTGAGGAGGAGGAATGTGTTTTGCTTGTTTGAAAACTTAGTGAAAAGAAAGCACGGCGCCCGGCTAGGATAACGTCGGCCCGTAGCCTCTGAACAAAGTTCGTGACGCAACCCTGTTTCTCTCCTTTCTTTCGTTTTTTCCTAAGGAAAATGTGTTTTGCATGTATGAAAGCTAAGTGGAAAAAAGCACGGCTTCGGGCCAGTATTACGTCGGCCCGAACCCTCTAAACAAAGTTCGTGGCGCAGCTTTCCGTTTTTTTTTCTTTTCTGAGGAGGAATTTGTTTTGCTTGTTTGAAAGCTAAATGGAAAGAATGTGTCATGAGTGGCCCAAAAACATGGTTAAAAACAAGAATTTGGCAGAGAAAATCTCCCCACTTGCTTGACATTGATGGAGATTCATGTCACCATATTCACAATGCAAGTAAAAATTTTTGCAAGCCATTTTAAGCTTACATTGAGAAATACTTTATTGACTTCTTCAATTACTTTAAATGGTCGGCAGATCAACATGAAGCCCTTGCTGAAATTTGTGAAATTATAGGGCTAAAATTCACTGAAATTAAGAACATGGTGCAATGCAGGTGGTTGTCATTCTATCATGTGGCATTAAACAGTTTACATATCCATGATGCCCTTTTGCTCCTGTATTATGGATTTGTGCAGCCCAATGAAAGACCAATATACATGGATGTGATAAATAAAATATGTAAAGATTAGAAAGAAAAGTTAAAATTCCAGGAGCTTTGGAAGAAATTACGGGGGAAAAAATCTAACAGAAGATGGAAGAAAATGGAAATCTAGAATTGTTGCAAAATTATTTGAAAGCTCAAAAAAAAAAAAAAAAAAAACCTTGCTTATTAAATTTTTATGTTGCAGCTCTACCTCTTTTGAAAAATATGTATGCTTATTTCAAACAAAGGAGCCATTAATTCATAAAGTTTTTGATGAGCAGAAGCAACTATTCTTGGATTTCTTAGCTTGTTTCTTAAAACAAGAGATACTGAAAGGCAAACCTATGAAATATATGATAAGGCAAACCTGTGAAAGATTCTTGGATCAGGAACATTATTTTGAAAAGCAAATCAAATGACATTGTGGGGAATTTTTTTTAAGCCAGGCTGCTGAAGCTTATATTCAGCATGCAAAATACATGCAAAAGACACTACCATTATGTAGTGATCTTTTAATGTACATATCATTGATCCTTCTACAAGGGGACATAATCTAACTTTAAAAGACTGAAAAACTTCCACAGTTTCTTTGAAATATATTGAATTCAGAGGAAATGGGAAAGCTATGCTCTAGAAATTCACCAGTATCAGTTTGAATCACGACTTCCATCTCCTGACTTTGTAAAAATTGATGCGTGGTGGGCAAAAGTGTTTGACCTCTACAAGTACACTATGTTATCTAAAGTAGTAAAAGCCTTTATATCATGCTTTCATGGTCCACAGGTTGAAAGTTCTTTCAGCATGATGGCTGAAACCATAGATATAAAATCAGGAAGAATGAACATTGAAACCTATTCATTCAGCTATACAAACTGTGTAGTATAAACTTAAAGCACAGGGTAAGTCTGCAGTTAATTTCTTCAGTAAAGAAATTTTTTTCCAAGAAGCAGTTGATGCCAACCTCTGCCAAAATCTTAGGACATCAGAAACAAGTTATACCAAAGAAATAGAGAGGAAAAGAAAAGGAATTATCAGCAAAAAGAAAAAGTTAGCAATGGATGCTGTTCAGCTGCAGTCAACGTAAAATAAATATGGCCGTGCAGCTTGCTGAGAAGAAAGCCAGGCTTGCTCAGAAGAGGAAATTCGAATTGTTGTGCAAGCAAGTACAACAAAAAAGGGGCAAAATATCTTTGAAGCAATCTGTTTAAAAACCATAACTTCTAGTCATGTTTTTTTAAATTTGTACATATTCAAATACATATTCCAATTATCATTTAGTAAGAATCTGTGAATTTAACTTATTTCCACACACATTTCATTTTTGAAAAATTTGGTACATTAGAGTGCTACTAAGCAAACAAGACTGACTTATCTCTTGTACTATGATGTTTGACCAAAACTAATCTGTGGATATGCTTCTAATTGCTTGACTAAATGCACAAACTTTCCTAGACAAATACTTTTCACCTCAGGATTTAGCTAGTAAAGATTTACATGTATGTTTTAAATCTGATTTTTAAAAATATCTCATTTTATTTTGTTCTTGATTCCCTACTTTTCTATTGTGAATATAATAATGTGCTTCACTTTAATATTTACTTACATAATTTACAGAAAATAATTCCATATGGCTTGTGCAATCTTAAATATTGTATATGCTGTATTTGAATTTGTTTCACACCGCGCGTTCGCGTGTCCCAATTTTCCACCCAGTTAAAAAGTTCAGCTTTTTTTTGTCATCGGCCGGTCTCATGTATGAATAAGAGACTGCCTGTTAGTGAAGAAACAGCCCACCATGAGATAATGATATCAGTGAATGGACCTCTACCCACAAAATGTGATTCTATTATTTCCCAGGCAATGAATCAATATTTTTGTAAGCAGAGTGATGGCATTTTGTGCAAACAGGTCACAATCTTCAGGATTGGGCCATTTCTACATCAGTTGACAAACTAATAGATAAGAATTCATCTCTTCCTTTCATGGATTTGTAGCTTTTCTTTTGGCAAGTGAAGTAACTTTTAGACCATTTTAAAATCAAGTTATTTTTTAAATTTTACGAGTCATAATAAAATAAATATTTTTTCCAAAATTCATTTGTCCGTGACTCAATGCATTTTTTGCAGTAAATGTTTGGTCAAATCTTTGTGTTCACAGAAAGTTTTTGGTTTTATACAACTCTGCTCATAAGATGAGCACACTTTTTTACCAGTCATCCGCCGTCCAACTTGCGTTGTCTTTGCACCAGGCGAGTCTTTTGCACTGATGAACTGTAGTTGGGGGAGGATGTCATCTGCTGTTATTGCCCACACGCGCGAGCTTGCATGTTCATGGCAGATATTGTTCCTTGTTTACCTCTGTTGTATTGGGTAGTCAATTGTTGAACAGTGCCGGATCTGCTCACCTGTACGAGTCATTGGGCCCAGTGCTCACCTCTCACATCAACCTTTTGCTGTCTGTGCAGTTTTGCCTCCGGGTCGTTGTTTGACCATTTTCAAGTCAGACCTGATACACTTCAACTACTGAGACTCGCGAAAGGACCCACCAGTTCAGCAGTTTAGGAAATAGAGGTACCTTCTCTCCGAGCTCCTGCGAACTGCCATTTCTCAAAGTCCGATACATCCTTCCGTTTACCCATCGTGCTCCAAATTTTACTACCTACTGCTCCACTCACCCCTCATACACTGAAGAGCAATTGAATTAGAGACAGTTGGCGTTATGCAAATGCGGGGCTGTGGGTGGCCCTGTAAACGGAAACGACATGACGCGTGCAGCGATCCGACAATGTAAGGAGTGATGCGACGGGAATCGGTAAGAGTCGGACGCAGTATGGGTAAGACGAAGGATCTAAGCGCATCTGTTCGTGGGCAAATTGTCGGGGCACGACGAACGGGCCACTCCATCTCGGAAGTCGTGCAGGCACTGGGATTTTCACGAGCCACTGTGTCACGGGTGCACCGTGAGTACATCGAATCCGGTAAAACCATCCCTGCAAGGGCCAACTGCTGTGGACAACAGCGTGTGGATGAGCAGAGTCGTCGTCGGCTAGCTCGCATTGTAACAGCAGATAGACGGGCCACATGGCAAGAAATCGCTCGGCAATTTAACGCTGGTGCACAAAAATGTGTAAGCAGCCACACCATCCAGAACCATCTCCTCGCTATGGGGTACAGAAGCCATCGTCCCACGAGGGTATCGCTGCTGACCGCACATCACAGGGTGCAAAGATTAGCATGGGCGCTGGAACAACGCCACTGGACCCTAGACATGTGGTAAAATGTTGCCTGGACTGATGAGTCGAGATTCACGTTGGTACATGCGGATGGCAGGATACGAGTACGGCGCAAACCACATGAAGCGATGGATCATTCTTGCCAGCAGGGTACTCGTCAAGCTGGTGGGGGTGGCATTCTCGTCTGGGGACTGTTTACACGAACTGAAATGGGACCCCTGGTACGTGTGACGTCGTCCCTCACAGGTCATCATTACCGGGATATCCTGGACGACCATTTGCTCTTGTTTGTGCGTCTTCAACATCCCACTGGGGACCTCATCCTGCAACAAGATAATGCACCGTGCCATCGCTCCCGAATTGTATCCGAATGGTTGGATAAACACTCCACCGACGTGACCTCGCTTCCTTGGTCAGCTAGCTCGTACCTCAATCCCATCGAGCACATCTGGGATGCCATCGAGAGAGAGATGTTCGAGGCTCTGACCCCCTCCATCAAATCTTCGTGAACTGTGGGAGCTTGTTCAGGGGTCGTGGATCCGTATGGCTTCTCAATGCCTCCAGTGTCTTGTAGAGTCCATGCCGAGACGAATCGCTGCCATCATCAGGTCGAAAGGTGGTGCTACACGTTACTAGACAGGTATCTCTAATTCAATTGCTCTTCAGTGTATATGCTACGTTGGTCGACTAATTGCTTCCTCTGGGAAACCTCATGGATAATGTGCTGCATCTACTTTTGATAGGGGTGGTCATCACTAAGTGGTCACTCAGTGTATGTCTCCTGGTTACCACACCACCCAGGAAAATGAAATTCTAAGTAAGTAACTGAAGCTAAGCAATTATAGCTTACAAATCTGAACAAACTCAGATTTCGCTAGTCGATAGGATGGTCAAACGGAAATCAGGAGATGAAGGTTCAATTCAGATATTATCTGGTGGCTAGTAAACTGCAGGAAACTCAGTACATAATTCTGATTCCTGTGAATAATCTAGTGAATTCCCCATGTATTTTTGAGCAGAGTCGCAGAATATAGACATACACACATACGTGGATAGTTTCCAAATTATTAGCAGATTTTGCAGATAGGTTTTGCTTGTAGATAAAAAAAAAAAAATGTTATTTACAGCAATTAAAACACTTAAAGTTTTACTCAGATTAATATATTTAATTATAACGTGAGAATGTTCAACTATTTTTCATCTTTCGATAGTGAGTTCTTTTGTTTTTAGAGACATTTTTGGCCTCTTGATTTTTATCAAGGCCTGTTTTCAATATATAGGAACTGTAATGAAAGTTTCGTTTACACCGAAAAACTTTAAATTTTTATGCCAAAGTCCTCTTGCAGTTGCCAGTTATTAAATTGAAATCTTTTCCTTGTGTATTTTATATATAAGTCTACTATTTTTGAATTAAGTTGTTGAAAATGCTATTTATAATTTTTGAAGGTTCATGAACGAAACTGCTTTTCTGTATATAAAAACTTTCTTTAATTAGTTTCTTGTTTTTATGTGGTTCATAGTCGTAGTCCAATATTTTAAAGTTTTGGACTTAAGGTCCATTTTTCACACATTTCTGCGCATTCAGTCGTAATGTACTTTTGTCCTCTCTGGAATCTGAAATGTTCTAATAAATATTGTTAGCTTTTCTTTAAATTATCTTATTCTATTGTTATCATGATTCACGGGTTTGCAGCAAGTTTTCTATTTCAGTGGTTGTGTACGCAGATACATTTTATTTTTATACAACTCTTTTTATAAGGAATATGTTTCCTTAATTTCTGTTCTCATAATTAGTTTTATTATACTTCTCCCACTTATATTTGCTGAGCAGTTTCTATGAAATTTTCCACTTAGTTTCTTGTTTTCATTTTTTTTCTGCTTTGTTCAGATCTAAAAAAAAAAATTAAAAAATGTCATTTTTTTTCTGTTTGGTTTTATCCATCCAACCTAAACCTTCCAAAATGGAGGGGAGGGGTGAATAATCACAGCTGGTTTTCTTGGTTCAGACCACCCTATCTTAAAATGTTTTTAAGTTTGAAAATAGCTCATTGAATTTACTGTTCCAAGTGTCCTCTCATGCAGCATGGTTACTAATTGTACTATCAAATGCCCAGTTTGCACCATAGACCAGTAACTAAGTTGTGTAGGGTGTTCTTTTCAATCCCAGGCAGGGCTTGAAAAATACCATGCCCAAGATGCCCAGAGCATGTAAATTATTGTCCTGGGCAGGCAAATAAAAAGTCTAGTTGCCCGATCCAGGCAGCTAAATTTAAAAAGTAAAGTTTGGAATAGAATTTTGTGCTACACTACTAGACAAAAGACAGTCATCGCATGCCGTGCTTCATTTCACTGCTAATCACGGGAAGTTCTGTTGTTGTTACGGAGTGCCAAGGGCAGAAGAATATCACTTCTTTAATTATATTATGCTCTAGCTTCAGAATTTGGAACCGCATGTAGTTTTTTGTTCCAAATGTTATTTATAGTCAGTGACGGGATGCACGCCTCTTATGAAACTGAGCTAGCCTCCGGTGCTTAGGGACAAAGGGTGAAAACTTCAATGAAAGGAACCTGGAAGAATCACTAAGCTTCTCAAATACCAATTTCATCATCGTGCCATTTCATACCAATTTCAGCATCATCATAATCTTAAAACTTGAGATACACACATTCATGCATTGAATATTTTGAATACAGACCCTTAAAACAAGAATGCAAAATATGTAAAAAAGTTCATATTTTTTTAACTTAGGAAAAATGAGGGTTCTGATTTGTTATCCTAAAAATGAATTTTCCTGGGCATCGAGCTTTTACTACCTTGGCAGGTAAAATAATTTCTGCACATGCCTGGCTAGGCATGTAACTTAAGATATTTTTCAAGCCCTGCCAGTGACTTGTGTAGGGTCAAAGTTCAAATACTGATGCAAACCATGGAAGTTGAA
The DNA here is from genome assembly GCA_039090855.1 of Macrothele yani. Lineage (NCBI taxonomy): Eukaryota > Metazoa > Arthropoda > Arachnida > Araneae > Macrothelidae > Macrothele > Macrothele yani. The sequence continues at coordinate 39,595,461 of CM077009.1, read as the reverse complement.
TTGTGTCTGTACTTCTGGTGCTGACTCTTCTTTTCTCTCCTTTGGAATCCATGGCTCTGAATGAGAAATGGGCAACTTCTTATAATAAGAAGGTTGTGTTAGCTTGTACATTATCTTCCAGAATGTACAATTTTTGATCTCACAATTACAAACCAGTTTGTTAATTTCTTCACTGGTGGTGTCATTTTCCCATTTCCCTGGCAATTCTGATGTTACCTCATTATTATTACTTTACGTGGTGTGATCAAAAAGTTCCGAGACTAGGCACGTAGAGCGCCAATAGGTGGCAGTTTGCGGGTGCATGAGCAGCCGTCGAGGGTAGTGACCTTCATGAGTCATTGTGCCTAGTGGCGTCGTTCGGTGAACATCGGGAACTGTGCTACATGATGTTTGGTGACCACGTACAGAACACAGCTGCGATTTCGGTACGGACTGCAAACTAGAGCAGCGAGAGAGCATCAAATTCTGCGTCAAACTCGGCAAATCTGGAACGGAGACGCATGATGTGTTACGGTAGGCTTCTGGCAATGAAGCAATGAGTCGTGCGAAGTGTTTTGAGTTGCACTCATGCTTCAAGAACAGCAAAAGGTCGGGGTGACCATCCACAAGCAACTTCCCAGAAAATGTGGACAAAATTTAGGGAACTGGTGCATGAGGATCACCGAAGAACCATTCAAGACATTGCTACCATCATCAATGTATCATACGGAACAGTGCAAAAAATTGTGACGTCGGTTTTGAACATGCACCGCATTGCTGCAAAATTTTTGCCAAAGATTCTGAACCCCGAACAGAAGGTGCTCCGCATGGAATTCTGTCAAGATCTTCGTCAGCAGGTGGCGAATGAACCAACGTTCCTGTCACGGGTCATCACTGGGGGCGAGACTTGGGTCTACGGTTACGACCCGAAGACAAAACAAAACGACAGTCGTCACAGTGGAGAAGCCCGGCATCTCCACGACTGAAAAAGGTCTGGAGCACAACCAAAAGCATGCTCATCGTGTTCTTCGACATTCGTGGGGTTGTACACCGTGAATTCGTTCCCCAGGGCCAGACCGTCGCCGCCCTTTTTTACTACAATGTTCTGCGGCGTCTTAGGAAGGACGTTCGCTGCAAACGACCTGAAATGTGGCACAGGGACGATTTCCTGCTCCATCACGTGAATGTAGCCGCTCACAGAGCGTTGACAACATGCCAGTTTTGCAGTCAACAGCATGACTACCCTTTCTCACCCGCCTTACTTGCCGGATTTGACCCCCCTGCAACTTCTTTCTGTTCCTGAAGATGAAGCTGAAGCTCAAGGGTCGCCGTTTTGAAACCGTGGAAGAGATCCAGCTCGAAACGCAAATGGTGCTTGACACGATTTGCGAACAGGACTTCCAGGGAGCGTTCCAACAGTGACAAAAACGTTGGCCGCGATATATCGCTGCCCAAGGAGACTACTTTGAGGGAGATCATAGCCAGCCTTAAGTAACATAAGTACTTTGTTGTATATCGGCCTAGTCTTGGAACTATTTGTTCGGACCTCATATATATATAAAACAATCATTACTTTATTATCAATGTGCTTATGAAAAGGCCTTTGATTCCCAGAAGCCATTAGCAGTTATGTTTTTGGAACCTTAGTCTTGAATCAAACATTAATATTATTTGATAACATCAATGAAATAGACTATTTTAGGAAACAGCTTACATAAAAATTGGAAAGGGAATGAGACAAGGTGACACACCACCAATCTCCCAAGCTCTTCAATGCCACATTGCTGAACGGCTTTCATTCATTGAATGGGGGGGTTAGTCCAGCATTATTTTGCTGACAACACTCAGAGCTGCAGTGTAGAATCCTAGAAGTTGCAGACAAGAGTGAAGAAGTGAGATTAAACATGAGCTTACAGAAAACTAAATTGATGTACAATGCTTTTACAAGGACTGAAGATTTTGAGGTTGATGCAGCAAAGTTACAACTTACTGATGCTTACATCTGCTGTAGACAACAGATACCAGGTAAGGGCTGCATCATAGAAGAAATTAATAGGCATATAAAACTTGAAATGCATTTGGAAGAAGCAGTTCGATTTTCAAGAGCAATCAATTGGCTATTTTGTCTTAAAAGTGTTTAATCAATCAATGCTTCTTTTCAGTTCATACTTATGGATCAGACATTATCCTTAGCTAAAAAGGACATACAGGGCCTACTGACAACTCAAAAAGTATAAACAGATGCTTGCTTATTAAAATGAGGAAAGATAGGAAGAGGAACTCGTGGATCAGAAAAAATAACCGGTGTGAATGACATCATAATCAAAGTGAAGATCCTCTAGCGGCAGTGGGCTGGAAATAAGTCTCATTATTGTGACCACCAGCTAATATCTAGAGTAACTGCAGTGTGCAGTGCGGACAGCAGCTAGACGGGCTGAGAGTGACTCAATAAGGTGCTGGAAGGTGTTCACAGGTATGTGGAGGCTGACTGCACTACATCTGACAGCTGCTGGAGGATCCATAGAGCGAACAACACGATCGAGGTGGTCCTGCAGATGCCCAGTTGGGTTTAAGTCTGGGGAAATTAGGGGTCAGGGAAGTACTTTGAAGTCTTCATCATGCTCTTCCAACCACTCTCGGGCATTTCTAGCTGTGTGACACATCACACTGTCTTGCTGGAAGATCCCATCCACCCCAGGCAAGACAATCAGCATGTATGGGTGTACATGGTGTGCAAGGATAGATTCATAACAAATTCTGTCCATAGTGCCTTCCACAGGAATGAGTAGACCCAGAGAATGCCACGAAAACATTCCCCAGACCATAACCCTGCCCCCCACCAGCTTGTGTTCTTCCAGCAATGGCTGAAGAGTGTGTTTTTCGATGTTTCTCGCTTTATACGCCAACGCCCATCCGTTCGATGAAGCAGAAAACGTGACTCATCGGAGAAGGCAATCCTCTGCCAATTAGCGGAGGTCCAATTCTGATACTGCCATGCAAATGTAAGTCTTTTCTGCCATTGCACATTCGTTAGCATAGGTGCAGTGACCATCTGTCTGCATGGGAGCCTCATATGTAGCAGGGTTTGTTGAACTCATTTTAGACACACTTCCGGTAGCCCCCTGGTTCATTCGGCCAGTGGGTTGCTCCACTGTAGCATGTCGATCGGCACTCGTGCACCTTCGCAGCTGAAGTTCACCTCTCACATCAATGGCATGTGGTGCTCCGCAGTTTTCATGTCGCTTATTTGCAATGGTGCCATTTCTCCAATCACGATGCACTTTTACCACAGTAGCACATGAACAGTTCACAAACTGCGTGGTTTCGGAAATACTGCCATCCTTGTCCCGAAAGCCGATAATCACTTTTTGCAAATCTAATAAATCCCTCCTTTTGTGCATGACAGCAATGAGTGATATGTTTTCAGAATGCCTACAGTACACCTTATTATATACCTTCCAAGCCAGCTCATGACACGTGCCTTTTCTCACTGTTGATGCCAAAAGTAGGAGGTGGTCATAATAATGTGACTCGACTGTGTATAAATGTTAGCTGAACTTTCTACCGTTGGACGACTGAAAATACTAGATTGTATACCAAGGGACTAGAAAAGACCTAAAAAGAAGACCATGTGGGAAATGGGTGGATGAAATTTGACAGCATGCTGGAATGACATGGAAGTGAATTACTGAAGACATAGTTGTCGAAGAGATTTGGTGGAACTGCCATCCAGCAGTTTATTGATAGTGGTTGATGATGATGACTGTATTGTTTGACTTGTATGGTAGCGTTTACATTCATGTTTAAAAATTTTCAACTAGATGTGAAGATAAAAATGGTTGCATATGGTGTCTATATAATGACTTGCCTTTTGATCCTTTTTATTGTAGGTCTCTCGAAGATGAAAAAAGCAAGAATGGGTGTTGTAGAATGTGTTAACCACAAGCTTGTTGAACCTTTTACAGTGTTATATGAAAAAGAAGGTGAGTGTATCTTTTTTTCTTTGTTAAAAATGAAATTTTATGCATAAACGCTGTTTTTTTTTTCATGATTAGTATTGTGTATCATTTTTTAACAACTCTAATCTTATCTTGCCATCATTAATGTATAAAAGAAAAATATTTTTAATGTACCAAATGCATACCTGCCACTTTAGGTGAGATCTCTTGATTTTGAGTCATTTCTCTTGTCCTTTCGATTTCCTCGGCTAATCTTCCACTTTTCTATTACGTGTCATTTTATATAGTGAAATTTCTTTGGCTAATTGAGGAGAGTGAGAGTAACAGACCTACTTTTAATCAGTTTTCTTGGATGAGGAGTTTGTATCTTTATCAATCCATCTGTGAACCCTGTCTGTCTATGCGCACAGACAGTTAGCAGTGATGGAAAGTTTGCGCCGAACTGTGCCAATTTCATTATCTTGCACCAAACTTTTACAAATTACAAAAAAATTTAATATTTGCGTCCAACTGCGCCGAAACGGCAATCCACAGCAAAAATTGCCGAGCTAAAAAAATGTTTTCACGGCAAAAAATGCTGTTTTAAACGTCGAATCAAATGATGCTTTTCTAAGGTCTACGCATAATTTGGTGAAAACGACGCTTAATCAACACGTACTGTACCGCCAATCCCAAATTTTCGGAATGTTTTTCACCTACCTTATTATTCGTTGTTTTTTGGGCAAAAGTGACAAAAAAACAATGATTTTTGCGATGTAGGAAATTAAATTGTTTTTGCTTATGGAGGAAGAGTTTTGTTGTAATCACGTGGTATGTAGGATAAACGATGCTGTACGTTATGAAATCCTGATGAAGATTGTTTACTGATAGTTTGGTGGTCTTTCAGAGTGCTGTCCAATTGAGATTGTTTATATGTCGTTCCCTGCTCTTTGGGATAGCGCAGTTATTTCATTCCGGGCGAGGTGCACGATTATGTAAATACAGTGTAAGGTCAGTCATTAGCTATTTCGTTGACATGGAGGACGACTGAAAATGGCTCTCCCATGGCAGGATACAATGGTTCTGTTTCTAAAGGATTCGTTGGTATTCAGAAATGCCAACTTTTACGGATTTTCACTCCATCTTACGGTTTTACGGAAGTCACCCGAAAAAACTACGGAAAAGCCCTCGTAAGATCCCTGCACATGATTTCTATTTTTTTTACCGTCTTTTGGTCGAAAAAATGCACTTTACAGATTGTCCCTTATGCGCCTTCGATGTTCTGACTTCCCCCGCCAACAGAGGCGAAGTTTGTCATGCGATTCCCCATACAGCCATTTGAAAGTACAGTGCGCAAAAGTCGAGAGGGAGCTCTTCTCAGCGCCTTTTGCCAACTCTTTACATTGATTGCATGTGGCTTTGTGCTTGTGAAAATTTCAGTGCAAACATTTCAACCCTTTCCACTCGACATTACGAAATCGCCGAATAGCTCACCCGCCACTCCGATGACGCCTCTATAGCTCACATGTCGGTGGCCGCGAAACATTTCTTTTTCGTCGAATAGGTCGGGTGTCACTTGCCACGCCAATGATGCCCTTATAGCTCACATGTCGGGACTCGCGAGACGTTTCTTTTTCATCGGATAAAGAAAAATAAACTTCATCTGCGTGTCGGGTGTCAACCGCCATGCCGATGACGCCTCTATAACTCGCATGTCGGCGCTTGTGAGGAATTTCGTTTTCACCGAATAGGTCGGGTGTTATCCGTGACGCTTCTATAGCTCGGACGTCGGCGTTCGCGGGGAATTTCTTTTTCGCCGAATAGGTCGGGTGTCATAGCCAAGTCTATGACGCCTCTATAGCTTGTATGTCGGGGCTTGTGAAACATTTCTTTTTCGCCGAATATCTCGCGTGTCGGGTGTCAACCCTCCATGCCAATGATGCCTCTATATCTCGCATGTTGGCGCTCGCGAGACATTTCATTTTCGCGGAATAGCTTGCGTGTCTAATGTTATCCTCTGTGCTCATTACGTCTCTGTAGCTTGTGGGTCGGGGCTTGTGGGACTTTTTCCCCGAACATTACACGTGTCGGGTGGCACCCTCCATGCCGATGACGCCTCTATAGCTCGCATATCGACGCTCGCAAGACATTTCTTTTTGCCGAATAGGTCGAGTGTCAGCCGTCACGCTGATAATGCCTCTATAGTTCGTATGTCGGGGCTGGCAAGCTAAAGCTGAGCTTTCACTGCTAAGTTGTGGCCTCTACTGCAGAAAATAAATAAATAAATAAATAAGAGTTCTGTGTGAGTATGGGTGGAAAGGGTTAATTTAGATTAAAATGAAATGGAACGTAGCAGTTAAACAGCTATGACAACAACAAGAACAAAGTCAGATAAAACGTATCGTCAAGTGTATTGTGGTATGTATGGTAAAGAATGGCCTTTTTATAAAGCATCTAAAGTTTTTTGCTGAATCACGTTTTGTGAGCTGTGTGGCTGCGATTTTAGCCTGTCGCAAGATGACCGTGACGATTGTAGGCGTCGTGCGGAGAGCAAGAAGCACAAAGATCATGTCAAAAGATTAAATGGAGATGTGAGTAAAATTAATGTAACCAAAAACTTCTGACAGCTTATAAACAATACAGAAAAAAAATATCAAGAGCAGATTAGTGCTAGAAAAATGCAGCAAAGCAAGTAAAAAAGAGAAGAATTTGAATGTTCACAAGGTAATTTGAAATGGGAAGAAGCTGAACATTTGCAGCAGTTGGATTCCCTCATAAAATGTTAAACAATGCTGAGATGAACATTGAATGTGGCATAAAAAAAAAAGACATGAGTGTACTAGAAAGCAGACAGATACTATTAAAAGAAGCAAAACATTGCTAACTATCTTTAAAAATTAGAAAAGAATAGAAGTGATGAATTAAATATTGAGGAAACCTGTGAAAAATAAACATTTTTTGTAAAATAAATGATTAATAATAGAATCCTTCTATGGTTACACATTTTTTGATCTATTTGAAAACTAAAATGTTTGCATGTGTGTGTTTCAAAGCAAGATGTTTTAAATTTGAGTATGGTGCATCTATTTCCAAAACATTTTTTGCTTAAGAGTTTGTTCTATCTACTAATATTTTACCTGCTCTGAAAAATGTTTTCTTACACCAAAAATGTATTTTATCTGCTCCAAAAATGTGTTTCACCTGCTCCAAAAACACATTTTGCTGCTCCAAAAATGTATTTTACCTGCTCTAAAAATATATTTTACCTGCTCCAAGAATGCATTTTGTTGCTCCAAAAATGGTTTTGCAACTTTCCATTGCTGAGTTTGGTAAAATGGGGAAAAACGATCTGGTGGAATCCTATGTCAAATTTGAAGTTCGGATAGAAAGTATTATAACAGACATTTAATAGTTCTGTACTAAGTTTCTTCTTTTAGTTTTTTATACTGGTACATTGCTCAACAGGATGCAATACAGGTGAGCCTCAGTAATGCAAACACACTTGACACAAATTACTTTCACTATAAACGCGTTCTTAATTCCTTTAGCCTGAAACTGTTTTTTACTTGCTTGGTGACGTTTGTGTTCGAGCCCACTGGGTCACCTTGCTCATCTTTTGTTCCAAGCACACAAATGATTGAAGTGGGGGTGGAATACCTGCCAAGTTTTACATACATGAGTTTCTTCCATGGTTATGCAGAATTTCGCTTTTTCTGTCGTTATTTGGGTCTTACTCGAGATCGATGCAAAACTGAAGAGAAATTTGGGGGTGAGGGGTATTAGTTTGGGATGTAGTTTTTTTTTTGGCTGTGTATGGTTTTTGATATTTTAAAACTTTAAAACGAAAGTTAAACTGAGAGAAGATTTTTCCCCATAATCATAATTTCTTTTGTTTCTGATGTTCCCTTGTCGAGTATTGTGGTCAAATATAATTTTATTCCATAAATATTTTTATTTCAGCTTGAAAAATCGGGGGGAAATTTTCCGAAAACGGAAGTTAGATCATGTGAAAATTTCCCTGTAACCTCCAGGCACGAGATTCTTCCGAGAATTTGAAGAATTCCGCCATTTCCATTATAATTTCTGTGGTTCTTGAGATAGATACATAACTGAACAGAAGTTTTTGAAGGATTGATGGTGATGGTTGTTTTCTGTCAGAAGACGAAATCCCAGCTTTCAAAACCTTTGAAAACGGAAGTTAGAGTGAAAATTTCTACCAAAATCATAATTTTCTCTCTTTCAATGTTCCTTCTGCGCAGTATTGTTGTTAAGTACCATCATTACATAAATATGTGTATTTTCGCTTGAAAATGGTGGGAAAATTTCTGAAAACGGAAGTCAGATGGGCCGAATATTTCACCAGTAATCGTATTTTCCCTCTTCCGCGTGATATTCCCTCTGTCCTGTGTACTTCTTGTTAAATGTCAGCAATGTTACATTTCGATGTGCTCCATTTCAGTATTTACATACTCGTAAATAAACGTCTATGAACAATTCTGTCTTGCTTATGCTGCGTTATATTCATACTTTCTCACGGCCCGTTTTGATTTTTCACCCAGTGAAAAAGTTCAGCTTTTTTTTTTTTTTTTTTTATATATATCATCAGTCTCATGCATAATTTTATAGTTTTACCTTATAAATGTGAAGAGATTCTACTCTAACGGACAACATGTTTTACAGATTTCCGGTTTTTTTTTTTTTTTTTTTTCTTCATGTCAGTGCAATTTGGAGGAGACTAAATTTAGGACCCAAAAGATCACTGTGGCTGTATATTCTGATTTATTTCATCATGGTTTCACTTACTTCTGTGTTCCCAACCCTCTTTGCAGCATAGTGGAAAAGACCCAGTACCCTTACGATTAAATTAGGATTGGTGATAACTGCTGAAGAGAGAGGGCGTAGAAAGAAAAATGAAAAATATCAGCCTCACGTATGCCTTAAAATTGTGTTTTTGAAAGGTATTCTAACATGTTGGCACAAAAATTAACAGTAAAAACCTTAGTTAAAGTAAAAAGTTACTGTGATCACAGCAATTTCACAGTTGCAAATGAAATTTTTGTCTGTATATTTTTGTCTGTATATTTCTGCATGCCCTGATGGGCATGTTGTCCTAAAAGATAGATGCCCAAGCCCAAAATTTACATGCCCAACATTTTGATGATGAAATTTTACATTGATGATAGCTCTGGAACCCATGAAATTAAATATCATCATATACATAGCCTATAATTCAATATCAGAACTAGAAAAACAGTTACTTTTAACGAGTTAAATAAATCGAAATTAGGAAATCAGTTATTTATTATATCCAATTATTGCAGTCAAAACTGAAGTTTAATCTCACCTACAAGATGTCAGCGTTACCCTGACTTACTCAGAGAACGACTGAAGCAGCTGAAGACTTGTGATAGGGATTTAGAAAAGAAGTGATAATGTTTTGAGAACTGTGTTGTCAGTGCTGCTGAAGAGGTCTGTGGCACCACAATAGTGGGTAACAATAGAGGTGATGCTTGGTGGAATAGTGAGATCAAAAAGGCAGTAAAGAGAAAAAAGGAATCCTATTTGGGTATATTGCAAGGCAGAGTTTCTGCGGGTGATTACCGCTGTAAGAAGCGTGAAGCAGCTAAGCTGGTTCACCAGAGTAAGGCAAAAGATAGGAAGGAGAATGTGGAAAGGCATGAATTGATTTTTGGAAAGATAGGAAGACTTTCTGGAACCGTACACGAGACTCGGGGGGGGGGGGGGAGTTGTAAGTTATGTGTAGAACAGGATCGGAGAAATGATATGGGAGCCCAATGAGTTAAGAGAAAGATGGGGTGAATACTTTTGTGAGTTATTAGATCAAGAAAGCAAAGGCGTTTCTAAAGCAGATGTTGTCACAGTGAAGGATGGAAGCACAGGAGGGATCTCAAGAGAAGAAGTGTGTAGAGCTCTAAAATCTCTTCAGAATGGTAAAGCTCTGGGAGTTGATGGCATAACTGCAGAGATGTTGAAATGTGGTGATTCTGTAATTGACTGGTTAACTGAAATTTGCCAGTTGTGCTGGGAGTTAGGAATGGTCCTTCGGGATTGGAAGGATGCTATTATTATTGTTCTCTTGCATAAGGGAAAAAGTGATCAGACTGAATGCAAGAACTATCGTGGTATTAGCCTACTGAGTGTGCCAGGGAAAGTGTTTGGTAAGGTTGTTGTTGAAAAAGTACGGGCTCTTACATCAGAGAAAGTGTGGTATGTTCAGAGTGGTTTTATTCCTGGTAAAGGCTGCACTAATCAAATTTTTGCATTACGCACAATGATTGAAAAGTATCTGGCTGTTGGTAAGAAAGTTTTTGCTGTCTTCATAGATTTAAAGAAAGCTTACGACCGAGTAAATAGGACACTTTTGTGGAAGGTATTAAATGAATATGTTGTTAGTGGGAATCTACTGAATAGCGTAAAAGCCATGTACGCTGGCAGGAGAGCTTGTGTACGAGCGAATGGTGTTTTATCAAAATGATTTTCTATTGGTGCAGGAGTCAGACAAGGTTGTGTAATGTCACCATGGCTGTTTAATATACTTATGGATGCATGCATGCGTGATGCTAAAATAGATAATACTGGTTTATGTCTTGGTGATAACCGCGTGTGCAGATTGCTGTATGTTGATGACACTGTCCTGTTGGCAGAGAGCAAAAGCGAGTTGCTTAGTATGTTGTCTCGGATGTACGAAGTTTGCATGCAATTCAAACTGAGTATAAATAAGGGAAAACCCAAAGTTATGGTTTTTGGAGAGGAACTGGTAGTTAGTACTGAATAAGTGCTTCTCTTACACCAAGGCATGTCAAGGTCCTGGGACGAGGGGGAGGGGCTACAATTGCTTTCTAGGGCATCCCAGGCATGCTGCATCAGATTAAGAGATCTGGTGGGCCTCACTCAGAGATCTGGTGGGCCTCACTCAGAGATCTGGTGGGCCTCATTCAGAGATCTAGTGGGCTTCACTCAGAGATCTGGTGGACCTCTGTATCTTGTGAATAACCTCACTCTCCAGGTGTTCAGTGACTAGCCAAGCCCTATGGGGGCAGGTGTCATCGTCCAAAAAAAGGAACCCCTCTGCACGATGCAGTGAGTGGAATGCAGGCCATTGGCCATCTTGCATACAGACTTCTCGTGGAATCCTTTGTAAACTGTTTGCCTCAATATCATAGTTCACATAGCAGAGAGAAGCCCCTGCGAGAGTTGCCTGGCTGGTTGACTCCCTATGGCAGTGAGCTGCTAGAGACAACTACCTGTTGTCTTGACTTGTCGTAGTTCATGAGCATCCTTGTCTTGGCCTTCTGGTTATTGTTCCAGTTTTCAGGAACTGTCTGGAGAGATTGGAGACCACTTGCCTCAACACATTCAGCCATCTTGTGATTGACCTACATACTTCCAATCTGTCGATCGCTTTCCACCATAAAGAGTTTTCTAAGAGATAGTGTGGAGCCATTCTTCCACTAACAGTCCAATCACAAGCTTCAATTGCAACACCTTACTCAGAACATTTATCAAGGCCGCATACCTGCCAGCTGAATGACGTTTGGCTTTCATTTGTATGTTTCCGCAGGAGGTAGTACAATGTTGCTTGGGTAGGTTGACTTATTGTTTCCCCTTGCGTGTGCCTCTGAAAAATCTCTACAATCGGTAGTCTTATTTTGGACATGTTCTTAAATTGGAATTTGTCGCATTCATTTTGGACACCAGTTTATAATCAACCTAGTACAAAGACGTCTTTTTTTTTTTTTTTTTTTTAATTTATGTATATTCTTTCCAACCAACTTTTAAATGTTCTCTATAGATTGTGAACTGGATTTTCAGGAGGTGTCAGTTGCTGATATGTAATGGAATTAGCTTTCCCCCTCAAAATAAAATACTACAGTAACACCCTGAGTTACGTAATATGCGACTTACGTAAAATCGCAGTTACTTAATAATTGCCTCCTCTTTATCTGCACTTGCTGCCTCACCCCTGACCTTCATCCTGACATAAAAAAAATGAGAGTTCTGAGAACTACGTACTAGTGCGTATGAACATGTTTGTGGCTTTGCACAGCTGCGTCTTTTGACAGCCTTATCGTAGTAAGCACATTTCAGTTTCACTTGATATCGAGAGGGGTAGAAGTCGCCGCAGAACAGCATTCCTCTTCACAATCATCCACCCCTCAGTGCCGGCTCTTCCCCTACAGAGCCAACTTAACTGTCACAAGATGTTTTTTTTACCTATTTGAAAAGTGAATACACATGTACAGTATTTCGGTTTTTTATATTATTTTACGTATGTATAATATATATATATTGCATACTGTTATAGTTTATGTATATCAGAGTAAATACTGCTAATGTTGTCCTTTATAAAATAATAATAAATAATATACATGTACGTATATATATAATAAATATTGCAGTTTCTTATGAACGAAATTTACAAATTTGACTTGGGTAAAATTCAAGTTACGTAACTGTTTACAGAACGTATTACTTGCTTAACTCGGGCTGTCACTGTACAATGAATCACATCCTGGCCTGTTGATGATGTTTTAGGCAGAGTCATAGTTTTCTGCCATGCACAAGCATATAGGAAGAGTTTAAGTCACTTCTCACTACTGGTAAGAATTGATGCATGATGGGCAAAGGTATCATTCTTTCCAAGTACAACATGTTACAATGAAACCTCCATTTGCAGATACCTCTGAATAACAGCAAGTTTTGATTGGTACTGGACAGTTGCCAAAGAATTAACATTAACGATGACCTCCAAGCAGTGAAACTTCTTAAAAGCGGCCAACAGACACTCCAGTCAGTCCTGAAAGTGATCTAACGGATATGTTGTCCTTTAGGATTTTAGGCAGTTTCTTTAGTACTTCAGCGAGAGTGATAAGATCTGAATAAATAAAAAAAATTGTACCAAGAATTAAGAATGGTACTGTGTCTTGAGCTCGATGGGTTGGATTATGGCAAGTATAATGGTGTGTTTAAGTCAAAAGAAATGAGTTCTACGTGAGCGAACTACAACTCCTGTGTGTGTTTCAATTGCAACATGGGGTGAGGTGGGGGTGCATGAAATGTTTTCTGTTGGTGGCAGTATAACTTTGATTGGTCCCTGTGGGTTCTATTTTTCAGCACGCAGCTAGCTAACTGTGCAGTTCAACTTCACTGGCTAGCATTTTTCTTTTTCTTTTCTTTAGCATACCTTAAACTTAACATCCTAGCTTGATATTTCTAAAGGGAAGTTTCAGACAACGTGTCAGACACAACTTTCCGAAAATCTTCTACACCACGATTTTATTTTAAATTCTTATGTAGAGTTTCATTCAGCATTCTACCTTTGAAGAAAGCTCTGAAATCGTTTTCTTTGTGCATAAGTTTTGTACAATTCTTCTCCTTTTGTACCAAAGCAATGGACTAGCAATGTTAATCTAGGCCTAACCTCCAAACAATGGTGCCTCCCAACAGTGGTCACTTTTCCCCGTTCCGAGCAGACCATTATTCAGAAATTTCACTGTATTACAAAGAGTAAAAGCCTTTGCCCAAAGCTTACTACCATAAAACATACATATCACTGTATTACAAAGAGTAAAAGCCTTTGCCCAAAGCTTACTACCATAAGACATGCATATCACTGTATTACAAAGAGTAAAAGCCTTTGCCCAAAGATACTCATAATCTTTTTCTCATGCAGACACTCTGATCCACCCATGCCTTCCATGGCCTTCCTCTGCCTTTCCTTCCTGCCACTTGGGCTAAAAAGATTTTCTTAGTAAGCATCTCATCACTCATTCTTTCAACATGGCCAAACCACCGAAGCATATTGGTCTCCACCTTGCTAACAACATTTTGCTTCACATCGCACAACTGCAACACATCTTCATTCCTCACACAATCAGACCGTGTCTTGCCCCCCCCCCGTAGTAACGTGTTTCTCCAGCACACAAACAACTTCTATATTTCTTCTTTAGTACCCAGGTTTCACTACCATACATCAGAGTAGGAACAATTACACTCTCATACACAGCCGTGCAGGACTCTTGAGAACCCATCATTCCTGTGAAAACCTCCCAGAGCAGCTATGACTTTCAATGAAGAATTCACTCACCTACTAATTTTGCCATCCAATTTGTTCTCTCTGTCAAACATGCTTCCTAAATACACAAACTCACTCACCTGGTCAATCACAGTGCCATTTATACTTACATTACATTCAGTGCTACCAGTTCCTCTCTCAAAGACCATAACTTTGGTTTTTCCCTTATTTATACTCAGTTTGAATTGCATGCAAACTTCGTACATCCGGGACAACATACTCAGCAAATCACTTTTGCTCTCTGCCAACAGGACAGTGTAATCAGCGTACATCAATCTGCACACACGGATATCACCATGACATAAACCCCTATTATCTATTTTGGCATCACGCATGCACGCATCCATAAATATGTTAAACAGCCATGATACCATAAAAAAGGACTGTAAATACTGTAACCTTAGTGTGATTCACAAATTTGGTTTATTAATTCTTCTTGAAGTTTTCCTGTGTTATTAATAACTACTTTTTATATGTAGGGATGAAATGATAGTAATAAATATGTTGAAGCTTGTAATAAAATTTTAATTGTGACCTTTTTCCTTTTGATCAGTCATGTAAATTTGTCTTTATCTTTCAGGTGAATATGTAGCACAGTTCAAGTTCACAGTTCTCTTAATGCCCTCTGGCTCTCATAAAATCACATCAGGTCCTATTGATATTGACATGTATGAAACAGAACACCAGCTAGAAGACGAATCTTTAAAGGTAACTGTTAATATTTCTCAGATGAGACTGCCGTTATATTTCATGTTTTGATTTTATCGTATATTAGCACGCTTTGGTGCAATATGTGTGCTGTGTCTTCCTGTTGTTTCTTTGCCTACCCATCTGCAAACAATCTGGTTTTGTTTGATGAATTCTTGTTGGAAGTTGTACAAGAAAACTTGTCTCATATATGCAAGCAAGAAGTGATAAAAAAATAAAGTGAATGTTTTTACTGAAGACGGAAATTTAATAGAGTTACACAAATTAATCCCCCTTGACACACTCACCCACTCCAGCTGTTCTGCTATTGTTGGACCCTGTTTCAGAATGTTCAGTGAATAAGGAGGTGAGGGAGCACCGGAATGGATTTAGCAACCAAGAATTGGATGATCTGCAGAGCAGTGTGACTCGCCACAGTGTCATGGTGAAACATCTGTCCACCGGTCTTCTCCTCTGGCATCTTGTGATGGACTGCTGTCCTCAGGCATTTCAGGATTTCCAAGTAACATGCAGCATTAACAGTGGAGTCGCATGATAGGAATTCCCAATGCACCAATCCTTAGATATCGAAAAATCACACAAGCAGGATATGCCATCGAGACTGATGCATAGCTGCCAAGTGTCACGGTTAATCCGGTTTTCTTATTTTTTTTTCTTTTATTATGTATTGCTTTTTATCATTAATTTATCAGCCATCATTTTTATCTAGCGTCACGCTGGCTAACGGAATTGGTAACGAATGGAAACAAATGTTCTGTTAATCCACAGCATTTTAGCGCCAAGGTCGCATGCCCCACGATGATAGCAAGACAGTCAGAGGCTTGGAAAGTTGAAATACTAGTTTATGAGGTCACATCCACGGCGCCGCTGGCTTGGAGCTCCAGGTGGCTGCCCACGGCACCCGCACGGAGCCTCGTGGGAATGGAAAGACGTTTGTTTGCTAACGCTCAGGTTGAATGCTGATTCCATACTTTATTTGTTCTTTAAAACCGAAGAAGTTGTGTTGCAAGTTATTACTTATTATTTCAGTTCACAGCCCCAGAATGGGGCCTAAACTTCGGAACCAAAGATTTTTGAAGAAATACTCCGAAGAATTTGACTTTGTAAAACCATCGTGCAAGAGTGAGTTTCATGCATATTGCACTTAGTGCAACATTGGTTTCTCTGTTTCTCATGCTGGCCGCAGAGACATTGTCCCGCATGTTGGAACTAACAAGCACGTAAAAAATCATGCTAGCGCAAAAAAGTGTGTGCAACATGGATCATTTTGTTTCAGTGCCAAATGATTTTCAAACGATTCATGCAGAAGTTCTGTTTACCGGATTTTTGTTGAAACACAACATACCACTAGCGGCAGCTGGCCACGTTTCCCGATTGTTGTCAGCCATGTTTCCTAAATCCTCAGAAGAGAGTAAAAAAGATATGCATGTGGCAGAACAAAAAACTTCACATATTGTTCAAGAAATGGCAAAATATAATTCAAAAAATGTCCTCTGTGCTATTAAAAGTGGACCATTTTTCTGTCGTAACTGATGGCAGTAATGATGCTGACAAAACTTTATCAAATTGTGGTAACATACTTTGATAATCATTACAAGCAAGTGAGATGCACGCTGCTCTCTTTGTCATGCCTAGAAACCAGTTCAACTGGGGAAAATATTGCCAAACTTGTGTCCGAAGAATTTCAGTATCATGGTATTCCATGGATGAACTGTGTTGCCTTATGTGATAACACTCCTCTTATGGTGGGGAGAAAAAATGGTGACTTTCTGGAAAAAATAGTGTCTCACTCTCTAAAAATGAAACTCATTAACAAGGTTTGTTAATCTTATTTTATATTTAATACTATTTTTTTTTGTAAATATTTATTTATTTGTATTAAGTAATTAACTGTAATAAAAAAATGAAGAAACCTATAATATATAATTTTATTATTTATAATTGTTAAATACATGTGCCGCCGAACGTGCATTGATGTCATGGTTTTTGATTTTGTAAAGTTGGCAGCTCTGCTAATGTGCTTTCTCGAGTCTTAAATTGTTTGTATGCTCCTTAAAAGTCCTTCAAAAAAAAAAAGGTTCATTTTCGAGTCCTGAAAATACTTGAAAATGTTTGACTCTGTAAATAGTATTTGAAGTATTTTTTTTTTTTTTAAATAATTATATGAAAGAGCATGTATGTATAAAACAATTGTTTGTGCTAAAAAGTTGTATAGGAAATTTCTGTATAGTTCCAATATAAGCACCAAGCTGATCAAATAGTACAGAACTTGTGTTCAACTCTGGAGCGCTTGGACAGCTGGTACTTTAAGCTGTGCTGTCACTGCTGAGTAAAGCATCGGCCATGGGAGTAAATATGTGTCATCGGCCATTATAGTAAAATAAGTTTCATCAGCCATGGAAGATATTGTGATGGGCTCTTGCTGACTAGGGTTAGGCATGCGTTCTTGCCGGAGGGTGAAACTTCTAGGAATTGCTCGTGCTTCAAGTGTGGACCCTTCATCTCCTGGCTGCATCAGAAATAAGAAGTTAAAGCAAACAATAAATATCCTACCAGCAGATGAATACAAAAATAATATATGCTCTCAAAATATTCCACAAAATAAAATTATTTCAAAAAATGCCAAAACAGAGGGGCAGTTGAAAGTTAATAAAATAAACCAGCAGGGATCACAGGCAGGTCATTTAAACTGTGCCCATCCCAACTAAGTTTAAGGTATCTGTACACCTTTAAAATGTAATTTTAGTCCTTTCCAAATCTGTTTAAAATTTGTTTCTATCTTTTTTAGAACCTCGGTTACAGTTATTTTAATGTTACTTGACAGCAACTTTTTTGAACCAGAAGTACTGTTATGCTAATCGGAAGTAAGCTTAAATGTTTAATTACATTGCGGTTTCATTAAATATGAAAACTCAAATTTGACCCTGTGTATATATCAAAACAGAAATTAAATTTCAGTTATTTAAAATACTTAAAAAGGATCTGGCAACACGTCTTGTTCAAGCATCTGGCAACAAAGTTAGGATATGGCAGAAAATACCGAAGGAGGTTTTCAATTGCCTCAAAGATACGAAATTAGTTGTATATGGTGCTGTCATACAATTTGATGCTTGCTTTCAAGGTTGTTTGAAAGTACTAGCCAAGTTGAACCTCGAAAATCCAATATTTTGTATATTGCAGGGTTATAGACATTTAGATAACATTCAAGTCCATATGGGACTGAAAACGGCACGCAACCTCTGTTGCAAAAAAAAAAAAAAAAAAATGTAGAAAAGTTTTGTTAGCCTCGGGATGTGAAAAATCTGTTTTGCATAGTAAAGATGGTGAAATTTATAAATCAGGGGCACTTTAACGTTTAATTTTGATTTTTAAAGTAGGATTTGTATTTCAGTTATTTTTAGCTTTTCCTTGAAATGATTTTTTTTATATTTTGCCTTCATGCAAAACATCATAACACCAAAAATTATGCTTGAAATGCCTCAAAACTTTACAGGAATATATTGCAAGAGAATGGAAAGGGAATAGAGTATTCCCATGATTGTACATTCATTAGTTTTTCTATTTTTATTGTATGAATTGCTATAAATTTTGAATGATTTTTTTTTTTTTTGACAGTACTTTAACTTTTACAGCTTTTTAAATAACTGCGCTATGGTTAATGGGGATAGTCTGTTCCCTAGAGAATGTTATTGTCATTATAATAAAATTTACAAAATGAAAATATATTTTGATTTGATTTATGTGTTGCGGAAGTGTTAATTGATTGCTATATTTACTATTTTTCGAGCTAAAAATGAAAACAAAAAATCAGAACTTTTTTTTTAATATTATTATTCCATATTTTCAGCCATGTTCCATTATAAAATGCAGAATAGAAAAAAAAATCAAATTATTTGAAACAATCCTCTAGAAGGTGTATGGATACATTAATGTCTTTTTTTTTTTTTTTTTTTATTGGAGGTTTAACGACCACCATGAGCAACTCAATGGGCTATAAGCAGTTACCCGTCCCTAATTTAGGGCCACTGATTCCAGGGAATGGAGAGAGCCAGCGCCGTAAGACAAACACTACATCCATGCCTCACCTGGATTCGAACCCAGACACCTTTTGTACGAATGATCAGAGGCCATCTCTTAGACCACTGCACTACCGGGCGGCCCTTAATGGGTTGAACTTGCTAAAATACACACCTACCGACCGACTGACAGATCACACATGCGATAATTTGGTTTTTCAAAGTCCTTGAAAAGTGCTTGAATTTATTTTGCTTGGAAGAGTACAAACCTTGTCTTGTGTGTGGGAATGAAGGGGTTTTCCACTGAGAGCTTTTGGACCTTTGTTTCAGGGTCGTAATCATGGACCCAGGTTTCATCACCCATCACAATGGTCCATAAAAAGTTTGCATCTGATGTTGCACATTGAAACAACTCAGACAAAATTGTGGCGCAATAGCTTTTCTGGTCATCATTTGGAATAAGAATGAACTAGGCACTGACATGTTTCCTGTTGATCTTGTCAGTGAGGATGGTTTGAACAGAACCAAATGATAGACCAGTCTCTGCTGCAGTTTCTCTGATGGTGAGATGTCAGTCCTCCCTGATCATAGCCTGAATTTCCATTGTCTTCAGTTACTGCTGCTGATAGTCTTCCACAATAAGATTCATTTGTGGTGGAAGAAGCACCAGCTGTTAATCCTGGAAAACCACTTAAACACTGCCTCTTAGGTCACAGCACTTTTGCCATGAACAGTTGTCAGTTGCTCAATGCATTTCTCTCACCAAATATCCAAGGTGGAAACAGATCTTCAGGTTTGTGCCTTGCTCGAACTTCAACATTCCGATAGCATTGAACAAATGAAAAACACATGTGCACACTCTTTTCTGTCTGTAGTCATTTGCTGCAAAACCGGTTTCTGGCCAGGCAACATGTGAGGGTTGAAGGTTAATGACCGCTTATGTTAGACACCTTCGTTGCTTTTGCAGCAAGAGTACCTCAGTTCACTTCACTTTTTGACCCCCCCCCCCTCATACACACATTCACACACACATAGTGAAACCTGTGTTGATGGTCACTCAGGTTCCGCTGTCACCTCCCAAAGTGGACAGTTTTGTCTGGCATGGATGTTATCACCAATAGAAACATGGCGGCCACGGGCAGTTATTTTAAACATAAGAGGATAAGGGTTATTCCGGATTTAATTTTGGGATGCATAAACTAAAATTTAGTTTAAGCATCCCAAAATTAAATCCAGCAGCTAGAACCCTTTAGGTAGAATTGGAATGTGGATGTTGATAAATTTCTAAATTTAAACATAAATTTTAGGTGTAGTTTGAATCTGGTGTTTAAAGGCTAAGTAGAGTTTGGTACATGGTAGTCAATAAATATAAGCATCCAAAAATTAAATCTGGCATTTATAAGATTGAAATGGGGTGACAATGTGCGTGCATTATAAGTGCAGTGTCATGTTGTATATAGAGTGGTTACAGGAAAACTTTTTACATGTACTTTAATTTGTGGTTTATCAAGGGACTGTATGTTGTATTTTTTTTTTCCATTTTTTAAACTTACAAAATTGTTAGTTACATTAAATATGCATTAATAGATCAAATACAATTACGTACCTCTAATCCTTAGTCTATATGATGCACATTATTGGTGTGTCGTTTTTCTTTGTTTATGGAATTATTGACGCTTCTCAACACATGTCGCAATATTCCAAATGATAATTCCTTGGGTGATGAAACATTCGGTTTTAATCTTTTCTTTTATGTACACTATTGTACAAACATTATTACACTCTGGTTCCAGCTTTTTAAATGTCAAAATCACTATATACATGTTGATAAAATATCCTATTTCATCGACGTTCTCTGTACTTATTGCGCCAGTAGTTTAATTTGAAGTTTAAAAATTCATCAGTAAAAATCACATTCCATCTATGTTCACTGTACCTGTTGTTGCACTAGTAGTTAAATTTGAAGTTTAAAATATTTGACTATTAAAATCCAATAAAAAGTTTAAAATCACTGTATGCTTGAGATCACCATTCCACCAAACACTTGTTAAAGCTTTTCGACTTTTTATAAAGTCATCCTCAGAAATCTGTCCAGGCATTAATACAAAGAATATAAAGAACAGCAATAAAGAAGGAAAGGTGGGACAAAAAAAAAAAAAAAAAAAAAAAAGGAATGAAAGAAACATAGGAGAATTAAACTGCAAATGAAACATAGATGGCAGCACAGTATCAAGGAAAAAACATGAAACTCAAGAATGCAGAGAGAAGCACGTGATCCTTCAGCCCTTTCGCACACATAGCGAGCCCCTGTAGGGAATCGTCTAGTGCACATTGTCAGTCTGTAAACATCGTGATTTGGACAGATGTTCTGAGGATGACTTTATAAAAAGTCGTAAAGCTTTAACAAGTGTTTGGTGGAATGGTGTTGATCTCAAGCATGCCGTGATTTTAAACTTTTTATTGCAACAGGTACAGTGAACATAGATGGAATGTGATTTTTACTGATGAATTTTTAAACTTCAAATTAAACTACTGGTGCAAATAAGTACAGAAAACATCGATGAAATAGGATATTTTATCAACGTGTATATAGTGATTTTAACATTTAAAGAGCTGGAACCAGAGTAATAATGTTTGTACAATAGTGTACATAAAAGAAAAGATTAAAACCGAATGTTTCATCTCCCAAGGAATTATTGTTTGGAATATCGCGACATGTGTTGAGAAGCGTCAATAATTCCATAAACATAGAAAAATTACTCACCAATAATGTGCATCATATAGACTAAGGATTAGAGGTACATAATTGTATTTAATCTATTAGTGCATATTTAATGTGACTTATGAGGATCCGAAACAAAACTTTTGTGGTTCTACTGAGATATTTTATTAAATTGTTAGTTATCTGAGAAACTAATTCCATGTTGTTGAATTTCGTGCAGACATTGTTAAATAGGTCTGTGTGTCCCAAGTCCACAAAGAAGAAGAAGAAAAGGGCAGAAAAAGCCATCGCCAGCAGTGTAGAAGGTGAAGGCAAAATAACAGATGCAAAGCCTGTAGTGACTGATGGAGAAGCTGGTGATGATTAAATAATGGTAAGTGTGTTGCATTTCCTGTTTTCACTAAATGCATGTTTAAACTAAGCAAAATTATGACTGTAATTCAATGTATCTAGTATTTAAATGAAAAATTAAATGACAAGCAAAATTTTGTTGTGTCAAGAAAACTAAACAAGTAGTGTTTCTATTACCTCTGTCGTCGCACGCTGTAGTAAAAAAAAAAAATTTAAAAAAATGCAACATATATTCAGTTGGTCTTAATACACAACAATGATTGTGGGTACAAATTAATCAAAAATGTGATTTATGTTCTCTTTTAAGTAAAATATGTACTGCATGTTCTAATGCTGTTGACAGGAAAATTCATCAGTTATAGCTACAGAAACTAAGATATTATGAATGTTAAGGTTTAGTATTCATAACATAATTCATGTTCCTGGTAAGCATTTGTAGGGGTGGAAGCTCATTATGTTGATTATTGCTTATCGACTAAACGATCCTGGTTTCCCGTGCTGTCAAAAATTCCCCTCAGCTGGAAGTAAAAATTTATAAGGTTCTTTTTGTTTGGAAACTATCAAGGAAAAGCCGAAGACAGCCCGGCTCACTTACTCTCCCAGCTGTACTAAAATGATCTGCTATTCGGGAGAGGGGAGATAAAATTAATGGTAAGACATTCAAGGCATGAATTCAACATTAGGCTTGTTCAGGGTTCCCACTCAACCTGGAAGACAGGGAAAACCTGGAATTCTCAGGGAATTTGAAAATAGTTCCAAAAATCAGGAAAAACTCGGGGGAAATTACCATTTTTTTTTTTTTTTTTTTTTTTTGTGAAGAACAATGGATACTTTATTTTGCCAAAAAAAAAACTTATTTTTTCAAGATTCCAATTTTTTTTACTTGCAAATTACTACCTGCCTAGAATTTGGTAGATCTTACTTCCAGTTATATTAAATATTTCCTTTATTCCCTAAAAAAAGATGCAAAATTGAATTTTTAAAATTGCCAGTTATTAAGCTTTTGTTCAATTTCTGCAGGCAGTTTGTTATAACATGGAACAATTAGGCACAATGGCTCCTGCTTGAAGAAACACTTCACAAGAGAACCAATCAAATGATGGATCAAAGTCCTTTGTCTGTTGGTTCTCTTGAAACATGTTTCTTTGAGCAGAACCATTCCAGCATTAAGCTTAGCTGCATTGTGTTATAGAAAAACTGAAACTATTCAACCGACAGATTTTTTCTTACATATGACCTGTTTCTATGGGAATGTATTTACAAATTCCATGTGAGTAGTATGCACAAAAGTTCACAGAACTCTGGTACAGAAAATAATGTGCACAGTTAGTTGTTATTAATGAAAAGCAGGTAATTTTATGAAGACAAATTACATAAACAGGGTTCCCACGCCACCTGGAAAACCGGGAATTCTCAGGGAATTTGAAAATTGTTCCAAAAATCAGGGAAAACTCAGGGAAAATCGTGTTTTTTCCGTAAAAATCGGGGAATTTCTTATCAGGAAACTGAAAAGTCAGGGAATTTTTTATTTTGCCAAAAAATATTTTCTTTCAGACTTTGTAGAATATATTTTTTTCTGTATTGCTAAGTTTTAAAATAATTCAGAGTTGTTTTATCCTTCGAGGCAACCCACCCACCGATTAAAGTGCAGCTGTGCTGGTGAGTGCGTCTCTTCGCGGTTTCCCCCATCTCCAGATGCTCTAAACTACAACCGAACAAACGGACACGTCAAAGCGTGAGAGAAAGCCATTAATCACACCCCCACTTCGCAGGCTCTTATCTGCTGCGTTCGCGCAGAGGCAGTCACTTGTTCCTAAGTAGGTGCCCTGGTTCTCTGTGTAGACTGGGAAAAAAATTATGAAAAAGCTATTCCCTCAATTTTTTAAATAACCGACTGAAATTTTTACAGTGGGCAAGATATATGAAAATAACGTTCCATTTTAAATTTCGCCGAAATTCATCGGAAATTTTAGAAGTTGCGCTTTTTTCCCCCCCCCCCTTTCTTTTTGCATGTTTCACTTGTCTTTTATCAAACTGCACAAAAACATTTTATTTTGCCGGATGTTGGTCATCCTAATAAATTCGCCCCCCCCCTTCAAGAGCAGTGTGGATGAATGTTGCAAATTGAGGGCACAATTTATTTTGATAAAAGTTCGTATCACTTATGAACTAAAGCTTCACTTTCGTAATTCTGTAGCAGAGTTGGTATAGTTGGAAAAGTATGTACCTTCAAATGTTTGAACAGGGAAGATATGAAATAGGAAGATTCTTCAAAGAGGGGGAAAGATTAATTTTTTCATAGTACTTAGGAGTATTTTGTATGAAAAATACCATGCAATGAAGCCGGTACTATTGCATACCTACCAAATTTCCCAGATTTCACGGCCGTTTTCTAGATTCGTTGTTTTACGGCCGGAAAGAGATTTTTCTTGATTCTGTCTTATTTCTATTTCATAATGCATGAAGAAATTAATTTATAGCTATTTTGGCGATATTCCGATTACTGCAAGAGCTGGCTGGTTGCGAAAAATAGGGTAGTCCGACGCCCGGAACCATAGATTTTCACATCTGGGTCATTCCACGCAAAATCGTCAGATATTGAAATAATTTTCCACCAACACATCTCCGATTCTTACGGGTAGCTGCCTCCAAGTTATAAAAAAACCCCTAAAAGTTTCAACTTTTTTTGTTTCTGATAGATTAGAAGATTATTTTTTGAATTTCTGTGCATAGTGGAACCGTTTTCCGTAAAAACGCAAATATCTCCGTTATTTAGAATAAGAAATATAAAATTCATCATTCTCTCGTAATTTTTCCTAAGGTTTCAGCTTATACATAGGGAAAAAAATTTGCGAGAACAAAAGTTAGACGGGTGTAGACATTTTCTTGTAATCGTAAATTCTTTTTCATGCGTTGCTGCACCTCACAAGAGTTGCATAATTTTTTCATTTCACATCTTTACCCTCACATTGCCGAAAAAAATATTAAAAATCTACCTAGTTACTACTGATTTAAATCTTTGCCGTGCGTGCTCTATTGGTTTCAGGTTTGTCAGTGCAGGCGCTAAAGCTTCGTCTCCGTTTTGGATGACGTTATTTGTGGGGAGTTACTGCAAATGACCTGAGTGGGCTCCAGACCTTTCTCGCACTTTGCCTGATCAACATCGCACAAAAATGTATTGCCCTTCGTAAAGATATTGTTAAGTATAAACATGCCACTCGCCACAGGATGAAAAATTATGTTGAAAAAAAAAGTGTTAGGAGGATTTTATGAACACACATGCACACAAAACTTCCTCTAATTGTTTCCCGTACAAGTAATTTGACGTAGCGTGGAAATGAACTGTGACCTGCGAGAAAAGTTCAGTACTAATGTTTGTGTCACAAACGTAGCCAATCAATTTTAAGACTTCCGGATTTTGGAAGTACTTGTCATGAATTGTAGCCTCTCAGGCAAAATGGTATTCCGTATTAACTGTTAGTTTTCTCCACTTGTTGCTTCCATTATTTTTTATCTTTATCCAGGGTTTAATTTTTTTTTTTTTTTTTTGCCGTTATGGCATTAGGATCTCTGTGTGCCAGCTTATTGGTTATGAAATTTAACTGCACAATGTTTAAATATTCTATGCTGCGTTATTTTAGAAGCAAATAGCAGAGGTGCCAACTATTACGAATTGTCCGTAATTATTACGGTTTCGACTGTCAGATTACGGAATTAGGGGCAGGTTGGAAGAATTACGGATTTCAGTGTGTTTTGGAGAATCTCAATTTTGTATCCTTTTTCGTTAAACCCTTTTAGTGCGACGCTGCCGATTTGTAGGCCTTCGATTTTGATCCGCATATTTTCCGAATCGGACTGCAGATTTCGGTGTCTCAATGATCATATTATTTATCAATCATATCGTTTTGAAATGGAATGTCCCGCAGCGGTTTAAGCGATGGCCTTTGATCATTCGTCTGTAAGGGGTCCGGGTTCGAATCCCGTTGAGGCATGGATGTTGTGTTTGTCTTAAGGCACTGGCTCTCTCCCTTCCCTGGAACCAGTGACCCTAAATTAGGGACGGGCGACTGCTTATAGCCCATTGAGTTGCTCACGGTGGTCGTTAAACCTCCAATCAAAAAAAAAAAAAAAAATGGAATGTCCATGAATCATATCATCGAACAGCGATATTATCGGAAGAATGGTACCGTAATTTTCTTCGTATAATCCGCGGATTATCTGTTAAAAAAGTTAAAATTATAGGTTTTGCGGATTATACACCGATGCGGTTAATACGCCGATTTAAAAAAAAATTACAACCTTCCGATTTTTAAAAAATCTGCAGCGTGATTGTGCAGGGAAGGGTGTAATAATTGGAAAAGGAACTCCCTCGGAAGAATTTTCCTCAGTTCAGGAGTTTGTACGGAGCGGGGAGGAGGGGCAGGAATGTCGTAACGAAAAATCGGGAAAGTTGTGGGGAGGGATGACAGGGGTCATTTTGATATCGTTGAGGAGAGCTCTGACTGTCGTGCCGGCTCTGTTTTTTGGCAAAAAGCCAAAGAAGTACGCACAGCACTTGCTGCACGAACCTATGCGTTTCTCCTTTCGGATTTCATGTGCGCGACCTTGTGTCTAGTTTGCTTTCGTTGTTTTGGCGAACGTCGTTGCTGCTGTTTTCCTTCATTGCTAATCATGATGTCTCTGAAAAGGAAACGTTTCAGTTACACTGCCGAATTTAAACTTGAAGTGGTGGACAGAATTGAGGATATGATCATGTCACTGCGCGATAGTTTTGAGGTCAGAACACAATCGTGCAGCAACATACGGAAAGCCTCTGTGTCGCGATCTAAAACGTAAACAAATCCGTCGGTTTATTCCGCGGGAGAATTCACAGGTTTTTTATTGGCCCACGTATAAGACGATCTCTCAACTCTGAAAGCAGGAATTCCTCCAAAACTTTCGACTTATACGCGAGTACATACGGTATTTCTACGACTTGTTCTGTATCAGCCTTTCGTCATTGGCAAGGTGTAATGCAATACTCTGGAGCTGCATCGGCGTGATCTATGGATGCCACACCCTTTATCTGTCCGGAGATAAAAAATATAAAACAGTTACCTTTAAAAATGAATTTCTTCATTTAATAAAATCGGTTTTTTTTTTCTCTCTTACTTCTTCGGACTCATTATGTGTTTCTGGATCGTGGAAAGAGCGATGTATTTATTTATTTTCTGACGCCACGTATTTGGAGGATTTTCACTTTGGATCTCGCCCTTTGGATTTAACTGCTATAATATATATAGCCAGTGCCGTTAATACCCACCAGATGGAGACGTCTCAGTAGCTGAGCCCATCTTACGGATTTATGATGTCAGAAGCTGACTTAAAAATACACATAGCACCGTGGATTGTTGGCCACCATGGTGTAAAGCTAACGCGCTAGGCGGAGAGATCCATGGATTTAATTCCCCGGCGGCGGCTGAAAACAATTTTTCGGTTGCTATAAGAGCGATGTATTTATTTATTTATGTGACGGACTTTTCTGTCGGAAATTCCACTTCTGGTTCAACATCTATGATGTGCGGATTATACGGCGATTTTTATTTCCTGAGTGTCACAGTCTGCGGATTATACGAAGGATTTTTTTTTTTTTTAATATGAATTTCGTGGTCTGCGGATAATACGACTAGAATTACAGGTAATATGCCGTAAGTGTCATCGTAACAGAGTTTGAGCTTGCTATCTGTTCCCCACGCACTTTTCCGTGTGACGATAGAAAGGTTACATTAGCCAAAACTTTTCCTGCTGCAGTTGAGGCAGTGCTGTTCACTTTGCATTGTTGGTGAATTATAAGACGTCGTACTGTCGGAAATCACTTTTTTGAGCCCCGTTCGAAGTGCAGTAACGATCAACTCGTCGCAACGCGGGGTCCCGTGATGACGGATGTTTATATTTCTTGCGGACTTTCGCCGCGCGGGAGAACGAAGTGCGGTGTTTTATTACTAGAAGCTCTTCACATTCATTATTCATTTCTTTTTCCCAAACAAACAGACACAATCGCAAAACTCCGTGAATTACGAATCCCCATCTTTTTCCAAACTCGTGTTAGCAGAGGATGATTTTATTGACAGCTTGTTCCTCAGACTAGGAGACGTGCTTTTTCCCACTGCGTGAAATTGTTTTCTAAGGTTATTTGAAGTGGCTTGTGTGAGAGTGAAAGTTTGCCAAGTGATGGTGATGATTTTGAATCATCTGAGAGTGATATTGGCCTAGCAACATCAAGCCAAAAAACTAGCCACCGTGCCACGCACACCATATCTTCTTCAGAAGGTGAAGATCTTCATAGTGAATCT
Source organism: Macrothele yani (assembly GCA_039090855.1). Classification (NCBI taxonomy): domain Eukaryota; kingdom Metazoa; phylum Arthropoda; class Arachnida; order Araneae; family Macrothelidae; genus Macrothele; species Macrothele yani. The sequence goes on along the minus strand of CM077009.1, from coordinate 39,567,319 downwards.
TCAGATCATGAAAGTTCTGAAAGTGAATGGGAGGATGTTAATAGAGAGAAGTGATGGACAACCTCAGCATCTTTTTTTATTAACATGAAATGCAGGGGCCCAAACATGCTCCGGCAACTGATGTGGCACCTATTGCATATTTTTTACTTGTTTTTTACCAATTTCATCCTTGGAATTATCGTTTCTGAAATAAATAAACATGCAAAGAGGTTTCTCCAGGAACATCTAAATCTTTCTCCCAAATCTTGAGCAAGGAAATGGAAAATGTTACAAATGCTGAAATAAAGGTTTCCTTGCATGCCTTCTAATATGAGAGTAATCAGTAGCCCATGTAGGACGACATGATTGCCGAAGGCATATCCAGTCAAAACAAACACCAGGATTGTGTAAAATTAAAGACTCGATCAAAGCCTTTGGATAATTTTTTTGCAAAAAGAATGAAAATAGCGTGATAAACGCTGAATTGCTGTTTACTACAATCGTTGTGGAGCATAACCTACCTATAGTAAGCTGTGATCATGCTGGTCGCTTCTTTCATGCTATGTTCCCAGACTGATATTGATGAAGCTGGATATCCTTGAGCATATGTGGCATGGGATGAAATATCTAAGACAAAGGATTCATCTGGCCTTCCCAAGTATTCCACATTGCCTAAACTAATGTTGGTAATATTGACTATCCCTCACAGCAATTCCTCTACGTATAGAATATTTAGTATAGTAAGGAAATACCTCACATACTTTTGCCCAACAATGAGCACCAAAACATTTAGTGCCCTTCTTGTACAGAAAAGTAAAGCATTTTCCTCAGGTGAGCTGTGTTATAAAACGTTTTCTGAAAAAGAATATACCACTGCAAAACAAGCAACAAGGGAGTTTTTATGTCAGCAATGACATGAGGTAAGTACAATATTGATAATTTAATTTCATATTTTTTTTGTGAGGATAGTGTAAACATGCAAAGTTATTACATATTTCATGCATTAATTTCTCATGAAATACCCATTCCACGCGTTAATGACCTATGGTGATTACCGATAGGCACCTCATACAAGTATTACAAGTTACACAGTAATACTATAATATTGTCCTTAACTTTTTTAAAAAAATGGTGTGTTACATTACTGAAAGTTTGTGTTACATTATTGAAACATTACTGAAAATTCCCCTATTGATTACTGATATGTTCTGCTAGAGGTTGGCACCTCTGAAATAGCATAGATTCGATGTTCTCATTGCCAAGTGCAAGAACTAACTTTAGCTAAAATAATTACAATTTTGATTTTTAAATGTCAGCAGTATTTTCCCTGATTGCTAGAATTGTTGGGATGGTACTGGCACACGTTTTTCCTCAGACACAGAAATGCTGTCATGATTTCCGTTCTCTCTCTCTTCTTCTTTTTTTATTTTTTAATAGCTGTTTTAGTTTGCTTTGTCTTTAAAGATTCTAAGTGAATTCCAATAGAAAATACAAATTGTTAGATCAATTTGATAGAACCGCTCTAACAAAATGTTAAGAGACTCTGTCAGACACTCTCCATTTTATCATTCCCATTAGACTTCAATTTCAGCAAAAGTTTCTGTGTTCTTTAATATTTATGTAAAATAAGCACTTAAAGGATTTAAAGCTTCAGCATTGTATCATTTAACGGCAATTTATTCTCTTCAGTCACATTCTCCCAGCTTGCATTTTTAAACCTAACTGGAACTCTAAATGTTGTGAGTCGTTTAAAATGTTATTTATATACTTGTGTGCACTTAAAATACAGATAAACCAGTTATATCATTTCACCTAATCGATTGAAATATTTCATTATATGTAGAATTTAAATTATGTCTTTGTTCACATATTCTTGAAAACATGTAAATACATGGTTTGCCACCTCGGTGGTGCAGTGGTCTAAGCTCTGGCTTCTGACTATTCGTCCAAGTGAGCCTGGATTCAAGTCCCAGATGAGGTATAGGTGGTGTGTTTATCTTACGGCACTGGCTCTCCTTCTTCTTGAAGCCAATGGTCCTAAATTAGGGATGGACGGATATAGCCCAACAAGTTGCTTATGGTGGTCGTTAAACCTGAAACAAAAAAATAAGACATGATTTTGTTAAATATTATGTAAAATTTATGTTAAATACACTAATTTTTGTAACTATAAAGTAATTAGAAAAAATGAAAGTTATTTATCCTTTATATTCCATATTTTCTGTTTATCTTTATGGACTGTATAATCGGGACGTTCATTATGTGGCGTCTTTTTAATTCTCCCTCATATGTGAGATGAACATAACATTATCAGTATTAATTTCAGGTAAGCAATTATTTGCAATTACAGCCTGTCTAGAATTTGATAAATCTTGCTTTCAATACATTACATTATTCCTTAGTTCTCTAAAAATTGTCAAAACTGAATTTAAAAAATAGCCTGTAGACATTACGGTTTTATTCTATTTCTGCAGATAGTTTGCTTCATATTTTGTAACATGGAACAATTAGGCACAGTGGCCTGGTACACTCTTGCTTGGAGAAACACATCACAAGAGAACCACTTAAACAATGGATCAAAGCCCTTTGTTGGTTGATTCTCTTTCGACATTTCTCTGAGCAGGAGCCCATTTGGTCATTAAGTTTATCTACACTGTGCTATAGAAGAAAGGAAAACAAACTATTCAACATACAGATTTTTTCTTACATATGAACTGTTTCTACGGGAATGTATTAACAAATTGTACATGGGCAGTATACCACTTAGGTTCAGAAAAGATCATGGAATTATAATACCAAAAATAATATACCTCATGCATTTAATTGTTATTCATAAAAAGCAGGTAATTGTATAAAGAACAGTTATTTAAAGAATTAACAAATGTATGCTTTCGTAAGGAACGCAAGAATGTAAGGAAATGCAACAATTTGTCGCAATGTTATTTGATTTGCCGCTCTGGAAAAACTCTCAGAACCACCTGGAAAACCTGGAAAAGTCAGGGAATTTTTTTCTACTTTTGAGTGGGAACCCTGATAAAGAATTTACAAGTGTGTGCTTTGGTGAGAAAAATGAATGGAATGGAATGGAATGAAATGTAACAATTCTTTGCAACATGCCACTCTGGAAAACTTTAAAAACCACCTGGAGACCCTGGAAAAGTCAGGGAATTTTTTTATTATAACTTTTGAATGGGAACCATGTTGTTTGAAACTAAACAAAAATGTTTAATCAAAGATAATCAATCCTGGTAGCTATTGTTCCATAACACGAGCTCCTGCAAGTTGTAGTTCCACGGAAAATGCCAGAGTCCATATTCATTAACGGAATACTCTTTTCTACAAATAAACCTTTGCAAGTTCTTTCCCTATCATGAACGTGAAATTCTTTATTGGCCGGAATCTTTCGCGCATCTCACACTTCTTTTGTTTGGAAAGCTGAGCCTTGTGTTCTGTTCCTGAACACGTGTCCTTGTAGGTAGTTTTCTCCGTACTTCGTTACAGACAACTGGTGTCTCCCTCCGGCTCTTCCAACAGTGAACTTTTTCCCATGCTATATCTGGCACGTCTCCTACGACCAAATTTCTTTCCGTGCTGCCCCCAGCACCTTCCACGATCCACTCCAACCACTAACTATCTCTTCCTAACTCGAAGTTTTTTTCCTAGTAACCTCTCCTCGCCTCTTGATTGGCTCCTGCATTCTCCGCCATAGGCGCTAACTTTTTTTCCGAGCGGGAGCACGCGTCGAGCAGACGACCCAACTGCCTCTCTGTGACCCCCTTTACCCCTCCCTGACCTGTGAATTCCGGCGCTGACCTTCCTTCGCCTCACTTTGACCATGCACTGTGTATCCCACAACTTGCATTCCCCCAACCAGGAACAATAGTGGTGCCTCCACGAGTACATCGTCATTACAATAGGCACATTGGAATGTCGCCTAAAAAGTTTAACATCCGTTATTTCAGGTTCCGTTGCTTTTTCACATCCGTCCTAAGGAAGATCTTAATACACTTGATGCCGCCCCGGTGGCGCAGTGGTCTAAGCAATGGCCTCTGATCATTCGTCCGAAAGGGGTCTGGGTTCGAATCCCGGTCAGGCATGGATGTTGTGTTTGTCTTACGGCACTGGCTCTATCCCTTCCCTGGAACCAGTGACTCTAAATTAGGGACGGGCGACTGCTTATAGCCCATTGAGTTGCTCACAGTGGTCGTTAAACCTCCACTCAAAAAAAAAAAAAAATACACTTGATAATAGTTGACATCAAATGTTCATGTCTTGATGAAACAGGCATGAAAGACTTCCGCGAAAACATGGAAATCCGCTTTTTCTGTTCCGTTTTTGGTGTTACCGATATTATTCCAAAAATGCAATAAAAATTTTATGGGGGGGGGCATGCCCTCCCTCTTGTGGAAAGCAAAATCGTAACGACTTCGAACGACGGGATGGTTATGGCTGGAAATGACGTCACCTCTTCCAGGGATGGAAATTCTGCGCCGAAGTGTGCCAAAACAAAAGTCTTGCTACAAAAGGCAGGTTTTGCGCCAGAACCTCTGTTCCCGTGTCGTCATCCTCGGGACTTCAGTACAGTAAATTCTCCGTGCCCACTCTTGCGCTTGACGCTGAGTAAGTCCATGCGGTGGGGAGAACGATACAGCGACTCCAAGTACTAGGAATTTTATGTAGTTACTATGGAAATCATCGACGGAAGTCATCGGTCCGCTACGGACGACGGAAAGCATCGAGTATGCTATGGAAATCGTAGGTCCACTACGGACGACGGAAAACGCCGAGCATGCAACAGAAATCGAAAATCTTAGTGAAATAACGTTATTAAACATCTGTGTAAAGTTTATTTTCGTGTTTTCAAGATTCTAACACTTGCTAAATATTTTCGGGAATGTTTCTCGGGTGTTGAGAATGTCGCGTCGTTTTCCGTTTCCTCATATTAAATTTCTTCGACCAAGCCACCCTCCCTCCCTCTCTCTCTCTCTCTCTCTCTCTCTCTCTCTCTCTCTGCCCGATTATATTTTTATTTTTCATGTTTTCTTGTCATATTCCTCGTTTTTAATATCTTTGATAATAGTAAAAGGGAGCGACTTTTTTTTTTTTTTTTTTTTTAAAGAAAATTTTCAAATGAAATGCATGGTTACCCTATTTCTAATACATACTCCTTCAAAACTAATCAATAGAGAGCTATCGTTTTTGCCCCTTTCCCTTTTATTAAATGAAATTAAATTTCTAGATCGGCGTTTAATCCATCCGTGGTGGAATTAGCGCCATTTCCGTGTTCTGTAAAATTGTTTCTCGGCAGAGTGAGCAAGGCAGTGTCAGTTTTGTCACTTTCATTTTCCCTCAAATTCGTGTTTTTCCATTTCTTAGTTACTTAGTCATCATCATCATTGTCAACCATTATCAATCCACTGCTGGACGAAGGTCTCCCCAAGTTTCCTCCACAACGGTCTGTCTTGTGCCAGTCTCCTCCATGTCACTCCCGCATACTTTCGAATTTCATCCACCCATCTTCCATGTGGTCTTCTTCTGTGTCTTTTCCTGTCCCTTGGAATCCAATCTAAAATTTCGGCTGTCCATCGATGGTCTGTTCTTCTGGCAGTATGTCCAGCCCATTGCCATTTCAGGGATTTTACTCTGATCATGATGTCTTCCACTCTTCTCATTTTTCGGATCCACGTGTTCCTCTTCTTATCTCTCCTGGTTACACCAAGCATGCACCTCTGCATGCTTCTTTGAGTTGTCTGCAGCCTTTGTATGTCTCTTTTAGTTAAGGTCCACGTCTCTGCACCCAATGTAAGCACTGGAAGGATGCATTGATCAAACACTTTTCTTTTAAGACATAATGACATATTGCTCTTGAAAATTATGCTGTTTCTTCCAAAAGCTCTCCAGGCAAGTTTTGTACGTCGATTAATTTCTTCATCAATGTGACCCTCACTTGATATCTGCTGTCCAAGATAAACGTACGTGCCCGTTATCTCCAGCTTTTCTCCATCAATCGATAAATCTTCATTTCTTGTAAAAGCATTGTACATCACTTTTGTCTTCTGAAAGTTGATTTTTAATCCCACTTCTTTACTCTTGTCAGCAAGTTCCTGGATCATACTCTGCAGCTCTGATGGGGTAGTTGGAAAAATGACTACGTCATCAGCAAAGCGAAGGTGGGTTAGATAATCTCCATTAATCTTTATCCCCTTGTTTTCCGAGCTCAGTGATTGAAAGACATTTTCCAATGCGGCATTAAAGAGCTTCGGAGATATGGTGTCCCCGTGTCTCACTCCCTTTCCAATTTTTACATGATATTATTTCGTGGATTCGCGGAATTCCGCTTTTTCTGTCATCATTTGGGTCATACTCGAGATCGATGTAAAACTGAAAAGAAACTGTTTTTTGGAGGGGAAGGGAGGGGTCTTTTCCATCTGGGGACGGTATTTCATCTTTCAAAACTTTCGAAACCGGGAGTTAAACGGAGTGAAGACCCCCTCCCCCTCATAATCCTAATTTGTTTTTCTTGCGATGTTTCTTCTGCCCAATATTGTTATTAAATTTCATTTTAAGGGGTCTTTTCCATCTGGGGACGGTATTTCATCTTTCAAAATTTTCGAAACCGGGAGTTAAACGGAGTGAAGACCCCCCCCCACATAATCCTAATTTGTTTTTCTTGCGATGTTTCTTCTGCCCAATATTGTTATTAAATTTCATTTTAATGCATACATATTTGTATTTTAGCTTGAAAAACGGAGTGAAAGTGTCAGAAAACTGAAGTCGGACAGAGCGAAGATTTTGCCGGCAATCGTAATTCCCACTGGCGTGACGTTCCCTCTACCCTGTGTTGTAAAATGTCTGTAATTTTATACTTTGGATGCAGGGATATGCTCCAGTTTAATATTTACATAAATAAATTTCATTTAATCCCAAAACTTGCGTTTTTTAAGTTAAACAAATTCAGTGCGATCTCAAAAATAATGAAGGCATTATTGAGTTGTTTTCCTGGCTCTCAAGTGGAAAATTCCTTTTGTATGATGGGGGATGTACTTGATAAAGAATCCATCAACATAAGAATTGAAACATTTTCATCTGTTCAAACCATGAAATATAGGCTACTGAATCAGGATAAGTCAGCCTTGCAATTTATTAAGAAAAGCGATTATTTGCATGACCCTATAAATAGATATTTATGCCAAAATATGAAATCATATTCAGAATATAAGAAAGAATTATACAGGATAAGGAAGAAGAAATGAAAAGAGCTAAATATCTCTAACAACTTATGCAGCAAATTAAAATCAAATGAAAATTCAAGAGAAAGAAAATTAGCTGGCTAATTCATAAAACAAGGTTAGAACAAATTGTTAGACAGAAACAACTTAAGAAAATGAAATGTCATTAGTTGTGAATTACTTTTATTATTTATCTACAAAATGCTTAACGTTTTCGCAAGCATTTATCATATTTTTTTCATTAATAATTTTGTGTCAAATCAAGAATAAACATTTATTCTTCATCAAACTTTTATTACTTATCAACAGACATGTCTGAAGTTTTTCAAACCTTCAAGATTTCATTTCCATACAACGTTGTTATCTTTTAAAGACATTTGATTAAAGCAGTTTTCCCTATTAAATTATATTGTACTATATATTTAATTTTCTTGAAACAAAATACATACATTAAATCTATTTAGTTGGCAGACATGTGACCAATACCTAAATGTCATGGTTGTATACATTAGAGAGTGAAATGCAAGAATCAACACTTTGTTACCCCCTCCCTCCCCCTGCGCTCCTGTTGAAGTTAAGCTTTTCCTATCACTGCCCACTTTCATGCCTGATGAAAACAGTTCATTCTTATAAGATTAATGTAATTTAATGTCCATCACATGAATCTAAAGAGTTTTGATCAAAATGTATTATGCCGACAAATGTCTATCACATAATTCACCGATGTGCTTAAATTCTCGCCCCTACAGCATTAATATACAAATTGTTGCATAGAAACTATCCATCCGAACAGTGTTATCTTCCCTTTCTGTTACGTATCTGTTATTGTGTCTCTGTTGCAGCTAACTCAACTAGAAATTTTGGTAACATATTTACATGGGTTGAAAAATATCATGCCCAGGGCATGTAAATTATTGGCCTGGGCAGGTAAAAGCTTTAATTGCCCAAATCGGGCAACTAAATTTAAAAATGGAAGTTTGGAATAGAATTTCCTACTACAAGAAAAAAGGCGGTCATCGTATGTTGTGTTTCATTTCACCGCTGATCACTGGAAGTTGTATTATTGTTACAGAGTGCCAAGGATAGAATAATGTCACTTCTTTAGTTATATTGTACATTAGGTCCAGAAATCGAAACCATATGCCAAATAATGTTTATAGTCAGTGATGGGATGCATGCCTCTAATGGGACTAGCCTCTGGTGTTTAGTGACAAAGGGCAAAAACTTCAACATAAGGAACATAGCGAAATCACCGAATCTCTCAAATACCAATTTCATCATCATACTAATTTCAGCAGCATCTTAAAACTTGAGATACACTCATTTGTGCAACATTTTCAATTACAGACCCTTAAAACAGTTGACGTAGTTTCACTGGTAACCAGTATTTGGGCTTTCACATTGTCCTATCATTCAGTTCAAGTATGGGAACTAGTTGCTGCTGTGGATGAGAGAAGTGCTGTTGATTTTAATTCATACACCTACCAACCCTTTATTGAAAGAAATGTGTTCCAACCCACTCCCCTTGTTATCTCACAAACTGGCAAACCAGTTTTTCCCCTCCATGTTGAGATGTCATTGCTACATTATGAGCAGTGCAAAATGTGCTTCTAAGAAACAAACAAACTAGGGTTTCGTGTTTGAAATGGAAATGAAAGATAGTTTTCTTCTGGATGGCAAGTTAGAAAACAGATTTACACGTTAGAATTCATCTAGGGAAGTCATAGCTGCTTCAGAAGGATTTCACCTGGAATGATGGGTTCTCAAATATGTCCCAATATCTGTGTATGAAACTCTAATTGTTGCCACTGAGATGTACAGTAGTGAAACCTGGATGCTGTAAAGAGGCATATTGGGTTGGTGCAAATGAAATGTCCTACAAAAATGGAAAGTAGGACAACTTGCCTAGGCAAAATAATCCCCCTCTGCATCGACACATAGTTGCCATCTGTCCGGCAAAGCCATGATCCCGGAACGAGAAAAGGTTTGTGGCTGGGATCCGAAGAAGTCATCAACATTGAACCTTGTTCTCTGCCGTGAACTGTTTCCCGGACAGAAAGTGATCCAGGTGACAAAACAGATGATAGTCTGACGGAGACAAGTCCGGGGCATGGGCAGGGTGAGGCAGTGCTTCATAGCTCAAGGCACTTAGTGTCAGCATTGTTTATTGTGCGAATGAGGGCAGGCATTGTCTTGGAGCAGAACATCACCATGCTTGTTGACCAAAGCTGGTTGTTTCTGCAGGAATTTCTGGTGCATCTAGTGTAATTCAGCCGAATAACATTCAGCAGTGATGGTTTGGCCTCTTGCCAAGAAACTCTGATAAATTATCCCAGCTGTGGACCACCGAACAAGGAGCATTATCTGTTTGGTGTGTACAGGTGGCTTAGGATGCCGTCCAGCAGGCTGTGCCTTGCTTAACCATTGTGCAAATCGTTTCCAATTATCACAATGGACCCACTTCTCGTCGCAGGTGACATTCGATACAGTAGTGGTTCGTGTTTGTTCCTGGCAAGCATTGACGTGCAGACTCATCTGCTTGGTGTGTAGGGGTGACTTAGGGTGCCGTCTAGCAGGCTGTGCCTTGCTTAACCATTGTGCATATCATTTCCGATTATCATAAAGGACCCACTTCTCGTCGCAGGTGACATTCAATACAGTAGAGGTTCATGTTTATTCCTGGCAAGCATCGATGTGCAGGCTCATCTGCTTGGTGTCTAGGGGTGGCTTGGGATGCCGTCCAGCAGGCTGTGCCTTGCTTAACCATTGTGCAGATCATTTCCGATTATCATAAAGGACCCACTTCTCGTCGCAGGTGACATTCAATACAGTAGAGGTTTGTGTTTATTCCTGGCAAGCAGAGTCGTGCAGACTTCCAAATGCCTAGTCTTGTTGGCATTTGTCAACTCGTGCGGCAGCCACACGTCCAGCTTTTTAACCTTACCCAGCACAGTTAGATGCCGAACAACTGTCTTGTGGTGGACACTTACCTCTGCCGCTATCTTAGGACGCGTTTTTCGGGAGTCCGCTTCAGCCACACATAACAGAACATTGTCAGAAACAGCCACAGGTCAGTGACCACGTGCTTCGTTTTGCAGGTCCTCGTCTCCGCTTCGAAACTTTACAAACCAACGCCAAATGGTTTGTTCGTTGGCTGTATTCTCCCCAAACGCTTTAATGTTTCGAGCGGCAATTCCTGAGAATGGCCCAGTTTAAATTCATACAGGAAGATAACTCTCAAATCCAGCGTTTACATGTTTCCTTTGCAAGCCACATTACGTCCAAACGAACCACGCCTGAACCTTGTTCTTCACACGTGCTAACTATTTATGGTAACTCTGCGTCGTAATACCCGCAACACCTTGGTGTGGTTCCATTCCGATGTGGTGGGGGCCTGTCTCCACTGCTTGTTCGCGCTGTGCGTTTAATTCTCACCAACCCAATAGAAGTAATTTGTGTGCTGAAGGGGAAGCATTGCTTACGGGGTCGTTGGGGGCGGCAAGGCGCGTTTTGATCGTGTGAGGAACAAAGATGAACTGTTTTCCCTGGAGACTCCTGATTTTTTTCTTAATCTGTTGGGTTATCAGAAATTTTTCTACAGAATCTGAAAATTGCCTTTTGTGTGTTTTTGTTATTGTGCAAATAAAATGACAGAATACATGCAAAACTGATTTTCCAAACTTGATGTAACATTTTTGATAAGTAGGAGAGAGGCAAGTAAAACACTGGGTTTATTATTATTATTATTATTATTATTATTATTATCATTACCACCACCTCATATTTTGTCATTTGTTAGTATTTGTGATCACAGACCTGCCAGGTTTTATGATTTAGCACCAAAATTGGCAGAAATGCAACTTGTTTTACAGGGGGAAATGTTGATTTTAGGTATTTAGTGATTATCCCAGATTTTTTAATTTCTTTTTTCTGATGATTTTGAACGCACCATTAGAAAGTTTTTATTCAAATTAATCTATTTAAAATAAAGCGCTGGTGTAAGTTTTTCCCACGTGTTTTAGGTTTACTTGTTTTGTGCCATTTCACCTTGCGCCATGTGTAAACTGAACTGCCTCCGCTGTGCCTGTCTTGTCTATTTCTTGCTATGTTTACCCACCCCCTTTCAAGTAAAGCATTGTTCGTCCACGAAGGTGCAACTTCTGAGTTGGTCAGCGTGGGGTGTCAGTGGAGCACCTGTCTTTATTACTCCCAGTTCGAAATGCTGTCCGTACTTATCATAGAAAAAAATTCAAACGGATTTTAAATCTGCAGAATTTTTGAGCCCAAATCGACACCTGAACATTATAAAATTAAACAAAAGCTGCCAGTTTTGTGAAATTAAAAATGCATTTAAGGCATGGTTTTGTAACTTTGTCTATGTATTTGACCTAACGGAAGAATTCGATATGACAAGACGTTAAGAAAAACAGTCCAATGTTCATTCGACCGAATGCTTCTCCAGCAGTGATTTGTTTTTCTGGTTAAAAAAAAATATGGAATTAACTTCCTTCGTTAAAAGTTATAAAGAAGTGGGTGCAATTTGTACAAAATGTTTGTTCACTTTGTTTTTAGTTGAGCATAATTTACCATTTAGTGTCCCTCAGTCACTCTTATTTATTTCATTATTATTATTTTTTTATTTAACTGTCTCATTGTCTGTGTCTCCTTAAGATACCTCCTTACATGAAAATGGTTAATTTTTGAAAACATTTTAGTGTATTCCATGACGACATGGGATACAATTGGCTTGGGGGTCAAAGAGTTAAAACATCCCTTTAGATGCAAACTTTCATAAAAATGAATTTTGATCTCTTTATAAATAATAATGATAGCATAGCAATGAGGAAATTATGTATAGATTCTATTCTTAATCGATATACACTGAAGTCCCAGAAAAACTGGTACACCAGTCTAATACTTGATATGTCCCCCACGGGAGTGCAGGACTGCAGAAATATGATGGGGCATGGACTCCACTAGCTTCTGAAAATATGCTGTACGTACTGCACACCGTACTTCCTGCAGAGCATTTTACAATTCGGGTGTATTCCGAGGTCTCGGATTCCTGTGTTTTGTAGCACGTTGCATGGCATCCCAAATGTGTTCTATCACGTTCAGATCTGGGGACTTAGGTGGAAATGGCAACACCCCAAACTCAGATGAATGCTCCTCTGACCATAATGTGGTGTCCCGACACTTGTGTGGAGGTGAATTGTCCTGTTGGAACATGCTCAACCCATCAGCATGAATGCAGGACTTGAACGGGTGTACCTCGTCACAAAGGATGCACACATAGCGTTGGCCGGTCACAGACGTTTGTAGACGCACCAGGGGTCCCAGTGAAGTCCAGCTAAACACACCCCATACCGTTACGGACCCCCACCAACCGGTACAGTTCCCTGTTGACAGGCAGACTCCATGGAGTTTGCGCCACACACGAATCCTTCCATCTGCCCGATACAGTTGGAAACACGACTCGTCAGACCAGGCTACTTGTTTCCAGTCATCAAGTGTCCAGTGGCGGTGCTGCCGTGCCCAAGTGAGGTGCATAGCTCTGTGTCGGGCACCCATCAAGGGGATTGGAGTTGGGCGTGGGCTCCCAAAGCCCATATCGTGAAGGGTACGTTGCACAGTCCGGAAGCTGATGCTTGTTGAGGCTCCAGCATTGAATTATGATGATACCTGCGAGAGGGTTGCACGCTTATCGCGTGAAACGATTCTCGACAGCCGACGATGGTCACATTCACCCAATGTCTTTTTATGGCCACGCTTTTATTGTAGGTTGGAGGTTTTGCCGGAATTCTTGTAGTCACGGTACACCCTTGCAATGGTCGTCCGTGAAAATCCGAACTTCGTTTCTACCTCCGAAATACTATGGCCCATCTCACGAGCGCCAACTATGACACCGCGCTGAAAATCGCTTAAATCGTTATTACTTGTCATTCTCATGCCGTAAACAGCTGTGACAGCTGGCAAGGATGTCTATCACTTTACATACGCACTGGCAGACACAACCGAGCACGCGAATAGGTGACGTTGCATGTATTTTGCATAAGCTCGTCTGTACCAGTTTTTCTGGCACTTCAGTGTAAATGTGCCAATAAATTCAAACATCTGTTATCTCGATTAAAAGTTGATTTAATCAATATGCATGGTAGTTTAATTGAATATATTGATTAAATTTTTCATCGAATATATATATATATATATATATATATACTTAAGAGCAAAACTGAAGACTAAGGAAAAAATTTTAGAATTTAACACGAAGGGTGCAAAATAACCTGAAAATCAAAACGCGCAACGCAGCAGTTTTGAAAATTCAGAATTCACATTCTATAAAGAAGATACCTAAGCAAAAAAATACATATATAATTTTGACTCACACCTAGTACAACATAGAAAAGGTTATGTATCTACCTGTGTGAGTAAAAAGGAGAAAAGATAAAAAAATAAAATAAAACAACTGAATGTAGAAGGTGTCGAGAATACTGAGCCTTGGCTTTATCAAGGACCAGCAAAAACTCTGCATTTTCTCACTTCTACAAAGACCTAGTTGGAAATGGGTTTCTGCAAGGCCATAGATGCAAGTAACATTCCCACCTAAAATAGTTTAAAAAATATATATATAAGTCATGTCCTCCAGAGTAGCATGACCTAGCACTAGTTAACAATTTCGCTTGCATCCATTTAACCTTCATGGCCGACCCATGCTCTTCATCTGTTACTATTAAACAGAGAGAAGAAGATTAAAGAGAACTCAAGCTGTGAGAGTGACATAATAAATAGAAATGATTTTCAGCTATGACGAAATTCCAAGTTCGTTTGAGAGAGAATTTAAACCTGAAAAACAATGCAAAGAAATCCAAATTTTACATTGCAATTAAAAAGGAAATGTTAATTTATAACGAACAGATTTTTGAAAGAAAACTTGAGTCTAAAACCCCTACTCTACAACTTATGACAGCACGAAAACGAGAATAAGTTAAAGATAATAATTAACTAAAGAAAACTTTGTGAAAGTTATATACCTTAAACAGTTAGTTGCAATATGTACAAAGTATTTCAGCAGTGCTTTAAGTGCATAATTAATTAGTTATTAAGAACTTTACTACTTTGAAAAAACAGCGCATAGACAGCGCATAGAAAAGGAACAAGCTTAGCCATCTTCTGTTCCTAGGTACCCCAAAAGACGCTCAAAGTTACAAAGAAAAGTAAGAGTTAAAACCCGCATAAATGTTAACAGACAAACCAATGCTTAAAAGCTGAAAAGCTAAAAAACGACAGAGAAAAGGTACATAAAGTACAAACATTGAACTTATAAAACCTAGAACCCAAAAACAAGGAAGAGAGCTTACCTCTTGTGTGACAAAAACTTTTCTCCTCACAAGAGGAGAACATGGCTGACCTCTTCCGCCACTCCCTAGACGCTGGGGGGCAGTGAGGGTGGGGCTGATGGCCTCCTCATACAGCAAGAAACCAACGCGCGGAGATTTTAACCAGAGAAAAAAATATATAAACTTAAGACTGTGGATCTGTATGATCAGAATGAGCAGAATTAACTCTCCAGAATACATGAGAAATATTATAAAATACACGAGCAGTTTATTTAATAATCTTTGCATGTATTAAATCACCTTAGTGAGCTCACTAAGGTGATTTAATACATGCAAAGATTATTAAATAAACTGCTCGTGTATTTTATAATATTTCTCATGTATTCTGGAGAGTTAATTCTGCTCATTCTGATCATACAGATCCACAGTCTTAAGTTTATATATTTTTTTCTCTGGTTAAAATCTCCGCTGTTTCTTGCTGTATGAGGAGGCCATCAGCCCCACCCTCACTGCCCCCCATAGAGAAGAGGTCCATGTTCTCCTCTTGTGAGGAGAAAAGTTTTGTCACACAGAAGGTAAGCTCTCTTCCTTGTTTTTAGGGTTTTATAAGTTCAATGTTTGTACTTTATGTACCTTTTCTCTGTCGTTTTTTAGCTTTCAGCTTTTAAGCATTGGTTTTGTCTGTTAACATTTATGCGTGGTTTTAACTCTTACTTTTCTTTGTAACTTTGAGCGTCTTTGGGGTACCTAGGAACAGAAGATGGCTAAACTTGTTCCTTTTCTATGCGCTGTCTATGCGCTGTTTTTTCAAAGTAGTAAAGTTCTTAATAACTAATTAATTATGCACTTAAAGCACTGCTGAAATACTTTTGTACATATTGCAACTAACTGTTTAAGGTATATAACTTTCACAAAGTTTCTTAGTTAATTATTATCTTTAACTTATTCTCGTTTTTAAATATCTGTCATAAGTTGTAGAGTAGGGGGTTTTAGACTCAAGTTTTCTTTCAAAAAATCTGTTAAGTTATAAATTAACATTTCCTTTTTTAATTGCAATGTAAAATTTGGATTTCTTTTGCATTGTTTTTCAGGTTTAAATTCTCTCTCAAACGAACTTGAATTTCGTCATAGCTGAAAATCATTTCTATTTATTATGTCACTCTCACAGCTTGGAGTTCTCTTTAATCTTCTTCTCTCTGTTTAATAGTAACAGATGAAGAGCATGGGTCGGGCCATGAAGGTTAATGGATGCAAGCGAAATTATTAACTAGTGCTAGGTCATGCTACTCTACGGAGGACATGACTTATATATATATTTTTTAAACTATTTTAGGTGGGAATGTTACTGCATCTATGGCCTTGCAGAAACCCATTTCCAACTAGGTCTTTGTAGAAGTGAGAAAATGCAGAGTTTTGCTGGTCCTTGATAAAGCCAAGGCTCAGTATTCTCACCTTCTACATTCAGTTGTTTTATTTTATTTTTTTATCTTTTCTCCTTTTACTCACACAGGTAGATACATAACCTTTTCTATGTTGTACTAGGTGTGAGTCAAAATTATATATGTATTTTTTGCTTAGGTATCTTCTTTATAGAATATATATATATATATATATATATATATATATATATGGGATGTAAGGTCAGGTGATGCGTAACATCACAGCCTCTCCTTGACAAATGTCAACCCCGCCTTCTCGTGGTACATCCTGTTCCCACTAAAGGGGCTCTGACAACCGCCAACAGCAGTAATATATATATATATATATATATATATATATATATATATATATGGGATGTAAGGTCAGGTGATGCGTAACATCACAGCCTCTCCTTGACAAATGTCAACCCCGCCTTCTCGTGGTACATCCTGTTCCCACTAAAGGGGCTCTGACGACCGCCAATAGCGGTATAACTATACCATCGGGATTAGAGGAAATGCTCTCCCACACTCACCAACCCGCTTGGCCAGCGTGGTGAGTTATGGCCAAACCCCTCCAAAATGACTCCACAACTTAAATCTTAGCCCTCAGTCTCCGGCAGCTGGAATGTACCTGGCCAAGGCAGCGGCCAGTGCGGCATGAAGGCAGAGGTTGCTAAGAATCCCCGGAGGACCGGACTAGGCTGCCATCTGATGCTGACCTTGGCTACGTATAACGGACGCTCCCTATCTTCTGATTCAAGGCTTCTTGAATTGGAAGAGGAACTACAAAGGATCAAGTGGGACATCGTCGGGCTAAGTGAGGTAAGGAGAAAAGGAGAAGATCTCATTGAACTGAAAAGTGGACATCTCTTCTACTATCGTGGGACAGATAATGGCAGAACTAGTGGTGTTGGATTTATAATAAACAAGAAACTAAAGGATAAAGTTGTAGAAGTTGAAAGTTCCTCTGACAGAGCTGCACGACTCGTTATCCAACTCTCGAGAAGATACCAGGCTCAGATTATTCAAACTTATGCACCCACCACAAGTCATGCTGAAGAAGAAATTGAAGAATTTTATGAGGAAATTCATGATCTAAATAATAAAGGTAAGCAGCACTTGAAGATAATTATGGGAGATTTCAATGCAAAAATAGGGCAACGGCAACAGAATGAAACTTCAGTAGGTAAATTCGGTCACGGCAACAGAAACCAGCGTGGAAATACTCTCATAGAGTTTGCAGAGGCAGAAGGGTTTTTTTTCTTGAACTCCTTTTTCAAGAAAAAGCCACACAGGAAATGGACATGGAGACATCCAAATGGGACGACAAGTGAAATTGATTTTATTATGTGTAACAAAAAATTCGTCATAGAAGACTGCAGTGTGCTAAACAAGTTCAACACAGGCAGTGACCATAGATTGGTGAGATGTAAGATGCACCTCAACACTAGACTCGAATGTAGCAAGCTCATAAGACAAAAAAAAAAATGTATTGACATAACTAACCTTAAAAAACACCATAATACCTTCAAATTGGAACTGAAGAACAGATTCTCTGCTTTAGAAGGCCTAACATCGGAAGAAGTGGATATTTCTGAAGTTAACAGAAAAGTAACCAAAGCTCTTATGGAAACAGCAACAAAATTAGCTGGGTCTAAGAACAAATTGTATGTGAACAAATTATCAGGAAAACCAAAATGTTGATGCAAAAAAGAAGAAAGATGAGGACAACTAAAGAAGATGTGACTTCCAAAGTGGAATATATAGAGCTATGCAAGACAGTACAAAAAAGTATCACTGAAGACGTAAGGAAATTCAACTGTGAACTAGTAAGGAAAGCAATTGAAAACAACCAAAGCCTAAAGATAGCAAAGGGACATCTCAGTAAATGAAGAAAACAGATTATGGTACTGAGAAAAGAAGATGGTTCTGTAACAAGAAATAGAGGCGAAATTTTGACAAGAGTGAAAGATTTCTACTCCAAATTATATAAAAGGGATGATACATGTACTCCAGACATCATGAAAGGTACCAGAGTTCTTCCAGTCCTTCCAGCAGAAGTTGCACATGCAATCAAGAACATGAAGCGGGGAAAAGCTCCAGGAGAAGATGGAATTACTGTAGACATCATACAAGAAGCAAGTGGAGAAATCGAAACAGTACTCGCCCAAATTTTCACTCGATGCCTTAATGAAGGGAAAATTCCTGAGGATTGGAACAACGCTACAATGATCTTGCTACATAAAAAAGGTGACATTGAGGATCTCAGGAACTACAGACCTATCAGCCTCCTATCAGTGGTTTATAAAATCTTCACTAAAGTTCTTTCACACTGCTTGAAGGTGACACTGGACATGGCTCAACCGAGAGAACAAGCTGGATTCAGGAGTGGCTACAGCACAATAGATCATATCCACGTACTGAGAGAACTAATTGAAAGAGCGAGGGAATATGAACTTCCATTGTGCATGGCTTTTATCGATTATGAAAAAGCCTTTGATTCGGTGAAACCATCAGCAGTTGCAATGGCTCTGAAATCCTGCGGTATTGAAGATGCATACATTAATATTATTAATAACATCTATGAAAATGCAAGTGCAAAGATTCGGCTGTTTGAAAATACAACACACATAAAAATTGGAAAAGGAGTGAGACAAGGTGACACCATATCTCCGAAGCTCTTTAATGCCACATTGGAAAATGTCTTTCAATCACTGAACTGGGAAAACAAAGGGATAAAGATTAATGGAGATTATCTAACCCACCTTCGTTTTGCTGATGACATAGTCATTTTTGCAACTACCCCATCAGAGCTACAGAGTATGATCCAGGAACTTGCTGACAAGAGTAAAGAAGTGGGATTAAAAATGAACTTTCAGAAGACAAAAGTGATGTACAATGCTTTTACAAGAAATGAAGATTTATCGATTGATGGAGAAAAGCTGGAGATAACAGGCACGTACGTTTATCTTGGACAGCAGATATCAAGTGAGGTTCACATCGATGAAGAAATTAATCGGCGTACAAAACTTGCCTGGAGAGCTTTTGGAAGAAACAGTATAATTTTCAAGAGCAATATGCCATTATGTCTTAAAAGAAAAATGTTTGATCAATGCATCCTTCCAGTGCTTACGTATGGTGCAGAGACGTGGACCTTAACTAAAAGAGACATACAAAGGCTGCAGACAACTCAAAGAAGCATGCAGAGGTGCATGCTTGGTGTAACCAGGAGAGATAAGAAGAGGAACTCGTGGATCCAAAAAATTACACGAGTGGAAGACATCAAGATCAGAGTTAAATCCCTGAAATGGCAATGGGCTGGACATACTGCCAGAAGGACAGACCATCGATGGACAGCCGAAATTATAGATTGGATTCCAAGGGACAGGAAAAGACCCAGAAGAAGACCACATGGGAGATGGGTGGATGAAATTCGAAAGTATGCAGGAGTGACATGGAGGAGACTGGCACAAGACAGACCGTTGTGGAGGAAACTTGGGGAGACCTTCGTCCAGCAGTGGATTGATAATGGTTGACAATGATGATATATATATTTTTACAGATTTTAGTCTTTGAAAGTTGGGAAGTATGGGATCTTGCACCTAAATAAAGCTTCGTTACTTGGAACGGGAAGTGCTTTGAATACTTTATTTTGGCCAGAAAACATAAGTAGCAGTGGCAAAAAGATTATAGCTTTATTGGAATATAAAACCCTTTGAACCAGTTTCTTCTGATCGTAAAACAGAATTACCTTTTTTTTTTCTTTCTTTAGTGTTTCCTGCACAACTCACTTGGCCGCCCCGGTGGCGCAGTGGTCTAAGCAATGGCCTCTGATCATTCGTCCAAAAGGGGTCCGGGTTCGAATCCCGGCGAGGCATGGATGTTGTGTTTGTCTTGCGGCACTGGCTCTCTCCCTTCCTGGAACCAGTGACCCTAAAATAGGGACGGGCGACTGCTTATAGCCCATTGAGTTGCTCACGGTGGTCGTTAAACCTTCAATAAAAAAAAAAAAAAAAAAAAAAAAAACCTCGCTTGTTGAGCGTAAGAAGTTCTCCTTTCCCCGTTGCTTTTCTGTCAACAGTCTTCCACTAGCACTACACGATTTCTCTACACTGTTGCAGTTTCGTTCCGTATGCCACCATTTCCATTCCAGAACAGTTCACAGCAGTTTTTCTCTGCCTCATTTAAACATAAAATTCCTTTAAATTTTGTTACTTTGCTTGTTAAAATTGATCATCCTAGCTTTTTCCTCTCCTTTCGTTAAATCCAGGGACTTCATTAAATCTGTTCGTTAAATATGGGCTCATTAGCGGGTTTTACCGTATTTTAAAAACTCATCTGTAATATTTGTGATTTTTTACATTTGCTGGGAATGCTGTACTTATTTTTATTAATTCATTTATTTATTTTAGGAAACATCTATAGAAAGGGGCGTTTCTGCTTGCATGTGGAATGAGAACATGGACCACTGTGTTGTGGAAGAAATTGGCACCAGTACATTACAATAATGAACGCTGGATAAAAATGTACTGCATAATAATAGGAAGTGGAAATTTTTTACTGATGATGAATGAAATGTGGATAGACATTTTAATTGATTTTGCCAGGAAGGTATTTTTGTATTAATTTTATAGGTCTCATATTGTGATGCCCACAAAAAAGCTTGTGGAAAAGTGATTGGTGGAATGAAAACAGGAAACACCAAAGCACACACACACACACACGAACGAATGGAAGAGTAAATACGTGCACTGTATTTCTACTACTGCCTATATTTCCTTGGACCATCATTATATATATATCTGTGACAGCATCTTCGTGACCTTTCACCCATTCAGCCGTTTGATGTCATCACCCTGCAAAGGACATCACATAGTTGGTGCCAACTTCCTTCCTGAGATTGTTAAGTTGAATAAAATGCCCTTTTTGGAAAACCTGTATGTACTGTTTTCTTCAGCATGTATTTTAGAAAGATCTTTGGATGTACCGTGTTTTTCGGTGTACAAGACAAAACTTTTTTTCGTTCGGAAGTCCCTGCCTGAACTGACATCCCAAATCAACTTATCTACTGATTAGTCATTGAAATTTCTCAGTGAAAAAAAAAAAAAATATTTGGTGTCTCAAATTATATCGTGATCTCAGCACTCGAAATTAGTATTATGTTCATAAGAAACCATTTTGAACCTGTATGAAATGTAATATTCTGTTCATTAAGAATTAGTTTCTAAGCTGCTGAAATGGATATTTTTGTTCGACAGAAACATTAAAATTGGCGTGATTGATTTGAAGTGGCATCTGTAGTAGCATATTAATTGTATCCCCTGCGATTGCACTGCAAGCTTTTCTTCTAAATTAGGTCCACTTAATGTAGAAATTACAAATCACTCGACAGATGGCAGCACATCAGCACTCATTCCTCGTTTCTTTTTAAATGTTGTAACAGAACATGTTGCATGCGAATTAAGGCTTAACATGCTGAGCAAAAGAAAAACAAGTTGAAACAATTTGCTGCTACAGAACGCACCTGCAGTAATCCTGCTGCAAAACACATCAGAGCTAACATGTACAGCATAAGAGATGGAAGGAGGAGTGAGCGCCAACATGCTGCTATCTATCGGCCATGTGAGAACTATTTATGGGTGGAATTCAGAGCAATACAGTTGCATCAATTCATAAGAAAAAAATTAACTTTTGAATTACAAATTTTTGCTGAAAAAATGAAGTTACCTTATTTTTTCATCTTTTTAATATTTACCAGAACATTAAAAATATTCGCTCATGGACAATGGAATTTGCTCACCTAGAAGAAAACATGCTACAACCGCGAAACTTTGCAAATAGCTAGAGTGTGTGCTGGTATGCAAATGATCCAGGTTTGGTGCGATTGTGCATGACTGCACACCCTGTGGTGGCTTTGCAAGCACGAACCAGCAGTCTCGTAAACCAGCGTATGGTCAATGCCCCATAAAAGCAAAAAGCACCAACTGATGCAAGCAAGAATACCGAGTGACAAGAATGCCGGGTAGATGCCAGACACGTTGATTTACACAACTTGCAGACTTAAAGAGGCCTGCTCACCGAGCTGAAAACCACAGGGTGGTCAGCGAGCTGTATAGCCCGCCACATGGATCATTCTGACCACTGTGTTGGGAGCAATGGACACGATGGCACTGCCACATGGCAGAGTGGCTCTGGACGGACCAGGAAGACCACCGGTAGAGAGGATCGGCAGATTGTGGGCAAAGGCTCGAACGGAACCCACAGGGACCCAGTCCCATAGCTGCCAATTGTTCCGATTTACCCGGAAAGCTTCCAATTTTGGGGCGTCTATCTGATATTTCGATCGGAAAGTGGTTTCTTCCGATTTTTCATTCTCATGCCAAAAATCCCTATTTTTTCTCCCATTTTTCTTTTTCTTTTTCTCTCTATTTCAAGAGCAAAAAAAATATTTATTCCACCTCAAAAAAACTTTAACACAAGATGACTAAAAAGTAAAAATTCTCCTTACTTCCGCTGCGACGAGAAAGTTCGAGCGGCACGATTTTCTGTTTCGCCATGGACTTTTGGATGGATCACTGTGGCTGTAAAGTCACATGCCCAGCCTCACCTTCCCCTGCACAACCAAAGCAGCACCGCTGGTGACCTCAATTCCCACCAGGCTATGCAGCTGGCCTTGCTCTACGTAGCAAAGTTCGGTTTTGTTTCATTTGTAGGCAGTTAGTGAATGTTGTTGCTGCTAGTTGATTTCTTTTTAACTTATGTGAATTTTTTTAATGTACTGTTGAAATGTCAAGTTTGACAAAAAAAAGTGGTATTATCAAAGCTATAAAGAAAATTATTCAAGTATTTTCAGCTTCATCCATAAATCAAGACTTGGTGAAAAGTATGTGTTTTACACGTGTTGTAGAAGTGATATCAGTATCGCACATGGTGGAAAAATGACATTGCCTTGCATGCAAAAATGGCAAAGCACAAAGATAATTTTAAAGTTGCGGATAAAATCTGCATTTCTCGCAAGTAAAGACTTGTCTGTAATAAACGTAGAATGTTAGTATACTTCGTTTCTTATCAAACATAATTTGCCTGTAACTTGCAGTGATCACGCCAGCTTGTTATTTCGGAAAATGTTTCCCGACAGCTGAATTGCGAAGAAATATGGCTGTGAACGAACTAAAACTTCTGCAATCCTTCAGGAAATATCAATAAAGGAACAAAACGAAGTTGTTGCATCCTTAAAAATCCATAGTCGTAACTTTTTATGACCCGAAATGTAGCTTTATTAAGAATTGTCTGCTATCTGTGCCGTCTTTAGAAGGTGATTCAATGAGATTAAACATAGGAAATCTTCTGGTGAGTACATTTCAGTCAAAATATACTTCTATATCAAATTGTATTGCACTTAGTAGTGACAATGCACCTGTTATGATAGGTTGTAAGTTAGGTGCAGCTGCTGTCTTAAAAAAAGTACATGAAAATATTCAAGTGGTTGGATGTAATTGTCATCTAATAAATTTAGCAGCTGAAAAGAGTTCAGCAATGTTTGCCTTTTAAAACTGATGAGGTTTTGGTTGATATTTATTATTATTTGCAAAAGCGTTCAAAAAGGATAGAAAGGCTTAAAGTTTTACAGCAGTTTCATGAGACTGACTTTAAACAGGTGCTTAACACGTTTGCTGCCGCCGTACTATATCAGCGGCAAGCATGCGGTGCCAGTATGAAACCCGTGCAAATCTCCCACGATGCCACAAGGCACCACGATTAAACTTTTATGCGTTTGGACCAACCAGCCGTGTGTTCACATCTCATAGCTTTGCCTGACTTAGCAATTCTAAAATACGAGAAAATTTATCCATAATTGATATTCGTAATTATAATTCTGCCAGCAATAAAATATTATTCCGATACTGAAGTAGACATTTACTGGATACATATTTCATACATTGTTGCATATAAAACGAGAAATAATGTCAAAGAATTCCATAAATAGTGTCATGATGCATAACTGGATAAATACAAAGTCCATATATTTTGATTTGGGTAGGGTAAAAATCCCACACACAAATGTGCAGTTCGACTTGGAACATACTTTTCTTTAGCAAAATAGGAAGACAAAATATTTATCCCTTATCTTTCTACGATGATATAATTTGAAGCATGGCTGAAAGCAAAGTGCAGGATTTTCTGGGCTCTTGGTGCAGTAATAGAGAGTGTCCCTGCAAAACCTTTTGGCAGAGCACATTTTGCATCATCATCTCAAAAACGTCCCTTTTTATTTTGTTTTTTTTTTGACTGGAAGATGGCCACATACTTTTAGTGATTTAGATATCTTCGCTCGGGAAGTTGATGGCTCTTGATTCAAAATTTGACGTGCAACGGATAGCATAAAATCGTAGTGGCTTATCTTCTTCCCTGAGAATTTATTATACAAATTGTGGGAAGTGATTATCATCATATGAAATATATGTATTCCTAGCTTCTTGTACCATCTTATGGTTTTCCTTTCACAAAGATAATACGCTAGCAATTGATCTTGAAGATATACCCCTGACATAAATTTATTATAGTTGATAACAGCCTTTGATTTTTCTTTTATCTGTCCGCTTTTATTTACAGTTTGAACTAAATCATCCTCAAACTCTGTGGTAATGAAGAAAACATCCCTTTTATCTTTCCATTTGCACACTGTAACAGCATTGAAATATAGGAATTTCTGTTTCCCCTTCAAAAGTTTAGGTTTTGTGACATCCTTAGGAAGATCTCGCCTGTCTGCACGAAGAGTTCCAGTGCAATAAGTGTCATTGTTCAGCAACTGCAATGCAAGATTGTAACTATTATAAAAATTATCCATATAAATAGCATGACCAACATTTAGTTTAGCTTCCCTTCTATCAATTTTAAAACTACATTAGCAGCATGACCCCCCCCCCCCCCGGGAGTCCAGTTGCCCTGTGTAAACCAAAGCTTTTAGAATCGTGCCATTTGGTTCCGTTACCATATAAAGTTTCACCCCATGTTTATGACGTTTTCCTTTCATGTACTGTTCGAATATCAAACGACCTCTCCATAAAACCATTGATTCATCAATTGTAAGTTCTTTTCCAGGGTAGTATATGCTCTCTATGGTATCATTAAATAAATCCAGTAAAGGCATTACTTTTGCAAGGCAGTTGGTTGTAATCGCTTCGCCAGGTTGAGGATTTCTTGCAAAATGAAGGCACCGCATGATCAGAAGGAAACAATTCCTGCTCATATTTGAAGAAAAGCAGTCCATTTTGAATAATGGATCTGTTTTCCAGTAATCTTGGAAATGGGGCATTTGTACAATGCCCATATGAAGCATAGGGCCCAAAAAACTTTCATCTTATCTACCGACACATCCTTCCATTAATTTATTTGTGAACCTTCATTAACTCCCGAGATTAACACTTTTACAGCATATGCATTACTTTCCCTAACTAATAGATCATAAAATTCCTCCTTTGCAAAAAGATTAAAACAATCGATTGGCTCAGTACCTATCATTAATTTTCAGCCCTGGTACACCAGTCAATGAAATTCTTCTCATGATGGCAGGCCCATCGTACCAAAATCCGTTGAAGCGGAGTATGAGAAAGAATGCGGCATTCTTCATTCTCACTTTCACTGCTGGTTGTACTACAGCTAGTAAAATGATACATTTCTGTACTTGATGACAGATTATCGGCATCATCTCCTATTTTCACGGAAGAATGTGCCCGCCGAGAGACTTTTGGTTGAGAAGGACTGGCGTTAGCGCGTCCAAATATATCCATTGTTTCCGCAAAACTAAGTATTGAAGTGAATATGGGTTTCTTTGAAATCCCTTTAGCCTCCTCCTCAACAAGCCTCTCTGTAACGTATAAACTCTAAGTAGCAAATACTTTTTATTGCCACTCAAGCATTTATTTATTGATAGTTCCCTTCACTGAAAAACCAGTGACGTTCAAAGGAAAATAAACATCGCAGTGAAAAGCGTGCGCTGTGAAGTCTATGGGAAGTCAACTTACTTTCCCTTCCCTAAACCGTGTGGGAAAAAAATCTGCTATCCCAAAACTGTGGTCGCTTTTAGACAGTTGGAGACTCATTTTCAGTGCCAGTAGCAAAATACACAGAAGAGCAGTTGAATTAGAGATACCTTTCGCCCTGATGACGGCGACGATTCATCTCGGCATGGACTCGACAAAACACCGGAAGCATTGGGAAGCCATACGGATCCACGACCCCTGAACAAGCTCCCACAGTTCACGAAGATTTGATGGAGGGGGTCAGAGCCTCGAACATCTCTCTCGATGGCATCCCAGATGTGCTCGATGGGATTGAGGTCAGGTGACCTAGCTGGCCAAGGAAACGAGGTCACGTCGGTGGAGTGTTCATCCAACCATTCGGATACAATTCAGGAGCGATGACACGGTGCATTGTCTTGTTGCAGGATGAGGTCCCCAGTGGGATGTTGAAGACTCACAAACAGGAGCAAATGGTCGTCCAGGATATCCCGGTAACGTTGACCTGTGAGGGACGATGTCACACCTACCAGGGGTCCCATTTCAGTCCACGTAAACAGTCCCCAGACGAGAATGCCACCCCCACCAGCTTGAAAAGTATCCTGCTGGCAAGAAGGATCCATCGCTTCATGTGGTTTGCGCCGTACTCGTATCCTGTCATCCGCACGTACCAACGTCAATCTCGACTCATCAGTCCAGGCAACATTTTCCCACATGTCTAGGGTCCAGTGACGTTGTTCCCGCACCCATGCTAATCTTTGCACCCTGTGATGTGTGGTCATCAGCGGTACCCTCGTGGGATGATGGCTTCTGTATCCCATAGCGAGGAGATGGTTCTGGATGGTGTGGCTGCTTACACGTTTGTGTGCACCAGTGTTAAATTGCAGAATGATTTCTTGCACTCTGGCCAGTCTATCCATGTTACAAAGCGAGCTAGCTGACGATGACCCCGCTCATCCACACGCTGTTTCCCACGGCAGTTGGCCCTTGCAGGGATGATTTTACCGGATTCGATGTACTCACGGTACACCTGTGACACAGTGGCTCGTGAAAATCCCAGTGCCTGCACAACTTCCGAGATGGAGTGACCCAATCGTCAGGCCCCGACAATTTGCCCACGATCAAATGCGCTTAGATCCTTCGTCTTACCCATACTGCGTCCGACTCTTACTGATTCCCGTCGCTTGACTCCTTCTATTGTCGGATCGCTGCATACGTCATGTCGTTCCTGTTTACATGTTTACAAGGCCGCCCACAGTGCCACATTTGCATAATGCCAGCTGCCTAATTCAACTGCCCTCAGGGTTCCCACGCCACCTGGAAAACCGGGAATTCTCAGGGAATTTGAAAATTGTTCCAAAAATCAGGGAAAACTCGGGGAAAATCGTGTTTTTTCCGTAAAAATCGGGAATTTCTTATCAGGGAACTGAAAAGTCAGGGAATTTTTTATTTTGCCAAAAAAATATTTTCTTTCAGACTTTTGTAGAATATATTTTTTTCTGTATTGCTAAGTTTTAAAATAATTCAGAGTTGTTTTATCCTTCGAGGCAACCCACCCACCGATTAAAGTGCTGCTGTGCTGGTGAGTGCGTCTCTTCGCGGTTTCCCCCATCTCCAGATGCTCTAAACTACAACCGAACAAACGGACACGTCAAAGCGTGAGAGAAAGCCATTAATCACACCCCCACTTCGCAGGCTCTTATCTGCTGCGTTCGTGCAGAGGCAGTCACTTGTTCTTCCTAAGTAGGTGCCCTGGTTCTCTGTGTAGACTGGGAAAAAAATTATGAAAAAGCTATTCCCTCAATTTTTTAAATAACCGACTGAAATTTTTACAGTGGGCAAGATATATGAAAATAACGTTCCATTTTAAGTTTCGCCGAAATTCATCGGAAATTTTAGAAGTTGCGCTTTTTTTTTTTTTTTTTTCTCCTTTTGCATGTTTCACTTGTCTTTTATCAAACCGCACAAAAACATTTTATTTTGCCGGATGTTGCTTATCCTAATAAATTCGCCCCCCCCTTCAAGAGCAGTGTGGATGAATGTTGCAAATTGAGGGCACAATTTATTTTGAAAAAAGTTCGTATCACTTACGAACTAAAGCTTCACTTTCGTAATTCTGTAGCAGAGTTGGTATAGTTGGAAAAGTATGTACCTTCAAATGTTTGAACAGGGAAGATATGAAATAGGAAGATTCTTCAAAGAGTGGGAACGATTAATTTTTTCATAGTACTTACGAGTATTTTGTATGAAAAATACCATGCAATGAAGCCGGTACTATTGCATCCTACCAAATTTCCCAGATTTCACGGCCGTTTTCTAGATTCGTTGTTTTACGGCCGGAAAGAGATTTTTCTTGATTCTGTCTTATTTCTATTTCATAATGCATGAAGAAATTAATTTATAGCTATTTTGGCGATATTCCGATTACTGCAAGAGCTGGCTGGTTGCGAAAAATAGGGTAGTCCGGCGCCCGGAACCATAGATTTTCACATCTGGGTTATTCCACGCAAAATCGTCAGATATTGAAATAATTTTCCACCAACACATCTCCGATTCTTACGGGTAGCTGCCTCCAAGTTATAAAAAAACCCCTAAAAGTTTCAACTTTTTTGTTTCTGATAGATTAGAAGATTATTTTTTGAATTTCTGTGCATAGTGGAACCGTTTTCCGTAAAAACGCAAATATCTCCGTTATTTAGAATAAGAAATATAAAATTCATCATTCTCTCGTAATTTTTCCTAAGGTTTCAGCTTATACATAGGGAAAAAAATTTGCGAGAACAAAAGTTAGACGGGGTAGACATTTTCTTGTAATCGTAAATTCTTTTTCATGCGTTGCATAAATTTTTCATTTCACATCTTTACCCTCACATTGCCGAAAAAAATATAAAAATCTACCTAGTTACTACTGATTTAAATCTTTGCCGTGCGTGCTCTATTGGTTTCAGGTTTGTCAGTGCAGGCGCTAAAGCTTCGTCTCCGTTTTGGATGACGTTATTTGTGGGGAGTTACTGCAAATGACCTGAGTGGGCTCCAGACCTTTCTCGCACTTTGCCTGATCAACATCGCACAAAAATATATTGCCCTTCGTAAAGATATTGTTAAGTATAAACATGCCACTCGCCACAGGATGAAAAATTATGTTGAAAAAAAAAGTGTTAGGTGGATTTTATGAGCACACATGCACACAAAACTTCCTCTAATTGTTTCCCGTACAAGTAATTTGACGTAGCGTGGAAATGAACTGTGACCTGCGAGAAAAGTTCAGTACTAATGTTTGTGTCACAAACGTAGCCAATCAATTTTAAGACTTCCGCATTTTGGAAGTACTTGTCATGAATTGTAGCCTTTCAGGCAAAATGGTATTCCGTATTAACTGTTAGTTTTCTCCACTTGTTGCTTCCATTATTTTTTCTTTATCCAGGGTTTAATTTTTTTTTTTTTTTTTTTTTTTTTTTTGCCGTTATGGCATTAGGATCTCTGTGTGCCAGCTTATTGGTTATGAAATTTAACTGCACAATGTTTAAATATCCTATGCTGCGTTATTTAGAAGCAAGTAGCAGAGGTGCCAACTATTACGAATTGTCGTAATTATTACGGTTTCGACTGTCAGATTACGGAATTAGGGGCAGGTTGGAAGAATTACGGATTTCAGTGTGTTTTGGAGAATCTCAATTTTGTATCCTTTTTCGTTAAACCCTTTTAGTGCGACGCTGCCGATTTGTAGGCCTTCGATTTTGATCCGCATATTTTCCGAATCGGACTGCAGATTTCGGTGTCTCAATGATCATATTATTTATCAATCATATCGTTTTGAAATGGAATGTCCCGCAGCGGTTTAAGCGATGGCCTTTGATCATTCGTCTGTAAGGGGTCCGGGTTCGAATCCCGTTGAGGCATGGATGTTGTGTTTGTCTTAAGGCACTGGCTCTCTCCCTTCCCTGGAACCAGTGACCCTAAATTAGGGACGGGCGACTGCTTATAGCCCATTGAGTTGCTCACGGTGGTCGTTAAACCTCCAATCAAAAAAAAAAAATGGGATGTCCATGAATCATATCGCCGAACAGCGATATTATCGGAAGAATGGTACCGTAATTTTCTTCGTATAATCCGCGGATTATCTGTTAAAAAAGTTAAAATTATAGGTTTTGCGGATTATACACCGCATCGGTTAATACGCCGATTTAAAAAAAAATTTAAAAAAATTACAACCTTCCGATTTTTAAAAAATCTGCAGCGTGATTGTGCAGGGAAGGGTGCTGTCGGTTCCCCACGCACTTTTCCGTGTGACGGGAGAAAGGTTACTTTAGCCAAAACTTTTCCTGCTGCAGTTGAGGCAGTGCTGTTCACTTTGCATTGTTGGTGAATTATAAGACGTCGTACTGTCGGAAATCACTTTTTCGAGCCCCGTTCGAAGTGCAGTAACGATCAACTCGTCGCAACGCGTGGTCCCGTGATGACGGATGTTTATATTTCTTGCGGACTTTCGCCGCGCGGGAGCACGAAGTGCGGTGTTTTATTACTAGAAGCTGTTCACATTCATTATTCATTTCTTTTTCCCAAACAAACAGACACAATCTCAAAACTCCGTGAATTACGAATCCCCATCTTTTTCCAAACTCGTGTTAGCAGAGGATGATTTTATTGACAGCTTGTTCCTCAGACTAGGAGACGTGCTTTTTCCCACTGCGTGAAATTGTTTTCTAAGGTTATTTGAAGTGGCTTGTGTGAGAGTGAAAGTTTGCCAAGTGATGGTGATGATTTTGAATCATCTGAGAGTGATATTGGCCTAGCAACATCAAGCCAAAAAACTAGCCACCGTGCCACGCACACCATATCTTCTTCAGAATGTGAAGATCTTCATAGTGAATCTTCAGAACATGAAAGTTCTGAAAGTGAATGGGAGGATGTTAATAGAGAGAAGTGATGGACAACCTCAGCACCTTTTTTTATTAACATGAAATGCAGGGGCCCAAACATGCTCCGGCAACTGATGTGGCACCTATTGCATATTTTTTACTTGTTTTTTACCAATTTCATCCTTGGAATTATCGTTTCTGAAACAAATAAATATGCAAAGAGGTTTCTCCAGGAACATCTAAATCTTTCTCCCAAATCTTGAGCAAGGAAATGGATTTGATCATTCGTCTGTAATAGGTCAGTATTGGAAGGAAATGGAAAATGTTACAAATGCTGAAATAAAGGTTTCCTTGCGTGCCTTCTAATATGAGAGTAATCAGTAGCCCATGTAGGACGACATGATTGCCGAAGGCATATCCAGTCAAAACAAACACCAGGATTGTGTAAAATTAAAGACTCTATCAAAACCTTTGGATAATTTTTTTTGCAAAAAAGAATGAAAATAGCGTGATAAACGCTGAATTGCTGTTTACTACAATCGTTGTGGAGCATAACCTACCTATAGCAAGCTGTGATCATGCTGGTCGCTTCTTTCATGCTATGTTCCCAGACTGATATTGATGAAGCTGGATATCCTTGAGCATATGTGGCATGGGATGAAATATCTAAGACAAAGGATTCATCTGGCCTTCCCAAGTATTCCACATTGCCTAAACTAATGTTGGTAATATTGACTATCCCTCACACAGGGTGCGCACGCGTGCTTGAAAACCTGGAAAGTCCTGGAAAATCATGATTACGTTTTCAAGGCCTGGAATATCCTGGAAAAACGGTATTTTTTTAATGCTGTCTTGAAAAGCCTTGAAATTTGAAATTAGTGCTTAAAAAAATGCCCTTTTAGGAAATCGTGTTACTGACTGTTACCCCTTAATGTTTTTAAGTTCCTCTCCTCTGTTCTCAAAGAAACCGCCGGCTACAGTGGTGTTTCGGATGTGCCCAAATCCTAATTTGGCTGGGGGGGGGAAGCACTACTTCCAGTGCAATAAAATTGGATGATTACTAGCAGGTCTGTTACGGAAGGGGAGCTTGATGCATTCTCTAGCCCTGAGCTTGATGTCCGTCCGACAACTACTGAGAAGAACAGAAGGGGAAAGAAGAGACATTTAGCATTTGCAAGGGGTCTCGTGTTTACCAAGTCAGCTGGCATCCACCAGTGAAGAGTATGCCTGAACAACACATTCTTCTGCTCCTTGTTTATTGCATTAAGACGCTTGCTTCCGGCCCACCCCTCAAGAGACTTCGGCTACTTATGATAAAAAATAAGAAAACTATCTTTGCGAATTTTTCACAAAAGTGGCTGAAATTTTTACATTTACTATAATTGGATTACAGAAGCTCACTCCCAAAATTCCATTTGAATCGGTTTAAAACTTAAAAAGTTAGCATTGGAAATTTTTATTATGTGTGCCTCTTTAGACAGTGAGCCT
Organism: Macrothele yani; assembly: GCA_039090855.1. NCBI lineage: Eukaryota > Metazoa > Arthropoda > Arachnida > Araneae > Macrothelidae > Macrothele > Macrothele yani. The sequence goes on along the minus strand of CM077009.1, from coordinate 39,534,987 downwards.
TGAGCAGAAAGGGTGTTACCATAGCAACGGTTGATTGACAGCTGGGAGCGCTGATACGAAGCCCTTGGTTGGGAAGAAAGCAAACACCTGTTTATCACTTCCACGGCTCAAAAGGACTAAGGAGATATTTTCAGAAATCCATTTTCCGGAATTTTGAAAATAACACAGTAAAATTTTTACAGTGGTTAAAAAATACATCACAATAAAGTTCTAGTGCAAATTTCGCCGAATTCCGTTTGAAACTTTAGCAGATGCAAAAAAAAAAAAAAATCCGTTGCAAAATCGGATTCAAAAAAAAAGAAACGGCAATTATAAATTACGGGAAAAGCAAGCAAATTATTTTTTTTTAGATGCCATGGTTTATTTAAACAGAGTGATCCTTAAATTTTGTTTCTGTGATGATATGGACTCTATTTTAATTACAAACATACATTTTTATTCAGATGTCTGAGTTACTGTTTTAATAAAAAAATCTATAATTAAAAAGTTTTCAATGGATTTAGGCGAAATTCAGCAGATAAACGTATTTTAGTAAATTGCAACGTTATGACGTAAATTTGGTCATTTTGTCGAAAATTGGGCAGCATTTTTTTTTTTTTACGTTTTCTTCTATAGTTAGGGTGAAGGAGGAAGACACTTCAGTGAGCTGCAGGTGGTGATTTATGGCGATGTGCCAAATGAAAAGAAGCCGTTCCATCAGGACATTCCAGAGGTTGAGTGTGCGTGGACGCGTGCTCCTGCTGTTTGAACTTAATCGGAATGTTTTCGGGAGGGGAGAAATATCCGTTTCAGCTTTACAGCTTTCAGGCTCCTTTTTTTTTTCTTGGTAATAAATAAAAACCATAGTTGCTGCATTCACCATTGATCCATATTCGCATTTCTTGAATATAAACAGCAGACAATCGGAAACATGGTGTTGGGTGGGTCTTGATGTTCTTCATTTGTATCTGCTGAATTTTGTTCTGTGGGAATACGGAATGAGTTATACTGTGAATACATACAAAACTACATATTTTTGAGCTGAAAAAATATGTCTACTTGTACACAGTAGCTAACGTGTGAACTCAGACGAAGACAATCGGACATATGGACGTCTGATTCCATAAAAAAATCAACCCATTTTATTATACACGACAGGTAAAAAAGAAAAAACATTACATGTTTTTAAACATTATAAAGGAAAGCGGATTTTTGAAACACCATGACTTGATGATATTAATTTCTGAAAGTTTTTTTTTTTCGATTTTAATTTCTGAAATCTTTTTTTTTTTTTTTTTTTTTTTCAATTACAATACACTGTAACATGATACCTGTGTGTTGTATCCCTTAGTTAATATGGCAGATTTTCAGTTGGCCGATATCCGCGATCGTAAGTGGTAGTGTTACATTGCTTATTGTTGATGATGACAAGATAAATACTGGAGTAATGTAGAATGTTGCATAACGTAAAAAAGAAATCGCCCCCCTTCGAACTTTTATGCGGTTATCATAGCTGATCAACCATTTCATTCCATGAACATCAGCACATTTCAATCATTTGACCATTGGGGGTCTGACGGAATTCAGCAGTGCTTAAGCGCCTAGCGCAACGAGAACATGCTAATTATGGACAGTTCTATTCCCTTCCCCCCTATCATCCCTAATCCATTTGCATCTTTCATCATTTTTATTACTTAAAACTGAAATTGCTTTTAAAAACTAATTTGAGCATGATACTGTAAAGCGTAGTAATCATCCTGGAATTTTTTGTATATGGCCTGGAAAAGGCCTGGAAAGTCCTTGAATTTTTTCCCCCAAAAAGAGTACGAACCCTGCTCACAGCAATTCCTCTACATATAGAATATTTAGTATAGTAAGGAAATACCTCACATACTTTTGCCCAACAATGAGCACCAAAACATTTAGTGCCCTTCTTGTACAGAAAAGTAAAGCATTTTCCTCAGGTGAGCTGTGTTATAAAACTTTTTCTGAAAAAGAATATACCACTGCAAAACAAGCAACAAGGGAGTTTTTATGTCAGCAATGACATGAGGTCAGTACAATATTGATAATTTAATTTCATATTTTTTTTGTGAGGATAGTGTAAACATGCAAAGTTATTACATATTTCATGCATTAATTTCTCATGAAATACCCATTCCACGCGTTAACGACCTATGGTGATTACCGATAGGCACCTCATACAAGTATTACAAGTTACACAGTAATACTATAATATTGTCCTTAACTTTTTAAAAAAAATGGTGTGTTACATTACTGAAAGTTTGTGTTACATTATTGAAACATTACTGAAAATTCCCCTATTGATTACTGATATGTTCTGCTAGAGGTTGGCACCTCTGAAATAGCATAGATTCGATGTTCTCATTGCCAAGTGCAAGAACTAACTTTAGCTAAAATAATTACAATTTTGATTTTTAAATGTCAGCAGTATTTTCCCTGATTGCTAGAATTGTTGGGATGGTACTGGCACACGTTTTTCCTCAGACACAGAAATGCTGTCATGATTTCCGTTCTCTCTCTCTCTTCTTTTTATTTTTATTTTTTAATAGCTGTTTTAGTTTGCTTTGTCTTTAAAGATTCTAAGTGAATTCCAATAGAAAATACAAATTGTTAGATCGATTTGATAGAACCGCTCTAACAAAATGTTAAGAGACTCTGTCAGACACTCTCCATTTTATCATTCCCATTAGACTTCGATTTCAGCAAAAGTTTCTGTGTTCTTTAATATTTATGTAAAATAAGCACTTAAAGGATTTCAAGCTTCAGCATTGTATCATTTAACAGCAATTTATTCTCTTCAGTCACATTCTCCCAGCTTGCATTTTTAAACCTAACTGGAACTCTAAATGTTGTGAGTCGTTTAAAATGTTATTTATATACTTGTGTGCACTTAAAATACAGATAAATCAGTTATATAATTTCACCTAATCGATTGAAATATTTCATTATATGTAGAATTTAAATTAAGTCTTTGTTCAAATATTCTTTAAAACATGTAAATACATTGTTTGCCACCTCGGTGGTGCAGTGGTTTAAGCTCTGGCTTCTGACTATTCGTCCAAGTGAGCCTGGATTCAAGTCCCAGATGAGGTATGGGTGGTGTGTTTATCTTACGGCACTGGCTCTCCTTCGTGAAGCCAATGGTCCTAAATTAGGGATGGACGGATATAGCCCAACAAGTTGCTTATGGTGGTCGTTAAACCTGAAACAAAAAAATAAGACATGATTTTGTTAAATATTATGTAAAATTTATGTTAAATACACTAATTTTTGTAACTATAAAGTAATTAGGGAAAATGAAAGTTATTTATCCTTTATATTCCATATTTTCTGTTTATCTTTATGGACTGTATAATCGGGACGTTCATTATGTGGCGTCTTTTTAATTCTCCCTCATATGTGAGATGAACATAGCATTATCAGTATTAATTTCAGGTAAGCAATTATTTGCAATTACAGCCTGTCTAGAATTTGATAAATCTTGCTTTCAATACATTACATTATTCCTTAGTTTTCTAAAAATTATCAAAACTGAATTTAAAAAATTGCCTGTAGACATTACGGTTTTATTCGATTTCTGCAGATAGTTTGCTTCATATTTTGTAACATGGAACAATTAGGCACAGTGGCCTGGTACACTCTTGCTTGGAGAAACACATCACAAGAGAACCACTTAAACAATGGATCAAAGCCCTTTGTTGGTTGATTCTCTTTCGACATTTCTCTGAGCAGGAGCCCATTCGGTCATTAAGCTTATCTACACTGTGCTATAGAAGAAAGGAAAACAAACTATTCAACATACAGATTTTTTCTTACATATGAACTGTTTCTACGGGAATGTATTAACAAATTGTACATGGGCAGTATACCACTTAGGTTCAGAAAAGATCATGGAATTATAATACCAAAAATAATATACCTCATGCATTTAATTGTTATTCATAAAAAGCAGGTAATTGTATAAAGAACAGTTATTTAAAGAATTAACAAATGTATGCTTTCGTAAGGAACGCAAGAATGTAAGGAAATGCAACAATTTGTCGCAATGTTATTTGATTTGCCGCTCTGGAAAAACTCTCAGAACCACCTGGAAAACCTGGAAAAGTCAGGGAATTTTTTTTCTACTTTTGAGTGGGAACCCTGGCCCTTCAGTGTAGATAACTCTTCAAGTACCGAAGGTTTTAGGAAATGAAATATGAAGCCATGATTACGGCGGCACTTGCGCTAAGTATTGTATGACGCCGTTCGGCGTCGCGCACCGGTGAAAGTGTTAAGCATGTTAGTACACGCTGTCTGTCTGTTGGAAAGTGGGTTGAAAGAGTTCTTGACCAGTGGGAGCCTGTAGTAAGTTTTTTTGAAGAAGCAGTGATAAAAAAAAAAAAATGAAATTTCTTCATTGTCATTTTATTCAGTCCCTACCACGAAAAGGTCATGAAATAACCCAGGTAGGCCTAATGGAAATACTGAGGGACCTGTAACTTCTCAGGAAATTTGTAAGGAAAAACTTAAATGTAAAAAGATTTTGCAGAATCTTAAAAGAAAATCAGACATTATTCAGCACGAAAATGCTAAGAAGCAGAATCGGATCAAAAACCCAATTTCTTGGGAAGAGAGATTATTTTATTTCTTAGCAACAAACATTAACAAGGCTTTCTGTATGTTTCTTTCATACATAGTGCCGGTTTTTGAAAAAAACAAATGTGATTCTCCAGTCTGCGACACCGCATATTCACGTGTTAAGGTCACTACTACTTCATTTATTTAAAGAAATGCTGGTGAAGTTCATTAAACCTATTATTGAATCACCTGAAACATATCTTAAAGTTAACTATCGTGAACTTAGAAATCAGAAGGATGATTCGGAGTTGCTAATTGGACATACAACTTCACAACTTGTTTCTGGCTTGCAGCCAGATGAAAAGAGTGCATTATATTCACACATGAGGAAATATAATACTACAGCTTGTGATTGCATGCATAATAAATTTCCTTATAATTCTGAGATGCTTCTGCTTTGCTGAGATTGCGCAGATTTTAAAAATTGAGAACTCTTCTGTTTCCAGCTTAAAATTCTTTGCTGATAAGTTTCCTGTTTTCCGATTTCTGAATGACAGTGAAAGAGTAGATTGTGTTATGAATGCATTACAGGCAGAATTCAGTTAATTTCAGATTTATGAAGTTCCTGAAAACATAATTAAAAGATCGCATTGATGTGCAGTGGGTCAAAGTTGCCCAGATCAGAAATGAAGTCAGTCAGCCAAAATGTAAGAAACTTTCACAGTTTATGTTGTCAATCCTCACAATTCCCCACAGCAATGCAGAGTGTGAATGAGTTTTTAGTCATGTGAGGAATATAAGGACGATTTCAGGGCTTCAATGTCTAATGAAACTTTAGAAAATCTTTTAATAACAAAATTTAGACAAAGTACAAGATGTTACAAAACTGTATTTGATGAAAAATTTCTTGTAAAAGCAAAATCTTGTTCAACAGCATTTGTAAACAAGAGTTAAAATATGTCCATAAGGTAAGAGATGTTAAGGTAAAATTTTAATTAGCCTTTTTTTCAAAATTATGGTTTTAAACTTCAAGATTATTGAAAACGTCGCAAGTTTTTCCCCTCGTCAGAATTCTACAGATTTTCAGCCATTCAGAGTTGGCAGCTCTGCAGTCCACTATGCAGGCAGATGTAGTGACTCCTCCTGTGTACCCACAAACCATTTCCTGATGCGCGGCCCCGGTAGCGCAGTGGTCTAAGCAATGGCCTCTGATCATTCGTCCGAACGGGGTCCAGGTTCGAATCCCGGTGAGACATGGATGTTGTGTTTGTCTTACGGCACTGGCTCTCTCCCTTCCCTGGAACCAGTGACCCTAAATTAGGGACGGGCGACTGCTTATAGCCCATTGAGTTGCTCACGGTGGTCATTAAACCTCCAATACAAAAACTAATCCATTTCCTGATGCCTCACGGAAGCGAATCTTCGGTCCCAGCACTCCCTTACGTGTGCTGCTATCAACGCCGGAACGTCACTGTCTCTGTTTGCAGTGGTGCCAGGAGTGAGCAATGTGAAACTCCACAGACTTGTTACGTGTGGTGTTTAGCAATGAGTAGCGCTTTGTTTTAGGGATAGATGTTCATAGTGTCCGGGTGTGGGGGTTCCCAGGTCAACAACACAATCCCACCCTCGCTATCGAGCCCCACACCTCCCCGTCTGCAGGCATTGGTTTGGGGGGAACAAAGCTTGCGATAGCCGATCAGCTCTAGTAATGGTACGTGGATCATCGACGGGCCAGCGGTATGTGGATGAAGTCCTACAGCTCCATGTGCTCCCATCAGAGGTTAAGCTACGATAGCTTTTTTTTTTTTTTTTTTTTTATTGCAAAATGCGATGAATTAATCTAAAACGTGCGAGAAAAATTAGCGCCCGGTCGCAAAATGGCGCCTAACATTTAAATATCACAGAGGTGATTGTGTTCCGAAAATTTGAACTCCCATAGTCCAGGGAAAAAATTTAAATTCCGCCGCTAATTCGTGGTTAAAGGTATTCAGTCATCCATTTTTTGGTATGAGAGTGTCGCATCAATTCGTCGCGCATCAGTTCATCGACAAAAGAGGCTAAATTTCTTTAGCATTTTGCTACAACTTTTTCCTTCATTTTAGCATTTTTGATACAGCATTCTGACCAGGAATGGGAGCCATAGCTTAAACTATGGCTCCCATTCCTGGTCGGGATTCCAGGTGTGCCATACCAGCAGGATAATGCTCGCCCGCACACAGCTTGGGTTGCCCAGGACTGCTTACGTCATATCCAGACACTTCCACGGCCTGCCCGCTCCTTGGATATATCCCCTATCGAGCATGTGTAGGACCAGTTGAAATGCCAGCTGCCGCCGTGTCGCACTATCTAGGATTTGGAGCATATCATCCAACACGTGCGGGCCAGTCTGCCACATGACATCAGGTGTCTGTTCGCCTCCATGCTGGACAGTATTGCAGCACGAGGCGAGGCGAGGCGAGGCGCTATTGAAGATGACCAGGCCTCTCTGTAATTGTCTTGCAGCTCTGTTTTTGCCATCATGTGCATCCTTCTTGATGCTCAAATTTCCTTGTGCGTGAGTGTATCTTTCTTCTCAAACCAATACTTCGTTTCCTTCAGTTCAGAGTTCAGGAACATCTGCAAAATGCCTAGCCTGCAGAACTTTTTTCACATTTTTGAAGAGGTAGTGGGTGAGGTCAGGTGAGTCTGTATAGTGGAGGAGGAAGCACTTGAGTTCCACATTCTCTAACAGCTTGCGCGGGAACACTGGCGGTGTGGATTGGAACATTGTTCTGAATACCCTGCCACGATTTTCCTCGCTATTTACTCTTCTGGGCTTCATTAATTGCATAGCATAATAGGCAGCAATTAATAATAAGGAACTATACTTGAAATCTTGGGTGTGTGCATAAGTTCTACCCGTTTTTGTTTGCTACAAAGAAAGGAGGAGAACACAACAAATAACATACCTAGGATTTCACATAATTGCCATCATTCTGTATGACCTTTTGCCATCTGTTGATGAGTCGGTGAATCCCACACCAGAAAAACTCCTGTGTTTTAGACTCAAAAAGTCGTGTAATGACGTTTTCACATCTTCAAAAGTTTGGAAAGCGAAGACGTTCTGCAAAGATTGAAAAAGGTGGTAATCTGTAGGTGCCAGATCAGGGGAATATTCCGGGTGAGGTCTTCCCAACAAAAGTCCAGTAATTTTTGCCGAGTGATTACAGCAGCATGAGCTCTGGCCTTATCGTGATGAAGGATCCCGCATTTGCGACTGATGAGTGCTGGCCACTTCGACGTCTGTTGTTCTCGCAATCTGTCCAACTGTTGGCAGTAGAGGTCAGCATTAATCGTTTGGTTAGGTTACAACACCTCCCAGTGGATTATTTCCTGAACATCCTACCAAACACTCCACAAAACCATTTGCTCTCTCCTTTTCCTGGAACCAGTGGCTCCAAATTAGGGATGGACGACTGCTTATAGCCCATCAGGTTGCTCACGGGGGTCTTTAAACCCCCAATCGAAAGAAAAAAAGACACAACTCAGGCTTAACTGACATCCATCACATGACCTACACAAAACCTTCTGTACTTCACACCCATAATGTTTTTCTCATGCAGGCATTTTTGAACTTGATCCTCCAACGACTTTCTTTCTTGCCACTTTGGCTGAAAAAATTGTCTTGGTAAACATCTCTTCACTCGTTCTTCCAACATGGCTAAACCACTGAAGAATATTAGTCTCCACCTTACTAACAACATTTTGCTTCACATCACACAACTGCAGCACATCTTCATTCCTCACATGATCAGTGTGTCTTGCCACAAACTCCCTGTAAGTAACGCATCTCTCCAGCACACAAACAACTCCTATGGCTCTTCTGCAATACTCAGGTTTCACTGCCATACATCAGAATAGGAACAATTACACTTTTCATACACAGTCATTCTGAACCAGATTAAAAAGACACAACAATATTGGTTGGTCTGGTAATAAAGTGGCATTTTGTGCTTGTACAATCAATACCGGATAGGCTGCACAAGTATTTCAGGGCTGTATCCTACCTGCGGCATGTCTCCATGACTTTTTCTCCAATAGAAATCAATAAACCAAATGTCTAGCACATTCTGACATATGAAACTCTCTCGGGCCCCGCTTCTTTTTGACATGCATATCTAGGTAAGCCTAGTGGTTAGTGTTCCTGACTGCCATGGGAAAGGTCCCAGGCAGGTAGGAATGTTTGAACCATTAAATATCCACCAGGCATTGAATGGGCATGTCAACCGCCAGACCACCAGTTAAAACGGAGGGGGGTCCCCTCCTCCTCCACCCTTTCCTCTGCCCCCTACTACTAGTGTGTACTTTCAAGACAGTCACTCCTGCGACACACACTAATAATGGCTATATCTGCTTACTTCTGTCTACCAACTTTATCATTGTGAATCACTAGGTTTCATTTAATGTTCTTCTGTTTCCCTACTCAGATCAAAAGCCTGTAAGAGGCGTAGCTAGTCAGATGTTCTACAAGCTGATTATTTAGTCAGGGCCGATGGGGATTTGCTACCAGAGTCTCAACATCCCCCCCCCCCCCCGACCGGTTTATTCGTTAAAGCTGAGCGTTGAAGTACAAGCAGTGATGCTCTTCATCGATTAAAAACTCTTGTTCGTGAAGGAGTGAAGCAAAAGTCAACCAAATATCCAACGTAACTTGGTTTCACATTCTGACATACAAAGCTCCCAGGCTTGCTGTATACACCAATGATCCATTACATTACAACCACCTATCGAATGAGCTGTAGGACCCCTTGTAGCCCGCAAAACAGCGGCCACCCAGTGAGGCATAGATTCAATGAGGTGGCGATAGGTATCTGGTACCATAATATAAACAGCTGGTCCTCCAGTTCCCGTAGATTTTGGGGTGGTGGTGATTTAGCGCTAACCCGCTTTTTCAAGTTAAACCACAAAGGTTTGATTGGATTCGTGCCAAGTTAATTTGGAGGCCAGGGCAAAGTCACCAGCATGTTCCTTGAGGTGCTCACAGTGGTCAGACTTTCAGTGAAAAAAATTGTGGACAAATCGGTAGCCAGTGCTTCCCTTCAAATGACTAGGCAACTGGGCCAGCATTTTAGTTTAGGGTTTGTAGCATCACATACCAAGAAAGATCCAAGAAATTCTGAGAAGTTGAGCCTAAAATTTGCAAACATTGTTTAATATATCAGACAAGATGTCACTCATGAGTATGTTTTGGAAATATTAGTGTACATAGAACATTTTAATTATAAAAATTAGTGCTCTGAAGTCTACTGGTTAGTAAAGAAAAGCTGGTTCTTGTTTAAAGTGGTGTTTTGACAAAAGATTAAAATCTTTTGTTCTGTTTTCAATGCAAAATATTTGTATCAATGCTTAATAAAATTTCTAGGTTTTTAAATTTTCTGGAGAGAGGTGTACACCTTTAACTGTCGAAGAATGTATGCACTCTATGGAAAATTTGAATATCAAAACTGTATTTTTATCTTTCCCATTTTTATGAGATGTTAAAGGGTCATACCTAAACGTCATGTGTTGTCATTAAAAGATACATCGATAAACACACTTGCTTTTGCTTTAGAATTTTTTTTATTTTAGCTGTTCCAATAATGTGTAAGAGCAGGAACTTGTTTCATTAACTTTGGAGAGCCGCCCCGGTGGCGCAGTGGTCTAAGCGATGGCCTCTGATAATTCGTCCGAACGGGGTCCGATTTCGAATCCCGGTGAGGCATGGATGTTGTGTTTGTCTTACGGCACTGGCTCTCTCCCTTCCCTGGAACCAGTGACCCTAAATTAGGGACGGGCGACTGCTTATAGCCCATTGAGTTGCTCACGGTGGTCGTTAAACCTCCAATAAAAAAAAAAAAAAAAGTGCTATCTGTTCGCGTTCCGAACACACTAACGGCAATAGAATCACGAAACTTTGTAGGCATGTAGGGCAATGGCCAAATTTTTGCACCCCCCCCCCCCCCTTTTTTTTTTTGATTTGATTTACAAAATTCTCTATTTTGCGATGGGGTCCATTTTAAAAAATGCATATAGGGCAAACTATAAATCATAACGCATTGAATTTTTACAGTGTAAACTCACAACTATCATCCCTCTTTTCTAGTTCGGCGTTTTCCACCGTCATAGGTGAATACCTATCTGAATATAAGTTTTCGCCTCTTATATGAAAAGCAAAGAGGTAAAATGAGTGTGTGTGTTCCACCACTCCTAAAAGACCTGGAGATCTGAAAATTATCATGCTGATAGGTCTTAAGGTCCGGATACCTAGAAAAGTCCGAAAACCAAAAAATAAATAAAATGGCGGCTTTGGAACTTGTGTGCTTGAACTTTTCGCGAATTGTTAGACCACTTCTAAATAACCTAGAGATCTAAAAATTGGCATGCTGGTAGGTCTTAAAGTCCGGGTGCCTGTAAATGCATGACAACCCCCCCCCCCCCTCCCAAAAAAAAAACCTTCTTTGAAACCTTGCCTATTTGAATTTTTCTACACCTAGAAAGTCTGAAAGCCAAAACATTTGAAAGGTTGGCTTAGTTCCACTGTTTCAAAATGCTGATAGATTTAAAAATAATTTTGTCAGAATCACTGAAATGTTTTGAAAATTTCAAATTTTGATTTAAAATTAAGGGGCTCCAAAGCCTGCTCCGTTTTACGTCAAACCGTATGCATTGATGTCATGACGCTGTTCTAAATCGTAAAACAGTTACAGATTTTAAATTACTTTTCTTTACCTTAACTGCTTTTACTTTTCTTTAATTTTATGTTCAAAAAATTATTTTATAGATTCACCATTCGGAGAATGGGCATGATTGCTAAGAAAATAAACAATTAGAGCATACAGTCTTCCGCCTCCCCGGTGGCGCAGTGATCTAAGCGATGGCTTACGACCATTTGTCCGGGTCCGAATCCTGTGAGGCATGGATGTTTTGTTTGTCTTACAACACTGGCTCTCTCCCTTCCCTGGAACCAGTGACCTTAAATAAGAGACTGGGGACTGCTTATAGCCTATTGAGTTGCTCGCGGTGCTCATTAAACCTCCAATAAAAGAAAACCCGTCTTTCACGGGAATCATGGCCTTGTTCAGCTGCTATGTACCGAATTATTATGAATGAATTTTATTTCGGTATTCTAAACTAGTCTTCTGCACTGTTACTAGTTTAAGATTCCTCCCCACAGGAAAACTAACTGGACAGTTCGAAATCAAAATAACCGTATACGAACATCTTCTACGAGCCTTTAACTAAGAATCCGAAGGATTGGATATATTTTCTTGGTTCAAAAGCTCTGAAAACTGCGAAATCAGAGAAAAAATTTCCAAACGTAAAAATATCGCGCAAATTATGAATAGAATTCATAGATACAAAAAAACTGCGAGCCCAAATTTCCTTTGTATAGTTCAGCAGCACATTTGTTTTCCATTTCAATTTTCTTTTCAAATTTCCATGTAATTTTGTTCGCAATTTTTTTTTATTTTGGGGGAGTGTCGTTCCCCTTACCATTATCTGAAGGCTGTCTTTGAATGAGTGTTAGGATTCATCTTCTGCGGCAGATGGCGCAAAATATCACTCCTTGGGCATGGCTTTTACGTCTTTAGTGACTGTCCCAGAAGTTGGCGTCAGCGAATCTCTGCAGACTTCATATTCAGAATGGAAGTGGTCTGTCATTGGTTCCCGAATGAAAAGACAGAATATGCGCAGTTACGTTTTAACCAATGACGTTATTTGGGGATGGAGCTCAGGAAGTAGATGGGGTTTCTATAGCTCAAATACAGGGGTTCTTTGCTAATGTACACATTATCTCCTCAAGAAAATGAACGTACAGGATTTAAGACAATCTATAAAAGAAAAGATTCCAATCTCACTTTTGCCCCCTATTAATTGATTTCTATTTGGCTCGGATAATTAAAAAAATCAGGCAGAAATAAGAGATTTCGTTGCTTCCAGACAGAAACACTACTATCCTAACCTTTCGCGCCATCTAGTGCCAAATTTGAATGCTTTCGAGTAAATGGAATTAAAAAAGAAAATTAACGGCTTTTCCAGAATAATAACTGGCATATATTAGCTATGGGTCATTTTTATTTGTGCTCAAAATTTCAAACACTACAAAGTAACAGCCTTTGAGAAAAATGTGTACAGAAGAATTTACATTGCAGAATATAGGGTAGAAGATGAACCCTAACACTCATTCAAAGACAGCCTTAAGGTGGATCCGCCTAAAATCTTTGCCGCCCAGGTGGCGCAGTGGTTTAAGCGATGGCCTCTGATCATTCGTCCGCAAGGGGTCCGGATTCAAATCCCGGTAAAGCATGGATGTTGTGTTTGTCTTACGGCACTGTCTCTTTCCCTTCCCTGGAACCAGTGACCCTAAATTAGGGACGGGCGACTGCTTATAGCCCATTGAAGTGCTCATGGTGGTCGTTAAACCTCCAATCAAAAAAATAAATCTTTGCCTTGTATTTCCAATGGGCAAATTTCTATAGCCATTTTCTTCACAATTAATACGTTCCCAAGGATGAATATTTGAACATCGATAAAAATTACTTCATATTATAGCCTAGTATTACTTAATATTTTCTGAAACTTACCCATAATTATATTAAACATCAATAACTTTTCCTTTGGTGGTGTTGAGACCTGTACATTGATGACGTAATGTAAGACAAACAAATGTTAGATAGGTTAATTTTTAGAAAATATCAAGCATACTAGGTTATTATATGAAGTTTTTTTTTTATCTATTTACATCTTTGGGCATCTCCAGGTTTCTTATTCTAACCTCCTTGGTCACCACACAAAGCTTCCGATCTGTAATCTTGGTGTGCACTGACTGTCAGACATTTCCCGGCCGCGATCATTACATTCTTTCACGGAGAAGGCATACGATTTCATGAGAGAAGTAATATCGTCCCGGGAGATACCAACGTCAGGGTTTTTGTTCAAAGACAACAATAGTGACTGTTACTGCTGTTAATCCCACACAAGCCATGAAAATTCAAAGAAGTGGTGGAGTTAGGAATTCTACTCTCTCTAGACGGGCATTTTAGGGCGGCGTGATGGTTTGGATGGAAGGGCTTTTTAGGAATTATGGGCGTTCAAAGGAACGCCATAATTCACAAAAAGCCCTTCCATCTACGAATCATACACAGACCATGCAATTCAGAAACAAATAAAAATTGTTTCGCGTAATCCACGGCAGCTTATGATTCGTAGATCAGGAAATTCGAAAGAAAGCCGGCGCAGTGGTCTAAGGCGATGGCCTCTGATCATTCGTCCGAAAGGGGTCCGGGTTCGAATCCCGGTGAGGCATGGATGATGTGTTTGTTTAACGGCACTGGCTCTCTCCCTTCCCTGGAACCAGTGTCCCTAAATTAGGGACGGGTGACTGCTTATAGCCCATTGAGTTGCTCACGGTGGTCGTTAAACCTCCAATCAAAAAAAAAAAAAAAAAAAACTCCGTAGAGAACGCGGCCAATCCAAAATATCTGGCATTTCTGAAACCGAAGAGCGAACAAAATGCTTAGCTAACGCGACTAGTGCAGCAAAACTAAGGAAGCCGATTCGGAAATTGATTGAGATAACGAGAAGACTGTGATTACGTGCCGTGGAATAGTTCAGAGGGCTTTACATAGCACGTAGCGTTCGGCGAGCGCAAATAGTAAAGCCTTCGTTGCATCATTTTTTTCTCTCAAAATGCTCGTAAGCAAAAAACAAAGCAAACAAACATTTTCATCGCTTTCTACCTGCTTATTGCGTTACATTTTTTTCGTTGTTAACGCACTTTCGATACTTTTCTAATACCACCAGCTATCCTGACATCACATGGATTTTTTAAAAATAAATGTGCCACAAAAACTTTTTAAGAAGTATATTATACACACAACCTAAACTTATAACTTTTAAATAAATAATTCGCGAATTGTACGACGGAAATTACAGTATTTACTGCAAATTACTAATTTCTACACGCTAGGGCGAGCTGGCGCCCAGTATTTTCCAAGTTCTATCTTAGATTTTTAGGGGGAATTAACGACCACCGTGAGCAATTCAGTGGTCTATAAGCAGTCGTCAGTGCCTAATTTAGGACTACTGTTCGCAGGGTAGTAAGATAGCTAATGCCGTAAGACAAACACAACATCCATGCCTCACCGGATGGATGTTGTTTTCCAGACGTGCCTCATATTTCGGAGAGAGGGCATGACGACCATCGTGAGCAACTCTATGGGCTCGATGTTCATAACAAAAGTTCTGCATACGTTAATCTAAAACTGAAGGAAATGATGCAATCCAGAAAATGATTGAGTCATGTCAAGATCAGACTCAGCAACGCAGTGGTGTTAGAATGACGCGTTATCATTTTCTGTTTGGAAATAAATGCGTGCAGCTCCTCAGGTTGAGTCACTCGTAAGACCAGCGCTCGTACATGAAAATAGAAATTCTTCGGGTAAAAACTCCGACGCAGATCCACACTGCCTTGCAAAAAGGTTGTGAGGAAGGAACTCTTGACCGAAGCACAATTTCTAGCTGGGCATTGTGCTTTCGGGAGGGCCGAAGCAGTATCGAAGATGATCACCGCTTAGGCCATTTCAAACGGTGACAGGCAAAACATCTGTCGCCATTGTTGCAACGCTTCCCGAAGAGGATCGCGCCGTCCCGGTGGCGCAGTGGTCTAAGCGATGGTTTCTTATTCGTCCGAGTTGGGCCCAGGTTCGAATCCTTGTGAGGCATGGATGTTGTGTTTGTCTTACGGCCCTGGCTTTATCCCTTCCCTGAAACCAGTGGTCCTAAATTAGGGGCGGGCAAGTGTTTATATTCCATCGAGTTACGGTGGTCGTTAAACCTCCAATAAAAAAAAAAGAGAATTGCCGTTTGACAGTCGAGGAGATCGCTCATCAGGAAAATTTGTCCACCATGCTTGTTCACCGGAATTTGACCGACTCATCCCATCACCTCACCACCGAGCAGAAGGCAGCCAGAGTGAGCATCGCACTAGATCACCTCCACAGGTTCGAAAGGGAGGGCGACAATTTCCTGAACAGAATTGTCGCAATTGATGAGAATTGGACCAGCGATTTTGAGCAGGAACTGAAGTCATAATCAGCGGAATGAAAGCATCCAATTTCCTTCGCTCCTCAGTGTCTTCGACAACAATCCAAAGTGAAGCAAATGATGATTTTTGCGTACTATGCCCAGGGTGTCGTGATCTCTGATCAAGTGCTGGTAGGGCAAAATGTCAACGCACAATATTATCGGGACTTTCTGAGGACAAAGTTGAAACCGAAAATTCGTCAAAATCGCCCCAACTTGTTGGAAGCGGGCGTGACAACGCATCGTGTCATGGTGCAGCGTCGGTTGTGGGAATTTTGTTGAAATATATCTGGGAAACTTTATCCCACCCACCATACAGCCCTGATCTCAGCCCAACCGACTTTGATCGTTTCCCAAAGTTAAAAAATCGGCTCCGTGGCATCCGCTACGAATCACTGGACGAAGTATCATTGGACGTGACCCGAATAATACGACAGCTGAGGAAAGATGGCGTACTATGAGGCATCCAGGAGCTACCTCACTCCTGGCAAGCTGTCATTATAGCAGCGGAGGGGAGTACATTGAACTGCAATGAGGTAGTTTTCTCCGTTACTTAAAACTTTTCTCAAAAATGACCATTGCGCAGAACGTTTGTTAGAGCCCCTGTATACGCAATCGCCTGTCCCTACCACCAAAGATGTTAGAATAATACAAAAGCCGTTTCATAGGAACAGAGTAAATTTTTTTGAGTTGGCAACAGTGCGAAGGGAACAATAACCACGTTGGCGACTTACTGAATTATGGAAGTATCTATGTCAACAATTATTAACCGTGGTAGACGATTCCTGTTTTGTTATTGCGCAGTTGTTTAAGGGACGTCTGCAATTCGCTATACAGCTATTGAGGTAAGAGATTCAGAGTCAGGGCCGGCCACAAGGGGTGCAAGGCACCCTGGATTTGCAGGGGCTCCGGAAAAAGAAGGGATGGGGGGGGGGGGGGTTGATGAAACCGGAGAAAATTGAAAGTAAAAATTTTAATGAAGTTAATTGGTTAAAATTCAGTTATAAACTCAATCTAAATTGTTGTAACATCAGGGGACCCCCGTAACCGAGCTGGCGTTTGTTAACGCCTCCATGCACTTCTGAAATTACCTAGGGTAAGCCAAGGAAGTTGGAATAGATGGAGTAAGGGTCCACCGTTCCCCTCGTGTGATCAAAATGAAGCCAGCGAAACGTCACGATCCGGACGTCACAGTCTTCGCAGCCATGTTGGTGAGACGACTGAGATCATAACATCACATTTTTTTTTATTGGAGGTTTAACGATCACCGTGAGCAACTCAATGGGCTATAAGCAGTCGCCCGTCCCTAATTTAGGGACACTGGTTCCAGGAAAGGGAGAGAGCCAGCGCCGTAAGACAAACACAACATCCATGCCTGACGGGATTCGAACCCGGACCCCTTACGGACGAATGATCAGAGGCCAGTTCCTTAGACCACTGCGCCACCGGGGCGGCAACATCACATTGAGTAATGATGATGTGGCTGCATATTTCGATCTATATCTTTAAATTTCAATATGGCGCAGTGGTCTAAGCGATGGCCTCTGATCATTCGTCCGAACGGGGTCCGGGTTCGAATCCCGGTGAGGCATGGATGTTGTGTTTGTCTTACGGCACTGGCTCTCCCTTCCCTGGAACCAGTGACCCTAAATTAGGGACGGGCGACTGCTTATAGCCCATTGAGTTGCTCACGGTGGTCGTTAAACCTTCAATCAAAAAAAAAAAAAATTTCAGTATGTTGATCAGTAAAAAAAAATAGCTAGCGATTATTAGGTAACATATAATAAACGTTTAAGGCTGATTATGATATATTTTTATTGATATTTTTTAAACTTTGTTTTAGTTTTTTAAGGTGGTTCCACCTAAAATCTCTGTTTTATGTTTCCAATGGTAAAACTTTTGTAAATATTTTCTTCGCATTTAGTGTATTCCCAAGAATGAAAATTTGCACATCGATAAAACTAACTAAGTTATAGCATGGGAAACTTAATACTTGCTAAAACATTATCATAATTATATTAAAAATCAATCTCCCTTCGCTGGAACCAGTGGCCCTAAATTAGGGATGGGCGACTGCTTAGCCCATTGAGTTGCTCACGTTAGTCGTTAAACATTAAAAAAAAAAAAGACCTGTTAATAGATGGCGTGACATGTACATTGATGACGTCAGCAGACAAATAAATGTTGGATTGTTTAATTATGGTCATGTTGTAGCAAGTATTAAGTATCCCACGCTATAACTTTTTTTTTTTTTTTTTTTTTGATTGGATTTTTAACGACCACCGTGAGCAACTCAATGGGCTATAAGCAGTCGCCCGTCCCTAATTTAGGGTCACTGGTTCCAGGGAAGGGAGAGAGCCAGTGCCGTAAGACAAACACAACATCCATGCCTCACCGGGATTCGAACCCGGACCCCGTTCGGACGAATGATCAGAGGCCATCGCTTAGACCACTGCGCCACCGGGGCGGCCGCTATAACTTGATGTTCGTTCTATCGATGTGCAAATTTTCATCCTTGGGATACATTAATTGCGAAGAAAATGTGTACAGAAATTTTACCATTGGAAACATTAGGGCCGCCCCGGTGGCGCAGTGGTCTAAGGCGCTGGCCTCTGATCATTCGTCCGTAAGGGGTCCGGGTTCGAATCCCGGTCAGGCATGGATGTTGTGCTTGTCTTACGGCACTGGCTCTCGCCCTTCCCTGGAACCAGTGACCCTTAATTAGGGACGGGCGACTGCTTATAGCCCATTGAGTTGCTCACGGTGGTCGTTAAACCTCCAATCAAAAAAAACAAAAAACATAAGGCAGAGATTTTAGGTGGAACCACATTAACAACTGCAGAAGAGTATGATCTTTCGTTACCGAGGTCAGAAATAGCTAACATAACATTTTCTACTCATCGTGTTTTACAGAAATCTCTGTATGAAACTGAATCAATTAATATTGTTAGAAACTCAATTCTATGGGCTCTTGAAACTTCCTGTTTACTCACAAACCTAACGAATCAACTATAAATAACAGCACATTATTTTTACGAGTTCCTGTTGGCAGTTGATTTAACGAAAAAAGCTTAGAAGGCTATATGTTTGAGTGAGTCAACGATTTTTAGATGGCACCGTGATTTCAAAAAAGGGAATTTGTCGGCAGAACTCGCTCCTAGGCCTAGTCAACCTGAAAGTGTTGTTATGGAGCGTATTATTGTTAACACTGTTTGGGCAATCCTGCAAGAAGATCGACGAATTACGTGTGAAGACCAGTGACGAATCCTGGTATAGAATGGAGGTCATGCGGGCCAGAAATATGCAAAATTGTACGTAATTCTCTACCTAACACCAAACGAACCATATAACAACCCTTATGGGTTTTATTAGCAATAACGCCACATTGTGTTTAATTTAGTTCCTCCATAATCAATGCACTGCAAATGTGATGCAGAAGATTTGTATTTTTTCTGCGAAGTATGCAAGCTGGTGAGGTTGTCAAATCCACCCGAACTCCACGAACTGTCGCTTTTAGAAAACAACAAACACGGCCAGCAAAATAGTTTATTTAAATTTCTGCAGCCTGCTAACCATGGATACAAATCATACTGAGAAACCTGGAAATTCCGACTATAAGAGTCTTTTTTGATCCTTGTGTATACTCTTAAGGTTAGGTAAAGGTGGGCATGCTCTCCCGTCCTTTATTATTTTCATCTTTTCCATTGTAGTCCTCATTGAAAAAGATATTTCTAACAAATCTTGAATAATACTTTTATCGGCATTGCCTAAACTCATTGTTCAAGGAGAAAGTTTTAAAATTCTAGAAACACTGTTCAGGATTTAAAGAAATAAACTACACAATTTGTAATAAACACAAGGAGCATCGCAGCACTAGTCACTAACACCATTTACTGCATTACACACAATTCAAACTCTACAATCTCACTCTCACCCAAAGAAGAAAAATTCTGGTTTCTTGCTGCCCACACTCAACGAGAACACGCTTTCGAGAAATCGTATGGCGTGCTTGCTGCAGCATGACCTGACAAGCTAACTAACCTGTTTTCCCGGTCTGTTTCTCGTTCGGCCCATAAAGAAAGGATTATAGAGTGGAAACAGACATAGGAGCCGGTGGAAACTCCTCCCATAGAAAGTGGCGCCCCCACGGACCTAAAGCAGAACCAAACTGTGACGTGAATCCATTCCGTCGGCAATGGTTGCTATGGCAATCCAACCCAGTACTGGGGAGGTGAGGAGCAGCTGCTCTGCGCCATCCTTCCGTTGTCCCCTCACCCCCACGACCTTTGTCCTCAACCGCTGTCCCAATCTAAGCCAAGCGAGGCATCGGAAAGATGACAATAACGAAATATCCATAGATATTGAAGCCAAGCACGTAGATATCGAAACAGATGACAATGGAATGCAAATCAGAATTGAACGTAAAGCTATATCGTAAAGAAAACAATGACAAAGAAGAATCCGGAAAAATGATAGGTATATGTCGTATACGTCGTCTTCCACTCTGCAGGGAGATCAAAGCTCAAACAGCTGAAATGGACAAAGTCGTGTGGTTCGCGGTGAATCCTGGGAAGCCCAGCTGTCAATTAACTGTAGTTCTGTTTTAGGCCGCGGGTGCGCTGCAGTCTACTTCACGAGTTTCAGCTCAATACAGGCAGTGTCGTTTCTATATATCCTTCCTTCATGGTTCGGCCGTTGAAACCCACGCATGCGCTAAAGCATAATTTTGAACCGCAGTAAGGCTGTGAGTTCTCAGCATCCCTAATTTTTTCTGGGCTTTCCATTGGCTTCCCAACGACAACCAGGGCTGAGCATGAGCCATGTCGTATTGCAGCTGAGCACGTGCTCTGGCGTAATGCAGCTGATTTCAGCATTCCAGCTTTTTATTAAATGGAATTTTTTGTTCGTTTTCATTTACCTAAGATGTAATTGCAAATATTCCAGCTTTTATTAAATGGAATTTTGTTTATAATTTCGACAGATTTAGTGGGCTGGCGGCGCACTACTAGCCCTACCGCAGCATTCGGTACTGGTGAAGACATAGCTGCGTCACCTAATATTTAAAAAACGTCGCCATTCTGCATTCTAAGCGACAAATTACTGCTGCATCGTGTGTGTTCCAGATGGGTACCTCATCATCTGACGACAGAACAATTGTCAGCCAGAGTTCAGGTGTGTCATAAGTGGAAACAAATGATTGCAAAGGATTCAAACTTTCTAAATACAGTAATAACTGCCGATGAAACATGGCTCCACTATTTCGACCCCCTCGCGAAACGCTCAACGAGTGCCTGGAAACACACAGGATCGCCTCCTCCGGAAAAAGTCCTCCAAACTAAATTAGCTGGGAAGGTGATGGTGATAATTTTCTTTGATCATAAAGGTGTAGTTTATCATCTTGCCGTTCCTCCACAGATTACCATCAATGCTGAGTATTGCATTTTAGTCTTGAAGCGTCTGCGATGACACATATTGATAAAGCGACTTGAACTGATGGGCAAGTGGACCCTACACCATGATAACGCCCGGCCCACACGTGGCTGTTTGTGTTTAACAGTTTCTTACGAAATTCAGTTTTGAAAACATGCCACAGCCTGCCTACAATCCTGTTCTCGCCCCGTATGATTTCTAGTTGTTTTCAGCAGGCAAGGAGACTTTCCGTGGCGCAACATTCAACACAGGTTCTGACGTTATTGAAGCTGTTCAGTGATCCCTAAAGTAGCTTCCACAAAATGCCTATGCCGCATACTTTGAAAAGTGAACTGAACGATGAAACCGTTGCATATCATCAGAGAGAAGATACTTTCAGAAAGAATAACATATATTTTGCTGTACCTATATTTCTTTATTTGGTGCGATTTTACTCTCAGTTTTTATGGAATGGCCGTTGTACTTCTGGAGATGCCCTGAGTCTCTTAACCGTGAAGTCGCAAAGTTTGGTAGTTTGAGGTTGTTTACATGATATCCATGCAGTTTCATCTGTGTGTATTTTGGAACTGCATGATTTTTGGTTGTAGAAATCTTCTTAATATGAAACCGGAATAAAATATACTTCATACACAAGTGTAGTTTTAAAATTTAACGCAATGCTTTGTTTTGAAGTCGCACTAGCATTCATGTATTTCAATTTAAAATAAAAACGGGAAGGATCCTCAAAATAATTAAGAATTTTATGAATCCAGCATTTTCTTACATATCGGTAGCAAGTTACAATGCAAAATTAGAAACACTTGCGACGAAAGTGTTTACTGTTCTTGCGACGAAAATACATCGCAATAGCTGATGTTTTCGATTGCAAATGCATCGAGCACACCAGCTTTCCCACAGTTTAATGGCCATCGCTTGCGGTTATTGGCTTCACTCAAAATGGTGCTGCTCAATCAACAAGAGCATTTTTTATTGGAGGTTTAACGACCACCGTGAGCAACTCAATGGGCTATAAGCAGTCACCCGTCCCTAATTTTGGGTCACTGGTTCCAGGAAAAGGAGAGAGCCAGTGCCGTAAGACAAACACAACATCCATGCTTCACGGGATTCGAACCCGGACCTCTTTCGGACGAATGATCAGAGACCATCGCTTAGACACTGCGCCACCGGGGCGGCTAACAAGAGCTTCTCCAGGCACCTTATTCTAACCAAGGAGGTTAGAATAAAATATCTGGAGATGCATTTGTTAATGGAGCAGTAGCACCAATTACACCTTGCGTGAAGCCTATAACCGCGTGCCGGTTCTTAAAATCATGAAATCAGAGAGGACGCTGATGACTGCTTTGATGCTGTTGCTGTAAACTATGCTCATAGATGTGCATGCTTCTCGTTCCGTGCAGTACAGTAATTTCACTAAAATTTTACCAAATAATCTTTCTTTTTTATCCTGCAGTTATACTAAAAGCGATTGTCATGTATGGATAGGTATAAATGAATATTCTTCCGAATGATGTGTTTAGGGGAAGCTTTGTCAACATTATCATTTCTCATTGAATCTACATACGTGTCACAAAGCTAGTTAGTACAAATGCATTACTGGACGCAAGTTTTTTCCGTAATTATTGGGATTTTTGCCCAATCATCGTACTGAATTCTGTTCTGATCCTGTTGCAAATCTTTTCTCTGTCTCTACATGACACAAAATGTTTAATATGGGTGTCACATGATACCGTACTTAGGCCTAATCTTCCCATGATAAAGTTTACAGAACTTCGGACAAAAAAAAAATTAAAAAAAAAACCCCACCTAATTTTAATAATTTTAGATAAAGTGCGATGATATATAAAAAATTAAAAAATTTATTGGCATATTTAACTACATAATTACTGAGTGGCTGCCAACTTGATTTCGGACAAGTAAAAAAAAATTCCATTCGTTCGGCCTTGCCTCACCTTTTTTTTTTTTTTTAGATTGGAGGTTTAACGACCACCGTGAGCAACTCAATGGGCTATAAGCAGTCGCCCGTCCCTAATTTAGGGTCACTGGTTCCAGGGAAGGGAGAGAACCAGTGCCGTAAGACAAACACAACATCCATGCCTCACCGGGATTCGAACCCGGACCCCTTACGGACGAATGATCAGAGGCCATCGCTTAGACCACTTCGCCACCGGGGCGGCGCCTCATCTTTCGGCACGAAAAATAGCTACCTTTTGTTTACAGGACCTGTAACCACTGTGGCATCCAGGTACGAAACACGTTCTCAAAGTTACATTTATTACAATTACTTTTCATGGCCGATCTAAAAAAATCGCCTTTTCAGTCGCTGTCCTCCAAACACGCCATAGAAAAGCATGCTAGTGTTTAGAAATCATAGCGCCGCCCCGGTGGTGCAGTGGTCTCTGATCATTCATCCGTAAGGGTATAACGAAGTAAATTTCTCAGTCATTTCTGTCCACGCCAGGATTCGAACCCGGATCCCCTCATTCCGGAATAAGTCACTCTACCAATTGAGCTACGCGGACGTTTTATTCTGATTCCTATCTGCCTTTATGTCGTGTGCGTCCTTCTGGCAGGTACGTCACATCTCCTAGTACGTTACATCATCTCCCCCTTATTTTTTTTTTATTTATTTATTTATTTTTTTTTTTTTTTTTTTTGAAATGCTGGAGAAGGGATTCTCTTATTTTTCCTCTCTCGCGGTGTGGAAAGAACATCACACCAATGCGATATTTTGAACGATCGGGTCATCTGGATAGTTCGGGCGCCATTATAACGAAGTAAATTTCTCCGTCATTTCTGTCCACGCCAGGATTCGAACCCGGATCCCCTCATTCCGGAATAAGTCACTCTACCAATTGAGCTACGCGGACGTTTTATTCTGATTCCTATCTGCCTTTATGTCGTGTGCGTCCTTCGGGCAGGTACGTCACATCTCCTGGTACGTTACAAGGGGTCCGGGTTCGAATCCCGGTGAGGTATGGATGTTGTGTTTGTCTTACGGCACTGGCTCTTTCCCTTCCCTGGAACCAGTGACTCTAAATTAGGGACGGGTGACTGCTTATAGCCCACTGAGTTGCTCACGGTGGTCGTTAAATCTCCAATAAAAAAAAAAAAAGAAATCATAGCATCAAAACTCGTAGGAGCGCCATCTCGCGGTTTCATGAAAAAAGAGAACTAAAATTTAAATAGCAAGGTATTAATGCACGGCACAGTATCTCTTCTAGCCATTATACTATGGACGTTATTCCAGGCCTTTGCCGTATTCATGTGACGTCAAAATTGGATTTCTGCGGACCAACATGGCTGCTGATTCGATGCTTTCGCTATTTGATTATTCCTTGCTGTTGGCTAATAGAGCTACAGGGTGAAAAAGAAGAAATTAACTTATTAGAAGAACAAATCAAGGGGTTTTTTTCATTGAAGGTTTAATTACCACCGTGAGCAACTCAAAGGGCTATAAGCAGTCGCCCGTCCCTAATTTAGGGCCGCCGCCCTGGTGGCGCAGTGGTCTAAGGATGGCCTCTGATCAATCGTCCGAACGGGGTCTGGGTTCGAATCCCGGTGAGGCATGGATGTTATGTTTGTCTTACGGCACTGGCTCTCTCCCTTCCCTGGAACCAGTGACCCTAAATTAGGGACGGGCGACTGCTTATAGCCCATTGAGTTGCTCACGGTGGTCGTTAAACCTCCAATCAAAAAAAAAATTTAGGGCCACTGGTTCCAGGGAAGAGAGAGAGCCAGTGCTGTAAGACAAACACAACATCCATGCCTCACCGGGATTTGAACCCGGACTCCGTTCGGACGAATGATCAGAGGCCATGGCTTAGACCACTGCGCCACCGGGGCGGCAAATCAAATTTGCAAAAATATTCCAAGACAATTTTGTGTTCGATGTTTAATTCGCAAGACGCAGGAGAGCATCGCTGCTAGTCATCATGAAGTTTTTAATGTAGCATTTCTCGTACATGGTATATTAAATTTTCATGTTCTTATTGTCAGACGTGGGGAAATATCTGAAACATAAACTTGAGTACCTTCTTTTGCAAAACAATGACATTTAGAAGCTCAGACAAATACATAATAAGAAAATAAACTGGGGTTCGCATGCTAGGCAATCTGCTTAAAAATTAAATGAATGCGTAACATTAAATAAAAGAGAAATTATAGATCTGTTTGTTTTATTCTTTGAGCAAAGTAGAACTTAATTCGTAATTTACCGATCCAAACATTCCATCAATTTTCTCCTACTTTTTTTTGTTTGTTTTTTGAAATTGAAATTCCAAAGATTACTACGAGGTTTCAACTGCCTTTGATTCGTAGTGTTATAATATCCAAAATCTTTTTCGTTAAAGTGGACAGAACATATGGGAGAGTGCATATTGAAATAGAAATCACGGCGTTTCATTTTACACAGCCATTCCTTTAATAATTTCGTCTTTTTCAGACGAAAATTAAGGAATGTTTTTCTTTCGTCTACACAATTTAAGTTGCAGGATTTATTAGCTTAACCATACCATGAGCAAAAGTTAGACATGTCATTAATAAATTTACAAAAATCGCGATTTTCCTGAATTCTTGAAACGTAACGCCATGTTAAGCAATGAAAAAACGCACGTAAACAAACTGTTGTTGGTCCTCGGCCACGAAACGGCTTTCCCATGATACAATGCGAGGTGAATAAGGTCCATTGCAATGTATTTTGTGGTGGCCGAATCCCTTCCTTTCGTCGCAAATGTTTCCAATTTCGCATCGTAACTTGCAAGCGATGTGTGAGAAAATGTTGAATTTATAAAATTCTTAATTATTTCGAGGCTCCACCCCATTTTTATTTTAAATTGAAATGCACGAACGTTAGTGCAAATTCTAAACGCCGCCCCGGTGGCACAGTGGTCTAAGCGATGGCTTCTGATCATTCGTCCGACCGGGGTCCAGGTTCGAATCCCGGTGAGGCATGGATGTTGTGTTTTTCTAACGGCACTGGCTCTCTCCCTCCCTGGAACCAGTGGCCCTAAATTAGGGACGGGCGACTGCTTATAGCCCACTGAGTTGCTCACGGTGGTCGTTAAACCCCCAATTAAAAAAAAATCTAAACAAAACTTAACGTTAAAATTAAAAACTTTACTCGTATAAGAAGTATAATTTGCCGCCCCGGTGGCGCAGTGGTCTAAGGCGCTGGCCTCTGATCATTCGTCCGTAAGGGGTCCGGGTTCTTTTTTTTTTTTTTTTTTTTTTTTTGAGGTTTAACGACCACCGTGAGCAACTCAATGGGCTATAAGCAGTCGCCCGTCCCTAATTTAGAGTCACTGGTTCCAGGGAAGGGAGAGAGCCAGTGCCGTAAGACAAACACAACATCCATGCCTCACCGGGATTCGAACCCGGACCCCTTCCGACGAATGATCAGAGGCCAACGCCTTAGACCACTGCGCCACCGGGGCGGCGGTCCGGGTTCGGATCCCGGTCAGGCATGGATGTTGTGTTTGTCTTACGGCACTGGCTCTCTCCCTTCCCTGGAACCAGTGACCCTAAATTAGGGATGGGCGACTGCTTATAGCCCATTGAGTTGCTCACGGTGGTCGTTAAACCTCCAATCAAAAAAAGTATAATTCGTTCCGATTTGATGTTAACACAATATCTGCAACTCAAGAACACGCAATTCCTAAATACATACAGTTGATATTACATAAGTATCATGCAAACAACGTCAAATTCCCACACCTTGCGTCTTCACGGTTGGTTAAGATACTAAGAGCATCTCCAGAAATATTATTCTAATATCCTTGAATCTAACCGCATTGACGACCACTGGTTCCAGGGAAGGGAGAGAGCCAGTGCCGTGAAACAAAAACAACTTCCGTTCCTCACCGGATTTTTTTTTTGATTGGATTTTTAACGACCACCGTGAACAACTCAATGGGTTATAAGCAGTCGCCCGTCCCTAATTTTGGGTCACTGGTTCCAGGGAAGGGAGAGAGCCAGTGCCGTAAGACAGACACAACATCCATGTCTCACCGGGATTCGAACCCGGACCCCGTTTGGACGAATGATCAGAGGCCATCGCTTAGACCACTGCGCCACCGGGGCGGCGACCGGAATTTGAACCTGGAACCATCTTGAACAAATGGTCAGCGGATTACGTCACATGACGATTCGAGTCACAGACGACGGAGATTCGAGTGGCCCGCATTTCCTCTAGTGCCATCTAGTGGTTGTTACATTAAGAGACCTTTTTTCCAAGCCGACGGTCATACGGTGTTGACTCACCTGTCTATCGTACACCATGATCTCCAGATATCTTATTCTAACCTTCTTGATGTACATAGGTCACTTAGCATACTGAAAAAACCACAGAGTAGTAGTGAAAACGATGTTTGATATGTACTTGTTGTGAAACATATGTCTGTCTCCTGCCTATGTCTGCCTGTTTGCCATGTCTGTACAACCAGGTCCAATAAATCATTTAAAAAAAACCCGCCTCCAATAAAAAAAATAAGTAAATAAATAAACCTCCAATAAATAAAAAACAACAAAAAGGAATTGGTTGAGTTTTTAGCGAATGAGAGGATTGTATCGTAGGAAGTAAATGTTGGCTGGAATTCAGAATTCGGAAAATGGCAACGGTTTGACAAGTGAGGTTTGTTTATTTCCTGGTTAAAGTCTTCTCCTCGTTCGCATCGTCTGCAGCAGGGCAACTTCAATGGTGATTGTAAAATCAATCAATATACGGCGATGTTATGAGTTCGACAGCTGATTATCCAAATGGGGTTAGCGAGGAAAAGTGTACTTTGGATGAATCTGCATGTAATGGCAGCTCGAAAGAAGATGTATGGCTGCTGTCTCCAGAAGAACTGTTCAAATATATGGCCGAGTTCGATCACCTAGAGGGCTGGGAATCTCTGGTTGAACTTCAAGGAACTAAAGTTTTCCGTCGACCCCGTAATGTAAGTACATTTCATTGTTCTCTGCACACACACACACAAAATGTCGGACTTTTAGTTAGATGGCCTGAAAAGAATTCAGACTCGCAACATTTCTACTTTGCTGCCTTTGCAATCACAACGAACTTACTGGAAATTCTAACAATAATTTATTGGAAACCAGACTGTTTTAATGTCGAGTTCGACGGAAATTAATCCTATTAAAACCGTGGCGAACAGTTATTAAGGTGTAAAGTTTTTTCATATGATGCTGATGTAAATGGAGAAAATAAAACTAATACAAAAATAATATTAATAAGTGAAAAACATTGGTAACTACATTACAGCATAAATAATAATTACAAGAGTTTCATTGGTTTTTGCAAGAATGGAAAACATGGTTACTGTCACTGTGTTTATTTTGCTAAGATTTTTTTATATTGATAAGCACATCACTACTGAAGTTGCATTTAATTACACAGAGATTACTGTAAAATTATTGCATATTAAAAGTAATCATTATTACCTGCATAAACATGCCATTACTTACTTCAAAAATATCTTAGCAAATTCGCTTCCAGCATTGAGAAATTTGATTTTTTCAGAATAGAAACAGTTTTGTTAGAAATGAGATTTAATTTTGGAACTAAGTGAATTATAAAATTTCATGTTCCTGACAAATTAACGTGTAGAAGAATGTGTGAACTGATGATGATGCAGATCTAAAAATACTTAATGTATTTTTTTTAATTTGATAAAATGAACTACAAATAGTTTTTATTAAAGAAATAGAGACTTATCTCTAAAATTTGGTTCTAAATCCTCAAATTGCATATTTAAAAATTTTTATGTATTGATAAGCACATTCATACAGGTGGTGCATGTATCTACACAGATTACTACAAAATTATTGCATATTAAAAGTAACTAGTCCACTGAAATTTTTTCTTGTCATGTGAGTAACCAACAACAAAATTTTCATATTCCCATTCATTTTTAATTTTTCCAATGGCTATACAAATTTTACAATGACATTTCTCATTTTTATATAAACACAGAGAAACAGCAGGAAGCTGCCCCGGTGGTGCAGTGGTCTAAGCGGTGACCTCTGATCATTCGTCCGAATGGGGTCCGGGTTCAAATCCCGACCAGGCATGGATGTTGTGTTTGTCTTACAGTGCTGGCTCTCCCTTTCCTGGAGCCAGTGACCCTAAATTAGGGATGGGCGACTGCTTATAGCCCATTGAGTTGCTCACGGTGGTCGTTAAACCTCCAATTAAAAAAAACAGCACGAAATAAACAGTTGCTGTCACTGAGAATAGGGATAACGTGTCATTCCATGACAAACCAAAAGAACTCTTTACAAGAGTAAGCTTAAACACATTCACATAGAAAGCAAAGTGCAAGGAGCTGCTGTTCCATTTGACTTTGCACTTTGATTACAACTACGTAGTTGATGGTGGAGGGCTTAGTTCCAAGTGTGACCACTGCAGAAAGGCAGATGGCTCTGCAAGTACTGAAGTGAGAACAAATGCCAGAATAACGAAGGGCAGATTGTATAAAAAAGGCCTTGGCCTCTGATCATTCGTCCGAAAGGGGTCCGGGTTCGAATCCCGGTGAGGCATGGATGTTGTGCTTGTCTTATGGCACTGGCTCTCTCCCTTCCCTGGAACCAGTGACCCTAAATTAGGGACGGGCGACTGCTTATAACCCATTGAGTTGCTCACGGTGGTCGTTAAACCTCCAATTAAAAAAAAAAAAAAAAAGATTGCATTCACTTCGCCGTACTCCTTAAATACCACCGACGATAATTTGCATATTATGCCGTGCTGTGGCGTAAGCGCTAACCGGTTGGTCCCAAAATTAACATCACACCTACGTAAACTCGACCCCATTAACATATGTAAATTTTATGATTGTCCGCCAATTCCTTCTTGGTGTTCTTTTTTCACTTTCCACCAGTGTATTTACTTTTGTTTTTATCTTGAGTTAACATAAGGCCTACAGCCCAGAATAATGTGGCCCACCGGGAATTCTCGCGGTATCACGGTGACCCAGTCCGCTCCTATTCTTGAAGCATTTATTGGCTGGAAAGGGAACCAAGTGTTCTCTTCCTACAATCACATACCTCATGTGTAAGTCAGCCAAACTGTTTGCCATTTTTTTTAAATTCGTATACCCTTTTGCCTGATATTTGCTGTTTAAAAAGATAACCTAACAGAAGTGATAGCCTAACACATTCTACTTACAAGCAGTGTAAACTGTACCCAGAAACTCATTTGTGTGGAAATGTAGAGGTTAATTTTTCTTTACCCTAAATAGGGAGAAAATTTTTTTCGATCTGTAAGCAGTGTAATAAAACATCAGTATGTACTGATGCTTTATTATACCACTTGCAAGGAAGAAATAAATAATAATGTATCTTCTTCTTTTCCATATGAAAATTTGTGTAAAAAATGCTGCATTTTTGTTTGTTAACAGTAAGTTATAATTTTTTTTGGAAGGGGGGGGGCTAATGACCATAAAAGAGTGGTAGGCAATTCACATAACTAACAAACAAGTTAAGTAGATGGCAGTTGAGAACACGCTAAGTTACGTATAAAAAGTTTTAGGGCAAATATATTTCAGCCATTACTATGGCCTTCATCAGTGCGACTACGATTTGTTTTGTTGCCAGATTGGAAAGGTAAGTTTTGTAACGGTTACTCCGGGTGACGTGATGTAATGAGAGATTTCCAGATGTATGGAATGTAAATGGGGAGCTCAGAGTTGCACTTTTTGGGAAATAAAATTTCCTAACTTTCTCTAAACCTCAGAGCAAAACGATTTTGGAATGAAGCCAACTTTTTTGTATCAGACCAAAGTGGAGTAGCAGAAGTGTCAGCCATAATAAGTTGAGACAAGAAAGAGGAAGGTTGCATATTTCTCAAAGTTGCTTGTGAAGGTCATTGGCCCTTCACGAGCAACTTTGAGAGCTACATGCATTCTTCCATTCCTAATTAGAGTCTATGGACTTTTAGTTTCCAGGGAAGGGAGAGAGCCAGTGCTATCAGACAAACACACCACCCATACCTCACCTGGGACATCAGCTCGGGTCCTTCTTGGATGACTGATCCAAAGACCATGCTTCAGACCACTCATCCACTGGGAACATTGTAGACAAGAATGCATGTGTATGTACAGAAAAACTGTATGAACTCGATGATATATAACTTAACATCTAATATTCAAAACATACATCTTCCTATCAGTATTCTTATACCTTTTTGCCCTAAGAAATTTGCAGTTTTAGGATTAATATGTTACAAATAATGATCAAAGCTGAGTGTTAAATGCAAAGATAACGTGATGTAGGATCCACTGAGTGGCAAAACAGAAGGAACAAAAACACTTCCGGGATTGACTACACAATTACTAAATTATTCTTTTGGAACATACGATGCAATAGTTTAGGAACTTTTTGCTTTGAATTGATGGGGTGGATTATGATTTTTCTGCTGCATGGGTTTGTAGTGACTTTGCATTTCAAAGCAAAGTTAAATTGTTTGTGTAATTTGCTTTGGTATTTACTGTTGAGCAGACATATAACTAGGGGGAAGCAAGTGGGACTGCTGTCCCGGGCACAGCTTAAGAGAGGAAGTACAAAAATCAGTGATTGCAATCTGATAGAAACTGGAATTAAAACTTTTTCACCTGTTTCTCGTATGTTTTCTTTTTCTCTCTCTACTTACTTTGTCATTTGTCCATTTACAGAATTTGCTTATAATGTGTTTTGTCAATTTCAATAGCCTGGCAAATTAAAATTTGCATTTATTCCGCAAAATGTTCAGGAGATAGTTGCTCATATTAAGAAGTGAAGGTATTCTTGAGTTGGACAGACTCAAGAAGAGCCATGGCCTTCGTTGACAGCAATGAAGACTGGGGCTTTTCTTTAGTTGGCTTAACGTTGAAAGATAAGGGTGTTGTTCACATCGTTGAAGATTCTCTGAGGGCTATTCAATCGCTACTGCGACCGTGAACCATGACTGCCAGCTAATTCAGTCCATTTGATGTGGTGCCATTTTACCCCCCCATATGATGGAAAGACAGATGGGGGTGCAATATTTTGTGGTTTACCCTGGGTGCAGAAATGCCTAGTTGCACTTCTGTTGTTGAGTGCCACATGTAAAAATATAAGTACAAATATAAAGGGATCCTCAAAATTTGTGCTTTTAACTTAAACCTAAAATAAAAAAAGTATCCACTTTTTGCAGAAGGTAGTGTGGAAAGTTATTTTTCCAAGAAAGTAGTTGTAGAAGTAGTGAGCTACACACTTTAAAAAGTAGCTTTACAACCACTGTGTAACAGTGGTTGTAATATGCCCATGTACATGTGTGTGTAACACATACATGTACAGGGGTATATTTAGAGGGAGAGGGGAAGGGGTCTTTCCCCTCCTGAAAATGTTTCATTTTATTTGTTTTTGGTTAAAATGCAACTTACATTGGAAAAAAATGCATCAATTTAACATTAAAAAAAAAGGTTTAATTTTTCCTTCTGTTTTCCATTTACTTTTATTTGCTCCTGAGGATTTCAAAAACTTCCATTTTTTGTCAGCCCCCTTTAAAAAAATTCGATTATTCCCCTGCAGACTTACACATGCATACAGTAGAACCCAAGGTAAGTAGATAGTAGAGGTAGGTCCATAAGCTGGTCGAGCGGTATTGGCTACTCGGTACCACACCCCTGTGACATCAAAAGTGCAAAGCAGCTAAGGACCGTAAGTATTCTGTTTAGCGTTTTACAAGCTTTTGAGAGAAGAAGTCTTTGGGTGTAAAACTTCAAGACTTTATGAAAAGTGCTTAAATAAAATATTGCAGAATATTTTGCACTGCATTTATGGAGAGTATTTTCAAATACAAGGCAACAAAATGTATTTTGATTTCCAATAGAAGTATAAATATATTGAAAAAAATGCCAAAAAATTAAAATTTGCGCTTAGAAACTTTTTAAATAAAAATTAAAATTGCAATAAAATTAATTATCTAAGTAGCTAGTACTTTAAATAGAAAATATAAACCATACAAATACCTTCGCCATTTATTTTTAAACTAAAGATAAAGAGCACTATGAAAGTTGATAAGTTTTGTGTTTGATTTTCAGGTGTGTACATGACATTTTTTGTTATTTTAAAATTTTCAGCTGGGCGCTGGGTGTTGAATATTAAAAAAATTAATTCATTCTGTGAACGCGTTATTCTAGTTACAATAAATAAAATATCAAATGTGGTGTGTTATCATACAGATAGCTACAAAGAGCGAGAAACAAGATCTCTACATTCCGGATAAAAAACAAATTCCGATGTTTACGTTAAGATGCTATATGATATGATTTGTAACATTTAACAACTGTGCGTATATTTCTTCATTTTCAGAAAAAAATTGCTTCATTTTAGGTAACAGAAATGCAAAGAATATACCTTTTTGAGTTTGAAGTAACTCTCATGACGAGTTTGTTTTACTTTTGAGAACTTTTTTGCCCACTGTTTTTTTTATTTTCGTATTAATAAAGAAGTTTTGATCGTAACTCAGTCATACAATTATTAAGGAATTTAATCCTAATAAAAACGCTCAATTTTGGGTGAAGATGTACGATTTTTTCATCCACCTCTGGAAACACCTTTTTCGGTTCCAAAGATAAATGCTTAACTATATGATGTTTCGCAAGTTGTTCTTCGTGGATTTTCAGGAAAACACTTTCAAATTTTCGAAGAATTTCCATACAAGAAATTGCAAGATACGTATGACCACCTCTGCTGATATGCTTTTTGAAAAAAATTCTGCTCAAAGTTTTTTTTGCTTTTTTCACCGTTTTCCTCAGCAATAACAGAAAATCATTTTTTTCAGTAATGCACTTTCAGATTGTACATTTCAAGCTTTCAAATAATTGATTTTAGCTTTGGTTTTCCAATACTGAAGTTTCGATCGTAACTCGGAATTTATTTTATTGAGCTTTTCTACATATTTTTAATGGTGCAATTTTCTTTCCTTATTCTTCTATTTCAACTTTCAAGCTAAATGCTTTTCATATTTCGACTTTCAGCTAATCGTCAACAGACTGAACTTGCAAATCTGGACTTAATCTGGCATTTTTTTATATAAAATTCTGCATTACTTCTGACAAAACTGCTGATATTTTTTTCCAGCACGTTTTGAGCTTACTTGCTTTGTGCTTGAAGCACAACAACCAGATATATTAATGTGAGGAATCACACCTGTTTTCAGGCGAGGCAAGAATTGCAGCATATTAATTCATTTTTTAAATCTCTTTCAAAATCCTCATCAAAATGGGCACAGCATATTTTGTCGTTGTCAGCGATAAATGCATATTTTGTCATTGTCAGCAATAAATGCATCTTTTCGTCGACATGAGTTCATCCGAGCTTTTCTCAAACTGCCCTTTGGGATCCGATGAAAATTTAAGTTAGAATCTTTTGCTGTTGCCATAACACGCAACAGGGCATCCAGGCATATCTATTAATGTCCAATGCACAAAAAGCTGCTTTGACCAAATATATTAATAAAAAATATTTATAAACTGACTATTAACTCACTGCAAAAATGTGTATCATTTGCAAAATACTGGACAAAAGTCGCTGAAACTTGGCATAAATTCTAGAAAGCACACTCACCTTACGCTTGATGTCAGTCTCAACTTTGACCCACTGCTAACTCTGTTTGCGCCTTTGATGTCACAAAACTCGCCCCACCTGAGCGTTTAGAAATACTAGCTTCGAAAACCTGCTCTTGGACCTACCTTTTATAATCTACTTACCTTGAGTAGAACCCACTTATAACGAGGAGCTTGGAACTGATGGAAATCCTCATGAAATCTGTTTTGGTGGAAAATTGCATCATGTAAAAACATGCATACATGTTTATATTCGATATCCATACTAAGTGGACTTGGAAGATTTAATTAGTTGACTGCTACAGCATGAATTCAAATAAAATAAGCACTTACATGAATATGTAGCAGCAGTTAATCCTGAAACAGACATCACGTGGAATTTTTTTAGAAAAAACATACTCCCAAGATGTATCTTTTTTTAAAAAAAGATTTCTACATGAATACATAGTAGCAGTGAATCCCAGAGCAGACAACTATGGAAATCTTTAAAAAAATACTCCCTAGGCATATGTTTTTTAAAAAATATTTCTTCATAAAAACTTAGTAGCATCAAATTGTGAAGCAAAATCATGTGAAATATTTTTTTAAAAAGACACTTCCATGGAATTAGTGGCAGAGAAGGGTCTCTTGCACTTGTGTATATCAAATGCTCAACACATATGGTATATCAGATGCTCAAAAAATTAGCTGTAATTCACTTGTTGAGCACTTGATGTACCATATTTGTTTTAAATGTAAGATGCATTTTCCCACCCTACCCCCAAAATTGGTTTTAAAAATCCCTCTTCATCTTATACACCAAAGGTCGTCATTATTGCCATGAATATATACGTATGTATGCTGTGGTAAAGACTGCTAAATGATCATAAATGAGTGGTAGGCAATGATAATATAATAATCTAGGAAGCCACACGACAAAGATGAATTTGATTTACAGACTAACAAACAAGTTAAGTTGATAGTAGTTGAAAACACACTAAGTTACATATAATAGTTTTTAAGGTAAATACATTTCAGCCATCACTATGGCCTTCATCAGTGCGACTACGATTTGTTTCATTGCTAGATTGTATATTTAGAGGTATTAGTCTTTTTTTTTTTTTTATCATTTAGGACAGTTGTCTATTATAGCAGTTAACGTTTACATGAATTCCTCAGATTTACATTGAAGTAACTTCTATTATATTGTAATTTTTTTTTACTTTAAATTTACATTTATAGCAGTCTGTTTCTTTATTTTTTTATTTTTTTTTTTTTTGTTTAAAGCATACATTTGGAGTCAGTCATTACAACCACAAAATCTATGTACATATCTTTTGATTTTAGTCTGCTACAAATTTTTCAGATATACTTCTAAATCATTTCAGCATACATAAAGTTAGGGAAAATATCAATATCTACTATTTCAGCTACCCATATTAATACTTAGTTGCCTTTGCCCTGTTTGGGGAATCATTTAACATGAGAGAGAAAAAAATAAAGCAGCACAAAAACAAAATAACTGTGTGCAGTTTTGCACAATGAATTCCCAGTTTTAATGATTCCTAACTATAAAAAAATCAGCAGTTCTCCATTTTTTGAAGTTTTTCCCATTTTATTCCCAAATTTAAAGTCTAAAAATTAAACTTTAAAATTTCTTGGCCTTTGAAAAATTTTCGGTTATCCAACAGCCTCCAGATATTTTTGCCCCCCAATCTTTTTCAGTATCCACCCAGGTTGAAATTCCTTGATAAATCCCCGATTCAGGGCTACTTTTTTTGCAAAAAATAAAATTAAGGCCCCCAAAAATATATCTGACAAAATACTAGACTTTGATCAATTGCATGAAAAAAATAGCATAGGAACTTCATTGTATGGAAATCACAAAAGTGCTTGTCTGTTGAATATGTGAAAGAGGGGCTCACTTTTTAAAACTACACAGCCACACACATGCTCTCTCTCTCTCTCTCTCTCTCTCTCTCTCTCTCTCTCTCTCTCTCTCTCTCTCTCTCTCTCTCTCTCTCTCTCTCTCTCTCACACACACACACAGCGTAAACAGACATTGCTCTTATTGATGTTACTACTAGCATTATTATTTTCTTAAATGATATGTATAATTAAAGATTTTTTTGTATTAATATTATAAACACCGATACCAGTTGGTATTGGTAATAGCGATATTTATGGAACTAGCATAGGTTGAGAAACAAGTGGAACTCACTGCTATGTAGTTATTATGAACCATTTTGCAAAAGCAAATCTGAAAAAAAAAAAAAAGGCCAGGTGGAGGGTAGGAGTGGAAATGTTGTCTTAAAGATGATTAGCAAACCCCAAGTATAAATACATTACTTTTGGTGGAATTGTTAACACAGCAATCATACAGTTTTGCAGTGCCTGTATTTACTGTTCATTACATGACATTACTTTTGGTGTAGATGATTCATCCATGCAGCTAACTCTTCAGAATAGGGGATCGGTCACCTTTATAGCCCAATTACTGTTCAAGTAAGCTATAGAACAATGCCTTTTGAGCAGCTGAGGTATAGGATCTCAAGAAAAAAAAAATATGGGAAAAAGAAGAACAGAATTTTGAAAACCCATGCTACTCAGCAACATATTAATTTGAATAAAGCTTGAAAACTGGCTTCCTAGAATTCTTAGATATTACAATCAAAGATGGAAAATTCCATACAAAATTGTATAAAAACCATTGAATGCAAATAAATTATTAGATTTCAATTCCTATCATCCATATTCTTTTAAGAAAAATTTGGCAAGTCAGTTTTTAGAAAAAATAAATAAAGCAGTATCTACAGCAGTGATAAAAAAAAAAAACCCACAAAGAATAACTTAAAAAGACATCCTTACAGAAAATAAGTATTCTAAAAATGAATTGAAAAACTTCTAAATTTTTCAGTTTAGAAGAACACACAACAGCAACAAATAAAATTAACCACAAAAACTACTTATCACAAAGGTTTAATTGAATCTTTAAAGAGAATTAGTAAGAAATATAATATAAGGCTAGCTCCAAGTTATGAGAACAAAGTTAAAAAATGTTTTCCCAAAGATAATTCAAAGAGAAGAAGATATTTAAAAAATGCAAGGAGTAGTCTGTGAAGTAAAATGTAGTTGTGGACTATCTTACATAGGAAAGACTATCATACATAGGAAAGGTCACAGACTAGAAACTCGAATAGAATATAAAGCGGCTATAAAAATTTTTATTCAACAAGACAGGTTTAGATAGGCATGCTAGAGAAACTGGTCACAACATGGATTGGAATCCCCTTAGTCATCAGTTTCCAAAGCAAATTTTAAAAAACAGAAAATTAAAAGAAGGAACAGAAATTGAAAAGTTTTAGAATTCCATCATCAGTGACTGCAGGGGTTTGTCCTTGCCTAACATCTGGCTAGATGATGAAAATAACCATAACCATCAAGGTTAACCATAACTGTAATAGTGATAGAAAAAGAGTGAGAACAAAGGACTGCCAGATGAAGAAGAAGAGTCTTCTCTGAAAATTTGCTATTAAAAATAAATATTTCCTAGAAAAAAACATATTAGAAGATTAATTAAGTATTTAAACATAATTATTTAAAAAAATGAGAATTGTAAAAATATTTGTTTTCCCTGTATCTGAATACCTTAATGCGTTTTTCAGTTTAGTGTGATAGAGATTAATTCTTTGGTGAAATAATCTGTGCAGTGCTTACTCAGAAAGAAACTGTATGGATGATAAATGGCTATTTTTCTTGTAGTGTAAATGAGGTAGTGAAAAAAATGGTCATAGTCAATGCTTTAGCACCACGGCAATTATACCAGTACCTGCAAAAGACACACTGTTGGTATAACGGAAATACTTGGGGGTTACCTTGCAAAAAATATCTTTGAAGCCAAAAATATCTTTGAAGTCATTTTTTGCAATGGCTTCAATTAACTTACAAATATGACACAAAAATTTTGTTTGATGTGTTCGGCTGTAATCCATGCTGAAGACGGGGTTCAATGTTAATTACGGCAGATGCGGTGGCAGATATCATTATACTTATTGTTCAATAACAGAAAATGTTTACCGACGAATGTCAAAAGAGAAAAAATGAAGTGGCAGCGTGATAGTTGTAGACGTGCTGCATTACATGATTCCGGTGTCCATTCTGAGGGAGCGGCTTCCACTACAAAAAACATTAATTCCGAGGTGAAATTGGTGAAAGAGTGTGCCAGTGGCAGTGATTCTCAGTCGGTTCTGGAGTCTGTCAACATAAAGCTAGATGCTATTAACGAATTAAAGATTGAGATACTAGATTTGAAGAGATCAGGTGAGTTCTTTTCTCAGAAGTATGATGACATTTTGACTTCTTTAAATAAATCAAGTTCGTTGCTTGAGGACTCTCGTAGGGACGTGTTTGCTCTTCAGCAGAATATGTCGGACCAGGATTCTGAAATATCCAGATTGTCACAGGACTTGAACAACCTTGATCAATATGCGAGAAACAGAAATTTGGAAATACATGGAATCCCTGAGAGTAATGAAGAGACTAATGCTGATCTCTCGAACATTGTGCTTAATATTGCAAAAGGGTTGGATTTTGGAGACCTTTCGTGCGATGACATTGACGTCGTTCATAGAATAAAAACTAAGGGGGCACGACGCCCCTCGCCAATCGTTGTGCAGTTTCAGACCAGAAAAGTAAGAGATATTCTTTTATCAAGGAGTCGGAAGATTTTAAAATTGACTGATATTGATGCTAATTATTTGCAGGAAACTAGAATTTATGTTAATGAGAATTTGACTTGGATCTTAGTCGATTCTGATGGGTAGGTGATGTTTCTGTAACTCTATTGGTTGTACATAACTCAGTTTTTGACCTGTAATCCTAGTGTTTGTTCTGTTGAATTTTTGCGTGATTTGCTGGTTTCAAAAAATCGCAGCTTGCTATAGTTGCACATTAACGCTCGTAGTTTATTTGGCAAATATGACTTGTTCTTGGAGTTTTTGGGGTTTTTGGATTACCTTGTTGACTTTATTTGCGTTTCAGAGACTTGGTTTAATAGTGTGGATCAACTTACTTGTAATGTACCAGGTTTTCGAGCTTTTTCTGCTTCTAGATCAGGGAGCAGGGGGTGGGGGTGGGGGCTGCTATTTTTGCTAGGCGCTCCATTTCACTTTCGCAGATTGATAAATATACTGTTATAACTTCCCCTAACAATTTATTGTAGCTTGGCCCACCGTACTTGACAAATCACCCATTCCCTTTATAGTTGCAAAAAGCTCACTGAGATTGCACCTGCTTCCCACCCTAGTTTTTAAAACAATACTTCATAAATTGGGAAGCGTTTGGTGTTAAAATGTGATGTATTCTCTTAAATCTCGATAAGGCTGTTCCTAGAAAATGGCTTTGTAGTGGAAACAATGGATTGTATTGTTACTTTTGGGAATAGATATCAAGACCAAGGTCATACAGGAAACTGCATTTTTTTTGTCAGAGGATTACTCAACATGGTAACACAGAGGGGAAATTCCAAGTCTCTTCTGTTGCTTACAACAAAAAAAAAAAAAAAAAAAAACTAGGTCTTCAGAGAATTATGCACATGGTTTTCCTCTCTGCAATTACAGGTTGCCTCATTATCAAAGTTTAAGGAGGAGGAGGAGGAGGAGGTGAGATCATAAGTGCCGATGCTCATTAGAACCATGTGACCAGTCATGACATAAGATGTGTGTAAAAGTTCTGCCATCACCCAAAGTGGATTAGGCTAGATGAAATAGGGATGACATTGCTGTTATGTAAAAGAATCCTTGCGGAAATGATACTGTCTTCGAAAGTTAACCAGCACATAATAGTTTTATCACCAACATGTATATTACAGTTGTAGAATTGGTGAGAAAATGCCATGAAAAGAGAATGGCACCTGCAAGTCAGTTGGAGAGAGCTTGACAAAAACATTGGGTCGTGTCTTAAAAGAAAGTGTAATAGTTCATAAATTCCATGGGGTACCAATCACCTTTTTCAGTGTAGTGGTTAGTGCAGGGGTTTATCCAGAAATTTCAAATAGTTGAGTGGAGGTGTGGATAAAAGCAAATTTTTTTTGAGAGGTGAAATTTTTTTATGGTGAAATATTTAAGCTTTAAACCTAGGGCTAAAAGTAGGA
This sequence comes from Macrothele yani, assembly GCA_039090855.1. NCBI lineage: Eukaryota > Metazoa > Arthropoda > Arachnida > Araneae > Macrothelidae > Macrothele > Macrothele yani. The sequence continues at coordinate 39,494,184 of CM077009.1, read as the reverse complement.
AAAACTTCAAGAAATGGAAAACTGTTTAATTTTTTATAAATAATAATAATAATAATAATAATTTTCTTATTCTTGCTGTTACATTTAGCAATTTATGAATATACATCAACAATTTTGCATTATAGACAACAGCAAGGGAGAATCAGGAAAAAAGCCTCAGGGAGTCCTGATAAAAGCCCTGATTTCCCAAATATGTAGTCAAGCAAGCACAGGTTCATCAAACGCAGCAGTAATGCAGAGTATGTTGTCTCGGATGTACGCAGTTTGCATGAATTTCAAATTGAGTATAAATAAGGGAAAAACCAAAGTTATGGTGTTTGAGAGAGGAACTGGTAGCATTGAATGTAATGTAAGTACGTATAAATGGCACTGTGATTGACCAGGTAAGTGAGTTTGTGTATTTAGGAAGCATGTTTGACAGAGAGAACAAATTGGATGGTGAAATTAGTAGGAGAGTCAATTCTTCATTGAAAGTCATTGGTGCTCTGGGAGGTTTTCACAGGAATGATGGGTTCTCTAGAGAGTCCCGCATGGCTGTGTATGAAACAGTAATTGTTCCTACTCTGATGTATGGCAGTGAAACCTGGGTACTGCAGAAGAAACATAGGAGTTATATACTCGGTAATTTTGTTTTGTAGTCCGCTCATCTATTTCACTTGCATTGTATATACCCCTTGCATAATGTAAATTGCACACACTTTGTATATATCTGACTCCTGTTATTATGATTTCAGGCATTGTAAAGGCACATGCCGCCTACCGCTTTCGTTCCCTGTAAATTTCGCTCAGAATAAAACATTTTGAAAGTTTGTGTGCTGGAGAAATGCGTTACTTACAGGGGGTTTGTGGCAAGACACGGTCTAATTGTGTGAGGAATGAAGATGTGTTGCAAGTTGTGTGATGTGAAGCAAAATGTTGTTAGCAAGGTGGAGACCAATATGCTTCGGTGGTTTGGCCATGTTGAAAGAATGAGTGATGTGATGCTTACTAAGAAAATCTTTTTAGCCCAAGTGGCAGGACGGTAAGGCAGAGGAAGGCCAAGGCAGACATGGGTGGATCAGATTCAGGAGTGTCTGCATGAGAAAAAGATTATGAGTATGAAGTATGAAAGATCTTGTGTACGGCGTGTAATGTATATCAGTGAAGCACGAGTTGTATGTCAAGATCGCTGTGAATGGAGAAGTTTGATACGACAACAGTAAGTAAAAATATCTGGTAGTCTGTATTTCTTTTTGGAGCTAACCTCTGAATCTCAGAGAACAGCTTAGTGATATGTATGTATGTATGTATGTACTTCAAGGTGAAGAAATTATGTAAACTAGTCGAAATCGACGGTTAGTTTTTTTTTTTTTTTTTGAAAACGAATAAACTCTATGAAACAAATGTAAACTTAATTTGATTGACAAATTCATTCAATCACTTCAGTAAAGACATTTAGTCCAGGTTCGTGATATCTTCTTCTTCATTTTTTTTTTTTTTTTTTTGGGCTGAAGGTTTAACGACCACCGTGAGCAACTCAATGGGCTATAAGCAGTCGCCCGTCCTCCTTAATTTAGGGTCACTGGTTCCAGGGAAGGGAGAGAGCTAGTGCAGTAAGACAGACACAACATCCATGCCTCCTCGGGATTCGAACCCGGACTCTTCACGAACGAATCATAAGCCAGCGCTTAGACCACTACGCTACCGGGGCGGCCAGGTTCGTGATGAGCATCACGACTGCATCCTTCTTCAGTCGTAAAATGTGAGGCGGAAGTCCACTCATCTCGACGGTGTGCAAAAATTTAACTGGATATCGCACTCATTCACTCTCATCTTCAGACACAACTGTGTTTGCAAATGTTGAGATTCGGGTTGCGAATACTCTTCATTCTCTCTTGTCTGAGACATATAGTTGCGACCCATTGATCGCTCACGCCTTCCAGTAAGGCTCTTACGTGTTGTTGTTTTTTTCTGCGGGAGAGACATTATGTTAAGGGTAAGTATGCAATAAAGTATTTACTTACTTTAGGACTGATCATTGAAACACCATGCACACACCAAGTCTGACACTGAACTGAGCGCGTGATGTGGATAAGGGCCGCACGCTTCTCCCACAGACTTTACATGGGAACTTTGCCTCCCCGCCACGCCCGAACCATTGCCCCAATCTCAGTTTTCTCTTCGACTGGCACATCTACATGGTAAGACCTTTATTTTGATACCTCAACCATATCTTTACGTTCAGCCGTTCTCTCAAAATAGGATTCACAGTAAAAAACCTTAAAGAATTAATATATAGATGCTAACTGCTGTTGGCAACTGTGCTTTATAATAATGATAAAAATGACATACTTAAAATTGAAAAGCACAGACAAACAAAATAATGGTCACTGCTTAGACCAGAAAAAAGTGACCGTTGTTAGGAGGTTAGGCCGTATTTAACATTGCTAGTCCATTGCATTTGCACAAAAGAAAAATAAATGCATGGAGTTTAGGCACAAAGAAATTGGTTGCAGTGCTTTCTCCAGATGCTGAATAAAACTCAGTACAAAATCAAATAAATAAATTATGGTGCAGAGGATTTTAGGAAAGTAGTGTCTGACATCTGGTCCCAAACAGCCTTAGAAGTAGCAATCTAGGAAGGTTAGGGTCTATCTAAGAGAAAAATAAAAATAAATCGACAGTGAAGAGTAACTGCACACTTAGCTGGCTGTGAGACAGAAGGCAGCAACAGAATCCCCATGGCCGGAACCAAGAAGTACCTCTGTCAACTGGCAACATTGCAGACACCAGCAACCACTCTCACAGCCTCGGGGGTAGCTGGGGTGGGGTGAGTACAACATATACGGGAACTGGAGCTTGCCTCACGTATAACTGAACGCTTAACTCTTTTCTTTTCCCTTAAGCACTCCATCGTACTCACGGCAATGCAGCTCGTCTTGCCTAAGGCACAGTTCTTTTGGCAACATTCTTTGTCCCTATTATACCCCTCTCGCTGAAGTAAAAAAGGAACCACGTAAAATCCTAAGGGACAAGACGTTCTTTAGATCTCCTGCGAGACTAACTAAGGTGTCCGTTGACCGCTGTTTAAGAGGTTTAGTTTTTCAGGAGTTATCGTTAATGTTTTAATACGGACGCTGTTTTGTACCAACTGAAACTTGCCATCTGCTCGGATGTTACCGTTCTGGGACGTACTCACATCCCACCTCAACCACAGCGTCGCCGAGGGGGGGGGGGGTGAGGCAGTGGCGCATCTTGGGTCCGAGACCTGGGCTAACTCCCCCTCCCCTCAGTACTGTTTTTTTTAATTGCGAAGTTTAATTTTTATTTGTTAAGTAATAGAAGTAACTTTTTTTTCTAAATTTTAGGTGCATGTCATTGCTAACATGATACAAATAATTATGAGGATTAGGATTTGAACACTTATTTGTACATGAACTGCATTCTTCTTCTGAATACTTTATTTGTACATGAACTCCATTCTTCTTTCCTTTTGTGTGAACTTGAGTGTTACGTTTTCATAAAATGTTTCTTCCGAGTACTTTTGCATATTTAAAAAGAAATTTTTTTCTCTATTGACAAAACAGCCAAGTTTTTCGAATGTGCATGTCCTTGTGTGGCTCTAAGATATATCTTGATTCTTTTTAATGCTGAAAAACTTCTTTCGGTAGTTGCAGTTGTTGATTGAAATTTTAATATGAGGTCTGCTAATTTTCACACCTCACTAAACACTATGTCCAATTTATTCAACTTTATGCAACACGTCATGTCTCTTACTGATTTGTTTTTGTATTCATCAAGGGAATAGAACACTTTCAGTTCATATTTTAGTCGAGCTGTATCAAAATTTGAAGCATAGAGTTATTTAAGTTCTGACAGTAGATGTTCATGGAAGCTTTCACAAAATTTATCAAAACAGTTCGAATCCAACAAAGCCACGAATTTAAGATATAAAATATCTGATTTTAATTCATTGACACTTCACAAAAATTGAAACAACTCTCGCGAAACACTCTTATGGGCGGGAGTATGCGTGTGACTGAGATAGTCTAAGTCTTCTTTTTTCTGAGCGAACCGTTGCCCAAAGCAATGGCCCATTCCCCTCTACCAGCTGATTCATGTTGTCATGGAAACGCTAGCAGGCGATCGTAAAGAAGGTTATCGAATCAGAACTGCGAAGCCTCCGGAAGAGTTACTTGCGTTATGCCGTTGGTTTTCGCTCGCCAGACTGAGTCAAAGAAGCGAATACCCACGCGTTTTTTCGCACCGAAAGCATCGACATATTTTAATACCGTTGATAATTGACTTTTATTTGGGTGTATTTAATTCAGTTTTATATGTGTATTCTCTGGGTTTCGCAGCTAGCCTCGAATATACGCCACTGGAGGGGGAAGGGGGAGGGGTTCACTGCTAAGAAGGCCCCGAGCCTCTGCAAACAGATTTTACAGAAATTTTTGCTGACACTTTATATGAAACTGGTTAAAGAAATAGTCATGCATTTTAGAGGGCAGCTTTGAATAAAGAAAAGCATGTTTTTTTCAGCAAAGAAGTAAAATCATTAGAAATCATTTTCGCAGATTTAGTTTATAAAAACTGGATGACGGAGAGCAGCTATTCCAGAGGACTTTGAGGCCCCTTTCTCACAGTCATAGCAATAGTTCCTATACATGTATATTAACAAGAGAATGTGCAAGAAATATCAGTTCGATGGAGAACATTTTTATACGAATGAGGATATGGTGTTATATGCATATGCATTTGCACATGACTACGCATTGTTCAGAATATTATAAACGAAAAGATGTTCTTTGCCGTAACGAAGGAACAGAGAGACCTGTTTTTTTTTATTTTTACGATAGAGTCAAGAGTAAATCTAAACATTGTGGCATTATGTTAAATGTGTTTTTTATATTCAAGAGTAAATAATTTGCTAAATTTTTTTTATGAAGATTACAATCCGATTTTTGGTGTAAATGTGACAAGGATGGTAAGTCAGATAATATCCGAAAACTTGAAAATTTCATCGTCCTGGAGCGAGACTGGAACCCGCGTCTCCCAGATAGCCCCCGGGTATGCTAACCATTACGCCACCCAGAACGACCAAGTTTCAACTTTCTGATTAATTTGAATATAACTATCACAGGATTCGCTAGTCGAAACAACCGGCATTCATGTTTAGCGAATCTGGAGGTTTAAGAATCCTATCCCGTGATTGCCCGGAGGAGCAGATAAATCATGAAAGAAATACGGGATTACACCATATAATACAAATTTTCTTTGAAGATGACAATCCGATTTTTGGTGTAATTGTGACAAGGATGGTAAGTCAGATAATATCCGAAAACTTGAAAATTTCATCGTTCTGGATTGGGACCCGAGCCCGCGTCCCGCTCCAGAACGATGACATTTTCAAGTTTTCGGATATTATCTGACTTACCATCCTTGTCACATTTACACCAAAAATCGGATTGTCGTCTTCAAAATAAAAAAATTAAAAATGTATTATATGGTGTAATCCCGTATTTCTTTCATGGTAAATAATTTAAGTATTTTTACTTTTTTTGTGCCACAACTCTTAATTGTTAATTATATTTGTTTATTTATTTTCTGTGTCTTCATATAAATTATAGAGACTGTCATTAGACACTGTCACTCAGCAGTTACGTGTTTTGTGTGTGATCGTGAGGCATTTTAAAGAAGCTGGCCGTAGTTCTTTAAAAGAACGAACTTTGCATGGTGTGATTAATTTTGTCGTAATTGTTTTGTAGTACGGTACTTTTGGCCTCTGATCATTCGTCCGTAAGGGGTCCGGGTTCGAATCCCGGTCGGGCATGGATGTTGTGTTTGTCTTACGGCACTGGCTCTCTCCCTTCCCTGGAACCAGTGACCCTAAATTAGGGACGGGCGACTGCTTATAGCCCACTGAGTTGCTCACGGTGGTCGGTTAAACCTCCAATCAAAAAAAAAAAAAAAAAGTACGGTACTTTGTATTGGTACAAAACTTTGGCAATCATTTTAATTATACATCGTGCAGATTTGTGTTACACAATTTGGTTTTGCAAAAATTACTTACAGGTTCCAAAGAATTTCATTTATTAAAACGCCCGTAAAACCTATATAGTTAATATTATGAAATTTAACAATTTTAGTAATTTAAAGCTTAATACGTTTTAGCAAAAGGGCCTCGAAAAACATTTTTTGCGGGTCCCGAGGTTTTTTTGTTCTCCACTGGGTCCATTAATGGAGGTTTAACTGTAAATATGTATGTATGTGTGTGTGTTAGTGTTATACTCCTTGAGATTTTTTATTGATGGGGGTCGGAGGAAACGGGCGGGGGTGTTGTGTATATGTGTGTAAATCCCTTGTTTAGTGTACCCTGACAGAATTCCTGAAATGTGAGCACAGTTCTCACTCCATGTAATTTTTACTGCTGTCTTATATTTGCGTTTTTTTTACTACTGCATTGCTTTTTTTATGGAAATATTATCCGATATAAGCCATCTTCTTTGCAAGAAACTTATATTGCATCTCATTAAAATACGGTTAATTTCTTCTTACCATTTTTCTGTAGCCTGTGAGATCAGGGGCATATTTAGAGGGGTCCTCCACCACCGAGAGTATTTCATTTTTTACGCTTTTGGTTAAAATACGATTTACATTAGAAAAAAAAATGCGTTAATTTAGTAAAAATTCCTAAGCACAACTGATTAATACACCAAGTATAGAAGACTGAAGTGGTAATCCGTTTAATCGATGTAAGAAAGCAAAATACAACGGCCGTTCCATCAAAACTGAGATTAAAATCACACAAAATGAAGAAATACAGGTACAGCAAAATATATGTTATTCTTTCTCAAAGTATCTTCCCTCGGATGATATGCAACTGTCCCATCGTTCAGTCCAGTTTTCAAAGCATGCGGCGAAGGCATTTTGTGGAAGCTGCTTTAGCGACCCCTCTACAGTTTGAATGACGTCAGCATCTATGTTAAATATTGCGCCATGGAACTTCTCCTTCGTTGTTCGAAACAACCAGAAATCGCGCGGGGCGAGATCAGGACTGTAGGCAAGCTGTGGCATGATTTCAATACTGCATTTCGTAAGAAACTGTTGAACACAAGCAGCCACGTGTGGGTGGGCGTTATCATGGTGTAGGGTCCACTTGCCCACCAGTTCCGGTCGCTTAATCGATATGTGTCGTTGCAGACGCTTCAAGACTGCAATGCAATACTCAGCGTTGACAGTAATTTGTGGAGGGAGGAACGACATGCTGGTAGACTACACCTTTATTATCAAAGAAAATTATCATAATCGTCATCACCTTCCCAGCTGATTTGGTTTGGCGGACTTTTTTCGGAGGAGGCGAGCCTGTGTGTTTCCAGACACTCGTTGCGCGCTTCGTGAGGGGGTCGAAATAGTGGATCCATGTTTCATCGGCAGTTATTACTGTGTTTAGAAAGTTTGAATCCTTTGTTTCCACTCATGACACACCTCAACTTTGGCTAACAATTGTTCTGTCGTCAGATGATGAGTTACCCATCTCGAACACACACGATGCAGCAGTAATTTTTCGCGTAGAATGCGGAATGCCGACGTATTTTAAATATTAGTTGACGCAGCTATGTCTTCACACGTCATTCGTCGATCTTCTTGCAGGATTGCCCAAACAGTGTTAACAATAATACACTCCATAACAACACTTTCAGGTCGACCAGGCCTAGGAGCGAGTTCTGCCGACAAACTGCCTTTTTTGAAATCATGGTGCCATCTAAAAATCGTTGACTCACTCAAACATATAGCTTTGTAAGCTTTTTTCATTAAATCAACTGTTTCTGGAGCCGTTTTACCCAAACGATAGCAAAATTTTATCGCACAACGCATTTCACTTCTCAACTGTGAATCACTCACCTCCATAGCTGTATGGCGAAATGCAGACGTACCTTAAACAACTACGCAACAACAAAACCAGAATAGTTTGCCGCAGCTAATAACTGTTGCCATAGATACTTCTTTAATTCAGTTAGTCGTCTGGGTGGTTATTTCCCCGCTCGCACTGTTGCCAACTCAAAAAAATAATTACTCTCTGTTTTTATGGAACGGCCTTTGTACAATTTGCCAAGCTTTCGCTCATCTACGGATGGCTTTCTCAAGGCAAATAGTAATAGCGTAACTTACATTAGAAAAAATGCTTTATTTTTTTCTTCTCTCTTTCCTTAACTTTTATTTTGTTCTGGTGGATTTGAAAAACACCCATTTTTTGTCGTCTCTGCCCTCCCCCGAAAAAAGTTCTATATACGCCAACTGATTAATACACCAAAAATCATGGAGAAATCCTTTTTCTGAATTTCATGTTCTTTTTAATTTTGGTTTTACGGCATCCTTTTTGATGACTAATAATTTGAAGGAAGTCCCAGTTCCATGGGCTCCCGTTGCTCAGTTTACAGGGGGGACACATTGTGTAACTGCAAATAACATACACAAACACCATATACAAAATTTTACTGTTTCTTTTTGTTATCTAACTGTTTTCACCACACACAAGTACGGCGCATAAATTTAACTGAAAACCCAAAAGCTACATAAAAGGGATGGGTAAATGAAATTAGGCAAGTTGTTGGGGCAATTAAGGAAATTTCTTTGTTCATCTTTTGAGTCTTGCGTTATTTTCGGGCGACGAAACCGCAGCGATGACTCAGTCAGTAGGTCATCAAGAAGGAAAAAACAAAAAACAACAAGAACAAAAAAAAAACTTCCAAGGTAAAGTTGTGGGAAAATCTCCGGGAGATCTTTGTCCTGCAGTCAATGGCTGTTGCAGGAGATAATATCGTATTTTTCGTTCCATCGTCCTTCATGCTTTTCCATACTGTACGTACGCATATTGTGCTACCACATTCAATGGAAAATTTAAATATTATTACGTTCTACTGTAAATTCTTTAAGTTTTTCTTATTTTTACTACACACCAGATGCGGGCTGCGATGACCAAACGAGGCCGGGTATTTTAGTCTTGCGGTCCAAAGCAAAAGCAAAAAAAAAAAAAAAAAACCGCACATGGAGAATACGTTATCAATTTGCCTTTCATTCTCATTCTATTAGATCCTGCAGTGGCGCATCGAGGAATTTCTGTTGCGGGTGTGTGTGTGTGTGTGTGTGTGTGTGTGTGTGTGTGTGTGTGTCTAGATGTATATGTAGGTATATCTGTGTATACGCACATAGTATACAGTATATGTATGTATGCATACAATATATATATATACAATTTGTATATACAGGGTGTTCGTAAACTGTTTTGACAAAAGAAGAGGGGTGATAGTACCCATCAAGACTAACAATATTTACAATGTAACCTGGGGTCGCATTCCACTCTGAGTGTTAGAAAAGAGTAACTTCGAAATACGTTCAACAAGCACAAGTCGTCACCTCAGACGTCATTTCTTTCGTGCTGAAGAAGTAGCACATCGCCAGAACATCACCGTCAAGCATTTGCCTTATGCAAATTGCCAGAGAAAAGACGCAGCATCGACAATTGCAGCTGATTGGCTTATCAAGGTGAAGTAGACACTTCCTGAATGCCACATATCCCGCACGATGGATAGACGTGGCGGACCTGTGGCATGGCCTCCACGCTCACCGGACATAAACCCACTGGACTTCTTCTGGGGGCACATGAAATCATTGGTGTACGAGACTCCGTGGAAAATCTCGTCGCGAGAATCGTTGTTGCAGCGGACAGAATAAACACGCAACGAGGAGTCTTCGAGAGGGTGCGCCAGTCTTTCATTCGCCGGTGTGAATTGCGCAACGGCACCCGTGGCCACCACTTTGAGCATCTACTTTGAGTCTGTCCCTGATCTCCATAAATGGGATTGTGTAACTTATGATGTCGTTAATTCTCTTTCTTTGCACTAATGAAAGTTCAACTTGGATATCTAACTTTACTCTTTTCTGACGCTCAGAGTGGAAAGCGACCCTAGGTTCCATTGGAAATATTGTTCGTCTTGATGGGCACTATCACCCATCTTCTTTTGTCAAAACAGTTTACGAACGCCCTGTATATAGTGCATAAGATAGACAGATATACATTATGTAAAAAGATTAGAGTTGACGTACGGGGCTTTAGGAGGGCTTAAGCCCCAAAGGCCCCCGTGGGTGCGCCGGTGAGATTCTCAATGAAAGGGAACTGTTGATATCTGCATTGTAAAACGAATTCAGTCGTGAGCAAATTTTAACAGCAATGTACAAATAATTTTAAGAATCCGCTCCTAATTGAATGTAGCATCAAACAGGGACAGATCCCAAAAAGTTCCTTGGTGGTGGTGTGTAGGGGTGTGTGTGGGGGCTCCGGTCTGAAAAAAAGAGAAAGACTTTGTGAAGGGCACACACAAACTATTAAGTTCCAGCACCACTCCTTCCTGGCATTACAAAAAACACTTTTTAAATACAGAGGGTGAGTCGAAAGTTTTGCAATATTTGGATCACTTTATGTCTTCATACGCACCTTTACAAGGAAGGCTGACTAGCATGCAAAGTATAGGCCATCCTGTTGCACCGTCTTTAGTCATCTGTCTACTAGTACTTCGATTCCGCATCGATATCAGTTCTTGTCTTTCGAGGCGAAGAACTCCTTCAACCCAGCTGCCACCTCCTCCTGGTTGTTGAATTGCCGCCCGCGAAGGAAGTAGGCCATGAACCGGAACAAGTAATAATCTAACGTGGCAAGGTCCGGACTATATGCTGGGTGTAGCATCAGTTTGATGCCCTTAAGTTCCTGGAGTTTTGCCCGGGTCGTTCGCGCGGTATGAGGTCGAGCGTTGTCCTGCTGTAGGAGAGCGCGCTTTCTGTTCACCAGTACCGGGTACTTCTCCTCCAAAACGGCATACATCCGCTCCGTCTGTTCAGAGTAGAGGTTGGCGTTGATGGTCCGACCGTCTGGAACAAATTCCTAATGGATTATCCCCTCGAAATTCCACCAGGCGCAAAGTATCACCTTGTGCTCGAAGCGCCCACGTTTGGCAACGGGTTCAGAAAGCTGGCCCGGGCTCAACCACTGTCGTTGTGTGTTAGGATTACGGAAATAGATCCACTTTTCATCGCACATAACAATTCTCTTAATTAAACATACGTCGCACGGGTTTTCTAGAAGTTTCGTGCACACTTCCACTCGGCGGTTTGCTTCAGTTGGCATCAGTTCGTGAGGGACAATGCGGCAGCTCCTGTAGACCTTGTCGAGGTCCTGAAGGTGACGAACCACGGTGGTCTGTGATATGCCCAGCTCCTGATAATCTCCGAGTGCTGGTTGTATTTGCCTCTACGGTCTGGCGCATGGCGTCCGAATCCAAGGTTCGCTGCCTACCTGACCTTGGCTGATCGTCGAGGTTTCTGTCACTTCAGCGAAATTTCATGAACCATCTGGTTGCGGTGCTGTGGTCATGGAACCTTCCCCTTTCGCATGACAAATGTTTCGTGTTGCTTGAGCAGCGTTATGGTGGAGTTCAGACTCGTGAAGCAAAAGTTCTCTCATTAGCCGGTTGTGTCTGTTCATCTTTTAGGCGTCCCAACCACAGACAGAACGACGACATGCAATGCTGTTCACAGCAACGACTACCACTTTATATCCCTTTCGTCTGACAGCTCTGCGCGACTTGAACTAGTTTAAACACGTGACACACCTGCCGCAGCACATGCGTTATGCAAATATTGCTAAACGTTCGATTCACCTTATCACCGTGAAATTCGTTCTGAAGGTTGAAGTGTGTACATGGGAATTTTTCTACGCAATTAATTAATGCATTTATTCGGTCACTGATGGCTTATTACACAATGGTATTCCTCCTTGAGTTAAGTCTACACATTTTTTTGATCCTTAAGCCATCGTCCAGTTTTGGTGATGTTGTTTTATTTTAAGATAAATGTGGGTGCAACACGGATTTCGGAATTTCTCTGTGGGAAAATGTATTTGTGCTGTGATATGGATAAGGTCTTGGGGATGTGGGCCGTCAGAATGAGTACTAGTGTCTCTTCCAATATTAATAAAAGCAGGATAGGGCATATAAATGACCTTTGGCTCAAAGTCCAAAGACCTACGTCTAACTGTAGTCAGCTTTAGCTTAATTATTTTATAACAGCGTGCTTTATTGGGCGGCACTGTCCTCAGATAAGTACACAAAGCCATAGCAAACGTCCAACGCAGATAGAAAGAAATTTTTTTTTAAAGAAACAATTTTTCGGCAAAAATAAAGCTGATTTTTCTGCCAAAATACAGAGGATTTTCATACGTTTTTTGAACGACTTTCCAGAAATACAATTAATGTTTAAAATAAAATTACGTATTTCTTAAATGTTCTATCTGATAGCCCTTTCTCTGAACTACGGACTTACATCTAGATTTCTAAGATAACAGGCCACTTCTTAAAACTTGTAGTGGTATTTTATTCCACACCTCTTCCACTGCTTTTCATAGTCCAATCATTGTTTTAGGTCTGCGCGCTCTTTTTAGCAGTCCGAAAGCACAGTAGTCCATTGGTGACACTTCAGGGGACTTTAAAGGAATATGAGCCAAAGACATAGACTTGATACCCGTCTCTGTTTTAAGTCTGAGCGCTCTTTTTAGCAGTCCAAATGCACAATAGTCCATTGGTGACACTTCAGGGGACTTTGAAGGAATATGAGCAAAAGGTATAGACTTGTACCCGTCTCTTTTTTAGGTCTGAACGCTCTTTTTAGCAGTCCAAATGCACAATAGTCCATTGGTGACACATCAGGGGACTTTGAAGGAATATGAGTAAAAGGCATAGAGTTGATACCCGTCTCTCTTTTAGGTCTGAAGCTCTTTTTAGCAGTCCGAAAGCACAATCGTCCATTGGTGACACATCAAAGGACTTTGAAGGAATATGAGTAAAAGGCATAGAGTTGATACCCGTCTCTCTTTTAGGTCTGAGGCTCTTTTTAGCAGTCCGAAAGCACAATAGTCCATTGGTGACACATCAGGGTACTTTGAAGGAATATGAGCAAAAGGTATAGACTTGATACCCGTCTCTCTTTCACGTCTGCGCGCTCTTTGTAACAGTCCGAAGGCCCAATAGTCCATTGGTGACACATCAGGGGACTTTGGAGGAATATGAGCAGAAGGTATAGACTTGGTACCCGTCTCTGTTTTAAGTTTGAGCGCTCTTTTTAGCAGTCCGAAGGCATAATAGTCCATTGGTGACACATCAAGGGACTTTGAAGGACTATGAGCAAAAGGTATGGACTTGATGCCCTTCGCTTTTTTCATTTTTTCAAAAAAATAGTGGTAGATTTGGATGCATTACTGGTAGCCTTATCCTCATGGAGTTTCACTCTTCGAAAGCTCTGTGGAAAGGAATGGTATAGGAGTTTAAATTTTAATTTGCTAACATGTAGATTTTAACATTCTTTTCAACTTTTCTTAACTTTTATTTCCCATTGTACGAGAAACCAGCAATAATCGTGTATCTTTAATGAAACTTTCTTTGGATTCTTGGAACCAAGTTCGTAAGTCTTTTTCTGCTCTTTTGTGATAGTAAATCGAGCTTTTTCTGTTACAGTCGTTTAGGTAGATCTATGCTTCATCAATAGTCACAGAAAATTTCCAATTGTCTCAGGTTAAGTTACGTTCACAAAGAAGTCTACACCGTGTTCTGCGCTCAGTCACGTGCCTAGGCAAAAGGCGGTGAACATTACGCATTTTTTTTTTTTTTCAGATTCAAATCTTTGTTTGTTACCTTGTTTGCAGTCGATACAGAGATTTTTAACGACTTAGCGATTGTACTTTGGTTCAGTGGATTTTCTTTTAAGACCAAAGATTTTACTTCTGAAATAGTCGTAAAAGTACGTACCTTCTTTGGATATTCGTTTGGTATTCTTTTTCCTATTAAAAGCAATGCTTGACGATTTTTTCTTGTTATTAATAATATTGCTTATTTTACATTTAGAAATGCGTATTCCATGATTTTCACAGCGTTTTTTAACTACATAATTCGAATATTTCTCTTCGTAAAGAGCAAAAAACATGACCTATCCACAGCTTGTTTGCGTGCGCCATTTTCTTAACAGACGATATTTAACTGCAGCTGATGCTTCTTTTGTGTTCATCTTACACGCTGTTTTCAGTTTCAATACTTTGAACTTCTTTTCTTTTCTGTAATTTCTTATCAAAAACTTTATAAAAATGTATGAACATCCTCTATAAATAAGATTTTTAGACAAAAATACACCCATCGCCAAAGAAATAGTTGCACCCAGAAGGACGTGTTGGATTGCAATGCTCTTCAGGAGGAAGGTAAATGTTACCAGGAACAATAAATGATTAAACGTTGAGACTGATGTGAGCAATATTTATTGAGCTACACGCCAAGTAGTGTCTCTCAGTTTGGCGTCGGGCCGCCATGTTTGCTCATACAGCATGCCAGACGTCTCGGCATGGAGTTGTACAGGTTCTTGATGGTGTCCTGCGATAAGCCATCCCATGCAGCTTGATTTTGCAGATTGTGCGGTAGGGGTGGAGTGTGGATAGCGCGTCCAATAGCGTCCCACACATTTTCAGACGGCGATAGATATGGCGATGCGGCTGGCCATAGCAGAGTGTCAGTGCCTTGAAGGCAAGCTCTCGGGATAGCAGCAGTATGCGGACGAGCGTTGTCCTGTTGGAAAATCGCACCGGAGTGAGCGTTTAGAAAAGGTGATGACATGACTACTGATTGCGCATTTCTCATACATTCCTCATCAGGTCACACCTAGCGCCATCTATCGGATTCTGGGAATAACAATTCTGCAAAACAAAAATACAGAAACCGTGTTAGTAATACGTGACATAGGAAAACAGACAATGCTCATAGTTTTTTTTGTACATAATTTTGTAATGTGTCCAATAATTCTCGGACACCCTGTATGTTCTGCCCACTCTAACGAAGAAGATTTTTAAAATTATGGCACTAAGAATAAAAAGCGGTTAAAACCTGGTAGTGTTCCTTTTATATTTGATTTCCAAAAAAAAAAAAAAAATGTGAAAAACAGAAAACGAATTGCACATCTGAATCCGTAAGATCGAATTAAGTTCTATGCTTTTTCCCGAAAAAACGAAACATACACAGTGCGTCAAAGAATTTTTAAGACTGGCGCTAGATTTCAGCCTACGGTGGCGCCACCAGTGTAATCGCGAATGCGTTATAAACCGTGATCATCTGCTTGCTTTCTGCTAAAAGTACTGCGCAGTTGTTAAAGTAACTCTAACGAAACGGCCGTTCATTAGAGAAGTAAAATTTTTTTCATGTTGAATTATTAAGATGGAACAAAGGGCTGTTATTAAATTTAACGCGAAACTTGGTAAAAGTGCCTCGGAAACGTACCAAATGATGAAACAAGTTTACGGTGAGTTATGTTTAAGTAGATCAAATGTTTTCCTGTGGCAGAAACGTTTTTTAAATGGAAGAGATACGCTGGAAGATGATAAGCATACCGGTAGACCAAGTTCATCTAGGACACCTGAGATTATTGAAAAAGTGCGTGATTTCGTGACAAACAATCGATGTGCGTCACTAAGAATGATGGAAGAGTCTTTAAACATCAACAAAGAAACGATTCGAACCATCCTGCATGAAGATTTGGGCAAAACAAAAGTCTGTGCTAAATTTGTTCCACACACGTTAACCAATGAACAAAAATCAAGGAGACGTGCACATTGCAGAGATATCATTTCAGCTGCTGAAAATGATCCAAACTTCTTAAAATCGATTGTTACAGGTGATGAAACATGGTGTTTTCAATATGATCCTAAAACAAAGCGTCAAAGTGCGGAATCGGAGTCAAAAAACTCGCCACAAGCCAAAAAAAACAGGAAAAGTTCCATCGAAAATCAAAACAATGCTCATTGCATTCTTCGATAGAAAGGGTATTATCCACAAAGAATTTGTTCCAAGTCGACAAACAATTACTGGTGAGTTTTATTTAAACGTTTTGAGGCGTTTGATGGGCAGAATTCGTCGCATTCGTCCAGAATATCGAGATGAAAACAGTTTGTGTTTGTTGCACCATAATGCACCCAGTCACACCTCACTTCTTGTTCGTAGATTTTTGGCGAAAAATAACGTCTGTGTGTTGCATCATCCACCGTATTCGCCTGATTTAGCACCCTGCGACTTTTCTTTATACCCAAAACTTAAAATGACGTTAAAAGGGTGTTATTTTGATGATATTTCGACCATACAAACAGCTTCGACGCGTGCTTTGGAGGCAATTCCGCAAAGTGAACTGGAACAGGCATTCGAATCATTATTAAATCGCTGTAACAAGTGCATTGAAGCCGGAGGGACTTATTTTGAATAACAAACCAAAACAAATTATAATTTCTTGTTTCTATTTCATTTTACAGGCCCAGTCTTAAAAATTCTTTGCCATACTGTGTATTTATAATTCTTTTATTTCATGCTGCGTATTCATTTTGTTTTTAAGTAGATTGCCTGATCTGCGATAGTAGAAAGTTTTTAGTAGTATAGTAGTTGTTGTTTTAACTTTAGTTTGTTTCCACATTACGTATTTGTCTGGGTTTCTAAATATTTCGTTTTTGTAAAAAAGTTTCCAGGTTTATGTTTCATATGTTTCGCCAATGGCGGATAATAACAACGTGAAAATTTATTTAAGATACTGCGCATGAGAAATGCTTCATTAAAAATTTCACCATGACTAAAGGCGAAGTTGTCCTACATCTCTTTTGAAACTTCGAACACAAAATTTTCTTGGTATGTTTTTGCAACTTTGATTTGTTCTTTTAAAAAAATTGATTTCTACTTCTTCGCCCTGTCGCTCTATTAATTCTTTGGTGTACTCCAAGACATTAAAAATTTGCCAATAGTAAGGGCTAACTAATCAAATAGCAACAACATTCAATCAGCAGCCATGTTGGTCACCAGAAATCCACCTGTGACGTCACATGAATAAGGTCCATTTAAATGTATTTTTGATATTAGTGTGGGTGAATTATCCATTTAATTATTTTCTGTTGGAGCTTATTATTTTGCCGAATACGTTTGTAATAACTATTTTTTTCTGTATGACTTATTACAAATTACGTATTTCTTTTTATCGTGATTTTTCGAAGGAACTTGAGATCTTGTTGGAACACGAGATCCTTTGGAATTTGAGATCTTACTAAAACTGACAATGACTTTCAATTATTATCTTTAAGAAAATGTGAAATGTATTTCTTTATAGTGTTATTTCACCAAACTGCTAAATATTAAATTTTCTCTTGATAGCTATAATGGCTTTTGTATTAAGGGGTTCACAAATTGCTTTATAGACATCATGCAATCATCTGTACAATAATTTAAGTGCTCGGTCTCTCTTATGTTAACGCTACATAATAGCTAGTGCATAAAATGGAGGGACAGAAAGGAATATCCTGTGTAACCAAAATTTCATGCTATATCCTATCCACAATATCCAATCTAGCTGCAGAACTTCAAAATCAAGTTTAATCAAACCTCAAGTATATTCCTGCGGATCACTCCTATTACCGGGAATTTTTCGTCATATGGATACGGAAAAAGTGAGGAAATTTTTTTCCTTTGATATACGAAAGGAATTTTGAAAAGGTTTCTAAAAGTTCAGAATTTTCCTGGGATACGAAAAATCTTAGAAATTCAGAACCCCCCCCCCATTTCACGGAAAAGGTTGTATCTGAAATATGCTTCGTTAATTCACGAAAGGAATCTCGGAGAATGGCTCGTGAATTTGAGAAAGTTATTTCACAGTGTGTAAGGCCGGCGCTGTTATCTCTGGCTTTCATGCCGGAAGCTCACCGCAGTTCCCGCTCTATTTGTGCAACCTATCTTACACAACTATAGTCTTATCTGAAAGAATCAAGCCGCAGCCTCATGTTTACTATGGAAATCCGATAATCAATCTGGTAGGAAGGCGTTTCATTCTTCAACCAAACAAGCATAAGTGGGCAAACAAACGTTTAAAACTTAAACATAGTTCTTATTAGCAAATCAATCATTTTCCCGGTCTGGCTGTTTCAGATAGTCTTAGAAACCACGATGCCGTCAAACGCTGACTTCAGCCGTGCGTATTCGCTTCGGCCATTCCCTGGCTCAGTCCCGATCGGGTTCCCTTATCTGGGAGCCTTCTTACATATGCCCACAGGCCACTGAGAGTTGGACCAAGGCCGTCTAGAAAATACAACGCCATGACATGAGAGATGATTTCCCCTTGTTAATATCACGCGGAAACCAACGCCTCTGATTGGTTTCCAACGCTGTCGTGTGTGACTTCAAATACGACATCAACGTATCATATCAGGTCATGTTAACATGAGTGACGTCACAAACGGAGGGAACTCATCTCTCTAATGTCAAGGCCTTGTGTTTTCTAGACGGCTTTGGTTCGACAGCTCTCTATCTCCTCTTTCTCTTTCCCTCCCTCCCCATCGTCCTGCGTTCTCCGCGTGACTCCAATCTCCGGCAGCTGAGAAATAAGTACCTCCCCCTTCCTAACATCAACCTATAACCGCCGGGATTTGGCCATGCCAAACAACTGCGCGGACGAAACGGGTCTTGATAACGTGCTTGCCCAAAAGACCGTGTTTTCGTCAACAGTTCTCATAAACAGCCAGAAACATTAATCCCATGCAGCATCACTAATAAACACAAAACATTTCCTGTTGCACCTTCGTACATCGACGATTCCCTGGCGCTTCTTCTTGCCGTTAAGCCAGCTTATTGGTGGCATCATTAATGCCAAGAGATATTAGGCAATTCTTTCCCTAATTGTTCGTTTGCACGATCTACCTTGTGGTTTCCGATGACACGTCTGCGTTAATCTTTGAGGCCCGCGTTCCTCTTTCCTTACAAAGGAATTTGCCTTCGTGCTTTTAACAAAAATGGCCATCAAATGTGAGTCACAAATATGAAATGTTAATCGAAAATGCCATTTGATGTCCATTAAATAATTTACATTCTCATGTTGAACATTTGGCGATTTTAATAGTCATTTAATTTCTTTACAGATGGTAATTGCTATGGATAATTTCTCTGTAGTGCAGGTCTGGTAATTTATAAAAAGTCCTGTAAGCAGATTTTCCGGCCTACTGTTTGAGGAAAATTATGAAGCTAACCCAACCCTAAAATTAACGGTATGTTAGCATTACCATTTCCTATTTACATGTCTTTCCAATACGAGTCTAAGAAACACGATATGTGTTTGTATTGAGGCAATAATTAATGAACCACATAATTAATTATATACACTGAGTGGCCACTTTATTATGACCACCCCCTCAGTACTTCGTTGGGCCACCTTTTGCCTTTAATACTGCGTCGATTCTACGTGGCATGGACCAGTGGCGGCTCGTGGTGTAAAATGCTGGTGAGGCGAACGGTCTTGATGTAAATCAGTAAAACATATGTTATTGAAAAATACATAAATTCGTATAACGTTATATGAACATATATATATATGAGTGGCGTAGCCGGGGGGGTCGTGGTTTGCACCCCCCTAAGTAGGCGAGACAGTTAGCTTTTTCTAAGTACGTTTTATAGATAATTTCCCTATTTAAATTCATTGATTTTTACATAACTTACAATGTAATACAAATAAATTACATTGATACATAATATCAATGTAATTTCTTGATAATAGAAGAGAAAGTAAAGCAAAGCGGCCATTGAAGTTGCTTTATTAAATTTTTATAAAAACAACTATAATTTATTGCATTTTCTTCATTTTATTAAATTAGCTTCGTTTTGTATTAATGTTCAAGATGTGCGTACGTACCAATAGAAAAATATTTGTCGAAGCGCCTCCCCCCAATTGTTACATGTACTTATACACAGTTATACAGCAGAAGTGCAGAACTCCCCCCCCTCAAAAAGTTTCATGTCAAAGGCAGTATCACCCATCGGATATCTTTGAAGTCCTGGGTTCGAGTCGGCTGAATCATTAAAATCCACTGAGATTCGGAAGTCTCGTTAAGCCATTGGTCTCGGGAAGGCGCCTTGTTATAAACAGCTGTAAACCCCATCCCTTAGGGCTTCAGCCCATGCCATTTAGCCCTTATATACAAATATTATTCAACAGTAATGGAATAAAATTATAGAAATATATGAAACACGGCGTGGGGAGTCTTTCTTCACGAAAAAATCCAAAAATTTTAGAGGGAAAATGTGCATATACCACTATATATATATGTGTGTGTGTGTGTAATATACGCTACCTTTGCAACAATATTTTTATGAAAACAATTATTCGATAATTTTACAACAAAGAAAGAAATATTTCACCTGTATTCTTTTATGTAATACACTTGAGCGAAAATACGCAATTTGTGCGGTTTCTTTAGCTAGTCAATGCGTCACTCACATCCCAACGCCAGTCGGAGATCCACTTCTTAAAAAATTCAAAGTAAATCATTTGAATAGAAATGGTTTTCTCACGAAATGTTTCTTGAGCTTGAATAAAAGTCACAGTTCGATTGGCATATTAGTGAAGGTGCATTTAGCACGGGTCACAAACTGAAGTCCAGGCTCGTGATAACTATGTACAGGAGAAGTCAAGTTAAGGAAGCACATTTCTATATACAAAAAGTATTAGGTAATTTAAACCTGGAATTAAAAACAGAGGAATACGATATTAATTTGCTTTGGTCTCGAACAGAATGCTTTCAGTTTATGTTTTATAAATAAGTTCAATTCTGCGATCCTTTTTGGCTGCAAATTTGTCTATGATCAGATCATAAAATGGTTGAGTGGACATTAGATGGTTCAGCAATTCTTTCTCGATTGAAATTTTAGCGAGTGAAGACAAACGATCTTGTGCCGTTGTATTACGGAGGTAAGTCTTAATTCTCTTCAAACAAGAAAAACTCCTTTCAGCAGAAGAACTTGTTGATGCCAGTGTCAATACAAGAGAAAATAATTTGTAGGCTTCTGGCAACACATCTTTCAGCTCGTTTTCTTTCATTGTTTTCAAGGTTTTCTGAACACTGAGTTCCCTGAAGTTGTGATCATTATATAAAAAATCTAATTTGTTTTTTAGTCGTTGTGTGTCTGTAAAAATGTTTGGATAAATTTTTTTGAGAGTGTTAAGAGCACTGGATGGAAATGACTCTGAATAACTATGGTATTTTGAGCTGTCAACTAGCTGCAGAAACTCGAGCTTTCCCATATCTTCAAATCTGGTATTTAATTGGACTATTATGCTGTCAACGATTTCGTAAAACCAAATTTTGTAATAGTTTTCCACTTCTTCTTCAGTCAAATGTTTCTTTTGGCGACATTTAGGACCTCCACTCAAACTAATTGCTTCACTGAAATGTTTCAAGTAAGTGGTTACATTCCTTTTCTTATTTATTCGTTCGCAACATTGTTTAATTTGTCTTTGGCAATAACTGATATCTAAAGTCTTTTTTTGTAAAACATCAAACAGTACATCCGTAATTCCAAAAATGTCATCAAAAATCAGTGATAAAAAAGCAAATTCAAAATTAGTGAAATTTTTCAAATATCCTATGGCTCCGTTGATTGATTCTGCCGTTGATTCCGGGTCATTCATTATGTTTTCAAACACATTCTTTAGTTTGCCCCATTCGCTTACAATTAAACGCAAAATTTGCGAACGTGATGCCCAACGTGTTTCCGCTATTTGAGGAATCCGTTTCCCAACAACTGAATCTGCTACGTGGGTTCTCTTGCCAGATTTATGAAAACACGAGGGCATGCTGGATACAGTTGCGAAATATATGCGACATTTTACAATACTTTTGTACCCCTGTTGTAGGACAAGGTTAAGGCGGTAGGCGAAACAGTGGGTAAACAAAGCCTGCTGGGCTTCTAGCTTGACTCTTTTCTGCAGACCGCTCAACTCTCCAGCCATAACGCTTGCACCATCATAACACTGGCCTACTAACTTTGATTTAAAATCAAACTCCTCCAAAACCGATGCTAGCAGATCATACAGTGCCACAGCAGTCCTGTCAGTGCTGATATCATAAAAACCAAGGAAGCACTCAACTACTTCACAATTTGAGTCCAACAATTATTGAACACTGTGATTTTTGAGTAATATCAGTTGTATCGTCAACTTGCACTGAAAAATTTTTTTGACTCATTAATTTCGCTTTTAACACATTCGTTTATATATTCATGAATACACTCCAGTAAATCATTCTGTATCGTTTTAGATTGTCCAGAAAATAAGCTTCGTATTTCTTCAAAATGTGCTTTTAATTCTGGGGTGCTCCTACGAAGTAACAAATGGAACATCTCCTTGAAATTACCTTTATTTAATGAGGAAATAGATTCATCATGTCCTCGAAAAGGCAGCTCTTGCTTGCTTAGAACGACAACTAAATCGATTATATGTTCCATAAAAAGCCTATTTAGTCTGACCTTTTCATTAAACTTAGCTTTATGAAGCGCAGCATTTTCTTTGAGCATATCAGAAATAGTGTTTATATTTTTTTCCATTCGTTTCAGACCTACGTGATTAGTTATATGCTCTTTAGAGCTTTCGTGCAATTTTGCACTACGAGAAAAGTTTTTCAGATCAAAATAACCCGTTGTATTCCACACATTTTTCTTATTGCTCAAAAGTAAACATGGCCAGCAAAAGAGAGTTTGCTTGTAATAGCTACCAGAAAGCCAGGGGAAAATCTCGTACCATGATTTATTGAAAGACCTAAAAAACGATTTGCCGCACTTCTTATCTTTAGATATTGAACTTATTATAGGTGTCGGTCTTCCAGATATGAGAACATCCCTTTTATCATAATCTTTCCAGTGTTTAAAAGGAATTTCTTCCAGAACACAAATCACGTCGTTTGTTGGGCCATTCATATTTTCCAACCAAAATCAAAATATGCTGTTTAGTAACAATAACAAAATAAAAAAGAAGAAAAACTCAACATTACTACGAACTAGCCAACACCCGCAGAAGAGAGGATTGAAAACACACTACAAAAAGTTAGACTCAAATACACTCTGACGAATAGTTAAAGCTACGTAGAAATCATCCTACTCCAAAGCATATAGAGGCGAACGGCGTCAGCGCCTGTAAAACCCCTTTTTACCAAGGTCATCTGCTGATTATCCCGCGCCCATTGGATACACAATCCTTGGGTTCTCCAATAACAGCAGAGATGCGATTCTAGTTTAAGCGAAATGGAGGGTCGCCTCAGAAATTTCCTTTCTCTTACTGGAAGTCTGGCACCTCCTTAGGTAGACCGTGGGGGTGGAGGGTTCACTCTGTAGGGCTCTTCTCTGATCCCCAGTTCCCAAAACCGGCTTCTCATCGAGACGACTCAGCCGGTCGCCTCTAAGCGCTTAAAACACGCAGCTGCTTTGCAAAAATAATGATTCATTCCTCTTCTTGAAAGCCTTTTTTAAATTAATTCATGAATCACAATGTAAATTTCAGTGTTTCATTTATCCTGCAAAGTTCTTATATCTTTGTTACTGACCGAAGTTTTTTTTTTCACTTCTCATTCTGCGGAATTTCAGGTGAGGCGGCGCCTCACTTGCCTCATCTGACGGGCCGCCACTGGCATGGACTCCACGAGATGTTGATAGGTGGTTTGTGGAATCTGAGACCATGCTCGATGAATAGCACTTTCCAGGAGTGTGAGATTGCAGGGTTGTGGATCCAGCTGTCTGATGGCTCGTTCAACTTTAGCCCACAAATTCTCAATGGGGTTGAGATCTGGAGATTGTGGGGGACCACCTAAGCAAAGTAAACTCACCGGCATGTTCATGAAACCAATCCTGTACAATACGAGCATGCACTATGGCAGGATGCATTATCTTGTTGAAAGTTGCCATTGGGTAAACCATCCACATGACAGGATGCGCTTGGTCCGCAACGATGTTTAGATATGATGTGCTATTCAGACGTTGATCAACACGAATTAAAGGGCCCAAAGCATGTAAGGAAAACATTCCCCAAACCATGACGTTGCCTCCACCAGCTTGAAAGGTTGTAGCAATGCATTTGGGGGTCCATGCTTTCGTGCTGTTTCCGCCAATTCTCAGTTGGCCATCGGCATGGTGCAACTGAAAACGTGATTCATCGGACCACATAATTTGTTTCCAATTATCGACTGTCCAATTCTTGTGCGAACTGAAGACGTTTTCTCTTGTTAACTGCAGACAGCAAAGGTGTTCGAACAGGCCTTCGGCTGCCATATCCCATCCGATGCAGTGTACGGCGAACAGTGCGTGCAGAGATCATTTGAGGGAATCCTTGATTAAGATGGTCTCTAATTTGCTGCACTGTTGCCCTTCTGTTGTCTGTTACCAGTCTGGACACTCTCCGTTACGCCCAAGCAGTCACTAGTCGATAACGACCACACGTTGCACGTAGAGACCCAGTTTTTTGGCTGAGAGTCCAGTCTTTAAACACTTCAACAACAGCTGCTCTGGAACATTTCACGAATGCGGCGGTTTCGGTGATACTCGCTCCATGGCTCCGAGCTCCTACAATCATTCCACGTTGAAAGTCCGTCAAATCGCATTTTTACCCATCTCGTCACCCAAAAATCCCTTCTACTGCTGGCGCAAGCACTAAGCTTTCCCTTTTTATTCTAGCCTCGCCCTCTGGCGGCAACAGCGTGCAGCCATAGCTCATTTGCTTAAAACTGTCAGGTGGTCATATAATAAAGTGGCCACTCAGTGTGTACGAGTTAATTAATTATACCCATTTTCTGGACGTCAGCATAAGATATCCGTAGTAAACTTCAATGTAAAAAGAAACATTACTTCTGTTGCTGAAGTAATATAGGCAAGATACCGTACATTCTCTGACGGAGACTGCCGAAGATTTTATTCCGCTCTTACGAATCTTATTGCAATAGGTATTCAGAACTGTAAAAGTTTCTCTGGTTTGGGTCAGAAGAGAAATTGGCACGTGCCAAATTTTTTTTTCCGAGACAAACACATGTATTAACCAATTATACTGTTGAAGCACGATTCAGAAAATATTTAAGCCTTACTTCAGAAATAAACTAAAAATGAATTTATTTGCCCTCTAAAAGGCTAAAAACGTTAAAAGGCAAGATCTTTCGCAGACCACATTGGCCGCATCACCAGGCCTAAAAGTTTGCCAAAAGTACAGAAGCAAGCAGAAAGTGAATTAATTACCTACAACTACTTCTTCAATTATTCCGGCTTCCTCTTTTCAGCCTATCACTTATAAATTGGCCTCTTTGAGGTTCCTAGTTTCTCGTGCTTTTTTACCCATTCATCATCGGTGAGGAATCGCATACTTGAATTAAGGAAGGTCAGGTATCTTGCTCGTGACCAATATTATTCAGATGGAACTATTAGTACCCTTATTAAGAAATATAAGCGCAGAAGTTTGACTGCCCTAACCCGTGAAACTTCTAATCTGCGTTTCATTGGATCTATTGATTACATTCCCGACATTGTGAACGTCTTGAAGAGGATCTGCTGGACTAATTCATTTGAATTTGGTGTTCGGAGCTCTAATATTTTTAGCCTGGTACGGAGGGATAGAGATACCATTCCACTTGGATCCAGAAGCGGCGTCTACTGCATTCCCATTGTCTCAATCTTGCCCAACCATGGAAATCTTGTGTACATAGGTTCTACGTCTCGAAGCATTGGGACCCGAGTTTTTGAACAAGAATATTCAACTCGGTCTACTACAGTTACCACAGCACTTACTAAAGTGTTATTTTCTGGACTATATTATCCAGACTGGGATGGTGTTAAACTTCTTGTGTCAGCTACTAATAGACAATCGTTATTGCTGTCGGAGACTCTTATTCATTTCCCGTTTCGGAAACCAATGTTGTAATGATGATCTCCCTGCCTTTTTGAATCCTATTTGGAGGAACCTAATTCAGTCTCTACCTACACCACGCATATGACGTCAATCTTCAGAAAGCTTGAGAGGTGAGTACTTTTGCAATCTGGCAATCCCGTAAGGGACCCATGGACTCCTGAGAATGTTTATGACTAACTTTCTGCTTGCTTCTGCACTTTTGGCAAACTTTTAGGCCTGATGATACGGCTGATGTGGTGTGAGAAAGATCTTGCCTTTTAACGTTTTTAGCCTTGTTAGAGTGTAAATCATTTTTTCATGACGGAGGTTAGTCTAGGTTTATGTGCAGGCTTATATAAGACTTTAATCCAAAAGCTTTGCTACGACGTCGGGACGTCGGGAAACAGTGCTGATACTAATATCAGACCCTTTTGAATATAGAAAGGCCTTGATTTTCTTATTCGAACTCCTCGAAGAACGCATAACTATTCGCCTTGTGGTATTGTCATCACGTGCGGTTGTTTTCTTTGGACATCCACTTCTCTTTCGGTCGCTAAATTCACCTGTATATCGATATTTCATGATCGTATTATGAATATCAGTCTTGCCCACGTTCACCTTTCTTCTTATGTCACGTTCGGAGTATCCTTCATGATGCAAAGTCACTATTTGTGTCCTCTGAGTAATGCGTACTTAATGACACTTTTTTTGCTGTATAGAAAATACGTACAAAACCTTTGCATGAAAACCAGAAGAAAACTGACACTCGCTCGCTTCCCTCAACTCTATCAATAGCTGCCTCTGTAGCATGATGTAACCTAGGCTGATGACTGTACCTGTACCGTCTATTTTGCAGACATCGCAGGGAAATGTGTAACTCTCTCACAAGTTTTGGAATTAATCAGATTCCTGACAGCGCTGCGATAGCTAGCCCGCCAGACACCGGAAACCACAGTCTTTCACTCGGACAGAATCTGTCCAGGGACCTGTGGGGTTCTGCCTCCCCATGGGACCAGTATCTTGCACCTTTCGATCATAGCCCGTGTGTGCGACGTGCTATGGACGGGGCAAACACATTTTCAATAATTTTTTCTCGTCTCGTTGCCGGGAGATCATCCGCCAACGCGACTTTTGGGGACTAGAGTCATTTATTTGGTATATGATAAAACAAAATGAGTACATGCGCATTGATAGTATGAGAGTCTCATGCACTCCTCTCACAGATATTCGACACAGAATCACATTAAACACACACAAAATTATTTACATGGTCCACAGGACTAGAGCTAGTGCTGTGGTGATGACCCTGGGCCAGGGTCATCAGATACAATTTGGTCAAAAGACCCAACAAACTCAAGATCGAGAGCGACGTACCTCTGAGGGTACCACCATCTGTCAACCATAGATGACCCAGCATGATGTAACACCGACAAGAAGTTGAGTAATACAGACAGTAGCTGACGCAATCGCCAGAAATCTCCTAATACCAACAGGTGGTCTTAAACTTTTGCAAATGACTGTATCTGTCAGAATGCCATGCAAATTGGTTGGTGTGTGTCGATAGTTGGGTTCTGTAAATGATTACAATTGCGAACCAATCACATGACAGCCGAGGGAGATAAAAGGGCAAAACTGCTCGGCGTAGCTAAGTTTGGTCGTTCTCACGTGTACCACTACATCGTGTCAAGAAATTAGAGCCGCCCCGGTGGCGCAGTGGTCTAAGCGATGGCCTCTGATCATTCGTCCGAAAGGGGTCCGGGTTCGAATCCCGGTGAGGCATGGATGTTGTGTTTGTCTTACGGCACTGGCTCTCTCCCTTCCCTGGAACCAGTGACCCTAAATTAGGGACGGGCGACTGCTTATAGCCCATTCAGTTGCTCACGGTGGTCGTTAAACCTTCAAAAAAAAAAAAAAAAAAAGAAAGAAAGGAATTACAATGCATTGACCGACGTTATCTGGAAACCTGTTATCACATGGGCACTTTTACCAGAGGCTTCGTCGTAGGTCTGGTGCGTCGTACCATTGCGGAAACGCTTCAGGATGCAACCATTGTCAACCGAATGTGGCGAGAATGGTTCGTAGAAGGTACACTGTTAAAAATAAGTTGTGTGAATTCACGGAAAATTTCTGAAATTAACGTGCAATAAAGTTGCCGGTAGGTATCCGTATTTTTACCAAATTTCCGTTTTTAAAAGTTACCGTTTATTTTAAAAAAATTTAACAGATTTTCCGTCTTCAGAAATTCTGGTTGTTTCAGTAAAATTCATTTCAGGTTTTTTCGTATTTAAACTGAAATTCCGCAAAATCAACGACCCTGCGTTTTTCAGCCCTTTCCGGAAATAATCCTTCCTCTTCTGTCAGGATCGAACCCGCGCCGCTTGGTTGTTGAACAGGTAACGCACGCCGTTAACCATTGAACCACAGACACTCGGAAATTCGAATCACGTACGTCATAAAACAAATTGCGGGACAATGCATTTTTTTTGTCATAATACAAGTGGTGTTTGGTCATTTAATTTTCTGTTGGAGCTTATTATTTTTCTGAATAGGTTTGTAATAAAAAAAAAAAAAATTCTGTAGGAGGACTTTTAACAAATTAAGCATTTTTCATCCGGATTTTTGAAGCAACAAAATGCTTTGCAGCTTGATTTTTTTAAACTGACAATGACTTACAGTAATATTTAAAAAAGATGAAATGTACTTTTTTTAAAGTATTATTTCACACACAAAAAAGAAAAAAAACCCCTCCTAAATGTAAAATTTACTCTTGGTAGCTGCTATAATAGCTTTTCTCTTAAATTGTCCAAAGACTGGTGCATACACATCATATAACCATCTGTATAATAAGTTAAGTAACCGGTTTCTAACAGTAACACAATATATATAATAAATAGCTGGTGCACAAAATAGGATAGAGGAGAAGAAATATCCTATGCCACAATAAACAAATTTCATGCGATATGCTATCCGCAATATCCGATCTCGCTAGGGAACTTCAAAATTCGACAGACGATTGAAATTTAGAAGTTAATCAAGCCTGAAGTATATACCAATCGCTCTTATTACCTGTAATTTCTCGTCATACTGATACGGAAAAAAGTGAGAACTGAGTTTTCCCGTTAATATACGAAAGGAATTGCTTAAAGGTTGGTTTCTGAAAATTCAGAATATTCCTGTGGTACGAAAAAACCGTGAAACTCATCAGGTTTCTTTTCGTCATTTCACGGAAAAGGTTGTATCAGAAATATGCTTAGTCAGTTCACGAAAGAAATGAAGGAAAGTGGCTCGTGAATTTCAGAATTTTTTTTTACAGTGTAACGTGCGTCGCCGTAGTGGGACTGGTGCTGGTAAATGGACGTCCAAACGCCTCGATCTCCGCATTCGACGAGAAGCCGTAGCAGTCACACTATCTACAGCGGACGATATTCGACAAGGTGTTCAGGAAGATATGGGCATTCCCGTATCGACATGGACTGTGACTCACAGATTGGCCGAGGCAAGTTTGCGCTCTCAGTACAAATTGTAACGACTACCACTTAGGGCAGCACATTGTTGCGTAAGGTTGCAGTGGTGCCGTCCCAGACATGCGTGGTGGGACGAATGGAACCATGTCTTATTCAGCGACGAGTCTCGCTTCTGTTTCAGCTCCAACGATCGCCCGTAAAGAATCTGGAGATGATGACATGTCTGATCTTGCTGCCATCATCGAGCGTCGTATAACTCCTCAGCCTCGTGTCATGGTTTGGGATGCCATTGGTTTCAGCACCCGCTCACCTCGCGTACGTAGTTGGTAGAATGACGGCTCCAGGGTACGTCGATGAAGTGATGCAGTCCGTTTTGTTGCCGTATCTCCGTGGTATCCCTGATGCCCGGTTTAAACAAGATAACGCCCGTCCACACACTGCCAACATCAGCAGACACTGCCTACATGGTGTCCAGGTGCTTTGCCTGGACATCGCGATCCCCAGACTTCTTCCCAATCTCATCAGTTCCTGTGGCGCCTCAGTTGAGAAGTGGTTTAAGCGTTGGCTTATGACCATTCGTCCGAGATCGGTCTGGGTTCGAATCCCGGTGAGGCATGGAAGTTGTGTTTATCTTACTTTCCTGGAACCAGTGACCCTAAATTAAGGACGGGCGACTGCTTGCAGCCGATCGAGTTGCTCACGGTGGTCGTTACCCCTCCTCCCCCCACACACACAAAAAAAGAAGAAATATTTTTTTGCTGACTTTCTGCCTTGCTTCCACGTGACATTCCTATGGGTACCCAAATCCTCTAGCTCCTAAAGTCCTCTGCAACTTCATCAGTAAAGGCGTTGCATGAAGGACGCGATAGGGGATAAAAAAAAAAAAAAATAGAGCCAGGAGGGGTCTAGTGGTAAGAGCAACCGCCTCCTGACCAGATGTTCGCGGTATTCATCCCAGATACGTTTAGTTACTCTGAATTACTGGATACTCGCCGTGCGTCTGCATGTTAGGCAAGTTTAACAGTCGGCCCTGGGGTATTAGATCTCCCGCTGCAAATTGTTCCTCCCCCCCCCCCCCGATCTTGCTCCCTCTCCCTGGAAGTTCTCTTTGTGACGTCATAGTCGAGCACTTCGTTTGTGTTACGGAGCACGAAAGTCCCATGGGTCTAAATCTTCCCTGTAGGTGTGAAAACCCCACAGAACTTGCTCGGAGGTGTGTTGGGGGGTTTGGAGCTTCAGGCCGATAAGAAATTGAAACTTTCGATGTCGTAAGAGGTGCGGTCTTTCGCCAGCAAATCGTCACATTATCTCTGATTCATTAACTACCTAAATTTCTATTGCTAATAGCCAAACGAAAAGAATTTAGGTGAATTGGCATTTCATCTTCGAATACACTGATACTTCCTGTTGAGTTTGCGCGTCAGTAAATTACATATCAGTAATATCTTTATTTTTTCCTCACGCGGCAGATATTATAAGTTGTGCGTGGGAATTATCTGACCTAAGCTCGTGTTAATTTAATGGCAGTGATCTTCCTTAAACTGAGTGACGTCTCTGCTGCTAAGAGGAAATGTTCTGAGAAACGTCTTCACGTAATTGCCTCATTTTCTTTGATTTTTTTTTAGCGAACTACTCTCAAGGTGATAATTCTTGGAATGATTAATAGAAAATGATATTAGCATAGTCACGTCATCTTATTGTGTGCATTTCGTAAAGTTGTTTCGTAGGGTTTTTCAAAATTCTATACTTGTTCAGCTGATCTTAGAAAGTAAATTATATATAATTTATGACTACTAAGCTTGCGGTGTTGAGATAGAATAAAAATAACAACGTTTCGCAAAATAAAATGTTTATTATACATCAACTATAGTTTCGCAAAGCGTTTGGCTCGGCTTCCTCAGGACGAGGAAGCCGAGCCAAACGCTCTGCGAAACTATAGTTGATGTACACTGAAGTGCCAGAAAAACTGGTACACCAGTCTAATACTTGGTAGGTCCCCCACGGGAGCGCAGGACTGCAGAAATTCGACGGGGCATGGACTCCACTAGCTTCTGGAAATATGCTGTAGGCAATGCACACCATACTTCCTGGAGAGCGTTCCACAATTCGGGTGTATTCCGAGGTCTCGGATTCCTGTGTTCAATAGCGCGTTGCATGGCATCCCAAATGTGTTATATCACGTTTAGATCTAGGGACTTGGGTGGGAATGGCAACACCCCAAACTGAGATGAATGCTCCTCTAACCATAATGTGGCGTCCCGACACTTGTGTGGAGGTGCATTGTTCTGTTGAAACATTCCCAACCCATCAGCATAAATGCAGGGCATGAACGGGTGTACCTTGTCAGAAAGGATGCGCATATAGCATTGGCCGGTCACAGACGTTTGTAGATGTACCAGGGGTCCCAGTGAAGTCCAGCTAAACACACCCGATACCATTACGGACCCCCCCCAAACCCGGTACAATTCCCTGTTGACAGGCGGGATCCATGGTTTCATGGGGTTTGCGCCACACACGAATCCTTCCAACTGTATCGCGCGACTCGTCAGACCAGGCTACTTGTTTCCAGTCATCAAGTGTCCAGTAGCGGTGTTGCCGTGCCCAAGCGTGGCGCATAGCTCTGTGTCGTGCACCCATCAAGGGGACTCGAGTTAAGCGTCTGCTCCCAAAGCCCATATCGTGCAGGTTACGTTGCACAGTCCGGACGCTGATGCTTGTTGAGGCTCCAGCATTGAATTCCGATGATACCTGCGAGAGTGTTGCACGCCTATAGCTTGAAACGATTCTTGACAGCCGACGATGGTCACGTTCACCCAATGTCTTTTTACGACCACACTGGTATCGTAGGTTGGAGGTTTTGCCGGAATTCTTGTAGTCACGGTACACCTTTGCAATGGTCGTCCGTGAAAATCCGAACTTCGTTTCTACCTCCGAAATACTATGGCCCATCTCACGAGCGCCAACTATGACACCGCGTTGAAAATCACTTAAATCGTTATTACTTATCATTCTCATGCCGAAAACAGCTCTGATTGCTAGCAAGGATGTCTATCGCTTTATATACGCACTGGCGGACGCAACCGATTACGCGCATGGGTGACGTTGCTATGTATTTCGCATAAGCTCGTCTCTACCAGTTTTTCTGGCATTTCAGTGTATAATAAACATTTTATTGTGCGAAATGTTGTTTTTATTCTGCATCAAAGTAAATGCCAAGTTAAAAATTTAGATGTAGCGGAAGTAGTGAAAAATTGTTGAAACCTTATTTTTGAATGTTGTCCCATGATGAAGTGACACGATAATAGTTAATTTCGTTGTTACTCAACAATATATTTTACTAAGCTATTGCCGAATTTTATTTCATCACGTTTTACATAGACTTCATAATATCTCAATGAATTATAATCGGGTAGAATACACCTAAATCAATTACAGTAAATGGTTGAAATCCGTCTTTAATGGCGTAGAATACAAACTACAGCGTATAAACAAGCTTTCGCCACTGACGGGTGGCTTCTTCAAGCAGCAAAGCTAAATGTAAACACTAAATTAGAAATACAAACAGTTCCAGAAGCTTTCAAAATTTAAATACAGAATAAAATAAAACAAAACTGCTTAACCAATGACATTGTCACGCACATGTGACACTTGATGCATGATTTAGCGTTTCGGGATGCCCAAGATCGAGTTCCAGACGTAAGGTAACTCTATAGAGGTGTCTACATTGCAGACGTCTTGGTTAGATAGGATTTCTGCTCTCTCTGTAGGCTGTGGCTTTACCTTTGTGCATGGGGCCACTTTTCGGATATCCTTCCACCTAGGTGTGGCGGCATAGTTTTTGATCTCTCTCGCTAGTGCCGTTGTGAGTTTTCCGCACATTACGTCACGTTTGTGCTCCTGGAGTCGTACTTTGTGCAAGCGTTTTGTCATGCCAATGTAAAACCGAAAAGTAGGCCCATACACAACGGCTAGAGCCACAGCTTATAGAGAGACAGTAGAAATCCTGTCTAACCCCGACATCTGCAATGTAGACTCCTCTATAGAGTTACCCTACGTCTGACTCTCAATCCTGGGCATCCCGAAACGCTAAATCATGCATCAAGTGCCACATGCACGTGACAATGTCATTGTTTAAGCAGCTTTATTTTATTCTGTGTTTAAATTTTGAAAACTTCTGGAACAAAAAACATAACGAGGCACTCTACACCAATCACACTTAAAATAGTATAACTATATTAGTAATCCGAATTTCTTGGCGTAGATTATAAATCAAGGTTTCCAAGCTTTCGCACATCAACCAGATGGCTTTTTCAAGGAAGGTAGACAGCAAACTGAATAATAGAACGCTTCAACAATTTGAATGTGGTGACTTGACTTGACAATAAACGATCAGATGCTAAGTAATTATTCATCCGAAGACTCGAGGCGTCATGCTCGTTAACACGCGGAATCATAGAAGAAAACGAAACGCATTCATTATTTGAAGAACTGGTTCCAAACACGTGGCAACTCCAGCGAGAGGCGGTCATTGCATGATTTACTGTTGGTGATGATCTCTAAAGTTGTCCCTTAGAATCCAGTTCAGAATTTGATTCTAAGGAAGAATTGGATTCCAAAGGACAGGAAAAGACCCTGAAGACCACGTGGAAGATGGGTGGATGAAATTCGAAAGCATGCAGTAGTGACATGGAGGAAATAGGCGCACGGCAGACAGTAGTGGAAGAAGCTTGGGGGAGACCTTCTTCCAGCAGTGTATTGATAATACTTGGTGATGATTTCTACGACCTGAGCAACCATAAAATATTGCGCCCTAATCTGTATTTTCCTCTTATGTAAATACACTATATTGACAAAAGTCACCGGACACCTCTTCAAAAGCAAATGGACGGATCCGATGCGTTGTTAAGATTCGCGGTACAGCTGCAAATGGTGTAAAAACGAGCCTGCAGCTGACCGCGATCATATCGCACTGTGAGGTTGAGTGAAAACGTCGCGGCGGCAGAGAACTGACTTTGAGAAAGGAAAGATTGTTGGGTGCTATATTAGTGGGTTGTCCATAAGAGAAACCGAGACGCGTTTAAACATACCCAAGCCAACTGTTTTGGATGTACTGAATAAGTGGAAGACACATGGCGTCCCTGAAGCAGCAGAACGCACCGGTAGACCAATGAAAATCACTGATAGAGGACGTCGAAGCCTCAGGAGAGTCGTTACAACTAATCGACGGAGTACTGCTCAAGACCTCAGCGTGCAGGTGAGTAAAAATGCTGGAACCTCGGTATGTACACGTACCATTCGCAGAGAACTTCATTCCATGGGTTACCGTGGTCGTCCGGCTGCTCATAATCCTTTCATCTCCACTGGGAATGCTACTCGTCGTTTAGCATGATGTAAAGAACATTTATCGTGGACCGTATAGATCAATGGAAATGAGCCCTATATGGACTGATGAATCCAGATACACGATTCATCAGTCTGATGGCCGTGTGTGAGTTTGGGGGGAGCGCTATTTACCGCAGTGTACTGTTCTTTCGGTCAAGTTTGGAGCTGGCAGTGTACTCGTGTGGGGTGTCTTTCGTGGTATGGTCCCGGCCCATTGGTTATCGTGGACAAACATGTTAACCAGCACGTCTACCTCGATGTTCTGGACAATTATGCCCTACCAACTGTGTGGCAATACTATGGAACCGAGCCTTGTTGGTACCAGCAGGATAATGCACCGACCCATAAAGCAAGGACTATTACGGCGTGGTTTGACGATAATTCCGTATAGTGTGTGGACTGGCCAGTACAGCGCCCTGATCTTAATCCCATAGAACACCTATGAGATGAATTAGAGCACCGCATAAGAAGTTTGGAATCAAGGCTTACTACTAAGCAACAGTTAGCAGCGGCATTATGTGCTGAATGGAAGCGCATACGTATCGCTGTGTTCCAAAACCTTGTCGGAAGCATGTCTCGAAGGGTCAGTGCGTGCATTAAGGCCAAAGGTGGACCGACACCTTACTAATGTATGTCAATAAATGCTATGTTGTGTTTTTCATCTAGGTGTCGGGTGACTTTTGTCAATATAGTGTATATTACCAATTTAACAGTTCTCTCTCTCTCTCTCTCTCTCTCTCTCTCTCTCTCTCTCTCTCTCTCTCTCTCTCTCTCTCTTCCTCCCTTTCTCAAATCAAAATTGACGTCATATCAAACTCTCTCTCAAATCAAAATGGAACTATGGCTGTTTGTACAACTTTTACTAGCTGCTTCGAAGTTCAGACCTTCGATACCACATCAAACGAAACTAATGCAGCTGGCAGTCGAGGCTCAGAGCCATGGCAATTATCGAATAGTCCCCAGAGAATCTTCAGTCATTTGAACGACATCCTTATCTTGCAACGTAACCTACTAAAGCCAGACAGCAGGCTCCATTGTCGACGAAGGCAGTGGTTCTTCTTTAGTTGAACGGACTACACAATCGCACCTTCATTCCTTAATGTAAGCAACTAATATCACCTAAATATTTTGAAGAAGAAATGTAGAATTTAAGCTGCAGAAGCAACCGAAACTGGCGAACCATATTATGAGCAAAATTCTGTAAATCGACAAATAACAAAATATGGTGTTAAAAAAAGTACCAGAAATCGGTGCAAAAGTTTCAATTAGAGTTTTAATCAAATTGTAAGCAATGATTTTCGCGCCCTTTTTGAGCTGCGCCCGGGGCAGCCGCCCCCTGGTTACACCTCTTATGATGATGGCTCACATACCTTCTTTCATTAGTTTTACGATAATAATTATATTCATTGATCCACCTACCTAAGTACCGCTCGATGCCAGGAATTAGTAAACTTTACTGCTTGTTGTTATAAATTAATTCCACTTAGTATGTACCGGACTGTGGCTCGGTGTAATCATGAATGAGGCGAATAAATGCAATGTGTTGTACGTAAATAAGTGTATACTCTCGAATCACTCCTTTTATTTCACCCACACAAAGATCGTGGCATGCGAAAGGTGCATAACATAAACTACCTATAAAGAGCACCAGGGTATTTTCTCGATTTTTTTTCCCTTCTCCATGCGAGATCCTATTTTTGTTGTAGCGACTCCAGCAATTCAATGTTGAGAAGGACTGATATTATTCATGGAGGCTAAGTGACTTATAGAAGTGCTGCGTCTTGTAGTGTTTGATAGAATTTTCACAATTTTTTTTTCATTTTAATTTAACCATGCAGAAACTCATCCAAACGAGAGGGAGACACACTGGATACAAACCTCCATGGCATTAAATAAATAATTTCGTTTGTGTAGTGCAATGGAACAATTTTTCTGCAATTCACGAGCCACTTTCCGTCACTTCTTTCTGTGAATTAACGAAGCATATTTCTGATACAACTCTTTCCGTGAAATGACGGAAAGAACCCTGAATTTCACGAATTTTTCTTACCACGGGAAAATTCTGAATTTTTAGAAACCTTTCCGCAGTTTCTTCTTATATTGACGGTAAATTACCGTTTTAGAGGCGTGTTAACAGAAAATTCTAAATTTTCAGAAACCTTTCCGCAGTTTCTTTCTTGTGTTAACGGTAAATTACCGTTTTAGAGGCGTGTTAACAGAAAATTCTGAATTTTCATAAACCTTTCCGCAGTTTCTTCTCATATTGACGGTATATTACCGTTTTAGAGGTGCGTTAGCAGAAAATTCTGAATTTTCAGTAACCTTTCCGCAGTTTCTTCTTATATTGACGGTAAATTACCGTTTTAGAGGCGTGTTAACAGAAAATTCTGAATTTTCAGAAACCTTTCCGGAATTCCTTTCGCATACAAAGGGCATCCTGAAAGTAATGCCTCGTGAGCCTCATAAGATTTTTATTTGCAGCAGCAAAAATGTGAAACTTGGTGGCAAAATACTTGGACGTATTGTTAATAATGGTAGCCTATTCAAAGTATTGTCCATCACTTTCTATACATTTCCGCCATCTTTGAACCCATTGGTAAAATCCATTTTGGAAAAATTCCTGAGGCTCTCGATTCACCCATGAGTTTCACAACCAGTTTAGCGTCTGTTACATCGTCGAAACGGTGGGTATTTTTCAAAGGGGACAGACAGGGAAAAGTCTGAGGGAGCCAAATCAGGACTGTAGGAGGGGTGGGGCAGCATTGTCCACCCCATTTTGGCAATAGCCAGTGAAGTCTCCATTGAGATGTGGGGACGTGCGTTATCATGGTGGAGTGTCACGCCTTTTCCATCTGGTAGTTTCCTTTAGCTTCCTCAATGTCTGCACATAGTGAGCACCGTTTATTGTTGCAACTCTTGGATGGTGACACGACGATCATCTGTGATGAGGTGTTTCACTCGTTGCCTGTTGGCATCTGTCACTGCCGTTGCGGGTCTTCCACTCCGTTGTTTTTCCGACACTGAACTTTCTCCCTCTCGAAACCTCTTCATCCATCTTCGGACATTACTAATATCGATTGTAACAGCTCCATACACCTCCAGGAGTCTTCTGTGGATTTCTGGAGCCACACATTCCTCTTTTTCCACGAATTCAGTTACGGATCGCTGCTTTTCTCTGTCATTCATGATCTTTATTTCCGATTCTGAAAAAAAATTGTTCTCACATTGGCATCATATCATAGCACATGTCAGTGCAGTTTCATTAAAATCACTTCAAAATTTTAAAAGTTATTAAGGACGAGGCATTACTTTCAGGATGCCCCTTGTATTAACGGAAAAACTCCGTTCTCACTTTTCCCTCCCGTATCCGCATGACGAAAAATTTCCGGTATTAGGAGTGATTGGTGAGAATATATGAGATTTGATTAACTTTTAAATTTCAATCGTCTGTCGAATTTTGAAGTTTCCTAGCCAGATCGGATATTTTGGATAACATATCGCATGAAATTTGTTTATTGTGGCACAGGATATTTCTTCTCCTCCTCTCCCTTATTTTGTGCACCAGCTATTTATTTTATATATATTGCGTTACCGTAAGAAACCGGGTGCTTAACTTATTGTACAGATGGTTATACGATGTCTATGTATTAGTCTTTGAACAACTTAAGTAAAAAGCTATTATAGCTATCAAGCGTAAATTTTATATTTAGGAGTTTCCTTTTTTGGTGAAATAATGCTATAAAAAAGTACATTTCACCTTTTTTAAAGATAACTGAAAGTCATTGTCAGTTTAAAATAATCAAGTTGCAAAGCATTTTGTTGCTTTGAAAAATGATGATGAGAAATGCTTAATTTGTGAAAAGTCCTCTTGTAGAAAAAAAAAATATTACAAACCTATTCAGAAAAATAATCTCCAACTGAAAATAAAATGACTAAATCTCTCGTATTAACGACAAAAAAAAAAAAAAAATCGTTGTCGCTCAGTTTGTTTTACGATGTACGTGACTCAAATTTCCGAGTGACTCTGGTTCAGTGGTTAAAGGCGTGCGTTACCTGTTCGAACGGCCCTGGTTCAATCCTGACTGGAGCGCGGAAGGATTGTCTCATGCAGGGTTGTCGGTTTTGTGGAATTTCAGTTAAAATACGGGTAAACCTGAAATGGAGTTTTCTGAAATAAACAGATTTTCTAACTACGGAAAATCTGTGGAAATACAGAAGTTCACGGGCACTTTTAAATACGGAAATTTCTTAAAAACACTGATACCTACCGGCAACTTTGCTGTACGTTTTTTGACCAGAAAGTTTCCGTGAATTCACTCTACTTGTTTTTTACAGTGTAGCGACCCTAGCATTTCAAAGCAGGAGAAAGGAGGTGACTATTCATTTTGGGGAGGAGGTTTAAAGACCACAAAGAGCATGGGGATAGCCAGAAGAGGTGTAGACTTGTCCCAATAGTTGGGTTTCAGTTGATTGTCCGAAGTAGTTTTAGGGAGACCCCAGATCTAATACTGCCTTTAGAAATTAGAAACTAGGGATTTGAGTAAGAGAACTCAGTAGGAAAGATAAACAGAAAATAAGTGAAAGAAGAGGAGAGCTGATCTCTAGAGCTACCGTGACACCAACCTGGATCGGGAAGGGAGGAAGGGCAATGGGGAGAACAAAACGCCACAGGGGAACCACAAAACCACCCATCCGCCGACAGCCGGATGTCGGAGCAGCAATCAGTACTCACCGTTTCGGCACCATCCTAAAAAGAAAGGAGGTGGTGGTTTGCCTAACACTCACCAATGTTCACATCTTGCACTCCATTTGATTCAAGACCTCCAGTCTAAGAAGCAGTGCTCGACAGTGCTGCCCTTCCCTATGTCCCGGGGGAGGGGGTGACAACAATCACGGCCTTAGTTCTGGGATACCTAAGGAATTCGCTGTGATCGTAATCGATCGCACCCCTAACAAGTTCATTAAGTTGAGCTTCCGCTTTCCTGAAGAACTTCTTGGCGAGTCTGGTGAAGAACTCGTGTACCTTCTCAATTCCAAGTCCGTTCCTCAGTTTCCGAAGAGGGGTCCACATGGGAGTCTCAGTGATCATACGAAGTGCTTGACTCTGCACCCTCTCGATTCTATCTCGCTGAGCCCTACTGACTCCTATCCAGATGGGAGTGGCGTAGGTGAGCACTGGCCTGACGACCATCTTATGCAGCAGTACTTTGTGCCGTGTCGCAAGGAAGCTTCTCCTGCACAAGGCTTTGTCTCGCTCTATTCGTGTGATAATTGCTACCCACAAAACTCCTACTAACCCCTATCCAGGTGGCGATGGCGTAGTTGAGCACTGCCCTGACTACCGTCTTATGCAGCAGTACTTTGTGCCGTGTTGTAAGGAAGCTTCTCCGGCGGAGTAATGGAGCTA
Source organism: Macrothele yani (assembly GCA_039090855.1). NCBI lineage: Eukaryota > Metazoa > Arthropoda > Arachnida > Araneae > Macrothelidae > Macrothele > Macrothele yani. The sequence goes on along the minus strand of CM077009.1, from coordinate 39,454,161 downwards.
GGTGCACAAGGCATTGTCTAGCTCTATTCTTGTGGCAATTGGTGTTCGCTACACTCGAAAGTCGACAATCAAGTTGGAGTCCTAGGTACTTATTGGAAGTAACCCAGGGGATTGTCTCTCGAAACACGTGAAGTTTCGATACTCCTTGGAGAGATCCAAACAACAACAGTGTGCACTGCTCTCAAACGGGTTGATCTTGATCCGCCAGTCAGTGTAGTAGGTTTCCAGCTGAGAGAGAAAGTCCTGGAGGAGCTTCACTGCTCTACTTTTGTTCAGGGACTTTGAAGGCAACAGTTGTATCATCTGCGTAGGTCATGACCTGCCCGTATTTTGTCCCGAAAGTTGGGTGGGACGGGGACTGCTATATATACAGGGGTTGGTTTACCATTTGGCCAAGCTGGGCTATGACCCAGAAGCTTATCTTGGGGGGAGGAAGGGTACTCTGGTTTAAAAAAGATCGATAGAGAGGCTTTGTGGAAGTTTCACACACACACACACGCACGCACAAACTGGCAGGCAGAGCTTCCACTCCCTGGCTTTTTGAAAACCTTTCCATCAAAAAAATTAACATGCTTCACCTATGGCAAAATTTATGTATATACAAATGTATGTACAGTTTATATACGTATCTGCATATAATTTACTGCTTTCTGAGCCTTATAGTAACACGAAATCTTGACCTGCAGTTTTTAAAAGCCTCTTCAGTTACAGCAAAAATGCTTTTTTCCATTTGGAAGTAATTGATGAAACAATTTCCGCCGTCTTTAATTTCTCTCACTTAATGCATTCATATATGAATTACCATTGAAGTTCTTGCAGTAACAGAAATTTTTAATTGTTTCATGGATGTTTTGATGCTTTCGTAATTACTTCGTTTTTTCATACATAGGTCTTGAAAAAAAAAAAATGAAATTTTGGAACATTTAGATTTCCTTTCTTACTAAAAGCAAAGAAACTTGCAATTCTGAATGCAGCTATCACAATAAAATTCATATATGAGTGGAATCAAATCTTTGGCAGTTTGCCACAGAGAAGATACTTTGTCTACTGCCTGGAAAAAGAAACTTTTAATTTTGATATATAGATACAATTTTACTAGGGTTATCTTCTGCTGCAGTCCAGAAACATTTGGTAAAATGTTATTTCGTACACATCAAACAGTACAATAATTGTTAAATGTTTGCTAAAAAGATGCTCAAACAAGAAATGTGTGGTATAAGGCTTGCCCAAATGAAACTGAGGCTTTCGGTTTTCTGCCGTAAGGGTTCATAGGTTGGAATATGTGAACATACAGGAAGTAAGAGTGATACATGGGCTACATTCCCACTACACATTGTCGCTTCAAGCAAGTGTCCCAGCGTGGCACGAGATTGTGGATACCCTGAGCGAAGAACGTCCGTGGTTGGCTGTGGAACCAGTCTTCAACGGCGTCCCGGACCTCAGCGTCGTTAGCTAACCGGCAGCCCTTGAGAGCTCTTTCAGTGGCCCGAAGATGTAATCGCAGGGCGACAGATCGGGGCTATAGGGGGAATGGTCGAGGACCTCCCAGCGGAAGCTCCGCAGGAAATCTTGGCACACTGCACCACATGAGGACGTGCATTGTCGTGCAGCAGAATAACTCCATTTGACAACAGACCGGGTCGCTTACGCTTGATGGCCGTTTTGAGGTTGCGTAACGTATTGCAGTATGTGGTTAGCTTGACCGTACTGCCTGCGTTCAGCCAATCCAACAGCAATGGGCCATTCTCATTGAAGAAAACCGTGAGCATCTTTTTTCCGGCTCTTAAGGAAGACTGAGCTTTTTTGGGGCGTGGAGAGTTGGGATGCCGTCATTCCATACTTATCCGTTTTGTGGTCGGATCCAAGTGGTAGCACCAAGTTTCATTTGCGGCCACAATCTTGGAAAGAAGCTGTCCCCCTCTCTATGTGGTAACGATGCAGGTGCTCCAAGCAAGCACCCATTCGCCGAGTCTTCTGCTCATCCTAGAGATGCTTGGGACCCATTGTGCGTAAATCTTGCTGTATCCCAATCGGCGATGGAGAATGGTGTTAACAGTTCCCTTACTCACGGACAATGTTGCCGCAAGCTCGAGGGTGGTGATTCAGCGATTATCCTTCACAAGGTTGTCCACGGCAACAATCGATTCCATAGTGATGGCCACGTGTGCTTGCCCAGGTCTCGGCATGTCCTCCGTGCTCACACGTTCTTTATGAAATTCACTACACCAGCAGAACACTGTACACCGCAACTGACACACATTCCCATACACATCCTTCATACGACGATAAATTTCGGCTCCTTTAACATCTTCTGCCATTAGAAATTGCATAACTTCCCGCTGGGCCTGTTTCGACGAATCCATGACATTAACTTATGTAGTCAACTTGCCTCCGCACGTGTAAACAGCACACTGACACGTGACGCCGATAACAGCATGCTTCCTGACACGACACGCCATCTACCGGCGCAAATGCACGACTCTGTGTACTTACACAACGACGCTATTACACAAGTCTCAGTTTCATTTGGGGGACTCTTATATGTTGACATACCCTTAACTTTAGGTTTGGCGCACCGTGATAATTTTTAAAAACAGTGAGCCAGAAAAAATTTGCTTCCAGGGATGTTTATGGATCGCCAGTTTGATACTGAGCATTTGTATGAAGATTTCAAATTTACAACAGCTATTTCTGCAGAATCTTTAGGCATAATAATTCCGGATACATGTTAAATCATTTATGAGGAATTAAAAGAGTATTACATGAAGGTAGGCAATGCTTTCTGGAAAGATATTTACTTATTTTCGAACCAATAGTCATTACATGGTTGTGGTAAAGTTAGAGTATAAATAAGCTGTTCTTCAAAATGACAAATAAATCAAAGCCATATTATTTATTAATAATTTCTGGAGGCCTTAAATTCGACATTATGCTTTACACACAGTTAAGGAATCACGCCAAAAATATCTCATTAAAATGATTTACAACTATGAAATCAAATTAGATGCTTACTGTTATTATCAGAGCTTTTCATTCAGCTTCTTTATTCTTGTAAAAACAGTATGGTATTTATAGTAACAACTGCATTTTAATTTTATGTATGCTATTGGTAATACGTAGTCGAGCCACATTACTCTGACCACCTCCTACTTTTGACGTCAATAGCGCGTATAGCCAATGAATGAAGAAGGCACGTGTCGTGAGCTGGCCTGGAATGTATATAAGATGTGGCGTAAGCATTCTGAAAACATTTCGGGGGCCGCGGATGGCCTAGTGGTCAACGTTCGTAACTGTCACGGAGAAACCTCAGGTTTGATCCCAGGCAGGTACGAACGTTCGAACCACTAAATATCCGCCGTGCGTCAGATGGGCACGTTAAGCCGTCGGACCCCGGGTACTGGCACCCCGGTTATAAATAAGGGCGTCTTCTTCTTACCCCTTTCTACCTCGTTTCCGTGTCACTTTTCTATCGGGCACTCTAGCCCAAATCTCCTAGCTTATTATTTCCAAGGGTTGTTTAAGACCTGGGGTCAGACATTCCCTTCCTAAATTTCTCTACATATGACCTGATCTGATCTGGTTCTGAAAACATTTCACTCGTTGCTGTCATGGATAAGAGAAACGATTTATCAGATTTTCAAAAAGGGATGATTATCGGTTTTCCGGTCAAGGGTGGCAGTATTTCTGCAACAGCGCAGTTTGTGAACTGTTCGCGTGCTGTTGTGGTTAAAGTGTATTTTGATTGGAGAAATGGCACCATTGCGAATAAGCGACGTGGAAATTGCGGAGCACCACGTGCCATTGATGTGAGAGGTGAACGTCGGCTTCGGAGATGCGTGACGGCCGATCGACACGCTACAGTGGAACAACTCATTGGCCGAATGAACCAGGGGGCTACCGGAAGTGTGTCTAAAATGACAGTTCATTGAATCCTGCTGCGTATGGGGCTCCGATGCAGACGGATGGTCACTGCAATTAGGCTAACGAAGGTGCATCGGTAGAAAAGGCTTACGTTTGCACGGCAACATCGGAAGAAAGGATTGCCTTCTCTGATGAGTCACGTTTTCTGCTTCATCGAACGGATGGACGTTGGCGTATAAGGCGAGAAACATCGGAGAACAAACACTCTTCAACCATTGCTGGAAGAACACAGAAGCTGGTGGGGGGCAGCGTTGTGGTCGGGGCGGGGGGGGGGAGGTATTTTCGTGGCTTTCTCTGGGTCCACTTATACCTGTGGAAGGCACTATGGACCTAATTCGTTGTGTATCAATCGTTGCAGGTGTGGACACCCATACATGCTGATTGTCTTCCCTGGGGGAGAATGATCTTCCAGCACGACAATGCGACGTGTCACACAGCTAGAAATGTCCGAGAGTTGTTGGAAGAGCATGATAAAGACTTCAAAGTACTTTTCAGGCCCCCTATACCCAAAACACTTAAACTAAATTGAGCATCTGTGGGACCACCTCGATCATGTTGTTCGCTCTATGGATCCTCCACCACGCACCCTCCAGCAGCTGTCAGATGCCCTGTAGTCAGCATGGCTCCACATACCTGTCCCATTCTAGCACCTTATTGAGTCACTCCCAGCCGGTCAAGCTGCTGTCAGCACTGCACACGGCGGTTACTCTGGATATTAGTTGGTGGACATAATAATGTGACTCGACCGCGTATTATCAAGGGTTAAAGTTATTCAATCATTCATATCCAATAAACTTTGCTTCTGATACCATGTGGGAGAAAACACCTTGTGGGTCCACAGACATACATCCAAAACTGCAGTTCTGTCCCTCTCAAGTCAATAATTTCAGGAAGGCATTGAAGTGCTTCTGTCTTGCTTCACTCCACACCACACTTCACCTCGGGATACCAAACCTCACCCAATTGCTGACATGACATTCAAACGTGCCCTCAAGTGTGTGTGTGTGTGGGGGGGGGGGGTCACCTTAAAGGAACTGTGCCTTGGGCAGGATGGGTTGGATTGTGGTGGAGACAGTGGTGTGCTTAAGTGAAAAGAAAGGAGTTCAAGTTTAGTTCTACATGATGCAAACTCCAGGTATGTGTTTCAGTCGACCTCAGAGGGCTGCGTCAGTGGTTGCTGCTACCTGGTATCAGTCCTGGTACCAGTGGCAGTTCTAGCCCCCCCCCCCAAATATAACCAGATTTTTTGGAATTACATATTAATTTTAATTAATTATCGGTACATGCAGGGATTCGTGCCCCCCCCCATTTTTTGTTTAGAACCACCACTGCCGTGTATGTTGCCCATTGGCAGTAGGTGCTTCTTGGTTTATTCCCTGTGGGATCTGTTCCTGTTTTTTGGCATGCAGCCAGCTAACTGTGCAGTTTGACTTTGCTGTGAAACATTTTTCTCCTTTTCTTTCCTATAATGTGCTCTGACTTTAATCTCTTAGCATATTATTTCTAAGGGCTGCTTATAAGACCAGATGCCAAACACTACTTTCCTAAAATCTTCTGCTCAGTGATTTATTTATTTAATTATTTATATTGAGTTTTATTCAGCATTTGGAGAAAACTGCAAGCATTTTCTTTGTGCATAAATTTCATACAGTGATTCTGCTTTTGTGTAAACACAAATGTTTACTTAGGTATAACCTCTGAACAACCACCACCTCCCATGAATGGTCACTTTTCCTGGTCCTAGCAATAATCATTATTTAAAAGTTCCACTATAATATCTTAAAACTCTGTTATATTCAGATTTTGTGAGCCAGTGTGTATGTATATATATATATCAGTATGTAAAATGTCTTCTGTTCAACCCAATGGTTTCTGATTTTTGTTCTTTGAAGCTTACAGATCTGTTCGAGTACAGAGTGGTTGGAAATCTCAAAGGTATTTCACCTGACGTTTTCTTCCAAGTCTACATGGATTTAGAATACAGGAAAATCTGGGATACATATGTAAAAGGTGAGAATAGTGAAAATGAAAAGCATGCCTATTTTATTAGAGATCATTATTACATTCACACAAGCATGCAAGTATCATTATTACATTATGTGCCAGACATGCTACCACAAGCATGCTCATATCATTTTCTTCCTGAAGTTTTGCACTATCCTGTATGGCATGAATGCCAAACAAAGTAAATGAGTTTTAAATTCTGAGTAACATAATGTATAACCAGTCAATTCGTATTTCACTATTTAATCTATATTCATTAGTGGTAGTAGTTGCACGTATGTGTAGGATCTCACCTGATGGTGAGATAATGATGCCAAAGAGGATATGAGATTGCAACTTATGACAGAGAAATTCTCTAACTCTTTTAGTTTTAAGAAATCAAAAACTTTTCCTGTTAGTTAATACACGCAATTGACATGGATTAGGAACATCAAACAGGTCATCTCTCTTTCCACATTTATAAGTGAGTCACAGAAAAATTCTCATCGGCCACCACCGGGACTCAAACCCAGGGTCCTCCAGTTACGTGCCAGACATGCTACCACTGCACCACAGGGGCCTCGAATTTTCCAGACACACATACAACTAACTGCCAAACCACATGACAGGTTACTTCTTGGAGCCCCGCAAAATGCTGGGAATTCACCAAAGATGGTAAGCAGCAACTGAACAAATAACTAGGAGGCGAATGAATAATTAATACGCACAATTGACAAGGATTAGGAACATCAAACAGAGGTCGTCGCTCTTTCCACGTTTATAAGTGAGTCTCGGAAAAATTCTCATCGGCCGCCACTGGAAATTGAACCCAGAGCCTTCCAGTTATGCGCCGGATATGCTACCACTGCACCACAGGGGCCTCAAATTCCTCCAGACTCGCATACAACTAACTGCCAAGCCATTTGGCAGGTTGCTTCTTGGAGCCGTGCACAATGCTAGGGGTTCATCAAAGATGGTAAGCAGCAACTGAATAAATAACTAAGAGGTGAATGAATAATTAATACACACAATTGACATGGATTAGAAACATCAAACAGAAGTCATCGCTGTTTCCACGTTAATAAGTAAGTCACCGAAAAATTCGCCTCCTAGTTATTTAATAAACAAAGACTTCGCTGTTTCCACGTTTAGCAACACACAGCAACAGAAAAATTGTTATTAGGCCGCCACCGGGGAATCGAATCCCGAATCTCTCGATATCTAGCCGAGCGCGTTAGCCTTACACCTTGGTGGCCAACAATCCACGGCGCTATGTGCATTTTTCTGGCAGCATCTAACATTATAAATCCATAAGATGGGCTCAGCTACTGAGATGACTCCATCTGGTGGGCATTAATGGCACTGACTATATATTAATTATAGCAATTAAATCCAAAGGGCGAGTTCCAAAGTGAAAATCCTCCAAATACCTGGCATCAGTGAATAAACAAAGACTTCACTCTTTCCATGTTTAGCAACGCACAGCAACCGAAAAATTGTTATTCGGCCGCCGCCCGGGAATCGAACTCTGGATCTCTCGATATCCTAGTTATTCCTTCAGTTGCTGTTTACCATCTTTGGTGAATCCCTAGCATTGTGTGGGGCTCCAAGAAGCAACCTGCCATGTGGTTTGGCAGTTAGTTGTATGAGTGTCTGGAAAATTCAAGGCCCGCTGTGATTTAGTGGTAGCATGTCTGGTGCGTAACTGGAAGACCCTGGGTTTGATTCCCGGTGGCGGCCGATGATAATTTTTCCATAACTCACTTATAAACGTGGAAAGAGCGATGACTTCTGTCTGATTTTCCTTGTAGAACTGTTATTATACACTGTTGGACATAGAAAATGTCACACCAGGAAGCATTTGTCTGAGTGCCATGCAAAATGGGTGGATATGTGTCAACAGTTGGGATATGTATGTGATTGCAGTTGCTAACCAATCATGTGATATGTGAGGGAGATAAGTTTGGCATAGCTAAGTTTGATCATCATTACTCGGGCATGTGGATCACTGCATCGGAGTGATCTTGGTGGTGAAAGCACATGTAAGAAGTGAGAATGCCTGGGCGACATCATCAGGAATCCTACCATCACATGAACATTTTTACCAAAGTCTTCACCATTGTTGTACAGCTGTTAGTCTGTGCTTCACATCAGAGCTGCCCTTAGGGATGTATGGCAGGTGCTGTCACACAGGGCCCTGTGTTCACTCATACCCTAAGAAAAAAGGAGGAAAATCAAGAAAATTAGAGAGAGAGTGAGAGAGAGAGAGAGAGTGAATTTCCTATTTTCAGTTATTCTAATTTTAAATTTTGTCTCGTTTAATTTTTTTTTAATGTCTATTGTTAAATTCATATTTACCCAAATATCGACTGCAAACACAATATTATGTCTAGCGGAACATTAATATTGAAGCCATATCTTTCAACATGCTCTGATAGTTATCGAAAAAGTTGTGCTAGGTGAGTTTCTTCCATGTGATGTCAAAACTGCAGTCAGTGCTTTATGAAAGATGAATAAAATTCAGAATCCTTTCCCTAATGCTTTCATCGTACTGTTCCCATAACAGTGGCAAGTGCAGAAAAAGCTGATTAAATCTTATTAAAGATATGCTGTGCCTGAAGAAATATTGATGTCTTTAGGAACTTTGTCAATTGCAACAGGGTAAAGCAAGCAAAATAAATTTTGATGATTTATCTTGCTGGGATAAAAGTAAGGAAAGTCCAGTTCTTATGAAGGGAGTTCTATGATGTAAGTACTGTCCCATAATAGGTAGAGATAGAGCCATTGTGAGGAAAGGATGTATGCTGTTGTGCTTGTTTTACCTACATCATTCAAAAGACACTTACAAAATATCAGGTAGCCCCGATGGCACAGGGGTATAAGTGCTGGTTGACCCTTTGTCTGAGATGGTTCCGGGTTCAAATCCCAGTGATGCATGGATGTTGAGTTTCTCTTACGGCATTAGCTCTCTCCCTTCGCTGAAACAAGTTGCCCTAAGTTCAGAACTGGCGACTGCTTATAGCCCGTTGAGTTGCTTCGGGCGGTCGTTAAACCTCTGACCAAAATTAAAAAAAATAATATCAGTAGTATTCAAAAAAATTTAAATGCTGTTATTGGTTAATTTTCAAACATTTTGATGTTTCATTAAACTGTGCAGATAACTGTAGTAAACTATGTTTTAAGTCTAGTGTAGGGAAGGGTTAAGTCAAGGACCCCCACAGCTAGGCTTGCACCTGGCCCTGCGGCTGCTAAGGGCAGCTCTGCTTTACATCATGGTCAAAATGCACAAGGATGCAACAACTATCAATCGAATGTGGCGACAGTTGTTGAAGAATGGTTGTGTGCATCACGGTAGTGGGACTAGTGCTGGTAGGCGGACATCTTAATGCCTTGATCTCTGCATTTGACAGCAAGCCCAGTCCCATGATCCACAGCAGACCACATTCAACAAGGTACAAAATCAGCATTATGGATATCACTGTAATGACGTGGACTGTGAATCGCAGGATTGCTGAGACAAGTTTATGCTCTCTCCAGCCATTACAATGACTGCCACTCATGGCAGCTCATCAGCACACAAGGTGCCATACCAAACATGCATGGTACCACAGCCGTTGCGAATGTAAGTAGCCAGGTGCCATATGGCGACCAGATATTTTGTGGTGGCTAGTAAATTTTTTAATATAGTAGCCAATGATTTTTAATATAGTTGCCAATGTGTAGTCGTCAGAGACACTTACTTCGTCTCTGGTCACACTCCAGTGTCACTTTCTATCTCTATGTGGGGGGCACAACCAAACTGACTGACTGTACAGCTTTACCAACTACTTTAGAGTTTGGACCTTCGATACTACAACAAAACTGACTGACTGTGTACAGCTTTACCAACTACTTCAGAGTTTGGACCTTTGATACTACAACAAAACTGACTGACTGTGTACAGCTTTACCAACTACTTCAGAGTTCTGACCTTTGGCACTATAACCAAACTGACTGATTGTACAGCTTTACCAACTACTTCAGAGTTTGGACCTTCGATACTACAACAAAACTGACTGACTGTGTACAGCTTTACCAACTACTTCAGAGTTCTGACCTTTGGCACTATAACCAAACTGACTGATTGTACAGCTTTACCAACTACTTCAGAGTTTGGACCTTCGATACTACAACAAAACTGACTGACTGTGTACAGCTTTACCAACTACTTCAGAGTTCGGACCTTTGATACTACAACAAAACTGACTGACTGTGTACAGCTTTACCAACTACTTCTGACCTTTGGCACTATAACAAACTGAGTGAATGCAGAGGGCAGTCATGGCACTCAGTCGCAGTTTGATTATATAGTACTCAGAGAATCTTCAAAAATGTGAATGACATCCTTCTCTTGCAACACAACAAACTTGGCCTTCATTTCTGAATGCGAGCAGCAAGTCCCCTGAACATTCTGAGGAAGAAGTGCGCATTTTAAGTTGCCAAAGCTACTGAAACAGGTGAAATATGTTATAAATCAAATTCTGTAAATGGACGAAGTATGGCACATAAAAACTGCTCCATAAACTGTTGCAAAAGTTTCAATTCTAGTTCTAATCAAATTGTAAGCAGTGATTTTATGCTCTGCCTTGAGCTGTGCCCTGCCCCACCCTAGTTACGCCTCTGCTGAAGTGGGTACAACTGAAATGGGTACAAGAAGGAATGAAGGAAGTTAGGCCTCTGCCAAAGTGGGTACAAGAAGGAATTCCAGTTCTAATCAAATTGTAAGCAGTGATTTTATGCCCTGCCTTGAGCTGTGCCCTGTCCCACCCTAGTTATGCCTCTGCTGGCTATGGTCAAACTCATGTCACTGCCTTCACCCATGATTGCTTTTCTGTGACTGGTTTCCGGTGTATGGGGACCTGTTCAATTTGTAGGCATTGCCAGTTCCAGCATCCTTTGTGACTGGATGTGATACTTCTGCTTTGTGTATTGTTATTAGTGTGTATGTAATAATTTGTCCATTTAGTGTGCATAGAATGTAAAACGAATGAATTCAGAGGCAGAAAGACAAGCTCAGTGAAAGTCATGTTTTGAATGTGTAGATACACCTAACATAAACTAAAAAAATATGCAGTGTCATCTGTGCTTTTGTTCTGTGCAAATTAGTGTGAGAGTCCATGTTTTTTGGTATCACAGCATTGTTTTTGACATTTTTATCTCCTTATCTACCATTTCGTTGTGTGGACAAGACCTTTCTCTTAGATGTTTTGTTACTTTCAAAAGTTTGGCACTTCCTGATTGACAGCTATCCAAGACTCCTCAATTATATCCAGAGGCATAGCTGGGGAATAAGGTGGGGGTCTTTGGGTGCAGACCCCTTGGGGGGATTGAGTACGAATTTAAAGTGATATACATTATATTTACAAAAGTCACCAGACACCTAGAAGAGAAACACAACATAGCATTTATTGACATACATTAGTATGGTGTCGGTGAGTACACTGCCAGGTCCGCCTTTGGCCTTAATGCATGTACTGACCCTTCAAGACATGCTTTTGACTAGGTTTTGGAACACAGCGATAGGTATGTGCTTCCATTCAGTAAATAATGCTGCCGCTAACTTTTGCTTAGTAGTTGGCCTTGGTTCCAAACTTCTTATGCAGTGCTCTAATTCATCGCATAGGTGCTCTATGGGATTAAGATCAGGGCTCTGTGCTGGCCAGTGCACACACGATGCAGAATTATCGTCAAACCACGCCGTAAGATTCCTTGCTATATGGCTCAGTGCATTATCCTGCTGGTACCAACAAGGCTCGGTTCCATAGCATTGCCACAAAGTTGGTATGGCACAATTGTCCAGAATATCAAGGTAGACGTGCTGGTTAACAGGTTTGTCCACGATAACTAATGGGCCGTGACCATACCACGAAAAATACCCCCACATGAGTACACTGCCAGCTCCAAATTTGACCGTAGGAACAGTACACTGTGGTAAATAGTGTTCTCCCGGCTGCCGCCATACCCACACATGACTGTCAGACTGATGGATAATGTATCTAGATTCATCAGTCCATAGGACCCATTTCCATTGATCTACGGCCCACGATAAATGTTCTTTACACGATGATAAACGACGAGTAGCATTTCGAGTGGAGATGAAAGGCTTATGAGCAGCCGCACAACCACAGTAACCCATGGAATGAAGTTCTCTGTGAATGGTACTTGTACATACCGAGGTTCCAGCATTGTTACTCACCTGTACACTGAGGTCTTGTGCAGTACTTTGTGGATTGGTTGTAATGACTCTCCTGAGGCTTCAACGTCCTCTATCACTGATTATTATCTTCGGTCTGCCGGTATGTTTTGCTGGTTCAGGTACGCCATATGTCTTCCACTTATTCAATACATCCAAAACAGTTGACTTGGGTATGTTTAAGTGCCTCTTGGTTTCTGTTATGGACAACCCACTAATATAAAACCCAACAATCTTTCCTTTCTCAAAGTCAGTTTTCTCCCACCACGACATTTTCACTGAACCTCACAGTGCGATATGATCGAGGTCAGCTTCAGGCTTGTTTTTATTCCATTTGTAACTGTACCGCACATCTTAAAAATGCAGTGGATCCATTCATTTGCTTTTAAAGGGATGTGTGGTGACTTTTGTCAATATGGTGTATATGCATATATATATATTTTAAAAGTTTTTTTTCTCAGTAATGTTTTTTTTTTTTTTTTTTTCAAGATTTTGGGCTTATTCTCCCATGGAGTATTTTTTTTCCAGGAGGCTTTCACCGATGAACCAAATCCTTGCTCCCCCCTCCCCCTTAAGGAATTTCTGGTTATGCCATTGATTGTATTTAATGACAAGGAGCAAAGCAACATGTGAAGCCAGTTCTGTAACCGGTGTTCTCACTTTCAACCTTGCACATGTAACTGAACTGGTAAGTGCAGCATGATCTTTACAACCACAAGAAATTGAATGTGATGTACTCACTTGCTACGCAGATACTCTTGATACTCTGTTGCTTCACAGTGATAAAGTATCTGATACCTCATCCTGAAGAGTAGATGGGGAATCATGTTTCTGCCCCACCACAGTGTCCTACTTCTGAGCAGTGCTATTCATTCCTTTTATGTGTGAACGGCTGTGGAAATGAACAAAATTTCAGAAACAATTTATCCTCTGTTTCATGCGCAGATTCAGCCCTCGGGACACAGGGGAAAATCCCATCTTATGCTTCATTATGCTGAAAAGGCAAAACTTAACACTTTGACTGCATGAGGAAAAACAAATAAACAAAAAAAAATGTACCAAATATTCCGTTGAACCACACGACTTTGTAATTTAAGCTCCGTCCCTTTCTGCTGATTCTTTGTTTTGCTGATTGCAGTTGTTAATCTCATTTTACTTTTGTTATCTCATGAATGTATTATTTAAATCTGGGATAGAAGCTTAAAATTTGTTGTGTACTTTAAAGCGTTGAAATTCTTCAGGGGAAAAATATTATGATGGGTTGCACAAGGTACATGTACATATTTGATTTCATTTATTTTTGTAATTTCTTTAAAGGAATCTGCATTTGGTTTGCTGCTTTTTGCATTTTTCATGAACTCTTGAGTGACAGCAAGATTGCTGCCAATGTTATGAAGTCTATTTCAGCTACAGCAAGATAGCCTTTTCCATTTGAAAGTAATTAAAATGATCATAAATTTCCTCACTTTTTAAGTTCTCTCATTTTATAAATTTGCACTAAAATTTTTGCAATTCTCAAAATTTTTAGTTTTCTGAAAATAATTTATTATGCTTGTGAGGCAGACCTCAAAAAACAAAAAAAAAATGATTAGATTTGGGTTTCCCTTCTCTCTAAAAATGAAGGAACATTTACAATTTTGAACACAGTTATCGCAATGAAATTCGTAAGAGTGGAATGAAAACTTCGATAGTCTGTCTCATAGAATATATACTGTGTCTATTGCTTCAGCAACAGAAGAAATGCTTCTTTTTACATTGAATTTTCTGGAACATCTTATGCTGCAGTCCAAAAAAATAGGTAAACTATTGTTAATCATTACCTCAATAAAAACACTGAGGTAATTCATAGATTTGTGTTGAAAAGACATTTAAACAGGAATAGCAATGCCGATGTACCATTGATTTTAGGGTTAGGTATTGTGATAATTTTTCTCAAACATTGGTCCCCAAGAAGTTCATTTCCAGGGCTGTTCATGCATTGGCAGTCTGGCACTGCTCTGTTTCACCATAGGTGACATTAGAATGTAACTCAGCTGTTGTGTTCAGAGGCAGGAAGAATAGAAAATCTCCCCTTTCACCTTTACCTTCCTTTAATATCATACAGAAATTTTCTTATACATGTATGCATCATGACTACCTTCTGATCACTTGGGAACAGGTAGCTTTCCTTCAAATCTGCTTGTATGATTCTTCCAACACTCCTCTGGAGTGGGTGTGGAAAAGGAGCATCGTAAAAACCAAGCCTGTTAAGGAAAATTACCTTGATTTTTTTATCTTGCTGGTCAATAGAAAGTTTTTTTTTTTTTTTTTTTGCCAAATTTTGTCATACATAACACTACTTCCATTCTATCCCTTCCGGTCAGGTGAAGTAGAGTTCTCTCCGTGAAACTTAGAATTTCATTAAATTTTGTACATTAAAACTGATCAGCTCAGCTTTGCTTTCCATCATTAAATTCAAGAATGTTCATTTAATTTTTCTCACTAAAAAGGATCATATTGGATTTTAATCAACATTATGCCAAATACTCCTGTTTTTCTTGTTAAATTTGGTTCTCACTAAATGCAGCTTCATTATGAGTAACTCACCTGTTGTTACATTGATACAGTAGAAGGCTTCAATATAACAACAGCTGAGTTAGTTATTCAACTGTGGTTTCTACTGTGTCAATGTATATATATATGCGATGTGTATATACACAGTCGAGTCACATTATTGTGACCACATGTGACCACATCCTACTTTTGACGTCAACAGCGCTTAGCCAATGAAAAAAGGCACTTGTCATGAGCTGGCTTGGAGGGTATATAAGGTGAGCTGTGGGCTTGTAGGCATTCTGAAAACATATGACTCGTTACTGTCATGGATAAAAGGAGCGATGTATCAGATTTGCAAAAAGGGATGATTATCGGCTTTTGGGCCAAGGGTGGCAGTATTTCTGAAACAGCACGGTTTGTGAACCGTTCGTGTACTACTGTGGTTAAAATGCACCGTGATTCGAGAAATGGCACCATTGCGAATAATCGATGTGCAAACTGCGGAGCACCACATGCCATTGATGTGAGAGGTGAACGTCGGCTTTGAAGGTGTGTGAGGGACGATCGATACGCTACAGTGGAGCAACTCACTGACAGAATGCCCCAGGGGGCTACCAGAAATGTGTCTAAATGAGAGTTCAGCGAACCCTGCTGTGTATGGGGCTCTGATGCAGATGGAGGGTCACTGCATCTATGCTAACAAAGGTGCATCGGCACAAAAGGCTTACATTTTCATGGTAGTATTGGAATTGAACCTCTGCTGATTGGCAAAGGATTGCCTTCTCCAACGAGTCATGTTTTCTTCTTCATCGAATGGATTGACGTTGGTGTATAAGATGAGAAACATCGGAGAACCAGCACTCTTCAACCATTGCTGGAAGAATGCAAGCTGGTTGGGGGCAGCATTATGGTCTGGGGAATGTTTTCATGGGATACCCTGGGTCCACTTATACCTGTGGAAGGCACTATGGACTGAATTCGTTATAAATCCATCCTTCCAGACCACGTACATCCATACATGCTGATTGTCTTCCCTGGGGCAGATGAGATCTTCCAGCATGACAATGCGATGTGTCACACATCTAGAAATGTCCGAGAGTGGTTGGAAGAGCACGATGAAGACTTCAAAGTACTTCCCTGACCCCCTATTCCCCAGACTTAAACACAATTGGACATCTGTGGGACCACCTCGACCGTGTTGTTTGCTCTATGGATCCTCCACTACGCACCCTCCAGCAGCTGTCAGATGCATTGCAGTCAGTATGGCTCCACATACCTGTGAACACCTTCCAGTACCTTTATTGAGTCACTCCCAGCCTATCAGCTGGTGGCCACAATAATGTGAATCGGACATGTATAAATACAAGGCATATTCGGAAAGTAAGTACCATTTGGCTATTAAAGTTAAAAGAGAATGACATTTTTTTTTATTTTTATCTGGTTCACCATACCTTAAACTACTGTTTTAGATAGTTTCCACCATTATTGAGGCATTTATCATAACTGGGCACCAGTTTTTTGTATCCCTTCATTGTAGAGCGAGGCCATTTGTGAAGGCATCGACTTCTGCACTACACTTTTGACTTCATCATTGTTGACAAAACGCTGACCAGCAAAGAATTTCTTCAGATGCAAAAACAGGCGATAGTCACTTGGTGCTAGGTCTAGGCTGGGGGAAGAAGAGGTAATCCATTCGTTTCCAGTCAAATAAAATGATGAGTACTGGAGTCTGTGTAAAAATGTGAGACATCTTCGGCACCCAGCATGAACACAATTTCTGAAACCCTAGACAATCTGTCATGGTTTCGTAGAGAACAGTCCTTGAAATTTATGGGAAACTAGCAGGGGTACCCAGTATTTCCTGGGTAAATATTCATAGAATCACCAAGTTCAGCAGGAGAAATTTTATGAATGAAAAATATATTCCTGTAATTTTCCAGTAAATTTATTTTAATTCGTTTTGGTTATTGCTTTTTGGTAAACAATATTTTTGGTTTTTCCATTGGGAGCAAAAACATTGGCATTGATCATCCTTTTGTTTATCGTTTTGAATTTTGAATATCTGAAACTCTCTATTTACATAACATTATATTTCTGCCTGATGGAGCAGCCTGTTGGTGGTGAAAGCTAGTGTAAAACTAAAAAATGGAACTTTTCATGAAAATTTTGTAGGGTGGCCCCTTGACCCCGGGCACCAACCCCTTCCGAAAACCGTCTATGGTCAAAATACCATGACACAGTATACCAAATTTCGTGGTTCTAAAAATAAAAATTGTAGATTTTGTGAAAATTTTGTGTGGGGACCCCTTGACCCTGGGCTTCGGCCCCTTCTAAAAACTGCCTACAGTCTAAGTTAGAGTACCATGAGATAATATACCAAATTTGGTTGTTCTAAATTGAAAACTGTAGAACGTTTTACGAAAATTTTGTATGGAGGGGCCCTTGACCCCCAGGCTCCGATCCTTTCCCAAAACTGTCTACGATCTAAGTCAAAGTATCATGAGATAATATACCAAATTTGGTGGTTGTAAATTGAAAACTGTAGGACTTTTTACAAAAATTTTGTGTGTGGGGCCCTTTGACCCCCTGGGCTCTGATCCCTTCCAAAACCCTTCTACGGTCTAAGTTAGAGTACCATGAGATAGTGTACCAAATTTGGTGGTTCTAAGTATAAAACTGTAGATTTGTACAGCGGACGAGCAAACAAATATACAAACTTTCACTTTTATATACTGTATATAGATGAAAAGAAAGCACCGTTATTGTGAAACATCTATCCTGATGAACTTTTGTGTTGACTGCATGCACCAAATCATTGTTGCCTTCAGATGGCCTGTTGTTTCGCTCTTCATCATGCATGTTTGAACAACCTTCACTGAACTGTCTGACCCAATTTTTCACCATTCCTTCACTTGTGGCAGTTTGGCTATAGACCTCACAAATATGATGATGAATGCCAGCCATTATTTTTTAATAATTACTGAAGGTTTAACAACCACCACAGGTGACTTGATGGGCTATGAGCAGTCCCTCATCCCTAATGTAGGGCTACTGGGTCCAGGAAAGGGAGAAAGCCAGTGCTGTAAGGCAAACACAAAATCCGTTCCTCACCGGGATTTCAACCCGGACCCTTCTCAGGCGAATGGTCATGAGCCAGCACTTAGACCACTATGCCATCAGGACGTCATCAGCCGGTTTCAAATTTGTTGCATTCCAAAATTGAATTACGGACTTTATCTCACAGTTGGCGGGCTGCTCGATCTTCTTATGCATTTTAAACACACAGAACAACATGCAAACATGACCTGATGTTTTTGTAATGGCATCTGTGGCTTGTCCACAAATGAGGGAAGTGAGCAACCACAGTGCTGCAGCAAAAGTATTTGAAAACGGTATTTACTTTCCAAATATGCCTTGTATATATATACACTGCTGGCCACCCAAAATGCAACACCAAGAAGGACATGAGACAGCAAAGCCAGATTTACTGGACACATAACAACAGATACAAATATGAAACGATTGAGCTTACAGGTCCGTGCAACTTGCAGAACACGCAGACATCAATAGTTCGTGTGGCCCCCATGGCTGGCAATAACGGCCATTACACGCCACGGCATCGAACGAAAGAGGCTTTGGATGTGGGCTTGGGGTATGTCGGTCCCGGCTGCTTCCACACGTTGCCACAGTTCATCAGGCGTAGCCGCGGGTGTTGCTTGCCTGGTCACTCGGTTGCCGATCGGCGACCAGACGTGTTTTGATGGGCGACGTATTGGCAGAACAGGCGGACCACGGCAGCAGTGACACCTGGTGGGCCATGAAGAATTGTTGTGCAATGCGTGCCTTGTGCGAGCGCGCATTGTCCTCTTTAAGCGTTACCGCTGGCAGGTCCTGCAGGCAAGGAAGGACTACAGGCTCCAAAAGTCGAAGATGAAGCGGTGGCTGTTGAGTGTACCAGCGATGCGTACCAGAGGGGTGCGGGTGTCATATCCAATTGCGCCCCAAACCATAACGCCAGGCGACGGACTGGTATGGCAATGCATAATGCAGGCGTCATACAGTCTCTCGCTGCGGTGCGGCCGCACGTGGATCCGACCATCGTGGTGTTGCAGGCAGAAGCGGGATTCATCAGAGAAGACAATGTCTTGCCATTCCATTGTCCAGGTGCGACGTTCAACAGCCCACTGCCGCCGCACTCGCCGGCGGTGTAACGTCAATGGTAATCGGAGCAATAGGCGCCGTGCGACAAGTCCCCGCTCCTGCAGACGATGTCGAACGGTACATGCTGACACAGGTTGTTGCGCAACACACCCTAATTCCTGCGCTAACGTTCGTGATGTGGCGGTGCGAGCCGTCAATACCAGCCGCACAACAAGCCGGTCCTCTGTTTTGGTGGTATGCTGCGGCTGCGGCAATCGCTCACGTCGGTCCGTCCGTCCCTCCTGCACCCACCAAATCCATACTTGCCTCACTGTGGCTGAATGTCGTCTAACACGGGAGCCGATGTCTTGGTACGATAAACCGTTGTTGCGATAAGCCACTATTCGTCCTCTGTCGAACTCCGAAACGTGCTAGAATGACTGCCATATTCTGCGATGAGGCATCAGGAAGCTTTCCGCGCACAGGTCTGGCAGCACAACACACTTTCACTACTTACACCCCGCCTTCTGTGCACCCTTTTTATGGTGCTTCTTGGTGGCATGCCGGGCGCACATGATTTGCATATGCCTTGCAATGCTAATCGTTTGCATGTCCTCTCGCGGGCGACGCATACTGCTAATTTCAGGCCAATCGGATGCTTCTTTCTTGGTGTTGCATTTAGGGTGGCCAGCAGTGTATATAATATGCATCGTATATATGGACTAGGCTTTGTATATATGGAATAGGCTTTGTATATACGTATATTATATATATATCAATCGAAACACAACAGGATGTGAATGGGCATGCACATTCTTTAGAGATGAGAGCAGATTCTGTTTGCGCCACTGAGTGGTCTAAGCGATGGCTTCTGATCATTCGTCCAGGATGGGTCCGGGTTCGAATCTCGCTGAGGCATGGATGTTGTGTTTGTCTTAAAGTGCTGGCTCTCTCCCTTCCCTGGAACCAGTGGCCCTAAATTAGGGACTGGCGACTGCTTATAGCCCACTGGGTTGCTCATGGTGGTCGTTAAACCTCCAATCACACAAAGATTCTGTTTGCAGCCAGATTCTCGGACAACATTCATATAGTGAGAACGTAAGACATGATATCAATCGGTCAATGTTTGGGAAAAGCACCATTTTGGAGGTGGATGAAAAATGGTTTGAGCCGGAATCTGTGTTAACTGTCATTTACCTCTCCATATAATGACCAAGGAAAACTGTTAAGGGATAACAGCTGCCTGATATTGCAACAAGATCCTGGATGCTCATATTCATCTTTTTAGAGGTGTAGTGGGTCCTGATTTCCTGTTAATGGGTGTCAACGCCCAAACTCATAAGGCTCTGCTGGTCAATAAATATCTTGAAAGCAAAGATATTGCACATATGGATTGGCTGGTACAGTTACCAGATCTCAATCCAATTGAGAATGTTTGAGACACTTATTAAGTAGATGAATTGCTGCTCTCTCCCTTCCTCCTACAGCTCCACAGGACTTACAGTGCATTCTTTTGGAGGAATAGGACTTCATCTCACAGGCACCCTCATTCAAAACATGATGTGATGCTATGAAGCTTGCATTGCTGTTTGTTGTGATTGCATTTGGTATTGAAGACTGTGGTACCATTTTTTTTTTTGCTAATTTATATGGTATCATTTCATGCCTTTTTTTTTTTTTTCACAGACCCATAATTTGGATGCGTTTGCCATACATCTTAGTTGTTTTATGTTCATAAATGTGAACCACTGAATGAAGCACACAACATGCACTAAGATTCTTAAGTCCTTATATTCATTATTTTGTCAGTTATTATCTGTATATATATAATCTATCTATCTCATTTACCTGTGTTTCAGATTTGTATGAAATCGAAGTTGATGGGCAGACAGCCATCTACTGGGAACTGAAGTATCCATTTCCTCTTGCCAATCGGGATGTATCCTTTTAGCTAGGTGCAATTAATGTACTATATGTTTCATATAGTACATTAATTTTTTAATTTTCATATAGTACATTTTAGTGTAAGGTCAGGTGATGCGTAACATCACAGCCTCTCCTTGACAAATGTCAACCCCGCCTTCTCGTGGTACATCCTGTTCCCACTAAAGGGGCTCTGACGACCGCCAATAGCGGTATAACTATACCATCGGGATTAGAGGAAATTCTATCCCACACTCACCAACCCGCTTGGCCAGCGTGGTGAGTTATGGCCAAACCCCTCCAAAATGATTCCACAACTTAAATCTTGGCCCTCAGTCTCCGGCAGCTGGAATGTACCTGGTCAAGGCAGCGGCCAGTGCGACATGAAGGCAGAGGGTGCTAAGAATCCCGGAGGACCGGACTAGGCTGCCATCTGATGCTGACCTTGGCTACGTACAACGGACGCTCCCTATCTTCTGATTCAAGGCTTCTTGAATTGGAAGAGGAACTACAAAGGATCAAGTGGGACATCGTGGGGCTAAGTGAGGTAAGGAGAAAAGGAGAAGATCTCATCGAACTGAAAAGTGGACATCTCTTCTACTATCGTGGGACAGATACTGGCAGAACTAGTGGTGTTGGATTTATAATAAACAAGAAACTGAAGGATAAAGTTGTAGAAGTTGAAAGTTCCTCTGACAGAGCTGCACGACTCGTTATCCAACTCTCGAAAAGATACCAGGCTCAGATTATTCAAACTTATGCACCCACCACAAGTCATCCTGAAGAAGAAATTGAAGAATTTTATGAGGAAATTTGTCATCTAAATAATAAAGGTAAGCAGCACTTGAAAATAATTATGGGAGATTTCAATGCAAAAATAGGGCAACGGCAACAGAATGAAACTTCAGTAGGTAAATTCGGTCACGGCAACAGAAACCAGCGTGGAAATACTCTCGTTGAGTTTGCAGAGGCAGAAGGGTTTTTCATCTTGAACTCCTTCTTCAAGAAAAAGCCACACAGGAAATGGACATGGAGACATCCAAATGGGACGACAAGTGAAATTGATTTTATTATGTGTAACAAAAAATTCGTCATAGAAGACTGCAGTGTGCTAAACAAGTTCAACACAGGTAGTGACCATAGATTGGTGAGATGTAAGATGCACCTCAACACCAGACTTGAACGTGGCAAGCTCATAAGACAAACAAAATCTATTGACATAACCAACCTTAAAAAACACCATAATACCTTCAAGTTGGAACTGAAGAACAGGTTCTCTGCTTTAGAAGGCCTAACATCGGAAGAAACGGACATCTCTGAAGTTAACAGAAAAGTAACCAAAGCTCTTATGGAAACAGCAACAAAATTAGCTGGGTCTAAGAACAAGTTGCATGTAAACAAATTATCAGGAAAAACGAAAATGTTGATGCAAAAAAGAAGAGAGATGAGGACAACTAAAGATGATGTGACTTCCAAAGTGGAATATATAGAGCTATGCAAGACAGTAAGAAAAAGTATCACTGAAGACGTAAGAAAATTCAACTGTGAACTAGTGAGGAAAGCAATTGAAAACAACCAAAGCCTAAAGATAGCAAAGGGACATCTCAGTAAGGGAAGAAAACAGATTATGGCACTGAGAAAAGAAGATGGTTCTGTAACAAGAAATAGAGGCGAAATTTTGACAAGAGTGAAAGATTTCTACTCCAAATTATATGAAAGGGATGATACATGCACTCCAGACATCATGAAAGATACCAGTACCAGAGTTCCTCCAGTCCTTCCAGCAGAAGTTGCACATGCAATCAAGAACATGAAGCGGGGAAAAGCTCCAGGAGAAGATGGAATTACTGTAGACATCATACAAGAAGCAAGTGGAGAAATTGAAACAGTACTCGCCCAAATTTTCACTCGATGCCTTAATGAAGGAAAGATTCCTGAGGATTGGAACACCGCTACAATGATCCTGCTACATAAGAAAGGTGACATTGAGGATCTCGGAAACTACAGACCTATCAGCCTCCTATCAGTAGTTTATAAAATCTTCACTAAAGTTCTTTCACACCGCTTGAAGGTAACACTGGACATGGCTCAACCGAGAGAACAAGCTGGATTCAGGAGTGGCTACAGCACAATAGATCATATCCACGTACTGAGAGAACTAATTGAAAGAGCGAGGGAATATGAACTTCCATTGTGCATGGCTTTTATAGATTATGAAAAAGCCTTTGATTCGGTGAAACCATCAGCAGTTACAATGGCTCTGAAAACTCTGCGGTATTGAAGATGCATACATTAATATTATTAATAACATCTATGAAAATGCAAGTGCAAAGATTAGGCTGTTTGAAAATACAACACACATAAAAATTGGAAAGGGAGTGAGACAAGGTGACACCATATCTCCGAAGCTCTTTAATGCCACATTGGAGGGTGTTTTTCAGTCGCTGAGCTGGGAAAACAAAGGGATAAAGATTAATGGAGATTATCTAACCCACCTTCGTTTTGCTGATGACATAGTCATTTTTGCAACTACCCCATCAGAGCTGCAGAGTATGATCCAGGAACTTGCTGACAAGAGTAAAGAAGTGGGATTAAAAATGAACTTTCAGAAGACAAAAGTGATGTTCAATGCTTTTACAAGAAATGAAGATTTATTGATTGATGGAGAAAAGCTGGAGATAACAGACACGTACGTTTATCTTGGACAGCAGATATCAAGTGAGGGTCACATTGATGAAGAAATTAATCGGCGTACAAAACTTGCCTGGAGAGCTTTGGAAGAAACAGCATAATTTTCAAGAGCAATATGCCATTATGTCTTAAAAGAAAAGTGTTTGATCAATGCATCCTTCCAGTGCTTACGTATGGTGCAGAGACGTGGACCTTAACTAAAAGAGACATACAAAGGCTGCAGACAACTCAAAGAAGCATGGAGAGGCATGCTTGGTGTAACCAGGAGAGATAAGAAGAGGAACTCATGGATCTGAAAAATGACAAGAGTGGAAGACATCATGATCAGAGTTAAATCCCTGAAATGGCAATGGGCTGGACATACTGCCAGAAGGACAGATCATCGATGGACAGCCGAAATTTTAGATTGGATTCCAAGGGACAGGAAAAGACCCAGAAGAAGACCACATGGGAGATGGGTGGATGAAATTCGAAAGTATGCAGGGGTGACATGGAGGAGACTGGCACAAGACAGACCGCTTGTGGAGGAAACTTGGGGAGACCTTCGTCCAGCAGTGGATTGATAATGGTTGACAATGATGATGATGATGATGTTTCATATCTTATCTGAATCATTAGTTTTATAATGTCTTTAAAAAAAAAAAAGGATCTGATTATGTTTGTCACTATGTCTGTCTGTGGACACCATAGCTCCAATCATTCTAGTTTTCTAGCGTTTTTTGTTTATTCATAACTTTGCTGTTAAATACAAATGCTGTCCCATTCAAAAATGCATTTTATTCCATCATTTCTTCCGAATATCCAATTGAATTTTTTTTTTGCTTTGATGTCATTTATAATGAGGACCACTTTGACTACAGTTTCTTTTTCAAATTATGCACACACACACAGACACAATTTTTCTGCTACAGACTTAAATGTACCTTGCCCCCCCCCCCCCATCTCTGCTTCTAAAAGTCTTATTTGAAAAATTCTTTTTGCGTTGAATAGAGTTCATGGCTTGTATATATTTTCTAAGTTTTCATAATGAACAGTTCCACTAGGGGCATAAGTGTATATTTCTGTTTCCAATGTATTTGTAGCAATGTATGCGCTCCTGAAAACTCAGCTGAAAAAAATATTTTTTGATCAGATACTGTTAGCCACAGAAAACCTTTTCAGCATATCTTCTGCTCATAATAAAGCAGTCTTTTCACCAAGGGCATAGATGTATATCCTATTTTTTGCTTCTAACAGCTCGATTGGAAAAATTCTTTCTTTGCCAGACAGCCTTTCTGACAAAGGATGTTTTGCATTATAATGTTCGCCACTGTAGGGTGTAAGTTAAAAAATCGCCAATAGAGGCATAAGTTATGTTTTTGTGTCCACTGTATTTGCAGCAATATCTGTGCATCTAAAAACCCAATCGAAACAAATTCTTTTTTGGTCACATACAGTGCTGGACTGGGCTCTCCGAAAAGGTGCAGACCTTAGATTTTCAGAGGGCATGAAATATTTTGACAAACACAAAATAGGTTACCTATTTAATTTTTCTGACAGCTATAAAAATGTGTGAAGGGTCTGCACCCTCAAATTAATACAGCCTCCAATATTGCTGCAAGGATTTCTAAAATAACATTATTTTTATCTTCCCTATGTTGAATATTTTGAATTATTGAAGATTTCATTTCATAAATATTGATCTACCAATACCAGTAATGGAAAATTCATGGGATAAGTGAATTTTATTTTACAAAATTGTAAAAAATATCTAGCATTTAAGGAACAAATTGTATGAGATTGCTGCATTTTTATATAAACAATATTTTCTTGGACCTTGCCCTTGAACTCCCTTTTCTAGATTTTAATCTTTTGTTTACGCTTTCCAACCGTAAGTTGAAGAAGCGTATATGCTCCAGCTTTGTTTGTCTGTCTGTCTGTCCGCATGATAACTCACATAAAAATGGTCCGATTTCAATTAAATTTTAGTATGTGGTAGAGTACAACCTGGGGACAAACCCTAACGAAAATGGGCGAAATGGGTCAAAGGTCAGGACATATGAGCGGGATCCATTCCATCGCCCTTATGCGTCTAACGTATGTAAAAATGCTTCGATTGCGACAAAACTTTATCATGTTGTTCCTGAGGTATACTGAACCGGTTCTGTTGAATATCATCAAAATGAGGTCTAAGGCCAGGGCACAGAAGAGAGATTTATTCCATAGCCATTATCCTCATAACTTGACTAAAAATGCTTCGATTGCGACAAAACTTTATCATGTTGTTCCGGAGGTATACTGAAACCAATTCTGTTTAATATAATCGAAATGGGGTCAAAGGTCAGGGCACAGGAGCGAGATTTATTCCACAGCCATTATCCTCATAACTTTAGTAATGATTTCTGGTATGTTGGGAAGCGTATTGTAATAAATGCATTGCATGATTTTACTAACTTGTTTTTATACGCTTAGGCTTAGAAAAAGCTCACTCACAATGTACTTGGGTTAGGTATTGTGAGCAGATATTTATAAACTTTACAAAGCTCTGTGTACAAGAGATAGTACATTTTGTAGTCATAGATCACTTTACACTCTCAGTTTATGTATACCTTATGCATATGCATACCTACTTTATGCAGTTTACACTAGGTGTTCATACCATACCATATCATGGTTCGTACGCTCCTTGAAAACCTTGAAAAGTTCATTTTCAAGTCCTTGAAAGTACTTGAAAAAGTTTAAGACTCCATAAACAGTACTTGAAAAATATTTTGTTTTGTTTTTAAGTAATGATATGAAAGAGCATGTGTGTGTAAAATAATTGTTTGTTGTGATAAGTTGTATAGGAGATTTCTGTGTAGTTCTGATAAAAACGCCAAGCTGATCAAATGGCACAAAACTTGTGTTGAACTTGGGGAGCCCGTGGACAACTGGTAAACTTGGCTACGACATTGTTACTGAGTAAAATATCAGCCATGGGAGTAAAATAAGTGGAATGATGTATTAGCGAATCATGATGGGCTTCTGTTGACTGGGGTTAGGGATGCGTCCTTGCCGGAGGGTGAATACAAAAATAATGTACCCTTTCAAAATATTCCACAAAATAAAAACTGAAACAAAGGGGCAATTTGAAGTTAATAAAATAAACTAACAGGGGAGGGGGGGCAGGGAGCAACTGGCAGGTCATTGGAGGTGTGCCTGTCCTAGCTTAGTTTAATGGTTTTAACTTGCTAAAATATCTACCTACTGACAGCATACACATGTGATAATTTGGTTTTGAAAAGTGCTTGAATTTATTTTGCTTGGAAGAGTGAGAACCTTGCATATGCATACCTAGTTTATGCATACCTTCTTGCATTCAACATGTCTGTATTATTTCATTTTCTCCAGTCTCCTCTTACATTTTGGTTTCTGAATTCATGCCCATGTACTTAGTATATTCTTCTCTCATCATAAAGGATATCTGTGGCAAATCTTGTGCAAATGATTGTAGCTCTTCAGTTGGCTTGCTTGTACAAATATTAGCCACTAAATCACGTATTTTGTCAAAGGCGTTTGCTGGGAAACCTTGTTTAATCTCAGGGAACCTCCACGGGTCGAAATTTGCAAGGTCTAGGTATAGGTTCTTCTGATCAGCAAATCTGGTCTTCATACTCTGGTTCAGCTTGTCATTAACAAAATTTGAAACTTTTTATTTGGAGTCTGTCATCTTTGGAGGAGCTTGTTTCATCATCATCTGCCAATTCAACAGGCATTATCTTGACATTTCTTATTCTCTTATGTGGCAACTCTGAGTCAGTGCAAAAACTTTCCACTTGCAGAGAAGGATCTTCTATCTTTTCATCTAATTTTTCTGATATAACAAATACAAATCTTTTTGTAGCATTAACTTCTTGATTGAATTAGTCCCTGTCATCTTTTCAATCCATTCTGTGCAGCAGAAGCAAGCCTGCAAGCCTGGGCATAGTCCAGGTTCTTCATTTGGAGGTAGTCTGAAAGAGGTGTGATTTTGAATTTTGTCAGAAACATCGTAGACACCACTATAATTTCAAATGAAAGAAACTTCTGGAGAGGTGAATTAGCCTCATTGCATACCTGGTTGAACTCTTGGGAGTTTCCAATCATACAAAGTGTCTCAACTGGTTCTGCAAACACTGCTTCGGATTGTGACGTGTTATTCGTTACTTCAAAATAACCAGTATTGGGAGCTACCAAAAATTTTGGTTGTTGCATCTCTTCTTGAAGTCCACCAAGTAGCTTCAATGGCTGCTAGACATGTTCTTGGATTCTGTTGTAAGTACACAGATAATCTCTTGTGTGAGTCCTTGAGAAATGCCTGTGTCTGTTGCAGTAATCTGAAAAATGATATGATTGCTTGTAAACACTGAATGGTATCTGATATTACAAGGTTCAACACATGCACATAGCACCAGGTATGAAGGTGGTTTGGTATTATATCCTCGAGTCTGGATAAGACGCTGCTGTACTTGCCACTCAAGTCTGAAGCACCATCAAATGCATTTGCTACGCAGTTTTCAACAGCAATCAATAACACTAGACAAAAATTTTCTGTGTTCCATTCTTTCTTTCATTTTTCAAGTTGTTTTTCAGAACGCATTGTTTCCATCGCTCTTTCTTGTTTGCATGCGATGTAAGTGTTCACTGACTCGATGTGAGCATTTGATTTCTCATGTTACCCAAGCGTTTGGCTTAAGTGCCTGTATCAGTCAAAGCCTTGACAAAATACTGAGGACCCATCAGTGAAAGCAAGGCAAACATTACAATATAGCTTTTGGTTATTTACATTGTAACTTACCGAATTTTGCTTCAAAATTTGATCATCACCATGTTTGACATGAAGAACTTTATCCTCAAATGACAGGGGAGGTGCATCCTTCTGTTGTACTGGTTGGACTAGATGAAATGAAAAAAAAAAAAATAAGACCAAGCTGTTCTGTCCAGGCCTTTTTTTTTTTAAATCAATGAGCCCAACCTTTGCAAGTCTAGCTCCTTTGAGTTTGAATCCCTACTTCCTGCAAGATCCACATATATTTGCTGCAAAATGTTCATCTTGTTTTTGCTCTTGTTCATCAAAATTTTGTTCCTGTTCAACATTATGTCCCAAAGTCTTAGTCTCAACACTTTCAATACTCATTCGTTCATCTTGTGCAGTAGATGAAGGTGTAGCAGTGATTTTGGAGCTTTGTAGTTGTAGCACACAGAAAGTTGTGATTTTTACACATGACAGGGCAGCCTCTCCTCTCTGCTAGGTCTCATTCTCTTTCCTTGAGTCATGGCCTGACTTGACTCCCCCACCAGGATTGTCTTCCATGATAACTTAAAAGGAATCAAAGTCTGAAATCCACCCACTTTTAAGTCATTTTGCATCAAAGGAATAGGTATGAATTAACAAGCAAAAAATATAGGTGAAGAAAGATAATCAAAATGCAAGTCAAAATCAGTGCTCACCAGTAGTGTAGCCAGAAAATTTTAAGGAAGAACTTCATCTAATGTTACTAGTCATAGTAAGTTCATTTGAGAAATTAGAAATGGAAAAGGCTGAGAGAGAAATTATTGTGATCAAAACTTATTCAAGGGTGACCATGATAAAGATGGAAATAAAGGAGAATCACTCTGCAGATTTAAAATTTACCAACTCATCCTTGGTCTGAAATCAGCATTGACTTTTGACTATCGTTATAATCAGCATTGACTTTTGCAGATCACTTTTATCAGGTGAATATCCCACAATCTGTGTGGGTGATTGATTGTTCCAGATTTGCTTTAATTATCGATATACTTCTTTTGCATCATCAAGTTCTACTGGTTTTTCTTTCTATCCTAGATGTCCGAAAATAATTTGAAGTGAACATGGTTCTTCAGTTAACAGTTAAGAATTCAAGCTTTTTTGTCAAGAAATACATTTATTGCAGAAAAATAACACTTTGTTGGCCAAAAGCTAATGCAGAACATTGGAAAAGAGTGTGTGGGTATGCATAACACACACACTTCCTCACTTGCACGCACACACTCACTCACACACACATACGCACTCACTCACTTACTCACTCTATCCAACCAACCAACCAACCAACCAACCAACCAACCAACCAACCAAATTGAACCACGAGACAGTCAGATAAGCAAGATATGGAAAACACAGCGTGCCATTTTCATGGTTGATGGCATACATTACATTCAGGAATTTTCACCCCCAAAATGTCTTTTTTTTTTTCATTTCAAAACTCAACTACTAAGTGTAGGAATCACCCAAAACATACCAGATTCAGGCATTTGACAAAAAAAAAAAAAAAACAAGAAAAGAAAGAAAGGAAAAAAGAATCAAATTCTGTGTCACAGAGAAAATTGTAAGATTATAGAGATGAGTGGCATTGTGCCTGATATTGTAATGCCCATGTCAATGACACAATTTTAATCAAGTGTCCTCAGCATGATAAGTTTTATTCTCCACACAGTCTGCATTTACTAAAGATAACTAGCAGTAAAATGTTCAATTGTAACTGCACACCATAACAGTTGACTAATGCAGCTCTGGAACTTTTGCCTGGGAAGCTCCAGACCAGCTCATTGCTGGTTTTAAGGTTTTACCAGATTTCAGGTCTATGAGTGAATTGTGTGGTATATAATGTGGATCACGTGGCACAACAAGTATGCTTAGCTCAAGCTTCAATCAGAAAAATAACAGTTATGAAGGTGAAAGGAAGGGAAAACAGCGTGTGCGTTACGAAATAAAAAAAATATGTGAACACGGATTTAGTTGCAGTGTGTTTCAGTTGATGTTTTTCTAGCTTCACAGAATTACAGTACTTTTTGGTCTAATTTGCTGGTAAATTAAGTAATAAGTTTTATATCTATTATAGGAAAAAACAACATGTTAATGACATTGATATTTCTGTCATTGATTTTTGCCATCATGAAAATCAGCAGGAAACTTGACTGAGTTTTGGATGTTTTGATGGTTTTGGTAATGCTCCTGAAAGGGAACGGAAAGTCTCAACAGAAATGAGGTCATACTCGCCATGAATGAAGTACAGAAGGTGTGTTTGCTTCTGTGTTTTTAAATGCGTAGTTTTAAAATAGCTGGTATGTTTGTATTAACCCCTTAAGGACCACATATTTTTGCTAAAAATGACACAATATGCCAGGACATACTCAAAAGTTTTGTCAGGGGCTTTGCGTCTTCTGCAAATGATGATAGATGGCGATATACTCAAAATATTAACATTTATGTAAGATGAAGAAAAGATTATAACTTAAGTATTTCTCGTTTTTAATAACACTAATAAAAATTTTATTAGGTAATTATTGCTTTAAACATGTATGGGAATAAGTTAAAAAAAACCCCAAAGAATCGGATGTCTTCGATCCTGACGATGAAAAGTACTCATCATAGTCTCTGTCATAGCTTTCTGAATCACTATCAGATCAGTGCTGAGACAGCTGAGCCCAAGCCTGAAAGCCTGGGCCTGAATTGGCTTGGGCTACATAATACTTACTGCAGTTCAAGCTCTAAGAGAGGGAGATAATTTTTTTTTTTTTTTTTTTTTTTTTAAATTCTGATTTTGTGTGATTTATCACACGAGACTTTTACACTTTCTAGTTGTTAAATAGAATTTTTCAGCAACTGGGATTGTGCAACAAATACCATAGGCAATGAATTACTGAATTTCTGCGAAGAAAAAGTTTTCGTTAAGAACTATAGATAGGAGATAGCAAGCTGACCATATTTTGCTCCCTACCTCAACGGGGCAGCTCCCTGCTAATTCTGTTGAGCAGCGTACGACGTAGATTGCTGTGCCACCCGATATTTCCTAATGACTGGCCTCCTGTAGCATTTCAGGAAAAAATGAATGCTCAAAGAATTTATAGAAATAGATAGACATCTCTTCCCCATTCTGTAGTTTAGAACGCTATTGGTGAATTACCGGGGAAAAAAGAGTGGACATCTCGAAGATATTTTTTTAGAATACCTAAACAGGTCAATCACAGCTTTCAGGCTCATTCGGGCCTAGGCTGTATCTTGCAATATAAAATTTGGGCTCCGGCTGGCATTCTTCCGGCTCGGATGGACCCGGGCTGTTAAAATTGAGGCTAAACTCAGCTCTGTATCGGATGTATTGCGCAAGCAAAAAGAACAAACTGATGCTAAAGTAAAAAGAATCTCAACCTCAGCGAAAAGAAAACAAAACAAAACACAGACTTCCTTCTAAGCAGAAAACAATATCCTACTACGATGCTGAACCCACCCTCATAGCTCTTTGAACTGTCCTGTGTTTGCTCTCCTTGCAGCTCCAACCTTGAACAACAAACATCATCTAGTTTCTTAAACTTAAATATGGGGATCCAGACATCAAGAAGTAGGTGGAAAGAATGCTAACATATATTTTCAGCAGTGGCGGCTCATGGTAGGAAAAATAGGTGAAGAGCTACAAGAGCAATATGAAAAGATATCTACTGTCTTCAATGAAAATCAGTTAAGTGAGAACTTACCTATTTTTTTATATATTAGATCAATTCTTCTTCCCTTTAAAGCTGGAAATTTGTCGATTATGTCGTCATAAAATGGCTGTTTCTTTGTGACATCAAGAAAATGTCTTTCCTGAATAGAAATATTTGCCAAAGAAGCAAGTTTATCTGGAGAAATAGTGTTTCTTGAGTAAATTTGTATTCTTTTAAAGCAAGAAAAACTTCTTTCCACTGAAACACTTGCAGATGCAATTGTTAAAATCCGGGAAACCAATTTATAAGCTTCTGTAAAAATGCCTTTATCTCCATGAAGCACTCGAAAAAGTTCATGAGTTGATATATTACTTAATTTTGCTCAGCATATACAAGACTCAGTTCATTTTTAAGGCTCTGGTGTTTAGTAAATATTTTTCCGTAAAAATGTTGTAGATTTTCAAAAGCTTGAGAGGGAAAGCATGAATTAAATTAGTCCAATTTGGCTGTGTCAGCAAGACAGGGAAATTGAAGTTTAAGTTTCTCACTGTCTTGAAATATTATATCCATTTCCAGAAGAATGTGGTACAAAATTTCGAAATACAATTGTTTATAATTTTTAAAAATTGTTTCTTGTGTAAGAGCAGCACATTCCCATTTAGATCTGCTTATTTCTGTGATTTTGCTAGCTTTTCCAAACAGTGTTTCAAATACCTCATAGTTCCTTTTATGGCTCAAAATTTCATAAGTTTTTTTTTATTTGAGTAACACAGTATATGTCCTAGTGATTTTTTCTGCAAAATTTCGAATAATAGATCGGTGAACCAAATATTTCATTAAATACTATTCCCAAAAATGTAAATTCAAAAGTGTTCATATCATTTAAAAGCCCTTGGGCAAGTTGAATTGATTTTTTGTCTGATTGGTCACTATTTGTGAGAA
This sequence comes from Macrothele yani, assembly GCA_039090855.1. Taxonomy (NCBI): domain Eukaryota; kingdom Metazoa; phylum Arthropoda; class Arachnida; order Araneae; family Macrothelidae; genus Macrothele; species Macrothele yani. The sequence goes on along the minus strand of CM077009.1, from coordinate 39,421,355 downwards.
ATTCGAATACTTCCTTCAATTTATCCCAATCTTCAACTATTACACTTACTAACTTCGAAGTGGAGGACAATCGAGTTTCTGTTATGGTTGGCATGCCTCTTGCAGTTGTTGATGTGAGTGTATTGTTTTTTCACCACTCAGTGAAGCGATCGCTTTGCTGAGTGGAGAAAAAAACAAAGGAATTACACTGAGGCTTGCAAAAAATATTCGACACTTAGAAATTTTAGAAAAACTCTGCTGTAATACAAGGTTCAAACGATGTACTAAGCAGTAACAAAAACAGATTGAGAAGCTTTATGCTTAATTTTTTCTGGAGCCCAGTCAAGTGTCCAGACATTACGCTTGCCCCATCGTAACATTGTCCTAATGACTTGTGTTGATAATCAAACTGTTCCAAAATTTTGTCTAGCATTTTGTATAAAGCTTCTGATGTTCTATCATTACTCACACCACGGAAACCCAAAAAATCGCTCAACCAATACACCTTCCGAATCAACAGATCTTATTATTAAAGATCATTCGGAAGTCTGGTTATGTCTTCCCATCTACTTGAATATAAAAGCATTGAACTTAATTTATTTCATTTTTGACGTGATCGTTTATATTATATTCAGAAATACATTCAATTAATTCGTTTTAAATAGTTTTGAGTCACCTATGAAGACATTTTTTATCGTTTCTTATTGATTTTGAATTTTAAAGGACTTCTTGATATCAGCAGTGAAAGCAATTCCTTGAATTTCTACGATTTATCGAGTCAATGCCTTCGTCATGGTCACGTAATGCTAGTTCTTGTTTACTCAAATACAGTACTGCATCAATCATTGTCTGCAGGAAAAGTCTATTTAAACGAACGCTTTTGTTGAAATGCATTTTCAAAAGCCTAGCATTCTCCCTCAGGGCATCAGCAATGGTGTTCTGATTCTTTTCAAAATTATTTAGCATTAATTCGCATTTCAGGTGTCTGCTAGAATCACCACGTTTGTAAAGTGATCGTTTTATATTTAAGAAATCTGAAAATTGTCTTTATTCCACGCCGAATTTTATTACTAAAATATAAGCAGGGCCAACAAAATAATTTTTGTAACACAGAAGGGCTACAAAGCCATTTATATTCAGTAAACCAACAATTTTTAAAATTAATATTGTAAGATTTACCGCTCTTCATTATTTCTTTCTTGGCGACAATTGTCAGTGAATCCATCGGTCGTCCTTGAAGTAAAATGTCTCTTCTATTTTCAACTTTCCACCGAATGAACGGAGTTTGCAATAAATTACAGACAATGTTGTTCACAGGATACATACTGAAAACTAAAACTATCACTATCACTTAAACTGTACACGAAACTAAAGTAACTAATGAAGTTTTTAACAAACAATCACAAAACACGAAAAAACATATCTCTTTCAGAAAGTATGTACCAAAACACCGCAAGAAAAAATCCCTAGTGGATTGCAAAGAACCCTTGGCAATCCGTCCCGTTCCACTGCGATCTCTTCGTAAGGTCATGACTCCAAGTGCAGAGCCTTGACTTCTCATGATAAAACACTTCACTTGCCCGGCAGATAGGGGAGGGTGACGTCACAGTTACCATGGCAACTCGGACGAAAACTGCAGACTTCCAAGCATTCTCATTTCAGCTCTTTACTTGAACTGTTTTGCGTATAAGAACTTGTTTTCCATATTGAACGCGCATTGTGAAGGGATATCTAATAAAAATTTTGGGTATTTAGGCACTCAATAAAGGCAAAAAAAGAATATATTATAGGAAACTATTAAATAAAATCTTATTTCAAATAAAATAGGTGAAGAGGCACTTCACCTACTTTACCTGAAAAGCCGCCACTGATTTACAGCTCTAGGGCTTAATGCAAGGCTATATAGCAAAACTGCATCAGGAAGTGGGTGGAAAGAATGCGAACATACATGTGTATATTTAAAGCTCTAGGGCTTAATGTAAGGCTATATAGCAAAATGCATATATTTGCCACTGGGCATTTTATAGTAGAAAGGGAGGAGGATGGTTCTGTATGAGTTTGTATGTTTATTGAAAGGGGCAGAAAAAAGGAAGGATACATTTTTTAACTTCTTGGTATAGTATTTTATGTTTTGTGATGTTTGGTTTTAAGTATTGGTAGGAAGAAATTATTTGTATGTTTGTTAATAATTCTTGTATTTTGGGCTTCACTTGAGAAGGTCTCGCTGATTAACTTGGGCAATAGTACAGGTTTTATACAGTATATGCAGTCACGTGAAGTCATATGCCCAAGTAGGTTTATTGAAAAATTTACTTTATGCTTGACTTTAAGAGATTTGTAATTGGTATTTCTTTTAAATTTTTCCCTTGAAAACTTAGATTTTATAAGTAACAACATATTTTTTGCATGTTTAATGATAAAATTCGCCTGAACCGTATGTTCATTGTTCAAAATCTGCCATAAATGAATAACCATGCAATAAAGTAAACAAAAGTATGTAGTTTACTGTTTTTAACACACTACTCCAAGAATCATAAAAAAAAAATAATCTCAAGTGATATCCCATTGTTTTAGTATTATGTACTTTTCCAAGATGTTGCTAGCCCTGATGGCAGTTGCTTTACTAGATGCAGCAATTGCATAAATGTATTGAACATTTTCGTGGGTAGTTTGAAATTATTTCATTCGATTCACACACAATTTAGGGGTCCTTTCCTGTGAGTGACTTGTGAAGTTCGTAAAAATTTCGGCCAGTTTTTTTTTTTTTTAATATTTTGCAAAATAGATTTTCATTGGAGAGTGAAACAAGTGCAGAGTGTGTGCTAGTTCTAACCACGGGAGAGCTTCAGCCTATCTCCCTTCCCCCTCTGATAGTGCCTGCATACACATCTACATTCAGCTGATTTTTACTATTCCACTTCATGTATTCTCCTACTTATGGGTCTTTCTGCTGCTGTAAATCGTTGCCATCAACAGTACCACATATCTTGCCTAAAATGAAATTCTGTTCCCAAAACATATTGAAGAAAGAAAACTCTGCCCCCCTTCCCCCCAAAACACAACAACAAAAACAGCTTTAAAAACTTCTCATTTTTTGGGGGGAATAGGATTATTCTGGATTTTGGATGGTCAGTACTGTAACGCAAAATGGCACAATGTTCAAAAGTCTTCACATTTATTATCATCAATGGCACAATGATGATACCTCCTCAATGTGAGATCGAGGTCCCACTCCTATCACAAGAAGAGCAGGTGCAGTGGCGTAACCATCTTTCAAAATCTGGGCGGGGGGTGTCCAATCACACATACACAGTGATCGGACCCCTCAGATTATATGCATACATATATATACAATAATATATACATAGTGTATAAAATAGTTTGGGACCCCCTACATACACACACACGCACGCACGCACACAGGAGTGAAGCAGTTGCTGAGTTGCGATCTAACGGGCATGACATAGGCGCCTCTACTGGCAAATTGTGGAACTTAGCAAACACAACTGTAAAACTGTGATAGATAGGGCAGAAATGTAAATTACAAAGTTGTAGAGCTGACTTTGCTTATTAGCAAACGATATCGCTGTTTTATTAAGTACACATTATACACATGTTTGCATTCTACGAAAAATCACAATCTTATATTATTAAATTTAGTCAGTTCACATCATAAAAAAGTGTGCATTATATCATTATATTCCCGAAAAATTTGGGGGTCCTTTACATTGGAAATCCCAGACTCTAAAAATCTGGAGGGGTCCTGACCCCCCCCCACTCCCGATCTCCAGTGGTTACATCTATGAGCAGGTGACAACTGAAACAATGGAAATCAAGCACATGGTACAGAACTTGAATCAAGATTTCCTGTGCGGACTGTATCAAAATTTCCTGTGCAGTCTATATCGAGATTTTCCGTGCAGCCTGTATCAAGATTTCCTGTGTAGACTGTATCAAGATTTCCTGTGTTGACTGTATCAAAATTTCCTGTGTAAACTGTATCAAGATTTCCTGTGTGGACTGTATCAAGATTTCCTGTGAGGACTTGAAGAAAGAGAAAAAGAAATATCTTACCTACAAGACTGTGCACCATATGAAAAAATTTTTTGTAGATGTCTGTCTTAAATTTGCGAGAGTTTTTCAATGACTACATTACAGTACACGCAACACAGACACTATATCTGTTATTGGATATTTCAAGTTAGCTCATGCTTCTCTAGTAGCATTATATGTGAAGGCTACATATTGAAAGCAAGTTCCCCTTGACAGACTTGCACATTTTAATTGTATCAGTGAACATTGGTGAGATGTGTGTCCTCTGACATGCTTGATAGATGAGTCCTCTGAAATGTTTGATAGATGTGTGAAATTTTTGATAGAAATGTGTCCTCTGAAATGTTTGATAGATGTGTGTCCTCTGAAATGTTTGATAAATGTGTGTCCTCTGAAATGTTTGATAGAAAATGTTTTTTGATCGTCAGGTGATTGGCAATTGTAATTTTTTGTGCAATCAAAAAATTCCAAAAACTGGATGTGAATAAGTTTTCTAAATCACCATTTTAAATTTCTTTTTCAATGAATTTGCAAAGCAGCTTTTGGATGTTTAATTGTCATGAATTTCATGTAAACATTACAATATTATAAGTGCAGTGATTCTCATTATTTAGCTGTACATCATTACGTAATTTTTCACCCTTAACTTAATATACAGTATATTTATTTGAGGAAGTACAAATGCGTTGAACATAATGGCCAGAAAGCATACGTGATCAGTGCTTCCAGCATTCCGTCAGATGGCCTGCGGAGACGAGCAAATGTCATTCGAGTATCACAATACTGCCAAACTGTGATTATAACAAAATGTGACAAAAATGGAACAATGGGTGAGTATTTTATATTTATTGATTTTCATCTCATTTACTAATGCACAAGTGCTTCCTGTATCTCTAGGATGAAAAATTTAGGTGCTACCTCCAGAAATGTTCTACTGTTAAAGAAATGCCGTTGGTAAAAAAAAAAAAAGTGTTTCGTGATGTCACATTTGAAATGCACTCTAAATAAAAATTTTGCATGACTAAATCAATTTAAGCTCAAAATAAAGCACAAAAAACTGTGTTTTTTCTTTCATATACCATATACGTTATATTGACAAAAGTCACTGAACACCCTTTCAAAAAGCAAATGAACAGATCCGTTGTGTTGTGAAGATGCACGGTACAGCTGCAAACAGTATAAAAACAAGCCTGCAGCTGACCGTGATCACAACCCACTGTGAGGTTGAGTGAAAATGTCGCGGCAGGAGTGAACTGACTTTGAGAAAGGAAAGATCATTGGGTGTTATAGTACTGGGTTGTCCATAAAAGAAACTGAGAGGCTTTTAAACATACCCAAGTCAACTATTTTGGATGTACTGAATAAGTGGAAGACACATGGTGTGCCTGAAGCAGCAGAATGTACTGGCAGGCCAAAGAAAATCAGTGATAGAGGACGTCGAATCCTCAGGAGAGTCGCTACAGCTAATCAACAGAGTACTGCACAAAACCTCAGTGTACAGGCGAGTAAAAATGCTGGAACCTTGGTGTGAGCACGTACCATTTGCAGAGAACTTCATTGAATAGGTTACCATTGTTGTGCAGCTACTCATAAGCCTTTCATCTCCTCTTGGAATGCTACTCGTCGTTTAGCATGGTGTAAAGAACATTTATTGTGGACCGTAGTTCAATGGAAATGGGTCCTATGGACTGATGAATCCAGACACATGATCCATCAGTCTGATGGTCATGTGTGGGTATGGCTGCAGCCTTGGGAACACTGTTTACCACAGTGTACTGTTCCTACAGTCAAGTTTGGAGCTGGCAGTGTACTCGTGTGGGGGTGCTTTTCATGGTATGGTCCTGGCCCATTGGTTATCGTGGACAAACCTGTTAACCACCACGGCTACCTCTATATTCTGGACAATTATGCCCTACCAACTCTGTGGCAATACTTTGGACCGAACCTTGTTGGTACCAGCAGGATAATACACCGAGACATAAAGCAAGGACTGTTACGGCAGGGTTTGACGATAATTCCTTATCGTGTGTGGACTGGCCAGCACAGAGCCCTGATCTTAATCCCATAGAGCACCTATGGGATGAATTAGAGCGCCACATAAGAAGTTTGGATCCAAGGCTTGCTACTAAGCAACAGTTAGCAGCAGCGTTATGTACTGGATGGAAGCGCATACCTATTGCTGTGTTCCAAAGCCTTGTCCAAAGCATGTCTCGAAGGGTCAGTGCGTGCATTAAGGCCAAAGGTAGACCAACACCGTACAAATGCATGTCAATAAATGCTATGTTGTGTTTCTCTTCTAGGTGTCCGGTGACTTTTGTCAATATAGTGTATACTTGTGTATAAGCCCTGAAGTTTTGGGGAGAAATCCTGCCTTCAAAGTTGGGGGTCAGCTTATGCGCAGGTCATTCGAAATCACGGCACGACTCCCGTGAATTTTCCTGTGGAATTTGTCGGTGGATTTGTTTATGCTTTAGACCGCGTTTTTTGTGTGCAATAGTTTTCCGACCTGAAAAAAAAAAAATTATGAAATATTTTTCTACCCAGAGTAGAGTTCTTACAGGAATAGGTGCCTTTAATGTGATAAGTGAAAAACTTAATCCTGTTTCAAATTGAGACCCTGAAATTTCTTGCTTCCAATCATGTGATATCTAATTACTTCCTGTGTGCAATTGTGGAACACTATTGACACTGCATAAATCACTACTTAGCTGGTGGGGTAGGCCACACAGCCAATCGTATATCTGTCTTCTCCTGAGCTTTCACAGCAAGGGTGGGCATGCGTGTTTGCGCTCCATCCTGGTGAAAACCATCTGCAATATTGAATAATGAAGACATAGTGTTTAATGATAGATAGTTACTTGAAGGAAGGCTGACATGGCCTTATTACTTCTTAGATGGAAGAACTGTGGGATGCAGTTTCACTAGAAATGGTTATAAATTCTCTCAGAAAATTATTATATTTGCACTTTTAAGGTATTAACCTCTTGCAAAGTGCGCATAGTTTACGTGCAATTCATAAATGAAAAACCATGAGGAATAATCACTCACCATAAAGATCATGGTAACCTCCAATGGACCAAACACTTCCAACACGTCAATTCATCGTGATGTAACTGGGCTTCCACAGGTTTACAGACCTCTTGCTTACGCTTCTTATTTTCGGGTGTGAAACATCGTTTTTTTTTCCTTTGCCTTATAGTATGTTACTATAATGCTTGTCAATTCGATAAAAATCATACATACAACTCATTCATACAATTCAAGTAAAAACTATGTACATAAACCTTACATTCACAGGTGATTAAACCTTAGTCAACTCTAATTATGGAACTCCTCCTTCTGTTTCACAACCTCTGCTACTCCCACTGCAATTGTCACACCCATTCAGCCCCGCACATCCAATCCTCTAGTACTTTCGACAGATCCCTGTCATCTTCAGGAGGCAGGTGTGTCTCATCCGCCCACCGCAGCTCAAGTGAGCAGAGCCATCGAGGCCTGGGCTCCAGTCGCTATCTCTGAATCGTTGTGTCTCTGGCGCCATCTATTGTCCCTGCTGCTCTTTTTTCTCTCTTTCTTTTTACGCTGCTGTTCAATTTTTATTATGGCTTTCCATTGTTCGTTTAAGTTATTTGGCTCATTAATGTTGCATAATCTTGATCTGTTTTTTTCAATTAACACTGATTCTGCAATTCTTAACTGCTTTTCGTTTTTACAGCTCTTAATAATTTTAATATCTTCAAACCTTGGACATTTTTGATTTTCCATACAGTATTGGGTCAATGCTGTCTTAGCCTCTTTTTTGTTCCAATTATTAATATGCTGATTCAATCTATACTTTAATTTGTTCTTGGTGCTGCCTATATATGACACAGGTGGTTGCTGGTTTATTGGGATTTCATAAATTCCTGCTCTATCTAATTGGCTAATTTTTTCATTTTTAATCACTAAATTTTTTACAGTAAGTACCTGATTTCCTACCTGTATGCCATACTTGCCACAAACTTTATTAATTTCTGCTGAAACATTTTCTATATATGGTATTCCTCCCACATATTTTACAAGTTTTTTATCACTCTTGACCTTATTGTAACCTTGAGTTACTTCATAAATCCATTTTTTTAATACCTGTTTAGGGTATCCAAAAGCATATGCAATTTTTTCAATATATTCAATTTCTTCTTTTCTATACTGTTCAATTGATGAATGTGTTAAACTTCTTTTAATTAGTGTTTTAATACTATTTCTTTTATGTGTTAATGGATGTGATGACTGAAATGGTATAAGTACTGGGATATATGAAGATTTTCTATGCACTCTGAATTGTAAACTCTCCTCTGTTTTAATAATCAAAACGTCCAAAAATGCCAAAGTATTGTCATGTTCTTGTTCTACTGTCAGTTCTATAGATGGATAAATTTCACTATACTTTTTTGTCAAGTCCTCAAGTTCATCATTTTTTAGCCTGGATAACAGAAAAATGTCATCAACATATCTGCAGTATATCAGTGGTGGATCCTCGAGTTTACTTATTATTTTTTCCTCAATGTCACTCATTATAATTTCAGCAAATAAAGTTGACAGTGGTGACCCCATAGGTCCACCATGATTTTGTTTGTACATCTTGTTGTTAAACTTAAAAATGTTATTTTCATATATGTACAATAAAATTTCTCTTAACTCCTCTATTTGTATTGCATTCATTGTCTGTAGCACATACAATTTTTCAATAATTATTTCTATTGCCTGAGGTACTGGTGTGCTAGGAAAAAGAGCTCTCACATCCATACTAGCCATATGATATTCACTTAAATCTTGTTTAATTACTTTAATTTTCTCAATAAATTCGTATGTATTCTTCACAGTGAACCTTGTCTTCATGAACACAGGTGCCAAAAATTTGTAGATATTCTTTTCTAGTTTTATTAGTGGGGAATTCCTTTTTGATACAATCACTCTCATAGGTGTATCAGGCTTATGAGTTTTATTTTTGCAATCATTTTTGGTATTCCAGTACCCATTGGTGGGTATGCTTTCTTTATTTCATCAGGCAAGGCGCTGTGATTTCTTATTCTAGCTAAGTACCTTACTTGAGATTCTGTTGGGTCTTTTGTCAGAATGCTGCAATTTAGTTCTTCTATAGCTCTATTCATCTTTAGATCATATTCAGTTGTGTTTAATATTACAATTTGCCCTGTTTTATCAGCTTCACAGAATTTAATTGTTGGGTCATCTCTTAATTTAATCAGTTGTTCTTTCTCATACTGAATTTTATCTATATGATATTTCTTTCTTACTTTTTTCATTAAATTCTTTCAAAACAATTCTATACAGTTTACTTCGAAAATTTTCACGTTCTTCTGCTGGTACACTGCGTGCCATTTCTTCTAAGTTGGGTATTAATTCCTCCGTCCTCGGCAGGCTCCGTGGAAACGCAAATTTTTTACCTCTCTGCAAAATAGCTCTTTGCGTGAAGCTCAAGGTCAAGTTGGAGTTATTCTGATATACCTCATACATATTCTCCCGTTGTTCTTGTACATGTTGTCTGTCAATCATCACGTGCAACTTTTTTTCCATGACTGCTCTTGAGCATTTTTTTCGTATTCCACGATGTCAAAAATTTCTCTGAAGGTTACATCCAAAATCTCATCTCTCCAATTACCGTCGAACTTTCTATACTTTTTATAACATATCAAATCGATTAAATGTAAACATTTCATATTCAAGTTAAAAATCAGTTTCCTTTTATTGACAATTTCAGCTCTTAATCTCTTTTTTTGGCATTCCTGAATTATTCTATTATCCTTAGCAGTGACTGGGCAATTCCGTATTTTTAAATACTTTGGTGTTATTTCTAGGTCACGGCACGTCACCAAAAATTCTTCTTGATTTTCTGACTTTACTAATTTAATTTTAGCCTTCTTAAACGCCTTAATATCTCTCATCTCGAAGTTGTGAAATTGATTCCTATAGCGCATGTACAAGAACAACGGGAGAATATGTATGAGGTATATCAGAATAACTCCAACTTGACCTTGAGCTTCACGCAAAGAGCTATTTTGCAGAGAGGTAAAAAATTTTGCGTTTCCACGGAGCCTGCCGAGGACGGAGGAATTAATACCCAACTTAGAAGAAATGGCACGCAGTGTACCAGCAGAAGAACGTGAAAATTTTCGAAGTAAACTGTATAGAATTGTTTTGAAAGAATTTAATGAAAAAGTAAGAAAAAGAAATATCATATAGATAAAATTCAGTATGAGAAAGAACAACTGATTAAATTAAGAGATGACCCAACAATTAAATTCTGTGAAGCTGATAAAACAGGGCAAATTGTAATATTAAACACAACTGAATATGATCTAAAGATGAATAGAGCTATAGAAGAACTAAATTGCAGCATTCTGACAAAAGACCCAACAGAATCTCAAGTAAGGTACTTAGCTAGAATAAGAAATCACAGCGCCTTGCCTGATGAAATAAAGAAAGCATACCCACCAATGGGTACTGGAATACCAAAAATGATTGCAAAAATAAAAACTCATAAGCCTGATACACCTATGAGAGTGATTGTATCAAAAAGGAATTCCCCACTAATAAAACTAGAAAAGAATATCTACAAATTTTTGGCACCTGTGTTCATGAAGACAAGGTTCACTGTGAAGAATACATACGAATTTATTGAGAAAATTAAAGTAATTAAACAAGATTTAAGTGAATATCATATGGCTAGTATGGATGTGAGAGCTCTTTTTCCTAGCACACCAGTACCTCAGGCAATAGAAATAATTATTGAAAAATTGTATGTGCTACAGACAATGAATGCAATACAAATAGAGGAGTTAAGAGAAATTTTATTGTACATATATGAAAATAACATTTTTAAGTTTAACAACAAGATGTACAAACAAAATCATGGTGGACCTATGGGGTCACCACTGTCAACTTTATTTGCTGAAATTATAATGAGTGACATTGAGGAAAAATAATAAGTAAAACTCGAGGATCCACCACTGATATACTGCAGATATGTTGATGACATTTTTCTGTTATCCAGGCTAAAAAATGATGAACTTGAGGACTTGACAAAAAAGTATAGTGAAATTTATCCATCTATAGAACTGACAGTAGAACAAGAACATGACAATACTTTGGCATTTTTGGACGTTTTGATTATTAAAACAGAGGAGAGTTTACAATTCAGAGTGCATAGAAAATCTTCATATATCCCAGTACTTATACCATTTCAGTCATCACATCCATTAACACATAAAAGAAATAGTATTAAAACACTAATTAAAAGAAGTTTAACACATTCATCAATTGAACAGTATAGAAAAGAAGAAATTGAATATATTGAAAAAATTGCATATGCTTTTGGATACCCTAAACAGGTATTAAAAAAATGGATTTATGAAGTAACTCAAGGTTACAATAAGGTCAAGAGTGATAAAAAACTTGTAAAATATGTGGGAGGAATACCATATATAGAAAATGTTTCAGCAGAAATTAATAAAGTTTGTGGCAAGTATGGCATACAGGTAGGAAATCAGGTACTTACTGTAAAAAATTTAGTGATTAAAAATGAAAAAATTAGCCAATTAGATAGAGCAGGAATTTATGAAATCCCAATAAACCAGCAACCACCTGTGTCATATATAGGCAGCACCAAGAACAAATTAAAGTATAGATTGAATCAGCATATTAATAATTGGAACAAAAAGAGGCTAAGACAGCATTGACCCAATACTGTATGGAAAATCAAAAATGTCCAAGGTTTGAAGATATTAAAATTATTAAGAGCTGTAAAAACGAAAAGCAGTTAAGAATTGCAGAATCAGTGTTAATTGAAAAAAACAGATCAAGATTATGCAACATTAATGAGCCAAATAACTTAAACGAACAATGGAAAGCCATAATAAAAATTGAACAGCAGCGTAAAAAGAAAGAGAGAAAAAAAGAGCAGCAGGGACAATAGATGGCGCCAGAGACACAACGATTCAGAGATAGCGACTGGAGCCCAGGCCTCGATGGCTCTGCTCTCACTTGAGCTGCGGTGGGCGGATGAGACACACCTGCCTCCTGAAGATGACAGGGATCTGTCGAAAGTACTAGAGGATTGGATGTGCGGGGCTTGAATGGGTGTGACAATTGCAGTGGGAGTAGCAGAGGTTGTGAAACAGAAGGAGGAGTTCCATAATTAGAGTTGACTAAGGTTTAATCACCTGTGAATGTAAGGTTTATGTACATAGTTTTTACTTGAATTGTATGAATGAGTTGTATGTATGATTTTTATCGAATTGACAAGCATTATAGTAACATACTATAAGGCAAAGGAAAAAAACGATGTTTCACACCCGAAAATAAGAAGCGTAAGCAAGAGGTCTGTAAACCTGTGGAAGCCCAGTTACATCACGATGAATTGACGTGTTGGAAGTGTTTGGTCCATTGGAGGTTACCATGATCTTTATGGTGAGTGATTATTCCTCATGGTTTTTTCACTCTCAGAAAATGCTGCAAAAATAATGCAATGGATGTTACTGAAGTTATTTGGAAACTCCGACAGTGAATCGTTCTTTGAAGGTTTTTACAGATGATCTTGGAAATTTGCATAATTCATTTCAATCAATATTTCAAAGTCTTGTAATTTAAGGTTGGCTTATATGTGGGTCAAGGTTTTTCTCAAATTTTTAGCTTGTGAAGTGGTGGTGGTTGGGCAGGGGTGGCTTATACACAAGACCAACTTATATGCAAGTATATATGGTACTTGCATTTCACGTCCATACACTCTTTATCACATGCATTTCTGGCGATTGAAGTTCTACAGAGTGATTCAAAAATTTCTGAACTCTATTTTTAAAAATTATGTTCTGCAAAACAAGAAGAGAACTCTGAGTATTGTTGCTTGTGGTACATGTAGGTGACCTTGAGGAACGAGCTGCGTCATATGATAATGTGCACATGTGGGAATTGGGAAGAATTAAAATTCAGTCCTCCATTTGTCTTATGCAAGATCAAAGAGTTGCTTTGTTAGAATCTTATTTTGTGGGAAAATCTACAAACTTTGAACCCAGCTCTTTTAGAGGAAGTTCCCTGAGGCTCCTATACCAGGGAAAACAGTGTACAATCTTGTCAAATGTTTTCATGATACAGATAAGTATTAAGGATTGGTCTACAAGCGGGAGACAGATGCCCACTTTTCTGTAGGAAATTCATCTTATCCTTTAGCGCTCTCCCTGGAAGTCATTTTGGTGGTTGTCACAGGAGAGACCAAAGCATCTTATATTCAGACTGCCAGAGGACTGCTAAACATATGAAGCTACAGCCATTCAGAGTTCGAGTAGTACAAGAGCTACATCCTTTGGATTTGGAAAAGTGTATTGCCTGCTGCCAGTGGTTTAAGAGATTCATGTGCAACAATGCGACTAACCAGCTTAACACTTTCTTCAGTGATGAGGGATGGTTTCATATGAATGGATATGTCTACAGTCGGAACACTCGCATTTGAACAGCGTAAAATCTGCACGCATTACACGAGGTCCCACTTCACTCTCAGAAAATTGGAGGGTGTAAATAAATAAATACATCGCTCTTTCCACATTCCAGAAACATATAGCAACCAAAAAATTGTTTTCAGCCGCCGCCGGGGAATTGAACCCACGTACGGATCTCTCTATATCTAGCTGAGCACGTTAGCTTTACACCACAGTGGCCAACAATCCACGATGCTATGTGTATTTTTAAGTCAGCTTCTGGCATCATAAAAAAAACCCTGTGACCGTCTTGCTTTCCGTTAATACCCACCAGCAGGAGACGTCTCAGTAGCTGAGCCCATCTTACGGATTTATGATGTCAGAAGCTGACTTAAAAATACACCATCACCGTAGATTGTTGGCCACCATGGTGTAAAGCTAACGCGCTCGGCTAGATATCGAGAGATCCGTGGGTTCAATTCCCCGGTGGCAGCTGTAAACAATTTTTCGGTTGCTATGTGTTTCTGGAACGTGGAAAAAGCGATGCATTTATTTATTTACTGACGCCACGTATTTGGAGGATTTTCACATTGGAGTATGTGCTATGCTATTTCTAGATGGTGAATTGTGGAGCCAATTTTTTTCAATACAGTTGTTACTGTAGCTATGTATGTAGACATCATCCATCAATTTGTAGCGATGCTTGAAGAAGAAGAACATTACTGTTGGTTCCAACAAGATGGCACAACGTGCCACATGTCAAACGAGACAATGGAGATGTTCCATGAGTTTTTCCACAATCAACTGATCTAGAAAAAAAAAAAAAAAAAAAAACCCAAAGAAACCCTGTGTCCGTCTTGCTCACAGTACTTGACTCTTCCAGATATTTATTTGTGGGGCTATCTGAAAGACACAATGTACCATGACAACCCTAGGATTTTGCGAGAGCTGCTGAAAAACAACATCAGTGTCACGAGGGACGTCCCAGCCAACGCACTGAAAATAGAGTTCACCAACATGTGTCATCGGGTTAATTTGTGTATCCAGCAGTGGTGGCCGGCGATCAAGTTGCAGTGTTGCACAACAACCAGTTTCATTATAAAGAAAAATAATATTTTGTTAATAAAACATTAATTTGGTTGTTTTTTTTTTATGAGAAATTGGTTTATTTAGCTTGAAATCAGTCAAAAATAAATAGTGCAGTCAACTCAAACAATCCAATAACTGATGCGATGTTGGGAGTAGTGTATGAGCTAGCCATCACTTGACTGGGTGTTGCAGACCAGCTGCAACGTCGGTGCAGTGATGTCCTAGGTATGGCGCAAAATGCTAGACCGAGTCGTTCCATTCCCAACCAGTAGATATGTGGTTGTTGCAAACGCTTGGCAACCCCCACTACCAACGACCTCGTTTTGCTTTTCTCCCACTAGAGCATGTGCAGTAACCCATTGCTCTTGAGATCACATGTAACCTGAAACCCGCAGATGAGCTCCGCGTTCTTGTCTTGTCACCACGTGCAAAAATGTAATCGTCTGACATCGGGCGTTTGAGGAGAGATTATGTGTGTGCTGTGTAATATTTGTTAATTTTCCAATTCGTTATTCTTTTATTGTGCCAATGAACCATACGTTATTAGCTTTGTTGTTATTAATAAATTAATGTTTTTTTTTGCAAATTTAAAATGAATAGTGCTGAAAATCTTTTATCAAATCCTTTACCTGAACTTTCCTCGGAAGAAAAGCAAAATATACGAAAACTTGGACGGCCATTACCTGACTTGAATATTGTCCAGAACTGGCAAGCGACGATTTAAAAGATTTTTTAAAAGATAATTCTACGTAAATAATGAGTGGTTGTGTGGGTGTGATGTAAAAAAATGCACTATTTTGTTTCCCATGTTTATTGTTTGGAAGCAAGGATTCGTGGACAAAATCAAGTATGACAGATATTAATCATTTGACCACTCGCATTAAAAAACACGAGGCTTCAGAGACACACATTAAAATTGTTTTGAAATTGTCACTTTTCGGTGCTGTCAATATAGCTGAACAGTTAGACACAGCATACAGACGAAAAGTTTTAGAGGACAACGAAAAGGTTAGGCATAACAGATATGTTTTAAATACTTTAATAAATTGTGTTAGGTTTTGCGGGGTTTTTGAGTTAGCTTTGAGAGGTCATGATGAAACTGAAACATCATCTAACCCTGTAATATTTAAAGGTTTGATTAATTTTAGTTTGGAACTAGATGCTGCATTAAAAACTCATTTAGAAAAGGCAACTGTCTTTAAAGGAACATCAAAAACAATTCAAAATGAAATTTTGCAAATAATGTTAGAAGTGTGTCATGATGAAATAACAAAAGAAATGAAAGAAGCACAGTTTTTAGCCATCATTGCGGATGAAACAAGTGACATTTCAAATATATTTCAAATGGCCATTGTTTACCAGTACGTGGTAAAAGAAAAACCAGTGGAAAGGTTTTGGGGTTTTATTTCTCCTTCACAACATGACGCACAAACCTTGGCTTCTTGTTTACTAGAAAAGCTGAAGGAACATAAAGTTAATGAAAATCCCGAAAAATTAATTGCCCAAATGTACGACGGAGCATCTGTTAAGGCTGGTTCTTCCCATGGCGTGCAAGCAGTTGTGAAGGAATCTTATCCAGCTGCTGAATACATACATTGCTATGCTCATCAAATAAATTTAGTTATATGAAAGCTGCTTCTATAAATAGAAATGTACGATTTTTTTCTCTAGTTTGCAAGGCATCTGTACGTTTTTTTCAAATAGCCCACAACGAACTGCAGTACTTGTTCAGGTTGTGAAAAAACGTTTACCCCGAGCTTCCCCTACAAGATGGAATTTTCTCTCGCGCAGTGTCAATACGGTTTTTGATAAAAATAGAGATATTATCGAATGCCTGAAGGCCATTCTCAAGTCTAATGACATTAAAAGTGAAAGTACTATGCCAGACTAATGGTCATTTAAAGGTTCTTACAAGTTACAGCTTCAGCTTTTGGCTTTCATTTTTTCGCTAAAATCATGCCTCTTGTAGAAATTTTGTTTGGTCAACTTCAAAAAAGTGACCTTGATCTCTCTACAGCAAAGAAAGCTATTACAGTTTTTGAGACAAATGTAGTGACAATTAGGGAACAAATTGATGTTGATGACAGTGCAATGACACAGGGTACATCTTCTTTTTAAAAATGGTTGACTGACGACTCTGAGTGGATAAGGATGTCATTCTAAGGAAAGGTTTACTTTCACAGGGCATCTAGTTGCAGCTTTGTTATTTTTACCACAAATGTTCCCTCATTATGCCACTAAATTCACAGCGGAGAAATTGAAAACAGTGTGTGCTGTGTATCCATTTATAGATAAAATGAAACTCTGCCATGAACTTTTGTCCATCTACTGTGCAGAAGAGTTCAGATCACTCTCAGGGGCTGATAGCTTATGCAAGTTCCTCATGAAGAACAATTTAGGAAAAACATTTAGTGAATGTTACATGTTACTGAAACTTATCATAACAATTCCTATGACGTCAGTTGAAGCAGAACGGCGTTTTTCCACTTTAAAACAAATAAAAACATTTTTGAGGAACTCAATGACACAGGAAAGGTTGTCAGCTTTGGCCATGCTTTCTATTGAAAAGGATCTTATCATGGATATTCCCGACTTCAACCAGAGAGTTATTGACAAATTCGCTATGCAGAAAGAGAGAAGGATGGATTTTCTCTTCAAATAACTTATGGTAAGAACTGATTTCATTTTCTTATCCATTAATTGTTATTGTATAATTTGAAATTTTGGAATGTGGTAATTATGTAGAAAGTATCTTGTTGCTACATTATGTTGCTTTTAATATTGTTAAACTCCTCCTGCAAAGCATCCTCCCCTCCAAGTACACCACCACCACCACCACCAACAAAAACAACAACCAGCGCTCGCGAGTAGTGTTTCTAAGGAGAAAGATATATGTGCAACACCCTATTTTTGAACCCACGAGCTGCCACTGGTATTCAGTAAAATGGTGGACAATTCCAGCATTTTTTGTAAAGGTTTTCTGATTAGACATAAGTGTGAATTTCAATTTGAAGTGTTGGTAATATCCATAAGTATGAGTTTTAATGTTTATGTCTTGGTAATATTCTTGTGTGCAGATTGTTGTATGCTGATGAGACACAGTTCTGTTGACAAAGAGCAAAAACTGAGGTGTAAAGTATGTTGTACCAGCAGTGGCATAACTATCACAGGGTGCGTCCCCCCCCCCCCACACACAAGATTTACTTGAGAGCCCCTAAGCACAGTAATTTTCCCAGGTTTTCGAATACGAGGGAGGATGTGTTTCTCGTGGTGTGCGTGTGCGTGCGGGCGGGGTGTTGGTGTTGGGGGTGTCAGGAAATCAGGGAGAGTGTCTGAAAAAGTAACGAAGTAAAACTACCTTGAGCGCTGTAGGTTTGAATTTTTTAAGTAATTTTTGGAACAAAAGTACATAATGCAAGGTTATTATCAATCAGCCAATCAGGGTTAAAACAGTGCTCATACTGATGTAGCATGAACATGAATAGGCATTCTATTGCAAGGAACGAATTCAGCAAAATATATTTAAATAGTTAAGGTTAATAAAACTATTAAGACTTCATAATTGCCCATTTTATTTTCAGTTGTTTCTGAAGTGCTTGGTTTTTGAAAAATGTCTGTTTCTAAACATTAAACAGTTGAAGTGCTAAAAAAATCATCATTCTTTTAATCAGAAATGGCACCTGAGATTTAATTGACTCTGTGGCAAAAAGAACTGGTCGAGTTTTGGAAGTTCCTTTGTGCTCTCTTCTTTTTACTTTTGTCGATACTGTGCACTACTTTTGTGACATTTTGCAAATGGATGTTGTTCCGTTGTATATTAGAGTTTCCATACAGTGAATGAGATAGACATTTTTACTGTAAGGAAGAACTAAAAGCAATAGCAACATTTGCTTTTGTGTCTAAAACTAAAATAAATCACTTGAAGAAATCCCCCTCTTATACATTGCAGTCAGCGATTACTGTGAATAAATGTTGGCGCCTGTCATGTACGTAATCCTAGGTGACTGTTTTCCGACATCCTCCATGGGAAATCCCCATGTGGCCTCGCACTTTTCCTCTGCAGCGCAAACAGAGAGATAACGATTGGAGAACGATCATATTATTTACATCCCATCGCAGAGTGATGGTGTAACAACCTGCAGCCAAATGGCCAAATAGCTTCAATCTGTAGAACATCCAGTGTTTTAAAAGTGGAACTTGATGTTTGTTTAGGCAAACTTAAATACTGTACATCTTAAAGGAAAACATGAATCTTTGGGTTAATTATTTGTTTGTTTTTGTGCATGTTTGGATTTTTTCATAAATTTAACTCAAACTGGCAGCTGTAGTACGCTCCTTCGTTACCTGCGCTCCCTGCAGCTGCGGGAGTTGCGGGGGTGGTTGTTATGCCACTGTGTACCATATGTATGAAGTTTGTATGAAATTCAAACAGAGTACAGATAAGGTAAAAAAAGTTAGGGTTTTCTCTATTCTAAAAAAACGTAACTGCCGCCGCTGTTTTAGAAATTTCGCGACACTCTTGTATTCCTAGCTCGCAGCACAAAACGTATTGAACACAAAAATATGAAATTTACATTGTTTATAGAGAATTGTTTGGAGAACACGCTGAAATAAACCGTTTCTGGATTCAAGTGATAATTCAAGAGCTATTGTATTTCAAAGTTAAGGTAAGCAAAAAAGTACTATCAGGTCGCGTTCCGGACACACTAACAGCAACAGAACCACAAAACTTTGTAGGCATGTAGTGCCATGACCGAAGTTTTGCACCTCGTCGCCCTTTTTTTTGAATTTGGATTTAGTTTACAAGAAATTAAATTTCTAAATTTCACAAAATTCTCTATTTTGCGATGGGATCCACAAAAAAACCCCGGATATATGGCAAACTATAAATCATTTTTACAGCATGAACTTACAACTATCGTCCCTTTTTTACAAAAAAAAAAAAAAAAACTAAGAAAAAGTCATTTTCTGATTTTTAAGAATTTTTTAAAACGCAAAGGAAAGAAACGAACCACTCGTCTGTCTTCACGATAACCACAGAGGAACGTTCTGGTCCCATGACCTGCTGCCATGGTGACGCAGAGAGTTTGTTATGCATATGTTTTGTTGGTAAAGCTATCTCAGTTGTTTAAGGTGGATGTCAAGTAATTTTGCTTCCTGTACTTCCAATGGAAAAACTTCTGTACACATTTTCTTCACAATTAATGCGTTCCCAAGGATGAACATTTGAACATTAATTAAAATAGCTTCATTTTATAACTTGGAATACTTAATATTTTGTAAAACATAACCATAATTATGTAATCCAACATTTGTTTGTCTACTGACGTCATCAAAGTACAGGTTGCACCATCTTTTTCTGGTTCCAACACCACCAAAGGAAAAGTTATTGATTTTTGTTATAATTATGGTTATGTTTTAGAAAATATTAAGTATTCCAAGTTATAATACGAAATTATTTTAATCGATGTTTAAATTGTCATCCTTGGGAACACAATAATTGTGAAGGAAATGTATACAAAAGTTTTTCCATTGGAAGTATGGGAAGCAAAATTACTTGACGTCCACCTTAACGGTTTAGCATTACGGTTTACGGAAATGCTTTTTGGACCGCTTTTGTTTTCCTTAGTGGTAAATTTAGTAAGTGCTATAAGTTCAAACAACAAAAGTCCGACCTTCCAAAAATTAACGACAGTAAAAAAAACTCTGAAATTTCGGAATAACAAGCCTTATTTGCTCAGACATGCAATAAAAATTGAAATTTATATGAATTTTCCAGTTTTTATTTCATGTGATATACTGGGAGATCGGGCTGTAGGGCCCGAGCGCTACTCTGGAAACGAGCATAGCGAGCCTAGAGGCGCAGCCCCTAGTTGAGCAAGAAACTGTTAGTTCTGAATGCCAATATAAGTCTAAATGGTACAGATATTGACCAGATGAATGAGTTTGTATATTTAGGAAGCACATTTGACACAGAGAACAAATTAGATGGTAAAATTAGTAACCAAGTGAATTCTTCATTGAAAGTCATAGCTGCTTTAGGAAAATTTCGGGGGAATGATGGGTTCTGAAGAAGGTTCTGAATAGTTCTATATGAAAGTGCAATTGTTCCTACACTGATGTATGGCAGTGAAACCTGGGTACTTCAGAAGAGACGTAGGAGTCGTTACTGAAGTACCTAGGTTTAGAGATGTAAAAGGTGTTAATTACGAGAGGGTGGGGTGGGGGAGGTGGCTAGACACATTCTGATCATGTGAGGAACGAAGATGTGTAATGTGAGGCAAAATGTTATCAGTAAGGTGGAGACTAATTTTCTTAAGTGTTTTGGCCATGTTGAAAGAATCAGTAATGAGATATTTACAAAGATAACTTTTTTGAGTCTAAGTGGCAGGAAAGAAAGGTAGAGGAAGGCCAAGGAAATCATGGGAGGACCAGATTCAAGAATGTCTGTTTGAGAAAACGATTATAAGTATGAAGCACAAAAGGTCTTGTGTGCGGCGTGTGATGGATGTCTGATACATCAACAATAGTAAAATCTAGTTCCATCAGTTAAATGTTTTTCTGGAAGATTTTTTTTTTTAAGGAGCTAACCTCTGATTCTCAGAGAACAGCTTAATGATATGTGTGTATGTAACGAGTTTCAATGTAAAAGTATATAAAATAAGTTGTACATCTCTATGTTCATGGACATTTTTTTAAACCAATGCTCTGGGACTTTCGAATCATTCTGTACTTTTGTAGTTGAATGGTTTCTGTTTTAGGATTTCTTTTCTTGTTTGTGTGATGGATTATGATGTTTCTTTGTCTTATGCACTGGTAACTCTTCCAGGGCAGTGGTATGGTATAAGGCGTGTCTTCATTGCAATTATATATTAGTGCTGGAAATTTACAATGATTCCATGCACCTGATGATAAATTCAGAATCATTTCTAGAATGATAAACGGTGTCTTTCCAAGTGGGAGTGAAGTTGTTTTGTATGCTTAGTCTGGGGAAAGCAGTAGAACTATATGATTCTTCTGAATGTTGTTTACATGTTCTATTATGTATCCACATGATATGGGTGGATTTCTGAAATTTTATCTACAATTGGCATGATATACACTGAGTGCTCACTAATTTTGACCACCCCTGTGAAAAGTGAGCTATGCCTAGTACTGATGTAATGAGGAGGGGAGCATAACCTACAGAAAAATGGGTGTATATAAATGGATAGCAGTTCTGTTTAGTTATGGACATGATGGCAAATATCAAGGATTTATTGAAGTTTATGGAAAGCCAGACTGTGGGCACATAAAGAGTTGGTGCATCCATTTAAAAAATGGCAAAACAAGTGGGTTATTCAAGTAACTCTGTATTTGAAGTGTGTGCGAGGATCAAGACAGACCACTGTGGAAGAAACTTGGAGTGACCTTCATTCAACAGTGGATTGATATTGATTGGCAATGATGATGACGATGATATCCCATAGCAAAAACAAACAAACTGTGCACTGTTTAAAGTTGACAGTGTTCACAGTGAAATCAAACTCTCAGAAGCTGAGATATCAGGAAAATGCAATTTCTGTTTATGCCTTCCAGAGAGAGAACTGTGTATACTTTGAAAAAAATCTCTCTGTGTCTCTCGCCAGGAGCAGATCCAGAAGTTTACTCTAGGAGGGGGCGGTTTTTTTGGGTATAAAAAAGGGGGAGAAGACATTATGAAATGATCTTTCAGATATACATTATACATATTGGCAGTGCTACTCCTACCTGGCATTCTTTTGCAAGGTCTTTAAAACAGTTTCACTTGCTCCAGGAATGTTAAATCTTAAATACCTGAACGAGAGCAAGCAATAGGTTAAAAATCACAATTGTTTCAGTGCAATCGATTGGGTATTTCCCGAAGAAATTAACTTTATGCTTTTTTAAAATCTGCACAGACTACATCTGAATGAAATCCTTCAAAATAAAGCCCCAACCCTTATATTCGGAGTTGGCTAATTTAATAAAACCCACTCTGATTTCAGTACCAAGCCCTGCCTTACCCTATTTTGAGACATTAACAGGCACTAGACAGTATGACAATAGCAAAGTACTAACAAAGAATACTCCCATGCTTTTTTTCCAGCTGTACCTGTCCTCTCTTTATCTTTTGCGTGCTCTCTCTCTTTCTCTTTATTCTATTCACTTCTTTCTTTTCTTACTGAGGCTAAATCGATGTAATACTTACTTTAAATCCAATTCCGTAGTAAGTTGAATTGTTAATTTTTTTGGAAAAACTGAAAGCAAAATATGCAACGTTAATCATTTACAACTACTTTAAACGTAAAAACTTTGTTAGGGTTTAGGGGGGGGGGTGATCTCCCCAATCGCCCCCACAGGATCCGCCACTGGCTTTCACTCTCTCTTTTACGATCTTCAGAAAGAAAATAACATATTTATAGAAGCAAATGATATGAAGTAAAATGTGTTTTGAATTTGATAGCTTCTGTGTTTATGCCCTCTAGCAGTCTTAGTACATATGATCAAGTATTGAGACTATAGTATATATACTCAAGTGTCTTCATAATATTGGAAACAATGCATATTCATGAACTTTCCAAACCAAAGGCATATCTTAAGTGTATTAAGATATGAATTATATTAATATATTATATTTTGTATATAAAGGGAACCTCAAGTAAAAATAACTATCATAAGTGGGTGTATTTTATACAGGATATGGCTGTATATTTTCTGTTTCATAAAAATTGTTTTTTGCAGCTTCGCAGTGTCGCATTTATATTCTTCTGTTTGAAGACATTATTTTCATTTGAAAGCTGCTAGTTTCTTCAGTCATATTTTGTAAATATGTCCTTACATCTATTTTTATTTCAGCATATATGGAGTATTTTGATGACCCTGGTGGAATGATTCCTGCTCCCATTGTGAACAGATCTGCTAAGGTAATCTTCACACTTTTCTGTCATGCTTTCAAGTTTTTGGCATTTCTGTTCCATAGAATAGGTGAACTGCAACAAGATTTTGAAGTCGCATCTAATATTTTGTATAAATGGATTTGCAGAGCATGAAATGATGTGTGGAGTGTGTGTAGGCTATAGGAGCGCACTTGCAGTTTTTATCAGTTTAATATGAAAACCTTTTTATAACTGTTTAGAGCTTTAAAAGTGTATTTTTTTTTTTTTTTTTTTGCCACTGATCACAGATTGGGGTCTCTGCAGGGTCCAATACCTCCAAATCAGGAGCTTGTAGCATAATGTTTCTACACGGTCCCCTCACTTTAAGATTTCATTACTTATTATAGCACAGGTCCTTCCTTGCCTTGCAGGAGGGGCTGAGCTCCCCTTTAGCCAGGGACGTCGCCAGGGGCGGCTCCTGCTGGGGGCTGCGAGGCTGCAGCTCCCCCCAGATATTACGAAGCACATGTTATAATTTTTTTCTCTCCTTCCTGCCGTTCATAGTTCCCTGACGGCCTAACTTTATTTAGTTTCCATGTACATTGTACAACTGCAATATACGCAATGCGCGAGACTGCAAAATTTGCAGCTCTTTATCTAAAGAGCGTGGCGAGGGGCTGAAATTCCCGTATGTAACATCTGTGTGTTTAAACTTACAAGGTGGGAATACAGCTTCACCGGGACTGGTATCTCTGCAGCCCTCGCTTCGAAATATCTTTTCATTGGCTGCCGTCAAAACAAACTTCATGGCTCGTGATGTCGATCGCCTAGGGGTGGGGATAACTTGTGCAGGGATCAGAAAATCTAATGAAGGGAAGCGTCCCTCTCTGAACCCCCACTGCAATTCCTGTTCCCCAAAAGCTTTGGAAGACTGAACGGTTTGTGTGTGTGTGTGTGGGGGGGGGTCACTTGAATGCATTTCTTGTTTTTCATCGGAGACTGCAGTTCCTGCAGCCCTTAGTACTAAATCCGTTTTCACTTGCTGCCGTAAAAACAGTCCTCGTGGTGACGATCGCCTAGGGGTAAGCTGGACGGGTAAGGCGCATAGGGCGAGGGTGGTGAATAGAGAAATTTCCCGCTCAGAACCCGTTCTGCGATTCGTCTTAAGCTTTGGGAACATGAAAGAGAAGGGAAGGGGGGTCACTCCAATATATTCCTTTCCGTGTTTCTCCGGAGAAGAAATGTTGATTATTTGACATTCGCATTAGCAGTCAGTTTGCTTTTGCTGTTCGAGAGTTCAGTTCGAAATGTTATTGTCCCTTGCGTGTCATCAAATTCTGTAGTTAGTATGGCGCAAACTGTGGAATATCTGAAGCGAATTCAGTTCAGCAATTTGACATTTCAAGAAAAATTAGACTTGAAAAACTTTGGTAAACCGATGCCTGATTTGAAAATAACGCAGATAGCACATAGCCCAAAATAAAAGTTATCAGCGTAATTTTAACACTAAGATGTACATGGAAAATGACTGGATTTGTGGATGCGAAGTCTCAAACTCCCTGTTTTGCTTTCCATGTCTGTTGTATGGTGGGGACTCTGTGTGGACCAAAACAGGTGAGAACGACTTAAAAAACTCTGTGAAAAAATGAAAAAGCATGAAAATTCTACGAAGCACATAGAAAGTTCAGTGGATTTCGCGATGTTGGGGAGTGTCAATATTGTTACGCAAATGGATAGTGCGTACAAATTAAGCACTGAACGCCACAATAAGGAAGTCGAGAAAAACAGGTCAGTGTTTTCAAAAATTATTGATTGCATCAAATTTTATGGAAATCACGAGCTTGCACTAAGGGGGCATGATGAAACATCGGAATCCTCGAATTCCGGAATATTCTGAGGTTTACTCGATTTTGCTAGTCAATTAGACCCAACAGTCAGGGAACATTTGGAGAATTCAACAGTCTTCAAGGGCACATCAAAAACAATCCAAAATGAGCTCTTGGATTGTATGTTAGAAATTTCACACCAACAAATAAAACAGGAAATTGATTCTGCACAGTTTTTGTCCATTATGGCAGATGAAACCACAGATGTATCGGAAATAACACAAATAGCAATTGTATTCCGATATGAGTTAGAAGGTTGCGCTGTCGAGCGTTTCTGTGGCTTTTATAATCCTTCTGGGCAGGATGCTGCTTCCATTTCAGGATGTCTTCTAAAAGTGTTGGAAGAAATAATTCCCAATGAATCTCAGAAATTAATAGCACAGAGCTATGTTGGTGCAGCTGTGATGAGCGGTGCAACTTCAGGTGTCCAGGCCAGGGTGAGACAGATATATCCTAATGCTTTTTATATTCATTGCTATGCTCATCAGCTAAATTTAGTGATGGAGAAAGCCGCATCACAAAACACTAAGGCCGGGATTTTTTTTCAAACTTATCTGGAATACCTACATTTTTTTCACGTTCACCACAAAGATTAGCAGCTCTTAACACCGTAGTTGGAAAGAAAATTCCACACTCGGTGACGACCCGTTGGAATTTTAATATTCGTACTGTGAATTCTGTTTTCGAACAACAAGTCAATCTATTGGAATGTTTTCGATCACTCAAGGAAAGTAGTACATCTCCAGCAGTTACAATAAATGCTGCAAGTGGGCTTGAACGGCTATTGAAAGATCCGGAATTTAAATTCTGGTTGACATTTTTTCATAATCTTATGCCTCACGTAGACATATTATACCACCAATTGCAGAATCGTCAAACGGATGCAGTGAAGACAAAACATTGTGTTTCAGCTTTCATTAACGCTGTGCAGAACATAAGGGCTCATATGCCGACTGACAATACAGACTGTTCTGAGGACGAAACTCCGGATCAGCCTCCCCCTCCAAAAAAAAAGAGACGGGTAGAGCAGAACAACAATATTAGAATAGTTGCCGCAAAAGAAGTATGTGATCTAATTACCACTCAAGCCACTGAACGGTTTCATTTCACAGATCATCTTGAAGCTGCCAAACTTTTTTTACCTGAAAATTTTGCCAGTTACGCTAAGCAGTTTCCAAACCATGAGATGGACATTGCAGTAAAACGTTTTGGAGTGCTAGAAAAGGAAAAGCTGTATTCGGAGCTCAGCGTGTTGTATAACCGAAGCGATTTCCACAATATTACAAGTGCGACTCAGCTGTTACAGTTCATGCTGAAAAATAATTTGGAAGCATCCTTTTCGGAAACTGTGAAACTTCTTCGCATCTTAGTTACTATCCCAATGACCACATCAGAGCCAGAACGTTGTTTCTCGTCCCTCAAGAGAATAAAGAATTTTTTTAGGAACAGTATGGGAGAAGATCGACTGACAGCACTTGCAATGTTTTCAGTAGAAAAAAACATTATTGCTAGCACCAAGAAATTCAACGAACAAGTTATTGATATGTTTGCTACTCGTCGAGATCGGCGCATGGAATTTATTTACAAGTGACAGGTATGTATGTTATCACTGCTAAAAAAAATTTGCACGCTTTGCTAAAAACTGTTAACATTTTCATTTTGTGTGTATTTTTTGATCCTATGTGGTGCCTTGTTTGGTGTCGATCACTATAAAATATTTTTAATATCTTATATCTCAAACAGAATAACTTTTTTTTTTTTTTTTTTTCCAAAATTTAGAAACATTCTTTTGTGACCGATAACATTTAAAAATCGTAGTGTTTAGGTACAATTAAATTTGCAACATATTTCATAAAGGAAATTAGAAAATTTTTAAGTCACATTGGAACAGGTATTTTAGGTGAAGCCAAAATTATCGGTATGATTGATCCTGAAGCACAATAACAGTTTGTTTGATACGGTAACATTTCAAGTAGTTCTTAAGCCCCTCCCCCCAGGAGTGATGAAAGTCCTGCATACTCGTATCTTTAAACTTACGTTTCTAAACAGTCTTCGCTGCTTTAAAAGTTCGTTAACATCTAACATGCACTTCGTAAAACATAAATTTACTAATTTAAGCAGTACTGAAGTTTTAATTACGGTGAAATTCCTTTGTATCATATTTATTAATCAATTTAAAAAAAAAAATATTTTGATCTCCCTATCACTGCAAGTCATTTCTCAATTTTAACGCTAGGAAGTAAATTTTTTATTACTTTAATTAAAATTAAGAACCGTTTAAAAATTCTTAAAGCACTTGAAGGAAGTCAGAAACTGTTAAATTTGACATTATTGACTTTTCCCGCTTGCACTGCAAATTTTCCGTGGCTTCCGCTAAATATCAGTAAATTACGCAAACCGTGTGTTTTCGTTACAAAATGTATTCTTGATATTCCTTGAGCAGTGGAAAGTTACATAACTGCCAGTATTCCAATACGGAGTGCGCTGGGCCGAGCTAGCTCAGTGGCATCATGCTCGCCTCCCGACTTGAAGAGTTCGAGTCTCGTTGCCGCTGAAGACCCGTCGTGGTTCGCAAGTGATGTTAAGCCGGCGGTACCGGGGTAATGACTCCTCGTTATAAATAAACCTAACTCCCATCCTCCGATGTTTGGCCCGGGCCGTTTAGCCCTCAGTGTAGCATAAATAATCACCGGTGGGGGTCAGCTAATAATGTTTTATATATATAATGAAAAATAAACCAGCAGGCAACCGGTGAAAGAAAACATCAAAGTGATTTACTTGCATTTGGAAAATAAGTGTATAAGTGCAAACTGGATATCTTTTGCTTGTTAAACTTTTAATTAATCATCTCTGTTAATGTAAGTATCGGGAGGGAAAAAAGCTGAAGTGTATCTGTGAAATTAAGCTCTAAGCATATAATATTTTTTATTCATTTCAACTGTATCACACAAAAAATTTGGCTGTATGTGTACACAACACAGCAATAAATAACCCTTAGCAAAGCACGAACAGACGCAAAAAAATTTATCTTTGAGAAAGATATCCATAAAATTCGGATGCAGCCCCCCTTGTCAACTAGGCACGAGCCGCCACTGGACGTCGCCAAGTGGGGTGCGAGGGTGGCTGAATCCCACCCTGAAATTTGTCTTGCTCACCCTGCCACCCACCCAGTTCAAAATAAGCCATTTTTCAATGTATTTAACTTTTTTTTTTTTTTTTGATTGGAGGTTTAACGACCATCGTGAGCAACTCAATGGGCTATAAGCAGTCGCCCGTCCCTAATTTAGGGTCACTGGTCCCAGGGAAAGGAGAGAGCTGGTGCCATAAGACAAACACAACATCCATGCCTCACTGGGATTCGAACCCGGACCTCTTTCGGACGAATGATCAGAGGCCATCGCTTAGAACACTGCATCACCAGGACGGCATATTTAACTTTAAAATATAATCTGGACTTCGCCAGGTGATATAAGTCTTATGTTTTATTTCATGTAGCCCTACATATTTCCCCCTAGAAAGTGTGTTGTTTGCATCTATCTTGTAGTCCACGACTCGTCCAATCCATCGGTGAGGAAGATGTTCATCGAGATAATCTTGCACGTTGCCTAACCAATGCGGTGGTGCACCATCCAATTGGAGAATAAAGTTGTCACTGTTGTCCTGCAACTGCACTTCACAAATCACCCTCTGCGTTGATTTTTCCGGGCTTCGTTGAATGGCGATGCAAACACTATCGATGACTTCTTCCGATATACGCGGTCATCCAGGACTTTTAAGTTTGCACAAACAGCCCGTAGTTTCAATTTCTTTTATGCCAATCGTAGACAGATTTTCTGGTTGGAGGTTCTTTTCCAAATCGTGATCGAAAATGCTGTTGCACAACAGTTACAGATTCCGTTTTGCTTAATCAAAGAAGACAAAATGCCTTCTCCACTGCAGACGCTGCCATTTTGACTGACTAGTCACGTGACACACGTGCTATTGCCTGCATCTTTTCCCTCAGTAGCGGGACACAAACTTTATGAGTACATCTACCTAACGGTTCGCAGTTGTGATCTTCAACTGTTACTGTTTTACAGCATCTGGAAACTGTATACTTCTTTATGAATCAGGGTGTATAATTGTTCCTACTGTATTGCTGTATTGCACAGCAGTCAAACCTGGGTGCTGCACAAGAATGGACTGGCGATCCATAAACAGCCCTGGAATCTATTTTGTGCTTTCCACTTTTGGAAAAAATACCATGGTATTCCATCCCTAAAATACATGCCATATGTCAGCATTACTGTTTACTGTTTAAACAGCTTTTTAGCACAGGTCTTAGAATCTTTGCAGTTTTTTGTATTAAGTCTAAGAATCCTTACAGTTTTTGTTTACAATATTTTCCCATTCTTTGAATAAATCTCATGTTGAGAAATGGCTTCCTAGTTTAATTGAATTAATAATCTAAAGCAACTTTTATGGGAATTTTACTAGGAAATTTTTTCATTAATAGCAAATTTTCGGAGAAAACTCTTCTCCTTCTTCAGGATGTCTTGTTGTTGTCACTTTTTACTGGTCACTATCACGGTTACGGTTTACCTTGACGGTTTAGGTTATTTTTCAACAAATCCTGCCAGATGTTAGGCAGGGAAAATCCTTTGCAGTCATTGATGATGGAATTTTGATTTTTCTCAATCTCTATTCCTTCTTTCAGTTTTCTTTTTTGGAAATTGCTTTGGAAACTGATTACTTTAAGGAATTCAATCCATGCTGTGCCCAGTTTCTCTAACATGCCTATCTAATCCAGTCTTGTTGGATTAGATAGGCATGTTAGAGAAACTGTGCACAGCATGGATTGGAACCAGTAACCCTAAAAATTAGGGACGGGCAACTGCTTATAACCCTTTGAGTTGTTCATGGTGGTCGTTAAATCTCCAATTAAAAAAAAAGAAATTGAAGTGAGCCAAAACATGAATTTCTTTTTCCACACTTACCTAACATTAATGAAATAATTGCGAAACAATCTCTTGAGAAATAGAAAATGTCCATTATCGCAAGGACTTCAATGCAAATTTATGAAGTGAAAGAAATTAAAGAATGCAAAAGTTATTTTTTTATTTAAGGTCGACGTCAAGTAATTTTGTTTCCTATACTTTCAATGGAAAAACTTCTGTACACATTTTCTTCACAATTAATGCATTCCCGAGGATAAAAATTTGAACATCGATTAAAATAGCTTCATTTTATAACTTGGAATACTTAATATTTTATAAAATATAACCATAATTATGCAATCCAACATTTGTTTGTCTACTGATGTCATCAAAGTACAGGTCGCGCTATCTTTTTTCTGGTTTCAACACCACCAAAGGAAAAGTTATTGATTTTTAATATAATTATGGTTATGTTTTAGAAAATATTAAGTATTCCAAGTTATAGTATGAAGTTATTTTAATCGATGTTCAAATTTTCATCCTTGGGAGCACACTAATTGTGAAGGAAATGTGTACAAAGTTTTTCCATTGGAAGAATAGGAAGCAAAATTACTTGATGTCTGTCTACCTTAATTACTTTCAAATCAAAAAAAGTATTTTTGCTGTAGCTCAAACAGACTTTTCTGAACTGCAGTTCAATGATTTGCCCCTAAGTGTAAGACCCAAACAAATAATAAATCAGATGCAGAAAAAAAAAAAAAAAAAAAAAAAAGGAGCATATGCACGTAAAAAGCAGCCATCCAAATATTGTGCCATAGGTGAATTTCAATGCATTAATGTAAACAATGAATTTCCAGTTTCTATCCCAGAATATTGATAGCATATCTGATTATATTGTATATGATTACTAAACTGCAATTGTAACTGGTAAATGCAAATCCTAAGGTAGAGGATATCAGCCCAAAGAGATGGGACTTAAATTTGAAAGTCGGGAAAGGGGAAAAGAACGTATCAAAAACAGCCCTTGGAACAACAGATCATTTGTTGTGTATTTTTTTTTCTTCTGAAGCCGTAAAAGTAGCAAACAAACTTTGCCACTTTATTGTAACTTGGTTTTCTTCTATAAGCTATGTACAAGTGTATATGTACTTTTTCTTCTTGAGTTAGCATAAGGTGTACTGGCCCAGAATATGGTGGCCCACCGGGATTTCTCCTGGAATCTCGGCAGCCCACAGTCTGCACCTGGTACTGCAGAAGAGACACAGGAGTTGTCTGGGTGCTGCTTTACTTACAGGAGGTTTGTGGCAAGACATATTCTGATCATATGAGGTATGACTATGTGTTGCAGATGCGTAATGTGAAGTAAGTTGGAAACAGAAAAATGTTCTTATGTGGTTTGGCCATGTTGAAACAGTGAGCAGTATGATGCTTACTAAGAGAATTTATTTAGTCCAGTTGGCTGGAAATAAAGGTTGAGGAAGACCAAGAAAGTCATGGAAGGACCAGATTCAGGAATGTCTGCAAGAGATACAGATAATGAGTACAAAGTGTAAAAGGTCTTGCATGAGATGTGTGATGGATGTCAGTGAAGCACTTGAGTTGTGTGTCAAGATTAATATAAATTGAGACGTTTGATATATCAACATTAAGTAAGATCCAATGTCATCAACAACTTTGATGTGGCAGGTGGTTTTTCTTTTAGGAGCTATCCTCTGAACCCCAGAGAACTTCTTAATGATATGTGTGTATTAAATTTTTCCCCTCTGAAAATGCCCATGCAGAAATTTGGTTATGTGTGAAAATAAAAGGACATTTTTCAAATTTATTCATAGTCCATGGAACTGGTTAGAAAAAAAAAATCGCCTGTATTTCTACAATTGATAAGACATCCAGAATACACTGCTCAAAATATAATTAGGGATGCATGTGGCTTTGGCGATGTTATGCAAGCCGGTTGTGTGATATTTTACCAAAATGTGTAAAACGCAAGTCGAGTGTGATGTAGGCAGCCAAATCATGCATATCAATATTGCAAATTAGGGTCTGTGATATCACAATGCATAAATCACAGACTGGAATGAAAATGAAGGTTTTCCGGGATCTCCCTTATTCTTTGTGACATTTCATTTCTTGAAGTCTTCGGTTCGAGTGATCTCTCAACTGCATGATTTACCAGAATCAACTGCATGGAGGGCTATTGACAGGCCGTGGAGGCAGGTCAGACACAGCGGGTGGTAGCAGAAGCCACTGGAGTATAACAAAGTGTCATCAATGGCGTGGAGAGCTATTGGCATGCTGGAAGCAGGTCAGATACAGCGGGTGGTAGCAGAAACCAATTGGAGTATCTCGAAGTGGTCATCAACGGTGTGGAGAGCTATTGGCATGCTGGAAGCAGGTCAGAGGTCAGACACAGCGGGTGGTAGCAGAAGCCATTGGAGTATCACGAAGTGTCATCAATGGCGTGGAGAGCTATTGGCAGGCTGGAATCAGGTCAGACACAGCGGGTGGTAGCAGAAGCCACTGGAGTATGACAAAGTGTCATCAATGGCGTGGAGAGCTTATTGGCAGGCTGGAAGCAGGTCAGAGGTCTCAATAAAATCTAGGTCCGCCGGACACAGCGGGTGGTAGCAGAAGCCATTGGAGTATAACAAAATGTCATGAATGGCATGGAGAGCTATTGTCATGCTGGAAGCAGGTCAGACACAGCAGGTGGTAGCAGAAGCCATTGGAGTATCACGAAGTATCATCAACAGCGTGGAGAGCTATTGGCATGCTGTGGAAGCAGGTCAGACATGGCCAGTGGTAGCAAAAGCGATTGGAGTATAATGAAGTGTCATCAACTGCATGAAGAATATTGACAGGCTGGAAGCAGGTCAGACACAGCGGATAGTAGCAGAAGCCATTGGAGTATAATGAAGTGTCATCAACGGTGTGGAGAGCTATTGGCATGCTGTGGAAGCAGGTCAGAAACTGCCAGTGGTAGCAAAAGTCATTGGAGTATAATGAAGTGTCATCAACTGCATGAAGAATATTGACAGGCTGGTAGCAGGTCAGACACAGCGGGTGGTAGCAGAAGCCATTGGAGTATAATGAAGTGTCATCAATGGTGTGGAGAGCTATTGGCATGCTGGAAGCAGGTCAGACACAGTGGGTGATAGGAGGAGACATTAAAGTGTTACAAAATGTCATTTCCCAACTGTGGACCTGATTCCAGGACACAGGTAGTATTCAGAGATGACAAAGTCAATGCCATTCATTAGCAACTACAGCAAAAGATGACCGTTATCTATTGTGAACAGCCCGTCGGAACAGGGGGCAAAATGCTACTCAGCTCCAGTGAGAGCTTCTCATGCCAACAATATGCAGGTTGTCAACTCAAACTATCAGTAATCACCTTCTCCAAGGTGGCCTTTATGCACATAGACCAATGATGTGTGTCTCTTTAACTGCATGACACATATGATCTGTAGGAACTAAGCTGAAAAACATCGTGGTTGGGGACATGAAGATTGGAGTCAAATGTTCTTCTCTAACAAGTCGAGATTCAGTGTGGAGTCTGACAGTCGATGAGTTCTTATCTAGAGGGATCCAGACTCTCCCCCCCCCCCCAAAAAAAAGCCAGCTTTTGTTTAGGAAAAAATCACATTATGGCAGATATGGATTGATGGTCCGGAGAGATATGCGTATTGGTGGATGTATGGACCTGTACACCATCCAAAACAGCAATCCGATAATACAGAGATATAGAGTTGAGATTCTCAGACCTATTGTCATGCTGTATGCTGCAGCCATTGGTGATTTGTTTTTTTCATGGATGATAATGCACAATGTTATAAAGCTTGGGTAGTGGACAACATGCTTTAATAGAAGTGAATTGAGCATATGAAGTACCCAGCATGCTCCCTTGACTTTAATCCAATTGAACATGCCTGAAATGCACTTGACAGATGCATTGCAGCTTGGCTCACACCTCTGCTGACTCTTCATGAACTGGAGACTGCCATCATTGAGGAGTGGTGAAGATATTCCCAAAAACTCCTTAATAAGCTCACCAATTCCATAACACACAGGTGTATGGTGGTCTTTGACATTCGAGGGGGCCACACACCCTGCTAGATGTCAGTTGCCACTTTCAAAAAGTAATTTTTTCTTGTTGTACAGATATGCATATTGTTGTACACTGAAGAGCAATTGAATTAGAGATACCCGTCTAGTAACGTGTAGCACCACCTTTCGCCCTGATGACTGTGGCGATTCATCTCTGCATGGACTCGACAAGACACCGAAAGTGTTGGGAAGCCATACGGATCCACTATCCTTGAACAAGCTCCCACAGTTCACGAAGATTTGATGGAGGGGGATCAGAGCCTCGAACATCTCTCTAGATGCCATCCCAGATGTGCTCGATGGGATTGATGTCAGGTGACCTAGCTGGCCAAGGAAGCGAGGTCAAGTCGGTGGAGTGTTCATCCAATCATTTGGATACAATTCGGGAGCGATGGCACAGTGCATTCTCTTGTTGCAGGATGAGGTTCCCAGTGGGATGTTGAAGATACACAAATGGGAGCAAATGGCCATCCAGGATATCCTGGTGACGTTGACCTGCGAGGGACGATGTCACACGTACCAGGTGTCCCATTTCAGTCCACATAAACAGTCCCCAGATGAGAATGCCACCCCCACCAGCTTGAAGAGTACCCCACTGGCAAGAAGGATCCATCGCTTCATGTGGTTTATGCCATACTCTTATCCTGCCATCCGCATGTACCAACGTGAATCTCGACTCATCAGTTCAGGCAACATTTTCCCACATGTCTAGGGTCCAGTGGCGATGTTCCAGCGCCCATGCTAATCTTTGCACCCTGTAATGTGAGGTCAGCAGTGGTACCCTCGTGGGACGATGCCTTGTGTACCCCATAGCGAGGAGATAGTTCTGGATGGTGTGGCTGCTTACACGTTTTTGTGCACCAGCGTTAAATTGCCAAGTGATTTCTTGCACTGTGGCCCGTCTATCCGCTGTTACAATGCGAGCTAGCTGACGATGACCCCGCTCATCCACACGCTGTTGTCCACGGCAGTTGGCCCTTGCAGGGATGGTTTTATCAGATTCGATGTACTCACGTGCACCCATGACACAGTGGCTCGTGAAAATCCCAGTGCGTGCATGCCTTCCAAGATGGAGTGACCCATTCGTCAGGCCCCGACAATTTGCCCACGATCAAATGCGCTTAGATCCTTCGTCTTACCCATACTCCGTGCGGTTCCTACTGATTCCCATCACATCTCTGCTTATATTGTCGGATTGCTGCATACGTCATGTCGTTTCCGTTTACAGGGCCGCCCACAGCGCCACATTTGCATAACGCCAGCTGTCTCTAATTCAATTTCTCTTCAGTGTATATCATATCACATGTGCATTAAATGATAATATTGCATGGAAATTTGCTAATATTCTTTTTCTTACCCATATTACTGAATATTCTACTGTATCTTTCATAAAAATAATATTTTACATTCAATGTCAATTGCACATGATTTTCCTTACAATATCTCTTGTTCCGCTAATTCTTTTAATCAGAGTGGAAACAGCTACTTACTCCCACCAATGGCTGAAAAGTATGTTACAAAAATTAACAAATGTTGCGCAAAAAGTTTCTCATATTAGAGGGAGATATCAGAGTCAGATATCTTCAGATGGAACAGTTAAAAGAAGAAACATAGAAGGGAACATGTTATAATTCTATGCCCCCAGTGGAAGAATTTTGCATAATGGGAAAGTTGAAAATAGGCATAAGGTATTCATCATGGCAAAAGAAAAATAATTTTTGAAGTACGTCTCCCATAAGCAGAGGTAACGAGAAAAAGGTTTTGACATTTATGACCCCCTAGTGGGAAAGCTGTGCAAAATTTAAAGAGGATAATGTTCCTTATCTTTATTGTAGCAAATGGCATGCAGTAAAAAAAGAATTTTTCATTAGGGGGTTTTAGAAGCAGAGATACTGCTGCAAATAGAAGTACACAAAAACTGCTTAGCCCACTATCTCAAAGATTATACAGATATGTAAAAATATAGCAGATGTCCAGGTAAATTCTTTGCAATTCAAGCCAGCTCAGCTTCTCTTTTGCTCTCCCTGTTAGATTATGTTTTGCTTTATGTATAATTGCCATTTCATGACAGTAAAAAAAAAAAAAAAAAAAAGAGGGCAATAATAATGCAAGACATTTTATCAGTCATAGAGGCAAAAACAATGAGTGTGTGGAATTTTAACAAATTAGAGCACAAATAAAGATAATTTTGTATAAATCCCTGGACTCATTTAACAATTCTAAGGTGTTTGCATTGCATTGTTTCCTGTTAATCAAAATTTAAAGAATCATACATTTTATTTGTGCAATAATAATAATTTACTTGAAACAAAAAAAAAAAAAAAGAAAAAAAGAAAAGGAAAAATGCTATTTTGATCAATGTAAGTCTCATCATCACGATGATGATCAAATTATCATATGTAGAGGATTTTAGGAAGAGAGTGTCTGACCCCAGGTCTTAAACAACCCTTTAGAAATAGGAAGCTAGGAGATTTGGGCTAGATTGCTCGATAGGAAAGTGACACGGAAGCGAAGTAGAAAGGGGGAGGAAGAAGCCCTTATTTATTACCGGGGGCCAGTACCTGGGGTCCGACGACTTAACGTGCCCATCCGGCGCACGGCGGATATTTAGTGGATTGAGCGTTCGCACCTGCCTGGGATCGAGCCTAAGGTGCTTTCCATGGCAGTCATGAACGTTGCCCACTAGGCCACCCATGGCCCTAAGTCTCATCATTCTTTTTTTGTTTATAGTTTTGTATTTTACGTTGCAAGAACAGAGATCATGGGATACCTAGTTTCTTGGCAGCACAACTGTGTCATCACTCTCACTGGTGGACAAGCACAATACTTGGTAGCTCTATAGGTAGGAGTATATCACCATATTAATGTAGGTGGTGATTTGATGTCATTGTGGAAAAAGGTCGTGAGTTTGGAAGAGCAAAAGGTAGTGTGTGTGTGTGTGTGTGTGTGTGTGTGTGTGAGAGAGAGAGAGAGAGAGAGAGAGAGAGAGAGACTCAGAGAGAGAGAGAGAGACTCAGAGAGAGAGAGAGACTCAGAGAGAGAGAGAGAGACTCAGAGAGAGAGAGACTCAAAGAGAGAGAGAGAGACTCAGAGAGAGAGAGAGAGAGACTCAAAGAGAGAGAGAGAGACTCAGAGAGAGAGAGAGAGAGAGACTCAAGAGAGAGAGAGAGAGACTCAGAGAGAGAGAGACTCAGAGAGAGAGAGAGAGAGAGACTCAGAGAGAGAGAGACTCAGAGAGAGAGAGAGAGAGAGACTCAGAGAGAGAGAGAGAGAGACTCAGAGAGAGAGAGAGAGAGAGAGAGAGAGAGACTCAGAGAGAGAGAGACTCAGAGAGAGAGAGAGAGAGAGAGAGAGAGAGACTCAGAGAGAGAGACTCAGAGAGAGAGAGACTCAGAGAGAGAGACTCAGAGAGAGAGAGAGAGAGAGACTCAGAGAGAGAGAGAGAGACTCAGAGAGAGAGAGAGACTCAGAGAGAAAGAGAGAGAGAGACTCAGAGAGAAAGAGAGACAGAGATAGACTCAGAGAGAGAGAGAGAGAGAGAGAGAGAGAGACTCAGAGAGAGAGAGATAGAGAGACTCAGAGAGAGAGAGAGAGATAGAGAGACTTGGAGAGAGAGAGAGACTTGGAGAGAGAGAGAGAGAGAGACTCGGAGAGATAGAGAGAGACTCGAGAGAGAGAGAGAAGAGAGAGAGAGAGAGACTCAGAGAGATAGAGAGACTCAGAGAGAGATAGAGAGACTCAGAGAGAGATATATAGAGAGACTCAGAGAGAGAGAGAAAGAGAGATAGAGAGAGACTCAGAGAGAGAGAGAGAGAGAGAGAGAGAGAGAGAGAGAGAGAGATCGCTGCATATAATAAGCAGTACATATGATAATAATGTACCACGTAAATAAGTTAATAAGCTATTATAGCAATTTGAACTCTACAATATACACTGAAGTGCCAGAAAAACTTGTACACCAGTCTAATACTTAATAGGTTCCCCACGGGAGCGCAGGACTGCAGAAATACGAAAGGGCATGGACTCCACTAGGTTCTGGAAATATGCTGTAGGCAATGCACACCATACTTCCTGCAGAGCGTTCCACAATTCGGGTGTATTCCGAGGTCTTGGATTCCTTTTGTTGCTTGGCATCCCAAATGTGTTCTATCACATTCAGATCTGGGGACTTGGGTGGGAATGACAACACCCCAAACTCAGATGAATGCTCCTCTAACCATAATGTGGCATCCCAACACTTGTGTGGAGGTGCATTGTTCTGTTGGAACAGGCCCAACCCATCAGCATGAATGCAGGACATGAACGGGTGTACCTCGTCAGAAAGGATGCACACATAGGGTTAGCCGGTCACAGACATTTGTAGACATACCAGGGGTCCCAGTGAAGTTCAGCTAAACACACTCCATACAATTACGGACACCCCACCAGCTGGTACAGTTCCCTGTTGACAGGCGGACTCCATGGGGTTTGCGCCACACACGAATCCTTCCATCTGCCCGATACAGTTGGAAACGAGACTCATCCGACCAGGCTACTTGTTTCCAGTCATCAAGTATCCAGTGGCGGTGTTGCAGTGCCCAAGCGAGGTGCATAGTTCTGTGTCGCGCACCCATCAAGGGACTAGTTGGGCGTCGGCTCCCAATGCCCATATCGTGCAGGGTACATTGCAGAGTCTGGACGCTGATGCTTGTTGAGGCTCTAGCATTGAATTCCGATGATACCTGTGAGAGTGTTGCACGCCTATCGCGTGAAATGATTATTGACAGCCGACGATGGTCATGTTCACCCAATGTCTTTTTACAGCCACACTGGTATTGTAGGTTGAAGGTTTTGCCGGAATTCTTGTAGTCATGGCACACCCTTGCAATGGTCGTTTGTGAAAATCCGAACTTCGTTTCTACCTCCGAAATACTATGGCCCATCTCACGACTGCCAACTATGACACCACGTTGAAAATCACTTAAATCGTTATTACTTGTCATTCTCGTGCCAAATACAGCTCTGATAGCTGGCAAGGATGTCTATCACTTTATATATGCACTGGCGGACGCAACCGAGTATACACATAGGTGACGTTTCTATGTATTTTGCATAAGCTCGTCTGTACCAGGTGTTCTGGCACTTCAGTGTTTACTTGTATGTGTTTTTAAATATATATTTACGAATAATTGGAAATGTAATTTAATATCACAGAGATATTTTTATCGCTTCATAATATTTTGGAAAGTGTGTTTTTATTTGCATCATTAATATTTTGGGCCACCTCCATAATGAAATCCTACATGCACCACTAGCTAGGCCCCTGTTGAAACAAAATCTTTCACCAATGTAGTGTGCTGGAGGTGACATGTGATACAAACACTGGCAGTGCTCTGCCTAATCCAAAAGCCTGTCATTCTACAGACCTGCCATATCAGAAGAAAATTTCTTAATTTCTAGGCTGAGATGAATATGTCCACCTTTTTGCTCACTGGCCCGAGCCAAGAAAGTTGGTGAAAACAATAATAATAACGGCAACAATGATTAGGTCATTTCTAAAAAAAATTAAAAAAGTGTTAATCAGGTTTTTTTTTAAATTTCGTATTGCAGTACTCTCGTTGGTACATCAATTTTCTGTTCTACACATTATTTACACTTCAGACGTATGCCGCGTGGTCCAAGTTCTAGGCCCGATTTTCAATTATGATAGCATACTGTAGATATCATGAAATAAAACATCAATAAATAAGGCTTACCCTGTTATTCCTCAGCTATGAAGTTCCCTTGTTGTGTGCGTCATCATTCTTTTAATCTAATTTTACCTGTTAGTACAAATGCGCTCAAAGGCTTACTTCATGCATTCAATTCAATATACACTGCCGGACAATTGCTAAGGACGGATGACAATAGCAATGATAGCAACCATAAAATGGAAGGCAGGAAAATGTGGAAATTAGCATAAGTGCGGGATACAGTAAGACGTGTTGTGCGTATGCAAATTTTGGATTGCCGAACTTGTTCGTGACGTCATAGCGCTGATAAGAGATATAAAGGATTTGATGCATATTGACCGTTGTTGTTCAAACGCAAAGTTGAAAGGGAAAGAATCAATTGACGAGCTTGCAATTTTCAGTATGTCTTCCCGACATCACCTAAATGATTTT
This sequence comes from Macrothele yani, assembly GCA_039090855.1. Lineage (NCBI taxonomy): Eukaryota > Metazoa > Arthropoda > Arachnida > Araneae > Macrothelidae > Macrothele > Macrothele yani. Next base: position 39,380,839 of record CM077009.1, on the reverse strand, counting down.
ACGCGTGGCCGTATTATTGGCAAGATTGAAGAAGGGCGAAAAATAACGCATATTGACCGTTGTTGTTCAAACGCAAAGTTGAAAGGGAAAGAATCAATTGATGAACTTGCAATTTTCAGTATGTCTTCCGACATCACCTAGATGATTTTACGTGACCGTATTATTGGCAAGATTGGAGAAGGACGAAAAATAACAGATGTTGCCAGGGAGTTCGACGTCAGCCACAGTGTTGTTTCAAGGCTTTGGAAATCATTTCAAACAAATGGAGAGTGTAGCAAACGTCATGGGGGAGGTCGTGTTTGCAGTACGACACCTGCAGAAGATCGGTACATAGTGCTATCAACAAAAAGACACCGGCGCAGCACAGCTAGTGAGATAGCAAATCAGTTTATGGCTGCTACTGGCAAGCGGATCTCCCGAAAAACGGTCGCCAGACGTTTGCATGAAGGAGGACTATGCGCCCGCCGTCCTGTTGTGTGCATCTCATTGTCCAGACGTCACCGTACCGCCCGTTTGCAATGGTGCCATCAACATCGCAATTGGACTGATAACGACTGGTCTGCTGTCCTCTTCTCAGATGAGAGTAGATACAGTCTATCGTCTGATTGTCGACGACAACTGATCTGGCGTGATAGTGGTACTGCATATTGTCCAGAAAACATACAGGAAAGGGACCGATATCCGACATGTAGTGTCATGGTATGGGCTGGCATCATGATCAATGGCCGTACGTCCCTCTATGTGCTTCCAACTGGGACTATGACTGGCCAACGATACATTAATGATGTTCTGTTACCTCATGTTCGCATGTTCCGTGGTGCTGTCGGTGATAGATTCATTTTCATGGACGACAACGCAACATGTCATCGAACAGTCGCTGTCCAGGAGTGTCTTGAGAGCGAGGATATTCAACGCCTCGTATGGCCAGCACATTCTCCAGATCTGAATCCCATTGAAAATGTGTGGGTTGCTTTGGGGAGGAGTCTTGCTGGTCGCCAATGCCCTCCAATAAACAAGGACACCCTCATCCGTGCACTGACAGAGGAATGGGATAAATTACCCCAACAGCTGCTTGATAATGTTGTGCAAAGCATGACACGACGTGTGGAATCTTGCATCGCCCTCCATGGTGGCCATATCCCGTATTGACATTTTACGCCGGAATGCCTGCGGACGGTAATTGCATTTTTTTCATGTTTACGTATTCTGCACAAAATGGCCTGTTTGTTCCTTGAACACGTTCCAAAGCCTTTTGGATTTCAGAGCACAATAAATTCTCTTTCTTGTAATGTCCTGGCATTCTGACATTATTTTATTTTACTTGGCATCCAACCACACTTACTTTTTTATGCGCTATATAGCCGTTTATGATCCGTCCTTAGCAATTGTCCAGCAGTGTATATGCCTGTTAGTAAATGAACTTCTAAAAATTGGATTGCATAGGCCTAAAATCATCAATTTACAAACTTTTTTTTAAAAGGGGGAAGGTTCTCCTGCATATAAAACTAAAAGCTGTTTCGCTTCAACAGTTTTCTGTCATAGCACTCCATTCACTCTGTACAAGTGCACCAGTTGATGTGAACTACTCAAGTGCAAAGTCATACAACGAAAGGACGATGTTCAAGCCAAGGGTTAAGCAAAAAACGGAAATCAAAAAGACAGTTTCTTAAGAAGAAAAAACAGAAGTGTATCCTTTACGGATAAAGATATCTAAGAACGCTAATAATATTCTTTCAAAGTCCAATTGCAACCTGCCTAATCAGCATACCAATCTAAGAAACTCGACAGGCCGTTCTCTCTTTCGTGTCGACTTGCCACTCATCGGACGCGTTTCGCTCAGTTTTCCTTCCTGGCATCTTCAGCACTACTATTGCTGGTACGATTTTCTTGATTGTTCCTTAGGTAGTCAGGTGCTCTGACGTTGGGCCTCAGGCATATGTCAGTAGATGCTCCATGCCCTCTTGCGGCAGGATCTGTAAATGTTCTTACATTATTTCCCCCTTTTTCCTGTATTTCAGCTTTTTTGCAATTTCAATTAAATTTCTCCAAGCAAACGGTAGATATACTGGAGCATTGCAATTGTTTTCACGTGTTTTCTCAATCATAATTGCCTTTTTTTATGGTTGATAAACATGTGAGGCTTGTCAACTGAGAAATTCTTGAAAATTTCTAATGTTTATGGCATGTGTGTGTCACTTGAAAATAGTTGTTAATGTATTCTTTGTTATGCACACATGAAATTTCTGTATTGTTTTCCTTTTTTTCCCACTATACAGATTGGTGTGGTTGATTTTATAACTACCATGGAGAAGGCCTGTGATGGCTATGAAAATTACAAAAGGAAAAAGAAATCGCAGACACTGTGAAAAAGTATCAGTAAACTATCAGGTTCTGTTGTTTATATTAGAAGATTAGTTGAACTTTAAAACTCAGGAAAAAAAAAAAAAAGAAAATCGTATGTTAAGGTACATATATACAATATGTTCTTAAATTTGCCCTTGTATGGGTAACATTCCAAAGATAGCTCTCATGTCTGTGATAGCTTATCAAGTACTTTATGTGCTTCAATTTTTACAGCTGTGCATTTAACTGTGATGTGTAACTAGGACTGTGCTGCATCAACTGCAGTCCATTGACGACTGTGCTGCAATACCTGCAGTAAGGATCTTGTAATCATGCCTATTTTATTCAGACTTTTTTGGCGACTTTGAGAGTGTTTTATGTACAGTAAAAAAAAATCATGAAGTTTCAGGACAGATTCATGTGAGGAAAATTGTCGTGAATTAGATATTTTTATACAGATATTTACATCAATAAAAACTACTAATTATGTAAATGTTAACTGTGTTCTATTAATTGTTGTAACACAGGTACATGGCCAAGTTATCTTACCTTCTGATCAAGGGTAGATGAAATTATTGTGTTAAAAATGAGTATTATTCTTCAGTATTTTAAATGATTTTAGGCAAAATGCACTAAAGCCATTTTAGTAGGTTTTGAACATGGTAAAATTACTGCTGTATATAGTCTGATAGTAAAGTGTTGGTATATGTAGGAAAAAAAAAAGAAAAAGATTCTGAAACACTTCAAATGACAAATGCTGTGATAAGAGCAATATTTTTAAATATATACATATCCATGAAGTTTGAAAAGTAAGAAAATTTGTGATTTGTGACACTAGTTGGACACCTTTTACTTTTTTTTTTTTTAAGTAACTCTCATAACATGCCATACATCATTCAACTCGGACATGTCACATGATCAGGGCTATATGCAGTTAATAAACCTTTTGTCGGCCCAGATAGCTTGTACAGACAGAGTGATCAAAAAGTTCCCGAACCCTAATTTCAACAATTTTTATTCGCATTATACAGATACATAAAGCTTACTTACAGCTGTGATACATCTTCCATTGACTTTTGAGCAACTGATGTTGACCTAAAGAAGGTGCTAGAAATTACCTCCATGTTGCTGGAAGCAAATATCCACGGGGCAGCACGTTTTTCGTGACATGTTTCAGCATAGATGGTGTGATTTCCGCTATAACCTGAATAATGTTTGTTTTCAAGGACTGCAGGTCATGCAGGTTGGTTGCATAAACACGGTCCTTTAAATGTCCCCACAGGAAAAAACAAACAAACAAACAAACATTATTCCGAAAAGAAAACATTGTTCAATAAGCCCTTGTATTGCATAAATTTATTAAACCAACGGCAGTACAGCAGGCGCGTATGCATATCAGGTGCCTTCAATTCTTGGACAACTTTCACTTGGTATGCATGAAGTTGCAATCTTTTAGTTGCATTCTACTGAGCCGTAAGAAAGTTTCAGTTGCTGAGATAAGTGACAAAGTGATTTTGTAGGTGACTGTTGCAAACGTTTTTCAACATCGTTTATCACTTCTGGCGTTAACACACTTCACTTAGCTGGCCATTTCTAGGCATATCATCAACATTTCCAGTTTTCTGAAATCGTACGAGTATCATTGATTTACTTACCACAGTATGCTGTGTATCGTTGATTTACTTACCACAGTATGCTGCAGAATCTCCCCCCTCCCGAACTCTTCTATACACTGTTTGTGAGACTGGGTTTGCAAATAAGCTTTAAGCAAACAAATTCTCTGCTCCCTTGTCAAACTCATGCCTCTGTGCAAATAGCGACGCTGAAGTGAGCAAACTGCATAGCACACATAGAACTGGTTATTCATTTCTGGCACTCTGCCAATTTTCTTCAGGCATTCGACAAGTGCAGTATTTGATCTTGACGAGTTGCTGACTCGTGTTGCCACATCAATTGGTTGAAATTCTGCTTACAGCATACACAATAATTTTTTAAATTCAGGGTTCGGGAATTTTACGATCACTATTAAGATCCTTTTATTCAAAACTGAAACAGATATATCATTTGGAAACATTTTTCATATTAAAATACTATTCTTGTTCTTACTAACTCCCTGCATGTCTTGCTTTCCAGGAAACTTTTTAGAAGAATTTGAAATAGTTCCAATCTTTGGTAAACTTACTTTCAAGTGTTTTTAGGGTTAATCAAAAATTTCAGTATCATCAATTTGTTATATATAATTTATGACTACAAAACTTGTGGTGTTGAGATAAAATAAAAATACCAACATTTACCACAATCAAAGGTTTATTATACATTGACTATAGTTTTACATAGCTATTGGCTCGGAATCATCAGGATGAACGGAGCGTAAACATTCAAATCATTGTGACATCATCGGTCACAGTTTTTGGTGAGTTGTTTCCACACGGTTGAAACAAAGGGAGTTTACAAGCTGTGAAGAGTTCTGGTAGATGTGGAATGCTTCTAATATATTAAGCTTGATAGTCGAATCAGGTTTATCAATGAGCATAGCGTTTTCAAACAAACATTTATGGTTATTTTCGTGACAGTGTTGGGCTATTGACGACTTCTTCAGTTCACAATTCTGTATGCAGGTCTTGTGTTCCTTCACTTGGAAATTTAAAGCCCTGCGAGTCTGTCCTATATAAGAAAGTCCACATTCACAAGGTATCTGATAAATTCCCTATGAATTTATGTCTTTGATGTAGTCTGTTGATCCGTAAAAATTTATCTTGTTTATGGGTTTGAAAATAATTTTGAAATTAAAACTCGTGAGAATTTTTGAAATTCTGAAGCAAATCTGTGGAGCAAATGGGATAACCGCCCAATTCTGTCGTATTGGGTTGTCTATTGGCGTGTGTGAGCAGACAGGCTTTGGTTTTCTAAATTTTTGGACAGCTTTGTCTATAATGGAATGGGTATATCCTCTAACAACTCACCAAAAACCATGACCACCAGAACTCTGATGATGTCACAATGATTTGAATGTTTACACTCCATTCATTCTGATGATGCCGAGCCAATAGCTCTGCGAAACTATAGTCGATGTATAATAAACCTTTGATTGTAGTAAACGTTGGTATTTTTATTTCATCAGTTTGTTATTAGTTAATATTTTCAAGGATGAATTTTCTAATTCTAGTTAAAGCACTCTAAAGGCCAAATGTACAGAACTGTTGCAGACTGCCATCTGTCCCCCAGACTCTGCTCTCAGGCACTATCCAATCCAGGAAGTTGACTCCAAATGAGATAAGCTAGTCCAATAGTAGGAACCGTACTAGGCAACAGGCAGAGTTACTATGATAACTAAATTGGGCCTCTTTGTTGATGCTTTAGAAGTGGATCATCATTGTGCTCCTTCTTGGACTGCTAGATGTAAGACTTATGAAACTCCTCTTGAGAACTGTTGCAGATTGTCATTTGTTCTCAGACTCTGCCCTTAGGTCTGGATAGGTCATGAAGTTGACTCAAAAGAAGACAGACTAGTTCAATATGAGAAACTGCAGCAACTGTAGGCATGGGTGTCTGCTGGAAGTTTTTCAAGGGAGGGTCAAGTGTAATTAATTAAGGTTTGGCTAATATGTAGAAAATAGTAATTCGTGGAGAAAGATTAATACTATTACTACTACTTACTTACTTACTACACTAGAACAATACTATTATTATTATTATTATTATTATTATTATTATTATTATTATTATTATTATTATTAATTGATGCTGCTCTTGAAGAAAGTGTATGTTATTAATAGTCATGTATTATCATGTACATAGGTAACTGTTCTGAAAATAATGAACAGTGTCGAGCAGGGCCACGCCAAGCCTTTTAAGTTCAGCACACACCACCCTGAGCGGAACTTGTTTGGGCGTACTACCTTACGGTTTGCTAGGTTTTCCACTTTCATGTTATCGTTTTCCAATTCCAAATTTTCAAAAAAATTGGGATATTAAAAAGCCCCAAACTCCATCTTTCCTTGTAGTCCAGTTCTGCAAGTGTAAAAAAAAAAAAAAAAAATTAGAGGGGAAAATAATTCGGGAAAATAATTCTACAGGGGGTCAAGTGACACCCCCCCCCGTCAGCACCTATATGACTCTAGGGTGCTACTATAAAAGTTAAGTCAGTCTCTTTGTCGATACTTTAATTAAAGTTGATCAGCATTGTTGTACTTATGAAATTCTTCTTACTGATGATATTGAAATTTCAGTTAAACCTAAGAACATTTGAAAGAAACATTAACGAAGATTGAATCTATTTCAAATACTTCTAAAAGCTTTTCTGTAAAGCAAGATGTGCAGAGAGTTGGTAATGAGAACAAGTAGTGGCTGCTCTGGCTTTTTTTAAAGTTTTCACCAAATTATTATTTTTTTTTTCACCAAATGTAATATGAAGTCGCCAGTTTTTTTTCACCCTCCGTTGGAATTATGAAAACCATAAAATCATGAAGTGTTATAATAGGTCTTATGGGTCTTACGTCAACAATTGGGTTATTCATTTTCCATCTTGTGCGTAATGTAAGCAATGAAAAAGTAACTGACATTCGAGTTTCATTTTTCATATACCAAATCGAATATAAAATTAAAGATTGTTGGCTCAGACGTCATTAAAAAAGGTAATTGCCAATATTTTTGCCAACACTTTTTATCAATCACCAAAGCACTGTTATTTTTTTTAATTTTTTTTTAATTGCGAAGAATGCAAATGGCAGTGCAATCCCTGAGCACAAGAATTATACTTTAGTATAAACAAAATTTTCAAATGATATTAAATCGTGAGCACATTTAATGAAATGACGTTTCAATTAGATAACATTTACATTTAGCGAAACTGGTATGTGGATTTTTAATTAGGATATATTTATATTCTGGAAGAATGTTTATGAATATTCTGAGAAAATTCTTCAGGAAGTTATTTGTTGGCACTCCTTTACTCCACTAATATCGCAGTTATGGTTAACCTTGGTGGTTACAGTTATTTTGGACAAGATCTTGCCAGATGTTAGCTGGTGACAAACCCTTGCACTCATTGATGATGCAATCATTTTCCTTCTCAATTTCAATTCCTTCTTTTAATTTTCTTTTTAAGAAGTTGATGACCTTTACTCAGTCCATACTGTGACCAGTTTCTATAATATGCCTACCTAAACCTGTTTCACTGGATTATTTTTTTTATTGCTGCTTTATGCTCTGCTATTTGAGTTTCTAGTCTGTGACCTGTCACTGCTACGCATGATAGTCCAGAACTAAATTTTACTCATATATTACACCTTGCATTTCCAAAATATTTTCTTAACTTTGAGAAAAACGTTTTTTACTTAGTGCTAGACTTGAAGCTAGTCTTATATTTTCTGCTAATTCACATTAATGGCTCAAATAAGCTTTTGTGATAAGTAATTTTTCTAGTAAACTTTCTTCCTTTCATTTGAGTGTTCTTTTCGTTTATTGAGCTACTTAGAATATAGTTGGTCATTTATTAGGTAGTTATTTTCTGCAAGAATACCTTCAAGTTTTTGTTTTTTTCATGTCTGCTGTGGAAATAACTGATTTATTTTTTCCATGAACTGACTTGCAACATTTGCCTTTAGTGAATATGGATGGTAGGAATTAAAACTGGTAATTTACTGGTATTCAAAGGTTTTTCGAATACTTTTTTAGGAAGTTTTTCTCCTCCCTTATAGATGGTCATATCTAAGAAGTAAATTTTTTCTTCATTTTGCACATCTAAAGTGAACTTAAGGGAAGCATCTAACTTACTGAATGAGTCTAGAATTTTTTATGGCAATCCCTCCCCCTTCGTTTTACATTCCTACCCCCCCCCCCCCATGAATTTGTCCCACTCAGAGTCTCAGCAACTTCAGAAACTAGTTTCAGATTATTTAGTTTTCAAAATTTACTCAAAGTGCTCAAAATTATGTTTATGTTATATTTCACATTTAAAGAATTTTTGATATTGTTAGTAACTTGAATCATGATTATAAAAAGATGTGCAATATTTGTTTTTCAGTCCTTTAATACACTCATAGAGTTTTACAGAAATGTGACAGCTTTTTTCCAGTGGTTACCTTGCAGGTGTGTTATCTAAATTCGTGTCTGAATCATGTTTTCATTTATGATGAACAGTATGTTCTTCAAACAGTATTAGTACAGTTTTGTTTCATGGCTGAAATGTAGGGTTAAATCTTGCCATAACTTGCTTAAGATTTAGAAGAATTTTTGTAATAAAGCTTTTGATCATTAGATATGTGGAAAATGAAATGCTCAAAAGAACAGTAGTTCTTTATTTAGTTTTTGAGTGCTCCATCAATTACTCCATGGCAATACTTCATCGTTTTTAATGTGAAAAAAATCCATTGTAATGCAAATCAGCATTTAGGATTTTTGTAAGTCATTTGGCTCCCATTATACATAGAAAACATATGCCACATTCTTACACTGTGTACTTAAGTGCTGTTCAGTGTCTTTTTTGATATGTATGAAGGAACGCTAGTTCATTATTTTGATCTTCTTTAATCATTCCACTGCAGTACTTAAAAATTTTCATTGTGAAAAGATTAAATATTTATAAATATTGACATGTTTCTTACCCAAAACTAGTGTTGATATTTGCACCAAATAAGTAGTTGTTATATTTCTGAAGAAAGGCCAAATTGATTTAGTTGAAAATAGAAAAAAAAAAAAAACAATATAAATTTTGAAGGCTGCATTCCAAGCCTACAAAGTCAGTCAGCCTATTTATGATTTTACTTTTGTATTATGGCTATATTTTAATTAGCAATTTTTATTTTTGCCATTTTGTGTGTGAATGTCCAAAAGAAAGGGAACAGTAAAAAAAAAAACTTCATTATATGTGAAAAGATTTTGAATTTGGAGGGCTGCATTTTCATTCCTACAAGGCAGTTAGTCCATTTAGGATTTTATTTACATATGTATTATTTGCTATATTTTGATTAACACTCTTGTTTTTGCCATGTTATGTATATTTTACACGTGAATGTCCAGAAAAAAAGGAACAGTAGAAAAAAAATATCATTATATGTTAAAAATTGTATAATTTAGAGGGCTGTGTTCTGAAGCCTTCAAGCCAGTTGGCCCATTTATGATTTTACTTATGTATCATGACTATATTTTAATTAACAATTTTTACTTTTGCCATTTGGTGTGTGAATGTCCAGGAACCATCTCATTATATGTGAAAAGATTTATAATATGTAAGGCTACATTTCCAAACATACAAGTCAGTCAGCCCATTTATGATTTTACTGATGTATTATGGTTGTGTTTTGATTAACACTTTTCGTTTTTGCCATTTTGTGTATATTTTTCATGTGAATGTCCAGAAAAAAAGGAACTCTTGAAAAAAATCTCATTATAAGTAAAGTTTTGTAATTTTACACGAAGAATTTAAAGGTGACAGTATGGGGTATATATAAATAAGTCTTTCATGGAATATCTGCATAATGCAGAACGAAAAAAAGTGTATGCAAACACACTAAGAATCTTGGTAAGTAGAATTGTATGATCTGACATTTTTAAATGATGAAAACCCAAGTGGAATTAGCAGACAAAAGCTGCAGAAGGACATGAACAAAAGCTGAAAAGATGACAGAGTAAGAAAAAATGTGAATAACAGGAATAAAAAACAAACAAACCTAGAATTGGTTCTTCAATGTTGGGAACTTGAACAAGAAGGCAGATGAAAGAAAGTTTGGATATTTGAGCTGTGAATTATGTATGGCACGTAGACAAGTGTTGGCAGTGATTGAATAATGAGAATTTTGCATTTTTACTTATCTTTTATGCATACATAACATACTTCTTATGCCTAAAAGAAGAGTAGCACTCTGTTTTGAACGTCGTTGGTGATAAGACCTTGCTGTACATCTGAGAATGGTAACATGTTACAAAAAATTAGTTAATGTGGTTGGAGAAGTGAGATATTTGTGCCTTTTCATAAGATGTAAATTAAATACCAGTAGGGGCTCTCATGTTTTTAGTGTTTTAATAGTTTTAACTTATTTTAGTACATTTTAATTGTGGCATAATATTATGAAATGTTTATGTTTGGCAATTTGTAATGACCACATGATTTTTGTAAAAATGCAGATGTAATAGAGTTTGTTAAAATTATCTTTTAATAGGTAAACTTTTAAAGACTTTTAACCTTAAATAAATGTATCGTGGAATAACATCCATAAAATCGGTCTTCATGTTTATTTTTCTTCTTCCATTTGATTTGATATATGTACAAGAAAACTGTGCAGGAGTAGAAAATGTGCAAATAATGTGTAAAGTTACTACAGCATTTTAGGGTAAGTTATAATTCCATCTTTATATTGTTTGTTGAAGATATTGGTCTCACATGGAAATTAAAATAAAATACTTCAAATGTTTATTTTTATAATCAGTAGATAAATGAAATTTTTAGCCATACCAGTGATGAGATCGCAATATTAATGCAGAAATGTTGTTGAATTCATCTGAGTGTAAATAGTGGCAGTCAAGATTATGGTAGTGAAAAGGGCTTTTCAGGTTTGTTTTATACTAAAGCAACATCACTAGTGTGGTGCAAGTTCCTATCTAAAATAGTGTTTTTAGCAAAAGCTATTTAAAAAGGTATTTTTCCAAATTTTTAACAGTGTCATTGTTATCCATTGAAAATAAAATCGTGGCAGAATTTTCATGATCACATTAGCAGAAGGAATTGGTTTAAAACCTGAGATGTGTAGGCAGTTTCATAGATTCTATCGATATTTTAAAAACCAATAAAGGTTACAGAAATTAGATTCATCTGGAAACAGTTGTTATCCAGTATAGTTATGAAATACTTTCAGATCACATCATTAGAAAAAATGATCTAGAACCTGACATAAATACATTGGGCAAAAAATTATGTGATGTAAGCTTTATTCCTTAATATGGAGTTATATCACACCTGCTTTAATTAAGTTTGTTTAGCATGCTATCTGTATGATTCAGTATATCACATGTGTATTTAAGCTGATACCACTCCATGCTCAAAAGATCCCTTAATTCCACCAGATTCGCAGAGTATTGGTTTCTCTTCTTCATGGCCCTTTCTAACATGTCCCAGATTTTTTCAATCACATTTACATACCTGCCAACTACTACGGAATGTCCGTAGTTTCTACGGGTTTTGTTGTCTGACTACGGAACTCACTGTCGAAACTACGGATTCTACGAACTTCCGGTTTTTTTTTTGTTTTTTTTTTTAATTATTTTATGATATTCACGAGATTCTTAAATGGATTCGCGGAATTCCGGTTTTTTGTTATCATTCAGGTCGCATTCTCAAGACGGTTGCAAAACTGAGAATTGGAGGGAGGGGTCGTTTTCCGTTTGGGGACGGTATTTCGTGTTTCAAAACTGTCGGAAACGGTAATTAAACGGAGTAAAAAGTTTTGGCGTAATCGCAATTTTTTTTTTCTCCCGATGTTGTTTTTGTGTCCGGTATTGTTGTTAACTATCATTTTATTGCATAAATGTTTGTATTTCAGCTTAAAACTGTAGGCAACAAATTGCGAAAACGGTAGCTAGACGCTGCGAAAATTTCCCTGTAATCTTTAGGCATAAGATTCTTCTGTGAATTCGAGGAATTCCGCCATTTTCTTTATTATTTTGGTCATTTACGAGATCGATGCGCAAGTGAACAGAAATTGCGGGGCGGGGTGACTGGGGGATGTTCGTCGGAGGACGGAATTCCATCTTTGCGAAACTTTTTAAAACCGAAGGTCGACGAAGTTCAGATTTTTTCCATAATCGTAATTTCTTTTTCTCGCGATGTCGCCTCTTTCCAATATTATGGTTAAATAACATTTTACTGTATAAACATTTTTATTTCAGCTAGAAAATAGGGGGAAATTTCCCAAACCAGAAGTTGGACCGAGGAAAGTTCCCCCTCCCCCTGCGATGTTTCCACTCTCGTGCGTTGTTAAATATCCCGAGTCCCATAAGATTTTGCATTTAAGCTTGATGAGGAAGATGGATTTCGAAAATTGATAAACATTGATACATTTTTTTACAAATTTCGGATTTCCCTCTCTGTCAAGAGTGGTGGAATTCTGAACGTATCTGACTGATATTTACTGGTGGAAGTTTGGAATTTAAATCTTGCAGTGTTACCTATCACGCCCTCACGAGGGGAATCAATTTTGTGTTTCGCACATGTTAAGTTCATTAGTGTCCTTATTTGTTGTGACGCGTATTTCTTTTCCACGAAGAGATCGATCATTTCGTAAAAAAGTCCTTATTTGTTGTGACGCGTATTTCTTTTCCACGAAGAGATCGATCATTTCGTAAAAAATCGCCTGTGTGCCCCGCGCAATAATACTAGTTACTACTAACAAGGCTCTTGCCAACGTTCGCAGGTATGCATTTAGATTGGATGAATTTGCAAGCCAATTGAGCATGGAACGTCTCTCTCACGTTCTTCAAACCAGTTCAGCACAATTCCAGCTCGATGGAAACGAGAGTTATGAGTTTGAAACACAGGATCCATTATGTGTCCTTCTTGTTACAAAAACTGGACAATTGGAAATAATGCATTATTTAAAAGTGGCACATAATTCATAGATTTCATGCGATTGGCCACCTTAACGAATGGTCTAACTCCAGTACTTGAAATACAGCCCCAAAACATGACACTTCCACCTCTTCTTTGCCTATCTCTTTGGACACATTCTTGGTTAAATGCTTCTCCAGTCTTTTAGATGATTCTGGAGTGACCATTATTGGAATAGAAGAAAAATCTGGATTCGTCGCCACTGTTCATTGGTCCAGTGACAATGCTGTTTTGCCCAAGCGAGCATTTTTTTTTATGGACAGTTGTTAACTTCGGACATATCCAGGCAACACGACTGAAATACCAGCCATGCAGTTCTCTCCGTAGCGTTCGTTCTGAGACTGGTGTTCTGGTTCCAGCATTGTACTGTTAAAGCAGTTCTTGACGAGTCTGAAAACATGCAGCAGTTGCTAAACTGGGTCCATCATTGTACTGTTAAAGCAGTTCTTGACGAGTCTGGAAACGTGCAGCAGTTGCTTTATTAGGTCCAGCATTGTACTGTTGAAGCAGTTCTTGACGAGTCTGAAAACATGCAGCAGTTGCTAAACTGGGTCCATCATTGTACTGTTGAAGCAGTTCTTGACGAGTCTGGAAACGTGCAGCAGTTGCTTTATTAGGTCCAGCATTGTACTGTTGAAGCAGTTCTTGACGAGTCTGGAAACGTGCAGCATTTGCTAAACTGGGTCCAGCATTGTACTGTTGAAGCAGTTCTTGATGAGTCTGGCCCTGTAGACACATGTGTTTTTGTAGTAGACAGCACAAGACTAAAACTTTAGTCATCCGAATCCACCCGTGCCTACAAGAACTCAAATTTTTTTTAGCTTCAAAGAAGGACTTTGAAACGCCGTCTTTAAAAGGTTTTATTTTTGCGTGTATGCGTCCTGTGGATTGAATCATATGCAACAATACAGAAAGATATGAGTATTTTGGAAAAAACAAAGCAAAGCGAAATTAAATGTTTGGGTGGTGTGGTGATTCTCTTTTCTTTCCTTTTTTCCTGTAGTCCTTGTAGTTGTTTTCCATGCACTACACTTTCATTGTGGTTTGTAAATATTAATACTTCTTGAATATGCATACATTGTAATGATACACCAAAATTAAAGCTGATTGGAGTTAAAATTCCAAGAATTTGTATTTCTCAAACATGAATCCTCATAATCTTAGATTTTTCATATGAATATTTTGTATAATGTTGAGCATGGTGATTTCATCCCATCATACTGTGATATTCTTATAAACCCAAAAACTGATATGTTAACATGATATCCTAAAAATTGCTTCCACTGTTTTTAGATTTATGTAATTGTTTTGTAAGGAATGAAATTTAAAAAAAATATATATATGAAAATCTGAAAAGTTTTTAAAGCAATATACGAGATCCTTACTGTGTGTGTGTTAAAATTATGTTAATCTTTCAAATGTATATTTGATTGTTTCATAAATATTCATAATTTTATTTTGTTTCCCCATTTATTGCAAGGGGGATATGATCTCATTTTTATTTTAAATGTTTATTGTGTTGCTCTGGTTTTAACTGGAGGGCAATGGATGTACATCAAGAAAACGTTAATCCCGTAGTTATGTTTTTGTTTAACTGTTGTCATTATTGATATCAACAAACTGATTTCTGAATGTATTTTGTTAATTTTGTAGTGGTGTATAAAAATTGTACGTATATATGAAATGTAATTTGAGATTTATTTAATTTTGCGTTGGCAAAAGCTATTCTCATAGTCAACCTAAGAGTGTACCGCTGTAGAAGATACGGAACTGCTACCTCCGCTATGAAAAGTAGTTCCTAGCGTTTACCGTTTAGAGCGAAAAGTTGCAGACTAATAGCTCAGAATCCATTTTTGTTTTCTCAACAGTTTTTCGGGCACAAGGATGTACCGAAAGTAATGCAAAAGTGGGCATAACTTTATTATTAACTGACAGAGGTCGTTCAAACTGCACATGTTGGTAGAGTAACTCTTTCTCTACACAAAGGTACTACTCAACGTAGTCTCCATCACAAGCGATGCATTTGCGCCATCGTTGAACCCAACTCTGGAATCCTCTTGGGGAAAAAATTCAGGTGTGGTCTGTTGTGCCGACTTCTTCACAGCCACTTTCACCTCGTCTGTGTCATCAAATCGTTGTCCCCGGAGACTGTCCTTCATTGCACCGAACAGGTGGAAGTCGGAGGGCGTCAGATCTGGGCTGTACGGTGGATGGGGGACCACCGACCAGCCTAATTTGTTGATGGCCTGATTTGTTGCCAAAGATGTATGTGGTCTCGCATTGTCATGGCGAATGTGGACCCTTTTCAGATTCTTGTTTCGTCTCTTCCTCTTTATGGCTTCTCTAAGCTTCTCGAGTGTCTCAATGTACCGCTCGCTGGCTCTTGAACTTCTTAGGCCTTGGTGAAGAGGTGGGACGCCATTCCATGGATTGATTCTTCGTTTCCGGATCGTAAAGATACGCCCACGTTTTATCCCCTGTCACCAGATCGGACTAAAACGTGTCTTCAATGACTTCAAACGCTTCTAGCAGATCAGAGCAGTCTTTCACCCTTCTCTCTTTCAAATCGAGTGTCAACTGCAAAGGTATCCAATTTGCACACACTTTCCGGTACCGTAAGCCTTCCACCATCTTCTGTATGGCATTGTGACCACAGTCCAGATGTGCAACAAGCTCACGGATTGTAACTCGTCTCTCCGCCCGAATCAATTCATCCGCTCGCTGACTATTCGTGTCAGTGGTCGCAGATGATGGTCCCTACTGCGTGGTTTGTCTTCAGTGCTGGTTTCTCCTTCCTTAAACTTCTTCATCCATATGTGGATATTGCTCTTGTCAATGGCGTCATCTCCGTAAACATTCTGTAGCCTTCTGTGGATGTCAGACAGCCCCTTCCTTTGTCAATTACTCAATGGCTGCACGTTGTTTCTGCTTGGAATCCATTGTTTACCTGCAATAAAGAAGAAGGGTTTCTATAGAAGATCTACCAACATGTACAATTTGAACGACCGCTGTCAGTTAATAAAAAAGTTATGCCCACTTTTGCATTACTTTCGTTACAACTCTCGTATTTAAGACACATTTTTAAAATGGCAGATAGTGTTTTAGGAATAGATTTGATATGAGAAGTTACTCAATGTAGAGTGCCACTCACTTTCGACTGCTGATTTTCCAGCTGGGTAATGTATAGTCCATTTTTACCTGGCAGTTGGGGAGAATGAGATTGACCAGTTTTAAGGGAGGTTCACATTGTAAGAAGGAAGTTTCATTCCTCTAGCTGAACACCTCCAACTCTTGGAGCAATATAATAAAGGAATAATGATAGTACAGTGTAGAAAGCGGGAGTGAATGGTATTCCTTCTACTGTTAATCCCCCGTGGGCCGCCCCGGTGGCGCAGTGGTCTAAGGCGTTGGCCTCTGATCATTCGTCCGTAAGGGGTCCGGGTTCGAATCCCGGTCAGGCATGGATGTTGTGTTTGTCTTACGGCACTGGCTCTCTCCCTTCCCTGGAACCAGTGACCCTAAATTAGGGACGGGCGACTGCTTATAGCCCATTGAGTTGCTCACGGCGGTCGTTAAACCTCCAAAAAAAAAAAAAAATCCCCCGTGGTGCTTAGAAGCTTCTCAAGTAGGGTTTGTGGGAGAGTACACAGACTTTTCATTCTTCATGCAGTTGTGAACAATGATATCAACAATTGCCATTGGCGCATCTACATAGGGATTATTTGGGGGTCAGAACCACCCCTGGGTCTACGCCTCGGCATTTTCATTTAAAAAAAAAAATGAAATTTAAATTTCAGAAAAGTTTTACTGTTTGGTGGAAATGCGAAGTTCACACAAACTTTCACGAACGCAACTCAATTTAAATTAAAGTGAAAAAAAAAAATCAGTTTTTTTAATCGGTGGAGTACCGGGACAGTCATCCACATCACGAGAGAGCGTAAATGGCGACACCACAATCACATAGTCAACGGCACCGCACGTCAGAAATAAAACTGCGTGTGATTGGTTGTTACTTGTTACTGAGGGTTCTGCCTCTTCTTGCTGCAAAGGTCTCGTGTTTGACCTTGGCTAACTCTCTTAACACACGCGCTTCTGAGTTCTGACTGAGCGATGAACTATCTAAAACAGTACGTCTAATTGGTTACGTTTGACGTAAGTTAGGAAATAAATATATTATTTTACAATGGGGAGTGTTGTTTATTTACAACATTTAAGATTGCGTGTACCGTGCATTGGTGGAGTGTGAATAGACTAAAAAATTTAACTGATTAATCGAAATTCCTTAAATCGGTTGGTTAATCGTTCCTTTAAATAAAATCGCCTGCAACACTATTTCTGAGAAGACTTTTTTTTTTTTTTTTTTTGCTAAACCAGTATCCGGCATACGCCACTGACAGTAGCACAAAAAAGAAACTGTCAAAAAGCAGAGATCTGGTGAGTAAAACTGTTCTTGTCTTGTACTTTCCACAAAGCTCTAGCGTAAGAAATCAGTAACAGAAGTCAGGGCTCTTTCCTGATGCTCTCCCTTCCCTTACTGCTTCACTTCTTCCCATAAAGACTATTTAACAAGAAGCTCCTAAGCACCACAGGGAATATTCACTCCTCATATCCATTATGTCCTATCATTGTTTCTTTATTGCTTCGCTTCTAGAGTTGGATGTGTTTCTCTCTTACAATTTGAACCTCCCCTATAACTGGTCAAGTCCATTCTTTCCAGCTGCCAGTAATAATGGGCGGACTACATGTAACGTTAAGAGAGTGGAAGCGAAAGACTGCTCTCAATATTTGCAACACAGCGACAAATTGACAATCAGGGGGGTTTACTTCGGCAGCCGTACGGAAAGAGGAGGTAGGAAAGAAAGGGCGATGCAATAAGCTTCAGTTAGGTCATCAAGCCTCAAATAGGGGGTGGAGGGACAGTGTGGAAGTGAGACAGATTGATACCGTTCTTGTGTTCCTCTAGAGACGCTTTGATCCGGCTTTCCAACTTTTAACAGAAGTACACTCATAGGCTGACTTAGAGTATAATTGGAATCCTAAATGTATTATGGTCAGCATAAAGACGTGATATCTAGTCTTGTCAGTAAAAATGGATCAAAAAGTGATCTGACATAGTCCAAATTCCACTGTATTGGTGATATCTGAATTTTGCTAAGCTTTCATTATATGTATGTGAGGCGCCAACTTTTGTTTAATGCAGGTAAATATTTAACAGATTGCCTGTGTATTTTGATAGAAAATAAATATCTTTCTAATAAATGCCTTTTTTAATTTTTCAGCCCGTTGCCATTTAATCAGTGTGTATCACAAGGAGGTTAGAATAATACTTCTGGAGATGCCCCAAGTCTCTTAACCGTGAACCCGCAAGGTGTGGGAATTTGATGTTGTTTACATGATACCTATGTAATTTCAACTGTGTGTATTTTGGAATTGCGTGGATTTTGGTTACAGAAACCTTGTTGGTATCAAACCGGAATGAATTATACTTCTTATAGTAGCGAAGTTTTTAATTTTAATGTTGTTTTGTTTTGTTTAGAATTCGCACTAACGTTCGTGTTTTCCAGTTTAAAATAAAAATGGGAAGGAGCCTCAAAATAATTAAGAATTTTATGAATTCAGCATTTTATCACACATCGGCAGCAGGTTCCGATGCGAAATTGGAAACATTTGCGACGAAAGAAGGCGATTCGGCCAACACAAAATGCATTGCAATAGCCTTGAAAACCATCAGCTTTCCCACACTTTGACGGCCGTTGCTCGCGGTTTTAAGTTTCACGCAAAGCGGTACTGCTCCAGCAAGGGCATTTCCAGATATCTTATTCTAACCTTCTTTGTGCATCATCAAGCATTTTGGACTTCTTTTCTAGTTATGTTTGTTGCTAGCATGCCTTTCCTCATGGGTACCCATAGCTTAGTTTTCAGGAGAGGACAATCAGAAATAGTAACTACAAAAAACATACACAGACACCATATACGTAAATTTTCTTGTTATGTAACCATTTTTTAATACACGCACGCAACACATAAACTGATACGCAGAAGACCCAAAAGCTACGAGGGTCATCCAGAAAGTAATACCCGTTATGAAATAAAAACAAAAGAAACCGACGTTGTTGGAGTTTTTGTACGTATTTTCACTAATACTACATATAATCACTCATTTTTCTACATTATCACACCGGTTTTTAGGCTCTTGTCATATCGTGTTACCTGTTTTTGAATACCTTCATCATATACCTCTGTTACCAGTCCCTGTAACAACTGTTAAGGCACTCCTCTTAAATCATCGTCGCTAGCGAAGCGCCATCATCCCAAATTGTCCTTCAATTTGGTAAACGAATGGCAATGTTGGGAGCCAAGTTTGAACTGTAGGGCGAATGATCGAGAATCTCCCATTTCAAACCCTGGAACCAGTGACCCTAAATCTGACGTGCCACGTGAGGTCTCGCATTATCGTGGAGGAACGCCACACCCTTAGAATGCCGCACCATTTGTTTTTGATGGCCTTATGCAGCCTTTGCAGCATTCCGCAATAGGCGTCGGCACTGATGGTTGAGCCACGGGGCATGAACTCAACCAGCAAGAGACCTCTGCTGTCCCAAAACACTGTAGCCGTGATCTTTACCGAAAGCGTTTGCTTACACTTTACGTGGTTTCGTCGGGGATCGGGAACGGTGCTACTCAAGCCTGGCGTTTGTTCTCCGGCGTGAAATGATTGGCCCATGTCTCATCTCCTGTCACTGCGTGGTCAAGAAATTAATCACCCATTTGTGCGTAACGGGTCAATAAACTCAAAGCTGCAGCCTTTTGTGGTCATCAGTCAACATTCGTAGTACCCACCTCGCACAAATTTTCCGGTAGCCAAGGTGTTTCGTTACGATTTCATGGAGCAGTGCGGGAGAAACTTTCTGGAAACGAATATGCAATTCATCGAGTCTTATGCGACGCTTATGTCTGATGACGTCATCGACACGTTCGTCGAGGGCCGCTGTAAGGAGCGATGGGCGGTCGGAGAGCTGGTCATCACACACACTTTTTTTTTTTTTGGATTGTAGGTTTATCGACCACCGTGAGCAACTCAATGGGCTATAAGCAGTCGCCCGTCCCTAATTTAGGGTCACTGGTTCCAGGGAAGGAGAGAGCCAGTGCCGTAAGACAAATACAACATCCATGCCTGAACGGGATTCGAACCCGGACCCCTTACGGACGAATGATCAGAGGCCAGCGCCTTAGACCACTGCGCCACCGGGGCGGCCACACACGTTTGCTCTCCCCGCGTTAAACATCCGAACCCACCGCCATACCGCTGATTCCTGCATCACCCCTTCACCGTAAACATCCATAGTCCGACGATGAATGTCTTTCGGACGAACGTTTTCAGCATTCAGAAAGCGAATCGCAGAACGCACCTGCCGCCCCGGTGGCTCAGTGGTCTAAGCGATGGCTTCTGATCATTTGTCCGTAAGGGGTCTGGGTTCGAATCCCGTGAGGCATGGATGTTGCGTTTGTCTTACGGCACTGGCTCTCTCCATTCCCTGGAACCAGTGGCCTTAAATTAGGGGACGGGCTACTGCTTATAGCCCATTGAGTTGCCCACGGTGGTCGTTAAACCCACAATCGCCGCCCCGGTGGCGCAGTGGTCTAAGGCGTTGGCCTCTGATCATTCGTCCGTAAGGGGTCCGGGTTCGAATCCCGGTCAGGCATGGATGTTGTGTTTGTCTTACGGCACTGGCTCTCTCCCTTCCCTGGAACCAGTGACCCTAAATTAGGGACGGGCGACTGCTTATAGCCCATTGAGTTGCTCACGGTGGTCGTTAAACTTCCAATCAAAAAAAAAAAAAAAAAAACCCACAATCAAAAAAAAAAATTATCAGTTTTATGTTAACACAAAGATACCTTATTTGCATTTTTCTCCCTTTTCTCCTGAGTCAAACTGTAGCTCAGACAACTAATAATCTTCGGAAAAGTCGCTGTGCTCTGTGTAACCAAGAGCTGTGCTGCTGACGTCACAAAATGCTGCCCAGGCCTTCAGATATCTCGTTGGCTACGCCCCTACGAAGAAACTGCCTGGAGGTTTAGTTCTCAACTCCTCTCTCCTTCCCTTTAATTAGTTCATGCTCCTGACATTGGGAGATCAATGCCTGTTTTCTAGGTCTACCCATCTCTCTAATTTTGAATTGAAACCTTTGCTAAGTGATATCATGTGTTGTAAGGGCAACACTCGTTTGTCATGCCCGGATAGCTCAGTCGGTAGAGCGTTAGGCTTTTAACCTAACGGTCCAGGGTTCGAGTCCCTGTTCGGGCGTGTTTTTTTTTTTCTCTTGTGGGTGAGTTTGATTCATTACGTTATCTTCTATACGAGAAAAACGTTATCTTCTATACGAGAATAATCACTGCTCGAGTGAGTGTTTGGATTCGTGTAATTGAACTTTTTTTTTTTTTGTTGATAAAATTGTTACTGGTAACATTTTAAATGTTACCAGTAACATTTTTAGCGTCTAACAGAAATGGACTGGGTTCGAGTCTATTCGGCTGTCTGATTTTTCGTTTCTTTCTTTTTTTTTCTTTTTCTCTCTCGGGGAGTGGAGTTTTTTAGGTTGACACAGGAGTGTACTGATGGCCCCCATATTGCGGGGCGGGCCTCACGGCAAACAGAGCCCCTAAACTCAGGTAAAAATATTTTACAAAATATTCTACGGGAGCTGCATGTGAAGATATTTAACGAAATTGCCAGAATTTTTTTTTACGGCAGTGAAGTGCTAAAAAGAAAAGGAATTTTTGGTATTTTTTCAATAAATAAGTAAAATATTTGGAAATCACTTTTGCTGTTTTAGTTTATAAAAACCGGATGGCATGAAAGCAGTTACTATTTCAAACGACTTGAGGCCCCTTTTCACAGTTATAGCAATAGTCTCTATACATGAGGTTTGGCTAATATGTAGAAAACAGTAATTCGTGAAAATGAAAGATTAATACTATTACTATTACTTACTACACTAGAACACTACTACTATTATTAACTGATGCTGCTGTTGAAGAAAGTGTATGTTAGTAATATTATCATGTTTATTGGGAACTGTTTTCAAAATAATGAACAGTGTCAAGCACACGCCAAGCCTTTTAAGTTCAGCACACACCACCCTGAGCGGAACTTGTTTGGGCGTACTACGACCTTACGGTTTGTTAGGTTTTCCACTTTCACGTTATCGTTTTCCAATTCCAAATTTCCAATAAAATTGGGATATTAAATTAAACGCCCCAAACTCCATCTTTCCTTGTAATGCAGTTCTATGAGTGTAAAAAAAAAAAAAAAAAAAAAAATAATAAGTATAATAAAATAAAATAAAAGGAAAAATAATTCTACAGGGGGTCAAGTGACCCCATAACCCCCTGTCGGGACCCATGCACATAACATTGCATGCTTCAGAATATTATGAATCGAAAGATGTTCTTCGCGAGGACGAGGACGCAGAGACCTGTGTCTTTTTATTTATTTATTTAATTATAATAGAGTCAAGAGAAAAAATCTTTACACTGTGTAAGACATTGTGGCCAGCGGCAGATTGGCCTACCAGGAAACGGGGACATTTCCCCCTGTGGATCGTTCGAAAAATGGGTTCTAGGTGAATTCATCGAAAACGAATTCACCGAAGACGAATTTATCGAAAATGAATTCTTTAAAAACGAATTCATCGAACGGAGAATGCATCGAAAAGCGAATTCTTCGAAAATCAGGGTTTCAGGTGAATTCATCGAAAGCGAAATGACCGAAAGATACAATATTGTAGGGTAAGCTTTTGTCGAAAACTTTGACTATAATTGGAATATCGATAAGTGGCCACAAAAGCGTTTAGGGAACGTATAAAAATTGTCTTTATTTCTTAGATTACACTTTCATGTAGAATGACCACAAAACCATTAGGGAGTCTAACAAGAATCAGACTTTTGATTTCATCATGTCTACTATTCCCGGACAGTAATATTAAGTATTATTGCGCTTATAATTAGGCATTAAATATTAATACGCCTAGGACGTTTCAGCAGTTTTTCTTCCATCGTGTTCATACCCACAAGATTTAGACACCAGATCAAGTTAGTATTATTGCGCTTTTATTTAGGCATTAAATATTAATACATATGCCTAGGCCTAGGCCTTTTTAACAGTTTTTATTCTGTCCTGTTCATACTCACAAGGTTTATACCCCAAATAAAGTTAGTATTATTGCGCTTTTACTAGGCATTAAATACTGATACATAGGCATAGGCCTTTTTAAGAGTTTTTAGTCCATCATTTTCATATTGGTAAGGTTTAGACACCAGGTCAAGATAGTGTTATTGCGCTTTTACTTAGGCGTTAAATATCCATACCTTGGCCTAGGCCTAGGCCTTTTTAACAGTTTCTATTCCATCGTGTTCATACTCACAAGATTTAGACACCAAATCAAGTTAGTATTATTGCGCTTTTACTTAGGCATTAAATATTAACACCTTGGCCTAGGCCTTTTTAACAGTTTGTATTCCATTGTGTTCATATTCATAAGGTTTAGACACCAAGTCATTTAAGTAATATTACGGTTTTACCTAGGCAGTAAAATTAACAAATAGGCCTTAGGCCTTTTTAACAGCTTTTATTCCGTTGTGCTGGTATCATAAGGTTTGGATACCAAGTCAAGTTAGTATTATTGCACTTTTACTTATGCACTAAATATTAATCAATAGGCCTTTCTGACAAAATTAGTTCAAGAGTACGAAATATTTTTTCGTAAGTAAAAGCGCAATATTACTTAAGAAAAAAAAATCATACACTTCATGCAAAGCTTATAAATGTCAGCACAACAGAATAATACTGCTAAAATGGCCTAAGCCTTGGCCAAGATATTTATATTTAATGCCTAAGTAAAAGCACAATGGTACTAACTGGACTTGGTACCCTAAACTTTATGAATATGAGCACAATCGAATAAAAACTGTTTAAAAGGCTTAAGCCTAGGCCAAGGTATTCATATTTAATGCCTAAGTAAAAGCGTAATAATACTAACTTGACTTGGTGTCTATACCTTGTGAGTATGAACACGATGGAAGAAAAATTGTTAAAAAGGCCTAGGCCAAGGTATTCATATTTAATGCCTAAGTAAAAGCGTAATAATACTAACCGGACTTGGTGTCTATACCTTGTGAGTATGAACACGATGGAATAAAAACTGTTAAAAAGGCCTAGACCTAGGCCAAGATATTAATATTCAATGCCTAAGTAAAAGCGCCATAATACTAACTTGACTTGGTGTCAAAACCTTGTGGGTATGAACACGATGGAAGAAAAACTGTTTAAAAGACCCAGGCCTAGGCGTAAACGTGTAAGTAAAATCGCAATAATACTAACTAGACTTGGTGTCTTGACGTTATGAATATGAACACGATGGAAGAAAAACTGTTAATAAGGTCTAGGCCTGTTTATTAATATTTGATGCTTAAGTAAAAGCGCAGCATTATTAACTCGATTTATTATATAAACGTTATGAATACATTGCGTCGTGCTCAGATTCATAAGGTTTAGGCACAAAGATAGTATATTGCCCTTTTACTAAGGCATTAAATATTAATTCCTAGGCCTTTGCGCACGTCTGAAGCCAAGAAAATGCAATTTTTATAACGGCCCCTAAAGTGGGTGTCTGCACTTGTCCGTTTGGCCAACTGTTTAGTGGCCAGTTGTCTTAAACTCCATTTCAATGAATTCGTTTCATTTTTTTTTCGAAAAAAGTCGCCTTTCGGTAAATTGCTCGTTCGATAAATTTGTTTTGGATGAATTCGCCTGCACCCATGTAGACATCCTGCGAACAACCAATGGAGCATACGTGGATACCTATACTGACATTTTGAAAAAAAAACTTTCATAGTTACCATATGTTTTCATCAAGTATTTGTCATTTTCTTGTAGGACTTCCGTCCACAGTGAGTGGAGTTTAGGTCCCTGCCACCTATAGCGAGATCGCCTTTTGGGCAGGACACGGAAACAATGAGAGCAAGTCTAGCGACTTTGACGGAACAGTTTGTAGTGAGATTAGAGTACAGTAGATGGCGCCACCGTACAAGTACGATATTGCACATAGAGGGGTGAGAGAATTTCAGGGGTGGGGGGCATAGGAAAGGATGCCCATTTAACCAGTGGGTCCAGCCTGGGGGCCGTCACTTAACGTGCTCGTCCGATGCACGATATTCAGCGATTGTTAGTAAATCACACCATCTCCGAAAGATCAGCCCAGGCTTGAACCTGGGGACCTTGCATCGATAATCTGAACTGCTAACCACTAAGCCATCCGCGGCTTACCATTTTTTTTCACATTAAAAGTAAGTTATTTATTGTAGTTTTTTTTTTCAATAGCATACTGAAGTTGTATACTTCATTCATGGACATCCTGTATACTTCATTCATTCATGGACACCCTTGTATACTTCATTCCTTGTATTCCTGTACATATGCATGTACATGTGTATGGGTGTTACACACCTTCAAATCATTTTATGGAGGAGTGTGAGAAAATTGTGTTTTAAGTAATTTTTTTTTTTTCATCGTAAAATTTTGTGTGGTGAACGTTCCGATAGAATGGGCGTTGGCCCAGAAAAGCCATTCCATTTACAGCCTTAGCGTTCGTTCATAAGAAATTTCCAGAACGCAAGTGTTGTTCTATGGCTTTTTAGGAGCAATGTAGAGGAGAAAGGAAGTAGATATTCGAATATTCCGTCGATCCTTCTGTGCAGAGAATCCTTCTGCACAGAAGGATCGACGGAATATTCGAATATCTAAATTTTTTAACACTGAAGTAGGGGTGGGTGTGATTTCTGGCTTGCTATTTGCAAAAGTTATTTTAAATCCGTGCGAAAGTAAACATAAGTTAGGCAAGGGTATGGTACACAATTTATTTCTGAAACCACACACCCCAACTCCTCCCCTTTAATCCGCTACTGACATTTTTTTTGATTGGAGGTGAGCAACTCAATGTTGGGTTATAAGCAGTCGCCCGTCCCTAATTTAGGATCCCTGGTTCCAGGGAAGGGAAAGAACCCGTGCCGTAAGACAAACACATTACCTGTGCCACACCGGGATTCGAACCCGGACGCCTTTCGGACGAATGATTAGAGGCCATCGCTGAGACCACTGCGCCACCGGGACGACCTCCTGACATTGGGAGAGTTCCTCCTATGCCTGATATTTAAGTCTACCCGTCCCTCTAATGATGTAAGAGTTGGTATCTTAGCCAGGTATTATAATATATCCCCAGGACAATATTATTAAACCGTGCCCGGATAGCTCAGTCGGTAGAGCGTTAGGCTTTTAACCTAACGGTCCAGGGTTCGAGTCCCTGTTCGGGCGGGTCATTTTTTTTTTTGTGGAGGGGTAAGTTTAGTTCATTACGTTGCTATCTTCTCTACAAGAATAGTTACTGCTTGATTGTTTGGATACGTCTATTTGGGTTGTTTTTTTTCTTTGGTTAAGGTGGTACCACCTAATAAAATCTCTGCCTTATGTTTCCAATGGTAAAACTTCTTCACATATTTTCTTCACAACTAATGTATTCCCAAGGATAAAAAATTGCACATCAATAAAACTAACTTCAAGTTATAGCTTGGGATACTTAATTCTTGCTAAAACAGAACCCTAATTAAGAAATCCAACATTTATTTGTCTACTGACTTCATCAATGTACAGGTAGCGCCATCTATTAACAGATCTGAACAGTGCTCAAAGCAAAATGATTAATTTTTAATATAATTATAGCTATGTTTTAGCAAGTACTAAGTATCCCATGCTATATATAACTTAAAGTTAGTTTTATCGATGCGCAAATTTTCATCCTTGGGAACACATTAATTGCAAAGAACATATGTAAATAAATTTTACCATTGGAAACATAAAGCAGAGATTTTAAGTGGAACCACCTTAATCGAACGTTACTAATTACTAGCTTCTAACAGAAATGGTCTGGGTTCGAGTCTATTCGGGCGTCGGATTTTTCTTTTCTTTCTTTTCTTTTCGCTTTTTTTTTTTAATAAAACGTTACTAATTTCTAGCTTCTGACAGGATTCGAGTCGACTCGGGCGTCTGATTTTTCTTTTTTTCTTTTCTTTTTTTTTTTTTTTTTTCGGAGAGTGGAGTTTGATTGATTCATTACTTCACTTGCTCCTAAGAGCGATGGTTTATGTTGACACAGGACCGTACTGGTAGCCCCCACAGCCCCCACATTGTGGGGCTCACGGCAAACAGAGTCTCCAACCCCAGGGGCGCAATGGCTTATGACCATTTGTCCGGAAGGGGTCCGGGTTCGAATTCCGGTGAGGCATGGATGTTGGGTTTGCCTTACGGCACTGGCTCTCTCCCTTCCCTGAAACCAGTGGCCCTAAATTAGGGACGGGCGAATGTTTTTTTTATGGTTTGAAGGTTTAACGACCACCGTGAACAACTCAATGGGCTATTAGCAGTAGCCCGTCCCTAATTTAGGGTCACTGGTTCCAGGGAAGGGAGAGAGCCAGTGCCTTAAGACAAACACAACATCCATGCCTCACCGGCGGGATTCGAACCCGGACCCTTCACGGACGAATGATCATAA
Source organism: Macrothele yani (assembly GCA_039090855.1). NCBI lineage: Eukaryota > Metazoa > Arthropoda > Arachnida > Araneae > Macrothelidae > Macrothele > Macrothele yani. The sequence continues at coordinate 39,353,293 of CM077009.1, read as the reverse complement.
GCCAGTGCTAAGACCACTGCTAAGATTCGAACCCGGACCCTTCACGGACGAATGATCATAAGCCAGTGCTAAGACCACTGCGCCACCGGGTCGGCGACAGGCGACTGTTTATAGCCCATCGAGTTGCGACGGGCGACGGTTTATAGCCCATTGAGTTGCGACGGTTTATAGCCCATTGAGTTGCGACGGTTTATAGCCCATTGAGTTGCGACGGGCGACTGTTTTATTGCCCATTGAGTTGCGAAGGGCGACTGTTTATAGCCCACTGAGTTGCGAAGGGCGACTGTTTATAGCTCATTGAGTTGCGAAGGGCGACTGTTTATAGCCCATTGAGTTGTGACGGGCGACTGTTTATAGCCCATTGAGTTGCGACGGGCGACTGTTTATAGCCCATTGAGTTGCGGCGGGCGACTGTTTATAGCCCATTGAGTTGCATTGGGCGACTGTTTATAGCCCATTGAGTTGCGAAGGGCGACTGTTTATAGCCCATTGAGTTGCGAAGGGCGACTGTTTATAGCCCATTGTGTTGCGAAGGGCGACTGTTTATAGCCCATTGTGTTGCGAAGGGCGACTGTTTATAGCCCATTGAGTTGCGAAGGGCGACTGTTTATAGCCCATTGAGTTGCGAAGGGCGACTGTTTATAGCCCATTGAGTTGCTCACGGTGATCGTTAAACCTCCAATTAAAAAAAAAGAAAAAGATTTTGCAAAACTTTTTGCGGAAACTGCATATGAAGATATTGAAAGAAATTTCCAGAATTTTTTTACGGCAGCTTTGGATGAAGTATTAAAAAGAAAAGGGATTTTTGGTATTTTTGCAATAAATAAGTAAAATATTTGGAATTCACTTTTGCTGTTTTAGTTTATAAAAACTGGATGGCATGAAAGCAGTTAGCTATTTCAAACGACTTGAGGCCCCTTTTCACAGCTATAGCAATTGTCTCTGTACATGAAGATAAGTATTAACAGTTATTTGCATATACGGAGGGTGAGTCGAAAGTTTTGCCATATTTGCGTGAACGCATGTGCATGTCACGCGTTTAAACTAGTTTAAATCGCGCAGTGCAGTCAGTCGAAAAGGATATAAAGTGGTAGTCGTTGCTGTCAACAGCACCGCATGTCGTCGTTCTGTCTGTGAATTGATTGATCCACAGACAGAACGACGACATGCAAAAGATGAAGAGCTACAACCGGCTAATTAGGGCACTTTTGCTTTACGAGTTTGAACTCGGCCACAGCGCTGCTCAAGCAACACGAAACATTTGTCACGCGAAAGGGGGAAGGTTCCGTGGACCACAGCACCGCAACCAGATGGTTCAAGAAATTTCGCTTAGGTGACAGAAACCTCGACAATCGGCCAAGGATAGGTAGGCCGCGAACCGTGGATTCGGAGGCTGTGCGCCAGGCCGTAGACGCAAACCCGACAACCACCACTCGGAGATTATCAGGCGAGCTGGGCACATCACTGACCACAGTGGTTCGTCACCTTCGGGACCTCGACAAGGTCTATACAGGAGCTGCTGAATTGTCCATCACGAAATGACGCCAGCTGAAGCAAACCGCCGATTGGAAGTGTGAACGAAACTTCTAGAAAACTTGATGTGCGTTTCATCAAGAGAATTGTTACCTGCAATGAAAAGTGGGTCTATTTCCGTAATCCTAACACACAACGGCAGTGGGTGAGCCCGGACGAGCTTCCTGAACCTGTTGCCAGACGTGGGCGCTTTGAGCACAAGGTGATGCTCTGCGTCTGGTGGCATTTCGAGAGGATAATCCATTACGAATTTGTTCCAGACGGTCGGACTATCAACACCGACTTCTACTCTGAACAGTTGGAGCGGATGTATGCCGCTTTGGAGGTGAAGTTTCCAGCACTGGTGAACAGAAAGCGCGCTCTCCTACAGCTGGACAACGCTCGGCCTCATACTGCGCGAAGGACCCTGGCAAAAGCCCAGGAACTTGAGGGCATCGAACTGATGCCACACCCAGCATATAGTCCGGACCTTGCACCGTCTGATTATTACTTGTTCCCGTCCATGGCCCACTTCCTTCGTGGGCGGAACTTCAACAACCAGGAGGAGGTTGCAACTGGGGTGAAGGAGTTCTTGACTTCGAAGGACAAAAACTGGTACCGCCGTGGAATAGAAGAATTGGCAGACAGACGCCTAAAGACGGTGCAACATGATGGCCTATACTTTGAATGCTAATCAGCTTTCGTCGTACAGGTACGTATGAAGACATAAAGTGATCCAAATATTGTAAAACTTTCGACTCACCCTCTCTATATACACTGGCGGAAAGTGAAAAAAGAACACCAAGAAGGAGACGTCTCATACCAACGAAAATTATACAGCATAATAACGGAATACAAAGGATATCGTGATCAAAACATTATGGCAAAATATTTGCTGGTAAACTGAAAAATAACATTTCCATGTAACATGGTTAGTACGAGGTTGAACCGCCATGAACTGCGTCACACTGTGCAATTCTCGCATGGAGTCTGTCGTACAGATGTTGGATGTAAGTTCGGGGTATTGAGTTCCAAGCATCCTCAACGTGGACGCGTAAATTGGGGATGGTCGTGGCTGGCCGCGGAGACCGGATAAGTCGTTGTCCCATAAAATCCCACACGTGCTCAATGGGGGACAAATCCGGTGAACGTGCAGGCCATGGAAGTTGTCTCACACCCTGAAGTGCATGTTGCGTTGCACGTGCCGTGTGTGGGCGTGCGTTATCTTGCTGGAAAACACCACGATGGACCGACCTTACAAATGGCACAACAACGGGCTGAATGATGTTGTTGATGTAGGAGGTGCTGTTTAACGTACCCCGTACAAACACTAGTTGTGTACGGGAGTGGTAGCTGATCACTCCCCACACCAGGAAACCAGGTGTAGTCCCTGTGTTTCGCTGGCAGATGCGAGAAGGGTGGAGACGCTCCCCTGTGCGTATGCGAACACGCATACGGCCATCGGAGGCTCCCAAGCAGAATCTCTTTTCATCGCTGAACACGACAGATCACCATTGCGTTCTCCAGTGCAGACGTCGGCGACACCACTGCAGCCGTTCCCGACGGTGGGCTAGAGTCAGAGGTACACATGCCAGAGGCACACGTGCACCTAATCCTTCATCCAGTAGACGGTTGCGGATTGTTCGCACAGTCACCTCAGGTGCAACGGCAGCTCGGATTTGCGTCGCAGTGGATGTTCTGCTTGACAACGCCGCTCTTCCTATGCGTCGATCGGTCCGCTCATCAGTCCGCCTGTGACTCCCGGTTCCACGTCTTCTCGTGTGGGAGTGTTCCTCGGACCATCTACGCCACCATCGTACCACCACCTATACTTCCCGTCCAATTCGCTCCGCAATACGACGATACGACCACCCGGCCTCGCGGAGTCCGACTAGACGACCTCGCTCAAAGTCCGATAACTGCTGAAATCTGACACGTCTTCCATGTCCAGGCATTGCAGCTTCTTCAGGGTCTTCGCACGCGTCCGTATGCCGACGACTGATTACATTCACTTCGCCGTACTCCTTAAATACCACCGACGATAATTTGCATATTATGCCGTGCTGTGGCGTAAGCGCTCACCGGTTGGTCCGAAAATGAACATCACACCTACGTAAACTCGACCCCATTAACATATGTAAATTTCATGATCGTCCGCCAATTCCTTCTTGGTGTTCTTTTTCACTTTCCGCCAGTGTATATCAGTTCATTAAACTGCGCAGTAAAGACCATCCAAACCAAGGCCGTCTAGAAAGTATATGGACATGACATTCGAGAAATTAGTTCCCTCCGTTTGTGACGTCACTCTCTCAGGGCCGCAGCCAGGGAGGGGATTTGTGGCTCTAAATTAGGGACGGGTGACTGTTTATAGCCCATTGAGTTGCTCACGGTGGTTGTTAAACCTCCAATCAAAAAACACGGCGAAAATTATTTTTCAAATTCAAAAATCCTCCCCGAAAATTCTTTCTGGCTACGTCGCTGCATTCTTGTGTTACACGGCCTGATACGTCGGAGTCATGTTTGACATCATGCTCAACAGCGTTGGAAACCAATCCTTGGTTTCCGTGTGACGTCACCAAAAGAGGGAACTCATTCCTCTGTTATGGATTTGTGTTTTCTAGACGGCCTTATCCAAACAAGCGAAGAAAGCTGACGATATTCGGTTTAGGTAAGTGTGATGTCATTGTCTCCTAAACGTATGCACGTTTAGAAAGCCATTTCAACTGCGTATTAAAAACCGTCCAAAGAAATAAAGAACGCTCTTTGACTTTTCGAAATCCTGTTATTATTTTACTCGCAAGCAGGTACGCGTTCTTTTGCATTTTGTGGTGGGACTACACTGCTGGCCACCCAAAATGCAACACCAAGAAGGAAGCATCCGATTGGCCAGAAATTCGCAGCATGCGTCGCCCGCGAGAGGACATGCAAACGATTAGCATTGCAGGGCATATGCAAATCATGTGCGCCCGGCACGCCACCAAGAAGCACTATAAGAAGGGTGCACACAGGGCAGGTTGTAAGGAGCGGAAGTGTGGAAAGTGTGTTGTGCTGCCGGACCTGTGCGTGGAAGCTTCCTGATGCCTCGTCGCAGAATACGGCAGTCATTCCAGCACGCTTCGGAGTTCGACAGAAGAAGAATAGTGGCTTATCGCGACAGCGGTTTATCGTATAGAGACATCGGCGCCCGTGTGGGACGACATCCAGGCACAGTGAGGCGAGCATCGATACGGTGGGTGCAGGAGGGACGGACGGACCGACGTGAGCGATTGCCGCAGCCGCGGCACACCACCAAACGAGAGGACCGGCATGATGTGCGACGGGCATTGACGGCTCGCACCGCCACATCACGAACGTTAGCGCAGGAGTTAGGGTGTGTTGCGCAACAACCTCTGTCTGCCCGTACCGTTCGATGTCGTCTGCAGGAGCGGGGACTTGTCATATAGTCTCGCGCCGCGTGTGGAGACTATATGACGCCTGCATTATGCATCGCCATACCGGTCCGTCGCCTGGCGTTATGGTTTGGGGCGCAATTACATATGACACCCGCAACCCTCTGGTACGCATCGCCGGTACACTCAACAGCCACTGCTACATCTCCGACGTTTTGGAGCCTGTAGTCCTCCCTTACCTGCAGGACCTGCAAGCGGCCACGTTTTAACAGGACAATAGCACGCATCGTGCAATAATTCTTCACGGCCCACCAGGTGTCACTGCTGCCGTGGCCCGCCTGTTCTCCCGATATGTCGCCCATCGAACACGTCTGGTCGCTGATCGGCAACCGAGTGGCCCGGCAAGCACCACCCTTGATGAACTGTGGCAACGTGTGGAAGCAGCCTGAACCGACACACGCCAAACCCACATCCAAAGCCTCTTTCGTTCGATACCGCGGCGTGTAGTGGCCGTTATTGCCAGCCAAGGGGGCCACACGGACTATTGATTTAACCAAATATTTATACTACAGAGAGCCGCCCCCGGTGGCGCAGATGGTTTAAGCGATGGCTATTGATCATTCGTTCGCGATGGGTCTGGGTTCGAATCCCGTTGAGGCATGGATGTTGTACTTGTCTTAGGGCACTGGCTCTCTCCCTTCCCTGGAACCAGTGACCCTAAATTAGTGGCGGGTGACTGCTTATAGCCCATTGAGTTGCTCACTGTGGTCGTTAAACCCCCAATCGAAAAAAAAGAAAAAAAAATACTGCAGAGATACCCGGGCGGTCGTCGAGTGGTCTGTGGCCCTGGCCTCTAAATTATTGGTTCTAGCCATAGATTTGTCACTTTCTTACCTGAAACTAGTTGCGCAGAATTAGGGACGGCGACTGCTTATAGTCTAAGGGAAAAAAATATTGCATGGATGAAACGAAACAGTCTGATCACGTAGTAGGGGGTCTCACTGATCGTAAGTGTTCGAGAGTACAAAGTCAGTGTGAAGTTTTGACGTAGAACTACATCTTATGGTACGATAAAGATTAGCGGTGGATGCGACATAATTGTGTGACCGATTTCAACTCGCGGTAACTCCGGGGTTATCGAGGGCGTGGCAACGGCGCTAGTATCATTTGATAGCGCATAGATGACATTTAGGAACAATTATAAGAGGTGGGGGCCTGCGGATCAATGGCAGTTCGTGACAACGCGCAGAAGTGGATGGTCATTTTTGTGCTCTGCGCCATTGGTTTCTCGAGTTTATGAACTCACACTTCCAGATAAAACAAGCGACTCATCCGGCTCAACATAGATGGTGCGCATAAAGTGTTTCCCACATTGTAAAAATTAACATAAAGAAAGGCATTACGGATACAAAAAAGAGATTGCACAACAATGATGGTGCACAAGTAAAAGTTTTTTTTTTTATTTCCAGTGTCAGTACACCTCCACATGGGCGCCATTCGTGGCCCGGAGGACATTTAAGCGATATTCGATTTCCCGCCGTGTTTTGTTTTGTAACGTACCAGGAGATGTGACGTACCTGCCAGAAGGACGCACACGACATAAAGGCAGATAGGAATCAGAATAAAAAAACGTCCGCGTAGCTCAATTGGTAGAGCAACTTATTCCGGAATGAGGGGATCCGGGTTCGAATCCTGCTGGCGTGGACAGAAATGACGGAGAAAGTTACTTCGTTATAACCTTTGTTTTTTTTATAACGGACATGTGACATACTCTCAATGAGTGATTTGCAGCAGTCACTTGAAATGTCTTTGCACCACACGTACTTTATCGCGTCAATCAAAGCTTGGGAATCTGATGGCTGTTTTTCTGCTACGTTGTCTTTTAAAATGTTCCACAAATTTTTGATGAGGTTAAGATCGGGACTATTACCGGGCCAGTCAAGCACAGTTATGTTTTACCTTGCAGGTCGTCCTTTACTGTATTTTATATGTGGCATTGACCACCATCATGCATAAAGATTGTGCATCTGTGCCCTTGCATAAGAGTTAACAGCTCCTCACGTAACATTTCCACATAAAAAGGACCAGTCATGGTAGCGCCTTCTGGCAAAAAAGATAATGAGCAGTACCAGATGCTGACATAGCACCCCATATCACCTGACTAGGCGGATGTCTTATGGTTCTAACGGTGTATTTTTCATCAAACCTTTTGCCTTTTTGTCGTCATATGCTTCACGTCATCCAAATTGATACACAGTTGATTCATCTGAAAAAAGAATTTGGCTCAAATTTTCAGTAGTCCACGATGGATGATGCTTTGCAAACTGGAGTCTCTTCTTTTTCATGATAGAGGTTAGTCTAGGTTTATGTGCAGGTTTATAAGACTTAGTCTAGGTTTATGTGCAGGTTTAAAAGACTTAGTCTAGGTTTATGTGCAGGTTTATAAGACTTAGTCTAGGTTTATGTGCAGGTTTATAAGACTTAGTCTAGGTTTATGTGCAGGTTTATAAGACTTAGTCTAGGTTTATGTGCAGGTTTAAAAGACTTAGTCTAGGTTTATGTGCAGGTTTAAAAGACTTAGTCTAGGTTTATGTGCAGGTTTATAAGACTTAGTCTAGGTTTATGTGCAGGTTTATAAGACTTAGTCTAGGTTTATGTGCAGGTTTATAAGACTTAGTCTAGGTTTATGTGCAGGTTTATAAGACTTAGTCTAGGTTTATGTGCAGGTTTATAAGACTTAGTCTAGGTTTATGTGCAGGTTTATAAGACTTAGTCTAGGTTTATGTGCAGGTTTAAAAGACTTAGTCTAGGTTTATGTGCAGGTTTAAAAGACTTAGTCTAGGTTTATGTGCAGGTTTATAAGACTTAGTCTAGGTTTATGTGCAGGTTTATAAGACTTAGTCTAGGTTTATGTGCAGGTTTATAAGACTTAGTCTAGGTTTATGTGCAGGTTTATAAGACTTAGTCTAGGTTTATGTGCAGGTTTATAAGACTTAGTCTAGGTTTATGTGCAGGTTTATAAGAATTAGTCTAGGTTTATGTGCAGGTTTATAAGACTTAGTCTAGGTTTATGTGCAGGTTTATAAGACTTAGTCTAGGTTTATGTGCAGGTTTATAAGACTAAGACGTCGGAAAATAGTGCTGATACTAATATCAGACCCTTTTGAATGTGAAAAGCCTTGATTTTCTTGCACGAACTCCTCGGAGAATGCATATCTATTCACCTTATGGTATTGTCATCACGTGCGGTTGTTTTCCTTGGACGTCCACTTCTCTTTCGGTCATTAAATTCACATGTATCTCGATATTTCATGATCGTATTATGCATATCAGTCTTGCTCACATTCACCTTTCTGCTTACGTCACGTTCGGAGTATCCTTCGTGATATAAAGTCATTATTTGTGCCCTCTGAGTATCACTTAATGACGCTTCTTTGCCCGTTTTTCGCTATACAGAAAATACGTACAAAACTTCTCAGAATGAAAACCAGAAGCTAACTGACGCTCGCACGCTTCCCCAACTCTCTCAGCAGCAGCAGCTGTAGGATGACGCAACACCGACAGGAAGTTGAGTAATACAGACAGTAGCTGACGCAATCGGCAGAAATCTCCTAATACCAGCATGTGGTCTTAACTTTTGCAAATAACTGTAATAGAAATTGATAAAAGTTTTTATTTAGAACTATATCACAGGAGAAGACGCGCTCATTCTTTTTGGTCGCCCTTCCCGAAAAATATTTGTTGTTACAAGGTTTAAGGACCGCCATAAGCAACTTTTTTTTTTGTTCTTTTTGTTTCAGGGCTTAACGACTAACATGAGAAAGTGGAGCAGTGGTCTAAGCGATGGCCTCTGATCATTCGTCCGAAAGGGGTCCAGGTTCGAATCCCGTTAGGCATGGATGTTGTGTTTGTCTTACGGCATTGGCTCTCTCCCTTCCCTGGAACCAGTGACCCTAAATTAGGAACGGGCGACTGCTTATAGCCCACTGAGTTGCTCACGGTGGTCGTTAAACCTCCAACCAAAAAAAAGAAAAAACAAAACAAAAACATGAGAAACTCTAGGGTTAAAAGCAGTAAGTCGACCCTAATTTAGGGCCATTTGTTCAGGAGAAGTGACAAAGCGAGCGACAACAGACAAGCATACCACTACACATGCCTCATCCGGTACTCGAACCCGTGCCCAACTCGGGCAAATGGTTAAAATTCAGCTCATCAGACAACTTGAGCTTCGGGTGGCCGTGAGCAAATCTAATGGTTATAAAGGAATCGGCGGCCCGGTGGCCTAAACGCTGACATAAGACTATTCGTCCGAGATGTGCCAGGGTTCCAATCCCGGTGAGGTAAGGTTGTGCTTCTTTTACGGCGCTGGTTATCTTCCTTCCCTGGAACCAGTGTCCCTAAATTAGGGATGGGCGAGTGCTTATAGCCCACTGAGTTGCTCACAGTGGTCGTTAAACCTCCAACCCCCGAAAGAGAACAATCGCCCAATCGTAGTTTAAAGACATTAGTTTCAGGAAAGGGAGAGAGTCGGTGCCGTTAGACAAATTCACCACCCAAACTTTTTTACTTCGGTGTTTTTTTTGTTTTTTTTTTATTGGAGCTTTAACGACAGCCGTGAGCAACTCAATGGGCTATGAACAGTAGCCCGTCCCTAATTTAGGGCCAATGGTTCCAGGGAAGGGAGAGAGAGTCAGTGCCGTAAGACAAACACAACATCCATGCCTCACCGGGATTCGAACCCGGACCCCTTTCGGGCGAATGATCAGAAGCCATCGTTTAGACCACTGCGGTCTTCGGTGTTAAATTACTACCATCAGCTCCTCAAAGGTATATAAATACTCGTCCGTCTCTAATTTAGAGCCACTGAAGCCGTGAGTGGCCTAGTGGTCAACTTTCGCGACTGCCACGGAGAAGACCTTGGGTTCGATCCCAGGCAGGTACGACCGCTCGAACCACTAAATATCCGCCGTGCGTCGGATGGGCACGTTAAACATCGGGCCCCGGGTACTGGCCCCCGGTAATAAATAAGGGCGTCTTCCTCCCCCTTTATACTTCGCTTCCGTGTCAATTTCCTGTCGGGCACTCTAGCCCAAATCTCCTAGCTTCCTATTTCTAAGGGTTGTTTAAGACCTGGGGTATGACTCTCCCGGGGGACTTTTTACTGCCCATCGAGTTGCTCACCGTGGTTGTTAAACCCCCAAGTAATATACATATATATATATTTATTTTCTCTTTTTTTTTTATTATTGGAAGCTTAACGACCACCGTGAGCAATTCAATGGGCTATAAGCAGTCGCCCAACTCTAATTTAGTGCCACTGGCTCCAAAGAAGGACGAGAACCGGCGCTGTGTGACAAACACATTCATGCCTCACTGGATTCGAACCCGGACCCAACTCGGACGAATGATCAGAAGCCAATGCGCCGCCCGGGCGGCATATACACTATCTACCAACAAGTAATTGGACACCCCTGCAATCGAAAATATCTGCAGTCCTGTTGCACGTCACGGCCGCCGCCGTTAAATATCGTGTGGGAAACAACAACACAACCAGTCGCATGCAAGATGCCACGCAGTTCGGAGCTCTCTGATTTCGAGAAAAGTGTAATCGTCGGGTATCACAGAAATGGCCGATCCATACGTGACATATCCAGCGAGTTGAAGTACCCAAAATCGACAGTGGCCTACGTGATTGGCAAGTGGAAGATGAGAGGTGACTGTCGGAATGTGCCCGACCTGGCAGACCCACAAAACTGGGAGTTAGAGACCGATGGGTGCTGGCCAGAGAAATTCAGAAGAACCGCACCAAATCGACGGGCCACATCCGCGAGGAGTTTGAACAGGCATCCGGGAATTTTCTTTCGATGAATACCATCCGTAAGGAAGCCCATCTGCTCGGTTATCATGGACGTGCTGCAGCCCACAAGCCTTTGATCACCAAGTCCAATAGCGCTGCTCGGCTAACGTGGTGCAAAGAACGTCGACAGTGAACCGCTGAACAGTGGAAACAGGTTCTCTGGAGCGACGAATCAAAGTTCACCCTCTACCGTTCGGATGGCAGGGTCTGGGTTTGGCGTCTGCCTGGAGAACGCCTCCTGCCGGAATGTATTGTGCCAACTGTGAAGTTCGGTGGCGGTGGAATTATGCTATGAGGGTGTTTCTCTTGGTATGGCACGTGACCCTTGGTCGCAATTCCTGGTAGACTCAACGCCGAGACCTACTGCACCATTTTGGATGACCGTGCGCTTCCTACGTTGTGGCAGTATTACGGGGTGGACCCATGTTACTCTTAGGATGACAATGCCACCTGTCATGTTGCGAGGTCCACCATGCCTTATTATGGTGATAATGGGGTTAATCGAATGGACTGGCCTGCGCAGAACCCGGACCTTAACCCTATCGAGCACCTGTGGGACGAGTTGGAGCGTCGACTTAAGGCGTGCCCCCACCGTCCGAAATCGGTGAAGGAACTGACCTGTCTTCTCCAAGCCGAGTGGAAGAAAATACCGCTAGCTGTCGTACAACGCCTGGTTGAGAGTATGCCCCGGAGTGTCGCAGCTGTAATCGCCGCTAGTGGAGGCTCCACCAACTATTGAAGGTGAATAAACTTCGTTTTCCTTTGCTATCACAGGTGTCCAATTACTTGTTGGTAGATAGTGTATATTTCACACCATGGTTGTGTAAAGACTTCCTACAGTGACTCTCTATTTGTGATTAATTTTTTGAACTCTTCGAGCTCATCGCAGATGTTTTTAGGTGCATTTCACCAGCCCCCCCACCACGGAATTTTTTAATTTTTCAGACACCATTCGTTTGTACCACGTATGAACCGGAATGAACTCGGTTTTTTTCGTTTGAACCGCAAAAGTTTTGGAGATATTTAAAAAACAAAGTGGGGGGCTGGTGAAACGATAGTCCCCCCACCATGGAATTTTTAAATTTTTTTTGCACCATTCGTTTGTACCACGTATGAACCGGAATGAACTCAATTTTTTTCGTTTGAACCGCAATAGTTTTTGAGTTATTTAAAAAACAAAGTGGGGGCTGGTGAAATGGTACCCCCAAAAAATAGATATTTCAAATTTCAGCATAGCCATTCGTTAATAAATCGTATGAACCGGAATGAACTCCATTTTCATCGTTTGAACCACAATAGTTTTTGAGATATTTAACAAATAATATTGAGAATTTGCATATAAATATAGGAGGCCGACCATTTCACCAGCCCCCCACCATGGAAATTCAAAATTTCGAAATAGCCATTCGTTAGTAAATCGTATGAACCGGAATGAACTCCATTTCTATCGTTTGAACCGCAATAGTTTTTGAGATATTTAAAAAATAATGTTACAGGCCTATCATTTCACCCCCCCCCTCATCATGGAAATTCAAATTTCCGAAATAGCCATTCGTTAGTAAATCGTATGAACAGGAATGAACTCCATTTTTATCGTTTGAACCGCAATAGTTTTTGAAATATTTAATAAATAATTTAATTTACATATACGCACAGAGACCGACCATTTCACCAGCCCCCACCCCCATGGAAATTCAAAATTTCAAAATAGCCATTCGTTAGCAAATCGTATGAACCGAAAAGAACTCCATTTTCATCGTTTGAACCGCAATAGTTTTTGAGATATTTAAAAAAGAATGTTACAGGCCATTTCATCCCCCCTCCCCCCTCATCATGGAAATTTGAAATTCCGAAATAGCCATTCGTTAGTAAATCGTATGAACAGGAATGAACTCCATTTTTATCGTTTGAACCGCAATAGGTTTTGAGATATTTAAAAAATAATATTGAGATTTTGCATATATACAGAGAGACCGACCATTTCACCAGAACCCCACCATGGAAATTCAAAATTTCAAAATAACCATTCGTTAGCTAATCGTATAAACCGAAAAGAACTCCATTTTTATCGTTTGAACCGCAATAGTTTTTGAGATATTTAACAAATAATGTTACAGGCCTACCATTTCACCCCCTCCCCCTCATCATGGAAATTCAAAATTCCGAAATAGCCATTCGTTAGTAAATCGTATGAACAGGAATGAACTCCATTTTTATCGTTTGAAGCGCAATAGTTTTTGAAATATTTAATAAATAATATTGAGAATTTGCATATATACAGAGAGACCGACCATTCCCCCCCCACCCATGGAAATTCAAAATTTCAAAAAAGCCATTCGTTAGCAAATCGTATGAACCGAAAAGAACTCGATTTTCATCGTTTGAACCGCAATAGTTTTTGAGATATTTAAAAAAGAATGTTACAGGCCTACAATTTCACCCCTCATCATGGAAATTCAGAATTCCGACATAGCCATTCGTTAGTAAATCGTATGAACAGGAATGAACTCCATTTTTATCGTTTGAACCGCAATAGTTTTTGAAATATTTAAAAAATAATATTGAGAATTTGCATATATACGGAAAGACCGACCATTTCACCAGCCCCCCCCCCCCCCATGGAAATCCAAAATTTCAAAATAGGCATTCGTTAGCAAATCCTATGAACTGAAAAGAACTCCATTTTCATCGTTTGAATCGCAATAGTTTTTGAGATATTTAAAAAAGAATGTTACAGGCCTACCATTTCACCCCCCCCCCCTCATCATGGAAATTCAGAATTCCGACATAGCCAGTAACTCGTATGAACAGGAATGAACTCCATTTTTATCGTTTGAACCGCAATAGTTTTTGAAATATTTAAAAAATAATATTGAGAATTTGCATATATACAGAGAGACCGACCATTTCACCAGCCCCCCCACCATGGAAATTCAAAATTTCAAAATAGCCATTCGTTAGCAAATCGTATGAACCGAGGGGAAATCCATTTTCATCGTTTGAACTGCAACAGATTTTGAGAAAAAAATAACAATATTGAGAACTTATGTATATATATATTCCAGACCGACCATCACCCCCCTCTCACCATGTAAATTCATTAAAAATTTCAAGATAGTCATTCGTTAGTAAATGGTGTGAACCGGAATAAACGCCATTTTCATAGTTTGAATAGCAATAGTTTTGGAGATGTTTAAAAGAATGTTAGTAGCCCACGATTTCACCTGCCTCTTCCCCCCGCCCACCCCAACCTGGACATTTCCCATTACAGGATAGCTATTCGTTAGCATGGTGTGAATCAGAAAGACCTCCTTCTTCATCGTTCGAATCTTGATAGTTTTTGAGATATTTGTAATAAGGGTAATGGAGGATAATGAAGAAGTAATTTGTTTTGCACAAAGTCTTTCATTCGTTCCTGACATTAGCTGAAAGAACTCCCCGTTTCTAGCTTTGAACCCCAGCAGTTGAAAAGACATTCCAAAAACAACGTGACGTTGCTTTATTAGGTATCGAGGACTAGTACACAGGAGAACGGAAAATAAATGGCATGATAAAACAATAAGAATAACAGTACTGGACGAGCAGCACAAAGCAGTCTGTAAAAGCCAATCAGGACATACAAAGATAAACGAAGCTGAACGAGCAGCACAAGGCAATCTGTGATAGGCGAAGCACACTGGAACAGTCACTGAGCAGAAGGAACGACGGACATGGAGATGGAGAATACATCGAACTGGAGGCTGCTTTTCATGCTCCGGGGCGCAGCATGAAAAGCAGAAAACGAGGTGCAACAGATAACACTTGCAAAGATGGCATGGTGTAGGTAACAGTATGGGACAATCAATTAGCATGAGGCAAAGCAATAACGGTAAGTATCTGACGAGATGAGTCACACTGGATGAGCAAGTAACGTAGCGCAACAGTAGAAGGTATGCTGAGGCACATGGCATGACATAAGACAAATACTCGACGAGACAGGAAAAACACCTGAAAAAACTAACTGGGTGCGAACAGCAACATAGGGCAATCCAGGACAGTGACGAAAGGTATAAGAGAAGAATCGCGCATAACAATGCACACAGGAAGAAGCTCTGTGAACAAAACGATGTGACGGGTTCACGGAAGTAGGCACCGGGCGGATGTTTGAAAGAACCGAGATGTGGAGAAAACATGGCGGTACATAGGATACAACGGAAAGAAAAAGGTTGGGTACAACGCATAACAGAAATATGCAAAGGAGTAAGACGGAACAGCAGCAAGGCAAAGACGGCAGGAAGCGAAACATCATGCAAGTGCAGACAGAAACTAATCGGTCAGAACCAGATCAATGAGGCGATTTTGAGTATCACCAAGGTAGCAATTAAGAAAACTTTAATAACGAAATATCTCAGGGTTAAGATCTCGTGAGGTCAACGAAAACTTGGAGGAAGCAGCGAATATCCTCGATCATATTCGAGTAATCAGCTGGATCATGGGAGTCAAGAAGGGGATCCAAACCAGCGTCACAAGAAGAGGCAAAGAACAAGGGTTGGCAGCATCTGGGAAGAGAATCTTCGAATACCCAGGGACAGCTTGGAGGCGAGCGACAATTGCAGTGGAAACGGAGGGAGTACCAATAAGGTCGGCGAAAGCAGCAACAGTAGAATTAGGAGCGGAACCTGAAGAACGATGAAGAGAAGGCTGAGCGACCGCGGTTCGCTTAGTACGAGTCTCTCGATTAGAGCGACGACGGCACTTCTTATTAGAAGCAATACCAACAGGGACGTGGTGAAGAAGAAGTAACCGACAGCAAGTGAGAAGTCTGACAAGGAAGATCTGGATCATGTGCGCATAACGCAAGCAAAGAGGCAACTGATGGGGCAACAGGAGCTGGTGAAGGTGAGGCTTCACACAAATCCAGAAGAGTATATAGCTGTGCGACAAGTGAAATTGATTTTATGAAAAAAAAATTTTAGTGAAATTGATTGTACGACAAGTGAAATTGATTTTATTATGTGTAACAAAAAATTCGTCATAGAAGACTGCAGTGTGCTAAACAAGTTCAATACAGGTAGTGACCATAGATTGGTGAGATGTAAGATGCACCTCAACACTAAACTTGAACGTGGCAAGCTCATAAGACAAACAAAATCTATTGACATAACCAACCTTAAAAAACACCATAATACCTTCAAGTTAGAACTGAAGAACAGGTTCTCTGCTTTAGAAGGCCTAACATCGGAAGAAGTGGACATCTCTGAAGTTAACAGAAAAGTAACCAAAGCTCTTATGGAAACAGCAACAAAATTAGCTGGGTCTAAGAACAAGTTGCATGTGAACAAATTATCAGGAAAAACCAAAATGTTGATGCAAAAAAGAAGAGAGATGAGGACAACTAAAGAAGATGTGACTTCCAAAGTGGAATATATAGAGCTATGCAAGACAGTAAGAAAAAGTATCACTGAAGACGTAAGGAAATTCAACTGTGAACTAGTGAGGAAAGCAATTGAAAACAACCAAAGCCTAAAGATAGCAAAGGGACATCTCAGTAAGGGAAGAAAACAGATTATGGCACTGAGAAAAGAAGATGGTTCTGTAACAAGAAATAGAGGCAGAAATTTTGACAAGAGTGAAAGATTTCTACTCCAAATTATATGAAAGGGATGATATATGCACTCCAGACATCATGAAAGATAACAGTACCAGAGTTCCTCCAGTCCTTCCAGCAGAAGTTGCACATGCAATCAAGAACATGAAGCGAGGAAAAGCTCCAGGAGAAGATGGAATTACTGTAGACATCATACAAGAAGCAAGTGGAGAAATCAAAACAATACTCGCCCAAATTTTCACTCGATGCCTTAATGAAGGAAAGATTCCTGAGGATTGGAACACCGCTACAATGATCCTGCTACATAAGAAAGGTGACATTGAGGATCTCGGAAACTACAGACCTATCAGCCTCCTATCAGTAGTTTATAAAATCTTCACTAAAGTTCTTTCACACCGCTTGAAGGTAGCACTAGACATGGCTCAACCGAGAGAACAAGCTGGATTCAAAAGTGGCTACAGCACAATAGATCATATCCACGTGCTGAGAGAATTAATTGAAAGAGCGAGGGAATATGAACTTCCATTGTGCATGGCTTTTATCGATTATGAAAAAGCCTTTGATTCGGTGAAACCATCAGCAGTTACAATGGCTCTGAAAACCTGCGGTATTGAAGATGCATACATTAATATTATTAATAACATCTATGAAAATGCAAGTGCAAAGATTAGGCTGTTTGAAAATACAACACACGTAAAAATTGGAAAGGGAGTGAGACAAGGTGACACCATATCTCCGAAGCTCTTTAATGCCACATTGGAGGGTGTTTTTCAGTCACTGAGCTGGGAAAACAAGGGGATAAAGATTAATGGAGATTATCTAACCCACCTTCGTTTTGCTGATGACGTAGTCATTTTTGCAACTACCCCATCAGAGCTGCAGAGTATGATCCAGGAACTTGCTGACAAGAGTAAAGAAGTGGGATTAAAAATGAACTTTCAGAAGACAAAAGTGATGTTCAATGCTTTTACAAGAAATGAAGATTTATCGATTGATGGAGAAAAGCTGGAGATAACAGACACGTACGTTTATCTTGGACAGCAGATATCAAGTGAGGGTCACATTGATGAAGAAATTAATCGGCGTACAAAACTTGCCTGGAGAGCTTTTGGAAGAAACAGCATAATTTTCAAGAGCAATATGCCATTATGTCTTAAAAGAAAAAGTGTTTGATCAATGCATCCTTCCAGTGCTTACGTATGGTGCAGAGACGTGGACCTTAACTAAAAGAGACATACAAAGGCTGCAGACAACTCAAAGAGCCATGGAGAGGTGCATGCTTGGTGTAACCAGGAGAGATAAGAAGAGGAACTCGTGGATCCGAAAAATGACAAGAGTGGAAGACATCATGATCAGAGTTAAATCCCTGAAATGGCAATGGGCTGGACATACTGCCAGAAGGACAGATCATCGATGGACAGCCGAAATTTTAGATTGGATTCCAAGGGACAGGAAAAGACCCAGAAGAAGACCACATAGGAGATGGGTGGATGAAATTCGAAAGTATGCAGGGGTGACATGGAGGAGACTGGCACAAGACAGACCGTTGTGGAGGAAACTTGGGGAGACCTTCGTCCAGCAGTGGATTGATAATGGTTGACAATGATGATGATGATGATGATATAGCTGTGCTGGAAAGCGGGGACCGATCACGGGACAAGAAATCGAAAGGAAAGCAACAATACTAGAGGCATCAGAAGAGCTCGGAGAAGGTGAAACGGGCGGAGAGCACACCGGAGTACTGGAACGGCTGAAGAAAGGATGAGCGTCTGAGGGTGGCGAAGCTGACGTACACAGCGAAGATGATGGAGCAGAGAATCCCGGGGTTGGGATTGACGAGGTGACGTGCGAAAACAGAGAAGGCAGCACCTGAACAGGCGGAGAAAGGTTGGCAACGGGATGTGACAAAGCACAGACAACAGACGACGAAGAAGAAAGCAAGACAGACGAAGGCACCGAAGCAGGAGCAGTAGATCCAGATGTATCCACAAGAGGCAACGCTAGTGGAGAAGGAAAAAGACCTGCAGAGGAAGGCAACGACAATCGAGATGGAGACTAAGAAGGTGGAAGCGAAACAAGCGCAGGCGTGGTGACCGGAAGTGAAGAAGGGGGTTCTGTGATGGGCACTTGAGCAGCCGTTGAGGAAGAACAGGAAGAGGTGAGCGGACACTGTAAGCGATGATGACCAGGCGTTTTACATGAGAAGCAATGATACGCAGTGAACACGTTTATAACGACGTTGTGATGAACACAAAGCACCTGGAAAACAGTGGGGCAGGAAGTAATGGAGTCCATATCAGGGAAGAGAACTAAGGCTTGGCGTCGGAAGCCTAAATAAGGACGATCACCTTGATCGGCGGGGAGCGTGCGAATAACACAAACAATGCGCCCACACCGAGAAAGAAATGCATGTAAAACCGTCGTCGGGGCTGACGTTCGCAAACGGAGGACTTTGCTATGACATTTGTTACAGTTCAAACTGTGGTTACGAAGATACTGCAATATCGGAAAGTATGTTTACAATTAATCCCGCGGATGCTGACTGACCACCATAAGGAAGAATGTATGGGTTGGAGTTTGAACCACTTGCTGCGTTACAAAGCAGAGGGTGATGCATTTATATCGCGCATAGTGGCAGGTGACGAATCGCGGTGCCACGGCTTTGAGCCATCCAGCAAACCAGCGAGCATGCAATGGAAACATCCCGGATCACCAAAACACATAAAATTCAAGTCACAGGACTCCGTCGGGGAGGTTATGCTGAAGGGCTTTTGTTGGTGGACTTTAAAGAGCCTCACGTGAACAGCAATGCCAACCACTACATCGACACAGTGGACAAGCTGCATAAAGCAATCAAGAATGGGTGACCTGGCATGCTTTCGCGTGGTGTGATTCTGTTGCACACATTATGCAGGATGCGTTAGCACGGAAAGGGTGAGAGGTTCTGCACCACCTAGCCTATAGCTCGGATCTGTCAACATGCGACTTTCATGTTGACATATCCAAATGATTCAAGGAGAAACTAAAGTTCCTTTTTCCAGACGGTATGCGTCGTCTTTCCCAGCGATGGGATGCGTCGTCTTTCCAAGCAATGGGATGCGTGTTAATTCTGCCACACCTGCGGATGTAACTCTTCGTTCGTTTATATCATCATCATCATCATCATCATCATTGTCCACCATTATCAATCCACTGCTGGACGAAGGTCTCCCCAAGTTTCCTCCACAACGGTCTGTCTTGTGCCAGTCTCCTCCATGTCACCCCTGCATACTTTCGAATTTCATCCACCCATCTCCCATGTGGTCTTCTTCTGGGTCTTTTCCTGTCCCTTGGAATCCAATCTAAAATTTCGGCTGTCCATCGATGGTCTGTCCTTCTGGCAGTATGTCCAGCCCATTGCCATTTCAGGGATTTTCTCTGATCATGGTGTCTTCCACTCTCGTCATTTTTCGGATTCACGAGTTCCTCTTCTTATCTCTCCTGGTTACACCAAGCATGCACCTGTCCATGCTGCTTTGAGTTGTCTGCAGCCTTTGTATGTCTCTTTTAGTTAAGGTCCACGTCTCTGCACCATACGTAAGCACTGGAAGGATGCATTGATCAAACACTTTTCTTTTAAGACATAATGGCATATTGCTCTTAAAAATTATGATATTTCTTCAAAAAGCTCTCCAGGCAAGTTTTGTACGCCGATTAATTTCTTCATCAATGTGACCCTCACTTGATATCTGCTGTCCAAGATAAACGTACGTGTCTGTTATCTCCAGCTTATCTCCATCAATCGATAAATCTTCATTTCTTGTAAAAGCATTGAACATCACTTTTGTCTTCTGGAAGTTCATTTTTAATCCCACTTCTTTACTCTTGTCAGCAAGTTCCTGGATCATACTCTGCAGCTCTGATGGGGTAGTTGCAAAAATGACTACGTTATCAGCAAAACGAAGGTGGGTTAGATAATCTCCATTAATCTTTATCCCTTTGTTTTCCCAGTTCAGTATTGAAAGACCTTTTCCAATGTGGCATTAAAGAGCTTCGGAGATATGGTGTCACCTTGTCTCACTCCCTTTCCAATTTTTATGTGTGTTGTATTTTCAAACAGCCGAAAATTTGCACTTGCATTTTCATAGATGTTATTAATAATATTAATGTATGCATCTTCAATACCGCAGGATTTCAGAGCCATTGTAACTGCTGATGGTTTCACCGAATCAAAGGCTTTTTCATAATCGATAAAAGCCATGCACAATGGAAGTTCATATTCTTTCGCTCTTTCAATTAGTTCTCTCAGTACGTGCATATGATCTATTGTGCTGTAGCCACTCCTGAATCCAGCTTGTTCTCTCGGTTGAGCCATGTTCAGTGTTACCTTTAAGCGGTGTGAAAGAACTGTAGTGAAGATTTTATAAACAACTGATAGGAGGCTGATAGGTCTGTAGTTCCTGAGATCCTCAATGTCACCTTTTTTATGTAGCAGGATCATTGTAGCGTTGTTCCAATCCTCAGGAATCTTCCCTTCATTAAGGCATCGAGTGAAAATTTGGGCGAGTACTGTTTCGATTTCTCCACTTGCTTCTTGTATGGTGTCTACAGTAATTCCATCTTCTCCTGGAGCTTTCCCCCGCTTCATGTTCTTGATTGCATGCGCATCTTCTGCTGGGAGGACTGGAAGAACTCTGGTACTGGTACCTTTCATGATGTCTGGAGAACATGTATCATCCCTTTCATATAATTTGGAGTAGAAATCTTTCACTCTTGTCAAAATTTCGCCTCTATTTCTTGTTACAGAACCATCTTCTTTGCTCAGTGCCATAATCTGTTTTCTTCCCTTACTGAGATATCGCTTTGCTATCTTTAGGCTTTGGTTGTTTTCAATTGCTTTCCTCACTAGTTCGCAGTTGAATTTCCTTACGTCTTTAGTGATAATTTTTTGTACTGTCTTGCATAGCTCTATATATTCCACTTTGGAAGTCACATCTTCTTTAGTTGTCCTCATCTCTCTTCTTTTTTGCATCAACATTTTGGTTTTTCCTGATAATTTGTTCACATGCAACTTGTTCTTAGACCCAGCTAATTTTGTTGCTGTTTCCATAAGAGTTTTGGTTACTTTTCTGTTAACTTCAGAAATATCCACTTCTTCCGATGTTAGGCGTTCTAAAGCAGAGAATCTGTTCTTCAGTTCCAACTTAAAGGTATTATGGTGCTTTTTAAGGTTGGTTATGTCAATACATTTTGTTTGTCTTATGAGCTTGCCACGTTCGAGTTTAGTGTTGAGGTGGATCTTACATCTCACCAATCTATGGTCACTACCTGTGTTGAACTTGTTCAGCACACTGCAGTCTTCGTTGACGAAATTTTTGTTACACATAATAAAATCAATTTCCCTTGTTATCCCATTTGGATGTCTCCATGTCCATTTCCCATGTGGCTTTTTCTTGAAAAAGGAGTTTAAGATGAAAAACCCTTCTGCCTCTGCAAACTCAACGAGAGTATTTCCACGCTGGTTTCTGTGGCCGTGACCGAATTTACCTACTGAAGTTTCATTCTGTTGCCGTTGCCCTATTTTTGCATTGAAATCTCCCATAATTATCTTCAAGTGGTGCTTACCTTTATTATTTAGATGACGAATTTCCTCATAAAATTCTTCAATTTCTTCTTCAGAATGACTTGTGGTGGGTGCATAAGTTTGAATAATCTGAGCCTTGTATCTTCTCAAGAGTTGGATAACGAGTCGTGCAGCTCTGTCAGAGGAACTTTCAACTTCTACAACTTTATCCTTCAGTTTCTTGTTTATTATAAATCCAACACCACTAGTTCTGCCAGTATGTGTCCCACGATAGTAGAGGAGATGTCCACTTTTCCGTTCAATGAGATCTTCTCCTTTTCTCCTTACCTCACTTAGCCCGACGATGTCCCACTTGATCCTTTGTAGTTCCTCTTCCAATTCAAGAAGCCTTGAATCAGAAGATAGGGAGCGTCCATTGTAAGTAGCCAAGGTCAGCATCAGATGGCAGCCTAGTCCGGTCCTCCGGGGATTCTTAGCACCCTCTGCCTTCATGTCGCACTGGCCGCTGCCTTGGCCAGGTACATTCCAGCTGCCGGAGACTGAGGGCCAAGATTTAAGTTGTGGAATCATTTTGGAGGGGTTTGGCCATAACTCACCACGCTGGCCAAGCGGGTTGGTGAGTGTGGGATAGCATTTCCTCTAATCCCGATGGTATAGTTATACCGCTATTGGCGGTCGTCAGAGCCCCTTAAGTGGGAACAGGATGCACCACGAGAAGGCGGGGTTGACATTTATCAAGGAGAGGCTGTGATGTTACGCATCACCTGACCTTACATTCCATATATATATATATATATACATAAACGAACGAAGAGTTACATCCGCAGGTGTGGCAGAATTAACACGCATCCCATTGCTTGGAAAGACGACGCATACCGTCTGGAAAAAGGAACTTTAGTTTCTCCTTGAATCATTTGGATATGTCAACATGAAAGTCACATGTTGAGAGATCCGGGCTATAGGCTGGGTGGTGCATAACCTCTCACCCTTTCCGTGCTAACGCATCCTGCATAATGTGTGCAACAGAATCACACCACGCGAAAGCATGCCAGGTCACCCATTCTTGATTGCTTTATGCAGCTTGTCCACTGTGTCGATGTAGTGGTTGGCATTGCTGTTCACGTGAGGCTCTTTAAAGTCCACCAACAAAAGCCCTTCAGCATAACCTCCCCGACGGAGTCCTGTGACTTGAATTTTATGTGTTTTGGTGATCCGGGATGTTTCCATTGCATGCTCGCTGGTTTGCTGGATGGCTCAAAGCCGTGGCACCGCGATTCGTCACCTGCCACTATGCGCGATATAAATGCATCACCCTCTGCTTTGTAACGCAGCAAGTGGTTCAAACTCCAACCCATACATTCTTCCTTATGGTGGTCAGTCAGCATCCGCGGGATTAATTGTAAACATACTTTCCGATATTGCAGTATCTTCGTAACCACAGTTTGAACTGTAACAAATGTCATAGCAAAGTCCTCCGTTTGCGAACGTCAGCCCCGACGACGGTTTTACATGCATTTCTTTCTCGGTGTGGGCGCATTGTTTGTGTTATTCGCACGCTCCCCGCCGATCAAGGTGATCGTCCTTATTTAGGCTTCCGACGCCAAGCCTTAGTTCTCTTCCCTGATATGGACTCCATTACTTCCTGCCCCACTGTTTTCCAGGTGCTTTGTGTTCATCACAACGTCGTTATAAACGTGTTCACTGCGTAGCATTGCTTCTCATGTAAAACGCCTGGTCATCATCGCTTGCAGTGTCCGCTCACCTCTTCCTGTTCTTCCTCAACGGCTGCTCAAGTGCCCATCACAGAACCCCCTTCTTCACTTCCGGTCACCACGCCTGCGCTTGTTTCGCTTCCACCATCTTAGTCTCCATCTCGATTGTCATTGCCTTCCTCTGCAGGTCTTTTTCCTTCTCCACTAGCGTTGCCTCTTGTGGATACATCTGGATCTACTGCTCCTGCTTCGGTGCCTTCGTCTGTCTTTCTTTCTTCTTCGTCGTCTGTTGTCTGTGCTTTGTCACATCCCGTTGCCGACCTTTCTCCGCCTGTTCAGGTGCTGCCTTCTCTGTTTTCGCACGTCACCTCGTCAATCCCAACCACGGGATTCTCTGCTCCATCATCTTCGCTGTGTACGTCAGCCTCGCCACCCTCAGACGCTCATCCTTTCTTCAGCCGTTCCAGTACTCCGGTGTGCTCTCCGCCCGTTTCACCTTCTCCGAGCTCTTCTGATGCCTCTAGTATTGTTGCCTTCCTTTCGATTTCTTGTCCCGTGATCGGTCCCCGCTTTCCAGCACAGCTATATACTCTTCTGGATTTGTGCGAAGCCTCACCTTCACCAGCTCCTGTTGCCCCATCAGTTGCCTCTTTGCTTGCGTTATGCGCACATGATCCAGATCTTCCTTGTCAGACTTCTCACTTGCTGTCGGTTACTCCTTCTTTACCACGTCCCTGTTGGTACTGCTTCTAATAAGAAGTGCCGTCGTCGCTCTAATCGAGAGACTCGTACTAAGCGAACCGCGGTCGCTCAGCCTTCTCTTCATCGTTCTTCAGGTTCCGCTCCTAATTCTACTGTTGCTGCTTTCGCCGACCTTATTGGTACTCCCTCCGTTTCCACTGCAATTGTCGCTCGCCTCCAAGCTGTCCCTGGGTATTCGAAGATTCTCTTCCCAGATGCTGCCAACCCTTGTTCTTTGCCTCTTCTTGTGACGCTGGTTTGGATCCCCTTCTTGACTCCCATGATCCAGCTGATTACTCGAATATGATCGAGGATATTCGCTGCTTCCTCCAAGTTTTCGTTGACCTCACGAGATCTTAACCCTGAGATATTTCGTTATTAAAATTTTCTTAATTGCTACCTTGGTGATACTCAAAATCGCCTCATTGATCTGGTTCTGACCGATTAGTTTCTGTCTGCACTTGCATGATGTTTCGCTTCCTGCCGTCTTTGCCTTGCTGCTGTTCCGTCTTACTCCTTTGCATGTTTCTGTTATGCGTTGTACCCAACCTTTTTCTTTCCGTTGTATCCTATGTACCGCCATGTTTTCTCCACATCTCGGTTCTTTCAAGCATCCGCCCGATGCCTACTTCCGTGAACCCGTCACATCGTTTTGTTCACAGAGCTTCTTCCTGTGTGCATTGTTATGCGCGATTCTTCTCTTATACCTTTCGTCACTGTCCTGGATTGCCCTATGTTGCTGTTCGCACCCAGTTAGTTTTTTCAGGTGTTTTTCCTGTCTCGTCGAGTATTTGTCTTATGTCATGCCATGTGCCTCAGCATACCTTCTACTGTTGCGCTACGTTACTTGCTCATCCAGTGTGACTCATCTCGTCAGATACTTACCGTTATTGCTTTGCCTCATGCTAATTGATTGTCCCATACTGTTACCTACACCATGCCATCTTTGCAAGTGTTATCTGTTGCACCTCGTTTTCTGCTTTTCATGCTGCGCCCCGGAGCATGAAAAGCAGCCTCCAGTTCGATGTATTCTCCATCTCCATGTCCGTCGTTCCTTCTGCTCAGTGACTATTCCAGTGTGCTTCGCCTATCACAGATTGCCTTGTGCTGCTCGTTCAGCTTCGTTTATCTTTGTATGTCCTGATTGGCTTTTACAGACTGCTTTGTGCTGCTCGTCCAGTACTGTTATTCTTATTGTTTTATCATGCCATTTATTTTCCGTTCTCCTGTGTACTAGTCCTCGATACCTAATAAAGCAACGTCACGTTGTTTTTGGAATGTCTTTTCAACTGCTGGGGTTCAAAGCTAGAAACGGGGAGTTCTTTCAGCTAATGTCAGGAACGAATGAAAGACTTTGTGCAAAACAAATTACTTCTTCATTATCCTCCATTACCCTTATTACAAATATCTCAAAAACTATCAAGATTCGAACGATGAAGAAGGAGGTCTTTCTGATTCACACCATGCTAACGAATAGCTATCCTGTAATGGGAAATGTCCAGGTTGGGGTGGGCGGGGGGAAGAGGCAGGTGAAATCGTGGGCTACTAACATTCTTTTTTAAACATCTCCAAAACTATTGCTATTCAAACTATGAAAATGGCGTTTATTCCGGTTCACACCATTTACTAACGAATGACTATCTTGAAATTTTTAATGAATTTACATGGTGAGAGGGGGGGGGTGATGGTCGGTCTGGAATATATATATACATAAGTTCTCAATATTGTTATTTTTTTCTCAAAATCTGTTGCAGTTCAAACGATGAAAATGGATTTCCCCTCGGTTCATACGATTTGCTAACGAATGGCTATTTTGAAATTTTGAATTTCCATGGTGGGGGGGGGGGGGGGGCTGGTGAAATGGTCGGTCTCTCTGTATATATGCAAATTCTCAATATTATTTTTTAAATATTTCAAAAACTATTGCGGTTCAAACGATAACAATGGAGCTCATTCCTGTTCGTACGAGTTACTAACGAATGGCTATGTCGGAATTCTGAATTTCCATGATGAGGGGGGGGGGGGGTGAAATGGTAGGCCTGTAACATTCTTTTTTAAATATCTCAAAAACTATTGCGATTCAAACGATGAAAATGGAGTTCTTTTCAGTTCATAGGATTTGCTAACGAATGAATATTTTGAAATTTTGAATTTCCATGGGGGGGGGGCTGGTGAAATGGTCGGTCTTTCTGTTTATATGCAAATTCTCAATATTATTTTTTAAATATTTCAAAAACCATTGCGGTTCAAACGATAAAAATGGAGTTCATTCCTGTTCATACGATTTACTAACGAATGGCTATGTCAGAATTCTGAATTTCCATGATGAGGGGGGGGGGGTGAAATTGTAGGCCTGTAACATTCTTTTTTAAATATCTCAAAAACTATTGCGGTTCAAACGATAAAAATGGAGTTCATTCCTGTTCATACGATTTACTAACGAATGGCTATTTCGGAATTTTGAATTTCCATGATGAGGGGGGGGTGAAATGGTAGGCCTGTAACATTGTTTTTTAAATATCTCAAAAACTATTGCGGTTCAAACGATGAAAATGGAGTTCTTTTCGGTTTATACAATTAGCTAACGAATGGCTTTTTTGAAATTTTGAATTTCCATGGGGGGGGGGGGGGATGGTCGGTCTCTCTGTACATATGCAAATTCTCAATATTATTTATTAAATATTTCAAAAACCATTGCGGTTCAAACGATAAAAATGGAGCTCATTCCTGTTCATACGAGTTACTAACGAATGGCTATGTCGGAATTCTGAATTTCCATGATGAGGGGGGGGGTGAAATGGTAGGCCTGTAACATTCTTTTTTAAGTATCTCAAAAACTATTGCGGTTCAAACGATGAAAATGGAGTTCTTTTCGGTTTATACGATTAGCTAACGAATGGTTATTTTGAAATTTTGAATTTCCATGGTGGGGGGGGGGGGGGGCTGGTGAAATGGTCGGTCTCTCTGTATATATGCAAAATCTCAATATTATTTTTTAAATATCTCAAAACCTATTGCGGTTCAAACGATAAAAATGGAGATCATTCCTGTTCATGCGATTTACTAACGAATGGTTATTTCGGAATTTCAAATTTCCATGATGAGGGGGAGGGGGATGAAATGGCCTGTAACATTCTTTTTTAAATATCTCAAAAACTATTGCGGTTCAAACGATGAAAATGGAGTTCTTTTCGGTTCATACGATTTGCTAACGAATGGCTATTTTGAAATTTTGAATTTCCATGGGGGGTGGGGGCTGGTGAAATGGTCGGTCTCTGTGCGTATATGTAAATTCTATTATTTATTAAATATTTCAAAAACTATTGCGGTTCAAACGATAAAAATAGAGTTCATTCCTGTTCATACGATTTACTAACGAATGGCTATTTCGGAATTCTGAATTTTCATGATGAGGGGGGGGTGAAATGATAGGCCTGTAACATTATTTTTTAAATATCTCAAAAACTATTGCGGTTCAAACGATGAAAATGGAGTTCTTTTCAGTTCATAGGATTTGCTAACGAATGCCTATTTTGAAATTTTGAATTTCCATGGTGGGGGGCTGGTGAAATGGTCGGTCTTTCTGTATATATGCAAATTCTCAATATTATTTTTTTAATATCTCAAAAACTATTACGGTTCAAACGATAGAAATGGAGTTCATTCCGGTTCATACGATTTACTAACGAATGGCTATTTCAAAATTTTGAATTTCCATGGTGGGGGCTGGTGAAATGGTCGGCCTCCTATATTTATATGCAAATTCTCAATATTATTTGTTAAATATCTCAAAAACTATTGTGGTTCAAACGATGAAAATGGAGTTCATTCCGGTTCATACGATTTATTAACGAATGGCTATGCTTAAATTTGAAATATCTATTTTTTGGGGGTACCATTTCACCAGCCCCCCACTTTGTTTTTTAAATAACTTAAAAACTATTGCGGTTCAAACGAAAAAAATTGAGTTCATTCGGGTTCATACGTGGTACAAACGAATGGTGCAAAAAAATTTAAAAATTCCATGGTGGGGGGCTATCGTTTCACCAGCCCCCCCCCCACTTTGTTTTTTAAATATCTCCAAAACTTTTGCGTTTCAAACGAAAAAAACCGAGTTCATTCCGGTTCATACGTGGTACAAACGAATGGTGTCTGAAAAATTAAAAAAATTCCGTGGTGGGGGGGCTGGTGAAATGCACCTGATGTTTTTGAGGTACTTTATAAAGGAAACATTCCTTGACAATCTTGCCTGTGTGCTTAGGGTCATTAACCTGATGGAAGACGCTCTTGTTTCCAAGTAATAAGCCTGTTGGCTGTAGATTATTTTGCGATGTGTTCCAGCACTGGAGCTGGTCAGACTGTACACTTAGAATTAATTTCCCCACTATAGTAACCGCAATTGATCCCATACCATTTTTTCCGCCGACGTTTGATGCGGGGATAAAATCTTCAGTGTTCATTTGGCCGCCACCAAATCATTGTACGACAATCACATTAAAACATGTTGTTCTTGCTTTCATCAGTGAAAATGACTGTTTACCAATAACCAAAATCCTTATTACTATCGACTTTGGAAAAGTCTAGTATTCTTGACTGAGTTTTAGAGGATATTAAGGTGGATCCGCTTTAAAACTCGGCTCGGTTTTCAATGGTAAAAACTTCTTTAGACATTTTCTTCACAATTAATGTATTCTCAAGGAGGAAAAACTGCCCATTGATAAGAATAACTGTATATTATAGCCTAGTATACTTAATATTTGCTAAAACGTACCCATAATTATATTAAAATCATTAGAATACGATCACGTAGCATTTTTTTAATAACTTTATTAATTTTCGGAATGGAATCAACACTCGAGTCCAACCATGAAACATAGTCTAGAATGTTTAGAATTATTTGGGCCACTTCGATTAAATTTTCTTACAATAATTTAGCTGAAAATTTTAACAGAACTGAAGGTACTGCTTATTTTTAATTTCAAAATAAACCAGCAAGCTCACTGTGCGACATTTTCAGCTAAATTATTGTCAGAAAATATGATCTAACATAAGTGGCTAAAATCATTCTAGAGTATCGCATGGTTAAACTCAAGTGTTGATTCCATTCCGAAAATTAATAAAATTATTGAAAAAAAAAAAAAAAAAAGAAAAAAAGCGACGCGATTGCATTTAACAAGTCGCATGTACATGTGGCGCCATCTGTTAGCAGATCTCAACGCTACCAAAGGAAAAGTTACTGGTTTTTAATATAATTGAGTAATTTTTAGCAAATATTAATAAGTATACTAGGATGTAATGTAAAGTTATTTTCATCCTTGGGAATAAATTAATTGCGAAGAACCTGTCTACGAAATTTTTTACCATTGGAAACATATGGCAGGGTTTTGGGATGGATCCACCTTAAGGACTTTCTTTTTAGAATTCTCCTTTTATATCCTACAGATTGGACAACTCTTCTTGAGGTCTCGGGGTGTACAGTCTTATCGATAGTATTTTAAATGTCTTCCCCTCATTTTGGAGTACTTACTTTCGAGCTGAACCTTCCTTTACTCAGCGCATCTGAATCACCAAATAGATGGAGCTTTCCTCAACAGATTTGAGATTCACCCAAATTTTCTTACGATTTGGCTACTTGCTCGGCTTTTTTTAAAAAAAAAAGAAAAATTCGAAACATGACCTTATGATTTTTTTTCGTAATTTTACAATAATAATTCTAAAAATGCCTTGAAAAATATCCTTTCTCTCAGAGGCATTTTACGGGCAGAAAAGAACTCTGCTATCATGCACTGAGATTCACAACCAAGCAAAGATGATGCAGTACTCTGTGGTGATAGTGGACGAAGAAGCAGTGTCGAATTACTTCCAGAGAAACTACCAAAGGTATGTACATTTTTCTATCTTATGTCTTCAAAGTTTGTGTAAATTTATTTTAATGCCGTTTTTAGAGGTCTGCACAGGCCTTGTTTGGTGAGTTTTGCGTTTAAGGTCCGGCCCGTGATATACCGTTATGTATTATTTTGTCTTTCTTTTGTACTCGTATTTTATTAAATTATGAAAACTAAATAATGAAATGAGATGTTATTGCAAATATTTAGTTGAATGTAAGACTAAAAATATTAACTAAACTTTTCTACAATTATCGAAGAATATAACCTTTAAAGAGAGAGAGAGAGAGAGAGAGAGAGAGAGAGAGAGAGAGAGAGAGAGAGAGAGAGAGAGAGAGAGAGGGGGAGAGAGGGGGAGAGATAGGGAGGGAGAGGGAGGGAGGGAGGGAGGGGGACAGCCATGGAGGGGAGAGAGGGAGAGCGAGGGGGAGAGATAGGGCGGGAGGGGAAAGGGGAGGGGACAGACATGGAGGGGAGAGAGGGAGAAAGGCATGGAGGGGAGAGAGAGAGAAAGACAGAGGGGAGAGAGAGGGAGAAAGACATACAGGGGAGAGAGAGGGTGAAAGACATAGAGGGGAGAGAGAGGGTGAAATAAATAGAGGGGAGAGAGAGGGTGAAAGACATAGAGGGGAGAGAGAAGGGGAGACAGAGAGGGGAGATAGAGAGAGGGAGGGCGGGAGGGAGATAGAGAGGTGGGAGATAGAGGGAGCTAGAGTGGGGAGAGAGCTAGAGGGAGCTAGAAGGGAGAGAGAGAGAGAGAGAGGGAGCTAGAGGGAGAGAGAGAGAGAGAGGGAGGGAGGGAGAGAGAGAGAGAGAGAGAGATTAAGCGCGTTCAAAATCTCCCTTTCTCTGAACTTGCAAGTGGAAAGTCAATTCCTATACGGATTAGGGATAGGAGAAGCAATCGATGTCGTCCACACTCGGGGTCGAATCTTTTTATTGTCAACAATCCCCAAAGTGTTTTTACCATCGTAATATCTACAGATGGTAAAAAAAAAAAAGCTGAGTGCCTCTCCTCGCCTCTTCGATTCCCTTCTTGAATTACTTCCATAGTGTTGCAACCCTCACTTGGCCATCTAGGTCCCCGGATCTTTCTCTTATCAAGCATGCATGGGTCATTGTGGGACGTCACCTGCGGCCATCACAGAATATTGGAATATTTTGCAGCAGTTACAGGACTCTTGGCACAGTCTGTCACATGACAATATCAGAGTTTTGTTTGACCCCATGCCAGGCCATATATCAGCGTGCATCACAGCCATAGGTGCCTTTACGAGGTATTAATCTCTAGCAGTTATGCTAACACTCTTCAGAAATAGTCCTAGTACTGTGATATTGTAATTAATTCTTTCTCTTCAATGCACTTGTTAAGAGTTTCATTATGATGGGATGCATGCTTTCAGGAGTGTTGGCTATTTTGTGCAAGATGGTATTAAGTTTTTTCCTGGTACGCTACAGCAACTCCACAACACGAAAAATTAAAGCCGTGATCACTCAGGTGACGCTATTTGAACAGCCAATCAGAGGGTGACTGCTTAGCGGACGCAACTTTATTTCGTATATCCAGCAACCTTTGTGTAGTATGGATAAATCAACGCAAGCAGCAATTACACGATATTGCTACAGTCTCCAGTGAAAAGATAAACTACGTTCTACATTAACCCAAAAGTTGAACTGGTAAAGGCACTTAAATACACTGACGGAAAAAAATATCCCAACACCAAGAAGGGGTTGTGTTAGATAAACGACAGTTGGTAGGCGGTGAGAGTACATCTGTAAGATGACGTCTATGCAAATTTCGCGCTCGGCGCATACGTGTGGCGCTGGCAGCGCCCCTCGGAACATGCAAAGCAGGTTTGCTGTAAATACGCGCTGTAACGTTCGTGAGCGTTAGTTATCGTTGAGATTCGACGTAGTGTGTTGATGTTAGTCAAGAATGCCTTTAAGAAGACGAAGAAGCCATTATCAACAGCTCACGGAGTTTGAACGAGGTCGTGTAATAGGGCTACGAGAAGGTGGATTTTCTTTCCGCAATATTGCAGAACGACCAGGAATGTAGCCACTGTGCATGATTGTTGGCAGCGGTGGTCAAGGGAAGGTACTGCCTCAAGAAGACCGGGTTCCGGCAGGCCAAGCGGCACTACTGAGAGGGAAGACCGCCGTGTACGGCGTATGGCCGTGGCGCATCGTACCGCGTCTGCGGCAGCAATTCAAGCTGCAGTTGCCACCACAGTGACACAACGAACTGTTACAAATCGGTTACTTGAAGGACAGCTCCGAGCCAGACGCCCTGTAGCGTGCATTCCACTTACTCCAAACCACTGCCGTTTGCGACGTCAGTGGTGTCAAGCTAGAGCTCATTGGAGGACGGAGTGGAGATCTGTTGTGTTTTCTGATGAAAGCCGGTTCTGTCTGGGTGCCAGTGATGGCCGTGTGTTGGTTAGAAGGAGGCCAGGTGAGCGTCTGCAACCAACCTGTCTGCGGCCGAGACACACTGGACCTACACCTAGAGTTATAGTCTGGGGAGCAATTTCCTATGACAGCAGGAGCACTCTCGTGGTTATCCCACGCACCCTGACGGCACAATTGTACGTCGGTCTGGTGATTCAACCTGTTGTGCTGCCATTCATGAACAGCATTCCAGGGGGTGTTTTCCAACAGGATAACGCTCGCCCGCATACCGCTGTTGTAACCCAACATGCTCTACAGAGTGTCGACATGTTGCCGTGGCCTGCTAGATCACCAGATCTTTCACCAATCGAGCACGTATGGGACATCATTGGACGACAACTCCAGCGTCACCTACAACCAGCATTAACCGACCCTGTATTGACCGACCAAGTGCAACAGCCATGGAACTCCATCCCACAAACTGACATCCAGCACCTGTACGACACAATGCATGAACGTTTGCGCGCTTGCATTCAACATTCTGGCGGTTACACCGGTTATTAATGTACAAGAATTTCACATTTAAAATCGCGCTTACGTTAAGCTGTGATCTTGAAACCTTAATCGATTAAATATGTTACCTATACAAATGTATTGCCGCCATTTCATTCCTCTACAACTGTTTTTTCGTGGTGTTAGGATTTTTTTCCGTCAGTGTAAAAGAAAGACATCTGAGGGTGTGGGAGACTTGCAACGTGGAAACTGTCGATACATTTAAAAATCAGTTGTGAGACTTGTGGTTTTAAAAAAGTTGAAAATAACTTCTGGTTACTTAAGGGGGTTCGGTAGGTTGTATCTCGGTCATGTTAATTGTAACATATTGAAGACCCATGATCTCAGGAACCACTGGAAAGAAGTGGCTAAAATTTTCAGGGGTTGTTCTCCACATACTGCTACACACGATAACACAAGTCTTTCTTAAAATTAATTTTAGTTGTCATCGTATGATTTCTATTTCAGGAACCACTAAAAACGTTGTAAAAAATGAAACATAAAAATGTATACAAGGATACCAAAACATCAAGAGCCGCGGATGGCTTAGTGGCTAGTGTTTCAGATTATCGATGCTGGGTCCCCAGGTTCTAGCCTGGGCTGATCTTTCAGAGATGGTGTGATTTACTAACAATCGCTGAATATCCGCCGTGCATCGGACGAGCACGTAAAGTGACGGCCCCCAGGCTGGACCCACTGGTTAAATGGGTATCCTTTCCTATGTCCTCCCTGAAATTCTCTCACCCATCTATGTGCAATATCGTACTTGTACGGTGGCGCCATCTACTGTACTCTAATCTCACTACAAACTGTTCTGTCAAAAGTCGCTAGACTTGCTCTCATTCCTTCCGTTTCTGTGTCCTGCCCAAAAGGCGATCTCGCTGTAGGTGGCTGGGACCTAAACTCTACTCCCTGTGGACGGAAGTCCTACATGAAAATGACAAATGCTCTCTACCAAAACATCATATTACAAAAATCTTGCGTTAAAGTCTGTAGATACAAGAGACAAACCTGTGGTACAAATTTCAAAGCTGTATCTTTTATAGGTTCTGAGATAACGCGTCATAAATGTTCAAAAATATAACTCTCGGAAATATGCAATTGAAGTTTATTGAGCAAATGCTTAAAGTACAACAGTAGATTCAGTGCGTTCCAGCAGCATAGGTGAGGTTATCTGGTCCCTCTTCTTCATGGAACGCCTCTTCAAGCTTCCTCTTGGCCCTTGCACGCTGTTGTCTAGCTTTTTTTTTTTATGGAGTGTGGACAACATACGCTCACCACTTCTCACCCGCAGACTACCGAGCTCCACCAGAACTGATCCCGTATTCTTGCTGACAATGATCCCAAGCTGTTGCAAAACCATGCTTCTGGATATATTCCCTTTGTTAAAGTTTAGGATGGCATCATACACTTCAAATAACCTCAGACTACACCAACACAACAATAAAGACACTACATGAAAGAAATACGGGATTACGCCATATAATACAAATTTTGAAGATGACAATCCGATTTTTGGCGTAAATGTGACAAGGATGGTAAGTCAGATAATATGCGAAAACTTGAAAATTTTCATCGTCCTGGAGCGGGACTCGAACCCGCGTCTCCCAGAAAACGCCTAGGTATGCTAACCACTACACCACCCAGAACGACCAAGTTTCAAGTTTCCGATCAATTTGAATTTAACCATCACACGATTCGCTAGTCGAAGCAATCACGGGATAGGATTGTTAACCTCCAGATTCGCTAAACATGAATGCCGGTTGCTTCGACTAGCGAATCCTGTGATGGTTAAATTCAAATTGATCGGAAACTTGAAACTTGGTCGTTCTGGGTGGTGTAGTGGTTAGCATACCTAGGCGTTTTCTGGGAGACGCGGGTTCGAGTCCCGCTCCAGGACGATGAAAATTTTCAAGTTTTCGCATATTATCTGACTTACCATCCTTGTCACATTTACGCCAAAAATCGGATTGTCATCTTCAAAATTTGTAAAGACACTACAGTTCGTGTGACTGTCACTAATGAAATCTATCAGTTGTCACGAAGCACTCTTTTATTCCCTTGCAGCAGGATTGCCAACTTAAAACAATAAACTTCTGTCCTTAGAACTCTGGAATATGTAGTACTATAAAAAAACAGGATATAGCGTGAGATCAAATACCAAAGTAGGGCAACGCGCGAAAAACCGCCTGACATGTACTCACATTTAAAGCCATAATTTGTCTTCTTTCAGTAGGATAAGTACAAATAAGATGTCAAATTAAAGCCAACGATACATGCAATGGAAATATACAATAATACAAAAAGCGATTTTTGTGTCCATGTTAACCTACCGAACACCCTTAAAATAGAATAGCTATACTAGTAACTTCAAGTAATACAGTTTGCTTGAAAAAGCCATCTGGTTGATGTGCGAAAGCTTGGAAACTTTGATTTCTATTCTACGCCAATAAATTGGGATTACTAGTGTAGTTATGCTATTTTAAGTATAGTTAGTGTACACTTCCTTGTAATTAATTAATTTGTAGTTAATGGAAAATTTTGTTTATCTGTCTTTAAAATAACCAAAAGATTCAGTCTTTAAACTAGTTTTATTCAGAAGTTTAAGACGTGCACATCAGAGATATGAAGGTGCACAATGCTAGGTGGGATATCAGATCAACAATTCTGGTCTGGGTTCCTCTGTGGCTCAGACAGCTTGTTGCCTTTCTCATCGGCGCACCAACACATTCCTGTAGATCCGTGGCATTGTCTTGAGGTGTAAGTTCCGTCAGCATTACACTGTGGCACGTAAGCTCCAATCAGGCCTAAGAAAGAAGATGGGAATAATGAATGAGAGCACTATGTTGTGGGACGTAACTTCCATTCATTCCTCAAAAAAAATTAGGGAATGATGGAATATCATCAAACATAAACAGTTGTTTAATTAATGAGTTTGGATTTAAAACATATGATTGTCGCTCAACAGTTAGATGAAGTATCACAAATAAGTAAAACAAAATTTGATTGAAAATTTAGTGCACTTATAGGTGATAGACATAAAGTGATACAAAGATGAACGAAAACTCAGTGGGAAAAGAAAGAGTTAAGCAAAAATAAATCAAAACGTGTATTCTTTAATTTAACTTTCAATTCTACACTGCTGGCCACCCAAAATGCAACACCAAGAAGGAAGCATCCGATTGGCCTGAAATTCACAGCATGCGTCGCCCGCGAGAGGACATGCAAACGATTAACATTGCAGGGCATATACAAATCATGCCCGCCCGGCACACCACCGAGAAGCCCTGTAAGAAAGGTGTACAGAAGGCGGGGTGTAAGTAGTGGAAGTGTGTTGTGCTGCCGGACCTGTGCGTGGGAAGCTTCCTGATGCCTCGTCGCAGAATACGTCAGTCATTCCAGCACGTTTCGGAGTTCGACAGAGGACGAATAGTGGCTTATTGCGACAGCGGTTTATCGTACCGAGACATCGGCGCCCGTGTGGGACGACATGCAGCCACAGTGAGTCGAATATGGATTCGGTGGGTGCAAGAGGGAGGGACAAACCGACGTGAGCGATTGCCGCAGCCGCGGCTTACCACCGAACGAGAGAACCGGCATGTCGAGCGGCGGGCAGCAACGGCTCGCACCGCCACATCACGAACGTTAGCGCAGGAATTACGGTGTGTTGCGCAACAACCTGTGTTAGCACGTACCGTTCGACGTCGTCTGCAGCAGCAGGGACTTGTCGCACGGCGCCCATTGTTCCGATTACCATGGACGTTACACCACCAGCGAGTGCGGCGGCAGTGAGCCGTTGAACGCCGCACACGGACTACGGAATGGCACGACATTGTCTTCTCCGACGAATCCCGCATCTGCCTGCAACACCACGATCGTCGGATTCGCGTATGGCGGCACCGCGGCAAGAGACTGTATGACGCCTGCATTATGAATCGCCATACCGGTCCGTCGCCTGGCGTTATGGTTTGGGGCGCAACTGAATTTGACACCCGCAACCCTCTGGTACGCATTGCCGGTACAATCAACAGCCACGGCACCATGTCCGACATTTTGGAGCCTGTAGTCCTCCCTTACCTGCAAAACCTGCCAGCGGGCACGTTTGAACAGGACAATGCTCGCCCGCACGTGGCACGCATCGTGCTACAATTCTTCACGGCCCACCAGGTGTCACTGCTGCCGTGGCCCGCCTGTTCTCCCGATATGTCGCCCATCGAACACGTCTGCTTGCTGATCGGCAACGGAGTGGCCTGGCAAGCACCACCTGCGACTACCCCTGATGAACTGTTTCAACGTGTGAAAGCAGCCTGGACCGACATACCCCAAGCCCACATCCAAAGCCTCTTTCGTTCAATGCCGCGGCGTGTAGCGGCCGTTATTGCCAGCCATGGGGGCCACACGAACTATTGATGTCTGCGTGTTTCTCAAGTCGCACGGGCCTGTAAGCTCAATCGTTTCATCTTTGTATCTGTTGTTATGTGTCCAGTGAATCTGGCTTTGCTATCTCGTGTCCTTCTTGGTGTTGCATTTTGGGTGGCCAGCTGTGTAGTTCTCTGTTCTAATTTATTATGTTACTTCTGGTTAGCCGGGTGGCGCAGTGGTCTAAGCGATGGCTTCTGATAATTCGTCCGAAAGGGGTCTGGGTTCGAATCCCGGTGAGGCATGGATGTTGTGTTTGTCTTATGGCACTGGCTCTCTGCTTTCCTTGGAACCACTGACCCTAAATTAGGGACGGGCGACTGCTTATAGCCCATTGAGTTGCTCACTGTGGTCGTTAAACCTCCAATCAAAAAAAAAAAAAAAAAAGAAATACTTCTCGTTATCTGTTCTTAATGTCAGATCACCCAAGTGCTTACGATTTCGGCAATTTCTAGAAGAGACAGTTAAACCACAGTACGACATCGATAAAAGATCAGTGCTTGAGCAATGGGTGTGTCATGTGTGATTCAACTATCAAGCCTGTGACTCGTGGCTTCTAGGCTAGTTACATAATAAATTGTCTTTTCGCAGTCATTTCCGTCGCCACACTTCTGGTTGTAAGCAGGTAACAGAACCGAAGAAAAACCATATTTCGTACCCAACACTTGAATTAAGATCTGTGTAAGATGTAACAGCATAACCTCTCCTCCACTAAGCGACAGCAATTTTTTACACATACATTATATTGACAAAAGTCACCGGACACCTAGAAGAGAAACACAGCACAGCATTTATTGACATACATTAGTAAGGTGTCGGTCCACCTTTGGCCTCAACACATGCGCTGACCCTTCGAGACATGCTTTCGACAAGGTTTTGGAACACAGCGATAGGTATGCGCTTCCATTCAGTACATAATGTTGCCGCTAACTGTTGCTTAGTAGTAGGCCTTGGTTCCAAACTTCTTATGCGGCGCTCTAATTCATTGCATAGGTGCTCTATGGAATAAATAACAGGGATCTGTGCTGGCAAGTCCACACACGGTATAATTATCGTCAAACCACGCCGTAACAGTCCTTGCTTTATGGCTCGGTGCATTATCCTGCTGGTACCAAGGCTCGGTTCCTTAGTATTGCCACAGAGTTGGTAGGGCATAATTGTCCAGAACATCGAGGTAGACGTGCTGGTTAACAGGTTTGTCCACGATAACCAATGGGCCGGGACCGTATCACGACACCCCCTCACACACACGAGTACACTGCCAGCTCCTAACTTGACCATAGGAACAATACACTGTGGTAAATAGCATTACCCCGGCTGCCGCCATACTCACACTTGATCATCGGACTAATTAATCGTGTATCTGGATTCATCAGTCCATAGGACCCGTTTCCATCCATCTACCGTCCACGATAAATGTTCTTTTCACCATGCTAAACAACGAGTAGCATTCCGAGTGGAGATGAAAAGCTTATGAGCAGCCGCACGACCACGGTAATCCATGAAATGAAGTTCTCTGCGAATGGTAAGCGTACATACCAAGCTTGCGGCATTTTTGCTCACCTGTAGACTGAGGTCATATGTAGTACTCCGTCAATTAGCTGTAACGACTCTCCTGAGGCTTCGACATCCTCTATCACTGATTTTCTTTGGTCTGCTGGTACGTTTTGCTACTTCAGGCACGCCATGTGTCTTCCACTTATTCAGTACATCCAAAACAGTTGACTTGGTTATGTTTAAACGCCTCTCGGTTTCTCTTATGAACAATCCTCTAATATAACACCCAAAAATCTTTCCTTTCTCAAAGTCAGTTCTCTCGCACCCGGACATTTTCACACAACCACACAGTGCGATATGATCTCGGTCAGCTGCTGGCTTGCTTTTATACCGTTTGCAGCTGTACCGCATATCTTAACAACGCAGCCGATCCGTCCATTTGTTTTTGAGGCGGTGTCCGGTGACTTTTGTCAATATAATGTATACTGCCCATTCTTAAATCAGGACACTTACATGTCTACAAACAATCCTTATTTACAGAAAATATAGTATTTTGTGCTAAAATCTCTGACCGCTTATAGTCTCGTAATACTCTCCACTACTGTTTTTGTAAATGTTGCCGTTATTTCCAGACTTTCTGTCTTCAAAGCAGTGACCATTGCAGCTTTGTTTGTTGGGCGATCTGTCCTTGTACGTTTTTGTTACTGGTGTAAACCGTGGGGTCTGCCGCTCTTTGGTCCATTGATACCCTAGTGTCAATGAGCTTCGACCAATCCTTCGTTCCACACAGCTGAGGATCCAGTTCGTCCCAGAGAATCTCTGGGACGAACTGGATCAATCAAGACAGTGCAGGTCAGGACTTTGGGCCTGACCAGTGCAGCTTTGTTTGTTTGGCGATCTCTCCTTCCGCATTTTCTTTTTGCTGGTGTAAACCGTGTGGCATAGCGCTCTTTAGCCCATTGAGACTATAGCATCAATAAACTCCAACCGATCTCTTCTTCTACACACCCGGCAATACAATTCGACTCAGAGGTTATCAATAGTGTTCAGGGCAGAACTCTGAGCTGGCCAGTCCAACTTTGGGCCTTCAAAGCAGTGACTATTTTTTGGGAGATCTTCCACGAAACTGACAATCCAATTTATCTCTGAGATTATAGGGTTAAGGTCAGGACTCGGAGTTGGCCAGTCCAATTTTTCGACGACCATGTCTTTAAAACAATCTGTCACAACGTGAATAGTATGACGTGGTGCGTCGTCTTGCTAATAGAAGTATGGGCCTTCCATAAAGTACTGACAAAACGTTCGTAGTGCACAATTGTCCAGATCGTCTAGGTGGAGCTCGGCACCCGTGGCTTTGTCACTGTCGGGAATACTCAGTCCGGAAAGTACCTTTCTCCAAGCATTACTCACACCGAGGAGGGACGTTCTCCATTGGTGTAACAGTCCAAGACCGACGTCCAACCACCAAGATAATCGTCGTCGTGTGGCATTAGTCGAAGTGATTAACGGATTATGGATGGTTGCTGGACCAATGTAATTATGTCGGGCAACATCTTGCGCAGGCTAGCCCATAGGGTGTGTTTGGGACCGGGCAAATATTTTTTGCGACGCGCGTGTCTATATAAACAGTTTGATTAAAAATGTATTACAAAATTCGTGGGCCCATATAAGGTGTACTGATCTATCGATAAAGATTTAGAACAATGGGCAAGTACTTAGGTACTTGTTTCATGTCCAATCAATGGCTTCTTGAACTCTTTAGGCCGTAATCACTGCATTCCTAGAATGCGATCTCTTTCAGTATTGACCACGGAAATTATATACACTGGTGTGAAAAAATTAAGGACGAAGGAAAGAAATTAGCATAACAGCGGAACGAACAGGCAGAACGGACCGAAAGACCACTCAGGAGATCGACTAGGGTTCGGTACGGTAAAACATGCGCATATATGCAGCATGACGGGGGGGGGGGGTCGGAAGGGTACAAAGCAGACGGGCGGTGTATTCTCAGCAATTCGGTGAAAGCTATTGCACGCTGTACATCGGTTTGAACGACGTCGAGGTGCTGCCACCGTGTGATATGGCAAATAAGCAATCCAGTAGACGACATCTGGATGAATTAACCCGAGGTCGCGTCATTGGGAAGTTGGAAGAAGGTCAGAGTGTGACTAGTGTGGACGAGGAGTTCGGGATCGCTCACAGCATCGTTTCACGAGCTTGAAGAACATTTCAAACGACAGGAAAAGCTGTCCGAGAGTTTAGCAGTGGTCGTCCATGAGCAACCACGGCGACGGACGACCGGTATATTGTCCTACAGGCGAGAAGAGTCAGACGGCAGAAAAAACCGTCTTGTCCTTAATTTTTGCACGCCAGTGTAATAGCTATGACCACAGGCAAAGCGTCCGACAATGAAACAAATGTCAAAAATCAGGGCTTTTTCAGTTGTTTTCGGAGGCTAAACGGAAAACTTGGCTATTACATTGGCAGCAAGCTTTATTGCGACGTATCAAATTAAGACGAAACGCAATCATATCAGATATGCTGGGGGTAAGGCTAAAATTCTGATTACCAAACCGCCTTTATTTTATATATTATGGAAAAGTTTCCGGAGCCCCTGCTAGCGGGCGCTGTAGGGGTGTAACCGACCGGCGACCCGTGCTGTCAGTTCGTATGTGAAGCCAAGCATGTAGGTCGATAAAGTTCATTTGCGGCACTGTTTGTTACTCATGTTTGATTTAGGGATAAGTGCGAGTGAAGTATACGGTTCAATATGCCAGGTGCATGGCGAAACGGTTATGGGTGAGCGGGTGTGTCAAGAATGGGTTTCCAGGTTTAAGAAAGGTAATCTAAGCTTGGAAGACAAGCCAAGTGCAGGTAGACCGCAGGAATTCGCAGACGAGGAGCTGGAATCGCTGTTGCAAGAGGAAGAAACACAATCGACCATGCAACTGGCGAAACGTTTTAAAGTGGCTCAATCGACGGTGGTACGGCGTCTATAGGTCTTGGAAAAGATCCAGAAGATTGGTAAGTGGGTTCCGCATACTTTAACGGAGCGTATTAATGGTCAATGATTGAGCATCTGCACATCGTTGCTGAAGAGGTTTCAAGGGAAGAATTTCTTGTAGAAGATTGTCACCAGGGATGAAAAATGGGTCTATTGCGACAACCCCGTACGCAAGCAATCCTGGTTCGACCCAGGACATCCATCAACATCAGCTGCAAAACAGGATATCTACGGGGAAAAGGCGCTGTTGTGTGTGTGGTGGGATATGCACGGAGTGCTGTACTTCGAACTGTTGAAACCGAGTGAAACAATAACTGCACAACGATATAGCGATCAGTTGATGAAACTGAACGCTGCAATCAAGCAAAGACGCCCATGGACAGGTAAAGGACGCCACCATGTCATCCTGTTACACGATAATGCCAGACCACATGTCGGTGCCACCGCGAAATCAACCCTTGAACAGTTGCACTGGGAGGTTTTACCACACCCGACTTACTCCCTGGACATCGCACCCTCAGACTTTCATCTGTTTCGCTCTGTGCAACATGCCCTAGCCTAACAGTGGTTCACCACAGTTCCAGAGGAGGAAAATTGCGTCACTGCGTTATTCAGCTCAAAACCAGAGTCCTTCTATCACAGGATCATTAATTTATTGCCTGAAAAATGGCAAAAGGTCATTTATGCTAACAGTCGATATTTCGTTGAATAAATGTGTACTGGTTTCCTGATTGCTCCTGTCTCCGTTCTCCTTAAAACAGCGGAAACTTTTGCATACCCCTAATACAATATTGCGTACTGTATGATTCGATGTTCTATTCA
Organism: Macrothele yani; assembly: GCA_039090855.1. NCBI lineage: Eukaryota > Metazoa > Arthropoda > Arachnida > Araneae > Macrothelidae > Macrothele > Macrothele yani. The sequence continues at coordinate 39,310,362 of CM077009.1, read as the reverse complement.
TAGATCAGCGTACATGAGATACAAACTGCCATACAAAATACATAAAATATCACAAGTCTATTCCTGAAAATCAATTTTTGTTGTTTCATTTAAACATTATTTTGTTGTAATCCAGATTTTCGTATAACGAGCGTTGTATTGGCAGTAATGCCAAATTAGATAAATTTTGAGTCATTGTAGTTGTAAGATAGTTTTTCATTAATTTAAGTTTAGAGAAATTTTCTTTGAGGCAGTAATAACTAGAATTGTCAATAATATTTTTGAAGCAATATTGAAATTTGGAAATGAATCACGAATTTTACACATCGTGCTGAGCGAGGTCCCCCAAGGCGGCCCCGTGATGCACGGAGCGGTTCTGTTTTTGAGCTCCGTACTGGTGCTAACAGCAGTCCCAATATATTTGAGACGGTGTTAATTTGCATTGTGAGCGGCAAGTCCTTTGCAAAGAGCTCCCGTCACATTCTTTCAGCTTCGAAAGTTTATCGGGTGGTTTCTTGGCAGTTTCATCCCCAGTCTGCTTCCATTTGCATATCAAATCACTAATTGTCGACCTAGAGATTTCCAATATTGCTGAAAAGTCACGTACCGAGCGATTGCTTATGTGGCACCCTATTGTAAATATGCGCTCGAAATCAGTTAACTCGGTCGATTATCTTGTCTTCACAGTCATGCTATTGTCTCATAATAGCCATACGAGCATATTTGTACTTGCATGTGTGACCCTGCTTGTGTAGTACATAATTCACTACCAAATAGAGGGACTTCCGGACATTATTGGCATGGCAATGTGTGTTCACGCAAGATCCCCTGATTCCAAGCTACATTAGAGACCTGGCTCGCTTCTTGTGTAAACCGTTTTAACTTTTTATAAAGAACTGGCATTGAATAGTTTCATATGCTTCCAAACAATCATTTTGATTTGTTTCACGGTAAGAACGTTTTCAACGAAGTTCCAAAGAAATCGACATGACAATCGACAAGTTTTGCAGCTGAGAATAGAACAAACACTGTAATCAAAGATTTCGTTGTAAAGGGTTTTTGCTATTTATTTCGGAGATGACATTAAAACAGAAATGGTCACGTAGGGTCATCCATGAAATGCCGCTTCTCCTGCCCCCCCCCCTTTTTTTTCACAATATTAGCTTTGGAATTGACACCATACTTAGACACCCTTCCGTTTTTATTTCTTCTCCTAGCTACGAAGAAGGAAAAATAAAACTTCGGTTCACAAATCTGTACATAACATTTCTCCTAAAGAATATTTTGTTTGCGCTATTAGATCTGCTTCGACTAACATAAATCCAAACGTAAATTTCCAGGTTTTCTCAAAAGTTTCTTTTTTTTCTGTTCTGTCAGTTTCTCAGCTAAGGGCACAATTATTTCACACGGAGTGGCTATTATTGCCATGAGTTTTGGATTTTATATTAAGTCACCAACAGACATCCAGAATATGTGAAGTGTTCTTTTCTTGTTACTTCATTGTTGAAAAGGAGTTTCTTATTACTTCCATAATTGAGGTCACCGATGAACTAAGTCACCTATGAAAATTTGCTTTATTATTTGCTTATAATGTGAAGCTTAAATATTTATTTTAAAGCCTGATGACTATGTATGTCACGTGCTTACCTTTGGAGGTTTGTCCGTCTCTGTGCAAGAAGCAGTCACAGGTCCTGATGTGCATGGAAGGTCCTTCGACGTGGGTTCCATCGGGTCTATAGCACATGCAGAACTTAGATCCCTGAAAGCACTGCAGAGCTTCGAAGTCACCGTTGGCATCGCAGTTGGGAATGAGTTTGATGTTGGTTTTTGCAGCTAATTCCTTCTCCCGTTGACGCTGACACTCGGTCAGACCTGGAAACAAGAGATGCAAATAATATGAAGAATTGACTACGAAACCCTTTCCAACATACTTTGAAGTGGCAATTAGACAATAGATATAAACCCCAACAGAAAAAACATGAATGCAGAAACTCTAAAGATAGCAAAGACGGAATTCCACAAAAAAGGGATGATACGCAGGATTAATTACGAGTTTATTGGTAGGGCGGCATTCTAACACTTGATAACCATGCTATTAAAAATTTCAGCACATACTATCGCATTTACTGTTTTTACCCTCCCAAGCAGAAGTTCAGGAGCTGGCCAAGTGGTCTGAGGTGCTAGCTCTGTCCTGTAGCTGGAATCAACTACCCGAAATTAGGGACAGGAGCCTACTTACACTTAGTTCAAAGAGTTGATCCTGGTGGTGTTAAACTTCGAAGCGCCGTGATTATCATCAGTTAAGGTGGACGCACCTAAAAACTTTGCCCTATGTTTCCAATGATGAAAACTTCTGTAGACATTTTCTTCGCAATTAATGTATTCCCAAGGATGAAAACTCGACATCGATAAAAATAAATTTAAATTATTATTTTGTTTTTCTTTGGAGGTTTAACGACTACCGTGAGCAACTCAACGGGCTATAAGCAGTCGCCCGTCCCTAATTTAGGGTCACTGGTTCCAGGGAAGGGAGAGAGCCAGTGCCGTAATACAAACACAACATCCATGCCTCACGGGATTCGAACCCGGACTTCATTCGGACGAATAATCAGAGGCCATCGCTTAGACCCCTGCGCCACTGGGGCGGCAATTTAAATTATAGCCTGGTATTCTTAATATTTGCTACAACTTAGCCATAATTATATTAAAAATCAAATTTTCCTTGGATAGTGTTGCGACATGCTAATAGATGGCGCGACCTGTACATGAATGACATCTGTAGACAAATGTTTGACGGCTTATTTCGGAATTATAATTGCCGCCCCGGTGGCGCAGTGGTCTAAGGCGTTGGCCTCTGATCATTCGTCCGAAGGGGTCCGGGTTCGAATCCCGGTGAGGCATGGATGTTGTGTTTGTCTTACGGCACTGGCTCTCTCCCTTCCCTGGAACCAGTGACCCTAAATTAGGGACGGGCGACTGCTTAAAGCCCATTGAGTTGCTCACGGTGGTCGTTAAATCTCCAATCAAAAAAAAAAAAAAAAAGAATTATAATTCAGCAGTATCTACAGTACTGCTGATTTTATTTCAATTTTATTAATTTTCGGAATATAATAAAAAATTTTGAGTCTATCCATGCGACAGCCTGGAATGTTTAGAATAATTTGAGCCACTTAGATTAAATGTTCTGACAATTATTTTGCTAAAAATGTTAACAAAACTGTGGATACTGCTGATTTCTAATTCTTAAATAAGCCATCATTTATTTGTCCACTGGAGTGATGATTGTACAGGTCGCGCCATCTATTTGTAGGTTCCAACATTACCCAAAAGGAAAAATTGTTGAATTTTAACGTTAAGTTTTACCAAATATACCATACTATAAGTTATTTTTATCGATGAGAAAATTTTCAATTTTCATCCTTGGGAATGCATTAATTGCACAAGTTTTTACCATTATAAACGTAGAGCAGCGTTTTTAGGTGGAACCACTTTAAAGGACTTCGAAATACTGCGCATTATTGGGCTGTATGAAGCCCCCAGTCGACCCTGCGTATTGCACCACATGTTCCTCAACACAGTCCTGTGTTGCTGTACACGATGGATGACAGAAGACATTAACAGCCATCGGTATGGAAGTGGTTTGCCGAGAGTAACAACAGAGCGAGAAGACAGTTTGATCCGGCTACAGAGCCATACAGAACCGACAGTCATGAGAAGTGTGGTGATCCGTCACCCAATCACACGGCCAACCATTTTAAACTGTCTACTGGCAAAAGGCTTGCACGCACTGCGTGTTTTTGTGATCATCGTTTTCGTCGTTTTCACTCTCATCTGTTGGACGAAGGAGCAGCTACGCTGCAAACTCTTATCGGCGACGCCTGCGACACGAGAGCCGTGTTTTCATTTTTACAGGAAATTGACTTTTTTAAACTCATCTAGTTTTAACTTGTTCACTCTCATATTTCATTTTTACCGCATCGGCCTGTTTTTAACCTTGTGTACGTTTTTTATTGATTTTGTTTCGTTTTGATGTCTTTTGTTTGGCGCTCTTTGGCCAACCATGGCCCTTGCGCCATTAAAATCAATGAACCAACCAACCATGCACTGCGTCCGTTGCGTCGCCTACCACTGACCCCTACCAACGTCGTCAGCGCTGCGAATCCCGAGCAAAAGAATGGCGGCGTGTGGTGTGCGTCGATGAATCTGGCTTCTTCCTTCTGCCAGATAGTCGTCGGATACACATGCGGCGCCGACGTGTTCAATAAACAAATATAGCTAACATTGTCAAACGACACACCGCCCGAAAAGCGAGCATCGTGGTTTGGGGAGATATCGCCTATGATTAGTGCTCCACTTTAGTTTTCATTGTAGGGGTTTTTATGTCAAAAAAATTCTCCAACCTGTTGCGGAACCGTTTGTGGCATGGTTAAACAACGTTTTGTTTTAGCTCGACCGATCCAACCCTCTTACTGCAAAAGCATCGAGGCAATGTCCGCAAGATGACAATACACCACATGAGCCAGCCCGATCTCCAGATTTGTCGCCGGTAGAGCATGTCTGGGACGAAACCTATGATATGGGCTAGGGGGTATAAATATGTTACAAAAAAAAAACAATGCACAAATAAACAAGCATTCGAATACCAATAGGAAAATAAAGGTACAGTCTTATTCAATTCGCACAGCTACCCGCATCCACGTGACAGCACAGGTGTATTTTAATTATCTCGAATGATACGTGTTGATAGTTATCAAGGTCCAGTGGCCGAAGATGCTCGTTTTGAATAAAAATAACTATCTTGTTTGTTTTTGGGGTTTGACGATCACATGAGCAACTCTGAGGGTTATGAAAAGTCGGCCGTCGCAAATTTTGGACGACTGGTCCCAGGAAAATGACTGAACCAGATAGATCAGACAAGCACACCACACATGTCCCATCCGGAACTCGAGATTGGGCCCAGCACGGATAAATAACTTGCCACATGCCAGCGGCCCAGACAACTCTGCAACATAGGCGGCAACGACTTTATGAATGTTCCGAGTCAATACTGATATACGCTCAGGTATCATCATGTCCAAATGGTTGTCAAGCTGTCTTAAAAGCAAAACAAAGCAAAATATCTACGTTATATTATCAAAAGTATTCGGACACCACAATGTTTTAGGATAAATTGCTTTATTATCGCAATTAGTAGTTTGTGGGCCCACTTTCTGCATGTATGACAGCGACAACACGTCGAGGTATGCTATCAACCAATTTCCGGTAGGTCTCGAGAGGAATGACTCACCATTCGTCCTGCAAAGATGCTGCCAGGGTGGAGAGCGATGACGGTCGTTGTTGTTGATTTCGAATCCGTCGTCCCAGTTCATCCCAGAGGTATTCTATGGGATTAAGATCAGAACTGTGAGCAGGCCAGTCTAACAATTCCTCCTCATTTTCAAGAAACCAGTCCTGCACACGCTGTGCAGTGTGGCAGGAAGCTGAAACGCGTTGGAAGAGACAACAGTTATTTCCATAATAAACTGCCACACTGTTGGTAGTGGATAATTATTCAGAATGTCTAGGTACACTTCAGAGTTCATGATTCGTAGTATAATAACCAACGGGCCGAGTCTCATCCACGAAAAACAACTCCATACCATGATGGAGCCTCCGCCGAACGGTGACGGATCACTTTGTCCGTGTTCATTTCGTCCACGCTCACTTCGTCCAGTTCATTTCGTCCAACGTTCAATTTGTCCACTGTTCACTTCGTCCGCTGTTCACTTAGTCCAATATTCACTTCGTCCACTGTTCATTTCGTCCACGCTCACTTCGTCCAGTTCATTTCGTCCAACGTTCAATTTGTCCACTGTTCACTTCGTCCGCTGTTCACTTAGTCCAATGTTCACTTCGTCCACTGTTCATTTCGTCCACCGTTCCTTTCGTCCACATTCATTTCGTCCTCCGAATGAATGGAACACTGTGAAAATTATCTGTTTTAAGGGAGTTTTTGTGATAGGTAGAAGAAAAGATCAGCGGACATTGCTTGCATGCGTGTTTTTTTCCCTGTCTGAGTTTCTCGATTAAAACATAACGATTTTAAATCTTATTTAAAGTAAAACAAGGAACTTAACTTTGAAGAACTTTTTAACTCTTTTGTATAGTACGACGTCAATCACTATAGCATGACTCACGCTATGTTCATAAAAGGAGTGTAAAGTGGGATTTTTTAATAACGCTGCACTTTTACTTAGGCACTAAATATTTACATAAGATGCCAAGTTATTAATATTTCTTTTTTCTTACTTAGGCAGTAAATAATAATTACTATGCCTCATGCGTAGTCCCTTTTGACATTTTTTATTCTGCTGATGTCATATTCAAAACGTTTACGTATCCACTCAAAGTAATCATATTGTGCTTTTACTGAGGCACGAAATACTGTATTAATTCATAAGCCCTAGGCTTAGGCCGTTTCAACAGTTTTTATTCTACGGATGTCATATTCATATTGCTTACGTGCCAAGTCAGGGTAATAATATTGCGCTTCGCTCAGGCAGTACATTTAATTTAATAGGCCCTAGGACTAGCATTTTTTCACAGTTTTTATTCTGACCATGTGATATTTGTAACGTTCACGTATCAACTCAATTTAATTATACTGCGCTTGTATTTTAACACTAAATATTATTTCATAGGCCCCAGGCCAATGCCTTTTTTACAGTATTTATTCCACGGATGTCCTATTTATAACGTTTACATATCAAATTAAGGTAATAATAATGCGTTTTTGCGCAGTCATTAAATAATATTTCATAGGCCTGAGACCTAAGCCTTTTTTACATTGCTTATTCTACGGATGTCATATTCATAATGTTTACATAGCAAGTCATGGTAATAATATTGCGTTTTTACTTAGGCACTAAATATTAATTAACTGGCCTTTGGCTTAGGCGGTTTAACAGTTTTTAATCGGCCGATCTCATATTCATAAAGTTTACATGACATGCAAATTTAGTAATACTGCGCTTTTTACTTAGACACTAAATATTAATTCATAGGCCTTAGGCCTAGAATTAATATTTAGTATACCGATGTCCTAGGCCCTAGCAATTAATATTTTATGTCTAAGTAAAATATCAATATTAATAACTTGACATGTTATGCAAATACTATGAATATGTAGTGTAATGCCTTAAAAACTGTTAAAAAGGCCTAGGGCTTACTAATTAATGTTTAGAGCCGAAGTAAAGGCGCAACATTAATAACTTGACTTGATATGTAAGAGTTGTGAATACAATATAGTTAGAATATAAACTATGAAAAAGGCCTAGGCCAAGGGCCTATGAAATATTATTTAGTGCATGAGCAAAAGCGCAATATTATTACCTAAATTTATTAAAAAATGTTACGAATATGACGCACTTAAAATAAAAACAGTGAAAAAGGCATAGGCCTAGGGCCTATGAAATAATATTTAGTGCCTGAGCAAAAGCGCGATATTATTACCTTGACTTGTAACATAAACATTATGAATAGGGCATCCGTAGAATAAATACTGTAAAAAGGCCTAGCCCTAGGGATTATGAAATAATATTTAGTGCCTGAGCAAATGCGCAGTATTATTACCTTGATTTGATACGTAAATGTTATGAATATGACGTGATTAGAATAAAAATTGTGAAAAAGGCCTAGGTCATATGAAATAATATTTAGTGCCTAAGTAAAACCGCAATAATGTTACCTTGAGTTGATATGTAAACGTTATGAATATGACATCTGTAGAATAAAAACTGTTGAAACTGCCTAAGCCTAGGGCTCATGAATTAAAGTTCCGTGCCTCAGTAAAAGCACAATATGATTACCTTGAGTGGATACTAAACGTTTTGAATATGACATCGGCAGAATAAAATATGTCAAAAGGGACAACGCATAAGGCATAGTAATTATTATTTAGTGCCCAAGTAAGTAAAAGAGAAATATTAATAACTTGTCATCTTATGTAAATATTTAGTGCCTAAGTAAAAATGCAGCGTTATTAAAAAATCCCACTTTACACTCTTTTTATGAACATAGCGTGAGTCATGCTATAGTGATTGACGTCGTACCATACAAAAGAGTTAAAAAGTTCTTCAAAGTTAAGTTCCTTGTTTTACTTTAAATAACATTTAAAACCATTATATTTTAATCGAGAAACTCGGACAGGAAAAAAAAAAATCGCTTGCAAGCAATGTCCGCTGACCTTTTCTTCTACCTATCACAAAAACTCCTTTAAAACAGATAATTTTCACAGTGTTCCATTCATTCGGAGGACGAAATGAATGTGGACGAAAGGAACGGTGGACGAAATGAACAGTGGACGAAGTGAACATTGGACTAAGTGAACAGCGGACGAAGTGAACAGTGGACAAAGTGAACGTTGGACGAAATGAAATGGACGAAGTGAGCGTGGACGAAATGAACACGGACGAAGTGATAGGGAACCCGCTGAACTGAGCAGTTGGACGAACACGGTCCGACGAAAATCGTTCGCCGGGATGTCGCCAAATCTAAACACGCCCAACAGACTGGAAGAATGAAAAGCGTGAGTCGTTACTTCGAAGAACAGCTTTCCAGTTGCCCACAGACCAGGAACGACGGGAGATATATCACTCCAAACGGCGCTTCGCATTCACGGGAGAAATGTGTGCCGCTGCTGTACCATAATAACCCACACTGTGCAACTCTCTGCGGATTGTTATGGTACTAACCGAGCCATCACACGCATTTCGTACTTCGGCAGATGGAAACAGCAGGGGAAGAGCGGGATTTAACATGTTTTACCATGGCTCTTCAGTCACGTTTTTTGCTGCAGTTGCATCATCCTCCTTTCATCTCTTCAAGACATCATTTACAGTAACTTTGGTATGTTTAGTTTAGCTGCTATGTTTCGTTTAGCTCGTTGGGAACGTTACTTAAATGACATCCTATGACCAGCCCACGTTGAAACTCGGAATGTTCAAGTCCACGTGACATATCCCCTTCAAAGTTACCGATAACACGACAGAAAATCTAAGCTTTATATATGTACGTATCTTCCAATCACAGCGCAGCTTCCTGCGCAATCGTTCTTTGCAAATATTTGGTAGTGTCCGAATACTTTCGATAATACAGTGTATATAAAACAATTCTGAGTGAGATTCACTGAGAGACGGGTTAAGAAATTTAGAGCCAAAAAGAAAAGCGCCTTTTTTTCGACATGGAAGCTCATCTATTGTACACTTTAGTTTCTGTAATGGTCACTAATCTCGGTGTTTTTCATCTAGCAATGCAAGATACGTACGCCACTACTACTGCACTGTGTGTATACATGTATAATCAAACGGAATTTTACGTGAAAAAATGGTACATACCTTCAACGGCTAGAGCAGCCACCAAAACAACCTGAAAAATGAAAAAAATTGAATTAGGAATGCGCATAATGAATAAATCACAAGATTACGTAGTTTCAAAAACGCACTTCTGAAGAGTGCAAAAACTTGCAGAAGTCATTAGCAATAAGCCATCACAGCAATGTAACATGTACACTATGTTGACAAGTCTCCGAACACCCTTTCAAAAGCAAATGAATGGATCCGCTGCGTTGTTCAGATGCGCGGCACAGCTGTAAACGGTATAAAAACAAGCCTGCAGCTGACCGCGATCATATCGCACTGTGAGGTTGAGTGAAAATGCCGCGGCGGGAGAGAACTGACTTTGAGAAAGGAAAGATTGTTGGATGTTGCATTAGCAGGTTGTCCATAAAAGAAACCGAGAGGCGTTTAAACATACCCAAGTTGACTGTTTCGGGTGTATTGAATAAGTGGAAGACACATGGAGTGCCTGAAGTAGCAAAATGTACCGGCAGACCAAAGAAAATCAGTGATAGAGGACGTCGAAGCCTCAGGAGAGTCGTTACAGCTAATCGACGGACTACTGCCCAAGACCTCAGTGTACAGGTGAGTAAACATGTTGGAACCTCAGTATGTACACGTACCATTCGCATAGAACTTCATTCCATGGGTTACCGAGGTCGTGTGGCTGCTCATAAGTCTTTCATCTCCACTCGGAATGCTACTCGACGTTTAGCATGGTGTAAAGAACATTTATCGTGGACCGTACATCAATGGAAACGGGTCTTATGGACTGATAAATTCAGATACGCGATTCATCCGTCTGATGGCCGTGTGTGGGTATGGCGGCAACCGGGGGAACGCTATTTACCACAGTGTACTGTTCCTACGGTCAAGCTTGGAGCTGGCAGTGTACCCGTGTGGGGGTGTTTTTCGTGGTAAGGTCCCGGCCCATTGGTTATCGGGGACAAACCTGTTAACCAGCACGTCTACCTCAATATTCTGGACAATTACGCCCTACCAACTCTGTAACAATACTATGGAACCGAGTCTTGTTGGTACCAGCAGGATAATGCGCCGATCCATAAAGCAAGGACTGTTACGGCGTGGTTTGACGATAATTCCCTATCGTGTGTGGACTGGCCAGCACAGAACCCTGATCTTAATCCCATAGAGCACCTATGGAATGAATTAGAGCGCCGCATAAGAAGTTTGGAACCAAGGCCTACAACTAAGAAACAGTTAGCGGCAGCATTATGTACTGAATGGAAGCGCACACCTATCGCAGTGTTCCAAAACCTTGTCGAAAGCATGTCTCGAAGGGTCAGTCCATGCATTTAAGCCAAAGGTGGACCGACACCATATTAATGAATGTCAATAAAAGCTATGTTGTGTTTCTCTTCTAGGTGTCAGGTGACTTTTGTCTAAATAGTGTATGTCGTTTATAGCAAAAGTTAGCATATTTTCTGTTTTGCATGTCGATTGCCACAACCACTGTACAAAGATTTTTCCGCGCCTTTTTCAACTTTTCTGATAAAATATTTTCGCCCTAGGTGTAGAATTAAGGCGTAGGATTCGATCACTTTGGTACACGCGGATGGCAGGATACGAGTACGGCGCAAACCAAATGAATCGATGGATCCTTCTTGCCAGCAGGGTACTCTTCAAGCTGGTGGGAGTGGCATTCTCGTCTGGGGACTGTTTACGTGGACTGAAATGAGACCCTTGGTACGTGTGACATCGTCCCTCACAGGTCAACGTTACCGGGGGATATCCTGGGCGACCATTTGCTCCCGTTTGTGCGTCTTCAACATCCCACTGGGGACCTCATCCTGCAACAAGACAATGCACCGTGCCATTGCTCCCGAATTGTATCCGAATGGTTGGATGAACACTCCACCGACGTGACCTCGCTTCCTTGGCCAGCTAGGTCACCTGACCTCAATCCCATTGAGCACATCTGGGATGCCATCGGGAGAGATGTTCGACCCTCCATCAAATCTTCGTGAACTGTGGGAGCTTGTTCAGGGGTCGTGGATCCGTATGGCTTCCCAACGCTTCCGGTGTCTTGTCGAGTCCATGCCGAGACGAATCGCCGCCGTCATCAGGGCGGAAGGTGGTGCTACACGTTACTAGACAGGTATCTCTAATTCAATTGCTCTTCAGTGTAGATTCCGATGTCCGGCAAGCTATTTTAAATACCTCCATATAAAACTCTCCTTCAAAACTTGAAATTTTTTTTTGCAAGAATGAGAAAAAACACGCGAAAAAAAGCAGAAAGTTCCCATTAAATAAAGTGCGTCACGCAGGATTTTGAGTCCTGAAATGATCGACGGCACTGTATAATTAACGGGCCGCTCCGGTGGCGCAGTGGCCTAAGCGCTGGCTTATGACCATTCCTCCGAGATGGATCCGGGTTCGAATCCCGGTGAAGCATGGAGACTGTGTTTATCTTACGGCACTGCTCTCTCTCCCCCTTTCCTGGAATCAGTGGCCCTAAATTAGCCCATTGAGTTACCCACAGTGGTCGTTAAACTTCCAATCAAAGAAAGAAAGGCCAATTAACGCCTCCACACGAGCCCCTCCCAATATCGCTGAAGCGTCGACTCAGCTCAACAACGCATGGTCAGCGATGCCTCAGGACATCCGGGCACGTTTTCCACACGATGCCAAGCAGTGTTACCGAATGTATATCCCAAAATAGCGGTGGTACAGTCTACTAACTCAGGGTACATTATAATCCCCCGAGAGTTAAATAAAATTAAGGTAATTGGACTTGAATTACCACAGTGGACTTGAAAGTGCTCATGTTCTAATGTATATACCATTTTAACCGTAATTTTTTAAAATCGTGTAAAGACGGCAAACAGTGTTCTTAATATCCTTTATAACGAAGTAAATTTATCCGTCATTTCTGGTCTACGCCGGGATTCGAAACCGAGTCCACTTATTCCGGAACAAGTCGCTCTACCAACTGAGCTACGCAGACGTTCATTCTGATGGCTATCTGCCTTTATGTCGTGTGCGTCCTGCTGGCAGGTACGTCACATCTCCCCCCCCGAAGGAGGGCCGGGGGCATGGCCCACGGGTCAGCCGTGACCACGTTGCAGGCAGCATTCCACTGTAGAACGTGCACTTGAGAACTCCCAGTCAATCCGGTGTGTGGAATGCAACGTCACACATTTTTATCTTTCAAATCGCTGGAGAAGGGATTCTCTGATTTTTCCTATCTCGCGGTGTGGAAATAACATCATACCATTGCGAGATTTTGAACGGTCTGGTCATCCGGATAGTTCGGGCGCCATTATAACGAAGTAAATTTCTCCGTCATTTCTGGTCTACGCCGGGATTCGAACCCGAGTCCACTTATTCCGGAACAAGTCGCTCTACCAACTGAGCTACGCAGACGTCCATTCTGATTGCTATCTGCCTTTATGTCGTGTGCGTCCTGCTGGCAGGTACGTCACACCTTCAGCACGAAAAATTGACTTCCTATGGTACCTAGCCACTTTTTGGTATGTAGAATCATTTCCTGTCATTTTATTCTTGCATTATGGACAACCTGGTGAGAGTGTATAGAAAATGGAAGCACACATTGACTCTTCAGAAGACGCATTTGGACTTCCTACTTAATTGTCGGGATCTGAGGATCATGCCAAAGTTCCTAATACTTCGGCAAAAGCCAATCTTCCCCCGTGATGCGGCTATCCTTCGTATGGCCGAAACAAAAAGACTCGCCAGTAATATTCGGCAAAAAAGAGGATATTTGGACTATTTACAACGACGAACATATGATGCCCACTTGAACCTAGCTAAATGGACACACCCTGTTGTCCTGGACAGAATCCTGACAATTACCAATGCCATTAGCCTATCTGAGGACGCTAAAACACGGGAAACACATATTAAAAAGCTCCGACAACTGGTCGCACAAGAAGTTGACAATAAAGTTGTGAAACGTGGAACACTACCTAATTTGCAGTGCCTGAACTCAACATCCTACATCAACCTCAGTGGTATCCAACTGCACCCAGTTCAGCAAAGTGCGCTCGATAGAGGACTTAAGTATGCCTACCCTATCAATGTTGTCAATGATATTCAGCTTATTCCACAGATTGAACAAATTGTTAAAGCGCTCCCTTATACTATTCAAGACTCCGCTAGACATCAAGTAGCTAGAGCCATCAAGACTACTCATAACCAATCTAGTAATAATCCTGCACATAAGAAACTCAAATATGAACTGAACCAACTTAGACAGCTGCGTCAAAACCCCGATATCTCCATAATCAGTGCGGACAAGACCTCCCAAGTTATTATAATGAACAGAACTGATTACATTGATAAAATGAACCAGGCAATTGCAAACATTCCAAATACCATCTGCACCCGTGATCCCACTAATGATACCGTTTCGGCCCTCTCCAGGTTAAAATCTTCAGGTCTATTTCCTACAAATATCACTAAAGCTATGCACCCACCACCTGGACCCCGTGTTCCCGAATTATTTGGAAAACTTAAAACCCATAAAACAGGTAATCCCGTACGCCCTCTCGTTTCGGCCTATGCAAGTCCAACTAGGCCCCTCGAGGGAGCATTGGCAAAATGTCTAGTTCCATTAACCACTTCATCCATATTCTCGGTGTCCAGTTCCGCTCAGGCATTAAATAAAATACATTCTGTTACACCATCTAGCTCGCAGTTCATAATGGTCTCACTCGATATCATTTCCTTATACCCTAACGTACCTGTACCTGCTGTCCACCGTATCATCGAAGAAATGTTGTCAGCCCACGGAACTTATACCCATAATGAAATTCAAGGCATTGTTAATGCCCTAAGACTAGTGTACAACAGAACATTTTTTCGATTTAATGAAACTATATACCGTCAACGGGAAGGGGCCCCTATGGGGTCACCCCTCTCAGCAGTTCTATCTGAGTTGTTGTTACAAGACCTGGAAAACGAAGTCCTCGCAAACTTTCATGTGAAACCTATTTTATACCTGAGATACGTGGATGATGTGCTTTTGTTTTGGCAGTCCATTCTAGAAAGCCTTACCGAGTTCACCAGCTTGTTGTCTACAAAATACAGTTGCATAAAATTTTTCTAAAGAATTCGAGACCAATTATGCATTACCCTATCTGGACATCTTGTTGGAAAGAAACCCTAATACGAACGAAGTAACTCACTCTGTTTATAGAAAACCAACTGCAACAATATCTATGATTCCCTATAACTCCTACCACCCACTCAGGCAAAAACTCTCAGCTCTTCACTTTATGTTTCACCGAGCAGTTACACATTCATCCTCAACCGATCAAAGATACCTAGAAGTTGCAAAAATTATGGATATTGCAGCATTATATAATTATCCATCTACCATAGTTAATTCCATAATGCGCCGTGTCTTTAATGCATCATTCTCAACATTACCAAGAACGAGACCAAGCACTTCATACGTCGGCAAACTACCATACATCCCTGCTGTCAGAAATATCCTAAAAAACGCATGTCGTCCATTTAATTTTGATTTTGGCATAAAAACGTGCAACATTCTCGCCCATATTAAAAATGACAGGGATCAGATTCCCCATGGTTCCAAATTCGGTGTGTACGCAATTCCACTAAAAGCTATGAATGCTGATGTAACCAACCAGATATACATAGGTTCGACCCGTCGCAATATTAATTTACGTGTCTCTGAACATAGATATAATGTTAAAACATGCTCCACCTCCACCGCCCTTTCAAGACTATGCCTGAAGGGTCAACACCAACGTATCTGGGACGATGTTACTATGTTACATACGCCAACTACATGTTCATCTATCCTCCTGTTAGAAAGCCTATTGATACATAAACATAGGGCAGAATGCTGTAACGACGATACCCCTATCATTATACCGTTGCCATGGAAACTACTTTGTAACTATTACAGCGAAAGAGACAATACCGGCTGCTCTAATGAAACGACATGATTGTGTAGTGAGCATGCGCATGCCAAAACATACTGTTTCGTCGGTGTGCATACTACATAATATATACCCTCCCAGGGCATAATGCAAGCACACCATCTGATGACGGGTCCACAGTGAACTTGAAAGTGCTCATGTTCTAATGTATATATCAGTTTAACCGTAATTTTTTAAAATCGTGTAAAGGCTGCAAACTGTGTTCTTAAAATCTCTCAGAAATTAAATCACTTCTTTTTCACCTACTAGACAAGTAGAAAATGTTTACGTGTTTGGTAAGTTCAGTCTCATGTGCATTTATTCATGGTGTGACATTTTCTACGTCGAACAGTGTATTTGTGTGAGGGGGAGGGGGGCGGGGAGGAATACAGCACTTATACCATTTGTTGGAAATACATTTAGTTTAACTGGAAACCTCCGCAACGTGTTGCACTTGATCTGCGATCTAAATAGTGTTAATGCGAGTAACCTGATGTATACAACTGGTCTGCGTAGAAATTATTAGAAGAAAATCGGGACATACCTTATATCGTATCTGTATGGAATTTTGTGTTCCATGGCGTAGTTCAGTGGTTCTCAATAGGCGGTCCGCCGTAAAAAATTAAACCGAAAAGAAATGTATAAAATCCACAGGCGGGGGGGGGGGGAGTATAAATATTTACAATATAAAACAATAAATACTTTTGTTTGATTTAGTTCTGTGACTGTGTTTAAAAGGGTTTCAGAATGTGCATTTGAAAAATGATATTTTTCGGTAGTTTTCTGCGGGATTCTCTGACTTTCCTATGCAACCTTCTGCCAGACGTCACGGGAGAGAGGAAGGAGGACTCGCATATCCTTGTGTTCGGTTCTCCACTCGTCGCGATATCTATGAATTCTCGCTGGCAGTGTTCGAAGCTAACTCTTTCCGCTGTTTATTCGGTATCGTGCTTCCTACAGCGCCGAGCACAACAACTATAATTATTGTGATCGTTCAAAATGTTGTTCTCAACGCTAAAGAAGAGAAAAGTTGGCACTGATAATCGTGAGTTCCACAGTGACTGGACAGAGAGGTAGCCTATTTGTTTATTTTATCACAGAGAAAAGGGGCTATTTCCTTATGCCTAATGTGCAACGAAACTGTGCCTGTATTCAAAGAATACAATATGAGGCGTTGCGTAATACAGTACATGCGAGTTACAATCGGAAGTTTCTTCAGAAGTCAGTCAGAAGAAATAAACATGCGAGTTGTAATCAGAAGTCTGCTAAACACGTGAGCTTTAATCAGTCTACTAAGAATACGAGTTTTAATCAGAAGTCTACTAAACATGCGAGTTTCAATCACGAGTTTCCTCAGAAGTCTGTCAGAAGTAACAAACGTGATTTTTAATGAGAAGTCTACTAAACATGCGAGTTATAATCAAAAGTTTATTAAACATGCGGGTTTTAATCAGGGGTTTCCTCAAAAGTCTGTCAGAAGTAATAAATGTGAGTTTTAATGAGAAGTCTACTAAACATGCGAGTTTCAATCACGAGTTTCCTCAGAAGTCTGTCAGAAGTAACAAACGTGATTTTTAATGAGAAGTCTACTAAACATGCGAGTTATAATCAAAAGTTTATTAAACATGCGGGTTTTAATCAGGGGTTTCCTCAAAAGTCTGTCAGAAGTAATAAATGTGAGTTTTAATGAGAAGTCTACTAAACATACGAGTTATAATCAGAAGTTTATTAAACATGGGAGTTTTAATCAGGAGTTTCCCCAGAAGTCTGTCAGAAGTGATAAACGTGTTTTAATGAGAAGTCTACTAAACATGCGAGCTTTAATCAGAAGTTTCCTCAGAAGTCTGTCAGAAGTAATAAACATGTGAGTTTTAATGAGAAGTCTACTAAACATGCGAGTCATAAACAGAAGTTTATGAAACATGCGAGTTATAAACAGAAGTTTATGAAACATGCGAGTTTTAATGAGGAGTTTCCTCAGAAGTCTGTCAGAAGTGATAAACGTGTTTTAATGAGAAGTCTATTAAACATGCGAGTTTTAATCAGAAGTTTCCTCAGAAGTCTGTCAGAAGTAATAAACATGCGACTTTTAATCAGAAGTCTCCTCAAAAGTCTGTCAGAAGTCTACCAAACATGCGAGTTTTAAACAGAAGTTTCCTCAGAAGTTTCTCAAAAGCCTGCTAAACATGCGAGTTATAATCAGAAGTCTGTTAAACATGCGAGTTTTAATCAGAAGTAATAAACATGCGAGTTTTAATCAGACGTTTCTCCAGAAGTCTGTCAGAAGTATAATAAACGTGAGTTTTAATGAGAAGTCTTCTAAACATGCGAGTTATTGTCATGAAGTTTATGAAACATGCGAGTTTTAATGAGGAGTTTCCTCAGAAGTCTGTCAGAAGTGATAAACGTGTTTTAATGAGAAGTCTACCAAACATGCGAGTTTTAATCAGAAGTTTTCTCAGAAGTTTGTCAGAAGCCTGCTAAACATGTGAATTTTAATCAGAAGTAATAGACATGCGAGTTTCAATCAGGAGTTTCTTCAGAAGTAATAAACATGCGAGTTTTAATCAGAAGTTTCCTCAGAAGTCTGTCAGGAATAACAAACATGCGAATTTTTATCAGAAGTCCACTAAGCATGCGAATTTTAATCACAAGTCTACTAAACATGCGAGTTTTAATCAGAAGTTTTCTCAGAAGTTTGTCATAAGCCTGCTAAACATGTGAATTTTAATCAGAAGTAATAGACATGCGAGTTTCAATCAGGAGTTTCTTCAGAAGTAATAAACATGCGAGTTTTAATCAGAAGTTTCTCAGAAGTCTGTCAGGAGTAACAAACATGCGAATTTTTATCAGAAGTCCACTAAGCATGCGAATTTTAATCACAAGTCTACTAAACATGCGAGTTTTAATCAGAAGTTTTCTCAGAAGTTTGTCAGAAGCCTGCTAAACATGTGAATTTTAATCAGAAGTAATAGACATGCGAGTTTCAATCAGGAGTTTCTTCAGAAGTAATAAACATGCGAGTTTTAATCAGAAGTTTCCTCAGAAGTCTGTCAGGAATAACAAACATGCGAATTTTTATCAGAAGTCTACTAAGCATGCGAATTTTAATCACAAGTCTACTAAACATGCGAATTTTAATCAGAAGTTTCCTCGTGGATCGGAAAACTGAAATAACTTTAAGTGCGAGTTATTCGAAATCATCTTTGTAGTTTTACGTAAATACAAGTAACTAATTTCTGAAATTTGTTCTAATTTTTTTTTAATTTGTCCGCTATGTAAAATTCATTTTATAATTTTCACATTACCTTTAATAAATCATAAAATAAAAATAATGTTCACATGAGTATCAGTATAATATGTAACTTACATTTACCAAGTTAAGTGTTCACAACCTCTGGCCCAGTTCCACGAAAAAAAAAAAAAAAAAAAAAAATGTGACCTCTGGTGAAAACTAATTAAGAATCAGTGATGTACTTTCTTCGTACGGAAGAATTTATTTATTACATCATCGCTTCAGTTTCCTGAGTTTCTTCATGTTCAGTATTTAACGCTACTGGGGCGTTAAAGTATAATTCACTTATCCTATTGTTTAAGTAGTTCTTTATCGGTTTCAGTTTTGAAAGCGATCTTTTAGCTAAAGCTGTCGTTACAGGATAGGTTTGGATATCATAAAAATGGTGTGCACAAATCAGGTAGAATCAGTGTCGCTTAAATGTCCCAACAGATCAAAAGCTGAGTATAGGTATTGCCGTCTTGAGTTCCGTTAGCCGTAGGATCTTAGTAAGCATCACGTGTGTATGCTATTTTACTTTCTATACCTTAAGCTTGCACCAATTGAAATATAAACATGCTTTAAGAATTCTGATCCTTTCTTTCCCAAGCATCACAGCATCTCATGTACTTATGTGCCATTATCTATGCCCATACCCTCCACATGCCCATAAATTATCCTTTTCCTGCGCTTTCGACAATGACAAAGAAGAGTTTACTGAACTCTTCTTTGAGGTTTCTCATTCACAAAACGTAGATACAGTCTTCTGTCTCACTCTGTTACATTCAGACTAAAAACAGCCGAAAAGTCATAAAATAATTGCATCACCCAAAAATATGATTATCTAACACACGCCGCAGAAAAGAGAATGCCCCACGTGTGGTGCCTTATTTTCTTCTCTTTCTATCTGGGTGAAAGAGAAGGTTCCGAACATTTCACTGGGAGAATAAATCGGGATGCCTTCACCCACGTGAAGAATATTTTGCGCAGTCACTCAAACCACACACAAAAAAAAAAAAAAAAAAAAAAAAAACACTTTGCTTATTTTGTGTTCCTTTATCACTCCACAAATCTGAAAACTTGCTGTACATCAACCGAAACCGAACCAATCCAGTGAAATCGCATGATGGGGCCAGGACTTTCTTGTCACGAACTATTTCTAGGATAAGTGCATGCATTTAGAAAATTCTAATTCTCTGTTCGTGACATCCATTCGGTAAATGCTACTCGTAATTGCTATGTTTTAGAATACTTGATTACTGCCTTCCCTTTCACAAAATCTAATGTGTAGAAACCTATGCCTCCACACAAAAAATTGGTGTTAGGCGCTGCTGGGTAGATTGCTTGCTAAACAAATTTATCACTGATTAGACGTTTTGCTAATACTTTCCCAGTGGTTATTTCCTTTATTTCCACTGGCAAAGAGTTTTTTAAAGACATGTGTTTGGCTTGCAATGGCAGCTGACATGTTCTCACTCATGTGTTTTTCCGAAAATTTCTTAGTTTTTGCTTTCTCCAGTGTCTATTGGTCCTTCTATCAAAAAAAAAAACTGAGTGTTCTAAACAATTGGGTCCCACCTGAAAGTCAGAGGGCTCCGAGTTGCTGCGTCTACGAGGGCCTGTCAGCGATATGGTACAGGGTCATATGGAAGGGAGTTATCGAGAAAGTTTTCACCCCTCAAGTGTATTCTCAGGTGTGGTTTACGTACCTATTTCTCTCCTTCACATATAGGAACACACTGCACCCCAACATAATTTTTTTTTTTTTTTTTTCAGGAGGATAGCTGTGAAAATTATATTCCAAATCGTACTAAAGAACAGCAGAAAGAAATGATAAAACGTTGATTATAGAACAATTAAAAGTTCAAAACATATACTTACACAACTAATCAAAATGTATTTCATCTTGGCGAACCTAAAGAGCAATAAGAAAATTCCAAGTTAATGCAATGTCAGAACAACAAAGACAATGATGTTAAAGCACTAATATAGGTATGAGTATCGTTCAAAGATAGGGGGGAGGGGGATGGTCGTACTTTCCTGACCCAGTGTTTACTAGCCGTTGGAACTGCCACGATGATCCTAAGCAACGCAGATGATTATTACGTGTCTGTAGACTATCGTTAAGATGTTGCTTGCCAATGAGTTGGTAGATTTGCATATGAGTTTAGGAAATGTTAGTTATATTCATTCAAAAGAGAATCTCGTCCGTACCTGTCTGATATTCTGACTACGTAGGAAAGGGAATCTCAATAAGTCTATAGGGAGAGAGGTTCTCGTACTATATTCTTTATTTAAAGATTTTAACATCATAACGTAATACACACACTCTCCCACGCCCCCCACCCATTCAATACGAACTTTCCATGGAGGATCTTGTTGCTCTGAAAATCGTACAACTTGGAGAATCTTGGAGGGGATAGGGCTTCACGGTATTTACGCGGTATGTCTGCCGGATGAAGGCCTCCCCAAGTCTCTTCTACAACATTCTGTTTTGAGCTAGTCTCTACCAAATCACTCCACCATGCTTTCGAATTATATTTATATACAGAATACTTGAAATATTTTAAATATTCGGTTTAACCATAACAGCTGTTATCCCCCCCCCGAACTTTTGGGACAAGTCTACGTGAAGGCTCGAAATTATTTGCTGAGCACTCTTACATAGAACATCTTACATTATTTTTCACATTAAGAAATCGGGAGAAATTTATTATCATGAATTAAGAAATTAAATAAATCTAAAATTTGCAGAACTATTTGTGATTACTATTAATACTCTGTGGCAAGTTTTCCTTTATTATTTCTAAATCAATACATACACATGTCTGCAAAAGCTCCAGGGGCGTACTCTGATAGCCCCCGCAACCCCTGCACCGCGGAGGGAGCCTCTCGGCTTAAAAGTGCCTCCGGCCTGAACAAAAGATTTCACAAAATTTTTTGGAAACTTCATATGAAGCTGGTTAAAGAAATAACCAGGAATTTCTTATGGCAACTTTAAATGAAGTATTAAAATGAAACGCAATTTTTGGTGGGTGATTTTTTTCAATAAATAAGCGAAACATTTAGTGGTTTTAGTTTATAAAGACTGGATGACAGAAAAGCAGCTATTCCAGAAGACTTGTGACCCCTTTTCTCAGCTATATACATGCATATTAACGAAAGAACGTGAAAGAAATATCAGTTCAGGGAATGAAATTTTTTGTATCAATGAGATAAGGTGTTATGTATTACAATTGTTTGTACATGAACGTAATGAACTAAATGATGTTCTTCGCCGGGACAAAGAAACGGAGAAGTGTATAATTTTTTTTATTTTTTGTTATATAACAGAGACAAGAGAAAATTTTTTGCTATTGGGTCGACCAAAAGGTTATTACGTTTTCTACACATAGATGGCGACACATGTCTTGAAATGTAACTAACGTGATTTGAAACCGCAAGTACATTATGGGTATCTTTCACTTGGTCGAAAGGTACATTTAACCGAAAGGTCACTTCACCTAAAAGTTCATTTCATCGAAAGGACATTTGATCAAAAACTTCATTTCACCGAAGGATTACTTTACCTAAAAGTTCATTATATCGAAAGATCATTTCACCGAATGGTCAGTTTATCGAAAACTTAGAATTTTGTTGTTAGAGATCTGTTGGAGTGTGGTGCGGGTTTTTAAAAATCTGGCCACCTAAACATTACCGGATTATATAAAAAATACACTTTTAATTTCTATGAAACACCTCCCCATGAGTAGTTTTTTCGAAATATAACATTAATTATAAGGCCTAGATCTGTGCTTTTTTGTCAAATTTTAATCCTCCGAGCTCATATTCATAAGGGTTACATAGCAAATCAAGTAAATAATGTTCCACTTTTACTCAACCACAAAACATTAATTTTTTTCACCGTAAAACTCTGGATTTTTCTCTTGTATTGTTAAACGCCGATTGGATACAGGCCATTTTAACAGATTTTAACCCCACTCATATTCATTCATAAGCATTACATAAAATGTAACGTAACTTTTTATGTAAACTTTATGAACATGAGCACGCATGTTTAAAATTTGCTAAAAAAAACCTAAGCCGAGGCCTAGAGCCCTAAACTTGATTCTTTTTCCCTGAAAAAAAGTGTAACATTATTAATTTTACTTTTTATGTAAACCTTATGAACATGAGCACTGAACATGACTTTTATGTAAATCTTATGCACAGTGTTTCTTTCAGGACTTTTTGGCCGGGGGGGGGGGGGGCAAATGGAACCTTAGAGGGGGCAAGTTTTCCATTTGCTATATATATAGAAGTAATTACTATATATCTAGCACAGGGGCACATTTAGAGGGGTCTTGCCCCCCCCGGAAAATGTTTCAATTTTTTTATTAAAATGCAACTTACATTAAAAAATGCCTTAATTTTATAAAAATGTATCAACTTACATTAGAAAAAAATGCTTTGATTTTTCTTCAATTTTTCATCAACTTTAATTTGATGGTGGATTTCAAAAACTTTCTTTTTTCGCCCCCCCCCCCCCAAGAAAAATTCTACATACATCCCTGATATAGTAATTAGAAATTTTTATCTATTAAAATGCATTCAACGCACTCTTAACCCTGAAACACTTGAAGAATATCATGCGTCGTAATACACCTTTTTAAATAAAATAAACTATAACTAGTACCATTTGAACAAATATTAAAAAAATATATAATTGGAGAAATATTTGTAGCATAAAAAGAAATGAAACTTCCTTTTTAATCACAGCCTGAATTCATTAAAATTTGATTCGGTAACCTAAAATGTCTCGGGGGGGGAGGGGTCGTTTCCGGGAGGGCTTCGCCCCCTGGATGTATGTCTGGAAAAAACACTGCTTATGCACATGATTTAAATTTGCTAAAAAAGGCCTAAGCCTTTAAAAAAAAAAAAAAAAAAAGATTTGTCTTAAAACAAAATCTTTGCGTTTTCTGTGACACGGAGAAATCAAAAGTGCCATTTGAGTATGATCCCCTAACGATTCGGTAGTCTGTTTGCCGAACTTGCACCATGCTTCAACAGATTCTGTAATGAAATCCAGAGTTTTTGATAAACTGACCTTTCGGTGAACTTTCAGGTAAACCTTTCGGTGAAATGAACTTTTCGATCAAGTGACCCTTCGGTGAAATGAACTTTTCGATCAAGTGATCTTTCGGTGAACCAATCTTTATGGTGAAGTGAATTTCGGTCAAGTGACCCTTCGGTGAAGTAAACGTCGGGCAAATGAACCAGAGCCATTCATTATGTAACGTGACAGCTGACAGTTCAAAGTTGTTTTAGGAACAGAAAGTGCACGATTTCGTTAACAAGTGTTTGTTTGACTTCGATTTCAAAATGGACAATCGAAAGGAACCTTTTCGTCATGTTTTGCTGTATTGCTTCCGAAAAGGGAAAAACACTGTGCAAGCTCATAGAAAGTTATGTGATGTGAATAGTAGAAGATGACTTAAAACTACGGCAGTGTCAGAACTGGTTTGCATAATTTCGGTCAGCAGATTTTGATGTGAAAGATGCACCACGCTCAGGAAGGCCAATCGAAGTTGATGACGACAAAATAAAGGCATTGATCGAATCCAATCGGCGTTTAACGACACACGAGATTGCTGGGAATCCGAATGTATCGAAATCGAGCGTTGAAAACCATTTAAAGCAACTGAGATACGTTACTAAGCTCGATATGTGGGTAACACATGAGCTCAAATTCATCTCACTAAGCGCGTTGACATCTGCGATTCGCTCTTGAAACGTGAAGAAAACGATCCATTTTTGAAACATAACAGGCGATGAAAACGGATCGTCTACAACAACGTCGAACGAAAAAGATCCGTAATGAACCTGCTCAAAGCACTTCAAAAGTAGATATGCACCAAAGGAAGGTTATGCTGTCAGTCTGGTGAGATTTCAAAGGTGTTGTGTATTTTGAATTACTTTCAAGGAACCAAACCATTAATTCGGACGTGTACTATCGTCAGCTGGATAAATTAAGTGATGCAGTCAAACAGAAGCTTCTAGAATTGGTGAATCGCAAAGGTGTTGTGTTTCACCATGATAACGAAAGACCACATGCAAGTTTGGTCACTCGTCAACAACTGTTGCAGCTTGGATGGGATGTGTTACCACGTCCACCGTATTCGCCAGATCTGGCATCATCAGACTACCATTTGTTTCGTTCGTTGCAAAACGCCTTGAATGGTAAAAACTTCAATGCTGATGATATTATCGAATCGTTCTTGTTTTGAGCGCGGAATCATGAACTTGCCTGCGAGATGGCAAAAGGTCATCGAACAAAATGGACAATATGTTGTTGACTAAAGTTTTTGTTTCCCATTTAAAATTTGCCTTTTCATTTACACAGGAAAAAAACCCAATTACTTTTTGGCCAACACAACATGTGCAACACGTTGTGGCATTATGTTAAATGTGTTTCATTAAATGACCTAAGTAGTTTTGCTCTTTTTTGTGCCACCATTCTCAATTGTTACTTATTTTCTACATTTTTTGTAGAAATCTGAAAAGGTCATTAGACATTGTCACGTATTTTTATGTATGTGTGATCGTGAGATATTTCACAAAATGGCCTTAGTTCTCTAAAAGAACAAATTTGCATGTGATTAACTTTGACATAAGAATTTTGTAATACTTTGTATTAGTATAAACTACGGCAATCATTTTAATTACAACGTGCACTTACACTTTATTGACAAATGTCACCGGACACCCCTTCAAAAGCAAATGAACGGATCCTCTGCGTTGTTAAGATGCGCGGTACAGCTGCAAACGGTATAAAAACAAGCCTGCAGCTGACCGCGATCATATTGCACTGTGAGGTTGAGTGAAAATGTCGCGGCGAGAGGGAACTGACTTTGAGAAAGGAAAGATTGTTGGGTGTTATATAAGAGGGTTGTCCATAGGAGAAACCAGGAGGCATTTAAACATACCCAAGTCAACTGTTTTGGATGTACTGCATAAGTGGAAGTCACATGGCGTGCCTGAAGCAGCAAAACGTACCGGCAGACCAAAGAAAATCAGTGATAGAGGACGTCGAAGCCTCAGGAGAGTCGTTACAGCTAATCGACGGAGTACTGCACAAGACCTCAGTGTACATGTGAGTAAAAATGCTGGGCCGCCTCGGTGGCGCAGTGGTCTAAGGCGCTGGCCTCTGATCGTTCGTCCGTAAGGGGTCCGGGTTCGAATCCCGGTCGGGCATGGATGTTGTGTTTGTCTTATGGCACTGGCTCTCTCCCTTCCCTGGAACCAGTGACCCTAAATTAGGGACGGGCGACTGCTTATAGCCCATTGAGTTGCTCACGGTGGTCGTTAAACCTCTAATCAAAAAAAAAAAAAAAATGCTGGAACCTCGGTATGTACACGTACCATTCGCAGAGAACTTCATTCCATGGGTTACCGTGGTCACGCGGCTCCTCATAAGCCTTTCATTTCCACTCGGAATGCTACTCGTCGTTTAGCATGGTGTAAAGAACATTTATTGCGGATCAGTGGAAACGGGTCCTATGGAGTGATGAATCCAGATACACAACCCATCAGTCTGATGGCCGTGTGTGGGGTATGGCGGCAGCCTGGGGAACGCTATTTACCACAGTGTACTGTTCCTACGGTCAAGTTTCGAGCTGGCAGTGTACTCGTGGGGGGATGTTTTTAGTGGTATGGTCCCGGCCCATTTGTTATGGTGGACAAACCTGTTAACCAGCACGTCTACCTCGATATTGTGGACAATTATGCCATACCAACTCTGTGGCAATACTATGGAACCGAGCCTTGTTGGCACCAGCAGGATAATGCACCGAGCCATAAAGCAAAGGCTGTTACGTCGTGGTTTGACGATAATTCCGTATCGTCTGTGGACAAGCCAGCACAGAGCTTTGATCTTAATCCCATAGATCACCTATGGGATGAATTAGAGCGCCGCATAAGAAGTTTGGAACCGAGGCCTACTACTTAGTGGCAAATTTATGTACTTAATCGAAGCGCATACCTATCGCTGTGTTCCAAAACCTTGTCGAAAGCATGTCTCGAAGGGTCAGTGCAGGCATTAAGGCCAAAAGGTGGACCGACACCGTACTAATATATGTTAATAAATGCTATGTTGTGTTTCTCTTCTAGGTGTCCGGTGACTTTTGTCAATATAGTGTATGTGCTATACGCATTAAAGTGCAATGATATTTGTTTTGTGAAAAAAAACCTGTAGGTTTAAAAGACTTTGAATGGTTTAAACGCCCATAAGAAACTTAGTTATTAATAAAGAATTTAAAAAAAGTCAGTAATTGAAAGCTAATAGATTTTCGTCGTATAAGGGTCTCGAAAATATAATATTTTGCGGGAGGGGGGGGGGGCTCGAGATTTTCCGGTACGCCCCTGAAAAGCGCTCTTTGAAACAACATTTCGTAGTAAGTGCCCTTACGTTTTGCTGCTAGAAATACACACAAAATAAAAAAAAATTGAGTATCGGTAATAAAAGGATTCTTACCTACGTCTGAGGACTTCCGGAAAAAAAAAATTTGCGAAGGCGATTACTCTTTATAAACCGCTTTGTTCGCAACAGGTTTTACATGTCTCACATCAGCACTTGACGCGTGGGAAGAAGAAACAGATAAAAATTTATCGCCAGATGCTTTGCGGAGAAGACGTGAACACATTTACTTCAAGTGGCAGCAGACATTTGCTATTTGCATCTTTTGAGACAACAGCATGCGACGAACAACCTGTGTAGCTGTATGCGTTGATATCATCTGGAAATTTAAGCTATTCAAGTTTTTTTTTTGTTTTTTTTTTATTATCTCTGACTGCGGAATAACAGGACGAGCTTAAAGTACAAACATGCTGATATTGCGTTATTTTTGGTAAAATTACATAAAACCCAAGTTCAAAATGTTTTTCTCCCCCCTCCCCGCACCCTGTTTTTGTAGGAAAGATATCCAGTTGCAAATCGAAGAAACGCTTATGATAGCGTTTTGTCAGTCTGTTTGTACAATTGATATTCTACATGAAAATTCCTGACAATAAAAGTTTGAGGCTTTTAGCTACCACCATACATACGTTCAGCAACATAAGGTGGCATTTCTAAAAATAAAGGATATATTTTTTTATTTTTTCAAAAAAAAAAAAAAAAAAAAAAAATCAACGATACAACCGTTATTTTCTAAAATAAACTCTACCAATAAATAAAACATTACGACTAATCAACACTAACAACTTAGAACAATTTAACCCAGATACTGCATATAATATATTTGCAGCACTCTTAAAGAAATTATATAATCAATCTTCCCAGATTGATGTAAGAAAATAAAATTAAAAAAGAACGAAAACCATAGTTAACAAGACACTGTTTAAATCGAATTAATAAAGGAAATTAACTATTCACAATTTTAAAAAAAGTAAACTGCAAACATATCAAACATTTAAAACATTTAGAAACAAATTAAGTTCTGTTATAAGGAAAATGAATAGGGACTACTATCTAAATATATTTTCCCAAAATACTGTAATACTAAACTTACATGGAAGCACTTAAACTCATTACTGGGTCGTATTTCCTGTAACACCAAATTACCTAATTAACACAATCTAGAAAATCACTCGCATATGGTCTGCGGAGAATCCACACGCATTGCATGAGGTTGGATGTCACTGTCAGAAAGTTGGAGTGTGGTGCGTCATGTCTAGACGGCGAACTGTAGGGCCATTTTGTTTTCGACACAACTGTAAATTCCGCTGTGTATGCAGACGTCATCCATCAATTTGTAGTGATGCTGGAAGAACACGAACGTTACTGTTGGTATCAACAAGATGGAGTAACGTGCCACACATCAAACGACACAATGAAGGTGCTCCGTGAGTTCTTCCACGATCGATTAATCTCGAAAAAACTTTGGCTGCCTCGCTCACCAGAGTTGAATCATCCAGACTTTTATTTGTGGGGCTATCTGAAAGACAGTTTACCACAACAATCCTAAGACAGTACAGGACCTGCGGAACATCATCATTACAGCTGTGAGGGACATACCAGCCAACACGTTGAAAAGAGTGCCCACCAACATGTGTCGTCGGGTGAATTTGTGTCTTCAACAGAATGGTGGACAATTCCAGCATCTATTGTAAAGTGGGTTTCATGATCTGTAAGTATGAGTGTCAATATAACAGTATGTAAAAATAGTTATGCATCACTATACTCGTGGTAGAAATATTTGAATTCAGAGTTCGGGGACTTTTGAATCACCCTGTGTATGCTAAAAATTATTCGAACAGAATTACTTCATAAATTAGAGCAAATCAATAGAAAAACAGGACCAGGTCATGAAGAAATCTTACCAAGGATCATAAAATCTGTGGCTAATTTTATTGTAGTGCCGTTTTTGGCCATTCACAATGCAATATTAAATACAGGAATTTTCCCAGACGGTCTTAAAATTACCAAATTTACCCCTAAATTCGAAAGCGGTTCGGCCAACGAGGTAAATAATTATCGGCCAATTGCGGAGTTATCTATCTTGGCGAAAATACTTGAAAAGCTTATTTATACTAGGTTATTTTCTTATATTTAAAAATACGATATCACCGATTTGGATATATGCCAAACAAATTGACTAAAACAGCCTTACTTTATTTGCAAAATAAAATTCAAACAAGCCTTCTACAAAATAAGATTATAATGGCACGTTTCATTAACTTATCAAAAGTATTTAATACACTAAATCATGGAATTCTATGTAATAAACTGTATGCCAATGGAATTAATAAAACCACCTATGATTTATTCTAAAGTTACTTAACAGAAAGAAAACAATATACTCAAATCGATTATACTCAATTTGATCTAAAAAATATTATACCCGGGGTGCCTTAGGGCTCGATATTAGCCCCACAACTCTTTAATTTACATTAATGATTTTTTCAAGGTTTTAATCGATGTTGATTTTAATACCTGGTTATGTTACCGACGAACTTATACTTAAAATGGATAATCAAATTTCCTTAACAACTAACTGGCTTAATGCCAATGAGCTGGTAGTCAACATAAATAAAACTAAATTAATGATTCTTTTTTCTAAAGTTTAACCCTTAATTTATTAAAACAGAAGGTATTGTTAAACGGGACTGTTATTGACGTTACTCAAAAACACACTTACCTAGGCACGGTATTTCAGCATGATTTAAAATGGAACCAACACACTGAAAATCTATCTAATAAGATATCCAGAAACATAGGAAGTGTCAGTCATATTCAGAAAAAATTTTGCCCAAAAATATTGATACTTTTGTATTTTACACTAATTCAGACGCATATCAACTACTAGCTTTACTACCCGGCTTTACCCGGGATTTAGGCTTATTAATTTCACATTCCCTTATATGTCACTGAAAAAACCGGGAAAAGAATTGACGCTTGCAAGAAAGAAAGAAGCTGATTTCACAAATTCGGTCATTACAAATTATTTATTCATAGTGTGATTATTTCAGCACTTGGCCGTACACAACATTTTTGGTTTCTCCTTCATCGGCGACAAAATACAATTTTGTTGGATCCTTTGCTCTTGACATTCCAACATACAGCTAGCTGTCTGTAGAATCAAACGGACCAAAAGCGTTACGAAATATTTAACACGCGTCAAGGAAATACAGCATTAGAACACTGACTGAACAAAATTCGCTAACAATTTGTTACCGACGATCAAATGCATCACGGGCTTTCGGTTTCAGACGTCTTTGAGGGGCGAATCTCGGGGATAAAAAAAGTTAAAAACGTATTTTTGCGAATATTTCATGAAACTGGCTGACATTTTAATGAACACCATAAATTGTTAATAGGAACATGACCTCCAAATTTCGCCTGAATCGGTAAATAACTTTTTAAATTATCCGTCAAAATTTTATTAACCGTTTCTGCGTATATATTTCTGTTTATTTATGAATTAAAAATTCCATGCCTTTTTTAAAAAGTTTTGACCGGATTCCGGTGAAATTTTTTGAGACTCCTCTTATTACCAATTCATGGTGTTGATAAAAATTTCAGTCCGTTTCGTTAAGATTTCGCAAAGTTCGTTTTTGCATTTTTTTATGCACGGTTTTCAAAGAATAGAAACACCTCTGGATGTGCCGCGGCGATTAATGCAGTCACGTGATTTCATATTGGGAACGATGGCGTAGCAAACGACGCCGACTTTATTGATTAGCTTATTAATGAATTCATAACTCGCGAAGAGAACAGCGTAGAGATCTTAAATTAGTTGCGTTGAACTAGAAATTCCAGTATTATTAAGCTATGCAAATTTCACTATGCCACAGTTCGGCGTTGGAGAGTTTTTGCTGCTTTAGACAAACAGACGTTTTGTGTTTTATATACACTGCTGGCCACCCAAAATGCGACACCAAGAAGGAAGCATCCGATTGGCCTGAAATTCACAGCATGCGTCGCCCGCAAGATGACATGCAAACGATTAGCATTGCAGGGCATATGCAAATCATGTGAGCCCGGCACGCCACCGAGAAGCACTATAAGAAGGGTGCACAGAAGGCGCGGTGTAAGTAGTGGAAGTGTG